>JAKFHU010002136.1:23613665-26539830 GCA_023783475.1 Daubentonia madagascariensis | reverse complement strand
CCTCTAATCCAGTCTTATGTGGTGACATGGTGCCCATGTCAAAGGAGCTAAGAGGTTCTCTGTATTCTATCCTTAAAGCACCATATATGAACAATCGTGTTTGGTTTCTATTTTAATAGGAACACTTAAAATTTTCCTAGGATGGGACAGGATGAGAAAGCTATGCCCCTTGAGGAATAATTGAAGATCCAGAGGAGTTCTGGGCTGGGTCCTGGGGAAGAAGAGAGAGGTGGTATGGCACAGTGGTCAAGGCCATTGCTGTTGAAATATCAATGGCGCCATTTACATAGATGTTTGACCTTTTGAAAATCATAAGCTCTCCAAGCATTATTTGCTTCATCTACAAAAATAGGAATCAATAATAGGACCTCTTCATAACTGCTTTGTGGAATAAATGCAATGAACCTTACAAACCTGGCATGTAGTTGCCCAGCACGTAATTGTGTTGAGTACATACTGATCTTAAAGCACCAGAGGACAAACCAAGACCAACAGGTGGATGCTACAGGGAGCAAAGCTTAGGCTCAAAATGATCTTTCAATCAGACACAATTGTTCTACCAGAGAAAAAGCTGCTTTGTTAAGTAGTGAGTGTCCTGTCATAGGAAGTATTAAGCCCAAGCTAAATGACCACCTGCCAGGGAGAGTGGAGACAGGATTCCAGCAATGGGTCAGAGGTCAAATCAAAGCAGCATCTCACGGGTGCAAAAGTCTGAAATAAAATACTATCAAAACCAAATTCATGTTGGGGCATCTGGATATCCACATGTAAAAGAATGAAATTGGACTCTTTCTTTACTTCATATGCGAAAAGTAACTAAAAATGGATTAGACCTAAACTATAAAACCCTTAGATTAAAACACACAGGAAAAGATTCATGATATTAGACTTGGCAATGTCTTCTTGGATATGACACCAAAAGCACAGGCAATTAAAAAATCAGACAAATTGAACTATATCAAAATTAAAAACTTTTGTATACCAAAGGGCACTATGAACAGAGTGAAAAGGCAACCCATGGAATGGGAGAAAATATTTGCAAATCGTATATGTGATAAGGGGTTCATATACAGAATATATAAAAAACACCTACAACTCAACAACAACAAAAAATAAACAGCTTTATTTAAAAATGGTCAAAGGACTTGAATAGACATTTCTCCAAAGAAGACATGCAAATGACCAATAAGCACATAACAAGATACTTAACATCACTAATCATTAAGGAAATGCAAATCAAAACCACAATAAGATACCATTTCATACCCACTAGGATGGATATTATAAAATAACAACAACAACAACAAAAAGGCAAATAACAAATATTGGTGAAGATGTGGAGAAATTGTGCACTGCTAGTGGGATGTAAAATAGTGCTACGGAAAGCAGTATGGCAATTCCTCAAAAAATTAAAAATAGAATCACTATATGATCCAGCAATTGCACATCTGGTGTATATCCAAAAGAATTGAAAGTAGGGTCTGGAAGAGCTATTTGTATACCCATGTTGATGGCAGCGTTATTCACAATAGCCAAAAGGTGGAAGCAACCCAAGTGTCCATCAATGGACGAATGGTTAAATAAAATGTGGTATATCCATAAAATGGAATATTATTATATTCAGCCTTAAAAAGGAAGGAAAGTCTGACACATGTTACAACATGGATGAACCTGGAGGGCATAATGCCAAAGGAAGTAAGGCAGCTGCAAAAGGACAATACTGCATGATTCCACTTATGTGAAATGGAGAAGTCAGATTAGCTTATGTGACCTAGAGTCATCAAATTCATAGAGACAGAAGGTAGAAGGGTGGTTGCCAGGGGCTGGGGTGAGGGAGGGATGGGGAGTGACTTTCTAACAGGTACAGTTTCAGTGTGGAAAGGTGAGAGAGGGGTGGTGGTAATGGTTGTATAACAAAGTGAATATACTTAATGCCTCTGAATTGTACATTTTAAAAATGGTTAAAGTGGTAATTTTTATGTTATGTATATTTTACCACATTTTTAAAAAACTCAGCAATGTATAAAATATATATACTGCATCATGACCAAATTAAGTTTATTTTTAGTGTTATTATTTTTTAGAGACAGAGTCTCGCTCTGCCACCCAGGCTAGAGTGCAGTGGCCCAATCATAGCTCACTGCAGCCTCGAACTCCTGGGCTCAAGCTGTCCTCCTGCCTCAGCCTCCTGTGTAGCTGGGACTACAGGCGCGTACCACCACACCTGGCTAATTTTTCTATTTTTTGTAGAGATGGGATCTCGCTATGTTGCCCAGGTTGGTCTCAAACTCCTGGCCTCAAAGTAATCCTCCTGCCCTGGTCTCCCAAAGTGCTGGGATTATAGGCATGAGCCACTGTGCCCAGCCAAAGTGTCCTTTTATAGTCAGGAATCAAACAATGTTGCCCGCTATGGGAGCAACTGTAAGTTGTCCTGTATTATGTAGTCTGCCTGTTTTCTTTTGTAATAGAACCTCTGATTTTCATGTGAGCACGTGAGTGCCCCCCAAAAAGACTTATCTCAAGCATTCCTTGAAGCTAGGTATGACCATACAGGTATGTTCTGGCTAATGAAATGTAGTCAGAAATGTAGTATGGCAGCCTCTAGGAACTTTTCTTAAGACAGCTGAAATGTGAATTTTACCCCCATTTTCTTCTTTGTCCCTTGCTCCATCCTT
This sequence comes from Daubentonia madagascariensis, assembly GCA_023783475.1. NCBI lineage: Eukaryota > Metazoa > Chordata > Mammalia > Primates > Daubentoniidae > Daubentonia > Daubentonia madagascariensis. The sequence continues at coordinate 26,537,155 of JAKFHU010002136.1, read as the reverse complement.
CTGCCTTGAACATGGATATATGGCTGAAGCTCTGGCAGCCACCTTGGACCATGAGGCTACAGGCCTCATGGGGATAGAAGAGCAGGAGCTGGAAGGACTGGGTTCCCGAGGACTGCTGTGGGGAAGAGCTGTCATACTATTAGACTGCCAACCTCTAGACTTTTACCAAAGTGAGGAATAATCTTCTATCTTGTTTAAGCTACGGCTATTTTGCGTCTCAGCTACTCATGGAAAAACTAAACCCTATCTGATATACCCATTATTACTGCTTCTATTTGGTATTTTTACTGGAGACTCTAACAAGGCAATAAGACAAGAAACAAAAAACTGACCTAACAAAAGAATTTAGCAAGGTTGCTAGACACATTTTCAATATATTAAATACACTGGGTTTATATATACTAACATCAACAAATAAAAAGATGCAATTTCAAAAGACTATTTATGACAGCAATGACAATTATAAGTTATCTAGGAATTCATCTAACAAAAAACTTGCATGTATTAAAATCATCAAACTTCATTAAAACATAAAAGAAGGGTGGGGAACCTGCAGTCTTGGGGCCACATATGACCATCTGCATCCTTGAGTGCGTCCTTTTGACTGAATCCAAATTTTATAGAATAAATCCTTTTAATAAAGGGATTTGTTCTGTGAAGTTTGGATTTGGTTGAGGGGCCGCATTTGGGGATCCGGAGGGCCACATGTGGCCCCAAGGCTGCAGGTTCCCCACCCCTTGGATATATAAATGTATTATGTTCATGGCAGGAAAATTCATTATGTAGAGATGTCAATTTTTCCCAAATTACTCAATAAATTCAATGAAATTTCAATTAAAAGTCCAATAGGACAAAGTCAGTTAGCACAGTGCTTGGCGAATTGCAAGCACTCAAAATATGGTAGTTGTTATCAAATTCCAGTGGAGAAAAACATGCTGTGAGTCCCTAACTTTTATTTTGACCTGTTCAGACTCATCCTAAAATTTATATGAATAAGCAAAGAGAATAGACAGGTTGATGCTATTTTATTTTATTTTATTTATTTTGAGATAGGATTTCACTCTGTTGCCCAGGCTGGAGTACAGTGGCTCGATCACAGCTCACTGCAGCCTCGAATTCCTGGGCTCACGGATCCCACCTCAGCCTCCCAAGTAGCTGGGATTACAGGTGTGCACCACCACGCCCAGCTAATTTTCTCTAAAAAATTTTTTTTAGAGACGAGGTCTCACTATGTTGCCCAGACTGGTCTCGAACTCCTGGCCTCAAGCAATCCTCCTGCCACAGCCTCCCAAAGTGCTGGGAGACAGGTTGATTTTAAAGAACAACCATAAAAGGGGGAGGATGTGTTCTACAATATATAAAGCTACAGCTGTGCTGTCCAAGATGGCAGCCAGTAGCCACATGGGGTTACTGAGCACTTGAAATGGGGCTAGTCTTGTAAATGTAGAGTACACATTGCATTTTGAAGACCTAATATAAAAAAACCTCATTAATTATTTTTTATTGATTAGATGCTGAAATGATATTTTAGAAACATTGGGTTAAGTAAGTTATATTATTAAAATTAATTTCAACTGTTTCTTTTTTGGCTCTTTTAAAATTTAACCTTATTTTGGTATAATTGTAGATTCACTCACCATTTTTTCAAATTATTTAAGTGTGGAAATAGATAAGTGGGACAGTATAGAGAGCCTAGAAACAGGTCTACATATATTTGAAAGTGGGAGACAAAAGTGATGGCACTGCATACCATCAAGTCAAGAAAGGATGTCCTATTCAGCAAGTGGTCTGAACCAATTCCTATAGAATAAAGACATAAATATGAAAAATAAAGCCTCAAAACTCTATAGAAAATATTTAGGATAATGTCTTTATGACTTCAGGGCACTGCAAAATTTTATAGGAAATATACAAAAAGGACAAACATAAAGAAAAAGGTTACTAAATTTAATGGCTTCATTTATAATTTAACCAAGATGCCATTACATTAAACTTGTAAACTCTATGCAACAAAAGACCCTCTAAAGAGAGTGAAAATACAAGTTACAGACTGATCAAAGGTATTTTCCACTAATTTAACTGAAAAAGGATTAGTATCAAGAATAAATAATTCTCCTGCTGTAGTAAGAACAGGGTTATTTCAGTGAATGGATGTGCTGACCACACTGCAGTGCATGTAGTACAGTGTTTTAAAAAAAATGTATATAAGGTGTTTCTACAAGTGTTAAAAAAAATTCCTACAAATTGATAAGAAAAGGTAAATAATGCAATAGAAAATGGGTAAAGGATATGAACAAGCACACTCACAGCCGAGGAAGCTCAAATGACAAAAAGAGCCTCTAATAGAGGAAATGTAACTAAAAAGTGAGGTCCATTTTACATTGATTATCCTACAAAATCAAGTGCTGGTGAGGATGTGGAGCAACCAGAACTCCTGCACCCTACTGACCGAAGCGCTGGTTGGTAGGCAAGAACCAGCAATTTGCCAATATCTCATAAAAGTGAAGACGCCCATTGCCTGAGATCCAGAAATCCCGCTTCCACGTGTTACCCCAGAGAAACTCTCCTCCGCAGGCATAAGAATGTTCTTCAGAGTGTTGTTTAAGATAGTGACAGACTGGAAACAACGCCATTGTCAAAAAACAGAATCAATATACTTGGGATAGTCATACACAGCATTTTAAATGAGTGATCTAGTATATCAGCAAGGGTGGATCTAAAATGCCATTGTGTGCTGAAGGATGAGTACGACACACCTTTTAAATAGATTTTCCAGGGCCGAGAGCACTATGGCTCATGCCTGTAATCCCACCATTTTGGGAGGTCAAGGCTTGAGGCCAGGAGTTTGAGACCAGCCTGGACAACATAGTGGGATCCCATCTTTACAAAAAATACAAAAACATTAGCTGGGTGTGGTGGCATGCACCGATAGTCCCAGCTACTTGGGAGGCTGAGGCAAGAGGATCACTTGAGCCTGGGAGGTGTAGGCTGCACAGACCTATGTTAGTGCCACTGCACTCCAGCCTGGGTGACAGTGTGAGACCCTGTCTCTAAGATAAATAAATAAATAAATAAATATCCCAGATATGCAAAATAATATTATATATTGTTTATGTAGCCGTGTATGGTAAAAGTATGAAAACCTGTCTAGTAATGATAAACACCAAATGTTGACAGTGATCACTTCTGAGGAGGTGGCAGGGAGGGGGACAGGGGGCTTCAACTCTAAATACAATGCTTCATTTTTCATTAAAATGAAAAAAATAAATTCAAAGAAAACATGGCCATGTAGTAGGATATGAGAAGCTGGTGGATACATTGATGTTCACAATATTATACTCTGTACTTTTCTGCACGTTTGCAATATTTCCTACTTTAAAAAAAAAGGAGAAGAAAGATTATGAAAAAAAATCAACCATCTTCCTATGTATCAGCAACCCACAATTCGGTACTATGATTTAAAAAATCATACTATTTAAAACACCTAGAAAATTTGCACATTGACAAACAACCATTAAAAAAATCTAGAAAACTATTTTTAAAAAACAACAAGGAATGTATTTAAGATATAGCATTTCTCTGTCTAGGGTCAGGGAAAGCTTTAATAACAGGTGTTAACGTTTTGCAAGGGGCTCTCTGTGTAGGGGCCCTGCACGCTGTAGGCGTCTCTCGGAGTGCCCAAGGCATTGTTGTGTGTTATGGGCTCTGAGAAGTTCTCTGATAATGAAATTTGTGCAGCTTTCTTTAACCCAATATTTTTCAAACATCTAACCATAGAATCCTTCTGTGTGAGTAGCCTCACCTGGGGAAAGGCTGACCTAGTGACCTCGAAGTTTCCTCCCAATTCTCCCAGTCCACCACTCCAGTCTTGGCTCTGCCACTCACTTGCATGACTTTGGCCAAAGCACCTTTCCTCTTGGGTCTCAGTTTATTAAGCTATTAAATGGGTGTGTGTAGTTTGGACTGTAAGATCTCTTAACCTTCTCCCTGGTCTAAAACCTTGTGTTGGAGCCCACGTGTAGATGACATTTCCACTTAATTTTATTCCTCTTTCACCAATTAACTTTTTCTTACTTTAACTAAAGCAGGTTCATGGTGGAGGAATTACAAAAATACCGAGAAGTGAAATAAAAAATAATCAAATTTACTCCAAATGCCACTCTGGGCTCTTTTTCAAAAGGTATGATGATAGCTGGTGTTTATGGAGCCTTTGTGTGCAAAGCACACTGCTAAGATGTCTCATTTAACTTCTCATTAGTATGTCAGTCAAGTCTACTCTTAACCTCATTGTACAGATGAGGAGACTGAGGGTCAGAGAGGTAAAGTCACCTGTCCGAGGGCGTACAGCTGGTGTAGCTCCAACCCAAGTCTTTCTGACTCTGCAGCACAAATTCTCAGCCACCACCACATTAGGCCTCCTCCTGTGAAGGGAGTCTTCATCGCTGCCAACATTTCTTTTCCTCCCAGCTCCCCAGAGGAGCTATGGACACTGTCTCCTCCAAAAACAAAGTCAGCACCTTCACTGTAGAAGGACTTGCGTCCCTCCCGCAAACTCAGTCCACCTTATCTCCAGAAAAACTATTGACTTGCCCTGCAGAAGGGGAAAAAATAAGCCTCTCCCCACCCCAACTCCACCCCCCAAATCACTGGATTTGGGGTAAATTCACAAGCCAGAGACAGAAGAATGGGTGTGTAATTAAGTTCCAAATTGACCATTGTTTTATGTGAATGTCTGATAAAGAGAACACAATGGCTGCCAGATGGGGCTGGGAGTAAGAGATCCCATGTGGAGAATTCTAGAAGACATGCCCGGAGTTCTGGAGCCCGGTCCTCCAGACTGAGGGGGTAGCTAGGCAACAAGGGAGGGGACACCAAAGATAATTGTGGGGTGGGGAGAAGACGAAGCCCGAGAGGTTTGGCTGGGACTGGTCCATTCAGGAATGGAAAATGGAGACAGAGCGAGTTAGCAGCGAATTGAAGGGACTAGACCAGCACTGCCTGCTAGAAATAGAATGTAAGCCACAAATGTAATTTTAAATGTTCTAGTAGTCACATTTCAAAAAATGGTAAATCTTTGAAACAGGAGATTGCTCTTGCAAATAATGAATTTCCCGTTGGTCTTAGCAATCCCAAACTCAAGAGCCCTTGATGTACAGATGGGTAACTGAAATATATGAAACAGATGGGGTGTGAGCAAGTTTCACACTTTCCTGAAAGAAAAACAATGCAGGAAACATAATGGTTTATGGTCACTAATATAATTTCAGTGTAGGGACACTACGGAATAGTGGGGACTGTGGCAAATTAGAGAACGCACACCCAGTCTAAGTTAGCTGCAGGAGACTGCTGCCTCATGGTATGGGGAGAATCACTGTTGCTAGAGCTTCTAATTTTTTTTTTTTTTTTTTGAGACAGGGTCTTGCTCTCTTACCCAGGCTGGAATGCAGCAGCCTCACCATAGCTCACTGCAAACCGCAAACTCCTGGGCTCAAGCGATCCTCCTGCCTCTGCCTCCTGAGTAGCTGGGACTACAGGTGTGTGCCACCATGCCCTGCTAATTTTTCTATTTTCAGTAGAGACGGGGTCTTGCTTTTGCTCAGGCTGGTCTCGAACTCCTAGCCTCAAGCAATCCTCCCCCCTCTGCCTCCCAGAGTGCTAGGATTACAGGAGTGAGCCATTGCGCCCCACCTAGAGCTTCTAATTTTTTGAAAGAAACTGGAAGTTGGGATTTTTTAAAGGTTAATAGTCAATTCAAATTTTATTAAAAATAAAAAAACAGTGGGCTGGATCTCAAGGTCTGATCTCCTTTAAACCCTTTTACAGGTTTAAGCCATAGTTTGCAGAAGAGGAAACTGAAATTCAGAGTGGTTAAATATTTTCCCATCTCACAGCAAAGACCAAGAATTGGCTGTTAAGGTTCCCATTCCAGGTCATTTTTGCTATGAAGCTAACAACAAACATTGAGTGTTCGCTGTTCTTATTGAGAGTTTACTAGGCGCCAGGTTCTGTGCTGAATATATCAGGACGACACCATAAAGGAGGTACTGTTTAGGATGCCAGATTTAAAGGGGTAACTGAGGCTCAGAAAAGTAAGGTAAATTGCCCAAGATCACACTGTGAGGCTTGAATCTGAGTCTATGTTTGATTACAAGCTTCTAGATGCTTCCTCTTGCTATACTTCCTTCCACCTCACCAGACTGAAGAACCTCAGAGAATAAGGAGCGTGGTGGTTTTTGCCTGGGGCTCCTCTGAAGGGCTAGAGGCTCCAGGGGCAGGCTCCTGCACCTCTTCACTTGCTTTAACCCTAGCACCTCCACGGGTCCTTCCTGTGAATTGCCTTCCGGGTAAGGTTTTGTTTGAAGAAGGCCTTCGCTGCCTTCTTTTTCAAGTTCAGAAACCACTGATCTGCCCATACTTTCTCAAGTTAGGCCCAGAGATGGCAAGTACCTAAGATCCCCATGCACGTCAGGACCGGGTTTGGGACTGTACCTGAGTTTCCGTGCCCAAGGGTGTGCCCCGGCCTCCCTCCCGCTCCTCTGGGCTCTGCCCAGGGAAGGGCCGCCTGCTTTCTCTGTCTCACCACCTCCTCCGCCTATTTGGATAACTTCTTGACCTGTTCCTTCACAAGCTCCCCCTGAGGTATGGCTGCCTCCACTGCTTGTCCCAGGGAACCCTGGGGCCTTGGCAGTTCGGCGGCGCAGGCTTGGCCAGTCCCATGGCAGACAATTGTCAAACAGTGGCTGTCTGGGCAGAGGGAGGCCTGTTTACCCAGGGCAGGGCCCAGGCACAGGCTTCAGCTTCCTCCCTACATCACTGGTCCATCCCGCTGCTTGGCAGACTGACTCAGCTGTCCTCATCTGTACTTGTTCATTCCACAAATGTTTATGCAGTGCCTACTGTGTGCCAAGCAATGTTCTACATGCTGGGGATATGGCCGGGAAGAAGACAGCCAGATTCCCTGCTGTCAGGACACTTCTGTTGTAGTGAAGGAGACCGACAAGCAGCAGAGCTATCTGAGAGCTAGAAAGTGCATGAGCCAGGACTCAGATCTGGGCCCTCTGATGCCCAGTTCAGCGTCTGGCCCCCAAGATCCAGACATTTCTATTCTTCTTTACGACTGTTACCATATCTGCCCATTACCTGTACTTTATCTACCTGTCACTGTTTACTTGATATTTTTCTTTCTATTGAAGACAAACATGAATTTTGAAAGGATATTTGATATTAATGCTTTAATGTGCTAGTTATAAATTTTTCTAAGGTGCAATAAAATAAATGCACAAGACTTAAAAGTGTTTGTCCACATACTACCTAAAATCGGCCCCTGTACTCTGTGGGTACACCTCGCGAAAAGTATGCTATTTTTGAGTTTGTAAAGAACCTCTGGGAACATTCTGTCTAGTGGCTTTTAAACCTTTTGACCATGACCCGTAATAAACACATTTTTCTTCACATACTTTATATACAGTGATGGTAAAGCGTGGTAGTCAAAACATAGACCCTGGAGCCCGACTGCCTGGGTTGGAACTTCCATCACCTATGTCACTTTGGCTGAGTGATTTAACTTCTCTGTGTCTCCGTTTCCTCATCTGTAAAATGAGGATGACAATGACAGCACTTACCTCACAAGGTCATTTTAGGAATTAGTAGTTAATATGTATAAAACCTTCCTAAGTGCTCTATAAATGTTTGCTGTTATCACAACCACAAGCACATATCCATAGACATATGTAAATCAAACAAGTTCCCTACACACACATATCTTACTCTTACTACGTAGGATGCACTAGGATATTTTGTATTCTATTTTACTCCATTCTTTTTGTTTTGTTTTGTTTGAGACAGGGTCTTGCTTTGTTGCCCAGGGCAGTGCAGTGGCGTCGTCATAGCTCATTGCAACCTCAAACTCCTGGGCTCAAGCGATCCTCAGCCTCCCGAGTAGCTGGGACTACAGGCGCACACCACCATGCCCAGCTAATTTTTTTTCTATTCTTGGTAGAGACGGGGTCTCGCTCTTGCTCAGGCTGGTCTCAGGAATCTTAAGGAATTCTCCTGCCTCGGCCTTCCAGAGTGCTAGGGTTACAGGCGTGAGCCACCACACCCAGCCTGATACACTTTTTAAATTGAAATAATTTATCTAAAAAATTGTATATTCACATTTGTTATATATATTTGGCATGTGTGTGGGGTGTGTGTGAGCATGACCCTATGGCAGAGATGGTCAACTGTGTGCCAACAAATTCATACTCCCCTTTGCATAGTTTAGAGCTAGTTCTGCCCAGCTACGGATCACGTATCCCAGACTCCTTTGCATTTGGCTAGGGCCACGTGACTAGTTCTCACCAAAGGAATGTGAACAGAAGTGGTAAGTGTCTGTCACTCTGGGCCAGGGCTACTTCTGGGGTCCCTGGATGACTATGTGATAGAGATAAATAAACTTCTAACTTAGATTTTGGGTCTGCTTGTTGTATCAGCTGGTATTGCCCGAACTAACACAACCCAATACATTGCATGACCTATTGCTGGGTCAAGACTGCAGTTTGAAACACACTGGTCTCGTCTTCTGGTTTCCAAACATCTTTGAACCATGGAGTCCTTTCGTTAAACGTTCCATTCAAAAGTCAAAATGGAGCGTCTCTGATTGAACCAGCGGTTGTAGGGTGGGGGAAGGCTAAGAGTCTGGTCCATTTGAACACACCCCTTCTCCTATTACCCTCCAAGTGAACCCTGCAGCATCTTTCCTGACTCTCAGGGCCCAGTGAATATTGTGTGACACCCACTGAGCCAGGTGGCTCTTTCCTCCGTTTCTCAGAAGAGGAGATGCAGAGGCAGCAGAAGGACTCGCATGAGGTCACAAACAGCTGTCAAGGGCCAGAGCCATCTCCCAGGGCAGGCCTGTCATCTCCAGTTCTATGCCTCCTGTTTGCTCCTCCTCCGAGAAGGAGCCACACAGGCTCACAGCCATGAACCAGTGCCCCCCAACGAGAGAGCCCAGGCATCACAGGGCAACCGAAGGCTTGCGACTAAGCCTTGTCCTGACTCTCCAGCCAGACAGTGGTGTCCTGGGACCTCATTCATTTCTGTTTGTCCCACAGCAGCCCAAAGGTGTGAAGTAGATGCTGTAATTATCACCCCCATTTGACAGATGAAGACATTGAGGTACAAAAGATTGAATAATTTACTTGAGGTCATCCAGCTAATAGGTGGTAATTTGAACCCAGGCAGCCCGACTCCAGAGTCTGAGCTCCTTGGATGCTATTATGAAGGGTGACAAGTGCAGCTAAAAGAATGAAGATTTGGTGTCAGACTAGATTTTAATCTCCTATTTGCTGTGTGATGCAGGGAAACTCACTTAACAACTCTGAATCTCAATTATTTCTTTGTTTATAAAGTGGGGATATACTTCCCACTTTGATGGGTTATTTCAAGGATTAAAAGGGAGAAGACACATAATGTAGCCGGCATCCAGCCCGTCATATAGAAGAGGCTGAAATGGAAACAAATTTCCTTCCTCCTCATAGGCCCACCCTTATGCTAGAGGCACGTAAGTCAGAAAAAATGGAAGGCACAGTTCCTGTACTTAAAAAGCATCTCAGGATGCTTTTAGGAACAAGATAAATCATCCATGAAACAACCAGACAAGTCCCAAGATACTTACAATGAAGGACGGAATTAATTGCAGTCAAGTGCAAGTAAAATCAGTGTGGTGTGTAGCCAGCCTCTAAGCCTCTGCATATGCTGTTCCCTCAGCTGGGAACACTCTCCCCTCTCTTCTCCTGGCTGACTCCTGCTAAATCTTCAGGTTTCAGCTTAGATATCAGTCCACCTCCAGGATCAAAAGGCCCCTGGCCCCTTCCCTTCCTCCCAAGTCCCTCTGAGTCCCACAGTGCGCGATCCAGCCACACCATGGCACTCCGTCTTTGCTTGCTGCTGGCTTGACATCTTCCCACCAAATTGGGCGCATCCAAGATCTGAAGCCAAGTTTTATCCTCCTACATTCCCCCAGTGCCTGGCAAAACGTCTTGCATACCGTAAGCTCCCAGTGGACATTTAAGCAAACAGTGAATGAATGAATGCAGGATGCTTCCGGGTGGAGGGAGACAGGATACACTGTGGGTGTCCATTTCCTCCCTTTACTAAAGGGGACAGAGTAAGGCAATGGTTCCATATTCCAGATGACCTGGATACCCCAAATCACACAAGGAACTCAAGAAAAAATTACAGATTCTTGGAACTCACCCCAGGAGATTCTGATTCACCGGGTCTGGAGCGGAGCCCCAAACATGTTGGTTTAAGAAAGTTTCCCACGTGCAACCAGATTTGTGAACCACAGGGGCTGGAGACCAAGTTGCGGTGGGACGGGAAGGTGATGTGGAGAGGGGATGGAGGGGAGGGGTGGGCAGAGACTACACTTTGGGAATGAAGGGTGGCAACAGCCCTAGCTGATGCCAGACGCAGTCCCATGTCCTGCCCAACTTAGGGCCCATCAGCCCTTCACAGGGACAAAGCATGTTATAGTTTATGTCACCTTTTCTCTTTCATTAGCTCATGGAATCCTCACAACAACCAAGGTTCATTGATGGATGGAGAAACTGAGGAAGAGAGAACTGAAGCAGAGCAGAGCTTTCGGTGGGGGAGCCGCTTAACCAGGCTGCCTCGACAACAGCCTCTGGTCTAGCCTGAGGCTGATGCTATTGGTCAAAGGGACTAGGCCCACGTACCTAGGGCAAATCAGGCTCATCTGGTACTTAGAAACAGATATACAGTACTGCCCTGATGGAGGATTATTGACCAGCGGCTAAATCATCGCTTGTCTCCTCACTTGTCCCGTCCGGAGCTCTTGAAGGTGCTGCTAGTAATTCTAGGCCATCTCAGCCCACCCATCTAATCCATCCATCCATCTTTTCATGTGCCCACCCACCCATCATATCATCCATCCACCCTCCCCCGATCACCCACCATCTATCCAGCTACTTATTCATCCATTTATCACAGGCACCTACATATCTCTCCATCCATCCCATCTATCTATTCATAAATCCATCCACCCATCTATACACCCACCTATCTTCCCTGTTATTCATCCATTTGTCCCATCCATCCATCTGTCCATCTATTCTATCCAGCCATCCAGCCGTCCATCTACCCACCCATCCATCAATCCATCTACCTACCCACCCACCCATCCATCAATCCATCTACCTATCCACCCACCCCCCCAATCCATCTACCTACCCACCCACCCATCCTCAATCCATCTACCTACCCACCCACCCACCCCTCAATCCATCTACCTATCTCAACCACCCGTTCATCCATCCATCCATCTTCCCATTCATTCATCCATTCAATTAACCTTCATCAAAGTCCACAAGGGGCCAGGCCCTGTGGCAGCCCGGAGTATAACAAAAAGAATCAGACAAATACAGACCTTGCCTTCAAGGAGATTTGAGGTACTTACAGAAATGGCCGACGACCAAAGGGCCAAAATAAATAACCAAGGGAAACTTGTTGAAACGAAAACAAGGCTAGGAAAGTAATAAGGCCAGGAGTCGGGTTAGTACACAGATAAATCTGGCTCTGAGCTAGATTCTGACACTCAAAGCAAATACTACAACACAAGAGTCACAGTGTACTCAAATTGTGGTAGACACGACCCGGCAGCTACTCTTGCTCCCTCATGACACACTGGTGTTATATGTGTTCTGGGGTACGTTTGGCTTTCTGGAGACATTTTTGGCCGGCACAACCGATGGAGGGAGATGCTACTGGCATCTAGTGAGTAGAACAGAGGCCACGGATGCTGTTTAACATCCTACAATGCACAGGACAGGCCCCACGATAGAGAATGATCCAAGCCAAAATGTCCACAGTGCTGAGGTTAGAAAGCCCACTGCACCACAGCCTCAACTTTGTGTGGAGCAGTAGTGTGCCAGACCCCAAGAGAAGAATTCCTGTTTCAGGCCGGTCTTGGCTTTCCCATTTCTTTCCTTGAACCGGGGAAGTCTGCTGGGAGGTCTCTGGGGAAATTTTGCTTTTGGATAAAAGAAACAAGTGCTTTGAGGAAAACCGCTTCTCTTCCTGCCCCCAGCTTCAGATGCTTGAGTGCAGACATGGTGCCTGATGCTGGGACAGCCACCATGGGTCGTAATGGAACAAATACAAGGACCAAAAGCCAACGTGGGGATTGCAGAGAGGAGGGAAGGGAAGAGCATGTGGCTGATATTGACACCCATTGTCTAGGGCTCTTTCTAATCCCTTCCTCGAGTCATTCATCCAACAAATGCTCACTGAGCATTTCTTCTGTGCCCGTCACTGTGTGAGACATTGTGAGACAAGGGAGGATGAAGAAGCTATCAAAGTCCCAGACCTCATGGAGTTTATAGTCTGGTGCAGGGAGACACAGACACCCCAATTCACACCAACAACTATCTGATCAGAGTAGTGGTGAGGATGACAAAGCCGGATCCAGTGTATCGTAGAAGCACCGGAGTCTGAGGAGGGCCGAGTCCACACCAAAGAGCAGCTCTTTAGAGACAGTCCTGCTAGGGTTCAAAACCGTGAAACAACAGCTAGGATTTCCTGAGTGTTTGCTGTGGCCGGCACTGTTCCAAGCCCTCAGGGATTCACCCCTTTGACCCTCACAGCAGTTGTGCCCTCCACTCTAACTGACGCTCTGCCGTGTACCACGTCCCTTACCCAACAACTCACTTCTGCTATTGACACCCTGGAGAAGGTTTTTTTTTTCCTCAGTGTACTTGCTTGTTTTATGAGAAAGTGAATTTTTTCCGGAGCCTCCCAACACACTTCCCTAGCTCATTTTACAGGTGAAACATACAAGGTTCAGAGAGGGATAGTGACTTATAAGACCGCACAGCTAAAAAAAAAAGAGAAAAAAGAAAAAAAAGGCCAGAAAAAGCAGATCCAGGATGCTAACCCAGACTTATTTTATCAGAAAATCAGGGTCTTTTAGCCACTATCACACACATACTACAGCGAGTGCCCCACTGTCCCAGGACAAAGGTGCTCTTTTTTGGTTGATGTGTGCTGCAAACCTGGCCACTGGAGCCCTCCTCTCTCTGCCCAGCCACATCTGCAGCCCAGCTGAGAGGATCCGCAACAGCTGGACTGCGTCGAGTCTAGAGTCAGACAATTTTTCTTTTTTCAATAATCCTGAGCCTTAGTTTTCTCTTCCACCCTTGGAGATGACAATATTATTTATCTCAGACAGCTGTTGTGTGAATTAAATGAGCTGACAGGTATAGAACACCCATTCATCCATCCAACCATCCTAACAGTGGTTGAAGGCTCGCCATGTGATGAGCACAGCACGGGGGCTGAGATGGGGGGACATGACATCCTACACGGTGGGTGGACCTGGAGACAGTGCTGGGGGTCAGGTTATGTCACTATAGTATTATCTCTTGAGAGGGACTCTGTGGGGCCTCCTGCACACCCTTAGCCTAGGCTTATGACCTGGGCTGTCTTTCCTCAGGGGCTGACTGTCTGGCCCCTTTGGGAGACAAGAGTCTTCCATTGGCCACAGGCTCAAGCAAGTCGTACAGGGGTGTCTTTACACCAGGTCTTGTGGATTAAGGGTTTCCTCGCCCTTTAGCTCCACTGTCTCTTCTAATCTACCCCCCCTGCTCTGTGAGATAGGTTCTGTTGTTATCTCCGTTTTACAGAGGAGGAAATAGGTTCAGAGAGGGGAAGTGTCTTGCCCAAGGTCACACAGCTGGTGTGTGGGATAGGTCCTCAGGCTGTTTGGTTCAGCTTCTGCTACTTCCAGGGCATCTAATCCTCCTTGATGGTGGCGCAAAGCAAAAAAGATTCTCCCGGACCAGAGACAGGAGACCAGTCCCTGATTCTGTCCCACACCAGCCATCTGTCCTCAGCTAATGATGACATGAAGTAATATTTACTGAGTCCTTACAATGTCCGTGGTGTCAAGGACTTTACACTCTTGCTCCCCTTTAGCTGTCCACAGTGACCCTAAGAAACATCCTACTGCTATCTCCACTTCAGAAAGAAAGCCACAGAAGCACAGAAACGTTGAGTAACTTGACTAAAGTCACAGAACTAGAACCGAAATCTACTGGATTCCAGATGCCAAGCTCTGTGCATGTGTGTGATTTAACTAGGTTTATAAAATGCACCTAATTTTTTAAAAAAATCCAGAATGGGCCTAAAAAAGGTAAAACCAACATTCTCTTGAATCTCCTTCCCCAGAAACAAAACTGTCACCAGTTTGTGTCCTTCCGCAAATTTTCTATGCAAATACAAACGGGTGTGTACATATATACATCTATATCCATTTTGTTATCAGATACTATACACATTTCTTCAGCTTACTGTTGTCACGCAATGTAACTTGAAGGTTCTTCCTTATCAGCACACAGATCTGCAGTTTTTCCTTCAACAACGGATTAGCATTCCATTGTAAAGATGCAGCATGCTTTATTTACCTGTCCTCCCTCTACGGAGGGACACTCTGGGGTCACCCCAAGCAGTAGAGTCCGAGCTCTTCACTGTCAGTAACACACTTTCCTGGCCTTGCATCTAAGTTTCACACATTCAGCACAAGATATTCTCGTTTTCCAACGCCCCTTGCTGTGCAGTACTTTCTACCTCCTCCCCATTGTCCACAGCCAGTGGAGGTGTGGAGGGACCAAGCTAACCATCCCACGGCATTTGCTGGCTCCCACCAGCTCCATGACCTAGGCCCAGCAAGGCTCTCTGTGGACCTCAGTTTGCCCCGCGGCAAAACCGGATGATGCTTCTGGACCCCTGCACTATGTGAGATTTTGGAAAGACCCCTGAGATGCATTCCCAGAAAAGCCCCTGGGCAGGCAGGCAGAGTGAGCCAAGCCTCTGCCCCGGGGCTCCTACGGAGCCTCCCAGCACTTCCCACACCAAAGAGGCCCAGCCCCTGCTTGAGAGCTTGGCCAAGCAAGCCACACGCCTCCACTGGGCTTCCTGCCATTCTAGAGGAGCCCCTGGAAGGGCTTTGGGCCTGTCAGAAACACACAGGGAGGTGTCCCATGGCCTCCCCAACCTGATCCTCGTCCTGCCCTGTCCTCCCCACTCCCCAGCTGCTGGCCCCACTTACCATAAGGACCCTCCACTGGAGCCCCGAGGGACGCGTTCACACTGACCATGGCCAAGCCCAACCAGCCAGAGACCCCGGGGCATGGAGGAGCTGGGGCCCACACACCACAGCGGCAGGGCCACCAGGAGCCAGTCCACCAGGAAGGCAGTGAGCACGGCCAGCTGCCACCGCCCGGTTATCTTATTGATTCTTCTAATCACCCAAGGTGGGTGGATACGTTAAAGAGTAACCAGTCACTTAGGGAACCTGTGGCTGGGGACTGTTGCTGTCGCCATGGTAATGGCGACCTGGGCAGACCCGAGGTCCACTCGGGCCCCAGTCCTGCACTCCGGGCTTAGGGGCATCTGTAGCCAGATGTAAGGGACACCGGCCCCCCAAATTGAGGGAAGGGACTGAGCAGGAGGGGCTGGAGAGGTAAGAGTCCAACCTGGGTTGGGTTTTATGGCTCCAAACTATGGGTGTGGCAGGGTGCAGGAAGGAGTAGGGAAGCTGAGGGAGGTGGGGAGGAGAAAAGGAGGGTGGAGATCTGTGTTTATTGAGTGCCTACTGGATGCTGGGAGCTGCATACAGGCATTGCCACGTTTAAACTAACCCGCGAGATGAGGAAACTGAGGCACAGAGAGAAGTTGCTTGCCTGGTGCTTACTCAGTCACCTCAAGGAGACCCCCATTCCCTATTGATAGGCACGGGTTGTATTCAAATGTCCTTTCTTTCGTAAAACAATGGTGAGAGTAAATGTTAGATTTTTTTAAAAACTATTAATATTCTTGTATTAGGTGGGGGAAAAGCTTGCTAACCCTATCTCAACTTCCCAAAATGTTCTGGAAATTTAAGTGGGGTACGTGACCCCCTAGATGAAGCAGCATCATAAGGTCCCATGGCTAGTAAGGAGCAGGCATGGGATTTGAATTCAGCATCATCTGCCCCCGAAGCCCGTGCTGTTTCAACTGCCCCATGTTGCCCTCCTGTGTCCTGAGTGCCAGGACAGTGAGAATGACAATGACTGGCATTTATGAACCGCTTTATTCGTCAGCACCCCACACCCTTAATCTCGCTGAATTGGCACAGTTCCTGTCCCCATTTCACAGATGTAAAAACTGAGGCTCAACAAACTTCATTTGCATCTGCTCTATGATGTAAAAGATCAATGTCTTAACCCCCTTACTCTCTTGCCTCTCAGCTCAGACGGTAGAAACTCAGGGCTTGGACAAAGGTAGAAACTATTAAGCAAAAAGGGCCACCATAGGGTGGGAATTCCAGGTGATCTCTCAGGTTCATCATTTCTGATATTGCATTTGAGAAGAGCCCACGCCCAAAAAATAAAGTAGGAAAGGTAAATCTGAGAATAATGAACTCACAACAGTGTCTTTGGTTTTCTTATTTCACTCATTTCCAGCATTTGGAAATTTATACTCACCCGAAGCCTCACTTTTCTCATCCGTAAAATGGAGTAATAATATATGCACGTACACAGTGCATTGATCCAGCCTTTGCAAGAACAGGGCCGGAGGGGCTGTTATTCCCCTCCCCTGGTCTTCCAGTTGAGCTGGTTTTTCCCTAACCCCATCTCCCCACACCCAATTCCCTTCCCTTGTCTTTTGACCCTCCCTGGAGCTGCGAGAGGGAGGGACCAGAAAGAGCCACTGCGTTGGACTTTATTGGGGAAATTGGGGGAGGGGGTGACATGCATAGGTCTGGCCTGGGTGCAGATGACCAAGAGGAAAGGAAACTGTGTCCAGGACAATGTCGGGATTCCACGGGGAAGGGCCTGTCCTCCATCCCGGGTCTTTGGGGTTCTCTCCAGCCAGGCAGGGAGTGGGCCCCAGCTGCAGGGCAAGGTCTGAGGAAGGAGATTTTACTGTCTCTGGAGACAAAAGGACTTTTGTGTGCTATGGTCTCTGGGTGGGATGGGGTGGGGAGAGGGAAATGGTTTATTGGAATGAGAATAAGATTGTATGGGAGAAAAAGAGAATCAGACGCAGAGATTAAGACAGACAAATAAACAGGGATAGAGCAGAGAAGTAGACAAAAGAGAGAGACCAAGGCAGAGAGAGACAGAAGATGCGGAAAGAGAAAAAGTGGCCCAGAAAGAAAGAGCTCCTTCAGGCCAACTTTGGCTTTCACGCCTCAGTTCTGAGAGCTCAGAACGGTGTCAGGAAGCAGGAAGGGGCCCTGACCTCGCCATGAAAGACAAGCTGTGCGCCTCTGAGTAAGTCACACCCCTTCTCTGAGCTTCAGGGTGCCCATCTGTAAAAGGGGGGCTGGACCCTTGGTGGCTCCAGTAACATGTCATGGGGGTGGAGGTGGAATGTCCACAGCTAATTTCAATGTTTTTTAAAAGCATGGATCGGAAATGTGCACAGCTCAGGAAGGGAGCAACAAGTCCTCCAAGGTTGCCCAGAAGCTTGTTGGCTGTTATTGGATGAATGAAGGAGGGTTTCAAGCTAACTATGATATAATAAATGCCTTTCCTCCTGTGGACAAAGTCTTTCGGGTTTGAAGCCTGAGAGTCACAAAACCAAGCTGCCAGCATTGCGCCTTCCAGCCCTGGCTCTCTGAGAATTGAGTTAATGGAAGATGCAGGTCTCTTTCCCGGGCCAGAGAAAAGAAAGATGTAACTAAGGAAAGAAGGAGGCAAAGAGGTCGTTTTCTTCTGACACATGCTAGACATCTAGGAAAGGGAATCTAGGAGGGAGAATTCAGTGGGGTGATCCCAACTCATATCCTTTTTAAAAAAATTGTTTCTCCACCCAGTCTTTGGAGGGTGGGCCCAGCCAGATGCACACCAGAACCCCGGGGAAATTTCAGAACCACAGGAACCTGTTGGATTTCGGCCCAGAGAAGCACATGTTGCTATTGCAGATGCCTTGGTAGCTGGCGGGACAGGCAGAACACGGCCTCCCCATCTTGTACGGGGCCTCACCGATCCAGTTGCCCCTGGAAGAGAAAAGGTCCCAGGGAGGCAGGGTTGGGGGACAGAGGAGAGTTAGGTGAGCAACCTCCACACAGATGTCCAAATCTCAGCACTGCCATTGACTAGCCGAGTGACCTGGGGCAAGACACATCTGTAAGCCTTGGGTTTTTCTGTAAACCCAAGAGAAGACCCCCTCACCCCCACCCTTTCAGGAATGCTGCAAAGATCAAATGGAGGCATGTGTGAATACACGTAGCACCATGCCTGGCAAATAAGTGACTCCCCTGTAAGGGGTGATTTTCTTACTCTACCCATTTTCCTCAGAGTAGGCAGATCTGAGTCTGGTCCTGGATTCTGCCACCTGCTAGCTAGTGACAGGAGAAGCCACCTCATTTCTTGAGACTTGATTTTTCTCCTCTGAAGAAAATAAATAAATGAAATGGTGTCCGTGAAAATTACTTGAAACGACCTATGAGAAGACACTCTGTCACTTTATGCGTGCTGTGCAAATGAGAGCTAGAATAATTATATGATAAGTATAATTCAGTCATGGGGGACGTGCCCACCGAGCCTCATCGTGGCCACTGTGGACGCTTCTTCAACAGCTTTGTCCCAAATCCATCCCACCTGCTCCTGAATTAATCCTCCCAAAAGACCATCACCTTTTAAAGGGAGGTGGGGGAGGGAGTTACTGCTCAGTGGTTAGAGTTTCTCTTTGGGCTGATGAAAAGATTTTGGAAATAGATAGTGGGGATGGATGCACAACATGGTGATTATAATTAACACCACTGAGTTGTACACTTAAAATAATTAAAATGGCATAATTTGTGTTATATATATTTTACCACAATTTAAAAAAATTAGTAATGGAATATACCAAAACCCTTTGGTGGGTTGTTCGGTATGTGAATTACAGTTGTCCCTTGGTATCCTTGGAGGATTTGTTCTAGGTCCCCCTGCAGATACCAAAATCTGAGAATGTTCAAGTCCCTGCTATAAAATGGGGTAGTATTTGCATATAACCTACACACATCCTCCTGTACACTTTAAATCATCCCTAGATTACTTATAACACCTAATACAGTGTAAATGCTATGTAAATAGTTGTTATACTGTGTTGTTTAGGGAATAATGACAAGGAAAAAAGCCTGTACATGTTCAGTACAGACGATTTTTCCAAATATTTTCTGTCTGCGATTGGTTGAATCCACAGACATGGAGCCCACAGATTTGGAGGGCCAACAGTATGTCTCAATAAAGCTGTTTAAAAAAAAAAAGACCAGTACTTTCATCACATTCTCCTACTCAAGAACTCTGAGGGTGTTCCCATTCCCTATGCAGGAGTTGGCAAACTTTTTCTGTAAAGGGCCAGATAGTAAATATTTTAGGCTTTGCCAGCCAGGCTGTCTCTGTCATATGAAAAGAGCTACAGATGATATGTAAAGGAAGGGCACAGCTGTGTTTCAATAAAACTTTATTTGCTAAAACAGGCAGCAGGCCAGATCAGGCCATGGGCCGGAGTTTGTGGACTTCTGGTTTATAGAGTCACATCAACAGCTTTTGGCCAGGAATTCCAGACTGCGCTAGCCGCACGTGGCTCCAACCTACATGCCTCATCTTCCCGAATTGTCTTCTCTAGCACAGTCGGTAGATTTCTCTCTTTCTCTTCCTCTTTCTGCTCTCAAAGCCTAAAATCACTCCCCCAGCTCTTACTCATGGCTGCCTAACGATCTCACCACTGGCCTGTAGGATTAGTTATCTCTGTAAGTCTCTTTTTTGTTTGTTTGTTTTTTCTTTTATTTGTTTTTCTTTTTTCTTTTTTTGTTTCTATCTTTGCAAGTCTCAATGCCTTATTTTCTCACACCTTAAATGAACACTCCTTGTGGGCAAAAATGAAATCTTTTTTCCTCCAAAAGTGATTGTTGAATGACTGAGTGAAGTCAGCCAAAGTGCTCAGAAAAGTGTGCACTTCTGGTTTCCTAACAGGATTCATTCATTCACTCATTCAACAAACACTTCCAGAGCATCTACTGCCAGATGCTGGCAGTCCACAGTTTTCAAAAGGTGCTTTCGGAAGTTTGGGGGCAGGGAGAGTGCGTGGTGGAGATGCCTGGGGTGATGGAAAAAGTCCATGTAGTTCTTTTTTTGTTTAATTTAACCACTTGGGGGAAAGATCTGCTTAAAAAAACAAAGGATTGAAATCATGGTGGTAGAAGGATATAGAAATGAACAGTCTATTTCCCAGCCTCTAGAGTTTATAACCTAGTTATAATCACGGGCACCATTTATTTAGCGTGTACTACAGGCAAGGCACCACACTGGCCACATCATCATGTTTTAATCCTTAAATTCTGTGAGCCAGATAGTGTTAACCTTAAAAGAGGGGATTGAGGCCTGCAGAGATAAAATGATGTATTCAAAGTCCTCAGTACGCACATGGTAGAGCAAGGAATCAAACCCAGGTCTGGTGGTAACAATAAGAACCAATGTATATTCCCCACGTAACAGCCCGGGGGCATTACCTGGGCTCTCTCACTTAATTCCCTCAACAATTCCAAGACTAGGCACTATTTTATTCCCATTTTGCAGAGGAAGAAACAGGCATGGAGAAGTTAAGTAAAATCACACATTTGAACCCTGGCATCTTGACTCTAGAGCCTAAAAATCTCAACAACTATACTCAATGCTTCAAAATTTCGGTATGTCAACAAACAAATTGGAACAGTTCCTCAAGCTTAAGCTATTTGCAATGGAATTTGGTTTCTTGTATTTTTCCATGTGTGATAAAGCTGGGCTGCAATGTGACGTTTTGTCAGTAGATGCCACAATCTAACAAATAACAAATATCCCAGTTTGAGAATTTATGTTCAGGCTGCCAATGACTTCAAGAACATTAGGATAGTACAATAGAAAGAACGTGAGATTTTGAATCGAAAGACTTGTGTTTCCAACAGCTCTGCTACTTACTGGCTTTGCAACTTTTGGTAAGTTACTTAACCTCTCTTAGCCTCAATTTCTTAATCTGTGAAAAGGGCCAGTATTTTCCCAGTGTCCCTCCCTTTTTCCTTCTTTCTTTCATCTCTTCAATAAGATAATAAGGTGGAAGTATTTTGTAAATGATCGAGTGCTATGTGAGAGTAAAATGTGGTTATTATTATGTAATTTTGAAATTCTAAATATCGTGTTTACTTAGAATTTGTTCTTGTTTTTTGTATGAGAATCTATAATGTTTGCAAGTTTGTGTCCTGTACCTTGGATGGGAACTTTCGTTTCCCTTTCTGCATGTCGCCAAGGGACTTGGGTGAAGGTGGCACCTAGCCTCTCTCCCACCAAGCTGGTCGGAGAAGAAGCTCAGCATGCTCCTTCCATCCCTCCTGTCTTTCCTTTGCGCCCTGCCTGCCCGCAGGGAGCATGTGTTCTTGGTTGTCTATTTCTTGTAGTAAGCTTACAGGGGCTGGCACCCCACTTGTAAGAAGAGGCCTGTGGTTGTCCAGTGTTGCCTGTCACTGGGTGTGTAGGTCTAATTCAACAGTGAGATGTTTGCGAGCCCACATGGCTGGCAGATCGGCAGATCTAAGCCACATTCTGCACATTGAGTTCTTCTGTGACAATGCTTTTACACCTGCCTCAGTCCCCTTGCTGTCCCCCAGTTGATTCTGAAACTTGGATAGAGAAAAAGGATCATCAAAAAGACACCTGCACTCAATTGTTTATTACAGCATAATTCACAATTGCAGAGATGTGGAATCAACCCAAATGCCCATCAGTTCATGAATGGATTAATAAAATGGGGTATACATATACCATGGAGTACTACTCAGCCATGAAAATGATGAATTAATACCTTTTGAAACAATCTGGATGGAACTGGAGACCATTCTCTGAAGTGAAGTATCTCAAGAATGGAAAAACAAACACCATGTGTACTCACTATTAAATTGGAACTAACCAGTGAGCACACATGTGCACAGAGGGAAGTAAAACTCAGTGGAAATCAACCAGCAGGGAGGGGAATAAACCAACCTAATGGGTACTATGAACACTATTTGGGAGACTGGAATGCCTATAGCCTGCAGACCCTAAGCCCTGGACCGGGCCACAGAGCTCCACCACCCCCCTCATCCCCCCACTGTCCGTGGAAAAATTGTCTTCCATGAAACCAGCTCCTGGTGCCAAAAAGGTTGGGGACTCAAGCATTACAAAAGCAATCCATGAAACCTAAAACATTTGTACCCCCTTAATATTTTGAAATAAAAAAAATAATAATAAAAAAGAAGCACATATGCTACTAAATCACTCACTTTTAAAAATATTTTGATGCCTGTCTTTCGATACAATTGATTTCTTTTTTTAAAAAAAAAGGACTATTAATTGACTCTAAAACTACCAAAATTGTATGGTATTCAGGGTACTTAGAGTGGAGGAAGGAGGGATACTGTGTGTGTCTTTCTTTTCTTTGAATTCTCAGGATCCACCCTCCTGCCCCAAAGCCCCCTTTGCTGACACTTACTTAATGGCATAGTTGCAGACCAGGTATGCTGCCTGATGCCAGGTGCTGCCCCAGACGCTGATGCTACTACAGGTGTGGATCGCGCAGCCCAGCCGATTGGAGGATGCCCACACCATCTGAGTAAGGACAAAGACAGAGGAAGCTATGAGGATTCAGGGGGCCCAGGCTCCTTGGGGCTGTATGGCCCCTGGGCTTGGCTCAGGGTGAGTGCATTAGGTGAGGTCTTCCCGGGGGAGGCAGTCTGCCTGTCCCAAGGTAGAGGGGCCGGAAGCATTTATATCATAATATAATGTATCTCAAACTTTTTTTTCTTATACAACCAACAGTAAGGAATAACTTGTTTATTGTTACCAGTATACAAACACACACATACGCATACACACACAAAATTGGAAGAAAAGTTTTATGAACTAGTAGTTAGCCTTATCACGTGTGATGTTTTCTACACTGTCCTATTCACTTTCTTTCTTTTTTCCCCTAGTGATCAACCTTTGAAAATCATAGTCATGTTGAAGGTTAAAACACAAACTTTGGAGTCCAACAACTTGAATCAGAATCTCAATATCGGCTGGGCACGGTGGCTCGAGCTTGTAATCCCAGCACTCTGGGAGGCCAAGGTGGGAGGATCACTTGAGGTCAGGAGTTCGAGACCGGCCTGAGCAAGAGCCAGACCCCATCTCTACAAGAAATAGAAAACTTAGCTGGGCGCGGTGGCTCACACCTGTAGTCCCAGCTACTTGGGAGGCTGAGGCAGGAGGATCGCTTGAGCCCAGGCGTTGGAGGTTGCAGTGAGCTATGATGATGCCACTGCCCTCTAGCCCGGGCAACAGAGTGAGACTCTGTCTCAAAAAAAGAAGAATCTTAATATTACCAGCTTTGTGACTTTGACCAAGTCACCTAACTTCTCTGTGCCTCAGTTTCTTCATTAATAAAATGGAGGTAATAATGTATCAGGAGACATCAGGAAGGACATTTGGTTTAGGTGTCACACTTCCTAGAGGGTCTCAAATTTAGATTTTTGGCATTATCTCCAAATGAGTCACAGAGAGACCGACAAAGCTGAAAGAAGACATTTGTCATACAACTGGAAGTCCTGTCCTATGACTTGCAACAGTACAGCGCATTGTATTTTTATATGTAATAAGTATGAACATATTCAATATTAGCACTCAAAATACTCCAATTTTTGAAATCTTATTTTGGCATTTCTTTTTTTTAAAGATAGTGGGAGCCTTCCAAAATGAAAAATACCTAAGACACTCAAAACTGAACAAGATTCACCTCAATTCAGTGTACACACAACTTTCCAGGAGTGTGTTTCTTATGTAAGAGAAGCCCACACAGGTCTCTGTTTTCATTCTAATCTCTGTTCCACCACGTCCTTTTTCTTCTAAGGTACTGGGATTTGCTCTGCCATCCCAACCCTGTCAGGAGTACCTGGGTGTAGTGGGAGCAGACAGAGCCACTGCAGTGCCAGGGGCAGTGCGGGTTACAGTCCTTCAGGGCAGGAAACAAGTAGTGCTGCTTCTCCTCAGACCAAGACTTCATGAGATCTACCACTGAGCGGTACCTGGGGAGGTGGAAAACGTGGAAGAAGCTGGGTGGGAGAATGGAAAAGTGGTTCTGCCACCAGCTTGTTGGGGACCTTGGGGTGAGTCACTTTGCCTCCCTCCCCTCGGTTTCCTCATCTATAAAATGAGAATGAGGACAGTAGCACCTGCCTCACAGGGGTGTTCTGAACAGCAGATTAGTTGAGATAACCCATGTAAAGTGCTTACATGTGCCTGGCACATAGTAAGTGCTCAGTAAAGCATACTTGCTATTGTCATGCAAAGGGCCATGTGTGAGGTAGGCTTCTCAGACAGGGTAGCTTGTGTTTTTAGGGAAGGAAAGGCTCACTGGACCATGGGGTGGGGACCTGTAGGCCTTCTGATTTTAAGATTGTTCTTTTTTAAGCACCAAAGGAGGAAAGAAAAGCTTCATCTCTCTCTCTACTGCACCCCTTTTAATAAAAGGATTTGTTCTGTAAAATTTGGATTCAGTCAAAAGGCCGCACTTAAAGACCTAGAAGGCCACATGTGGCTTTAAGGCTGTAGGTTCCTCACCCCTGCATGGGGGGCAGAATCTGAAAAGCCATCTGTTGGGACCTGAGGGATTTTTCTATCATACACATGTGACAGAGGCACAAATACACAAAAAAACCAATACAGGGGAAAATCTGGGAGAATTCACACTCATAATTTACAGCAGCACATCTTTATCCCTAATACCCATTTTCTTTGCACTGTGAGCCTCTCAAGTGATGGCCATGGGGCAGGGGTGGGGTCTGGCAGGAAGAGTTCAGTGGCAGGGGAGAGGGGAAGTGAACTTGAGGAAAGACTGAATCACCCGATGTCTGCCCTGTGGGGCTCTGAGGGACCGTTCACGGCTCCCAGGTACTGACACTGGCCCTGACCAGTTGATGACATGAAAAATGCAGACAGGGCCCTGAGTTTCCACGGAGCTCATTTGAAAGGACTGGCCTTAATTCTATCTTTCCCACTCTTCTGGGGTTATGACAGAATGGTGAGGAGGGGAGGGGAGTTGTTTTTCTAATGTCCTTATTTGGCAAAATAAAAATATGACAATCTTGTGGCAGTCTCATCAATATCTTTTTGAAATTTTACCAGCCTGTGAAATGCATATGCATGGAAAGAACAGAGCTAGGCCAACACCTTTGTTTTATACA
The DNA here is from genome assembly GCA_023783475.1 of Daubentonia madagascariensis. NCBI lineage: Eukaryota > Metazoa > Chordata > Mammalia > Primates > Daubentoniidae > Daubentonia > Daubentonia madagascariensis. Next base: position 26,511,894 of record JAKFHU010002136.1, on the reverse strand, counting down.
CAGGGACACCAAGGTTCAGAAAGTGGAAATAACTTCCCAAAGCCACCCAGATCAGAAGGTCCCCAGATTGTGACTCGACAGTTGGAATGGTAGTAAGGAAGTCAGGCCAGAAGAGTATGGTTGCCATTCTCAGACTTTGGCAGGGCACCCTTTGGCCTAACGCCCCCATTTGCCAACCCCTGCCCCCCAACTCTGCTCCCCATGGCTCCGTCCCCTCATCCTGCCTCACGAGCCTTCAAACCACTCCCCACTCTCTCAGAAACAACCTGTGCACTTATTTGTTCAGCCAGTTACTGCCTGTTTCTCCTAACTAGAAGGTAGACCCCTGCAGGTAGGGAACTTGTCTGCCTTGTTAGCCCCTGTATCCTACTGCCGAGCACAACACCTGGTACGGAGTAAGTGCTCAATTCACGTTTGTTGAATGACTGAGTGAAAGAGGGGCAGAGAGTCACTCACCGACTAGAACGGATGGAGAGGTTCTGGCCCACGTATCTCATCAGCTGTGAGGGCCCATGGGCCCAGATGCACTGGGTGGCCCAGGCCTCAGCAGACCTGGCCAGCCGCTCATCCCAGACCTGGAGGAAGAAAGGCCATGAAATGCCCCATCATCACATCAGTGTCCAGAGATGCACATTCAGCTGGGCTGTTCCACCCACACCTCCTGGGAACCCTACAACAAACCCACTTGACAAATTAGAAAACTGACACTCAGAGAAGGCCTATGATGACTACAAGGTCGTCCTCAAGTCCACACCAGAGCCGAGATGTACACCCAGATCTCTGACTCTGAGCCCGGTGCCCTTTTTTCCTTACTGGACTTCAAGCTTGGGGCTGTCTGGCTCTGAGAAGGGTCCCAGGGTATTTGTCCAGGAGTTCTCAGCGGTCCCCAGAAGTGACTGAACCCAGAGTGATGGGAAAATAATTTTAAAATTGTATTTATGGTATTTTCTAAATGTGTTTATCTTAACATTAAAACATTTTAATTCAAAAGCTTTTTTTTTCTTCTTTTAGAGCCAGGGTCTCACTCTGTTGCCCAGCCTGGAGTGCAGTGGCACAATCATAGCTCCTTGCAGCCTCGAACTCCTGGACTTAAGTGACCCTCTTGTCTCAGCCTTCCGGGTAGCAAAAGCTTTTTTTAATAGTAAAAACATGCATAAATTTAATATATAAGATATCCAAGCAGGAGAAGTGGAAAGTCTCTAATCTCTCTCCTACACTTATCCCTCCAGCCACCCTGCACCCTGCCCCCAGACGCAATCACCACTGTTTCTTGTATTCTCGTCCAGAAATATTCTATTCCTGTATAAACAGACATTTATGGACATATATGTGTGTGTGTGTGTGTGTGTGTGTGTGTGTGTTTTCACAAAAGGCAGCATTCTATTTTGCACCTTGCTGTCTTCCCTTAACAAGACATTAATAGTTTATCATGGTGGTCATTCCAAGTCAGTACATGGTGAATACCCTCCTCATCCTTCTTTACAACTAATTTCCCAGTGTATGTATTACCCAAGTTTTATAACTGGAAAAAGTGTCATTTAATAAAATACTAGTTCCCTTCCAGCTCTGACTTTCTGGGATTCTCTGAGATATTATTTGTTCATTCAGCAAATCCCGAACAATATTTCTAAGCACCAAGGACTCTCAGTCTAGCAAGGAAATGAAGCATTAAACAAGTCATAGGTCACTTGATCCTGGTGGGTGTGAGAATGTGAAATGGGACCACAACTTTATTGGGGCTGTGGGAGAACAGGCCTCTGGAGTGGGGGATGTTTAGTCAGACACCTGTTCTGTGGGCAAAAGTCAGTGAAGAAGAAACGGGTTCCAGACATCTCCCCAGGTTTGTGTGACTCATAATCTCTTAGGGAGAGCACAGCAATGTTTCCCTTGTGCTACAAAGGGGGAAACTGAGGGAAGGAGCTAAACATCAGACCCTCCCCAGCATCCCTGGTGAGACATCTGGCCCCCGCTGTTTCCATGCTGCACGTAATCATTAAATATCTGTTAGGGTAGGTGCCATGCACACCCAAGTGGTGCTCAATAAATGTGCCATTTGCTTGAAAAATGGAGGGTGTTCTAGGTGCCAGTCCTGTGTTAATGAATGAATGAGTCAGTTGATGAACAAATAAATGACCCCACCTCTACCTGCCTGCCATCCCGGCTCCTACTCCTGTCCCTTTCCAACACTTTATTACCTCCTGACAGTGTATATTGTATACACCTTGTTGTTGATGCTTGTTTCTTCTTATTGCCACTAAAGTGTCAGCTCCACGAGGGAAGGGGCCTTGTCCATCCTGTCCTCGGCAGTATCCACAAGGCTGAGCCTGGTGCCTGGCTCCAGGTGTAAGTCAGTGGACATTAAAAGTAGAAGGGTTTTCAGGCTGTTGAGTAGCATATATTTGTCTTTTGGAGGTGTGGACTGGCAAGCCCGTTCCTTAAAGAAGTCTATGGGTGGGCTAGAGGCCTATCTCTCCAGGCTGGTTTGGGACAGTGGTCCTGGGAGGAGCTGCGATAAGGCAGAAGGTCCCCCCCTCCACGCCAGAGTCTGGCTTCTGGGGGGCCCGAGTGAGAGCCACCAGCCCTGCCTCTTTGAGGGAAGACATCCCAGCTTCCCCCACTGCTCAGCTACTGGTTTTCCTCAGCCTGAGATCCTGGGTACCTGCCCCCACTGCTCCAAACCCCACCTCCACAGACTCCCTGAGGATGTTCGGGTGTGTCAGTCACACCCCTAGGGCAAAGAGACGGTAGCCCAGAAAGCACCAGCCGCTCCCCCAGCAACCCCTACACCCCCACCCCAAAGGTCCCCAGTGAGGAGCTGAAATTCTTGCGCAGGGTTTTGTGTTGTTTGAGATCATGACCTTAGCCTGTTGGAATCCTGGCTGGGTGACTTTGGGCAAATCAATTCTCTGAGTCTCAGTTTCTTCATTGGGAAGATGGAGATGACCTTCACCTTTAAGGAAGAGGAGTACACCCAGGGTTATGCGCAGTGCCTGGCGCACAAAAGTGCTCCGTAGGTAGTGGCGCTACCTGCTGACTCCCTGGAACACCTGTGCAATCCCATCAGTCTCCTCATCTGTAAAACGGGCTGGCTAATTCCTGCCCTTTCCACGGGTCCCAGACACCCAGATGCTGACAAGTGGGGCCAGGCTGGACAGTGGTCCAGCTCTTCAAAGCCAGTCACTCCCGGCTAAGGTGAGTCAGCTGGCGGTAGCTGGAAGGGGCCCTGGGGAGGGCGAGGGAACTCACCATGTACTCCATGTTGGCGGCAGGTGGGTACACGCTGGCCCGGATGTGGTTGTGATAATCCAATAAGGCGCTCATGTCCCGGGCAGAGATGTGGCGCTTCCGGCGGTACCGGGGCACCCCCAGGCCACTCAGGGGCCGCTCGGCTGTGCTCTTGGACCGGGCCAGGGGCAGGGTAGCATTGGGCATCTTCGAGGCACTCACTGCCCAAAAGAGCAGGCCTGCCAGGCCCATGGCGCTGGGCAGCAGGGGCATAGCTGGTTGGAGGAGTCGAGTCTGCCTCGTGCAATCAGAGCTGGCTGCCTGGAAGGGGCAGGCACGAGAGCACCAAACCCTGAGTGTTCTCCAGAATTGCCAACCCAGAGGATGCTACCCCTGGGCACTTGGCAAAGACCTGATGCAGCTCTGGGCCAGATGCCCTGCACCCCTTCCTTTCCACCCCAGTGGACTGAGCGGGTTGGCCAACGGGAAGAAATGCCCAGACGGTGGCTAATCCAGACCAGGCCTGGGTGAGGTGGTGCCAACACTTCAAAGCCAGGGCTCTGTGCCCCCAGCCCAGGAGACAGGCAGCAGTCCTCTCCAGCCCAGACGTCCTCCTCGCCAATCCCGCTTGCCTGGGCTCAGGCTGTGCCCTGGGAGGCCAGGGCCACCTTCCCCCAAGGCACGTTGCGGGGCCCTCTCGTCCCTGAGTTGCTGCAACTTTGGGAGTGACAGTGTGACACAGAGAGACCGGACGGCAGAGAACGAAAGAGGCAGAGAAAAAGGAGGGACCAGAAAGGCGACAGAAAAAAAGAGACACAGAGAAAAGGGGCATGCAAGAGAAACAGAAAGACAGGGGGAGATGAGAGACACACACAGAACGAGAACACGGGAGAGACAAACAGAGGGAGAGAGGCGCAGAGACTAAGGGCAAAAAGAAAGAACAGAGAAGAGGGAGAGAGAAACGAAGTTAGAGAGGGAGAAGACAGACAGGGGCATGGAGGCTCCCCGGGGGGGCGCGTACCCGGGATGGGCAGCCCAGGCGGTGGCAGGAGGTGGCCGAGGTGGCAGGGGATCTCTGCAGGTACCCTGGCCCGCCTGGCCACGCGGCAGCTTTAACGGTCCCCTGGGAGCTGATGGCGTCTGACGTCCCCACAGCCCCCTCCCCTTCCAGCCAGGCCAGACTTGGATGGGGAGGCTCCGCCTGCAGCTTTCTGGGCTTTGCTCCCCTGCCCTCTCTCATCTCTGCTGTTCCTGCTTCCACCTGGACTGTGCAGGGATGGTCAGCGTAGGGATGTGGCAACAGGGCAGGGATTCCAGGAAAAAATACTCATCCCCCTCGGGAGACCCCAGACCCAGAGGCTTCTCTCTGCCTTCCACACCCCAACATATTAAGGCCACCTTGCATCCAGCCTCAGAGTAGGCAGTTAATACGGCCCTATCTAATGAGCACTACTATGTGCTAGGCCCAGGGCTGAGTGCTTTACTCACAAGCTCAGCCAGCCTTCAGAAGCAGGTACAATAGCCGCCCATTTTACAGATGAAGAAACTGAGCCCCAGAGAGGTGAAGGAACAAGCCCAAAGTAAAGCCAGCCAGTGTGCGATAGAGCCGGATTCAAATCCAAGTCTGACCCCAGGGCCCTGTTAGTGTGTAAAATGGATGCCATTTTTCTAACCGAACCAAATAGAGCTGCACAGGGAAAAATCCTGGGGGGATACTCATCACGACGCCACTAAAACACAGCACTAGGTAGCATCATTAATCAAGCCCACAGATCTGGGTAAAAATCCCCATTATCCTACTCCCTCACTAACTGGGTTTGGGCAGATTACTCAACTATTTTGTGCTTCATCTGTAAAACGGGAGAAATAATGGTACCTGGCTCATAGCACTGTCATGAGGAAGAAATGAGTTAACATTTGTGGAGCACTTACAACAGTGGCTGGTGCGCAGCGTGTGCTCTATAAGTGTGTGTGTGCTCGTGCATGTGCATGTATATACTTGTGTATGTATGCACTTGTGTATTATGTGTGTGTGAGTGTGCTTACATGCATGTGTGTATGAGTGTTCGTGTGTCACATATGTGTGTGTCCAGGTGCATGTGTGAGTATGTAGATGTCTGGGCATGTGGCGTGTGTGCTGGTAAAGCCCCGTTGGTGTCTGAGTTGTTGAACTTACGGGTTAAGAAAGAGTTTAATTTTCTCCTCTTTATTACTTGTATTCCCCACAAATAACAAGAATTACTTTTGTCCTAGGAGAGGGTAGACTTACAACAAGAAAAGTGTCATATACAAATACACAAGCTGCAGCATTTGTGATCTGCAGACTCCTTTTCTGGCGACCTCTGAGAGTCCACAGGCTGAACCCAGGCTCGGGTGGCAGGCTGGCCGGGCAGCTGGTGATGCAGTACTCGGGGCTGGGATTGAGCTTCCCAAGCCGGGTCCTCCCCAGACGCGTGGAATTCCTGCCCCAGGCAGCCACCCAGCCCCAGCCTGGGCAGCCTAGACAGTGCTGGCTGCCAAAGCACACACCTTCCTGCTGGAGTGGCTTCGGCAGCCCCAGTGGCTCGCTCCCTGCTGGGTGCCAGCAGGAGGTGGGGAGGGCAGAGTACTGAGGGGTGGTAGCTGCAGTTCCTGACCCCTACAGGGCTTCCCACCATGCCAGGAGGACAAGAAAGACTGGCTCAGGGTAGCCCCCATCTCTGCCTCCAGTATGCTGGGTGTCCTGGGCCTTGAACACTGCACTGGAGAAACTGAACTAAGGGCTTTTCTGACTACTGCAGCACACCAGGGTGAGCTCTGCAGCTCAGGGGAGGCAGACGCACACAGCCTTGGCACTTAGGAACCTGGGAGCGTGAACAGTTATGCCCAGCTCGCTCCAAACCACTTTACATGGGTGATGTCATTTAATCTTCAGAACAACCCTGTTATTATCATCAAACTCATTTTTATACACATGAAGAAACTGAGGCACAAAGAAGTAAGTCATTTGCCTGGGGTCACACATCCAGTGGGTTGCAGAAGTGGGATGTCACCACCACACTGCCTCTCCACAGAGACAGACAGACATCGGGGAAGGCCCCGCAGCCCAGCCACACAGACAAAACCACCATCTCCTACCTGGCATGTTCACACATCCACAGAAACCCAGAAAATCGCATAGGTAGCAAACACACAGCAACACCCCTGCCGCGCCACCTGGTGGGACACTCTCTGCTGCCCTCACTGAAGAAGGCTATTCCCAGTTTCACTTTGGCAGGTTTCCAGTAGATAAAAATGTTAAGGGGTGGGGGCAGGAAATAATTAAGGATGGCCCAAATTAATGCCCTGGGCATTTTCCCACCTTAGGCTAAGAACATCTTTCTCATCTCAGTGGGAGAGATGGATTCATCTCCCCCACTGGATTACCTCACTGGATTCAGCTACTGCCCCATCCTGACCGCTACTGGAATTCTCTCTGGGCTTGTGCAGGTGAAGGAGACACTTCCAGAGAGTAGTAGGATTGAGGCAGTGTAGCTCAGTGGGTAACAGTGCAGGCTCTGGATCCAGACAGCCTGGGTTCATGGCCCAGCTCCATGGCTTGCTAGCCGTGTGACCGTCAGCAAGTTACTTAAGCTTTCTGTGCTTCAGTTTCCTCGTCTATAAAATGGGGCTACTCGTGGCATGGTTGTGGGAATTAAATGAATTAGTACATCTTAAGACACTTGACACAATGCCTGGTACAGAGCAGGCAATCAATAAAGCAGTCAATAAATAAATAATAATAGCTAATAATAATAACAGCTAATATTTACATAGCACATACTAGATTCCAGGCACTAAATGCTTTATGCACATGATCTCATGTAAGCCTCCTTCCAGCTTCACAGGTTGGGTATCAAGATCCCCATTCTACAGGTGAGGAAGTGGAAACCCAGAGAGGTTAAGTAACTTGCCCAAGTTCACACAGCTAGTTCCAGGGGAAACTGGTTTCCAAGGCCAGGTCTCTCTGACCCCAGTGATCTCCCCCAGTGAAGTTGTTTTGGAGAAGAAACTATGGGTTAGGAGCCTGGTGCTTGAGAGAGGAGACTGAGAAAGCTGGAAGGCCCTTTGAGATCACATAAGTCACCTTCCCATTTGCCAGCTGAGGAAAGCGGTTCAGAGAGGTTCAGTGACTTGTCCAAGGTCACACAGGAACTGGTAGACTCAGGATTGCAACTTAGATCTATGTTACTCCAAATCCAAGCAGGAGGAAGAGGGAGGGGACCGACGAGAGGCGGGGCACGTGTGGAAAATAGCAGTGAGGATCCAGGCTGTGCGAAACGCTTCACGTCAAATGCCCCGGGTTCTTCAAAAGATAAACTGTAAGGAAACAAAAGGGGTGGAAGGGTAATCATTGGAGACTTTGTACATTTGGGTGATAAAACTATAAGGAAACACAAGGAAATACTATAAAACTCAGGCTGTGATTGGGGTGGGGCATTTGATGGGCTTCTATTTCTTGGTCTGGCTGGTGGTTACAGGTGGTTCACCTTATAATAACCTGGCAGGTTCCAAGTTTGTTTTATGTGACTTTCTATATTTGTGTTTTATTTTAAAATAAAAAGACCTTTTAAAAAAATAACATCAGGTGGGGCACAATGGCTCACACCTGTAATCCTAGCACTTTGGGAGGCCTAAGTGGGAGGATTGCTTGAGGCCAGGAGTTCGAGACCAGCCTGAGCAAGAGCAAGACCCCATCTCTACAAAAAATAGAAAAATTAGTCAGGTGTGGTGGCATGCACCTGTAGTCCCAGCTGAGGACTAGGGGATCGCTTGAGCCCAGGAGTTTGAGGTTGTAGTGAGCTATGATGATGCCACTGCACTCTAGCCTTGGCAACAGAGCAAGACCCTGTCTCCAAAAAAAAAAAAAAAACCAGTAGTAATTTATCCAGTGACACCTTCCATCTGTTACTGCCTTAACCATGTACAAGGACTTTAATCTTCTTTTAATGGTTGAGGACACTGAGGTTCAAAGAGGGAGGCAACTTGCCCAAAGTCACACAGTGAATAAATCTGGGAGCTGGGACTCACCCCCCAGCTGATGTGTCTCTGCAGCATCCTGACCCAGCAAGGGTCAGCAAGGGGGCTTGCAGAGGTCTCATGACAGATTCAAAGAAGCTAGTGCCGCAGAAAATGAATCACACCCAGAAGCACCTCTGAGCCCCAGGTGCTGTTTCCTGCTTTCTCTGCGCCCAGACAGCAGTACCACCTGTTCCTCAGGTCACCCAAAGGGAGGTGGGACGGTCTGGTGGGCAAGGACCTGAGCTACAGAGTCAGATAGCTCTGAGGGACCCAGACCAAGTTGTGGGCCTCATTCTCCTCAACTATAAAATGGGAACAGTAAATAGTAAATATGGAAAGTTTTTAGCATATGAGGCAAAGTTTGTTCAACATCAGCTATTAACCTCCCCAAAGAGAAACACTGTGTCATTCCAAGATGCTCAAGAGCAGGCAAAACTAACTTAGGGTCATGAAAGTCAGAACAGTGGCTATACACAGAACATACTGTGTATGTTTCATAGCTTCATCTGGGTGGTGATTACATGGATGAATTTTACATATGTAAAAATTTATTTAATTGTACACTTAAGATTTGGGCGCTTACAATTAAGTTATACCACAATAAAAAATTTTAGAGTTATATATGGTAAAAAAAATCTTTATTTAATTTAAAAGAGTTCTTTCAACACAAGTATAAAATTAAAATCCTACATAAGGAAAAACATACGCACCAACAGAAATATCCCTTTCTTGGCCCCCCAAGACATACTTTATGCCCGATACACATAAATACCCTCCCCAATATACTCACGAATCCCCCAACACTGTACACACATAGCTAACGACTCCGACACCAACACAAATAGAAGTCACCGTTTAATAGAGCAGACACACCTACACTCCCCCTCAACCCCACAGCACACTCATCTTTAAATATAGATGCTTTTCCACTCTGGGTGCATGGAAACACACCCTACCTGCAAACACACAGAGACACACACACAAACCAAACCCATGGACCTAACTGGATGGGCAGACTCTCGAGAACATAAACAAATAAGCTCTTCAAGGGAAGCAGCTGTGTCTAGTTTGTCTCTGTATCCTCAGTGACTCACATCAAGTCATTACCAGTAAACTTATGTGTGTTGTCAGTTCACTCCAGATCAATGTATAGATTCAATATAATCTCAATCAAAATTCCAACAAGATTTCTGAAGGAAGTTGGAAAGCTGATTCTAAACTTCTTGTAGAAGAGCTACAGCCTAAGAATTTTCAAAACACTTCATTAGTCATGTCAGTAATAGGTGAGCACTAAGCAGAAAACAGAAAAATAAGTGGAGGTCAGCTGAGCAAAAGGGGAGGCTGGAACACAGGGGAAAGTCGGGACACGCAAGACAAGGCCAGGGAACCCCACGCACAAAGACTCTGAGGCTGAAGAGAATCGGGTTCATTTGAGGAACTAAGGAAGGTCAGCTTAGGGAGTTCCCAGAGGGTACAGAGAGTGTAAGAGGTGAAGGGAAGCCTGGTGTCGTGGCTCAGGCCTGCCATCCCAGTTACTCACTTGGGAGGCCAAGGCAGGAGGATGGCTTAAGCCCAGGAGTTCAAGATCAGCTGGCAACACAGCTAGACTCCGTCTCAAAGACAATGGAGAGCAGAATGGGGAGATGGGCACAGAAGTAAAGAGAAGCCAGTTCTTGTAGGGCTGGAGCCTCTAATGCTTTGCCCTGTGCCCAGTCCTGCTGTACTACTGGGGGAAGCGGGTAGGGGTGGGAGGAAGGTGGGGAGAGCGGATCTGAGCTTAGCCCTCCAGGGAAAGGGGGCACCTGTCCTAGCCCAACTTCCTAGGAGCTGATTTCTCACGGACCACCCAGAACCCTGAAACCAGGGGGGGTGCCCCCAGGTGTCCCTGCCTATTCCCCTCCCACTAAGGATGCTGAGCAGGGTGTTCTCTGGGGCTGAACCTGGGAGCCCCTCACCCTCCTGGGTATCAGAGAGGTATAGTCCCCTCTAAAAACTGGAGGGGGGGGTACCTGGAAGGTGGGCCGGTGCCATTTCAGAGGCAGAGCCTCCTCCCACCCCAGGGGTGCCAGAGGGGTGGGGTTGGCAGAGGGGAGGGCGAGGGCTGGCCCGGTGTGGTTAACCACGAGGAGACCAGAGGCGGGAGGACTGGGAAATCCTCGCCCAGGTCCAGCCGGGACAGCTGGACAGACAGGTGTGGCCACGGAATTGGCTGTGTCGCTGGCCCCCGCAGCTGGAGTGGAAAAGGTTCGCCACCGGCCGGCAGGCTCCCCACATTCCTGAGCGGGGCCGGGAGCGTGGGCCCACGGCCACCTCCCGGCCGGACCCTAAGAAGTCAACAGGGCTGGGGCCGGAGGGGACGTGTGGGACCCTCTGGGCCTGCTGCTCTACAGTGGCGTCAGAACCGAGCCAGCCTTCTCCTCTGTTAAATGGGGCCGGTGACACTTTGCCTGGCCTATCTCACAACCTACTATGAGCAGTCAGAGAGATGCACCTTTGGTTTAGAGGTGACCATTTATTGTGCACCTACTGTATACCAGACACAAACGAAATGAGATTTCCCATACTTATCCAGGCAATGAAGTTACGATACTGTTCTCATTTTTCAGGTGAGGAAACAGAGATGAAGAAGAGACCTGCCCTAGGTTGTGCAGGTAATAAATACTGAGTCTACACTTGAACCCATGTCTGGCTAACTGTGTTCTTAACCAATGTTCTACATGGCCTCTAACCCTTATCCACAGTGACCTGGTAAACTTTGCAAAGTGCTATGGCCATGCCAGTCTTTATTATCAGAAGGCGGGTGAGGTCAGACCCAGGGGGCAGTGTGGGGTAGTGGTCAAGTGCTTTGCCCCATGGGGCACACTAACCTTAGTTTGAATTCCGGCTCTACAGGACTGCTAGCTGTGTGACCTTGGCTAAGTTTCTTAGTCTCTCTGTGCCTCAGTGTTTCCATCTGTAGAATGGAGTAGTAACAGTATGTCCATACCTACCCCATGGGGTTGTTGTGAGAAGGGAGAGTCAAAAACACTTAAACATTTAGCACAGTGCCTGGCACTTAGTTAAGGCTCAGTAAAATAGTGGCACTTCCTAAAACCTAGGTATTTTATTCCCAGTCTGGTGCTCCTTGTTTTTTTAAATTGTGAAATATAACAAACATACAAGATTTAAAAAATATAAATGTGTAGTTTAATGAATATTTTTAAAGTGAACACCTAGTGACTACCCCCCAGGTAATGAACTAGAACATTGTCTGCACCGCTGAAAGCCCTAGATCCCAGTGCCCTCCCTCCACCCCATAGGTAACTGCCACCCTGACACTGGGATACTCATTTCCTTGCTTTTCTTTCTAGTTTTACCAATGCTCTTTCAGGCAACAAAAGCTTCCCCTCTTCCCGGGCCTTGGCCCTGTGACTAAGATAGGAGGGACCTGGGTCTGCAGTAGACAATGGCAAAGAAGGAGCAGGAGGGGCTTCAAGGCTGCTGGGGGTGTGTAGGGTCCCAAGAACCCCTCCTGTCATGTGCCTTGTGGCCTGCAGATGATTCCTGCCCTTCAGCACCAGCCCTGCTGACCCTGTACTCAGACGGGCCCAGTTGATGGGTAGCCTGGGTTTGTGTGTGTTTCAGGGCACAGCCAGTGGATACAAGCCCCTCCCAGTTAGACAGTCAGGCAGCCTGGCCTCTGGCAGACACTAGCTTTGCTCAGCTGCCTCACCCCAGGGAGTGACTAGTCGTACTCTCAGGCCAGAATGAGAGGCAGCCAGAGGTTAATAATGGGGGAGGCATTGCAGGGGAGAGCTCTGAAGGAAGAAATTGGTTCTGGGGCTGAATCCTCCTGCTCTCTGGCCAGTAGCTGTGGATAAAGGGGGCTGCCCACTGGGAGAATTGCTGGGCTGCCTACTCCCACCCCCAACCTGCAGTGAATTATTTCATGTACACCAGCCAACAAAAGGGCACCTGCTGGTTGCTGTTCCCGGAATGACCACTTCCCGCTGTTACTCTGGCCAATCCTTCAGACCTCTGCTTAGATAGAAATCATCTCTTCCCAGAACTCTTCCCTGACCCTTCCCTGGCCCTATGGGGGCCTCTCCCCTGTGACCCCAAGCATCCTCTACTTAACGCGTTATCATTTTGTTGCAACATCTTTCGGACTTTTATGGACCAGAAAACCCCTTTCACACAGATGTATAATCTTGCAAACTCCTTAAGACTAAAAAAAATAATAATTTTATAATTGTTATTTTCTATTGTTTCTCTTCTGTTTATAAAAAAAATCAATTTAAATTAAAAAATAATTTCCTTTAGAGCTGTGTGTTAATAATGATTCTTTAATTTATTCAACAACAACAAAATATTTTTGTGAATGCTTCATAGGTGCCAGACACAGTTCTAGACACTTGGGATGATGCATCAGTGAGCAACACAGACAATGTCCCCTACCCTCTGGAGCTAACATTCTAGGGAAAACAGAAAATAAGCAAATTCCAGGCTGGGCAACATAGCAAGACTCCATCTCTACCAAAAAATTAAAAAATTACCCCAGCGTGGTGGCATGTGCCTATAGTCCCAGCTACTGGGGAGGCTGAGGCAGCGGGATCACTTGAGCTCAGGAGTTTGAGGTTGCAATGAGCTATGATGACACAACTGCACTCTAGCCTGGGCAACAGATAGAGACTCTGTCTCAAAAAAACAAAAACAAAAAAACTAAATCTCTAAAAATTCACCTTATAAGGTTTAAATTTTTAAAATCAGATTATCATAATTTTGACCTTTGCTCAAAATTTTATATTTTAGGTTTCTTAGAGTCAGATTTTACAGAAGCATATGACTTCATGTTTACTACAGAAATGAACTATAACCAAAAATATGTCTGCATCAAAAAAGTCACATTTTCTTTTTGAATGCTAAATGTAATTTCGTAAGCAAACCCCATATATGTCACTTTTTTCCCAAGAGTTTGGAGATTATAGAATTTGTCTTGAAATCTGAGTCTCTCTTGCACAAATAAGTACTTTTTGAATTTTTTGAAAGTCACTTTTACTTGTCTTTTTATTTTGATGGCAGTTGCTCACTATGTTGCTCAGGCTGGTCTTGAACTCCTGGCCTGAAGTGATGCTCCTGCCTCAGCCTCCCAAAGTGCTAGGATTACAGGTGTGAGCCACCATGCCTGGCCTAGAGATTTAGTTAAAAGTGCTGCTGAGTATTTTATTAAACTTTTCTTTTTATGAATATCCTCAACTGACTCTTCTTTCATGAATGTGACTCACCAATATTTCAAACCAAACTTTTTACTTCCATGTTACATATGGTGATATTCTAATTCTGTCATTCCATCTTAATTTAGTTGGGACATTTCTATAACAAGAAACTCACTTACTCTTTGGTTATTCAGTGGTTCAGTTCACATAGGAAAGGCAGGAAAAATGCTTGATTCTTTCCTTTTACTTACTATTAATAGTTTTCAAAATAATGAAAACTCCCAAAGTGACCATTAGTTTTTTTAAGTGCCATTATGAACCCATGGATTTAAACATATTTGTTTAATGTTCCATCCACTGCAGTTATTATTTATGCTCAAACTGTCCCATCTTTGGCCTGTATTCTCCAGATTCCTGTGTTCTCCTGACCTTAGCAGTCTTTGAGAGCTTATGGCAACTGTTAAAAGAAAAACTTTAGACAAAACAAATTTAATAGAGTTTATTTGAGCAAAGAATGATTCATGAAACAGGCAGCACTCAAAACCAGAAGAGGTTCAGAGAGCTCCACTCTACTAGTAGTGTAAACAGCAAGCTTATATAGGCTAAACACAAAAGCAAAGTAGAGAAATTACCTGTCTGGCCACAGGTAGGTGTTTGCCTTATTTGGGTATGGTGTGATGGGAAGTCCCTAGTTATACAACCAATTGGCTGGTTGGCTGTTTATGATTGACGAGGCTGTTTTTGTTTTATTTTGTTTTTATGTCCATTACAAGAAACACCCCCAAGTTAAGTTTTGGTTTGCTTACATAAGAGCTCTGGGTACAGTGACAATCTCAGGCTAATGTCCTCCTTCTTACTTGCTTTAACACTTCTTACTTTCTGGTTTGACAAGAGGATCCATGCTCATCTTGTATATTCTGCCTCAAACCTGGGAAACTGTCTTTTTAAAGGGTGATAAATCTGTGGTTATTAAGGAAACCCACCTATCTAAAACATTAGAAGCCTCAACATCTAGCCCAATGCTTGGCACAGAGTAAGTAGTTAATAAATGTTAGTTGATTGAATAAATTAATGATTATCACTTTCATTAGATTTTAAATTTCAGGAGACCACATGTTTCTTTTTAAAAAAATTTTATTGTAAATTGACAAATTATAGTTGTATATATTTATGGGGTACAAAGTGATGTTGTGATTTAGGAATACAATATATGGAATAATTAAATCAAGCTAATTAACATATTCACACCTTAAATACTTATCTTTTTTGGTGGTGAGAACATTTGAAATTTACTCTCTTAGCAATTTTGAAATGTGCAATATACTATTATTTACTATATCAGCTTGCTGTGCAATAGCTCTCAAAAAACCCCAACTTACTCCTCCTATGAAACTGAAGCTTTGTACACTTTACCATCATCTTGCCATTCCCTCTACCCCCAGCCTCTGTAACCACCATTCTGTTTTCCACTCCTATTTGTTCGAGTGTTTTAGGTTCCACATATAAGTGAGAACACATGTTATTTGTCTTTCTGTGCCTGGCTTATTTCACTAGCATAATGTTTTCCAATTCCACCCATGTTGTCACAAATGACAGAATTTCTTTCTTTTCTTTTTTTTTTAATGGCTGAATGGTATTCTATTGTATCTATTAATATGTACCACATTTTCTATACCCATTCATCCACTGATGGACACTTAGGTTGATTCTGTACCTTGGCTATTGTGAACTGTGCTGCAATGAACATGGGAGTGCAGACATCTCTCTGACGTACTGATTTCAAATCTTTTGGGCAACCCAGAAGTGGGATTGCTGGATTATACGCTAATCCAATTTTCAGTTTTTTGAGGCACCTCCATACAGTTTTCCATAATGGCTGAACTAATATACTTTCCCACCAACAGTGTTTAAGGGTTCCCTTTTCTCCACATCCTTGCCAACATGTGTCATCTTTTGTCTTTTGGATAACAGTCATTCTGACAGAATGAAATCTCATTGTGATTTTAATTTGCATTTTCCCAATGATTAGTGATATTGAACATTTTTTCATATACCTTTTGGCCATCTGTGTGTCTTTTTTTGAGAAATGTCTATTCAGGTCCTTTGCCCATTTTAAATCAGATTATTTGTTTTCTTTCTACAGAACTGTATTAATTCCTTGTATATTTTGGATATTAGCCCCTTAACAGATGTATGGCTTTAAAATATTAATATTTTTCTCCCAATAAGTAGGTTGTCTCTTCCCTCTGTTAATCATTTCCTTTGCTGTGCAGAAGCTTTTTATTTTGATGTAATCTCCTTTATCTATTTTTGCTTTTGTTGCCTGTACTTTCAAGATCAAATCGAAAAAAATCATCACCCAGACCAATGTTGTATAGTTTTTCCCCTATGTTTTCTTCTAATAGTTTTATAGTTTCAGGTCTTATGTATAAATCTCTAATCCATTTTGAGTTGATTTTTGTATATGGTGTGACTTAAGATCCAGTCTCATTCTTCTGCATATGTGTATCCAGTTTTCCCCACATCACTTATTGAAGAGACTGTCCTTTTCCCATTGTGTATTCTTGGCACCTTTGTCAAAAATCAACTGACCATACACGCATGGGTTCATTTCTAGCCTCTCTACTCTGTTCCATTGGTTGATGTGTCTATTTTTATGCCAGTGTCGTGCTGTTTTAATTACTGTCATTTTGTAGTATAGTTCGAATTCAGGTAGTGTGATGCCTCCAGCTTTGTTTTTTTTCATCATGATCGCCTTGGCTATTCGGCGTTTTTTGTGGTTCCATATGCATTTTAGGATTGTTGTTTCTATTTCTATGAAAATGACATTGGAATTTTGACAGAGATTGCGCTGAATCTGTAGATTGCTTTGGGTAGTATGGACACTTTAACAATATTAATTCTTCCAATCCATGAACACTGGCTATCTTTCCATTTTTTATTTGTGCAGAGACCATGTACTTCTAACAAGCATTTGTAGAATAGACAAACGAAGGATGAAAACAAACAATTAGGTGGTACCACTGAAGTTTCAGGCAGGGTAGAACCCTGATATTTGTGGTCTTCTATCACTTTCTGGTAGGAAAAGGCAGGAACATTGTTCCTAATGCCTTAAAATCGCCTAATGCAGTGTTTTCCAAACTACAGGTTCCCCCCCATTAGTAAGGAGGGAAAATCAATTCAGTGGGTCATGACCAGCATTTTAAAAAATTGAATTTATAATTGAGCAGAAAATATCAGAGTGCCTCGTGCATGGTAGAGGCAAATTCTGTCGTGAATTGTCATAAAGCTATATCTATATCAATACACCTATTAGCATATATATTCACTTATATGCTATTAATACATACATATTTTTATGTGTGTACTGGATCATGACCAGTGGTTTATTGATAAATGTTTAACAACTGGCTCTCTAGGGGAACATGTTTAAGTATACACATACATAAGTTTATTACAAATTTTTCTTAACATAATAGAATGTGTAGCGCATTATTTACAAATAATGAAATATATACTCTTTATTGTCAGTGTAGCTAATTGATTCACACAGAATGCTTTAATTGATTTTTGTTGGATTCTTGTATCTACAGCCAACCTATGGTTTCAATTCAACCATGTTCTGACAAATGGTGTTGCATCCCAATGTGGACAAACCAAATAAAGCTCTGATAGGTGGCACTTGCCAATTTCCTTAGTTTGCCACTAATTTCCTTAGTGGCACTTTTCCAATTTCCCATGATGGCTAATTTCAAGCTGCCAGTGTGACATCACCAAATACAGAGTTGCGAAGAGTTGCACAGGAGTGTACCATTATAGGTACAATAGATGTAAGTAAACCCAAGAGTATAGATAATAATAAAACATAGTAAAATAATTAGGAAGTGATGAGTTTTGAGTATTTATTTTGAGCCTGATAGTTGATATAATGCAATTCTTAATTTGGCTGCATTTAACAACCAGCTTACAAAAGTTCTGAAAATTTAACGATCAGCTCTTACAGGCCAGTGTGAGTTGGCTCCAGCACATAATTAGACTCACAACATAAATATGGATTTCCTAACACAGGTTGAAGTTTTTTAAAAATATGAAAACTGCTCTAGAGACCTGCAACACTTTTTCAGGCCTAGATTTAACTCAGTCTTCAAACATCTGCAGGAGTGAAGCTGCATAGTTTCAAATGAAACCAACTCATTTCCTTTTTACAAAAATACAAATTCTGAAACCTTCAGGAGGTACCTTTTTGATTGTCTCTTGAGGTGATATCTTGTGTTCCTGTTCTCAGTAGTCTTCTTTCCCCCTTCCTTAGGTTGGGGATCAGCATCTGGATTTTCACTGGGGGAACCACCCAGCCAATAAGGAGGTGGAGCTGGCACTCAAACCCAGCCTCTCTTCTCTTAACTATCAAGCTGTCTCGTATGGAAAGTAGTAATATTAATAATTGAGCACCTGCCAACCTTATGGCACTAGAGGTGGTTTCAGATACTATTTACAAGCTGCCTTCACAAATAACACTTTTCTGGCTGTATAGTTTTTATTCCCAATCATGAAAAGCCAAATTGATATAATTATCCTTCTATTTTCTTCCTAAAACCTAGCTTTTGGAAGGCCCAGAGACATCTTGCTACATAAGAACTCTGATCAAATAAATGTAATTTACAGATATGATGATAATCTTAAGGTGATTTTAAGGAATTATTACTTTTATTCATTAATTTGTTGATTCTCTGCACAAGACTTTAAACATCATCCACTATAGACATAAATCAGACAAGTGTTTCCCAGAGTGTGGTAGCCATCCTTGGCATAGGGATATGAGATTATTTTAGGTGGCTAGCAATGATGACTATTTTGATAGAAATGTTTTCTTTGTAATAGAAGAAATATAACTGGCACACAGAATCCATGATTTTATGGATAATTTTGCCCTGGGAGGCTATTCAGTAGGTATGTTATAAATGTGTGTTGTTTAAAGACAGATACAGTATTTAGTAAATAATAGAATTGGTGGTATATGGACACAGCAAGAGTAGTTAAGGTGGCTATAATGGGTTGAATGATGACCTCTAAAAAGATATGTCCAAATCCTAACCCCTGGTACCTGGGAATGTGACCTTATTTGGAAATAGTCTTTGCAGATGTAATTTAAGATCTCCAAGTAAGATTATCCTGGAGTGAGGGTGTGCCCTAAATCCAATGACCGGTATCCTTGTAACAGGAGAGAAGACAGCCACACAGAGACACAGAGTGGAGAAAGCCAAGGTGGGGTCAGAGATTGGAGTTAGGCAGCTACGAGCCAAGGAATGCCAAGAATTGCTGGCAGTCACCAGAAGCCAGCAGGGAAGCATGGAAGGGATTCTTCCTCAGAGCCTCCAGAAGGAACCAACCAGGCAGACACCTTGATTCTGGACTTCTGGCTTCCAGAACTGTGAAAGAACAAGTTTCTGTTGTTTTAAATCGATTTTATGGTAATTTGTTATGGCTGCCACAGGAAACTAATAAAGGGGCAAAGGAATAATGCAAGGTTGGGAAATGCTCGATTAGACACCCAGCCATAACAGGGGCTGAGAGGTTCAGCTCCTCCGTGATAAACTGAGTGACTGAGTGACCAACACCCTCATGTGATCTCTATTAATCCCCAGTATCCACCATTTTCACTCAATATACATAGCTGTTTTAAAAGTGGAAACAAATTTAACGGTTTAAATTTACATTTAATTACTTTCTAATGAACTTTCATCTCGTGTCCCTATACCTGGACCAACATAATAAACCCCTGAGTTCATAAACCAACTCTTGAGAAAGGCTGAGCTCCTCTTGTCACCCCCATTTTACAGATGAGAAAACTAAGGCTCAGACGGAGGAAGTGTCTCCAAGTCTCCAAGAGAGACTAAATGATGCTGTGACCACTGCTCCAGTTCCTAAGGGCTACATTTATCCCCCCCCCCCGGCCTCCAGCAAATACTCCCAAGCAAGACACAGGAGCTCACCGGACCCTGTAGTACCCCGAGCGCGTCGCCGGGCGGCTGGGCGGGAGCCGGCAGAGGGGCTGGGCGACGACGTCGGAGACCGGCACGCTGCGGAGGCCGCCAGTGGCCACGAGGGGGAGCGCGTGGGCGCCCCGCGAGGGGTGGGGCGGTGCGCATGCGCTCAAAGGGAGAAGGCGGCGGCAGCCCGGGCGAAGGGCGAGACGGTGGCCGAGAGGGCACGGGAGGCGGACGGTGGCCGACGAGGTCGGGTATGGATCACCTGGAACGCTGCGCGTGGTTCCTGCGGGGGACGCTGGTGCGGGCGGTCGTGCGGCGCTACCTGCCCTGGGCGCTGGTGGCCTCCATGCTGGGGGGCTCCCTCCTCAAGGAGCTCTCTCCGCTGCCCGAGAGCTACCTGAGCAACAAGCGCAACGTCCTCAACGTGTGAGTGCACCCCGGGTCCTCTCCGGCCCCCGCCAAAGCCGGCCCGCTGCCGCCTGGTCCAGAGAGGCCGGGGGCTGGTTAGCTGCCTTGCTGGACGAGTCGTTGGAAGGGAAGTCCTTCTCCCCGTCGTGACAGCAGCATCTGCACGCGACTGAGGGACCCGGGATAGCCAGCGTCACTAGCAGTTCGTGTTTGCAGACCCAAATAGGTAGCCTGAGCTAGACTGGGCAGGCAGTGAGGAGCAGGGTTGCGTGTACGGCTGTGTGTATGTAGGGGCGCGGGGTGGGGGGTTGAACCAGCCTAGTCACCGCTCCCCCCCCCACCTCCCCTTGGAGTTAGAAGTTGGCCCCTGCCCTATTTGGGAGATGCCACCTCCCTCCTGACTGCCTGTGTAAGATCCCCCCAGCTTGTGACGGAATCCCATCACGATCTGTGAAAGATTCCCCCACCGCCCCCCACTTTGAGAGCCTCGCCCCAACCTGTGACAGAGCCCCCCCGCCCCAGATACTCTCGGAGGAGTGGAACCCTCCAGTCTATGACCTTTCCCCTTGATCGCCTCGGCCCTTGGACCTCCTCAGCCAGAGTGCATGGCAGTGGCCCAGAAAAGCAATCTCAGCTGGGCACTTTGAGACATCTCCTTAATTCCACCCAGACACTCCTTTTCTTCTTTTTTTCTTTTCTTCATTTTTTTTAAACCTCTTCGATTGTAAGTTTATTGGACAAAAACACTGTTGCAGTAATAAAAGGAAACTCTGAAAGATAAAACTGCTCCTTTGATGTGAGCCTAATTTTTCTGCAGAATTAGTGTCTCCGGCATCTTCTGAAAGTCAGCCCAACTTTGGTTATCTACTTAAAATCTTGATTTCTCTCCCAGGCAGCTTCATCAAATGCCTGATGGGTCTTGGCTCTGGCAATATCTTCCTTATCAGTCCCAGTGAAGGTTTTAGTGACAGGCGCTTGGGTGGTGCCTGAGTGACTATTGGAACCTAGGAAAGAGTCCTGTCCTTGGCCCACGTTCCTTCCTCGCTCACCCTGAGAGGCTGGGCTAAGAATAGATTGTGAGAGTGGTGGTAGCCCCAAGTCTTAGGTCGCGTGTTTACTGCATTGGTCCCCAGGTCAGCCACCCTTCATGAGCACAGGAGGCAGACAAGGCAGCTGCCGCCTTATCTGGCCTGAGTGAGCTGGGAGCCAAGCAGCCTGGCAGACAAGTCTGTTGTTTGGGGGTAGCCATGGATTCTGGCATTTTGTTCCAAGCCTCTGTGCTAATTGACGGAAGGGAACTAGTGGATCACTGGATCTGGAAGGGGTCTTAAAAATCATTTGGTTCCCCCCAGCTCTGTTTAACTGCTGAGGAAACTGAGGCCTAGACAGGTGTAGTAACAACGTAAGTCAGAGTCAGGATTTGAACCTCAATCTTTTGGCTTGAAGTAAAGCTCTTTGTTCTAAGGCTATTTCTGCCATTTAGGAAAGAACCGTGGTATGGTAGAAAAAGCATGGGCTTTGGGGCTGGCCAAACCGTGGTTTAATCTGTGCTTGTTGGTTGTATGAGTGTGACCCTGGGTAAGGTACTGAACTGTTCTGAGCCTCAGATTCCTTGTCTATAAAATGGGACAATGATACCTTCCTCCCAGGGTAATTGTGAGTGTTTTATGGGAAAGTGAATGTATATGAAAGCTTGTGACATTTAATAGGTGCTTTCCTGAGTAAATAACATAGTGCTTAAGAGCACAGACACTGGATTTGAATCCCAGCTCCACCACTTACAGCCTCCACTTTGGACATGGTGCTTCTCTATGCCTCAGTTTTCTTATCTGTAAAATGGGCATAATAACAGTACCTACGTCATAGAGTTGTTTAAGGATTAAATAGTTAATACATTTAAAGTACATAGTAAGCGAAGTGAAGTAAGTGAAGAATGTGGTAGTTGTTGTGATCTATAGCTTTGATCAAGTTTTCTCATTTTCCCTCCCTTGGCAGGCTAGAGACCTGAGTCATGACATTGTTTCTCCTGTGCCGTGTTCCCTGTCTTCACTTCCACTTTCCTCCTCTGTCAGGTATTTTGTCAAAATGGCCTGGGCCTGGACGTTCTGTCTCCTCCTGCCTTTCATTGCCCTCACCAACTACCACCTGACAGGCAAGGCTGGCCTGGTCCTGCGGCGGTTGAGCACCCTGCTCGTGGGCACGGCCATCTGGTACGTCTGCACAGCCCTCTTCTCCAACATCGAACACTACACAGGCAGCTGCTACCGTTCGCCGGCCCTGGAGGGAGTCAGAAAGGAGTGCCAGAGCAAGCAGCAGTGCCACAGGGAAGGAGGCTTTTGGCACGGCTTTGACATCTCAGGCCACTCCTTCCTGCTGACCTTCTGTGCCCTTATGATTGTGGAGGAGATGTCCGTGCTGCATGAGGTGAAGACGGACCGAAGCCACTGCCTCCATACCGCCATCACCACCCTGGTCGTTGCCCTGGGCTTCCTGACTTGCATTTGGGTATTGATGTTTCTGTGCACGGCCGTTTATTTCCATGACTTGTCCCAGAAAGTGTTTGGCACCTTTTTCGGTTTGCTGAGCTGGTATGGCACGTACGGGTTTTGGTATCTGAAATCCTTTTCCCCAGGACTTCCTCCCCAGAGCTCTAGTTTGAATTTGAAGCAAGACAGTTACAAGAAATAAAAGAGAAACAAAAGGGGGGACAGCAGGACAGTGGCTGATAAATTTTTCATTTGTTTTGCTTAGTTATTTGGCTAAATGATTGATCCTATTTCAGAGGGGACGCTTACCAGGCAGTTCGGGTGGTGGAGTCTGGGGAATGATTTTAGTCCTCAGGCTATTCTTGGCGATGTCACCTGTGTCACAATCACCACCATTCCCAGTTAGGCACTTTTTGTCCCTGGTAAGACTTGACCTTAATCTGGAACACCCCTTTTGTCCCTAGAGGGGAGAGCCAAGGCTCAGCAAAGGGACAAGATCAGGAAAGCTGCATCGTGTGGCTGAGGGGGAGGCAGAAGCCTCAGGACTCCTCTGCTGCCTTCTCCCTGATTCCAGTTGCCTTTTGATATTAATGGCTGTTAATGCTGTTATTTAACAGCATTTCCCTCTGGCCACTTTTGCATAAGCATTTATTTCTGGCAGGGTTCTTTATATAAAACCCCCAATGCCTGGAAGACACTCTCTTTTTGTAGTATTGGTTTCATTCGTGGAATGTTATATGTCTACGGCAACTGGCTTGTGATTAGCCACCAACACAGGCCGTTAACTGCAGGGCCTCTGCAACGAGTATTGGATGGTCCTTAAGGAATGAACTGATATTTTCTGTCTGTGTTGTCTGTTACTGTATGTTGGTTTTTGGAGCAATAAGTTAATCTTTTTTCCCTTCTATTTGGAGTGAGTGCTTCATGGTTTTAATAAAAACTATGGCATTTGTTCCTTGTTGACAAAACTCCTGAAAACAACTGGCAAATCCAGCGCTGTGCTTTGGCGCGTGTGGCTTGTTTTAAGAGTTTGTTGTTTTTTTTTTTAAGAACATTAATTCACTTTTTATAAACCAAACTCTGGGCTTATAGTATTAAATTCCACCTCATGGGGCTGTTTTCTCTGTTAAGAATAAAACCAGAAAGCAGGCACTTTAATAAAAACCTGATGAATTTTAAGCTGAGTCCACAGTAATTTTGCAAAATGCATATTTGTACTGAAACTTTCCTGACCACAGATCAGTGACACAGGCTGCACAGTGCTGACATGCTGAGTGCATGGATCACTCTGCTGTGGCCCAGGGCATTTTTACCTTTTGGACAAGACTGTGATAATTCAGAAGTGAAGTATTATAAAATGCCTCCCTCTGATGGCAAAAAGCCAACCTGTTTGCAAAATCCTCCTCATTAGATGGTGGCATGACTGTGGCCCCTCCCTCCTTTTGCTTGCATCACCAACCAAACCAAACCAAACCAAACCTGGGCCTGTTCATCTGGCCTTGAAATCAGGCGACCTTTTCTTTCCTGTTTGCACGCTCCTCAGTTTCCAACCTTGTCACTCTGTGGCCTCCACTGTGAGAGTGCTGGGAAGGGTTAGAAATCCTGTCACCTCCCTCCCACAAAGGCACAGTTCCACACTCTGTGATGAGACGGCCCCTCTCCTCTCCCGACCATCTCCTTAAGCCTTTCAAACCAAGCCCCTTGCTGGTTGGATAATCATTCTTAAAGCCCCTTTGATGCCCCTCTCCCCAGTCAAGCCTGATAATAGCATTACTGATAAGTACTGACTCAAGGTTAGCTTGTTAGGAGTCTGAGGGTAAATCTTCAGGGTACTTTTTTTTATATAAAGATATATTTAAATTATTTTGTATCCCACCGAACTGCAGGTTAACTTTATCGATCAAAACCTGAGGTGTGATACGTTGTACCCAAAAGGGACAGAAACACAGGCAATGAGGTACCAGAGGTGTCCCCATGGTGCTTTGGAATCACTGGCAACATGTGATGGGTGCAGTGAGAGAGGACTTTTTGCCACCTGGAGTTTATTCCATAAACCTGGGGTGGGATTCGGGGTGGGGCAGATGGCAGGGGCTTGCCAAAGGCATTGAAATCTCGCCCAAGTTTCATGTCCAGCACCAAAAGGGAATAGGCACAGGGTGACTCCAAAAGTTCTTTGTCACGCTTAAATCTCCAGGCATTCTTCTCACGTGGGTATGATTCAGGCTTAGCTCTGAACTGACACTACGTGGAAAGTGTCGATTGCCGAGCCTCCTGTTTGTGCTCAGCACCCCTGTCTTTTCCTGGGGGCACGCTCTCTGTCCCTGTGTGAGGCAGCATGGCATAAGTGAAAGAATCTGGGCTCAGGCAAATGTGAGATGTGGGTTCATACCTTGGCACCATTCCTGATGCCTGTGTGACCATGGCAAACCTCGTTTTCTTCATCCATAAAGTGGAGATGATTCTGTTAGGATCAAGGGAAATGATGTGTGTAAAGTGCCCAGCATACGTGCTTAGCAGGTGCTAACTGCCCCACCTCTTTTTTACAGACTAAGACCTTTAGAACACTCTGGCTCCTCTAGAGAAGGCAGAGAAACTGACATCTTCTGGGTGCCATCTGGAGTCTGGGTCTCCTGTTGTACAAAACAATAGTCTCGTATTGATTGTTTTGAAAAGTGTTGTGCCTGGTGCTGAACAAGAGACTTTGGGGGATCTGTGATCACAGAATACGGCCATGCTGCTTTCGCCTCTCCTTGTTGAGGTTCATTCACTGAAGCCTCATTTTCCACGTGCATCTGTCATAGTCTGGGTACCAGATTGTATTTGAAGAATGGCTCTTGCCGCTGTTATATACACACAGATCGTGTGTGTAAACAAGCAAATTAAAGTAAACTGGAGATAATGAAATCCCACATTCCAGCATTTTGTGTGTTCCTTTCTAACACTGCTTGGGGAAGTCTAGAACCCAGTAAACCTCAGCCCACTTCATGAAAGTAGGTAATTCTTTCTGAAGTTATTCATTGTATATAGGGTATTTCATGGCTGTAGTTATTCCTCTTTTTTCCCTTAAGTCCTATAAAGTATATGGTCAGTTATATATTTCTTAGCTTGACTTACTCCTTCCCTCCGTGCCACCTTTGTGTCTTCAGTACTGAGGTCTAGGTCAGCCTGGCTTGGGAGCAGTCCTCTTGGCAAAAGGAGAAGAGGTAGGCCTCCTGGTAGGAGCACTGAGTGAGGTCATCTGTACAAGTGCTTTGTAGCCCTGGAGGCCCTTATGCACGTGGGAGCTTCTCATGCCTTCTTGTACCAACTCTTTTGCCAGCCTGACCTGCTTGGCACCTCCAGGAAGTGACTGTCGAAAGCTCCATGGCTCTAAGATTAGAATTTCCCAACACTGCAAAAATTCCCTGTTCAGATTCCTTTGGCAGCAACAAATCCTCCTTGAGCTCACAACTGGGGTTCCCCCCCCCTGTGAGCTAGGTGGGGTCGAGTTTGTGATCCAAAGTCCACCCCTTTGTACCTTAAGCTATGTGCTGGGGTTGCAAAGATGAATTTGGTACATCTCTGCATTTGAGGAAGTTTTACTCTTGTGGAGAAGCACCAGTTCCACCATAAAGTGTTCTGAGTGCTGGGGCAAGGTCAGGGCCTGGGAACATAGAGCAGGAACCATCAGCTGCCCTGGAGAATTGGAGAATGTTTTCACAGAAGGTCACAATTCTTTTGGGTCTCGAAGGATGAGGAGTTCAAGCAGTTGGGCAGAGCAGGACACCCAGGGCAGTGGGGACAGCACGCTCAAAGGCACATGGAAATATTACCATGATTTTAATCCAGACATCCCTTTTTAAGAAACCTAACTTTCCTGTCATTTTCAAAAGCAACTGAGATTGGAAGAAAAACAGACTTAAAGGACTGTCGATGGAGATCAAAGATGCTTCCTGCAAATGCCGCGGGGTTGAGAGGTGGGACCTTTAAGAGGTGATTAGGTCATGAGGGCTCTGCCCTTATGAATGGATTAATTGTCATTATTTTGGGAGTGAGTTTGTTATCATGGGAATAGTGTCCTTATAAAGGATGAGTTCACCCCCTCACCCGACCCCCTCCAAATCTCTTGCCCTTTTCTCTTCTGCCATGGGATGATGCAGCAAGAGGGCCCTCGCCAGATGCCAGCCCCTTGATTTTGGTCTTCCCAGCTTCCTGAACTGTAAGAAATAAATCTGTTCTTTTTTTTTTTTTTTTTTAAGGTGGGGGTGTTTGTGAGGAGAGTGGTCTAGTTGCATTGTTTTTTTTGTTTGTTTGTTTCTTTCTTTCACTGTGTCGCCCTGGGTAGAGTGCAGTGGCATCATTGCAGCTTACTGCAACTTCCAACTCCCGGGCTCAAGTGATCCTCCTGCCTCAGCCTCCCGAGTGGCTAGGAGTATAGGTGTGTGCCACGACACCTGGCTGATTTTTTTTCCTTGAGATGAGGTCTCGCTCAAACCCCTGAGCTCAAGCAATCCACCCACCTCAGCTTCCCAGAGAAGCTAGGATTACAGGCGTGAGCCACCGCACCTGGCCAATAAGTCTGTTCTTTTTAAATTACCCAGTCTGCAGTCTTCTGTTACAGCATCACAAAACAGACTAAGACACTCAGCTGGCAGTTAGAATACCTAGCTTTGAGCTGGGTTCTGACACTCCTTTTTCTACAGTTCTGTGTGACTTTGAACTAGTCACTTAACATCTCTGGGCCTCAGTTTTCTCATCTAACAAATTATGGGGGTGGACTGGATAATCTCACTAACTCTTCTAATTTTCTCTGTTCTGTTTCTCTGTCCTGCTTGAGGAAAAGTTCTTCCCAAGCTGTTTATGGCTTTTATTTTCAGAAACAACACGAGAAGAAACTCCCACTCAGAGTTGAGATGACAGCTGGTTTCCTGGTGAGTGATGGGGGAAACAGACCTCTGTGTGCACTTGATCACCTCCCTGGCTCCTTTTTCTCTGCGTCAACACCCTAACGTAGTTCAGGCCTGATCCTGTGGGTTCACATGGGCTTACCAGACACTGGAGGCCAAATCTAATTCCCAGAGGGATAAACTGCCGAGGTCCTTTTCAAAGTCTCCAAAATCAAAACATTTTTGATAGCTGTCAAGAAGGTAGGTCCTGTTAAGAGAAACCCTGTACAGTTTAGACACCCTTAGAAATTGTCCCAGAAACCTCTAATGCAGTCTCTGGGGAGTTTTAAAGTTGAACACCTACTGTACAGAAAACAGGTGTTCTCGTACCTTAGGGGGAGAGGGGTGGTAAATTGGTACCACCTGTTTAGATGGTGACCTAGTAGTATCCAAACTTAAAATGTACAGACCTAGCAATTTCAGTCTAGGGATTTGGGCTTTGGAAATGCATAAAGACATGGGCAAAGATTTTATTACAGCTGTCTGTAAGAGTGAAAAATTGTCAAGAACCCAAATGCCAGTTAAATAAATTATAGTAACTCTGTATTAGTAATATAATGTAGTCACTACAAAGAATAAGTGATGTTATCTCTAGCGTGGAGTCTGGAGGCAGAGACCTGGGCTGGTGCTGACTATAACTCACAGCTGTGTGTCCTTGGCCAAGCCAGCTCTCTAAGCCTGTGTTTCTGAAGTGTGAGGTGGGGTTCATAGTGGCTCACCTTCTCCCACATTCCTGGCCCCAACAGTTGAGGTGCACCAAGCGTACCAGGCTCTGTGCTGGGCACAGGGGATGCAGCATTAATTGAGAGAGGCTCAGACCTACCTTCAGTGGGTTTACAATCTAGCTGGGCATGAAACCAGTGACCAGTGTGCTGAGCGTCAAAAGCAGAGTGTTCCTCCAACCCACCCTGACATTGTCACAGCTCAGGCAGGGATGATTTACAGAAAGCATTTAGAAAAGCAAAGGAGTGAGGAGATTACCAGGGACTGCCTGATTTCAAATCCTGGCTCTGCCATACCCACTGGCTGCATGATTTTGAACAAATTCCTTAACCTCTCTGGGCCTCAGTTTCCTCATCTGTAAGACAGGTGATAAGTACCTCCCTCATAGGATTGTGAGGATTAAATGAATTAATACTTGTGCTCAGAACGGGGCCTGGGGCCTGGGAGGCACCCTGTGAATGTCTTTCAAGTACACAGTAATCCCTAATGTGCCACCAGTGCCATAACATACTTTAAAATCAGGAAAAAGAAACCCCATACATGTGACCTTTACGTTTTGATTGACTCACAGGTAGTCAAAAGGTACAGTTAATGAACATGGAAGGCCAAGTGAGGGAATGGATTTTCTGAGACTCTGCAGTCTGCTTTCAGGGTTAACTAGGTGAAGGGGGAGAGCAGAGAGCTGTTTTCCTGAACAGCTGAAAGGAAAGGACACATTGTATCTGTGGTGTCCTTTTGTAGAAGGTAAAGTAGGTCCCCTTGTTGTTTGAGGTGCTGTCTGCTCAAAGATAAGCCAAGGGCTGCCTGGCTCTGGTTCTCAGGCTGCTTATTTTTGGGGACCGAACTGGGATCCTTATCTCAGAGCCCTGCCACTTGCCCTGTCTTCTTTGCCAGGATGTGGCTGCCCAGGGCATGTGCCTCTGGGGTGTCTCAGTGCCTGGGAGGTGAGTGGGTGGGGAGCCTGGGAGCCACCCCTGCTTAGCATCTTGATTTCTGAGCAAAGTTATTCAGGCCCTGCCCAAACAAGCTGCTGCAGCCTGTTTCCCACCCCTACTCTTTCCATCCCTCCCTGCTTCTGCCTACATTCCTGAGCATGCTGCAAATGCCAGGCACCCCCCATACTTCTGGGGACAGCACAGGGTGAATGGATGGGGCATAAATTCACTCTCTTCTGGAGTTATTCAAAGCACTGGACCCCCAGCCAAGCAGACTTGCATTCAAATCCTCCTCAGCTGTGTGATTTTGACTGCTAGCTGTCCACCAAAATCTGTTCTCTTCTTCCCTAGCAACAGGCTGCCCAAATAGACCCTACATTTCCCAGACTCTTTTGCAGCTGGGTGAGGCCACAGGATTGAGTTCTTACCAATGGAATGTAAGCAGCAGTTTTGTGCCGCCCTTCCAAGTCTAGGCCTTAAAATATTGAGCATGTGCTCCTCTGTCCTCTCTTTCCTGTCCTGTCACACAAAACCTGGGCTTCCCATGACTGAGTTGTGACCAATAACCCTGTAATGACTTAGTGTCATAAATATAATTTTTAAAAAGCAACAATGAATAAAATTAATAACTAGACATTATTTCATTCTTATCACTGAGTAGTACTCCATGGTGTGTGGGTATATATACATACACACCACATTTTCTTAATCCACTCATCAGTTGATGGGCATTTTGATTGATTCCATATCTTTGCGATTGTGAATTGTGCTGCCATAAACATACGAGGGCAGGTATCTTTTTGATATGATTTCTTTTCCTCTGGGTAGATATCCAGTAGTAGTGGGATTGCAGGATCGAATGGTAGATCTACTTTTAGTTCTTTGAGAAGTCTCCATACTGATCTCCATAGAGATTGTACTAATTTACATTCCCACCACAGTGTTCCCTTTTCACCGAATGTGCACCAACAAGGGTGTGAATTTTTAATCCTGTGTTTGTGGTGAGAGACTGGAAGTTCAGAAAGGTTGGTGTACTGGGCAATGTCTATTGCCTCTGACCTTCACACTTAGCCCTTTGCATGCCCCCTGTGTCACGAGGCAGGGAAGCATGCAATTGTACGTTTCTCACCTTTCTTCCCTTTGAGTTCTGCAGTAGGAGATGCTGGTTAGGAGGTAGAGGAAGTGAGGACATTTAAAATTTTTTCCCCGATTCTAGCAATGGGCTCTGGCAGTGGCAATGGGTGACTGAAGGTGGCTACAAGTGGCCCTGGGTTCTAACGACATCAAAAGCATTTTAGCATATCAGCAGAAATGGGGGTTCTGTTTTCCTTTTCAGCAGCAGTGGTGAAGTTCCATGATCTTCAGTAGCAACAGCAGTGTCTCTGGAAGTTCAGCAGCAAGCATGGGCTCCCATTATTTGGAAACAGTTGGGAGTCCTTTGGATGAACTCAGATGAATCTGACAACCTTGAAACTCCAAATCAACCCGGGCTCCTTTAACAGTGGAAGCCACCTTCCTTCTCTTCTGAGAAGACCATTCTTCTCTTGCTTGAAGACCCTGTGATGACCTCACTCAAGGCAGTTGCCTTGCAAGGGGCTGTCTCATCTCCTCAGACCTACCCCAGTAGCCTTCATTGTCCCTGCACCCATGCAAGCCCCAGGGGAGCAAGTACAAAGTCTGATCCAGGAGAAGAGTCTGTGACACCAAAGAATCACAATATTTTTTGATGTATATTGACAGAAACCTGGGGGATTCTGTGTGGGAATGGATTATGAAGGTGCTAGACAAGAAGAATGAACCATGCTGGGCTGAGTTAAATTTATCAATATGCTTGCATTTACTGAAGAGTCTAGATTGAATACATTATCCCAGCATTTGAAAGTGGCTCTAATAGTTTACTGGATTGATTGACTGAAACCTGACTTAGTGGTGGTCTACATTCATTGACATTGAGATGCCAGAATTTCCCTAAGAGACTGTTGAGGGAGGAAGCCAAAGGTTTCAGGAGACGGGAATGTTGGGATGGATTTACTGTTTGTGATTTGGCCCTCTCACCTACTTTAAGTTCACCAGGAAGGCACAGAGAACACTCCTTTCACTAAAGCATGGAGCAAAGAATTGGTGAGGAAAGCACCAGCACCATTCAGAAACTCTGGGGTGCTGTCCTCTGTGGCCTGGGATGACTGTGGGAGGTGTCACCACTGATACAGACTTCCTGGTTTTGGTGGGAAGTAGCAGGGTCCAAGTGGCAGCACTTACTGCTACAGGTGAGCTAGGTGCAATTACCATCCTGGCAGCAAAGCCAGAGCAAATGGAATATTTTGACCCACAGAGACTTGTTGGAGGTGAATTGATCATATTGTCCCTAGAAATGAAATATATGGGCAGCTTACTATAAAGTCTTATTTGATCTATATAGTCAGAAAAACTCTAGATCCAGTGAGCAGAGACCTAACTTGAAGTGGTAAAACCAGTTCCCCAAGCACTGGTTACTAACTTGTCCAAGTCCAGTGAGACAGACCACTGATGTACACAAGTTACAGGAAGCAGATTTATTACCTAAGGTAGGCAGCAAGGGACAACAGAAGCCTGGTCCCCCCAAGGCTCAGGAAAGCTGCACAGGGTGGATAGTGTCTCTACTGTGTGTGCCCCACTTGCGACGAAGCTGGGGACCCCAGAAAGAATCCTGGGTTTTCTACTCTGGGGCAATGTGATTTGCCATGCTAAAGCATTGAAGAACATCCTATTCTAGGGAGGACTGGAACAGAGCCCAGTCCTTTCCTGTCTCAAGATACTACATTCCCAGTACATTCTATTGTTATTCTTGAGAACTACAAGCAAGAAGGGTGGGGGGACTGTCCTGCAGAAGTCATCACAACAGAGACCCACAACCTCTTACCCGGTTTGGAGTCCTGGAGCCCCATAATTGCAGGGAAAGCTGGTTCTCCTTGAGGAAAGACCCTGTGACTGCCTGGAGTATAAACTGTAATCTTCCCTTCAGCCCTTCAGAGGACCTGCCACTTACCTGGCTGCATCCCACACCAAGAACATGGACTGCCTCTCATCAAGACTGATTTAACTAATATCACCGTTGAGTGCCAAACTTCTACAGAATTCCTGGTGTGGCATCATTCACCATAGGAACTAGCTATCTAATGGTGGATTGATTACACTGACTCCATCCCTCATGGAGGGAGCAGCTATTTGTACTCACTTATTCTGTGTATGGATTTGCCTTCTCTGACCACTACATCCACAGACTTATGAATGCCTTGGTTATAGTCTTGGTATGCTACATGACGTCGCTTCTGACCAAAGAGTTGATATTACAGCAAAAGAAATGTAGCAGTGTGATTATACCTATGGACTTTTCTGGTCTTACCATGTACTCTTTTGCCTAGAAGCAGCTGGACTTACAGAACATTGAAGTGGCCTATTGGAGACCATGTTATGGTGCCAGCCAGGAGACACTGCGCTGTTGGAGTGCTGTCCTGCAGGACGCAGTGTATACTTTGAACCAACCACAGTGCTGTTTCTCCCATAGCCAGAAAACACAGGTCAGCAATGCTAAGGTGGAAGCAGCAGTGACTCTCACTATTACATGTAATAACACATTCACAAAACTGTTGCTTCCCATCCCTGAAACTTTGGACTTTGATGTTTGGAGATTGTAGTTCCCAAGGGAGGAACACTTCCTCTGGGGGAGCGCATCAATGGTTCAATTGAATTAGAAGTTGAGACTCCTGTTTGGCCATTTTGAGCTCCTCATACCATTGAAACTACAGGCAAAAAAATATGTTACTCTACTGGCAGTAGTGATCAATCCTGATTACCAAGGGTTAATTGGGTTGCTCCTATGCCAGGGTGTCATGATAGACTATGTATGGAAACTAGGGTATTCTCTGGGGTGCCCCATAATACTTCCACATCCAATCGTAAAAGATTAATGGAAGACCGCAGCAACCCAAGGACCGCCAACGGCTGAGTTTTTTCCCAAGGTAAAATACCCCAACCAGCTGAGGTGCTGGCTGCGGGCAAAGAGACATAGAATAGCTAAGGGAGAAAAGGAGGATGAAAAGTGTCAGCAGTGGCCTCGGAACCAATTACAGAAAGGAGCACCATAGCAGCCAGGAGTATTTTCTTCTTTGCTTGTTTTGTGTGGATATATACATCAAATATAAGGAATGCTGGTGGTGATTAAATTGACATTTTAATCTGGATATTATAGCGTATTGAGATGCGAGTGTAATCTCTAAAGCTGGAGGAGGAACGAGAAGGGAACCCAGCACCATCCAGAGTGATGCTGCTGACTGATGGGGCTTTGCGAGTCGCGTCTTTGGAGAGCGGGTGAGCGTGTCCTCGTTTCAGGAGGGCAGCTGGTCCTGCTGGGAGTAAGCATGATGTCATTTGTTCTTGAGTAGAAATTTAATTACGAGTGGGGAGCGTCTGTGTGGATGTTTGAGTAGCCCAAGAGGTGGGTAGTGTCTGTGGTCATTAAGCTCTACCCTTGCCCTGTCTTGGTCCTGGCTGACTGAGTTTTCTTTTTACCTTGATTAAAAAATGTGCAAATTCTTATACTTTTTTTGCAAAATAAACAAAATTATGCCTTATATTCTATAAATGCTTTAATGTTCTTTGGGCATTTGAGCACATTTTTTCCTGTGGGAAACTGGGGTAGGGGGGCATATGCCCTGGATACCCCCTAAGATCCATGTATAGGTTAACGTGAGCAAATGGTTGTGAACATGCTCTGTAAACTGTGAAGTACTGTGCCCCAGTGAGGTGGGTTTATGCCAAGGTCAGAGCTTTGGAAAGTCTATCCAGAAGCCAGCCCTCGATCCAGCAACTTGAGAGCCAGCCTCAACTCTTGTTTGCCCTTGCAAAGACAGAGTCTGAAACCTCACGTCTCTACTCCTCTGGCCCCAACCTTTGGAAATGAGAATTGGATGGACAACACAGGCTTAGAAATGAAAAGCAACTGTTCCTCCTGGATGCTTTATTGGGGGCTTTCAGTGGTTTCTAAGCATGAGTGGCAGTGACACCCAGACCCTTTCCCAACATGCAAAAGGCACAGGAAAGTGAGACCCGACCAGGGTGGCAGCGTGGATGCAGAGACCCCCTGTGTGGCACGGTGCCGCGTGGGGGGCCCCTGGAGTGATGGAGGGGTGTGTATGAAGGAGAAGGCTTGGGCAGAGGCTGGGAGGAGGACCTGGGTTCATCCACCTCCAGACCGACCCCTGCACTTGGGCTGGGGCTGACCTTCCGAGAGGTCAGCATGGCTTTTACTGAAAGTCCCACCTCACAGGGTGGGAAAATGCAACTCAAAGTAGGAGGAGGGTGATGGATGCTGCCTTCAGGGATTTCTGTTATATAAGTACCAAACCAAACACGCTGACCAAATCCAGAGGGGAATGGAGAGGGTGTGTTGACGGTGTTGGTCCCAACCATGGCCTGGTTGTGGGTGCCACTGCCTTGGCTCAAGCCAGTGCTGTCTCAGTGCACATCCAGGAGAAGTGTGAAGGCCCTGCCAGTCTTCAGGGGCCTCCCATGGGGTCTCTGGTTCTCCAGTCCCACCTGGAGGTACCGAAGAGTCGAGTCTGGATGTTGGCTTTGTCCTGTGGAAGAGTTCCCTGGGCAAGAGGGAAGGGGAGGCGAGGGGTCAGGCCCTTGGAGCCCCCAGCACCTCCCAGAATCTGGGCCCTGGTGGATGGGACAGCCTGGAACTCACCTCCAGTCCCAACCAGTCCCCACGGTTCCATCTTGAGACCTTGCATCGAAAGAAAAGGCATTCGTGTTTTGTTTCTGTTTTCTTTCCTCTCTCACTTTCTGTTTCTCTCCTTTAGTAGAGCCATGGCCTCAAGTCACGGCATTGGCAACGTCTACTTCTAAGCTATGGAATGTTTTCACACGGATGACAGGATTACTCGGAATGAGGGGTGGGGATGGCTGTCCACGAGTTCATGAGACAGTGAGTTATGGAGAGGTCGTTGGGAATCACACAGCACAGAGACACCAACAGTCAGACACCAAGCCCCAGGCCTGGCCCTAGATGTATTTTTTCTTGAGGTACCAGTAGGCAAAGTAGCCCATCCCGCCCAGGGAGCCCATGAGGAAGGACGCCCCGAAGAAAGAGGGGGGTTTCCGCTTGACCAGCCGGAACGCGTTGGGGATGACGGCCGACAGCAGGGTGGTGTGGATGTCGCCCAGGACTTTCCGGAAGGCAAAGCGTCTCTGGACCCTCTCAAAGAAGGACTGCAGGTTGGGCCGGCTGCCGTCTTCCCAGTATTTCTTGGACAGTCCCAGGAACTTGAGGCGGTGCAGGGTGGCTCCCAGGAGGACATCTGCGAGGGTGAAGGCACAGCCGCAGAGCCACAGCTCGCATTTCTGCCCTAGGGTGGGGGAGAGAGTAGATAGGGTGGATCAGCCCTTCTCCCCTCAACTCGCTCCCTTCTCTGCCATTAATTCCCCCAGCCTTGGTCTGCCATCGCCTGCCATCGTGTTTCCTGAGGGTCATTCACTCCTGTACAACTTCAATGACTTTTGTCATATTCTTATACCACCTCTGTTATTATTTTCTCTTTAAATCAACTGGCTTTTAAAGTGCAAATATGTGTGTTTCAACTCGAGACTCACATATCCAGTGAACCCTTTGACAGCTTGCCTTGAGTGTCCACTCTGCATTTCAAACTCGACACGTCCAGGACAGAATTCCTGGTTGTCACCCCCAGGCCCTCCACACTCACCCCATCTCAGTAATGGCACTTCCACCCCTCCAGTCGCTCTGGCTGAAAGCCTCGGTGCCACCATGCAGTCTTCTGTTTGTTTCATCCCCCACACACAATCTGCCAGCAACTCCCGTCAGCTGTATCTTCAAAATACATCCGGAATCTGATCACCTCCACTTCTACCATCCTAGTCCAAACAACCATTATCTCCTGCCTAAGTTACCATAGTGTCGCCTTGAAAGGTCTCTCCGCTTCCATCCTTGTCCCCTAGAGTCTGTTTTCAGAACAGCTGCCAGGGGACTGTGTTCAAAGCCAAGCAGATCATGTCACTTCTGTCTTCTCAAAACCCTCTAAGGATGCCCCATCGTGGCCAGAGTAGAAGCTGAAGCCCTTTCAAGCCCTATATGGCCCTGTGTGAACTGGCCCCTGGGTCCCTTCCAGACCTCAGATTCTACTTCTGTCCCCTTTGCTCACTCTTCTCCAGCCACACTGACCTTGTGGTTCCTCATGCCAGGCACATTCCCACCTCAGGGCCTTTGCACTGGCCGCTCCCTCTGCCTGGAACAGTCTTCTCCCATACAGCCACAGGGCTCAGTCCTCCATCTCCTTGGGGTCTTTGCTCAAATGCAACCTTCCTGAGGACTTCACAGATCACCAATTTAGGATGAAAACTCCCAACCCCAGCAGTCACCACCCTCTCCCCAGCTTTGTTTTTTTCCGTAGAGCCTTACCATTAGGACACCATCTGTTTCACATACTCGCTTTGTTTATTGTCTGTTGTCCTCTACTAGAGCAGAAGCCCCATGAGGGTAGGGATTTTGGTCTGTCTTGCTTGTGGCTGTGTCCCCTGCATCTAGAACTGTGCCTGGCACACAGTAGGTGCTCAATAAATCTTTTTTTTTTTTTTTAGACAGTCTTGCTACATCGCCCTGGGTAGAGTGCAGGGGCATCATCATAGCTCACTGCAACCTCCAACTCCTGGGCTCAAGCGATCCTCCTGCCTCAGCCTCCCAAGTAGCTGGGATTACAGGGGTGCGCCACTATGCCCAGCTAATTTTTCTATGTTTAGTAGAGACGGTGGTCTCGCTCTTGCTTAGGCTGGTCTTGAACTCCTGAGCTCAAGCAATCCTCCCTCCTCAGCCTGCCAGAGTGCCGGGATCACCGGCGTGAGCCACTGCACCTGGCCAGTGCTCAGTGAATCTTTACTGAATGTCTGATGAATGATTGAGCAAAGAGACTATATAATTAGCAGTATCGTTAGCCATAAGCTATCTGCAATGATAAAAGTAAGCAGAACAAAGACAAAACAGATGCTATTAAATTCCAACTGGATACTACTGCCCGCCAAAATCTCTGTGACCCAGAATTGTTTTATTTTTAAGAAAGGGGCAGATATTAACACATATTATAAAGGGGTTAAGTACTAGCATCATACTAATACTTTCTTTGATATAATCAAAAGACTTGAAAGAGAATAACTATCACTATGTGGTCTTATATCATTCACCACCATGTTCGTGTGCCATCTAAAATTAGCCTGCATGCTTAGAAAACACTTGTTTGTGAAACACGTTTCTTCTAGTTGTTTAGACTTGAAATTCTGGAACTCCTTTGGTCTCCTATATCACCTCTTTGCTCAAAACCCTTCAATTCTCCCCACTGACCACACTTTAATGTTCTAATTCCCATGCCTGGCTTCTAAAGCCCTTCCAAAAGTTAGTTTAGCTCCAATACACTTCTCTAACCTTGACCTCTCATGAACTGCCCACCTGTCCACTGTTTCCCCCAAACAAGCTGTGTGCTTTTCAGCCTCTGGGCCTTTGCCCCTGCTGCACCCCCTACCCCTTCACTTGCTGGAAGGTCTGCTTCCTGGGAAGCGTGTTTATGCAGCTTTGAACAGGCTGTTCCTTTCAGTTCAGGAATTTCACGAATCCAGTGCCCCCCACCATCAAAACCTGAGCCTCTCCTTTTACTCTGCATCGTCTTGTTCTAATCAGAAGCTTGTCTTTGAATATATAACCTTTGAGATGCCTGATGAACACCCAAGGGGAGACAATGAGCCAGCAGTTAGAGATGCGGGTGCCCAGTTCAGGGGACACTATCAGTACAGAGGTGGCATTTAAAGCCAGAGAGTGGATGCTATCGCCAGGGAGTGAGTGCAGACAGACTTGAGAAAAAAGCCAGGGACTAACCCTGGGGCCCTCCAAGGTTTAGATATTAGGCAACAAAGAGAAACCAGCAAAGGAGATAAGAAGGAGCCACCAGTGAGGCAGGAGAAGAACCAGGAGAGTGTGGTGTCCCAGATGCCACCGTAAGAGAGTGTTCCAGGGAGGAACGAATGCTCGATTGCGTTCAAGTGCAGTGCAGAGGTCCAATAAGAGGAGGCCCGAGAACTGGCGACTGCATTTATCGACTGACGACGTTGGCGAGAGCAGCTGGAGTAGAACACTGACGTAAAAGTCTGGTTGGAGGGGGTTCAAAAGAGCAAGGGAGGAGAGGAATTGGAGATGGTGAGCAAAGATCACCTGTCAAGGAGTTTTGCTAGAATGGGAAGGATAGGCCGGTAGCATGAGACAGTTCAAGAGCATTTTTATAAGTTGGAAGGAATAAAACACGTGGACGGGAATGATCCAGCAGAGAGGGGGAAATGATTCTCCAGGAAGAGTGGAGAGAGTTGCTGTTTTGTCCTTGAGGGGGTGTGTGT
Source organism: Daubentonia madagascariensis (assembly GCA_023783475.1). NCBI lineage: Eukaryota > Metazoa > Chordata > Mammalia > Primates > Daubentoniidae > Daubentonia > Daubentonia madagascariensis. The sequence goes on along the minus strand of JAKFHU010002136.1, from coordinate 26,473,541 downwards.
GGACGGGATCTGGTGCACTAGGGAAGGGGTTGGTCTTAGCTAGTTTGAGGACAGTCAAGAGCAGGGCAGGTGAGTGGTATGGTGGGTAGTGGTCACCACCATCATCATCTTCACAGACCTTTATTAAACACCTACTATGTGCTAAGCCCTAACCTAAGCACTCTACATGTATTATTTCATATGGTGTCTCAACAGCTCTTTGAGGCAGGTCTTATTATTATTCCCATTTTATAGATGGGAAACTGAGGTCCAGAGAGGTGAGCACCTGACCCATGGTTACTCAGCTAGTAAGTGGCCAAGCTGGGACTTGAACCTAGGTCTATCTGACTCCATAGCCCATGATCCTAACCACTTGGGAGGTCCTCTGAGATCTTTGGGGGGAAAAGAAGCTGGGACTGAGCAGGGGTGGGGTGGGCTGCAACCCTCACCACCCCCCAGGTCTGGCACCCACCCTCGTTCTCCAGCTTCCTCTTCTCCAGTTCGGCCTCGATCTGGTCCAGCACCATGGCCAGCTCCCCGAGGATCTTCTTCAGGTAGCTCACGTCATCGTGCTCCAAGATCTTGGCCTGGGGGCAGGACAGGCAGGAGCCAGAGAAGCTGAGTTGGCCTCAGTGGAGCCAGGATGTCCGGGGATGGAAGGAGCTTTGCTAACCCCCCTTCTGCAAACCCAGCCTCCAAATATCCCCCAGTGTATAGGATGCCCCACTGTCACAAAGCACCTTCATCTGGTGCTTACAACACTCCTGTGACATTGGCTGTCCTGCCAGGATATCATCAGCTGATCCTCTGCTTATAACCAGCTTTTCCCAGTTCATTTCCATGGAAAAGATGGTGGGGAAGGGGAGTCAGCAGGCCTGGAGGCCTCACCATGAGCTTCTTCTGTTTAGAAAGGTAGGGCTCGGAGAGTTGGGGCTCCTCGTCATGGTCCAATTTCATGAGGTCCGTGGTGGCGTTGGCTAAATGTCCTGGGGAGAGAATAGGAAAGGTCCTGTACCTCTGATACCTAGTGCCTCCCCCATCACTTCCCTCACACAACTGGAAGTAGATCCCAGCCAAACACTGGTCAGAGAAGTAACAACATCAACATCCAGCACGTAGGGAGCTCTGCAGGTTGCAACACAGGGATGGGTGAGACACCATCCTGCCCTGGGCACATAGAGAAATCTCCGCGACATGGCATGACCAGTCTGAAACGAAGAATGAACTTAATGGGGAGGCACCCAGGAACCAGGAGACCTCACCAGAGAGGAGGGGTAGGAGATGCCAGAAATGGACAGGACCCGGACCCTGGGCCTCATCATCTTCCTTCCCACACCTGCTTCTCCCCCTGCATCTTCCCAAACTGCAGCACCTCCCCCACCCCAAAGCCAAGCCCAATGGCTGGGATTTGTCCTCAAGGCCTCCCTCTCCCTCCTCCCCACAGCAAACTAGTCTCAGGGCTTAAGGATTCTTCCTCCTCCATCTTTCTAATGTTTTCTCACATTAAACCTCCCCATGTCAGTTCCAGCTCTATCACTTCCCCTCTCTCCCTTGCAAACCTTTCTCCCCACCTCTGCCAGAGAGACAGTTCCTCAGACACACAAGTGGCCATGCCATTCCCTGTTTAGAGCCCACCCTGGCTCCTCACTGTCCTCAGATAATGTCCCAGCTGCTCAACTTGCCTTAAGAGAGCCTGCAGGATCCATCTCTTCTCCCTCTTGCCTGCTCCATCTTTCACTGAGTGTCCCCAAGTATCCCTGTCCCTGAAGGATACATTCCAGCCACTCCAAATGTTTGCTGTTCCCAGAATGTGCCAGACTGTCCCAAACCTCCAGGCTTTTGCTCACACTATTTCTTCCTCCTGGAATAGCTTTGTGCTCCTTCTAGATCCAGCTGAAGGTCACCTCCTTCATGAAGCCCTTCCTGATCCTCTAGGAGGTCTGACCACTTACTGCCTCTGTTCCCCAGCATACACTGCCAGAGAATGCAAACACACTAAGCAGACCTGCCATGGCACAACTCCATTAACCTTGTAGTTTATGTGACTAGTGTCCCCCTGGACTTGTGCAGTGCACAACCTGTACTGCTTGCTGTACGTGGAGATTTTGATGCTAATGTAGTTATCTCTGGATGTTTATGTCTCTCACTAGAACTTGAGTTTCTGGAGAGCAGTGGCTATGTCACATTCATCCCTGTTCCCTTAAAACCCAGCATAGGCCTGCCACAGAGCAGGAGCTCAGTGAGTGTTGAATGAATGAACGAAGGAATGAATGGAATGCGTGAATGCGGTTGTTTAGCTCTGTCCCCGGAGGTTCCATCACCCACCACCCCATCACTGAGCCTGATTTAAAGCTCAGTAAACACACTCCTACCTCTTTCAGCTTCAGGGCTATATTAAGTCTCATTGATGTTTTATGAATGTGAAGGTCAAGGACAGCATCTTCTCTCCTTCTGGTCACCCGGGGCTGCCCATGTGGCTCTCTTTAGACTCCAGGAGGGCAGGCCAGGCCAAGAGAAGATCTCGGACTGAGTGGGGGTGGGGTTGCTGCAGCCTGGCTTCTGCTCCTTCTGCACCCTGTGCGTCCCTCGCCCCTCCCCCAGCTGGGCTGGAGCCCTGAGACCCTCTCTGCCTCCTGGGAGGGAGGGAAGAGGGAGGGAGCCAGCTGGGCCTGCTCTGGACTCACTGCCTTCTAGCACCTTCCAGCAGCTCAGGACAGGATTGGGGGGAACACCCCCAGAAGCACTTAGAGACTGCCTCCATCCTCAGCCAGGCCCCCAGTATGGCTCACCTGTGTAACAGCCGGGGCCCCCTAACTGCCTGTCCATTCTTTCCTCAGGGGAATGATCTTTGTAAAATGCAGATCTGACCATGTCACTTCCCATCTGTGTCTCCACTGCTTTCTGGATAAGACCCCGATTCTGCCAGACCTCCTCCCCAGACTCACTCCACGGCCAGCGGCCGCTCCCACCCGCCTGGGGCTACACTTCAACCACACTGAACTTCCTTCCGTCCCCCAAACACACCGCACCTGCCCTACCCCAGAACCTGGAATGATTGTCCTCCTCTCCCCACTCCACCTGTTACTCAGCCTTGGTGGTTGCTGCGTTTCGGAAGCCTTCTGTGACCCCAGCAGCTGGGGTGGGCATCGTCTATGGTCCCACAGCCTCCCTGCTCCCCTGATCATAACTGATTGGTACTATGTTTAAAAAGCTTTAACTAATTTATTTTTGAACAGGTTATACATGCATACTTGTTAAAAATTCACACAATATTGGAGAATATGCAATAAAAGTAAATCTCTCTCTTCTCTACCTGCAGTCTCTTAGTTCTGCTCTCCAAAGGCAAACACTATTGGCAGCTTCTTGTGCATCCTTCTAGAAATACTCCTTGCATTGCAAGCGCCTGTGTATCCATTTAACCCCCTTTTAAATACATTAATGATAGCACACTAGATAGCACACTAGAAGGGGTGGGGTTTTTGCCCTTCGCTTTTTTCCACTCGCTAATGTATCTTAAGAGGCCATTCCATATGCCTATTATATTTTTAAACATCTGTACAGTATTCCATTGTGTGGAAGTACCCATAACTTATTTACCCATTCCTAACTCATGGATAGCTGGGTTATTTCCAGTGATATTTCTTGGTATTACCAACTGTGCTACAGTGAATATCTTTGTACATTCTTCTTAGTGCACACATCCAAATGTAACTGCAGCACAATCTCCAAGGTAGGGACCTTTTTATGTTTGACATAGAATGACACAGAGCCCTCCTGAGAGCTTGCCCAAATTTACTTAGTCCTGCACTGCAATTACCTGGTTACTTGTCTTTGCTTCCATGGAACTGTAACCCTGGAATTGTGGAAGCTATGTATATCCCTATCTGTCCTCAGCCCCCTGTCCAGGGCCTCATAAATGTTGACAGGGCTGATTTTGGCAGCAGGACAGCACAGATAAATCCTGAGTCTTGTTCAGTAGAATTCTAAAAGGACAGGGCTGAGTTGCACAACCTTACCCCACGCCCCGCCTTTGAACATCAGCCTCGCTCCTTTGAGAGGGAGGAAGCGACCGTTTGCTGAGCACCTATCATGTCTCTTCTGGCTATAGGAGCCCATAGTGTCTGTACAGAGCCGAGACCAAAGTCTGTAAACAGCTGTTGATGGCTTATCTGATTTAATCCAACGCCCATTCACCGGGCGCAGGATACAAAAGGATGAACGAGGCTATGGGCGTGTCCAGGCTGGAGGTTAGGACAGTGCATGGGTCTTGAATTCAAGGTCTTGAATCAGAAATCAGAGACCCCATTGGGGGCCTTGCCACATCTGGACAGCCTTTCCTGGTAACCCCAACCCTGGGGTCACTCAGTACCCTTGGCCACCAACCACAGCCCTGACTGTTGGTGCCCCTCCCAGGGCCCTGACTCCAAGTGTCTGCAGCTGGCACTCCTGTGGGGAGGTTCTCCAGCTCCCATTGGACAAAACAAGCCTGGTGGGGGACAGAACAGACAGCCCCATGGTCTTTGTATGGGATGGCAGGACAAGAGTAGGGGGAAGGGGAGGGGAACGAGAGAGACTGGCCGAGAGGGAGAGAGACATATTCAGTTAGAAACAGGGCTAATGAGATGGAAGGCCAGACAGAAAAGTGGAAAGAAGGCCAGGGACAGAGAGAGCGAGCGAGAGGTACCCAGAGTCAGACAGAACCCCCAGGCGCACAGAGAGAGGCACGGACAAGGAGAGAAGGCAAGAGGGAGAGAGGCCCAGGAATGGGAGCTGGAGCTGAAGGAGGGAGGGCACAGTGAGGGCGCTAGGGAAGGGGCTCTCTCGGCACCCCTGGCACTCACTGCGGATCTCGGCCGTGGCGTACTTGGGGATCATGGAGTCGGTGGTGAGCTCGGGATGCAGGATGCAGCCATGCGTGTAGGCGTCCATGGGCAGCGCGTCCAGCAGCTCCCGGTACTGCAGCACCCGCCCGTGCTGCGGGCTGCCCGCCTCGGGCATCAGGGCCACCACGTGCTCTGCGGGGCACCGCCAGGGGCTGGGCCGGGCAGCAGAGGGCCCTGCCTCGGCCACCGCCCCCCAGCACCCCTGAACCCGAGGCCAGGGGCCCACGCTGTCCCCTGGGGGCAGCGCCTCTCAGCTGCAGCCTTGTTGCCGGGTGGGAGTCTAGGTCCAGTGTTGCCGGATTTCAAGAAAAGCTGGCAACCTGGATGTTTAAAACTCGTCTCCTTGATTTCTACACGTTGGTAACTAATTCATATTCTTTTTCAACAGCACATGTCTGGGCCCTGATGCCCTCTCAACGGCTGTCTGAGCCTCTGCGGTGGGCAGTGCAGTCCTGGCCTGTGGAAGGCCTGAGGGAGGGAGAGGACAGAGGGTTCTGCTGGGCTCCGGGGTATCTGGGCCCTGCCCCTCTCTGTGGGGCTCTGGGTGTCTGAGACCATTTCTATGGGGAGTCTATGGCCCTGGGTAGGGGGCTGGGCTCAGCCCTTGCCCGGGGACTCCTAGGAGATCTGGGCTGTGTCCGTGGGGACCTGGAGGGGGGTCGGGGTCCTGCTCATGTCCAAGGGGCTCCTGAGGGTCTGTGGCCATGTCTGTGACTCCAGGTTTCCTGGGGAAGGGGGCTGTTGCCCCAGTGCTCCTAGGGGGTATCTGGCCATGCATGTTCCCTGGAGTTTCCGGGGGGGTGTCTCTGGGGTCCCCAGGAACCTGTGGCTGTGCCCGTGGCTCTGTGGTTCCTGGGGGACATCTGAGCCCCATCTATAGCCCTGTGGCTCCTTTTGGGGGAGACTGGGCCTTGCTCATGGCCCCAGTGAGTTTCCCCAGGCTCCCCAAGGCTCCGTGACCCTGTCTGAGCCTGTGTGGCGCCCTGGGGTCTGTGGCATCGAGTGGTGGCAGCAGCTGTACCTCCTGTGAAGGTGCGCTCCACGTAGTCGATAATCTGGTCATAGTCACTGATGATGTTGTCGCGGTGGATGATGACAGGCACCTCCTCGCCCAGGTTGAGCCGCATGAACCAGGGCTCCTTGTGCTCGCTCTGTGGCAGGCTCACATCCCTCTCCTCACACGGCAGGCCCTTCTCAGCGATCACCAGCCGCACCTGCAGGCGCCAGGGTCAGAGCGGGGAAGGTGGAGGACACGGGACACTCTGCCCAGGTGGGGTGGGGCGTGTGGGAAGGGAAGTCACAGGTCACACACAGGAGGGGACACCGTTGCTTTCAGCCCACTCTGGGGCTTCTGGTTGGGGGTGTATCTCCCAGGGGCATGCGCTGGTGGTGGGAGGAACACAGCCCTGCCTTGGAGACAAGGGGAAGTGCTGCCTGGTGGACAAGCCGCAGGGTTTTACAGCTGGACACACCTGGGATAGGATTCCTGCCTGTGTGAGTGTGGGCAAAAGTCCTTGAACTTTCTGAGCCTCAGTTTCCTTATTTGTAAAATGGGAGTATTAATAATACCAACCAAGTGTCTGGTACATAGCTGGGACTCAATTCACGACTATCATTATCACGATTGCACACTCAGCCTGGCCTCCAGGGGTGGATCTGGCCAGGAAAGCCACAGAAATTCTTATCATCATCATAGTCAATAGCTAAATTTCTCAAATTATTTGGGGTACAAAGTGAGGTGAAAAATAATTTGCCAACATCAGTCAAGCCCTCTATTGCTCCCAAACACCTTCTCATCTGGTTGCCTGGTTGGATACTCAAAGTAGCCCCCTAGAGAGGGGCAGAACAGGGAGTATTTCCCTATTTTTCTTGATGAGAAAACTAAAGCCTAGAGAGGGCAAGTAACCTACCCAAAGTCACACAGCAATTCTGCAGCTGACTTAAAACTGGAATCAAAGTTCCTGGCCCCCAGACTAGTGCTCTCTGACCTGAGGGCTCCTTCCAGGTAGTTCTGGGCCTGCCCCCTCCTGAGTCTTTCCTTATGTTTCTAGAGGGTCCCAGAAAAACATGTGAGCTGGTAGAAGCTAACAGAGAGCCTTGAGGCTGGGGCATGCTCCTGATTCAGCCCAATATTTCTGAGCTAGAAGATGGTTAGAGATCACCTGGTGCAACTGCCCTCCACCTGTGGACTGAGACTCAGAAAGAAGGATGGGCTTGTCCAGGGTCCCCTGGCAAGAGCACGGCAAGTGGCTCCAGTCATATACTCTCCTCCCCACCTTCTGGCTCCAGTCCAGAGGTGAGGGAGGGCATCTCTGAGAGAGGCAAAGGCCTGTCCTCCACGAGCATCGATGTCTCCACACACACCTGAGATGGTAGCTCCCGGGACTGGGCATCCCCAACCTCCCTCCTGGACACTAGGAGTTAAGCACCCAAAAGAGGCAGCATGGTGTCGTGAGCAGAACTGTGTCAGTTCAAATCCCAGCTCTAGCAATTACTTGCTGGATGACTTGGCTTTACAAGTAGCTTTACTCCTTTGTGCCTCAGTTTCCCCTCCTATCCAATGGGAGTCTTATAGCGATTTCCTCAGAGGGCTGTTGTGAGGATTAAATGCATTAGTCCCTGTGGAATGGAGCCTGGCACACAGTAGGGGTAATATGTCTTAGCTACTTGTAGTAAACCAGGTTTGAGAGGCAGACAGACCTGGACTTGAAGCCTGGCTCTACTGCTTATTTGCTGTGTGACCTTGGACAAGTCCCTTTACCTCTCTGATTTCTAGTTTCTGTGATAAGGAATGCAGTCCACTCCTTCAAGGCTGGCATGAGGTGGAGATGGGATGATGTGGGTAGAGTCCCAGCAATACATGGGTTCTAATATCGCTATTATTATACACACATGCACACACAGACTGCCCTGCACCACTGGTGGATGTCCTAGAGAACTTCATGCCCCACCCTCACAGCTAACATGCACACCCCTGTCTGTTTGGTGGACTGTGGGGAGGGAGAGGTAATTTAGCCCTGAACACCCAAAGCTCACAGATTTAGATTTATTTGCTCCATCAGCCAAAAGCAGGTCCTATAAGTGGGGCCCATGGCGCAGGCAGAGCCCCCGGGCAGAGGTGCCACAGCAATACTATGTGACCTCAGAGCTATCACTGCCCTTTCTGAGCATCCTTTTTCTCATCAGCAAAACAAGGGGTTGGACTCCCTGTTCATGGAGAGCCCTGCAGCCCTGCCGGTAGCTGACACTACTACATTCATGACCATGCAGGAAGTAGGGCTGGCTCTGCCTCCCCGCTTGGCAGTAGGAGGAAACTGCTGGTTCTGTCTGAGAGACGGGGAAGAAATGTTGCAGAGAGTGAGCAGCACGCCCAGCGGTGGCATCTGTTTGGGTGTGTGAGTGTGCAAGTGCATGTGTATGAGTGAGCAAGTGTGTATGTGTGCATGAGTGTGGTGTGCATGGACAAGTGTACGTGTGAGTATTCAAGTACTGTGTGGATGTGGGTGTGAGAGTGTGTGTGTGCACGTGTGAGTGTGGGCCTTGGTTTTTGTGATGTGTCAGCGTGAGTGTGCACGAGTGAGGGCATGTGTATGGGTGTATGTTTGAGCTCATGGGTGGCCTGTGCCCTGGCGAAGCCCAGAGCAATCGAGGCTGGAGTTTGGCTGAAGCAAACGTCTTCCTTCTCTTATTCTTGCCGTCCTGGCATCCTTGGGCCTTGGCTTGGCCCTCCAGCCTCTGGGCCAAACTGGGACCTCAAATGGATGGAAACAGAGGCCAGACCAGGCCTTTGCCCTTGGCAGGTCCAGACAGTTGGCCTTCCATCTTGCAGGGGCCGCTCCCGGGCCCTGCCTGGAGCTCCAGTGAAGGTGTCAGGTGTGGCTGCTGTCTGGGGAGGGGACTATCTTTAGAGGCACAACAATCCTGCTTGGAGCTGCCTCAGGGTCACCCTGGCAGGTGGCCAAGGAGACTTTCACCTTTAGCTGAGCTACAGGCCAGAGCCATGTGTCACTCTGTGGGGGCAGGGGACCCAGAGAGGAAGCCAAGCCCAAGGGAAGGGCATGCAGTCACCAGGGCCATCTGCCATCTCTGCCTCCTGGGGCCGGACCAGACTTAAGTGGTCACCACTTAGTGTGAGCAGACATCAACCATCTCTGGGTAAACCATCTTCCCTGTGGGTGCCTGAAAATCACCCATGGGCGCTTCATTGTCGTAGCTTAGGCACTGTCCCTCCTCACCCAGGCCCTTATTTGGATGGTGGGCTGGGTTGGCGTCTCCGTCTTGTAAAAGACACTTAGCATCTCTGAACCCCAGTTTATTTATCTCAAATGCCTTTTTCTTAAAAAATTAATAGACTTTATTTTTAAGAGCAGTTTTATGTTTTTTTGTATACTTTTAAAATATAGCACTTTATATTTACAAATTCATCACTTTTCAACACTTATTTATTGAGTGCCAACTATGTGCTAGGTCTTGTTGTAAGTGCTAGTGAACAAAATAAAGATCCCGGCCCTCAGGGAACTGACACGTTAGTGGGGACAGAGAGATGATAAGCAGTTACAATGATTCAGTTTGTCAAAAGTTGGTGAGTGCTTCAGAAAGAAGAAAAACTAGAGTAGGGAAGGGGAATCGGGTGCCAGAGTGTCAGGCAGACAGAGGCAGTTTTAAAGAGGGTGGTCCATTAGGGCAGGCCTCTCGCACAGGTGGCATTTGTACAAAGGCTCGGACAAGGTGAGGGAGTGGTCCACACACACAGGAACCTGGGGAAGAGATCTCCAGGCAGCAGGAACAGCCAGTGCAAAGGCCCTAAGCACATGGGGCATGCTGGCATGACAGTGAGGAGGCATTGCTGGGGCAGGGAGTGAGGGGCAGACAGGGGGGAGAGAAGCAGAAAGGATCACGTGCAGGGGCTTTTAATCGACGCTCCTAGGCCAAGGGGTCCATGCATAAATTCAGGGAGTCCTTGAACTAGGATGGGAAAATTACATGTTTATTTTCAGTCATCTCAAACTGACATTTAGCATTCCCTTCAATTATGAATGTAGGCGATAAAGTATGGTAGTGTTAGCAGTGCCTGCAACATTGTCACCACCAGGAATCAGATATTTTCATCACTTTGCAGTTGTTACAGTTACCTCAAAATATCATGCACACTCATCATGACTTCAACATGACAGTAGTTATCAGATCTGCCACCAGATCGTGTTATATAAAGGGGTTAATATGGAAACATATATATTATTATATAATGCTGTACTTCAGTATGATTGGTTTCCTTTCTCATCTAAAAATCCTATGCATTTTATTTTATTCAGTTAAAAACATTATTCTGAGAAGGACCCATAGGCTTCCTCCAACTCGAGTCCTGACCAAAGCAAGGTGAGGACCTTGCGGGAGGGCCTGAGGCCATTGTGAGGACTCTAGATTTTCCTGGAGGGACCTGAGGGGCCACTGCAGGCTTCTGAGCAGAGAAGTACCAAGATGCGTTGCATCGCTGCCCCTGTCACCTCTCATCCGTGGACCTCGTCTTGGGTGGGGGGAAGGTGGTAAGTGGTCAAGTGCAGCCCGGACAAGGCGGGGGCCAGGGTGGGAGGTAGAGGTCATTCCTCACCTATGGCTTCCCTCCTGCTCCACTTGGGTGTCAGGAATGGCCTCTGGCAGGCCCCAGACCTGAGTCTCTTTCTTACACCTGGGGGCCGAAGGCTGGGCCAGGGGCTCCCCACAGGTACACTCAAGACAGGGCAGACCCTGAGAGGGTGGGGTAAGGGAAGCTTGAACCAGGCTTGCTGCAGGGAGCAGGGATGGCCCTGGGAGAGTAGCGCTGGTGGAAACGACAGCAACAACAATAGCCAGCTGTCACGCAGCACTTCCTCTGTGTGAGGCGATGTTCTAAGAGTTTTACATGTATTAACTCTTAATCCTTACAAAGCCCAATGAGGTAGATGCTAGTACCTACCAGTACCCTTATTTTACAAAAGAGGAAACAGGCACAGAGATAGTAAGTAACTTGCCCAAAGTCACACAGCTAGGAAGTAGCTATCTTGGTTTTTGAAAAGCTGGCAGGTGTGAGGACAGAAGGGGGCACAGAGAGGTAGGGCAATTCTTCCTGCCTGGGGATGGAGGGAGGGAGGCAGGTTGTATCAAGTGTCTAGTCCTTGTTCCTGCTGAAAAAACTGAGGACCAGAGAGGGTCAGGTCACACCACCAGCTGGTGGGACTGCGGCACGAGAATCTTGGTCTCTTGACTCCCTGCATTTTTGTCCCTCTCAGCCTCATCCCTTCCCGAGAAGAAAGAGGAGGCTGGGGACAGGACCAGCCTCAGAAGCACGCTAATGTTTGCACTATGCATTTCGAGCCTTCTCCAGACCCTGTGGCTCCCAACCATCACCTGTGAGGACGCCCGAAAGTTCATTATTAGTGTGCAGTTTTTTAAAGCATTATGCCGTGTGTGTGATCTGTATGATATCATTCAATCTTCCCAACCCTCTGACATAGGTACTCTATTACCCCCAAACATATAAGGGAGCAGAGACTTGGAGAGGGGAAGACATTTTCACAAAGGCACATAGCTGGGAAGTGGCAGAGTGGGGTTTGACCTCGTGTCTGCCCGATTCCAAAGTCCATGTCATTATAACAGCAACCAGCACTTAACTGGCACTTTCTATGTTCCAGGTGCTATTCTAGGTGATTTACATGGGTACATCGTCTGAATCCTTACAATGACCCTGTTGGGGAGGCACTAATTTACAGATGTGTATATCTGAGGCACGAGAGGTTAAGCAACTTGAGACTACCCAGCTGGTCAGTGGTGGAGCTGAGATTAAAGCCCGGGCAGTCTGGCCCCAGGGTCTGGATCCTGGACCCCCACACTATCCTGCTGCCCTCTGGGTCTGGAATGGTCCCCAGATGCCCAGTGGAGCCACCATTACTCCCAAAGATGGCTATTTTCCACTAATTAATAGTCCATGTGCCATCAAGGGCAGGCTTCTCAGATGCTTCACAATGGGGGCCTGCCCCCTTCATGCCAGCAAGTCCCTTCAGGACTGAAGGGAAGGAAGAAAACTCATCTGCTAAGCTCCTACTATATGCCAGGCACTTAATATATGCCTATATACTTTAAATCCTCCAGGAATTCTGCATAGTAGGATGTAAAATTCCCCTTTCAAGATGAGGATGTTGAGGTACAGAGAGGTGAAGTGACTTGCCCAAGGTCACACAGTCAGTAAGTATCCAAGATGAGAATGGAACCCAGGACTATTTGAGTGCAGAGCACATGCCCTTTCTGCCAGGCTACACTGCTTCTAGAATCCACCATGAGTCCCTGGGCAGGGGGAAGGCCCTGGCAGGGGAGGCAGAAAAATGCCCAGGCTAGCTTGACTAGAAACTTGGTCAAAAGTGAGTTGCACTGGATGGTCCTATCCCTGACTAAGGGGCCACCTCAGCCCTGAGCTCAGGCTGAATAGAAAATATTCTGGGGGGGAAGAGCAGGAGGCTCCATCAGAGTATGGCTGTGAGAGGTGTCACTTCCCTGCCCTCTGTCCAATCCCAGCCACTGGGACCTGATTCCTGAGGTTCTAGGTGGGAAGAGGTTCTGGAATCTGAAGGTCAGTCTGATTGATCTCCAAACCCCCAGCCCCTTGCACAAGGCCTAACATGCAGTAGGTGCTCAGCAAGCATGTGCAGAATTTATGGATGAGTCCCAGTATGACCTTGGCTAATCCTGCCCCTTCCTTTACCTAGAGCTTTAATAAACTCATAACACCCATTATTAACAGAGCCTTGACCCCTCACCAGGCACTGCTGTCAGCACTTTTTGTGCATCCTATCTCATTTCACCCTCACAATAGCCCTCTGAGGAAGTTACTGCATTTTTAGCTCCATTTCACAGATTATAAAACTGAGGCTTTGAAGAGACAAAGTAACCTGTCCAAAGCTCTACGGCGAGTAGTGGGGAAGATGGCTCTCTCACTGGGGACTATCCAGCCTCAGAGTCTATATTCTAAACTGGGGCACTCAAAGGGTGATCCCTGGACCAGCTTCATCAGCATCACCTGGTGGCTTGTTGGAAAGGCAGCATCCTGGGCCCCACTCCAGACTGACTAAATCACAGTTTCTGGGGTAGAATCCAGCAGTCTGTGTTTTAACCAGGATCACCCAGTGATTTTAAGGCACGCTCAAGTTTAAGCAGTGTCAGTCTAGAACGCTAAGTTACACGGCCTCTTCAACAACCTATCAGCAACCTTGAGAAGGGCTTGTAAATAGAAGTAGCTATGATTATCATCCCACTTTCCAGAGGATGAAACTAAGCCTGGACCAAGACTCAAACTTGGTCTTTTGGTTCCAAGGCCATTTCTCTCCACGGAATCTGTTTTCCCATCTGGAAAATGAGTGACTGGAACAAAAGGACCTTCCAGGGAGAAAAGGATTCAGAGGATCAGGCAGCGGGTGCAGCTCTGGCCTTCCGCAGGACCCTCCTCTGGGCACTGGCCATGGTGCTGAACCCGTGCTCCGGAGACGGGACGGCTGCCCAGGGTGGGAGATCGCGCCCCTGTCTTAGGGGCACACTCCACGGCCTTACCCCAGGAAGCTGGAAGCCTGATAACTCAGCACCAGACTGGATTTCCAACTGCCTCCCCAGCGCCCCTGGGTCTGAAAAGGGTCTAAGGGGCTGGGGCCTCTCTGTGTCTTTAAGCGCAACATACAGATGTGATGGGCCAAGCCGAGCTGGTCTGAGAGGATGGGTTAACTCCTTCCTTCTCAGCTCAAGATGGGGGTAGGTGACGACTGGGGACAGACCCTCGAAGCACGCAGCCCGGACAGAGAGGCAGAGGAGCTGTGACCTGGGGGCCCGCAGTGTCCTGGGCAGCAGTGCAGAGCAAGGGCCTGAGACTGGGCTGCCGGGTGGACCCCATAAAGCTCTTCTCCTCCCTGCAGCCCACCCCCCCCCAACAGGCCGCCTTCCCAGAGTGCCCATCCCCTTCCTCTTGCCTTTGTCTCTCTTCTCAGCCCCCCCAACAGACCCGGTCTTTCTGGGAGGGAAAGAGGCAGAATGGATGCTCCCGGAATTGGGGGCTGTGCTCCCGGGGCCCAGTCAGGGCCAGCCACCTTCCGAGAGAGCAGCCCCGGAACCCCGCATCCCCGGCCCCGGCCCCCCCCCCCCAAGCCCAGGTTTCACCCTCGGGGTCCCCTCCCCCAAGCCCCGGGCGCCCGCGGGCTCTACCTTCTGCGAGCTGAAGGACTGGGTCCAGTGGTACAGAACCAGGCTCTCCCTGGGCCAATGGGCGGGGCCGGCCGCGGCGGGCGCGTCGGGGGCCTCCACCGGCTTGGCCGCATCGCTCTCCAGCGCCGAGATGGGCCACCAGCTGCAGTTGGTGGGGGTCAGGTTGTTGGGGGTCGCCATGACAGCCCGCACGACGGAGGAAAGCAGGAGGAAAGAAGGAGGCTCCGGCGCCGCGGCTCTCTCGCGCCCAGCATCACATGGCCTCGCCGAGCCTGCCCCTCTCCCTCCCTCCCTCCTCTATGAATGTCATTACTAAAGGTGGGGGGGAAGGGCGAGGGGATCCCGGGAGCTCCTTCCTCCACCCCCCCTTGGCCCGCCCCTGGCCCGTGCCAGAAAAGCCACCAGCCCTCTCTGCCAGGCTCCCTGCAAGGGTGCGAGGAGCCTTAGGGAAGTGGGCCGTGCCCCCAAAACAGCTCATATCTGGCCGGTCACCTGCCAATAACTCCACCATCATAAACGCATTGGTGCCTCTCAATCTTGGAAAAGCAAATGGACAACTGGAGTTATAGAGATCTATTCCTTTTAGAAATTAATGTCTGGAAATATCTCCTCTCACCTTGAAACTGGTATTTTCTGACTTTTCCCCTGAAGGGCTTCCAAGGGCAGAAGGGAACAAACTATGATTTATTTCACAAGCACTTGCATAGCATTTACTGTGAGTGCCTAGGCACTGTTCTAAAGGCTTTACAATTATCAACTCATTTAAAACTCACAATAATCCTATTAGCCTCATTTTACAGAGAAGGAAATTGAGGCACAAAGTGGCTAAGTGACCTTGCCCAAGGTCATCTAGCCCTTATGTGGTGGAGCTGATTCCAACCTGGGCAGTTTTGCTCCAGAGTCTGTGCTCTTGGCCATAAGGTCATGATAGTAACATAAACAACAGCACAGCAAGTGTTTATCAACCTGAGCAGTTTATATGCATCATCCCATTTCATCTGCACAATAATCATTTTCCCCAGATGGGGAAGGTGAGGCTCAGAGATGTCAAGTCATTGGTCCAAGGTCACACCTTCACCCAAGGAGACCAAGGCACAACCAGATGAGCCCAAAGAATGCCATATAGTGGATCCTAAACATTCATGAGAACTTTACATGTAAAGTTCCTTAATACACCCATGCTTCCCTCACTGTAAATATTGTGTTTCAATTTATTTACCATTAAGCAAATACAAAAGCAGACCCTGGGACAGTAGATGCAAATACATGTATTAGGAAGATAAGCTTTGAAGTCCCCACCCCCACCTGGTCATGCTACTTGGGACCCCTGGGCACCTCATCCCCCAGACTGTAAGCATGGCCCATAAGGAATCAGTGTCCTTCCTTTTACCAGGTAACAAGCGTTCTGTGGCCCATGGATTTCTCTTTTTGCCTCGGCCGCCAGGAAGCTTGGAGCTACATTTTTATTAAGTCCGAGTTGCTACATTAGCCTCCCTGGTTCAGCACACTTTCTTTGTCACCCTTTTATGAATTTTTTTTTCTTCTTTTTCTTCAGAATGTCTTGTTGTTCACTGTTTGATTTTGCAAAGAAGGATATGGTACATTTTGAGGGGGAATTCAATCATGTATGTCCCTAGGGGCATATCTTGTATGTTTGACAAGTGCCGCAGGTGATTCTCATGAGATGGCAAATGTGGGAAACCTGAGATAGAGGGAAGGCCCTGGATGGAGTCAGTGGATGGGGCTCCAGGCTGTGTGACTTCTCACAGGTCACTTGCCCTCTCTGAGGTTTGTCTCTTCATCTGTAAAATAGAGATGATAATAGTAACTGCATGAGCAGAGGTGGGTCACTGTCCCCCAGACATCTGGGTACTCAGTCCATAGGATAGAGTTGTTGTTGGAAAGTGGCTGCCCCTGGCCAGGGACTGCATTTCCCAGCTCCACTTTGCATTCAGGTGGGGTGGCCACGTGACTGAGTTGTGGCCAGTGGAATGTGGGCAGAAGTGGGGAAGGCTGCTAGCCATCAAAGCCTCCCCATGTCCTCCACTCTCTCTCTCTCTTCCCACCTGCTCATTGCATATCCATGCCTGGGCCACCTTGGAAGCCCCAAGGGAAGGGGGACAGAACTCCTTGCCCCTCCCCCCACCTGCTGCCAACTGGACTTCATGTGAGTGGAAAATAAACTTCTATTGTGTGAAGCCACTGAGATTTATATCTGTTACAATAACTAGTGCTATGTTAATGAACATGCTGCCTCCAGGATTGTGGCAAAAATTAAATGACCTAATGCAGAGGTTGCAAACTGACAATATGTGGGCTTACATTCAATCCACAAATATGTTGTTACGTCTGTCCTAGTGTTCTTCTTTTAAAAAAATTGACCAGTAA
This sequence comes from Daubentonia madagascariensis, assembly GCA_023783475.1. Taxonomy (NCBI): domain Eukaryota; kingdom Metazoa; phylum Chordata; class Mammalia; order Primates; family Daubentoniidae; genus Daubentonia; species Daubentonia madagascariensis. Next base: position 26,457,075 of record JAKFHU010002136.1, on the reverse strand, counting down.
ATTTTAAAATGAGTGATTTCACACAAACATCTGGATTTCCAGGTTCTTGAAAACCCAGAATAGCTGGCACTTGGGTTTGCATTCCAGTTGCTGGACCAGCAGCAGCTTTCCTGTTAGGTGGAAATTTGATGGAGGTGGAAAATCTGGCCCCTATCTGTGTCTTGAACCTGACTGCATCCAGACAGCCTGACTCACAGCAGTGATGCTTAAATGTGTGATCATTCCCTCAACTAATATTAATTGTGGACCCACTGTGTGCCAGGTGTGTTGCTAGGCACCAGAGATATAGTGATAAGTAAGACAGATACTGGCCTGTTCTTTGCTGTGTTAACTTAGCAATACATCTTGGAAAGAGTTTCCTATCAGCACAACAGGTCCAACCCATACTTTGTAACACTCTACACTATATGGATAGACCATAAAAAATTTATCTAAAAACTCCTATTTATGGGCATATATGCTGTTTCTAATCTTCTTTTGTAAAAATAAAGCTGCAGTGAATATTCTCATTCATATATATTTGTACACATTTGAGTATAATCTGCACGTTAAATTCCTAGAAGTGGACTTGCTGGATCAAAGGACATGTCTTTGCCAAACATCACTTTGAAGAGGTTGTACCAAAGTGCCCATTTTCCTGTACCCTTGCCAATACAACATATTTGTAAACATTTTTATTTTTCTGTGTGACTCCATGGGTAAAAAATGGTATGTCTTTACTTTTCTTTTCATTATAAAACAATTTCAAACAGATGAAAAAGCAAAGAAAATAGCTTAATGAACACCCATATATCTATCACCTAGACATAACCATTGTTAAAAATTTGTCATATTTGTTTCATTGGGGAGTGAAGTATTTTGAGATAAATTATAGGCATCATGATGTTTCTCCAACTAAATACTTTAGTATTAGATATTTCCTAAAGTATTAGACACTTTAGATGTAACATAGGTCTTTTTTTTTTTTTTTAGAGGCAGAACCTCACTCTGTCGCCCAGGCTGGAGTACAGTGGTGCGATCATATCTCACTGCAACCTTGAACTCCTAGGCTTAAGCAATCCTCCCACCTCAGACTCCCTGAGTAGCTGGGATTATGGGCGTGCACCACTATGCCTGGCTAATTTTTAAAATTTTTGTAGAGATGAGGTCACGATATGTTGCTCTGCACTTCTGTCCCCTACCACTTTTACTTTTTTCCCCCCAAAACACTTCAAATCCTGCTTGGACTAAAAGAGTGGGGGAAGGGCTAACAGATTTGACACACAAAGCTTAATAAATTTTGTTCCACAAAAATCATCATAAGAGACAATTAAAAGATAAGCAATAGACTAGGAGAAATATTCACAATTTACATAACAAAGAAACAATATTCATCATATATAAAAAGCTCCTACAAATCAATAAGTAGTAGTAAAAATTAGAAGAAGAGGATGTAAACAAGCAATTCAAAATAAAATCCGCAGTGGACAATGTGGTTATCTCCCTAACACCCATTCTATCCCCACCCCACATCCCCACCCCCATCATGTTGCAGCCAAGGGAGTGGAGGGGGGCTTACTCCAAGCCTGCCCCCAGTGGTCAAAGCCAATCAGGGTAATCCCACATTCCCTTGCTCCAGTGACTGATTCTAATACCTGAACCAGGCAGCCCAGAGCATTCCCCTGGTGGTCCAGGAGTGGCTGCGTTAGAGAAAGCTCAGGATTTTGTACAATGCTTGTGGGGCATGTCTTCTCTCTCTTGCTAGACTACAGGAAGTATATAGCCTCCACTGCTCCTGGCAGCTGTCCTTGAGGGGAGGCAGAGTTGGAGAAAGATGACATGGAATGACAGGGTACTAACGTAGAAGAAAATGGGCTCTGGATGAAATCACTGGGTTGCTACCTCAAGCAACCCTATAGCTCCAGCCCACTATGGACTTGCCAATTATAAGAGCCAATAATTCCCTACTTGCAATGCTAAAATCCAAAATGTTATGAAGTTAAAATGTTCTCTCTTCCCTGTACAAATTTAAGAGAAACTCATTTAATGGCAACATCTGCCCTGAACTGACATGAGGCTACTTATGATCTTTACTTACCTCACTCTTCCTAAAGAAATATTAATGTATTTTCTTATGAGGTACTGCCCCAGCCCCCACTGGCAATGTCACATAATATACAGTATAACATTATATTACCTTCCTGAAATCCCACAAAATCTGAATTCAAAAATCCATTTCAGATAAGAGATTGTGGATTTGCCTAGTCTTTCAGAAGGAAAATTTGGCAAAATATAACAAGTCTTTAAGATGTGCCTACCTTTTGATCTTGGAATTTGACTTTTTAGGAATTTATCCTATGGAAACCATTGGCTAGGTACACAAGCTTTTACAAATTTATAATAACCATAATAACAGCTATAAGAGTTTTCCATGTGCCAGATGCTGTTCTAAGCACTTTATAGATAGTCTCTTAATTGAGATAGATATTGTTATTATCCTGATAATACACATGAGAAAACTTATCCTCAGGTGGATGAAGTTATTATTAGTCAAGTTAAGAGCTTACAAACATCAAGTTCATAGAAAATGGACATCTAAATGTCCAGACAATAGAGGATTAGATTAAAAAATTAGAGTATATCCATACTTGGAATAATTTACATTCATTAAATATGAGGAAGGAACATGTCATAATACATGTGAATTTTAAAAACAGGTAACAATGATATAAGGTGCTCTAAAAATTCTATTTGGTTCAGGTTATTACAATCTTTAAAATGTAAAAAAAAAAGGTTAGCAAAAATGTATGATTCGATTTTTAAAATATATAAATTATAGAAGGATAGTCAACTCAAGTTTAATAGTAGTCATGTGAGTATATTGGGGTGGGTGTAAACAAGGGTAAGAGGAGGTCATGAATGGGTTTTTTTGTTGTTGTTTATTTTGTTTAATTGGACTTTCTGGTTTTCCTACTGTTGTGGACTGAATTGTGTTCCCCAAAATTAATATATAGAATCCCTAACCACTAATGTGACTATATTTGAAGATAGGAGGTAATTAGGTCTAAATTAATAAAGGTAATTAAGGTATCTTTAACAAGGTAATTAAGGCTACATGAGGTTGTAAGGGTGGGGCCCTAATCCAATAAGGCTCTTGTCCTTATAAAAAGAGGAAGAAACACAGAAGTCCTTGCACACGGAGGAAAGGCCGTGTGAGGACACAGTGAGAAGGTGGCTGTCCGCAAACCAGCAAGAGAGGCCTCCACAGAAACCAACCCTGCCGGCACCTTGATCTTGGACTTCCAGCTTCCAGAACTGTGAGAAAAGAAGGTTCAGATTTTTTTTCCCACTTCTTTCATTAAGTTTCTGATGTTTAAGAAATCTGATCTGTGGTATTTTGTTATGGCAGCCCAAGTAGATTGATATACCTACAATAGACATGCATTACTTGTGTCTTTTATTTTATTTTTTAGAGATGGGGTTTCACTCTGTCACCCAGGCTGGAGTGCAGTGGCACAATTATAGCCTCGAACTCTTGGGCTCAAGTGATCCTCCTGCCTCAGCCTCCCAAGTAGCTGGGACTGCAGGAACACACCACTACACCTGGCTAATTTTTAAATTTTTTTGTAGAGATGGGGTCTTGCTATGTTGCCCAGGCCAGTCTTGAACTCCTGGCCTCAAGTGACCCTCCCACCTCAGCCTCCCAAAGTGCTAGGATTACAGGTGTGTTACACGCCTGGCTATTTGTATCTTTTTAAAAAAATTCAAGGTTTTTAAGAAAAAAAGATACTGCTTGATGTCCCCATGACTACTGGGGGCAAGCCAGTCCTGGTCCTCGAACTACAGGAAAAGGAGAAGAAATTCACATTGTCTGCATGTCCTTTTGAGCTAAACCCTTTGTAGAACTCCCATGGGAAGAGTACTAATATCCACACTTGACAGATGGGAAATGAAGACTTGGAAAACATGAAATACCTGACTCAAATCACCACCTAGGAAGCAGCAGAGCTGGAATTTGGACCCAGGTTTATCTGATCCCCAAATAAGGCTGGGCCCTCTTCACCTCATACCTCTGTCTCCATAGACCAGATGCTGAAATGGTCACAGATACAGGTGGAGTTGCGGGGGGGGGGACACCCTTCAGCCTGCAAGGATTACTCAGGAGATTTTGCTTCCAAATTCTGGGCAGGATGAATGGTTTTCCTGAGAATTAGAAGTTGCCTGAGGGAATTTGCTGTAATACATGTAACTTCTATACCTGTTACATTGAGGCTTGCTGATTCAAGAAGCTACAGCCATCAGAGAAGTACCACGAATGTGAGGCAAACCATGCATGAAGCAACAGCATGTGGTGGAGGCTGTGGCAAACTGGAGAGCACAAGTTCCACCTAACGGGACGGCTGCTCCTGGTCCAATAACTGGAATGCAAGGAGTTTTGCCCCCTTCCCTTGGAGCTTCCATGGTGGCCCAGGCATGGATATGCAATGAGCAGGTGGGAAGAGAGAGAGAGAGTGGAGGACGTGGGGAGGTTTTGATGGCTAGCAGCCTTCCCCACTTCTGCCCACATTCCACTGGCCACAACTCAGTCACGTGGCCACCCCACCTGAATGCAAAGTGGAGCTGGGAAGTGTAGTCCCTGGCCAGGGGCAGCCACTTTCCAACAACAACTCTATCCTATGGACTGAGTACCCAGATGTCTGGGGGACAGTGACCCACCTCTGCCTCATGCAGTTACTATTATCATCTCTATTTTACAGATGAAGAGACAAACCTCAGAGAGGGCAAGTGACCTGTGAGAAGTCACACAGCCTGGAGCCCCATCCACTGACTCCATCCAGGGCCTTCCCTCTATCTCAGGTTTCCCACATTTGCCATCTCATGAGAATCACCTGCGGCACTTGTCAAACATACAGGTTCCTGGACTTCACCCAAGATCTTGAACCTGAATGTTCAGGGGAAATGTGGTAATCCTAGGATGACGCTTGTATCATGCTCTACACCAGCAGCTGAACCTTCAGTCTGGGGAGCTTTGTGAAGTGCTAGTCTTTTGGCCCTGACCCCTAGAAATTCTGATTTAACAGGTCTGGGGCAGGGACCTTGACACTGACATTATATATAGCTCCCAGGTGATCCTGAAAACCATTGCATCTGCTCCAAACCCAACCAGGCTGGCACCACCGTAGTCTCAGCTGGGGGAGCTTTTCAAATTAAAGCACTGAGAGAGAAGGGGATGGGGGACCAATTGGTGGTTTTCTACCCTGGATGCACATTAGAATTAACTGGACCTTTTATAAAATAGCAATGTTAGGGACCCACCCCTAGAGATTCTGATTTAATTGGTTTATGGTATGGCTTGGGAATCTGCATTTTAAAAAGCTCTTCAAGTGATTCTAATGTGCAGTCTAGGTTGAGACCTACTGAATAAATGGATCAGAAGATTCTGAATCTGTAGATTTGGGGTAAATCAAACTTTCCATATATATATGTATATAAAAAATGTATTTTTTTTTTTTAAGAGACGGGGTCTCATTCTGCCACCCAGGCTGGAGTGTGGTGGCACAATCATAGTTCACTGCAGACTCGGACTCCTGGGCTGAAGTGAAGCAAGCCTCCTGCCTCAACCTTCCAAGTAGCTGGGGCTATAGGCATGCGCCATCACACCTGGCTAATTTTTAAATGTTTTTTAGAGATGGGGTCTGGCTCTGTTGCCCAGGCTGGTCTGGAACTCCTAGCCTCAAGCAATTCTCCTGCCTCGGCCTCCTAAAGTGCTGGCACTACAGGCATGAGCCACCGAGCCCGGCTCTTTCTCTTGGGAGTCTGTGATACTCCACACTGCCCTAGGGTCTTGCTACTCAAAGTGTGGTCTGAAGCAGCAGCACATCACAGGGAGCTTGTAAGAAATGCAGTCTCAGGCCCTACCCTAGACCTGATGAATCAAAACCCACAGTTTAGACTCCCAGGAGATTAGCACACACTTTAAGTGTGAGCAGCTCTGCTGTGAGGCGCATGGGCATGGGTTCCTTTGGGGAGGACAGCAGATAAGCTTCTCTGATCAGGGCTGGCTCATCTTCTCTTCCATCCCCTTCCACCTCTTGAAGCTGCAGACACTTTTCTAGTGTCATCAGCATAGTCTGTCCTCAGGTATCTGGGCCTTGCGGCTCCCATGCCATGGCCATCTGTTCATGGATACTTTGCTGGAAGGTCTGGGCACATGCATAATTTGATGAAGCAACAGGGGTTCCCAGGCCTTTCCTGCCAGGGAAGGACATCACAGAATCTGGGTGTCCACTCAGGGAGTGGACCAGGGATTGGGTGCTTCTCCCAAAGAAGATCTAAAGGTATTTAGATATGCAGGTTGGGGAAAATGACAGACTTATTCTGTGAGGTTCTAGGGCCAATGAGAGGAAGTTATAGGGAGGAAGGTTATGGGTCAATATAAAGAAAAGGTTCAAACAAGCAGGAAGGGGCTGAGTCAGAGGATAGTGAGCTTCCTATTCCTGGAAGGGGACAGGCAGGGGTTGAATGGCTTTCATTCAGGGGCAACTTCTGGGTCAGGTGTGAGCTCGAAGTGGGCCTCCACTCAGGGCTGAAGCACACAGACTCCTCAAAGGCAGGGAGGTCGGGCCATGTAGCAGGAAGAGCAAGGGAGTGACATAGTTCAGGGTGCTACTGTGGCAGAGTTCAGGGGTTATGAAGGCAGTTTGATTAAACACACTCGTTTGTGTGCAATAATTCCCATGTTGGTTGTCACTAGTTTGTAAGCTCAGCAAGGTCAGTGACAGCTACCTGTTGAGTGTGCCGCACCTGGCAGAAGTTCCAGCATACAATAGCATCCTCCTTATAAATATTTGTTGACTTAAATGTAACTGGTTAAAAATGAGTATTAATCCCTTGTTTATGTCTTATTGGTAATTTTTGTGCACTGTAGGATAATTTGGCATCCTTTTGTGCCCTTTAAAGCACTTTTGTCAGGTGTTCAAATTTCTGTGTTCTCGTTTTCTCATTATGTTCTAATTCTTTTTCATCCAGCTTGTATCTGCACTGCATTCTTTCCAACAGCAAAACAACTAAAATACTCTAAATGGCCCACAAAAGGGGGTTTGTTAAATCATGCTTAGCTAAACAATGAAACAGAAGTTTCAAAGAGTATTAAGAAACAAGATTATATTCGTAAGTGAAAATAGCAGGTTGCAAAATAGCCTGTATGGTAAGATCTCATTGAAAACATTTTTAATATATATTCCTAGCAAATACTAAAATATAGTGTTCTTTTTTGGAATAGAGTCAGGAACCTGTCTTCAAATTTAATGAGAGGTAGAAAATAAAACCCAAACACACAATTTTAGTGAGTTCAGGGGCTCCCTTCCCCCAAAGCCCACCCACCAATCCAGGTTAAGAACCAGGTATCTGGAAGGATCCCACCAAGACGCCAACAGCATGCTCTCTGGGTGGGTGGAATTACAGGTGTTCTTTCTGAACTACATTTTGCTTGGCTGTATCTTTTTTTCTCCCCCCGTTTTGAGCATCTATTACTTTTGAGTAAAAAAACAAACAAATAGGAACCAGACTTGTTCTAAACCCCACTTTAAATCTCTAATTCATTGTAGCCAGCTTTACCTAATTGACTGTTTTTATTTGAGAAAACTGCAGATTTTTAAAAAGTGAACATTGTCAATAACCAGTTAACAAGGAAGCTGAGGCCCAAGGAGGTCTGGTGACTTATCTGGCCCAGGTAGGCAGCGGGGCAGGACCAGAACTCAGGCCTTTCCCTGCATCCTCCCTTCCCTTCCCACCACAAGCCTCTTACTGCTTTCTCTCTCACTAAGTCAGCAGGGCCAGGGTGGCTTGGACACTCCATTCCGCTGATATGGTTTGTGTGGATTCTAGAGAGTGGAGAGCCATTCGGCCAGGCAGCCTCTCCATATGCCTTTGCTTTCCTGAAAAACCACACTGGGCTGCAGATCAAATGCACAGAACTGTGGGCACCAGGGCCAGGAGCTGTCTGCCCACTTTGAAAATCTGCTATTGGGGGATTCCACGCCACAAATTTCCAAACGCTGCCACATGAGACATTTTCGTGGGAATACTCAGGTGATACTGACAAGTCCATCACAGACACATTCTCCAGGAAGGCTCTGGTTTGTTGTGAACCGAGTGGAAGGAGTGGGGCACTGCTCCGGGAGTCCTCCCTGTGCCCGGTAGGGCCTAGGACTGGGCTCCACTCCATTCCACTCTGATGGGACCTAGCAGAGGGGAGGGAACGTGTTTTGCATTCATGCCCTACTGGAGCCTATGCCAGCAGCTCCAGGCTTGCAGAAGCATCAGAGGGCTTGGCTCAGTGATGAAATTCACTGGGCAAATGGATCTCAGGTTTCAAAGCTGAGAAATGAGCGTGAGGGTTTTTCCTGGCGTCTGGGCAGATGAGTCCATGGTGGGTGTCCTGGGTTCCCTAAGGTCAGCCACAGGATACATTTTTATTCTGGAGCTCTGGTCTGTGAAGAGGAGTATCTCTGGGCTAAGATGACTCTCAGAGATGGCTCCACGGGGGAAGGCGATTTGGAAGAGCAATCAGAGAAATTCTGAAGGCCAGAGGATGGGATACTTGAACCTGAACCACTGATGGCTTCTCAAGGCTCACACTGAGGACTTCTTTCTATACCTTGTCAGGGAATAAACAGGCGCTTGCACGATTCAATCTTAAGAACAGATTGCAAAGTCAGCCAGTAGTTAATAGTCAAAGGTGAGTAGATTTTTTAAAACAACCTTTAATGGCTTTTCAAAAGAATTACAGAAACAAATGTTCACTATAAAAAATTCAAATAATATATAAAGTAAGAAGTAAAAACAATTCCTTTATGCTGAAAAGGCACAATATAAAGGCATCATTTTTAAATTACTAGATTGGCAAGATTAAAAAAATGGCAATATCTAGCGCCGGCCAGGGTGTAGGCCAGGAATGCTCAACCCGGGCTCTGTTGATATAATTCTTTGTTGTAGGGGACTGTCCTGTTTATTAAAATTTGTGTCATGAGTAACTTCACTTCAAAATACATTTACAAGAGTAAAAATTGTTTTGGGTTTTTTTTTTTGGTAGATATATTTATTAAAAGACAAGAGTCTCACTATGTTGTCTAGGCTGGACTCAAACTCCTGGGCCCACCCAAGGGATCCTCCTGCCTCAGCCTCCCGAGTAGCTGGGACTACAGGTGTCCACCACTGTGCTCAGGGAGTACAAACTTGTTTGACAAGCATTTTAATGCAGTACCATTGGTAATATTTTAAAAATTGGTAATCACCCAAATTAAATAGTATCTTAACTGTAAAATGCCCAGACACAGAATTTTTTTTTTTTTTTTTTTTGAGACGGAGTCTCACTCTGTCACCCAGGCTAGAATGCAGTGGCATGTTCACAGCTCACTATAGCCCTGAACTCCTGGGTGTGTGCCACCATGCTGGGCTAATTTTTTAAAAAGTTTTTTAGAGACAAGGTCTCACTAAGTTGCCCAGGCTGGTCTCGAACTCCTGGCCTCAAGTGATCCTCCCACCTTGGCCTCCCAAACTGCTGGCATTACAGGCATGAGCCACTGTGCCCTGCTGAAAAGAATTTCTATGTCTTTCTTTCTAGAAAAGAAAATTAGCTCTGCTGTGCAAGGTCTTCAAGATAAAATTATTAAGGGGAAAAGGCAAGGTGCAGACAGTGTACAGGACATTTTTATAAAATTTAAAAAACAAAACTGTATAAACAACTGTATATGTGTATGTATTTAAAAAGTACATACATAGAACTATGTATGGGTTTTGTTTATTTAAAGCCTGGAAGGAGGTGTGCTAAACCACAAACAATGGCTGTCTCTCTGCAGAGTAGGATGGAAGGGCACCGGGCAGCACATGGAATTTTTTATTTCTACTTAAAATATGCCAGCATCACTTGCGTCATCTTTCAAGGACATTGTAAAATAACAAAGATAAAAATAAGAGGTAGGAAAGGAAGAAAGGAGGAAAAGAACTCTCACTGGAGTCCTGCCCGCCCCTCCCCTGGAGTAAGCAAGCCCAGCTTAAGGGGTTCCTTGTGCTCCACTATAAAGTCCCCAGGCAGCATCATCCATACCACCTTATCAGACCCTCAAAGCAATGCTTCTAAGTTGGCAGAGAGGGACAGTTATCTCCATTTTGCAAATGGGGAAACTGAGATTCAGAAGTACAGTGACTTGCCCAAGGGCCCACAGAAGTGGTGACCCTGGAGAGATTGAGGGGTAACCCAGATCTCTGGAGTCCCAGGCTGCTGTTTCTTCTGCTGCAACCCCCCAAGTAACAGCAGCAGGTGCCACAAGAGGCTCTTAGGACCACAGGTCTAACATCCATGCCTGGTTCAAGCTTGTGCCTCGACTCCTTCAACTCCTCTTCAGCTCTTAGTTCTTCAAACACAGCTGGTATTCATCTCTCTCCAATAATTTGCATCCTTCTGGCTCTCCTTTTCTGAAGGCAACGTGCGATAGAAAGCACATCTGACTCTGTCACTGACCAGTTCAAGAAGTGGCTTCATCTCTCTGGGCCTTATCTGCAAAATGGAGATAAATGTACCTAACTCAAGAATTGTTTTGAGGATCAAAGGAATCATGTGTGAATGCACTGTGTAAACTATAAAGCACTTAAAAATGACCATTTATTTTAACAGAGTGAAACTCTAGCTCTCTTTCTGGAAGTTGAGAATAACATTAGCAGGGGAGTTGCAGGTGAGAGTACACTGAATGAAAACATGAAGTTGCAACAGGCACAGGTATCAGCATGGGAGTTGGGAACGCCACACACAGAGTTCAGGTAATGGGTCAGTCCACCTAAGCTCATGCCTTACCCAAGACAGCTTTCTTCAGAACCTATTATCAGGCTTTGGGACCTGTGCTGTCACCAGGGAGAGATGCCACAATGCTAAACCTCTTAGGGCAGGGGCAACAAGGAAACAAGAAAAACCAACGTATTACCAGCACCACAGATTGTATGTCCACCCACAGGAAAACAGACCAGGCAGGAAACAGGTTAATATGTCCACAAGGGTTTATGGAACTGCTTGGTTTATTAACATTATAAAAAGTAATACAGGTGGAAGTGCCTTGGGCATGGGACCAACTCCCACGATCCCAGGGAAATGCAGTAAAATCCACCTTGTAAAGAAATAGCAGAAACAAAGGCCGCCTTAAAAAAGCTCAGCTCACTACTAGACAGGGTGTGGTGAGGCAGGCCCTAGTACATACACTGCTGAGTGTGTGAATGGTTGATTGCCTTCCTTTTAAGCAATTTATCAGTGTGTCACTGGAGACTTTAAACAGTTCACACCTTCTCACATGGGAGTCCAGGTGTAAAATTTTATTCTAAGAAAATAATCAGACTCATGGTCAGATATAGACACACACGTTTTTATATGTATATATTCACACAAAGATGTTCAACTCAGTTATACACACACACACCCCCCTAACTGTCCAAAAATAGAGTATTGGTTAACTACAAAATAAGTTATGAATATATTTAAATGATGGATTATACAGTCATGAAAATCACGTTTAAGGAATGTTTTGTGACTTGAAAAATGCTCACAATAGTAAATGAAAAAAACAGGATATAAAACATATAGTTTATCAGCATTTAAAATATACACATTTACAATAGTGATGACGATGACAGTAGCAGCAGCAGCAGCTAACACCTACTGGATGCTACGAGCCAGGCATCATTTCAACCTCCCCCGACCCCTCTAAGGTAGGTCCTATCATTATTCCTGTTATTCAGAGGAGTTAATGGGGCACAGGGGCTTGCGCGGTGCGTCCAAGGCCACACAGGGGTGGGCATGGCGAGGCAGGGCTTCTAGCAGAGCCCTTGTGGCTCTCAGGCCCTCTGTAACGCTACGACAAATGCTGACAGTGGACATCCTCAAGCGCTGGGACCAAAGGGCAGGTCATTTTCTTCTTTATGTTTTCTAAATTTTCTATAGAGGCATATTTTTCTTTTGTTAAATTTGGTTATTATAAAATAGCAACACATTAAAATATTTTCAAAATACAGGGGGGCAGTACTAAATAACTAAGTGCCAGAGAGATGGGAGGAGGTAAATCAATCTGATTCAATTAAATTGAACGGGACAAGGAAAGGCCAGAGAGCACAGCTTAGAGGGAAAGACAACGAGCTCAATTTGAAACACATCATGTTTCCCCAGGTGTGTGAAGGACATCCATGTAGATGACTAGTAGGATAGTGGACACTACTGGACACAGAGGTGTGGCGTTGAGGAGACACATGGGCTGTAGACACAGATGTGGGGTGAATAGCAAGCAGATACTCCCTGAAGCTATGAAAGACACCAGTTTCTGCTTGTCCTTCACCTCTACTTCTTTCTTTGGGTAATAGCAACCCACTCTCCCCCTTGGTGAACTACCCCATCCTTTCCACAAAGTCTTGGTGAGACAATCAAAGTGCCCTGCCACCCAGTAAGTGGGCACATCTGCCAAGAGAGGTGGAAAGGAGAAAATGTGACATATAAACCAATGCACGTTTGTTGCTGATAATTCCCAATTAGCATGCAGCTCCCCAGCCATGCAATCAACGGCCTTTGCTGCTTAGGGAGCCAGTGATCAGCTCTGAGTTTTAAATTTGAATTTTCTTGAGCCCACAGTGAGATAGTCTTAAAATCTGGCTTTGTCAAGGGAGAAAAAGTTTTCCTAATTTCCAAGTCTTCCCTTTGCAGATCAAGAGAACAACTTGATGAGAGGATAGAGATTTTCTATAAGCCACAGTGTGGAGATGACACAGAACAAGGTTAAAGACAAGCTCCCATACAGCAGGAAGGGACAAAGGCCTTCTGGTGCTGCCAAGGAGAAAAGGCAGGACTAGAGTTCAGAACCAAGTATTCTGGTCCACCCTTCTCTAAGGTCACATCCTCTGTGCGGGGCTCAGAAGCACCTGGACAGGTTTAGGGGACACTGGTGTCCCACTTCCCCGAGCACAGCCCAAGGAGAGCACTGGCCTCTCAGAGGAGCCTTCCACTGACCACGCCACAGCTGCATCTGAACTATCAAAGCAGTCCTGGGAGATGGTGTGCTGGACAACAGCAGCTCCCCACTTCCCCTCGACCTCGGGGTGCCATGCAGGTGATCTGGAAGTGTCCACATGCCCCAGTGATGTGCTAAGAAAGGCTGATGGACAAGGGGAGGCCAGGTGACAAGCTGTGAGGGCTATGGCACATAAGGACCTCACAACTATAGAAACTGGCAATTTTCATGACTATAAGCAGGTCAGTGTACTGCTGAGGAACTATTAATAAATCAGGTCAGCCCTATCTTGGTGGGTTCTACCATAGTCCATAATGCCTAGGGACAAGCCCAGAGTGGCCACGTGGCAGTGAAGACCAGCAAAGGCCACAGAACAGCATCTGAACCATAAAGCTCACCCACCGCCCCCTTATGTCCAGATGCCACCCCGGGCGAATGGAAGCAGACAGGAGAGAGGAGAAACCCCGAATTACTGAATATGTATCAAAACAGCATGCTGTAAACCAGAAGAGGCTGAAATGCCCCCTACAGTTGGGAGGATGGAAGTTTGAGAGGAAAATAAGACCAGCTGAAAGATGTTGAGGAAGTTGCATTGTTTTTGCACCTGAGCAGGAATAGGCAAAATGTGACCCTGCCACAGAGGCCAATCAGAGCTTCTCTCCTGGGAATCTGAATCTTGTAAGGAGAGACACATCGGGACCCAAAATGCATGGAATCGAATCACTCTGAGGCAATGCCCCAGAGACTGCTGGCACCTGGAGGATTGGTCTGGTTCCTAGGCTCAGGCCTGGTTGTTCAGCTTTTCCTTTTGTTGAGTGAGCTTCCTGATACTCTTCCAGTATATTCCTTTTTCACTCAAACAGGTCAGAGTTGCTTTCCAAATTCGCCCATCCAGGATCGTGCAGGAAGTGAGTGTGGGATGAGAAGAGAGCCGAGGCGCGGCCCCGAGGGTCAGGAGATGGGCAGGGGAAGAGTCTTTGAAGGAGACGGACAAGGAGAGGCCCCGAGGACACCCCCACATGCAGTGGCCGCAAAGGCCGGAAGGAGAGTCAGTGGAGGAGGAGGCTGTGCTCAGCGTCAGGCAGTGCTCGGGACTCAACGATGTAAGAATGAGACGGGGCCACTGGATTCAGCAAAGGAGGTTATTCACGACCGTGGCAAGATGTGTTTCAGTGGGATAGGAGTCTGGTTGCAGCAGGCAGAAAAGAGAGAGGGAGGGAGAGGGAGAAGCAGAGACACTGACTACAGCTCTAACAGGGAGAAAGGAGAAAAGGAAAGGAGCTTTAGGGGGACACCTGGTTAGCAGGGGGCTTTGTGGGTTTGGGGTTTCCTTTTGTTTTTGTTCTCATTTTTTTAAATATGAGAGAAAACACGATGTGTATTTGCACGTACAGAAGACACTGAGTTTCCCGAGAAGGTGGGAGAGGTGGGAAGCAATGTGATGTCAGAGTAGGGGCTGGTCTTAGGCAGGAGGAGGAAGAGGGAAAGAAGGGACACAGAGACAGGCAAACATAAAGGACCCGGCGCAAGATCTCATATCTAATGGCTCCTGGGGACACTTCTATGGTGAAACCTTTTCTTTTTCCCTCAGGCAGAATTAGATGCTCATCAAAGTACAAGCAGAGAATGAAGAAAGACCTTCAAAAATGATAGGTGAGTGTCAACACTTGAGGGGGAAGATTGGTTAAGCAAGAGCACACGCAGGGCAAGGAAAGAATTCTTGAGAGTTAGGCTGAGCCAGCAAACTGTGATACAATAGTCCAAATGTAGAATAAGTTGAAGACTCTTATCAAGACACAGATAATTCAAACTAAAAATGCAAACCCAGGTATCCTGCAGTTGGGCACATATAAGCTTAAGGGCTTAACTCAACAGCTTTAGAGCAGGGGCTCTTTAAATTTTTTGTTTTGCACAGGTAATACACTGACATGATTCAAAAATCAGAACACATGGAACACATTAAGAAGCTTGGCCCCTCCTGCCTGCCCACCATTTTCTGAAATACTTCTCTTACTTTCTTGCCAGCATTTCTTTATGCACATACAAGCAAAACAAATACATTAATATATTCTTAGCTGTACATCGTTTTTTTCACTTATTATATATCCTAGAGACCTTTCCTCAGTGCACACAGAGCTTCCTCAAACTTTTTTCCAGTTATGCAGTGCTTGACTTTGTGTATGCACCAGTTTTTTTGCCCAGTCCTCTACAGATGGACACTTGACTTGTTTCCAATCTTTTGCTATTGCAACCAACATTGCAATGGATAACCTTTTACATGAGTTGTTACATATATGTACAAATGTCATCTACAGGGTAGATTCCTAGGCTTGTAATTCTGGTAGACATTGCCAAATCAACAAGGCTGCCCATTTCACATTCCCTCCAGCAATGTACTAAAGGGCATGCTGCCTACTCCATCCCCCACCTGCCTCTACCTCCACCCCCATCCACAGAGTGTGCTGTCAAACTGGGATTTCTGCCAATCTGATAGATTAACAATGGTATCTTAGTGCACTTTTAATAAGCACTTACCTTTTGAAGGCTGAGGTTGAGCACCTTTTCATAAGAGCCATCTGTATTTCTTTTTCTGTGAACCATCTATTTGTGTCCTTTGCTCATTTTTTCTCTACTGCTGCTACAAAAGTTCTTAACCTGAGGTTTGTGCCTTTCTCAGGGGATCTTGTGACTCAAATAAGGTTAAGAAATGGCGGGGGCGGGGAACTCACCCTAATTCAATATCTATCTTGCGGCATATATATAGGCTTATTTTTATTTTTTAAGTTTTTAAAACTTAATTGAAGTTTAAATATATAACAGAAAAATGTACATATACTATGTTACAGCACACACTCCTGTAACCAACATCAGATCAAGAAACAATATTGCCAGCACCCCAGAAACTCCTCTCAATACTCCCTTCTGAAGATTCTTTTCTTTTGTAGCTATACTTCTTGATTCTATTTTTTAGCCTTAACATCTTCCTGATGTCATCATATAGTTCAAATTGCAAAGTTCAAACGAACGGCAATATGAGAAGGCAAGCGGTTCACAAACTTAGTCTTCGACAGTTTGCAAGCCCACAGTGAAAGGCTGTTCCACAATCAAGGAAAGAGGACCTGCAATCCTAGGGCTCCCTCTGCTGGTGGTCAGTAGCTACCAGGAAGACCGCCGCCCCCGCCCCTCAAATCCCCTCCTGGAGTTCTGAGCATTAACTAGGGTCCAGGAATTCAGGTTCCTGCAGACTTAATGGGAATCTGCACAGAGGGGCACGGCCAGGGCACCTATCAAAGTGTCACAGAGTCCTCCTTCACTCCCCATTCTGTTCCCCAACCTTTCAGGAAAGCAACCACCAAAATAACAGGCCACAGTAGCTTTGGGCCTATGAAGAGAATGACAATAAAGGGCAGCTAATCCCCAATTCCCCACCCCCACCATTCCCCAAAAATGAGAGACTGGTGTGAAAGGCCCTGATGCTCAAATCACCTGTCAAAGGTGTCCCCAGTCCCCAGTCATGGCTCTAAAAGGCCAGCAGGCAAATGGAATTATTTGCTGAGTTGAATGATTGACTGATGGACTCACTGGCTCACTCACTCATTCAATACATACCGTGGCAGACCCTGTGCTAGCTACAGGGATGCAAAATGCAGCCCCTGAGCTGATGGACTAAGTGTGAAGTACCATGGGAGCACAGTGTAGGGGCATTTAACCTACCCAGAGGAACAACGGTTGGGGTGGGGGGAAGCAAGGGAAAAAATGTAATAGATGCTTCTTGCCCTCCAGAAATTTCGAATCTAGCTGGAGATACAAGAAATGTATGTATAAAAGGCTTAAAAAATAACTTAAGGGGGCACCTGAAGAAGTCCCAAGTGAAGTGTTACTGGGGTACTAGAGACAGGGAGGGGCCCTGAGCTGACGAGGTTGAGAGGTGGTGGACAGAGGAGCTAGACGCTCTTCAGCTGTAGTGAGGAGCAAAAAAACAGATGCCCAGTGAAGCCAACTGGACACCAGGTAGGAGCTCAGAGTAGAAGAGAGTGGGGAAGATTAAGGATTACCACCATCCAGGGTAGGTCA
The DNA here is from genome assembly GCA_023783475.1 of Daubentonia madagascariensis. NCBI lineage: Eukaryota > Metazoa > Chordata > Mammalia > Primates > Daubentoniidae > Daubentonia > Daubentonia madagascariensis. The sequence continues at coordinate 26,439,982 of JAKFHU010002136.1, read as the reverse complement.
CAACCACAACCCAGGTTGTGGGTCCAGGCACTCTACTTTGTCAGGGTACCCAGAGCTGATCAAATTCGGTGGGAATGGGCCAGGCGCAGGGGCTCACGCTTGTAATCTCAGCAGTTTGGGAAGGGGGGGGCAGGAGGATCACTTGAGCCCAGGAGTTTGAGACCAGCCTGGGCAACATAGTGAGACCCAGTCTCTACAAAAAATTTAAAAAAAAAATCAGGGGAGATGGACTCAATGTTGACTGATGATCTATAAGCCAGGTACCAATTCACAGAGAAAATATCCTCCCCACAACTGGGATGCTTGTGTTTGCCTTCCAGGGTTCCCCTTGCCTCGTTCCTCCTATCATTTCCCACCCTCTCCTTGGGGGTCCTCATCCTTTCCTGCGGCTCCAAGGCCACCTGTATGCACTCTCCACAATCTCTACTCCCAGGTCCAATCTCCCACTTGAGCTTGAGACCCATGTATCTTCCTGCCCCCTGGACACCTCCATGCAGCTGCCCCACAGGTCTCTCCAGTTCAGTATGTCCCATCTGAGCTCGTCATTTACAGCTACCTCAGCATGGGGAGGCAGCGACAGCACAGCTCTAGCCAGGCAGCCTAGATTCAAATTCTCTTTGATTTCAGTTTCCTCATCTGGAAAAATGAAGATAATGGTGATTTGATAGGATTGTTGTAAGAATTAAAGTGAGTTTTCTGACATACACGAAGAGCCAATATTAGCTGTTACTATCCTCCATTTCCATGTTGTTCTTTCCCTGTTTGCTGTCAAGTGGATTTAGTAGAGTTTAATTAGGCAATAATAACGCTTCAGCTGCTCAGACCAGAAAGCAAAATATCATTGACTTTCTCTCACGGCCCCTCCTGTTCACATTCAGTCTCTCGCCAAAGCCGCCTCTACACAACCTTTCAACTTGTTCTTCACACTTGTGGCCACCTGTTCTTTGGATCACTGCCACCTTAGGCTTGGATCTCTGTACCAGGCCACACTGAGACCAGAATAATCCTTCTAAAATAAATCCAGTCATTTCTTTTCTCTTCCGTAACTCCCATGGTTCCCAGGGGAACCTCAGGATAAAATCCTTGCCATGTTCTTCAAGGCCCTTCATGACCTGATTCCTGCTTTCACAGGCACCTCAAACTCTTTATGTCCAAAAGCAAACTCTCCCCACTCCCCAAACCCGGTTCTTCCTCCTGGATTTCCTCCCTCAGTGACTGGGGCCCCCTACTGGCTTCACTCCAGCCAGACATCCCATTCACTGTCCTTCAGAATGACAGGAACCAGGTTTCAGTTCAGGCCTCCCCTGGATTATTTCAAGTGTCTTCTAACAGGCCTCTCCCACGTTCCCCTCCCCCTCCCAGCTACTTTCTAAGAGGCTGCCAAAGTGATATCAACTGCTAACTGGGACATCACCATTTTGCTGAACATCATTCATGACCTTCAGGACAAAATCCAAACTCTTTAACATGACTCTCTCCCTGAGCTGGCCTGGCCTCGCTCTCCAGGCTTGTTCTAGCCCCTCCCACTGCCCAGGCAACCCCTGACTTTCCAAAGCTCCCCAGAAGCTTCTCCCAGACATGGCCCCGCACCTCCAGAAGGGCCCTGGCAACCCCCTTGGGTGCCCACGCAGCACCCCCTGCCTCTGCTGATTCTGGGGCTCTCTGGCTAGACCACCAGCTTCTCAAGGACTTCCGCACAGCACCAGGCAAGCAGCAAGTGTTCACTAAAGTCTGCAGAAAGAATGACAGGAAACTGAGGACACAAGAGGCAACCTGACACACCGTGGTCCCACAGCTGAGCAGAGCCACTGGACGCAGCTCTCTTCATTCCCCTAGCTGTCCAACACACATTTAATTTGCACTGCCACACTGCCTTGGTAACAGGAAGTATTTCGTAACAGGATGATTGTGGGGATTAAAAATATTTAAATGGTTTCTGTCACACGGTGAACACTCAATGCCTTCCTTTGATAAGTCATTACCGAGTGCCAACTATGTGCCACACAAGAGTTTAGGCCCTGGGGATATACTATATTTTCATCAACTCTAACATACCGTCATTTTAAAGACTCACTATTTATTGTAAATACAATTAAGAAAGGAAAAAATACTACCAATTAAACCAGGACACAGTGCTGATTATAAGACACATCCAGATTTTTTTTTTTTTTTGAGACAGAATCTCACTCTGTCACCCTGGGTGGAGTGCAGTGGTGTCATCGTAGCTCACTGCAAGCTCCAACTGCTGGGCTCAAGCGATCCTCCTGCCTCAGCCTCCCGAGTAGCTGGGACTACAGGCACGTGCCATGACGCCAAGCTAATTTTTTCTATTTTTAGTAGAGATGGGGGTCTCACTCTTGCTCAGGCTGGTCTCGAACTCCTGAGCTCAAGTGATCCCCCTGCCTTGGCACATCCAGATTTTAAGAGTGCTAAGTTGTGGGAAAATGTACAGCTTAGAGTCAATAAAAAAAGTGGTGATAAAGAAAAGAGATAAAGTCCATGTCCTCAGGTAGCTTATAGTCCAGTGAGGGGACCAATAATAAATTGTCAGGCAGTGGTAAGTGCTATAACAAAAAATAAAGCAGGGGAAAGGGCTACAGAGTAGAGGGAGCTGCTGGGGTGGCTAGGGAAGGTCCCTCTGGGGAAATGCCATGAGCAGGGACTCGAATGACAAGATGAAACGGGCAAACACCAAATACAGAAGACCCCAGAGGGAAATATGCCTGGCAGGTTCAAAGACATGCAAGGCAAGTGTGGCTGGAACACAGTCCCAAGGCCTGGGCAGCTAATTTCCTCAAGCCCTCTGGTGTTTCTAAGGTGAAAGCAGGTGTCCCTGGTCTAGCTGGGTGTGTATGGGAGGTAGGGGTGGGGAGGCTAAGAAAAGCAGTGTAACTCAGCAATCAGTGTGGAGTCAGACTGCTTACATTAGAATCCGTGTTCTGCCACTTACAAGCCCTGTAACCTTGGATAAGTTATCTATTCTGAGCCTTAGCTTCTTCAGCTGTAAAATGGACATAACCAAAGTATCTGTTTCACAAGTTGGTTATGAAAATTAAATGAACTAATACTTGTAAATCACTACACAAATTATAATTACTATCACTACCTTCTACCCCAATGTTATTTTATAAATATCAAGGTAGGGAACAAACTAATTTATTTGAGCCTTAAAACATAAGATAAGAGTACTTTTCCAGATTACCCACTGGTAGCATGGCAGCCATATTGGTAGGGAAATAAATTTAAGACTTTGAACTTGTCTTCTTAAAAGTTATTTTTTAACATAAAGTTATCTTTCTATATAAAGTGATTGCTTTTGCAGTATAAAGGATGGAATTAAGTTTCTATTCAATCAGTTATAAGACACCTGCAACAAGAGGGAAGCACTGTTAAGAGGAATTTTACACCTGCCATAGCTTTTAAATTAAATGGCATTACTATATGCATTAAGTTAGTATCATTTCCTGAATAAAGTTCACACACAAGTTTGTTTGTATCAGAGGCTAAAATGATCCTGTGTTGCGGAACGGACAGTCTGGCTTTTTCACTCGATCCATGTTCTGGGGCTCTCTAACTCATTCCGCATATGACGTTAACTAGTGGGCCAGTTGCAATAAAATAAACTTATTAGATTGTGCTTACAAAAATGAAACTTCAACTTTTGGTATTAGTACAAGTTAAACAGGTGAAACGGGTAAATGAGAATTCACCAAACGAACTGGGATCTACTGACCCGGAACTGTGTTAAGACTGGGCTTCGGAGTGATCTAGACATGGCCCTGACCGTGTAGGATGTAAGATTATGTCTGAACGTTTTGAAACGGCAGTTTAAAAACCTGTTAGTCTTGATTGCAAATACATTTGCATAGGTTCTGTAAAAAAACTATTTTCCTTTTGTGGTCTCTTGCAAGAGATGGATGGGCAGCCTGTAATAACAGTTTGAGACAGTTAATGTTAACAGCACGGTAGACAAGACAAGGAGCTAGGACAAGGTTCTAATCCCCATCCCAGTCCAATTGTAAATGGTAAAATACAGGAAATTAAATGAGAGCATATGTATCAAGGCACGTAGAGGGCAGCCATTATTATTACCATCATTAGGTTCAAGTAACAGTTTTTTTTCACCCCTGCCAATTATTGAGCCTCTGGTATGAACAAAGAGAATTTAAAATGTTTTACCCAGGGCTAAGTGCTTTATATTTAACCACCACATACAATAAATTGCAGATTTCATTTCCAGACATGGGCCAGGCATCCCAAGGCCTGGATGTAGTTCAGCTGGACATAGCTAAACTATCTTTAGCAGCCTATCTAGTTAGCTGACCATACCTAAGTTATTGGGGAATGGGGGTGGGAGGGGCCACTTTTGGTTCAAGGAAAAATCCTTACCCTACGGCTGGGCCAGAAGCAACGCTAGCCACCTCTATTGAGGAGAGCCGTATTTTCCCACGAAGCTTTGAGAAGTGTAGACGTGGAGCAGAGGAGTGGCAGGCGAGGAGAGGCATAACTAGATCAACAGAACCAGTCCTGGTGATGGAGGAGGTGGAAGCTGGTTGCACAGATCACCCTTTCCTGCCTGCCATTTGAGCAACCTTCAGAATCATAAAATGAAAAGATCCCTAAAAACCACCTACTTAGATGAACTGCCTAAATCTTTTTGCGAAATTTGGAGTGGAGGCATATTTCTCTGGCTAGAGGATCTATAATTCTCACCATATTCTCAAAGGAGTCTACGCCTGAAAAAACGAGATTCGCTGATACAGTCCAACTTTGTCACTTACGAGATGGAGAAACTGAGACCCAGAGAGAGAAAACCAGTTGCCTCAAGTCAAGCAACAGGGACATCAAAAGCGAAGGCATTTCAATTCAATTCCAATTCCGGCCTCACATTCACAGCCCTGGCCACATCCGATACCTCCCGCTTCTCTGCAGGACCTGAAAGATCCTAGGAGGAGAGGCTGGCGTCGGAGCCCAGGAGATGGTGCAGGCGGTCCAAGTTCTAGCATGAAGCCAAACGCTTAGACGCGGGGCTTTCGACTGCGATTAACACTGCAGCATCCCGTGTCACCCCTGCGGAATTCCGCGGCCTAGGTGACTCCAGGTAGAGGACTAAGCGCAGAGAGACCCCGGCGAAGTGGAGGCAGTCGGCGACTGCGAAAAATAACGCCTACTCACTCACCTGACAGAGAGGAGGAAGCAGGCACGCCCCAAAAGCGGGTCGGGAGCGAACCACGCGGGAGGGAGCGGGGACAGAAAAGAATAACAGGAAATGACGTAAGGCGCACGTGCTCCCGAGAGGGAGGGTGCGGGGCGTTTGCGAGGCGCTGCCACCGCCCCGCGCCTGCGCAGTCGCCGCCTGCCGCGCAGCCAAATCACTGGGGTGGGAGGAGCTTGAGCAGGGGGTGGGGCGCGTGCCTGAGTGACGCAGGCGCAGTGCGACTCCGGAGGCGCGGGCTGCCCCCTCCGCGGGTTTGGATCCGGGTCAGTCAGGCGCCGCGATCGGGGAAGAGACGATCTGAACTGACGGGACCGGATCACCGGAGCGCCCCAGCTGCGAGGAGGTAAGTGTCCTGACGTGACGGGGAGTGGCCGCGGCACCGCGTCTCGGCCTCCACGTCCGGCCTGGCCGCGGGCGGCTTCCTGTGGGCCCGCCTGCCTCCTGTCGCGTCGTCTCCCGGCGCCGACTGCCTGGGCCGGGCCTGGGCCTCTCCGCGGCCCCTCATCCACTGCGGCCTGGACCTGCCTGACCTCCCCTCTCTCTCCCCTGCCGGCGCTCTTGTCCTCCCGCGGCCCCCGCCGGGTTCCGCTCCTCCGCGGTCTCCCGCCCTGCCGTAGCTTCCCCTTTCGCCTCCCTCGGCCGCCCTTTGCCCCTTCCCGCCCTTTCCCGTCGGTCTTTGAGCCCCATTCTCGTTGGCTGCCCCTTCGGCCTCACTTCTTTCTCCTCCCGCATCCCTTGTGGCCCTCATTCTGGCCGGGGGAATCTCCTGAGGGGGCAGCTTCCTTCCCAGCTGGAGACCTCGGGCGGGCAGAGTCCCCGGACAGCTCCCCGCTTGGCGTTGTCCCTACTCTCCGTGTCCCCCCCAAGTTCTGACCTTTTCTCCTGATTCTGTTTAACCGCGACAGGCGCAGATTCTGGGTGAAAAGAATTAACATGGTGTTTCGCCTGTAGCCCTGCGAGTGTGGGGATGAGTGGGTGTGCAGAGAGAGATGTGAATGTGTTTTTTGTGTTAGAGGCCGATTGTTTCAACCCGGTCTTGTTTACCTCTTCGAGAGTTGCTGGGCAGGGTTTTCTTCCCTAGACTCCGCGTTTCCTGCTGGTCTGGGAAAGTTTTGAAATCTTTAACATTGTGATGACACGCTTACGCGCGAATCCTGTATTTATTGTTTCGGGTCTTTTCAGGGTCCTGGAAATGTAGACCTAGGCTTAAGGTTCAAGGAGGTCTTGGTTAAAATGGCAAGATGTGAATAAGATTGTGACACATACTATTCGTTGAAAGTCAGAGAAAACCAGGAATTTTCCCTTTTGGTGGAGGAACTTAAAAGAACTTAGCATTTTTGAAAGGTTGGGGAAAATCCGAGGCAAAGTTAAATTGGCCTGTGTGATTTGACTTCAAACAATACAAAGTAACTTCTAATAGGTCTTTAAAAGTTCGATCTCTTTGGGGATTGTTCAACTTTAAGAAGTCACTGCAGTGAAAACGGCAAGAATGTCTCTCACAATTTTAATATTAATGAAGAAGGGCAAACCAGTTACATCTGTTTGGAGTTCGTTGTACAGCTCTTGGGTTTGAGTGAATGGGAAACTACGAATACAGAAGAGCAGACATGGCTCTGATTTGGTACTTAAGGTCATGCCTAAGACTCACCTTTGCTCTGGGTTAAAATAACTGAAAAAAAGGTAAGTAATCTAAATGCTGGAAGTCTGAAAATAGTTTAGACAGAACCTCATTCCTAAAGCTGGATTACTCTGTAGCTGGATTTTATTTTGGTCTCTTTTAGATGATAGATCTTTTAGAATGTGAACTAAGTTTGTATTAACATCTAGAGTGGTCACCAGCCATGCTATTTAGTCAGGACTGTATAATTAAAAGTTACATATGTGGGTGCAAAGCTTAGCACAGTGTTATGGTGTCAGCTCCTGGAAGGCAGGAATGAGCTTCCATTCCTTACAGAAATGGAATTCACAGGCTCCTGTCCCTAGGATCTAGTGCCACACTCATGGTAGGAATTCTGTAAACATTTGTGGAAGCAATGAATTTCCACCTATAGAATTCAGCAGTGTGTACTTAAATATTGGCTGATTTCTGGAGAGGCCTAAAGAGGATTGTATGGGGTCTGTGGTTGAGGAGACTGGCTCAGATGATTTTTTAACTCTTAAAGGGTGAGTATTTGACTGACTGGTCATAAGGTAATTTAGAACTGTAAGTCAAAGTTTAATGTAGTTCTGGCAGCAGGAAGAATTTGTTTACAACCTGCAATAGCACTCTTTTAGAGGCTGTGGAGCCTCAAAATGTTAGCATAAGTGATCTTTGTTCACCCCTCCCCCCAGGTATATGGGACATTATTGTGTATTTGAGAGGATCCTGCTCTAAATTGAGAAGAATTAGAGACTGGTGAAGTATGGAATAGTATGTGTAATGTGTCCTCGTGTTCAACTACTAGTTAAACCAGCAAAATATGTATGGAGAGTATATTTAAATTTTTTGTCTTAAGATGAGGTGCAAGCTAGCTGAATTCTTTTGAAACTGTTTTCAGTGTTCCTTAGAGAGCTCTGCCTAAGATACCTTAACTTCTGCATATAAATAAATAAATGAAAAGTCTTGATTCCTTTTTCTTTATTCTGCCATTATGACACTTTGACCTTTGGAATAGTAGAGGTCTCACAATTACATCAAACTGACCCCTGAGAAATGAGCAGATATGGAATCAGAGAGGACCCAGGGATCCAAAGAGAGGCACTGCTCCCTCTGAGAGTGCCATGGGGGTGGGGGTGGGGGGATGGGGTTGTGGGTAACAGAGTAGAAATAAAGAGGTGAAATGAATCCTCTGCTTCAAGAATTCTCTATCTTCTGGTTTTTGTTTTACTTTTTTTTTCTTTGTTTCCCTGTGATATGTTTATAGATACTGGTTTACTTATTTTTTGTTTGGGATTTGGTACTAACTGATTACCCTGAGTGAAAAAATAATCTGGAGACTAGATTGAAGGGTTTATTAACAGACTTCTTTGTTGTGCTCCTTGTCGCTTTGATTAGTCCTTCATCCACCTTTCTTTGTTTAAGTATAAAAATTAGGGTGAAAGAAATAGAAAACTTTGGTTAAACAAACTGGTTAAGAGGAGATCATTTAAAGGTGCGTCTATAGAACCGTAATGTTAATTTTTTTTTTTTTTTTACTTTCTACCTCTTTCTTTTGGCTAAAGAAAAATTATATTCTTTATCTTGTTTGAGTTGCAAGTATAATTCATTTATTTTCTTTCTTGTTTAATAATTACAGTATTCAAAGCTATGAAAAAAACCAAATGAAAGTATAAACCTTACAGGCAGAGTGTAGAATAAGCAGAAATCATTGAAACAAGTTTCTAATTCTGCTTTAACAATGGTAACATCTTGTTCTCTAAAACGTGTCTTCATGAATAGCGATACCTGGGTCAGAATTGCTTTAGAGATACACTATCATGTGACATGAAGTTATACTTAACTGGAATTGTTAGGGTTGGACTAGACAAGTACTCAGTATCATTTTAGAGAATCAGAGTGCTATAGTTTGGGCTTTTCCCTTTTATTTCTGATGTAAAAGTCATTTTGTCCATAGGTTTCTAGACCAACTGAGGAGATTTTTTCCCCTGTTAGTAAGTATACTGAATCATAGATTTCAAGTGATCTAGTTTAGGATTTTGGCATCACGTATTTGGAGAGTTTAAATTCTGTCGTAATACATATCCATTTTCTGTATCGTTTCTTTTGTTTCTTCTTAAATAACACCTATAGTGTCCTAATTATCTACACTTAAACTTCCTTTTAGAAGTAAAAATTTGCTTTTTTTCCCTTCTAACAGTAATGGCATCAGGAGTATATATTTTTAACAAAAGGTATGCTTTTGATTGCACCTGTTTTCGCTTTGCTCATCTTATTTTTATTTTCTTTTTTAGTATTAACGGGAACATCCATAGTAGTGTAAAAACTTTCACAATGAAATCTGAAGCCAAGGATGGAGAGGAAGAGAGTCTACAAACTGCTTTCAAGAAATTAAGAGTGGATGCATCAGGGTAATTAAATATGTAATACATTATTTAAGAATTATTTATTTACTAATTTTAAGTAGTCCCTTTTCCTTAAAGAGTTCTTCCTCTTTTAATATTACTCATTATTCTTAGAAGTTATAAATGCTGATAGTGTGACATTCTACCAACTTCTGCACAGTATTGTTTTATTTTAAAAAGAAACTCTTCTGTTAAATTTGAAAAGTAGTGCTCATTTGTGCCCTAAGGTTGGGTGTTTTGCTTTTCTTTACCTTGAGGGGGGTTCCCCCTTCTCTTTTTAATCAAAGATTATCAAGCAGTGTCCCATCAGGGATTTTCTTATACATCTTAAGGGAATGACAGTATGTTTCACTAAAAGTGAATTGGCTTAGTAGAAATCTGTGAAGACATTGTCGATTTCATGGTCTGTGATTGCTGAGTCTGTCACTATGGAAACCTCTATTCAGTACGGTTCTGTCACTGAGATCAATAATCTTGGATCCTTTGGTTAAACTAATTAGAGCACCTGCAGACCAGCTGCTGTCTGAGTGTTAATATTTTACTGTTTGTAAAATGTTTTGTACAAGACTCTGCTCACCCCAGTTCTTTGCCCCAGGCCAAAAGAAATCTCAAAATTTTAATGGATACAACAATTTTTCTTTTCATGAATGGAAACCAAACACTGGAAGCTTGGAGTAAAACATTCCACAAGTAATAATAATAATTGCTAGTGTTTATTACTCACATGCTATGCCCCCAACACTGGATTAAGTACTTTGTGCACATTATTTAATCTTACAGCCACCTTAGAAGATAGATACTAATGTTATTTCTGTTTACAGATAAGACACAAATTAAGTCACTTGCTAAAGGTCAAATTGGTAGGAAGTTGCAGAGCCAGGATTTGAAACTAGATAATTTGTCTCCAGAACCTGTGCTCTTAACCATTCCTTTATATGGTACCTTGAAGACAATATGCAGTACCTAGCACAAAGTAAAAATTGAATAGATGTTAGTCATTATAGCTGTCTGCCTATTGCTAGAATTATTTTTGGCCTACCAAATGGGAAGATTTATGCTAATAGATTTGCACAGTAGATGTTACAGGTGTTTACATTTGCTTCTGTGAGACTTCAAAAAAGTACTTTTCTTCCCAGTGGTTCTCCAATATGGTCATCTTGCCATTTCATATCAGTACTTTGATAAGCCATTTTGGGAAACAGAAGAAAAGCAGAGAATCTAGTTCCAGATTGTGGTTGCAGTATATTTATCCCTTTGTGATTTCTTATATAGAAATAATTTTTTTTTAAATCAGGAGAATACTAGGAATGCATACATACAAATACTCTTGATACACTGACTTCTTTCCTGATGTTTTAAGAAGTTGAAATGTAAAATTAATTCATTTTGGTGTCCCTGAAAACTACTTGGAACATTATAAAAAATCTTTCAAAGTATCTGTACAGTATATGGTCAAAAATTATATATTTGTAGCTGTGATTTACCTTGAGTAAAATTATGGGAAGAGAAGGAACAGTAGAGAACATTTGAGAAAACTTAATAAGAGTATAAGGGGTGAGTCATTAGCATGACTAAGCAGAATAAGACTTGGGTAGTGTAGCATACATTTCTAAATGTTTCATATTGTTGCCAGTTTAAAAATGGGACATCTAAGGGACTGACTCATCAACTAACCAGGCTTTGCCAGGAATTTAGCATGATCCTGTTCAACAGGTTTTGATTCCTAATGGTATTTGTCTTATCAGGACAAATCTCTATATATTTATTATAAAGCAACAATCCTTTTTATCTGACTATAAAATAATGCATGCTTATTATAGAAAACTTTATAAAAACAAAAAGGGATAAAAAAGGAAATAAGAATTACAATTTACCATGACTGCTGTTAACATACATGATACCCTATACTTTTTTTTTTACATAGTTGATATCATAATGTATGTATAGGTATGCTGTTGTCTTCTAATATTATTTAATATAAGCATTCTCCCATGTCATTAAAAGTTCTTTGTATACTTAATTTTTAATAAATTCCTAATATTGTATAGTTGTGCTATAATTTATATAACACAGCATTTTTCTGTTGAATATTTAGGCTATTCCCAGTTTTTTATGTTTCAGTGAGCATTTTTTTACTTAAGTAGATTTAATGTGTCTTTCCAAAGGATTTTGTCAATACCATAACATACAAAGTAGGCTTTGTGTGTGTGTGTGTGTGTATTGAAAATGTCTGGAAGGATTTACACCAAAATGTTAAATGTTGGCAGTCTCTGGGTTGTGAGATTATAGATGATTCTCTTTTCCTCTCTTTTAAATTTTTTCATGTTTTTTACTGGGAATCCATATTACCTGTGTAATTTTAAACCATAAAGATTTAACTCAGTAATATTTCAAGTTATTAGTTGTAAAAATTAGAATATGTTTCTAAAAGTTGTATAATAATTGAAAATGTATTCATTTTGAAGTTAGAGTCTCCTAAAGTTTTTGCTTCTAAACTTAGTTCTCATGGCTCTAGTTTGCTCACATAAAATAAGTGGTCAGGTGTTACTAGCATTCTCTCTGGACATAAGGTCTGATCTGCCCCAGAGAAACAGCCTAAAAGTCTATTTATTTCCTGCTGCTGGTTATACTTACAAATCATTCTTTGGCTTATGATTTTGCAACCATGGGCTTTTAGGGATCCTCTAAATTTGGTTTTGGAGGAAAATTTACACTAAAAGCTGAGCAATTTTTGAGAAACTCAAACTAGAAAGAAAATTAAGGCATAGATAAAAGTTGTATTTGAGTTGGTAAGAGCAGTAAGTTCTCATTTTACAACTTTCTATAGCAGTAAACTTTGTTCTTGTCTTCAGGTCCATAGCATCTCTGTCTGTTGGAGAAGGCACAAGTGTCAGAGCATCAGTCAGAACAGCAGCAGATGATACCAAACCTAAAACCACATGTGCATCTAAAGACAGTTGGCATGGGTAAGAGCTTCTTATGGAGATGATTTTTATTCCAATACCTTAAAATATTATTGAATTTTCTTTCCTGAGCATCCAGGAAAGAATAGGTTATGATGTAAAACCCAAGACCCAACTGTCAGAGAAGGACCCATTCTTCGCAGTTGTGAATTTACTGAGACTTTCTGTTTGGTCTGGTCCGTAGTCAGTTTTTATAAATGTTGTACATGTGTTTGAGAAGAATAGGTCTTCTCTGATGGTTCTTGGGTTCTATGTCCATTAAATCAGGCTTTTAAATGTGTTATTTGAATCTTTTTTCAATTTTTTTGTTAGCTTGACCTGTCAATAATTGAGATGTATGTTGAAATCTCCACCATAGGAGTGAATTTGTCTATTTTCCTATTAAGTGTTACATTTTTGCTTTATATATTTTGAGGTTATTTTGTTAGGTTCATACAGCCTAGGTTCATTCAAGTTTAGAATGTTTTCTTCCTGGTGAATTGAAACTTTTACTATGTAGTGACATTCTTAATCCCTCATAATGGCTTTTGTCTTAACGTCTATTTTGTCCGGAATTAATATAGCTAATCCAGTTTTCTTTTAGTTAGTGTTTGCCTAGTGTATCTTTTTCTGTTTCTTTCCAACCATTCTGTGTTCTTAAATTTAGATAGTCTCGTGAAATAACATATGGCTAGGTTTTATTGTGTTCTGTTTTATTCAATATGATCAGTTTTTTAACTGCTTAATTTAGTGCATTTACTTTTATTTTGATTATTGATATATTTGGACTTGATTCTGCCATTTTACTTTATGTTACTTGTCCTGCTTTTTCCTTTTTTTTTTCTTTTTTCTTTCCACCTTTCTTCTTTTCCCCAGGAATTAAAAAGAATTTTTTTTTTTTTAATTTAAAAATTTGTTTTAAAAATGGTTTGACGGGGTTTTGTTTTTTTCCCCTCTACTCATTTGGAAATTGTATACTTACTTCTATTCTTTTAGTAGTTAGCCTTGGTTTTACCATGCAGACTTTTAACAAAGACAAAAATTAATAGGCTTTTTTTGTTTGTTTTCTTTTTTTTTTTTTTTGGAGATAGTCTCACTCTGTTGCCCAGGCTAGAGTGCAATGGCTTCATCATAGCTCACTGCAACGTCAAACTCCTGGGCTCAAGTGATTCTCCTTTAGCCTACTGAGTAGCTGGGACTACAGGTGCACACCACCATGCCTGGCTAATTTTTCTATTTGTTTTGTAGAGATGGGGTCTGGCTCTTGCTTAGGCTGGTCTTGAACTCCTGGCCTCAGGGGATCCTCCCGCCTTGGCCTCCCAGAGTGCTAGGATTACAGGCATGAGCCATGTAAAATTATAGTGTTTTAACCCTCCTTGCCCTGCCATATTATAGTATTTTAACCCTCCTTGTTAGGATCCTTTTACTCTGACTTTCTGACTTCCATCATGTAGTTACCCAATATTTTAATTTTGTTACTTTTTTTAATCTCACAAACTAAGTTTTGTTATTATTTAAACAGTGTTTGTTTGGATTTTTCTACTTGTTTGCAGTTAACTTTGTTCACCATTTTTGCACCTCAGACTTTCCATATAGGATCACTTTCTTTCTTCTTAGTTTCTTTAGTGAAGGCTTGTTATTAGTAAATAGGGCATCTTATAGTAATGCCTCTGCATTGTATAACTCCACACAGAATACATTTGAATGGTGCCCCCTGGAGTTATATATGTCCTATTGGTAAATATACAATTGTCACTCCATATCTCTGGGGATTGGATTGGTTACAGAACTCCCCACACCCCTGCCACGAATACCAAAATCTGAGGATGTTTAAGTCTCTTACACAAAATGGCATAGTATTTGCATATAACCTATGTACATCCTCCTGTATACTTTTAAATCATCTCTATTTTACTTATAATACCTAATAACAATACCTACACATCATTTCATTTGTGTGGATTCAATGTAGCACTCCGTGCACGGCAAATTCAACTTTTGCTTTTTGGAACTTTGTGGAATTTTTTTATTTTTCCCGAATAGTTTTGATCTGTGGTTGGTTGAATCAGTGGATGTGGGACCCATGGACACATGGGGCTGACTACACTTTGCTTTGATTTATCTGAAAGTATCTATTTCATTCTTGTTTTTGAAATATAGACTTGATATACCTGAAATCATATTTCTAGGTTGGCAGTTATTTGTTCCTAGCACTTGAAGGTACAATTCATTGTCTTCTGGCTTCATCATGTTGACATTGAAAACCAACTTTTAATCTAATTGTTGTTCTTTTGGAAGTAATCTGACTAGCCTCTGGCTGCTTTTAAGATGTTCTACAGTGTGTCCAGATGTGGATTTCTTTTTATTTATGTTGCTCCAGTGTGCTTCCTGTATTGATGGAGTCGTCTTTCATCAATCAGAAAATTTCTCAGTCATTAGCTCTTCAAAAATCACTTGTCCTCCATTTTCTGTATTCATTCCGTCAGAGACCACAGACTTGTTCTGTCTTTGATCTCTCTTAATTTTTACATTTTTTCCAAATCCTTGTCTCTGTACTGCTTTTTGGCAAACTTTTTTTAAGTGCCATATAGTAAATATTTTAGCTTTGGAGGCTAAGAAGCAAAATCCAAGGATATTATGTAGGTAGTTATATAAGAGAGAAAACTTCTACCCTACCCTGTTTGCCTGGGGTTAGGCCATCCTGGCTGGTGGACACACTTTGTGTTCACTTACTGAGACAGTCCCAGGATGAAATGACTAGCCTGAGGGGAGGGCCTGGTGGAATAGGGCAGTGCCAGGATCAGTTTTCCTCTGTCCCAGTGACACCCAGATCCCACCATGCTCTTCTCTCCTCCAGAGATCCTAGCACTGGTTGAGTCTCAAATTGAGATTCTGCCTCTCAGTGCTCAGCAGTTGACAAGAGCAGAGACCCAACATGTAGATGGTAGCCAGTGTGGGTCCTGGACAGTGGTGCAACATGTCCACTGGCCAGGAAGGCTGGCAGGGAGAACAGGGACCAGGAGTGGGGGGACACCCCAGTCTGGTCTCTGTGGCTCACAGTGCTGGCCCACTGGAGCAGTGTCCACAGGCTTTACAAAAACATGAAGGGGGCCAGATTTGACCCATAGCCTGCAATTTGCTGACCCCTGTTATAAATAATTTAGATTTATATTCCAGTTTTGTAATTCATTCTCTAGCTGTGTGTACAGTAGTCCCCCTTATCCGTGGGGGATATGTTCTAAGACCCCCAGTGGATACCTGAAACCGCAGATAGTACTGAACCCATTTGCTGTCAGTTGGAACCTGTTTCTGTTCATGTCTTCCTCCCACAAATGAGATGCCTTTTTCATCTTAACTAAGGACTTACCACGCTTTAACTAAGTTAAGTCCTTTAACTAAGGACTTAAAGTTACTGTGGCTGTAACTTTAGCACTTTGAGGTGCAACAGCAAAATGATCAAGAATTTCTTTTTCCTGCACAATTTCATGGGCAGAAGATTCATTTTTACTGTAGATCTTAGCAACCTCAGCAAATGACTTTTTTTCTTTCCGTATTAAGTCAAGAACTTTCACCTTTTCACTCAAAGGAAGCTGTCTTTTTCTGTTGCTGTAATTGAGTACCTGAGACTGGGTACTTTTTAAAGAAAAGAAATTTATTACTTACAGTTTTGGAGCTGGGACGTCCCAGAGCATGGTGCCAGTGTCTACTGAGCACCTTCTTGCTGTATGATAACATGGTGAAGGGCATCACATGGCAAAGGGGCTCACAAGAGATGGCCAAACTAGCTTTTATAACAGACTCACCCTTATGATAACTATACCACTCCCTCTGTAACCCATAATCCATTCATGAAGGCAGAGCCTTTATTACCCAGTCACCACCCAAGGGTCCTACCTCTCAACACTGCTGCATTGGGAACCAAGTTTCCAACACCTTAACTTTTGGGGGACATGTTCAAACCATAGCAGAAGCACTTTATGACTTCTCTTTGGCATATCTGAATTACCACCATTACCACTCTCGCACTTTGGGGCCATTACTGAGTAAAATAAGGGTTCCTTGAACACAAGCACTGTGATACCATAACAGTTGATCTAATAACCAGGACAGCTACTAAGTGACTAATGGGCAGGTAATGTGTACAGTGTGGAGACGCTGGACAAAAGGATGATTCTCATCCCAGATGGTACAAGGTGGGACAGTACAAGATTTCATGACACTACTCAGCATGGCATGCAATTTAAAACTTACGAGTTGTTTATTTCTGGAATTTTCCATCTAATATTTTCAGACCATGGTTGACCACAGGTACATGAAACTGTGGAAAGTGAAACCACAAATAAGAGGAGGCTACTGTGTTCTGCTATTTAGGCTACCCATTTAGTTTAATTCCAAATATGAAGTGTTTTGTTTCTTAGAGTCCTGTTTGGTTCTTTTCTCTAATTTGCTTGGTAGTTTTGAGTCTCTTTTTTTACTTTGTTCAGTTCTTTCATTTACTTAAATATTTTATAAATAGCTATATAGTATGTCCAGTATCTGAAAACCTCAGGGATTCCAAATTTTTTTTGCCAGCTGTTACCAATGACAGAAATGAATCATAAATGTGCTACTCTATTTAATAGTAACGGCATGATGGCAATTTGTAGCATTAGCGTAACAGTGGTACTGAAGCAGCTACATTCAGGTTTAGGGCACAACCTTTAGGCTTTACAGCATCAGTTTAAATTGTCTTGGTGAGGTGCTTCCCCCAGACCCACTGGTAAAGGTTCCTAAGCCTGGGGTTGGGACAGGGCAGGTGTTCTGTGCCAACTGTTTGTCCCAGGTGAATCAATTAAAAACTACTCTTATCTCACCTATTTCTATAGCTTGCTAATAAGAAGATGTTGAAGTTTTTGAGACAAAGATTTAGGCAGCTTGAAAATGGAAGCAGACATTTCTCTTGGGGAAAATTTATGACCTTAGACTCAAATCTGAGAGGAGGTAAATTTCCGGCTCTTCTAAAGATCTGTTTAGGAGGGCTGTGTATCCCATCATCTTCTTGTATATTTTTTTCCTCTTAGGTCTACAAGGAAGTCTTCACGAGGAGCAGTGAGAACTCAGCGTCGTCGACGTTCTAAGTCTCCTGTCCTTCATCCTCCAAAGTTTATACATTGCAGTACAATAGCATCTTCTTCCAGCAGCCAACTCAAGCACAAAAGCCAGACTGACTCCCCTGATGGCAGCAGTGGGCTGGGAATTTCAACCCCTAAAGAGTTCAGTGCAGGAGAAAGCTCTACTTCTCTTGATTCTAATCACACAGGGGCAGTCATTGAGCCTTTGAGAACTTCGGTTCCAAGGCTCCCATCAGAGAGTAAGAAAGAAGACTCGTCTGACACTACCCAAGTCTCCCAAGCAAGTCTCAAAGCCAGTGATCTCTCTGACTTTCGATCCGTTTCCAAGCTAAACCAGGGCAAGCCATGTGCATGCATAGGCAAGGAATGCCAGTGTAAGAGATGGCATGATATGGAAGTGTATTCCTTTTCAGGCCTGCAGAATGTCCCTCCCTTGGCTCCAGAACGAAGATCAACGCTTGAGGACTACTCTCAGTCACTGCACACCAGAACTCTCTCTGGCTCTCCACGCTCCTGTTCTGAGCAAGCTCGAGTCTATGTGGATGATGTGACCATTGAGGACCTATCAGGCTACATGGAGTATTATTTGTATATTCCCAAGAAAATGTCCCACATGGCAGAAATGATGTACACCTGATAGCAAGAAGCTAATTCTTCATGTGCTTTAAACCAATGAAGGGTTATCAAAGAGATTTAGTTAATGGCAGACCTTGAGGCCACTTTGTGTGAGAAGACACCTCTTTCTGCTCACTGTGCTTGCAATAAAAACTTTTCTTGGCATCTCAGTTAATCTTATCTTCATTCTTTAAACTTACTCTCTGAGTTCTTACATACCCACCAAGGCAAGCAGATCAAAGAAAAGTCCCTCTCATTTAGAAGTGTTCCTGGGGGACGAAGAAACCATAATTACTGAAGACTGACAGCAGTGGGTATATGGTAAACGCCTTTGTAAAACAGTGCATTTTTCAGATCTGTTTAAGGTTTGGTAGCCAAGGAAAATCAAATGTGGTTTTGTAACTGTACTGAACATTTGTTATGCTGTAGTTGCCAGCCCAGAATATTAGAAGTTATAAGACTGATTTAAACCATCTCTGATTTAACACAAGATATATTGTATCTATAAAGGTTTTTTATGTTATTGTTAAGCCAGAGATCTAAGGTTTAGATTCAATTTGAATAAACTAGCTGGCCTGCCCTGTATTGTTTGAGAGAGTTATTAACCATCACTAAATAAACCCCTGCTGGTGCTATTCATTCCAAGGCATATTACATGAAGTTTCTCAAGCAGCTTGGAGTGGGCTGCTTCAGTTGGGGGGAGGGGATGTAATACTTGAAACTAGTGAGCATCTTCCCTACTTCTGGCATTTTTATATATGGCATGTTTTTTGCAATCAGTTGTAATACAGGTCTTGTACCTCAGTTTCAAATGTTCTAGATGTTTGTTACCTCTTTAAACTGCCCTCTCATCCCAGTAACCCCCAGAGAAAATTTTGTACATTTCTGGTCAACCATCCCAAAATTCCCCCCAAAGTTTGGTAAAAAAAATCTGTCCTCAGTTTCAGTTAGAGGATGAATCCCTGTCTTTTTCAGGTAGCTCCAAAATGAACCTTACATATGCCACATAGCTTATTTTTTAATTCAGAATATCACATACCCATCCAATTTAGTAACATGTCTAGCTATGTTAACGTAATGTTAACAGAAAGTTTGTTTTATTTATAGTAGAAAATAGGTTTATAGTATTAAAACATCCCACTGGCTGTACGGCTGATCCATGGCAATGGGGTCTGGGCTTCACAAATAGGTGTGATTTATACCTGGGAGAGGTGGGAAGGGTATTACTAGAAAAGCTCTGAACTTGCTTAAGTAGTGGGAGTCCCCTGCTAGTTACTTAGGTTAGTGTACATCTAGTAACACATCTGAAGGCTGTGGATATGGTAAGGGAGCAAAATGCCTTGTCCTCACAGCACTAGAAGCTGTAACATATTTCTTAATGATGACAAAAGGTACACTAGTATACCTAAGGCAGCAATTCTCAAACTTTTCGGTCTCCTTTACACTTAAAAACAAATTCAGGACCCCAAAGAGGTTTTGTTTATGTGGGTTATATCTCAATATTTACCATATTAGAAATTAAAACTAAGCAACTAAAAAATTACTTCGTTTAAAAATAACCCATTACAACCTAACATAAATAACATTTTTAAATGAAAAATAACTTTTCCAAAACAAAAGATAAGAGTGGCATCATTACACATTTTTGCAAATCTTTAATGTTTGGCTTAATAGAAGACACTCATACATGCTCCTGCATTTGGTCTCTCAGGATATCACATATTGTGTGGTCTCCAACAAACTCTTGTGCACTTGTGAGACAATGAGTGTGAAACAGGCAGATACAGATTGAGTATCCCTTACAGGAAATGCTTGGGACCAGAAGTGCCTCAGATTGTTTTTCAGAGTTTGGAATATTTGCACTATATACTTGCTGGTTCAATATCCCTAATCCTGAAATCTGAAATGCTCCAATGTGCATGTCCTTTGAACCTCATGTTGGCACTCAAAAAGTTTCAGATTTTGGATTTTTTGATTTGGGATACTCAACCTGTAATGTCTTGGTACCATGAAAATGGTTTTGACCTCTCAGATTCCCTACAAGGATTGAAGGGACTCCCAGGGATTCCCAGACCACATTTTGAGAACCACCAATCTAAGCTATTTAAGCTTATGGTTGTAAAGGTACCACCCCACCCTCACCTCCACAACTAGTGTTTTGCTTTACCCTTTTTACTGGAGAGTATTGGAGCTATTGTCACTAAATAATGAGCTACTTAATTCAAGTTCATGTTAAGTGGGCTTAACACATTACTTGAATTAAGATTAGTTCTTAAAACTTTAAGTCCTTTTTAGTTTGCTTTTCAAGCCAGTGGTCTGATTATTTACTCAATGCTGTTATATTAACCCAGAAGTCACTAGAGAATGAAGAATGGTACATACTCTTTTCATACAAAATTGTTAGAAGGGGGTGTAAGGATTGAAAAGGACAAAGTTCCAATGACCAAGGAACTTGGAAGAAATTCAACTTGGATGAAAGTTTAGGCATTCCAGATTTGTGAGAATTAATTGTAAATTATCTACATCTCGTCAAAATCTTCCTGAAAACATGAATGTTGAAGTTAAAAATGACTCTGCTTAGACCCAATTGGACCAACTTTAATATTAGTGTCCCTCATTGGAACATTAGACTCTCATTTGTGGATGTGATTTACCAAACGAATCTCCTTTCTGTGATGCATCCTGGAAAATGAGTTCAGTTTGTGAATTGAGGGATTAAGTTTTACTTGATGTTCTGGAAAAGTAGCATCCTGATTTCCACATGCCTTCATTTAACAACTTTTCATTGAACATTCATTCATTCAACAAATATTTATTAAGTGCCTACAACACACCAGGCACACACCAGGTGCTGGGAATAGAACAGTAAGCAGAACAGTATCATTGTCCTCAGTGGAGAAAGATGATGAACACGTAAGTGGTATGGAAAGGAAGAGGATTAGGAGATAGGAAGGGCCAGGGGAGGGGTAGGGGGTTGCTATTGTATTTGAGGTGGTCAGAGAAGATTCTGTGATAAGGTGACATTTGAGCAGAGACCGAAGGAAGTGAGGGAGTGAGCCATGGGGGGATTTGAGGGAGGAGCACTGTTGGCAGAGGAAATCAATCAATGTGGCTTGAGCAGGTGGGGTCTGAGAGAGATGAGGTAGGGCCAGATTGTGGAGAGCCTGGTAGGCCATTTTCAAGGCTTTGGTTCCTAGTCTGAGTGAGATAGGGAGCCACTGGGGGGTTTGGAGCAGAAGAGAGATACATGGTCAGACTTACCTTTTTTTTGAGACAGGGTCTCACTCTGTGGCCTAGGTTAGAGTGCAGTGGCGTCATCATAGCTCACTGCAACCTCCAACTCCTGGATTCAAGCGATCCTCCTGCCTCAGCCTCCCGAGTAGCTGGGACTACAGGCATGCCACCACAGCTGGTTGACAGACTTACCTTTTGAAAGAGCACTGGCTGCTATGTGCAGACTAAGGGAAGGCAAGGGGGGCGGTTAGGAGGCTCTTGCAGTGCAATGAGTTTGGTGGCTTGGACACTTGGAATTTCAGGAGATGGGATGTGTTCTGGAATTATTTTGAAGGGATTTGCTAATAGACTGGATATAGGGTGTGAGAGAAAGATAGAAATTAAGGATGACTCCAAAGGTTTTAATAAATTGGGAGTCAGCTGGAGGAGCAGATTTGGAAGGGGAAATTGGGAGTTTGGTTTGTTCTTGTCAAGTCTCAGGTGCTTATGAGATATATAGAAGTGTGAGTAGGTGGATGGATAAATGAAGATCAGGCTGGAGATGCAAATTTAGGAGACAACAGTTATTTAAAGCCATGCGACTGGAGGAGATCACCTAGGAAATGAATGTAGATAAAGAAGTCAGAGGACTAAGCTCTGGGACATTCCCAAGGAACAGAGGTCAGAGGAATGAGGAGGAACCAGTAAGTCAGGAGCAGAACCAAGAGGAGGATTCTAGAAGTCAATTGAAAAAGCATGTGAAGAGGGGAGTCACCAGCTGCCAAATGCTGCTAAGAAGGAAAGCTTAGGAGCACCCACTATGTGCAGGCACTGGGTATGCACAGGTGTACCAGGGTGTCTGCCGTATAGTAGGTGTTCATGTTTTCTTTTTTTGGAAAGAAGATAACCCTTGCTTCAAACAACTCACAGTTTGGGGGAGGAGCCAGCACGTGGGAAGGGCACCTGCCCCAGCCAGGAATCTTGTCTGAAAGGCTTCCTGGGCAGGGCAGGCTTCCTCAGCTGAGCCTTCCGTGGCTGGATTTTTGGTTCTCTCCCCTCTAGGCTCCCTGAGAAGCAGCCAAGCTTGAGAAGTTGAGAAGGTCCTAGAGGGAGGACATGACCCAAGAACAGAACCAGTGAGTGAGAAAGACCTGGCAAGAGGCAAGAATGCGATGGCTACCTTTAAAAACAGTTTAAAATTCATTTCAAGTTTTATAAATTCCACTTGGTTTGACAAACTTGGTTTTCCTGAGGGAAATCTGTTGTCGTGCACATATGGCCTCAAGAGGGCTCCCTTTCCCTGAAATGCACTGGTTTAAAGGGAGGGACAAAAAAGAAGCCCCTTGTCAGAGAGCTGGACACCCGGCAGGTAAGGCCAGTACCAAATTCGGCAAAGAATTTTACTTAAACTTTCACAAAGTCAAAGTGTCCCTCTACCAGTAACTTAGTTTAGCAGCGTAAGAAAAAGAGAAACCACAGGGTAATGCTGAGTAAATGTGCATTGACAAGAGTAAGGAGTGCTTCAGGGTCAAGGTATTTAATATCTAGGAGAGGTTCTCTCTTCTCTCTTTGGTGATTATTTTATTAAGCATGGTGGTATGAAAAGAAATTTATTATGTTAGAATAATATTAATAACAGCTAACATTTATTAGGTATTTAGTGTGTTCTAAGCCTTTTTATAGTATTGACTCATGTAATCCTCACCCACCCATATAAGGTAGATACTACTATCCTTAATACCGATAACCCTTGCAGTAGGAATTTTACAGATGAGAAATTTGTGGCCTAGAGAAATTAACAATTGGTCCAAGGTCACACAGCTTGTTAGGGGCAGAACTGGGATTTGATGACATATCTAACTCCAAAACTACCCATCCCACACAGCCTACAGTTAAGTAAAAGAATTCATGAACTTATACATGTTATTAAGAAACAGTTTCTTAATTTGAAAATTTATAGTGGTTTTTAACCAGGGATGAGAGATTCCTCTGAGGAGCTTTTTAAAACAATGCAACTGCCCAAATCTTCTCCCAGGACAATCTAATTCTGTAGGTCTGGGGTGGGCCTCTGGAATCTGTTTATGTTTTTAAGGTCTATAGCTGATTCTTATGTGTACCCACCCTTGGTAGAGAACCACCACAGGCAGCTGCTAGGGATGAACAGTAGATAAATTTACATAGGTGGAACAGCTGACTAGACACAGAAATGGCCACTTAGCCTTAGAACAGGATTACGGTGACTTGCCCAGCATTTAAGGATGGGGGTATTGAACTCAGGCAACTCAAACTCCTCCAGCTTCCGGTTTGCAATGCTCTTCCCTCTTCCTTTGACAACAGAGCTGGAAAGAAACTTGCAATTCTTCAAAGACCATGGTGAGAAGTAGTAAAAGCAGAATGCTCTGGGGGTAGCATTGAGGTGTTCTTAGAAGAGCATTGTGCAAGCAGGCTAGCAGTCGACCTGGCCAGGGTGTGAGTCCAACTACCCAGACGACAGTCTTTATCCACTGCTATTTGCTGCCCGTCAGCTTGGCAAACAGACAGTGACAGTGACAGTGAGCCTAAGAGGCTGGGTGTTTCTACCTGGTGGCAAAGTGTACACACAGAAGGGACTCTCTAAGGTCGGGGGCTGTGAACAATGACAGAATCAAGTCATAAGAACACTTTCTACCCATTTCTGAAACAAGAGCAAAAAAAACTTCTGCAGTGACTTTAAGTGGCCTAAGTCGTCCTGGGATTTGGAAACATGTCAGATAAGTTTAAAGGCAGATAATAGTCTAATTTTTCTCTACTGCCTTCTGTGCTTGACTTTTGGCGATTTCTGCCCCCCACCCCGCCCACTTCCTATTCTTGGTGGCTCTTACCTTTCCCAGAATTGCTCTATACTCCTGTTAACCCTGGCTCGGCTGGGATTTACAGTCATTGGCCCCGGGCACCAGCTTCTTGTCATAGAGACTTATTTGTTCTTTTTTCTGGAGTTTGGTGGGAGCCTGAGGGCTGGGAATCCACCCAGGCCCTTCGTTCTTGACCCTGCCCCAAGAGCTTTCAGAAGTCTGGCCACATACGCTCTTAGGACACCAGAGCAAAAGAGAGCTTGGAAAGGGAAATTAAAAGAAAAAAAAAAAAAGAATCATGATCCCTGAGTATTTCTGAGAGGACCCCGTTCCAGCACAACCCACAGCCCTGCGTCTTAGAGACAGAGGCAGGAGGCGGGCTTCTCTCCCTTCGGAGGGTTCTCCCACCGTTCCTGGGGTGGAGGGAATTTGGGGTTGTGCGTGAGTGCGGTGGACTCGGATTTGCTGTATCTTCCAGACTGTTTCCAGAACTCACCTCATTTTCTGAGTTCCCTTTCGAAAGCACATGTGAAGCCCGTCCCGTTCCTTTCTCTTTAGGTCACCGGATTCCTTGATGGGGCTGGCAGTGGCGCCGTAGCCCCAGGTCCTGTTGGGGCGTGCGAGTGCTGGTGGGGCTGAGATTTGCCAACCGCTCCGCTCTGGGGGATTTTAAGTGTTGCAGGACTGGGTGTTCTGCGAGTCTTCTCTCCTCCCTCCGCTGACTCCTGTGCCCTCCGCGCCGCAGACCCAGGGGACTCAGGGTGGAAGGGAGCTCTCAGCCCTGGGAAGAACAGATAGCAAGTCCCCGGGCTGCTGCACCTAGCCCTCAGCCTCCTTCCTCACCTCTCCAGCCCCTGCCCGGCCAGCAGCACGGCCGATTTGGAACACCCCTCCTTCCCGCTTCGAAGGAGGCTGGGCTGGCCAGGGGGTTATTTTGGGAGCAGCTTCTGAGATCCGATGGCCTTGTTAGGGCAACGCTGACCTTTCCGCGCCGGGAGGAGGGCAGGACGGGGGCAGGGGCGGGGCAGCGGCGGAGCCACACGCAGCCCCGCACACCCACCGCGGGCGAAGGGGGCAGCCTCGCGCGGGGCCACCGGGGGAACTTCCCCCCTTTGAAGCGGCCGGGGACCCCCTCCATCCCACCCTTTCACTGTGCTTCTTAAAGGGATCACACCGTTTTTCCTTGGACTCCATGGAAGCCAGACACGGGACGCTTTGGGGGATGGACTTTGGAGTCCCTTCCGCGGGCCCGGCGCGTACTAGGGCTCCCGGGCAGGCCGCGCGCGTGCACTTGGCCGGCCAGGCTGCTGACTGCGGCCCCGGGCGCGGTATCGGGGGCACCCGATGCTCGCACCCCAAGGGCAGGGTCGGGCTATTGAGATGGCGGGGCCGCTCGACTTTGACGATGGCGGGGGACTGCGGGGTGAGTGGGGGCAAGGCCCACGGCACGGGCCTTGCACGGGCCGAGGCCGGGCGAATACTAGGCTACGGGGACTCGGCTTGACTTGCATGGCGGGCGCGGAAACCTTGGGGTACTGGAGCAGGGCAAGGGGCATGGGCTGGGCGGTCAGGCCAAGGGGCGCTGGCTCTACAAGGGCGAGTGGACACACGGCTTCAAGGGTCGCTATGGAATCCGGCAGAGCACCAGCAGCGGTGCCAAGTATGAGGGCACTTGGAACAATGGCCTACAGGACGGCTATGGCACCGAGACCTATGCAGATGGAGGTGAGCCCAGCCCGGGACCTGTGGAGTGGGGTGGAGCCAGAGAGGGTGGGGAGCACTGCTGGGAGGGCAGGAAGGGTGGGGGGCAGTTGGCACAATCCGATGGGCTAGGGTGTGATTTGCTGTGTGGCTTTGGGCAAGCTCCTCTACCTTTCTGAACGTCCATTTTCTTGTAGTAAAGGTGGGGCCAATAAAGAGGTTATTGAGAGGATTAGCAGGAGTGCTTAGTACAAGGCCTGCCACATAAATGCACACTCAAAACACGCTCAAAAAAATGTAACTAGTACTGTTTGCATGTTGGGTATATAAACGTGGGTATAGAGCCATGGAATATGCTCTGGCAGAACTGGGATCTAGTCTCAACTTTGCCATGAAAATTATTTTTAAGCAATAGATCGTGAGGAGTGTTCATTCATCCGTCCACCCTCCCATCCGTCCATCCACCTACCCACCCACCCACCACCCATCCACCTACCTATCTGCCCATCTGTCCATCCACCCACTCCTCCACCCCCCCATCCATCCACCTATCTATTCATTCACCATCCATCCATGCCTTCTTTCATTCAATGAATATTTCTGTGGTAATATTTCTATTTGCCAGGCATTGAACAAAAGATTAGATATAAAGAGCACTAAGCATGCAGTGATAAGCATGCAGACAAACACTTCTACACATCATGCCCAAGTATGTAGAGTGCTGTGGCAGAAAGGCGCAGTTAGATTTGAGGAGGTCAGGGAATGCTTTGGTGGAGGTGACACCTGAGCTTGATCTCGGTGGGAAAGTTGCATTTGCGAGGCTGGGAGTGGGGGACCATCCAAGCAGAGAGAGACATGTGTACAAAGGCTCAGAAGCGTGAGAGTAATCAGTGGGTTAAGGAAATAGAGAGGAGTTCTCTATGGCAAAACAGCCCTGTGAAGTGACAGAGCAGATATCATTATTTCATCCACTGAGTGTAACTTTGGACACATCATTTATCTGGGCCTCAGTTTCCTCATCCATAAAATGGGACGTTTTATAATATTGGTAGTGCTTAAAATGTGGTCAGTGGACAAGCAACATCAGTTCCATCTGTCTACCAGCTAGAAATACAAATTCAGGGGCCCCACCCACATCTTCCAAATCAGAATCTCTGAGTGTGGGCCCAGAAAACTGAACAAGCTTATCAGGCAATTTTTATACATGTTAAAGTTTAAAAAGGAAATTTGAGTTAGGGGCTAGCAAACTATAAATCATGGGCCAAACTGGCGCACTGCCTGTTCTGTACAGCTTTGTGAACTGAAAGTGGTTTTACGTTTTTAAAGGTTTGGAAAAAATCAAAAGAAGAACAGTATTTTGTGACACCTGAAATGATATGAAAGCCCCTACATAATATCCTCCATTTTGCCTCTTGTCCCACAAATCCTAAAGTATTTACTACCTGACTCTTTATGGAAAAAAGTTTGCTAGCTCCTGCTTTAAATGGTCATTCAGACTCTTTCTAATTCGGGATACTTCTGTGAAGTGTTCCTAATGTGCAGCACTGGAAAGAGGAACAGACACAGATAACTCAAAACTGGCTAATTAAAAAAAAATTATATTTGGCATTAGAAGGCAATTGTAGGATATAATATTTGTCACTAGTCTCCCCACTTTATGAGGGAGGACAGGAAGTGGGTAGTCTGGGAGTGGGCTGGGGGTGAGGCTGGGGCACAAGCAGCAGGAGAGGCAGCAGCTAGCCCAGCGTACCAGGTGTGCTGCAGCTGAGGCCCTTGGGCACACAAGAGCAGCTGCAGGTGCAGGACAGGTTTGTATCTGGGCTCCTAATTGGTGGGTGTCTGGATAAAGGCCTGGCCTCGAATGTGTCTGGATGTTAATGAGGTTGTGTCCCTGGAGTTTTTGCAGGCGCACGTGGCCACTACACAGCACTGGCTGGAATGGAACAGCACTGAGGACAAATTTGGCTCCACCACTTGCCAGCTTGGTGACCTTGAGCCATTCACTGAGCCTCTCCAATTCAGTGCAGTTCATTTCACCAGATGTTTATGCCGGGCACTATGCTAGGCACTGGGGACACAGCAGAGAGCAAGCTTCAGTTTCTCTGCCTATAAAACGGAGGTGATCCCTGAGTGTTTACATGGTGTCAGTTACCTATGCAAAGGGGTGCACTGTAGGCATGTGCCAAATGTCCCTTCCCTTCCCTCTTCTGTGTCTCCAAACCAAGGGGGGTGTGTGTGTGCTGGGAGTCTGGAGGTGAGTCACAGAGACACGTACTTCTGGCTTAGATGAGTATGGGAAACTATGGGCTGATCTCCCGAGATGTCTAAGAGGGGGAAACCTATTCATTCTTTCTTTCACACAATCAATATTACTAAGTACCTACTTGCACTATGTCACAGCAAGTTCTAGGGACTGGGGCAGTGAGCAAGACAAGGTCCTCAAGGAACCCTCTGTCTAGTGGCGAAGACAGAAATAAACCAGAAAAAAAAAAACATACGTAATGACCAGGACAGAGAGGGAAGAGGGTGATGTTTTTAGATAGGGTGGTCTCAGAAGCAGGATGGGGAGGCCTAGAGGGGAAGTAAAGACTTTCAGGCAGAAGGAATGTTGATGCAAAGGCCCTGAGGCAGGCCTGGGTTTGACATGTTTGAGGAACAGCAAGAACGCCAGGGCAGTAGGAACAGAGTGAATGAAGGGTACAGGCAGGAGTGGATGTGGAGATGGTGGGCATGGGCTGGATCACACAGGCTTTGTAGGCCCTGGGTTTACCCTAGGTGTGCCCAGGAGCTCTTCAGGCCAGGTGACCAGAACATCTGCTGCTCTGGTTTGTCAGAAGCCTGTGTCCCAGACTTCTCCCAGATGAGAGATGGCCCCACATCCAGGGGCCCTGGAAACCTCACAGATTCTCTCTCCCAAGCCACACACGAGGTGTAACTGTCCAAAATTAGATGTGGCCACTGCTTCGGAAAAATCTCTTTAATCAACCTGTCATCAGTCCCCCACGGGTTTGTTAAGGACCTACCCTGTGCTCTTTACCGCATCCTGGGTAGCGCTGAGGGAACATGAACAAATAAGATCCTGTGATTAGGAATAGCTGGGAGTCGGGCAGCCCCGGGCTATTGCTCTGGCCCGACCATGTGATTTCATCTCTTTGATCCTCAATTTCCTCGTCCGTAAAATGGACCTATCCTAGTCTCTCAAAAGGTTTCTCATGGGATAAATGAGTACTCAATAAATGGTAGTTGCTATTAGTGGCTATTAACTATTATTAATTCATGCAATAAATATTTGAATGATTATGATGAAGCCAGCACTAGCTACACTGGGGGTGTAGAAATAAACAGAATGGAAAAGCTCCCTGTCTTCACAGCGAATCTAACAGGAAATGGCACTATAGGACAGTGTTGGGTGATAGGCAGGGGCAGATAGGGGAATAAAGGAATAAGACGTGGGCAACTAGCAAGACTTAGGCGTTCAGGGAGGCTTCCTGAGTGAAGTACATGGTGAGCCAAGCTCTGAAGTAGGTGCAAGAGTTAGCAGGTGACAAGGATGGAGGATTATACTCCAGGGAGAGAAAAAACAGTGCACAAAAGTTAAAGGTCCAACACCTGCCATCTAGCCAGGAGATAAAGCTGAAACTTACATCTTATTCTACCACCTTTTCTTGTAGTCAAATGTTACAGGTGACTGCCTGCTCTAAACCAAAGAAAACAGCAGTTTTCCAACCTGGAGGGTAGTGAAATCGATTTAGTGGGTCATGACCTGCACTTTTCAAAATGAAAGAATAGAATAGAAAATAAGGGAGTATTTCACAGAGAATAAGACAAAGTATTATTTTCTGAAATGATTATTCAGTTGGGGAATATATGTATGTATATAAAGTGTGAGAGAGTATGTGTGTTTTTAAATGTCTATTTATAATATGTATGTGCCATGATGTAAAATGTATTTCTTACTGCAGGTCATGATCAATAAAGTTTGAAAATCACGTTCTAAGGTGACTTGGCCTGGCACCTTCGAAGCTCCTGTCATTCCTACCTCCATAGACCGTCCCTGTCCTCCAGGCTGTTGCCTTGGTCTGGGCCTAAGCTCTCCAGCTCTCGCCTGGTAAGGGGTAGGTGGGCCTGGCACAGGAGCTCTGGCCTCCCAAACCCTGTTGTAAGCTTCTTGGCACCCCTCCCCCTCCTATAGCCCTCATTCTTCCCCTGGCCATATATAGCAAAGCTAAAAATAGCTGCTGACTTAAAGCACATGCACACACCCCAGCCCCGAAGGAGTAATGTGCTGCTAGACTGGCCGGCTGTTCCCACCGAGGGACTCCAGCACTCCAAGGGCCATTAGTGCACCTTCCTTTCTGAGATTTTTGACCTGGGGCCCCTGCCTTGGCTTTGGAGGCCTATAGATGCCCTGAAACTTCAGGCAAGGTGTGCACAACGTGCATAGACTATCTGTGTTTTTCTGGGAGGCGTTTTCTCAGATGGTCATCAGATTCTCAAAGTAATCTAGTGCTCAAATAAGTTCCAGAACTATTGATCAATTTAATAATCCGTTCCCCAAAATGTACAGTGGGAAAACCAGACCTGAGGTTGACTTTTTTCCATAAAGCTAATAATAATATTAATAGTTAACATTTGTGGAGTGCTTACTATGTGCTAGGCGTCGTTCTTGGCACTTGACGTATGTTGTGTTATTTCAACCTTCCCAACAACCTTACGGGGAAGTACTGTTATTACTCCTGCTTTACAGATGAGGAAACTGAGACAGAGATCTTGTAAGTATTCTCACTCAAGTTCTTGTCGCTACTAAGAGGCAGAGATGGAAATTGATAATAAGTGATAATTAAATATTTCATATTACTAGTGTGTATTTTAATAAATTATAAACAATGATACAAAATAGTCAGGACTGGCTATATAATTTGTGGGACCTAGTGCAAAATGAAAATGCAGGGCCCCTTCTTTAAAATCATTAAGAATTTCAAGATAGTGACCACAGAGCATTAACCCAAGCATAGGACTCTTCTAAGCGCCGGGCCTTATTTGACTATGTAGTTCCAACACCCGTGAAGCTGGCCGTGACAATAGCAATAACATCTACCATTTATTGAGTCTTTACTGTGTACCAGCCTCTGTGCTAAGAATCTTACATGCATTGTATTACTTAGGCTTCTTAATAACTCTCTTATCTACTACGCTAGTGGCTTTCAACTTTTATGCTTGCAACCTGACTATACTATGTGTATTTCACACTGGAATGCTACACCTACACACATCTACAAAAATGTAAAACTGAAACAAACCACCACAAAAAAGTATTTCCCTTCCTATATGCAGTGCTTGCTATTTTCTCTTTTATTCTACCTTGTTGTGAGAATTAAATAATGCCCTGATATGTGTAAAGCTCTTAGAATGGAGTTTGGCATGTGTTAGTGCTTTCATTGTTAATAATATTACATGCTGAAAAGATGAAACTTTTGTATTTAACTATGATAATTGGGTCAAAAATCCAAGCTGCTGTGCTCTGGATCCAGTTTTCTTTCTCCTGTTCAAAGTGGATGACTTATGTTTACTTTAGTCCATGGAACACAGGAGCTAAGTGATTTTGCCAGGATAGAGGACTGAGCAGTAGTACCTGGTGTCACATTCTCTGGGCCTGTGAGATGTGTTCCTTGCAGACATAAGCTTGAAGGAACTTAACCTCTATATTTATTTATTTATTTGTTCCCCCAAAGAATATCTTTTCTATTGATCTATTTGTCTATCTTTATGCCAATGTCACGCTGCCTTCGTTACCGTAGCTTTATATGATCTTAAATTCAGACAGAGTAAATCGTACAACTTTGTTCTTCTTGTTCAAGATTGGATTATTCTAGGTCATTTCCATTGCCATGTACGTTATAAAATCAGCTTGTTGATTTATAAAAAAGCCTTCTGGGATTTTGAGTGCGATTGTATTAGATCCATAGATCACGTTGAGAGAACGGACATCTTATCGGCAGTGAGTCTTCCAACGCACAAACATGGTATATATCCCTATTTAGGTCTCTAATTTCACTCAGCAATGTTTTGGAGTTTTCAGTGTCTTGCACATCTTTTGTTAATTTTATCCCTAAGTATTTTGGTTTTTTATGATATTGCAAATGGCATTTAAATTTTTATTTTTTCAATTGTTCATTGCTAGTTCATAGAAATACAATTAGTTTTGCATGTTGACTTTGAATTCTTTCTACCTTGCTAAATTAATGTCTTAGTTTTAAGTGAGGTTTTTTTGGTTTTGATTTTCAGGTTTAAAAGGAGCACCTGTTTTAATTTCAAATTTCTTGATTGCTGTTAAAAATCAAATGTAGAGGTCCTAAGACAATCTGATATTACTGAAGGGAGACGTGGTACTGAAACAACTGTAGAGTAGTGAGGTCACGGCTCAAATCCCAGCTGTGCTGGTTCTTAACTCTGTGAACCTAGGCTCTCTGAGCTTCCATTTCCTTTTTCCACTGGGGATGCTAAAACCTCCCTCAAAATATGGGTTGAGACAATGAAATGAGGCATACCTATAAAGCCACTTGGTATAATGCCTGGCACATAGAAAATGCCAAAATATATGTTCTCCTTCTTGTATTTCCTTCATACTCCAAAGGATGAATTAATTCAGGATGGCCTGAACCACAGCTGTCCATGTCTCTGGGAGAATATTTGAGCACAAAAACTGGTTTTTGACTTTGGAGCAGTTAAGATGACAAGACTTTGATTTGCTTAGTCCTGCTAGTGTCAATGGAATTCATGCCAGGCACGATTCCATTTCGAATGTAGAATCAGCATAATTTAACCTCATCTTGAAAATCTCATGTCCCAGTTCACGGCCAGGGGTCAGCGTGACAGCCAGCTGAGTTGCTGTCTCGGCAGCTTCTTGGCATGATCTGGAGACCCTGGGGGAGCAGAGCGGACCCTCAGCAAGACAGGAAAGCAGACATAATTAGTCTTTCCTCTTTGTGGCCTTGTTTTCAGTGATTCATGTGTCCGATTGGCCAAATCTCTGCAGACGTGCCCCTGTCCAAGGCCAGGCCTTTGGGATTCATCAGGCTTGCTTATTTCCAGGGCCTACTAATTCCGTGCCCCCAGCAGCTGTTCCTGGGACCAGGCCTTGCAAGCCACACCCTTGTAAGGAATGTGAGTCTCATTTTCTGAGGGCCCTGGCTGAGGGTGGAGTGAGGGGCGAGGGGGACAGAGTTGTTTCCTGCCATAGACTAGAGGGCTGTCCTTGTTTTCTGTTATCTCTTCCTAAGCCAGAGCCACAGAGTAGGTGGGCAGGTGGGTCTGACCCTCTTTGCTGCTGTGTAACTTCTACTCCCTGTTTAGGGGGGAGTTGAAGAGAGTTGACTGGCACAGACCCAGGCCTGGCAGAACCCACAGAGCAATGCAGGGGCAGTAGGAACTCCAGAGCTACCCCCTTCCAGGCCACCCGTGACACCCTGTGCCTGGAGGCCTTCACGCCTATGCTGGCTGACTGACCATCCTGTGGATGGTGTGGAGTGGGGGCTACACACTGCGGCCGGAGGGCTATGTGCAACCTGTTTGTCATGTGTCATGTTTTTATTGCTTTTATTTTTAATTAAATTGGAATCCTTTATGGCTACCTTCTTAACAAAGTGATCAAATTTAACATCATCAGTGACCAGACAAACTGACAGCATGTACCCATGATGGGATGTGCAGAGAAGGACACAACATCATCGATATAATATTCCTGCCAGGAGGGTGTGGGGAGAGGGTAGTTCGTGCAGGGCCTTGTAGGCCATTGGAAGATTTTTGGCTTTTATGCTGAGAAAAATGGGAATTACAAAAATGACAAGATCTGAATTCTTTGGCTACTATATTAAGAAGAGACTCTGTGGGGCCGGGGTTAGGAGGAGGCAGTGTTGAGACCAATTAGTGAGTTTACTACAATGATACGGGTGAGAGAGGGTGGTTGCTGAGACCACTGTCTTGTAGCAGCCGAGGTGGTGAGAAGGGGTATTTTGAAGGAAGAGTTGGTAGGTTTTGCTGATAGATTGCACAGGAGGAGCAAAAGAAAGAAGAGGCAAGGCGCTCTTGCCTTGCCATGGTTCCAAGGCGCTACCATGACCCGAGATGGGTTTGTGGGGGAGGGTTTGTGGAGGGAAGCTCAGGAGTTCAGTGTTGGACACCACGGGTAAGAGAGGCCTATTAGACATGCCAGTGGCATGGGGGCTGTGGGCAGGCCTGTGCCCAGGCAGGGTGGGCCTCCTTTTGAACCCAGACTCTCCTCACGTGGCCCCTTTTCCTCCTGTACACCCAATTGTTTCTGGTTTCCCAGGTCCTCAGGGGTGCTGAGCCGACCCAGGGCCTGGCAAAGGGGCTCTCACCCGGGCCACAGGCTTGAGGCTGTCAGCACCCAGGCGATGTCACCTGGCTAATCCTCTGCTTCTTGTGTGAGCTGTGGGGTATTGTCAGGGGCAGCAGCCTTCTGGGGGTGGGGGTAGTGGAGTCCTGCAGGGGAAGGGACTTGTCATCCACCCGCTGCAACCTGACCCTGCTCCCAGGAGCCGTCACAAATGCCGCCAGCTCCTTTGCTTTGGGTTGTCTGTTGGTGATCCCAGGAAACCAGAGACTGTGTAGATTTGATGGACAGCAGCATTTGGAAGCCATGGGAAGGGACTTTGGTGCCAGCCTTGCAGGCGAGCCAGAGAGCAAGGCCTTGGGATTGTTATGGGGAAAATATAATGCAGTCTAAATGCTCACCAAAGGGACTTAAATTAATTCATGAGACCATGTGATGAAGTATGAAAGCCATTTATAAAGACAGAGGTAGACCCACCTATACTCATAGGGAAAGGAATCTAAGGCATTTTAAGTGAGCAAAAGCCATCCAACAAATATTTATTGAGTGCCTACTATGTGCTAGGTAGTGTTCTCAGAGACGGAGGTAGTGGTAACGGGGAGAACAGCTAACTTTTATCTATTTGTGATATACATACGCTTGTAAATGAACAGAAAAAGGCCTGGAAGGACCTAAATTGTTAACAGTGGTCACCTCTAGGGAGATGACAGTATAGAGATCATTTATTTTATGTGCTCCTCTGTAAAAGCCTAGTGACTTTTATAATTTTTAAAAAGTATTCCCTCCCCAACACACAAACATTTACATGTAGAAAAGATAAGAAACCCTCAGGGTGAAAAAGGGTTTGGGGGGGTTTAAGCAGAGTTCCCCAGAATCTAGGCTCAGAATCCCAGATGGTCCCCCTTTTTTCCTCCCCACTCTGGGGCATTGAGCTCTTCAAGGCAAGGCAGGGGTGAAAGAGTAACTGAGGCATGAGATCTGTTCTTTAGTCCCAGATAAGCTACTGCCTGGCTGTGTGGCCTTGGGTGTGTCCCTCTACCTCTCTACCTCTCTGGGCCTAAACTTCCTCCGCTGTATAATGAGGGAGAAGGACCACACTCACCCCTAAAGGCAAGTCAATTTTCTCCCACATGTAACACTAGCAAATTGGCTGTGGCTAACCGGAGAAGTGGTGAGGCCATATTGGGATTCAGCATCATGATGGATTAGCAATGTCTGCTGTGGACATAGGATGGGAAAAAGGTGGTGAGATGGCCCATGCAGTAACAGATTACTTATTGTCTGGGACTAGATGGTCTTCAAGTTCTACTCTGGCTGTGACCTTCTCAGGATTGACATATTGTCTCTCATACCAGAGTTGAGGTTGTCTATGACTGTGTTGCACATTTGCAGAGATCAGGGACCTGATAGTCCATATTAAATATGGCGTACTGGCGATAGCTTCTGCTGGCTCATGAGAGTCCATTGTTAAATTTGCAGGAATTTCACAAACTAGCTGTTCAACTGTTGGTAGCTTGACCAGCCATGGTGGGAGAATTTACATGGTGCAGATTGGCTAGTGCTTCAAATCAAGGTTGGCTGCTTTGTTTTTCCTGAAAAGCTAGTTTACCAGTCTGAATATTGTGCTAATATGAAATGCCCTTCTTTCCTTATCACGCAAATTTAGGGTGACCAACCACCTTGGTTTGCTTGGAATTGCTTGGTGTTATCACATGAGGTCCCACATCTCAGGAAACCCTTCAGTCTCAGGCAAACTGGGATGACTGGTCACCCTACAGTCCTTTCCCATGAAGTGAAGGGAGCCAACATTTGTGGAGAGCCTGAAATCTCTGCTAGACAACCCATGGAATACAGCAACCATATAAGGTAAACTTGCTATGCTCACTTTGCTGAGAGGAGATAGAATCAAAGAGAACTTGTCCAAGGCTGTGTGCTCGTTAATCAGTGTCTACTGATTGCCCTCTATGTGTTAGTCATTGCATTGAGTGCCAGGAAGGCTGTGGTGGGCAAGGCAGACTTGGTCCCTGCCCTCAGGAGCATGCATTCTAACAGCAGAGACCTGCATCTAACAGTTACTTGACTACAAAGTGTGATAAACCACTGGAAGGGAAAGTGGAAAAGTTTATGAACTGATAACAGGGGAATCTGGCCCAGTCTGGTAATCAGAGAAGGCTTCCTTGAGGAAGTGGTGTTTGAGCTGAGATCTGCAGGATGAATAGGGGTTAACTTGGTGACAGGGGAGACCACATTGTGGCAGGCAGAAGGGACAGCAAATGCAAAGGCTTGGAGATGGGCCCAGAGCATGTTGTGTTCCAGAAAAGGCCTGAGCACAGACACTGAGAGGGGAGTGGGGTGGATGAAGCTGGAGAGGTTGGCAGGGCCCAGATCATGAGAGCTTTGTGGGTTGCAGTGAGGAGTTTGCACTTCATCTTCCTGATAGACTCTGGGCTACACCCTCAAACACCCTCAAACACCCTCAGGACCAGGGGCTTCAATCCTGCAGCTACTGGGAGTGTCAGCTGCTGACTGCTCCTAGCTGGGCACTGCCCTCCATCGAAAACAGTTGCCTCAGCCGTAGCCAATGACTATTCACTACGGGAACACAAAAAGACCTGGCCTCCTTGCTTTGATTTTGGGCAACTGTGAAGGGTTATTCCAGCTCAAGAGATCCCCTTGGGATCAGTTGGAAATTCTATTGCACATGTTCAACTCCTTTCACTGCCAACCCCTGCTTCCTTCCTTACAAGTGTTCTTCCCGAAAGCATACCCCCCAAATCACCCACATGCAAGCTCAGTCTCAGACTCTGTTCCCTAGGGATCCTGACCCCAGACAATCCTCAGGCACTGGGAAGCTAGGGCAGGGTCTTAAGAGCAAGAGTAGCCTGTTGAGATCTGCATCTTCTAAAGAAGGTGACTCTGGCAGCAGCAAAGGGTCAACTGAAGTGGGGAGCAGGGAGGATACCACTACAATCAGCCAGGGGAGACTGGGATGTCTTGGGCTGGACGAATGGGGTGAAGATCAAGAGACGTGGAAGAGTTAGAGATACTCGGAGTCGGGTCTGTCTGTTTCCAAAGCCCATGCAATTGCAACTATTGTTTGCTGCCCCCAGAGCTGTCTCAGCCCTGACTTGCTTTCTCTGGGATGCTGGGTCCATAGTCTTTCTCAAGGTGGATTAGAACCAACCTGGGATGAGCCCCCTATACTCAGAAGCATCTATATGATGTCTGTAGCATGGGCATACCTGTTCACCACAATGTGCACTTCTGATTTACCTAGTCTACCCTTGGTGTGCTTGGACAAGGGCTGCTGACCCTGGACTCTCTGGTGCTCACTCCACGCCTGCCATGCTCCGTCTTAACCCCTGTGTGAAATCTGTTGATGACTTTCCATGGGGCTGCCCAAAGATCTCGTGCTAACATCTGATACTATGTGAGAGGACTTGAAGAAGGACCAGGAATGGCTGATAGATAAAATAGACAAGGTGTAAACAAGAGAGCTGCCCTAAGAAGTGTGAAGTGACAAACGTCTTAGGTAATGAGGAAGGAAGATGGTTTCCCGAAGATGGTGGCTTTGAAGGACGTAGGAAGACGAGGCTGGGGAGATGACTCGGAACCAGGTCATGAAGGGACTGGACTGTCAGGTAGGGACATCCACAGTCAAGGCAGACCCCCAGAGAGGAGCCAGTCCTGTTTCCTTTCTCTCCCCGCCTGTTCAGTTCCCCAGTGTCTTAGTCCGTTTTCTGTTACTTACAACAGAATATCTGAAACTGGGTAATTTATAAGAAATGATGCATCTGATGAGGGCCTTCCTGCTGGTGGGGACTCTCTGCAGAGTCCTGAGGCCATGCAGGGCGTCACATGGTGAGAGGGCTGAGTGTGCTAGCTCAGGTCTCTCTTCCTCCTCTTTTAAAGCCACTAGTCCCATTGCCATGATAACCCATCAATCCATTAATCCATGAATGGATTAATCCATTCTTGAGGGCAGAGCCCTCGTGTCCCAATCACCTCTTAAAGGCCCCGTTTCTCAATATCACCACATTGGAGATTAAATTTCAACATGAGTTTTGGGGTGGGGTGGGGGAAAAATATTCAAACCGTAGCACCCAGGGACACTGACGTTCCAACCTCGGATAATTTCCCAGAAATAGGAAGGTGTCACTGGCCAGACAGGGTAGTATTCTCAGTGTCCATTCTGTATTTGGAGGCAGAATCCCTGGTCTGGCCCACATGTCTCTTCTCTGTCTTAAAGTGGATTCTGGATCTCCTAGCCTTTCCTTGGAGTCTTCATCTGTTTGGGGTTGCTATAAAGGACTACCTGAGGCTGGGTACTTTATAAAGAAGAAAGGTTTATTTGGCTCATGATTCTGTCAGCTAGAAGATTCAAGATTGGGCATCTGCCTCTGGTGAGGGCCTCAGGCTGCTTCCACTCATGGCAGGAGGTGGAAGGGGAGCCAGCCTGTGCAGGGATCACATGGTGAGAGAGAAAGCGAGAGAGAGAGAGAGAGAGAGAGAGAGAGAGAGAGAGAAGAGAGAGAGATATGGAGATGAAGGAGGTGCCAGACTCTTCTTAACAACCAGCTCTTGGGAACTAATAGTGTGAGAATTAACTCACTTCCTGAGGGAGGGCATTCATCTATTCATGAGGGATCCACTTCAGAGCTGAGGTTTGGGTGAGGACTTCTGAACCTTGAACTTGTAAGGGATGTTCTCAGATTCTTAGAGGTACAAGCACTTGTCAGGGCACTTGACCATGACTGCCAACAACTGCCACACTGTGTCATCATGAGCAAGTCATTTAAATTCTTGGTTTCAGTTTTTCCAACTGTAAAATCAGAATGATGATACCTTTGTCTGTTAGGATATTTTTTTGTCTGCAGGTAACAGAAATGACTTAAACCAGTACTTTCCAAGAGACGTATAATGTGAGCTATATATATAATTTAAAATTTTCTAGTAGCCACATTTAAAAAGGTGAAATTAATTTTAATAATATATTTTATTTAACACATTATCCAAAATATCATTTCTGTGTGCAGTCAATATATAATTATTAATGAAATATTTTACATTCTTTTTGTAAAAATTCTTTGAAATTCAGTGCTGCTCAATTTCCACATGTAGCTAGTGGCTACCATATTGGCAGTACAGACTTAAACAATAAGGACATTTATGATCTCATATAAACGAGAATGTAGAGGTAGAGCAGTTCTAGGATTGGTTAATTTAGAGGCTCCACAGCATCAACAAGGACCCAGGTTCCTGCCACCTTCTTGCTCTGCCATCCATCGAATGTCAGCTTTGTTTTCAGCTAACTCTCCTCATGGCCCCAAGATGGCTGCCACAGCTCCACGGGTCACCTCCAGCATGAACATCCACCAGAAGAAGAGGGTGTGTTTCTCTACATGTAGCTCTTCATAAGAGCAAAGAACTTTTTCCTGCCTCCCCTGCTCCCCCACCCAGCTGACTTTCCCTCAGTCTCAACATCAGATTTCATCACATTCTTATGTTTAATTCAATCATAGGCAAGGAGGATAGAGCTGAAAGTTTGGCTTAGAGCAATCAGGATTTATCCCTGGAATTGGAGACAGGCTTACTTTTCTCTAATCCATGGAGAAGCACTGGACACCGGAACACAATTGAAGTTCTATCAGCAAAGAAGTAGAGAATTGCTGTTGTGCAAAGTGGGTTCCATGGAACACAAATCCTGGCAGATGTTCTGCAAACAGTGTCTTCTGATTAAATAGCCTCTGCCTCCTGGAGATTCATAGTACTCATGAGCACGTTAACTGTTCTGATAAGTCCCACGATAAGGAAACCTTTCATTTTATTTAACTTTGATTTTCTCAAACTTTCTTGACTTCAAAACTGCTGTGTTTTTTCCCCTCCATGAAAACCCAAATTTTGAGAAACACATTTTTGGAGATTTTGCCTAAATGGATTATTAGTTCATACAGCAGGGAATATCTTCCACAGGCTATATGCCCCCACATTGACCCCTTTTCTTTGCAACTAAGTGATCTGCACAAACATGTTGGGAAAATCCCGACAGACAAGGGCAAAGGCAGAGTATCCAGGGGCTCAGACCACAATCATCATTTCCCTGAAAAAGAACAAAAAGTACACTTTCATCTGGGCTAAACTCATCCAAACTTTGGATTCATACTCTGGGAAAGTCTCACATAACATCACACACCAAGGCCATTGGCATATGATTATTTGCTTATTTTCCTTGCCTTAGCCCTGATGATCCATCGAGTGTTTTCCTTCCTGAGATAGACCTCTTTGTCAAGGCCAATGTATTCAGACTGATGTTTAAAGCCACAGTAGAAGCCCTTTTATCTGATGTCATCAGTACCAGTTGTAAGTTGGTTAATTGAATGAGTCAGTGAAAGCAGAGAAACATATAAAAAGATACATATATTATAATTTTTATTTTAACTTAAATCACATATGTGTGTAATGTATAGTCATTCAACCCTTATTTTTCATTCACTGATCTTTGACGAGGTCTTTACTGAATGGAGCTTCTCACTGTCTTTCGTGCACGCCTATGATGTTGAATCTACAATTTCCTGTTTCTTTTGGTTGCTTTAGAGTGGAATGAGAAATTAGAGACACTTGCAAAGCGATCCGAATGCAGAAAATGTCTACATTTTTATAATTTCATTCCCAATCTTTTATAGTTATTTAATTCATACTGAATTTGAGGACATGTTTTTGGGGATTCTCCTTTATAGACATCCAAAAGCATTTGGCTTTTCAGAGCAATAACAACACTGGGTTTTTTTTTTTTTTGGTACATTCATATTTCATTGGTTTACATGATAGATATTAATAAATCACATCATCTCGATAATGAACACAACTGAAGTCAACAAGTTGGGGAACAGTCTTAAAATAAATACATAACTTCATATGTGGGTACAGAAGCATGAGGGCTTGCTAGGGCACAGCCACATGCTGGCAGTATCCACATGCCAAGGGCATCAGTTAGCAGGTTTATAGAAGGAATGGAGCATGCTGGTTGATTGGAGGTCAGTGGAGAGGTTTTACAGCTCCCAACCCAGGGAGCACATTAGAATAATCTGAGGTGCCTTAAAAAACTCCAATGTTCAGATCAATTCAATCATAATCTCTGGCCAGGAAGGTGGATCTTGTACTGTAGATATGGCTTCCAAAATCTTTTCTGTAGTGTGTGTTCAGGGCAGTGAAGGCAGACGAACAGACCCCAACATTTTCTTCCTCCCAAGGGCAGAAGCTCTGAGGCCTTCTTACTGAGTCAGGGGTGTGCCCAAGCCAGCCAGACCTGGGTGTTCCAGAGCTTCGGTCCCCAGCCAGTACTGGTCCACAGCATGTTAGGGACTGGGCTGCAGAATTCCGCCACTGCCCCCCCGCCCCCCACTGTGGAAAAATTGTCTTCCAAGAAACTGGTCCCTGGTGCCAAAAAGGTTGGGGACCACTGTTCCAGAGCACAAATGTGCTCTCTTATAAGCAACTCGACCTAGGCAGAAAACGAGCTGGTTTCACTTCCCCCCTCTGAGTTCTGTCTGTCTTCCCTGGGTTCTTTTCATCTTTCCAGTTAATCCTTTCTGGGCCAGATTTTCTGAGCAAAGACTCTGACCTACCAAAAAGCTAGCCTTTATTGAGCACTTGCTGTGTGCCAGGCACTGTGTTAGCTGCCTCCCGTATAGTTCATAGAATCTTCAACCCACCCTCCCCACTCCCTGCCACTCAAGACCTGGAGCATCACCTCTCACCTGGACCATTGCTGTGGCTGCCATATGTTTGTTTTTGTGATATTTAATTAAATTTATTCTATCCCTGGCATTCAACTCCAAGCCCCTTGCGGGCAGTGACCGTGTCTATTTAGTTCACCGTTGTATCCCCAGCACCTAGCATGATGAATATGTGATCCGTTGCAAACACTTGTCAAATCCAAAGGAATGAATGGACAACCAGATGAACTAGGTGTCATCACCTCCATTTTACAGAGGGACAAACTGAAGCTCAGCAGACTTAAGTAATTGATGCATGTTTTAGAACTACTCGGTGTCAGAGTTAAGGTTAAAATCCATGTTGTTCTATACTAAACCAGAGCAGCCACAGGGAGAAGGCTATATTCAGGTTTTATTGAATTCAGGAGCCCTGTCTGAGGGACAGGACTGTATTTACCTTGGTTACACTCTTCACTAGCCTTTTCCATGCACCCCAATAACTCCCAGGGTTTGGGTTGCTGAATCTAGACCTGAACACCCTTGGCAGCCACTGCCGTCCACTATTGAGCACCTATTGCATGCTGAGTCATGAGGGAAAAGAGATGTGGTTTCTGTCCCTCCAAGGATATTCAGGAAAAGATAGTTGCAAATTATCAGATGTTTACTGGAGGTATGCTTGGGCCTGGGGACTGTGCTCCATGCTAGGATCATAGCGGGAATAAGCTAGACATGGCTCCCTCCCTCTTGGAAGCCAAAGACAGGTAGGGAAGGCTACGGTGAACAAATGGTCATAGTCATCATTTCATGTGCACTAGGGGGAAGTGCTAAGAAGGAGGGTGGCATGACAGCATGTGTCTGCTTC
The DNA here is from genome assembly GCA_023783475.1 of Daubentonia madagascariensis. Classification (NCBI taxonomy): domain Eukaryota; kingdom Metazoa; phylum Chordata; class Mammalia; order Primates; family Daubentoniidae; genus Daubentonia; species Daubentonia madagascariensis. Next base: position 26,397,380 of record JAKFHU010002136.1, on the reverse strand, counting down.
CGGCAGTACTCAGGGCATGGGGCTCAAGAAATCTTCCTGGATGAAGTCACAATTAAGCTGAAGCTTGAACTATCAATAGAAGCTGGCCCGGGGAAGGGGGAGGAGAAGATCACACTGAGAAAAGGGGAAAGCATGTGCAAAGTCCCTGTGGTGGGAAGGCAAGTGTGACTAGAGGGCAGTTCAAGGTGAGGCAGGGGAGGTGGCAGGGGACAGCCCATGCCAGGCTTTGTGGGCTGCCGAGGATCTCGGTCCTTGCCCCCAGGACCATGGGAAACCCTGTAGCGTTTACAAAGCCCAGGGAGGGGGCAGCCCAAAGCGTATCAGAGGAGGCACTGCCTTCTGCAGAGGACCCCTCTCTGCAGACGGCTGTGGGCAGGGTCCTCCTTCTCTCCCTCTTTGGATGCATTCTTCCTGTCCCCAGGGAGAATTGTCCTGTCTTAGAGAGAGTCAGGCTGGGGACGGCCCCAGCAGTTGGCTTTTCCCCCTTCCCAGGGCCCCGTCACTCCCAGCCTCCCTTGGGTGTCTTTGCCTCTTGCCACTTGCTTGTAAGTTTCCTAATATAGCCTGGCCATTTCCTCCCCAACTGGTGACCAAGGGTGGCTCTCCTGTTGCAATCTCAGGTTTTTCCTGAGCTTAAAGGGACCATGTCAGCCCATTTCATGCCAAATTTAAGCTAAAGGTGGGTTGGCTGATTTAATTTCACAGACTAGTCCAACCCAGGGATTAGATGTCTTCTCTCTTTCCCCGAGTTTTCCATCTTCTCTGCTCTATTCTCGTTCACTTTCTCCTTTCATATTTTTTCCTTCTTTCTTCTGAGAAGAAGTGGAAGGGGCATAGCCAGCCATGGATGGATGTGAGTTTTGCCTCTGGCATATTTATTAGCTGTGTCATTTTAGATGAGTCCTTCGTCCTTGTTGGACCTTAGTTTTTTTCTTGTCTATAAAATAGTCACCATAAAATACCTCTCCAGTTATTTTCGCAGAGGTGTTTTCAGATGGATAAAGCAGAAAGCACAGCTGTTGTAGAATATGTGAAGTCCATTCACTCATTCAGTCATTCAACAAATATTTATTGAGTACCTACTTGGCACTGTTCTAGACACTGAGGATACTGCAGTGAACAAGAAAAGGAAGGAATCCCTGCCTTTATGGAGCTTGCATGCCAGTAAGGGACATGGTCAATAAACAAAAGAAAAAGCAAAATATATGTTATAGTAGATATGCTATGAGGAAAAAGAAAACAAAGAAGGGAGATATAAAACCTTGGGTGGGGGTTATAATTTTAAATAGTGCCTTCAGGGATGGCTTTACTGAGAAGGTGACATTTGAGTAAAGGCTTGAAGATGGCGAGGGGATGAGCCACGTAGATATCTGGAGGAAGAGTATTCCAGGCAGAGGGAACAGCAAGTGCAAAGGTCCTGAGGCAGGACCATGGCTAGTGGGCGGGAGGAACAGCAAAGAGGCCTTTGTGGCCAGAGTGGAGTGAGGGAAAGGGGAGAATGGGAAGAGAAGGGAACAGAGGAGTGATGGGGATGAGGTCAGGTAGGGCCTTGTGGGTCATTAAGGACTTCAGCTTTTCCTCTGAGTCAGAAAGGGCAGTGCAGTGTCGTAATCCGACTTACTCCATTCAAGCAGAATCCCTCTGATTGCTGTGTTAGAAATAGATAGAAGGGGCAAGGGCAGAAGCAGGAGACCAGTGTGGCAGCGACTATGAAAATCCAGGTGAGAGAGAACAGTGGATCAGACCACCCTCTAGTCGAAGTGGGGGTGGTGAGAAGCAGCTGGATTCTAGATTCGCTCGGAAAGTAGAGCTGATGGATTTCCTGATGGCTGCTTTCTTTCCTTAAATTTTATTTACAATTTATGTATTTAAATTTTTAAAAAATCAACTTTATTAAGGTATAATTTCTGTACAACAAAATGCATTTGAAGTATGCATTGGAGACAAACGTATACAGCTGTGTAAACTAGCGGCACAATCAAGATACAGCACATTTCCGTCAACTCAGAAAGTCTCCTTGTGCTCCCTTTGCATTTGACCCCTGCCTGGCAACCACAGATCCACTTTGTGTCACTATAGGTTAGTTTCTCCCAGACTTTCATGTAATTGGAATCATACAGTTTGTACTCCCTTGTCGCTGGCTTCGTTCACTTAGCGTGTTTTGGATATCCATCCACGTGTGGTATGTAGCAGTATTTCATCGTGTGGTCGCGCTAGTTTGTTACCCATGTACCAGCCGATGGACTTTTGGGTTGTTTCCATTTTGTGTTGTCTTGTTTCTTATCCTCAAAAATGTCCTGGAAAGTGGGTATTACTTTTCCATTTTCCAGATAAGGAAACTGAGAATCAGAAGAAGGAACTTTCCAAGGTTCCGCGGTTTAGATGAGATTTGAAACCAGGTTGACTCTGCGTCCATTCTGTCCCTCTGCCCCTGTCCAGCGTGGTCCCATGTGAATGAGCTTGGAAAACGCAACCTATTCGTTTGTCATCTATCCATCCCCCCATTTCTCACCTGTTGTACCACATTCTCATGTCTCTGTCCACTGCACCTGCCACAGAGCCCCATTTCCCCACTCGCTCAGCTTGAGCTGGATCTTAGTTCAAATCCCAGTTCTGTTCCCAGTCGCGTGACGTCTCTGGACACCAATCCACCTCTGGAGTGGAGGTCATTTTTGCACCTTCCTCTCGGAGAGCCTGCCCGATGCTCTCCTCTCCGTTTCTCTTTGGCTCTTTTATAGCTGATATTTCGTGATCCTTGGTTTTTCAAGGCTGGTCACTAAAGGGAAGGAGAGCCCAGATGTCTCTCACTTCTGGCCACTCCTGCCTGCTGTACAGAGGGCCTGGGAGCACCAAGGACCTTCCCTGACAGATTAAATCAGAACTTCTGGCGGTGAGGCCTAGGGATCCATTGTTTTCTTTGAAAGCTTCCCTGGTGCTTCTAATGTGCACCAGGATTAAGAACCAGGGGCTCAGGGCATGAGCTTTGGTATCAGAGGGACTTGGGTTTGGATCTTGCTTCTTGGGTCAAGTTGCTTTACCTCTTAGACCATCAGCTCCCCCTCCTGGAAATGAGCATCGCCATGGGACCCGCCTCACAGGACTGTCGAGAGGTTTAAGTGAGCCTTTGGCATTGTACATGATCCTTAATGGGGGCTCTTAATGCAGAAGGGGCTGGGGCAGGGTAGAGGTGGGACCCTGAGACCGAGCAGCCTGTGCTGGAGGGACCAGGTAGTGCAGGGGCATCTAGACGTGCTGTTCTTTGCCTCCAGAGGCACAGTGCCCCAATTTCTAGAAGCCCAGCATCTCAGAGTTAGGTCAAGCCCTGGAGAGCTTTTCACCCAACACATCATTGACAGACAGGGCAACTGAGGCCTTAAGAAAGGGAGTTGCCCAAGGTCACCCAATGAGATGGAGTTTGTGGACAGGTCCAGACAGTCATTCAGCAGATATCAATGGAGCACTTCTATGTGCCAGGCACGGCTCCGGGTTGGGGATCGATCAGAGAACAAAATAGAAAAGATCCCTGCCTTCATGGAGCTTCCATTCTAGCAGGGGGAGAAAAGCAATAAATGTAATAAATAAGTCATATGGCGTGTTAGAGGGTGTGAAATGCTATGGGAGAAAAAGGAAAAGTAGATAAGAGAGCAGAGTGCTGGGGCGGGGGTGCAGAAGGATTCCGATTTTCAATAGCGTGGTCAGGGTAGGTCTCGTGGAGCAAAGACTTGAAGGATATTTGAGGAAAAGAGTCCCAGGCAGAGGGAACAGCCAGTGCAAAAGACAGAATGAGAGCATGCCTGCTGGGGTGAGCTTAGGAGTCCCTTCCCTGGTTGGCTGTTTCAGTTACTCAGCCATCCTGTTCTTGGGCATTTGATGGGAAGAAGGCCATTTGGCTTTTGTTAATTAGGGAAAAGTATCAGCTTGTGTTTAAAACAAAGGCTCCTTATTTCTGCCTTCAGTTCAGTTAACGTTATGTATCAGGTACTGTTCTACGTGCTGGAGGGACAAAGATGGAGGCAGTGGTGCTGCCGTGGGAGAGAAAGACCAAGATGGTGGCACAGGTGTGTGTGGGGGTGGGTGAGGGGAGATGTGAGCTGGAGGTGGCTGTGTACCCCATCTACAGGGACATCAGTCTCCAAGCTGACATCTGCAGAGAGGAGGGGAAGGGGCTGGGGATACATTTCGGGGAGTCAGCAGGACATAGAGGGCAATTAAAAGACATTGGATGATGCATTCACCCAGGGAGAATGGGAGAGGGTTTTGGATGGAGCCCTGGGAAGAACCACATGTTGGGATGGGGGTTATTTTGGCAGCTTGTTCATATAACTCAGGTGCCCTCACATGCTAGCACAAATTTTATAGAATCACAGTATCAAAACATTTTTTTTTTTTTTTTGAGACAGAGTCTCACTCTGTTGCCCTGGGTAGAATGCAGTGGCATCATCCTAGCTCACTGCAACCTCAAACTCCTGGGCTCAAGCGATCCTCCTACCTCAGCCTCCTGAGTAGCTGGGATGACAGGCGCATGCCATGACACCTGTCTAATTTTTGTATGTTTAGTAGAGATGGGGTCTTGCTCTTGCTCAGGCTGGCTTTGAACTCCTGAGCCTCAGCCTCCCAGAGTACCAGGATTACAGGCATGAGCCACCACACCCGGCCTCAACATGTTTTCTGTCAGAGTTTTTCAGCAGTATTAACTCCTTTAAACCCAAAAAAAACCCCTATGAGGTAAGAGGCAGCTATTATCTCTGACAGATGAGAAGCTGAGGCACACAGAGGTTAAGTCAGTTGCCCAAGGTCACACAGCTGGGAAGGGCAGAGGCAGGATTTGGACCCAGGTAGCCTGGCTCTGGAGTCTGTGCTCCTAACTCCTAGTCTGTGCTGGCTTTCAACTCACATGAGACTTGTGTGGTTTACTAACATAAACTCTCTCATTCCAGAAGCTCTCGTACTTGTGTACCCACAGGGCCTCGGTTGCCAACACCTTCTTAAACACACCACTATCCTTTGTACGTTTGTTTCACATGGTCTCAGTTTCACTAACACCCACAACCTCACACACTCAGCCTCAAGTTTCTCATACTTGTTCTTTGACACTCAGATGGCTTTGTACACTCAGAACCTTATACACATCCCTAACGTCACCTCCATGGAACCTCAGGCACTCACCCCACTGTGTACACACCAACCCGCACATTCATGATCAAAAGATGCTGACATGCATGCCCACAAAAGCGTCTTGTAAACACAATCTGGTACAAATACACGCACTCACAGCCCCATGTTCTCCAACTTTCGCACCACTATGCAAACTCACTGGCTTATCCATTCATGACCTTGAACGTTCACATCGCCTGGGGTGCTAGGATAACCGTGCATGTACATTTAACCTCACAAACCGACAGGGCTTTGTCTGTTCACGCAGCTTTCACTTTTACACTCTGGCTCACACAGCCTCACCTTATCTTGCACACTTGTGACCTTGCCATGTTCCCACCAGAGGAAATATTCACACCACGCTGCAAACTCCTCTTGGCTTGCCCGCTCGTGTTAACCTCACATTGGCACAGTAACCTGGCACTCTTTGTCCCCCCAGCCCCGCCCTGCCTTGCACACCCAGGTCACTGTGCACACGGGGGGGCCCGTCGTGCCGCCCCACTGACGCGCCCTCTCCTCGCCCGCAGGGACGTACCAAGGCCAGTTCACCAACGGCATGCGCCACGGCTACGGGGTGCGCCAGAGCGTGCCCTACGGGATGGCCGTGGTGGTGCGCTCGCCGCTGCGCACGTCGCTGTCGTCCCTGCGCAGCGAGCACAGCAACGGCACGGTGGGCCCGGACTCGCCCGCCTCGCCGGCCCCCGATGGCCCGACGCCGGCCTCGCCCGCCATCCCGCGCGGCGGCTTCGCGCTCAGCCTGCTGGCCAACGCCGACGCGGCCGCGCGGGCGCCCAAGGGCGGCGGCCTGTTCCAGCGGGGCGCGCTGCTGGGCAAGCTGCGGCGCACCGAGTCGCGCACGTCCCTGGGCAGCCAGCGCAGCCGCGTCAGCTTCCTCAAGAGCGACCTCAGCTCGGGCGCCAGCGACGCCGCCTCCACCGCCAGCCTGGGCGAGGGCGCCGAGGGCGCCGACGAGGCCGCGCCCTTCGAGGCCGACATCGACGCCACCACCACCGAGACCTACATGGGCGAGTGGAAGAACGACAAGCGCTCGGGCTTCGGCGTGAGCGAGCGCTCCAGCGGCCTCCGCTACGAGGGCGAGTGGCTGGACAACCTGCGCCACGGCTACGGCTGCACCACGCTGCCCGATGGCCACCGCGAGGAGGGCAAGTACCGCCACAACGTGCTGGTCAAGGGCACCAAGCGTCGCGTGCTGCCGCTCAAGAGCAACAAGGTCCGCCAGAAAGTGGAGCACAGCGTGGAGGGCGCCCAGCGCGCCGCGGCCATCGCGCGTCAGAAGGCCGAGATCGCCGCTTCCAGGTAGGGCCCCGGGTGGGGACGGATGGGAAGGAGTCCCGGGGCGGGGCGACCTAGGAGGCCCTGTCTCCAAGCCTGTTTCTGCTTCTTTTACCGTCAGGGGTTCCCCCATGACCTTTAGGGGGTTAATTGGATGCTCTCCAGGAGCTGGTGTCACCTGTTCACCCAACCAAACGTCCATCCATCCATCCTCTCATCCATCCACTCAGCCTCACCCAACCACTCCATGGACTTGACCCTTCTGTTCACCCAGCCTTTCCAATACCCACCTGAACAACTGTCTCTCCAATCTTCCACCCCACCCACCCGCTCCACTTTCTATTTACCCACCCAGCTATCCAGTCACCCATCCATCCACCCACCCACGCAGTCAACCACCCAGACAGCCATCCAAATCCATCCAACCCCTTCATCCACCCAACCACGTCCAGTCAGGCAACCCCTCTAACGTCCACCTGCACAACCACTCATGCACACAACCACTTATTCACCCCCATCCACCCAGCCAATTTTCCATCCTTTTACCCACCCAACAATGACCCAACCACCCATCCGACTACCCAGACATCCATCCAAACATCCAGACGCCCATTCAACCACTCATCCAGCCCCTTATCCATCAATCCCCTGCTTTCACTCAGCTGCTTCCAGCCACCCAGCCACCCATCTTAACATGCACACACATCCATTCACTCAACTGTCTCCACTTATCCAGACACCTCCATCACCCAACCACAGTCCCTTCCACTAAAACAACATCCACTCCCACCCACCCATCCATCATCCATCCATCCAGGCACCCGCGTCACCCAACCACAGTCCCATGCAACAGTCCAGCCACACTTCCATTCACTCACCCACCCACCATGCATCCATCCACCCTCCCATCCACTACGCACGCACTCTATCATCTGCATTCAAACCCCTCTAAGACTTCTCATTGTACTTCAGACAGAGTTCTAATGTTGGCTGCAAACATTTGTAGCACCTACTAGATGCATGGCAATTTTAAGTGCTTTTCAAATATTTTGACTCATTTGCTCCCCTTAACAACCTTATAAGATTCCCTTTTGCAGATGAACTAAATGAAGCTCAGAAAGATAAGGTGACTTGTCCAAAGTCACATTTAGTGAATGGGCTTTCCTAATCTGATTCCCACCCTCCTATCCAACCTCATTTTTTTTCTTTTTACCATGTTTGCCCTGGGCTGGATTGTTTTCGTCTGTGCTAGTCACTCTGGCTGTTTATCATCCTTCTTTAGTTCCTCCTGCCACACGGCTTTTGCTTATGTTACTTCCTCTGCCTGGATTGCTCTCCTTCCTCTTCCTGCCCACTCAATTTCTACTCATCCTTCAGAGCTCAGGTCAAGCTGGACTCCCTTAGAGAGCTGACGAGGTCCACCCCCTGGCACAGGCAGACTCTCATTCAACTTCGTGGACCTGTCCTTAGAACATATCACAGTTGCAACTTCACGCTGCTTATGCTATTTGTTTTTAACCTACCACTTATAAAAGGCTTCCTATGTGCCAGTCACTGTTCTGAGGTCTTTACCTTTATTAACTCATGTAATCTTTACAAGGCCCCGAAGAGGTAGGAACTATTATCATTCTCATTTTGCACATTTGGAGTGAGCTGCAGAGACAGCAGGGGGTGTGACAGGAGGGTGGCGCAAGGCACTCACCTGTCCTGGGGCTATAGCAATCCAATTGGAAAGGGGGGCCATGGTCTTCAGAGTTAAGCAGGCCTAGGGCCAAATCCTGGCCCTACCATCTTTGAGCTCAGTGACCTGGGCAGATAAGGTTGCCTGTCTGAGCTTCAGTTTCCCCATCTGTGGCACCACCATTTCTTAGTTGTATGTCCTTGCAAATCGGTTTTCATCTCTAATCTCAATTGTCTCATCTATAAAGATGGGGTTGGTCTGAGGCTTAAGAAAGGTAGTGCAGGTGTAATGGTGCACAGTCCTGTCGTGAGGTGAGTTCCCCAGGAAGCAGACTTGGAGATGGAGATCAGTGAGCAGGAAGTTTCTAAGGAGCGCTCTCAGAATCAACACTGTAGGAGTGGGAAGGAGGCAGGATCGGGCGGTGGGAGATGCTGGGCTGTAATGCAGTCTCCACAAAGGCCTCAGCAACCACAAGGGGCGCTCTGCAGTGGCGATGACCTTCAATGTTGTCCCAAATTGGGGTAAGAGAGCTGAATCTTTATGCCCTCTGCATTGGATGCAGGCTACTCTCCAGAAAGGGGCTTGTCCTGGGCTTGGAAAGCTCTTTTTAGTCAAGGGCAGTCTCTGGAGAGGGCTGACAGCTGGCAGCTCTCTGAGCAGCTGGGAGTGGGAGAAATAAGTCCTTCAGTTCTGAAGAGGAATCTGGGTCCCACAGTACCTACCACAGTGCTGGACAGCAAGCATGGGCTTGATAAATATTACCAGTCATTGTCATCATTCAACAAATTCACTTGACATATGTGGAAACTGAGGCCCAGAGAAGGAATGTAATGTGCCCAAGACCACCTGGCAAGCAAGTGGGAGAACCAGGGCGTCGGCCCCTAGCTTTCGAATTCCAGAACTTTAACCAGCACATCTTGCTGTCTCTAAACTTTGTAAACTTTAAGTTTCCATGAATGTGTGAGTAGTCAGTATCATTAAGGGGGAAAGAAGGTATGGGTGATTTTCTTAAGACTTCTTGGTTAGGGGCTACTGTGATGTGAATGTTTGTCCCCTCCAAAACTCATGTTGAAAGTGAATTGCCCTTGTAACAGTATTGAGAGGTGGGACCTTTGAGAGGTGATTAGGCCATGAGAGCTCCACCCTCATGGGTGGGATTAAAGCCCTTATAAAAGAGCAAGTTTGGGCTGAGCACGGTGGTTCACACCTATAATCTCAGTGCTTTGGGAGGCCGAGGTGGGAGGATCACTTGAGCCCAGGAGTTCAAGACCAGCCTGGACAACATAATGAGACCCCATCTCTACAAAAAAATGAAAAAAAAAATTAGCTGGGTGAGGTGGCGTGCCCCTGTAGTCTTAGCTATTTGGGAGGATCCCTTGAGCCCAGGAGTTTGAGGTTCCAGCCTGGGCAGCAGAGTGAGACCCTATCTCTTAAAAAAAAAAAAAAAGAGCATGTTTGGCCCCCTTTCACCTCTTGGCCCTCCTGCCTCCTGCCATGTGAGGATCCAGCCTTCCTCCCTTCTGGAGAATGCAGTGTGCAAGGTGCCATCTTGGAGGAAGAGAATGGCCTCACCAGACACTGAACGTGCTGGTGCCTTGACCTTAGACTTCCCAGCCTCCCGAGCTGTTAGCCAGTACATTTCTGTTGGTTATCTGTTACCCAGTCTCAGGTGTCCTGTTACAGCAGCACAAACGGTCTAAGACAGAGGCAGAGCCATGCTTATGACCAGGTGATAATTTATTGTAATTTACTGTCTAAACTGGGACACTTTTATGAGTAAAAGGAAGCACTTTTTTAAAATAAAACTTTTATGTCAAAATAATTTTAGATTTATAGAAAAGTTGCAAAGATAGTACAAATAGTTCCCATGTACTCTCTACCCATTTTCCTTATGTTAACGTCTTACATTGCCATAATACATTTGTCAAAACCAACATTGGTACATTACTATTCACTAACCTCCAGACTGTTTTTGAATTTCACTAGTTTTTCCACTAATGTCTTTTTGCTATTCCTAGATCCCATGCTGGATCCCACATTGCATTTACTTTTCAGGACTCCTTGGTCTCCTCTGGTCTGTGACAGTGTCTCATTCTTTCCTTGTTTTTTATGACTTTGACAGTTTTGAAGAGTACTGGTCAGATATTTTGTAGAATGCGCCTCAATTTGAGTTTGTCTGATATGTTTCCTTTCTCTTTATAGAAACAGGATCTCACTCTTCTGCCTAGGCTAGAGTGCAGTGGCATCATCATAGCTCACTGCAGCCTCAAACTCCTGGGCTCAAGCAATCCTCCTGCCTCAGCCTCCTGAGTAGCTGGGACTACAGGTGCACACCACCATGCCCAGCTAATTTTTTTTTTATTAATATTTTGTAGAGACAGGGTCTCGCTATGTTGCCAGGCTGGTCTCGAACTCCTGGCCTTAAATGATCCTCCCACCTCAGTCTCCCAAAGTGCTGGGATTACAGGCATGAGCCACCACTCCCGGTCGGAAATATCTACATATATTATTTGAAATTCTTCTGTGTGAAAGATTTGCCCTTTCTTCCAAAGGGTACAATTTTTGATAATTGTACCAAATATATATGGTTACAACAGGTGTAAGCCTGGAGTGTCCTGGGCCATTCTGGGACAGGACAGAGAAAAGTAGGTAAGAGCTGAGGCTCTTGATTCTGGAGACCATGAATTGGAACTCTTGCTCTTCTACTAAGTAGCTGTGTGACCTTTCCCAAGTTGCTTCACCACTCTGAACCTGGGATCCTCTTTCCTTGTAGGGTTGTTAGAAGGGGTAGATGAGGTAGTGCCTGTAAAGTGCTTGGCCCCGCGGTAGCCAGCAGTAAAAGCAGTCATTGCTATCATTTAACAATGTTCAATTTTAAAGGTGAGGAAATGGAAGTTTGGGGAGAAGGAAGGATGCCCCCTTGCTTTCCCCACCCTCCTTGTCGTTCCTGCCAATACCTGCTGCACTTGTACTTGAACGTGGAGGTGTTGAGCTGCCACCGAGAAGGCCGCCAGGCCCACAGCCAGGAACTGAGCCTGCGGAGTGAGAAGTTGGTATCCAGCCTGGAGGTTTGGATTCCTCCTGTGTGTGAGGAAGGAGTCCTGTGTGCCCAGGGGGCTGGTGCCATGGGGAGGGGGTACTGCCTGGCTCGGTTTCAAGTTTAGGCTGAATTTCCAGTTAAGGGAATTTTTGGGTCAGGAGGAAAAGCAGGATTGAGGCCTTGTTCTTCAGAGAGTCTTCCCCCTCCTGGGGCTTTGTGAGTGATCTGGCTGCAGTGGAACAGGCAGCAACCCCGCAGCCACCAGCCCCCCTGCACCTGGGCAGGACTGGGGTTTCTCTCCACTGTGGCTGCCAGCTCCTTGCCTGGGACTTACACGGAACTTGTCAGCCCAGAGACTACAAACAGGACATCTTTCCCAGGAGAAGGAAAAAAGCTGAGACATCTCTTCCCCCTAAATGGGCTACGGATTGAAAGAAATTCTTGCCTTGTGCTGTCCAATACGGTAGCCACTCGCCGCAGGTGCTGTTGGGCATTCGAAATGTGGCTGGTCTGAATAGAGAATGGGCTGCAAGTGTGAAACACACGCTGGATTCTGAAGACTTAGTATGAAACGAATGTAAAGTAACCTGTGAATAATTTTTAGAATATTGATTACATATTGAAATGATTATATTTTCATTAGAGAAACATATTCTTGTGGGAAATTAATTGCACCTCTTTCTTCTGACATTTTTGAATGTGGTTACTAGAACATTTAAAATTGCATGTGACTCATTATACTTTTATTGGCCAGCCTCGCTGTAGACCCATTCAGGGCCCTCGGGGTAGTCCAGCTCCTTCACTGAGGAAACTGAGGTGCAGAAAGAGATAAAGATGTACCCACAGCCACTAAGGGGTCCAGAGGGTACTAGATTCATGTCTTCTGGTCTGTGGCTAAGAACTCTTGTTGTAACGCCTTTTAAGGTCATGGATACTGGACTGTGGAGGGAAGCCGGGATGTTAGGGGAGGTGCCTAAACTTTGCTGGTTGTCATGCCAATGCCTGATAAATGGCTGTCTTCTGGAAGGAGCACAGTGAGTAGTTAGGAGTGAGGCTTTGACTGTGTCTCTTGCTTGCTGTATCTGTCTTCTCTCCAGACCTCAGTTCCCTCATTTCTAAAAGGAGATCGACCTCGAAGTGTTTTCACAAGGGTTAAAGCAGAGCCTGTATACGAAGCACTCAGCACAGGGCTGGCAAGCAGGAAGTGCTCAATAAATGTTAGCCGCTATTGCCATTGTCTAGTGTTCTAGTATTGTTGTTGTGCCACCAGCAGAGTTTAGGGCTGGCCCAGGGGGTGAGGTTCAGAATATCTCAGGTTTTATACCAGGATGGCATCACTGAACTGGTCTGTCTTCTGCCCCCATCCCACCTTCACCTCCGTCTCCTCCCCACCTGGCCCTGGAAACTCGAAAGTTGAGTGCAGGTTAGAGCTGGTTTTGTGAGGAGCTGTCTTTCTGGGAACTGAATTCTCTGGTGAGCTGAGAGAATATGCATTTCTACGGTGGCTAAGAGCTTGGACCGTGGCATTGGATGGACCCAAGTTTGAATCTGGATTCAGCCTCTTGTAAGCTGTGTGACCTTAGGCAAATTATCTCACCTCTCTGGGGCTCACTTTCCTTTTCGGTCAAATGAGAATTATATTAATATATTAATTCCTCCCTCAAAGTGTTGCTGAAGAGAGTAAAATAAACAGTTCATGTTGAAGGCATGCAAGGAGGTGCAAGCTGTTCTTAGGAATCATGTATCATTATGCACTGACCCAAGAGTCTCCCCTGAGAAAGAAATCACCCCCAGGGAAGGCCCTGCCCTGTCTTGCAGTTCCTGCGACTCTGTTTCCCCAACTTTCGTCTTCTGCATGACTTTCAGTTTTTGCTACATCCGTGTACCACTTCTACTTAACTTCTTGATCTTCATCTTTAAATCAATTTACTCAAACATATGTAAGTACATTTATTGAAAAGGAAGACTTTCTAGTCACTGTTGTAAGTGGGAAACCAATATCACAGAGAGTTCTGAAAACAGAACAATGTTATTCAAGTCCGAGGTCAAACTACTGATGGCCAGTGGTACTGAGCCTGAAGTCTGTTTTCTTTTTGCTAAGAAGAGACATTGGGCCGGCCGAAGTGGCTCACGCCTGGAATCCCAGCACTTTGGGAGGCCAAGGAGGGAAGATTGCTTGAGGCTAGGAGTTCAAGATCAGCCTAGGCAACACAGAAAGACCCCATCTGGACAAAGAATAAAATAAAAAATTAACTGGGCATGGTGGTGCGCGTGCCTGTAGTCCCAGCCACTTGGGAGGCTGAGGCAGGAGGATTGTGTGAGCCCAGGAGTTGGAGGTTGCAGTGAGCTATGATGACGCCACTGCACTCTAGCCCGGGGCAGAAGAGCAAGAATCTGTCTCAAAAAAGGAAAAAAAAAAAAAAAGAGAGACATTGGCAAGAGATTGATTGACTAGTAGGAAAGAGCCGTAGGCACCTAGCCGAGGCTTTTTCCTTGACAAAAGAGAAGAACGGATTGGGTGTCATTTCATGCCAGGACTTCTCACTGCCAACGCTCATTTCCAGCACCACCAGGGGATACAGGTCACCCAGAGGGAAGAGGACCTGGCCCTGAACTAGTGCAAGGGAAGGTCAGAAACTGGCCATGTTTGAGCCTGTTTATTTAATTTTAATGTTCCAAGCATTCACATAGTCCTTATTTCTGGGAGCCAGCCAAGATTCTAAGTACCATACATATATTAACTTATTTTATCCTCAAAATAACCCGATGAGGAAAAAACTATTATTCTCATTTTACAGATGAAAAAACTGAGGCACAGACAGTTTAAGTGTCTTGAATAGGACACACAGCTGAGTAGGAAGCCAGGTGACCTGGTTCTTGAACGCTCTTAACTGTGCGTGATCTGACCTTTGGTCAGTTTTCTTTCACAAACTTTGATTAGCATTTACTCTGTGCTGGGCTTGTGCTGGGGTGCTGGGCACCCAGTGGCGAATCAGTGTGGTCAGCATCCTCCAGGGCCCCCAGCCTCGTGGTGAAGCCAGACAGGATTGGCACAGTCAGTGGTGGAGTGTCTCTTCTTGGTAAAAAGAAAACAGACTTCAGTGGAGGGTGGAAGAAGCTACAAGTGTTGGGGCCCAGAGCAAAGTGCACCTACCTGTCCCAGGGAAGGTCTGGGAATGCTCCCTGCAGGGGCCAGGCTGGGAGTTTGCCAGGTGGAGAAGTGGGAGAGAGAGGTCGTTCCAGGTAGACTAACGAGAATGTGCAAAGACATGGAGGTAGGAATTTGCATGGTGTATTTTGGGAGCTGTGAGTCATTGAGAATGCTGGGCTGGGTAGGGGAAGATTAGAGATGAGGCTGGGGAGGCAGCCTGGGGCCGGGTTAGGACGGGCTTTGAATGCCAGGTGAACGATGTTGCAAACTAAAATATTATGGGCCCAGGCAGGTAGCAGGACCGTGTCCTACTCGCTAGAGGGTGGTGGGAACTTGGGGACCTGGTCTCCGCAATCCCCCCTGGGAGGAGCTGCCACTTCCCGTCTGCAGCTAATGGCTACCCTGTAGGAACATGGATTCAGTGCTAGCACAGCTCTTGATTTTTCAAGTGAAACTGGAGATTTGCATTTTGGCATAAGATCTTTAATTTTTTGACTTTTTATCAACATCAAGTATATATAAAAATAGAGAGACTGGTATAATGAACACCCATGTACTCATTAACTGGATTTAACAATTGATAGCAATTTTGCCATATTTGCTTCTTTTATATATTTTTTTTTTTTCTGAAAAAATCTAAAGTAAATTTTAGATATCATGAGAGAATTCACTTTGAAGTACTTTAAAGTGCACTGTGGAAGATAAAGGCATTCCCTACCTAAGCCTAAAGCCATTGTCATACCTAACAGATCAATGATAATTCCTTATGAATTATTTCTTCCTCCAAATTTATTAAATATGTTTCATATCTTATTTATTCAAATGAGGAGTTATCTTATTGTGGTTTTAGTTTGCATTTCCCTGATGGCTAATGATGTTGAGCATCTTTTCTTATGCTTGTGGGCCATTTGTATATCTTGTTTGGAGAAGTATCTATTCAAATCCTTTGCTCATTTTTAAATTGGGTTGCAATCGGCCCTACATATCTGTGGTTTCCACATCCACAGATTCAACCAACCACTGATCAAAAATATTTGGGAAAAAACCAGTAAAAAATAATACAAAATTTAAAATATAGTATAACAACTATTTACACAGCATTTACATTGAATTAGATATTTTAAGTCATCTAGAGATGATTTAAAGTATATGAGAGGATGTATATAACTTATATGCAAATATACCATTTTATATAAGGGACTTGAACATCCACAGATTTTGGTGTTCGAGGGGGTACAGATACCAAGGGACAACCGTATTTGTCTTTTTATTATTGAGTTATAATATATTACAACTGGATACAAGTCCCTTATCAGAGATACGGTTTGAAAATATTTTTTTTCTCATTCTGTGGATTGTCTTTTCACTTTCTTGATGGTATCCTTTGAAGCACAAAAGTTTTTGATTTTAGTGAAGTCCAGTTTATCTATGTTTTCTTTTGTTGCCTGTGCTTTTGGTGTCAGGCTTAAGAAAACATCATCTAATACAAAATTTACTCCTACTGGTTAGGAGAAGAATAAAAAAGTGAAAAAACAAAACAAAACAAAATCTACTCCTACATTTTTTTCTAAGAGTTTTATAGTTTTAACTCTCACATTTAGGCCTATGATTCATTTTGAGTTAATTTTTGTACATGGTGTGAGGTAGAGTCTAATTTCATTCTTTTGCTGTGGATATCCAATTATCCCAGCAGTATTTGTTGAAAAGTCTGTTCTTTACCCCGTTGAGTTGTCCTGACACCCTTGTCGAAAATTAATTGGTCATAAATGTGAGAGTTTATTTCTGGACTCTCAGTTCTATTCCATTGATCTGTATGTCTGTCCTTATGCCCAGGGCTGGTCTTGATAACTGTAGCTTTATATTAAGTTTTGAAACTGGGAATTGTGAGTCCTCCAACTTTGTTATTTTTCGAGATTATCTTGGATATTTTGAGTCTGTTGCATTTCCACATGGATTTTAGCATCAGCTTGTCAATTTCTGCAGGAAGAAAAAAAGGCAGCTAGAATTTTGATAGGGATTTTTGTTGAATCTGTAGATCAATTTGGGGAACATTGTCATTTTAACGATTTTAAGACTTCCAATCCATGAACATGGAGCATCTTTCCATTTATTTAGGTCTTTAATTTCTTTGAGTGATGTTTTGTAGTTGTCAGTGTACAATTTTTGTACCTCTTGTGTTAAATTTATTCCTAGGTGTTTTATTCTTTTTGCTGCTATTGTAAATGGAATTGTTTTCTTAATTTCATTTTCGGGTTGGGAATTATATCCTAAATCTCTCTTAATCTAGAGTCATCCTCCTCCC
This sequence comes from Daubentonia madagascariensis, assembly GCA_023783475.1. NCBI lineage: Eukaryota > Metazoa > Chordata > Mammalia > Primates > Daubentoniidae > Daubentonia > Daubentonia madagascariensis. Next base: position 26,380,759 of record JAKFHU010002136.1, on the reverse strand, counting down.
TTTTTTAATGACAGAACATCTTCTGGATTTGTCAGGTTGATTCCTTATGGTACTGTTTAACCTGTTTCTCTCTTTCCTGTACTTACTGTAAATTCTACCTAGAACAGATTCAGGTTCAACTTTTCTGGCATGAAAACTTAATAGACGGTTCTGTATACTTGATACGGTATCACATCAGGAGGCGTATAATGCCTGGTTGGTATGAAATCTTCCAATTCTTAAGTACTTTGCATAATGAATCGGGGCAACTTGGTTTGGGAGCAGGGGAGAGGCACAGAGGGGAGAGGGAGGAGATGAAGGGGGGTGGGGAAAAGGGATGTTAGAGCAACAGGAAGTGACACGGAGCAACAGGGAAATAGGGAGAGAGACCTAGCACATCTTTCACTAAACCCTAAAGCTCTCACATCCATGCACGAAAACCCACCAACACGGGAACGTGTACATGCGTGCACACACACACGCATGCACGTGCACAAATATTATGTAGGCCAGACAAATCATGTATGTGCTGTATGCTGCCCCTGGGCCCCCTTTGGCGAACCCTCTCTAGGCAGTGGGTAGGCACAAGAGCTGGAAGTGGCCCACTCAGACGGGCAGGACCCGTCTGGCTGTCACTGGCTTTGAGAGCTAAGGGTTGCACAGCAGGTGCCAGGCTGTAGGTCAGGGGTCAGTGAGGAGGCTGCTGCAGGGATTTGGGGAGATAACAGAGATCTGAAATGTGACAGGGCCATTGGGTGGGGAGGACGGGCCTGGTGGCACCAGGAGGAGACTGGCCAGGGGCTTGGGGTAGAGTTGGTCAAATTACCCTTCTTGTATTCTTTTTTTCTAACTGGAGGAAGGAGAGTGTTGAGTGAGGTGGCGCTCTGCCCAGTGCTGAGTCAGGGGCTGGCAGGTGTAGACACATGTTTCCCTTAGACTGTGGGGGCGCAGAGGGGGGGCCCGCAGTGTAGACACACAGAGAAGGGCAGTGATGAACCCAAGGTTGTGCAGCACCTCAAAGGGCAGCTGGGGTTGCCTTCACCCTGCCCATTCATCCTCTGTGCGTCCAGGACATTGTCAGCAGGTGGGACAGAAACCAAGCATCCATTGTTTCCTTGTTTCCTCATCCCCTGTTAGGGGAAGACCCTTGAGTTGGAAACAGAGGCAGGCACGCAGAGCAGAAGGGCCCTGGGGCTGGCCCGGGCTCAGCACCTATTTGCAGTTATACCTGTCAGCCTCAGCTGCCTCAGAGGGTCCCAGGAGATCTCGGATCACGATGGCCAGTGTTCTTGGATGGCATTTATTGAGGACTTAGTACATGGCAGGCACTGTTCTAAGTGCTCAGCTGAATGAACTCATCTAATTTTGGGGCACACAGAGATTTTTTTTTTTTAACATGCCCAAAGTCACACAGCTCGTAAGTGACAGAGCTGAGATTCCGGCCCCGAGTCTATGTTCTTAGCCACTCCCCTACTCTGCCGCATCAGATACAGCGAACGCTTTCTCTCCTTTCTTTTTCTTATTTTACACTGTTCTAAACAACATACTTGTTCTTAAAATTTAAGGAAGGTCAGAATAATGAAAAATAAGAATAATAAAACCGCTGGCCTATGTCCACCCCAGTTGCACCTGTGAAGTAAGCGTTGTTAACAGTTCACTTGCAGAATTCTTCCATTTACCTATTCTGGTTGTGCTTGTTCTTGTTTTTTTCCACTCCATCTTGCAGCTTGCCTTTTTGATGTACTATTTTGAGATCTTTTCATCTGTGCACAGAAGAAAGATCTGTCTCAGTCTTTTTAACAGCTGTATACTAGTCTGCAGTGTGAGGGTACCATGATTTATTTAACCAGATCTCTCTTGAGGGAGATGGAAACCATTTCATGTTTTGGTGATGACAGACGAGCCTGCAGTGAACAGCCTGGGACATATCTTTGCTCACGTGGCTGGGCAAAGGGGTGGCCCAGCCAGGCAGCTTATCCCGTCAGGGACATTCAAGCTTCAGTGGAATACATTGGACGTATAATGCCAGTTCACGTGGGTCTCTGCAAGGGACTGACTCCTGACATTCCCTGTCAAAATGTAAATTTGGTGTTCTCCTGACAAGGCCCATAGTACCGTTGAGTGAATTAACACAAATAATTCATACACCTCTGTCCAGTGTCTCACCCACCCCTCTAATATATATTCAACAGTATTTAAAGAATAATTGTTGCAAGGGAGATACAGATCAACATATATGTGTTAAATTCTTACAAGTGGAATTGCTGGGTCAAAAAGAATGTGCATTTTAATTACCAGAATCCCAGTTAACCTCTAAAAGGGTTGCCCCAAACTTATACCCTTTCCCCCACCAGCAGTATACAAGAGTACAGTTTTCCTCACACCCTTGCTGTCAACAGTCTTTTGCATCTTTGCCAGTTGTTTGAAGACAGTCAGGTGTTCTGTGAACCCAGTGACCACCTTCAACACCCCTTCGAACAACTGCCCACACCCATAGAGGCCAAGCGTGTCCTCGTTCTTGCTGTCTCTGGCTCACCTCCTGCAATTCCTGAATGTGAGGTTCCATCGAGTGGGATTAAACTCCCTGAGGATGGGCTGGAAATGTTGGAAAGGCCTCTGGCCCCAGACTCCTGCCCTTTATCACATACCTCCTTTGTGAACTGCCAGATGGACAAAATCCCTTTGTGCCCAGAGACTGACGATTAGGGAGAATGGAATTTCCTGAGTTGTCAGAGCTGGATTCTCGCGACATACACGAGACAGCTGTGGCTCCAAGGCTGAGTGGTCTGGGGAGAGAGAGAAGAGCTTGCCTGGGTCCCTGGCAGCAGGGAGATGTTAGAACTACGGGGACAACATGTTTGGGGCAGTCAGGCCTTCCAAGCTTGGAGAGTAGAGAACTAGAGAAAAGACCGAGTGTGTCCCCATCAGTCCTCAGAAAAAGCTGGTCAGAGCTGGAAGGCACCTCAGGGAGGCCTAATGTGCCCATTTCACAGATGAAAAAACTGAGGCCTTCCTAGAAAGGGGCAGAGACCCAGCCAGGGTCATGCAGTGAGCCCGGGTCAGAGCAGAGGAGTGTGGCTGGAAGGCCAGATGAAGGAGGTCACATTTCATAATCAAATGGGAAGGTGGAAAGGAATGTTTTTATCTCCTCCACCCCCAGCTGTATAAACTGTGCTTAGGGCCCAGCTCTGGAACCTTTCCAGCCTTACTTTTTAGCCTAAATAGCAGAGTCAGAGAACAGACAGGCCAACACAACATCCTGCACCTGTGGGAGAAAAATGCCCCTCCCCCCAGATGCAAGGGACTCCCCACTTCCCAGTGAGGGCCCTGGTTGGCTCCGATTCTGGCACCTGAGCTGAGCGCCAGAGACTCAGGGGTCAGTGCTGGAAGGGCTGGGACACAAGAATGTTGGAATGACTAGAATGCTGGTGGTTGTCTGTGCAAGGTAAGTGTTTGAGAGCTCAGACTGGGGGTAGGTGGCCGGGGCTCTAGTCTTGCACTGTTACTGGCCTCCATGGCTTTGGGCAAGTGGCTTCCCCCTAAGCTTCCTATGCCTCCAATATTCATCCCCAAGGTGGGGGCCCACGGGGAACCTGCCTCATGGGGCATAGGAGAGGACCAGGTGTCTGTTCATAAGTGTGGAGAGCTCAGGGCAGCACCTGGCTGTTATATTAACCCATGTCCCAGATGAGGAAGCCAGTCCAAACTCAGTGATGGACACGGCTGGGCTTCAGATTCTCTGACTCAGATGCTGTCTTCTTAACCACTGCGGGAAGGGAAGGTCTTTCAGCTCTAGCATTTCCTGTCCCTCTCCTGCCAGGCTGATATTCCGAGCCTAGACCTTGGTGCCCAGCCGTACTTTTGTATGGCAGAGCGGTTGAGAGCGTAGGCTGGGGACACTGAGAAACTGAGGTTCAAATCCCTCTCTGTTACTTGCCCACCGAGTGTCCTTGGTCCTCTCTGAGCCTCACTTTCCTCGCCTGTAGAATGGGGACAGTTACAGCCCCGCCCCCAGGGTTATGGTGAGGACTGCATGAGGTGCTGTGTGGAAAGGGCTTGGCGTGGTCGTGGCGCTTGGTGAGTGCTTGATACTTGGGGGGCGTGGCCAGTTTGAGCATTGTTCTTCTTACCCAGAGGCTGAGGCGAGTGGAACTTGGTGAGGCCAGCAGGCTCCTTCTCCAAGCTTCGTTCTTCCCTAAGTGCCGTTTGGCTCCCTGGGTTTCCAAAGCCTCGTCCAACTTCCACTTGACTTCCTAAGTCCATACCAGCAGGTCCCTGCCATTGGGAGGGGAGTTAAAAATAAAGCCAGTCTTCAAATCCTTCAAGTAAACACCCAGCTCTCTAAAAATAGCGCTCTTGCAATAGGTCTTTGGAGCCAGGCGGGGCTTGAGGCATGGAAGTCAGCGTGGCTGGTCCTTGCAGCCAGGCACAACCCAGGCTGAGCCCCCGCCACCCTGTGCTGCCTGCCGGGCCTCTGCTCCCAAGGGGAACCAAGTGCCCCCATCTGTTTCCTGCCCCTTCTCTCTTGCCGCTGTCACCAGCCCAGTGCTGGCCACCAGCCCCTCACTGCCCACTGCAGGGGTCCCTCACTGGCTCTTATTGCCCCTGTACTCTTTTCCACAGAGCAGCCAGCGTGAGCTTTTAAAAATGTTAGCATGCCCACACCACTCTGGTGTACAAAATGGACTTTTTTTATTTTTAAAGAGACAGGGTCTCACTCTGTCGCCTAGGCTGGAGTGCAATGGCCTGATCATAGCTCACTGCAGCCTTGAACTCCTGAGCTCAAGTGGTCCTCCTGCCTCAGCCTCCTGAGTAGTTGGGACTACAGGCGCGGGCCACCATGCCTGGCTAATTTTTTTATTTTTTGCATTGATGGGGTCTTGAACTCCTGGCCTCAAGTGATCCTCCCACCTTGGCCTCCCAAAGTGCTAGGACTACAGGCGTGAGCCACCACAATGACTATGAGGTACAGAACTTTCACGGAGCCCTTAGTCTGGGTTCCTTCAAAAGCAGAGCCTGAGACAAGGATTTGGGCACAGGTAGTTTATTTGGGAGGTGACGCTGGGAAGGAGGAGGTGAGAGGGAGAGGGTGCGGACAGAGAGAGAGGGAAGGACAAGCCAGTGCAGGTGAGTGCTATTGAGGCATCACCGCAGACCACAGGGACTGGATCCAGCTGGAGCCTCTGTACCCCTAGGACTGTCCACCTGAAGGATGGACACTGCCTCTGGTGCCTCCTTCATGGAGCATTTCCCCTGGGACAGACCTCCCCCTACTTCCGGTTGTGCTTGCCCTTGGGGTGAGGGTAAGGGGCCTCCTGCAGCATCTGAGAAGGCTCCGCACAGAAGGTGGACATCTGTGCTTGGGTGGGACCCCGACAATGCCGGGTAAGTCTTACCTTATGTGGAACTGCACTCCACAGCTGTGGGTGAGATTAGCGGTATCAGAGATGTGGTGCAGGCCCCAGGGCTGTCTGCTTTTAGGAGAAATTCCAGATTCCCTACTTTGGTCCCCAAGACCCTTCCTGTCTGCCTCCATTTACCTCACCAGCCCCATCTCTTGCCACCCTCCACCTCACTCACCTTCGGTCTGTTCCTCCAAAGTGCCATTCTCTTTCCTGCCTACGGCCCTTTGCACATGCTGTTCCCTTTGCCTGAAATGCTTTTCCTTTACTCCTACTCTCTCACCGACACCTGCTCGTTCATCTGGCCTCACTCAGTTCAAATATTCCTTCCTCAGGGAAGCTCTGAGTCCCTTCCAGTTTGGGTTCCCTGTTTTATGTGCCCCTGACACCCTAGTCCCAGGTACCAGCACCTGGCCCAGCACTCAGCAGGTATGAGAGGCTCAGGAAGCCTGGTTGACTGAGTGATGTTAGGCCTTAAACATCTTATAATGGGATAACCCCGCAGTACAGGGCACCCTCCATTTTACTCATTTCGGCCTTCGAACACATTCAACACATATTCCTCGAGAGCCGACTATGTGCCAAGTAGTGTTCCAGGCTCTGGGGGAAGAAAACCTAAAGATCCTGGGCTTCACGGTGTTCCCCTTCTCTCGGGGAGACAGCCCACACAGTGGGCAGAAATAAATTACGGAGCCTGTGGTCCGTGCAAGTTGCCTTTTTAAATATGTGGTCAGGCCAGGCCTCGCTGAGAAAAGGCCTCATTGACGTTTAAGCAGAGACGTGAAGGAGTTGAAAGAGTCAGACTGGGGACTCCTGGGGGAGGACAGCACAGCAGAAGGAGGAGCCAGGGAAAGCTCTGAGGTGGGCGTGTGCCTGGAGTGCTCTGGGGACAACAAGGAGGCCTGTGTGGCCGCAGTGGGGAAGACAGTAGTAGGAGAAGAGGCCAGAGGAATGTGGGCTAGGGGCATGTGGCTGTGTTATTCAGGATGGGAGCTGCTGGTAAGATGTGGTTATTTAAATTTTAATAAACTGAAATTATTAATAAATAAATGAAAAGTTGTGTTCCTCAGTCGCAGTAGCCATATTTCAAGTGCTTGATAGCTACCGTCTCAGACAGCACAGATATAGAACATGTTCCTCATCACTGAAAGTTCTGTTGGACGGTGCCTCGGTGGGGCCTGCAGGTCGTTGTGGGCACCTGCACTTGCCCATACATAACTGGGCACACAGCCTGGGGTCCTTTCCTCACCTCCCAAAGTGGGTATGATTAAAGCATGCAAGGCCATTTGGTCCAACCCTGGCCAATGTCAAAATGCCTTTCTTGTCATCCTTGCCAAGTCACTCGGTTACTGCTTCTATGTCTCCAGGCATGGGGAGCTCACCATTTCTTGAGACGGCCCAGGCCAGCTTTGGACAGCTTTGCCTTTTGGATTTGCCGAAACCGAAAGGACTTTCTGCCTGTCTGTAGCTTCTACCCACGGGTCCCAGTTCTGCCCTTGAGGACTGTGTTGGTCAGGACCGTGTTCAGCTGCAGGAAATGGAACCTGTCTGTACTGCCTTACGTGCTGGGCTTACTTTCTCACATAATGTGATCGGAGAGGCAGTGCCAGGCTGATGAGGCAGCTCCGTGATGCCCTCAGGGACCCACCTCCACCTGTCTGCCCTCTTGCCATCCTTAGAGTGTGGCTTTTGTTCTCATACTCAAAGATGGCCATTGCACTCTGTATTGTGCAGCTTCACCTCTGTATTCCAGGCGGGAAGAAGCGGAAGGGCAGAGGTCAGAGGTCAAAATGCAATAGCTTCTCTTCGTGGGGAAGTGAAGCCCACCCCAGGGATTTACCCTTCCCTAGATGCAGAGGAGTCTGGGAAGGTGAATATTTTTAGCCAGACACATTGCTTCTGTGAAAAAGATTAGGCTTCTGTTCGTGGGGAAGAGGGAAAGAATGGGTATTTGGTGAGCAGCCAGCAATGTCTGCCCCAAAGTCCCTGCAGAGATTTAAAGACTGTGATCTTGGGGGCGAGGCACGGTGGCTCATGCCTGTAATCCCAGCACTTTGGGAGGCCGAGACAGGAGGATCGCTTGAGGCCAGGAGTTCGAGACCAGCCTGGGCAACATAGCAAGAACCTGTCTCTAAATAAAATAAAATAAAATAAAGCAAACTAAAGACTGTGATCTTAACAGCCCTGAGTCTTCCCTGGTCACCATATCCTTAGTCCCTTCACTGTGCCTCTGTTTCCATGTCTCCTCAATCTCTCCATTTTCCAGATGGAGAAACAGAGGCATAGACATCATTTATGGTCAAGAGCACAGGATTTGGGGTCAGATAACACTCATTCCTTGGGAAAGTCACTTCCCTGAACCTCACGTTCCCCAATTGTGGAAGGTGGTAGAAATTGACATAGTATTTACTGCTGAGGGTGTCAAGTACTGACCACAGTGCCTGGCACACAGTAGTCATCCAATAGTGGCAGTTGTTTCAACTATTATAACTATTATTATTCTTACTCAAGTGATTTCTCCTGGTGTTATTGAATGAAGAACCAGAGAATCGCTAGCACAGGAATAATAATAGTTATACAGGGTGAGCTCTCTGTTTCCATGATCCCAGCGGCCACCCAGGGACATCCTCTCTCCTTAGGTCTCGAGAGGACGTGCGCTGTGGGACCACAGGTAGGAGGGAGAGTCTGCAGTGGGGATTCATCTCCAAAGCCACCTTTGTCTAAGCCATATCTTTGTAGGGACCCATTGCATCACTGCTGAAATAATGTTCCTGTCAGCCTTGGCTTCATGAAGCCCTATCTGGGAAGGGGGCATGACCACAAAGTCAGGGCAGCCTGGTGCCAAAACCATAGCCCCACAGGACTTGCTGCAGCCTTGCCAGAAGCCTGGCCAAGAGGAGGGGGCCCCTGGAGCTCTGACCCAGCAAGTGGAGGGTGGAAAATGCCACAAAGTGGGTCCCCTAGAAGGGAAATTGTCAGAGGCTAAACGGGGCTGCCCCCCTGGGCTTGGGTTCGCACAGTTCTTCCCTGACCACCCCAGCAGGGGTAGATACAGAGATAGGCATCACGCTGCAGAAAACCTGTACTGGGAGGATCTAGTAATTTTTTTCTTCATTTAAAAGAATACATTATACATTCATTTGGTTCAAAATTCCATGGTTATAAAAGTGTAAAGTGTCTGTCTCCTCTTCGTGTCCCCATCTTGTTGGCACCTCCACACCCCATGGGCAACCATTGTTTGTAGTTTCTTTCCTTTCCTGCCAGAGTTACTTTCTGCGTATATTAAGGTGGAACACATGAAATTGCTAATATATGACCGGGTTTGACCTACAAAATGGCAAGTTCATACTATTCAGTCTAGGATATGTTAATGCATATTTGGATCCTATTTTCCTCTTTCTTACACAAAAGGTAGCATATTATACATACTGTTTTGAACCTTGCTTTTTTCTCTTTGCTGTGTGTATATATTGGAGATCTTTCTATATCTTTCCAAATAAAGATCTTTATCAGTTTTTTTAATACCTGCGTAGTATTCCATTATATAGCTATGCCATAAGTTATTTAATCAGGCCCCTGTTATTGAACACGATTGTTTGGGTAATTGTCAGACTTTTGCTGTGTTAGATAAAACTGTACACATATCATTTTACCTCTGGGCCAATGTATCTCTAGAATAAATTCCCCCAAAGTGCAGTTGCTGGATCAAAGGTTCTCTAGTGGTTGTTCCATTTTATCTTCCTATCCACACAGTTTTAGGGTGGGGAAAGCCTCTGCCACTGATTTGCTGAATGACCCTGGGCAAGTCCCTGCCTCTCTGTGAGTCTCCATTTCCCAGAGCACTGAGCTCTCCTTGCCTTGTCCTTGGGGAAAAAATGCCGGCCCAGATTTACTTCCTTGCTAGGCATTTCCCATGCCCCAGTCACATGCAGCTATTGTTACTGAGGATTCTTTGGGAGATGACTTCAGCCCAGAGGGAGTCCAAGGCAGCCCAGCGAGGTCAGCATGGAAGAGCAGACAGAGGGACCAGCCTGGACAAAGGCACAGAGGTGTGACAGCGTGGGGTAAGGCAGGGTTTCCCAAATGCCAGTCAGTGGTGTACCTTCCTGAGCCATGCCATACCCACATGCCCTCTGGTTTATCATTCCCTTACAATTTAAAAAATATTTTAACTTTCTTAAACCTAAATTTATTTTTATAAAGGAACTTTAGATCATTACTATAAATCTAGTATTAGATTAAAAGAAGTTAGCAAAAAAAAAAAAAAAGGGAAAAACCCAGAATGAAGCAGAACATCATTAAACCATTCCTCAGTTGCTCACTGGAAGCTCAGACCCAAGGCTGCTTGCTGCTGTGCTCTCTCAGTTAAAAAGCAGTGTAAGAGAGGTGTTAAAGACATGTTAGCACCAAATGAGACTTTCTTATTGATGCAATCAAGATGGTTGAAATTGAATTTTAAAAGAACAGTATTACTTAATGAATGGCCTAGTACCATCTATCATTCTTGGTCCTACCAGTAGTAAGCACACTTTAGAGACACTGGCCCGAAAGACAGATTTTTCTTCTCTTTCTTCCCAGAGCCTCAGAGAGATGGAAAACCAATCTTTGGAAGGGCCTGTCCTCCAGGAATTAGACTCCATGGGGATTTGAGTAAGAGGATCCCAAGCTTAGATAGGCCTTGCACACAGTAGGCACTCACTAAATGCTCATGAGTGACTTACTCATTAGTGGGCTTGAGGGGCTCTTATGAAAGAAGGACAAACAGCTGCCTTCCTGAATCTTGTCCAAAGAGAACAAATAGCCTCCTCACACTGTCCTCCTGCGGCAAATGATTTATCTCACGGCTGAGGCTTGTTGGTGGAGCACTGGAGTAGGAGTCACCCAAACTGGATAAGGGGAACACAGGGTCACCTTTGCCACCTTTCCCTCACCTTCTTCATCCCTTCATTTGTTTGTACTAAGTAGGAAATAAACACACACACAAATGTAGAACAGATCAGTCCAAGTTTATTTCTTGCTTGAGTCCAAAATGGGTGCCTCCATTCAGGGACCCAGGCTCCTTCCACCTTGTGGCTCTGCCACCTTCAACATATGGCTTCCAAGGTCATCTTGCTCTTCTGCATCAAGCTGGCAAAAAGGGAAAGCACACGGAAGGGTGGTCATGGAAGGTTTGTGTTGGCTGGGCCAGGAAGTGGGGTGCATAATGTTCTCTCATATTCCTCTGGCCAGAAGCCAGTCACGTGACCATGCCTTCCTGCAAGGGAGGCTGGGAAACAGTCTAGGTGTGTGCCCAGGAGGAAGAGATATGGACTGCGGGCTGGGCTCTGCCAAGCTTAGTGAACATGGCCTTCAAGGTCCTTTATCACATGCCTCCATCCTAGCATTTACTCATGACATTGTCAGGCTGAACTTTTCTCAGTTTCTTAAACACTGTGTGTGTGTGTGTGTGTGTGTGTGTGTTTTAACATCTTTTTGTGCCTTGGCTCTTGCTGTTCCCACTACTTATTAATAAAACACCCTTTCCTCTCTTCTCTGTCTGACCAGCTCATACAGTTTTGGAAAATAAGACCACAGCCTCAGAATTTAAAATAAGACCTTGCCATTTTGTAAGAATTGCATGCAGGGAGAAGAGAGGACACCTGTATACAGGCTAGAAGAGTCCTCAGGTCCTTCACAGAGCAAATGACAGGTTTTCTTTGAGACACAGCTGCTGCCACTGTGAGAATAAGACCCACTCTGAGAATTATCCTGTGATAAACAGGGGAGGGGGCCTCTTGTAGTCACAGATGGCAAACTTCAAGAGCTTTTTGTCAGAGAGCTAAGAATCAGTTTTTCTCAGGAGGTTACAGAAATTGTCTCGGGCAGAGGGGAAACATAAGGGTCTGATTGCTGAGACAGTTAACTTTTTTCCTAGTTCACATCTGTAATGAGAGGTAGTGTGCTGATTAAATAGCCCTCCGGAGCAGGAAAAACCCTGCTTCCTGGAGCTGGCCACTTTCCATGGTATAAATGCTGCCGCTATGGCTGATTTCAGGCTAAGAGTGTGATGTCTCTGAACGCAGAGCTGGGAAGATGTGTGAGCAGTTAGCTCTCTGGAGCAAGCAAGAACTTGCGGGGCCCCTCCGGCACACAACACAGCACACAACCAATTTCTTCATCTCTATCCTGCTTTGGGCTGTAGCCCAGAGGTCTCAGCTTCTCGGGTCCCTTTTTGTTCTGGGCTCTATTTTAGAAGCATGAACGTTCCAAATTGGATTGTTTTCCTCTAGATCTTCCCTATTAGTCCATAAGCTCCTTATGGCCAGAACTTTGGTTTTAAGTTTCTTTCTATCCCTGATGCATTGTCCGATGCGCACATTTAGTGGGCCCAGTAAACGCTTACGGAAGGCAGCAGGAAGAGGGATGAAGGAGATGGCTTTGAAAAGCGCCAGGGAGCCAGTTCCTACTCTGTGACTTCTTGGCAGCGAGACCGCGGGCAAATCCCTTCACCTGTCTAGGCCTGCTTCCTCCTCTGTAAAAAGTTCCTTTTTTATTTTCCTCTGTTCCCGCTAGGCCAGACCTATCCCTGTGTAGTCATTATGATGATGGTAATAGTAATAGCTTTAGCTTGTTCGTTCAGCAAATTTTTATTAAGCATCTGCTCTGAGCCAGACCCTATTGTAGGTGCTGGGGATTCACCAACAAACAAAACAGACAAAAGTCCTTTCCTCCTGGCCTTTGCTTTCTAAATTTGCAAAATGCCATGAACTGAGTAGAATTTCACAGGCGTCGTCCCATCTGGTCTCTGGGCAACCCTGAAGGGTGAAGCTCTGTTTTACTGCCATGGGAAGTAGAGTCGGCTGAGTTGCCACACATCAGCCTGTGTGTTGGGGTGGAGGAGGGGACTCGCCCCAGCATCTGGTCCCAGGACCTGCGTTCTTGGCTACCACGACATACCCCGCCCCAATCAGCACGCCCGTTCCTGCCCGCCCCCTGCCTCTGTCAGGCCTGGGTCCCCTCTCCCCCATCCCATCTGCTCCCGTGAACACATCCCTCAGGCCTACCCGAGACCCGATCCCTGCCTGACGGTGTCTTTTCTATGTCTCAGGCCCTGTCTCCACATCCTTCCTTGTTATTCTGGTCCCTGGGAGTCGAATCTTTCACCTCTTTGTTTTGTCCCCTCACGACACCCCTGTCACTGAACGCATCATCTCACCACTCCAGGGGCTAGGCGTGGGCCCACACGAAGGGCTCAATAAACAGCTTTTAATTAATGCATTGGATTCCTTAATTTTTGCTTGGACTTAAGCTCAAGTCTTGGTTTTAAATATCTTCATCATACAGGTTATTTATTGTTCCTGGGAAATCTGAAGGTCAGATCTATTAAAACAAACAAAACCTCCATACCCTTTGTGTGCACCTACTGTGTGCTGAGTGTGGTGTTCACTGATGTAGGGTCTCAGTTGGCTCCTTGGTGTGGTCACAGCAGGATGACCACACAGCCCTGTGTGCCTGGGACAGTCCTGGCTCATGGAGGTATAATTATATGAACAGCCTTTCACTCGCAGATGCCCTAGTTTGATAAACTCTCTGGTCACCCTAAACAGGGCCTGAGAATATGGCTTCTTACTGCTCAAATACCAAACCATTTAATCCTTCCAACCCTATGAGGTTGGTGCTATTATGATTCCCATTTCACAGATGGGGAAACAGAGGCCCAGAGCAATAAAGTAATTTGCTCAAGGTCACAGAGCTGGGGAGAACCCACGTCATCTGGTGCCAGAGTTCTCCTGCTCAACCTCAGCAAGAACTTCTCTAAGATGCCTTTCCCGACCCCATGCTCTGAGTACATGTGTCTTCCTTGCAGCCCACCCCACCAGGGTCAGGGGCTTCTCCCAGTCATGACTACTATGATGGGAAGTCAGCAACAGGGTTGGAATCCCCTCTGGACCCCTCATGCCTGGCACAGGGCCTGGGGCCAAATAAGATCTCTGGAAGTGCTTTCTGAACCAAGGGATGTAGTTTTCCAGGGCAGGGCTGGGTTTGGCCCCTTCCTGTTTCTGTGACAGCAGGGTCGCCAGCCCCCAGGAACAAATGGAGCTGCCTGGAATTCCTAAGAGCTCCTTATCACTTTTCAGAGCAGCCTGGGTAGGGTGCGAGTTGCTGTCAGTGGCACTGGGGGCTGCTCTGGGAAAAGCTGGAATGCCCCAGCAAGCCCCACCTGGGGAGGGGCCGGAGGCGGGGGAGGCTGTTGGGCAGGGAGGGCTCAGCTGTCACATTCCTCCGGCTCACAGAAAGCTCTCCTGAGCGCCTTGTCCTTATTTAGGCAGGAGATGTCTGCTGACTTGGGCCCTGTGGGATGCCATCGCAGGCCGGCTCCCCGGGCGGGGTGGGGAAGGGGCAGAGCACACCCAGAGCTAAGTCAGCAGGCTCTTGGGCAGGCCATGCCCAGGGTACAAATGCAACCCTTGGGGAGAAAACTCACTCTTTAAATAATAATAACAAAAATTGCAGCCTCCATTCACGGGGTACCTACTATGTGCCAGGCACCAGGCTAAGCTAGTCTGCAAGGTCTAAGAGATGAGTCTCTCTGGTTCACTGCTGTACCCACAGGATCTAGCCGAGGACTTGGCACCCAGTAGGTGCTTAGTAAATACTTACCACAACTGAATGAACATACACTTCATATGTCACAGTTCACTTAATCCTTACAATAAGCCTAGTAGTAGCTGAGTGCTATTATTAACCCATTTTACAGATGGGGAAACTGAGACTTGGAGCAGTTCCATGACTTGGCAAAAGTCATGCAAGTTGGAAGTGGGGGTGCTGGGGTTTGAAACCAGGTCATCTGACTTCAGCACTAACCATGCTTCCATCTTCTTATTTTGGAGTAAAGCCACATTGGAATTCCTGGCTTTGCCCTTTACTGGCTGCGTGAGTTGGATGGGACACATGACCTTCTCACCTGTAAAATGGGGATTGGAAATTGCAATTGTTGGATAAATCTACTTTAGAGAATAAGGTGGGTATTAAATGAGGTAACACATGCAAGTGTTTTTGCGCAGTGCCTGGCACATAGTAGGTGGTCAGCGAGTATTGCCTGTTAATAATGGTGGTGATGGTGATGATGGTGATGGCGGTGATGACGGTGATGACGATGGGCCCTGGGGATTCACCATCCTCCTGCTGGGTTGCACTCAAGAAACAGAGTAGGCAGATGGTGAGGCCATTTTCCAGCAGGCTATGTCTCCCTCCCAGAACACAGTGACAGTCATGGCCCTCTGGAGAGGGTGGCAGGGCCTTCATCCTGTCTTTGGTTTCCTAAAGAGAAACATTCACTACTCCTAGGCCATCTGACGCCTGCCGGGTTCCCAGAGCAAGAGGCTGGAATGGGTATGGGGTTTTGCTGTCTGTTAAGACCTGGTACGTGATCACGTTCTTGTGTCAGCTTGATCACCCAAGGCTTCCATGAGCACTACCGTGTGTGCAGACTGTCTGGGTTCCCATCCCTTGCTATCTGTGTGACCTTGGGCAAGTTATGGAAATACTCAGAGTCCCGGTTTCCTCATCTGTACACTGAAGATTATAATAATAGTATTTCTCTCATAAGGTGGTTGTTCAGGTAAAGTGATATAATGTGTGTGAACACTTAGAATAGGGCCTGTCGCATAGTAAGTGACCCTTTCAATATGTCTTTAACAGAGTGACAATTATAATCGCTAGCTTTCAATTATTGAAAATTGAAAATGATCACACAAGCTTCTCCGGGCCTCAGTTTCCCCATCTTGCCCACTGTGTTGATATTAAATGAGATGACATGCTTTCTGAGTGTCCTTCCAGCTCTGTGAGTCTCACAGTCAAGTGTATGTGATCCATATAACAAAACATTTATTCAACAAATACTTAGCAAGCCTAAATATTTGTTGGATAGACAGGCCTGCTACGTGCCAGGCTCTGTCTGGTGGAAGGCACACAATAGTAAAGCTTCTGCCCCTTGTGGGGCTCCCAGACTAATAAAAGGAAGCTAAAGTAACCTGGAAGCCAAGTGCAGGAGACTGGAAGAGCAGAGATCTGGCAGTTTCCTGGGGAAGGGTCCTGAAGGATGAGTAGGAGTTCACCAAGTAAAGAAGTGAAGGATGGTATGGGGGCAAGAGTTCCCAGGAGAAGAAATCACCTATGTAAAAGCCCTGGGGGTAGGAACAATAGACAGGGCACATCTGAAGAACTGGAAGTTTCTGTCTGCCTAGAAGGCTGAGTTTGGAGTCAAGTGAGAGGCTGGCAGGAACTAAGTCATGAAGTCATATTACGGCATTTCCACATTGTCTGCCCACCTGGGAAAGGCACTGTGGGTACTTAAGCAGAGGGTCAAGACCAAATTTGCTAGAGGTGGCCTCTGGGGAAGGTTTCCTGGACCAGATGGGGCGTAAGAGGGAAAACTTATATCCAGGGTGGTACCTAGCTAGACACTCCAGTAGGGTCATTGCCAGTTATTAAATATGGAAATATTCTGTACTGGTTCATAACTAGCAGCTGTCCTGAGCCCCCTGAGTATACCCCGGCCCCTGTTGCTATTCTGTCCACTTGGCCTCTTGCACAGGACATTGTCTTCCCCAGCACCCAGCAACTAAATGGTTAACCACCTGGCACAGCAGGTAGTTATTTTCTTTTTATATATATATATTTTAAATTATCACCTCCTGCCTACATCTCAGTGGAGCCTTCCAGCTCTAAGAAGGCATTGAAGAACATCAGGTAGAACTGGTCCCAGCCTGGGAAACTTGGGTTTTAACCCAGTCCTTGCCCTCTTCTCACTGGGTAGGTAGGAAGTTAGACTGGAATGTCCTTTAGGGCCATCCTACACTGACAGAGGCTTAGCACAGGCTTTGGCATCAGGTCGACCTGCAGTTGCATCCCAGGGCTTCCCGGCTGTGTGGCTGCCCTCATAGGTCACGCTGCCTCTGGGAACCTCATTGCCCTGTCCGTTGAGTGGACATGGTAATGTTTACTCTTTAGGGTTGTTGTAAGGAATAAATTAACCATACCTCTAAAAATCCTAGCACCCATTGATGCTAGATTTTAAAAATATATATTTATTTATTAATTTTGGATTGAGTATACTATATGCACATTCAGAAGATCCAAAAGGGTTGTATCAGTCAGAGTCCTGGCAGGAAAGGGTATATTCCAAGGGTTTAGTTTATCGGAGTTTAATGAAGGTACTGCTTGCACAGATGTGGGCAAAAAATTAACAAGGAGTGTTAAGGCATCCAGGACCAGCAGCCATGGGAAGTGTTCTGCCGTGAGCGGGTCTGTGCAAACCTATCCCCAAAGTGCAAAGGAAGCTGAGAGCCCGAAGAAAGAGGCTGATAAATCCAGTTTCTCAGAAAGAAACACTTAATAGGAGCTTTTGAAGAGAAGCCGTGTCCCCATGGCCACGAGAGAAGAAGATAGATCCCCCGTGCGGGTACCCGCACCATCCCCCTGAGACCCAGGGCTTATGTTCGGTAGGGAAGGAATGTGCAGGACAGTTGAAGTCGGCCTCTCAGGGAAAGGCAAGAATTTGCCTAAGGGCAGGATTTATGGTAAGTACATGAAAGTAGAAATCTTAGAGGTGTTCCCAGAACTGGGGTTAATCAGAAGTCAACATGGCGAGTTAGCATCCAAGATGGAGTTGCTTTAGCCTCCTCAGGAAGCTCCTAGTACCCCCAGTCTGAAGGGGCAAGGGGGGAATGGTGTGATTACTGGAGTCCAGGGGTGAGAGCTGTGGCTGTGGAGGAGGGAGCCAGGCAGGAAGAGAGAGAGAGGAAGGGAACCTGGACAGCCCTTTCCTCCTGCCCTCCAGCCTCTTGCTGGTGCCTCCATCGCCTTGGGCTGGACCTGCTGGAAGCCGGTGAGTAAAGGGCTGCAGAGTGATGCAGGATGTAGAAGACAGTCTCCCCAGTATTGCTACATAACAGTCCTTCAAATGGCTATACCATAATTTACTTAACCAGTTCCCTACTGCTGGCTTTGGGTTTATTTCCAAACTTCTGCTGTTACAGTGTTGCAATAAGTGCCCTTATACATGTGTCATTTTACACAGTTTGAGTGTATCTGTTGGCCCCATTCCCGGGAGGAGGCACAAAAACATGTAGATGCTAGATTTCTAAAGAAAAAGAAAACGTTGAACAGATTTGAAAGAAATATGAGTATATTGAAACATGGAAAATTATTTAAGTGAATAAAAGTATAGTAGAAACAGCTATCACTTCTGTAGTGCTTACTCTGTGCAAGCCACTGTTTTTAGCCCTTTATGGATATTAACTCATTCAATTTTCATAACAACCCTGTGAGGTAGGTATTATTATTGTCTCCTTTGTGTTAGTTATATATTGCTGCCTAACAAATTATCCCCAAACAGAGCAGCTTAAAACAACACACATTTGTTGTCTTACAGTTCTGTAGGTCAGGTGTCAGGGAATAGGAACTGGGTCCTTTGGCTCAGGGTCTCTCACAGGCTGCAGTTAAGGTGTTGGCCAGGGCTGTGGTCTCATCTGAAGGCTCCACTGGGGAAGGATCCATTCCAAGTTCAAGCACTTGGTTGTTGGCAGCATCCAGCTTTTTGCAGCCCATTAAACTGAGGACCTCAGTTCCTCTCCAACATGGCAACTTGCTTCATCAAAGCCAGCAAGAGCGTCTGCTAGCAAGAGATAATTCACGTCTTTTATAAACTAATCATGGAAGTGACATCCTGTTGCTTTTGCCATATTGTGTTCATCAGAAGCATGTTACTAGGTCCAGCCCACACTCGAGGGGAGGGGATTACACAAGGGTATGAATACCAGAAGCCATCTGAGAAATCTGCTTGTCACCTCATTTTTCAGAAGAGAAAGTGGATTTACAGAAAGCATAAGTGACTTGCCCAGGTCACAAAGCTATTATAGTAAGTGTGAGTCAGGGGTTCAAACCCAGATAGCGTGACTTTGATTCCATGCTTGTAATCACTGTGCCTTGAATCTTCATTGTGTTCACAGCCCTTTTCAAAAACAGGTGTGTACATTGTGTTGTAAATGGAGGACAAAAAAAAAAAAGGAGCAAGTAATAGGTGTGCACGTGGACGGAGTAAGAAGGAAGCCTCAAAAGCTAAAATAGCTATTGTGTTAGTGTGGTGGCTTCAGAGTGTTGTTTCTTTAACGTTACAGTTTCTACAGTTTGTAAAATGTCATTCTAAAATTGGACATGGGTTTTTTTTTAAAAGGAAGTTTCCCTGAGCTACTTTGAAGCCCTCTGCCCACTCCACAGTGAAGGCCTCCCTGCCAGCAGCTGGATTCCAGGCTGGACTGCAGGGCCCAGTCCTCTGTGTGGAGGAGGAGCAGAGCCTGAGGTCCCCTCTGTGTCATTTCACTCGTTGTTAAAGTGCAGCCAGACCCCAGTCTTACACAGCCAGGCAATTGCCAGGGCCCAGCGGACCAGCCTTTCTTCCGGGGAGTGAGTGGGGTGCACTGCTGATAACCCAGCTCTGGGCCCTCTCAGACAGGTGGCAAGGATGCTGGGGCCTCACAGCACCCCAGGGGAAGAGGCCGGGCTGTGGCCATCACGGCTGCTGGGCCCTTCTGGAAAGCGGGCTGGAGCTGAAGCAGTGTAGCATATGCATGGCTCAGCAAAGGCTTTGGTGCCAGACAGACCTGGGTTTGGGCTCGAGCCACCTGTGGACTTGCTAGTCATGAGCCTTGGGCAAATGATTTCCCGAGCCTGTGTTTCTTCCCCTGTAGAGTGGATTTTCTTGAGGATGATGTGAGATCACACAGGTTGCTTTAGTTTCCTAGTGCTGCCATAACAAATTACCACAAACCTGATGGTTTAAAACCATACAGACATATTTTCTTACAGTTCTGGAGGTTCCGACCTCCAGTCTGAAACCGGTTTTACTGGGCTAAAGTCAAGGTGCAGCAGGGCCAGTTCCTTCTGGAAGCTCTGAGGGAGGATCGGATTCGTCCTCCTTGCCTTTTCCACTCACAGTGGCCACCCCGCACTCCTCGGCCCCTCCTCCGTCTTGGAAGCAGGTCCCTGCGGCCTCTGCCCCATCATTGCAGCTCCTCCTCTTCTTCTCTGATTGGGACACTGGTGATTACGGTTAGGGCGGCCTGTGTAATCCAGGACAACCTCCCATCTCTAGATCCCTAATTTCCACCTCTGCAAAGCCCCTTTTACCATATAAAGTAACATCCCCAGGTTCCAGGGATCAGGATGGGGTATCTTTGGGGCCATTATTCAGCCAACCGCCTAGGTGGCTCTGGGAGAGCAGCAACTCTAGTTACACTGCCTCCCCCTTCTAGGCTGGGAGCGTCACATAGCCACTCACTCACTGGAGGAGGCTTCTCACCAGGCCGGGGGCTGTTCTCTAAGAAGGGGAGAAGGGTCGCTGTAAAACAAGATCTGGAAGAGGCCACCACTATGGTGAGGGGATTTCAGCGGGGCTTCCAAGATAGAGAGGGCCTGAGGGGTAGCACAGCCCCCCAGCCTCAGAACCGCACCCCAACACCACTCCTCTCCCAGCTTCAACTAGAACAACTCTCCATAGAGCTTACTGCGTGCCCAGCCCTGTGCTAAATATTTTATGTCCATTAATTCGCTCTATTATCCCCACAACCCTATGAGGTAGGGGCTATTCATATCCCCATTTTACAGATGGAAAAATCGAAGCACAGAGAATTTCAGTAAGTCACCCATAGTCGTACAGCTGTGCTCTTAATCACTTCAGAATGCCAAAATGTTAATAGCCATTTTTTTTTCTTTTAAAAAAAATCTGCTTACTTTCCAAAATTTTCTATGAGGAAGCCGTTTTATCTTATTTTATTTTATTTATTTTTGAGACAGGGTCTCACTCTGTCACCCAGGCTGGAGTGCAGTGGTGTGATCACAGCTCACTGCAGCCTCCAACTCCTGGGCTCAAGCGATCCTCCTGCCTCAGCCTCCCGAGTAGCTGGGACTCCAGGCACATACCACCATGCCCAGTTGCCAATTTATTTTCATAATATATATCTTTATCTAGTATTTATATTTATAATGTATCTTATAATGTATAATATCGAGATAAAATACAAATTATGAACATATAGCCTACCCAATGGGCTTTCTTCTTCTCAGTGGTCTTGTTTGTTCTGCTCTCAAGACTTTCCACTCTGTTTTGTCTCTTATCTGACTCTACATCCTTCAAGAGCAGGGGCTGTGTCTGGCTCAACTCTCATTATAATAATAATGGGCAGTGACTTAACCTCTCTCTGCCTCAGTTTCCTCATCTGTAAAATGGTGGTAGTACCTACCTCATAGGGTGGTATGAGCCCTTAGATCATTTCCCATTTTTTCTTATTAGAAGCAGTGTTCATAAATCTAAATATAAGAACTAAAACCATCAAACTCTTAGCAGAAGATATAAGAGTAAATCTTTGTGACCTTGGGCTAGGCAAAACCTTCTTAGATATGACAGTAAAAGTATAGGCAACAAAAGAAAAAATAGCTAAATTGGACTTCATTAAAATTAAAAACTTACTTTAGATAATCCCTCTATGCAAAACTATAAAATGTAAGGAAAAGTACAAAAAAAATGAAAAACTTTTGTGCTTCAAAGGACACCATCAAGAAAGTGAAAAGAGAACCCACAGAATGGGAAAAATACTTGCAAATCATGTATGTGATAAGTGACTTGCGTTAGAATATATAAAGACATTTTACAACGCAGTAATAAAAAGACAAAAAACCCAATTAAAATTGGTCAAAGGATCTGAACAGACATTTCTCCTAAGAAGATACGCACATAGCCATTAATCACGTAAAAAGATGTTCAAGGTCATTAGCCATTATGGAAATGCGAATCACAACCACAATGAGTTAGCACTTCACAGACCACAATTGTGGCTCTATAAAAAATATAGACAATAATCAGTGTTAGGGAGGGTGTGGAGAAATAGGTACCCTTACATGTTCCTGATGGAACGTAAAATGGCACAGCCACTTTGAAACCCGTTTGGCAGTTCCTCAAAAGGTTAAACATAGAGTTACCATATGATGCAGCAATTCTGCTCCTAAGTATATACCCAAGAGAAATGAAAACTTGTACACAGATGTCCACAGCAGCATTATTCATAATAACCAAAAAGTGGAAATAACCCAAATGTCCATCAACTGTTGAACAGATAAACAAAGTATGGTTTATCCACACAATGGAATATTATTTGACAATGGAAAGGAATGAAGTACTGATCAGGCTACGATGTGAGTGAACCTCGAAATGGTGGTTAGATGGCATATCCCAATTTGTTGGCAACCAATAGGATTTTGGAAGGGAATGCCAGCAAGCATTGTTGTAATAATAACAAAAACAACAGTAATAATGATAGCTAATATTTAAGTGCTGGGTTTATGCTAAGCACTTTTGTGCTGTCTCATTTCAGACTCCCAGTAATTTTGTGAGTAAGTATTCTTATCCATTTCACAGTTGGAGAAACTGAGGCTCAAGAGCAAAGGTCAGATACCTAGAAGATGATGGTGCCACCGTTTGGACTTGAGTTTGTCCCTTAATTCTTCTGGGGGGGGCCTTCCTGGTTGGGCACCACCTGCCTCGCTGACCACTGTCTGTCTCTCTAGCACCCAGCACAGGGCTGCAGGAAGCAGGGACTCAGCGCACATTTGCTCAGTGAGAATGAATGGACTCCCAGGTGGAGAGAAGAGGGTCCCCTCAGTCAGGGCTTCCTGACTGTGCCCTTGCCTACATCCTGGGGGGTGGAGGGGGCTCTCTCCCAGGGAGCTAGTGGGCGGGTGGCTGGACCCAGCTGTGGTTCCTCCTCTGACTTAGCCTGACCATGATTGTTCTGGGGGAAATGGCCATGGCCAGCCAGAGCCAGGGCCAAGGCACTATTTTGGGAGAGGGCAGGGCAGTGGCATCTGAAGCATCTCCACCTCAGGAGGACGCTTGGTAGCACCATCCCTGTAACCATGTCTGCAGCCTCCAGGAGGCTGGCGGAGGCCTGAGCAGGGGGTCTCTGATTATCCGCCCCCATCTTCCAAACCTACCATGGGCTTTTTGTGCTGAAGGATTTTTTTTTTACCATTCTAAAGTGAACAGTTCAGGGGCATTTAGTATATTCAGGATTTTTGTTTTAGTCATCTCCAAAAAACTGCACTTCTTATTCGTTTTCTATAACAAGCACTTACATGGCACTTCCTGTGTTCTGGCCACTGTCCTGAGAGCTGCTTCACTGTTAACTGATTTACTCCTTACACCATTCCCTTAGGCAGGTGCTGTTATTATCCCTGTTTTACAGATGAGGAGCCTGGGGCTAAAGATTACAAGGAGCAAAGCTGGAACCTGCACCCAGGCAACCTGGCCAGATTTGTTCCCTGTCACCACTCCACCATGCAGTTCATGGCCTTTGCTCTGAACCCCTGTTCATCCATTGATTTCCAGAACTGTTGCCTGGTTGGCCTAGCAGGGCTGCATTAGGCTGTGAGCTCCCCAGATGGCTGCTGGGGCTATTCATCCCCATCCTTGGTCCCAGCACGTGGAGGACCTGGCCCGGAGTTTGTACCGGTAGGGCAGCGGCTTGGTGTAATGGGTTTAGAGCTTGGGCAGATTCATTTTCTAGTTGTGTGACCTTGAGAAAGTGAGTCTATCTCTCTGAGGTCATATATATTTATAAAGGAGACCATAGCACAGAGCTGGGCACAAACTGCTCAGCAAATAACCAAGATCAGTGTCATTAATAACAGTAGTAGAAGAGACATTTGTTGAGTGAATACATTAGAACAGGGGTCAGCAAACTCTTCCTGTAAAGGACCAGATGGTAAATACTTTGGAGCTTGCAGGTCATATAGTCTCTATGGCAACTACTTAATTCTAGACATTATGATTGAGCATAGCTGTGTCCAGTAAAACTATTTATAGGGACACGGATATTTTTATTTTATTTTATTTTATTTTTTAGAGAGACACAGTCTTACTCTATTGTGCAGGCTGGTCTTGAACTCCTGGCCTCAAGGGATCCTCCAGCCTCAGCCCCCCGAATAACTGGCATCATAGGTAGGCGCAAGCCACTATGCCCGGCAAGGGACATGGATATTTGAATTTCGTACAGTTTTCATGTGTCATAAAATATTACTCTTTTGTTTTTTTCCAACCGTTCAAAAATATAAAAACCATTCTTAGTTCACAGTTGGTACAAAAACAAGCAGCGGGCTGGATTTAGCCTACCACTGTCATCTGCTGATCCCTGCACTAGAATGTAACCTCCGCGGGGATTTTTGGATGTTTGGCTTACTTCTGTGTCCACAGTGCTCAGAACAAGTGCCCAGCACATAGTAGGAACTCTATAAAGTTGTATTACATGAACGAACCAATACATAGAAGTGGATCTTGGGCTGGTTCTTTAAGGACAGGGGCATGGCAGGAGTAGAACAGCCTGAGCAAGAGCCACATGAAAGGCTCCATGAAGCCACCAATGCCTGCTGGAGACAGCTGGGAAACAAGGCTGGCTATCACCAAGCAGTTGGGGGCCTGGGGTTGGGGGAAGCAGGCCAGGGTGGGGGGTGGGTGCTATCAGAAGTGGTTCTGTCGGGTGACAGCCCTGCCCCTATCCCAGAACCACCAGCCTTATTTTTAACTCTGCTGACAAAAGTTAATCCAAATGAAACCAAGAAGAGAGCTGTCTCCCTGTCCGTCTCCTGGCCCCAGTGACTGCTCCCTTCCCTTCTCCCCAGCAGGGTCAGAGCCCCCTCAAGACCCTCACCCAGAGGCATCAGCCTGGAAATAGTGAGTGGTCAGAGGAACAGGAATGGTTTCTGCATTTCCCTAGGGGGCCTTGACTTCCGGAGGGCCACCTGGTGCTTAAAGAAAAACATCCAAGGCTCCTGGGGGGTTCAGCAGGCAGGAACAGCCCAAGATGGAGCTAGATTTTCTCTGTGTGCAGAACACATGCTTCTCAAACTTCAGTGAGCAGTAGGAGAATTTGGAGAGCTTATCAAACACAGATTCCTGGGCTTGTTCCCTTCAAATTCTGATTCAATAGGTCTGGGGTGTAGCCTGAGAATCTGCATTTCTAATAAGCTCCCAGGTGAAGACGATGTGGGGGTGGGGGGCGCTGTGAGTGGTGCCTTCCTAGAAACAATGGCCTCTGGGCCACAGCGATTCAGCCTGCCCTCCTCCCCCCTCCCCCATGAGCCACCGGGTACACCCCATCGAGGCTCCATTGAGGCTGCCTTGATCTGGAGAGCCTTGAAGGCCAGGCCCTGTGATTGGGACTTTATTTTGAGCACAGTAGGAAGCCTTGCAGAGATTTTAAGCAAGAGGCCAGGCCACCCGGTGTGTGGGTTAAGTGAGCTCACTGTGCCCCGTGTGCAGGAGCAGCTGTAGGAACAAGATGGGGGGGCTTTGCAGGAGGAATGGCAGAGGGGTGGGGAGATGGCAGATCCAAGAGCTATAAAGGGATTAGGAGAGGCAGGAGTGAGTGATTGGTTGGCTGTGGATGTTGAAGGAGATTGGGAGGGAGGGTGTGGGAGAACACCGGGGTTCCTGGCCTGAAGGCTGGGAGCTGGGCAGCTGTTCCTGAGACCAGAGCGGGGCGTGGGGAGAAGGGCTCAGTTGTCCAGGCTGATGGGGATGGCAGCGGCGCCTCCTTCCCACACGCAGCCCTCATCAGCTGGGCTGGGTGGCCGCCCCTGCTCGACCCCTGTTCTGGTTGCCCTGGAGGGTCCACAGTTGAACCCCAGAATCTTCCAGGGCTCTGGGGGGAGGCTGCCATTCTTGCCAGAGGAGTCCCGAAACACAGCTTCTGAAGGCAGCAGAAAACGAGCGTCATTCAGCTCACATGACCAAAAAAGGACATTTTCTCAGTTTGAAGGTTTGCCAGCCCTTTCCCTCCTCCCCCCACCTGGGGTTTCAGGTTCCCAGGGAAGTGGCTCTGGGAAGTTTAGGACTTTGTCTCACACGTACCCATGTGCAGGCAAAAGTGAGCCTGGGGATATGCATGTGCCGCACTCGGTTTTAATGTACAAATGTCATTCTTCCCCCCCACCTCCACCGTCACCATTGCCACCACTACCGTCCTCATCCTCATCATCCTCATCATCATCTGGGCTAAACACTTTCACATGCTGCCTCGCGTTTAGTTTTCACAGCAACTTCAGGAGGGGAGAATTATTATCTCCTCTTTACGGGTAAAGAAACTGAGGCACATAAACGCCAAGCCATGCACCCAAGGTCCTAGCGTCCCAGTGGGGTTGGGACCAGGGTGAGGTGAGTGAGGGAGGGATTCAAGTGCAGGGTCCAGTCCAGTCTCTCTTTAAAATTTTCTTCATAGTTCATCAAGGATTTTTTGCATTAATTTTTACTTTTAAAAATACTGCATTAAAGTGTGATTTATCTGTTTCTCTGAGTTTTTTGGCATTCCTGTAAATTTTGCGCCTGAAGTGAGCACCTCAGTCAGCTCACTCTTTCCCCAGCTTTGGCAGAGCCAAAATTGGAATCTGGGGTCAGTGATTTCAAAGCCTAGCTCTTAACTCTCCTCTGGGCTGCCACCTTGCATGGGCATATGTGCACACCTGCATGCATGCATGCATTTATGCGTTCTGTCATCTGGTAAACACTACTGTGGCAGTGTGGCATAGTGCAGAGGACAGTTCTGGGTTTGAAAGCTTACTCCATTACTCATTATTGAGTGGAAGTCAAGTCTGTGGTTCGTGGACAGACCCTAGATCCCAGAACGCCTTGGTTTGAATCCTTACTCTGTTATTTGCCAGCTGTGTAAGTTTAAACGGATTCTTTAAAATCTTCTTGTGCCTCAGGTTTCTCCTCTGCAAAGAGGGACGATAACATCTCAAATGTGTTAATTTCCGTAAAGCCCTTGGCACATAGTAAATGGTAATTATTTTGCATCTGGAAGCAAGATACCTCTCTGCACCTCAGTTTCCCCACCTGTGAAGTAGAAACAGGTAAAAACTACCTCAAGAGCAGTTTTGAGGACTGTAAGGGATAGATAAAAGGCCTGGCGTATAGTAGGAGCTTAAGGAAATTTCTCTTTCTTACTGTGGGCCCAATTCTCTGCTGGAGACTGGGATAAAGAGACATTCACATCACCTCCCTGAGGAATTAACTCATCTGCAGAGAGTGGACACTCTGACTTGACCTTGCAGTTCCCCAAGGGCACCAAGCTCTTGCCCCATCTCTTGCACGAGCTTCTCCGTCTACCTGGCTCACTGTCCCCACCCACCTCTTATGGGCCTAATGTATGTGTTTCTTTAAGTCTCAACTTAAATGTCACACCCTGAAGGAAACCTTCCCTGACCAGCCCACCTGCACCACCATCTCTATTACATCTTTCTGTTCTACATTTTCATTGTGTTCTATACTCTTCCTTCATGGCACGTCTCACAATTGTAATTAAGTACTTTTTATTTAATTGCATTTTCGGGTTTGTTTACCATCCAGCTCCCTCACCTGACAGTGAGGGCAGGAGCTGGCCTGTCTGGTCCACAGGAGTCTCTGTTGTCGGCTCCTGGCCAAGCTCCGCTCCTGGCACATGCTCTAGAATAGCACTCAAGTGCACAAGCTCTGGAGTCATGTTGCCTGGGTTCAAAATCCCAGCTCTTGTGCTTGATGACTCTGTGGACTTGGGCAAGTTACTTAACCTGTTTGTGCCTCAGTTTCCTTTTCTGTAAAATAGGGATAGTCATAACAGCACTAGCTTCCTAAGGCAATAGGATGATTATATGAGATAATCTTCCTAACTCCTTTAGAACCATGCCTGACCCATTTGGAACCAGACGGTTATTATTATAGTAGATACTTCTGTTAGGCTAGACTGACAGCTGAAACAGACATCTCCCAAATCTCAGGTACTTACTGCAATAAAAGTTTAAGATTTGCTTGTATCACATTCAACTCTGGGACTGTGGAAGGGGGGGCTTTGCTCTCTGCAATCATTTATGGGCTTGGGTTCCTTTGAATGTATTGCTTAACTTGGAGTCTACCGGAGGTTCTGTGGATAGAATTTGGGGGCATGGGAACTTGGATGGTGTTTTAGATTAGATTCCCTAGAAGCAGAGCCTGAGATGGGGATTCTTGTGCAAGTGATTTGTTGAGGGGGGCTCTCAGGAGAGAGGGGAGTGCAAGAAGTAGCGTAGGATAGGGAAGAGCTGAGTGAGGATGTGGTCTGACCCACTGGGGGCTCTGGAGAGTGAATCGTACCTACTGTGGTTACAGTTCCTTCCTCCTGGGACAAGTGGGGGCTGGCCAGTGTCAGTCAGTCACTGGTGTGGGCTGCCTGGGTAGGAGGTGGGTGGAGCAGTATTTTAGCTTCTGGAACAAGCTGGCTTCTATGCTTGCAATTCTCTGGGGTAGCAATGAGCCATTAGCAACCAACACTCACAGCACTTAGGGGGTGGGCACATTTGCCTGGTGAAGGGATCTGGGTAGTGTCTACTACGGATGATAAAAGCCACATCTTTATTTTTACTAACCTCTGACTGAAATTTAGCATTTTCTTCAATTATGGAAGTAGGCAATAAACCAGAGTAGTATTAGTAGTATCTGTGACTTTGTCACCAATAGATATATAGAAATCACACATATTTTCAGGTCACATTACTATGTTGCAGATATCCTTGAAATATCCTTTAGGCTAATCTATACTTTTAAATTATAGTGGTTATTAGATTTGATAGATATTTTGTTTAATGTGTTAATAAATGGCATAGATTATTATTACAAATTTGTCCTTTTAAAAGATTTTGGTAACAGTGAGTCAATATAACTGCATCCATTTGTAATTCTATGTATTTTATGCATTTTAAAACATTATGCTGAGAAGGGGTCCATAGGCTTCACCAGACTGCCAAAGGGATCTATGACACAAAAGAGGTCAGGTCCCCCATTCTGAGGCCTTGGTCCCCTCTGCATTCAACCAGCAACAGGGGGGCTGGGGCAGTGGGAAGAGACGGCATAGAGATTTTTATGGGCCGGGTCTGCAAATAGCATACATTGTCTTCCCACAATGCACTGCAGAACTCAGTCACCTGACTATACCTAGCTGCAAGGGAGGCCGGGAAATGTAGTCTATCTGTGCCCAGGAAGAAGAGGAAATGGTCTGGGGAATGTACAGCACCAATAAATATTCATTGAGAGCCTGAGTGACTGATCTCTCTGTCCAGGGTGTCTCTTTGTCGATTGGGGAGAAGGGGCAGAAGGCTGGTTCTCTGGAGGGATCCTGAGCCTCCCACCATATTGTCTCCTTAGGACAAGCCACGCCAAGGCCAAAGCTGAAGCTTCGGAACAGGCTGCCCTGGCTGCGAACCAGGAGTCCAACATTGCCCGCACTTTAGCCAGGGAGCTGGCTCCGGACTTCTACCAGCCAGGTAGGGCCAGCCAGGGAGGGATGGGCAGGGTAGGGTGAGGGCAGTCCCTGGGGTGGGAATTTTTCTTTGCTTGCTGGAAGCTGAGATGTCCAAATGGGTTCATGAATGCCTGTGAGTTCCGGAAACTGTGGGGCATGGTGGGATATCCCCTAAACGTGGGATGGGATGATGTAAGAGGGGATGTGGAGCAACACATCCGCCTTCGTGCAGAGCTTATGGTGGGGGTAGCAGAGGCACTGCAGGTTGTCTGTTCTCTCTGCTCTGAGCAGGGCAGACAGGTGGAGCTGGTGAAGCTTAGCAGGGAGAGGTCACTGGCGGACTAGGGAGCAAAGAGCTTCTTGCACTTGCTCAACAGTTTCAGTCAAGCATTAATTGAGCACTGTCCATGTGTCAGGCACTGTGTGGGTTCTGGGAATAAATAAGTGGGGTCCAGAATCTAGAGGAGCAGAAAATCACAAAGACAATGTAGTTGGGGGGAGGTAAAATGTTCGTTCAAATGCTAACTCCACTGCTTACCAGCCGTGAGACCTTGGACAATGTCTTTAACCTCCGTAAACCTCACTTTCTTGATCTGTAAAATGGGAGTAAGAATAATGCCTACTTTTTTGTGAATGGGTTAAATGCATGTAAAGTATGTGCCCCATCCACCGTAAGCTCTCAATGACTGTGGCTGTTGTCTCACTATTATGGTTAAGTTTCGCGCAGCTTGATGAGCGCTGTGCAGTTAGAACAGGGACCGTGGGAGCTCACGGGAGGCAATTAACCCATTCAGGCAAGGGGAGGTTAGGGAACGCTGCACTCTGGAGAGGCCATTTGAGCTGAATCTTGAAGGCTGAACAAGAGTTTATGAAGTCAGTGGGTCTCAAAGTGGACACAGATTTCTGGGCCCACCCCTAGAGTTTCTGATTCAGTAGGTCAGGGGTGGAGCCATGAATGTGCATTTCCAAGGATCAGGTGAGGTGGATGCTGCTAGGCTGGGACCACACTTTGAGAACTATGGCACCAGGTAGTGCTGAGTGAGACAGGTGAATCAAAAGGAGGGGACTGCAGGTACAAAGGCACAGAAACTTGGAACAGAGTGGCATGCTGGGAGGCTAGATCATGGAATAGGCAGCGGGTGGTGAGAGCGAGGAGGCCCTCCCGCTCTGGTACAGACTGCGTGCGGATGGGGGTGGGGGAGCCCCTGGGGGCGGGAGATGGGCGCTCTCTGCAGTGAATGAGGTTGACTAGATGTGTGTTTTCTGAACATGATTCTGGCTGCAGAAAGGAGACCAAAGGAGACTAGATGGAAAACGAGGAGCACAGCTCTGTGCCTGCGGGGATCAGTCACTTCTGGTCGCCGCGCTCCCCCTGCTGGTCCCAGGGAGAGCGACACTGGCTGGCTGCCTCTGCCTTGTGTGTCTCAGCAACAGCTGTAACTACGCTTGTGCCGGCTCAGCATTTTACACGCATTTTCTCAATTAATCCTTCCATTAGTATTTATGAAATAGGTATGATTAGACCCACTTCTCAGATAAGGGAATGGGAAGAGAACAGTGTCACACTTAACAGGATCACCCCTGGAGCCAGACAGCCTGGGTGCAAGCCCTGGCTCTGCCCTTTGCCAGCTGTGTGACCTTGGGCAAGTGATTTAACCTCTCTGAGCCTCCCCTTCTTCATCTGTAAAATGGAGGTTCACAATAACACCAACTTCGTAGGGTGACTAAAATGATTAAATGAGTTCATATTTGGAAACTGCTTGGAACAGTGCCTGGCACTTGGTCCATGCTATGTGCGTGCTGAGTAAATGAGGCTCAGAGAGGTTAAGTGGCTGGCCCAGGATCACCCAGCAGTGGGCCGGGGTTCCAGTTCAGCCTCCCTGTGTTGCCCCTGGCAGGTCCGGAATATCAGAAGCGCCGGCTGCTCCAGGAGATCCTGGAGAACTCGGAGAGCCTGCTGGAGCCCCCCGAGCGGGGCGCGGGCGCCGCGGGCCTCCCGGAGCGACCCCGCGAGAGCCCACAGCTGCACGAGCGCGAGACCCCCCGGCCCGAGGGCGGCCCCCCGTCGCCGGCCGGGACGCCCCCGCAGCCCAAGCGGCCCCGGCCCGGGGCGTCCAAGGACGGCCTGCTGAGCCCGGGCGTCTGGAACGGTGAGCCCGGAGGCGAGGGCAGCCGGCCGGCCACTCCGTCCGAGGGCGCGGGTCGCCGCAGCCCGGCGCGCCCGGCCACCGAGCACATGGCCATCGAGGCGCTGCAGGCGCCGCCCGCGCCGTCGCGGGAGCCCGAGGTGGCGCTTTACCGGGGCTACCACAGCTACGCCGTGCGCACCGCGCCGCCCGCGCCGCCGCCCTTCGAGGACGAGCCCGAGCCCGAGCTCTCCGGGCCCGACTCCGCGCCCTCGTCCCCGTCCACCGCGCCCTCGTCCCCGGCGGCCACCGCCCCGGTGCTCCGAGGCCCCGCGCCTGAAAGCCCCGCCACGCTGGAGCCCAAGCCCATCGTCCCCAAAGCTGAGCCCAAGGCCAAGGCCCGCAAGACTGAGGCCCGTGGGCTGACCAAGGCCGGGGCCAAGAAGAAGGCACGGAAGGAGGCAGCGCTGGCGGCAGAGGCTGAGGTGGAGGTGGAAGAGGTGAGGCCAAGGAGCGTCCAGGGTCGGGTTCCCCGGAGGCAGTGGGGCTTGAGGCAGGATTCAGGTGCAGGTGATTTCGCGGTTGCTGGGGTAGGGGAGATGCAAGCAGGATAGGGCAGGGGCAAGTCCAGCAGGGCTGTGGATTAGCCGAGTGTAGCCTTGGCCTGATCCAAGGAGGACCTTGGAGCATAAACCCACGGAAGTCTTCCCACCTTGAGGCAGGTGCCTTTGCACTTGCTGTCCCATCAGCAGAGGCAGTTCTCTGGAGCAGGGGGCAGCTGGGAGCCTGAGTGGCTGGAGGGTGGGTGCCCCTGCTGGATCAGGGGATTGGGGCTGGGCACCAGCAGATGCAAGGTGTAGCAGGGAGGGCTTGGGGGGCGGGGTGGAGGAAGGGCCCAGCAGGGCTCGGGCTGTGGACCTCTGGGTTTACGGGAGGCTGGGAGCCAGGGAAGGCAGCAAGAACACTGAAGCTAGGCTCTGAGGGGCTGAAGACTGCGTCCCAGGAGGAATTAGCAGCTGGCAAGGCAGGGCACCTGGGTTCTTGGGCGGATTCTGCATGCCGTGTGGTTTGGGACATGTTCCTGTCCCTCTCTGGACCCTGAGGGATTTGGTTAATTATTTCCAAGAGTCCTTCCAGCTGTGATGGTCTGCCGTCCAGGTTGCAGGATACAGCAGTGAACGAAGCGGGGGATGCTCTTAGGACGGAACTTCCAGAAGTTCCTGCTCCTCTGTCCAGCCTTGCTGTGACGTGGGTGGGAATGTCTCAGAGGCCACAGGGACTCAGACAGCCTCTCTCCACTGCTCCCAGGTCCCCAACACTGTCCTCATCTGCATGGTGATCCTGCTTAACATTGGCCTGGCCATCCTCTTCGTTCACCTCCTGACCTGACGCTCGTCTGCCAGTTGCAGCCGGCTGGAGTAAGGGATGGGCATTCTGGGCTCCAGGGTGGGGGGACGGGGGGCCTACCAGGCACTGGATGACAGTCCTGTGACTGATTGAGGCCCATCGCCCAGCAGAAGCAGGGACCCAGAGTGTGGGTTTGACAGATCATGCCCTCCCAACACACACACACACACACACACACACACTTCATTAGCTCAGCATTTGCAGAGTCCTGCTGTCTATAGGGTGAACACTGAGGCTTCATTCACTCATTCATTTGACTGACATTTACTGCTGCCCTGCTGGGAGCTAGGATAAGCAGGGACTCCCTCCTGCTCTAAGAATGGGGTGAACGCAATGAGGCTAAACCCTTAACTCACAGCTCATTTTGTAAAAGTCTTGCAGTTCAAACATTAAGCAAAACAAACAGATCTTGACTGCCTTGACTGCCTCCCTGCAGGTCCCCACATCTAGACTGTTCCCCTGGGATGGTGGGACCCTTCTCTCTGCCCTCCCTTTCTCTCTTCCCACCTCAGTCCTTAACCCTCTTCCCCCCAAGCCCCACCCCTTCCTCTGTCAATTGGCTTCATCTCAGTTTTCTCGCCACGGTGGCGCTGGGGGGCTGGATAAGGTCCTGTGAGAAGGGGTGGGCTGGTCTGAGCTGAAGGAGAGTGACCCTCATTGGTCTCAGGATGGAGTATCTATTAGACAAAATCTTTCTCCTGCTAGGACCAGCATTTACAGCCTAAATCCCCGCGCTTGGCAATGCTAACAGACTTTCTGCCTCTTGCCTAGCCCCCCACCAAGGACCCCCTTTTTTGATCCTAGCTTAGGTGGGCTGGAGGTTCATATTCAGTCCCAGGAGAGTCTATGCTGTCACCATGTAAATAGCCAATGACAATATTGGCCTGGTAGGTGCTGCCCTGGGGGTGAACACTGGGCTCCGTGGGTTCCATATTTCCTAGGGGACCTGGAAATGCGTCCTGCAGGCACTGATCACTTCAGTGACCTGAAGGATGAAAAGGAGTGAACCAGATGACATGAGGGAGGAGGAAGGAAGGGGGTGTGGACCAGCAAAGGGAGCAGCACATGTGCATAAACAGAGGCAGGCGTCCAGGGCCAGGGGAGGCCTTGAGGACTTGCTTCTGATCCTGCTGAGTATCTGGGCCAAGGGCTGAGGCTGTCCTGGGGGATGCAGAGGTGGGATCTTTCCCAAGGAAGATCAAGCCTGAGGCTTTAGCCCTATACCCTGATAGGTGACTCAGCCTCAGGGTGCTTCTTCTGTCCCTCACCTGACCCTGTTGCTGTCTCTTTGCAGAGCCAGGAGTTCCTGCTGAGGACATGAGGTCCCATCTTTCTGCAATGCCAGGCAGGGTGGCCAAGGAGGACTGGACTCTGGACCTGGAGCCCGGGGGTCCAGCTCACATTCATACCACAGAGTTTAAGGAGGCCTCCTGCAGCACCTGCACTGGGTGGCTGGTGGTGCCAAGAAGAATAGAATGTGCTGGGAACCTCCGGGAGCGCTCTGCCCAGGGGCAAGGGAAGCCCCAAGGGAAGATCCCTGGTCCCTTGAGCTTCCTGATCTGCTCCTGTCTTTCATCCTCATCCACTTCCCCGCCTTGCCCCTAAGTCACCCCCTCCCTGGGCTTTTGTGTGTTTTGGGAGAAGTCACCTAACCAGGATATTAATATTAAATCCAGTCTCCTCCCTCCTACCCCATTGCCACTTCAATTTAGCCCTCTGGCTGTGGGCTGAGGCC
The DNA here is from genome assembly GCA_023783475.1 of Daubentonia madagascariensis. Lineage (NCBI taxonomy): Eukaryota > Metazoa > Chordata > Mammalia > Primates > Daubentoniidae > Daubentonia > Daubentonia madagascariensis. The sequence goes on along the minus strand of JAKFHU010002136.1, from coordinate 26,346,771 downwards.
TCCCAGTGAAGCTGGGGGGGAGGTGGTGCTGAAACCCCTTGTGGCAGGCAAAGGAGACCTGCTCAGACCAGTGCAGAGGCCTTTCCTCATGCATTCTGGACCCAGTGCACTCTCCCTCCCTTGCTTACAGATGTTCTGGATGACAGAGGAGATGGACAAGCTCAGTGTGAATATCCCAGTGCTCTGCCTCCTCCCACCAGTCCAGTTAGTTTCCCTTCTGGACCAATAGAAGAGGGAAGATGATGAAGTCTCTAGCTGGGAAGCCACTAGCCCAGAGGCCGGGGGTGGGGATGGGAAGAAGGGTTAAGGGGCAGTTATGTCAGCCCCTGTTTTTCAGTGTGTCTGAGCCTGAGGCTGGGATTGCGTTTAGGGCTTCCAGTGTGCTTGGGGTGCTGACGGGTCACGTGCAGGATCCCTGGGGCTGGCGGGATACAGCTGCTGTGGCCCTGTGAATTGGTTTGTCCCCTTCCCCCACCAGGGCCCACTGCAAGCTCAGGGGAGCATGGCATGGAAGCCCAGGGAGGTTTCCCTGGGGCGGACTCTCAGGCAGGTGCTGTAGACAGGCTGCTTGTCAAGAAGCATTTCCCAGGAAGAGGGGAGCAAGTGTGGGGCTCCAACTGGGTGCCGTCTGTGCAATCAGAAGCCCGTTTGGCTTGCTTGGCAGAAGACAATACTTGCATGTACCTCACTTAAAGATGTTTTATACCACATTGGCTCTCTGGGCCTTCGTGCTTGCTGGGATTGGGGTTGGGGCTGAAGGCTATGTTTCCCTGCCCCTGGGAGGAGGGAGGGAAAGGGCTCCCAGGCCTAGTTTTGGGGCTGGCATTTGGGGTAAAGGTTCAGGATACTCCAGTCTGTGCAATAATAAACCTGCATCTGCTCACGGGCTGTGGCTGGGCTGCAGTGTCTGCTGGTGGGCCCAGGGTGAGGGCTGGCTGAAGGAGGGTGGGGGGAAGCTGGGGACACCATCCTGCCAGTCTGTGTCCTCCCTCTCCATTGTGGTTCCCTTGGTACCTCTTGGGCAGCTGAGAGGTTTCAGTTCTGGAGGGGGGGGGTCAAAGGCCACAGACCTTCCACATTGGATTCTGAGTTTCTAAAGCAGACTTCCAGAAACTTCTCTGTGCAGCTCACAGTAGAAGCAAGAGTCTGCCCTTTGAGGTGGAATCCCCTGGGCTCCAGTCCTGGCTCAGCTGCTTTCTTCACTTCTCCGAGTCTCAGTTTCCTCATCTGTAAAATGGGGGTAATAACAGTGCTTACCTCCTGGTGTTGTAGTGAGGATTACATTCAATGTGGAAGCTTATGTAAAGCCAGCTGCAGTTGAAAAATGGAGACGTATCATTATTGTTATCATGCACAGTGCTGTTAGCTCCGCTGCAAGCCCTCTTGTATTTTAATGGAGAACCCTGGGAACCCCAAAGTGGTGGAGATGATTCAGGCACCAGTTGTACCGTCATAAAATATCTCAGTGAGAATGGGGCCCAGACACCATCTCTACACGCCACAGCGGCTCAGAAAAAGGACTCGCCCAAGGTCAAACACACAGCATGTCAGTGGTAGGAAAGCAGTTCTCTTGATTTGTTTGGAAATGAGCCCTGTTCATGAAGTTTCTCTCAAAGCCAGTGGCTCCCAGCGAGAGGGTTGGAGGGAAGGGTCCCCCACCCCACCAGTAAGCTTGAGTTCAGACACTCCCTGCAATGAGTCAGGAGTCCTGATTCTCTCCCCGGCACCACCACCGACTTGCTGTGTGTCCCCTCGCTCATTCGCTCCCTCATTCTGTGCCTCAGTTTCCTCTTCTGCCAAGGAGACTATGATCCCTGCTGCCAGCCATAGGCAATGCAGTTGTGAGACTCAGATGAGGTAGATTACGGGTGGCTAAGGTTTTCAAAACTCTGAAATGATCCCGGAGTCTTCAGGAAGAAGGACGGGCTTGGAGGAACCACAGGAGGGCTGGTGGGAGCAGGAAGGAGGAGGGATTGTTTTAGTCTACAGGGACATTGATAAAACCCACAGAGGGGAGGGGGCGGGCAGCCAGCCTGGTCAGCTGGTCTGCAGACGAGGCGTGTGTGTGTGTGTGTGTGTGTGTGTGTGTGTGTGTGTGTGAGAGAGAGAGAGAGAGAGAGAGAGAGAGAGAGAGAGAGAGAGAGAGAGAGAGAGATGGGGGAGGCTGTGCTACTCACCTTGGATGGTTTGGGAAGAAGGATGCTTCCTGAGCCCCGGAGACAGACAGGTAGGTTTGGTTGGAGACAGCGCCCCCTGGTGGCCCCTGGAAGAAGCCACCTCTTCCAGGCTTGACTCCAGGCAGCTCTAGGAAGTCTGACCCGTCCCCTGCCACGTCCTGGATTCACTTAAGGTGTTTTGTATCATGCACGAACTTATGAGCATTGCAGGGAATTACATTCCTGCCAAACAAAGCACTGATTAAAGAGAGAGGTAATGGACTTGCGAAAATATTTGCTCTTAGTTCAACTCTTGTTCCTGCAAGTAAAATTTACCATGAAGACACGACTCATATGGACAGAGTTTGAAACCAATTGTGGGAGTAATTTTGGAAAGTAAATTTTGGAAAGTAAATTTTGAGACAGAAAGATGTCTCAGTGACAGCATCGAATGTGGCGAAACTCCTCATGATACCCAGTAAGAGAAGACACTTTCTACTATTAAAGACTCTGACAGTAATTAAAATGACAAAGATTTTAGTCAAATGAAGACCATCAAAAATTAAACTTTTTGCATTTAAGGGACCTGGAAAAGCCTTCCTTGAGAAGGCAGTTCTTATTATATAAGAGCATTTCTGAAGGAGAGAAACCGTATGAATATATTAAGTGTAGTGAAGGTCTCAGGGATAAGTCAGACTTCGTCGTCCATCGGAGAACATACAGAGGGAAAAAAACCAATGACGTAATGAATTCAGAAAAATATTTAGGCAGCAGTTAAATCTTACTGTACATCAGAGAATTCCTTCGGGGGAAAACCTTAATGTAATGAATGTGGCAAATCCTTGATGCACATCATAGAACTCACACAGGTGAGAAATTATGTATGTAATGAATGTGGAAAATTCTTTGTAGGAAGTCATGTGTCATTTTACATCAGAGAACTCGTACAGGAGAGAAATAATGTAAATGTACTGTATGTGGGAAATCCTCCACTAACAAGTCATCCCTTATTGTACATCAGAGAATACACACAGGGGGAAAATGTAATGTATGTAATATGTAATATAATGTATGAAAATGAAATATGTAATGAATGTGGGGAATCATTTGCTCAGAAAGAGATCCTCAAAGGATATCATAAGAGAATTCATGCAGATGTGAAACCCTATACATGGAAATCATGTGTGAGATAATTCAGGCATCATAATAATACAACCCTCACTGTACATGTGGGAACATACATGGGGGAAACCCTATGAATGTAGTAGATGGGAAATACTTTATAGTATCTCACTACACATGAGAGAGTTCATAAATGAGAGAAACACTGGGAATGTAAGGCATATGGAAACTTTGTCATTGACAAGTCAACCCTCACTGTACATCACACACAGGCAATAAGCCCTATAAATGTAATAAATGTGGGAAATCATTTGGTCAGAGGAGATCCTTCAATATACATAAGAGAATACACACAAGGGGAATCCCTTTGCATGTAAGTGGTGTCTAAAGTCATCCAGCTAGAAGTCAACCCTATTGTCCATTAGAAAACTAACATCCCAGTGGTTCTCAATGTGTGGTTTCTGGACCAGTGGCAGCAGCCACAGCAGCATATGGAAACGTATTAGAAATACAAACTCTTGGGCGGGTGGACCTACAAAATCAGAAACTCTGGGTGTGGGCCCAGTAAACTGTTTTCATAAGGATGCTAATTGATTCTGATGCATGCCTAAATAGTTTGGGAACTATTACTATATAAGAAAAAAATCCTACAAATGTTATCATTTTTGAAATGCTTTTACCCAGAATTGATAACTATGTCCTCATTCAAGTACCAAAGTGGAGGGAAAACATTATAAGTATAATAAAGGTGGAAAATCATTCAGTCAGGAGTCAGATTTCTTTATATGACAGATAACTCATTTAAGGGAGAAACCCCATGAGTGTAAATATAATGTGGTAATTTGTTCTAGCAGAGACCACATCTCAGTGCACCTCAGAGAACTCACATAGGTGAGAAATCTTATGTGTGTCCTGAATAGAGGAAGTCCTCTGGCAGATTGGCAAGTCTTATACATCAGAGAATTGACGTAGTAGTGAAATCTATGGATATAATCTATGTGAAATCCTTTTGTCAGAAGTCAGCCCTGTTGTATACCAAGAGAAGCCATGAATCTATGAATGTAATGAATGTATGGGATAATAGTCTACCAAAAGTCAACCTTCAATGTACCTCAGAAGATTCACAGAATAGATACCGTAAGAAGGCCACGAAGATAGGAAATCCATCCCAGAGATTCATGGGGTGGATATTTAATAAAGGAGTGAAAACTTTGAAAAATTTTAATGGGTAAAAGCTAGCAATAAAGAATTGAGACATATTTTTCAAAGAATTCTACTTTTATGAAGTCATCAATTTAAGAAATATGGAAAAGCAGTTTCCCAATAAATGATATATTTATTGTCATATTTTAGCTATAGTATGAAACTTTGTCTAGAAAAATTAACAAAATATTCATGTATAAATAATCATTCTGTAAGCAATATGAAGGTTAGAAAAGCACAAACAAGACAAATAACCAAATTAAAATTATATTCAGTGTACACATGAGCAACGTCAGAGTTATGCTGAGTCTATGTTTGTAAGTATGCTACATAACTAATTTTATATATGATTTGTATATATGGTTGTGGGTTACAGATACTTATGAGTAGGTAAGTATGTGCTAGAATCCTAAAAAAAGAACTACAAAGATTTTCTCAACATGTATTAATAGCATATATCTTTATGTCTTAGTACAATATATATTTCAAATAAAATATTATTTGACATTTAAAATACTGTATTAATCCCTTATCTATTCTTTTCTGGCATATACATGTTTATGGTCCATTTCCTGGATTTCAATTTTAAAAAACCACTATATTTTCTAGTATTAATAGTTCTGGGTCTATGAAAGTGTTTGAAAGCATTCTCACAAATAATATGCAACAGTAAGATACAAATCATTTACACAAAGTAAATGTAAGAAAAATTTAAAAAGCATTATAAGATAAAAATAAGCATTTTAAAAACCTGTTTTATGTCCTACTAGTTTCCAGAAGGTGCCTATAAAATACATTGGGACAAAGACCAAGTATTATGAAAGCCAGAAACCATATGTATATTTGTTGTGATTGATAAGATGTTACAGGTTGAGTATTCCTTATCTGAAATACTTGGGACCAGAAGTGTTTTGGATCTTGGATTTTTCCAGATTTTGGGATATTTGCATTATACTTGTTAAGCATTCCTAATCAGAAAACCTAAAATCCAAAATAATCCAACGATCATTTCCTTTGAATCATGTCAGTGCTCAAAAAGTTTTGAGTTTTGGAGCGTTTCGGAGTTCGGATTTTTGGATTAGGGATCCTCAACCTGTATTATATAATATGTTGTATAAATACCTGACTTTTAAGATTTAATTTATAACCACTTGTGTAGCATGATTAATTTTCTAACCAACAGTCATTTCTCCTACTATTTCACTTGTTGGCAAAGATTCTGTAATAGATCTCGACTAGACTAAATCAGTCTTATTAATTATGTTGGCAGTGTTTGGTTGGGGATGGGTATGTTTGCCCTATTCTAGCAAATGAGATCTGTGTGGAAGAGTTGTGTCCTCAGTGCTACCCATGGGTGGTAGTGAAACCAATGGTTTCACCATTTTAGTGCTACCCGTGGGGGCATGAGGAAGAGCGTTCCTGCTTCTGCTGCCATAGCCACAGCTGATGTGCCCCTCTAGGTAGTTGCTGGAGCTCCTCTGGGTCTCACAGAGTATAGGAAGACCACAGTTCTCTAATATCACTGAGCCATGGAACTAACCACATTTATTATCAAATTAAATAAATTGCCCTTATTATTTAAGTGAATTGGCTATGAGATTTTCTTTTTTTTGAGGCTTGAAGGCATTCTAGCCTAATGGCAATCTACTTTTATAAAAGGTAAATACTTATAATTATGAAATTTATGTAGGCCAGGCAATTTACATATAGAGATTTTTTTAGGGAATACTTCTTTCTTTTGGTAAGTCTATTAAGGGATCTCAACATGATTTAAACTGTAAATTTTCATGTAAACAGTACAAGTATCAGAAATAAAATTGGTCTTTAGGTGCTTCAAGTTTCTGATTCTTTTATATGAAGACAAGAACTATCATTTGCAGGCAAGTCCCTATTTGTAAAGTATGAAATAGATGGTGTTTTAGCACAAGCTCACCCAGAGGGACACTGGGAACGTTAGTAAGTGAGGCCACTCCTACTTCCCTGTGGTTTGGTTCCCAGACCCGGGTGTTCTTCCTGTTGGGGACTTAGTGCCAGATAGAGGTCTCTAAGGCACCTCTCGGATGATGCACTAGCTACACCTTTAGCAGGCTGTCCCAGTGCTGTCAGACTGGATGTTTCTGGATGGTGCAGTAGGTGATACTACCAGCGGATCCCATGGTCATGGGCTCACTCCTGCCCCTTTTTCTCTGTGAAATGGGTCCCGTGGCTGGATGCTGTGGGTATGAGGTCCCAAGCCTACATATCAGATAGTGAAGCTGGCTAAGTCTTTGTTGGCAGGAAAGGCAAACTCATACCGAGCTCAACTCAGAAAAGACTTTCCATCACCACTATCTTTCAAGGCTGTATTTGAGGGTGGCCATAGCCTAGCTGCCACCCAATTTTGGCTTTCATTCACATGCCAAGATAACCCACCTTTAAACAATTTCAGGAATTTTCTGCCCCCTTCTGCTGGTTGTACAGGGTGCCTCATAAAGCCATAGGTGTGAGCTGAGGGAGAGGTACTGTACAATCATCTTAGGTTGACACATGGGGTCTGGGTGACCTTCATTCGTAGCTTACTTGTGCCTTTTGTCCTGGTCAAGCTTGATTCTCCAAATACTATTTCCATCTTATGATGGATTTCTGCTGAGTCCACTTGACTTTATTACTTGGTGGATCCAATAGAACCCAGCTTGTGATAGGCAGTCACAGACTCATGGCCACCTGGTGGCCTATGTTCAAGTGTTCTGGCTCCACCATGGCCCAGGAGCCCACCAGGAGTTGTTTTTCAAAAGGTGTATAACTCCCTGCTAAAAATGGCATGGACTTGCTTCACCCCCAGGGACCTGTGTTGTGGTTCTCCCTCTTGGATTTGGAGGACTCCACACTGCATCTTCCACCACCACTGGGACCCCCACCACCAGGCTGGTTCCTGCTCCTTCCTACTGCTGGTGTCACTCAATGCTGGTGGCCTGGTGTGTCCCACCAGGTATATGGGCTGGGGCATATACCAAGTGTGGAATGTGTTGCTTCCAGAATCCAACCCTGTGTTGACTTCCATGTTGTACTTTTTTCTTTGTGGTAGGGGATGACAGAGGCAGAAGTGTTTCTTTTACTTTTGAAGGGATGTCCCAGCACACCTCTGACCTGTGGGCCCCCTAAGACATTTACTGAAGCGAGAGTCCCTGAATCTTTGTAGGGTTTATCGCCCACCCTCTGGAGTGACATGACAGTGCCTCCAGCATGCACCTCTTGCTCTTCTTGCCTGCTCAGTCTGACATCATCGATTTTATAGATCAAAGTCATGTTCTATAGCATATCCAGATGGCCCAGGTCTCTGGATTATATTATGATGTTGCTATAGCCCTGAGGCAAAACTGAACATATATTGTTTGTGTATCCCATATGAAAGGGAGCTGCTTTTGATCCTTGCTCCTGAGTAGGATAGAAAAGGAAGCACTCACCAAATCAGTGTTTGAATACCATGTACCAAAGTCTGTATTAACCAACTTCAGCAAAGACACCACGTCCAGCATGGTAGCTGTGACTGGGCTACTACCTGGTTGAGCTTGTGGAAGTCTACAGAGTTACCTTTTTTTTTTGGTTCCCTTTCTTTGAGGGATGACATTCTTGTGCTTTGTTGGTGTCCAGGGTTTGAAAACATTGTTTTCATATATTGACTTCAGTTTTCTAGTTGTTTATGATGGAAAATCCAGTCTAGTACCAGTTACTTTGTAATGTCCAAAGGCAAAAGAGGCAAAATATAATTAGAGTAGCAGATCCCCACCAGGACAAATTTGGCAAATAGACATACACAGGTCATACGAGGTGTAATGGAAGGTAAGTTGAAATCTGTTTTGTGTTTCTCTCGATATGGTAAACTGTTACATGACTTGATCCATCATAAAGAGAAAAATGTATTAGTTTCTCTAGGGAAGGCAACATTTCCTGCCACTGAAATCTAATGTATGTTTTTCTGTGGTTTTCATCTAGTAATATCCTTTATTAATCCTGAGTAATCCTGAGTATCCTTTATTAATTAACCCTGAGTAATTCAGCCTGACTCCAGGGCCCACAATTTTGACCTTCACCCTCCACTATCTCTTGGTGGTAGAGAGGGTACTTGGTGTACTATATGTCTAATTACACCCTGGAATTACATGCAGTTATAGAATATCTTTGTGCATTGCAGCTTTGCTCAATGTCAGCAAAGGACATCAAAGCAAAATTTACAGTTTTTCAAGAGACCAAAATACTGTTTAAGAGGTAGTTTTTTTTTTCCTAGCCCCATCAACTATGAAGTAAAGTAGTTGTTTTTTTTTTTTTTTTTAATAATATACTTGATTCCAGTATAAAACCAGATTTTCTGGAGAAATAAATGGCTTAGATATCTGATATCCTTAGATATCCTTTATTTTTCTAATTTGCTATAAATATTTATTCCAGCTAGTCTCTTTTATAAAAGTTAGAGTATTTAACATTATATTCTCTGGCAAAAGCTTCATTACTTGCCATACACAGTTCAGTATTCACAGGGGCATGTGCCTCTCCTGAGAGTTTCAGATTAGTAGTTTGAAAGTTATACATTATGCTTATGTTCTTTTAGTATTTATAACACTTGTCAGAAAAGCAGTTCTAGCACATAGAAATTACAGCATTCATCCTTAAATTATCCAAGTCTGAACTATAATCTATCACTTTACTGTATTGTAAATTTAAAAAACTTAATATTTTTTTTGATGCCTCAGTATCCCCACGAATAAGCTGTGAGCATAGTGCCCAGGTGACCAGGTGTGTCAGGCTGGTTCCTGGGACAAGTTCCCCTCCTTGCTGTCCCCTGACTGTGACCTAGTGCCTTTCAGACACACCAATGGACTCCCTCATGCCTTTGCTGTGTACCCACCAGACCTGGCCCCCAGTAAAGGCGCTGGCCCACGGGGCCTTGCTGTCTCGGCTCTTCCATGTGATCGTCCGTGTGGCGTGCGGCGCTTTCTGTCTCCAGGACCTGCGAGTGTAATAAATCCCTGAATTTCATACGCCTCTCCAAGTGTGTTTTCACAGCTGTGTTGGAATGAGCCTTAAAGACCCCACAAGGAGAATTTCCTCCCCCGTTTACAACACACTCTTCCTGGGTGATAGAATACAAGGCCCTTAAAATACTTTAATTCTGTTTACACCCGTCTTAGATTTTTATTTCTACTGTTTTTAACCTCACAAGACATTATTTTTATGCCGCTGTTAATTTAGATTTGCCCACATAGTTAACATTGTCTTCACTCTTCATCCATCCCAGACTCTCCATCTGGGAAAATTATCTTTCTCCTTCAAGTGCATTCTCAAGTGCAATTTATCACTTCTCTTCTGTGTCTTCTTTTAGCCTAATTAAAAAATAAATTGTCCTTTGGTGAGGGTATATTGTGCAGTATTTCCCCTAGATAGGCTAATGGGTCTATACACTCTGAGGTCTCGCCTGTCTGAAGACGACTTTCTTCTTGCCCGAGTCATCAGTGGGACCCCGGCTCTATATGGTATTCTTGGATGACAGCGTCACAAATGAGAAGTCTGATGGTCTGAGTCACTCTTTGTGTTCTGTGAGTGAACTCTTCTTTTTTTTCCCTCTGAAATCTGGTAAGATTTCCTCCTAAAATTCAGTGTTCAGAATTTAAACAGTGTATGTCTAAGGCAGGTTCTAAATTAATTAATCCTGTCCTATAAACAAGGTGCCATTTCTGTGTGACAATTCAAGTCTCCCGCTCACTGAACATGTCTTCTCAAATACGATTAATTGTCAACTCTCTTCTAGTTCTATATTTTCCTGGACCCGCAGGTATTCCCACTAGCTGTTTTGGATCTGCCTCCCAAGTGTCTTACCTTCCTCTCTCATGGTCTCCCTGTTTTTTTAATCTCTATGATGAGACATCTTGTCCACTTGGTTTACCAAGATTCCCATTTATTTCAGCTCAACTATTGGATATTTCTTTTAATTTCTGAAACGTTTTGCCTTCCAGAAAGTCTCTTACTGGGCCCAAGTTGAATTTTCTTGGAAGTTCTTATTTATTTTTGATTAAGTTTTTCTCATCTCTTCCATTAATTCTTTGATTTTCTTGAGGAGTTAATTGTACAAATTGCTCTTCTTTTTCCTTTTGCTTTTTTATCCTGGGGTAGATAATGGAGCCAGTGACAATAACAACTACACAAAATCTAACAATCAGACACTAAGTATTTTAAATGTATGATAACATTTAATCCTAATAATGGTATAATTAGATGGACGTTATCATTATCCACATTATACAGATCAGGACACCGACAGCCAGAAAAATTACATAATTTACCCTGAGTAATTCAGCCTGACTCCAGGGCCCACAATTTTGACCTTCACCCTCCACTATCTCTTGGTGGTAGAGAGGGTACTTGATCTCCTCCAGTTAATTGTTTTTCTTTGCTTATTCTTGGCCTTTGCTTTCTCCGAGCCCTCCTATAGGTCAGGATGTAAAAGTGTTGATCAGGGCAAAACAGCAGGGAGTAGAATGCATGCCCTTATATCCTGTGAGCTCTTATCTAACAAGTTGGCAACTGTAAATACATCAGATACTTAGGAAAACTTTGTAGCTGCATTTAAAAATACTCTCCCAGCTGCAGAGAGTTGAGTCATGCCTGCTTCAGGTCTTTGGTATTCAGCCAAATAAGCCCATGCTCAGCAGAGGGCACCCCTTTGTGCATATCAGGGGCCAGCAAAATAGGGTTGGTGGGCCACATTTGGCCCACTGTTTTGTTTCAGTAAGCTAAGAATGATTTTTACATTTTTTAATGGTTATAGTGGGAAACAAAGGAAGGATATTTCATATTAATGTGAAAAATTATGTGAAATTCACATTTCAGTGTCATAAATAAAGTTCTACTAGAACACAGCTATGCTCATTTATTTATGTATTTTTAACCTCCATAATGGCAGACTTGCATAGTTGTGATAGATAACCACCTGGCCTGGAAAGCCTAAAATATTTACTTTCTGCTCCTTACAGAAAAGGTTTGCCAGCCCCTGATCTAGATAATTCAAAAACATCTACTGACTAGACTCCTTCAGGGAGCACAGGAAGTCCTAGGTCTCACTTAAGACCTGGTGGAGACATGAGCTTTTGCCACTTCATGTTTTGTTTTACAGGAAATAAAGGATCATCTAGGCTCCAAGTCCCGGAGATTTTGGGGACAGGACAGGAACTGGATAGGGCTGATCTGACAAAAACAAAAACAAGACAAATGCTCCTTCTAAGCTTCACTATTCTGCTAGTTCTAGATTTTGAGTAACTCTGTCAAGAGTATGGTAGGAAGAATAATGCCTCCCCTAAAGGTGTCCATGTCCTAATTCCCAGAACCTGTGGGTATGTTACCTTAACATGACAAAAAGGAATTAAGGTTGCAGATGCACTTAAGGCTGCTATCATCTGCCCTTGAGTTGGGAAGTTTATCCTGGATTATCCAGCGGGGCCCAATCTAATCACCTGATTCCTTAAAAGCAGATGGCCATTTCCAGCTGAGGTCAGAGGAGATGTGATGATGGCTGTAGGGTCACACAGGCTATGTTGCTGGCTTTGAAGGTGGAGGAGGGGCCATGTCTAAGGCATGCCACTGGGCTCTAGACACTGGAAAGACAAAGAAGCAGATTCTCTCCTAAAACCTCCAGAAAGGAACACAGCCCTGCTGACACCTCGATTTTATCCCAGTGAGATCCCTGCTGGACTCTGACTTACAGAACCATGAGATAATAAGATAACAAATTTGTGTTGTTTAAATCCACCAAATTTCTGGTAATTTTTAATGGCAGCAGTAGAAAACTAATACAGAGAGTGAGCTGGGCCTGCCTCTTAAATCACCATCTTGCCAGATTTTCTTACATCTATGGTATAATTTTTAGCTGTCTAAATATGTTTAGAATCATGTTATGTTTTAGAACTAGAAAGAACCTCAGAGCACATCTTGTGAATGTCCTATTTTATGCTTAAAAATAAAATAGTATCTGAATCTTTTAAATTAACTTCTTGTTTATCATTGATGGACAGAGACTGAAACTTGACTCTTCTTGTTCCCAGTCCAGAGCTATTTGCACAATATGATCAGTCTCTCTTCAGAAGAACTATAAAGTGGATGCATGTTCATTGTGCATAACTTCTACAAAAGCAAACTTGATAAATGGAAGATTCCATTTTAGTAATGTTTGAAAAGTCCAAATAATAAAATAATATAAATAAGTTGGGTAAAACTTACATAAGTTGTTTATCAATTTTAAAGTTTTTTCCCACTTTCTTTGCCATCCTTCTATTTTTCCACAATGACTTTTGGAGTGTTCCATCTCTTTAACCTATTTTGTAATATTGGGGAAGCTATTCAACCTCTTCACCAAATCATGAACTCAGCTTGGAACATTTGTAATAATGGCGATTTCGGGGAGCAATTGTGCATGCATTTTCTATTTATTTCAGTCATAACAAAACATAATACTGCATATTTAATCATTTTTTTCTTCTACATACAGAAACATGGATAAATTATACAAACATAATGTTGGGTGAAACTAGACAGACACAAAAGTCTACTTCATGATATATAACTTATATAATGTTTGAAAACAGGCAAAATTAAATCTATTGTGTTAGAAGTCAGGATGATAGTTACTTCTGTGGAGGGTGGAGGGATATTATGGAGAAGGGGCACAGTGGGAACTTTTAGGATGCTGGTGATATGTTATTTTTGATCCAGGTGGCGGTTTCACGAGTTGGCGTGAATTCACTCTGCAATAGGTCTGGCGGCGACACTTAAGATTTGTGCATTTTCTGGATGTACGTTTTACTGAAATTAACCTCTGGTCCCTTTTGTAGGAATGGTGAGAATAATAATAACAATGATCAATAACATTGATAATAATGACGGCTAACATTGTTTATCCCATTCCAGATGCTTCTCGTCATATACAAGGGTTATTTATTCTTACAGCCATCAGAATGAGAAGCTACATATATCAACACTGCATATATCTCAAAAACTTGTGAGTGGAGAGAGACATTTACAGTACGAGAAATTTATATAAAATTTTAAAACATGCAAATCAATGTTACATATTAATTATGAATATTTACATATGTGGCAGATTTTCTTAATAATGAATGGGAATGATAAAAAACAAACTCAGATTAGTGACTACCTTTGGGGGGGGGAGGTTGGGAGTCGGGGTAGACCGAGGCGCACACGTGAGCTGCCATTGTAACTGTGTGGGCTGACATAGGACTGAGGTTTAACTAAGATAGGCGGAGGTTGCCTAGGTGCTAGTTATATTCTTTTCTGTATTGTTTATATGCCTAAAATAGTCCAGAAAAAAGTGAGAGGTTGCTTGACCTGCAAAAAATTTAAATATATTAAAGATCTACAGTAGAATCAATAAAACCAATGGATTGATAGAATATGATTTTTAAAATCTAGAAATAGACCCAATCTTCTAATTAAAGGATAAAATATAACATTTAATACATGGTGGAGAGACAATTGGGCAACCATTTGGGCATAAAAGGTAGAATTAGATCCATACCTCACACTCTGCACTGAAGTCATTTCCAAATGGATTGAAGATTTAAATATTTGAAATGAAGGTACAGAAAAAGGTAGTGGTGAGCTCTTAGCTCCTGGGAATCACAGCTTTACAGAATGTTAGGTTTGGTTGTGGCTTTGTGGGTCACCTAGGAAAGCTCTGCACCCTGCCTTTTATAGATGGGGAAACAGAGAAACAGAGAAACAGGAGATGTGTGTTTTTCACCCACGGTATTGAGCCCACTCAAACTAGCACTAGTGCTAGAGTTTCAACTAGAACCAGGTTGTGAAGCAGGGTCACTGTGCACTGGTCACCAACTCGTCTGAGTCCAGTGAGACAGAACACCCATGCACACAAGTTACTTACAGACGGGCAGCAAGGGACAACAGAAGCCTGGGATTTGTTGTGAGCTGGTCCCCCCAGGCTCAGGAAATCTGCCCGGGGAGGAGGGAGTCTCATCTGTGTGTGCCCCACTTGCACCACCTCTGAGAGGCCCCCAAAAGGCATCCTAGCCCAGGTTATAAACTTCAGGGGCCACATGACATGCTGGGCTGAAGTGTCAAAGGATGCCCTGTTTCTAGGGATCCCAGGCTGTTCCTGCCTGTCCCTCCCCATTTGAGGATACTGCATTCCCAGCACATGCAAAGTCATGCTTGAGAATGACAAGCAAGAAAGTGGGGAGATCTGGGTCGGTCCAAGGCCACCTGGAAAACTGTCCTGCTCAGATCAAATACAAGGTGATATTCACTGATGACTTACGTGCCAGGCACTGTGCTGGGACTTCACCTAGATTATCTCATTACGTTTTCCCACCAAAAAAATGAGCTAGTTGCTGTCAGTATGCCCATTTTACCAGTCAGTAAGTTGAGGCTGTGAGAGGTGGTGGAACTGTTGGTGCCACGGCCTGTGTGCTCTACAGCACCCTCTTCCTGGGAAGGGTGGTGGCTGGTGTACCTACGATCGCAGTGGAACAAAGTCTCAAGGATATGGTGGTGAGGGGCGGGGGGCTTGGAGGGCAGGACAAGGAATTTGCAGCGTCAGTGTCAATGTCCTCCCTCTCCACACATTCCATCCTGGGTGAACCGGCTGTGACCATTTCAGCTGCAGCCGTGGTGTCAGGGCCAAGATAGTCCTTAAGGGCTCTAGTGGAAAGTGGAGAATCTGCTGCCAGCCAGGCAGGGTCAGGATGCAAATTGTAAAAAGGCACCTCTTCCTCCAGTAATTTTTTTTACAATACTTCTCTATCTTATTTATTTATTTATTTGATAGAATACTAATGGAATATATTTGTGGGGTACATGTGATATTTTGATACATATGTACAATGTACAATGATCAAATCGGGGTATTTGGGGTCTCCATCACCTCTCCTCCAGTGATTTTTAAAGTTGGTGTGGCATTGCACAGCCTGCACAATCATAGGCAGCCCTGAGGGAAACCAAGGTGGGACATTCCCTCCAGGAGTGTTGGGTGACAGCAGTGGTGGCCAGAGTGTCAGATGGAGGTGGGGAGGCTCTGGCACTGGGGCACAAACAGTAACATGCAGTTTATGAACAGCGATTTTATAAGTCAAGCTTCTTTTTATCATATCACACACCAATAAAAAGTACAAGTGATGGATATACACAGCTACAGGAATGAATCTCAAAAAATGATATTGAAAAAAAGAAGCCAGACACAAAAGATAACAACATACGAGTCCATTTATATAAAACTAGAACAGGAGGCAAACTCAATTTATGGCAATAAAAGTCAGAACAGTGGTTACCTGGGGTGGTGGCAGGGAGGGAGGGAGGTAGAATTATTGATTAAGAGGGGGCACATGAGAACTTTTGGGGCGATGGAAATGCTCTGTCTTGATCTGGGTCGTAGCTACAGAGGTGGAGCTGTGAAAATGTATCAGTTAGAAACAAATCAAGCAAACAAAAGGCTGTCCTTTTAAATCAGTGTCCAGAGAGTATGCAACATGCAAGAAATCAGGCAAAATCCTAAGCTGCTTCCTCCCACCCCAGGCAAACTCAGCTGCACGCACAGGTTCCCATGCTTTGGTATGTTCCACACACCTCCGCCCCAGATGCTGGGGTGCACACCCTGACAGCAAGCAGTCTGCCCCTCTGAGGCCACAGCATCAGGTTAGGAGTCGGGCAGTGGGGCCCAGGGTGGGCGTGCTCTCCCAAGCGTGCTGCATGGCCAGGGCTGCCAGCACGGGTTTAGGTAGGCAGGGGCTCTCCTGTGCTGTGAGGGCTCCAGTGGGAGCCCAAGAATCTTTACCTCTGCCACTCATGTGAGTCAGTATGTATCTGCCATTTTGCCCTTAAATGTGCCATCCTTTTTGCAGTGCCCAATCTGGACACGTGGGCATTCATGTCTTGCCTCTAGGACCACCCAGGGCAAACCTGGGGCCTCAGAGCATCTCCCCGTATTTCTCAGCTGGTGGGGGGAGGAGCTCTATGGTGGTTTGAATTCCACATCGCAGGTCAACAACAAATGTGCCAAAGCACATGGAGTCACAGTTAGCACTCGACAGGGTCCTGAACTCAGATGCCAGCTCTGACCCCTCCTGGGACTCACTTCATAAAGTAGAACCCCTGGGATCAAGGTCCCATGAAGACCTCAGGGAGGTGGGTCTGTAACTGTGGGACAAGCCCAAATTGGACCAACTGTGTTGATAACAAAATGTCAAGTTACCTTTCAGGTATAACAGAGCCCCAAATTCCAAGTTATGTAGCCTGGGCATGCACAGTAGAAAAGGCTTTGACCTCTAACAACACCCAGAACAACGATTCCTCTCCTCGGAACCAAGAAGACCAGGAAGTGACCAGAACCTGAGCACTGGAACTTTCAGAAGCAAGGGGTCCCTTGGCTCAGAAGATCCGGGGCTAAAATCTGCTTCAACATACCCTACTGTAAATGTTTAAATTTGAAGCCCTCCAATCAGACCCTGCCAAGCCAACATTCCTAAATCCTTTCCTTTGCCATCTGATCCCTTAAAACTTGCCCCAGACCCCAAATCAGGGAGACAGATTTGAGCCTGACTCCTGTCTCCTTGCTGGTCAGTTTTGCAGTAAAGCCTGTGTTCTCTCAAAAGCCAGTGCCATAGTTATTGGCTTCTGTGTGCATCAGGCAGTGAGCCTGTTTGCTTGATGACGTGTCCTGCAAATCTCAAGGTGAGCTTGAGGTGCTCCTGATGTGGCAGACTGTGGCTTGGTGTCTTCAGTGAGACTCCTGGTATTCATGTGCTCTGTGTAGTTCACTCCCCCAGGGATTTGCACTGGTCCTATACTTATTTTAACCCAGTAGTTCTTAACCTGGGGTGGTTTTGTCCTCTAGGGGACATTGGGCAGTCTCTGGGGACATTTTGGTTGTTTTTCCTGGGGAGGGAGTGCTACTGACATCTAGTGGGTGGAGGCGAGGCAGCCTGCTAAACATCCTACAGCACACAGAACAAACACCTAAGCTGAGAAACTCTGCTCTGACCAGTAGACCGTGGCAGAGAGATGCGGTGTCTGTTCTGGGGTCAGCCTTTAAGGTAACTGGCAGCTTCTGCTTCATCCTTGGAGCCCAGTCACCCTGTGTGTTAGTTTGCTACGGCTGCCATAACAAGTTCCCACAAACTGGGCAGCTTGAAACACCGGAAATTTATCCTCTCACAGTTCTGGAGGCTAGAAGTTCAAAGTCAAGGTGTTGGCAGGGTTGGTTCCTTCCGAGGGCTCTCCCCTGGCTTCTGGTGGCTTCTGGTAACCTTGGCTTGTGTCAGCAAAACTCTAATCTCTGCCTGTCACTTCACATGGGCTTCTTCCCTGTGCATGTCTGTGTGTCCCCTACTTTTCTTATAAGGACGCCTGACACTGGATTTAGGGCCCACCTAATCCAGTATGACCTCATCTTAACTAGTTACATCTGCAATGACCCTATTTTCAAGTAAGGTCATATTCTGAGGTTCTGGGTAGACATGGATTTTGGGGGACACTAATCAGCCCACTATATCATGGAAGAAGTCCAGTGCCCCTAAGACCACCATGCTGTGAGGAAGCCCAAGCTAGCCTCATGGACAGGCCACCTGGATAGAGAAAGAGAGATGCCCAGTCAACCCCAGATGTTCCAGCCATCCCAGCTGAGCTCTGGGTACAGGAGAGACGCTGTCTTGAACACCCCAGCTCCAGCTGACCTAGTGCCCTAGCCAATCACGTGGAGCAGGAGAGCCATCTAGTCAACCCACAGAATCGTGAGGTAGAATTATCGTTGTAAGCCGTAAGGTTTGGGGTACTTAGTTATGCAGCAATTGATAATGGACACCAGGCCAGGGCTGGGCCGCTATTAGCAGCATTGCCCACACTCTTAAAGGCTAGCTAATCCCCTCTCTCTGACCTGAGG
This sequence comes from Daubentonia madagascariensis, assembly GCA_023783475.1. NCBI lineage: Eukaryota > Metazoa > Chordata > Mammalia > Primates > Daubentoniidae > Daubentonia > Daubentonia madagascariensis. The sequence goes on along the minus strand of JAKFHU010002136.1, from coordinate 26,328,357 downwards.
TGCACACTGGGGTTGTACAGCTCACACCTGAACACAGAGCTCCAGTGGGGACTAGAGAGGTCCTGCCTTCTCTCTTCCACCTCCCCTGGCCACCTGCAGCCTCAGGGTACACCTGGCATTGATGTGAGGGTCTGAATGAGGCTCTCCATAGAGGGGTCTGGGATGCCTGGCCCCCTCCCGCAGCCACCAGAAGTCCTTTGGTCCCAGAAGCCTGTAGGAGTAGCCTGAGCAGGAGATGGGCAGCTGGCCAGTCAGCCAGACAACTTCCCAAATTTCATCCTTGGCTTCTGGTCAGCACCTAGCTTGTCTCTGGGAGCCATTCTAGTCCCCGGAAGCCCAGCTACTTAGTCACGTGGCGTTTGTCTGGAAAGGAGGTCAGTTGGTAGGTAATTCTGGCTTTGTCAAAATGAGTCCACCAGACCGTATACCCACTTTGGAAAACAGTTTGGCAGGTTTGTTTTTTTTTTTAAGTTAAACATATACCTACCCTATGATGCAATATTTTCACTCCCACGTATTTACCCAAAATAAATGAAAACATATGTCCAAAAGATTTGTACAAGAATATTCATAGCAGCTTTAGACATAATTGCCAAAAATGAGAAATAACACACATGACTATCAACAGGAGAACGGAAAAACAAACTGTGCTCTATGCCCCATGATGGAATTCTGTTCAGGAACAAAAAGGAACAAATTAAAGATACGCAGGCAACAACGTGGATGGACTTAAAAGCCAATATATTAAGTGTAAGAAGCAGACACATAAATAGTACATACTGAATGCTTGTATTTATATGAAATTCTAGAAAATTCTTGCTATAGTGATAGAAATCAGAACAGTGATTGCCTGGGGCAGGGGGACAGGGATTCGCTGGAAGGGGGACGGGGGGGGGGGGGAAGGGGTGAGGGAAATGTTCTGTACCTTGACGGGGATGGTGGTGACATATGCGTCTGTCCAGACTCCTCAATCTGGGCATTTTAGAGAATGCAAATTATACCTCAATGGTTTTTTATAAAGTTTAAAATTTTAAAAATAAAAAATTAAGATCTTTTAAAAAGCAAAGATTAGTCTGTCAGGTCATAGCTTTTCCAAGCCAAATGTTTGTCCATCAGTTGGTTACGACCCGTCACACATTCGGTCAGTTACATTTACCAGGGTTGGTCAGAGAGTCAGTTCAGTGATTTGTTTATGTTTATTTATGACCAGTCTGACAGTGGGTTAATAGACTGGATCTTGGTCAATTAGACAAACAGTCACTTAGCAGAAAGCCCCTGGATTTGGGGGTGGAGGGCACGGCTCACCATTGGGTAGATATCCCGCCATGATGAAGGGGCAGGTGTCAGACTGCCTGGTCCCCACGCAGGCTCCACCACTTTCTAGCTCTGTGACCCTGGCCAAGTCACTTGCCGCTCTGAGCCTCAGTGTCCTCATCTGTGAAATGCAGATAATTAATTATTTTGCCTTTCACATGGGGTTGGCAAGATCATTAAGTAAGACAATTGGTCTGCAATGCCCAGCCCAGGCCCCAGCACACGGCGCTCTGGCTACGTGAGCCATTGTTCCTGTTTATATTTCTCCAACTGGCAGCAGGACAAGATAGCAAGTGGTGGTCCCTCTTCCTGGGTTTCCAGACAGACAGTGCTGCAGTTTGCTGGAAAAAGAGCCAAGGACCTTGTAAGGAGGCACTAGCAGGGTATGGGGGTGCTGTGCTGGACGAGGGCGCTGCTCCACAGGGCCACAGGGGAGGGACCCCTGCAGTCTCTGGTTCCCCACATCCTGGGGTGGTCCAGCCGGCTTGAGGGCAGAGTCTCCCATCCTAGGAAGCCCTGGCCTCTGAAAGGGTAGGTCGCCAGCTCGGCAGGACGGCAACTGCACGTGGGCAGAGGGGTGTGAGCAGGGTGGGGGATCCAACTGGTGGCAATGACAACACAAAGTGTCTCCTACCTCCATCGTCCCCCAGGCCCTTCCTATCAGGGAGGGAGGCAGCTGATGAACACATCTTCACCTGGGTATTTGGTGTGACGGTCATCCTTCCAGGGGAATCTTCAGTTTAAAAGAGAAGTCTGGGTAGAGCAATGCCCAACGCCCAATTCTGAAGGAACACTTGGCTTCAGTGAATGTCTGGTACCCACAATGGATCTATTTCTTTTTCTTGTTTTTTTTTGGTCAGGGGCTCCAGTCCAGAGTAAGCCCTCCCCACCACCACCCAATAAAAGAAAAAGTAAATAATAACAACTAAGCACCTACCTATTTCTCCTCACAAGGGGGGAGGATGTTGGCACCGTGGGGCCAGGGGTGTTCTGAGTGCTGGGCTCATGCTAGGGCCACCTAGGATCATCACCAGCACTTACTAAGGACTTGCATGCCAGGTGATATCATCTAGTCTCATTAAACTGTCAGAGCCATTCCATGGGTTGTAATTGTCGGGAGGGGGGTTGAATATGGAGGCTGAGCATGGAGGTGAATGACCTCTGTTACTTGCACATGGCAGAACTGGATTCAAACCCATCGTCTGTTTGACTCTAAAGCTCAACCCGGCCCCCAACCATTCTGTTAGGTCTGCCACGCCGCCTGCAGTTCTCGAAGAGGACCACCAGGGGGCGCCAAGACTCCACGCGGGAGTGAGCTCGTCGCTATTCTTAAGAAGAGAAGGCTGCTTTTCTTTTTTAAATCACCATCACTACTTTCTGATTTACCACAATAGTAGTAGCTACTATTAATTAAGCACTTACTATATGCCAGGCCCTGCGCTGGGCACTTTGCATGCTTCATTTCCAATGTTCCTCATACAACTGTGTGTGTGACAGAGAAGCTAGGATTCAAAGCCGGGTCTGTGTGTCTGTCTTCAAAGCCCACGTTCTTAACCATACCCTCAATAAAGGTCACAGACTAGGTGCTTGGAGGCTGCATTTGGTTGGCAAATTTGGTTTTGTTTGTTTGTGTGTGTTCGTGGCTGGGGGCTAGCACACGTGGAATCTACGCTTTTTGGCAGGGGTCATTCTCCACTTAGCCAGAGTCCTCAGCCCTCCCCACTGTATGTTTCCCTGTCTCCTCCCTTTGTTCACGTTACCTGCCTGACCCAGATGTCATTTAAGTTTGCAATTACATGGGTACTCATAACAGTTTATTGACTCCGTTTACATTAATCACACTTTGTGGACCAGACTCAAGACAAAAACCTGAGGGGAAGCTTGGAGGTCTAGGAAGGCATCCAGCAAAGGTGACAAATGGTGTGGCCCAGTGTATTTCTGGAGATGTGGGGAGGTAGCCCTGTCCTGCAGCATCCACCCCGACACATCAGTAAGTATCCTTTTACTCTGCCAGCATGTGGGCGCCTGGCAAGACGTGTGGATCTCCTGGGATGGACAAGGGTGAGCCGGAGGTGGAGGGTGCCACATTTGGACTTCACGGCACCCAGAAGAGTGATCTGACTGCTCTGCACTCACACAGAATCCTTCCTGACTTGTGTCTGTTTCCTTTTGCCTGGCACATGAACCATGGTTGGACTTAATCAGCATCGTGGGGTTTCTAATCATTATCAAGCACCTTGTCTGTTATGGACTGAATTGTGTTCTCTAAAATCCACATGTTGAAGCCCTAACCCCAGTAGCTCAGAATGTGGTTGTATTTGGAGATAGGGTCTTTAAAGGGGTGGTTAAGTTCAAATGAGGCTGTTAGTGTGGACCCTAATCCAATCTGCCTGGTGTCCAGGGGCACACATGCACAGAGGGACGACCATGTGAGGACACAACGAGAAGGTGGCCATCTGCAAGCCACATCTGAGAGGCCTCAGAAGAAACCAAGTCTGCTGGAACCTTGATCTTGGACTTCCAGTCTCCAGAAGTGTAAGAAAATACATTTCTGTTGTTTAAGCCATTTCTGAGGTTATCGCAGCTGGATCTGACTTACACTGTCTTCGTCAAAGGTGGGCTCAGCAGGGGCTTAGACAGGGCCGGCTGAGCTGAGGATGTAAGGCTGTGGCCTAGAGCCAGCCCGAGAGGGGGAAATGAAGGTACTTGGAGACCACCCTCCAACCCCTCCTCCCCCCAGTGTAAGACACGTAAGTGGGGGAATTAACTGAGTGCCTCGTTCCTCACACTCTTGCTATTAGTGATGAGAACCAACATTTCTTCATGGATGAGAACACAAAGAAGCCAAATTCTAGGTTTCTAAGTTTAAAACTATGGTCTCGGAGTAAGATCAAAGAAGTTGGAAGGGGAGCTGCAATCTGGTGCTCTTCAGACTGGAAGAGTCCGCCCAGCACCAGCCTAAGGAGAAAATACCCACCTGAATGTACATCCCTGTGAGATTTCAAGACATAATGGATAAAGAGAAAACCAAAAAGTTACCAGAGAAGGGGGCAAAAAGTAAGCAACATACAAAGAAATGGGAAGCAGAATAACATCCGACTCTTCAACAGCAAGGCTGGAAAGGAGGAGGCAATGAGGCAATGCCTTCGACACTCCGAGAGAAAGTTCTTTTTGGCCTAGAAGTCTCTGTCCAGTCAAACCATTCATCAGGGGTGAGGGTAGAAAGAAAACATTTGCAGAACTGCAAATTTACTTCCCACATACCTTTCTTAGAAAGCGCCTGGAGGATGTGCTCCACCTCAGCAAAGAAGCAAAAAGTAAAGAGAAATAGATGGAACCCAGAAGAGAAAGCCCCCATCAGCAGAGAAAAACAAGGAATTTGCTATTAATAACAACAAAAAGAAAGTTCAGCTTACGGCCGTAATCTGCCTAGAGAAAGATCCGACTGGAGCACAAAGGACCTGACCATCTCAGAGGGAGTTCACAGTTCTGTGAGATTTGGACAAGAACTAGTGACTGAGTGAGAAGAAAATCAAACACATGAGAAACAGAAAATGCAAACAAAAAATTATTCAAGGAAAAAATATAATTCAAGTACACAGCTCGGCCCATCAGCAAACATGAGTTACAGAAGAGGAACAATGTAAACATGGAATATCGATGAGCCACAGTTATTGCGTAGCTTCATTGGGAAGATGGGGGTGGAGCACTAAATCCCCCTTTTCCACAAAAAGAAGTGAATACATAATATTTAAAGGTATTAGAAATATCAAGAAATACCAGTATCTGCATATTTATTTGTTTGATAACAAAAAGAGTTGTGAGTATTTAACACCAGGTGGTTGGACGCAGTGGACAGCAGAAGACAGTCTGGTTTCATTATAAGCTTCCTGGTACAACCTGACTTTTTAAGCCACGAACATGTACAGTCAGTCCTCTGTATCTGTGGGTTCTGCATCTGCAGATTCAAGCAACCACGGATCGAAAATATTCAGAAAAAGTAAAAATAAAAAATAACAATACAACCATGAAAAAGAATACAAATAAAAAAACAACACAGCACGACAATTATTTACATAGCATTTACGTGGGATTAAGTGTTCTAAGCAATCTAGAGATGGTTTAAAGTGTATGGGAGGGTGTGTGTGGGTTACATGCAAATACCACACCATTTTATATCAGGGACTTGAGCATCTGCAGATTTTGGTATCTGTGTATGGGGGGGGGAGTGGGGGTTCTGGAACCAATCCCCTGTAGATAGGGATGACTATATTACTAAAGTTTTAAAGTTGAAGTCAAGGACCTTGAATATTAGTATTCTCACACCCATGCAGATGCTAATTGCTGTCATCAAACAGCAGGAAAGGCCTGTGCAGTGCAGACCCCACCACGTGATTTTACACTGCCAGGTCCTGGGCCCCTTTTCTGGTCCCTCCAGAGCCCTTTCTAACTCCGAGGGTGTCTTAGTTGGCTCAGGCTGTCATAACAAAATGCCATAAACTAGGTGGTTTATAACAACAGAAATTTATTTCTCACAGTTCTGGAGGCTGGAAGTACAAAATCAAGGTGCCAACATGGCTGGTTTCTGGTGAGGGCCCTCTTCCTGACTTGGAGATGGCTGCCTTCTCGCTGTGTCCTCACATGGTAGAGAGAAGGGGGCCAGGGAGGGAGAGAGAGGCACATGCACAAACTCTCCAGTGTCTCTTCTGATGAGGACACTAATCTCATCATGAGGGCCCCACCCTCATGACCTCGTCTAACCCAAATCACCTCCCAAAGGCCCCATCTCCAAATACCATCACCTTGGGGGTCAGGGCTTCAACAAATGAATCTGGAGAGACACAATTCCATCCACAGAAGAGGGCAACGGCCAAGTCATAGCTGGCTGCTATGTCTCTTCTTCTCTCTTGATAGGAATGCCTTCAAAGCGCTTTCTTGAACTGCTTTGCACTTGCACTTCTGAAAGCTCTTTCCTGTTCTCTGATTCCCTTCCCATCCCTTGAAGTCAGTCTTGGCCTCACACGTGGTGCATGGGGGCGCCTTGCCAACAGTCCCCTGGCGAGTGCATGGTGGGGCAGGGACCGGGGCTGAGGTCCCTGGGGTCAGGACTGCTGACCTCTTGTCCAGTGTTCTTGTCTCATGGCCCCCGCGGGTACATGTCCGGTCTCCAAGGGCAGTGTGCATCCAGGCCATCCCAATTCCTTTCCTCTGCTGTCACCACCCTCAGCTAATGCCACCACCTTCCTTCCCTGGATGATTGTGAAGCCTCCTGATGCATCTCCCCACACTCCTCCCCACCACCATTGCCCTCCCAACAGCCAGAGGGACCTCGTGAAACTCAATTTGGGTCCTGTCTCTCCTACACTTGAATGATGCCCCACTGCCCCAACAGCACAGTCCGTTTCCTTCTGCGGCCTGAGCTGGCCTGGCTGCCTCAAATGCCCCTCGGGCCATGCCCCCAGACACACAGCTTTGCTTGCTGTTCTAGAACAAGCCAACTTCTTGTCCCAGGGCCTTTATGTGTGCCTTTTCTTCTGCCAGGAACCCTGTTCTCAGATGCTGTCCTTGCCTGTTCCTAGTCAGCAACCACCCACATTCCCCTTGTGGCTGGCCGCAGGCTCTGTCTTCTCATCACTATGTGTCATGGGGTCACCCTGTCTGTTTAGCATTTGCCACGATCTCAAACTTTCCTGTTTCCTAGTGCGATTGTGTAAGAAAATGTTGACTGGAACATTTTGAGGTGATCAGGGCCCCCCGCTGAGGGGAAAGGGTCCCAGTGTTGAAGACTCTGACTCGAGGTGGGGCCACACGTCTCCCCCAACCCCCCCAAGCACACTCAGCCCCAGCGCTCATAAGAACAGCGAACAGCCCCTCCGCCCCAGCCAGCTCCTGGCGTCGTCCACACGCCGTCCCATGGAAGAAAATGACCGCAGGCGGGGGGCCACCAGGGCACATCCTCCCAATCTAAAACAGGACCCCCTCTTATTCAGGCCCTCCTTAGCATCATGACAACCTGTAGTCTTCTCTGATTCTGTGGGTGTCCTTGTTTAATGCTTATTTTTCCTGCGAATCTTATGTCCCAAAGGACGGGGACCTGCGTGCCCTGTCTCCCTCATCACTTTGTCACGGCACCAAGCACAGCTCCTGGCACTGAACAGGAGTTCATTAAATACTTGCTGAACGAATGCCCACTAACCTGTTTTTGTCTATAATAGGAACCTCTGGAGGGCAGCCTTCCTCCACTTGGAAGCGTAGCTCTAAGGTATGAGGTCAAACACAGGCAAAGCCAGGAGGGCACAGAGAGAGGTGCCTTCTGGTAGCAGGAGCAAAATGAGACGGAAGGGGAGGGGAGGGGAGAGGTGAGGCTTGACCCCTGCATGCAGAGTGATACAGAGGCCATAGAGATTAAGGGTGACACTGGTCTCTTGACTCTCAGGTCCAGGTGAAAAACCCCACATAATAATAATGAACAAGAATGTGACTTGTTAGCAGCCAGGCGTCTTCACACACACCATCCCTTGTGATGCTAACAACCGTTTTGGGGGATGGGTAGTCTTGTCCCTTTTTTTTTTTTGAGACAGAATCTTGCTCTGTAGCCCTGGGTAGAGTACAAAGGTGTCATCATAGCTCACTGCAACCTCCAACTCCTGGGCTCAAGCAATCCTCCTGCCTCAGCCTCCCGAGTAGCTGGGACTACAGGTGTGCACCACCACGCCCTGCTAATTTTTCTATTTTTAGTAGAGACAGGGTCTCACTCTTGCTCAGGCTGGTCTCAAACTCCTGAGCTCCCACCTTGGCCTCCCAGAGTGCTGGGATTACAGGTGTGAGCCACCGCGCCTGGCCAATAGTAGTCCCATTTTTCAGATGAGGAGATCAAAGCCTAGAGAAAGATAGGCAAACAATATTTATTAAATTGCTTCAGGCAATTCACACAGATGTTTTCATTTAATCATTAAGTGGAGCCATAGCTATTACCATCACTGTTTTTCATATGAGGAAATCAAATCTCCATGTGGAGAGTTTCCCAGGTGTCACAGGAAGGGCATGGTTGGTCCTAGAGCCCCAAGGCTGTTGCCAACCACAGTCTCTGCTTCTTGCCAGATGCTGTGCAACCTCCATCGTGCCTGAAGCCTCTCTGGTCCTGCCCTGCTGGGGTTCACACTCTGAACCAAGCCATCTCTCTCCAGACTGTGCCCACACCCCTTCATTTGAAGGACAGTGACAGCTCAACTGGTCCACTTTGCCAGGATGGAAGCCATTTTGCAGAAATAAATGTGTCCAATAATCCATACATGTCCCCCATAAATGTTGAAACTTAAGAAAAAATTATAAGCAGGCTAGACGAAATTCTTTCCCAAATGCTGCATATCCAACCATTACTTTAAAGTATACTAGACTGAAGTGTTTGCACTAACGCCTACAGGGGCAGTGCGTGTGTGTAGGGCAGTTTGATCCTATGCTGAACGTCCCCAGACTGCCAAGTTTCTTGAGTTCTTGTGTCTGCTGCATCATTTTCCTGTCTCTCCTCATGCTGCCCAGCATCACTTCGCACAGCTTTTGGTGTGCCAGCCTCTAGAAGAAATTTTCTGCTGACCTCCTTAATATGCTAACAGCTGGAAGATAGAGCTTACTAGGGTTGTGTGTGAAGTGATGGGCTGGGGACCACTTGCAAGTCAAGCCCCAGCACTTTAGTGCCTGAGATCTCAGCCTCCTGCGGGGCTTGCTTCCTGTGTGCAAGTGTAAGAAACTTGGAAAGAGGATATGTTTGGGGTCTGATGTCATTTTAATTGTCAGCTCCATATAAATTATGTGACCTCCAACAAGTACCTTGACCTCTCTGGGCAACATGTCCTTCATCTGAAAATTTGTTATAGTATATGGCAAAAGTATTGCTGTGAGTTCCACAAGCTTTCATTTTCCTCCAGGGCAACATTTCCTCCAGGGAGATTCCATTTCCCGGCCCTGCTGACCAGTTCTGACCATCAGAAAATGGGAAGCAGTGACATGTGCCACCTCCAGGCCTTGTTCGCAGATCTTCTGCACGGTCCTCCGCTCACCCGTCATTGGCTGGCTGCCGCAGAGGATCCAGGGGAGGACTCGAGGGCCAAGGGGGTGGCAGGGCCACGGGAGAGAAGAACCCTGGATCCCCGAGTGTTCTCAGAGGCTTGGAGGAGAACCATCCAAAAGCATCAGGACCAGAATGAGCCAGAAATAAACTGTGCTGAGTGGAGCCACTGAGATGTCAGGAGTGGCTGCCACAGCCCAGCCTAGCACATCCGGACTAGTACATAATACGAGAAACTTGACCTTCTGGCCTGGAGATTGAATAATGATGATAATGATAATACTATTCTAAGAACTTTACATATATTAACTCAGTGGTACAACAACCCTTTGAAGAGGAGACTATTATCCCCAAGTTACGTATGAGGAAATGGAGGAGTTAAGAAACTCGCCCAAGCTCATAGAATTTGTAGGCAGTTGAGTCAATGTTCTCCCAGCAGGCTGTGTCCAAAGCCCTCACTCTGAACCGTCATGTCACAGCAGCTCTTGCTTCTCTCGGAATGACTGCTCTCCGGCATCTAGTGCATTTGGGGTTATTAGTTTTGGGCAATTTGGGAAGCAGAGGTGAGTAATAACTGATCTGTTGAGCAATTTTTAAAAAACCCTTGAATCTAGAATAGCATAATATTCTGCATGTGAGTTCTTTCAAACTTTCAAGAACAGATAATTCCCGTGCTAACGGATGCATGTATACACATGTGCTGTATACCAGTATGAGCAGTTGTGTGGTTTGTGTGTGTGAATGCATGTATGTGTGCATGTGATGGGCATGTGTGTGCAAGATGCACTTGTGTGTCTAGTGGGGAGGGATGTGGGGGATATCTGTGTGTATGTGGTATGTGCATATGTGTGTGGTGGGCTTGCTTACATGTGTGTAGTGTGTCATTGCATGGTATGCATGTGCATGTGGCATGCATGTGGTATGTGGTGGTGTGTGTCCATGTGCTATGCATATGTGTGCTATGCATGTGCATGGGTGTATGTTTGAGTGGTGTGGGTGTGTGTAATGTACCCATGTGTGGGTTTATTATGTGGGTATATGTGTTTGTGTGGTATATGTGTGCATGCATCTGTATATGTTTTGGTACTGTGCATATGTGTGTGCTATCACACATGCACAGCAGCTACACATATGAATACCACATACCATACATATATACATATACCCTGGATTTATCAAGCACAGCATGCATACCTGCATAACACATGCATAGAAATGTGTACTACCCACACACATGCACACCACAAGTTATTAATACATGCATGCTACACACAAACACATGCATATACCACATGTACACACCTCACTGCCCTTACATGAAACACGCATGAACACATTGCACACTCTCCCAGCACCTCCACGCTCACACCATCCATACATGCCCAAGCCTACAGCACCACCACCATGCTGGGAGTCAGAGCTGGCCTGGCCCCCAGGAGACAGCTGCAGAGGTCCAGCACTCAGGAATAAGCATCATGCGTGAGGTTCACCTTCAGCCTGAGGACAGCCACTCTTCCCGATTCAAAGAGATCCTCATGCAGCTGTGTGGACTCTGTGCCTCAGCTTCTCCCCATGAGAATTCTCCAAAATTCGTGATGACAATCACAATCAAAGGGCCACAGCTCTGGGGGCCTGGGGTCAGGAAAGCATGGCGCACTGGAGCACGTGTCAGTCTTAACCCCGCCCTAGTCACGGGTCAGGGCATAACCCAGATGTCACCAGGGAAGCCTCTGAGACTCCGCTGGGGCACCCCTGACTTTTCCTTCTTGCACTGGTCAAATGGTATTTTTGATTTTATATTTTTATGGTTTATGATGTCAAGTTTCTAATATTTAATTAATTATAAAATCATGTTTTCCTTCCCAACTGGACCTTAAGCGCCTGGAGGGCTGGATCTGTGTCTTATTCCACATGCTCAGCTGAGGCCTGGCAGAGAGTAATGGCTCAGTTGTTTGTATTCTTGGTGAATGAACAAATTGAATTTTAGCATCATTAATTTTAGCATTAATCTGAAAATCAATAAAAAAATTAACCCATGCCATTCTAATCCAATAGAACCACATTCCAATCTAATATGGAAATTCATGTCTCCCTTCAGGGAGAAATTGTCACTGGGCAATCTTGGGAACAGCCGTGCCTCCCTCCTGGGGCAGGAGTCTCAGCCTGGGCTCAGGTGGTGCCAACTGCTGGGATCCCGGTATGTGTGTGTAGGCGGAGGTGTGAGATGAAGGAATCTGAAGGAGGTGCTTGGCACTGGGAAGGTGAGTGGTGTTGGTCCCTGGGGCAGCTCCCTGGATAGTGGTGACAGGCTTCAGACAGAAAGAGTTAAAGGTTTCACAATGTCGGGGCCACTGTGCTAGGGTCCAGCAGTAACATGTGTCCTCAAGATGTGGTGGGCCCAGGCCACAGACTGGCCCTGGCAGATGGAGGATGCTGCCAGTGCAGGAGTGCCTGGCCCACAACAAAGCTGTGGGATCCAGGGCCGGCAGCTTCGGGGGGCACAGGGACTGCAGTGGGGGAGGGAGCGTCCGGGGTAGGGACCTCAGGGCTTTTACAGTGGATGCGGCATTGGGCTCTCAGTGGCCCCATGGCTTGTGGCCATCATCACTGCAGGATAGAACAGAAAGAATGCAGCACATGTTGCTTCCCAGGAAAGAGGTGTCCCCTGGGTGAGGCTTGTGTTGTATCCAGACACTGAAAGTCTTGCATTTGCACATTTGCAGGTAAAGCCAGAGCCAGTGCAATGTGGGACATCACTGATGTGGCCCACTATACTCAGTTGGTACCACAGGTCCCTTTCCACAGAAACATACAGAGCCTTGGGTGGGGATTCTGATTCAAGTGATTTGCTGAGTGGGTGCTCTCAGAAGGGGAGTGAAATCCTCAGAGCAGGGCAGGGGAAGAAGCTAAGCGAAGGTGGTGTTGCAGCTGGGGCCACTTCAGCCTGATCCCACGGGCACTCCGGAGTGTGGATGGTGCCACAGAGCTGGCTTCTCCATTATCTGATCATTAGCTGCAGGCTGCTCTGGGGGCACAGGGCACAACCTCCCAATCAGGCTGGGACAGGGCAGCTGTGAACTATAGCAGCCAGCACTCAGGAGCTGGGGTGGGCTCTGGCCAGCAGAAGGGACCTGGTGGGACACGAACAGCATCTGCTGCAGTCGGTGTTATGGACTGAATGTCTGCGTCCTCCCAAAATTCATATGTTGGCTTCTTAACCCCTGATATGATGGTATTTGGAGGTGGGGCCTTTGGGACATGATTAGGTCATGAGGGTAGCGCCCTCCTGATTGGGATTATGCTCTTAAAAAGAGACCCTGAAGAGGTCCCTCAGCCCTCCTGCCATGTGAGGGCACAGCGAGAAGATGGATGTCTGTGAACCAGGAAGTGAGCCCTCACCAGCCGCCAAATCTGCTGGCACCTTGACCTTGGACTTTCTGGCCTCTAGAACTATGAGTAATACACTTCTGTTGTTGTGAGCCACTTGGGGAACCTGCAGCCTTAAGGCCACATGTGGCCTCCTAGGTCCTTACGTGTGGCCTTTTGACTGAATCCAAATTTTACAGAACAAATCCTTTTATTAAAAGGGGTGCAGCAGAGAAAGATGACGCTTTTCTTGCTTCCTTTCGTGCTTAAGAACGAACAATCTTGAAATCAGAAGGCCTGGATGGCATTGCTATGGCAGCCCAAACGGACTAAGACGATCAAGGTTCACTCCATGGCCCTGGAAGCAACCTTTTGGCTGGATCCACTGAACTATCGGCTCTGTGCCTACTCCTTGGGGCCACAGGACACACCCACACAACAGCCCCTGACATCCACAGGCAGGGTACTGAGATTCTGATTGGGGTCTCTGAGTGTCCTGTGCAGCCGAGAGGCAGCCTTGGTGTGTGGACGCTTCCAAAGGACTCCTGAGCTCCTGGCACAGCCACAGGGGCAGCAGCAGGCCCACCCCAGAAGCACGGATCGGATGGCCCCACACACTTGTTATTGTGGGCTGTCTGCGTGGATCTCAGTGCTGCTGTTTTCTTAAATGTAAAAGCAAGAGTCAAATATTAAACTGTCTAAGCCATCATCGTGTTACTGACAAGCTCCATGTAGGAAAGGAAATTGTAACCACATGAAATATTTATGCTCTACACTGCAGTGCTGCTACTGACGTGATGGCAGGTTGTTTTTGTTTGTTTGGGTTTTCTTTTTCCAAAGTGGATTACAAAATGCCCTCCAGTGAGGAAACTGCTCACAGAGAAATTGTGCCCCACTCCCCAGGCTGTCTCTGGAAGGAGGGGGTGACCACGAGTGGAGAACAGGAGGCCCTGAGAGCCGTCGTGAGCATGGGGGCTCCTCTGTCAAGGTTACGGGCCTGGCTGGGAACAGGGGTCACCTGCCCCCACCTCAAAGCAGCTGTGTCACCAGCAGGTGCAACAGCTTGCAGCCTCCCAGCGACTTCTTCACACCAGGCAATTGTTGTTTTTCCAGGTGTAAAGTAGTCACATTATTATTATTACTCTTGTTTAAGTACCACCACCTAACATCTGCTGGGAAACCTGGTTTAGAGAGTCCCCTGTCTAGGATGCTGCCTACACTCAGGTTTGAAGAAGCCCCCCGGTCCCCTCCCAGGGCTCTCTCATCTCCACCAGTCTGCAAGGCCCCATCCACGAGGGGCTGGGGGGCTCGCCACTGTCACCTGCTGATGCACGCTCCCATGTGGTGGCTCTCTATCCATCATCACCAGAACCCCATGGGTTTGCACCATTTTTATCTTACTTCTTTACATGGCAAGACTGAGGTCAGGGCGGCCCTGTCACCTACACACAGACCCATGTGGACTGGTGAACGGTAGGTGAGACTTTTCCCCGAGTCTGTCTGCCACAAGGGGCTCTGTCCTGGCCAAGCCACCACCGAATGCCACTTCAGGAGGCCTGGCCCTGGCTCACAAAGCTCAAGAAGACACAGACTTGTTTTCAACTTTTCAGAAGTTTTATTATAAAGAGATTCGAGAGAAGCACTGGGCACCGAGACAGACATTTGCCAGGCCAGGAAACAGCTGCAAACAACGTCAAGAACCAAAACCAAAACCAAACCCCAAAACCACACACACGTTATGATAAGCTGCAACTTTGTTCTCAAGGTTTCTTCATAAATAGACAAAAGTCATCGTTGGCAATTTTAAATAGATGGACATATGGTTAAAAGAAAAGAGCGATCCTCCAAGGGTGGCTATAACTGTCCGGTTCTGGCTGTGCAGACGATGAAACGGTTTGGCGGCCGCTTTTGTGCACGTCTCCCTTAAGATAAAACTTAAAAAAAAATGTGCTAAGGATCATATAAAATGCTTTTTTACCTTAAAGGAAACTACTTTTTCCCCCACAAAATAATCTTACAGATGTCTTCAGCACAGTTCTAAAACACTTAGCCAACTACTTACACGGAGCTGACGGTTTATAGGTTTCATAATCTTTTGTTCACACTGGAAAACCGTATGTGCACGTCCATGGCGGGCCCGGCCCCTGGCCCATGCATCTGGGGTGGGTGTCTGTTGGTAAGAGACCCCACCAGGGGCAGCCCACGTGGGCTGGGGCTGGGGCCAGGCGTCCAGATGCAGGGTACCATGTGCAGGGTGAGGAGCGGGGTCCACAGCTACCCTGGAGCAAGCAGGTCAGCGGGCAGAAGGTTCCTGCAGGTTCTTTGGGCTGGCGGCGGGCAGTGGGCTGCCTCTGCAGTCTGGTGGGAGGTCGAGGGAGAGACTCAGCCCTGGGGCATTGGTGTGTCACTGCTCTCTCGGATCGGTCACCCTGCCTCCTGCCAAGGCCTCTTTTCTGCTGTCAGCCCTTCAGGCCCGGAGCAGCGCCCTTCCAGCGAGCCTCAGGGAGAGGGGGAGGCGGGCTTAGGTGAGGTAGAGTGATTTGTCCCTGGGGAGCAGGCTGTGGGAGAGAGGAGGGGCTGTCAGAGCTGCTGAGCCCACCTTGGCCTGGGGAGCACCAGGACTGCTGCACTCTGGCCCTTCACCCCAGCCTGGGTCCAGCAGCCCCTCTGCAGATGAACGAGGCACACAGGGCCATGCCCTCCCAGACCACCCACCAAGCAGAGCTAAGCCCCTCCTGGAATCCTAGCAGTAATGTGTCTGTCCTTCATCGAAGCCCATGCCAACATCACCATGGCTCTCACGTCAGTTTTTAATTGCAGGATTTTCACTTATAAATTTCAAACTTAATTAAGGGAGGACAGGCGATTTTTATGTTTTTAAAATAGGGCGCTGCTGTGGTCTGACCTCCACGCTGGGTGCAAAGGGCCGGCTTCAAGAAGCTCTGACATTCTGCGATGTCCGCTAAAGACATCTCCCTGCCTCCCTCGTTGAGGGGAAGGGCTGGGGTAGGGGGGTCTGCACCTGCTCAGGGTACGGGGCGGGGGGTAGGGGGGTGGAAGCAATCCTTGCCCACCCACATAGAACCTCTCCCCAGATGTGTTGGAAAGGGGGCATGTGCCATATTGGCTTGTGCAGTGCCCAAGAGCATTAGCGACCTCGGCAGAGGGGGGAGGCCTGAGCTGGAAGGCCCACGACTCAGGCTAGGGGCAGCTGGTGCCTGCAGCAGAGATGGCCACAAAACACGAGTGCTGCATCTTCTAGGCTGTGGAGCTGTCGCTGGGACAGCTGCTTGGCACTACGCTCCCCAGACGTGACCACGGGGCTCGTTCTTGCCTAGGGAGTGGGAACCTGGATGGCGGGTTAAGGAGCAATTGGGCCTCCTGCACTCCACTGTCCCTCTCCTGCTGAAACGAAAGGTCACTCTTTGCTGGCGTCAGCGTGGCATGGATCCAGGAAGACTTTCCAGAGGAGGGCAGGCGGCACAGGTTTGAAAGGCTGAGCGTGCAGGATGGGCCTGAGGCAGGAGGCCCACCAAGCCCCGGGAAGGAGCCCCGTGATGCTCTGGGCGGTTGGTCCCTTCTCCTAGGGTGCTTCAGCCAAGTCCCCTGTCCTGCATTGTCAGCTTCCCTCTTCCCCAGAGGACTGCCCTGCCCAGGGGGCCACACTCCCCCAGGGGAGCCCACAGCGAATGGCCGATGGACACAGGCGTACACACAGCCAGGTCCCGACCTGTAGGGGGGCCCATTCTGCACATTCTGCAGTACTGTCACGCTCCAGGGCTCCCGTGGGATCAGGTAGGAGCTGAGCTCCAGCTGAGGCCACATCCTTGCCGGCTCCTGTCCGCCTCCCTCACCCCCTTCTCCTGCAAACACGATTCCTAACACATGATGCACATGATGCAGGGCACCTCATCCCTACTGCCTCAGGCTCTGCCTCTAGGGAACCTGGCCTAAGACACAGGACCCATGTGTGAATGTCACATGGAGGCATTTGTGAAAAAAACAGGATGGAAAGAGGAAAAAAGCAAGACTGAAGACCAGCCTCACTTCCCAAGCAGGCCTCCGCATCCAGGGCCACTCCACCATGTGTCCTCTCCTAAAGAATCTATCGTCCACCCCCCTGCAGGGCTGGCAGTGACTGTAGGGCTGTGCCCAGGTCCACGTTCCTCTGGGCATCCCTGTTCCCACTCTCCCTGTGCCATCAGGACAGAGGCAGGACCAGCGGTGCGAGGACAGGCGCGGACTGACCTGCAAGTGCTGATGCCGCACTCCCCGCTGGGGTAACTGCTGTCCCAGTCCCCGCTGCTCGTGGGGTTGGATGGGCCAGGAGAGCGGGGTCCTGAGCTGCCAGGGAACTCAGAGATGTGGGGGAAGTCCTGCAGAGCAAGGAGGACACAGTGAGCGGGGGGAGAGATGAAGGGGTAAGCTGTCTCAGGCAGCCCAGGGGGTTCTGGGGGGACCCTATGCTGAGGGCATCCTTGCTCTGCAGAGATACTTCCTCCAGGTCACATGCAATGTCCACTCTGCTTCCAATGCATCTTCCTTTTCCCCAGCACAGCATGTTTCAAAATATTCAACCCTTGTCTTAGCCGAATTGGGGTGACGGACTTTGCCTTTAGGGCATTTCCCTTTCTGGGCCACAGTTTCCCAATCTGTAAAATGGAGTCATTGGCCAAACACCCTTCCAAGGACCGTGTGACCCTTGTAACCATTTCTGCGGCACAGTCAGCAGGGGCTAGGCCTTGAAGGCTCTGGGGAGAGCCAGGGACTAGGGCTGATTGGGCCAGGGAACTGGGGTGGACAAGGCATGTGGGAAGGAGGGCCTGGGATAGCCTAATAATCAGTCTGGCAACTTGTCAACTGTTCCCTACAGCCACTTATGTCTCAGGTAAGGTGCACCAGGCCCATGTCACAGATGTGGTCACTGAGCTCAGAGAGGTCAGGTGCCAAGGCTGAAGTCACATCTCTGATGAGTGGCAGGGCCAGTATCTGAAATCCCAAGCCGCTTCCCCTCCCCACACGGGGTTGCAGAAGGGCTCATTCCTACTCTACCCTGCTTACCTGTGGCCCTGGGGGCGAGGGGCTCATTGCCAGCTGCACCTGGAGTGCCATGGGGGTGGGCAGGACAGGGGCCTGGGGGGCTGGGGACATGCTGACAGGTGGGCTGAGGAGGGCGCCCTGTGCGTGGGGGGGCAGTGGCAGCTGCTGGTGCAGTGGGGGGCTAAGCGGGAAGGAGGGTGGTGGTGGTGGGGACGTGCTGAGGCCCGGCAGCAGCGACTTGGAGCCCAGCGTCCGGGCGAGGCTGGCAGGAGAGGCCCCACTGCGGAAGGCTTGCAGGTCCGACGGGGTCAGGAAGGAGGCCAGGCCTGGCATGGTGTACATAGGCTGCTTGGGTGGCAGCATTTTGGCTGGTGGGTTCGCCTGAGTGCTCTTGGTCTCAGCTTGGTCCGGGGAGCTCTGGAGGGAGACAGAAACCAGTCACTGGAGAAGAGGGATAATCCAGAACTTGAGCTGTGAGGCCAGGTGGCTCTGCAACCCTCTGCCATGGCCCCTGGCTGGCTGTCTAACCAGAGCTAACGCAGGGTCCTTAGTACACTTGGCTCTGACCATCCAACCAGCCCCTGTTTTTATCCCTGGGGGGCTCCTCTGCCCATGGGGGAATCCCATGCTCCTCAGCCTGGCCAGGGGAACCAGCATCACCCAGCCCCGAGCCGTCCTCCCAGCCTCCGCCTTCACAAGTGCCGTTCCCTCGACTTCGAACGCCCTCTTTACTTGGCCTTTGTGGCCCAACACAGATGCCATCTCCTCCGTGACAGCTTCCAGGACAACACCCGCCTCTACTTGAGCCACACATCCACAGCCACACCTCGCCTGTTGTGTTGTTGGTGTTCACAGAGGAGGCAGAGAGTGTGGTGATGAGATGCCATATTTTGGGGTAGCATGTCCTGAACCCCATCAGTGGTCAGGAGTGAAGGTCAAAATTTGAAAACTGGCAAAACTGGGCTGAGTCCTAGTACAGCCACTTTAACAAACTTGATAGTTTCAGGCAGGCTGCTTAACTCCTCGGGGTGCTGGGGTCTTGGAAGAATTCAATGAAGTGAGATGCATGTGAAGTGCCCAGGTGAGCCTGGCGTACCACACGCGCACTGCAGATGTGAACCCATTGGGCTCATCCATCCTTTCCAAGAAAACCTGTGGTGCTGACCACTCCTGGGGGCCCCAGTCCTCACTCCGTCCCTCAGGTGGCCCTCCCCATCTGGGCTGTGCCTGGGGATTCCAGGTGTTACCTTGGAGACGAGGCTAGCCCTGTAGGCAGCCAGAGCCTTCAGATATTCCTTTTTCGCTGCTTCGGTCTTCCTCTTATAGGCCTGAAAGATCCAACACATGGGCAACACTGGGGAGAATGTTACAGAGGAGACACAGGGCAGGGGCCTGGGATGGGAAGGCGTGGATTCGAGGGCCACTCATGGATGAGGGTGTTGGGATCAGAAGCTGGATCAGTCACCCACCAGTCCCCTTCTGGGAACACTACACAGGGATTATGGAGACCAGGGTATATCCCAGTTGCTCAGCCAAGTTGCTCTGTGCCCTTGGGCAACATGCTTCACCTCTCTGGGCCTCCAGGTCACACCAGCACACTGACTATAAAAAGACAAGGCCCTCGAAGCCCCCTATTTTGATCCAGCACAGGGTAGATGTCTTAATGTTGCACCATCTTTGCATCCTAGAATGAACCCTACTCGTTCATAGTATGTTAGTCTAGATTCAATTTGCTAATATTTTTATTAGGCATTTTAGACCCAGATTCATATGTTATTGTAGGAGTGGCCAGTGTTTTCACACCTCCTTGTGTCCATGCCTTTTGGTAGAGCCCTCCCACAATGGCTTGGCCTTAAGACTTGCTTTGGCCAGTAGGACAAGAGCAAATTTGATACAAGCAGAGACTGGAAAAGTGCTTCCACACTGGGGCTTGCCCTCTTGCTGCTCCTGGAACTCCGAGTTGCTGTGTGAACAAGCCTGAGCTAGACTGCTGGATGATGAGAGACACATGGCCCAGTTTGGCCCCACTGCTCTGATAGCCATCGAACTCCCAGAAGCAGAGCTGCCTCATTTACTGGCAGCTGATTGAAGACACATGGGTGAGCCCAGATAAGTGTAGTAGAAGAACCATCCAGCTGAGCCCAGCACAACTCATGGACCCGCAGAATTGTGAGTTGAATAAACGGTTGTTGTTTGAAGCCATTAAGTTTTGGGATTATTACACATTAAAAACTAACTGATACAGTTAACTTCATTATGTTTTAGTGTCAAGATTATATTGTGTATAAAAACTTGTGAAAGTTTTCATTTTTCTAAGCTCTAGAATTGTCTGTTCTTTGGTGATTTGAAAGAGCTTTCCATCAATCAGCGAGGCTTGGAACTTTTGGGGGAGAAGTGGGGTTTTTTGTTTGTTTGTTTGTTTCCTATAATTTCCTCAACAATACTTCCCTTGGTTATTAGCGTATTAATTATTAGTAAAATAGGACTATAAATAAAATTTCTTAGTGTGATTTAAAAAACAGACACAAGCTATCAGCCAGCCTTATGCTTAATAGTGAAAACTGAGAGGTAATCCAAAGAAAGTAAGAAGACCATCGTCCCTACCATTATTGAACATATTTTTTTAGAATTCCTAGTCAATGTAACTGGGGAAAAAAAAAATTAGAAATATAAATATGGGAAATGAGGAGACCAAAAAAAGGAGACAAAATTATCATCACCATCATCATTTGTAAAAGATATATATACACACACACGTATATTTGTAGACATATACATATATAGGTATATAGGGAGATGTGTATGTGTGTGTGTGTATATATATATGTTTTTTTAACCTGGGAAGACCCAGGAATTAGTTTAAAATGATTGGAAATAAAATAGTTAAGCCAGGTGGGTAGTTACAAAATAAATTCTTAACTTTTTTATACATCAACAATCTGTCAGGAAAATGTGAAAAAAAATGCCATTTATAATGCATTGAGTAAAAGGAGAGATATAGCAATTATTGGATGAGAATAAATACATAACAAGTTCTTAGATTAAAAAAAAAACATACCAGAAAGGTCCAGAAAAACGAATAAAAAACTTAGGAACAGGACCAATGCAGGAGGTAGGACCCTCAACCACCTTTGCTGGCGACTGGGCTGCATAGCTGAATGGGCCAGAGGCAGCCTCTGCTGGAAGGAGTGTCAGTATCCAGGGGCAAAGCACCTGAGACCACCATCCCCCCAGACTGTGTACAAAATGGAGAGGAAATCTCCCCCCACAAGAAACTGAGGTCTTCTTAGGAAGGGGAATGGATGCCAACAAAACAAACCAGTGAAAATGACTAATGTCCCTGTAGCAGAAGCTGGTGGTGCCCTGTCCCTCATTCCCTTACCACCGTACTACACACAAGCTCAACTTCCAACTGCCAACAGTTGCCTGAGGGTTCGCTCTGGTAGCAGGAGCCTGGTCTGCCACGTGCGTGGCAGGCCAGGAGTGCTGGAGAATTAATGTCCCCTGGAGCAGCTCTCAACCAGTGAATGACAAAAGCTGGTGCCCCCCCAGCACCCCTGCACCTCAGATGGGGTAATTCTAAGGCATGGTGGGTTCTGCGCTGGCCCCCAGAGTTCCCCAGCGGGATCACGCTCTTGTCGCCCACAGTGGTAGCTTCTTTGACAATCTGATTTCCTTTCCCTGTCTTACTTCCCCACTACCCCACCAGCAGATTTTGGCATGATCTCACAAATAAACTATTTACACTATTATATATTCTAAAATTATTAAAAATTTTAGAACACGAAAAAGGAGATATTTCAGATAAGGCAATAATCCATCTCTCTGGCCTCAAGCTGCTACTCTTCCCATGTTTCCCATCTCAGTGAACGACATCTCCGTTTACCCAGAACGCAAGCCAGATCCAAGACACAGTCTTCCATGACACACTCTGGGTCCCCTACCCCAAACACCTGGTCTAGGCCACCGTCCTCTCCCATGTGCATGACTGTGGACCGGCCACATCCACTCTACCTGCCTTATGCAGCCACACCGGCCTCTCCTCTTCATAAAATCCTTCAGTGGGTTCCTCTGCTCTTGCATGAGGACGGACTCCTTCCAAGGCCTGCACAGGCCCCTGCCCTCCTCTCCAGCTCTGTCTCTGCCATGGTGACACTGTCTCCTCCCTGGCCATCCTGGTCTCCATTCATTCATATGTACTTATCCCTCCCTTACCAGGCCTCCCTACCTGGGATGCTTCCCCTTCCCCATGGGAGCACACCCTCAGGTCTCACGTGGAGACCTGACCCCCAGCTTCCTACTTCTACAGATCTGAGTTCAAATCCTGATTCTCCCCTGATTCACAATGGTGACCCTGGGCAAGTCACTTAGCCTCTTGGTGTCTCCATCTCCTCCTATCAAAATAGGAAAGTGGGAAGCAATGGCTACTCCACAGGGTGTTGTAATTCAGTGAAATAGTGGAGAGGGAGCCCAGCATGGTGCTCAGCCCAGACACGAGTTCAGAGAATGGCAGCCAGCACCCTTGTTTTACAGATAGGGAAACCAGGGATCAGAGAGGTTAGGCGGTCAGCCTGAAGTCACACAGCACACGACTGATCACTGCATTTGCCTATGAGCTAGTTCTGCTCTCTATTCCCCCTGGAGGCCTTTAGAGGAGGCCATAGGCACATGGTCAGTGGGGTAGGAAGCTCTGGCCTTTTTTCCTGGGTCAGCTGAGGGTCTCTTTTCTCCCGAGATCTGCCCAGGTGAGAGGAAATCAGAAAACCAAAGAAGCCCAAAGGCCACCTGCCAAAGACGATCCACACAGCCCTTGGCCGAGCTGGACTTTCCTTGGCAGCCCCGTGTACCTGTCCAGCCCTGCTCACACACAGGCAATGACGGGGCTGCCACCACCCAGGGCTCAAACACTGCCAGGTTAACCACTTGCTAGGTGGGGGAGGCGATAGACAGACAGACAGACACCCCCCCCAACTCCCCCGGGTAGAATCCTTGCATGTTTCTTTAACTCATGAAAGAGGAATCAGCATGACTGTAAAGCTGATTCAAAGAAATGCAGGAGGAAGAGAAGTCTTTACAGTCACTGAAAGAACGCTGGAATTAGATTACTAAATTACACATAAAGTTGGTTAATGTCCTATAGAGCAATAAAACTATCACCTTTGGGGCTTTTAATCTTTTCTACTGGACAGAAATAATTTGCATCTCTACCATACAAAATTAATTTGCCTTGTAATCAGACAAAAATCATTTATATCTCTATCACTTTTTTCCCCCAAGGTAACATCTACTTTTACAGAGTTGTAAAATCCCCTAATCAATAATGAATATTGAGTCAAACCAAAGGTCTATCCTCCTAGAGAATCAGAAAATTTGTGAGTGAGCCTGCTGGACAATGCTTTGGTATGACACCGAAAGAATGTGCAGTCATTTGGGGGCCTATTTTGAAGTTTGGGATATGTAATTTTCTTTGCCTCTCTGCCCCACGTACCTTGAAATGGGCTTCCGACTCCTCCTCCTGAGTTGAACTGGAGGGAGAGGGGGTCGCTGACTTGCTCCCCGGAGGTGACGGGGAGCTGTGGGCGATGCCGCTCCTGATGCCCATCTGCGAGATGAGCTGGGACTGGCTGAGGGCACTCATGTGGCTGGCCAGCATCGCTGGGCGGCCCAGCAGCGGCCCTGGCCGGCCTGAGTCATAGGCAGCCACCTCCGAGTGGACCATCTCCTGGATCTAAGAGAGGAGGACAGGGCGTGTTGAGTTAGCAAGGGTCCGCCCTGCCATGCCATCACATCTGTGTTATGGGACTCGGGGACAGACGTGCAGATGAGAAGTGGCGGGGGCCCTGGCTCCATGCTGAGCTGCAGCTCCCCTTTGGATCCCTGGCAAGTGAATCTCACGGTTGAGGCTCCATGTGACTTTGACCCCTGAGTGATTCGGTGCACTCAGGGGAACTCCAGCTCCTACAGCTCCTTGACAGTTTGCCATTGTGTTGACATTCACCCTGGACAGGTTAGTGCTTCAGCCCTTGCCAGAGAGCTCAGTCTAGCTGTGAATGAATCATTTTATGATAGCGAGTCTTCCCTCCTGGAACGTGGTACCTCTCTGCATTGATCCCCTAGGCAGCACAATCACAAAGAGCACAGATGCGGGAAGTTAACTATGTTTTGAATCCTGGCCCTGCCACTTACCACCTGGGTGACTTTGGCCAAGTTACTTAACCTCTCTGTGCCTCAGTTTCTTCATCTGTAAAATGTGGATATAATCAAACCTACCTTCTAGGGTTGTTAGGGATCAAATGTACCCAGCAAATAGTAAGCCTTATATTGTATAGGGGTTTGTTAAATACATTGAATAAATACCTTGATAAAAATTTAGTACTTTTCTTCCTATAGTTCAGTAACTTTCTTGTAATATTAACTCTATTCCCCATGATATTTTCTAACAGGTTATTTTTGTAATATAAGAAAGCTACTGATTTTTACATGTAAGCAGTTCTCATACTAAACATATATTTAGAATAGTGTGTACTTTTTGACGTAAATATAATATATATACGCACCCCATTCAGCAAAGGATACTAATTTGCATACACTTATAATTATTTTTATTTCCTCTGCATCTGTGCTTATTTCCCCCTTCTAATTTCTAACATCAAATATCTGCATTTTCCTTGCACTTTTTCTTCATTAGGCAAGCTAATGGGTTTTCAATTCTATGTGGGTTGTTTCTTTTCCCCTCTAAAGAATCAAATCTCAAATTTATCACTTCTGCTCCTGTTTTTTAGTTAATATTGCATTTTATCTTTAGTAATCCCTTCCTCTCCATTTTAAAGATTTATAATTGTTGCTCCTCCCTCAATTTTGAGTTGTATTTTATTTAAATTTTTAATGGACAAATGACAAATCGTGTATATTTATGGCATACAACGTGATGTTTTGATGTATGCATACGCTGTGGAATGATTAAATCAAGCTAATTAATATATCCATTTCACATTTCACTTTTATAAGGAGAATATTTAAAATCTACTCCCTTAGCAATTTTCACAGGTACTATACATTATTATTAATTATAGTTACCAGGCTGTACAATAGATCTCCAGAATTTATTCCTCCTGTCTAAAGGAAACTTTGTATCCTCTGACCAACGTCTCCCTGTTCTCCACCGTCCGAAACCGCCCAGCGGCTGGTGACCACCATTCTACTCTCTGCTTCTATGAGTTTAAATTTTTAAGATTCCACACATATAGTGAGATCATGCAGTATTTGTCATTCTGTACCTGGCTTATTGAGTTGCATTTTTAATTCATTTATTTCTTCATCATGTAAGGTATCTGTTATTGGGTTTTTTTCTTTGTTTTTTTGTGTTTTTTTTGAGACAAGGTCTTGCTGTGCTGCCCAGGCTGGAGTGCAGTGGCTATTCACAGGCGCGATCAGACCACACTACAGCCTCGAACTCCTGGGCTCAAGTGATCCTCTCACCTCAGCCTCAGTGAGACTACAGGAGCATATGTTGCACCTGGCTGTTATTTTCTTTCTTATATACTTATTTTTTAATTTCAATCTTAATTTCATCTTTGATCCAAGAGTTGTCTGAGAAGAGTTCTGAAATTTCTAAGTGGTTAATTTTGTTTCTTTTCCTTTTGCTAATAATTTCTAGTAACAAAAGTGATCAAAGAGCATAGTGTGTACTATTTGCAATTTTGAGATTTTGTTAAGGTTTTCTTTGGGACCCAAATATGATTAACTTTGGTTCATATTTCACAGTACTTAACAGGCAAAAAGTAGGCTGTGCTTGCAGATGAATACAGCTGTACGATATTTATCTATTCAATCAGCAATGGTTATATTATTTTTATTCCTTTCTTACTTTTTGGTCCTTTAATCTGATGCAGGCTTGTCTAGGTTGCCCACCACTTTTCTGCTTTCATCAAAATCTGCCTTTAATGCTCTAAGTTTTTATTTTGGAAATTTTATGTTGGTTTTATTGCAAAAGGAAGACTGACAATATATCTTCATTATGGATTGAACTTTTTATTATTATAAAGTGTCTTTTTTATCTCTTTTTTTGTCTTAAATTCAGTGGAGTCTGATATTAGTAGTGCTGTCATTGTCTGTTACACATTTGTTTGAATGTGTCTGGCATGTCTTTATTTCTGAGAAGCTGTCTTTCTTACATATCTCTTGGTTTTTATTTTTTAGTGTTACCTTTGTCAAATTTTTGGTGTTTTTGTGATGGTCAGGTTTAGAAAATGAACTGAGATGGCTTCCTTCTTCATGCCCTGGAACAGTATAAATAACATGGAAATTCTTTCCTTAGAGAAATGAAACAGTTTAGACATAAAACCACTTGAGGCACAGTGCTTGTTGTTTTCACAATATTTTCCATGGCTAATAGGTCTATTTTAGCTTCCATTTTCTCTTGAGTCAGTTTTGGTTGAAAAAATATATATAAATACATATAAAATTATTCATTTTATCCAGATATTAACACTTAATAGCATATAACTGGAATATCATATTTTTAATATACTTTATAGTTTTTGTAGTTAAATCCCCATTTAAAATTGTAATATTATGAATACATGTTGCTTTTTAAAATTTTCCTCCTCAGAAGTTTATATATTTTAACTGTCTATCCAATGAACCAGTTCTTATATTTAAAAAAAAAAACAATTTGACAACTTTTATGAGCATTAATTAAATTCTGCTTTCTTCTCTATTAATGTTGACCTCAGGTATTATATATTGCTTTTTATTTAGCTTTCAAACTAAACTATTTATTTTCACATTTTCTTTTTTAGTAATAGAAACATCCAGGGCAGGTGTTCAAATAAGAGCCATTTTCCCATGCAGGGGGCATTTGTCTGAAGACATTTTTGGTTCTGACTACTGGGGGGGAGGGGTGCTACTGGCATCTAGTGGGTAGCAACCAGGGATGCCCCCATGGTGACAAAGTATTATATATCCTAAAATGTCAACAGTGCTGAGGTTGAGAAACCCTGCTGTATACATAACTATGATTTTCCCCCTAAAGATAATTTTAGCTGCATCATATAAATATTTTTCAAATATTCTACAGTGAGGATTTGATTTTCTTTGTTACCCTAAAGTTATTTGGAATAATGTTTTCATTTAATGTATCCTTTTGTTATTGTGAGCAGAGAATATGACTCCTAGAATTTTTATCTTTTTGGAATGTATTGAGGTTTTCACTGTGGCTTAGGATATGATCAGTTTTTGTAAAATTTTCATGTACATCTGAAAAAATATTTACTCTGTATCATACAAATTTCTCTATATGTCTATTCAAGAAACAGTTTTGACTACTTAAGCTGTGAAATCTCAAGAAAAATGAGTTAAAGCCTGCCATTCCTATTGTGTTCCCATTAACTTGGCTATAAAATTTAAACAGTTTTCTTCATATATGTTGACATAAAGTTATTTACCCCTTCAACATCCCAGAATGCTGTATCTTCATTATGGCTTTTTCTCATTCATAAAAAATAAGATCTTTGCCTTAATTAATATTTCTGTATTAAATCCTACTTTGTCTTCTATCATTATCACTCCAAATTTTCCACTGTTTTATTTTTGTCCTGCATCATTTTAAGTGTAAACAGCATATAGGTAGATTTTGGTTTCTAACCCAGTTCTTAATATAACATGTTGTGATATATATTTTATTATTACATTAGTCATAAAGAGATCTAAGGAACAGACTTAAAGTGAACTGTTTTAAAGGGTAGAAAGTTTTAAAATCTATTCTCTCAACATCTCTCTCTTCCCTCCCCAACATGTACACGCTCTTCCTTCTATAAGTCTTAAACAAGAATCTGACATTATTTCCTCAAGGGCAAATTGGCCTTAGAGCTTTGTGATAGGGCTTGTTTTGCTTTATTTTTCTTCCCAGATGCCTGCTTTAGAATTCTCCCATCAGATATTCCTGACTCAGTAATTTCATATCTTGCCAACACTTGATAATGGTAGATTTTTGAATTTTTGCAAACCCACTAAGTGTGAAATGCTCTCAAAGTTATTTTAATTCACACTGTTCTGATTACTAGTGAGGTTGAACACCTGTTCACAAGTTTACTGGGCCATTTGGGTTTCTGCTTATACTGCTATTGAGAATATAAACTAGTAAGTGGGACACTCTAGGAAAAAAATCTGACAATACCCAGTACCTTGAAGAAGCACATATCCTACAACCTAGCAAGTCTACTCCACATGTTTACCGTAAAGAACTTTCCCACATGCACAAGAAAGCATACACACTGAAGGAAAAATTAAGAAAGACTTTTAAATGGACAAATGAGTGTCCTTTTAATGGACTGCTGGGTATTGTCTAGTGGACCTCCAGGATTATCTGAGTCTATAGGAGTGTGTGCCTTTGTCTTTGACTGGGCTATTTTACAACTTCGTAAGCTGTAGAAAGACAATATTCATGCAACTGATTTTTTTATCATTCAGAAATTTAAATTGGCTGGGCACAGTGGCTCACGCCAGCTATTCGGAAGGCTGAGGTGGGAGGATCACTTGAGCCAGGAGTTTGAGGCTGCAGTGAGCTATGATGACACCACTGCACTCTAGTCCAGGCAACAGAGTGAGACCCTGTCTCAAAAAAAAAAATTGAATTGTGATAAAATATACATAACAAGATTTAGCATCTTAACCATTTTTAAGTGTACAGTTCCGTGGTGTTAAGTACATTATCATTGTTGTGCCACCATCACCAACAGAATTCCACAGACTTCTTTTCCTCTTGTAAAACTGATACCTATTAAATAATAACTCCCCATTTCTCCCTCTCCCAAGTCCCTGGAAACCAGTATTCTATTTTCTGTCTCTATGAATTTGACTACTTTAGGTACCTCGTGTAAGTGCAGTCATACAATATTTGTTCTTTTGTGACTGGCTTATTTCACTTAGCATAATGTCTTCAAGGTTCATCCATGTTGTAGCACGGATCAGAATTTCCTTCCCTTTTTAAAGCTGAACAATATGTCATTGCATGTAAAATATCACATTTTGTTTATCCATCCATCTGCTGATAGACACTTAGGTTGCTTCCACCTTTGGGGTATTGGGAATAATGCTGCTATGAACATGGATGTACAAATAATTCTCGGAGACCCTGCTTTTAATTCTTTTGAGTATATACCAAGAATTGGAATTGCTGTATCCTATGGTCATTCTATTTTTAATTTTTGAGAAACCCCCATACTGTTTTCCATAATGGCTGCACCCATTTTATATTTCCACCAACAGTGCATAAGGGTTCTATTAATAGTTCCAGTTTTTCCGTATCCACGCCACTGCACTCTGCCCCCCACCCCCGTCTTTAGAAGCCATCCTAATGAGCGTAAGGTGAAAGGGAACTCACTCTTGTCCCTAAAAATGCAAACACATTTTGTCTGGGAGGTATATAATTGTTCCCATCCTGCAGAAAAGATGATTCCAAACATTATATTCTATTGTTCTACAGATATTAAGCAGTTTCGCATTTATTAGGAAATTCATTTCAGCATTTCTGATTGCCTACATATGTGTCTATTCTTGAGATTCTCCTTTGAACCCACTGTAATACCCTATTGGCTTCTTTATTAATAATGAGTTAAATTTTTGACACGTTTTCATTTTATATTTGTATGAGCGTTATGATGTCACCTTTCAAAAATTATACATTACAACAAAGATGATCATTACAGCATTTTTTTAATTCCAGAAAAACTGGAAATAATCCAAATGTTCCTCAGTTGGGAAATGGCAAAAATCTGGCGTATATTTACATAATGGAATTCTGTACAGTGTTAATGTGAACAACCTGGAGCTACGTCCACCAACGTGAATGGACTCAAAAAAAATAAAGAGCGAAAATCTAATAAGGACACATACAGTATAATACTTTCATGGGCAGGTTTAAAACATAAAACATTACTAGAAAGTGCTTAAGGACATATAAAAATGTAGTAAAAGCATAAAACCACCTACTACAGAATAGAGCTTATTTCCTTCTGAGAAAAGTGAGATAGATATGAAGGGAGCTTAACTTGTAATATTTATTTCTTCAAAAGCAGATTCAGAGCAAAAAATAATAATAAACAACATGGGCTCTTCAAAGCGTAGTGTTGAACTGAAATGTGATGGGTTCTGGGAGGTCTGGGATGAGGGCAATGCCTGGCATCCGCATGACTTAATTGGCCATGTTAGGCACGATGATGAAATGTCTGAAATAAGGTAAGACAGATCTCCTAATCGCCAACCTGAGCTCCAGACCCCTATGTTCAATTGCCTAGTTGAGATCTTCACTTGGATGCCCCACAAGCATATCGAAATTAACATGTTGCCAATGGAGCTCTTCATTCTCCTTAACTCTGTTCCTTCCCCATTTTTTTTAACCAAAATAGTAAACGGCACCATCTTTCTTGCAGTTGCCCAAGCCACAAATCTGAGCAACAGCCTTGATATTTCCCTTTCCCTTACGACCCCAGGCCCTAGCACAGACACACCACTGTTGGCTCTACCTGAACAATAAATCCTAAATCTCTCACATTCCTCTCCCTCCCACATCACTGACAGACATCTCTCTAAATATGTAAATCAGGCCATGCTACTCCCTTACTTAAAATTCAGATCCTCTTAGAATAAAATCCAATCTAAATAATAATAACATTAATAATAATAATGGCTTTTTTAACCTCAAAGTTTATGCGAAATAAAAAAAATTACACTATGCAATTTTTACGTGTGGGCAATAGATTTAACTTTGCTGATACTCGGTAGGTTCTTTTGAGCTGAACATTTTCCACTTTCTTCAGATAAGAGATCTTTTCTGCAATTATTTATTTCATTATTGCCTTTTTTCTAAAATTCCTACTAAACACGTATTGAATCATCAAGATCTTTTGTATTTTCAGGCATGATTTTGAGCTTTTTAACATCTCTGGAGTTTGGGGAGAAAATTCTGAGCTGATCATTTTTGCTTATTTACTTATATCGGCAGTGTTGTTCACTGCTTTCATTGAATTTTTAAATCCAGCGATCACATATTTTGTCTGAAAGCAATCTTTCCTGATTTCAAATTTTTGTCATCACATGAATACACTATATAATTGAAGTTTTTTAAGAATGAGCATTTCCTCCCCATTTTATAGCATACGATCCACAGAATGCACCTTCTTCAGAACTACAGATTTTATACAGTTGTCCAGTGACTTTTCTTTATATTCCTAACACCTAGATTAGGGCCCGCACACAGCAAAAAGGAATGCATGTTGGACCTATTGAAAAATTAAAGCCACAACAGCAGAACTGGATGTGATCTGGGAAGCATGTCAAATTCTCCATGGAGGAGTTTTTCTCCTCCCGTAGTTACAAATATATGCTCAATAAACTATTGTCAGGCCTTTCATGAATGTCTGCTTTGTGATGGACATCATGCTAAGCTCTGGGGAGGAGAGAGCCGCCACCCCAACTGCCCTTCAGCATCCCACAGTCAATTAGGGAGGCAGACCCTGCATAAAGACAATATATGACTGATTATTAACTGATGCAAACCAACAAAACACGGGTACAGCCATTAAGCATCCCAGATTTTCTAGGGCATTTAAAAAACTTTGTCCTGATGGCCCCAAAATGAAAAACATGCCCCCAATTTGGGGCCTGCTATTTGAGGATGCTCACTGCAGGGGACGCTGTCAGTGTCAGACCCGATCCCTTTCACCACGCTGTAGTACCCACAACCCCATGTGCTGGAAGTGCGGGCACCTGTCCCTGTCTCCAGACAAGTGTTTTTGGCTAAATGGGAGCTGCTTCCCTCAGGAGGCTGTGACACCCACCCACGCCAAAGCCCCGCCCTGCAGAAGGCACCCCCCTTGCTCTGCGGTGCAGCTGTGCTCCGGGCTCCCCGTGGGATCAGCGGAAACAAGTCTCCAGCTGCGGCCACATCCTCGCCCATCCCCTTCCCCTGTGCACCCTGATTCCTGCAGCCCCTTCTCCTCTGTCACTTCAGCTCTGGTGTCCCCTCTCTGCCCACTGCATCTCCTCAGCAACAAATCTTGCTCACATCTCTTCCGTCTTTAAATAAAAGCCTGTCTTAGCTTCCGGGCTCCTAAAAACTTCTGTCCCAACTTTCCTTCCTCCCCGAGCAGCCAACTGCGCAGAGAACTGTCACTCCTCGTCGTCACCGGGGCCTCTCCTCCCACCACGGACGCACCTGCTGTCTGTCGTCGTTACTGTCTATACTGCTATAAGCATCTTCATCACACTCACCACCGTCCTCATCAGGGAGAGGAGGAAGAGGGGAGGAGAAATCTTTATAGAGCACTTCATACGCGCCAGACGTGGGGCTAAGCATGTCCGCACAAGACTCATTGAATCACCACAACTGGGACGGGAAGTGGGATATAGTCACCCTCAGCAGAGGAAGCCGAGGCTCAGAGAGCTTCAGAGACTTGCCTGTGATCACAGCTGCCGAAGGTGGAGCTGAGTTTCTCCAAAGGATCGCACTTTCTCCGTAAGTTATAACACGGTCCCCAAGACACTCCTCAGTCCTTGACTCCCGGGACTGCGGCCTCCCCTCATGGCCCCTCTCCCTCTGTCCAGGGCTCGGCTCTTGGCTGTCAGGCCTCCTCTTGAGCCTGTCCTTCTTGGTCCTCTTCGGCCCACTCCTTAAAGGCTGGCATCCCTCTGTCTGTCCGACCTTCCCTCCTCTTACACTCCCCTGGGTGAGTCCGTGGCCCCTACGTGGATCCCTACAAACAGGGGGTGTCCCCTGGTGATGACTCTAAATTCCCACGTCCCACCTAAGAAAGCGCTCTGCTTAAAGCCAATTTCAGCCTTTAGAAGAAAAAAGGTGAGCTCACGGGACAGGTATGCAGACGTGGTCATCCCTCCACGCATTCTAGAACACTCTATTAGCTCACAAGACCTTTACCCCAATCAGAATCCACACTCCTCTGCCTCACCAGGCTTAGCAAACACCACCTTCTGTCCTAATCAGCTAAGCAGATGCTGCGGGGCCGCCCCATGTGCCCTCGGCCTACCCTGGGGCTCCCTCCAGAGGGTTACTGTATGTGTGGATGGTTTCCCCAGCTCACTGCCTGAGGGTGTCCTCTGGCCCAAGGTGGCCTGGAAGTCCTGAGCCATTGAGGCCCAGGAGTGACTCTTAACTAGCAAGGCACAGAAGTCTGCGGGTAAAACCTTGGCTTCTTCTCCCCTCAGTGGGACGGTCCTGAGTTGTATTCCACACGTCTCAGAGGGTCCCCAGCAGGATCTCGTCCCCATTGCCCAAAGTGGTAACAACCTGTTAAGCCACCTTTATGGGCTTTCTCTCCTGTCACTTCCCTTCTTCCCTCACAGGGCTTCCTGGGTTCACCCCCTAAACAAACTTCCTGTACCCAAACCTTTGTGTCAGGGTCTGCTTTCAGGGGGATCCCAAACTATGGCACCAGCCCCCACCCCTGCCCCAGCCTCCAGCGTGGCTTCCTGAGTCCAGGCGTCACGCTGGCCACCAGAGTGACCCTTCTGGGCTATAAAATGTCTCCATCCTGCTGAGCACCTTTCAGCAGCTCCCCTGGGCCCACTGAGCCAAACCTTGTAAACCCCCCACAAAGTTCCACACAATCTCTCTCCTCCTGATTTCTCCAGCCCTTACCCAGAGCTCTCCAGGGACACGTGGGCTTCCATCTAGATTGGGGACCTGCCCTCTGTGTCATCTTCCTTTGAGGCTTACCTGAAGTGTCACTTCCTCAGACAAGCCCTCCCTGCTCTCACTGTCCTGCCCCATCCTCCGGCCTCAGCCTCTCCTGAGCCTCTCCTAGAGCTCCCCGGGGTGCGAGCAGCACCTGCCCGTGTGCGGAGACACCTGCCCGCCCGCTCCGCGCAGAGGGCCTGGCACGCAGCCAGCTCCCGGGAGGGTCTGGGAGCCACATGGAGCGAGCTCCTGCTTTCCTCGTGGAAACATATGGCCACGCTCGAAATCCACATCTGCAGCCTCTCCGGGAAGGACGAGACAGAGGAAACAGTAACGAGGCGGCCTTGTGAACGTAATTAGGTTCGCAGGGCTTAATAGATTCTCAGCGCTGCAGGAACACAAAGGCGTTTTTCACAAATTCCCCATTTGCAATCTCTATGGAGAGCAGCCTTGTGTGCTGAGAGCCCCACACGGCGCACGGCGGGCAGGGAATAAAAAAATCACACCTTCCTCCTTCCCGCCTTCTGTCGATTCACAGAGCTAACACCCCAACACCCCGTCCTGTTCCTCTGAGGCCAGCACGAGGTGACATTAAACACAGCCTCACGGTCTGCCCAGGGAATTGGAATGTTTTTTCTTTTTCTTTTTTCCACAATGAAAATTTTTAATTTAATTTTATTTTTTACTGACAAATCATAGTTGCATACGTTGATGGGGTACAATGTGATGTTTTGATATATGTATATGATGTGGAACACTTTTTTCTGGTGGCAACAGAAGTGCTATTCAACTATGTTCTCTCATTTAAGCCCCTGCCTCAGTTTGAGAGGGTCCTGAAACTTCTCCTTAATTTCTGCACTCAGACCCCATAGGAAAATTAACAAGCCAATGACCCGCATTTTACAATCTCTTCTACAGTCTCAGAGTAGCCCTTTCCAACAGATACCAACATCCTTGTTTTATAGAGGATGTTAACAATAGTAATAATCATAGTAATACTTAATATTATATTTAGTGAGTGCTCACTATGTGCCAGGCACCGTGTTAGGACCTTCACAAACAAATCTTTGATATAAGCACTCTTATCACCCCCATTTTACAATAGACACTGAAACTCAGAGAGGTTAAGTGACTTTCCCAAAGTCACACAGCCAGGAAGGAGGAAAGCCAGAATTCCATCTGTCTGCTGAGTCTGAGATCTGATTTTGCTGCACCCATACAGATCTTCATGGCTCTAACGTGGGTAAAGAGTAACAATGACTCTGCCATCACTGGGCAGTTGTGAGGACCAAATGAAAAGATAACTTTGTACAGAGCCAGGCACATAGTAGATGTTCAACACGAGAAACTTTCCTTCCCCTCATCCCCTCATGAACTCAAGGTGTGAACTGGGCTAAGAAGAGGTTAGAAACAATAGATGGTTCTGAAATATGAAAGGAGAAGGACGCCAGGAGGGAGGCACCAATGACAACAAAAATAACAGCACAAAGCCTGGCACAGGGTGGGGCCTCATAAATATTTGTCACATTTGTCACATCAGGAGTTGGCAAACTTCTGTAAAGGGTCAGATAGTAAATATTTCAGGCTTTGTGGTCTAGATGGTCTCTGGAGTAACCACTCAACTCTGCTGTTGCAGGAAAGCAGCCAAAGATGATAACGCAAATGAATGGCGTGGCTGTGTTCCAATAAAACTTTATTCACAAAAAAAGGCAGAGGGCCTTGGCCCATGGCCATTGACTGCCAACCCTTGTGTTTGTCCAGTGTTGTTAAGCAGATAGAAATAATGGTAGAAGCCCTATCCTTTATTTGGCAGTTACCATTTGCCAGGCACTGACCTGACCACATTTAATTCTTACCCAGTCATGGGGGAAAGGTGTGTTTGCCATCAGCACTTTACAGGTGAGGGAGCTGAGGCTCAGCGTG
Organism: Daubentonia madagascariensis; assembly: GCA_023783475.1. Taxonomy (NCBI): domain Eukaryota; kingdom Metazoa; phylum Chordata; class Mammalia; order Primates; family Daubentoniidae; genus Daubentonia; species Daubentonia madagascariensis. The sequence continues at coordinate 26,292,955 of JAKFHU010002136.1, read as the reverse complement.
GAAAGTCAGGTGTCCAGTGGCATTTGGTTGCAGGGGTAGAGCTGGGATTCACATCAAGGTCTGTGTGGTTCCCTGGCCTGCATCCTTAGCCCTACACCATCACCCCATCTTCCTGCCCAGCACGGTCTCAGCAAACACCTGCTCCGTGTGCTCTCACTCGGCTAAGGCCTGCCCTGGACTCCAGCTGGGCTCTTGCTCTGACCTTGCATCATAGCCTCTCTCTAAAATCAGCGCAGCCATGGAGGCATGCCCCTGTGGCCACTTCAGGACCACGACACTCAGTCCCCAGCTGCCAGGCGTGCCAGCTGCAGACAGCTTGCAGCTGTTTCTGGTACTCATTCATTCACTCAACAAACATTCCATGAGGGCTGCTATGTCCGAGACCCTGGACTAGATGCAGGAGACAAAGAGCAGACTGGAAACACCCCATCCAGAGGGCACAGTCTGGTGGGGGAGGCAGGGATGCACCCACAATTTTAACCAGTGCAGCAACCCAGGTGTGCCTGGGGGCCGCCAGAGAAGAAGCCCCTCCAATGCCCACAGAGCCAGAAAGCCTTTCCACAGGAAACACCTCTGAGCTGACTATTGAAGGGCAAGTTTGCCGAAGACAAGAAGGGTATGGAGGGTGTACCTAGGAGCAAGAACAGCATAGGCAAAGGCACTGGGGCATGGAGTGGCGTGATGAGCTTGGCACGCTGCCCGTAGCCTGGCAAAGCTGCAGTGTTGGGAAGGGTGGGAATGGGGATAAAGGGGTATCCAGAGGCTGGGACTTGGAGGAGGGGACCATGCCCGCAGGTTCTAAGGGGATGGCCACAGGCAACAGGTCTATGCACTGACAGCCGACAGGAAGTCCTAAGTCTGCAGCAAATCTGCCTCCCCAGTGAAAGTGGCACATCTCGACACTCTGAGAAGGTGGCAGAGATTCTGTGGATTACTTTCCTGCTGCTGTTGTAACAAACTACCACAACTTAGTGCTTTAAAATAGCACAAATTCATTCTTTTACAGTTCTGGAGGTCAGAAGTCCAAAATCAGTTTCACTGGGCTAAAGTCAAGGAGTTGGCAGAGCTGGTTCCTTCTGGAGGCTCCAGTGGAAAATCTGTTGCCATAATTTTTTTCAGGGTGAACGCTGTCCTCATTCCTTGGCTTGTGGCCCCACATCATTCTCTCTCTGCTTCCATGGTCTTATCAGCTGCTCTGTGTGTTGGGCCTTCCTACCTCCCTCTTATAAGGACTATTATAATTACACCATTGGACTCACCCAAATAATCCAGAATAATCTTCCCATCTTAAGATCTTTAACTTAATCACATCTGCAAAGTCTATAAGGTAACATATCACAGGTCCCAGGGATTAGGACATGGACATCGGGGTCGGGAGCCGGAGACATTATTCAGCTCACTGCACCCAGAATCAATGATGTAGAAAGTCACAATCAAAGCTCCCCTGTGCCAACCTTCCCAGGGGCACACTGCTCTCTGAGACGTCCTCAGGCTTCAAGAGTCAAATAATTAAAAATTATCTCCTTTTAGAAGAAAAAAATTCCAGCACAAAAGAGAAGAAAATAAAGCCAATAGGAAACCTTCCCCCGTGCCTGCCCCCCAACCCAAAGCCTCATCAGTAAGGATTTCTAATAAACTTTCATGCTTGGCGGGAGATCCTTCGCATGCTGACAAATTCCTCCTGAAATTTAGATGTCTTGTTCAGAGTAATAGCTATAGCGCACAGGTGCCCAGCTGCTATTGTAAAATCAGTAAGCATTTAATTGAAACAAACGACTATAATAATAGTACATTATCCCTGCAGGCCGAGCGCCATCACAGTTTTAATTATTGAGTTAAGAGTCAGACTAATTTATCCTTTAAAGCAACAGCCCCATTCCTGGTGATACTGATCATCCTGTTATGAGTATGAAGGTACTGGCAGGGAAGGATATAAATGAAAAGCAATTTGTCCCCTTTGGGGTTGGTTTTGTCTTTGAAGAAAGGTTTGCAAACACAGGTTGCTGAGTCCCTGGGTCTGGGATTGCCCAGCTGGGGGTGTGAGAGTTCTATTCAGGTTGGGGTGGGGGCTGTAGTCCCTACGTTTCATCTCTGGGATGCTCAGAGCCTGTGCTAACTCCCTGCTTCATTCCAGGTAAGAGCCAACATCCCTACTAAGCCACAAGTCCTGACAACAACCCAACCACCACCACCTGGGACCTCTCCAGCCCCCTCCCCTATGACTACCCCCCGACACTCCTCTCCAGCACACTCACCTCCCTGCTGTTCCTTCAACCCTCCGGCAGGCTCCCACTCTTCCAGTTCAGTGCATTTTTGCCCCCAGAAGACATTTGACACTATTTGGAGATACTTTTTGGTTGTTATGACTAGGAGGACACTCCTGGCATCTAGTGGGTTGAGGCCAGGGAATCTGCTTAACATCTTACGACGGCAGGACAGCCCCTGCAACAAAGAATGATCTGGCCCAAATGTCAATAGCGCTGAGACTGGAAAACCCTGGTGAGTGAGCTACTGCCTCTGTAGGAAATGTTCTTCCCCCACCTGGGCTTCCTCCCTCACCTCCTGCAAGACTTTGTTCAAATCTCACCTTCCCAAAAGGCCTTCCCTGATCCTCCCACCTAACACTGCAAGCTGCTCCCCTGCCCCACACAGGGGCAGCATCCCCAACCCCTTCACGCCCCTGTTCTTTCTTTCTTCCAAAGCACTTAACACCTGCTAACTTGCTGTACGATTTATTAGTTTATTGTTTATTATCTCGCTCTCCCTCCTAGATGTAAGTTCCACGTGGGCGAAGACCCTTGCTTTGTTTACTGATGTACTTCCAGCACCTAGAACAGCGCCGGGTACCCAGTGGCATTCAATGAATGTTTGTTGAGTGAATTATCCGCCCAGCCTTCTCCTCCCTTCACCTCATGTCCACTCAGCCTCCAAATTGGGACATGCCATCTCCTTGTGATCATCCAAATCTACCCCTTCTCGCCAAGGTTCAGAGGCCATTTCATTTTCCCGGACAATGAAGTGTCTCTTAATGGGCTGCTCAGGCATTTCCGCAGCAAGTGTTTTGGGTAACTCCCACTTGCCACATAGTACATACTACATTCTGTTGGTTCCCTGGGGGCAAAAACTGTGGCTTGTGAATTGTCACAGCCCCAGGGCCCACAGGGTGACAGCCCGTGAGCCACGGGCCCTGAGACACAAACAGGCAGGCACAGGCCTTGCCATTCAGGAAGGGACACCAAGTCCAGTGGGACAGACAGATGCGTGAACTGACCACGTCAATACAGCAGTCGCCCACTCAGCAAATGCAGCGCATCCTTGTGATACAAAGTGTCCTGTCCCTTCCAGTGAACGGGGGAAGGTGGCATCACATGGAAGCCCAGTTTGTGCTACGAAGGAGCAGCGGCTGGACACAGAGGCGCTAATACAGCAGGCTCAACAGGCTCTAGAAGAGTCGGCACCATTCCTGGTGCCCATTACCCACCTGCCTCCTCTCATCCTGTCTGGCCACTTGCTCTGGCGTGGAAGTGCTGACCGCAGGCTCCTCCCCAGTCTCCATAATCCAGCAGCGACAGGGTGTCCTTACACCCCCTTCCATCCAGCTGCCTCCCCAGTTCTGAGAGTTTTTTAGTAAGAATTTAACAAAATTTTTTAACGGTGCAGGTATATGCATTAGGATTGTTACTGTTTTCTGTTAGTGCTCTGGTTACCAAGTTGTATAGACTTGAGTGGTTTGCCCCAGCTCTATTTTTCCTGTAAACTGTTATTTTCAGGATTTCGCAGGTCTTCCAGGAATGCATCTGTCACATTACAGCGGACACGTCTGTATTTATTAAGCATGTGCTACGTGCCAGGCACCGTGCTGTGTGTGGGAGATTCACGTTGACCAACACAGGTGGTCCCTGCCCCATGGAGCTAATTCTACACCTGAATCAGGACAGTCACAGTGGTGAGAACCGAAAGGAAAGCCTCAGGCCACGTGAGGCTGTAAGATGAGGGGTCCAGGGCAGACTGGGCATCTGGAAAGGCCCCAGTCTGGCTGGAGTGAAGGATGGCGGGAGGGGTGAGGAGGGCAGGGGAAGGAGGAGCTTAGAGGACAGGCAGGGGCCAGGCTGGGGGGCTTGGAATGCCAGGAGAAGACATTGGACTTTTTCCTGAGGGTCACTGGGAACCCAGAAGGGTTTTAGGCAGTGACTCGTATTTTAGAAAGGCCAGTTTGGCTGCTAAGAGCAGGTGGCAACTTCCGGGTGAGAAGTGATGTAGCCACCATCTGAGACTCAGATGGAAGCAAGAGATGGAAGGAGAGACGCAGGATTGGCGACTGGTCTCGGCAGGTGGTCAAGGATGGCACCAGATCACCGATGGGATTCATGGGCTGTTCACAAGGCAGAAGAGACATGTCCAGCCATGTGGGGAGAATTGGTCAGCTGTGGACAGTCTGAGCTTGGAGACAACACCCAAGTGGGGGTCACCAGGTGGGGACAGGTCGATTGCATGGTCTGGTGCTCAGGAGAGAGGATGGAGCGTGCAAGTGGCCTGGGCTACTCCGTGGCACCCAGACATGAAGACGGAGAATCAGGCAGAGAGAGAGACACGGGAGGGACCCTGAAGGGGTGGCCTGAGCTGTGGAGGACACCAGTCGCATGTCCCATGGAGGGAGCAAAGAAGGGAGGGAGTTTCAGGCAGAAGAGATGGCCAGCTAGTCTAATACAGCCAAAATCAAGGATGATAAAGACAGCAGGTGCCCAGTGGGTTTGATAATGTGGAGGCCAACAGTGCCCCTAAACAGAGAAGTTTTGGAGCCATGGGGAGGCAGAGGCCAAGGTGAATGGGGAGGGAGGAAACAGAGACAACCAGAGTCAATGGCCCCTCTCCTGGAAGCTCTACTGGACCACAAGGGGGAGACAAGACAGCAGGCACGTGTCACAGGACAATTTTCTATTTAGATACTAAGCAGAAAGTGCAATTGTGGAGAGCAGGTGTTACCCCCACAGTAACGCCCCTCAGGGACCCTAACAGCAGAACTGGTTGGCCACAACATGGCTTTGCCACTCATGGGCCTTGTGCTCATCTTTGGTCTCAAGTGATCCTTTTAACCACCCTATTAGATAGATGCTGCTGATTCCATTTTACAGACGAGCAAAAAGAGTCTCAGAGAGGCAAGGTCAGTGGCTCCCTGTCTGCAGCTTATACAGAGCAGGGCCAGGATTTGAACCCAGGTCTGTCTGACCCCAAAGTCTGGGCTCTTGCACTATTGAGGGCAGAGGGACACTGCGTGGGCTGAGCTGGCCTCACCTCATCCTCTTCCCCACAGTTGCAGAGTGCCCAAAAGGGTAGGATTCTTGTTATCACCACGCAGACAGTCAGCACAGCAGTATCTGTCTTGTTTTGACTAGTCTTTGTGACTAATCTTTCTGTAGCTCTGTAAGGAACTGGGAGGGAACTGCTGGACAAAAGCAACGACAAAGCACCCCAGAACTCTGCCTGGAGAGTGAGGCTGGATGTCCACAGTCAGCACACTGGCTGCCGAGTATCGGGGGCTGTTAGGACCCTGTGGTTCCTGGGGCCAAGGAAGGGGTAAAGCCGGGGGAGCCAGGAGGGGCAGGTCACAAGGGGATGAGGACTTGGCCCTGCAGGCACTGGGGAGCCAGGGTGGTGTGAGAGTGCATGGTGGCCTGTAGCTTTCCCTTGCTTAGGGCAGGAGGCTGGAGGTGGGTTCTGGAGGTAGCTGGGGCAGATGTGATGGGCAGGAGAGAGCTGAGGAGGTGCAACCTGCCGTCCTTGGTCACAGGGGGGCAAATAGCCAAAAATGACCCATCCCTGCCATCAATACTTCATCTTCCTGACTTCGATCTTTAGTTTCTATGTCAAAGGGGGCCTGAAAACCTGCCCATAGCACTGGGGCTGGGAGGGTGGAAGGATTCTGGGAGGCTGTGTCAGCATATCCACAGGGAGCCTTTTCTCCCCCATCTGAGTGATGGGGAGGGAGTGTTTTACTTCTTTATCTCTTTGTCTGTCTGTCTAGCCCACTGGAATGTAAGCTCCATGAATTAGGGATTCTCATCAGCTTTGTTCACTGCTCAGGGCTTGGAAGAGTGCCCTGTACACAGTAGGGGCTAAAAGTTTACAGGATGAATGAGTGAGCGCGTGCGTGAGTGAGTCCTGGTGAAAGGAAGCTGAGAAACTCCCTGTGTCTTGCTCCAGGTCTTGCAGTGGGAGCCACGATTTGGGACCAGAAAAGGAGGTTATTTCCTTTCCAGCAATGAGCTCCCCATGGACAGATACCCCTTTCCTGTCATTGGTGCAGCCCCCACCTCTGTTACCAGCCCAGCCCCACCCTGGGCTGCTGTCCCGGGCTCTGCTAGACCCTCAGCACCTCCCTCTGGGAATGGGACAGCTGACACCTGCTGGCCTAGCTCCTTCCACCTGTGACCCACTTTTCCCTCCCCCTGACGCACTTTTCAGGACTCAGCTCACAGGCCCCTGCCTCCAGGAGGCCCTCCTGGCTCTCCCACCTAAATTAGAGTCCCCAGTGATTCCCTCACATGACACCTGTTATTTTTTTCCATTGAACTTGCCACAATTGTAATTGTACCTTCACCTGAGCAGGTACATGATCCTAGTTGTGTGCTACAACCATGAAGGCGGGGACCACGGCTGGCACTTTGCTCTGGGCCACTTCCCTGGTGCCCAGGCCTGGCACCCAACAGGCACTTAGTAAATGTTGAAGAATGACTGAGGCAGGTGGACCTGGGAGCTCTAGGCCCCAGAGTGGCAGCCTCCTCGAGTCCCTATGTGGGACCTGCTTCCTACATTCCCCCCCTCCAAGCCTTCGAGGCACGCCACGGCCGGGCCCCTGCTTCCTCCATGCCGCTCCGTGTCCTGCTCTGCACTGGCCCTGTACTGAACATCCCTGCCTCCTTGCCTTTGCTTGTGCTGTTCCCTCTGCTGACAACACCTCTCCCATCCTCAGGCCCCTAGGGACTAGCTGAAGTCAGCTAGTCCTTGAGACCTGTACGAGTTTGACCAGCCACTTTATCTCTCTGGGATTCTTCAATTAGGGGTCTCCAAATGGAGCAGATATGGAGTCAGGTCTGCATTCAGAAAGCTCCCATCAGCTGTCCCGGGGGTGATGACCTGGAGTGGGAGAGACAGAAGCACAGAGACCACCTGCCCAGGCCATGACGGAGGATGCCTGAGCTGAGATGGGGCCTCGGAGGAGGGAGGGTTCAGGAGGCGCGGCTGAGGGATTCCTGGATTCCTGGCAGGCGGTGGGGTCCCCCCACATGGCAGGGAAACATAAGGAGAGGGGAGGGTGACACCCCCCTCCCCCTTCACGCCGAACATTCTATATCCTGAATTGGCACGTGTGCTAATTAAAACCATCTTTCCAAAGAATTTATTATAGGCTACTCCAAGCTAATTACAAATTCTCTGTAGCTGATCCTGAGCAGTTTGCTAACGCAGTGTTGAAATCTCTTTGGCCACCCTCGTTTCAATTATGCATCAGGCCCTGCAACAGTTGTGAACTGTAATTTAAACCGTCAGCTCATGAATATTCAATTAACACAACAAACACTGGCATGTTTTACTGCCTTGCCGCTCAATATTTTGTGTCCTCACCCGTGTTTACATGTTTTTATGAACTCTCGAGAAAAGCGCTGCCTACTGAAGTGCCTGGTTAAGCGGAGACTAAGATGCCGGGGGAGGGGAAGAGGCTGCAGGCAAAGCTTCTGATGTCCCCTAGGGGAGAGCTGTGGGTGGCCAGGCAGAGGGGCACAGGGGTGCGGCTCACCCTGCAGAAGAAGGAGGGGGCCCAGAGAGGGTGGGAACTGGCCCTGAGGTCACAGAGTGGATCCGAAGCACAGACAGGACTTGGTGTTCTGGAGTGGTTCCTGCTGCCTAATGTGCCACAAAGTTCTTGGCAAAGGGGGTCTGGGGAGATGTGGCCTCCGAGACAATGTCAGGTAGCAAAGGAAGGCAGGCAGCCGATGTCCCCCCGCCTCTTACGGGCAATGGCCAAATACCGCTGGTTAGGTGCAGCTGTTCGAGGCAACAGATGCCTTAGAACGTGGGTTGGCTTAAAATCAGAGTTCCCACCCCTCATGGCCAGGAATATGTGTCCCCTCTCCCGCTGTGAGCTTTAGGGCCTCCCAGCCTATAAGCAGTTTTGCAGACTCCATAAATGGCTCCTCATTTATCCTCACATCCCCCCTATGAGGCAGGCACTATGGTGATTCCCATTTTACAGACGAAAAAACTGAGGCTAAGAGGGCCAAGAAGCTTGCCCAGAGTAGAGATGGGGCTTGAGCTGGGGTCTTCTGACCCCAGGGTCCCTCCTGTCCTCATTGTATCAGGTTACTCCTACCCTGAGGACACAGGTTCCATCTTGGGGTGAGGTGGGGCTGTACCTCTTTCCTCCCAAGGATCCAGAAATGTGGAAGGAGGGCAAAAGTAACATTTTTCACTCATAGGATTAGTTAAAAATTATTTCTTAAATCTACAAAATTCAGTGCTGACACGGGTGGGAGAACCCTGGTGTCTCTGGCATCGTGAGTGGGGGTGGAACCGATGTGCTCCTTTACCGGGCAGTGTGCGGGGAGTAAGAGCAGTGACACGGCACAGACAGACCTTCTCTGAACATGTCTCCAAAACTGACTGCACGATTCCCTAACCTCAGTTGTCTTATCCATGCAATGGGGTAGTAATAGGGCCGACCTCATAAGGTTTGGTGAGAATTAAATAATGCACAAGGAAGCACCCAGCACAGTGCCTGATAGATGGTGAGAAAGGCCTCCATACACCACAGCTGTCACCAGCAACCATCCTCATCAAAATCACTTGACAGTATGTGCAAAATGTGCATGTCTTCTAGTCCGCTACTCATTCAAATTTTATTTTAAAACACTATGGAGTGCCTACTATGTATCAGGCACTGATTTCAGTGCTGGGGATACAGCAATGAACGAAACAGACCGAGTTCCTGCTCTAGGGGCACCTGCTTTCCAATGAGGGAGATGGAAGCTACACCAGACACGTAAACAAAAATAAACACTGTATTTTAGCTGGTGACAAGTGCCCTGGAGGAATATAAAGCAGGGAAGATGAGTAGAAAGTATTGGGTGGGGGATGGGGTGCAATTTCAGAAGTGTGGCCAAAAAAGGCTTCACGGAGAAAGTGACATTTGAGTCACCTTCTAAGACACAACAGAGGCACAGGAGCATGCTCTACAAATAGCTGGGGCAAGAGCATTTGAGGCAGAGGGAACAGAAGGGCACAGAGCCTGAGCATGAGGTCAGGCGTGCGCCTGGAACACTTAAGGACCAGCGAGGAGGCCGGCAGGGCTGGAGCTGAGTAAGCAGTGGGAGGGTGTTGGGGGGCAGGTGCAGATTGTGCAGAGTCTCGTGGACATGAAGAGGATGCTGGCTTTGACTCTGAGGGAGATGTGAAGCCACTGGAAGGTTCTGAACCAGGTCCTCGCCTAGAGCTCTCTCACTGAGAGAAACAAGAGTCTGGGATGACCCCAAGTTTTGTGGTCTGGGAAGCTGAGGGCATGGAGCTGCCAGTTGCCGAATGGGAGGGGGCTGGAGGGAGGAGCAGGGCAGGGGAAGCGTCAGGACCTTGGATTTGGAGAGGGTAAGTTTGAGATGCCTGTTAGACATCTATAGAGATAATCTGAGGCTGGAGATAACAATTTGGAAGTTCTCAGGACACAGAGGGTATTGAAAACCACAAAGCTAGATGGATCACGGAGTGCCTGAGTGTAGATAAGAAAGACGAGAAATCCAAGGACAGAGCCTTGGGGGCCCTTCAGTGCTTGGAGGTGAACCCAGAAGACTAAGACAGGAGGGAGCAGAGAAAACCAGGAGGGTGTGTGTTCTGGAAGCCAAGTGAAGACAGTGCTGAGCAAGGCTGAGAAAGTCATTAACTGTGTCAAAGGCTGACGACCAGGCAAGTAAGATGAGGGCTGAAAAATGACCACAGAATTTAGCAAAGGAGGTCCTTAAAAACCATGACAAAGGCAGTTTCAGTGGAGGGCTTAGAAGGAAAGCCGAGAGAGGCTGGGAGGACAGAATTTGGGAAAAGTCAAGGCAGATGACTGTTTCTAAGAGTTTTAAAGTCCCAAAGGAGACAAATATACAAATATGGAAAGATAAATCCATAAAAATGTTTAAGATTGGTTTTGTAGTACAGGGTTTCTTAGCCTTGGCATTAACAATATTTTGGGCCAGATTATTTTTGGTTGGGGAGGCTGTGCAGCACATTGTAGGATGTTGAGCAGCATCCCTGGTCTCTAGTAAACTAGCTCCAGTTTTGACAATCAAAAATGTCTCCAGACATTGCCAAATAACTCCTGGGGGGTGCGCAACTGCCCCAGTTAAGAAACACTGATAAGGTAGAAGCTCTTGGGGCCCTGCCCAGGACCCCTTCACTGGAGCAGCACCCGTCTCTCAGCTGCTGGGAGTGTTGGTTGGTAAAGGCTCCCAGCTGCCCCCTTCTCCAGAGAACATCCCTTGGCCAATAGGCACCACAGTCCCCAAGAGGTTACTCAATCCCCCAGTCTATGGCCAATGACAAACGGACATGGGGGTATATAAAAGGCCACTCCTTTGCCCTAAGATGGGACCAACCGTGTGGTACAATCCATGCTCCAGAGCTCCCCATGGGGCAGGCTGAGGTTCAACTCCAGCTGAGGGAGACTTCTTCATCTGCCCTAACATACTTCTCTCACCCCCCGCCTGAGACCCCACCCTTAAAAAGTTACTTTCACAACTCCTGAGGAACCCCTACCAAGAGAGTTTATAATAGAGAAAAATCAGAAATAGCCTAAATGTCCATCAGTAGAAGGCTGTGTAAGTTCATGATGAAACATCCATGTGATGGAATGCTATACAGCCACTAACAAGAAAAGCACGACCTATACTTACAGACAGGGAAATAGACCCATTAAACACGACTACAGAAAACTAGCAGGTCATAGAACAGCTCCAGTAGAGCACACCAGAAAGTACAGGAAAAGGTACTCCACGATGGTCCCATATGTGTAAGTTGTATGTGTATGATGCACGACGATGTCACTGAAAGGTTAACAGTGGTTCTTTGTGCATGGTGCAGTTTTAATGATTTTTATTGCTTCTCTGTATTTGCATGTATTTATTATCATTTTTTACAATGAATATGTGCCATTTTTATAAAATCCACAAAGCTTATGCTTTGGGAAGAAAAGAAAAGGTGTTAAGAACGCTCATTTCAAAATTTATAGGATACAGCCAAAGCCATACTCAGAAAAAAATGTACAGCCATGAGCCCTTTATTATTAAATAATAAATAATCAATGTAAATTAACTGAAGAATTCAAAATAAAAAATTTAAACATCTATAGAAAGAAAGACGAAGGGAACAATCAACATAAAAGGAGAAATGACTCAATTAAGGAAGAGAAAAGGAGAAGAATTAAAACGATTCGATGGTTAGTTCTCTGAATAACATGAATAAAACAAAGTGGAGAAACCAACAACATGGATAAACCTCTGGTAAAGATGAGCTTGAAAAAAGAGAGAGAAATCACCAATACACAAATTTTGGAATGGGGGTATAAATATAGGCACAAAGGCTGTAGAAAGATAAGATAATACTATATACAATTCAATGGTAATAACTGTATAGATCCCAGTGTAATAAACTTACGAAGATGGTATAACCTCAATACAGAAGTATGAGAAAGCTATCTTACAAAAAGAAAGCTATAGACCCATTTCACTATAAAAAGCAATAGGAAAATCCTAAGAAAAACTAAATTAAATCCAGCCTTATATTAAAAATAAATGTATGTGTGTACATATGTTTACATATGTATGTATATACACATACTATAACCAGGTAAACTATGTTAATACTGGGGAATCTATTAATAAAATTCATCACCTCAATATACCAAGGAAGAAAAACTATATGATCATCTCAATATATACTTAACAGGCATTTGAAAAACTCAACAAAAACTACGAGTAAGCTGAAAAATTAAGGATTTTTAAAAAAAATGTGCTACAGAAAATTGACTCTGTGCCAAGGGTGAATCCCACTTCCATTAAATCGGGGGAGAAGACAAGGCTCACTGGTTCCTCATCGACATCACCACATATAACTCAATGAAAGTTCAACTCAATGCAATGAAACAAAAAGAAATGAGTTACAACCACTGGAAAGTATCTCCTTTGTAGATATAAGAGCATTTTTAGGAACCCCCAAAATCTTAATTTCTAAAAAATTAGAATTTGAGACAGCCAGATAAAAATAACTATCAGATATGAAGTTAACTATTAGAAGTGAAATAACCACGTGAAGATTCAGGGCTCCCCGGTGGTCCAGGCTTCAGTGCAAGCACATCAGCCAGGTGGGCCATCTGATACAGCAGAGCTTACGGTGTTGGACGTGTCAGTGGTAGGAAAATGTCATTTGGCGCTTACAAGAGAATCACATGCAGGTCCCTGGGATTCTGAGTAGAGCCACACCATTTACAGCATGTAATTAGACTCTGTGTGAGAAACAGCTCCTGCAGCGTTACTGGGCCGTGGTAAAGACAGGATGACTGACCATGGGCCGTGCATCTGGAACTGCCTGTGAAGAGCTGGGTTCTGGCCAGGCATGGTGGCTCACACCTGTAATCCTAGCACTCTGGGAGGCCAAGGTGGGAGGATCGCTTGAGCTCAGGAGTTTGAGACCAGCCTGAGCAAGAGCAAGACCCCATCTCTACTAAAAATAGAAGAATTAGCCAGGTGTTATGGCACACACCTATAGTCCCAGCTACTCTGGAGGCTGAGGCAGGAGGATCCCTTGAGACCAGGAGTTGGAGGTTGCAGTGAGCTATGATGACGCCACTGCACTCATCTGGAGTAACAGAGTGAGACTCTGCCTCAAAAAAAAAAAAAAGAGCTGGGTTCTGTTAGATGAACCAAGTCATAAGATCAGATGGGCCCAGCAGCAGTCCATCATAAGATGGAAATGGTTTATCCAAGATTGAGCCCACGCAGGGCCAGAGGGCATGAGTACGTTGAATAGGAAGGCAGCCCAGACCCTCATGTCACATGTCATAGTTGCAGCAATGTCTACACCCCAGCTTACACCCATGGCTGTACTGGGGAGGCGAGGTCTTGACAACCAGCAGAAAGAAGGAAGGACCCAGCATGATTACCAGGTGAGTCAGGTCCATACGTGGGTACAAGCCAACAGTGGGGGGTGGCTATATTAAAACAGCACTCATGGGGGCTCTGGAAAGGGACTAGGGAGGGGAAATGTTCCCAGTGGGTGAGCTGGAGGCACCACATCTAATCGTCCCCTTTGGTGGAAGGAGAGGTGGCCTAAGGTGAGAATTATAGTCAATTCTCACTATTCATGGTAGTTATGTTCTATAAAGTCACCTCAAACACTGAATTAGCGAATACTGAACCATTATTCCTGGGGGAAATACAGGGTCAGGCCTTTGGTCATGACATTTTCATCAATCGATCAATACAGAACCTTGTTTTCTGTGTGTTTCTATTCAAAGATGCCTTATTTCATATATATTGTAACTCATTAACATTGAACTCACAGCACCACAACTCATGGCTGAAGGAAGCTCATCTAACATGCCTATTTTCTCTATAAGGCACATCAACTGCCTCCATGCGCTTAGGAACACCAGACAGAACTTCAGCACTACATTTGGGGGCTATTTTAAACAGTGAAATCATCATCAAAAAAAAAAAGCACAAAAATGTGAAAAACATGGCACTAACTTGACCAAGAAAAGGATATCTGTTTACAGTACGAGGGCCGAAACAAGAAGGCAGTGTCCCCTTGTTTGCATGTGCGTATCGGGTGATTCAAATTTTCTGCCACTCTGTACATGTCTATGAATGACGGTGAAAGCATGGTGAGTATTGATTTTGGGGTTACAAACAAATTTTAGTGAGTAGATAATATTCAGCAATTTGCAAATACAGAAATTTGCAATGAGGACCGACTGTACACAGATTCACAGGCAGCGGCCCAGGCCTGGCTGTCTGGTCAGGGGCTTGGAGGGACAAGAACTGTGGGCTCAGAGACAGGCTGCTCTGGGGCAGCGGCACATGGACGGAGATGTGGAGTGGGCACAAGGCGTGGTTCTGCCAGGGAGAAGGCACGCACCACAGAAGAGGCACTGAACGATCAAGCGGATAAAATAGCTCAGGCTGTCGACATCAGCCTGGCTTCATGGTTGGCCACCCCCGGACTGGCACAGGCGCATGAATGGAGCAGCCAAGGTGGCAAAGACAGAGGCATATACGGCCCCAACGATATGAACGCCCACTTACCGAAGCCAATCTACCTGTCGCTGCTTCTGAATGTCCACCTGGGCAGCAACAGAGACCAATTCTGAGCCCCCAAGTGGCAGTATTCCTTGAGGAAACCAACCAGCTACACAGTGACAAGCTGACTACACAAGTTGTGGCTGCTGTCAGGGCCCCCTGGACTTCTTACATCCAGGGACCAGAAAGTGAGGAGTCACCGCCATGGCCAGGGGAATTGGTCCTGACCAGCAGGAGGACGCAGAGCTGCTGTCACTCAATGGAGCAGGGAGGAATCCATGCAGAACCAGGTGACCCACTTGGGTGCTTCCTGGTCATCTCTTTCCTGTTGAACTGAGTGGACGTGTGCAGCAACCCAGACCTAGGAAGTATGTGACTGCCCAGGACTCAGGCCTCTCAGGAGCAGGTAGGACAGGGAAGCCACCAGATCCACCCAGGTGATGGCTGAGGGAGGGGGATATAGCTGAGAAAGTAGGGAAGAGGATGAGCACCAGTTGCAGCCCCAAGAAAGAAGGCAGCAATGGGGGCTGCCATTTGCTCTGTTAGGTTTCCCCACAGAAACAGGCACCCAGGGAACCACGGAGGTGCTGCTCCCTCACCTGCATGGATAGGCAGAGCTGTGTGGCACAAGAGTGGGCTACGGTGGCCACGGAAACACGCTGCTCGGGCTTCCCATGCTGGGGAGCTCCGATGCTGAGAGTACCAGCTGCTACCTCCTTCCACGAGCAGGTGCCCACTGAGGCCATATGCCTGCGGCCACTCCAGCCAGTGCCTGGGCACACTGGGGCCACTAAGGCGGGTCCATTGCAGCGAGAGTTGCAGCTCCTGCAGTGGGTGACTTTGGTTTGAGGACTCCCTGTTGGCCTGGACAAACCTTTCTTAAAACTATGCTGCAGTCAAAGGCTCTTCCTGTCCAATCCTTCCTACCTCCCTCTCTCCCTCCCTCCCTCCCATCCTTTTATCCTCAGGTGTCTGACCTGCACTGTGGTCTGAAAAGTCTCCCCCACCTCCAGCCTTCTCTTCTTCCCTCCCTAACAGATCTCTCACATGTCTCGTCCTGTCTGGTGCCTGCTTCTTGGTAGACGCGGACTAATGTACAAGTGGACTCTCTTTTTGAGAGAAAACTGTACTTGTTTGACAGAAATACACTGATGACCTGCTTGGGGTGGAGGGTGGACCCCAAGGATGCTCCATGCAAACCAAAAGGTCACTCCATTAACTTCTAAGGAAGGCAGGTCCTGTTAATGGAGGAGCCTTTGTTTAGTGAGCACAGAGGTGAGTCTGAGGGGAGGTGCCAGGGCTAAGGGAACCACATGGCAAGGCAGGACAGAGAGGAGCCCCAGCCACTGAATGTGCCACTGGGCAGGGGTAAGAGGGGGGTTATCACAGTGACAGTGTGGCCTGGAAGGGAACACAGAAATGCGCAAACTGCTTGTGGTGGGCACCCCTGTACGACCACCAGGGCGTTGACTGTGTTCACCAGGACTTGGGCAGGGGGACTTTCTGGGGGAACCAGAAAAGATATAGAGTTCTCCATATGGGTTGGCAGGAAAGGAAAACAGAGACAGCTCGCACCTAAAGTGCTTAGAGACAAACAACAGCATTGTTATAGCTACCATGCTGAGTATTTTATAAGCATTATAGCATTTAATTTTCAAAACAACCCCATAAGGTAAGGATTATTAACATATCCATTTTACACATAAGAAAACTAAAGTTCAGAGGGGGTGGGTAAATTGCTCAACACCGCATGTAGCTGGAGGAGCTCATTTAAATCCAGACTCTCCAAGTCCAAAGCCAGTGATTCCAGCAACGTGGCAACCCCCTTTCAACAGGACTGCAGGCACAGAGACACGGTGCATGGGTCCAGGTTAAGGGACTTCAGCAGTGGCCAAGCCCCTGTTCCTAAAGCACAGTTTTGTCTCCAGCATCATTGGCTGGCCGTTGCTCACTTGCGCTGTGGACACCTGCTTGGGTGGCAGGCCTTTCACCACGTGCTGGGGACAAAGTAAGCCTGGTCTCTACCACGTTTGGGAATCATTTCGCAGGGGGTTATGGGAAGATACAGCTGTGGTTCAGTGTGATCAAGGTCACCCTAGTGAGGACATGCTGAAGGGCACGGCCAATCTGCTGGCTGGAATCAATCTGCTTCTCAGAGCAGGGACATAGGAGCAGCAAGTGAGAATGTGTCAAGGCTGCAAGGCAAGAAAAAGGGAGCAGTTATGGGGGTCTTGTGTACAGAAGCTTGGGGGCCTGAGGTCTGGGGTTCCCAAGGGAGAAGAGGAGCCCTGTGGGATGGGGTGGTGCCCATCTCAGGCTGACCCTCTGGGCTCAGGATCTCCGCTGGGGGCCCCACAATTTGCTGTCACCCTGTGTTTTTGTATAAGGCCCAATTCTTCTAAGTCTAGCTTGAGTTTTTTCATCCACTGTTCACACTGTGTCCTCCCATGATCTCTGAGAATGGGTTTCACTGATCGTCCCTTACCTGGCACATGCACAACCCTGCTTAAGCAGCTGGAGGAACCTCACACAGAAGTCCCTGGTATCTACCCTGTCCTAGGTTTCCCTTCTTTTTCCTGTTGCATTTTGCTGCTTCTTCTTTTTTTAGGAGACAGAGTCTCGCTTTGCCACCCAGGCTGGAGTGCAGTGGCGTGATCATAGCTTACTGCAGCCTCAGATTCCTGGGCTCAAGTGATCCCCTGCCTCAGCCTCCCCAGTAGCTGGGGCTACAGGTGTGCACCACAGTGCCTGGCTAATTTTTAAAAATTTTTTTGTACAGAAGGGGTCTCGCTATGTTGCCCAGGCTGGCCTCAAACTCCTGGCCTCAAGTGATCCTCCCGCCTCGGCCTGCTCGGCCTCGAAATGTTGGGGTGACAGGTGTGAGCCACCGCACCTGGCCACATTTTGCTTCTGACTCTGCTTAGGCCCTTGGTGCACAATTGCCCATGAAGCCTCGCCAGGATGAGGCATTCTACAATTGATGAAAACCTGGAGGCTTTCTGATCACAGTGGGGACTGTCCTCATGCCAGAGTGTCCGTTTGGAGGCCTGGGCTGGCAGGAGGCATGAGGGGTTGGGAAGGACCAGGAACCAAGGGCAGAGGTGTGGGTCCTCTGGTTTCTCTGGGGGAAAAGTCTGCAACCGTCACCGGTGTGATGAAATCCTCAAGGCAAACAGAAACACAAGTGACAGTTCCGTGCGTCCTCAAACAACGGAAAACTCAGGACTCAGGATGAGGATGACCGAAGATCAGTGGTTCTGGGCAGGCATCAGGATGCCCTGGAGGGCCGGTTAAACACAGTTGCTGGGCCCCAGCTCAACGTCTCCGGGTCACTAGGTCTAGGGAGGAGCCCAAGAATCTGCATCTCTAACAAGTGCCCAGGGGATATGGATCCTGTATTTTAAGAACCAGCACAGTAGTCAAAGCTGCTGGAGCCTTGCCCAGATCCACTGCTGGGAGTGTTGGCTGCCACAGGCTCACAGATGAGAAACACTCTTGGCCAGAGAAGCGGGGGCGTCTTGCCTAGGAAGTTATGCACGAGCTCCACCCCTCCCACCCTGTGACCAATGACACTTACACCTCACCTCACATGGGCAACTCTGTGGTCTAATTCATGCTCCAGAGCTCCCTGTGCTACCAGGAAGACCTTTCTCTAGCATGGCTCTGGATACCATCCAGAATGTCTCATTTACTCCTCGCAACAAGCCCACGAGGAAACTGTGGCACAGAGAGGTTAAGCAGTCAGCTGGGGTCACACAGCTGGTTACGCACACAGCTAACACTGACCCAGAGCCCTCCCTCCTAATCCACTGGCTGTGCTGACCCATGGCTCTGAATGTTTCGATCCTTTCCACAAGTCCCTGAGGTCATCTGGGTTTTGTCCATTCAACTTATGAAGAAAGCAAGGCCAGGAGGAAAGTGACTTGCCTTCCACAATCCGTTGTGGCGGCAGAGACAGGAAATGACCCCAGGCTTCCTGACTCCTGGTCCTGTTATCAGTTTCTGGGGTGACAGGAAGAACTGACCATGCCTTACTGTGAGAGAGATTTCTCAGGGCTCCGTCCAACACACACAAGCCAATGGCAGCTGCTGATCACACACCCCAATGTTTTTTTCCTTTTTCCTTGTTACCAGGAGTTTGGCCAAGGTTTTTGCCTTTCCTAACCCTATCTCAGCTGAGAGCTCTGACCAACCCCCACACGGGGTGGGGAGACGGGGCTAGAGTGCCACCCCCAGCTCAGAGGCCCGGGGCCAAGGGCTGGGGCGATGGATGCACAAAACACTTGGGATCGAGGGAATAAGGGTCCATCTTACCTCCACCACTTCCTAGCTGTGTGTCTTTGGACAAACCACGTGTCCTTCTGAGTCTCAGGGACACGTTTATAAAATGAGGATAGTTCTGTCTTCCTCAAAAGTCACCGGGACGGTGAGATGAGATCAGGTGGGCTGCACCGTGAGACAGAATAGGCTAGAGGGTCCCCATCTGACTTACTCTCTGAAGATGTAGGCAGCACTCTGGTTTGTGAGGTGTTTACCCAGGCATTTATTCTTCATTCATTCATTCTTAGTCAGTCAGTCGGTCAACAAACCCTTTTCAGGCACTTGCTGCCTCCCACACACAAAGCTAAGCATCTGGAATATTCATTAGCACGTTTGATTCTCATAATCACCCCACAGAGCAGACAGCATCCGCTCCATCTTCCTTGAGCTCAGAGAGAGAGAGAAACTTGCCCAAGATCACCCACTGGGGCAGACCAGGGACTCCAGGATTCTCAGTTAAGTGCTATTGCCTGGGCACCAGGCTGCCACCACCACAGCCCGGGCCCCAGCCCAACCCAGCTGCTAGGCTTAAATCTCCGAGAGGACACTCTTCTCCTGGAAATGCTTCCAGCCTCGAGTCTTCCATAGCGCATCAGTGACGCTGTCTCGTGGAGCTTTAATATTTAGATGAGTTTTATTTGTCTTACTGCCTTTTATAAAGACCCCCTGCTCTAAATGGACAAAGCCACCAGATGAGAGAAAGAGCGCAGGAGACTGACTTTTTATTATCCAGCCAGAGCAGGAGGAAAATGACTCCAATAAATCTCAAGTTTTATGTGCTCCAGACATTCTGCGGAGCCAGAGATGGCTTCTCAGCAGTGCCGATGGTACATTAAAAGCTCATTTTCCCAAACATGGTAGTGAATATGCACTCGGAGGAAAGAGCCATTATCCTGAGTAACATCGAGGCTGCAGCTGACGGATGTCGCTGCGATTTTTCCTGAGTTCTCCCGCATGACTCGGGAGCAGGTCTCAGAGCTCCCACGCTGTTGAAGTTTGGCATCCTGCCCGGAATGGAAGTTAAACACCCGGCCCTTGTGCTCTTCGAGGCTGGGGGTCATGACTCCGATTAGGAGCCTGGCAAGGGGTGGAGAAGGTGGGTGCCAGAGCGTGGTAAGTGATCATAAAACATCACAAACTGTTTTGTGAATTGCAGCAGAACGGTGGTGATTTGGTCTGAACAGGGAAGTCAGTGCAGGGATGAAGTTTCCACCTCTCAGGCTTTTGCCACTATCCTCTGGCCCCCAAGGCTCAGCCCGAAGGCTACCACCTCCAGGAAGCCTTCCCTGCCACAGCCTCTCCTCTGAGCCTAGAACTTCTCCTAATTCTCCTTCCGAGCTCCAAGCACCTCACAGGTCGTCCTGTTGCAGTTACTTACGAATGTGAATGGCTCCTCCCAGAGCCGGACAGACCAAGTGGGTCTCAACCCTGGCTCGCTCACCCCCTTGCTCACTCAGTCATTCACACTGGAAAGCTCCGTAGGATGGACATTGAGAGCCCAGGCTGGGGAGTCGGCCTGCCTGGGTTCCAATCCTGACACCACCATTTTGACAACTGTGTAGCCAAGTCATTTACCTCTCTGGGCCTCTGTTTTCTCATCTGCAAAATGGCAACAATAATAGTACCTCCTCAGGGTCAAGGATTAAATGAGACAAAGGGTTTAAGTGGGTGGCAGGCACATAGTGAGTGCTAAATAAATGGTAGCAGACTACATTTATAGTTAATTCATCCATTCATTTAGAAAAAGTTCACTGAGAGGACACAGGGTCAAACAAGGTATGGTCCTTGCCCTCCAAAGGCCAAGATGAGGCCTCTGACCCCATGAGCATGAACGGTGCTCCCAGAGGCTGGCCATCGGGGCTCTATTCTGTGCATCACTGAGCTGCCTGTGCCAGCTCTTGCCTGGCACAGAGGTTGTGGGGCTGAAATGAGACAGACACAGGAAAAGCCAGGTTGACACGAAGCTGAAACCCTGGCTGCTGTTCTCTGTTCTCTCCCCCAGACAGTGAGCGCCCCAGGGTGTCTTCAAATCTTCCATGGCTTAGGTACCACTCTGCAGGCAACCAAGATTCACCCTATACTCAGCCTGAAGGGTGCAAAGAGCACTGGGCTTGGAGTTAGAGGCCCAGGTTCAAGTTCTGACTACCCTTTTTCTAGCTATATGACCTTGGCCAAGTAATTCTCCTCTTCCACTCGTTCCATAATAAACAACATCAAGGGCCACCTGCTAGCCAGGCTCTTTGCTAGATGCTGGGGCCAGAGGAAGGCACAAAACACAGGCCCAGCCTTCAAGCTGTCGCAGGCTGGCAGCGCAGACAAGTGTGTAAAGGACAAGCATGTATTTCCATGAATTTACCAATCTCACCTTTATTTAAATTTTTGATATGTTCATCATGGTTTCTTGTGTTAATTTTCATTTTTAAAAATACTGAGTTAAGATACGATTTATCTTGATTACTGAGCTTTTTGGCATTCCCTTAAATTTTATGATTTAAAATCATAGTCCCAGCCAAGAGGAGCCAGAGAGCCTCTGAGAGAAGATGACTTCTGAATTGGGTCTTGACGCAGGACTAGGAGTTCACCAGGTCGACAAGGGGGAAGACCCTTCTAAGCAGAGGGAGCAGCATGCAGTGGTTCTCAACCAGGGGTGATTTTGTCCCCCAGGGGACATTTGGCAATGTCTAGAGACATTTTTTTGTTTTGATTTTGAACTAGGAGATGCTACTAGAGGCCAGGAATAGTAAATAGAGGCTAGGAATACAGCTAGAAATCCAACAGGACAGCCCCCCATTAACAGAGAATTATCCCGCCCCAAATGTCGGTAGTGCTGAGGTGGGGAAACCCTGTGCCAAAGAACAAAGATGGGAAACAGCATGGTATACGATGCTAGCTCAGTGTGGTCTCCTGACCTCTCTAAGCCTCAGTTTCTACATCTGACAAATAGGAATAATAATGGTACCTACCTCAAAGGGTTACCAGGAGGGAGGCAATGGCACTAAGCCTGTATACACCAGGTGCTCAGTAAATGTCTGTGCCCCATCCGTTCCCACTTTGAACACATCCCAAACTTTAGAGCAAACAGTTCTCAAAAGAGACAGCGTCCCTGCATTCCAAAGAAAACTGGGACATGGAAAAGAACATGTTTTGTCCCTTTCCGACCTTTCTTGTAGAGAAAACCATAAATCTTATCTTTTCCACAAACGTGATCCTATTCACAGAGAGCTAGCCTGTGTGTTGGCTTATCACTGGCCTGAGTTTTAACAGGGAGTGAATTTTTATGACTGAGTCGTAAACCTTTGCAAAAACCATTTTTAAACTAAGGGACGCAGACAGATTCTTAACTACTATAGCTGCTAAATTAAGCATGAGGGATGGGGTGGGGTGGAGAGTATGAAAGAAAACAAAAGTACCCTAAAAGAGTTAGTGGAGGTAAAATAATGTTCATTAAAAATAGAAAAACAAACACATACACAAAAAAATCTTTTGTGTTCAACTTCACACTCGTACATCATAATGTTCCAGTAAAAGGCCATTTCCCCCTGAGATAATAAAAGAATTGAATTTTTCCTTATCGGTCATCTATTTTTCTAGCCGAAGCTATTACTCCCGCTCTGGGGTTGCTAGGCAACAAGAAATATTAATAGCAGCTTTTATTAGCTTAGCTTTTGCAGCCGAGTACCAGAATGAGAAAATGGGAAACATAAATGTGTTACATAAATCTTTCAACCTTTCAGAGCCGGTGTTAGTCTCTGTTTTCATAATGATTTATTGAAGTGATGGTTCATTTATGAGAAAAAGGAGTATAGGATAAGAAAATGGAGCAGTCCCCTGCAGGAGTGTTTGGAAATAAATAATTATAGCAGGGGAGCAAAACCTATTTAAAGCCATTTTTCTGAGTTTTATAAAATGTAAAAAGACATATTTCTTTCGCTTACTGCCTCTGAAAAACAGGGGAAAGGAGTCTTACCTGGACTTTGATGAATACAAAGAAACCTCTGGGCCTCTAGTTACCTGCATTTAGGACTCTCAGAGGCCCATTTGGGAGATCAGTCCCCCCACCTCCAACCCTCCAGAGGAAAATTAGACAAAAACAAGGCACCCAGGGAAAGTCCACACTGCAGGTACCCCTGTGACCCCCTGCTTTGGCTAAGATGGATCCTTCCCTTGTTCACACAGCCAGGAAGAGTCGAGTCTTGGGCCTTCACTTTCTTGGCAAGCAGTGGAACTGTCACTTTCCTGTTGCTTTTAAGCTCTGAACCCTGACCGAGGTCCTTATGTAATTAATATGCCTTCCCCTGCCTGCCCCGCAGCAGGGGCTCACAGCTGCTGGCAGGGTTTCCTGACACCCATCTCTTAGACCCTGCCTCTGTGAGCCAGGCTGGCCACCTCCCCAGCACAGCTCACATCCCACAGGTCAGCCTGGAAAATTTAGAGAGGACATTGAAGCCACCCAAACCCTGTCAATAAAGTGAATACATTAATAGACAGAGTAGCTTAACATTTACTGAATACCTACTGTGTGCCTCTTCACCTACATCTGATCATTGAATCTTCATAAGTTCCTACAGGGCAAGTAACATCACTGCCATCGTACAGATGAAGAAACTGAGGCTCAGGGAAGATTCACCCCTTGCTCTGGGTCACAGGGTGAGGGGTAAGAAGTAAGGAAGCTGACCTGACCACAGAGCCTATGCTCCTAACTGCTAGATGATACTCTATGCTGAGAAAACATAAACACACAGAAAGACAAAACATCATCACGGTTGATTACAAAAATGGCCACACATTCCCGCCACCCTGTACCTCCGCCCTTCTGTAATGCAACTCTGCCATCTCTCCTTCAGGAGGTAGGATCTATTTCTCCACCCCTTGAGCTGGGCTTGGCCATGCGACTGGCTTTGGCCAATGGGACAGCAGCAAATGTGATACCAGCAGAGGTTTGAAAAGTGCTGCACAATGGGGCCTCCCCACTCTTGCTGCTCCTGGGAACCCTGTGACCATCTCTGTGTGAACAAGCCCAGGCCACCACATGATGAGAGAGAGAGACTCACGGCCACGTCACCACCATAGGTCCCAGCTGAGGGCCAACTGCTGAGATGTGAATAAAGCCATCGTAGACCACGCAGCCCCAGGCATGCTGCAAGCTGACCCCAGAAATCGCCTGAGCCAGTCCAGATCAAAAGAACTACCTTGCTGACCCACAGAATCATAAGAAATAATAAAATTCATTGTTTTAAGTTGCTAAGTGTTGGGTGGTTAGTTACACAGCAAAAGCTAACTGATACAATAATAAAACAAAACAAAACCCAAAACATGTTATGTATTAAGAATAATAAAATGAATAGGTTGGAATAGGGGGTCTCTCCCGCCCTCTATGGCTCAGAATTCCAGAGGACCAAGGGTTGGGGGTCTTTGGTCCCTTGTCCTCAGTAAGAGATCTCCTGGGTCGCAACTTGTAAGACTCAAACAGGGACAGACAAAGCCTCCTGGGGGAGGAGGGAAACGGCAGGCAAGGGAGGAGGACAGGAAAGGGAGATTGGGGGGAAACAGTACAGAATGGAAAGGGGCGGTATCAGGAGGTATATGAAGGGCCTCCCAGAGGCAATACCCTGCCCCTAAGCTCAAGGCCCTGTGCCCAGGATCCACTCCCCACCCCAGGTTCTAAGCCCTGCCCCAGGCTCTAGGCATGGGAACCTCTCTACAGCAAGGTGCTCAAGTGGTAACTTACGTACCCCTCAGCCCCCTCCCCAGCAGCCTGCCCCAGGACACCAGCCTACAAAGGCCCTTCACTTGGGGTGGGGGTTCCTGGGCCATGGCCCCTTGCTCTCTGCGCGGCAAAAGGACCAATCCCGGCAAGATGCTTTGGGACAGGGACCTAGAACACAAAATATTGAAAACTCAGCACTCGAGACTCTGGTCCAAGTTGACAGGATCTGAGCCTCCCAGGCCAGGGGTATGTGTGGTGGTGACGGGAGGTCTACCACACCTCAAACCCACATGCTTGTCCAGTATGTTACAGCTACAAAGCAGTTATGCCCATTTTCCTATTTGTGAGTTCACCAGAGCAGGAATCCCGACCCCCACTTCACAGATGGAAAAACTGACGCTGGGGGAGAAGTCACTTGTCCAAAGTCCCAGAGAAAGCAAATAAGAATCACAGCTGGGAGGAGAACGCGTGAATGACATCTGTCTACCACCCCGTGCTGTGTGAGTCCCCCAGGTGGACCACACAGCTCTAGTGACCCTCAGGGCTCAGTTCAGGAAACCCCCTAATTCCCAAATCACTAGACGCCATGGCGGGTGTGGGGGGAGCTTTGCCAGAACTCATTTCCTGCTGGGCCCGGCCTCCACCTGCCCCAGGCTCCCCAGGAGTTTCTCTGGGCTCAGAAAAGGTGC
Source organism: Daubentonia madagascariensis (assembly GCA_023783475.1). Lineage (NCBI taxonomy): Eukaryota > Metazoa > Chordata > Mammalia > Primates > Daubentoniidae > Daubentonia > Daubentonia madagascariensis. The sequence goes on along the minus strand of JAKFHU010002136.1, from coordinate 26,267,912 downwards.
TGGTTCCCCAGGAACTTGTCTAGGAATGTCGAGCTCTGTCCCCTCCCGGGATAATTCCTCTCCCGGGTAAGCGAGAAGCAGAAGTTTGAACATTTCCCAAGGACTACTCCAAAATAAATGATTTCAGACTTAACAGAAGCTGCTTAACAAATTCCACTCCTCGAGTTTCTTTGAGTATTTTAGAAACTGATTTATATATACAATATCTCTCTCAAAATGAGACAATCAACACAGGATAAAGTTATTGAGTTATGAAAATAGGGGTCAGATGGAGGTGCAGCACTTTAAATTAAACTGGCAAAATATATCTTTCATACTAAACTGACTCTTTTTGTCTTGGAAATGAATGTTTAATCAGTTAAGACGATGAAGTCGAGGGAGAAGCCTTAAGCATATTTAATTTTGTAAAAGGGGCCCGACTCCAGTACCATACATGATCCCTGCTAGCAGGCATACCTTTAAAGCAGAATGGCTGACTTCCACGCCCGCCTGCAAGGCTGAGCAGGCCAGGGCAGGGGACCAGAAGGAATTGGTGGCCTCTGGGATCACAGCCAAGGGGGCTTGGCATTTATGAGATGGTTGTTGAATGCCTTGGCCTCGCCCACCTCTCCAGGGTCGACATCCGTGGTGCATCTCAGTCTGTGCAGACAGCACTGAAGCACCTTGGCCATCAGGGCATCCTCTGTGCCACTTCTATGGCCCTGCAGCCTGGCTGCCCATCTCTCAGCCACCTGGTAAAGCTGAGAGGTGGATGGTAGGGGACAGAGTTGGGTATGAATTCTGGTTTTGCTGCTTAAGTGCTATATGACATTAATTCATTCTCAAAGTACTTATAGAATCTACCCTGTGCCGGGCCATCACTTCCTGTAGGAAGTGCCTCTTCTGAGTCAGGGCCTCTTCTAGGCACATGCATGTACTACATTTTTAGAAACGGGCTCTTCACCTTCTCTCCATCTGTACCAGGAGTTCTCAAGGGCATCGTGTAGATCCCAAGCCCAGAACAATGCCTGGTACCTAGTAGGTGCTCAATAAAGGCTGTGGCACAGCTGCAGATCACTATGGTAGGTTGAAAAATGCCCCCCAAAGATATTAGGTCCTAATTCTTAGAACTTGTAGAGGATACCATGTTTGGGAAAAGGGTTTTGCAGATATGATTAAGTTAAGGATCTTGAGATGGGGAGATCATCCTGGAATATCCCCAAATGCCCTAAGTGTTGTCACAAGTGTCCTTATAAGAGGGGCAGAGGGAGCTTTCCTTGACAGAAGAGAAGGCAATGTAAAGACACAGGCAGAAAATGAGGCCACTGCTAGCCAGGGAAGGCCAGAAACCCCCGGAAGCTAGAAGAAGGGAGGTCCTCTCGGCACGTTGATTTCAGCCCAAGGATACAGATCTTGGATTTCAGAGCTGTGAGACAATAAAAATCTGGGTTTTTTTCCCCAAAGTATTACGGGGGCACAAATGTTTTCAGTTACACGGATCGCTTTTATAATACTTGAATTGGGGTTAAAAGTGTGCCCGTCACCCAGATAATATTCACTGTACCCATTAGGTAGGTTTTTGCCCATCCCCTCCTCCCCACTGTCCCCGGCTTGATTTCCATGGAGATTTACTTCCCTCTATGCACACGTGTGCTCACCAGTTAGTTCCAAAAATGTCTGTTGTTTTAAGCCACCAAGTTTGCAGTAAGTTGTTACAATAGCCACAGGAAAATCATACAATAACCTACCTTCCCAGAGTCTCCATACCCTCATGGCAGTAATACCCCTCTCCCTTGGTTAGGTTCTTGGGATCAGTATGTGAGGAAATGTTTGCAATGTCCTCTGCATGGTGCTGGACACCTAGCAGGTATTTACACAAATTTCTGCATCACCCTGCATCGGTGTGTGCAGGCCCATGCACACACAGACCCACACCCCTTCACCCTACAGTTCAGATGAATTTAAAAACTTTGTCTTTAAGGGCCCCTTGTCTCTCTGCACCAGATAGTCCCAATGTATGTACATGTTCTTATCTGGTTTTCCCAGTTGGTCTGGGCGCTCCTCCCCTGGGTAATAGGGTTTGGCTTATCTTTCATTACATAAAGAGGGAATATAAAATTCAGTGAACTCTTGCAAAGTCTGACTAATGGAAGAATTAAGGCTATCTGAATTTGTGAAGCATCTTAAACATGAGCTAGTTTTAAAGAAATCTGGAAAATGACTACAAAGTGCCTATTTGGACAGAGCCCAACAAAAGCATTTCCTAGGAAGGGTGACTGGGGGGTCATCTTTGATAAACAGATAACATGCTTCATAATTATTAATATCAGAGCTATTGTAACCAGGTGGCCCTACAAGTGTACCTGCAGGTATCTGCAGCCTGCTCCTGTAAGTAAATGAGACTTAAGGGAAAACACTGCCATTTGGTTACAGTGGGAATTCATTTTTATTACTAATAACAACAGCAAATATTCCCTGATTGTTTACTCTCTGCAAGACATTTGCTAAGACTTTACATACATTATCTCAGATACACTTCACCGCAATTTTGAGGTGGGTCCTATTGTGATTCCAAGACAAGGAAACTGAACACCCAAAGGTGGAGCCAGGATCTAACTTGGGTCAGTGGCACTCCCAAGTCCACACACTAACCACTACCCTACACTGTCTCCATTAACTCCAGCACCAAAGGCCAGTGACACTGTGGCCCAGAACCGTGGCTACGCTCACCCCTGCACCACGGCCGCCCTCATAGCACATGACAAAGGTGCTCACCTGGCCCTGCTCTTGCTTGCGTTAGCATAAATCCCAAACAGGGACAGTCTGGAGTAGCGAGGTTTTTGTTAGGAAGTTATCTGGGCAGCTAAGGTATAAGCCATTCTAACAAAGGGGAATTAAAGCCACATGGCTGCGGAGTCTGAATCACTAGTTCTCTTAGAGACAGAAGAGGAAGCTGAGGATGTGCATTACTGATGGGCCCAAAAGGAAAGGATCCAGGAGAAACGGAGCATCAATTTTCACTGAGTAAGAACCGAACACTATACAACATGGATCTTGAGTTTGTTTCCTGCCTGCCTTCTTTCTCTCCTTTTCTTTCTCGCCTAGCTTTAAAAACAAACAAAAAAATGGGATGTGCCTTACAAAAATACAGAGTACACCAGATTTTTTAAGCAAGGAGATTTGTTGGTAACAAAGGAACAGTGAACAATAAATAAAATACAGTCGAGACTGAATATAAACTGCATGCCCTAAGGTCCCAGGCGTCTGCCAGAATTGGGCCCCAAATTTGACTGTGGCTTCTGACCAGTCATAGCAGAGGTAAACACAATCCACCCGATGCCATGTGATTCTGATAGGAAAATCAATTAAGTGGCCCCTCCTTCCCTGCTACAGGTAGGTATGTGACTCAAGCTGACAAAATAGAAGACTGCTTCCTCCTGGACACAGTGGTTGGTTCTGTGATGCTCAGTCATGGTCCTCCCCGGAAGACCCAAACAGCTTCCTGCCAGAGATGTCAGGGAAGATGTTGGCTGCCAGCAGTCATCAGGCCTGCTGTGTGGAAACGGGGATAGGATGGGGTTGTGACACTGCTGGAGTTCCTGGATCAAACCATGCCTGAAACCCCATGTCCACTCCATAGATATTTCAGTCTTTTTTGCTTAAGTTAGTTTGAGTTTGGTTCCTGTCACTTAAAAATGAATGTAAGAGATGTGACTAGTATATAACATTAACTGTGAAGGAAACAAAAAAGCAAAAATAAATATAAATCACAGTTGTTCAGGAGAAGCACTAGAATTCTCTTAAGGAGATTTGTCTATTGTGTAATATAAAAACTGGTCTGCTGATTTTCTATAGATCTTAATGGTTCAAATCAGCCATTCATGCTAAAAAAAAAAAAAATACATCTCTTTAGCATGGGATTCCAAACCCTTATGACCCAGGCTCTGCTGAGCTTTCACCTCCTCTCTATCTCCAGGTTCTTCCTCTCCAGCCCAACAAAAAGAAAAAATTGCACGCCGTTCCCAAGCACAGCATGAGCACCCTGCCTCCTCCTTTTGTATGTTCTATTCCCCCAGCCTGGAAGGTCCTTTCTTGCCTCTGTCTTCCTGCTAAATTTTTACCTACCCCACGAACTTTAACTCAGTAATTACCTTCTTCCCTGGCAGCTTAAGCAAGATACAATTTTTTTAAAAAATTATATGACTCCATTTATGTGAAGCATCCAGAATAGGCAAATATATAAAGACAGAAAGTAGATTAGTGGTTGTCTAGGGCTGGGGACTTCAAGAGGCAGGTTGGGAGTGATGGCAAAGGTACCATGTTTCTTTTTGGGGTGATAAAATATACTAAAACTGATTGTGTTGATGGTTACACAATTCTGTGAATATACAAAAAGCCATTAAATGGTATACTTCAAATAGGTGAATTGTATGGTATGTGAATTATATCTCAATGAAGCTATTAAAAAATAAAAATAAAAATGAGAATATACTATTAATGAATAATAAAAACCAATACCAAGATATTATAAACAGAGCTCCCTAAGTGAGCAGTGTGCTGACACTAGATTTCCCACCATGCCCACCCCCCATGTTCTGCCGACCCCCACACAAGAAACCAAGTGAAGCCAGACCCTGCGCGTGAGCAGAGCGTCCTCATCAAGGCATCATCATTCTGCTTCCCTCTCAACCCCCTTCCTTGCCATAACCAGCGGGAACTATGGCAGGTGATAGGGACTCACCGTGGGCAGCTGGCCCGACAGCAGGTGGCTGTCCTGTGCCAGCATGTTGGACACCATGATGGCAGGGAGGTCCATGGCCTGGTAGGAGTAGGCAGGGAGCAGACCGTTGGGGGCGAGGCTGTGGCACAGCGAGTGGTAGCTGGCTTCGTGGTCCCCCAGGTGCAGGAGGGATGGCTCAGGGAGGTTAGGAGGTGTTATCGGGGGAATCTCATAGTCTTCATTGTTCTCGCTCTGGGCGTTAAAGGTCTAAAACATCAAAAGGGCATGTTGTTGGGGGTCAGTGTCTCACAACTGCAGAACACACTCATCAGCACCAATAACAGCAAGAACAATCAGGATAACACCCCCTTGGCGAAGGAGAGAAGGGATGATCCCTCTGCAAGGCAGAAGGTCAAGGCTCCTGCCCTATCCCCAAACGGACGCTCCCTCCCACTAGAGCTCTAGACACAAAGCCTGCCTTCCTGGAGAGTGGGGGCCGGCTCCTGTCCACCTGTTCCTCTCTGCTGTCCCACCAGATCTGGCCACCACAGCCCACTTGGATCCATCTTTCCACATCCACCCATTTTACAGATGGGGGCTTGGGTCGAAGGAGGAAAGTGGTCCCTCCAAGGTTAATAGAAGAGTTGGGAATGGAGCCAAATTATCCTGACTCCCTGCCTGGTGGTCTTTCCAGGGCAGCTGGATGATTTTCTCTCGTGTTCCCAACACTCAGCCCAACAGGGGCTTCTCTGAGTCTTTCTCATCTTGGTAAATGGTACAAACATTCCCAAGGAGCACAAGCTAGAAACGAGGAGTCACCCTGGACACCTTCCTTTCCAATCCTTACTTGTTTATTTTCTCCCACCTCGCCGAACCATTCAGGAACCTCCAGGACAATGTTTAATAGAAATGGTGAGAGTGGACACCCTTGTCTTTTTCCTTATCTTAAAATCTAGTATTTTACCATAATGTATGATGTTTGCCACAGGTTCTTTCTGAAGTTATTCTTTAGCAGGTTGAGGGAATTCCTTGTTTGTCAAGGGGAGTGTTTTTGGGTTTTTTTTTTTTAATTGTGCATGGCTTTTTAATTTTACCAAATTCTTTTTCCCAGAATCTACTGAAAGGCTCAAATGAATTTTCTCCTTTAATTCAGTTAATACAGTAAGTAACTCATTTGGTTTTCTAATGTCAGGATAAACTTGCGTTCCTGGAATAAACCTACTTGGTCGTGATGTATTATTCTTTTTACGGATTGTTGGGTTTTGTTCGCTGATCCTTTGTTTAGGGTTTTTGCATCAGGTCCACAAGTGGGATTGGCCTATAACCTCCCCGTCTCGCACTGCCCTTGTTGGGCTCGGGTTTTAGTGTCCATGCTGCGTTAACTTGCAGGGTCACTCTTCCTTTTCTGTGCTCTGGAAGAGATGAGCCCAGCAGAAGAGACATGTGCGAACTGGAAGATGGATCTGGAGAGAATTCAGCAGGGAGAGCGGAAGAGGAAATACGAAAGAGACGTTACCAGCACAGAGGAAGAGTGTCTAACCGACATCTGTTCAACCAGCATTCTGGAGGGAGAGGGTGAGAGAGCGGGATGACTGAGGGATAACCGAAGAGACAGTGGTTGAGAATATTCCAGAACCGATGAAGGATACCAAAGGTATTGATGAATATGAGGGTAAATTTTAAATCAATCAAAATATTCATGTAGGAAGGGGTGGGACCTAAACCACAATAGCATATCAAAAAATAACATCTTCTAACATCTTTGTACTGTTTGATAAGTCACATATGTATGTTAAAATAGCTAGTGTCATTGAGCCCAGCACAGCGCCTGGCTCCTGGTGGGCCAGCCCTCACCGACTGTTTGCTGGATGGCCACTGGGCAGAGGGGATGGGTGGGTGCGCCTAGAGCCGTGGTGACAGCAGGGAGCACAGGGTACCTAACACCTGCTCGGTGTCAAGGCCTTTCTCCTTGGGCACCGTGTGTGAACCTCACGAATCCATGGGGAAGAGCCCTAGACTGGCCTTTATAGCCAAGAAGCAGACTCTGAGAGGGTGAGTGACTCGCCCCTGCCCCCAGGGCCCACCCCTTGGACCCAGAGACCAATGTCGCCTCTTGCTCACTGGCTCCCTCTGCAGGGCTGCAGTGGGATCATCTCACAGATGAGCAAACAGCAGTCGGGGAAGGGGTGACAACTGTGCCCACCTTCTTGCTTCACCTTCTCTCCCTCCGTTCTCATGTGGGATTTTCTCAGCCTCGGTCCGAGCTCCCCTCTCTTCCTGCCCTACGCTCTCTCCCCAGGTGCAGCTCACTAGTCTCGGTTTCAATTCCCACCGAGGTGCCACATTTACACCTCCAGCCTTGGTCCCTTCTCTGAGCTCCAGAGCTGAGCGTCTCAACGCCCACTCGGCAGTCCCACTGGATGGTCACGATGCCCCTTCCCCTACCGTGTCCTGTGCCCTCCCCATCTTAGTAAATGACACCATCCTCCACCCAGTGAATAAAACCACAAATCTGGGACTCATCCTCTGTCACCTCTCAAATCCAATGAAGCTCTCCCAGAATATCTTTAAAATCTGCCTGTTTCTCTCCATGCCTACTACCACTATCCCAGTCCAGGCCACCACCATCTCTTACCCGGACAATGACACAGCCTTTTACTGGCCTCCCCAGCCCTCTCTTGGATGCTCTATCCCCTTCCTGTAGCCAGAATGGTCTTTGTAAAGATGATCATCGCACCACGTCACTCCCATGTAAAGTGATGAGCTCCCCACTGCCTTTAGGAAAAAGTCCACAGTCCCAAATCTGGCCCTGGAAGTCCTCGTATGACCTCTCTAGCCACAGTGACCTCTCCTGCCTCTGGGCCCTTGCCTATACTGTTCCCTCTGCTGGACTACTCTGCCCACCCAATGCTCTCCCTTCATCCGGCTCATTCTTACCCATCCTTCAGCAATAGGTTTGGTTTCAATGTCTTCCCAGATGCCCTCTCCAGTAGGTCGGACCCCTTCCACACCCCAAGATTGCCCAGCATTTCTCCTTGGAGGTGTTCATTGAACTTGTAGTTAGCCGACTTCTCATATGATCCTTTGTTTCATGTTTAATGTGAGTTTTGCTCATTGTTTCCCCAAAGCTTAGATCAGAACCGGCACAGAGTCGGGGCACAAAGTAAGAGCTCAAAAACAATGAGTTAAATGGAGAGCCAACACCGAGTTGAAGGACATTGTAAATGTGCATCTCACTCAACCCTCCTGACTGCCCCGGAGTTGGAAAGGACTGTCCCTATGATGCAGGAGAAAGTGCAGTGCAGTGGGTAAGAGCCAGAGGGCTGGGGTTCGAATCCTGGCTCTGCCACTTCCTACCTGTGTGTTACTCTGGGCACATTACTTACCCTCTCTGTGCCTCAGTTTCCTCATCTGTGAGAAAGAGGGTGATGACAGTACGTATCAAGAGGGATGTTGTAAAGTTGCTCAGGACAATGCTAGGCACATAGTCAGCACACTCAGTCTTACTTATAATTGCTAGTCTTGTCCTTGCCTGGAGTGTCAAGATGTTCAGGGACTTCCCCAAGGACACAGAGTAAATAAACAGCAGCTCACTGGCTCAGCATCCTCACTCGAGAATGTTCCTAACTCACACATCACAGGTCTGTGTACCACGGCATGATGTCCAACTTCAGCCTGACCACCGAGATGGGCTAGGGGCCAACTGCCTTTAGGTGGGAATCAGCTGCAAATATCTCTCTCTGGAAAGCAGTGTCCCACTGCCAGCTTTCCTGTTCAGCGTCACCTCCTCCAGGAAGCCTGCCCAACCCCTCTGCCCATTCTATGGCAAGACTCTGCCCTGCAACACCCACTTCCCAGACCCGTGTGTGTGTCCCCCATGGTGGTCATTACCATGTGAAATTATTTTTGACTCTTTACTTACCTTTTCCTCGTGTCCCCCCTTCACCCAGAGCCCAGGCTCCATGAGGGCAGGCGTTAAGTCTGTCTTGTCACCAGCGCCTAGCGCAGTGCCTGGCACACAGTAAGTACTCAATTTACTTACAATGCAACGAATGAGCACCCAAGATGGGGAAATGCCCCAGGCTTTAGGTTCAAACCTCACCTAGGTGCTTCCACATCTGTCCCTCCCAACATACTGTAAATCTCTCAGCCACCTATTGTTCATGTCTGTCCACTGCCGCCTCCCTTCCTGTCCCCCGGCACCCAGAACAGGTGCAGGCACCTAGCAGGTGCCCAGTGAACACTAAGTGACTGCACAAGTCCATTCCTTTCAGTGAAAACCCGAAACCTCAATCCCTTGGAACCAGCCCAATCGACCAGAAGCCTTTTGAAAAAATAAGCATATGTCATATCAAAATATTGGAATAACACAATTATGACAATAAAGAGGCAATTAACACACTTAAAAATAACTATGCATGCAAACACGTACATGCCTCTTCCAAATGCAACCAAATCCTAAATGCATGGCACCTGTACACAAACCAACCAGTCCTGAATACCTACTGTGTGCCAGCCACGGGACCCGGCATCGTCATACACATTCTTCATTTAACACATTCACTGACATGTGAGTTGTATTTAACTCGCACTAGTTGTGAGCCCGGGGCCTCGTGAAGCTTATGTGACTCACATCTCTTCACCTTGGGAGCCGTGAGAACTTTTTTTCAAGTTGCATATAACTCATGCACAGAAAACAATAAAAAATAACAAATTTAATTTCATTAAATTAGAAAGGATCGTTCTGTTTTCTAAATTTTTATTCTATTTTCGTAATAAAACGCCGTGGCCCCAAGGGAAAAAAACATTTTTTTTCCTAGCGTGGAAGTCAATATGTTAATTCGTATGCATTCTGCAAAGAAGTGACTATGAGCTTCATTTTGCAGGTAAGGGGGACAGAGCTAAGAGAGTGGAAGTGTCACATAGCTAGTAGGTCTTGGTTGAGATTCAGACCCAGGTCTTGTGACTCTGAACCCAGCTTTTTCCCACAGTAGGTCACATTCATACTGCAGACTCCCCCTAAGTAAGAGATTGGCCATTCAGCGGTGCCTAATTTGCTCTCTACCACCGGTGTCCTCATGAAAACGCAGAAAGAGATGCAGAGTTGTAAGAGCTCTGGAAGTTAAAAATATTAGTAAAATCTTGCAGGAAATCGGCAACAAGTTTCCTCCTCCTTTCCACCTACTCTTTCTCAAATCCACACCAATTACATTTTCATCTGACCTGCCACCAAAGCTGTTTGGGAAGGTCACCAATGATGTCCATGTTCCTAAATCCAGTGGTCAGTTCTCAGCCCTCCTCTGGCCATCTAACTTGACCCTATCAGCAGAATTTGATGGAATTTGACATAATAGGTATGTCCCCCTCCCTGGGAACAAATTTCTTCACTTAGCTTCTAGGACACCAGAGATGCTGGTCCTCCGACATCACAGGCCATTCCTTGCCCAGGTCCCTTAATGGGTTCCCATGCTTCTTGTCAACCTATTAACAATGGCATGTCCTAGAGCTCAGATCTTAGACTTGTCTCTAAACACATTCACTCCCTGGTTCTCTCATCCAGACTTGTGGCTTTAAACACCAGCTCTGTGCCATTCACTCCCCGGTTCTTCCAGGCTGGACCTTCCCCTGAGCTGCAGACTCATATAGCCCACTGCCATCTGTCACCTCTGTTGGGATTTTGGTCAATATCTCAAACAACTTACATTGAAAAGAGAACCCGTCCCTGGCACAGTCTTCCCCACCTCAGCTCGCGGCAACTCTGTACTTCTCGTCACTCAGGCCAAAAACCAAGGCATTATCTTTGATTCCCCTCTCTCACATCCCACGCCAAATCTGTCAGGAAATACCGCTGGCTCCACCTTGAGAACAAATCCAAGCTGTGACCACTGTGGTCCAAGTCATCATCCTCTTTGCCCTGGAAGACTGCAGTGGTCTCCTAACTGGGTTCCCTGTCTCCACCCTTGCTATGGGCTATTCTCACTCTGGGGACAGAATTATCCTGGTAAAATGTAAGCTCTGTTCACAACCCTCCAGTGGTCTCCTTCTTACTCAGAGTAGGAACAGGGTCCTCACAATGGCCCCCCACACCATGCCACATGGTCTAGCTCCCCCCAGTGCCACCTGCCCTTTTTACCTTTCTGACATCATTGTCTCTAATTCTCCTGTTCAGATCACTCCATGCATGCTTCTGCCCCAGGGCCTTTGCACTGGCTGTTCCCTTTCTTTAGAACACTCTTTTCTCAAATATCCACACAGCCTGTTCCTTCACGCCCTTGGGGCTTTACCCAAACACCCCCTTCTCAAGGAGGTTTACCCTCATTGCTCAACTTAAAATTGCAAACCATTGCCCATGCTCTCTCTTTTTTAAATCACTTACCACCATCTAACATCCCATATATTTTCTTAATTTATTATGTTTATTACTTAGCACCTGTCACACCATAGGATGTCAGCTCCCTCAGGGCAAGAGATTTCATCTGTTTTGCTCACTGCTGGATTCCCAGTTCCTAGAACAGTGCCTGACACGTAGTGAATTCTCAAAATGTACTTGCTAAATGAATGAATGAGTGAATAAAGGCATGAATGAACAAATGAACTACTCTCCAAATGCCAGAAGAAACAGTGGTAAGAAAATAACGGATTGGCAGATCGGGAAGAGCCTCCTGTCCTAGGAATTCCAGGCGAAGGCTCATCCCCGGCTCTGACCCAAGGGAAAGACACAGGTGGTTTGAATCAGTCCAGCAGCCCTCCCCTCCCTGAACTGGTGCATGAAAACCCGAAATTGACCGTCCTTTGGGGGTGTGAGTCGGGGTCGGGGGAGAGACATTGAGGCAGACAACAGAGGTAGGAGGTGGCGATTTACCAACAAGCACAAAGGTGGAGCTCCCCTACCACGCAGAGATGTGTTCACAGGCTGCTAGCATCACCTGGTTCCTCGATTCCTCCGTTTGCACCTCTCTTTCCAAATCAACTAAGGAATTGTATTCAGAGCAAAGGAATATGGCTGGGGTAGAAAGAGCAACCAGAAGGCAGACTGTTAGGTCTTTCCCACCCCAATTCCAGCAAGGGAAGGATGCTGGACTGATCCAAAGGATGCGTGGCTTGCCCTCAGGTCAGAGAAGGGGTGAGCCTTCTCCTGGAATTCCTGGAAGGAGGGGACCAAAAGCACTGAAGGCAGTAACTTCTTGAGACAGGGGACTAAACAGGCAAAGGGGCGGCCTCTGGGCCTCAAGGAGGCGGTGGGGAGGAAGGAATGTGAAGAACATCCAATATGATCCGAAGCCTATTCCATTGATAAACTTATGTTCTATCAAATGATCAGAATTAACTCATTCACTTAGCACAATAAAATGACAAATTCATCAAAAATTCAACCATAGGAAGTAAAAATAAAAATTCTTTTAAATAATCCTTTCTGGAAAAATACCTAAAGCTAAAACCTAGAGAATGAAAACTGAACACGAGAGGGATTCTAGAAAGAGCAGTGAGCTGAAAAACCCCTACAGTTTATATTAATTCAAAATAGTTGCTGATAAAGTGAAATTTAATGTGACTGCTGACTAAGGATTCCTCAAACAGAAGGGGTAAAGGATTATAAAATTAATACTCATCCCAAACTAAAAATCTAGACGATTTCAGCTAGAAGCTGTGTCTTCCTTCAGGGAGGAGATTACACACACTGATTCATTATTTACATTGTAAGAAAACTATAGGTTTAAATATATTTGCTATAATGTTTAAAAACTTATTGAGGTGAATTTGCATAACATAAAATTGACCATTTTAAAGTGAACAATTCAGTGGCATTTAGTACATTCACAATGTTGCACAACCACCACCTGTATCTAGTTCCAAAACATTTTCATCACCCCGAAAGGAAACACCGTACCCATTAAGCAATTTATCCCTGTTCCCCTTGTCTTCCCAACCCCTGGTAACTACCAATCTTTGCTCTGCCTCTATGAATGTACCTATTCTGGATATTTTCATATAAATGGAATCATACAATGTATGACCTTTTGTGTCTGGCTTCTTTCCCTCAGCATAATGTTTTTGGGGTTCATAGCACATACCAGGACTTCATTCCTTTTTATGGTTAAATAATATTCCATTGTATGTCTATGCAACAATTTGTTTATTCACCTGTTGATGGACATTTGGGCTGTTTCCATCTTTGGACTATTGTGAATAGTGAGGCTACGAACAAGCACATACATATATTTGTTTGTGTTGCTTTTTTCAATTCTTTTGGGTATATACCTAGGAGTGGAGCACTGGGTCATCTGGTAATTGTATGTTTAACATTTTGAGGAACTGCCAAGCTGCTTTTGACACTGGCTGAACATTTTATTATACATTCCCACCAGCAATGTATGAGGATTCCGATTTCTCCACATCCTTGCCACCAACATTTATTTTCCATTTTGCAAATGATAGCCATCCTCCTGGGTGTGAGGTGCTATCTCACTGTAGTTTCGATTTGTGTTTTCCTAAAGATTAATGATGTTGAACATCTTTTCATGTGCTTCTTGGCCATTTGCATATCTTCTTTGGAGAAATGTCTAGTGAAGTCTTTTGCCCATTTTAAAAACTGGGTTGTCTTTTTGTTGTCATGTTGTAAGAGTTCTTTATGTATTCTAGATACTAGGTCCTTATGTGATTTGCTAATATTTTCTCCTATTCTGTAGGTTGTCTTTTCACTTTCTTTATGATGTCCCTTGGTGCAGAAAGGTTTTTAATTTTAATGAAGTCCAATTCATCTATTTTTTCTTTTGTTGCTCATGCTTTTGACATCTAAGAATTCATTGCCAGATCCAAGGTCATGAAGAGTTACCCCCGTGTTTTCTTCTTAGGATTTTGAGTTTTGCCCTGATGTATATAGATCATAGATCAATTTTTTTTGGTAATACCATTAATTTTTTTGCTTTTATTATTTTTAATTGACACATAATGACTGTACATTTTTATGGAGTACAGTGTGATATTACATGTATAAATGTGTAATGATCAAATCAGGGTAATTGGCATATCCTCAAACATTTATCAGATGGGTCCATTTTGAATTAACTTTTGTATATGACATGAGGTAGAGTCCAACTTCACTATTTTGCATGTGGCTATTCAGTTATCCCAGCACCGTTTGGGGAAAAGATTGTTCTTTCCCCATTGAATAGTCTTGGCACCCTTGTCAAAAATCAACTAGCCATAGATGTATGGGTTTATTTACAGACTCTCAATTCTATTCCATTGGTCTATGTGTCTATCCTTATGCCAGTACCACATTGTTTTGATTACTGTGGCTTTGTAGAAATAGGGAAATGTGAGTCTTCCAACTTGTTATTTTTCAAGATTATTCTAGCTATTCAGGGCCCCTTGCAATCCCATATGAATTTGAAGATAAGCTTTTCCATTTCTGCAAAAAAGACCAGTGGAAATTTGATAGGGATTGCATTGAATCTGTAAATCACTTGGGTGGTATTGCCATCTTAACAATATTAAGTCTTCCAATCCACAAACATGGATGTCTTTCCACTTATTTAGATCTTCTTTAATTTCTTTTGGCAATGTTTTGTAGTTTTCAGTTTATAAGTCTTTCACTTTCTTGGTTAAATTTATTCCTACATATTTCATTCTCTTAGACGTTGTTGTATAGTTTCCTTTTTGGATTCTTCATTGTTGGTTTATGGGAAACAACTGATTTGTCCATGTTGACCTTATACCCTGAAACTTTGCTGAATTCATTTATTAATTATTTGTTATAATTTAAAGGAAAAGCAGAAATTCTACAGCATCAGAGGAAGAAAAAGAAAGTGAAAGAAAATAGAGCTTGACCAACCTACGAAAAATCTGAAAAGAAAATAGGAATGAACTATGAAACACGATAATAAAGAACTGTCATAAAATGGCAGTATTAAGACTAAATGTTAGCAATCACAATAAACATGAATGATTTCAATGGACTTATTAAAAGATAAAAATTAATATTTTGATTAAAATAAATGAATCCAGCATATGACACTTATAATAGGCATGCCTAAAATAAAATGACATGGGAGGTTAAAAATAAACAGATATATCAGACACATAAAAAGCAGAGTGGCAAAATTAATGACAAATTAAGTACAATTCAGGGCAAAAAGCATTAAAGAGACTGAGAGGAATATTTAAGTTGATAAATGATACAATTCACTAAGAAGAAATGAAAGACATAAACTTTTACGTAGATTGATAAACCATAGGAATATAAAATGTAAAAAACTGTTAGAAGTACAAAACCATAAACAACATGAGACACTTTGACACATCTTTCCAAAAATGGACAAATCAATCAGATAGAAATGAGTAAGGATAGAAGATTTGAATAACCTAGTTTACCCTCTTGATTTGTCCTGATATTTAAAAAATACATTCCTTGCAAATATCCATGGAACATTTATAAAACATAACCATGTACTAGGCACAAAGATAATCTCAAACTTTTTCTGAAAGGTAGAATTTATATAGACCACATTGTAAGATCTAAATGCACTAATCTAGTTATTAGCAAAAACAAACAAGGCAGAGAAAGAGGGAGCAGAAGAAAGTGGAGGGAAGGAGAACCTCCTAAATACTTGGACACTTCAAGAGCAATCTTCTGAGCAACTTGTGAGTTAAAGAGGAAATCACAACTGAAATTATGACACTACCTGACAAAACCTATGAGAGATGAATGATGCAAAATTTATACTTTTTTACCTAAATGAATTAATTAGAAGACGAGAAAGACAAAACAAATGAACTCAGTGTACAACTTAAGAAGGTAGAAATAGAGTAACAAAATAACCCAAAAGTCAGTAGGAGAAAAAGTAATAGACCACAAATTTTAGACAAGAAATATAAGGAAGAGCTGGCTTTTTGAAAAGGCTAACAAAATAGGTAACCACTGATAAGAAAACAGAAGAGGATACCCAAAAAGGCATGGAAAACATATTGATTCTTTAAAAGCCATTGAGAATTCCTTTGTAACGCAGTATCAGGCTAATTTTGATCAATGTTTATCATTTCCAGCTTGCTAATTCTGTTGTTTAAATCTTCTAAATAACTATTACTTTTCTTTTTCTTCTTGATCCTTTGGTTTCTGGGAGAAGTATGTTAAAAATTATCCAGCATGATTGTAATTTTATCAAACTCTTATATTTCTGTCCATTTTTGCTTCATATATTTCCAAGCTATGTTGTTAAATATTTACAAATTAAGCATTATGGTATCTTCTTGGTGAAATGTTCCTTTCATTATTTGATGGCTTTCTACTTTATCCCACTTAATGCTTACTACGAGGTTCCCAGACTGACATGCTGGCTCTCCATCTCCACTGCCCACCCCAGTGCTGTGTAAGAGAGAGGCAAAGATTTACTGAGGGAGGAGGGTGATCTGACCTTTCTCCAAACAGGTTGCTGAGACTCGAAGTATACCACAAAAGGGGAAGTGGCACCTCACTCCCTGGTGAAGCCTGGTGAGAAAGGCTTCTTAGGAGAACCCAATTTGTGTCCCCAGAGAAGCTTAGGACACCAATTAGTATTTGGCTATCACTGGAAGATTTTGGAAGATGAGAGGATAGTTGGAGCTGCCTGAAATGGCAGGGCAAGGTGAGAGAGAGAGAGAGAGATTGATTGTGAGCAATCCGTACCTACACAGTTTAGTAAGTTAAGGACATGTGAATTCCTGAGGCAAGTGAATGCTAAGGAAGATGGCTGGCTGAAGGCATCTAAAGGCGTTCCACCCAAGACAGCAGGGCAAGGGGACCTCAGCAGCAGAAGGTATGTCAACAGGCGTACCAGCTATAGCGCAGGCCACAAGAGGTGAGTTGCGGGTAAATCCCCAGCTCAATGTGCCTCACGGGAAAGAACCATGACAGCAGACACCGACAGCAAGACATCAGCACACCAGTCAGCAAGATGTATTGGCCCGACACCTTCAATGCCATCTCACCCTGCCCTGATCCTACAGTCTCCAGCAGCAGCAGAGGAAATGGCATGGAGGGTGAGTGCTGGACCATCCCCTTCCCCACCGCAGGTTCCTGAGGCCATGAGCCAGGGAACAAAGATCACAGGCCATGAAACTGAAGTTTTGATTCTCGTAGCTCAAAATGCTCAAAAGCTGCAGGATCTGCCAGAGATATCTTCTAAGAACAGGCAAGGGAGATCCAGCAGAGCAAGACCAGAGCCAGTGTAGGGAGGAAAATTAACCCATGTTTTCTTGTACCCAGGTGAGTGCAGCCTGCTGGATAAACTGGAGTTACAGCAATGGCACCTTATGTTGACACAGGGCTCCAGGGTTCCAAATGTTTTCACATATTTCAAATATTCCTCCCAACAAAGCTGGTAGATTCTTGGAATATGTAATCGGTGAGCACTATTGTTTGATCTGCAGAAAGAACTCTGGCTTTGGAGTTAAACTGACCTGAGGAGTCCTGTGCTGCCACTTACTTGCTGAGGGACTTTTGACAATTTATCCAAACTACCTACTCCTCGGCTTCCTTGTCTTCAAAAGCCCACATAACAGCTCAGAGAAAACAGATGTGAAAACATTAACAGAAAGTCGACCCGCCTACACACTCAAGGAAGAAAAAAAAAAAGACCTAGATGGTGAGCAGAACAAGTTTAAATAGCATTTCCATTTTATAGACAAGGAAACTGAGGCTCAAAGGGGCAAAATGACTTCTCCAAAGATAGATGGGTAGCATTTATGGAATCGAGGAGTTTCCAAAAATGCTTCAGGTAGAAGGGATACTGTCTACCTGAAGCCAAAGCTTGCTCTACCAATGTTCACACCTCTCCCAACACACACATTAACCCAGGTTAGCCCAGGAAAGTGCTGCTTCATGCCTCTTGTCCCAGGGTAGTGGTTAAAAGTACTCTCTTTCTAAAAATTACCCCAGCTTGGACAGTAAATTATACAACCATCCTACCATTTTAACAAGGAAAACCTACACCTATAAGAACATCTCAGCCAAAAGACCGTACAGCAATGCAGTGTTTCCCAACTCTGTGCTCTCCGTGGGGAAATGGTATCTTATCCAATCCCCCAACCCTGTCAACTGGAGCAGGGATCCCACACTGTAACTTCTTATCACATGGATAGCGATTTTATGAATTCTGCAGGGAATGAAATGCAATTTTGTCAGGCTTGTCTGTGTCCATAATGACTGAGTCAAATTAATCATCTCGGATAATACCCCCGTGTCACCCGTCCCAGAGATGTTTAATAGAATCTTTCTCATTTGGGTCTTGCCGTACATCAGTATTGCAGCACTTCTGAAAATCAGTACAATTCTGCCTTCCCACTTGGCCTGTCATTTTCCTGGACTAAAAATGCTTCTTAAAAAATAAATAAATAAAAGCCCATTTCATAATAAGCCAAATGGGATTGGAAAGGGCATACTGTTAAAATTAAACGTGGGTTCTGGAGGAGGTGGGGAAGGGGAAATGTAATACCTTTCTAAGCCTTTATTTACAGGGGGAAACTCCTGAGCCATGGCTATTACAGAGGAGCGTGTCCGACGCTGTCCTGCTGGTGGCCTGCCACGCTGTCAGCCACAATTGCTTCATGGCTGTTCCTGACCCTGAAGTACTTGGATTGGAGCAGACGGAGACATCATAATGGGACGATGATGGGCAGCCACATTAGACAGGGGTTTTGTTTACTAAAACCATATCTGGGAACAAACACGATAATCCCCGTGCGTTCTTGCTCTGGGAACTATCTGCCTTACCTAAGGCTCCGGCAGCTTTCTGGGTGATTCACCTGCAGGGGAGGAGGAGGTTCTGGAAAGATGAAGGATTGGTGGTTGGGTTTTTGGGTTTCCTTCTTTAGGAAGAAACAGTCCCAGCAGACCTTAAGTAGCAAAGCTGGGGATAACCTGGGGGCCACGGCATTTGAACGAGAAGAGGCCGCCTGCACCAGGCATCACCCCACTTTACAGATAAGGACGCTCACTTTTCCAATAAGTGGTGGTGGTGGTGTTTGTTTTTTTAAATGACATTTTTATAACCACATAGCCAACTGGCTCTTTGACACTTGCCCTTGGATGTCCTAGAGGAGGGCTCAGCAAACTTTTTCTGCAAAGGTCCAAATAAATAAATATTTTTGGTTTTGTGGGTCATACAGTCTCTGTGACAACTATTTGACTCTGCCGCTGGAGCATGGAAGTAGCCACAGGCAATATCTAAACTAAAGTTTTGTAAACTTTATTTACACAAAACAAGCAGAGGGCCAGACTTTGCCTGTGGGCTATGGTTTGCTGACCCCCGTCCTGAGTTAGGAAAGTTAACACGTCCCACACTGAGCTCATGGTTCTCCTCACACCCACCAAGCCTGCTCCCCTCAGTGTCCCTCCACCTGTGGCTCAAGCCAGAAACCTGGGTGTGACGTTCAATTCCTCCCTCTCCCTCACCCCCTCCTCTAACCATCACTGCTGGCCCTATCTCCCAATGTATCTCAAATCTGCCTACTACCATCCACCTGCAGGGAGGCCACCCTTGTCCAAGCAGTCACATCTCCCCCCAGGACAGCTTCGATGGCCTTCCCGATGGTCTCCCAGCTCCCACTCTCTCTCCCTGCAGTCCATTCGCTCATGGCAGCTGGGGCGATGGTTTCAAACACATCTGACCGTGAGGCCCCCATCAATCGATGTCCCCTTTGCACTCAGGATACAGAGCAAAACCCTCTCCATACCTGCAAGGTCCCGCGTGATCCGGCCCTGCCGCCTTCCAGCCTCGCCTGCTATGACACCCCCACACCGCTACAGGCCAGCCCCAGTGGCCTCAACGTGCCAGGCGCCTTCCCATTGCACAACTGCATGGAAGACCCAAGACTCTATGTGGCCAGATCCTCTTCTTGTCTTTCAGGTCTCAGTTCCAGCACCAACTCCCCAGAGAGGCTTTCCTGGGCCACCCACAAGTAATGACCCCCCGTCCTCAACCACAGCACCCACTTCTCCCCCAAATGAAAGTTCTCACCCTCTCTGATCTGTGTGCCTACTTACTGCCTGTTTCCTACACCAGAACGCAGGTGCCAGGAGGGTTGGGGACCTGTCTGTCCCGTTCCACACTGAGCCCCCAGGGCCTGGAGCAGGGCCCAGCACGTGGTAGAAACTCAAGAAGCACTTGTTGAGTGAGCAATCAAGCACCCATCATCTGCAGCCACTCTGCCCGTGCTCACTCTGGCTGGTGACAACGACTCCCTCCTTGACCAAACCCTAGTCAGGCTCCTCTGAGTCCTTTTCTCCACTCAGCCTTGTCCTCAGCATGCAGAGCCCAGTTCTGCAAGAATCCGCCCACTCCTGGCACCTAACCAAGTTCCTTTTGGTAAGTTTCCATCCACTGACTCCCTTGCCCTGCCCACTGGCTACAAATCCCCAGCTCTCCCCGTTGTATTTGGGGTTGAGTTCAGTCTCTCTCCCCTGTTGCAATAGTCTTGAATAAAGTCCTCCCTGCCTGTTTCACTCCATCTGGTGCAATTTTTCTTTGACACTAATCACTCTGGTTCTCTCAGTTCCTCTACAGCTTCAAGGGCATTCCCAAGTTGGGGTCTGCACAGGCTGGTTCCTCCATCCAGAAGCTCTTTGCCCTTGTGGCTCTTCCAGCAACTTCTCATGTTCCAGTTTCTGCCTAAGAGAACATCCCTGAGCCCGCCAAACAGAACAGGTCGCTGCCCCCTGCTGCCATCTGTCATACCCCGTCCCAGCCCCCAGAACTTCCTAATCTTAGCACTTATCACCACTCAAATCCTTTGTGGGAGTTTATTTTCAATCCTTGTCTTCCCCACAAGACAGGAAGATAAAATTTCTGTATCTCTAGGATGTAGCCTAGTGCTGGGTACAGAGTAGGAACCAAGTAAAAAGATTGTGGTTTAATTATTTAGCTTATTTATTTAATTCATTGCTTACTGATGGACATTCATCTTGTTTTCTTCCATTTTTCAGCTTACAAACCCTGCAATGAATATCTTCATTCTTACATCTTTGCACATCGTACAAGGGTCTCCACGGGATCTATTCCTAGAGGTAGAAATACCAGGTACCCAAATCTCACCAAGTTTTTAGAACTTAGCTCAACTGAGAAAAGAATATCTTGCTTGAATTTTCATTTCTTTAATTATTAATTAGGTTGCGTACC
Source organism: Daubentonia madagascariensis (assembly GCA_023783475.1). Classification (NCBI taxonomy): domain Eukaryota; kingdom Metazoa; phylum Chordata; class Mammalia; order Primates; family Daubentoniidae; genus Daubentonia; species Daubentonia madagascariensis. The sequence continues at coordinate 26,247,059 of JAKFHU010002136.1, read as the reverse complement.
TTCTCGTATTTTTATGGACAATTTGTATTTTGTGTTCTGAAGCCAGCATTACCTTTGCCATTTTTTATTGTCTTATTCTATGTATTTGAAAGAGTGCTTTGCATATTATATGCTACTTTGTCATTGATCTTATTTTTAATTTTTTTTTGCCATACCAAGGGTTTTATATTTAAGTTAATAAAATTGAATGTATTAATGTTGTCTGATTTCTGGCTTTCATATCATGCTTAGAAAACAGCTTCCCTGTGCTAGCATTACTAAGATATTCAACCATGACTTTTTCCAGACATGGGATTTGAACTCAGGACTGGTTCAACATGAAGGCCATGATCCTTCCCTACATCACTCTGCTTTCCTACAGTGGCCTGCAAATGGGATCTCTTTTGGCTCCAAGACATTCTGAGACACTGAGACTTCCCTTTAAGTCACTGCAAGGGATGCCAGGCCATGTACAGGCCAGGAGCATCCTGCCTGCCCACATGTCAATGCTGGGGGCCTCACAAAGCGGGGGGGGCTGGCTCTTGAACAATCACTCCTGACCCAGTGCCGGGTCACTGACTGCTCTTGGCCATCCCAGCCGTCACTCAGATATGTCTCCCAGCTGCTCCTACAAACTCTCTCCCTCACTCCACTCCAGCCACCTTCTTCAAACATGCCAGGCACTCTCCCACCACAGGGCTTTTGCACTAGCTGTCCCCTCCGCTGGAATACCTTTTCCCAGATCTCACTTCCTCACCCTTTCAAGTCTCTGCTCAAATGTCCCCTTCTCAGTAGGGTCTTCCCTGACTGCCTTATTTGCAAGTGCAGGCCCTGCTGGAACACCCTCACCTGCTCTGTCGGTTTCCCACAGAACTCTTGCCTGCCAACATGCAATATACTTGACTTTTTAAAAATAATTATTTCCTGTCCCCTTCATTAAGATATAAATTCCACCAATTGGCCACTGATATATCCCAAGAGCCAAGGACAGTATGTTGCACATAGTAGGCCCTCAATAAACATTTGCTGAATAAAAGAATACATGAATGAATGACAGGAGTTTCCAACTGCTCTGTTCATGGTTCTATCTCTGCAGGAGGTGCTTGGTAAATATGTTTTTGAATGAACGAATGTACTAATCGCCTGCTGCAGTTCTGGGCACAGCTCGGCAGCACCTTCTCTGCAACCTCTAAGAAGTCAGCAAAGGTCTGAAGTGGCCTTCTCCTCAGAGATGCTGCTCAGTATGAAATAATCCAAACTTGGCCCGTGAGGTCTCCTGGTTCCTTGTCCTTATCTTGGAAAGCATCTTCCCATGAAAGCTTGAGTCCCAGCCTTGCCACTGACAGGCTGTGTGACCTTGCCAAGTCACTGCCCCTTCCTGGGCCTCAGTGACACCACCTGTAAAAAGGAGTTGGACCAAGGGATATTTAAATCCAATTTAATCCATGCCTGGGCCACTGGTTTGCAGGTACACAGGCATACATGAGGCACTGCTGATTTTAAAAGCATTTTAAAATGATGAGTAGGCTCTCTGGTTGTTTCTGTGTTAAAATAGTTTTGGAGAAAAGTATGTCTATTTGCAGCTTTTTTCTTTTCCATATCTACCTTTTGAAAATGACAGAAGTAGCATTGCCTAAAAATGTGCCGAGCTAGCTGCCTGTGGATAAAGGCACTCAAGATCCCTGAGAATGGCCCCTGTGTGTGCCCTGAGATCCTGTGACACCAGACTGAGCAAGGAAGTCCCCCAGCGCACAGTGCTCCATGGTCACTGCCCTGCTCAGACCCTACCAAGGCTGGATGCCTTCAAAGAGGGGTTCCAGCGTCTGCCTGGCATCTGAGGCCTCTTGGACCAGATCTTGTAACCTCACCTGATAGCAGCCACAGTAAGCCCACTGCTGCCCTCAGACACTGCATGCTCTGGTATCACCACGCCCCTGGGTGTGCTGGCCCCTCTGCTCAGGCCACCGTCCTCCCAGATGATATTGACAGGACTTCCACAACACCTTACTGCCGTCCCAGGTTGTGGCACCAAGGATTGAGCCCAGTGCTGTAGGCATGCCCTGAGCAGAATGAAGCAAGGCCTGCTCCTCCTGCAGCCTGGACCCTATGCTCTTATTAATATATTCCAAACATGCCATCAGGGGGCTGCCACCCAGAGCTCATCCACTCTCTCAAGGTCTGTTGAGCACCCACTCCAAGCCAGGCTTGTGCTGCAACCTAAAGAGTTACTAGTGAAAAAGTAGGTCACCCCTATCCTCACATTGGTCTGACCTGCTTTTCTACAGCTTTGTCCAAAAAATAGTAATAGCAGAAACCATTTATGTAGCACGTACTATGTGTATGTATATTCCTGTTCTACGCACATCTCATACATGAATTTATTAGTTTTCACAGCAACTCTCTGAGGCAGGTGCTACTATTACATCCACTTCACAGAGGAAGAAATGGAGGCACTGAGAGGTGAAGCTTGCGCAAAGTCAAACAACTAGGAAGGACGAGATGTAGCCAGGATTTCAACTCAACAGTCTTGCTTGGGGGACTGAATCCTGCCAACCACCACCAGAGGGAGCTTGGGAGCGAAGACTCCTTTAGTCGAGCTATCAGATGAGACCACAGCCCTGACCACCACATTCAGTGCAGCCTTTAGTCGAGCCATCAGGTGAGACCACAGCCCTGACCACCACATTCAGTGCAGCCTTTAGTCGAGCCATCAGGTGAGACCACAGCCCTGACCACCACATTCAGTGCAGCCTTTAGTCGAGCCATCAGGTGGACCACAGCCCTGACCACCACATTCAGCGTAGCCTTTAGTCGAGCCATCAGATGAGACCACAGCCCTGACCACCACATTCAGCGCAGCCTTTAGTCGAGCCATCAGATGAGACCACAGCCCTGACCACCACATTCAGTGTAGCCTTTAGTCGAGCCATCAGATGGGACCACAGCCCTGACTACCACATTGAGTGCAGCCTCCCAAGAGCTCTTAAGCCAGAGGCACCCAGCTGAGCCACACCTGATTCCTGACCTGCAAGGACTATGAGATGATTAGTATGTGTTGTTTTTCAAATTAAAAAGTCTAGTTCACGAATTAGTACCTTTGACCATGTGATTCTGCTTCCTTGTAAACAGGAGGGACTGGGCTTCCTCTTGTGTGAAGCTGAGCTTCCATGTTGATTCTGTCTTCATGGGCAGCTCCCAGCTGCCTTCCCTCCCATTCTCCAACTGCTCCTCAGGGTGGGCATGTGCCTGTGCCCACTGGCTTATGAACCCCTTTAGCATGGACTCTTTAATTCCTCCTAATGCTTGGGGAAGGTGGTGTACATTACGCCAGTGCTTCTCAATCTGTAAGGTGCACACAAATCAATCAGGGAATCTATCAAAATGCAGATTCTGATTTAGGAGGTCTGGGCGGGGACTGAGATGCTGCAGGCCTAACAAGGTCCAGCAATGCTGCTGTTACACTCTTACACCATGGATAGCAAGGCCTCAGGCATTAAAAGCATAGACTTTGACCCAGACTGACCACGGTTCAAATTCCAGTTCTGTTACATCCCAGCTGGGAGTCTTTGACCTCTGAGACCCAAGGTCACATAATAAATTAGAGTTACGTGGAGCCACAAATAAAATCCTGTGTTCTGACTTCCAGCCCAGAGTCCCCAAACTGCAGCTGCACCCACCCTCCTGAGTTCTCAGTCTGGACATGGCCTTTTGGGTGTGTACGTGTATATCCCTGTATGTGCCTACAGCCGTGAATGAATGTGTCCACAGATATGTACAAATGCCCATAATGATGCACTTGACCAGCACGTGTGCCAGTGGGTTTGTGAGAATTGTTCATTCAATCATTCACTCACTGCCGCTCCAGATATTAACTCAGCTCCTGCTATATGCCAGGTCCTTGCTCCCACGAAGCTCACAGTCTCAGAGGAAGGCAGCCATTAAACAAATAAACACAGATAAAATTCTCCTTCATATGGTGCATGTGCACACATGTGAGTATTGCTCACAACAGCCTCAAGAGCCAGATGTTATATCATCTCTATTTCACTGAGGAAACAGAGGCACTGAGAGGTTAAGTAACTTGCCTAGAGTCACACAGGAATTCTCAACATGTGGAGAGGTATATATAAATGAGTATGCCTACATATTGTATTTGTATTTGCTTGTATTTGTGCATGAATGTGTCTGTACACAAGCATGTGTGCGTTTGTGCCCAGAGAAACTTTTCCATAGACATCTTCAAATATTCCATTAACAAGATTTTCTGGCACCACAGCATAGCATCACAAAGCCACACATATACACACATATGCACATGCTTTGAGATGTTTATGTTTCAAACACTTCCTAAAACTCTGCCACAAAGAAACATGAGTGAAGGCCGGAGCCTGCAGAGCTGAGCAGATCTAGGGAAGCCTGTGCCACCTGCTTCCCTGGGGCAAGCCACTGCTGGAGCAATTTCACAGCTCATCGTCCATTATGGGGCTAAAATAATTCTTCCCCTCCCAGGAAGTTAAATAAATTGTTCAGACTGTAAAAGGCTAGTCCATCCACGCTCCCAGTGGGAACGTGCTACCCTAGGGACCCGATTAACACAAGATACAAATGACCAAACCTGGCTAGGTTCCCTTCCCCCACTCCCCTGTCATTAAAAATGGAGACACCTATACAAATACAATACATTCGTCATTTTTTTCTCTTTATTGAAGCATAGAATACCAACAGAAAGGTGTACAAATCATAAATGTACAGCTCAAGGAATTTTCACAAGGTGAACAGACTGTGTCAACAGCACTCAAAGAGAGTAAACCTTACCAGCACCTCCGAAGTCCCTCAAAGCCCTATAGTCACTACCTAGCCCTGACCAGGGTAATCACAGTTTGCATTTTTATCATCATTGGTAAGTTTTGCCTGTTCATGTGTTTTGTGTAAATGGCATGATATAGAATATTCTGTTTTGTTGTCTGGCTTCTTTCACTGAACATGATGTTTGTGAGATTCATCCACATGATCACATATGGTTATAAATCGTTCATTCTCACTGTTGTATAGTATTCCACTGTGTCGGAATATTCTGCAATCATTTATCCAGTCTACTGCTGAAGGACATTTGGATTGTTTGCAGTTTTGTGCTTGGATGAAAAGTACTGCTATGAACATTTTTATACGTATCTTTTGGTAAATGTACCGAGGCATTCATGGAGTTGAATTGCTGGGTCACAGAGACATATGTTCAGCTTTAGATAGTGCAAAATGGTTTTCAAAAGTGGTTGTACCGATTTACACAGCAATGTATGAGGGCACCAGTTCCTCCATATCCTTGTCAACTTTGTATTTTCTGTCTTATTTGTCTTCTCCATTTTGGGGGCGAGTATTTCATAAATTTTAAAATGCTTCCTCATTCCTTCCCCTGCTATACTTTTCCCACTGCTAGCTCCAGCAATCATTCATGAATAAAGTGACAACTGCTCAATGCTCACACATCACACAAGTATAACCACTAGCCACAACCCACCCACCCTCGAGGGCCATCCTGGCGCAGAAGATAGCGAAAAGTCACACAGAGCCAACTTTAAAATCCTTGGAGCAGTTACAAAGAATCAACTTAAGGTTTTCTTGAGGGATTTTTAAGAGGAAGAGCCCACGACCCAATGCACAGCAAAACTTCCTCGAAACCCTCCTTCCCTCCCTTTCTCCCACTCCAAGGCCAGCAGTCACCTCCACGGCCACCTGCGCATCCTATCCCCACCTGGCACACCTTCCTCTCAAGGCCACAAAGCCCAGTTCCCCCATCTCCTCTGAGCCACCCTCCCAGCACCAGGCTCGGTGCCCCGGGGTGGCTGTCCGGCACAGACTCCGACACCTGGCAAGCAGATGTGTCCTCTGGGGCCTGCATCGCTGGCCCCACCCGAGGGTTCCTGGGCCTGTACTCTGGGCTGGATTTCTTTTTACCTGAAACACAAGCCTCAGCCCATTGATTCTCACCCAATCCTGGTAAAAAAATGTTTACAGGAAACTGGGGCGAACATTATCCTAGCTCCTTCACTATTTGGCTTCTCTTACCTAAATTGCAAATTTTCACAAAATAACATTATCAAGCTCCTATCACAATCAGCACAGGCCAAGCTGGTTACCTTACACCTCCTTCTGGGCCTCTTAACTAACCCTCCAGGGTAGGCATGAACACTCCTGTTTTACAGAGGTGGAAAGTAAGGCCAACAGAGGCTAGGCGATTTGATCAAGGTCGTACAGCGAGAACAAGGCAGAAGTAGGAGCACCCAAAGCACAGAATGGCCACCCAGACTGCCACTTGAGTCACTCAGGCTCTGTACTATGCCAGGAGCTTGGCAGGAGGAAGGATGCCAGGCAGGCACAGGCACCACCCCATGCCATCAGAGCCTCAGGCTTTGAGTAAGGGAGAAATGGAGAAACTGGCTGTTTGGACCACACAAAGGCCTTTTAATCTTAATGAGATGTGAGTCAAGGAGGCTTAGCAACCCCAGCTGTGTCCTGGAGCACTGAACCAGAGGGCGGACAAATGGCCGGGGTGGGGGTGGGGAGAGGTTGAACATCTTCAATAGGCTAGAAATTATCAGGAGGCATCTTTTGCTAATTTTTTTTGTTTTATGGGGGCATTTCTTGGCACATTTTTAAAGCAAGATAGCTCCAACGGCATCTTTCCAATTTTAGCCTTTAAGATAATTTGACTTTCATTAGATAAAATACCTTACTGGCCTCACCTTTGCTCACATTTCTGATGCTGCATCTAACTCCTGAGCCTGCTGTGTCCTGGGTGGGTGACCTTGGGCAAGTCATTTTGCCTTCCTGAAAATCAGTTTTTTCATCTATAAAATGGGTACTTTCACAGAACCTCTTGCTAACAACCACTTGCCTTGTAGCAAGCATTAGAGTAAGCACTTCCAGTATAAACGCATCTTATTTACTTCTCTCTGTACCACTTCAGGAACTTCTTAAGACAAAATTCAGGCTTGGAAAAGTTAGTTAACTTGTCCAAGCTCCCCCAGCCATGAAGTGTCAAGATGATAATTTGAGCCCAGCTCTGTCTGCCTTCTTGCGTCATCACCTTTGTAACCCATCTGGTCAATGGCATCTCCTTATTGTCCTGCCCGATGGGCTGACGGTGACGAAGAGCCACCAGCCTCATCTTAGGGCCCTTTCGGCATTGGCATGACTCAGCCGGTAGGGAAGGTCAATCTTGGGCCTTTTGGACAGACTGCCATCCCTCCTAGGCACTCAGGCAGGGGGTGGAAGAGGCTGGTCCCTCAGCCGTAAGACACAACCTGGAAGGTTCCTTAGAGATATGCATCCAGTCCCCATCCACAGATGCAAAAACCAGGGCCCAGAGAGGACAAATGGTCCATCCAAGGGCACATAGTGACAGAGGCTGAGGAGGGGCCAGACCCAGGCTCCTGACCCTCCAGAAGCTAAGGACCCAGTGCCATTCTGGGAAAGTCCCCACGTCTGGCCCATCTCTTCTTGGTCACAGGTGAGTTCACACATAGCTATGAACAAACATGTAAGACCTTTGTTCTCTGACCCTCCCCAGCAAAGACCCAGGCTCTACAGGGGATGCTATGTTCAAGGCAATTGGGAGTGGGGGAGGGTGCTGTTTTTAAGAAAATCCTTGAAATTGCGTTTCCACTCCACTGCTCTCCCCTCCCCCAAGCCCTTCCTGCATCATCATTGTTTCCATCCCATTTAGAGAGAGTGAACGTTTCCTGGGATTCAATTTCTCTCATAATAGTTGGAAGGAAACAAAACTATAGGCTGTAAACATTCCCTGCATTGTATGAAAAATATCTTTATTACGGGGCAGGCACAATAAATGCAGACCAAGGTCCTCCCCCAAATCCGTCCTATAACACCTCCATGTGCCTGCACATACTTAAAACATCTCACAGGCAGGAATCCAGAGCTTTAAAATAACTGTATTTGTAGGCATCGGGATCCAAAATTAAGATTGGTGAGGTCTAAGTACCGACTCCTTCTCGGCAATTTTCTCTCAATGAAAACTAGACAGGCTAGTCCATTTTTTCTGAGCATGTGTTTAGGGCTCTAACGGAGAGCTCATTAGTACAGTCTGACATATACTCAATTCTCTCCATATACATAGGATGGGATTATTTTTTCCTCCTTGCATTTTATTCTCCGACTGTGAAATGATATTAACTTTCATCAGATTTGAACAAAATCTATGATCTTGAAACAGTTTCCTTTAAGGGCCCCCCATATTTATTCAGAATTCATGAATCATGTTCTGATAACACAACCATAATTATTTTTAAAGTATGATGTTTGTGGCTTTAATAGGAAATGCTCGCAAAAGGCCTTTTCTCTTTGATTGTTTGTAATCTTAGCAGTAATCATGCTGTTACCTTCCCCGCACCACAGCAGGCGAAACACAATTTCATTTTAATATGAATCGCGAGCTCTTCACCCAGGTTTTAATTAAAGCAATAAAAGCCTTGTCATCTTTGCCCTTTACAAGGTACACAGACTCAGAGGCCTGAGTTACTAAGCCTAGAATCTTAGATCTCAACAGCGGCAGGAGGGTCGCCTGCCTCCCGAATACATTTACTGGGGAGCGTTTTTGTTTGTTGGTTTCAAAAAGCCTCAACCACCTCTGTCTCTCTGTGCTGCAGTTTCCTCATCTGTAAAATGGGGACAGCAATAGTGCATATCTGGTAGAATTAATGTGAGGATAAAATGAGACCAGCCATGGAAAACATTTAGCCCCAGTGCCTGAGCCCAAGGAAGTGCACAGTAAATGTTAATTACCATCAGTATCATCATTATTTAGGGCTGGAAAAAACTAACAGACTCTCTACACTCATTATTCACATGAGGCTCAGAGAGATACCAACATAGATGAAGGGGTCAGAGCAGGGAAGAACCTCGAACTCAGCACTCCGGGCTCTTTTTCCCATTTTGGGCATTCTGTACCGCCCCCTGCTGGAGGGAGCTGGGACTTCAAGGCCTTAGTGCCCAGAACTGCAGGTGCCAGCTCTGCTCCACGGGCTGCCCGGGTGTCTGTCTTCCGGACTCTTGGGTGTGCCTCTCCCCACCCCAGGTATACACTTGATCCAAGTGGTAAGAAAAACAGACCAGGCATCCTTGGGGATCTATGAAGGAAGGCTGCTCCGCAAACACAGTAGTGTTTGCAGAACCAAGGGCAAGAATCAGTGAATTCAAAGTTCTTGCGTGGCTGCTGCATGCCAGGTGCGGAATGAGGCGCTGGGAGGCCTCATTTTGTAGCACGGGGATGTTGGCCTTTTTAATATGAGAGCTGCACTCCAGCACACACGTTCTGCTGGAACATTGGGAAGAGATGCTAAGGGGTGTGGGGGCAGGGACCACAGGTGCTGCTCACGCTCCGCAAGGCTCACGTTTTGGGGTACACACCGCACTCCAGGGGCCCCAGGGATCCCCAGTGAGCACCTCGAGTATAAGTCCCCCGAACCTTCATGCCCTACTATACAGTGTCTCTCCCCTTGCAAACAGCTCCTGGGCCACTGGGGTTCTCACTCTAGGAACAACAAAGTCCCCTATTCCCAGCCTCATCTTCGAACGCCTAGCACTCGCCCGCTGCCTCGGCTGGAATCTGCCCTCTCCACACGTTCTGCAGATGAGCTGCCCGTGCCCTCACGCCCCCCAGCTCAGGTGGGAAGGTGGGATTGGCATCCTCCTCCCTCTTCACTGCCCCGTCCACCCAGACCACTATCCACTATCCCTGTAAATTGCCACCCACTCCACTGAGCCCCTCGGCACCCAGTCCCTCGTGCTGCCCCCATGCTCCCAGCCTGTAGCTCTGGCTCTGCTTCCCGCCCACCCCACCCCAGTATCCTCCTGGGTCTCTCAGCTCAGCCACCATGTTGTCCTGGGCTCTCAGCTCCTTACATCCCGGGAGCTTCTCCTCCAGGCACCCTCAAACTCCTGGGCTCAGGAGACCCTCCCACCTTAAGTAGCTGGGACTACAGGCACATGCCACCATGCCTGGTTAATTTTTTAAAAATTTTTTGTAGAGATGGGGTGTCACTATGTTGCCCAGGTTAGTCTCACCTCATTCTTTCTTTAAAGCCACACAGTATTCCATTTGATAGACGCACATATTTTATTTAACTCGCCCCATATTGTTGGACATTTGGGTTGTTCCAATCTTTTGCCATTATAAACGACACTAAAATGAATAATCTTGAATATGTCATTTCTCCTGTGTGCCCATATATCTGTTAGAGATATTTCCAAAAGGAGAGTTGCTGGATTAAAGACTAATGTGTTATAATTTTGATAGATGTTGACAATTTGCCCCCTAAAGGGGTTACACCAATTAACTCTCCCACAGCAACGTATAACAGTGCCTTTCCCCACAAGAACTCCCACAGAGTGTGTCATCAAACCTTTGGATTTTTATCAATCTGATAGGTGAAAATGGTAGTTTGAATTTGTTCCTCTTATGAACTATTCTCAGCATCTTTTCCTATATTGAAGATCCACTTGCAATTCCTTCTCTTTAAACTCTTAGTTCACATCTCCTTCCCTATTCTCTACCAGATTTTGAACTGATTTCTAGTAACTCTTTATATATTGAGGCAACTAGTCCTTCAACTATGGCGTGAGTTGAAAATATTCTTGCCCAACTTCTCATTTGTCTTTTGACTTTACTCACGCTGGTTTGGCCACACAAAAATTGTATGTTTGTTTTATGTTAATAAATATAAATAATATTATAATATAATTTAATATAATTATAATAAATAATATTTGTGTTAATTTAGTTTTATGTTAATTTATGGCCCAATTTTGGGGTCTTTTCTTCTAAGGCTTTGAATCACAGAAATGCTTTCCCTGCTCCAAAGTTGTAAAGTATACCTTAGGGACTGTTTTGCTGATGCCTTTATGGTTTCCTTGAGTACATTTAAATCTTTGATTTACTTAAAATTTATTCTTTGATAGATTTTAAGGAGCTGTGGCTCCAACATCATTTTCACCCAGACTGCTCCCTCCTTAAAACACTCTGCCCTTGGCTTCTAAGACTCCAAGTTCTCCTACGTGTCAAACCACTCCCTCTGAGTCTCCTCCACCTCTCCTTTGCCTTCAAGGGCTGGAGCCCAACATTTCAGAATCACTTGTCCTCTGCTCTCCTCACTCCTCCCTCTCTCTGCGTAAATCTCCTTCACTCCCGAGGTTTTACTGTCCCACAGGCTGAGGACTTCCAAATTGACTTCTCCCGTGCGCTCCAGACTTGTGCAACCATCGACCTACTTGGACACCTCCCCTCCGATGAGCATCTCAAATGTAGCACGTCCAAGTCAGACCTCATCGTGCCTGCACCTCCCCGGGCTTCCTCAACTCAGGAAATGGCACTACCCTGCTGGAAAAGGGGCTCATGCTGGAAGCCTGGGAGCCACCCTTTGCTCTTCCGTTTCTCTCTCCCTCTGTGTCCATCACTGTCAAGACCCACTGACTTTATTTCCAAAACACATCCCAGACCCATCTACTTCTTCCCATGTCTTCTCGTCTACACAATCCAGGACAACATGGTCCTTTACCCGGCCTATTACCACACCCTCCCATTTGGAATCCCTGCGTCCACCCTTGGCCTTGAAAGCTTTTAAAGCTGCAAATCTGATCATGTCATTAGATCTCAATCTGCCCCTGACTCTGTCTGTTTGTCTCTCTCTCTGTCTCTCTCACACACACACACACACACACAAGTTCTTTCAACAATTCTTAGGAAAAATTCTGAGATCTTTAGCAGAAGTGGTATTTAGAGCCACGAGAGTGGAGAACTCTACTCCCAGCCAGGAAGGCTGTAATGAGGAGGTGACATTTGCAACGCCCCTAGAAGAACAAATAGGCATTTGTTGGGTGAAGGTGAGTGGGGGGCTGCAGTCCTGTCTGAGACCCTACCTTATTCTCACGCCACCCAGGCAAGTCTGGTACAAATGAAACACAGGTCCAGGGAGGGAGAGGGAGTGATAATGTGTAGAAGCTAAGGCAGCTATGCAGGAATTTTGTGGAGACTTGCAAAAAAAACAAACAACGGAGCATGCATTTGCAAAAGAAATTTCAAGCCTCAGAAGAGCTGGTCTGAAAGTTTTTAAAAAGGGACACAGTCGGCTAATACATGCCCGGTTGGAGCTTCTGTCTCAGCTGTGATTTCTAAGTAAAGAAGATGGTGTTTCAGGAGAAGTGTTAAATTAAAGAGCAGGTTTGTAACATGGTAAAACTGGATGTTGTGGATGCAAATGCTTTCCAGAAATGGCTTCCCACTCATACCCAGAGCCTTGCACATAGAAGGTACCCAATGAACATTTGTTGAATGAGCGAACTTTGTATTTAACTGTGTTTATAAAATGTATTTTATGCCATTTGGAGTGTTTATCCTCTGAATCCTCAGTGGCTATGAGACCTTTGTTTTGCTCACGTGTATGTCAACGCTTAATCCAGTAATTGGGACAACTGACCAGGCAACACACCAGGAGAGGGTGTTCATGTGTGTGTGTGTGGGTACGTGAGTTCAAGCAAGCAGTCCATGGAAAAGACTGAAGGGAAATACACAGAACCTTTGCCATTAAAGACTAGAGGCCAGTAGAGTCCCACCGAGCCACGGGGAGCTGCAGGTCTCAGAAGAGTCTAAGTTATTCTTCAGCAAAATCAGCATGAACTACATCCCATATGTTTCCTATATGTGGTAGTCTGTAAAAAGACCACAATACTTTTTAGCATCTCCCATTAAGAGGAGGTATTTCCCCATTCCTTGAATCTAGACTGGCCCTGTGACTGCTTTGACCAAGAGAACGTGCTGGAAGTAGTCATGTGCCTGTTTCAAGCCTGGGCCTCAAGAGGTCCTGCAACTTCTGCTCTTGCTGCTCTGGGAACCTTTCTTCCACCATGTGAACAAACTCAGGCTAGTCTGCTGGAGGACAAGAGACCATGTGGAACAGAAGTGAGCCCCCCAACCACATCAACCAGCCCTCAGCTGATCTGGCAACTTATTGCTGCCATTAAGGTGATGTTGGCAAGACCAGAAGAGCCACCAGCTGAACCCAGCCAAAGTGCCAACCCAAGGAATCAAGAAATAGATAAATATTTGTTGTTGTAAGCCACTAAGTTTTAAGGTGTTTTATATGCAGCAAAAACTAACTGATACACTATAAGAAGTCTAGATTGCAACTGCAAAATTTGCCCATGTTAAGATTGGCTCATGCCACCGGAGAGACTTAGTTAATTAATCTCTGAAAATCCTGATGTCTTCTTCATAAAGTCCTAAGTTAGGAAGCCCCTCTGGATGATAGCACAAAAGATTTAGAAGGACCCTCTGGAAGTCCAACCACCTTGTTTCACTGTTAGGGAAGAAGAGAGGGAGCCACATTCACTCATTACATAAATATTTCCTGAGTGCTTTCTATGTGCCAAACTCTGTGCCCCAGTGGGGTACAGAGCAGTGAACAAGAGAGACCAGCTCCCCGCCTCATGGAGGTCCCAGTCTAGGGTGGAAATCAGATGTTAACTAAGTCATCACACAGATAAGTAGACGACCACAAAGAGTGACAAGCACCATGAATTAAAATGAGCTGGTGCCATGAGAGAGAATTGTGGGGAGGGGACCTCATTTGGATTTGGAAGTCACAAAAAGCTCTCTGTAGAAGTGACATTTAGGCTGAAGAATGTTGGTGGCAGCCTTGGGGTGGAAATGGGGCTCTCCACAGACAGGGCAAGGTAAGCATGTGGAGCTTTAAGTCCCTGCCACGCAGGTTCAAATGCCAGCTGTACCACTTCCAGGCTGAGTCACCTGAGCTGAATCTGTGAACATCCTTGAGCCTCAGTTGCCTCATCTATAAAATGGGCTTAACAAGGATATCTACTCACCTCAAGGCTATTGTGAAGATCAGCTGAAATAACCACTGAGGAAAGGGCTTTGCAAACTGCAAGATGTTGGGTGAACAGCCGAGGTTGTTACTGTCAATGGTTTGGGGAAGGTGACATTTATTTGCCCTGAGTGTCCTGTCCAAAGAACTATGCTCCCCTCCGCCCAAGCCTAGAGCAGACACAGAGCCCCACTGAGTACCACTTTCCCTTCTTGGTGGAAGGCCGTTGCCAACGCTTTCCATCAGGGTTTGAGCCAGAACCAACATCACCATAGGATGGTTCTGAAAACCAGGGTTCAATATGTTAACAAATTGCAATTTAAACTGTGAAAGGCTCAGTTGAGATGTTCGGGGTTAAGCTCTGGTCTGTTGCGATGACCACATTTCAAGCTGATTATGTACAATTAAATGACTTCAGTGGAGTGTTCCAAAATGACCACTTTTAGGACCTGGAGTCTCACCCACCAGTCTTTCAGGTTGGCACATGTCATGCACTATAAAGGCAGCTGTGCAGCAGCAGCATGGTGCTCACATGGGGACAGGCCAGAGGAGGGGCATGGCATGGCGGCCCCAGCATGAGCAGTCCTGCAGTGGCAGGGGAGGGGGTGTAGCACCCCACAGTGGAGCTTCCACGTTCCCTGGAACTGCAGTATATTCCTCACTGGTAGTGTCCTCTAGGGCCACAGGCCCCTGTCTTACTCATCTATGGCCCCCTCAGGACCTGTCACAGAATACGGCACATAGAGGTTTGTAAGTTAATAGGCTCTGTTACCCCAGCTGGAAAATATGGGCCCAGCCTGATGGCCGAGAGGCCACCCAACTTCGACTGCCACAGTGACCACAGCGGCAGAGACAGAGGGTGGAGGTCAGCTCCAGGCCAGGCTTGCCCTCCAGCTCCCCAAGTTTCTCAGCAGCTGTGGAACTCCTTGCCTCTGCATCCACCCTGACCTGGTGCCACCCTGCGGGCACCACTGCTTTAGCCTTCAGTGAGGACCCTCCCCAGGGTCCCAGCTGCTGTGAGCACCGTCCCCAGGGTCTCAGCCTGCTATAAGCACCCTCCCTAGCATCACATTCTGCAGGGAAGACCCTTCCTGGACCCTCAGCCTGCAGTGAGGACCCTCTGTGGCATCACAGTCTGAGACCAGAGTCTCAGTGGCAAATCTGATTCCTGCTGGCATCTGTGCCCTCCAGAGGGCTGGGCTGGGGCTGGGATAGCCTTGCCCAGGGATGACTCAGCCCCCTTCACCACCGGCAGGGCCCTTGAAAGAAGCCTCTGCTCCTTCCCCTTTGTGCCGTGTCCACAACCCTCCCCAGGGGACTTAGCACCTGGCAGGCAGGAGAGCTCACCCACACCAAAACATGCCCCCACGCATGCTGTGTGGGGGCAAGAGGTGGGCAGTGCCAGGGCACAGGACACCTGACTCAAGCATGGAGAACGTGGAGGGCACGTTTTGAGTTTCGTCCAGTTCTCAGTGACGTCCACTTAAGCCAACAGTAGCCAGGTAGTTGACCCACAGAAAACACTACAGCCCCACTTTGATTCTTCCTTTTAAGGGGACTCAACTGATATTCTTGACCATTTTGAGAGAGGACAGCGGCAGGCTGAGCTCCCCCACCCCTCCACCCTCCCACCTCCACCCAGGAGCAGCTGGGCTTCACCAGCCCAAGGCTGAGACCCGCGCTCAGGGAGGACGGCGCACCCACCTGGCTGGCTGACAGGAGCTCTGGGTTTCCGTCACTCATCCCCACGTAGGCACTGTCACCATCAAACTAGAACAGAGAGAGAGGGAGAAGCAGCTCTGATTAAAACGTTCCCAAGAAGGCTCCAGGAGAAGCAGCCAGAGGAGGTCGTGGGACTGAATGTGCGGGCCTGTGGGGCCTGCAGAAGCAAAGCCCAGGATGCCAGAGGCCCCATTTCAGCAGGGTTCCCTCTAGGGTGGAAGGAGCAGCTCCTGATCTGTGGCCCCAGAGGGCTCAGGTTCGCACCACTAATCACACTTAGAATGAAGGCAGGAAAACCTTTCTGCCCTCTAGACTTTGCCCAAAGACACTGCAGACTGCCTAGTCAGGTACTGAGTTTCCCATCCCTGGAAGTATGCAAACACCTCCCTTGGCCAAAATGACATCATGTCATCAGATAAAGCTGGAATCTCATGTGCCAGGAAAGACCCAGATCTCCAGAGCCTTGGGGCCATGACAGCCTGCCCCAGATATACCCTCTGGGCTTTGTGGCTTTGCCCCTTCACCTATCCCATCCTAGCCCCTAGGTCCACCTCCGGCCACAGGCAGCGCAGGCTGTGGGAGAAACCATGTGTGTCCAGGAACTACAGTCCTGTGTTTGGAGAAGCTGCCAAGTCTGGATTCAGGAAGATTTCCCTACAACAGAGCAGGTGCAGTGGTGAGATGTGGCCCCGAGCCCCTGGCTCCCTCTTTGCCCCATGTGTGATCTTGAGCTGCTGTCTGAACTCCTGAGGCTCTTCCTCTGTCAAATGGGGATGATGACTGTGCTCCCTCTTCATGGGATGTTTCATTGTTGAGCACTTGACTTAATTCCAGCTAGTTCCCTTCCCTTGAGATAGGCGTCTTAGATTGGGTCCCTAGAAGCAGAGCTTGAGGCAAGGGTACAAATGCATGTGATTTTTGAGGGACTGCTCTTTAAGCATAACCTGTACGCGTGGGAGGGAAGGAGGACAGGGCAATGGATGCAGCTAAGCAAGGATGCTGTCTCAGCTGGAGACTTCCTTCAGTCTGATCCCATGCGAGCTCTGGGGCATGAGTTGTATTGCAGAGTTAATTCCAAAATGAAGCAAGGGGTGGCCTTTGTAGCCCATGTAAGTAAGTCATTGGCTGTGAGGTGCCCTTAGGGGACACGGGGAGGCATAATCTTCTGAGCAAGATGGTCCCCATTTGACCAAGGATAATTCTCCAGAGAACTGTACCAGCTGCCAGCCATTTGCTGCCAGTGCTCATAGCAGATGGGAGATGTCTGCGCTGGCTGGTGAAGGGTTCTGGGTGGGTCACCAACAGCAACCAGCCATTTTATTTTAATTGAACGATTTATTTATTAGGATATATTGACATGATTCAAAATTCTGAAAGTATAAAAAGCAACACCACCCTGCCTCCCAGTCATCCATTGTCCCTCCCCAGAGGCAACTGTGTCTAGCAGCTTCTATTTATCCTTCCAAAGACTGTCTACATATATACATTTTATAGTCATTTCTTCCACACAAATGACAGCACACTAGACACATTATTTTACACCTTATTTTTCTCTCAGCAACACATCTTGGAAAATGTTTTATATCAGAACATAATTCTTTCTTCTGTACTCCATGCTCCATAGTATGGATGTAGCATATATTTAACTAGTTGAGCACATGGGCAGTTGCACTGTTTCAAGTCTTTTGCTATTCCAACACTGCTCCCGTAAATATTTTTGTACATTGATAATTTACCATGAGTGTGAGTTTATCTGTAGGATTAATTTGTATAATTGCTGAGCCCAGCTGTATGTGCATTTGTAATTTGGATAGACATCACCCAGTGGCCCTCGCGGAGGTCGAGAAAACTCACACTCACTTCCGCAACCATGCACGAGGTGTCAGTTCCCCCAGCCTTCACTCAGAGAATCTCTGCTCAACAACTGGCTCAGATGCCAGCCCCCTACCCCTGCGGGCTGAGAGCCACCACCACCTCTACCACCCTTCCTGCTTTACTTTGTTCTTTGTTCCATAGCCCCTCTGCCCCTTTTACCTTCTAGCATTCTCTATAATTTATGTATTTACCATGTTCATTGCTTATGGTTGGATTCCTCCTAGTAAAATGGAGGCCCCCGGTGTTCAGGGATCTTAGTCTATCTGTACACTGATGCCTCCCAAGCTCCTAGAATCATGCCTGGCACAGAGTAGATACTCAATAAATGTTTGTTGAATGAATGAATGAAGCAGCCACTACAATATTCAGACTGTCTCTGATTAGGCCAGTCTTCCCATGCAGGCAGTAGGGCTGGTGTTAGTACCCTAGAGCCTCCCAGTACAGGGATGGGCAGAGTTCCTCTGCGACTGTGGGGTTATCAAAAGAGAAGGCCATGCCATGCCTAGAGGTTGGGCACTGACCCCCAGTACAGAGCCCTGTCCACCACACTGCACCCAGAGCTCATGCTTCAAGGCCCTGCACAGAGGCCACCTCCTCCAGGAGGTCTGCCATGCTCTTGTCTCCTCTCGCTGTCCCTCTGACAACACAGACTGTCTCCACATTTGTCATCTGTCCCAGAGTGGGACCAAAATGGAGGCTGGAACTATGTTCCGGTCGTCTTCAAATCCCCCAGCACCTGGCACAGACTGGCATCGAACTGGGCAGGGTAGGGGAGCTTCCAAGAAAAGCTCCTGGATACTATGTGATGTGTTCCCATAGTCATTGATTACTTTGATAAAAATAAAACTTTTAAAAAATCATACATAATGTATAAGTATATTCTATTAATAATAGAAAGAATAATTGGACATGGAGGTGTATTGAGTTTAACAAAGTGTTTGAAACATTTTATAAAACAATACTAAGCAAATGGTATAGTATAGGTTAAAAATATAGAAATATATAACAAAAGGAGGAAAAGATGTTCAAAAAAGCCTCTATAATAGCCACCATTTATTAAATGCTGGCTAGAACAGAGCCACCACAAAAGCAGGGGCCACTGTCTGCTTTGTTCCCTGATGTGCATAGTAGGCAATCAATAAATATTTGGCAAATGAATATATCTGGCACTGAGCAAAATGCTTGACATAAAAGATCTCATTTAATCCTGACAATGAACCAATGCAGAAAGTATTCTTTTCCCTGTTTAAAATTAAGGAAACAGATGGAGAGAGGATAAGTAGTCACCCAAGATCACAGAGTTGGGAAGAAACTGGACTTTAAGAGTCATTTGTTTGTTTTCCTGGTTTGTCTCTCCCACTAGGCTGCAAGCTCCTTGGCAGCAGGGACCAAGGCTTTTCTAGATCCTACTACACCCATAATTAGCCCAGAGCCTGGCACATAACAAGTGCATGGTAATCATGTGTTAGAAGTTCAGGAAAGGGAGGTGTTACCACGGTGAGCAGAGGGGCATGGCACTGGAGAAACAGGGCAAAGAGGCCTGGATTTTGATGTGTGTGTGTCAGGAGTAGGCAGGGGAGGGCCAGGGGCAGTGGATTCCCATGAGGTCACCAGGGACTGTCTTATTCATTCACTCGTTAATTCAACCAACATCTAAGAAAGAGCTGCCACATCCCAGAGCAAAACTTGCTTCTGGCTGGGCTTTCGAGGAGGGCTTGAGAAGTTGGCAGAGGTTCCCAAGGCAGGGCCTGAGTCACCTCAGCTCAGTTACCCCTGGATGCCTTGAACAGTGCCCTGGAGCGTGCTGGCCTCAGGACCAGCTGCTAAGAGAGCAGAGGTCCTGGGGCAGAGGGGAGGCCTGTTCTCTGACCACCTCTGCCAGGGCTCCACCATGCCAGGGCCCTTGGAGGGGGCAAGGGAGGAGCGAAGGGGACCCTGAGGGCTCTCAGGCTTCCCCTGGCTTGGCCTCCAGGGCACCAAGGCCTGAGGCTTACCCCCTTGGCCCCTCCTCGTTCGGGACCCTTTCTGGGGGAATGAACCTGAAAGCCAAGGGGAAAGGTCACAAAGTCACCTCTGCCCTCAGACACAGCAGGGCTACCTTCTCCTCCACGTATGCCCAGACAAGATCAAAATCACCCACATCCTCACCCATGGCACTGCATATGCTGAGTGTGAACACAAAGGTATCTGACATATGCTGGGTGCACAAGTGTGGGGGCACACACATGTACCACCCACCCATGTTTGTGTGGACTCATGTCACACACAACACAGCGTTCAAGACAGCACTTAATCACACATGCACCACACCCATGGATAACACAAACCAACACAAACCAATGTGCACACAGCACAGGCATGAGTGTGCACATATCAGAGACCTTTTACACGACTGGACACAATGCCCACAGCATGCACACATGGGAAAGGACGGTATCCCTGGGAGTGTATAGATATCCCACGTACCTGCAACTGTGTAAATGTAACTCACACAAATGTGAACACAAACATATACTGCATGTGCTTGTAGAGACATAAAAAGCAAAGATGCCCATGATCCTAAATTCTGTGCATATTTCACAATTTATCAGTCCCTTGGTCAAAAATCTTTTTTCATACCACACAACCTTCTGCATGCTGTAAAATTTGGGGAAAAAATGTAGGGAGAAACAACAGCCTAAGAATTTCCATGAAACGCCAGGAGAACATCCTCTTACCAGTGACTGGAATAGATTAATTTTCCCCATTTCATATTCTAATTATAATTCCTTTCCCCACCGCCATCTTCGGTCCTCACTACAGCTGGAAGATTGTTCTGCAAAAGCCAGGCCTTCATCTTCTCTTCCCAAGAGTTTTGTCATGGAAATGAGTTTTGGAATCTGAAAGAACCCACATTTTTGCAAATATCGAATGTGTAGGGATAACCCTTTCATGACGGCCACGAGGGACAGGGCTCACAGAGGCTTCTAAAGGGTCTGTGTGGTCCTCTCTGGGAGAGGGGCTCCTGGGTTCCTCTTCCAACAGTCACCCCCCAACCTAAGCACACCATGTTCCCCCAAAGCCTTTTTTTTTAATTTTAAGGAAACTTAGCAAATAGGCAGCCAAGGTGAAAAGTAAAAAGTCCTGATCTTAGAGAGTCAGATCCCAGCTCCCTCTGTGCCACCTTGGGCAGGTTCTGTAACTGCTCTAAGCCTCAGTTTTCTCATTCTTATGACCCACGGTCACTGACTCATGATAGGTATAAATTAAATATTTTTGGGATAGACAGATGTGCTAAGTGGATGAACAGATAGAAGGGAGGGAGGGAATAAAGCATGGGGTGGATGAACGGATGGGTGAAGGATGAACGGATGAGGTATTGTATAAATTAGCACTGTCCCACAGAAATACAATGCAAGTTACAAATGTGAGTCACATATGTAATTTTAAATTTTCTAATAGACACAGTTCAAAAAGTGAATATAAACACATGAAATTAATGTTAATGATATATTTTATTTAACCCTTGAAATTCACATTTCAACATGTGATCAATATAAAAATGGTTCACTACTAGGGAGACAGTTTCTTAACAGGATGAAGGGAGGCAGGGATGGATGAGGAGGTGGCTGGCTGGGTACGGCTTGGACGGTGGGATGAGGGGGGAACGGACGCGTGGATGATGAGGCAGGACGGCTGGGTGCGTGTGTGGAAGACGACTGGGGTGGTGGATGAGGTAAACAGATGGATGGACAGATGCCTGGACGGGTGGGTGGGTGCCTGGGTGGATGGGATGGGCTGAATGGGTGGGTGGGATGGATAGGTGGGTAGACACGTGGCTCTGGTATTCTTTTTCGCTCTTTTTATACTTTCCCTGGACAATATCATGGCTTCTCAGGGTAGCAACATGTCACTCACTCTCAAATCCTCATCTGTAGCCAAGTCACCTCCAGATTCCAATGCACAATTTCCCCCAGACATCTCCCCTATTTAGCCCACGAGCACCTCAAATTCAACACACCCAACACCGAACTCACGACATGTACACGGACTTGCTCTTCTCCAGCACTCCCTCATCATCACAGAAGCTGTCACCTTGCACACCTCCCACAGCCAGTACCTCTGGGATGACTCTGGATGCCTTCCCTCCTACATCATAGAGCTTCTGTAATGCTGATCCAAGCACCTGCAAAAGCTTCCCACCAATCCACCTTCCATGCTGCCCATCGCTAGTGACCTTTGGGCAATCACTTGACTCCTCATATCAAAATCTGCAGTGACTCCACATCACTTAGTCATGTATCCAGGACCCACCATGACAACGGGCCCTGAGCCTCAGCTCCCACAGGGCCCTCGGTGTGACAGGAAACTCCAGCACCCTTGCGTGTGCACACTGTCCCATCCACCATCAACCCGGAACACTCTCCCTTTCTCTACCCACTGAAATCCAACCCTTCCTAGGTTGTTTTGTTCCTCTGGCTACGAACTCCAACCTTGGCAGTCTTGCTTGCTTTATAAACCCAAATCCTTTGGACTTAATTCAACTTCCATGTGCAGTATAATATACGGGGCAACAGCACTGATTCCTGAATCTGAGTACTGGTTCCACCACTTACTCGCTGAGTGACCGTGGATTTAACTTGGCTTTGCCTTAGTTTTCTCACCTATAAAACAATAATCACAGCAGCTACGTTCCTACCTCATAAAGTTCTTGGTATCTGTTATAAGCTATCAGATGTGAGTTAATATTTGTAACATAATGCTTAATAATGTTAACTATTTTTGACAGGTGCTAAATAAATGTTATCTATTATTATTGTTATTATATGCTAAACTCATATCCCCTTATCAGCCCCAATCTCCCTCAGCCTAGCAGATGACCTTGTCTCTCGTGTCACTGAAAAATTGAGGCCATCAGATATGCCCCTCAATTCCACCAACCTTCCCCACGTAAGGTACATCACGCCCATCCTGACTTCCTTCCCTTTAGCCTGAAAAGGTGCAGTGTTGCCCTCCTGTTCAAGGTCATCCGCTTCACCTCCACCCTGTCCCTCCCATTTGTTCCCACTCTTGGTCCTGGGTATAAAGTCTAATCTAAACGTGCTGAAGCCAAATGAGACCAGGCCATGCCTTTGTCATATCACATACCAAGCACCTACAATGTGCCGAGGAATGTGCTGTTCCCAACCACTGGAGATTTATAATAAATGAATTTTGTCACTGCCCCTTGGGAAATCACAAACATGTGAATAGATCATCACAAGCGCTGACAAGAGGTAAAACAAAGGGGTTTGGAGGTTATAGAGGAGGCAAAAGTCACTGTTCACTGAACAATGTCTAGTGAGTGCTTACTGTGTGCCAGACATTGTGCTAGATGCTGGGTGTACCCTGATGGTGATGACACAGCTCTGCCTTCAAGGAGCCCCCGGTCCTTTGGAGAAGCTGACAGCTATAGCAGGAGGATAAAACCTTCCTATTCACCAAATCTATAAAGGAAAAGACAGGCCATTCTTTGGCCATAGTCCCAAGTTGCAAGTAATCGCAAAACCAGTTCAAAGCCCATCCTGATGGGTCAGTGACAGCTTTGCAATCCCTGCTTCTGAAAGTCAAGCACTCAACGGTCTTACTCCAACAGCCCCATGTCCATGGCTGCAGCCAGCCTCAGAACCTCCTGCTCCGAGAGTCCTCCTGTCCCAGGGCTCCATGCTCCCCAACACCCTGCGAAGATAACTCTGGCTCGATTTGGGGAGACTGGTTTTGCAGAGTACAGCAATGGATTCAGCTTCTTGTTTCAGGTATTGAATGATGCCCTCTTCTGTGACACATGTGACAAGGGCCTGGATAAGATTAGTACAGAGGAGTAGGGGCAAGGCAGAGGGTCTTCCAAGAGAGGCATCTCAAAAAAAGTGACTTGGAAGCTCTATGTAGGACACACAGGAGGTGACTGGGCAAAGAGCAGGGAATGTGACATTCAAGGCTGCTGTGAGCACGGGCCAGTGAGCACCTACTGTACACCAGCTCTTGTCCCAGAGTTGTGCCTAGTCATCTCACTGGAACCCCCTGGAAACCCCCAGGCTGCTATGACCAGCCCCACTGTAGACATGAGCAAGGTGAGGCTCAGAGCAGTTGAGGGCTTGTCCAAAGCCATCCAGCCATTCTAAATTTGGCCTCGACCCAAGGTACCAAAGCAACAGTTGTTCTGCAGAAGCTGCTGCTTCTCCCCTCCGCACAGAGATACAGATCAAAGAAAAAGGATGCACAGCCCTCACACCAGCCAGTCACAGACATCGAGAAACGCGCTCACAGAGATCTAAAGAGGAAACAATCAAAGCAGCATACACTGCTCCCGCCTGCCCCCACATCGGGCCTTGAGAACACTCGTTCTGCACCGATAAAACACAGCTCAAAGGATAGAGGTGTGGAACGTGGCAGCTGCAACCTAGGCCCTGCCGAGAGTGCGGTTTTATGTGGAAGTCTCAGGGGCAATAGACATCAGGACCAGGGAGATGCTGGGGGATGCGGGGCCGAGGGGCCTGCACAAATGGAAGCCTCGGCTCAAACTGACCCAGACCCTCGACGGCCACCTCAGACCCATAACTGGAGAAACATGATGGCACAGTGGTTACAAACATGGGCTCTGGGTTCAAATCATGAGCTTGTTGCTTTCAAGCTGTGTGACTTTTTAAACTAAGTCATGCATCTCAATTTCCTCATCTAGAAAATGAGCGTGAGGACTCATTTGGGTTAAATAAATTAATATACGGAAAGTGCTTAGAACATTGACTAGTATAGAGAAAGCACTCAATAATTATTAGCTACTTCTTATTTTATTATTTAATCCTCACAACAACCCTGTCAGGTTGCTATTACTACTTCTCTTTTGCAGGTGAAGAAACTGAGCGGGGCTTTGTGAAAATCTCTGAAGTCTTAAGCATGGGAAAGACCCCTCTGCCTCTGTGTGCTGTATGTAATTTAAAATACAATTTATAAGTTAAAAGTCTTTGTAGGAAAGTCCAACCGGGGTTGATTTTTTTCCCCCATGATTGTGACTTTCGTGCTTTGTTCCTAAAATATCAAATATCAATTTCTCTCCAAAAATGTTTTTCTCCTGATTGGTGCTCCTGCTTTGCCAGGCATAGGGCACATTCTTACTCTGCCCACTGAGAAATCCAGTGCCACAGTGAGGCTCAGAGAGGTTAGGGGATCTGTCTAAGGCCACACAGCCAGGATGTGCCCAAGCTAAGTCTGATGTCCAGGCGGCTGGCCCCCCAAAAGCTTCCCATCTCCACTGTGTCCTAAGCTAGGTGAACCAGAGAAGGTGACCTCATGAATCTGGGCCTGGGGACTTCTCCACCTGTAAGAAGGGACAAAGTCTTGGGCACAGCCTCCCACAGGAGCTGGGAACATGCCTTGTGAGCGAGCCTAGTGCTGTGGGCCGCTGCAGGACCCTTGTCTCCACTGCTAACAAGAGTTGGCTTGGAGTCCACTGCTACTTGTTTTAGTCAATAAAAACATCCAGCCTTGTCCTGTCATCCAACATGTGGCAAAAATAAAATAATATAAAATAAAATAAAATAAAAATGTCCAGCTTGAGGCCAGGAGTTTGAGACCAGCCTGGGCAACACAGGAAGACCCCATCTCTACAAAAAAATTTTTTAAATTAGCTGGGTATGGAGGCATGCTCCTGTAGTCCCAGCCCTGGGAGGCTGACGCGGGAGGATTGCTTGAGCCCAGGAGTTCAAGGCTGCAGTGAGCTACGATGACACCACTGCACTCCAGCCTGGGTAACAGAGTGGGACCCTGTCTCAAACGAAAATAAAAAACAAAACAAAACATCAAGAGGTGGTGTGAAAATAGCAGGGGTAACTATAGCTACCACGGTGAGTACTACCAGGCACCTAGCTGCTCAGGAAAGTAGGAATCACTGTCCCCATTTCACAGATGAGAAAGCAGAGCCCACCCACCTGTCTCTGACTGTGCTCCTTCTAGATCTGTGCTATCCAGAATGGGGGCCACTGACTACATGTGGCTATTGAGCACTTGAAACGTGGCTCATCCAAGTTGAGATGTGTTTAAGTGTAAAATACACACCGAATCTCAAAGACTTAGAACAACAAAAAAAGAATGTAAAATATCTCATCAGTATTTTTATATTGATTACATGTTGAAATGTAATATTTTAGATATACTGGGTTAACTAACATATATTTTAAAAATTAATTTCACCTGTTTCTTTTCACTTTTTTTGCATGTGGCCATGAGAAAATTTAAAATCACATGTGGGTTTGCCTCGTATTTCTACTGGACAGTGCTGGTCTAGATGCTGCCGTAGCCATGCCTGCTCCTGACCCAAAACCCTGGAGATAGAAGAGTTGACATCAGCAATAGCTGAATTCAGTTCTCCATGATAGATATGGGGAAACTGAGGCCCACAGAGTCTGGTAATGAGGCATTCACTCACTCAACAAACATTAATTGGAGCCCTACTATGTGCTCTGGGTGCTAGGATCCAGCAGGGAACAAAATACAGGACCACATCCCAGTCCAGGGCTCTGCTCTGACGCCAGCTTGCAGGCTGGGGGTGAACATGGGGATGACGCAGGATTCCTTGCTCAACCAAGTCATCCTGGGGACCGCGGCAGCTGGACTCTGCACCAGCCCCTCATCTCCCTACAGCTGGCTGGACCACAGACCTCTCAAGACTGCAGACGGGAACCCCAGCTCCAACCCATAGTCAATCTGCCTCCAAGACCACTGGTGAGTCCCATCACAGCACAATTACCAGCTGCAACTGCCAAGAGGGCCCGATGGGCAGGGCAGCCAAGTGGGCGCAGCACAGGGACCTGGCAGGCCTGTGTTTCTTTCCCGGTGCAGCCACTGGTAGCTCACACACCGTCTGCATTACCGCAGATTTATGGCAAAAATTATCCTCTCTCTCAGCTCCATTTAAAGCCATTTGGAGCTCGCTCCCATCCCCGATTATAAATCTAATTGCACATTCCAAACAGACAAGCGCTCATTAAGCTTTAATTATGCACATGTTGTTTTCAACAAACATTTTCATTTGGCCGCTATGAGGGGGAATGTTCCAAGGGGGCTGCAGACACCGACTGGGGCTGGAGGGAGCTGGGGCTGGGAAGTGGGTCAGGGTGTGGTCAGATGAGGCTGTTCAAGGGGCAGGGCTGGCCAGGACTCTATCAGATTGGGCTTGTGACTTTGTGTCCCTCCACCAGGCTTCTGCTGCGGGAGATGCCGACGTGGATGTGTGTGTCTCAGTTGGTCTCACCTGCACTCCCAGGGTCCCTGTCATTACGTCTGAGCTGGTGCCAGTGGACCTCCCCAGGGGTGGGGAGGAGGGAACATAGGGATCTGCTGCCCCAGCTGTAAAGGACAAACACCCCAACCAAGAGCTGGTCTTGTCAGAGCCTCCAGGCTTACCCCTGCTCCCACCCACCCCACAGTGCAGTGCAGGCATCTTCTCCAGTGCCACCTTCCCTTCCCTCATTTGTTCACTCATTTATTCCACAATTATCTCCGGAGCATCGACGGAGTCAGGCAGTGTGTGTGTGGCTCTGCCCAGGTCACTCTCCATCCAGTTCTATCCCTCCCACTGGGGAAAAGTCCAAATTCTTGACCACAGCCTTCAGCTAAGCATCTGCCTGCTGCCAGCCCGACTGTCCAGCCTGGCTCACATCCCTCAAGGGTGCTCATCCCCAATCCTGCCTTGCCAGGAGGTCTCGAGCTCCCTACGCGGCCCACGCTCCCACACTCCTCGCCTAGGCTTCTGCCACGCCTGTACCCTCCACCCGAAATGCCTTTCTTTTTCTTTTCCATGCAGTTAATGCTCATTCACCTCCCATGTTGCCCCCTCCAGGCGGCCACTGCTGATACCCACTCCCGGGCTACACAGGCTGCCCCTCTGCTGTGGCACCTATGAAAGTGTTTACCGGACCATACTGCCACGACGTAACCGATGCCACACGTGTGACTCCTAAGACCAGTCTGCTCACCACATCCCTGTTCACCCTCCTAGGGTTGAAAGGAGGGGCGCCTGCCCCCAGTGTGGCCTTGAGCAAGACCTTCCCCTTCCCCTCTCTGGGCCTCAGTTTCCTCACTTGTACCTGGAGGAGTTAAGTGGCTGAGGCTGTCTGGGCTCCTCCAGCAGTTCCATCAGTTTTAAGTTTGTGGTTTGCCCAGGAGCTAGGCCTTCTTCCCGCCTGAAGAGTGGTAGGACCCTGCCGGAGCTGATGGTGCTGGCCAAGGAATGTCGATGGTGCACAAATGGCACACATGCGGAGACGGGGGGACAGAATGGTGGGAAACCCTGAGGCCCCTCCTCAAAGAGCTGGAAATACAAGCAAGTGAAACAACATGTACTTTAACATGGAAATCAGGATCCACTTGGCATCTGGATGGTCATTTCTGGGCAGGTTGCCTGGAAATAGACTCTGAGGGTGAAATCTACAAGTAGGAAACTTATTGGGGAGCATCCTAGGGGAGTGAGGGAGCAGGAGAGGCCAGAGGGACAAGCTGAACTGTGACGCAGTCACAACAGAGGCCTCCACCTGTCCCCAGGGGAGCTCTGGAGCTGGGATGGCCCTGCAGAGATGCTCCAGATCGCGGCAGGGAGCCAAGCACTGTGTTCCTGAGTGGGTCAGCCATGGGCTCCATAACCTTGGCCAAGTCTTCCTCCTTCCACCAAAGGCAACACCTAGAGAGAGGCTCAGCTGAGAGGCGGTGGCAGCCAACATGCCAAGCAGTTGGCAGAATGAGTGCCTCAGTCCTGAGGAGGGGCCTGGGTGGTGCATGACAGTATCCACTACGGCTACGATCGTTTATTCATTTTAAATAATTTGTGCAACATTTACATAGTGCCGACTACAAGCCAGGCACTCTTTTAATTGATTTACAAATATTAACTCATGTCATCCTCACAACAACCTTATGATTTAAGTTACTATGACTAAGGCTCCCATTTTACAGATAAGGAAACCGAGGTCAAGCAAGGTTAAGTAACTTGCCCAAGGCCACACTGCTAGTAAGGGGTGGGAAGAGGATTCAAACCCAGGAAGTCCAACTCCACAGCCCCTGCTCTAATGACTAGGCTGTACTACCTCTGGGCCTTGCACTGTTACTTCCCAAAGCTGGAGCTGCCCAACTCCCAGCCTCTTCCCTGGAGGCTGCGCTGCGGTCAGCGGTCTAGAGCCTCGGGTTGCCCAGCACTGCCAATATTTGCGCTTGACGATTATCTATCATCTGAGCGGTTGGGAACAAGTCCCAAAACTGATTCTTGCCAAAGACAATTAACTAAAAGCCATGTGTGTCGGGTGGCACTGTGGCATGGCGGGGAGGTGCCTGACACAATGAGCAGCAGATGATTTGGAAGATATTTTCTCCCCAGTGCTACAAAACAAGCCCTCAATCATGCCACAAAGGGCTTATATTGTTGGAAGGGAAATATGTCAACGACAGCGTTAGATCGTGGGGCGGTTTAAAAAAAAGAAGAAAAGAAAAAAAATGTTTTGAAATTGTAATTTGACCTAGAAAGGTTTTTCTAGGTCACCTGAACTTGGCACTTATGCATCTAACCCCAAAAACCTAACACAGACAAAGTGCCAGGTTCACTTCCTTCTGTCAGTACCAGATAACACAGGAAACGATATTTGTAAACATGGCTGATGTACTTTTAAGTGCCATATGAAAATCAGCCTTTGGACTGGAAGCTGCGAAAATGCTGGTGCAGCACAGCCCTGGAAGCAGGCAGGCCTGGGTTCAAGTCCAGGCTCTGAACTTAGCTGCTGTGTGGCCATGGGCAAGGATCTTGCCTCTCTCACCCTCCCAGTACCCCCCCCCCGCAAAACGGGCATGGAAGTGGCAGGCTGTGCACGCTGCCTGGCAGCGCAGGGCTGCACGCAGGGCCCTGAAAGGCTGGCTCCCCCTTCTAGCCCAGCCGTCTTCTCAGGCTATAGAGCCACCAGTTTAAGGTAAATCACAGGGCCTCAGGGCTGGTAGGGCTGCAAACACCTTCGCAGTATCCCACTGGGGAAACTGAGGCCAGGCCTGGCAGGTGGCCCATAGTTATCGGCAACAACATGTCAAGGGTTACAACCACCACACTGTTGAGTCCCCTGAACCTGCACCTGCAGGAGAAGCCAGATTTGGCCCAGTTACTGTCAAAGCCCAAAGGTGTGGTGAGCATCCCCACCTTCCCCAAGCCCTGACCTGGGCACCTACCATGCACTTGGCCTTGTGCCAGGCTCAGGAAGGCACCTGGGACCCAGAACTGCTCCCCAAAGAAGCTCTGGTGCAGAGGGGGGTATGGGCACCGGTGTGATGACAACCAGGGGTGACAAGGCACTAAGATGGAGATAGGCCAGGTGACAGCAGTTGACATACACCTGTCAACATACACCTGTCAGGCAGAGGGGCCAGAGTGAGCAAAGGCTGGGCACCTGGGTGGGTGAGAAAACCTGCTGGGGGAGGAGGGATGTCCACAAGTCATTGAGGTGGGTTATAGCGCAGTACAAGAGGGAGGAAATAACATTACTGAAGAAAACAGGTGAGTGTTTTATTAAAGCAACATTCCTAAAAGTAACGGAACAGTGCCCAGTTCCGTCAGAGAGTAAAACATCCTATGAAGCCACAATTAAAGCAGTGTTGCAGTGACAGAAAACAAGAACTCCAAATCAATGCAACAGAAGAAAAAAGGACAGAATTAGACCCAAGCAGGCATGGATATGTATCATGATTAAGCCAGGTACCATGTGACGTGCTTTACACATAATATTCCTCTCAATCTCTGCAGCAATCCTAGGAGGGAGATATTATCATCTTGTGTCACAGAGGAGGAAACAAGCTCAATTTAAGCAACATCGTTCTGGGTCACACAGCTAGAAAGTGGCAAAGCCCAAATCTTAACTCTGCCAAAGCTCATGCTCATAACAACTACTCTATTTTGTCTCTTCTTTTAGAAACAAAGAGACAAAGACCAATCATTTAATAAACAGAATGGGGACAAGAGGCTCATCCTGTTCCTATTTAAGAACATTGAACTAGATTCCCACTGCAAGACACCTACCAAAATGCTCTCCAAACGGATTAAAGAGTTAAGCATAAAAAGTCATGTTATAGGGAAACAATCAAAAAACAGAAGAGAATGTTTATCAGATCTGTGGAGGCAGGATAACTTCCTCAGTCCTTGAAGCAATCGCGGAGGAAGAGAGATTGACAGATTCAAATATATATGCATTAATATCTTCTGTGGAAGGAAACATAATAAAACCAAAATGAAAAGGACATCAGACTAAGAAAATATCAGCACCAACTATGAGACGGTTAATATATACGATGTAGAAACGGCTCAGTCAAATTAAACAGAAAGCAAGATGCCGATAGACAAAAAGACACAGGATTAAAACAGAAAAGTCACACGAGAGGCAATATACCAAGAGACAGATACGGAGGGGAAAAATAGACACTTGATTCAACGGCAAGTGGGGAGATGCACATAAAACAAGCCTACTGTGATGAAACGGAGGTATTTCCCGCCACTGCTGACATGGGAAACAGTTCGTAGATTACTGGAAAACAATGTGACAGACACCCCTGTGCAGACAGATGGCCAGAGGCAGGGGACGAGGACCAAGCGCCCTGCCTGCTGCCTCAGAGGGCACCCCCCGACTACACTGCCCCTTTGTCTCAAGTACACCCAGTCTTGCTTCAAACAGCCTTTTGCTCTGAGGGTCGGGGATGGGTCTAGTGACGTTCAGGACACACAGTTTTTGTTCTCCTGAAGCTTATGGCCTAGTGAGGGGGACAGGACTAGGAGTTAGCATCTGGGTGAGTGGTAAGTATACCGGCAGCCAGGTTTACGGGCCTAGCCAAGGGCCATGTAAAAAGACCTCACAGAAGAGGAGGCTTCTAAGCAGACCTACCTACAGGATGAGCAGAACCAGCCAGGTGAAGGGGGAGGACACGGGACAGAGGGGAGAGGCCGGGGGAACAGCATTCACCAGGTCTGAGGGCTGGAGAAGGGCCCGTTCAGGAGACCAAAGGCATACAGGACCTTATCAAGATGGACCTTCCAGGGCCACACTGGGGAGTTGAGACAAAGCCCAGAACGTGAGCTGCACTTTAGAAACTGGCCTCTGGCTTCCGGGTGGAGAATGGGTTGGAGAAGCTAAGACTGAGGAACAGGACCCCGAGCAGGGCTTGGACAGGGAAGAAACACTGGATGAAGCAACAGTAAGTAAAACAGTGTGGCAGGGATTCAAAAATAGAAATTTTTATTGATGGCTAGAATGGGAAGTAGCTTTGGAGCCAGAATAAAACCACCACAGCCCAAAGTGTTTTGCAGAATACAGCCCCAAGAGGCTCAGAGATGAATGAAAATTGCCAAGGGCAAGGGATCACCCAGGAGTCAGAAAGGGGGTGACTCACGTAGTTTGCAAACCCTAATTTCCTCTCCTTGGTCACACACTTCCTTCTGATTTCTTTTTCTGATGATTCATTAAAAAAAAAAAAATTTCCCCTTTTAAATTCATACCAGAAATGTTTGAGTACCTGGGCTCACCATGCCCCAAGCTTTAACCTCTGCCCCTGAACCAGCAAAACCCAACTTAACCCCAGGTGACTAAGAAGACGCCCCCGAGAGGAAGCCAGAGGTTTCAGACTCTGTTACGGCTATCAAAGACCCCTTGGGCCTTCCCACGCGCCAGGAGGGTATTTGACAGCAGCTCACACACACAGATCCACAGCCCTTAGCCAGAACCCATGCAGTTTCAGAATTCAGAATTGGTTTGGATTTCAGAAAAGTAATGAAGTGCAAATTCTGCAAATTTTGCAAATTCTGCCATAGCTTCAGTGGGGCCTGGGGCAACACCTGCATATTTCTGCAATGGAACATATGAATATTCACACAAGTTGGGTATGTAAAGATTACAAAGAGCCTTGCGTCAGTTCAGGTCATGTTTGGGGGCCAAATGAGTTTGCAGCATATCTACAAAACCACTTATGGTTGCAGAGCTTTTTGGATTTCTGATGAGGCAGTTTCGAGCTCAATCAAGCACTGGAACCCATGTGCTAGGCTCTTGTTGGGAGGCTGTCCCTCTATGTGCCCACTTTACAGATGAGGAAACTGAGGCTTAGAAAGGGAAAGGAAACTGCTCAAGATCTCACAGCTATTAAGTGGCTGAGCCAGGGTCCAAATTCAGGTCCAACGTCTTTCCACCCACCCCCATGGGTCCTCCAGGAGCTGAAATGGCAGACAGAGCATTTAACATCACAGGGAACATGGATGGCACAGGGAGTGGGCAAGACCAGGTGCAACAGGAATGAGGGTGCTCAGATACCTAGAGAAACCCCCCATGCTCGTCCTCAGGTGGCCTCTGCAGGGCATCTGTCTTCTGAGGCAGGTCCAGGAGCATCCAGCCATCTGCAGAGCTCCAGAGCTCCCTGCATTCTCCCACAAATGTTTACTGAGCACCCACTTCATGCCAGGCCCTGCCTGGGGGCTGGGACACAGGGAGGAGCAAGGCAGACCCCATCCTAACCCCTACAGGGCTCAGAGTCCACCAGGGGAAGACAGGCGGCAAGCAAGCAAACACACAAAAGTGGCTAAAAATTGTGATAAAGGCTGTGAAGCAAACACAGAAAATGCAGAGATGGAGGGTGGAGGGAAACATACTTCAGAAGGGCTTTCTCTAGAGGTGACATTTCAACTGAGGGAGCCCTGAAGGAAGAGAAGGAGCCCCTCAGGAAATAAGCAGATGGGAGCACTTCAGGCAGAGGGAGCAGCACATGCAAAGTCCCTGCGGTCAGCGAGTAGAGAGCCCTCGCATGAGGAAGGAATAACGTGGCTGGATACGGGAAGCACGGGGGCAGGGATAGGATGCCATGTGGGGTCCTGAGGCCACAGTAAGGCACTTGGATTTCATCCCAAATGGGAAGCCTGTGGAGAGTTTTTGCAGGGAAGTAACTGATTTATATTTTAAAAGATGACTCGGGCAGCCATGTGGAGGAGGGATTCTGTGAGACTCTGCTCTGTGAGTCTCAGTTTTCTCATCTATAAAATGGGTTCAGGAGAAACCTTGTGAAAAGCATAGCCAAGGGGTGTCTGGCACGGAGTTGACTCCCAGAAGGTGTGAGAACAAAGACTGGGTCGTCTCACCTAGTTGTAAATCAGGAGAACCCAGTCATGGGTCATCCATAGTCAGTCCCCTGCTCAAAACTCCTTCAAGGCTCCCCACTGTCCTCAGAACAAATACCCACCTCTATCCCAAGGTCCTGAGGTCCTGCTTGACCTGGTCCCTGCTGATTTCTCCAGCCCATCCCTCACCCCCTCACCCTTTCACCATCTCCCACTGGGCCCCTACTCTCCTGCCATCTGAGCCACTCCTGGGTCATGCCAGGCCCTTTGCCCAGAGCACAAGGTCTCCTTTACACTGGTCTTACTATCCACCTCTCCTCCTTCCTATAAACACTGATGAGCACCCAGCCTGGGCCAGCCCTGTCCTGAGCAATGAGGTGTAGGGACAGTGTTAAGAGATTCCTCTACCTGTGCGTGAACATGAGGACAGAGGGGTGTAAGCAGCACAGCAAGAACATAGGAGGAAGGGGTCAGTTCTATCTGAGTGGAGACAGAAGGCTTCTATGCAATGGGCTTCAAATTATTTTCTGATTTAAAGTGATACATTAGTTTCCTATTGCTGCTGTCACAAATCAACACAAAATTGGTGGCTTATAACAACACAAATGATTCCCTTACAGTTCCGGAGGCCAGAAGTCTGAAATCAATTTCACTGGGCTAAAATCAAGGTGTCGTCAGGGCTGGCCACTCTGGAGGATCTAGGAGAAAATCCATTTCCTTGCTTTTCCCAGCCTCTGGTGGCTGCCCGCATCCCTTGGCTTGCGGCCCCTTCCTTCATCTTCAAAGCACATCGCTCCAGTCTCTCCTTCCATCCTCTCGTCACCTCCTCCTCTGACTCTGACTCCTCCTGCCTCCCTCTTATAAGGACCCTGTGATTACATTGGGCCCACCCAGATCCACCCCCCATCATCTCTCCATCTTAAGATCCTTAACTTAACCACAGCTGCAAAGCCCCTTTTGCCACCTAAGGTAACATTCACAGGTTTCACAGATTAGGACCTGGATCTATTTAGGGGCTGTTATTCAGCCTACCACAAGTGAGTTCCATGAGGCTATTGATGAACTGTGTCTCAGTTTCCCTATGTGTCTGGAGAGGGCAGGGAAGGAAGTGCCTGCTGTGTTGACTTTACTATTGCTCCCCCATACCTGGCTCTCCTCCCCTTCCTGGCACATGAGGTGCTACACCTTGGGCCCCCCTTGCCATTGACTGGGGCCACGTGTCTAGCTTAGGCCAACGGGCTACAAGCAGAAACGACATGGGTCTTTTCTGGGTGGAAGCATAGAAAAGCACGTGAGACCTCCAGGCTCTCTCTGCAGGACCAGCAAAGTTCCAAATGGTCAAGACTCTAACAACCTACAGCCCTGAATGTTGAGCAGAGCCCAACCCCCTACTTCTCTGCTGACTGTCATGGGACATGTAGTAACAGCAAAAATAAACCTTCCCTGTGATAAGCAACTGAGATTTGGGGGGTTGTTTGTTACTGCAGCATAACCCAGCCTAACTTGCCTAAACATACTCAGCTAATAAGTTTAATAGTAACCGCCATTTGCTGCCATCTATGAATATGACGAGCCAGGCACTTTGCCTGCATTACACGTAATCTTCATAAACACCATCCAAGCAAGGTCAGAATTATCTATGCCATTTTACAGTTGAGCAAACTGAAGTGCAGAGAGGTGGAGCTGAAGGCCAGACAGCTAAGAACTCATGGGGCTGGGATTCAAACCCTGAAGAGTGTGCTTCCAAAGCCAAATTCTTCACTGCTGCAGGACTCCCTCCTAGAAGGTACCATAGGCTTCCAGAGCCTTCTCTGGCCCTAGATAGGTGCCATCTCAAGGCTCAGCAGGGGCTTCTGGCCAATGCAGGTGAATCCTGGGCCCAGAATCCCCAATGACAATGTGAGTCCAAACTTGGGTCCTGCAGCCCTGATACAAAAATGCCCCCACCCCAAATCCAGCCTGAGCCTCTTCTGATTGCTAGGCTGGTTCTCATTCACACACTTATGCATGCATGTACTGAAAGAATATTTGTTGAGCACCTACTTGGTGCCAGGCACTACTCTGTTCACCTGGGAGACAGCAGTGCACAAAGATCCCTGGAGCTTATACTCCTGCACTGGAGACAGAAAACAAACAATATACACAGTCAGTAACTTACATAGTACGTTAGAAGGTTACAAGTACTATGGAAAGAAGCAGCGGGTGAGGGAATTGGGAGCGGGGAGATGGAGGGTATGCGAGTTTAAACAGGGTGGCCCAGGTGGGCCTTGCTGGGGAAGCAACAGTGGAGCAAAGATTGGAAGGAGGTGGGGGAGATGAGCGAGCAGACATGTGGGGAGAGCATTCCAGGCGGCCAGACAGCCCGTGCAAAGACCCTGGGGCAGGAGTGCACCACCAGGTGGGCAGATTAAGCGAGGGGGAGAGGGAGGAGGGGCTACAGAGGCAGCTGGGGACTGAGTGCACCCCGCAGATGGCACTGAGATTACCCCTCCCTGGAGAGAGGAAGCCAGCACTTTTTCCACCAGCCTTATCTGATGCTGTGGTCAAAGGAGCCAGTGAGGGCAGGCATGAGGGGCTGCGTTGCTCGGCACATCCGAGGAACCTCAGTGGGGCCCTCAGAGCAGCTGACATCCGCTCAGCCTGTGGCTTCTGCCTGTGGCTTCTGCATCTCAGGTTGCCCCGATGGCTGCTATTTTTGCTCCTGTTTGGGGTTCCATGGAGGGCTCCTCTGTGCACGGTTGGGTTTGCTCTGCTCAGAGCAAATGGGAGGGGTCATTTAAACATCCCAAGTGTCCTGGGGCACACCGACTGTCCAGCAAGTGGGAAAGGAGGAAATCTGTCATATGCATCATCTTGTCAATCTTCATGACCCTCCAAGCTCAGAGAGTGTCTTGTCCAAGGTCACACAGCCAAATCGAACCACACACTGAGGATTCTACTCCAGTCTGTCTAGGTCTGAAGGCCCTTAATTTGTAGGGAGGTCTTTGCATTTACTGCCTTAATTACGTTTCCCAAGCAGATACTCTGTGCTTTCCGGCCTTCCAGCAGGTGTGAGAATAAAGGTGCATCTCCGTGGGTGATGTCCTCCCAGGACATCACAGCACTGGCGGGGAGGACCATGACGGGGTGGGCACGGGGAAGGGATCCCTGGCTCAGACTGCTGCGAGTGGGCCAACAGGGCAATCAGAGAAGGCTTCTGGAAAGCTGTGATGTCACAACCACGCCTGCAAGAATAAGCAGGAGTCCAGCAGGTAAAAGAAACACATTCTGGACAAAGGGGTCTGAATGTATGAAATCAAGGGCATGACAGCTTGGCCAGTAGGGAAGAGGCTTTAGGAAGGAGCAGGCCAGTGATTCTGCAGGAGGCAGAAGCTAGCTTGTGGGATGCAAAAAGTGAGCTCAGACAGGTGCCCCAGCCCCCAGGTGGACATATTAAGGGTATGGCATAGATCCAGCAGATCACAAGGGATATCCAACAAAAGACTGTACACAGGGGAAGGAAGGATGTGTGTATCAGGTGGTTCACAGAGATCCCACTGGCTGCTGTGAGAACAGACTCTGAGGGGAGGGTGGAGGTAGGGGGCCTGGCAGGAGGCTCCTGCAGCCATCCAGGTGACAGGTAATAGGAAAGCAGGAGCCATGACTGCAACCTGAAGGCACAGCCAGCAGCACATGCCAGGGGTGTGACATAAGGAGTAAGGCAGACAGATGGGTCAAGGAAGAATCCAGATCTGTGGCCTAAGCCAAGCGGGACAGTTTTGTTTACTGGGATGGGCACAAAGGGGGAGGGGTGTGGCTGGGAGGGAGAGGACATGAAGCAAGACAGGGCCATTTAGAGTCCCATCTTCTCCCAGATGAGCCCTCTGGGGGTGAGGACAGGCAAACTGGAGCTGCCCTTCTACACCGACTCCTTCCCATACGAAGATCTCAACTGTTCTTCACAGCAAGTGAGACCCAGAGCAGGTAAGTGCACTGCCTCAAGTCTCCAGGCTAGACATCCAGGCCCACCTGACTCCTACTCCAGTGCTCATCTCCATGGACACCCAACAGCAGGAGGCCCCCAAGGCCCTCTGTGGAAAATGGCTCCCCAGGGCCAGGGAGAAGCTAGAGAATCCACCCCCCACCTGTGATACTTTGGGGCTGCCTTTTCACCTGTGCACACACGTGAGCGTTCGCCAGGCCCCGTGGCTGGACAGAGACAGCCCCTGGACCCCCAGGGTGGCACAGAGGCCGCCCCAGCTGGGCTCGAGCTGCCTCCCTGCCTCTGCTCCCAATTTCATTAATTACTGTTTGTTAACCACAAGGCAGCAGGGGGAGAGTCATCTGGGATGCCGCCAGTAGCGGAAAGGAAATTAATTTCCAGCACGAAGCTTGTGCGGCTCCCCACACACACCCCTGATCTCCAGCACAGCAGAACAGCAGGGCTGGTGGGACCAGCCTGGGTTATTCTTATGAGAGAGTCAGAGGCCCAAAGAGGATGAAGAACTTGCCCAAGAACACCCGGCAATTACATAATGGCAGGAAGAGCCCTGTGACTTGGGCTTCCCACTCCTGGGCACCTTCATTGTTCCCACAAACATCCAGTGGGTGCCTGCTGTGTTTCAGCCCAGCAGACACCCTGGTCCCAATCAAAGGCTCGCCAGGGTCCCTCCCCTCCCTAGGAAGAGACAGCATTTTATTTCCTCAGCACCAACAACATGCTTTATATATCTTATCCCGAATCCTCCTAATGGTCCGTCATTTTGTAGGTGAGGAAACTTTGGTTCAGAGGGGTGAGGTGACCTGCCCAAGGTCACACAGCGATCTAGGAACATAGCCATGGCTCAAAGTGAGGTCTTAAAACCTGGGTTGAGCTTCTGTTCTCCAGGCAGGGAGTGGAGGGTGGGGGAGGCCATTCTCCAGTCACAGTCTCCCTTCCAAGGCTTCCCTCCAGCCCAGGGCTCTCAGCAAACAGGTTGTCACACAGCAGTCAGATGCTGGTTTATTGGCTGGCTGTTCTCCCGAGACCCCACCAATATAATGCTGGGGACTGGTATTCAGTAAGTTGTTCAGGAAGTGTTAAAACTAAAAGGATCGATTCTGTTTCGAGATGGCCAGTCAGTCCCTGTGATGAACTCCTCCCCCCGTCAAGAACCCACGGAAGTGACCAGAGACACAAAGAAATTACTATCTGCCAGGGCTGGGGAATGGATGTGGCCCTGCA
Organism: Daubentonia madagascariensis; assembly: GCA_023783475.1. NCBI lineage: Eukaryota > Metazoa > Chordata > Mammalia > Primates > Daubentoniidae > Daubentonia > Daubentonia madagascariensis. The sequence continues at coordinate 26,208,262 of JAKFHU010002136.1, read as the reverse complement.
TTCGAGCTCCCTAAACAGAACCCAGAGCACAAGGGGAGAGCTCCCCGGGTCACACACACATGCACACAGCCACACACCCCTGTGTGAGCCACGTCCTCCTCCCAAGCTGAGCCAATGTTCTGGGTCATTGGTTCATTTAGTCATTCATATTCGTGGAGGTCCTTCCACACACCGGGCAAAGTGTTAAGCAGTGTGTGTGTGTGCGCGCGTGCGCGTGTGCACATGTGTGCGTATATACACATATATCCATAAACACACATACATACACATACACACAATCATCACAACACAGGGCAGTAGGTATCAGTGTCCCTATGTTATGGATGAAGAGATGAAGACCTGGAAGGGAGCTTGCCCTACAGATTGTACGCAGAGCTGAGATTTGAAAGTAGTACCTAACCCAGACCCTGGTACACAGTAGGCACTCAAGAGCTATCTCCTCCATGGCCAGCTGGCTCCAAAGGCTTCCCTAGCAGACCTGGGCCTGCTGCCTCTTGCTCACTTTCAGACTCAGTGTGGAGAAGGGGAAATCATCGCAGGAGGCATAGGAGCTGCGTCTCCTGGTCTCTCAGTTCACCGGGATGCTCCAAAGGAGGGAAAAGAGACCTGAGCGGGAGGCTTCTGTTTCTGGGACACACGTGCATGAGCCAGATTTTCAACAACTGTGATAAATCAGAGCACCAGAAGAGGTCAGGCGTCCTGGTCTGCTGGGTACTGTGCTGTCAATGGCAACCAGCCCAGCCCCACCCCCAACCCTGCGAACTCCCATCACCGAGACAGCCTCCCAGGCACAGCTGGGACAGCCACTCATGTTAGGTCTCTGTACTCGAGATCTCTCCCGCCCATGATGTGCTCGTGTTTGCCCTCACAGCTGCACCTAGGTCCTTCCTTATTTGTTGCTCTCCTTTCTTCTACAAACGTATGGCAAGTGGAGATCCCAACTGGTTTATTTTTCAAGATCCTTACTTGACAAAAGGAAAAGGTGGCGTTCACTAAAACTGGGGAGAAATTTTTATTGATTCCCCAAGCCTTCAAATGCAATGGAACGGGCAGCTCAGACTTTGTTCCTGGTGACGCCCCTGGCTTCTCCTCGCCCTCCTGACTTCTAGGAAGGCCTCTCCCCCTCCTCAGCTGGGGTATCTTCCGGGGTCGCAGGCCACGGGCTCTCTCCATCACCTCTCTCACTGTTTCTAGTCTGAGTCAGCCAGACCCCCTCCTCACATGGCCAGGCCCACTGCAGGGCATGCTACGTGAATGAATGATTGCTTCCTGAGCACCTTGTGTGCCTACAGTGCTCTGGGCACCAAGACCACAACCCTGCTCTCCAGGAGCCAGTCCCAAGCACCTCCAGAATGCCTTTTCAGGAAGGAGCTGCCAAGTGCAAGCCTCCTGGACCCTCCAAAGCATCTTCGTTCCAGAACGTGACAGGCACCAGTCCGGATCCCTGCCTGCCCCCACCCAGGCATCGTCTGTCTTCAGCCCACTGCGATGGCCTGACCACCTCCACCCCAGGAGGCGGCGGGCACCCACTGCTTACCTTCTGCGGAAACACACCTGCAATGCACCAGCGTCTTGCAAGTAGAAGGAGCCCGAGTCTCATTCCACAGAAGCCCAGGCAGCGAGAGAACGCGCCCGCGACAGCCTCTGTACGATTCTGCTGCATAATCAGCAGAGAAAGAGAAAAAAATGCCAGAAATAGCAAGCTTTATAAGCCCTCCTGACAACTCTTGGTCCTCTATTGGCTGGAGGCCCAGCACCCCCACCCCCCATCCCGTTGCTATAAGGTGAAATGGAAAAACCTGTTATTTAACCTCTTTTAGCAAAATCCATCTTCTATCCCAATTTGGGCCCGCATGCTCTGAGATCCTGGTGGCGGTCTCCACGCCAGGTCTCAGGGAGCGGAAGGGGAGGCAGCCCCATCTCAGCACAGCCCCACGTCATTTGTGGCTTAAGAGCCTTCCCCGCTCACACACGCTGCCTTGGGAGCGGCGTCGCACTGGAAGGGCCTTCCGAAGGCAATTTGGCAGCACCTGTCAACGTGTGAAGCTTGCATGCCTTTCCATTCAGCAATTAGACTTCTGAGCATCCATCCTGAAGAAATACTGTACTCAAGGCACGGATGCACACCCGAGGATGTTGCTTGTTCCAGAGAGAACTAGAGACAGCTAAATGTCTAAAGCCAGGGTCTGGCTGGATAAACTGACACACATCCATTCTGGAATGTGATGGAATGAGGAAGGCCTGCAGGTGCCGACTTAGACTGATTGGGAGAAAAAGTCAAGGACGTGGTCCCATTTTTACAAAAACAATAACTCTGTGTGTGTTTGGATATGCGCTATAGAAGATACCAAGCTGTTCACAGTGGTTACCCCAGGGAGAATGAGGTATTTTTGGTTGCTGCTTTTTTCTTTCCTGTTTCACTTTTTTCTTTACCACAAGCATGTATTACACTTGTAATTTCAAACAAAAACATAGGAGCCTCCTTTGGTTCCTTCCTACTCCTCTGAAGCCAGCAGGCCAAGGGCCAAGGTCACCCACCTCAAGCCTTGATTAGGCTTGGGACAGTGCTGGCCTGAGGCACTACACATCCCCCAGCAGTCTTATCAGCTCTCACACATGCAGCTGAACACAGACCCCAGGATAAGACAGAGCTGTGTTCAAACCTTAGCTCTGCCTGCTGAACAGCTAACTTCCCCAAGCCTCAGTTTGTTCACCTGTAAAATGGGGATAATAGTACCTATTAAGTGTCATGTACTGTGCTGGGTGCTATTAAACCAATTTTAATTTTTTGGATATTTCAGAAGCAACAAAGGCTGCTGAAGTGGTGTCACAAAGCTAGAAGAGTATCCAGGACCGAGTGAGAACAGTTCTAGGGAACCGTCTCATTACTGAACACTGGAACAGTAAGTGATGGAGAAGCGGCCTGGGAAACAGCGTGTTCCATGTGATAAAGGGGGCTGATGCCCCGCGTGTCCAGAGGAGGAGGGAGCCAGCTGGAAGGGGTGATTGGAAAAGGCTCCAGAAGCAAGAAGCCTTGTTTCCAGGCCTCTGTGCCTATCTCATGCTGTTCCCTGTCTGGAATGCTCTTCCCCAGACCTTCCCACAACTGACTTCTCATCCTCCCAGCTCTGCTTAGAGATCTCCTTTCTCCCCAGAGAGGGCCCCTCTGATCTCACCTACACCCGCACTATTTTCTCCATAGCACGCGCATCCAGCCAATGGTTTCTGCTTGTTTGTTCTGATGGTTTCTGTTCCTGTCTTTGTTGTTCATCGTCTTCATTAGGCTCTGAGCTCCTTGATGGCCGGGACCATCGGCCTTGCTCATCTCCGGGTCCCAGCTCCTAGCACAGAGCCTGACACACAGTCAGCGCTCAACAAATAGAAAATGCAGAAAACCCATAGATCCAAGGCCAAGATCCAAGCTCATAGAGCTCATCTGAAGGAAAAAGAGATGCAAATTTTGCACCATGACACAAAGATGGATCTTCAGACATACTGAAGATTTAGAAACACACACACACACACACACACACACACACAGAGCTATAAAGGTGCTAGAAGAAACTATTCATGAATATTTACATATACTTAGGATGGGAAACAACTTTCTAGGCCCAAATATGTGTGGACAAGGATATTTACTGCATCGTTATTTATAAGAAAATGGAAATGACAATAAAGTCCATCAACAGGGGATTGGTTAAATAAATCATGGCTCTCTGTACAAAGGAATACTATGCAGCCATGAAAATGATGGGCATTTGTTGATATGAAAAGAAGCCCACATGGCTTGTTGAATGTTAAACTTGCTCATCAGAAACCAGAGATTCTGATAAGTTAAAAGTATAACTGATTGTCACAGAAGGTAAAAATCCTTTGGTTATCATTCACTCAACAAGCATTTTCTCTTCCCTCTGCCTACTCCCTACCCCATGCAGGTCACGATTCCAGATGCTGTAGCAATGTATGAACAGGACACTGTCCCTGCCTCAAAGGCATCCCAGCTTATACCTGTAGGTGCGTAATTCTGATACACGGAAGAGAGTGATCACAGCTAAGGAACTCAGGGTGGTCGGCTAAGTGAGGACTTCATGAAAAAGGTGTCATTCAAGCTGGTATTTTAAGGAGGGAAAAAATTGGGATATACAGAGAGGTAAGGAGGTATTTTAAGAGGAAGAGGTAAGACACTATGGGACAAGTACAAAAAATCCCTGCATTCTTCATCACTTACTGAACTCCACCATGTATTTGCGGGAAAGGGAGTCTGCAGGAGCCAAGCCTGGGGCCAGCAGATTCTGGATGTGATTCTGCCACATGTGCTAGGAGGAAGCATTCTGGGGTTGGGACCATGCTGCCCACAGGTGTGCAGGTGAGCACGCACCCTGGAAGTGCCAGCCCCATGGGGCGGGCAGGGCTGGGGCAGATGCAGCCACCTGGCAGGTTGGATAACTGAGGCTCAGCAAGGCGAACCCCAGTGTGTGGCTTGGCTTTGCAATAAATATTCATGCCAAGGTATCCAGTGTGGAGGGAGGGGTCTCATCTCTAGGGGCCCTCTGCTCAGCTCCTTCTGGGGTGGAGCTAGGGAGGGGCCCCTGCACCTTAAAGGAACTCAGCATTTTTTATTTTTATTTTTATTTTTCAGATTCTGAAGCAACTCGATGGTTATGGTTCAAAACAAAGAGAGATGACTCAGCTTCCTGTGGAAGAGCTGCAGCCTTTTGGAAAAGATATTTCTGTTTTAATGTTCCTCTCTTCTCAGCCACAGAGGCAGTTTGTCCAGGGTGCTTGTTTTCTTATTGTTCAACTGTTCCCAGGGTAAGGGGCAGGGATAATGGCCAGGCTCTGGGGCCAGACTGCCTGGGTTTGAATCCTGGCCCTACCCCTTACTTATCCAGAGAAGCTGGACAAAGTTATATCCTCTATGAGCCTCTGCTTACTAATCCTAAAATGGGAATAATAGTTCCTTCCTGGCATGGTTATTTGGCAAGACAGCTGCCACCTGTGGAAAGGGTCTGGTCCACCTATAAATATCATTGTTAATATCAACAGCCACCATGCTGAGGTTCTGGGGTGCCTAAATTATCTTATTTAGTCCTTATGCCTGCACAGCACAGTCCCCATTTTACAGGTGAGGAAACTGAGGCTCAAAGCAATGAGTTGACTTGTATTTCCATCTTCCCATTCATGAGAGTCACACAGCCCAGGCCAACTCACAAGTGAATCTGTACAAACTTTTTCCTCTGACTCTCTCTGTACTAGCAGCCAAGTGCACATCGGCCCCTCACTGTCCACCCGCAAAATGGGGGCAGATATTCTGAGATCGTTGAGATATTCTAGCCAAGGATTAATAAAAACAATTCCATGAAGGGCTCAGGAACTGTCAGTCACATCACATCATTCCTTCCTCCAGGGCACTGAGGAGCCAACAAAGGGCTGAGCCCTTCCTATGCCACACCCCAAGGAGAGGCACAAAGCTGTTCAGGAAACCCCCTCCCAAGTCTAGAAAACACCGAAGCTGAGAAAGCGGGTGTAGGCTCATGCAAAATAAAAAGAACAGGACTTCAAAATGACCCATCATCCAAACGGCCTCCCTACACCACAACATTAACACTGGGTCTCTAAATCTTTGTCCTAGAACTCATTTAAAAACAAAACAAAACCACAAAAACCTGGTGCAGGTGAACACAAGGTAACCCAAGACAGCCAAAACCCAAGTTTCCATCCCCCTTTCCCTTCACCCTCAAGCACATGCTGACAGAGCAACCTTAATAGTAACTGCCTAATTTTAAACCCTGTGATTACCAGGGTTGATTTCCATGGAACCTTCTTTTCACAGCACCGAGAACCTCTCATGAGCGGTAATTGCCAAGTTCAATTTTAGCTCTGTCATGCCCAACCGTCAGTGCTAACTAAGGCGGCTGCTTCGTCGCCAGGTAAGCTGGTAATGCAGTCGGCTTCACAGCTTAATTTCACAATATTGTGATGCCCCCGTCAGCACCTGTTAAGTGCTGAGAAGCTTCGAGCTTCTATTAAACAAATCTCACCCAAGGGATGTGACTAAAGCCGCTTTGTGCTTCTAAGGTGCCCTGTCTAGATGCTCACGCCCACGGGGATGTTGTGGTTGCTAATCCCATGTGCCTCCTCTGCGCAAAGCACCCATCACAACAGGGCCTCGCCGCACACCGGAGGGTGTCCTGGTCCCGGCTTCCTTTACCTCTGCGCTCACCTCTCGTCTCCCGTCCATCCCTGTGACCCTGGCCTTCACCCTTCTGGCCTCCATCCCCTAACAGCCTCTTAGCTCACCCTCTCCCGTTCATTTTCCAGGCCAATCAGTAGAGTTTTCTTGCCAAAAAAAAAAAAAGTGACCCCACTTTTCAGGTGTGCCAACAGGCTCAGAGAGGTTAAGTAAGCTCCTGAGGCCACACAGCTTCCAAGCTGCAGGGTCAGAATTCCAACTCACATCCAGTTGTACAGATGGTCTCACCAAATGAGCCTTCATCTGTCCTCCAACCCCACTGCGTGGACTCATTTGTGGGGCTTAGGCACAACACCACACTCCAGTCTCATTTTGTTAAAATGCCCCTTTGGCCTTGGCATCGTCCTATTATTAATCAGCCCCACACTCTACACACACAAACACGCTCCCTGGCCGGGATCTGACAGCAGATCTGTACTTTGGGCATGGCTGAGTAAGTCTGGGCTGACTTTGTGCTGACTTCAGCTTTTGCCCAGAAATTGACAGGAGCCCTTTCTTCTCCCCCAACTCCTCCAGTCCCAATGTGATGAAGCCCCTGTGCAAACCTTGCCAGGGTAAATTAAGTAGATGCAATTATTAGTCCCATTTTACAGAGGAGGAAACTGAGGCACAGGAAGGTTAAGTAACTTACTAGATGTGCACATCTGATAACCGTCAAAGTCAGGATTGGAACTAAGGTGCTGGGCCCTTCCACAGATACCCACTACCATGACCCCACACTGTCCACTGCGTCACTGATTTCCTCATTTTACAGATAAAGACACTGAGGTTCCAACAGACAAGCAGTGTGCCCAAGCCGGGGCTTTGGCATCCAGTCGGGATGGCTGCAAGTACAGAAGGTGAAGCCAGGGGCTCCAGGAAGCCCTACCCTCAACTTCCAGCTAAGGCAAGACCACACTTCCAGAAGCAAGGGCATGAGTCCATTCTGCCAGAGGTGCACAAGGAGGCCATGAGGCAGAAACACAAGGTCTGGAAAACCCCCCTGGTCTTTAGGGCCACCTCACCTACCCCTCCACCACTACCCTCGACCCACTGTGCAGGGGGCAAGGCATCACAGGCCAGTCACCCCCACTCGGGGAGCTGACAAACACTCTTTTCCCTGCCATGCTGGCGGCTGAGCCCCCAAGTCAGCTAAAGACAGTGCGGAAATAAGTTCTAGAGCATGAAGACATGGGTTCGAATCCCAGCTCTGCCAGTTACTAGGCGAACCCTGGGTAAGGGGCTGAGGCTGTCTGCAAAGTGGAGTATTAATGCCACCACCTCGCTGGATGTCTGAAGACTCAAAGAGCCCGCAGGCCCAGTGCCCTCCCTCCCAGAGCAGATTTTCCGCTGGTTCAGTGCCCACCTCCAGCAACATCCTGGCAACTCCTTCTACTGCATCCATCGGGAGATGGCGGAGCGGTAGCAGGGAGGTTTGCTTCAACTTCCAGGACAAGACTTAAAAATAAAACCGAGTAATAGTAAAATTTGAGGTTGAACAGAAACCCAAAGTCAGGAATGATTTTTCTAGAACTTCTCAGCCCTACCTCAGGCAGGAAGGGAGGGCTAAGGGGGTCCCATGGGTCGCCCCACAGCCAGTGGAGTCATGAGTGGGGCCTGCATCTGTGACAGGCCCTCGTCCTGGCCACCACTGGGATAGGCTGCCGGCCCACGTGATACTTCCCGGTTGCCATGGTTTCTGTTTATTCTGGGGAAGATAGCTTCATTGACATCCGGAGCCTGGTAAGAAGAGTGTTCACTCCACTGTGCAGTCACCAGGGTCCCTGCATTGTCCTCAGCCACACATAGGCAAGAGCCTGGGTGCACACAAGCAAAGGCACTACCATTAACTCCGCCTCACAGGTCCCTCCTTTACTTGACCCAGGGAGGACAGGAGCTGGTCCTGTTTCCAGATGAGAAAACCAAGGCTCAGAGCTGGGCGGCAACTTGCACCGAGTTTCGTGGCAATGGAAGCGAGAAGCAGGGATTCACACTCAGATTTGTCTGACTTGTCCCGTTTTTCCAATCTGTGCTGGCTTGTTTATGATCATCATTCTGGCTCCCAGTATTGCCGGGCCTTTCCCAAAACCACAGCCCCTGATGTGCCTTGAGAGAACCTGTTGAAGGCTCTATGGCTCCCAGGGGAATTCGACACTCAGGTCGCCACCCAGGACAGCCCTCCCGGCCTGGCACACGAACGTAGAGGCTGGTTTAGGGTTAGAGGCCCAGAACATGGATGGGGAGGGTCCCCCAGGCATTCCTCTGCACACCCTTCCCCCAGATCTGAGCACCTCATTCTCAGTTCATGGTTCAAAGACCACTGGCCAAGAGAACTGAGTCCAAACGCCCCCCCTTGCTCCCCAGCACCTCACTTACCTTGCACACCAATGCTCCCGAAGCCCCACACCAGACCCCTCCCTCGCCACCCCTCACCCTTCCTCAAGGTGAACCCGGTGCCGGTGACGCCCTTTCCAGTGCCCAAGTCCCTCCTCTTCCACACAGATTTCCTGGGTCCCCACCTGGGTGCCAACCCCTCCCTCCTCCCACAGCCCACAAAGCCCCCAGGTACAGTTGCCCATAGGAAGGGCTTGCTCCACCTCCCTCCTAAGGCTGCACCACACAGGGGTGCACAGGGGACATCTGTGAACCAAAAGTTCTCAGCCCAAAGATGCCAACACTTAAAGGGAACTGGCTCTTCACTGGGTGCTCAAGTGTACCAGGTCCCTCCTTCCACAGGGCCTTTGCACATGTTGTTCTCTCTCCCTCGACTGCTTCCCCTGTCCCCACCACCTAGCAACTCCTAGTCTTCCTACACACCCCTGATGGTCCCCGTGACCTGGGCTCCCAGCCCTGTGTGGCCTCCTTCAACACACCTGTCATGCTTTCATTGTGTTTCATCATGTGATTATTCTCTGGCTGGACTTGAGGCCACATAGGTACAGCACCAAGCCTGTCTTGTTCACCCCAGAGTCCCTGCCAGTGCCTGGAACACAGACGGGGTTCAGTGAATGTTTGTTGTCTGAAGAGAGACGGCAGCTGCGGTAGGTTACAAAGACGACCATGAATGCTCCCACTCCTGCGCACATGCCTCTGCACTGGATGCTGCCGCCCCTCTCAGCAAGAAAGAGAAAGGAGTCTACTTCTTCACGCCTTGCGTCTGGGCTTGGCCATGTGACTTTAGTTGGCCAAAGGCACAGCAGCAAATGTGACGCAAGCAGAGGCTTGAAAGGCACCGGGGCATTGCGCCTTGTTCCCTCTTGCTGTGCTGGGAAGCCTGGCAGCCCCAGGTGGACAAGCCCGAGCTGGCCTGCTGGAGGACTAGAGGCTGGGGGAGAGCTGAACCAACAATCGCCAGCCCCCAACCCGCAGCCTGCCAACTGCCAAATGTATGAGGGAGGCCATCCTAGACCACCCAGTGCCCAGGCCACCGGCCAGCTGACCACAGATGCAGGAGAGAACCTGCAGAGACCAACCGGCCCAGCCAGAAAGCCCTCCAGCCACCCCGTGGAATCATGAGCTAAACAAAATAGCGGTTGTTTTGAGCCACTGATTTTGGGTGGTTTGTTCCACTGATAGAGAAGCTAATAGAAGAGCATTTCCCATGATACGCTCACCACCAAAGAACGTGTGTCTGGTCTATTCAACATCAAGTTGAAAATAACAAAAGCCTCTTGGGAGCTGGAAAGCAGCTGGGGGCAGGGCAGGTCAGGCCCTGGCTTTGAGCCCTGCTGGCCTATGACACTGGCTTGAGCCTGGACAAGGTGGGCACTCACCTCTGCCTAGGTCTGCCTGTCTCTGCAGTGGGAATACTGCACCCCATGCCAAGCCTTCTCAGGTGGAATGGTCTGAGTATAAACGGGAATCACATGTGAAAGAGTCTCCAAAAGGAAGCTAAAGCCGCCCCACACATGCAAGGACATATGGTGTAGAATAAAGATCATGATTTCAGAGCCAGCCAGATTTAGGTTCATGATCTACTCTGCTTCTTACAGGCTATGTGACCTTGGGCAAGTTTCTCAGCTTCTCTGAGTTCAGGTATCCCATCTGTGACATGGTAACAATAATACATAACTTACAGGGCTGTTCTGGGGGTTAAATAAGAAAATATACAAAAGACACCTAGCACAGTGCCTGGCACATAGTAGGTATTCAATAAATAGTAGTTCCTCCTCATGCACACCCTCACTCCACTGGTACATTGCACACTACCATCTTGGCCCCGCCACCCCACTTGGCACTAAGAGCTTCCGTGTTTGATACCAGCATCTTGTGCCAGGTGCCAAGCTGTGACTGCAGCTTACATAACATCCTGCGAGAGAGAGGTTTACACAGGAGATGCAGGAGAAAGAGCTGGATGTTGCCAGCTTTGACTGGGAGAGAAAACTCAGGCCACAGAGTTGGGGAACAGAGTGAAGAAGACTGAAGATAATTCAGAACTGAACCCTCCCCTCAAAGTCCTGACACACCCCAAGCCCACATCTGTCTTCCTCTGGGATAATTATTTGTGGTCCTTGCGCAGGGTGGCCACACGAGAAGGAGGGAGGCAGGAGGGTGGGATCATCACAGTGGCAGGGCACCCAGCTATCACCTGGCTGTCATCAAGACCTCTGGACAGCAGTATGACTACAAGGCCACCGTCGACAGCTTAGCCTGCCCTCTGCCCTACAAAGCACCTACAGCAAAAGCAGACACCCTCTACCCTGAATAGCCCAAATGTCCAGAAAATAGTTTACAGGAAGGGTCCAGGATGAACTCCACCCACCCCCAACACACACACACACACACACACACACACATACATACACACATAGGTAAAGAAGTCTGAGTCCAGGGAAGGCTGAGACAATGTGGAGAAGATGGCTCAGGGTGGAGGCGGGAAGGGGCCCCACAGCAGAGGGCATGACACTGCATGCATCACACCTGCCCCAAAGCCCTCTGTGGCTCCCCAGTACAGGATCCGAACTCCAGAGCCTGGCACTCAGTGTCCTCCCAGCCCCTCAACTCGAGCCTGTGTCCACCCAGGCAGGTGTGCAGGGTCTCCAAGCTGCCAGTCCCCTCCCTTTCCCACACCCCTCCCTACATGGTATGGTCCTACAGGAAGAGAAAGCATGTTCTTGGCAAACAGACTTGGGTGCCAATCCCATTGTGACCACGGCCTGGTCACCTCACCTTTCCAGCCCCAGCCCCTCGTCTGCACGGTGGGGATGGCGTGCTACTTCAAGGGCCATTCTGAATTTAAGTAAATAACATAAATGAAATACCCATCCTGTGACAGACGCTAATAAATGCCTGTTCCCTTCCCTGCTCCTCTATGCGTCTCCATCCCACCCTTCTTAGAGGTCCTGCCTAAATGGCTCCCTCTGCCGGGACGCCCTCCCTGAACACTGCAGGTGTCAGGGATACTCAATCACTCTCTCTGTCTCTCTCTCTCCCCCCGACCTTCCTCCCTTGGGCTCTGAGATAAGAGTTGCCTCATCCTGTGCAGACCCCCACCCATCCCTACCCTTGGCTCCATCATAGCCCGAGGACAAGGACCAAGGACCAACCACAAGCAAAATCTCATGAGGCCGCAGCACAAACAGCTCCCAGGGAGGGGAACTGGCTCACCCAAGGGGACACAGCAGAGTCCAAATGACAGCCCAAGAGTTCCACTCCCCTGTCCACATTCCTTCCTCAAGGCCACTCTCAGGCAAAGGCCCTGTGTGTGGACGATAACAGAGTCCTAACCAGACCCCCTTTCCAGGTTCTGCACCATTCCCCAGTGGCTCAGTGTTGCTGTCCACAGCTGCCCACACCTGCCCCTCCTCTGGAGAAATGCCCTTGGCTGATAGAGAAAAGCACAGGAGGCATGACCACCCCACACTGCCCCGGCAGCCCATGGCCGGTGACTGACCGCCAAGGGGGTGCAGAAGACCCCAGCCCCGGCCTCCAGGTGGGATGCCCTCTCTGGCAGGCCTCATGCCCAGGGCTCCACTCCCCTTCTCTGAGAGCACTCCCCACCGAATCTCTCTTGCAAGAATCTTCATCTCAGGCTCTGCTCTTAGGGACCTCAGCCCCACCCAGAAACCTTGATTCTCCAAGTGTGGCCCACTGACCAGCATCATCTAGACCTTGTTAGAAATACAAAATCCCTGGCCCCACCCAAGACCTGCTGAGCCAGAATCTGCACTTTAACAAGAGCCTGTGTGGCTGGCAGGCACATTCAAGTTCACCAGCCCACTGTAGAGATCAGCCAATAACACGGGCACCGACCCCTCTGTCGTGGCAACCACATGGCTAACTCAGGTGTTATCTGCTTTGGTTTGAATGTCATGTCCTTCCAAAATTCACATGTTGAAATCCTGATGGTATTAGGACGTGGGGCCTTTGGGAGGTGCTTAAGGTCATGGGGCAGAGCTCTCATGATTAGAATTAGTGCCCTTATCAAAGAGACCCCAGGGAGCTAGCTGGCCCCTTCTGCCACATGAAGTTAGACTGAGAAGATGGCTATCTGTGGAGCAGTGGGCCGCCACCAGATGCTGAGTCTGCCGGCGCCTTGATCTTGGACTTCCCAGCCTCCAGGACTGTGAGGAATAAATATTAATAAATACCACCTAGTCTTTGGTGTTATATCAGCCCGAATGAACTAAGATGTTATCCAACTCTGACCATCAGCTGTGGAGCTGAGCCAGTTAATGGGGACATGAACCACCTGATCACCAGCTGTGGGATCTACAGGGTCCCTTTTGCCCTAGGTGAGTACAAATCCCAAAATCACCCAGGTGGAAGCTTTGCATCCTTCTGGTTTGAACTCTAACCCTACATACCTTACTCAGTCACCAGAATTCTGTTTCTCTCTGATGCCACAGGAACTAGTCCCAGTGTTTGCATGAGTCAATTAAAGCCTTTGCCTCTACTTCCTTCTTGTAGGGAGCTCACCCCCACTACCAGACAGCTAGGAAAGGTTCCCCAAAAGCACCCTGGGGAAGGTGCCAGAAAGAGGGGTGGATGAGATTCTCCAGGGTCCCAGAGGATGTGCAGAGGGGGACCAAGGCCCACTGATGTCTCTTCTTCAAAGGAAGAAGCCCCTGGCCCGCCCTGAGTCAGAAATGGCAGGGAGGGCAGCAACCCCTCTGCAGAGGCGCCCCTCCAGCCCACCCCAGGGTGTGACCCCCCATCCTGGTGTGAGCCCCTCAAAGCCCCTCCGAGGGGATGTCCGTGACCTTTGCAAAACTAAATGCAATAACCAAGTCCTATGTGCTGAGCGGACCCCTGGGCCAGTCCAGGAGGCTGCAATAATCCCGACGTGTGTTTGGACAGGAGGCACCCAGCCAAGCTTGGTCAACTCTGCCTGTCGCCTGAGGAGGGAAGCAGCTCACCTTTTGCTAATCGTCCTAATTCATTTTTTATTACTAACTCTCCTGTTTTCTATTTGCTGTCTGATTGAAGATATTACCAAAGGCATTTAAACAGCATCAGGCTGTACCACAATGGCAAACATAACTCTTTTTATTGAAATCTGCATTAATATACATATAATTCCCCGATCACAAAGACCTCACAGTCCACATGTTAGATCCTAAATGAAGGCGGATTTGGCAAGGGGTATATACACAATGGAAGGGTTTTCAAAAGATAACGAGCTATGCCAGGAGGGTGCAACAAAACGGGCCCCTTCTCATGTTGCTGGGGAGTGCAGCGATGCTTTTGGACAATGACAGGTCAACATGAATCAGGACTCATAAAAAATGCTCACTCCTCCTGACATGGGAATTCTAATTCCCGGGTCGTATCCTTGACACCCCCTCCCTGCCACACCCCACCACCCAACCCATCCCCACATCTCGTGCACTCTACCTGCTGAGACCTCCCGTTGCCTCCACTTCCCTGCATTCTCTCCCCAGCATCCCAGCGCAGGCCAGACTGAACCCACAGAAACTTCTGCAATGACAGAAATGCTCTGCATCTGTACTGCCCAGGAGGGGCTACCCATATGTGGCTATTGAGCACTCGAAATATGGCTAGTATGACTGAAGAATTAAGTTTTGTTTTATTTTACCTTATTTTAAGTGTAAATAGCCACACATGGTGAGTGGCTACTTTATTGGACAGCATGGCCACAAGCCACCATCAATTCCCTTCTTCTGTCTGCACTCTCGCCCCAGCCTTGTCTTTCCCCACAAGACAGCTACAAAGATTCTTTTAAAATGCAGCACACCTCCATGACTCCCACTGCCCTTGAGTCAAAGTCCAAGCTCCCAGACATGACTTTTGAGACCTCTGTCCCCTAAGGACATTGGGCAGCTCCAGGAACCTGCAGTGTTACAGACGCCAGATGTGGAAGGGAAGCAGGGAAGTCCTCCCAGAGGTGGGGTGGCGCTTGAGCCAAAATTTTAAAAAGACATGTATGTAGGAGTACGCCAGGTGGGTGAGGAATGCCCAAACCAGAGGCCTGGCAGTCAGAGTTGCTCTGATAGACACATCCATGAGCAAACAGCAGAGATCCATGCCCTTGTGAAGCCGATATTCTAGTGAGGGGATGGGGGGAAGGGAGGAAGGAGGGACATAAACAATCAACGTAATGAATAGATAAATTATACATCATTAGAAGGAAAAAGAAAAGGATGAGGAAAGGGTTTCTGGTGGACCAGGGAAGGGTAGAGCAGTTCGTAAGCATTGAAAGGGAAGTGTCAAAATAAACACTGTTCTTGAATCTACACAGCGGGATCATGGCAGGTGGGTAATTTCCCCCATTTCCTAAGCTTTTTGGCAGGTAACATCGTATTCATAATTTACAGTTTAATAAAAAAAAAGAGAGGTGATAACTTCAGGAGAGAGGCCACCAAAAAGTCATGCTTGCTAAACAGAAACATTCCCATGGGCTGGAGAGAGATTTCGTTATCTCCGAAGGCCAGGCTGACTGTGTCCCAGACACCCCAGCCCCCGCAACGGGGAGTGACACCTCCCTCCCAACAAGGGCAAGGTCACCACCCACAGGGAGATGGGAAGTGGACAAAACAGGGGCTGGGTCTGCCAGCCCTTGCCCCAGAGAGTCAAGCATTGATTAAAAAACAGGAGGACGAACATCAACCCTCTTGACTGTCATTTCCACTTTCTTCCTCGGGCTCAGCTGGAGATGAGCCCAGTATGTTGCCACAGTGAAAATTGAGAATTCTCATTTGTTAACATTTGCAGGCCCCAGATATTGTGTCCCTCACATTTATGTGTTTAATCCTCCTGGCAACAATGTACAACCCAGATAAGTGAGGCCCAGAGAGGGTGAGTGATTATTCTTGGAAGCACAGCCTGGGATAGGTTATGGTGGCCATCTCTAGAAAATAAAATCCACCGCATCCACTCATTCGTTCATTCTTTTCAACAACTTTTTATTGGGCACCTATGACAGAGCAGACACCATGCTAGATGTCAGGGACCCAGTGGTGAACTGAACAAACATGATCCCAGTGGATTTTAAAGTTCGCTGTCCTGAAGCGGGAACAGTCAAGTAATTCCACAACTACGTCATACCATGAAGAAGAACCCACTAGAAGCTATGACAGAGAAAAACGGGGGTAACAGCATAGATCATCAGGTCAGGGTGTGAGAAGGGGAGGATGAAGCTGAGGCCTGAAGCTAAAGCAGGGGCCAGCACGAGAAGAAAGAAGGCAAGAACACTCCAGGCAAAGGGAACAGCATGTGCAAAGCCCCTCAGGCAAGAAAAAGAGTGTGGTGGGGCTGGGAAACAGCAAGAAGGCGAGGGTGGCTGGGACGGAGTCACCATGGGGGGCTGACTTTGCTCCCACTGAGTCCCCAAGCACAAAGCCCGGTGCCTGGGGCAGAGATGCTGCGAGTGAGGCTGGCAAAGCAGGCAGGGACTAGATCACACGAGGACTCGTGGGCCAAAGAGGAGTCTCGTGTTATCCACATGCCAGGGGAAGACAGTGGAAGGTTTTAATCTCAGATCTGAGAAGACACAACTTAGGTTTGTTAGAATTCGCCAAGCTACCACGGGGAGCCCCTGAGCAGCACTGCACAGAGAAGAGACAGGATCTGATTTATGCAGTAGAAAGATCTTGGTCGTAGTCACCATGGCTCCTTGGCTCATCCTGATAGGCGGCTTTCGTTCACTGGGTAGTAAATGTCTCCAAACTCCATTGAGAGCTAAGGTTCCCCAGCTGGTATGTGGGAGGCGGCCACCGTTCAGAAAAGCAAGACAGAACCGCAAAAGCAAGACAGGATGCGTTGCCAGAGCATCAGACGGAAGCAAGGCTGTGGGCAGACAGAAAATTGTCCCAGCGAACACCTCAGCAGGGTCGGGGCTTATTGCTAATGTCGAGCCACTAAGAAAACACAACTATGTGCTTCAGTGATACTGTAGGACACAACCCAGGACAGTGTGTAAGTATTTAGTGCTCCATCCCAAAGACCAGTGAAGTGGCCAACAGAAGAGCAGCTGGAGGAAGCCTGCATTGTACAGGCGGGTGGCCAGGCCCTTCACTATTTTTTAATCCTCATATCATTTCAAATCAAAGCCTGCCTCTTAGATAGATTTGGAACAGGAATTAAAGCTAACTATACCAAGTGCTTAAACATGCATTATTACCTCATTTAATTTCAAGTAAGCACTGCTGATCCCATTTTGTTGATGAGTAAACTGAGGCCAAGGATAATAAATAGCTTTCCAAATGCTGCTGGCTCCCTTCTCCAGCCTCATGTCTTGACACGCTCATCCCCTTCTATGCCTTTGCACATGCTATTCCTTCTACCTGGAATGCTTTTCCCTACATTCTTCACTTGGCCAAGTCCTACTCACCTTCGAGCACAGGCAGGTGTCCTCTCCTCTGAGAGGCCTTTTCTGACTATCCCCAGCCTGGCCTGATGGTCCCACAGTCTCCTGTGCTACTTCTACCTAAAGCTTACCACACACATTTGAAATTGTTTATTTTTGTCTGTCTCTCTAATAAGACAATGGCCCCCCCCAGGGCAAGGACCATGTCTTAATCGCCTGCTCATGCCTGGCACCTACCACAAAGACTTGCATACAGTAAGCATGAGTAGTCTTTGGGTGGCTGAATGAACGAATGAAGAAGGAATTAATAAGTGAATTAACTCTTAATAATGGCAAAGCCAGGATTTGATCCCAGGCCAGCATGACTCCAAAGCATATCTCCTGGTCACAGTGCATGTGTGTATATGCGTATCTGTGTGTGTGTGACTTATATAGATCTATCAGAAAATGTACACGGCATGGAACATGTTACAAAACATACTGAGGACTTCACTCATCTTTCCAAAAGAGATTTCAAAAAGCCCCAGCCCTCGGGGGGGAAATTGGATGATGAATGTTGGTAAAGGGTTCATGAAACCTTTTTCCTTTTTGCAAGAGAATTTCACCTTTGTTAATTGTCTAACGTAACTCCCTGGAAACCTGAGCAAGGTAGGACTTTAACTATGTTACTAGGCAACTCGACTTACGGTAAAAATGACCCCTGTTTGGTAAGTCGCATCTTGACTAGGAGGAACTACATATAAATTATAAATATCTGACAAAGAAGCCAGTGCAGTGACATTTGTAACTGACAAGTCCTTTGCAAGGGCCCATGGAATTGTTATGAGAAATATGGCTGTTGTGGGAATAAGGCTTCTAAGCCAGGGTGGCTTCCAAATTCACCCATTGAGGGTTCATTCCTCTGCACTTGAACCAAAACCTGGGAGGGAGGGGCAGCAAGGAGAGTAGCTCCCGGCCACCTCCACAGGCTATGGCAGAGCCTGCTGCAAGAACTACGCCTGCAGAAGAGGAACAGTCCACGTGCCTTGCTGGAACGCTGTGGCAGGCTGTGTCCCAAATCCTTTGAGGAGACTGGTGCCAAGTGTCACCTGCGTTAGGCTTGTGAGTGTCAATGTTTCATTGATCTTTAAAGACTCCCTGTGGAAGCTGCAATGAGAAAGAAGGGAACTGACACAGGAGAGAAAAGAGACCATCCCAGTGGGGACAAGCCCTGCACCTATCCTAAACTGAAAAGCTCCTTAGACTCTAGAATTTACAAAAGCCATTAAAACCTCGCTTAGAGCCTACACTTGCTATTCCACAAAGGGCCCAGATGACCTGAACGGTGCCTGGCAGCAGGAATGAGGGAGGGGATGACTTATTTGATCTCCCAGAGGCCTCACCACCAACCTGAGATGCAAATGTGGTTATGTGAGAAAACTGGGACAGAGAGGCTAAGTGATGGGTCCAAAGTCACACAGCTTGTAAAAGTGCCAGGATAGGAACCCAGGCACTTCCATTTAACTCAAAGTCACATTTAAATCCACCATCTGGTTGTGCATAAAAATTTACATCTCAGGTGGATGCAGAGAACAGAGAACGCACGGGGATGGGATGGGATGGGATGGGACGGGAGACCTCTTTAAATAATGTAAGTAGCACCCAATAGGCACTCAGTCAATATTTGCAGAATAAATGAGCAACAAAAGGCCCAGGGTCCATCTTCCACATTATAAAGTTCAGCTCAAGTCAAAACACAGCACAAAGAAACAATAAAATTTATGCATGAGACCAACCCTCGGTTATACTACTAAGTCGGATTCGTTTCCAACAAGTTTCTAAATCATTTCTGCAAATTAGGCCCAGCTTTGAGATAAGCACGTTTTAATTAGCTGTAATGTGAAGACATTCTGTTGGCAAATAATGCCTGAAGCTGAAAACTAAGGCAGGAGGCTCAGCTGGGAACCCTCTCTCCACCAAAAAAACCACAAAAAAACCAAGGGGCCAGCTCACGGCTCATGCCCTATGCCCTCTTCCATTCCCTGCAGCAGGGAGGGGGCTCCACCTGGTTTGGTGGGAGCTGCAGAGAGAGCATGGGCCAAATCCCGGCTTCACCTACCAAGCTCCTTTGCCACCTTTTGTCACTTGATTGATCTGGATCTCAGTTTTCTCACCTTAAAAATGGGGACACATGTACCTAGCATAGTTCTTATAAAGACTTAAGGAGATGGTGTGAGTGAATGAGCCTAAGATGTGATAAATACTCAGTAAATAATTTGTACTTATTTCTACCCTGGAATGTGTAAGAGCATCTCTTTGGGCCCATGAAAATTCCATTATCATGTTTCTTCCCTTGGACCTAAGAAGCAACTATCCTGCCTTTCCCACACAGGGCAGATGGCACATCTCTCTCACATTATGAGACTTAGAGGAATCTTCAGCAATTGACTCGAAGTCACTAAAAATCACCAACATGCTGGCCCTTGATTTTGTGGGAACCAGGGGGAAGATGGGTTCTCTCTCCAAGATGCATCTCCCTGAAATGGACACAGTGTCCCCACCTCTCTTCCATATACTCAGCCCCCCAGCCACAGGGATATCAGTAGCTGGGCTCCCAGCTCTGCCCACACATAGCAGGGACCTACTTTGCCCAAGGGCACTGCCCAGATGATGCAGGCATCAAAAGCTTGGCCCATCCCCTTGCCTCAGTCTGGGACAACTCTGAAGAGCCACCCCAGCTCTAGCACTCCCTGTGGGATGGCCTTCATCAGAACCACATGATGGGCTAGCTTCTCCCTCTGCATGAGCGTCCTTAATCCTCCACAGGTGCACCCACTACCCCTGCCAAGAACTTCCCCACAAATAAACCTTCCACAGGCAACTTTCCATCTCAGAGTCTGTTTCCAGGGAACCCAATGTAAGCCTCTCCCCACAGTGAAGGAGACTCACCCCATGGCCCATCAGGAGCTGATGAAGAACACCTGTGTCCCAGCCAGGGCTAATGCCCCAGGCCAGCAATCCATCCCTAGTGTCCCGGGTCAAGGCAGGAAAATCTTCCCATGTTCTAGTCTAGATCGGTGGTTCTCTAAGTGTGGTTCCCAGAATGGCAACATCAACACCATCAACTTGTTAGCAGAGCCAATTTTCAGCCCCTCCCCAGACCTACTGAATCATAACTTTAGGGAGTGGAGCCCAGCAGTCTGTGTTTTGACTGCCCTCCAGGTGATTCTGTTGGGCTAAAGTTTGAGAAGCAGAGTACCCCTGGCTACTGGGAGAAATCAAACACAAGTCATTAGACTTTCCCATGTTGTGGATGGTCTGAATCCAGCGACATGAGGCATTCCATACTTGTACACCACACCTGTGGTTTCAAGCACTCCCCTATTTAAAACCCAACTGGCTGGGATGCAAGGCTCATGACCGTTTCTGCTGGTGTCTCAATGCCCATGCAGGCAGGTCCCCCTCCTTAGGCTGACAGTACCCCCAAACCACCTTTGCAATGGCTGCCCCTCTGCCTGGAACACCCCCACCACTCTACACGCCCCCAAGTAGCCCACCTGGCATTCCTGTAAGACTGCCTTGTGAAACCTTCCCATACCCTGGAACTGTCAGTGCTCCAGACAACTTTATATTTATTACTCTGCATTTTGAGCCAATAGATTACAGATCCCCATAGCCACACATTTGATAAATAAAACTTTCCCATTGGGTCACTGAGCCTTCAAGACGGGGCTGAATCCCCAGGACCTAGCATGTAGTAGGTACTCAATAAAAGCCTGCTGAGCATCTGAAAAACCCAGCAGTAAACAGGCCACTAAACATTGAAAAACCACAACCCTCTTGCTCATTTTAGCAGGCGCCAGAAATAGCAATTGTACAGTAGCAAGTTTGAAACATCAGGGTAATTGATCAAAATTTATTATCCTGTGCCTTACAACATCTTTTCACCAGGATATAAAATCACAATTTACCACAACTCATTAGGTTAATAATTACTTACCATATGTTTTTACTGTTGCTCCCAAACCATGCTGAAAAATCAGCCTGTAGGTTTGGGTCCAGTCAAATAAGATGACTTCCCAACACTGTGGATGCAGGATTTACTGAAGGGAGACACAGCTGAAATACCGGCCAGGAAGCACAAGCCCTACAGCTCGGCCACTTTCTTCACCAACATCTTCTAGTTTACCTGCAACACACTTCCCACATCAGTGGTTCGCAACCACAGGCAAAGTCTGGAGGCATTTGTGGTTGTCACAAATGGGGCCAGGGGAATGCTCCTGGCATCTAGTGGATAGAGGCCAGGGATACTACTAAACATTCCACAATGCATGGGACAACCCCCACAACAAAGAATTATTCAGCCCAAAACGTCAGTAGTGCCAAGGCTGGGAAACAGTGTCCTAGATTAGAGAGAACTCCCATATCTGTTACTTTAATCTGAACTTCACAGCAACAATATGAGGAAGGCATTTCTGTCCCTCGTGCAGACAAGAAGACTGAGACCTGGAGCAGTTAAGTGATGTGCACAAGGTCACCAGCCCAAGCCAGTGAAGGGGGCAGCTGCAATGTGAACCAATTTTCTCTGCCTGCAAAAACCACTTTCTTTCCTGCACAGATTCAGGAAAGAAACAGAAAGATGTGAAGGAAATAAGTAGCTCTCTCCCAGTTCACAATCCTGAACAGTCTTACAACAGACTTCTTCAAACCAGAGGCCCAGGAAAATCAGGTCTAGTGACCAAGACACAGACGTGCCTGATGTTAGGAAAGCCAGGCCCCTCCCCTCACAAGAACCAGCCAGGCAGCTGTGATATATGGTCAGGCCCCCAGCAGCTGGTGTGAAAAAATAGGTTCCTCTCACATTTTAACTTTCAGTTGGGCAGCTCTTTGTGAATGGAAATAAAAGCATTTCCTGCTGGGGCCAAGTGCTACATATGCATAATCTCTAACCCTCAAGGCAATTCCACCAGGGAGGTGTCAATGCACCCACTTTGCAGATGAAGAGACTGAGCACAGGGAGGTTAAATAACTTGTCTGCACTGATGAGGGTAGAGTCAGCATTCAAACCCAGGTCTGCCAGGTTCCAGAAACCATGCTGTCTTCATATCCTGAGACCAGCTGTAGGCAATCAGAGAAGCAAAACAGATCGCCCTACAGAATCACATGTGGCAGGCTGCCACACAGCAGGGGGATTCTTGGACTGAGGGGCTCTGTCTTCTGGGCCTACGTAGAGAAGCTCCTCTAGGAACGTCAAGTCAGCCAAAGGACGCTGGGCCTCTGCCCTGATTTGCCCTGGACTCCATGTGTTCACCACAAAGTCTTCAGGTTATACGAGCCTCAGTTCCTCAAGCCACAGGTTACAACTGGCCAGCCCCAAATTCATTCTTTCATTAATTCAGCAAATATTTGTTGAGCACCTATGTGCCAGGCTAGCTCTGGGAATACAAAAGTAAAGACAGACACAGTGGTTCCTGCCCTCTGAAGCCCATGCCAGCCCGTCTTCTCAAAAAGCATCCTCCTTCCCGCTCCCAGGGCACCACACTCCACAGTTAGTACACAAAGGACGTTCCCAGCCTTTATTTCATTATATTTCCATACCATGCCATCCCACTAGGCTGATGGTCACTGATTTGCTTTCCCGTTACACAGAGGGGAACAGAGGCCCAGAGAAGGGCACTGACATACTCAAGGTCACCCAGAAGACTCGGGGCAGCAGGGTCAGGCCTGGGCTGCTGCTCCAGACATGCCCAAGTCCTGGGGTCCTGGAGGAGCCTCGAGCACAGGCTGGGGGAAGAGCTGTAGGGAAAACGTTTAGATGGAAAGTAAAGAAGAGCTTTCTAACAGAGATGCAGGCATCCTTCTAGCACTCCCTGGGACCAGCCATCTGAGCCCTCAGCTCACCTGGCCCAAGGTTCCTTCCACAGGACCCACCTGCAGTCACCTGTGCCCCTGCAGAAGGAAGCTGTGGGGATCTCACCCACGAGGGATGCTGAACAGACCCCACATATGTCAAGTCCAGATCAAGTCCATATTTCAATCCCACTTCATGGATTTTTGTCAAAAAGAGACTCCACTCACTCATTAACCAAGCTTGTCTAGGTCCCCATCCTTACACAATGCTGTGCCCAGAGCTGTGTGGGTGCAGAGTTGAATCATTCATTTACTGAGCAATTATGGGTCAGGCACTGTGCCAGGTGCTAGGCATGGTTCCTGCCTGCCAGGAGCCCACAAAAACCTGTATACAAACAACCAAACCACTTCTACACAAAGTGTGGTCCTTGAGCCAGCAGTAGCATCACCTAGGGGCTCACTAGACATGCCAATTCTCAAGGCCCACTGCAGACCAACCGAGTCAGAATCTCTGAGGGTGGAGCCCAAGTATCTATTTTAAAAATCTTGCCAGATGATTCTTAATGTGTACATAGATTTGAGAAACATTGGTCTAGACCACAAGGTCTTCCCCGACCTCCCTATTTAAAATTGCAAACCAGCCCCAGGCCTTGGCACCCTCAAACCCTCTTCTCTGTTTCATTTTTCTCCAAAGTTGTATTGTCATCAACCATAATACCATATATTTCACCCATACACTTACAACTTCCCATGCTGATATGTAAGCTCCAGAGGGCAGCAATTTAAGTCACTTTTGTTCACTGCTGCAGTATTGGTTGCCTAGCACAGTGCCTAGCACAAAGAAGTGATCAATAAATATTTGTCAATTGAATGATGGATAGCAGAACATGCCACATCCCATGCAGTACCAGTTCTTGGGGGAGGAGCATGATGAGAAAGAGAAGTTTGCTGGCCAAGGAACACTGCATGGGGAAAGTGGTACCCAAGTTGGCCTTGAAGGATGTTTAGACCAGGGATGAAGGATGCTTGGAAAAGAGATGCTAAGCCTTTCACTGGAATAGGTCCCAGATAGTTGATACCATCATTATCTAATTAATAGCTGGTATGAGCCAAGAACTGTCCTAGCCTACAACACCTCACTTAATCCTCCTAAAACTCAGAGGTAGGCAATGTTGTCCTCAAGAGGACACCAAAGCTCAGAGATACGAAATAATTTGCCCCACCCACAAAAAGACTTGTATAAGAATGTTCACAACAGCTTTATTTTTAACAGCCCCAACCTGGAAACAAACCCAAATGTCCATCAACAGGTGAATGGATGAACCAATTGTGCTATATTCATATAATGTAGTATTACTCAAAAATAAAATGGAAGAGACTACAGATACACACAACAACACGGGCAAATCCTGAAGACATTACGTTGAGCAAAAAGAAGCCAGACATACAAATGTTTATGCTGAATATGAAGTTATAGAACTTAAATATAATTAATATACCTAAATTGAATTTAAAGCATTGGTAATAGAAATCAGATCAATAGTTGCCTCTGGAGGTGGGGACAGGGAATGCTGACCAGAAAGGGGCATGAAAGAACTTTCTGGGGTGATGGACATGTTCTGCATCTGGATTGGGATGGTGGTTACATGGGTGTTTATATTCATCAAAACTCATGGAACTGTACATTTAAAATCTGCATTTTATTATATGAAAATCATATCTCAGTAAAAAATGAGCTAAAAATCATTTGCCCTGGGTCACAAAGCCACAAATGGAGATCGGAACCCAGGTCTGCCCAGTTCCAACGGCCAGTTTACACTGGTCTGCCACAGTTGAGTGGGGAGCTCCCAACAATCCCCCAGCCTGGTAAAGTGCCTTGTCCAAACCTGAGTAAAGGGAGTTCACAGCTACCCCAAGAAGGATATCACAGGCTCCTAACCCCTGACCCATGACAGAGGCTTGCAGGGAGGCCAAATGAGTGTCCAGCTGGGAGTCAAGAAACCTGGGTTCAGGCCTCAGCTTTGCTTTTAATTGCTACATAACCTGTGAGTTCACTCCTCCCTGACTCAGTTTCCCCTTCTATGATGCAAAGAAGAAGGAAGGGACTGATCCTGGGGGCCACAAGGCCACAAGTCCATATGCTCAAAAAGCACCTTTATTACATTAAATAAGTAATGCACCTGCTTCGAATCTGGTAAGCTATTTTTCTAATGCATGAGAAATTTAGTGACTAATAAAATACACATCTATTTCAAAGCAAAAATGAAACCATAGCAGCTTTTTCTCATTGTGTATTTTCTCAAACAAAAGATACCAAAAGAACAACCACTGCTTATGACTTTGGTTTAAAGAGGCTGGGAACCTCTGTGTAGAGGATCGCTAAGGGGACAGTCACCAAGGGGATGGTCGCCAAGGGGACGGTAGCCAAGGGCCCTTCCAGGTCAACTGCCCTATAGTTGTACGGCATCACTTGAGCAAATTCTTCCCCTTGTGTTTCTAAGGCTTGGTCCCTGTGGGACAAGCCTCTTGTCTGGGCTCCAGAGACAGAGCCCCCAATGTGTGGGCTGTGTCCTGACTCTGCAGCCCTGTCTACAAACCCCAAGTGTGGTCACTGCTGCACCATGGGCCTCAGTTTCCCCTCCAGCTTTGCTAGTGACCAGTTGTAAGGGTGGAGCCTGGGCATTTCCTTCCCCAACCCTTCACCATCAGCTTCAGGGGCCAGAAAAGGGGAGTTCCTGGTCACAGCAGGGCCCCACCCCACCACCACCACCATCAAAGGCCACGCCCACTTGGGATCAGCTATCAAAAGACCTCTGGCCCCTAGATGAGCCAAGCTGACCTCTCCTACCTCACCCTGCCCTAGCCTGAAGGACTGAGTAGCAGGTTTCACATCCAAGGGCAAGGTCAGACTTTCCTTTCACCTATCCAGGTGCCCCAGCTGGACCCCCAACTCTGGAGGCATCCTCAGCTATGGGCCAGGGGTCCTAGATCACAGACAGAAGCCAGAATCCCTGGCTTCTCCTTCCCTCCCCGCTTGGGCCCTCCCTGCGGAGAGGTTCACACGGGTTCTGGTGCTGAGTCAGAGGTTTGTAGAGCATCAGAAAAAAGCAGGGGCCTTGGCTGAGTCCTGCCTCCCAAAGGCCCCTATTTGGGACGGCCTCCCTTACAGAAGCATCACCCCCAAAGGGAGCACTACAGGCTACCCCCCCCAGACTTTGAGTCACAAATCCCCAATCTCCATCCATGCCCCCAAACCAGAGACTGAAACCTACCTTGCCAACTTTGCATTTTAAAAAATAACAAAGCCAAGGGCAGAAGACAGACCAGCTGCCCCCACACCTAACCTTCTCCTCCCTGAAAACTTCACTTGCTACTTCTAATCTATGTTCCCTCCATCAGACTGGCAGCGGCTCGAGAGGCCTTCTCTTGAGGCTACCATCCCCCTGTTCAGCTTCTAACTTTGCCGGTCACTGGACAAAAGATAATCACCCCCACCCTCCGCGAGACTTCGCTCGCCGCCTGCCCCCGCCCCACGTCGCCCCAGACCCTGGTGGCCCCACTCTCCCCGCCCCGAGCAGACTGCGGAGGGCTTTGCCAGAGCCGCTCCCCCAGGGCCTGAGGGCGGGCGCACTCCGCGAGGCCCAGCCCCAGAGGCCCCGCGATCCGCGCCGGGACGCCCCCCTCCTGCAGCATCCCCACCACAAGAGGCTGGGCAAAAATCCTGCAGGGTTGGGGAGAGACCCTGGGAGGGCCGGGGATCCAGCCACCGGACGCGTACTCACCACGCATTGCCACGGAGCCCGCGCGTCTGCGCCGGGACCGCGGGGAAACCCACGCGCGCGGTTCAATCCGGGCTCCGAGTGACGAAAAGCCGCGCTCGGCTCCAGCCGGCCCGGACCGGCGCACCGGCCGGCGGACGCACAGACCGTCTGGCCTCCGAACTAAGTTTGAAAGTTCCCTCCCCGGCAAGGGAAGAAGACGCGCACCGCGCAGCTGCACCTCACCGTCCCGCCCCGGCCCAGCGGGGGAGCGGGGGTCGGACGCCTCCAGTCCGGGGTTCCAGGCGGGAGCACGCGCCGGGCGCAGCGCAGCGCAGCGGGGACCTGCCTGCCTGGTTGGGTGGGGGCGGTGATCTCGGAAAAATGGGGGAGAAAGGGTGTCCCGCACTCCAGCCCTAGCCTGGAGGGACGCCCGCTCACGGTTCCCGGGAGGGGACAGACCTCGATTGGCCGCTGCCAACTCGGAATCCGAGGCCCCGCCGGGCAGTGACCGCCAATTAGTAAACAGCCCCATTAGTGTGCCGCGGCGCAGAGAAGTTAAAACCCCGACGCGCGTGTGGATGACCGAGGTATGGCTGTCCCTGGGTGTGACGGCGTGTGACTGTGTGGCCGTCAAAGCGATCTGTGTCTGAGGTTCACCTTCTCGGGATGGATGTGTGTGACAGCGTGCGCCTGTGTGAGTCATTGTGAGTGCGAGCGTGTGACTGTCGGAGAGACTTCTTTGTGTGCCTATCTCCAGTTGTGACTGGGTGTGACAGCGGATGGGGACATGTAACGGTGTGTGTGGCATCGTAGTGTGGGTATGGCTGACTTGTATGCGGCGGTGTGACAGTGTACGTGGGTGAGTGACTGAGTGCCGTTGTGTATAAATGACTGTCAGGGTGACATGTGTGGGACAGTAAGACTGTAAGTAGTGCACGGCTGTCTGTGTGTGACCGTGGGTCAGTGTGTCAGCTTGTGAATGAATGTGAGGCTGTCCGGAGGACGTGGGTGAGTGTGTCACTGTGTCGTCGTGCGGGTGGCTGTCGGGATGACTTCTGCCTGTGATCCGAACAACTCAGGGCGTGAGTGGAACAGCCAGGGTATCGGCGTGAGTGGCATGTGCCCGTCGGCGGGACTGATGTCTGTGTGCCCCCCGTGCGCCCCCGAGAGTGCCCGCTTCCCGAGCTGCCAGGTGACTCCCGCCCCGCGCTGCAGCCCGGGACGCTCGGCCCCGGCCCGAGGTCCGAGGGCGCGGGCAGGCCCCGCCCGCCTCGCCCCCCAGCCCGCCCGCGCCTACCTTGCCGCAGTGGTAATAGTCCAGGTGCGCCAGGCCGGCCGGCTCGGCCCCGGGCCGCGCGCCCACCGCGGGCGCCGAGGGGTACAGGCGGACGTCCATGGCGGGCGCGGCGGCGGCGGCGGCGGCTCCCGCGGGCAGTGCCGGGCGGGTGGCGGGTGGGAGCCAGTGTGCGAGCGGGTGTGCGAGCGCGGGGGGCGGGCCGGGGGCGGTGCCCGGCGAGGCGCCCCGCCCCCGCCCCCGCCCCGCCCGCGCGCGCTATTGTTCCGGCCTCGGCGCAGCCGAGGGTCGGGGGCCCGGGCCGGGGCTGGGAGGTCCCTCCCCGGGGCTGGGCAGCCGCCGGGTCCCCCGCCCCGCCCTCCGCGCCTGAGGGTCTGCGAGGGTTGCGCGCCCGTCCAGACGGCCCTTTCCCGCCCGTCGCCGCCAAGGGTGAGAGGAAGGAGAAGCCCTTGAGACACCCCTCCCCGAAAGCGGGATACTCCCCGCCCTAAATATCTGGGGCGGCGCTGAGTCCCCACGCGGCGTGGGGAGGAGAGGAGGAAGGGGGTGACTGGAACTATTTCGGAGATGGGTGCTGCCTGACCTGGGGGACGCGGCCCAGCGCCCGAGGCTGATCTTAGGGTACCCTTCCTCCTCATCAAGCTGATCTCACTCTCCGGGAGAGGGGCCCAGGGGGAATCGCTGCGCTTAAATTCTCACTTTACACGTGGGGAAACTGAGGCAAGGAATTTCAGCATCAGTAATGGAGCTCCAGGCGGGTGGGCTCCACTGCCCCCCAAGGATCCAGAACTGAAACTATTTGGAGAAGGCAGAAGGACCCCGCCCCTTTGAATGATAGTGGGGGGGTCGCATAGGAATGGCCCAGAGCCGAAACTCTGAAGAGGGGTCTAGCATCTGCCCGCGCTCGATCTCGTGAAGTGAGAAAGGGAAGAAAATGGGATGGCTCCATGGTGGGTCAGAAGGGCGCCTGTGAGACGGGCTTCGCCACCCCCCCCTCCCCGGAAAAAGCCCTCTAATTCCTCATGTCACGTGCTGATTGCTAGACCGTTTCTCCTCCCCTTTTCCTGCAAGAATTATCTACACTAGCAGTCTCCACTGACTGCACCACCCACTTCCCTCTGGTTCGGATCTGGCAAACCAGGGATGCCTGCCTGGGAAAGGCCAGGAGGCAGAAGTCAGCCAGAAGTCTTGTGTGGCGGCAGGACATGGGATGCTTTTAGGAGAAAAGGGCTCGAGTCTCTTGCCCGCTCAGGAGCCAACTTGGAACTTAGCTCCCGACTGCTGCTTGGGCTTTGCTGGTTCTGGTCTAGAGCTAGGACCACTGTACAGACCCACTAACACAAGATCAGTGTTGGAAACAGGTTTTCACTGAAGGTTTGGGAACAGAGGGAAATGACAGCTCAGAAAGGAAAGAACTTTTAAATAAATTTCAGCAGTCATTGTTTCTAGAAGTACAATGCCATACCTCATCAGAAGGAATTTTCCACTGTCCCCTCTCCTTTTTTTCCATATGGTTATTCAACTGACCCAGCACTACTTCTTGAAAAGATCACCTCCCCCCACACACACCCCTCCACTTCTCTGCAGTGCTAACTTTGTCATAAATCAAGTAGTCCATATGTACATGGGACTGTTCCTAAATTCTCTATTCTGTTCTGTTAGCCTATTTTTCTCTCCTTGTGCCATTATCACACTGTCTGAATTACTGTAGCTTTATAAATCTTAATGTCTCATAAAATAAGTCTATCTGCCTTGTTCTTTAAGACTGCTTTGGCTATTCTTGACCTTTGCACTTCCATAGAAATTTTAGAATCAGCTTGTCTGTTAACACACACTCACGCTCACACATACACACACACAATCATGCTGGGATTTCAGTTAGTATCACTTTGAATCTTTAGATCAATTCGAATAAAATTGACATTTTCAATATTAAGTCTTCTTATCCATGAACATGGTATGTTCCTCCATTTATCTGGGGTTTTTAAAAAAGTTCTCTCAGCAATATTTTGTAATTTTCTATGTAGAGATCTCGCACATCTTTCATTCTATTTAGCCCAGGGTATTTTATGTTTTTGATGCTATTATAAATGGTTTCTTTATTTTATTTTCTCTTTCTTGTCAGTACAATGTGGTGGTTTTACAAGTCCATAAATTCTTTGACACTCCTCCCAAGAAATGGAGTCTAATAATCTTCCTTTTGAAAAGGATCAGTCTTAATGAATTGTTTTTTAACAAATAGAATGTGGCAGAAGTGAATCTTCATGACTTTTAAGGCTAGCTAGGTTATAAAAGTTAATACAGCTTGTGGCTGGCTCCCTCTCTTAGGGCCTTGTCTTTGGAGCCCTAAACCACCCTACAAGAAGTCTTAGTCTTCCATGCTTTGAAGAAGGAACCCATATGCAAAGACTCTGAGGCTAAGTAAAGAGAGGAAGATAACTAGCCAGTCCCCAGCTGGGCCAGCTCTGCTGTTCTAGTTCCATCTACTGTCTGACCAGGCCCACATGAAAAAGCCTAAAACATCTGGCTGAGCCCTTCCTGAATCCAAAATGCACAGAAACTATGAGAGGTAATAAATGATTATTGTTATTTTAAGCCACAAAGTTGTGGGATGATTTGTTACTTAGCAATATAACTCTGAAACATAATAGAAATAGATTTTTATATAATGCCCTTGTATCCAGCAACATTGCCAAACTTACTTATTAATTCTAACAATTTTTTTTGTAAATTCTTTGGCTTTTAGAAAATGCCATTTTCTATCTCATCTGTAAAAATGAGAGTTTTAGTTTTTCCTTTTCAATCCTTATACATTTTATTTCTTTTTCTTGCCTTATTGCACTGGCTAGTATTACTAGCTTGATGTTTGAAAGAAGTAATAATAGCAGACACCCTTATCTCATTCCTGACCACAGAAGGAAAGTTACCAATACTTCACCATTAATTGTGATGCTTGTTGTAGTTTTATTTTTGTTTGTTTCATTTTGTTTTGTTTTGTTTTTTATAGATACCTCTGTTGCCAGTTAGGGAGATCAATCTTCACAGCAACACTCTAGGTCAGGAAATAAGACTATTGTGGCCATTTTATAGATGAGAAGAGTGAGGTCCAGTGAGGAATGCTCAACATCACAGTTGATAGCAGATCTAGGACTATACATAAGCCTGGGAATCCCACCTAGAGCACTTCCCATTGCCCATATTCCCACAGTGTTGATCTCACAGTAATTCTGGCCAGAGCTATAGAACAATGTCCAGCAGAGTTTGGAGACCATGTGCAGCCATTTGTCTTCTCTGGAGCCTGCCAGCAGCAGTGACCATTGACCCTGCCAGCCACCTACACCCACTTCCTTCCCTAAGGAGGGAGCCAGCACCAAGGAGTTATCTAGGAATTCCAGGAACAAAGTCCAGCAAGGACACCATGCAAGCCCTAAAGCCTGGTCTTGCCCTTTCATATTGGCAGTTGAACAGATATGAAGTTGATGACTCAGTTCCCCCAAAGAAACACCACAGCTTCATTTGTTGTCTTCAGGATGGGAGTGGGGTCCAGTTTGGGGACCCAGAGTATCTGCTTGTGCATCTTCCAGCTCTCAGTATCTGATATCATAAACAGCTGAGATATCAGAATATAGATGGGTTTCAATATGTTTTATTATTATTGAGGTATGGTAAGGCCAACAAATCAGGAGATAACTGCCATTAAGAAGACAGTTTGGTACTCACAGTTTCCAAGAGGAGGGGGCATGCTACCACCTGGGGAGGCTCCAGGTCAGTCAGGAGGCAGAGGGAGAGGAGAGAAGAGCCTTACTGCGGTTTGCAAGGAAGGAACAGGTGAGGCAGGGTAAGCAGGCTTAGGATTGACTAGTTTCAATAATTTCAGTGGCTCGGGCGTGGGCACAGTCTCAAGTTGTCTGGTACCTGGCCCTAGAGTGATTAGGGCAGGTGGATAGTGACCTGGAATGTGGTTGGAGGTATAAGTTCTGGATGGGTTTACATTTGAAAAGCATTTTTACAGGCTCACAAGTGAGTTATTTATTATTTCTAGGAATTGGCTAACTCTAGAAGGGGCAGTTCCTCCAGGGTCTGTAAGACCCAAGATGTCAAAGCATCAGAATACAGAAAATAAAAGACATAGTTAATGCAAGCTGTGTCCACTTACCCATGGGATCCCAGTGGGAAATGAGTCCTACTCCATCTATGGCTCCTTTACCTGGGGAATGTCTTGGCTTTAAATCAAAATGACCAAACCCCACAAAACCACTGTGGCAGAGGAGCCAAATACCCAACTGTGGGAGACCTTAGATCTGATCATGAATCTTCTTTCTCCTTATAGGCAATGTGGTAGAATTGTACTTCCCCTCCCGCTTGAACTTAGGTGCAACCTTGTGACTTGCTTTACCTAATGGGACATGAACAGAAGTGGCATGTGTCACTTCCAGGTGGGGGCTTTAAGGACCTGGGCACATTTAACCACATTCTTTATCATTCAACCACGAAAATCCTAACACACCCCCACTTACTTTTTAAGACTCAATTCAAGTAACACTTGTTTGCTGTATATTATTAGTGTGTTACATAGGGAAAGAAATCAGAAAAGTTAAATGTAAGTGAACTCCACTCAAAAAAGAAATAAGAAAAGAAAAAATATCACCATGTGTGGCTATCTAGAGAGAAATAAAAGGAAGCACTAATAACAGCTAAGAATCGCTGAGTGCCAGATGTGTGCCAGGCACTGTGCAAAGTACTGCACATCTATTACCTCTATTAACCCTGAAAACAATCCCATGATGTAGGTACTACTATTATCTCTATTTTAGAAATGAGGAAACTGAGGCACAGAAAGACCAAGTAACTTACCTGCCAAGTGCATGTTGTAGCCAGGATTTGCAACTAAACCCACACTCACAACCACCAGACCTCACTGCATCTCTGTGTAAAACCTGTTAGTGTTTTGATTGAAATCACATTTAATTATTCAGTTAACTTTGGGAGAATTGAATTCTTTAATAAAAAGTTCTTTCAATTCATATTTTTTATATATAGATATAAAATATATATATATCAATGTATAGGAATACTATCAAAGTTTTGAATGTTGGTTTTATATCCAGGAAACTTTTAAAACTCTCTTATTTGTTCTAATAGTTTTTATGTAGATTCTCTTCAAGTTTCTGTGTAGATGATCATATTATCTGGAAAGGGGGATTAATTCTGCTCCTCCTTTCCGATCATCTTACTACTTTTATCTTTGTCTTTTCTTATTGCATTGGCCAGCACCTCTAGAATCAATGTTAGATAGAAGTGGAGATATCAAACATCTCATTGTGCTCCTTATCTCAAATATAACATATTCTATATTTCACCATGAAGCCATTAAGCAAGACACTTATTGTAAGCTTTTGGTAATACTCTTTATCAGTTAACAAAGTTTCTTTTTATTCCTAGTCTGCTAAGAGATTTTTTTTCTGGCATGAATTATAGTTTACAATGCTTTTTTGGCATCTATTGAAATATTCATCTGGGTTTTATCTTCTAACCTATTAATATTGTGTATTATATTCATAGATATTATTCATGTTGAACCATCCTTGAATTCCTAGGATAACTGGTGAGTGTTTTAGGGGTTGGTCATTTTGGTTTAAAGCCAAGACATTCTATTTGGTCATAGTTTTTTTTAATATACTGCTAAATTCCATGTTGAGTTATTTCACTTAGGATGTTTTTGCATCTATGTTAATAAGTAAAATTGGTCTGAAATTCTTCTGTGCTGTTGTTGCCAAGCTTTATGTATCCAGGTTATACTGGTTTTGCCTAATGAGTAGGGAAGAAGAATTTTGATAACTTATGCAACTTCTTAAGTTATAATTGGATCATTATATCATATTTTTCTTTAGTAAATGTTGGTAAGTTATACTTTTCTAGAAAGTTGTTTATTTCTCCTAACTTTTCAAATACATTGGTATAAACATGTTTTTAGCATTATCTTATAATTTTTAAAACTCTACTGTATTTATTATCTATGCTTTTTCTCTTTCTTAACCAATCATACTTAAAGTTTGCCTATGTCATTAGACTATTTTTTATTCTATATTTCTATTCTCTATATCCTCTTCTCTCTAAATTTTCTATAGCAAAAGGATTAACATTTTTACAAACGTAGGTAATATGTGTTAAGTATCTGGCACTTAGAAAGTGTTTGGCAAATGTTGGTTAAATTAATATATGAAAAATATTTTTGGCATATGCCAGGGACTAGAGATTCAACTATGACTGAGATACGATTTGTGCTCACAGCTTAATCGGGGAGACAGGTAAATGGTCAGTTAAATACAGTGTGATAATCAGGGGGCGGGCAGGCCAGGGGGATGGAGGGGATGGGAAAACTCTCACCGAATGGGTGGGGGGTGCACAGTTTGGGGGATGTCCACGATTGTAGCTCTGACTTGGGCAGTGCATAGGCAATATATATAACCAAAGTGTTATACCCCCCATAATATTCTGAAATAAAAGAAAAAACATAAAAATAAAAATAAATACAGTGTGATAAACATAATAGAGGTGAGTACAAAGTGGAATGGGAACGTGAAGGAGTGCTTCCTAAGGAGGGTGATGCTGAGCTAGGCACTGTAGGATGAGCAAGAGTTGGGCAGGTAAAGGAGATGAGCGTGTCTGGGCCCTGCAGTGGGCCCATCTTCAGTTGGCTCCGCTCTGAGCAGGCCTGGGCTTCCTGGACTCAGGAATCTGTGACCTCAAGGCTCCTTCATTTCCACAAGAGAATGTCTACTAATGTTTCCCCCTTCTAAGGATAATGATCCTCCACTTTCGTCCCAGACTCCCCTGGGCTCCGTGTTCTTTATCAGCTGCAGTGGCCTCCATGACGTACAGGCCTGGGGAAAGGAGAATAAAGATAGGAGTTGGTGCTACTTCTACCTTGAAGAAGACATTTGGCAAAGCCCCTTATGGTAACAACCACTCTCCAACTGCTGGTGGCTTTGTAAACAGGCCCACCATAAGGGGCATATCAGGACAAGAACATAAAAATAAAGGATGTGCAACTCTCTCGTCACTCCCTTCCAAGGTGACCTCTGGCCTTTGGGCAATCATTCTACAGAAGCCTAAGTTTCCTGATCCAAAATTTTCAGAGAAGTGGGCCTTTTAATGGCTCAAACTGGACAGAGACAATAGTTTAGTTCATGGCCATGAGGAAAAAAAAGGGTTACAAAGTCCTGGAATGCTGACAGCAACCATTCAGCTGTGGCCTCCCTCAAGACAATATATTTATTGAGCACTTACCATATACTAAGTGTTTGGGATGTATCATCTCATGTAATCCTCCCAACAAACCTGTGAGGTTGTTGCTAATGTTACCATCCCCAGCTTACAGGTCAGGAAAGTGAAGCTCAGAGAGGTTAGGTAACTTGCCCTAGAAAACACTGGACCTATAATGTTAAGTGGGGGGAATTGACTGGGAAGGGCATGAGGGAACTTTCTGGGGTGACCCTCCTGTTCTATATCCTGATAAATGTTTGGGTTACACAGGCAGACACATTTGTCAAAACTCAGCAGATGTACATTTAAGATTTGTACATCTCATTGTGTATAAATTTCACGTTAAAAACTGTAAACAAATATTAGACTCTAAATAATAATGTGCACGCTGATGTATTTTAGGGGGAGTGAAAAGATGTCTGCAATTTGAACTGTGCCCCAAAAAAGAAGATGGTTGATGAATGGACAGAGAACTGGCTAGATGAATAAACATGTGACAAAGCCAGGAGGGTAAAATGTTAATGGTGGAAGCCAGGGTGGATTATTCTGTAATATTCTTTCAACATTGTTCATTAAATTGTCATCATAAAGTGTTGAGGAGAAAGACCTTGTATGTTATGGTGGCAATTGTGTACCCACATTTGTGCCTGCACCCTGCTATTTACCATGCTTTCCCCTTTGAAAGAATGCAGAACTAGTCCTTCCTCCCTGTTTTCCTTCCTTTCCTCCCTTTCTCCCTCCTTTCATCCAGCAAATAGCAACAAAGTGCCAAAGCTGTGTTGGCAACAGATCCAGGTTCCACTATCCTCTGCTCACCTCCTTTGCCCAACGGCATTGCTTATTCCCTCTGATGGGCTTCTGCCTGGACCTCAACTAAAGGCTGCATGGAGTTGCATGAAGATAATATTTACATGGGACCCCACTCTACCATATACCTTGGACAGCAAGAACCAGCTCTCGGCCTGGCACACAGTGGATCAGGTAGAAGTGTTTGGTGTACACAGAGACAGAGACAAGGAAAATGTGTCCTGTGTCCAGTGACTGGAATTCCAGATGATATTTTCCCCCAAACTTTCTTTAATGATGTCTGATTGCCTTTCAGATAAGAACCCCCCCCCCAAGCTCACCCAGGGTCCCCACCAGTGCCCTCAACAAGGCTTTTCACCCAACTTTTTCATCAAGAGAGGAGCAACCAGAATGCTGAATTGCAATGATCTGTTTGTTGGCTTGGCTATGTATTTATTGTTGGCTTATTTATTTTTTCTTTTGTTTGCTATATGGTTCCTTTAAAATATCCAGAGAAGGAAACCACTCTACATAAAGAAATTTGGATTTTTGAATGCCCGCTTACCATCTGAAATGTCACTTGCACGTTAAGTCTGTGTCCCTGAGTTGCTGTGGCAACCTCGGCAGCACTCTTTGCCCAGGGTGACAAAGGGGCCCTTTGTTAGCTGGGAGGCCAGGTCTGGGTGCAGGGACATCCCATTCAGCCCGTCCTAACAAAGGAGCACACGTCCCCCTCTCGGAGCAGGCCAGCCGCCGGCCTGATTATGCCTGTGCTGTTGACAACCTTCCACGGGGAGACCAGGAAAAGAAATCTCCTATTATTGGCATCTTTGAACCAAACTTGTTTTTTTTTTTTTTTCTTTTTCTCTCTGTGCTGCTTGCTGCACAAAAACCCCTGCAAAGGGCCCCACTCATGCTTTTGCAAAGAAAAATACCAATTGTGAGTCCTCCCTGGAAGAAGGATGAGGCTCTCAATCTTAATTGAATCTCCTAAACTTGGTTATTAAAATGGCAACGCTACCAGCAGTAGGTAAGCAGAGGGGTTTTCAAATTTTAGCAAGCATCCTGGCCTGGAAAGGGGTCCTGGATGCCCCTGGTTCTGTAGTGGCCTCTGCACCCAAGAGCAAGGGTATCGTGCTAAAGACAGGCTCCCCCTCCCCCAGCCTCATATACTGAGATCAGATCTGGGGGCTCAAACCTTGGACTTTTTTCTTCCCTCAAAGCTGAAGCCCAGAGAAGGGCAGTGCCTTGCCTAGGCTCTCTGAGCTGGTCCCGTGAGAGCAAGGCCAGGAGGTCCAGGCCTAGGCGCTTTAAGGTCACAGGTGGGTGGGGAAGAGCTCCAGGCCTTGGGGACAGCCCACAGCCCACCCTCCACTCCCAGAGCCGTGGGCTTCCACCCCCCCACCTGCCAGGTTAGGCCCATTTTAGGCTCCTGTAGCCCTTTTCCTGTTCCTCCCTTACTGCTCCACCAGAACCATCATTTCACACTTCTCTTTGTGATCTGATGTATGTGAAAGCTAAGACTGGGAGCTCCCACATAGCCAGAAACAGTGTCCACCTTATTCACTGTGCCCAGGGGCCAGCATGGCACCGCCTGGCACACACTGATGTACTCAGAAAGAATTTGTTGACCCCATGAATCATGAATTAATGAATGTATCAGGATGGACTCATTTCATCCTATCAAGCACTCTTTGAGATGAAAGCAATTTTCCTCACTTAATTCTATTTCCTGCTGTCCTCTGTTACCAGGTCCAGGACTGGGGCAGGCTACCAAGATGACAGATGTGGTCCCTGCTTGAGAGGGGCTGTGTTCAGACGTGGGCAGATTCTGTAGTGGAGGGCGGTGAGTGCCAACAGGGGTTACCCAGGGGCTATAGGAAGCTGAGCATGGAAGCTGCAAGAGGCAAGAAGGGAGGATGCAAGGAGTAGAGAAAGACTTCCAGGATAAGGACACTCCCAAACAAAGTATCAGGAATGAGCAGGAGCTGGATGAGCAAGGAAGAATGATTTTGTCAGAAGAAACAGCAAGAGCAAAGGCAGGGTGGTGTGAAGTAGCCGGCCATGTGCAGGGCTCCCCATGAAGCTGCTTGTGGGTAGAGAATACAGGGCATGGCAGAGAGGGCCTGAATACAACTGGAGAGGCAAGGCAGAGGGAGGATCCCATGAGCCAGACTTAGGAGCTCAAAGCCAAGCTGAACATGCACAGTTATATAGGTTGTGTACTGTGTAAAGGGAGTGAAGTTGAAATCCAGCCTGTGGTCTGCTGGCCAAGCTCTGTGGCCGCAGATAAATCCTTCCACTTAAAGAGGCAGCAAGATCAGCTTGCAAAGG
This sequence comes from Daubentonia madagascariensis, assembly GCA_023783475.1. NCBI lineage: Eukaryota > Metazoa > Chordata > Mammalia > Primates > Daubentoniidae > Daubentonia > Daubentonia madagascariensis. The sequence continues at coordinate 26,169,989 of JAKFHU010002136.1, read as the reverse complement.
CATCAGTTACTCATGTGTCTGTTCCCAGGGGTGGGCAGCAGTGTCCTCAGTCCTAGCTTCAGGCACTGTGTGTGTGGTGAGGGTGGGGGGCCAAGTCTAAAGGGAGGCCAGGCAAAAGAATCAGGATAAATGAGCAGGACTTGGAGAACCATTAGGAGCCCCTTAGGCTGCCAGGGATATCTGAACACTCACCCTACAGCCCACCAGGTTCTCCAGCCTCTGTACCGGGGGTGAAGGCATTTGCAAAGGAGCGGTGGAAACCCTCAGCCTTCGGGTCAATTCTAGATTAAGAGAGAAAGGAAAGCAGGAGGGGGCCAGATTATGAAAAAAGGAGGAGGTTCTAGTTTTGGAGGTCTCCACGGGATGACAGCTGGAGGAGAGGTCAGAGGGCTGAGGATGGTATGGTGAGGCCTTCAAGTTGGGTTTTTTAATTAAAGATGGGAGACTGGCAGTCCTAAGGGGGAGACAATCTCTAGGGTATGTCCTCTGCAGTGAGGATGGGCTGGTCTCTGAAGAAGGGGCAGTCCAGGACCAGGAGACTAGAAGGTGGGCCAGGTTCCCAGGAGAATGAGGGCTTCCTGCCTCAGACCAGCAGCTGGACTTGAGGGCACAACCAGATCATGATCTCCTCCAGGAAGGGTAGGGGTGGGGTCTGCATTGTGTCTGGAATGCCTAGCCTTGTTCCTTGCACATAGTAGGTGGGCTAGAAATATTTGTTCAATCAATGACTGAATTGATAATGTCAGTGATCCAGCTCCCCTGGATCTGTGCAGATGTCATCTATGAATGTCCGAGAGGTTTGAAAGGGAAGGAGGCAGGGGAACTTGTGCCAGGGGAGGTGAGCATGTGGACAGCATGAATCTGTTAGGGTGACATTGGCTGCTGTAACAAATAAACCCCAAATTTTAGTGGCTTAACATCAAAATAGAAGTCTTTCCTGCTCACTGAAGAGTCCAATCTAATTGTTCCTCCAGATTGTTGTGCTCCATTGGCTAACAGCTTTCCTCCATGTGGTGATTCAGGGATCCAGGCTTCCTCTGTCACAGGCTCCACCATCCCCCTGGGCTCAGCTACTTCATATAAATCCCAGCCCAGAAGTGACACATCATTTCTGCTCACCTTCCCTGGATGAGAATTGGCCACATGGTTAAGCCTAGATGCAAGGCAGGCTAGGAAAGGTAGTTCTAGACTGGAAAGATGCCTCCTCAAAACAATTTTATACCATGGAAAGGGCAGCATGGATTTCTGGTGCACTGACATAGGAGGGGACAGAGATGTGAGGAAGGTGGGGCCTCAGGGCACAAATCTGTGGCAGTGGCCCAGGACATGAGCTGCCACCACTTGACCCTGAATTCAGTTCTTAGTCTTGAGATTCTAACTGGAACATGAAGATGAGCTGTGTGCCAGGAGACGTGGCTACAAGGCGTGACTGACTGCCTTACCCCAATTGCTCCATTTGATCCTCACTTAGTTTTGGGGATGAACTGCCTTAGCTCATTATTTCTCTTTTGCGGATGAACGAGCAGGTTCAGAGAGAGAGCACCTTGGGCGAGGCCACTCAGGTGAGGTCAGGACTAGAACCCAGGGCATCTGTTTCCTACTTCTGTACTGATTCATCTAATCCCCTAAATCTACATTGATTCCTCAGAACACCACCAAGATTTTTGTGTTATTCCAGTAAAACAGCATATAGCATGTCACATCACAATTTTGTTCCCAAGCACTGAGAGAGTGGCCTGTGGCCATTGGGCTGCACAATTTTTTTCAATGATGACTTGGAGGAGGGACCCTTTATTCTCCAGCCCCTGGGTGGCCGGGCTTGGCCAGGCTCACCCTGCTGTGTCAGAATTCTTGCATTATAGCTCAGCAGCTCTGTTACAAAGTACAAAATCTTTTAACATATTTTTAAACACTATCAACTCTGCTCTGTGTTTGTTACACTTCCCTTTGTCCTGAAGCTGGGCCCAGGCAAAAACTTTTTCCCATCAAAAATTCAATAGGGCTCTTACAAAGTACCGTGGATTAAATAGCGGCATTTATGACCCCCATCACCACCACCACCACCCCCTTTTTGTTTGGTCCCAGCACCAAAAATCAAATGCCAAAAAGGCAACAGATCTCAGCTGCTTTGAAACAGGCTGCGTGGGTCCAGAGGTTGCATCATCTTGGACACTGTGTGACCCTGTGTTTGGGCCTTGTTTTAAATTAATAAACGCATGGGGGCAGTCAGCACTGTATGCACAGCACCTTGCACGGTGGGGGCCTGGCCCACAGCAGGCTCAGTAAATTTAGGAGGAAACCCACACTCTGGGTGTCTCTGACCTTCCTGAAAGGCAGTGGAGTGAAGTTGTCAGAGGAACCTGTCATCTGTGGTTTTCCATCTTAAATCCAGGCATTCTCACATTGCCTTAAAACACCAACGCAGGGGGATGGTGAGTATTCCCAGTGCCTAGCACAGTTCATCTCAGAGCAAATAATCGATAAATCATTTGTTGAATGAATGAACCAAATAAGTAAGTAACATCAAGATGGGCTTTCAGGGATCACGATTATTTCCTGCAAGCAAGGACATGAGGGTACCTTCCCTGTAGCAAAGGGAGCACATCGCAAACTGGAGGATTAGGAGGGGTGAAGTGACAGCTCTGGGGCCTGCAGGGAGACACCCACCTCTGCTCTGCCCACCTCTGCTCTGCCTCCCACCCCATTCCAGCTACCTGTGGCTCCTAGCTGGAGTCCTTCTGCTCCTTGCCGCCTTTCCCTGCTCCTACTCACAACTTTCAGATTTCCCCCCACCCACCCTCTGGCCTGGCACCCACCTCATCCCTCACACCTGTCCTAGCCCCTGCCTCCAGCTCGGATGCCAGCCTGGCCTTGCCCTCTAAGGGGAGGGGTCTCCCATGCCTGCTTCTGGCCCCAGCACCAGGCGGAGGAGGGGCACAAGGGTCCAGGTGGGGCAGCTCTCAGCTCCTGGTACTTAGAAACCTCCCCAGGGCCCGGCCTGCCCACCTGGAAGCTAGCCTGGCCTCCTGGGGGTTCCAGAAGGCCAATGCCTGCAGGGAGGGGGTTCAGCTGACACAGCCTCAGCCTCTTCCTCTCCCCGCCAAAGTATTTATTTAGTCCCCAGTTTTACACCAAGCCCAAAATTAATATAATGATATTAACCCTTTCTCTCATATATATTAAAAAATTTTTTTTCTTCCACAGTGGTGTTTCTCTTTTAACTTTATGGTTTCTTTTGCTCTATAGAAGTTTTTTTATTTTTATGCAATTAAATCTGTCAATCTTTTCCTTTCGTTTTTCTGAAGATCACTAAATGTTCTCTTGTGCCTCGTGTTCTTTTTTACACTGTACATTCTTTTTTTTTTTTTTTTTTTTTTTTTGCTTTTCATCTTCCGTCTATCCAAAGTTTGTTTTGGAGTAAGACCCGAGGACAGTTTCTAGCTTAATTTTTTATCCAAATGGCTAGCCAATTTAAATACAATTTAATGAATAATTCCTCGTTTCCTCCCCAAATGTGAAATGCCAACTACATTACATGCTGAACAGCCACAGATTCTCAGCGGGAATCTGCACTCTGCGGAGCCTTATTTCATCACCCCACACCCCTGTGGCCCGGTTTTCATTACTTTACCTTTACATTATGTTTCGGTAATTGGGTAGGGCAAGGCCCATTCATTATACTTCTTTTTCAGGAAATTCAATTCTATTCTTTTATACGAATTGTTCCAGATTTATAATAATCTTGTTAAGTTTCCATCAATTTGAGTGGGGTGTATTTATTGGGATTACATTGAGTTATGTAATCTAAGAGTGGACATCCTTCCTATACTAAATCTTCCTATCCAAGATGTGTCCTATTAGAGTCCTGTTTTGTATCCTTCAGTGGATATTCCTTGCTTTCTTCATAAAAGACAATTTCCTGATGTTTTTTCTCAGAATCCTCCTTGAGGCACTTTTCTACCCGCCTTCCAGGACACCACGCTTTCCTGGTTTCTTCCCACCTCCAAAGTCTCTGTTTCTAGGTGTCTTTTACTGGTTCCTTCTCTTAACACTGGGCCCCAGAGCTGAGGCCTGCAGTTCTCAAGGATTCTATTGAATAAGTAAGCAATTCAGTGATACATATCTTTGTGCAAATGAGTCTTTCCGTGGAGGGGCATTCTTCTCCTTAGGATTCCTCACAAGTGGGAACAGGGAGCAAAAAAGAAGCCATGGAAGATTCAATTCCTTATCATGTCAGTACTGACTACATTGCCTGGGTCCCTGCAGGGTCAGCGTGGCACTGCATGGACGGATTTGGAAGACGAGAGGAAGAAAGCCCCTTGTCTCAAAGTTGAGCCTCCATGTTGATCTATGGGTATTGCAGTCTCGGTTTGAAATGCAAATGCAAAAAAGCTGCATTTAGAAGGAATTGTAGTTGAGTGAAAAATAAAACGGCCACATGTAGGAAAATGATCTCTGCAGTAGGTCAGTCCTGGGTTCAACACTCAGCTTTTTTCTTTACTTGTGTTGTGACGTTGGGGAAAATATCTTCTAAGCTTCCATTCTCTTGTCTGTAAAATGAAGAAAATAATACCTAGATGTTGTGAGGGTTCGTTCACTCACTCATTCAACAATATATGTGTGTGTGTGTGTGTGTATATATGTATGTATATAGTGAGTGCCTGTCATATACTTGGCACTGTTTTAAACACTGAGGACCCAGTACTGATAAAATAGACAAAACTCCATGACCTACATGAACTTACAACAACAAAACAAGCAAAATTATAAGAACTAGTAGTAAGCGACAAAATAAAACAAGGAATTGGAACAGGCTAAGACGGTTGCATTTGAGGTACAGTATTCAGGGAAGGACTCTTGCTAAGGTGATATTTGACTGTAGCAGGTCCAGGGGGAAAGCAGAGGCAACACCTCTATGCTGTGGCAATTATTCAAGAGAGAGGTGATGGTGGTTTAGGATAGAGGGGTAGCCATAAGTATGGTAAGAATTTGCTGGATTCTGGATATTGCACAAAAGTAGAGTCAATGGAATTTGCTCATGAATAGGCTGTAGGGTGTGAGAGAAAGGGAAAAGTTAAGAATATCTTCAAAATACCTAAGAAACTATAAGAATTAAACTGCCATTAAGTAAATTGCCATTAAGATTGAGGATGGAGCAGGTTTAGCTAGAGAGCAGAAGTTCAAGTGGGACAGGCAACACTGGAGACATCTATTCCCATCCAAGTGGACAGGTCAGACAGGCAGCTGGATACATGGGTCTGAAGGTCAGGGGAATGGTCCAAACCAGCAATAGAAATTTAGGATTAAATAAGATAATGCAAGTAAAGTGTTTAGCCTTTTGGGAACTTTAGAAAGGAAACAGACGGGTCTCTGCTGGGTACTTGTCTAAATTCACTCCCTGCTAACAAACTTGCTCCAACATATCAGTGTGCACAGTTTAAACCAATGCCTCTGGCCGGGTATGATGGCTCACACCTGTAATCCCAGTAAGGCAGGAGGATCACCTGAGGCCAGGAGTTTGAGACCAGCCTGGGCAACATAGTGAGACCCTGTCTCTACAAAAATTTTAAAAATAAAATAAGTCAATTCCTCTGCAAAATCACACACATTGTTAAAAACATATCAAAGTTCTTCCAGGCCTCTCACAGATGGGTTTGAACTAATAGTGTGCATCGGGAAGACCTGAAGAACTTTCTCCAAATACCCGATTCCTGAGTCATGCCCTCGTGGCTTCCAGCTCAACAGACTTGGATCTTTATTTTGTAAAAGCTCCCCACAGGTGTTTTCATGGACACCCCTGGGACCACCCATTGGTCAGAACCTTGAATGCTAAACTCATAATGCCAAGAATATTGTAAAAGAAGAAAAAAAATGGAGGCAATTTAAATATCCACATAATAGAGATGGGTGTTCTTATCCTCATTTTGTAGGTGAGGAATCTGCAGCTAAGAAATGAAAGGACTTTCCTGAAATCTCATAGCTGGTGACTGGCAGCCAGGATTTGACTCAGGTTTTAGGGCCAAATTTGTGTTCTTGGCACCACACCTCACTGTCTCCTGCTGCTGGGTCACTCATGATCCCACCAAGAAGGCAGAAGGCTATTGTGATGGCTTGAGTGACAGGTACACATCAGGAGTAAGTGCCCCTGCCCTTTCAGCCAGTTCTTAAAAAGAGGTAAGGATTTGGTCAGTGCATCCCAAATCCTCATACAGTCAGAATCCCCAGGAGGACCCCTGTGCCTCAGCCCCGTAAGTTATGCTTCATTAGGTCTGAGTGAGAAACACAGCCTTAGATGCAAAGTGCTAGCTGCCCCAAATACTCAGTCATCCCACAATTTTTTCTCCAGCTTCCTCTGCATGCCCAGCATCATGAACCTCCCCCACCTCAGTGCTGGTCCTTGGGGTTCTGGCAGGAGAGGGTTAAAGTCCTGAGAACTCGGGTGCTCTTCTCTCATGAGATTGGAATGTGGTGGGGAGTGAGCTGAGCCCAGCCACTGTTGCAGAACAATTGACCCCCAGGAACAGAACAGCAGACGCTAATTATGGGACACTTGTGTCCTCTGTGTAATTATGAGAACTTAGTGACCATTAGCATAAGGAACTAAGCTCACTGGCTTGTTTGGGTCATAACTCTCCCCAAACTGCTGTGCTCAGGAGTCTGAAGAAGTAAAACTATAAACTCAGAGCATCATAAAAGACTCAGCCCAGAGATTCTCTAGTTTGGGTCACGTTAGAATCACCCAGATACTTGAAAAACATGCAGAGTCTCAGGCCCCAATTCCAGAAACTTGCATTTGGTGGATCTGAGTGGAAATGAAGCTGGATTAGCCGTGGAGATACATGGAGATCCAAACCTAGCTCTCCTTTGGAAGCAGGTGGAAGTCCCAGAAACCGTCTTGAAGTTTTCTAAGTAACTTTGCAAGGGCTCTGAATGCCCTGCAGGTGTTGCCTGAGCCTTGTGGGTTAATCAACACATCTCCTCAAACACTGATTGAACCCCAAGCTAGCTCACCAGGAAGACCAAGTCAGATGACTATTTCTCTGCCTACATATTTGCCATGGAATCCTAGTAGTAACTGGGAGTATAAAGAGTAGAGTTCCCAAAGGGGACAAAAAGGGGCAGGTGGGGGCAGGTGTCTCTCTGTGCCTGTATCTCTGTACATATCTATATCAATAAAGATGTTGTTGCTGATATCAATAGCAATAGCAATATCCCATTGGTTCTGTTTCTTTGCAGAACCCTGACGAATACTGGGACCGAGAGGGGTCAAAGCGATGGCCGGAGGCTAGGTGAGATAGGTAGGACATGGGAGGAAGTCTCTTGTACCTTAGCATTCTAATCATGCCTCCATCCCATTTTTTATAACGGAAATATAATTCACATACCATAATATTCATCCTTTTAAATTGTGAGATTCAGTGGTTTTTAGTACATTTACAGAGTGATTCAACCATCATCACTATCAAATCCCAGAACATTTTCATACTGCTAAAAAGAAACCCTGTAACCACTAACAACCACTCCGTATTTCCCCCTTCCCCAATCCCCTGGCAACCACTAATCTTCCTTCTGTCTCTATGGATGTGCCTATTCTAGACATTTCATATAAATGGAAACATACAATAAGTGGCTTTTCATGTCTGGCTTCTTTCACTTAGCATAATTTTTTCAATGTTCACCCATGTTTTAGTACACATCAGTAGTTCACTCCTTTTTAAGGCTTAATAATATTTCATTTTATGGACATACCACATTTTGTTTATCCACTCATCAGTTAATGGACATTTGGGTGCTTTCTGCTTTTTGGCTACTATGAGTAAAGCTGCTATAAACATTTGTGTACAAATTTTTATGTGAACATAGGTTTTCAAGTTTTAAGGGTATATACCTACAAGGGGTATATACTTATGGTAATTCTATGTTTAACCTTATGAGGAACTTCCAGACTTTCAAAGCAGCTTCACCATTTTACATTTTCACCAACAGTGTATGAAGGTTTCCTTTTCTCCACATCCTCACCAATCCTTATTATTGTCCATCATTTTTTTATAGCCATCCTGGTGGGTCTGAAGTATTATCTCATTGTTGTAATTTGTATTTGCCTGATGGCTAATGATGTTGAGCATTTTTTTATGTGCTTATTGCCATTTGTATATCTACTGTTGAGAAATATATATTCAGATCCTTTCCACAATTTTTAAATTGGGTCATTTGTCTCATTATTGTTGAACTGTAGGGGCTCTTTATATATTCTAGACACAAGTCCCTTATCAGATATATGACTTTCAAGCCTTTACCCCCTTCTATGGGTTGTCTTTCACTTTCTTGATGATGTCTATTGAAGCATGAAAGTGTTTAGTTTTGATCATGTAAAGTAATTTCATGCAATTGCTGATAAGGTAGGATTTATGTCTGCCATTTTGCTGTTGGTTTGTTTTAGAGATGGGGGTCTCACTATGTTGCCCATGCTGGCCTCAAACTCCTGGACTGAAGCAATCCTCCCACCTCAGCCTCCTAAGTAGCTGGGACTACAGGCATGTGCCACTGTACCCAGCTTGCTGTTTGTTTTTTACATATATCATATCATTTTTTTGGTTGTTCTATTCCTCCATTATTTATTTCTTTTGTGCTAAATAAGTATTTTCTAGTACTCCCTTGTCATGTATTTAATTACATATGCTTTAGCTATTTTCTTAGCTATTTTCTTATTGTTGTCCTGAGGATTACAATAGAATTTTTTTTTTTTGAGACAGAGCCTCACTCTGTCACCCCAGGTAGAGCATAATGGAATCATCATAGCTCACTGCAACCTCAAACTTCTGGGCTCAAGTGATCCTCCTGCCTCAGCCTCCTGAATAGCTGGGACTACAGGTATGCTCCATGATCCCTGGCTAATTTTTCTATTTTTAGTAGAGACAGGGTCTCTCTCTTGCTCAGGCTGGTCTTGAATTCCTGAGCTCAAGCAATTCTCCCACCTCAGCCTCCCAGAGTGCTAGGATTACAGGCATGAGCCACCACACCCAGCCAGCATCTTAATTTATAACAATCTGGTTTGGATTGATACCAACTCAATTTTAATTGTATACAAAAACTTTTTTCCTATATAGCTCTATTCCTTCCCCCACCTCTGTGCTATGTTTGTCATACAAATTATACCTTTATATGTTATATGACCATCAACATAGATTTACAATTATTGCTTCATGTAGTTGTCTTCTAAAACAAATAAGGGAAAAAAGAGTTACAAAGAAAAATTAAAATTTACATTGCCTTTTGTATTTTCCTATGTAGTTACATTTACTGGTACTCTTGATTTCTTTGTGTGGATTTGAGTTACTGCCTAGTGTCATTTCAGCTTGAAGGATTGAACATCCTTTAGTATTTCATGTACATCAAGTCTTCAAGTGACAAATTGTCTCAGTTTTTGTTTTTCTGGGAATGTCTTAATGTTGCCTTCATTTTTAAAGGATAGTTTTGCTGGATATGGAATTCTTGGTTGGCAGTCTTTGTCCTTCAAGGATGTAAATATGCCCCCCACTGCCTTTCCGGCCTTACTGGTTTCTGATAAAAAGTCAGCTGTTAATCTTATTAAGGATCCCTTATATGTTACTTCTCTCTTGCTGCTTTGAAGATGCCCTCTTTGTCTTTGCCTCTCAACAGTTTGATTATGATGTATCTTGGCGGGATCTTTTTGAGTTTATCCTACTTGGAGTTTGTTGAGTTTCTTGAACATGTAGATGAATGTTTTTCATCAAATTAGGGAAGTTTTGGCCATTTTTTTTCCCTCAAATATTCTTTCTGCCCCTTTCTCTCTCTGGTCTTCTAGAACCCCCAATATGCATATCTTAGTGTGCTTGATAAGTTTCTGAGATGCTGTTAATTTTTTCTTCATTATTTTTTCTTTCTGTTCTTCAGATACTATCATTTGACCTATCATAAAATTTGCTGATTCTTTCTTCTTCTGCCTGTTCAAATCTTTGGTCAAGCTCTGCTAAGTGAATGTTTCATTTCAGTTATTGAACTTTCAATTCCAGAATTTCTTTTTTTTATAACTTCTCTCTCTTTATTGATACTCTCTATTTAATGAGACAACATTCTCACACTTTCCTCTGGTCCCTTAGACATGATTTCCTTAGTTCTTTGAGCATATTTTAAGTAGCTGATTTAAAGTCTTTGTCTAATAAGCTCAGCATCTGGGCTTCCTTGGGGCAGTTTCTGTTGATTAATTTATTCTCCCTTTTCCCCTATTTATGGGCCATACTTCTGGTTTCTTTGCATATCTTATATTTTTTTATTGAAGAAGTTGACCTTTTAAATAACATAATGTGGCAACTCTGGAAATCAGAATCTTGTCCTCTCCAGAGTTTGTTGTTATTGTTCATTGTTGGTGATGCTGGTTTTTTCTTTTTTATTTGTTTTGTTTAGTGTCTTTTAAAAATTATTCTGTAAAGTCTGTGTCCTTTGTCACAAGCTGCCACTGAAGTCTCTGCTTGGTTAGCTTAGCCACTAATGATTAGAAAGAGATTTCCTTAAATGTCTCAGACCAATAAGTCTCCCATTCTTCGCTTTTGGGCTCTGTGTGGATGTTGGAACACACCTTAAACACTCTGCCAGGAAGCAAAAAAAAAATCTTCTTAAAAATCATTTGCTAAAAGAAAAGCTTAAGTTCCCAATAAAATTCAAGACAATGTGGAACCTATGAAATGTAAAATAAGAGAAGAAATGATAATGCAATAAATGAGATGAACAGAAGCCTGGTTGAAATTTTTTTTACTGTGAGAAACTAATAATATAAAAAATGAACAATGCCATAGCAAAATTTTAAACTGTGCCAGAAGTAATAGAGTACTACAGCAAAATAAAAGCACATCAAGTCATCAATGTTAAGAAGATGTCAGAAATGCAGTGGTACAAGAAAAAGGATGAAAATTATGAGAGAGGAGGCAGAGAATGGAGGACCAAATATGTGACCTGCCATATGGAAAGTTGGCATTTCCAAAAAAGAAATTTGTTCCTTCATTTATTTAACAAATATTTATTGGACACAGGCATGGTACAAGGCACTGAGAATAAAGTGTGAGCAAAACAAAGTTTTGGCCTTAATGAAGCCCCTATTGTGGTAGGAATACAGAAAATAAACAAGTAAGTATGATGCAAACAATAAATATTTAAATTATAGTAAATATACTCTCATGGAATGGTAAGTGCTATGAAGAAAAAGAACACAGGGAGGGCAAAGGGCTACAAAGTGACTGGTGAGTGTTGGGTGCAGTGGTGGTGTCAGGTAGATGACACATCTCAGCAGAGACCTAACTGAAATGAAGGAGAAGGTCCTGCAGATATCTGAAGGGAGAGTGTCTTAGTCTGCTTAGTGTTGCTATAACTGAATACCTGAGACTGGGAATTTATAAAGAAAAGAGGTTTATTTATGGTTCTGCAGGCTGGGAAGTTCAAGGGCCAGAAGCGAGGGCTTCATGCTGCATCACAACATGGCAGAGAAGGTTGAAGAGTAAGTGAACATATGCAAAGAGACAAAACCAAGGGGCATCCTGGCTTTATAACAACCTACTCTTAGCGAATGAATCCATTCCCAGGAGAACTAATACAGTCTTGCTAGAGTTAGAACTCACTAACCACTTCAAGAACAGCACCAAGCCACCCACAAGGACTCTTGGGTGTTTAAACCTGAGCAACGAGGTGAATGATAGAGTCATCAATTGAGGTAGGGAACACTGAAAGAGGAACAGGTTCTAGAGGGGGAGAGGAAATCAGTTAAGACTTCTGTATTCTGTGTTGGACATTTTAAGTGTGAGATGCCTACTAAACATCAATTTAGGTTTAGGTAGAGGGTGTTGAGTTGCCAGATGAGTATATAAACTGAGGATCAAGAAAAGTGCCAAGATTGAAGGTAGAGAGCTGAGAGTTACCAGCGTGTAAATGATGTTTAAAACCATGGCACTTAAAGCCTACTGGCTGTTGGATCAAAGTGTTGGACCCAGAAATGAGAAGATCTTGACAAAAGGGGATCAACAATGAGCAGTGAAACCAATTCAGTGTGGAATTTACTCCAAATATATCTCTCCAAAAATTAACTCTCAGAAAAGAATTACCCTAAATTCGAAACCTTTAAAAATATCTCATATTATGGAAATGCACTCTCAATTTCTTTATTTCAAACAAAATTCTTGTTTGGGGAAGAAATATCAGCCTGAAATGACCTCAATCAATGCTGGTCTGCAATGATTTGAGATGTCTCCTGACAGAATCAGTAAATAAGGCAGGCAAAGAAATTTGACACAGATTTAGTAATTATTGCTAAAGGTGTCACCTCACAATTGCAAGTGTCAGATGTCTTTGTAAACAAGCCTTTTAAGCTCACTTTAAAATCAATGCAGGAAATTGTTGTCTGTGGAAATCATGCACATTCACCACCAGGACAAATTAAACAACCAAAAACCTGTCCTGACATAATGGGTTATTGTGGCTTGGGATAAAAATTTCTGTGATGACAAAAATATAGACCCAAACATTAATGTATCTCAGTGCCTAGATGGAAACAAAGATAATGCACTGTGGAAAACTATGCTGGACAATTGAAAAAAAAATGGCCCTACTGATGACAAAGACTCTGATGTCCCAGATGCCAGTGACGAATTTGAATAAAATTGTTTCTTCAAGTAGGAGTGGAAAAAAGCAGCAAATTACTTTATTTTTGGTAATATATAATTTAAAATTATATGTATATGTAATGAAACTATTCTGATAAAATTTATAAGTAAATATCTATTTCAATTAGTCCCTAAAGGTTAGTTATTTATATTTAAATTGGACCAAATTCTAGAGGGTATTCTCAACCTGAAAAGCAATGGGGGTGCTTTATGTTCTGCATTGCCCTGTATTTAAGCATAGATGCTACAGGATATTCCTATGGCTATAAAACTAAATACAAGGTTATAGCACTATCTCCAATTTGGATACATGAGGAGAAAGACATGGATGGGCCAGGAAAATATCAGGGACCCATTTCCCTACATAGACAGCATTCTAGCCATGGTAATAGGGCTGAACAAGAAAACCAAAGCCCTCCCCATCATACCTCTCTGACTCAGATTCCTAATACTGGTGAGAGTACACTCCAAAGAAGCAGGAAAGTGCATGTGTGTGCACGTGTGCACACATACATATACGTGTGGGTACACACACAGATGTTATGAAGGCAAAGACACAATCAGGGAGGCTGGGGAAAATCATTTTGGAGCTATTTTCACAGCTGTAGACCAACATCATCAACAAATACCTGTTGGGGTTGGGGTGGGAATGCTCGTGGCCTTCAACACAGAAAGCCTATGGTTCTGAGCTTTTCCTTCAGCTTGACATCTCTTTGATATGGCTGGTCTCCCCAAAAAGGGAGGAAAATACAAATATTTTCATGATGAGGACACCCACAGTGGGACAGAGCACTTCCCCAGCTCCATGCGGCACAGTGGGTTCCACAAATATAGAAAAATGTACCAACTTCCAGCTAAAAATGATGACTTTAACCCAAACTTTGAGCTCTGCTCCCTCTAGAAACTCCATTAAAGCAATAATAAGGGGATTTAACAACAACCAATAAGACATCTGATCCTTGTTAACAAGGATTAATAGGAAAAAGAAAAACAGCAAGAAAATCTTGGAAGCTGGAAAGCAGATAGACAAGTAAAACTTAGCTGAGGACTAAGAAAGTTGAGTTCTAAGCCAACAGAGGGTAAATCCGAGAACCAACCCAGTTTACATTAAACAGCCCCCAAATAACTCAGCAATCGTTGTCCAGTCTCTCTGGAAGTAGAGGTGAGGATTTGACTAAAAATTCAAGGATTGGTTGAACGTCTGTTCAAGAGACCATTGGACGGACACCCCTGCGCCATTTCCCCTGAATCTTCACACCCAGGCTGATGACTGAATGTCTAGTCTCTACAAAAGGGACACTAGGCACAGCTGACAGATATGAGAGAATTCAGTATAAACATACACCTCCTGGATCTTGAAATCCCAAAACTCCTCTTCCCCCACTCAGCTTGCACAGCTCTGGTGGCCAGGCCTTCTTCCTTTGGTCAGGAGACTGTTAAATTCTTCTCTGGGGCATTGACCAGCTCAACAGGAAAGACTCTAAGATACTGCATGGGGGTTGCCCAAGGAAATGGCCAGTCAAATCACCCATGTTACACAGCCAATAAGCTCTACTTATGTTTTCAGAGCTTCCAATAAATGTTTTAGTCCCCCATTCTTACATATGTGCAGATAGCTAAAGATTATCAGATATCTGGGGAAAATGTCCAAAGTGATCATCAGAGAACAAACCAAAACCAAAAAAAAAAAAAAAGAGGGGGTATAAAACGCAGAATAATGGCCCCCAAAATGTACATATTTGAATCCCCAGACGTTATTTTACACAGCACTTTTGCAGGTTTAAGGTTGCAAATGCCATTAGAGTTGCTAATGATCTGATTTTGAGATGCGGAGATTATCCCAGATTATCTGGGCGAGCTTAATCTAATCACATGAGTCCTTAAAAGCTGGCAGATTTTCTTTGCCGTGGTCACAGGGAGATGTGACAACTGGAGAAGAGTCAGGAAGATGTGATGCTCCTGGCTTTGAAGCTGAAGGAAAGGAAGGAACTATGAAACAAGGGGTGAGGGTGGTCTCTAAAAGCTGGAGAAGGCAAGGAGACAGATTATCCTGAGCCTCCAGAAAGAAACACGCTCCTTCCAACACTGCGATTTCAGTTCAGTGAAACCCACATTGAACTTCTAACCTGCAGAATTGTAAGATAATATATTTCTATTCTGTTAATTTTTTTCAGCAGCAATAAAAACAAATCAGGGGGTATTTAGAGAAACAGATATGATTCAGGAAGAAGAAAATCTCTTTTTAAAAAGTATTAGTTTGCTGAAAGGGATAAAGTATTACAAACATGAAATAGGAACAGAATTCTATTTTAAGAAAAGCAGAATTCTGAGACCAAAAAAAGTGCTCTTAAAGTTAAAAATATGATAGGAGAAAATTTTAAAAGTCAGCAGCAGGCTTGGAAGATATAGATGAAGAAATCTCCCAGAAAGTAGATCAAAAAGACAAACTTATAGAAAACAGGCAAGAAAAGATAAGTAAACTAAAGGAACCATGTGGAAGATGCCATCCAAATAAAAGCCGTTCTAGAGAGAACAGAGAAACACGGGGGAGTATGTCAGCAACAAAACAATAATAAAAAATGTCCCTAAAAGCGAAGAACATGAATTGCCAGATTGAACAGGGCTGTGAGTACCCAGTAAAATGGACAAAAATAGACCCTTGCACATTATCATGAAATTTCAGAACACTGGGAGCAAAGAGAAGATTTTAAAAAAATATTTCTGATTATTTTTAGACTACCTAATCTGTCCATTCCTGAGAGAAATATAATAAAGGGTCCAATTACCAATAATGAATTATCAACATCTCCCTGTGGTTCTATTGTTGCTTGATATGTTTTTAGTGTATATTTTTAGGTGTATATATGTTTGTGTTGGTTATATTTTTGCTATATTTTTCCTTCTATTAGTATTTATTATATTGCTTTGTTCATTATATTTTTACATTAAATGTTATTTTGTCACACATCAAAATTGCCAGCCTATCAATATTTAGATATTTGCCTGGAAGCCAGTCTTTGATTTTCCAATGTTCTTTGCCTTTGATGTATTGCTTATTTCTTATTTTAAAAAACATGGCCAGACACAGTGGTTCATGCCTGTGATCCTAGCACTTTGGGAGGCTGAGGAGGAAGGATCACTTGAGGTCAGGAGTTTGAGACCAGCCTGGGCAACATAGCGAGACCCTGTCTCTACATTTAAAAAAAAATTAGCCAGGCATGGTGGCACACGCCTATAGTCCCAGCTACTTGGGAGACTGAGACAGGAGGATTGCTTGAGCCCCGGAGTTAGTGGCTGCAGTGGGCCATGATCAGGCCACTGCATTCTGGGTGACAGAGTAAGACCCCGTCTCTAAAAATAAATAAATATATAAATAAATAAATAAATAAAATAAAAACCCACAATATTGTCTCTTTCTTTAAAAATTCTAATCTGAGATGTATTTTAATTAGTGAGTTTAATTCATTTTCATTTATTGCAATTATTGTTATATTAGAACATCTTTCACAATTTATACTTATAGGAGTTTCTTTTTATTTCTTTTTTCTTTTCTTCTTCCCTAATTTCTTTTGGATAGGGAGAATTTCCTTTTGCTGGTTCAAAAATTATATATTTTACTTTGGGTATTGTACTGGTTGCCCTTAATTTAAGACCTACACTCAAGTTTATTTATCCTTATTTATTTCTTGAACTTGACAATATTTATATAGTCCCCTTGTTTTCCATGTTACTTGTAGTATCCACTTGATATTGGTGTGATTCTTGTTTGTTGACAATGTGCTTCCACTCCAAAAACATTTAGAACTTGTCTTTGATGTCCTTATGTTTTACTCTAATGTAGGTATAGGTTTTTCCTCATTTCTTTGGTGTTCTATAAGCCTTTTCAAGCCAGGGATGCTTGTCTTCAATTTTAGAAAGTTGAATCTTCACTGTTTAAATACTTCTTCTTCTCCTTTTTTTTTCTCCTAGAGTTCTTATTTTTTTAATATTAGAAATTCTACTTCTATCCTCCATATTTCAAGGTATTTAAAATATATATCTTTTCTCCCTCTTCATTATTTACTGGTGCCTCTTGGGAGAGTTCCTCAACCTGATCCTCCATTTCATTAATTTGTTCTCCAGCTGTTTCCATCCTGCTATTAATCCCATCCCTTGTATTCTTTACTTCAGCTATTACACTTTTCATACTTGATATTTCCACTTGGTTCTTTTCAATGAATTTTTACTTTTTATCATATGCTTAAAATCTTCCCCTATTTCCCTAATTATTTTTATAATGTTTATTTTAAATTCTGAATCTATCTTGCACAATAATTCAGCTTCAGGTGGGATGCATTAAGTTTATTGCCTTTCTCTTGTAAAAGAGGTACTTCACAGGTATCCAGGTATCTTGGCCTGTGAGTTCATGTTCCCGCAATAAAATCAGATAAGATAGGATACAGCAAAATGTAGGGGTGAAATGCTAAGGGCCAGGCTCTCATTTGTGCCCCTTCAGATGAATGTCAGTTAAGCAGAGAAACGAGTCTCTGGGTAGAGAAGTTTGATCACCGCAGAGCAACAGTTAGTCACTGCTCTTTGCTGCCATTGTCACTGACAACTCCCCTGGTTGGGATTTGATATTGCATTAATTCCTCACTCAGCAGAGCACCCAGCTGTCCTGTGTTTACTCCACTGACCCTGGAGGTTTGAGCTGTTGCTTCCAGTCTCTATGGTGACGTGGAAGTCACAGATGGTATCAAGACATTGCAGAAAGAGTGGCAAGAGCAGAACTTTTAAAAAGCTGTCTGGTTAATTTTAAACCATTTGACTCTGAGATATAATGTTGAAAAATCAAGGAGATGAATTATCAATTTTAGTTTTTGTATATATTTAGAGTAATACAAAATATGTTTTTCATATTTTTTCACATGCAAGTGCTCTTCATACATATTACTAAACACAGATTACTAAACCAGGCTATGAAAATCACAGAAATCTGGATTAATCGATATTTGCTATGTGCTCTTTTCTCAGTGTGTTACAAATCAATAAAAAAATAGGAAAATAAAAAAATTTTTTAAATTAAAAAAAAAGCTGTCTGGCAAACCAGTGGTTGTTAAATCCGGTTCTGCATTAGAATCACATGTGGAGCATTTTTAAAATGCCACCCCATCGCATATCAATAAAATCAGAATACCTGGGATGAAGCCTGAAGGTGAGTATTTTCTCAACATTGTATTTTCAAAATAAAAAATCAAACCTATAAAACAGTTGGAAAAAAACAGTATAATGAACACCACTATAGTCTGCACCTGGATTCACCAAAAGTTGCCACATTTGTTTTCTGTGTGTGTGTGTGTGTGTGTGTGTGCGTGTGCGTGTGTGTGTGTGTGCGTGTGTGTGCGTGTGTGTGTGTGTGTGTGTGTGTGTGTGTGTTAGGGGGTTAGGGGGTGTTTTGTTTTGCTGAAACATTTGAAAGTAAATGAATCACCTAAGAACAAGGACATTCTCCTACATTTCATTGTTACTTAGTATGAATATTTTAAAAAGCTTTCTGAAATGATATTTAATGTGCACCAGGATTGAGAATCACTGCTCCAACCTGCCTTTCCACCATTGCCTCTGGTTGCCCTGTCCCTCACCCCCCTGACATACATGAATGTGCACACTCCAGCTCAAAGCAGTCATCAGACTCCCAGGGGTTTGCAACAGTTCTTTGTTGGTTCCTCAAATCCATGTTTCCTCACATTTCTGTGGTTTCTCCAGGGTACAGTTCGAGGGCAAGAGCTATCAATGTCAGCTATAAGGTCACCTTGACAGGAACTTGGAGCCCTCGAGCTCTGCATATTTATTTTATCAATATAATATTGATGTATTTGGTCAGGTCCAACTCTTGATAAAGCAGTGGAGAAATCAGCATTTTAGGCAAAACATAATAGTACAGAAAAACTGAAGGTAATCCTAACGCAATCTAAAGTCGGCTCTTGAATTTGTTCATAAGGTTTCTTAAAAGCATGTGAAATATTTCATTAGTGAAAACAAAATATACAAAGACTAAATTAACCCACTTTGTTCATGGGGCTCATTTCAGTCTGAGTTTTAAATGCCTAAAATGGTATTTAAAGTTACATAATCTAGTCTTCAAGTTGCCTTTTAAAAAGTTTTCTTGAAATAGTGCATTTTCCCCAACATCTTTACCATATTGAATATCATAAAATTGTAATTTTTCTTCCAATCTGTGCAAGAGCTATCTCAGTGTTGTTTTAATTTACATTCTATTTGATATCAGCAAAGTAAAGCATTTTTTACATGGTAATTTAGTCACTTATAAATTTTATATATAAACATTCATAATGTTTGCCCATTTTTTAAAAAAGAGGTTTTTAAATAAAAAGTTAATAGTCTTTCTCTCCCTCCAATCCACCTTGAAGTAACTAGTATTTTCTGTTGATTTTGTGTCCTTCTAAATCTTTCTCTAAATGCATCCAAATATATATAACCAAAGCATTTGTACCCCCACAATATTCTGAAATTTAAAAATTAAAAAAAATTAATTAGTTAAAAAGAAAAAACAAATATATATACACTCACAGAGTTCTGAAGCTCCCCAGATACATAAGGGCAGAATGTGAAGGGTGGGGGTCATTGAGGAAACGCTATCCATGCTAGCCTGAGGCAAACCCAAATCCTAAAAAGAATCCTATTCAAAGGGGAAAAGGAGAGAGAAATGCAAAAAGTTTGCAACCAGGGAGAAGGAAATGAACACAGCAGCACAGAGAGATGAAGAATATGTTTCTGAAAATTGAACCCATAAAACAGATGAAAATTTTGGGCAAATCTACTTTCTACTCTCAGTGGAATGGGAAGAAGGACAAGGATTCCAAAGACAAAAGTTTGGAAAATGAGTTCCTATAACAACAGATTGAGTTAACAAAACAATGGGCAGTACTAAGAAAAAACATTAAGGAAACAAAATGCTATTGCAACATTTTAAAAATGGGGTAAGAGGCAATGAAGAACTGATTCACCATTGAAGAAACCCCAATCAGCCAGGTAGAGGGTCCTTGAGGAAAAATAATGCAGAATATAGAGGCAAAGGACAAAGGAATGAGGAAAACCACAGAGAAAAGATAGCAGAGATTCGGTGTAGGATAACTGGTGTTCCTAAAGAAGTGACCAGAACAAAGTAGACAGAAACAACATTCAAAACATAAAAGAAGACATCTCTCCCAATATAAAAGAGCCCACCAAGAAGAAGAAAAAATAAGACAATACCAAGGCAAATTCTGATAAAATTATTTCATTTTCGGTATAAATAAAAATGTCTGTGAATATACATGCTGAAAAAGAAGGGCTCTGACTTTTCTGCCAAACAATTCACTGCCAGAAGACAAGGCAGGTTTTAAAGGAATAAGAAGAACATGGTCCCAAATTTCAAGCCCCCAAGTTCCAAGCCCAGTTAAGGTGCCAGTCGCCTGTTAAGGAAACAGACAAGGTGTTATGAAACATCAGGGAACTTGAGGAGGAGATCGCTTAAACACTCTTTCTTAAGAACTAGGTGAATAAGTAAATATTTCTGAACATGAAAGTTGTGTCATAGAGAGGCTGGCGTGAGGGCCAAATCCACCCAAATTCTAAATATGGAACGAAGACTAGATAACCACGAGAAATATAGTTATAACACAGAAGGAAAATATTAAATTCCTTGACAAAGAAAGGCACCTAATACAAATGCTAATAATTTCATTATAATACACCGAGTTGAAAATTCAGGATGCACAAATCTGGTGCAGGGGATTTGGAATTGAGACACAGGAGGCAGTGAGAGGAAGTAAAAACGTGCACTTTTCCCTGTCGTTCATAGAGAGAGACAAAGGACAAGGCCTTACTTCTAAAATTGGTGATTTGGGGAACCTAGGATTAATCAGGTTATCCAATTACTAATAGATCTAAAAGCAGAATTTATATAGTCACTAAATTACTTTAAAAATTATAAACTGTACAGCAAAAGCTAAAAAGCAAATAATACTGCAATGAATCACAACAAAAACCAAAATAACCTAACAAAATCTTAAAACAACAGAAATTGTTACGACAATAAATGATAATGGGATAAACACAAATATTTTTAAAAACTTAACTTGAATTAAAACAGAAAATTCGCTCCACAATGCCTACAAAACACTTAAGGAACATACAATAAAACAATTTGGAAGGAGTATAAGAGGACCAAAAAAGATGTTCCAGGGAATATGATCACGAAGAAAGCAGAGCCACAACGTTAACATGAGACAAAGCAGAATTCTGTCAAAAATTCAAGCATCATAAAAGTCCGTTGCCATTTCAATAGCTCCACTATCTAATGAAAGAAAATTTTCAATTCTTTTTACAAATTATGCAGAAGTCAATATAAAAAAACAGACAAAGCACAAAATGGAAGACTACAGACCCAATTAGGAATACATGTGCAAAATACTAAATAAAATAATAGCAAATAAACCAAATAGTACATTAAAAGAAAAAATTGTGATGAAGCAAGGATTATTCAAAATTTGATAGGCTGTTAATATAAAAAAGTCTCAATAAATGCCTAAGAAATAATTTTTAAAAGCAACATCTATTCCTGATAGCAGTGTTTCATAAAATAAGAATAGAAGGATATTTTTAGAACCTAACAAGAAAGTTTCCACGTGCACCTCAAGTGACTGTTGGTATCATGCTCAAAGGGTAAACACTTAGGGGCATTTCCATCAAATCAGAGAAAAGACAAAGGAGGTTGGTTTTACCACTGCTTTTGTACTCTCTTCTGGAAGTGCCACCGAAGTCACTAGGCAAGAGAATGAAACAAGAGATATAAATATAAGGAAAAGCAGCAAAATGATCAATATTTTAACATTTTATAATTTTCTACCTAGAAAAGAAAAACCCAAGAAAATGAATTAACAGCCTGTTAGAAATAATAATAGATTCAGTAAGGCTTAAAAATAAATATGTTAAAATCAATAGTTTTCTTAGATTCACAACAATGACCAACTGGAACACATAACAGATTTTTGAAATTTCATTCATGCCAGCAATAAAAAAGCAAAAGATACCTAAGAATAAACTTTTAAAATGTGTATGACCTATATGAAAAAAGAACAACTATTTAAGTCTCCTGAGAACAGGAAAAAGGAGAGAAAAAGAGTGTGTGTTTGGATAAGAGTACTTAATTGGGGGTAAATACTTTTAGAAGATAATTTGGCAGTGTTTACCAAAATGGCAAATGAGCGTACCCATTTATTCAGCAAATCCGCTTCCAAGGACCCTGCAGAAATCCTGCCACAAAGTACAAAATTACTATATGTAAAATGACTCAAGAATTTTGGCCTCAGCAACTGGGTAAATAGTCATGCAGCTTCCAAAGTTAGCAAAGTTTATCAAATTGGGAGATTATCAAATAAATGCCTTAAAAAGGGCTTAGCCTTTGAGTTGGCAATTTTATTCCTAGGAATTTATTCTTAGGAAATAACCGTGGTCATGCTCAGAGGGAGTTTCTGGGACATTAATTGCAGTGGTGTTCATGATAATGAAAAAATGCAAACAATGTAAATGTTTAACAATGAAATATTGTGGGGCACTTGACATTTATACAGAAGAATATTCGATGATGTGGAAAAATATACATGATTATACTGTAGCATGAAAAAATCATATTATAGGACAGTATGTTCTGTTATGTATAATGTAATTGACATTTTGTTGAAAAAAACTATCTGGCTACACATAAGATTACAAAATAGTGTAGAAAGATACATACCAGTTGTGGACAGTAGTTGTCTGTGGGTTGCAGGGTTCTGCATGATTTTAAATTTTCTTTCTGTCTATATTTTCTGGATTTTCTCCAATAATCATGTTTTACTTTTGTATAATAAAAACTGCTTTAAAATGGTTTTTTCTTCTGTGCAAAGCTCCAAAGGAATGCAACCTGCCATCCTGATTGTGCTTAGAGTGCTTTGTGATTTCTGAAAAGACCATTTTCCTCCAGGGGCACTTGCCCTGGAGGGGCAAGTGCATAGTTTATTTGTACTTGAAGTAAATACACGTGTTTTATGTGTATTAACTTCTTTCACATTCATGACAGTGTCATGAGGTAGGAGCTATTATTAACATAATTTTTAAAATGAGGAAACATGGCACAGAAAGGCTGAGTATTTTGCCGAAGGTCACACAGCTAGTTGGCGTGATGGTAGGATCTGAACCCAAGCAGTCTGGCTTCAGAGCTCATGTTCTTACCCTCCCCTCGATACCAGGCGAGGCAGCCCAGAGCTGCAGATGGCAGGGCCCAGGTGGCAGTCACAGATCCCACAGGTAAACTGGCCATGAGATCACAACCACAGCCTTGTTCCTCTCCGCCTTCACAGCAATTCAAGGAGTTAAGTGTTCATTGTCCCCATCTTATAGATAAGAAAACT
Organism: Daubentonia madagascariensis; assembly: GCA_023783475.1. Lineage (NCBI taxonomy): Eukaryota > Metazoa > Chordata > Mammalia > Primates > Daubentoniidae > Daubentonia > Daubentonia madagascariensis. The sequence goes on along the minus strand of JAKFHU010002136.1, from coordinate 26,146,888 downwards.
GAGAGTTCAGTAACTAGTCTAGGATCACACAGCGCTCACACCAGGCCACATGTCACCCTGGCTCTCCAATATCTGGCGCATGGGCAGTGCCCACCTAAGGTTAAGTGAGTGAGTGTGTGAAGGAAGGAAGGAATGGGTGGATCTAGAACATTCCCTGCCCATCAGTCTGATGCAGGGGCAGGCAGGCTGTGTGGAGGGGCTGTAAGCTGTAAAACCTCCTTGCTATGAGATGGGGCATCAAGTCAGGTGTGGGGCTCTGGGGCACTGAGGACAGGCCCAGGGCAGAGGTGAGTAGGGCGGGGAGACAGGTTCTCTCGCAGTTGCAGGTGGCATGGAGAAGGGACTGCTTCCCTGGTTTTGACACAGTCGCCTCCAAGACAGAGCCGACCCTAGTCACATAGGATGAGCTTTGGAGTCACAACGGTCAGGGTTTCCCACCTCTGTGTGTGGCCCTGGCCAAATGAATTACCCTCTCTGAATTTCTGTTTCCTCTCCTGTAAAATGGCAGTGCCAGTCCCCAGCCCAAAGGGTGCTGTGAGGACCACATCGAGGGGCAGATGTGAAATCACCTTGCAGGCAGCACACGCTCCTTCCCATCCACACCTGCTATGGACGAGTGGCCAGACCAGGGAGGTGATGTCCAAGCAGGTTCTAAGTGGCTGCTTCTAAGAGAGCTGCACAGTCCTTGAACTGTGCCCCTTGGCAGGCGGGATAAACCAGGGGCAAGTGTCCCCCCCACCCCCGCAACTGGTGCCTCAGTTTCTCCATCTGTAACACATGATCTCAAATCTTCTCCAACTCTGACCTTCTGGATCTCAATATTCACTGGCCACACCAGGCAGAGGAAGAGTCATGAGCCTCCCTGACCATAGGACCCTCAGAATGAGCCACAGAGAGGGGAAATGCCCCTCCCAGTGTCCACTGACAACAGGTCAAGAGGACCCCAAACTCTGACCATCTGACTCCTACATCCAGCTCTCAATGTCTGGGCTCCAAGTAAAGGAAAGAACACCAGATTGAGAGTCACTACACAGCAGGCCAGTCCTGGATCTGCCACCTAATATCTGTGGACTTTGGGCAAGCCACTTTATGTCTCTGATCCTCAATTTCTTTATCCACAAAATGGGAAGAATAACCATTATCTCTTTTAGAAGAAAATACAGAAAATATTGTTGGAATAGAGAAGAATTTCTTAAACAATGTACATAAAGCATAAACCACAGAGGAAAATGTGACCACATTAAAACCCAAAATTTCTGTGACCAAAAAACACCAAAACCAAAATTAAGAGACAGGCTACAGGCTGGGAGAAAATATTTCCAACACATATAACTGACAAAGGATTAATATCTATAATATATAAAGAATTCCTATAATCCAATTTTTAAAAAAACAAATAGAAAAAGAGACAAAAATATCCACAGGCATTCACAGAAGAAATTCTAAAGCCCAATAAATATTTTAAAAATATGCTCAGCTTCACTGGTGACCAGGGAAATGCAAATTAAAGCAACTGACAGACTATTTCATAAACATCAGACTGGGAAAAAAAATCTAACAGTACCAAATGCTACAGAGGAGTTGGGGAAACAGGGTACCCTCCCCTTGGAGAGCAATTTGGCAGTATCTAGTGAAGCTGGAGATGTGCACGCCCTGTGGCTTTACGACCCAACAATTCCACTTTCAGGTAAACACCCTAGAGTAATTCTCATACATGGGCGCAGGATATTCACTGCAGCACTGATATTATTAGGAAGAAAAAGGGAAAACAACCTAAATGCCTACCCGTAGGGGATTGGCTAAATAAGTTTAAAAATGTTCTTACTCTAGAATATTCTATTAAGGCAAATGAACTAGATCTGCCTGTAAAAAGGTGAACAAATCTTAGAAGTGTATGTCAAATAAAAGTAAGTTTTTAAAAGACACATACACAATGCATGATTACAAAGGCCTGCCTAACAGTGCTGTGTATTATTTGTGATCATACACAGCGCAGGCAGTTTTAAACCATGAGCAGTGACAGGGGTTAGCTCTGAGGACTGTATCTATAATGTTTCATTTCTTTAAAAGAACTTTATTTTATTTTATTTCTTTGTCAGAGAGGGTGGATGCTGGGGGAGAGAATAAGAAACGAGGACGAACCACAGAAAATACGGCAAAACAGCAACATTTGCGAAACCTTGGTGGTAGATTTGTACGCGTTATCGTGTAATATTAATCTCTGTTCCTTTCTGGATGGTTGTCATATTTCCGAATTTGAAAACTTACTGGGATGATGGGAATGTTCTCTGTCCTGACTGTAGTGGTGGTTGTCATTGTAGTATGAACGTGGACATCTTTCAAAGCTTATTGAATTGGACACTTTAAGTGGGTGCATTTTATCATATGTAAATTATAGCCCGATGAAGTTGATTCTAAATGAGGGAACAATCAAGTGAGATGTTGGCTGGGGGACAGGCAGCCTCTCCTGCGGCACCTAGTTCCGGACGCGAGTGGAAGGTGGGAGAGATGCCACAGACTCTGGGTCAGTCTTGAGGGTCTGTCCCCAAACCAGGGCCCTCAGGCTGCCCTGGACCTCTTGGCAGAGGGGACACCCTTCGCTTTGGGGTTCAGAGTGGGCCGGACTCATGGTTTGCTGAGTCTAATTTTAGAGTTTGGTGGGTGGAGGAAGAGCTGACTCTGCTTCTGCAAATGAGTTCATCATGTTCCTTGGCACCTCAATGTTCTCTCCATTTAATTTTTCAGAAGCACCAACAAATCAGAAAAGAAGTCTGCCCTGAAATTGCTATTTGGATGAACGTGACATTTGTAGGCCGGCATTGGAGACTGGAGGAGCTGATGTGTTTGCAGCTCACGATGGCATCTCATAGCCTAGACTACCAAACGATGCACATGCTTGTCGGGGGGAGCAGTTACCTGGAAGGAAAAATATGGCTGAACAGACAGGCTGTCCCCGAGGCAACGAAGGAAAGAGGAAGGAAGGGAGGCCAGGCAGGCTGGCTAAAATTTACCTAGCACTTGCTACATGCCAGGCCCACGGTCTCATTCCATCCTCAAAACACAGATTGTCACCTCCATGCTAGAGATGAGGAAACAAGCTCAGAAAGGGGGATGTGTTATTTTGCCAAGAACACAAAGCTAAGAGTAGCAAGGCTGGATTTGTCCCAGTCTAGTGATGTCAGATTCCTTACACGATGCCTATAGCCAGAGAAGGAGCCCAGTACATATTTCTCTTTATCTTTCTGTCCCTCCTTTTTCTTCCTTCCTGAGGAAACTGAGGCCCAGAGAGATGAAGGGATGTGCTTAAAGTTATCAAGCTGTTTTGGGGACAGAGCCAGGACTAGCCGGGGTGACTGATTGGATGGTGAAGCTGAGGAAGACAGAAGGACCCAGAATGAGTTGCGGGTTTCTGCCTTGGGTGTCGTGCACAGAGGAGGCGCCTCCACAGAAAAGGGGCTGCCAGAGGGAAGGTGTGAGATTTGAGGTACCTTTAGAACAATCAAAAGGAGTCCTGAGACAGCCAGGCTTCCAGTTCTAGACTTGAGGAGAGAGCTAGGCTAGAAAGCTGGAGATCCCCCTACAAAGGAGCCTCATTGTGATTAGACTTTCTTCTCAGAGTCTAGGATGACCCCTCAATGCAAAAAGTCTTAAGGACATCAGACAGCCCGACAGCCATGGGGAGAGAGGAAATCATAGACAACAAGATAAAAACCAAAAAGGCCACTCACACGGAGACAGTCATTGAAGGGGCCAATGGTCATTCCCACCTGCCCATGTCCTCAAGACATGACTGGGTCACGCTGATATTCAAAATTGTGAACCTCACATCAATAAAACATCAATGTTCAGCACCTTACATTAAATAAGGCAAGATGACTAATTTAACTTGACATCAATTCCCATTCCCTGTCAAACCAAAATGGTGTTTAAGGGAGTAAATTTTAGTTTCTAATAATGTTCACCTGGGTGAGCCTCCTTCAGGGAGAGGCTGTATGGGAAGGAATATCTCAGAACAATTTTTTTGTTTGTTAACAGTAGAACGCTTTTTGCAAGCGTAACCTTACCCAGAGGTCAACCATATAAACCAGGAGCTTAGTCCTTCTGTTTCCCCTTCCACAGTTCCTAGTGTTCCTTGGAACACAGTTTGAAAACCACTGAGCATACCTAAAAAGGTTATTTTACAGATGGGTAAACTGAGGCCCAAAGAAAGGAAGGAACTTGCCCAGGGCCACACAGCAGTATAGCAAAGCCCAGGCTAGAGCTGTGGTCTGGGGCTAAGTCCCAGATTTGGATTTAATGAAATCTGAAAACATAAAGGCTAGTAGAGAATATGACCCCATACTTCCATCCCAGCAGAGAAAGATGAAGCCCAGAGATGTTAAGTAACTGGTTCTGGTCACACAGTAGAGACAAGGAGCAGCATAACCTCTGCATAACCTGAATGAAGTGGTCCAACCCACGGTGGAGCAGAAAAAAGGTACAGGCTAAAAACTTCCAGCCCATGGTGAGCCAACACTTTTGTTAGATTTCTCCCATTTTCAATAGGCACAGAAGAAAACCACATTTGTATATCATTGCACTTACAATAATACCTGCTTTTAACGATGGTGAGTTTTTGCAGTTGCTTAAAAGTGAGATAGAAAATAATAGTAAAATTTAAAAACATTGGGTAGTTGTTGCAATTAAGTTCAATTAAATGTGCCCTTTGGTAGGTATGGTGAACAATGTCTTGTAAAATCCAATTTCTCTGACAAACACACTCACCAGCATGCAACAAGGAGGCTATTATTTCATTTGTTGAAAAGGAGTGCAGTGTAGTGGAAAAGACACAGAATTTAGAGTCAAACAGATCTGATCCACATCCACTCCCAGTCACAGATGAGTGGAAGCCCCTATAAAGTGGGCATAATAATACCTAGTTCAATAGGCTGCCAGAGGATTAAATGAGATAATGCACAGGGAAGAGTGATTTGAAAATGTGCCCCAAATAGTAATTACAGCCACTTTTGAAATATAAAATTGAATGACTAAATTATTTTGTGAGGTTTTCTTTGAAATTATCTGAAACATCCAAGGGAAGATGGTAAAGCAAATGCAGGCTTACTAAATGTCCCTCTCCCCAAATCGGATAGAATGATAACAATAAATAAAAAGAAATTTAAAATGACCAAGAATAGCAGTTTGGAAGCTAGGGGTGGGGCCTGCTATGGTTTGCATGTATGTGTCCCTCCAGAATTCATTTGTTGGAACTTAATCCCCACTTGTGTGTCCCACGCTTTGATCTTGGACTTCCCAGCCTCCAGAACTGTAAGAAATAAATCTCTGTTCTTTATAAATTACCCAGTCTTGGGTATTTTGTTATAGCAGCACAGACAAAGACGGGGCCCAATGACATGGGTCAAATTTTGAAAAGTATCTTCCTGAAAAAGTAAAGTTTAGACCAGATTTGAAGGAGACTCTGAGAACTGATATGCAGGTCCTCTCCGCAATGGTGAAATGTTGAATGAAATTCAGGAGAACCTCATGAAATCCCTCCATTTGGTGCGATGGAGACAGGGAGAATGCACAGCCCAAGAGAAAGGCCCAAGAAAATGTCTAGCACAGTTTCTCCACCTTGCCCTACTGATACTTTGGACCAAATAATTCTATGTTGTCAGGGGCTATCCTGTGCAGCGTGGGATGTTTAGCAGCACCTCTGGCCTCTACCTGCTAGATGCCGGCAGCACCGCCCTCCCAAATTGTGCCAACCAAAGATGCCTCCAGCCTTTGTCAAATGTCCCCTGGGGGTGGGGGGACAAAATTGCCCCTAGATGTGAATCACTGGTCTAGAAGACCCTCCCTTACCCTAGAAAGTAGCAAGTTGGCCAAACCCAGACAAACCCATGACACCTGCCTCTAGCTGAGAGGGGAGCAGAACCTTTTCAAGGAGATAAACACCAGAACAACACTGACAACAAACAAAGCCTTTACAGAACAGAGAGCAAAAACAAAATCTCCCGTGGAAAAGGTAGCCCAGGGGATAGATGTGGAGTGGGAAGAATGACCCACTTGGCCTCTGTCCCTCACTGTGAACACACAGAGAAGACGGAATCCCTAGAATTTGGTCTCACAAGAAGGCAAAGAGCTTGGCTGCACTGATGGCCTGAAATTGATTGTTCTTATGGAAAAGATGTGTCCTCCAAAGACGGTCTCTCTCTGGAGCTGGGGACCACCTGAAACCAAAAGTGTCCCCCCTCCCCACCACCCCCAATTGCATGTGCCCCAACCAGGCAGAGTGACTCCCCCGCAGGGCTTCAAGCCTCTTGCTACATACAGAAAGTCATAAAAATTTCTCTCATTACCATAGCCCAGGGCCCCAGCACCTCCTCCCCTGCCTTCCAGGCAACAGAAGAGCAGACTTTAAACTGAAGATCAGAAGGGATGCAGAGAAGAGCCAGGTAAACAGGGGAGAAAGTTAGGGAGATGCCAGCGTTCTATATAAATCAGGTATTATACACCTGACAAGACCGCCTGGTTCAAAGATAATAAGCTGGAATAACAACAGCAACATCAAAATGACATCAAAGCTATGGAAATTTAAAAAAAATAATAGTAAAGGAAAGGAAGAAAAAGATCTTGCTAAAGATAAAGATTCCAATTTGGAAAAAGACATGGCCCAGGAAACAGGAAAAAAAAATTAGATCACAAATGTATCACGGTCTCAAAGAAGCCAAAGATGAGATCATAATTTAACAGGATCAGATTAGAAGAATTGCAGAGCCAAGGTAAGAAGTTATGAGCCAGAATAATACCATTATGCTCCTGTTAAATAGATAAGAAACAGCAAGCACAAAACTGACAGCAGCAGAAAAATGGGAGAATTAAAGACAGGCTGTAGAAAAAAATCACACAAAATGCAAAGGAAAAGGTCGAAGAGTTAGAAACAGTTTCGAGAAGGTAATTGTTACGTACAACAGACCATGGAGGTAAACATAGATGAGTAGCATCCTTAAAGGACAGAACAGGACACAAATATATCATAAAAATGATCCATCATATAATGAAGGAGAAATACTGAACTTAAGGATTGAAAGAGTATGTGGCTTTCAAAAAACATCATTAGGGAAAGATGCAAATAAAGATATATCGTGATGAAGATGTTCAACTTAAGGCATTAAAGAGCTATATAAGCACCTAGTCGGGAATACCAAATTATCAGTTAAAGGAAGAATATCAGACTGCCCCCATGGATTTCTCTATATTAATATTTGATATCAGAAGACCAAAGTAACATCTGCAAAATTTTGAGGGAATAAAAGTATAACTTAAGAACTTTATATCCAATAAAGTTTTGTGGGTTTTTTATTTTTGTAATTGTTTTTTAGCTTTTATTTTCTTTCCTTTTTAAAAAATTCATTGTCTATATTTAAGGTATACAACATAATGTTTTGCTATACATATACCTAAAGAAACGATTACCACAATCAAGCAAATTAATATATCCATCATCTCCCATAGTCACTTTTTTCTGTGTGTGGTGTAAGTACCTAAATTCAGGGACTATAGGATCCACCAACACTTAAAAAACACTTAAAAAAATGTTTTTTGATACTAAAACCCAGACAGCCAAAAAATAATTCAAAATAAAGAAGTCAGGAATAGGGAAGCTATTGAGGGATAGGTCAAGCAGTGAATCCTGTATTTTTTAAAATATAAAATTAAGCCCCCATAACTGTGAAACTTAATTTTAAGTCAACATTATAAATCCTCAATGAAAATCTATACTATGTAAAAATAAACAATAAAAATAGAATACCTACAATGGACTGTGATAAAAATCTCAGACTGTAACAAAATTGAAATAAGGAAGAAGTATGAATCCACAGATTTTTGTCATCTTTTATGGTAGAGTCACTACATACTATTATACACTGTTTTGTATCTTGAGCTGACAAAAAAGCAAGAAAGAGGCGTTTAAATACATCTCTTTTTAGAAAGTAAAAACATATGATAAACTATATCAGTAACTGATCAGTTGAGGTGGGGGCAGGAGGAAGTGAGAGGGAAGGAAAAGAATTGGGAAAAAATTGAAAAAAAAAGATTTTCAAGGACCTACCAGGCAAATGTAAGCTCAAAAAAATCCAGACCCACAGTATTAATATCAGACAAGGTTGAACTGAAACCAAAAATGATTAAATGAGACAAAGCATCACCCATAATGATAATGCCTGTAAAATACAATGAGAATAATTATCATGACACTTTATGTCCCAGATAATGTAGCATCGAAATACACGAAGCAAAAACTCCAGATGAAAACACTGTGAAATCAGTAGAAACACAAGAGCAGGAAACTTTAACTCCCTTCTCTCGGTTTTTGACAGGTGAAATAATTAAGGATAAAAATGACTTAAATAATATAATTAATAATATTGATCAAATATGTATGTATATGATATATTAAACTCTGTCCACAGAGAACAGAGACTATTCCTTTTCTTCACATGCCAATGGAATACTTGCCATGTGCTAGGCTGCAAAGGAAACTCAAAAATTCTACTATAAAAGTAGATATATTACAGTTGACAAACTCAGACTCTGATGCCATGAAAACATAAATTAATAGTAAAGGCAAACCAAAAATTAGAAATTAAGACATTTTCTCCCATCAAAAACTGGCTCAAAGAAAAAAATGAACTTAAACAGCCAAAGCTGTATTCAGAAGAAAATTCATAGGTTTAAACAGTTATATTTCAAACAAATGATAACCAATATGTTCTCAGGCTGCAACAGTCTGTGGCCATGAAGTAATTTTAAGATCCAAATTACTATGACTCTTAGCCACCCATCCCACTAACCATAGTCCATCCTTCTACCAGGTTCTCCATAAAAGCAATTCTGGGAACCCCTGAGGAATGCTTGATTTTATGGTCCAAGAGTTCCTCCTAATCATCAGCTCATCGTCCTTGCTCCCCACTTCTCTGCCTCCCTCTCTCCCTCCCTCCCTCCCTCTCTCCTTCTCTCTCTCTCTCCCTCTCTCTGTTCCTCCTCCTCCTCCTCCTCATCTTCCCTCCCTTCCTCCCTCTGTCTCTCCTGTTGGTTAGCAACCACAAGAGAGCTTTATGTGATGATGGAATTGTTCTGTACCCTGATTATGTGGTGATTACATGAATCTATGTATGTGTCAAAATTCATAGAACTGGCTGGGTGTGGTAGCTCATGCCTGTAATTCCAGCTCATGGGAGGCTGAGGCAGGAGGACGCTTGAGGCTAGGAGTTCAAGATCAGCCTGAGCAACATAGCAAGACCCCATGTCTACAAAAAAAAAAACAAAACAAAACTCAGCTGGGCATTGTGGTGCGTGTCTGTAGGGAGACACTGCTACTCGGGAGGCTGAGGCAGGAGGATCACTTGAGCCCAGGAGTTAAAGTTTGCAACGAGATATGATGATACCACTGCACTCTAATCTGGGTAACAGAGCAAGACCCTGTGTCAAAAAAAAAATTCCTAGAACTGTACATCGTACAAATAAAGTCAATTTTACTGTATGATTTTTTTTAAAATACAATTAAGGGAAAAAGATAGTATTACAGAGCATTTAGAAAGAAGAATTATTTGAATTTTTATATAAAGCAGGTAGCACCAAAAGCTGAAAACAAGAAAAAAGAAAATTGATCCCAAAACATTAATTACAGCAGTATGTTAAATAACTACCATAATCTATCCAGACAGGGGTTTGCACCAAGAGTACAAGGATGGTGCAATACTAGGAATTTATAAATGTCATTCACCATATCAATAGGTCAAAACTTAAAAAATGACAAGGTCATCTCCTTAGATGTCCCCCCAAAGGCATTTGACAAAATGAAATCTCCATTTCTAAAGAAAAGGTTAAAAATAGTTTTATAAGATGATTAAATATATATCTAGATATTTAGCTATCTATAGATAGCAATTGGATGGAGATATATTTACATCTCCCATAACCAGCATCTCGCTCAAAAGTTCAGCCATATGAGCATTTCTGATAAAGCAGAAATAGGATCAGGACATCCACAAGCAGATAAGAAAATAAAAGAAGATATAACTTTTGGAAAGGAAGCAGAAAAATATTTATGTATTATATAATCACTTGCCTAGAAAACCTGCGAGAATCAACTGATAAACTATTAGAAATAATATAATAATTTAATATAATACAATAATACAGGAATAATAATATAATAATTTAGGAAACCGTATATAATATAATAGCTTGGGAAAATGGCTCATTACAAAAATTTAAATAATAGCTAACATTTGTTAAGGACTTACTATGTAGCAGGGTCATTTCCATGAAATAGGTACTATTTTTATCCTTATGTTAAAAATGAGGAAACTGACGCTCAGAGAGGTGAAGTCACCTGCTTGTAGTCAAATAGCTTTGAATGTGAGAGCCAGGATGAAAACCCAGGTTGTCCTATTCCAAAGCCCATATGTTAATCACTCAGACTACTTGTTCCCAGTATACTTTCTCAGATAATGAGTAATAACTAGTTAGAAAATATGATGGAATAAAAGACTCATTTCCCAATAGCAGCAAAAACAAGAAAAGTCTTATGAAAGAACATAATAGGAAATGTGCAGAACCTACAATGCAGAGTAATGTAAAACACTGCTTTTAGGGATATAATATATACGAAAAGGCTGTATGAATAGTGGGATACCTTCTTTTATGTAGATCTAACATCGTAAACACATAAATTCTCCTTGAAATAATCTAAAATTTAATGCAATCCAAAATAAATCCTTAAAAACATTTTTTTGGGATCTTAACGAAATCATTCTAAATTTTGCCAAGAAAAATAAATGTATTGAGCTGTAAAAATCCTTCCAAAAGAACAAGGAAGGAGGATTGTCCTTACCAGGTATTAAAATGTATTGTAAAACTACAGTAATCAATAAAGTAGTGTGTTGCCTAAAGAGATAGACAAATGAGTGAAACAGAATGGAGAATCCAAATTAGACCCAAGTATATATTGAAGTTTAATTTATAGTAAAGGTGGCAGTTCAAATTAGTTAGCACATTATGGATTACACAATAAAAGATACCGGTATAATTGGCTAGCCATTGGGAAAAAAAATTCCCAAACTTCCTCCTAATACCAAAATATATTCCAGAGAGATCAATGACTTTTATATTTTTTGAATGATTAAAATGCTAGGAAAAATATATTTATATAACAATTGGGGAATATGAAACTGTAAAGAAGATGTTTTATTTTATCATGTAAAAATTTTAAATGGTAATAAATACTATAAACAAAATCAGAAGACAAATGTTAGCATAAAACCAAGATCCAAGGTCTCTACTGTACAAAAAATTCTTTCATATCAATAAGAAAATAGTTGAACTTAGTAGAACAATGGACAAAATAAATGAACAAGCCATTCAAATAAGAAATAACATGAAAAGGTACTCAACCTCGCTAATGATTAAAGAATTTAAATTAGCTGTACGTGTGGCTCACGCCTGTAATCCCAGCACTTTGGGAGGCTGAGGCAGGAGGATCTCTTGAAGCCAGGAGTTGGAGACCAGCCTGGGCTGTGAGGGAAAAATAGAAATTCACTAAAAACCTTTTACCCTGAAATGGACAAGCTATAGCCCTATGTATGTTAATTGCTTAATCTGCTTCTGTAAGACTGCTTGTCGCCACACCCACAGGAATGTTTGTGAAACTGATGTTATAAAGAAAGAAATTGAAATTGACTAACGCCTGTGGCTCATGCTCCCATAAACAGCTCCCCCTTGCAGCAGCTACCTTGTAAATTACAGTAACTTCCATATGTGTACACTTCCTGGTATAAGCTGCTCTGTACCACCTCCTTGCTCTTGAAGTATAAAAGACAAGTCCCCCTTACCAGGGGTGCTCAGAATTTGGCGAAGGATCCCCTCTGAGCCCGCCGGCGTTAGTAAACCTGATCTCTCTGCAACCTCGTGTACCTCTCGGTGTTTCTTTCAGCAACATGACTCCGGTTTTTGCCGTTACAGGGCAACATAGCAAGACCCTGTTTCTAAAAAAAATAATAATTTAAAAAATTAGCCAGGTGTGGTGGCACACACCTGTGGTCAGCTCCTTGGGAGGCTGAGGTGCGAGAATCACTTGAGCCCAGGAGTTCCAGGTTACAGTGAGCTATGATTGTGCCACAGCACTCCAGCCTGGGCAACAGAGTGACAGCCTGTCTCAAAAAAAAACAAAAAAGAATTCAAATTATAATATTGATTTTTTTTTTAATTGTAAGATTGGCAAAATTGAGGGATTGAAACTACTGAGGAGGGTTGGTGTGTGGAGGTGCTAGTGAGTGGCAAGGACACAGGGCTGGAGGTGGTGGGGGACTTGTACCAAAGTTGGGGGCCTGCAGCCTCATAGGGGAGACAGCTGGCTGAGGAGGCCGCCCCAGGTGTGGGCTGCCAGTCACAGCAGCCACTGTGCAGGGTGGTAGAGGATGCTGAGGTGGTGGGCAGAGAAGCCAGCAGGCAGGGTTGAGAGATGGGTTATACCAAGCAAATAAGCAAAGCAATGGAGTAAATACGTAAATATATTGAGGATAATGACAGCCAAGATTCCCACTGCCTAAGAAGATACTTACAAATGTAAAAGGGGAAGGCTAGAAAGAACATAAGGTGTCAGATTGGAATTGGAGATGTTGGTATGAACTCATGGTTCTATTACGTATATTTATGATACACACACACATATATAGATAGATAGATATGGAAATAATTTACAATGAATAACTGTGATGTGTGTGTACACACACACACACACACGCATATACCTAGAAGCAGTGACACCCCAGGTGCAACGAACATAGTGAGTACCCAGACGTTGGTTTTAAATATCATCCTCCACTAAAATGAACAAGGGCGACTTAAAGAAATGATTGATTCCACAGTTGAGGTAGAAAATGCAAGATGAGAAGATGAATCCAGAATATATCATTGTGCCAAAAAGTAAGGAAATGCTCAATGAATGATAGAGTCATAACAAAGGACACAGGAGCCACCGTGCTCTTGAAGGGGCTGCCACTAGCCAAATCTGGGATAATTTGAGCATCAAAATAGGTAATTACAGAAATCCATCATAAAATAGGAATCCACGAGCTCCTGTTGCTACAAATACATATACACATGCATAAAGGAAAAGGAAAATATTTTTCTTACAATAGAATACCAGCTAATACACTTAGAAGGAATAATGGGAATAGAAAATCACTATTTGGCAACCATCACTAAGGTGGCTAATTCGGGAGAAGTCGTCCATTGGAGATCATTTAACAAGGAACAGAATATTGGCATCATCTCAGAAGACCTCTCCACAACATACTGATCGATTACAAATGGGACATAAAACGTAAGAGTGGTGAGGTTAAGGTGGGGAAAAACCTGGCAGGCACCAAGCTGAGCAGGTGATCAGGGTTCACACCTGCAGGGGATGGGCTGCCATCCTGTGCCCCCTGAGATGATGCATTGATAACACAGCATCATCTCCATGGTCTTCCTGCCCAGGAAGCATGACCTGAGTGAGTCTAGACCAATGGATCTGGGTTGAGAGTCATCCTAGAGAATATAAGGCCCAGACCCTTTAAAATTGTTGAGGATTCAAAAGACAGGAGAAAATGGAGGAACTGCGCCAGCATGGAGGAAACTGAAAACACGTAAGAACTAAATGCAATACATATTCTGGGAGAAGATTCTGGCAGAGGGAAAAGACACATTGTTGGGACAGTTGAATGGGGACCATGGATTGGAGGGTGGTGTTTGTACTGATGTTGATTTCGGGATTTGTAGGAGTGCATGGGGATTATGCAATGAACTTGGTTTGGTGAAATACACACAGCAGTATTTAGAGATGATGGGATATTATGTCTTCAGCCTGCCCTCCAAAGATTTAGAAAAAGAATAATGGAGAGAGAGAGAGAGAGAGAGAGAGAGAGAGCAAGAATGTGGTGAAATGTTAAGAATTTGGGAATCTGGGTACGGCATATATGGTAGTTTTCTGTATTGTTCTAGCAACTTTTCTGTAAGCTTAAAATTATTTCAAAATATATTATCTCTTAAAATATTCAAAAGAACAAAAATCTTATCAGAAATGTTAGTAGAAAGAATTGTAGAAGCACCTTTGGTGTGTTTAAAATAGGTTTTAGTTTTCTTGAGTAAAGTGTAGTCCAATCTGCTAAATAAATAAATAAACAAATAAAATAATGTTAGTGAGAGAAGAGAAAGAGGGACTCTGTGAGGGTAGCTCGTATTAATAATTTGGTACAATCTATTCAAAGGGCAACTTGGCAATATTTATCAAACAAGCCTTTCTTTGAGTCTAAAAAATACATAAGGAAGTATGCAAAGATATATGTTATAAGGATGCTTGGTGCAGAATGGGTATAAGTTTGAAAAATTGAAAACAACTCAAGCCCCCATTACTGGTGATTGAAAAATTAATCATGTCCCTGCAACTTAGTTCTCAGCTACCCTGAAACAATAAAGTATTGTTCAATGGACATACAAAGGTGTTTATAATATATTTTTGAAAAATAAATTCATGTATTCATTAATTTGATTGTTAGCTGAGCAAATATTTATTGAATCCTATTATGTATAAATTATTGGGCAAGTTATATTAGATTTATAAAGATTAAATAAAGCACACTATTTTCCCTTCCAAAACTCAAATTTTAGTTGAGGAGACAGACATATAGGCAAATAATATTTATGACATCTTAGGTGAAAAATACAAGTTGTAGAACAATTTTCATAGAATGTCATTTGGAAAAAAAAGAATTGTATAAATGGTAATGTGTGTGACTACATGCATGGGGACACAGAGCACAGCGTGATGTATTCTTATCCATTATTAGTGGTTTTCTCTGGGAATGAGTTAAAATGGGGCAAATTTCACTTTCTGTGGTGCTTGAAATGTTTACAATGAGCCTGTATTGCTTGTATAATCTGGGGGGATAAAAGCTATAAAAAGATCTATGATTAAGAAGAAATAAACAACGCAACATTACCTCAACACAAAGTAAGGAAAAGATTGGTCTTTGTCTCTAACACTGAGATGCAGCTTTGCCCCGGGAGAGATGGACCTAAATGATTATTAATTGCCATCAAAGGCCTCAGTGCTTGCCATGTCTGCAATTTAAAAAAGTAAACAAACATCTTGTTCTCAAGATAATCCCGCACTGTTTATATTTGGTCTTCCTGAGAAAGGACGTTTTGTGACTCACCAGGGCTGCAGGAAGGAGGGGGCAGCCCCTTCACAGTTCTCAGGTTTGCCCGCTGCTGCTGAGGCCTACACTGGGGGGGATCTGCTTCCTCCCCTCACCCCCATTTTAGCTGTGGAGGGGACAGTGGCCACGAACGCCTCACTATGCTGAAAAACCCTGGGGTCCAAGCCTTTCCCTGCTCACCCCTCACCCCATCAATGACAAGGATCTTAATGGAGGGGGTTGGTAGACTTGGATGTGGAAAAAAAATTACATCTGTCTCTTCACTAACGTCTAACTGAAATTTAGCATTTCCTTCCCTTGTGAATGTCAGCAACAAACCACAGTCATATTAGCAGTGTCCTTGACTTTGTCACCAAGAGAAATCACAGATATTCTCCTATCACATTGCTACTATCTCGAAAGATCCTTTGCACTCATCACTGCCTCAAAATTATGATACTAATTAGACCTGTTCCTAGCTCATGTTATTTAGTGCATTAATAAAGAAGTACATTTATTACTATGTCAAAAGTGTGGTTTTTAAAACATATTTTGATAACTATATTTCAATATAATTAGAATCCTTTGGAATCTAATATATTTTATTTTATACATTTAAAGGATTTGCTCAGAGAAGAGGTTCATGGCTCAGAAAGGTTAGGAATCTTTGATCTTGAGGTTTGCAAGGGATCAAGAGTCCCAGGAGGCCTTACAGATGTCTCCCAAACCCCACTAACAGCCAGCCTTTTACAACTAGACACCATTGACACGAAAGCCTGAATTTTCACTTTCTCCTAAGAAATACTGGCAATACTGGGCCTGCCTCCCCTCCTGGGATCTAGCCCCTGGCATGAGGCTGCTCCTCCAACCAGGCATCCTTTCTCTAGTGCCCAGGCCCTGGCATGCCCCACCATTCACAGAGTGCCACAGGCCCCTCCAGCCATGAAATGTCAGACCCATGTGGCCAGATCTACTTGTTTGTCTCCTGGGTTCCCTGTAGGCCTGTGGTCCCCAACCCTGGGCTGCAGACCAGTACCGGTCCATGGCCTGTTAGGAACCGGGCTGAGCAGGAGGTGAGTGGTTGGCAAGCAAGCGAAGCTTCATCTGTATTTACAGCCGTTCCCCATCTTTTGCATCACTGCCTGAGCTCCGCCTCCTGTCAGATCAGCAATGGCTTTAGATTCTGCATTGTGGTGAGTTGTTTAATTATTATATGTTACAATGTAATAATAATAGAAATAAAGTGCACGATAAATGTAATGCACTCAAATCATCCCAAAACTATCCCCGCCTCCACCCTGGTCCATGGAAAAATTGTCTCCTATGAAACCAGTCCCTGGTGCCAAAAAAGTTGGGGGCCACTGCTGTAGGCATTTGCTTTTATAACTCCTGATCTAAGTCCACCTGCCCATTTTCCAGGTGCCATAGCTGTGGTCTGGGAGCCAAGATCACAGAGCTAAGTCAGTGGCACCTGCAGAATCACCCTTCACCCCCAGCCCGTTCTGCTCACCGGCCAGGCTGCTCTCCCAGGGGCACCCCAGGCTCCCTCCCTTATACTCCACAGGAGTTTTCAGGGAGGGGATCTAGCCGCAGATCCCTATAGACCTGCCTTGGGATCTTGGATGATCACTGCACTGTCCTGAGCCTTAGTTCCCTCATCTGGAAAATGGGTACGGCTTTACCAGGTGTGGGACAAGGCACAAAATTTAAGGAGGCTCACTGGCCCCACCCTAGATGTTCCCTGCTGTCCAGGATGTAATGAGGTCCACAGGAGAAGAAGAATGGGGAAGAAGTGCGTGTGGGCATGGGAGACAGTGATGCCCACTCTGCTGTGCTCTTTCAACACATCCTTTCTGCAAAGCAGAACTTGCCCCCCATCCCTCTTAAGCTCCCTTGTGCCTTCCTACTCACCCGTGTCGCTGCCCTGGACCAGTGGCCACATGCGTCTGGATGTGTTCACCCATGTAGAGGCAGAGTGTGACTTGCTACAATTGCAGGAGAAAATAATTGGGCCCCAGCACCTACTAGAATCTTAAGTGTCCTTTGACCCAGCAATTCCACTCCTAGGAATCTGCCCACATGAATAAAAGCTGGGTGTGTTAAGATATTTATAAAAGGATGTTGGCTGCAGTCTTGAAGGTGAAAGGAGATCAGAACTGCCAAAGGGCCCATCCCAAGGAAAGAAGCTGGATAAATTGTGGCCCCACCGTCCTGTGGAATTCTTTTTTTTTTTTTTTTTTCTTTGAGGTAGAGTCTCGCCCTGTGGCCCCGGGTGAAGTGCAGTAGCTTGCTGCAAACTCAAACTCCTGCCTCAATTCAAGTGATCCTCCTGCCTCAGCCTCCTTAGTAACTGGGACTACAGGCGTGTGCCACTATGCCCGGCTAATTTTTCTATTTTTTGTAGAGACAGGGTCTCGCTCTTGCTCAGGCTGGTCTCGAACCCCTGAGCTCAAGGGGCCTCCCAGAGTGCTAGGATTACAGGTGTGAGCCACCGCCCCGGTCTGTCCTGTGGAATTCTATTGAGCACCCGCTCAGAATGGGGCATCTGTGCACATTTCCACATGTGCAGCTCCAAGACCAGCTGATCAGTGAAGAAAGCAAGACACAGGCCAGTATTCAAGTGCAATGCCATTGCCTGCTAAAAATAAAGAAGCACGTGTGTGTTGCGAGGGAGGACTATTAACACGCCTGTCCCCACCTCTCCCCCATCTTGGGTAGAAAGGACTCCTTTTCCCCACTGCAACCTCCATGAAGACCCCAGACCTGCTCTTGGGCTACTGTAGGGGAGGTGGGAGGGACTTTTGGGTGGTAAAGCAGCTGCTGCTCTGTGGCAGGGCATGTGTCTCTCCCTGTACCCAGCTAGTGTTGTGTGTATATATCTGTATGCTTATGCACCAATGGGACTAAGATCAGACAAGCCAGCAAGGGTGTGCGATGGACTGGTCTCTATAGTTACCCCAGGGCAGGATGACATGGTCTCTCATTTCATACTTTATATTTTCCTCAAGTGATGAGGGAATGACACACATCTTTAAAAGTGGCATGGAAAGGCGTCCACGGATCACTGGGGGTGGGGGGACAGTTGCAGAATAATAGGATTATTACTTTTAAAATGGCATAGTCTCCTGTCTCCTTAGATGGATATACCATGACACACATCAAGTTTTTCATTCTATTAATAGCTGCTTCCTGGCAATGGGACAGGGAAGGGGCAGGGCATGCGCTCTGGACCTGCCTCCCCTCTGGGGAAACGTCGGTGCGAAATCACAGCATGAAGCATTGAGCACAGGACTTGGCACCTAAAGAGTCCTCAAAAAAAATTTAGTGTTTGGTGCAGCTAGCAGAATGGCGTACTTTGTGGAATAAATATGGTGCTTCACAGTGGCCTATACCAATGATCAATTCTTAGAAGTTTTATACAATAAAAATACATTATCATTAAAACTAGACTTAACTCATTTTTACAGTGGATGATTCAGAAGATTACATATTGTTAAGAAACAATTCCCTTGGCCTCAGAGACATCGTGTGCTCCTGGTGCTTCTTCCGTGTCAGCAGCCTCCCCTGAGTCTCCTGTGCTCGTCCATTCACACTCAGCTGTTCACCCACACAGCATGGGTTTATAGAGTTCTTGTTTGTCAGGCACACTCCTCGGTGGTAGAGACACAACTGCAAACAAAACAGACTAAATTCCCTGTCCCTGTGGAGTTCAATTCTAAGTGGGGACAACACACAGTGAACCAATGAGTTAAATACACAGGTGGTGATAAGTACCGTGGAGGAAAACAAGGAAGGGAAGAGGAATCAGGGATGTGGCAGTGAAGAGGGAGTTGCATTTCTAAACTGGTCATCAGGGAAGGTCTTTGAGCAAAGACCTGGAGTTGAAGAGGAAACAAGCCATGTTGACATCTGGGATGGGGAAGGGTGTTCCAGGCAGAGGGAACGGCAGGTGCGAAGGCTTGGAAGCTTGAGAGAACACGTAGCAGTTGAAAACCACATGGGAGGTTAATGTAGCTGGAGCAAAAGTGGTGGGGCCAGTGGTGAGAAACGAGTGTGGAGAAGTCGGGGCCTTGTCAGGAAAAGCCTTGGGCCTCGGGCTAATAAACCGGGGCCCCACCCTGAGGGAGCTGGGGGGAAGTTACTCCCTCACACTCTGGGGCGGGGGGCTGGAGGCAGAGTCTGGTGACAAGGCTGTTCTAATTATTGGATGATGACTAAAGTGGCTGGGAAGGGGGTACCTGATACTGGCACATTGGTTTCCTGTGGCTGCTGTAACAGATTACCATAAACATGGTGGCAGAAAGCAACAGAAGTTTGTTTTCTCACAGCTCTGGAGGCCAGAAGTCTGAAATCATTATCACTGGGCAGAAATCAAGGTGTCAACAGCACTGTGCTCCCACTGGAGGCTCCAGGCCAGAGTCCATTCCTTGCCTCTCCCAGCATCTAGTGGCCATCGACATTCCATAACTTTTAGCAGGATTGTTCCAATTTCTACCTCCCTGGTCACATTGCCACCACTCTGTCTGTGTCAAATCTCGTTCTGCCTCTCTCTTATAAGGACAGCTATGATTGTATTCAGGGCCCATAAATTCCCAGATAATTTTCCCATCTCAAAATCCTTAAGCACATCTGCAAAGACCATTTTTGCACATAAGGTAACGTTTAGAGGTTGCAGGGATTAGGACCCGATAACTTGGGGGCTGTTACTCAGCCTACCGCGGGGGTGGAAGGTAGATTGCCCAGACCCGGACATCACCCCAGCCAGGCCCCCCACATGGCCGCTGATGGCATCCACGTTGCTAAGTCCCCTGGCTGGCCCCAGTCCCGGTCTTACCCGGCCTGTACCAGCACAGCTCTCCTGCTTCTCCTGCAACCACCGGCTACTCCTGCTCAGGGCCCTGGGGCTCAGCCCTGGGGACCGTCCAGACTGTGACTTTGTATCCATCTACATGCCAGCGACGCCAGCCCAGACCTCTGTCCCCAGCACGAAGCCCATAAACCCAACTGTCTCTCCACATCTCCACTCGGATGTCTAGAGGGCCTTTCAACCCCACGGGCCCAAGGCTGAACTCCCCGATCTTCCCCCAAGCCTGCTCCACCCATTGCTGACTGTGAGACTTTGAGTGGGTTCCCTGGCTGCACCTCAGTTTCCTCATCTATAAAATGGGGACAGTCACTGTACAGCATCCCACACCATGTTGCTGAGAGGAATAAATAATATACTACTCAGAGCACCGAGTGTGTGGCAGATGCTCCTGTCTCCTTTCCAAGGGCAGGTGGAGGGCCCCAGGAAGCTGGCCCCAGGACTGCAGTTCACCTGCAAGCCCCAGGACCCCCGAGGCTTGTGTGGCCAAGTCTTCCAACCCCCTTCTCCAAGGGTCCAATGTGCCAGCTCTGCCTCATCCTGGAGCCCCTCTATGGTGACAGCAGGCTTTCAGCCTCATTTGAGCCTGAGTTAATGGGCCTCTGACCCATTTTTCTAGCAGACTCATTACTTCTTATTTAGCCTTGAAGATGCTGGCAGCTGATTGGCAGAGAAACTTCCGCAGCTGGGAGGGGATAGGGGATCTGGGTCAGCTGTCTGCTGTCAGTGAACTCTGGCCTCAGCAGCTAATGGCAGAACCAGGGCAGGCAGAATGAATTCCCTGACCCTGGGACAGGCCCACCAGGGAGACGGAGTCACTATGTAACCCTTGACTCAGCCTTGCCTTTCCACATGGTCCCATTCCAGCCACCCAGCGTAGGGGTTATAGGAGAAAGGGGAAGACCCCAAGCATTTCCTCCCTGCAGTGAACCCGATGCTTCCAGCTCATGCGCCCTCAGGAGAGAATCACGGGCCAGTAGGTTAAATAAGAGGCTTTGCAGGCCACCCCAAGCCTGATCCATGTGTGGGCAGCACCTCTCCTAGGATGCCAGGTTTGGAGCTATGCTGGGGCCACTCTGCAGACAGTGGGGGCAGATGGGGGGCCTTGGATACCTTACACAGCAGGGTGTGGGATAAAGCCAACTGTCTGCATTCCCCGGAGCCAGTCACTGCCCCACCCTGGGCCTTAGTTTCCCCACCTGTTGAATGAGGGTTCTGAGCAGCTAATCCCCGGTTGTGCCGTCCAATATGGTGGCCACTGGCTACATGTGGTGATTAAGCACTTGACATGTAGCTAGTCTTGTAAGTGTAAAGTATACACCAGATTTTTAAGAGTTAGTATTTAAAAACCCCAACAACATAAAATATCTCATTAAAACGTTTTTATTTTGATTACATGTTGAAATGATAATATTTTGGAAATATTGGGTTAGAGGAAAATATAGTATTAAAATTAATTTCACATGTTTCTTTGTACTTTTAATGTGGCTACAAGAAATCTTAAAAGTATATATGTGGTATGCGTTATATTTCAATGGATAGTGAACGCTGTTCTAGGGACCTTCCAGGTTTGCATTTTTCATGGGATGCATGCATGTGGGTACTATGAGTGTGTGTCTAAGCATGTGCATGGATGTGTGTGTTGAGGTGTGAAGCTATCAGGAGGAATGTATGAGCTGAGTGTGCACACATATGTTGCATGCACATAAATGCATATGTGAGGGTGTGCTACAGAAGGAGGTTGTGGGAAGAGGAAGCATCTCAACAGATCCAGGTTTGCCCGCCCCAACCACGATCCACAGCCCTCCACGGGCATAAAGCTCACTTCTGTCATCCTGCTGGAATCTCATGGAAACCTGTGGGTTGAGGGTCCTGGTCCCCATTTTATAGATGAGGGAAATGAGGCCCAGGGACTTATGTGTGGGTGATAGTCACTGTCCGTTCCACCAACGCCCACGGCAGCAAAGAAGCAGGTCTCAAGCAATGAGTCTAGAGAAAGAAGACACATTTTGGGGGCTGTGTTGACTGCTCTTTCGTGTGTCCCCTCACTTAATAATCCCTACAACAGGCTAGAGGGTACGAATGAGGAAACTGAGGCTCAGAGAGGTGAAGCCATCTCAGCCCCACAACCACCGTTCTCAGACACCACCGTCCACCCAATGTCTACGCAGACGGAGAAAGAGAGCATCATCCTTGTCTCCCTCCTCACGCATCACCAACTCCCAGGGGGGCTGCCCCTCAGATCCTCTCTGCCACTGCCCCTCCACCCCCAGCCCACCAAAGCCCCCACCTCCATCCTCAGCTCACCCCAAAGCCACTAGACAGAGCTTTTCTAACCGCCCGATCTTGACATTCCCCTGTTTAAAACCCTTTGTTGGCACTCACTGCTGTCAGGAGAAAGACCAAAAACCCTAAAAAAAGCCCCCAGGCCCTACCTCCTTGGGCCCGGCCCCCACCTCCCATGCCTCATCTGTCATCTCGCCCCACCTTGACCACTCTGCCCAGCCCCACCAGCCTTGTTCAGCTTCCCAAATGCACTGCAATCCATCCCACCACGGGGCTTTTGTCCATGCTGTTCCTCCAGCCTGGAACGCCTATCCCTTCACGGTTGCCTAGCTGCCGCTGCCTCCTCTGTCATTTCCTCTGGGACGCCTCCCTTGACTAATCATGAGGTAGCAGTGAGGATGATAATAATGATAAAATGATGCTGACAAAAGAAAGCAGGTAGCATTTTTGAGCAATTACATGTGCCCGGAATACTCTAAGCACTTTGCGTGTTGTTCATTCATTTAAACCTCACCACAGACCTGTGAGGCAGGGACCTTAATTGACTCCACGTTACCGATGCACAGAAAGAGTAAGTGATCTGCCCAGGGTCACACAGAAGCTCGGCTCCAGAGCCCCCACTCTCGGAACCAGATCTCAGGCTCACGCAGCACCACAAGCTTCTCCTTCACAGCGTCGGCCAACGCCGCGCCGTAGCTGACCTTTATCGGCCACTTACTATCTCCAGGCACAGTTTTGAGCCTTATCGCGGTTGTAATTTTACATTTGTTTGTAGGATATCGGCTGTTTGACAGTTCAAGTTGTTCACGTTCTTACTCATACCCTGCTTCATTTATATCCACAAGAGAATATTGGTTAAGAACAGGAAGCCCAAGCACCACGAAGTTGAAATACAAGTTAATGAGCATCGCTAAGATGATGATAATTCACTGTGTGCACCTCCCGGTACCTTTCACGGGTGCCATCTGATCAGAGTCCTTATAAAGCACATCCATATGCTTCCAGCACCTCAAAAACCAATTATACAGACAGAAAATACAGAGATGAGAACAACCAATTTGACTTTTCATTTGTTGGAGGGGAGAAAAGGCTATTCACACCATAACGTGTTCCTTGAGGAGGTCTTGCCAACACCAGCCCTCAGCCTTCTGTCCTATTTACAGTCAATTTGAAACAAAACGTCAAAATTCACCAATAATCCAATGGCTTTTATTTTAGGCACAAAACACAAAAATCCCTGACATCAGGCTAGGAAAGCAGTATTTTGAAGATGTACATGATTAAATGTTAATCTACATTTTCATATGCGTTTGTTCCCCCAAATCAAACATGATACATCATTCAAAGATATATTTGTCAACAAACTGTGTAGTTTATTACATAATTAATTCAAAATAAATTAATTGCATGTATCTCTTTCTCAAGGGCAGGATAAAAAAATGTCTTTTTCTGCATTAAACATGAACTTTATAATACAATCTTTAGTAGTATGCTGATCTAAATAATTAACTACTTTTTAACAAATACCATATGAAGGAAATGAAATAAATTACAAATTTTCTAAGGAGCTTGGGAAGATTATTTTTGCCATGAATGAGGAATGCTTGTTTTATCATAAATGGGCATGTCCTCGAGGCTCAGTCGGGGGAAAGATCTCTACAGAGGGAATGTGACTGGCCACTTTATGCAGCTGGTCGCTCAGGGAAGAACTGGGGCCACAGGCCAAGTCCCCTGCCTCCCCCGCCTGTATGGGGCTTAATCCTTAATTCTAAAACACACTGTACCCCAAACCCTCACCTGGAGGATCTCTCCCACTCACAACCCACCCGCCCCCACCCTCCGCTCTCACTAGCATCTCTCACGCCATGCTGGCCACGTCTTTGGTCCTGTGGTTCCCTCACCTCCTCCAGGAAGGCCTCTCTGGCCACTACATACCACCCCTACCCCCTACCCCGTCCCATCCCTGCCCACCATCAGAGCTGTCCGTCCTTCTGCAGCACCTGCTGAGTGCAGTTATGTAACTGGGCCTGGCCTCTCGTCTCCCCCTGCTCTGGGCTGCAGCCTCCTCCAGAGCCCATGTGCATCTCATGCCTCTCTGAGCCCTCCTTGTCCAGCCCGGGGGAGGGGTTGACTGTAAACAGAGACCGAGCCAGCCCTCAGCACCTGCAGGGCTGGGGTCTCTCCTGAGCTGGATGCTCCAACATCCTGAGGAACAGGGTCCCTGTGTCGAGCCAGGCCACAAGGTCGGCAGAGGCTAGTGTGGAGCTGTACATACTGGAGAGAACTCAGGCAAGTCACTTCACCCTGGAGGCCTCAGTGTTCCCATCTATCAAATGGGGGGAAAGTCCCCACCCTGGGAGTCTCCATACCCAGAAGTCAGCCTGGGCAGGTGTGCTCACCTGCACTAGGTGCATCTGGGTCTGATCTTGGCTCAGACCTTCATCACTTGCCCAGACCAAGCAGCCAGCACCTCTCACCTAGCTCCCTGCAGCCACCTGCCCCCACCTGCAGTCTGCCCTGGAGCCAGAAGGAGCTTGTACAACCCAAGTCAGTCCGTCTTACTCCTCGCTCCCACCCCTCCATGGCCCCCCATTTGCTAACCCAGGGCTAAAGTGCCTTTCGGGCTCCGGCCGCTGCCGACCTGGCCGGGACCACCTCCCACCGCCCTCTGCACGCCCCCACTCTCCCTCCACACTCTTGCAGGAACGTGAGTCTTCTTTCACTTCCAGAAACCTATCAAGCTTTTCCTCACCTCTGAGCCTCAGCACACTTGTTCCCCATCTTCCCCCATCCTTCAGCTCTCAGCCTAAAACCTCAGGCCCCCCCAGAGGCCTTCCCTGGCTGCCACCCCCAACACCCCGGACTTCCATTGCCTCGGTCACAATTGGTAATTAATTAATCGATTTGCTTGCTGATTCAGTGTCTATGTCATCCCCAAGGTCCCTGCTGTTTCCCTAGTGCCTGAGGCAGTTCCTGGCACACAGTAGATGCTCAATAAATATTTGTTGAATAAATCAATGAATGAATGAACAGCTAGGGGTGGTGTGTGTGGCACCCCCATGAAGGTCTTGATGGAGTGAGCAGATTATTTATAAATAGCACAAAACATCCTCGCAGATAACCATTCACTTGAGGAAGGTTCCCTGAGCGTGGCCTTGGTCGAACCGCAGACCTCTCAGCTCTGCAGACGCCTCCTTGTTGCCCTCCTGGGTCACCCCGGGCAGACTCACTTCACTCACCTCAGCCACGCTGGCCAAGGGCTGGGCAAGCCATGAGCAAAGCATGTTTTTTAAATAGCGTGGAACAAATCACTACCCTGACCTCAACCTACGGGAACATGATTAGTTCTGTAACACTGATTTGCCACCTCTTCAGATGCCACCGTGCTGAAGAGACCTCTGGGGATCTGAGCCTCCCTTGCCTTGATTTGTAAAATGGGGATAGTTCCACCCATCCCACAAGGATGCGAGAATGTAGGAAAAGAAACTTGCGCATTGCCTGGTTCGTAGCAGCCCTTGGGAGCCACTTTAGTCTCACTCCTGTCCCATCCCCTCCTTGAATCAGGGAAATTGTGGAATGCAGACTATGTCTCTCGGTATTCAGAACCAATTACCAAGCTTCTGTGGCTGTCTGGCTACCTCTTGGGGACATCAAGACTCTTAATTAATTATGATCTGAAAGGGTTTGATGTTCCAGGAATAAAAAGGCATGAGGGAGCCCAGACTATTTTCAGGAACATTAATTATTTAATGGACATTATTCGTAGAAAATTGGGACTGTTAAATATAAGTTTAAGATCGGGAGCACTATGATTATTTTAACCCTAAATTCCATTCTCTGTCACCCGCCATCAAGAAGAGGCTCTTGGTCTAGCAGAAAAAAGAAAAAGTTCTAGTCTGCACTGTGCCACGGATTTGCTGTGTGACCTTGAGTAGGTCACTGCCTCTCCCTGGCCTCAGTTGCATCATCTGTTAGGGTCTATACTAGATAGTTTCCCAGGTGCCTAGACTCTGACAAGAGTCATTCAGAAATGTCCCATCCTGGGCCCCACTTCCGAAGTTCTCATTTAGCAGGTCTGGGGTGGACCCCAGAATCTACATTTTAACAAAGCTTATGAATCTGTCTCCAGAAGTCTTTGGGCCACACTCCAAAGAGATCTGGCTGGGACATCTACAGAGGACCCTTCAGAGGAGATTTGCACATGAAAGATATCCAGTTTTATTAGCTGCTTCCATGCTGAAAGGGCATATTAAACTATATTTAAATGAATTTGCCCAGTCCTTGATTTTGCTCCTCATCAAAGTTCATGTGGTTAATTCTGGGGTCAAAAACATAAAAATATCCTCTTGTAATTAGCTGCTAATCAGTTCACTACAGTGACTCCCCCAGGAGAAATCATAATTCTTATCCACAGGAACTAGAGATGAAACACACACATAGCTCAGCTCTCTGCAGAGAAGCTGCATGTAAGGGTGTCCTGAACACACAGAGGAAAAGCTTGCATCTGAGAACCTGGGAGCTGGAAGTCATCCATCCATCTGTCCATCCATCCATCCATATATTCATTTATCCATCCATTTATCCATCTACCCATCCATCCATCATTCATATATCTACCCATCAATTCATCTCCCCATCCATCCACCCAAGAAATGTTTATTGGGAACCCACTATGTGCCAGGCACTGGAGATCCAGGTGGTGAACAAGACAACCTGGTCTCTACCTTCCTGCATCTACTGTCCTTTGAGAGATACAGACATTAACCAAGTAAGACAAATGAAATAATTACAAACTGTGAAAAACAAAACCTAAGAAGGAATCCAATAGAGCTCTAAAATAAAGAATGGCAGAGTGGGGTAGGAAGAAGCCCACCTGAGTGAGTGATCAAAGGAGACTTCCCTGAGGAGGTGACATTAAAGCTGAGATAGGAACAGTCAATGCAGACCCCAGGCACGAACTGCTCAGGAACCTGAACCACTCCCCAGTCCAATTACACTCCCAAATGCCCCAGTCAAATGGTCTTCTAGCTTCTGCTCACATACTTTAGGTGACGGGGAACCCATTGCCTCTAGTAACTGTCCCCCATTCCTGAGGATTTTGATAGGTCAAGGTTATTTCTCATATGAACCCTGTAATATCCACTAACTAGTCCAGGTTATGGCCTTAAGGCCATCCAACTTACTCTAAGCTAGTCCACCAGACACCCTTGGGCAGCTGAAAACAACATTACCAGGTAAACTTCCTGTTTGCCTGATATACTACCCCAGTTCCTTCAGCCACGCCACACAGGCCATCCTAGCTGCTTTTGGTGGTGTCTGTTCCAATGGCCCTGCTTTCTCCTTACCTGCAAGTACAGAACTGATGAGGTCTGACCAGGATTGCAACAAGTAGGACTCTCACCTCCTTTATTCTGGGTGTTATACCTCTATTAATGTAGCCCAGGCTACCCCAATCTTTTCTTCCTCCTTCACACTGATAAAGCAGTAGTCATTACCCAGAGGAATAGTTGGCTCTTGTGTATTTTTAACCCTTCAAGTTCCAGTTACCCCTGTCCATGCATAACTCAGCTGACCCTGTGATTAATGACTGGCCAGAATTTTTAAAAAATTTTTATTGTTAATTATTATGGGTACATAATAGTTGTATATATTTATAGGGTACATGTGATGTTTTGATACAGGCATATAATGTGAATTAATCAAATCAGGGTAATTGGGGTGTCCATCACCTCAGGCATTTATCATTTCTTTGTGTTAGGAACATTCCAATTCTACTCTTTTAGTTGTTTTAAAGTATACCCTAATTTATCGTTGATTATAGTCACTTTGGTGTGCTATCAAATATTGTTCATTCTATCTAACTATATTTTGCACCCACTAACCATCCCCACTTTATCCCCCTCCCCACTACCCTTCCCAGCCTCTGCTAACCACCATTCTACTCTCTGTCTCCATGAGATCTATTGTTTTTAATATTTAGCTCCCACATATGAGTGAGAACATGTGAGATTTGTCTTTCTGTGCTTGGCTCATTTCACTTAACATAATGTTCTCCAGTTTCACCCATGTTGTTGCAAATGGCAGGGTTTCATTTTTTTGTGGCTATGTAATATTCTATGGTGTATATGTACCACAATTGCTTTATCCATTCATCCACTGATGGACACTTAGGTCGATTCCAAACCCCTGGCACCTGAAACAGTGCCTAGAATATAGTAGGTCCTCAGTATCAGGTGAATGGCTGGCAGATGAGTAAATGAACAACCAGCCAGCCATAGCTCTCATCTGGACTGCCTCTTACCAGCTGGAGAAAGTTTCTTGGCATCTCTGAGCCTCAGTTTCTTCAACTGCAAATGGGTCTCATGATTCTATTCCTAAAGACAGGCTGTGGTGAGAGCTGATGACAAAGACTGGCACACAGAGGGTGCTGGAGAGAGACTGTCTTCTGGAACCTGGACCTGGCCCTCTGCGGGCGGCTCACAGCCAGTGCTAAGGTGCCTTGGCGGTGCTGAGCAGGGATCTCTGGCTCCTGGGGCTCAGTGAGTTTGGTGTCAAGAAAAATAGCTAATATTTACTGAGTGTTCACCATGTACCAGGTACTTGGATTTACTCATTACATCTTCACAACCAGCCCAGTGAGATGGGTGCAGCTTACACTCCCACCCATTTTACAGATGATGAAACTGAGGCATAAAGAGATTAAGTTAGATGGCCAGTAAGTGTCAGAGCTGGCTTTCAACTCTAGATAGTTTCCAGTTCCATATGCTGCTCAACCCTGGCCTCATGGTGGGTCTTCTTCCCTAAGTAGCTGAGTAAGGAGCAGGTGTAAAGGCCCCTGGCCCCGGGGCTTGCTGGAGCTGACTGTGCTACCACCCCACCAACCTTGAGCACAGGTAGGCCTTGTGGAGGGGTCTAGACAAGGTGCTTTTCATGATCCTATGGGACCCTGTGCCTTGGATATTTTGTGCGTGTATCAGATGCTTCCTGTGCACCCACACCTGTTAGGTGATACTGCAGGTATGACCTTGCTTCTCCTCACAGCAGTCAGATGAGGGAAACATCTCTTGCCCCCATTTTACAGGTGAGAAACCTAAGGCTCCAAGAGCCTGAGGATTCTATGTTTGCTCCATCTTTCCTTCCCCTGCACCCAGAACATGCAGCCTCGAGCTGGCCTAAGGCACCTGGCAAGGAGTGGGTAAGGGGCAGGGTGTGTGGGAAGAGGGAGAGAGAATGGGGCGAAGGTCAGACCATATGGGGAAGAGATAGGCAGCAGCCGGGACAGGTATGGCGTCAGACAGGCGAGGGCTCCTTAGCCCTTGGCCCAAGCAGGCTAGTTAGGCTGCCTGAGCCTCACGTCCTTCATGTGTAAAGCAGAGAGTATATTAACAACTCTTCATTATCAGACAGCTGATACGAGAAAACGTAGCAGAGATCCAGGCAGAGAACAGGAACTCAGTAATTTTAGGGCAGGTATTGGGTGGGGTGTGGGGGACAATGGGCAGGGGAAGCAGCCACCATTGGCCACATGACCACAGGGTGTAGGGGAGGCCTGGGCAGCTTCGGGGGTGACAGTGGAGGTGGAGGTGTGCCTTGAGGTTGCAGGGCAACGTGGGGTTCAGGGGTGAAGGGCATGGATGTTGACACATGGCTTGAAGATGTAAAAGGAATTTATACTGGGATTGTAGGGTGATAGTGGGAGGGGAGGGCTTGAGGGGGGGTTTAAAAGGCTCTGTAAGGGTGCTGGGGAAACTGGGAATCTGCAGGATGGCTGCAAGGGTGTGGGTGACAGTGGAACATGAGGGGAGGTGACAGGACGGAACCTTCATCCCTCACTCCTCCTAAGACCCCACTGGGATTCCTCATCGCCTTGTGGGCAGAGTCCCGGCCCTATAGCTCCCAGCCTGTCATGAGTGGCCTCCCCACACCCTCTTTGTCTGTCCTCTGTGTTGGCCACAGCTGCCTCCATGCCTGAACACAAGCTGTGTCCTTGGCCTGGAGAGCCGCCCCTCCCTTGTCCATCTGAGAAACTCTTGCCTGTCCTTCAAGAGCTACCTCGGATATCCCCTTTGCTTCTGTAAGGCCTCTCACAGGGTATCTCCTGTGGCAGGGGTCCCAAAGAACACCCTGGCTTTGATGATTGGCTAGAGGACTCACGGGACTCAGTACAGAGACACAGTCATGGCTGTGAGCTATCACAGCAAAAGGATACAAAACAACCAGCAAGGGAAAAGGCACATGGGGTGAAGTCCAG
Source organism: Daubentonia madagascariensis (assembly GCA_023783475.1). Classification (NCBI taxonomy): domain Eukaryota; kingdom Metazoa; phylum Chordata; class Mammalia; order Primates; family Daubentoniidae; genus Daubentonia; species Daubentonia madagascariensis. Next base: position 26,116,260 of record JAKFHU010002136.1, on the reverse strand, counting down.
AGGAAAGCAGGCACAATCTTCAAACAGTCCTCTCCCAGTGGAGTCACATGGGATGTGCTTAATTCCTGCAGCAACAAATTGTGACCGATGTGAGATGTTGTGTACCAGGGAAGCTCACTAGAGAGTCACTACCCAAGGTTTTCACTAGTGCCTGGTCACACAAGCACCCGCTGCCTAGCATGTCGCAAAATTCCAGACTCCCAGAAGGAAAGCAGGTGCTCAGCACATCGTCTGCACACACAGTGCAGGCACAGTGAGCCACTCTTACCAGATGGGGGACTGGTGGGGACCATCCTGAAATCCAAGTCCCTGGACACCAGCCAAGGGCCATCCTTGCAAGCAGGACTCTCTGAGGACCCAGCCTCAGGCCTGCTGTGTTGACCCTTTTCTACACACCTCCCTGATGGCCAGCACCTCCCTTTCTCTTTCCTCGTGTCCCTGCAACGCCTTGTACATGCCACACTATTAGAAATGTACCCATCACACCATCTGTGCTGGGACCATCACTACTGCAGCAGTAGCTCTGCTGTGGTTGAGTAACTCCTGGGTTGGCCGGCCCACTGCACGGAGCTCCCCTGTTCTAGGAATGTCCACCAGCTCAGGTGCTTAACAAATGCATTGAATAAGCTAACTTAAAGATGAGGCATGTCCTCAAAAAACTAAAAATAGAATTACTCTGTGATCCAACAATTCTACTTCTCAATACATACCCAAAAGAATTGAAAGCAGGGTCTCCAAGAGATATTTGTACATCCATGTTCATAGCAGCATTATTCACAATAGCCAAAAGGGGGAAGCAAGCAACACAAGTGCCCATTAACAGATGAGTGGATGAACAAAATGTGGGTACACATACAATGGAATAGTATTCAGCCTTAAAAAGGGAGGAAATTCTGACACATGCTACAACGTGGATGAACCTTGAGGACATTACGCTAAGAGAAATAAGCTAGTCACAAAAAGACCAATACTGTATAATTGAACTTATATGAGGTACCTAGAGTAGTCAAACTCACAGAGACAGAAAGTAGAACGGTGGTTGCCAGGGGCTGGGGGGAAGGAAATTGAGGAATCCTTGTTTAATGGTACAGAGTTTCAGTTTTTCAAGATGAAAATAGATCTGGAGACTGGTTGCACAACACTGTGAATGTACTTAACTCTAATGAACTATATATTTTTAAAAGGTTAAGATGGTAAATTTTATGTTCTGCATTTTACCACGATTTTTTAAAAAATGAAGCACAACTCTACCTGGAGGCAGGGGCCTGGACTGTTTGCCCTAGAGTTTCTATAGTCATATGAAAATATAATAAGCCACAGTTCAAGAGCCGAACGTGCCTTTTATTCATAATCAGCACTGAGAAGAGGGTTCATTAAATATCTAATGACTGATTTTAAAATTCTTATTGAAAGACCTGATATGTATATTCAGAATCAGCTTGCACTGCAATCCACTAAAAACGACTTATGACAGGGATTCATACATAATTGCTATCAGTAGAGTCAGCGTGTAAGAATATTCCAGGCACTTAATTGACTTTTAAAAGAATAGCTACAGCAAGCTAATTAAATATCAAGTTAGGGACTGTGTTAATTGATATTTAATAAGGATGTCAATTTAAGTCTAACTAGCCAATATGTCTTTTAAAATATGTCAATTAGAGACCCAAAGATCCTTTTCAAGGGGATTAGAAGTTAAATGCATTGAGGATGTAATTTGTTAATTTTTTTTAAATTACAAATTGCAACCCTCCCTGCTGACTTTCTCTGGATCGTACAGCCATTTGTAAGCCACCTTGCCTGGTCTCCAGGCTGGCTTCACAAACAGATCCATAGGGCTGGAGCAGATTTCACTGGGCACTTTCCAATATCTGTATAAAAATAGGTCCCAGAGGGGGTGAATGAACCCTACCCAAGTTCTCCATCAAGTCAGACATGGCCTTGGCCTCCATGCACCATGGCTGATTTTAAACGGTCATGTACAAAGGCCCATGTACAGAGCCCGTGCATGGAGTATTACCCTGCCTGGCCCCCCCACACCCCTCCCCTGCCCTGGGACAAGAGGAGGGGCTTTAAAGGCACAGTCCCCCACTCCTTCCTCAACAAGATTCTTCTCACACCTGGACATCACCACACCTGCAACCTACACAGGCCAGGACCTTTCCTACCTTTCTGCTCCCTGGTCACAATAAGGAGAGTTGAATCAGGAGAGCCCTGCACAATTTGGAACCAATGGCAGATCTCACCTGTCTCCCAAATATGCTCACCAAATAATATCAATGACAACAGTGCTTTTATCCATTGCTTCACTCATCCAACATTTACTGTGTGCCAGCGTAGGCCAGGCACGTACCCAGAGCTGAGGAACCAGCTATGGACCCTGCCCTCGTGGCGCTCACAGTCCAGAGGGGGAGAATCAAGACAAGTGACTCCAAGGTCACCGTGGACACATTCATGAGAAGTTTGGCAAGTGATAGAAGCCCATGAGGGGGCTGATCTGGTCTGGGAGCTCAGGAGAGGTGCCCAGAGGAAGTGATGCTTGAGTCAAGGTTGAAGGATGCAGCTGTGGTGGCCAGCCAAGGGGGTGGGAGGAGGAGAGAGGAACATTCCAGATCGAGGGGACAGCACATACAATGGCCCTGAGATGAGGAGACAAGTGGAGTGTCAGTGTGAGTTGAAGACAGCTGAACGCCATCTGCAAGATTTGAATCTTGGGCCGGTTTTCTACGGCCGCCGTTTTATTATGCCCTGGGTTCTTTCTCACTTCCGTGTGGTGGGGCCTTCATGAATCGTAAGCTTCGTACCACTCCACTCAAAACCTCAGCAGCGTTACGTCTGAAGTCTCCGAAGCCTTGCTTCACCTCTCTGAGCCTTTGCTTCCCTAATAATTCTCGGGCTACAGCATCCTGAGGTCCCACTGAGCCCACTGCAGGATGATCGAGTAAGACAGCTTCTAGAATAGCTTTGTGTGGACCGTGAGTCACCGTGAGATGCTACCTGTCCCCACAAGTAATTAGGCAGACCGATGGTGTCATGAGGGAGGGCTGATAAGGTTTCCACGTGATCTCAGAGGACTAGGACAGAGGCAGAACAGCCTTGTAGTCACAAGCACGAGTTTCAGAATCAGCCAGGTCAGGGTTCAAGTTCTGGATCTTACTAACTGGAGGCCCCTGAGCACGTTTCTCAGCCTCTCAGAGGAAGCTGGCAAATAGACAGTCAGTCTGTGCCGCCCCAGAGGTGGAATTGCTGGGTGGTTCAGCTTGCCCAATATCAAGTGAAGATCCCAAAATGGTGGCAAAGAGCCCAGCACTTAGGATCAATCAACAAAGAGCCTGGCTCCTCCTACTCCCAACTAGAAGGGAAACCATCAGCAGTTCCAGCCGCTGTTCTAGCAGATGCTTATTCAGTTACCAATAACAACGGTTGCCATGGAGATGGGCGGTCCAGCCTGCCAGCCCGGAATTACTCTCAGGCCAGGGCCAGATTAGCTACCTCCACACCGGTTCCAAACCAAGGAGGCAGCTTGAGCCCAGCCCTCCCTCCATGACCTGGTCAGGGTGTTTTTCCGCTTTATTTTTCCTTCTTCTTCCTGTCAGATCCCACTATTTGAAAGTTCATTGAGATACAGGGCAAAGGCATAGAAAGTCTTGTGGATTGTTCAATCCCTAAGCCTTTGTAAAGTCAGAGGACAGCTTATGTTGGGGTGGGGTGGGGGTCACAGAAGGTGGATGCTCAGGGCTGCAGCAGGGCCTGTGAACCCAGGACGGCTTCAGAGGTCTGTGCTGGGGTCGGGCTCTGGGGAGAGGGCTGGGGCAGATGGGGATGCGTCCAGAGGTAGCTGGCTGGATGGGCAGCTGGAGACAGTGTACCAGGAGAGATGGTGAGGGCCACACTTGGAGAGGACTCAGCTTCTCCAAGCCCTTGAAGGCTACTCCTACAGAAAAGGCAGCCAAATTAGAAAATAAATCAGAAGGTAAAAGGAACCAGAGACAAGCTCTCTTGACAGGGAAGAAACTGAAACCCTCAAAGGGGACAGGGCTTAACCACAGCCACCCCAGTCTCACATCCAGGAATCTCAACTCCCAGTCTTCCCATCACAGCATAAATCCGGGTTGTTCCTGGAAGGTTACTCAGGGTGAGCAGAGCTTCCTAACAATGAGGGCACCATCCAAGGACTGGCTGCCTGCTGAGGTAGGTAGTGAGCTCCCTGTCATTGGAGGTGCTCAAGCAGAGGTCAGGTGACCTTTGGCCAGGGCATTTCAGGTAGGGTTTTAGGCTTGGGAGGCAGCCAGGACTAGATGACCGTGGAGCCCCATCTTCTCTGGACTCCATGATTCTGCAGTGATTGGTGGTGTCTCCAGCTCATCTCAGAGCAGAACATGCAAAACCCCAGCAGCCTGGGTCCTCCGGCTGTTTTCCTCCACTCCCAGGGCTGGGTGTCAAAATGGGAAGCGAAAATGCTTTCTCAGCTCATGCACAAAGAAATGATCCAGAATTGCTTCAGATGGCAGCATCCGGTTGAGCTATCTGTCCAGCTGCCTACATGACACCTGGCCCAGAGGGCTACTCAAACATCTACTGAAAGAGCACCCACAGGTGCAAGACAGAGGCAGGGAGGAAAACAAGAGCCTTTCCCGAAGTCCTAATGGGAAAAAGACACAGACAGATGGCAGCCCCAACAGCTCTCATGGTCTGAAGTCAATTTAGAACACTGTATAGTATAGATGTGACCTGGGTCCTGTCCTGTGTGAACAAACAGATACTCATACCTGCTAACAAAGCAGATTTGTTATGACAGTTAAGAGAATGCAGGAAAGCACCAATGCAATGCTGGTAATAGTATATGGTTATAGGTTTGCTTCAAAATAATGAAGACAGGAGGTACGGGAGGGAGATGCTATGAAACAAGATTGACCCTGAGTTGATAATTAAAGCTGAGATTCAGAAGGTCTAAACTGTTTTCCTAAGAATACTAAGACATCATTTGCCCTTCTCCCTCTCCTTCTCTTAGGAGGGTACCATGGAGTTTTCCAGAAGCCACGTGGCATGTGCTATCACAACAGATTAAATGCAAAAGCAGATCTGAGAATCCAGCTGCCCATTAAGCCAGGCGTTAGAGATTTGCAAAAGGTAAAACGGTGCCTCTTTTCCCGTTAGGTTTTTTGTTTGGGAAATATTGTTTACTTTTTGTTAAAAATTTATTTAACACCCATTTGAATGGTTATTATAGAAAACCATAAAACAACAAGTGTTGGCCTAGATGTGGAGGAATTGGAGCTCTTGTGCACTGTGGGTGGGGATGTAAAACGGTGCAGCAGCTGTTGGAAAACAGTATGGTGGTTCCTCAGAAAATTAAACATAGAACTACCATATGACCCAGCAATTCCACTTCTGGGTATATATACAAAGGACTTGAAACCAGGGTCTCAGACATGTATTCGTACACCAACATTCACAGGAGCATTCACAAGAACCAAAAGGTGGAAAGAACTCAAATATCTGTCCATGAATGAATGTATGAGCACTCAGTAATGTACACGTGCAATGGGTTATTACTCAGCCTCGAAAAGGGAGGAAATTCTGACACATGCTACAACATGTCGATAAATGTTGAGGATATTATGATAAGTGAAATAAGCCAATCACAAAAGGACAAATATTATACGATTCCACTTATATGAGATACCCAGAGTGGTGAAGATTACAGAGACAGAATGCAGAACGGTAGTTACAAGGGGCTGGGGGTAGGGGATGACGGGGAGTTGTTGTTAACGGGTGCAGAGTTTCAGCATGAGATGATGAAAAAGTCCTGGAAATGGATAGTAATGATGGTTGCACAACAGTGTGAATATACTTAGTTCCACTGAACTGTACACTCAAAAATGCTTAAAATGGTAAACTTTACATTATGTACATTTTACCACAATAAAAATAAAATAAAATCTAATAGATAATGTATAACCATCATCTAAAAGCTTATGGCAGAAACAAAGGTCAAAGACAAAAAAATTATTTACGTTGACATGTAATGGGATTATTGTTATTTTTTAAATGAGTCAATAAATATTTTAATTGTCTGAGTTTTAATGTCTAGTATGCTGAATATCAGTAGATGCAACCCACACAAACAAAAGCTGCTTGAGGTCCTCAATAATTTTTTGAGAATGTAAAACACTCCTGAGAGAGACCAAAAAGTCTGAGAATGGCTACGTTGTATCACTCTCTCCACTTTTGTAACTCTTTTTAATTTTCCATATTAAAAAACCTTTTAAATTGTAAAAACAATAATAACTGACTATTTTCTTTCCTTCTCCCTGTTTGGGCAAATTGCTTAACCTTGATGAACCTCAGCTTCCTCATCTGTCAAAGGGGCAGAAAATTCCAAAGCATGATCTTATGAATCAAACCTGACACCACACAGACACAGGAGCTGTGGCCCCACCCTGCGCTTCCACAGAGATCTGAGCCTTTCTGGGCTGAGGAAGAGAGGGTGTGTGCTCCCGTATTAATCAGAACTCATTAATTTTTCAAAGTAGACAACAGCCCACTTACTCATCTGCCGTAGAGCCTCATCCATAATTGATCCCGGGCTGCACTTACCCAAATAGACCGAGAAGATGCCCATTATATGTGGGGCTCTGGGAGGGTTGTCTGTTGATAAGCCCACTGTGAGCAGTGAAGGCACTCACAGCCACGTGTTATAAATTAAGGGGGCCTGGTACTTTTCATTCCATCACAAAACAACAAGGAAGAGAGAAAGGAATTACTCCCTAAATGCTCTGAATGGTTGTTCTGAGGTTATTTCTACGAACAAATCAGCTTGAGGGGAATTAAAAGTGATTGGTCTAAGCCAGCCTTATACCTGTGTCTTAGTCCATTTGGGCTCCTATAACAAAATACCATAAATTGGCTGCCTTATAACAACAGAAATTTATTTCTTACAGTTCTGGAGGCTGGGAAGTCCAAGATCGGGGCACCGGCAGATCTGGTGTCTGGTGAGGGCACACTTCCTACTTCATAAATGGCACCTTCTCACCCTATCTTCATATGGGGGAACTGGTGAGAAGTTTCTCTCAGGCCTCTTTTATAAGGGCACTGATTCCATTCATAAGGGTGGAATCCCCATGACCTAATCACCTTCCAAAGGCCCCACCTCCTAATATCATCACCTTGGGGGTGAGGATTTCAACATACAAATTTTGGGGGGACATAGGAATTCAGACCATAGCAACCTGCCAAGTCAGCCACCCAGGTCCATGAAGACCTCAGCAACTTCAGTCCTCTAAACCCCCTCACTCACTTCTAACCTCATGCCCTCTACCTGAGGCCACACACTTCTCACCCCACCCCCTACTCCAAAAGAAATGCCAATTGGCTTAAACACTTAACTGTCAAAAAAAGGAATTAGTTAAAACCCTTAAAGACCACATAAGGTGAACGTTTATCAGATGAGGAAAGACTTTGTAGTGAGAAGGAGAAAAGCAGCCCCTGACATTGGGGAGCTTGGCTGGCACACACAGCCCAGCCCTGGTGTTTTCCTGTTGAATATAAACAATTTCATAGAACACCAACATCAGACGAGGCCACTACATGACTGTGAGCAAGACAAAAGCTAGACCACTCTGTAATCATACCTTAACTGTATTAGTTTGCTAGGAATGCCGTAACAAAGTACTACAAACTGAGTGACTTAAATTTAAATCAATGTCTCACAGTTCCGGAGACTAGAGGTCTGAGATCGAGGTATCTGCAGGTCCGTGCTTCCTCTGAAAGAGCTAGGAAAGGATCTGCCCAGGCCGCTCTCCTAGTTTCTTGTACTTCCTTGGCTTGTGGCCTCATAACTCCAATCATTGCATGGTTTCTCCCCATGTGCATGTCTCTATGTCTAAATGTCCCCCTTTTTATAAGGACACCATCATATTGGAACAGAAGCCCACTCTACAACCTCATGTCAGCTAATTACATCTGCAAGAACTCCATTTCCAAATAAGGTCACATCCTGAAATACAGGAGGTTGGGATTCAGCATATGAATAGGGGAGTCACAATTTAACTCATAACCCATGAACTTATGCAAAAATAAGGACATTGTCCAAACACAAATATTAACAGACATCCCCTGTATTAGTTATCTAGGGCTGCTATACCAAATTACTATAAGCTTGGTGACTTAAAAAAACAGAAATTTATTTTCTCACAGTTCTGGAGACCAGAGTCTGAAATCAGTATCACTGGGCCATAATCAAGGTGCCTGCAGGGCGATGCTCCCTCCAGAGGCCCTAGGAAAGAATCCATTTCTTGCCTCTTCCAGCTTCTGGTGGCTGCCAGCATTCCTTGGCTTATGGTCACGACACTCCAGTCTTCAACGCCAGCATCTTCAAATCTCTCTTGGCTCTATCTTCATATTGCCTTCTCCTGAAAGAAAGAGCCAGAGACAGAGACAGAGAGTGTGTGTGAAGATTGCTTCTGTCTCTCTCTTGTAAGGACACTTGTAATTACATTTAGGGCCCACCCAGATAATCTCCCCAATCTCAAAATCCTAAAGTTAATCACACCTTCAAAGACTAATTTTCCATATATGGTAATATTCACAAATTCCAGGGATTAGGATCTGATATTTTTGGCAGCCATTATTTAGTCTACTACACCCCTTACCCTAGCTAATGAGGGTGGCTGCTACTTCTTCATCAATTACACCTTTAATTTCACTTCATTCCTCCCACTTTCTCATAAGATTTATTAAAGTATCCAATCACAGAATTGCCTCCACTTCCAGACAGCTTCTAACTCACAAAAAAAGCCTTGCTTCTTGAAACCTCCTCAAAATCACTTGACACATGTCCCAAACCTACAGTAAGTCCTTTGTAACACCTCCCATGAGGTACCTCATAGCTTCCCAGCATGTGTGGTCTCTCTGTTGCCAGGAGTCAAGGAACCCAACTTTGTTAATTATTGGTATATGCATGGTGGTATTTGGCTGGATAATATTAACAGTAGCATAAAAACCATGAGATGTCACAAAGAAAAAAATGCTTAAGTTCATCTACAAAGGAGTGACAATATCAATAAATAGCAGAGTTAGAACCTCCTAAAATCCTCTACTCCATAAAAGCACTGAGAACACTGGCAAAAATTGTCAGACTCAACTACTTCAGAGCACCAGAAATTAACCCAAAGTTTACAGCAATCTGGTAGAAGGGTATTTATTCAAGAAAAATATCAAATCCTGATCAGAACAGTGAGCTTTGTGGAATTTTGACTTGCCCTAGTTCTATCCCTGCTCTCCAGCCCACAGTAACCTTGAAAACTAACAAGCTGTAATCACAGGGACAACCAACAGAAGAGCAGCCACTGGAGAAATCAAAAGAGGGTTGGAGCTCTTCCAAAGTTTCATTCTCAGAGAATTATCATTATTTGACCAGTCTGGAAGCCCCCTGGAAACCTTTCTCGCAAGGCATGTCTTTATTAGGCAGACTCAGAGTTCAACCATTGTGAGAAAAAGTCTTCTTTTTTCCCTTTGGGGGCATTTGTCAAAAACAATAAGCAGAATTATTTAACATTGTAGCTGCCTGAGGGGGGAGACAATAGTTTGGCCAAACAATAAGCTAACCAAAAAACTTAAAAGGAAAACCTGGAGAATGAAATTCCAGAGAGGGTTTTGAAAAGAAGGCCACACACGTGTAGGGCTGGGTGTATGATCAGCAAAGACACGAGAAGGCCCTAAGACTCACCTCGGGCTGGCCTTGAGGCTCTCTGCAAGCAGAAAGTGAAGGCTAAGCCAGAGTTGTAAATTGTTCAGCTGCATTTTGAAGGCATTCCCCAATGTGCATACAGAGCCCCTTGGCAAAGACTGGGGAGACTTACAGGTTTCAGGCATTTAGGGAGATTTCTGCCCAATCAATAGTTGATCACCAAGTTAACCTGAGTAGAGACTTCAGTGGCCACACACAACAAAAAACACAGACTTTACAGAATTAGTCCAGGAAAGTCACTAAACAAACAAACAAAAACAACAATAACAAACAGCAAAAACAACATATAAACATATAAACAAACTCTAGGAAGACGGGAGAATCCGATTCCATAGTTGTCATGTTGCTTAGAATGCATAGTTTTCAACCAAAAAAATTTTAAGGCATGCAAAGAAACGAGAAAGTATGGCTCATACACAGGAAAAAAGCAGTCACTAGAAACTGTCCCTGAGGGAGCAGAAACATTGGACTTATTAGATAAAGCCTTTAAATCAGCTCTTTAGAATATATTTTAAAAACCAAAAGAAACCATATCTAAAGAACTAAAGGAAAGTATAAAAATGATGTCTTGTCAAATAGAAAATATCTGTAAAGAGATGGATATCATACAAAGGAACCCACTGGCAATTCTAGAATTGAAAAATACAATAACCAAAATGAAAATTTCACCAGAGAGTTTTAAAAGCAGATTTGAGCAGGCAGAATAAAAAAATAAAACAAACTTTAAGATAGGTCAATTGAGATTATTCAGTCTGAGGAAAGAATAATAATTAAGAAAAATGAACAGAGCTTCAGGGACTTGTAAGACACCATCAAGAGTATCAACATACACACAATAGGAGTCTGAGAAGGAGAGGAGAGAAAGAAGGTGATAAAAAAAATATTTGAAGAAATAATGGGCAAAAACTTCCAAAATTTGATGAAAAATACTAATCTACACATCCAAGAAGCTCAATGAACTTCAAATAGGATAAACTCAAATATCTATGACACATCACAATTAAATGGTCAAAAGCCAAAGACAAAGAGAGAATCTTTTTTTCAGTTTTTAATTTTTCCCCATTTATTTTTTATTTGTATATATTCATGGCAAAGAGAAAATCCTGAGAGCATCAAGAGAGAAGTTATTCATCACATACAAGGGATACTCAATAAGATTAACAGTGACTTCTTATCAGCAACTATGGAAGCCAAAGTCAATGGGATGACATATTAAAAACACTAAAAGACAAAGACCATCAAATAAAAAATCTATATCCAGAAAAACTATCATTCAGAAATGAAGATGAAATTAAGAACTTCCCACATAAACAAAAACTGAGAGAATTTGTTGCTAACAGACCTGCTCTATAAGAAATATTAAAGGGATTCCTTCAGGCTAATATAAAAGGACTCCAGTCAACAACTAGAATAAACATGAAGAAGTAAAGAGTACCAATAAAGGCAACTACACAGGTAAATATAAGAGGCAGTGTACAAGTATTTTTTGTTTGTAAATTTTTCTCCTATTTGTTTTAAAAGACGACTTCATAAAGCAATAATTATAAATTGTACTGCTAGGCATACAATAAAATTGTATTGATAGGCATACAATACATAAAGATGTAATCTGTACAACAAAAATAGCACAAAGTAGGAGGGAGGAAATAGAGTTATATTTTTAAAAGTTTTTATATACTATTGAAATTAAGTGGGTATTAATCTAAACTACATTTTTATAAGCTAAGTTGTTCATTATAATCCCCAGGGCAATCAGTAAGAAAATAACTTCAAAAAATATATAATAAAGGAGATAAAAAGGGAGTTAAAATGGTACACAAGAAAATACTTACTTAATACAAAAGAAGGCAATGATTGAGGAATAGAGGAACAAAAAAGACCTGAGATATATAGAAAACAAATAGCAAATGACAAATGTAAAGCTTACTTTTTCAGTAATTAGAGTAAATATAAATGGATTAAACATTCTAAGCAAAAGGCTACTGGCAGAATGGATTTTAAAATATTATCCAACTATGTACTGTCTACAGAGACACACTTTAAATTCAAAGGCACAAATAAGTTGAAAGTAAAAGGATGGGGAAAAAATACCATGAAAACAGTAACCAAAAGAGAGCCAGAGTGGCTATACTAAGAGAAGATGAAATAGACTGTAAGGCAAAAATATTTTGCTAGAGGAACAAAAACATTTTATAATGATAAAAGGGTAAATCTATATAATATTTACAGGCTGAGTATCCCTTATCTGAAATGCTTGGGACCAGAAGTGTTTCAGATTTTGGAATTTTGGGGATTTTGGAATTTTTGCTTATGCATAATGAGATATTTTGGGGATGAGACCCAAGTCAAAACAAAAAATTCATTTATGTTTCATAAACACCTTATACACATAGCCTGAAGGTTTATAATAATTTTGTACATGAAACAAAGTTTGCGTATAGGTACATTGAACCATCAGAAAGCACATGAGGTCAGATATGAAATTTCCCACTGTGGCATCATATTAGCACTCAAAAAGTTTTAGATTTTGGAGCATTTCAGATTTTGGATTTTGGGATTAGGTATGTTGAACCCATATAAACATATATGAACCTAACAACACAGTCCCAAAATACATGAAACAAAAACTGACAGAACTGAAGGAGGAAATATGCAATTCAATAATAATAGTTGGAGATTTCACTAATTCACTTTCAATAATAGATGGAATAACTAGACAGAAAATCAACAAGAAAATAGAAGATTTGAACAACACTATAAATAAACAACTAGACCTAACATTTATACAACATTCCACCCAACAACAGCAGAATACATTTCTTCTCAGGTACACAAAAAACATTCTCAAGGACAGAGAATATGTTAGGCCATATTGACAAATATGTTATCCAACATGTTTGCATATTGACAAAATATCACATGCATCCTATAAATATGTACAAATATTATGTATGAATTAAAAAATGTAAAAAGAAGAAATCACAGGGATATTAGAAAATACTTTCAGATGAATGGAAATGAAAATACAACATATTAAACTTATGTGGTGCAGCTAAAGCAGTGCTTAGAGGGCAATTTATAGCTATAAACACCTGTATTAACACCTATATTAACAAACTAAGAAAGATTTCAAATCAATAACCTAAACTGTCACCTTAAGAAACTAAAAAAAAAGGGCAAACTAAACCCAAAGCAAGAAAAGAAAAGTAAATAGTAAACATTAGAGCAGAGATAAATGAAATAGAGAATAGAAAATAATAGAGAAAAATCAATAAAAACCAAAAGGTGGTTCTTTGTAAAGATCAACAAAATCAATAAACCTTTAGCTAGACTGACCAAGAAAAAAAAGAAAGAAGACTCAAATCACTAAAATCAGGAATGAAGGAGGTAACATTACTATCAACCTTACAAAAACGAGAAAGGTCTATAATGGATTACTAGGAACAATTATATCCAACAAATTAGATAACCTAGATAAAAATGGGAAAATTCCTAGGAAAACATAAACTAACAAAACTAATTCAAGAAGAAATTAAAAATCTGAATACACCTATAACAGGTAAAGCAATTGAATTGGTAATCAAAAAACTTCTCACAAAGCAAAGCCCAGGACCAGATGGCTTAACTGGTGAATTGTACCCAATATTTAAAGAAGAATTAATACCAATCCTTCACAAACTGTTCCAAAATATAGAAGAGGAGGGAACACCTACTAACTCATTCTATGAGGTCAGTATTACCCTGATACTAAAACTAGAGAAAGACATCACAAAGACAGAAAACTACAGATCAATATCCCTTATGAATATAGACACAAAAATCCTCAACAAAATACTAAAACCAAATCCAGCAACATATCAAAAGAATTATACACCATGACCTGGTGAAATTTATCCCAGGAATATAAGGTTGGTTCAACATATGAACATTAATATGTAATATACCATATTAATAGAATAAAGGACAAAAATCATGTGATTATCTCAAAGGATGCAGAGAAAGCAGCTGAAAAAATTTAATCACCTTTTGATAAAAACATTCGACAAATTAGGAATAGGAGGGAATATCCTCAATCTGATGAAGTCCATCTATCAAAAACCCACAGATAGCATCACAGTTAATGGTGCATGACTACAAACTTTACCCCTAAGGTCAGGACAAAGACAAGGATGTCTCCACTCATCACTTCTGTTCAACATTGTACTGGAAGGTATAGCCAGGACAATCAGGCAAGAAAAAAAATAAATAAAAGGCATTTAAAAATAAAATTACAATTACTTCTATTCACAGCAGACAGGATCTTTTTTTTTTTTTTTTTTAAATTGCCTAGGGCCAAGTCTTACTTTATTTATTTATTTATTTTTTATAATTTATTTTTTTAATTTCAGAATATCATGGGGGTACAACACTTTGGCCATACACATTGCCCCTGTTCTGCCCGTGTCAGAGCCACAATCGTGGTCGTCTCCCAAACTGTGCTCCCCACATCCATTCAGTGAGAGTTTTTCCCATCCCTTCCACCCCCCTCCCGCCCGCCCGCCCTCTGATGAATGTAATTGCCCTGTGTGATGTAAGTGTTCATCAGTTAGTACCAGTTTGATGGTGAGTACCAGTGATGCTTGTTTTTCCAATCCTGTGACACTTCGCTTCGAAGAATGGGTTCTAGCTCCGACCAGGATAATACCAGATGTGTTAATTCACTATTGTTTTTTATTGCTGAGTAATACTCCATGGTGTACATATACCACATTTTATTGATCCACTCGTGTATTGATGGGCACCTGGGTTGTTTCCACAACTTTGCAATTGTGAATTGTGCTGCTATGAACATTCGAGAGCAGATGTCTTTATTATAAAATGTCTTTTTTTCTTTTGGATAAATACCCAGTAGTGGGATTGCTGGGTCAAATGGTAATTCTACTTTTAATTCTTTGAGGTATCTCCATATTCTTTTCCATAGAGGTTGTACTAATTTGCAGTCCCACCAGCAGTGTATGAGTGTTCCTACCTGTCCACATCCCCGCCAACATTTGTTATTTGGGGATTTTTTGATATGAGCCAATCTCACTGGAGTTAAGTGATATCTCATTGTGGTTTTGATTTGCATTTCCCTGATGATTAGAGAAGTTGAGCACTTTTTTATATGTTTGCTGGCCATCATTCTGTCTTCTTTGGAAAAGTTTTTGTTCATGTCCTTTGCCCATTTTTTAATAGGGTTGTTTGATTTTTTCTTGTTGATTTTCCTAAGTTCTGTATAGATTCTGGTTATAAGCCCTTTATCAGAGGTGTAGCATGCAAATATTTTCTCCCATTCTGTAGGTTGTCTGTTCACTCTAGTGATAGTTTCCTTGGCTGTGCAGAAGCTTTTCAATTTGATCAGGTCCCATGTATTTATTTTTGTTGCTGCTGTGATTGCTTTGGGGGTCTTCTTCATAAATTCTTTGCCTAGGCCAATGTCCATAAGAGTTTTTCCAACATTTTCTTCGAGAATTCTTATGGTTTCATCAGACAGGATCTTGTATATAAAAAATCCTAAGGAATCCACAAAATAATTGTTAGAACCAATGAACAAGTTCATCAAGGTTGAAGGATACAAGATCAATATACAAAAATCAACTGTTTTTCTATACACTAGCACAACCAGAAAATAAAATGAAGAATACAATTTCATTTACAATAGCAACAAAGTAAAATAAAATACTTAGAAATAAATTTAACCAAAGAAGTACAAGACTTGTACACTGAAATTACAAAGCATCATTGAGAAGATTTAAAGAAGACCTAAACAAATGGAAAGGCATCCATGTTCATGGATTGGGAGACTCAACATTGCTAGGATGGCAAAACTCCCCAAATTGCTCTACAGATTCAATGCAATCCTAATCCAAGTCCCAGGTGGCTCTTTTCGCAAAAATTGACAAGCTGATACTAAGGTTCACATATTTAATATAAATACGAGGGACCTAGAATAGCCAGAGTAACCTTGAAAAAGAGGAGACAAGTAAAGGACTCACACCTCCCAATTTCAAAACATACTACAAAGCTACAGTAATCAGAACAGTGTGAGACTCTCATAAAGACAGACATACAGACCAATGGAATAAAATTGATAAATCAGAAAATACATTTATCATCAATTGATTTTTGACAAAAGTGTCAAAACAATTCCACAGGGGGGGAAATTGTCTTTTCAAACAAATGGTGCTAAAATAATTAGATATCCATTTGCAAAAGAACAACATTGGGCCCCTGCCTCATTCTATATATAAAAACTAAGTCAAAATGGATGCAAGATCTACATGTAAGACCTAAAACTACGAAACCCTTAGAAGAAAGTTAGGCATAAATCTTTGTGACCTTGGATTAGGTAATAGTTTCTTACATATGACACCAAAAGCACAAGGAAAAAAAGAAAAATAAATTAGAAATTTAAAATTTTTGTGCTTCAAAGAACACTATTAAGAAGGGGAAAAGACAACCCACAGAACGGGAGAAAATATTTGTAAGTCACATATCTGATAAGAGATGAGTATTCAGAATATATCAAATATTCTTACAACTCAACAGTAAAAAGACAAATAATCCAATTTAAAAATGGGACAAAGATTTGAATAGACATACAAATGGCCAAGAAGCACATGAAAAGATGCTCAACATTGTTCCTTAATAGGGAAATGTACGTCAAAACCCCAATGAGGTTCTACCTCACACCCACTATTAATAAAATGGCTATAATCAAGAAGACAGAGCATAACAAATGTTGGCAAGGATCTGGAGAAATCGGAACACTTGTACATTGCTGCTGGGAATGTAAAATTATGCAGCTGCTTTGGAACACAGCATGGCAGTTCCTCAAAGAACTAAACATAGAGTTACTACGTGACTGAGCAATTTCGGTCCTAGGTACAAGAGAAGTGAAAACATGTTGAAACAAAACCACGTAAGCAAATATCACAGCAGCATATTCATAATAGTCAAAAAAGGGAAAACAACCCCATGTCTATCAGTTGAATGGATAAACAAATTATGGTATATCCATACAATGGAATATTGTCATTAAAAGGAATTGAGTACTGATTTCTACGACACCATGGATGAACTTTGAAAACCCTACGGTACATGAAAGAAGCCAAACACAAAAAACCATGTATCGTATAATTCCACTTATATAAAATGTCCAGAATAGGTACATTCGTAGAGACAGAAAGCAGATCAGTGGGGAGGGGAACGACACTGCCATTTCTGACTAGGTGGTCAGGGAAGGCCCCTCTACAAAGCTGGCACTGGAATAGAGTGCTGACTGAAGAGACGGGGTGTGCCATGCCAATTTCCTTGGGAAACACATTCCAGGCAGGGGGAACAGCCAGTGCAAAGACTCTGAGCTGGAAAGAGCTTTTTGGGGAGGGAGATGAGGCAGGGTGGGTGGGTGGAGCTCCATGCTGTAGTGTTGCTGTCCTCAAGCCCTGGGCCATGGCCTGGTACCGGTACCTGTCTATGGCCTGTTAGGAAATGGGCCGTGCATCACTGCCTGAGTTCTGCACACACCCCCCACACCCACAGCACCCCACCACTGCCTCCGCCCAGTCCGTGGAACAATTCTCTTCCATGAAACCAGTCTCTGGTGCCAAAAAGGTTGGGGACCACTACGGTAGTGCCTAAAACACAGCAGAAATTTGACATTACTCCTAAGACACAGGAAGCTTTTCAGGGCCTCAATGGCGCCTGAAGGGTTAGGCGTTGATTGGTGTTTGAAAAGATTTCTCTGGCTACGGTGTGGAGAATGGACCAGAGGGTAGTAGGTATAGAATCAAAGAGACCAGACCAGTGAGGAGGGAAGAAACAGACTGGCCTTGTCCCAGGTGGGAGTTAGGAAAACAGAGACAAATGGACATATTTTAGAAATATCTTGGAAGCCAGATGTGGTGGTGAGTGCCTGTAGTCCCAGCTACTCAGGAGGCTCACTTGAAGATCACTTGAGCCCAGGAGTTCAAGTCCAGCTTGGGCAACATAGCGAGACCCCATCTTTAAAAGTAAAATAAGAAAGAAATATCTTGGAGCTAGAGCTGATAAGATTTGCTGATGCAAAGAGTGTTCATCTCCTTGCAAGAGCTTTTTCCTCTGTTCCTTTTAGAGGCTTTGATTCTTCCCTCATCCATTTGTAGAGACAGCAAATAAGAATATTTTTAGAAAATCTTTAGAAGTAAAAGCTGAAGAGATGAGACAAAAGTTCCCCTATCACCTGGACTCTCAGAACTGAAGTACAGCATGTCCACAGAAACAATTGCACAAGAATGTTCATGGTGGCTTTATACATAATAGCCCCAAACTGGAAACAACCCAAATGTCCATCAACAGTAGAATGCATAAATAAATTGTGTGTATTCCTACAGTGGAATACTCGACAACAATGGAAAAAACACAATCTACTGCTACCAGCAACAATATGGATGCATCTCCAAAACACTTATGTTGTGCAAGTAAAGCCGGGCAGAATAAGAGGTGCAAGCACAGGCACAATTAATTAATTTATAGTGGTAGACATCCAAACAGTGATTACCTAGGGGTGGGAGGCAGAGATTGGCTGGAAAGGGGCACAGGGAGCTTTCTGGAAATCTGGAGATGTTCCATATCTAGATCAAATGTACACACTTGTAAAAATGTCATTGAGCACCAGTGATAAGTCACGGGGCTATCATGAGCCTCTGACGTGATGCAATGAGAAGGGCTCTCACCTATGTGAGTATTACTCTCCCAATCTCATGAGCCTAATCTAATCATGAGCAAAACAACAGAGAAAACCAAGTCGAAGGACATTCTGCAAAATATTTGACCAATACTCCTCAAAACTGTCAAGGTCATGAAAACAAGGAAAGACTGTGAAATTGTCACAGATCAGAGGAGACCAGGAAGACCCGACAACTAAATGCAATGTGGGATCCAGGAAGAGGATATGAATGGAAAAGCTAGGGGGGTGTCTGCAGTATTATTCATGGTAAGGCACCAATGTCGATTTCTTCATTTTGACAACTGTATTATGATAATGCAAGGCGTAGTAGGGTATATGGAAACACTGTACCACTTACGCAATATTTTTGTAAATATAAAACTACCCCCAAATTTAAAAACCTGTTTTTTTAAAAAAGTCATCAAGCTGAATTCTTAGATCTATGTATTTTACTGTATATAAATGACCTCTCAATAAATTAATTGATGGGGGTGGTGGACAGAGCACATAAAATGCTCCCCCCAAGCGTCTGGGAGCCCAGCCAACAACAAGGAGGCACAGAACTGTGCTCTCCCCAGGCCTGGCTCTCAGGAAAGGGCAGCTGACTGCTCTTGCATTTCCCCAACACGGGGTGGTAACGCGCCAGCTGCCACAGATCTCATGTCATTCTCTCAAAGGGCTCTGAACTCCCTTTTCAAAAATCCTATTTCTCTCTTGAATGGTAGCATTGAAAATTCAAATGTCCCACAGTCTGCCCAGGTCCCACAGTCTCCAGTCAGCCCCAGGAGTCAGCCCTGAGCCAGGTGTGGGCTGGTCAGAGGGGGTGAAAGGGGATGACCAGCTCTGGTGAGAAGGCAGGTCAGCTCAAGTCTGCATGGCACAGCCTGGGTTAAAGGCATGGACTCCAGAATCACCTTGCCTGGGTTCAAATCCCCGCTCTGAAAGACCATGGGCATGTTAGCTAACTGGAACCTCAAATTCTACATCTTTGAAATGGGAATAATGACACGTGCCTCCTGGGGCCATAAAGTGCCAGGACACACCTCGTCGCTCATCTCCTGGAGATTACAGCCCATCCCCTCTCTCACTCAGTACCTTCCACGGCCCACCACTAGCCTCCAGCCTGGCCTCTCACTTCACAGGCAAGCACCTGCTAAGCATTCTCGCCACACAGCCCGCACCGCAACTCGGCGACATGGCCAGAATCTGGCCCCTGCTGACCCCTGGGGTCTCACTCCGTCCTGTCCTCCCACACTCTCCCCCACCTAAGACCGCCCCCTTTCCCACCCTCACTCCTGTGGCTAACTCCCACACACCCTTCAGATCACCCTGGAGTGCTGATAAGCAGCCAAGGTCAGGGGCCCTGCTGGAGCCCCAAGAAGAAAGCAAACACCAAGGAGCCTTTAAGCAGGGCAGGAGCATGATCTTCAGACCTAATGCCGTGCAGGCAGTGAGGCCAGGCAGAGAGTCCAGGTTGGTGAGGAGGGCCACCGTGCTGAGGATGGCAGAAAGGGGGAAATCAAGGGAGATTCAGGCTCCCATTGGATGTGGGGCATGAGGGAAACAGTGCTGAGGCTGAGTGATGAAGATGGTGAGCTGTGGTTGTACTACTGCTGGAGCAGGCAGAAAACCTAAGAGAAGCAGGTGTGCACAATCTGTGTGTACACACTGCACAACCCACCCCTCCCCACACACACAAGCACGCACAGCCCTTCCTCTCTGAAGCCAGCTGACACTCCCTGGGGACCGCAGACACACTCAGCACACTGAGTCTGGTGGAGATCTCCAACCTTATAAAAAAATTGCCTGCACACACGTTGGCAAGGCAAGGCCAGCACAACTCCAATTTCCACTGTATCAGTTTCCACGGAACAACATGACAAGCAGTGGCTTCTAGAAGGAGCTTCAGGCTCCAACGGTTTTGCCTTTTCTCAGAAGCAATTGCTACTTTCATAAACACTGGGTGGGGGTGGGGGGAAGATAGAACAGACAGACAGCGGCTAAGCTATTGCTCGTTATAGGCAAATCCTGATACAGACAGAAGGAAAAAATATCCAGTTTGTACTATCTTCAAATATCACAGTGTTGTGACTTATAACGGCATCCACTGTATCTTGTTTCATTACAGCTGCCAAAAGGAAAAAAAAAATTGAATTACCATGCTAATGTCTTCGCTTTTGGTGAAATCTGTGATTCAGGTACAAGGATATAAAATACATCGTTAGTTGCTTTTAAACTTGTCTCTAATGATGAGAAAACATTGTGGGGCGTCAGAGGGAGACATAACTCAACCCAGCCGGCTGGCAGCTTTGGGGAGCCTCTCGTAAACCGTAATGTGACAGTGTAGTTTCTTTTTCCCTCTGAAATGACAGTTAATTCCAGACCAGGAAGGCTGTCAAAAATGCTTAGTTCTGCTCCACTTGAGTTAATTACCGGCCCCGGGGCAGGCTGCCCTCCTCTCCTCCACTAATGGGGCTGGACTCCAGGTAAAAAATCCATTTGCAAGAATGTTTTCCTTGCTCCAGATCTAATTTATTGAATATCAAATATTTATGCCAATGCAATTAAAGTGATAACATTGCTCTCCCTTCTCCCTTGCCCCCAGTCCTAGACAAGCCCAGCCTGGCTGATGGAAGGCTTTATCCAGTCAACACTGGGTGAAAGTTTTACTTGAGCCGCTAAAGCAAGAGCTTTGAAACCTCTTTAACCCACAGAGTCACCTGGGATTCTTTTATCTTTTTCTCCTCTGTAGGCAGCCACGTTACCGGTTATGGAGCAACGGCTGAGATGCAAAAGCAGGAGGCTCCACTGTGGGTTCAATCAAACCAACACTTGCTGCAACCCCCTGGGTGCCAGGCACCAGACTAGGCCCCGTGGGTGAGCAAGGTGGAGTAGGTTCAGTCTGTATCCCCAACAATCTCCCGGCCTGACAGTGGAGACAACTTGGGGCATGCATAGACGAGCGATGAACATTGACAGTGCAGAAAAGCTGGGAAGGTTCCAGAAATAGGTCCTTATAGCTCCTGGATTAGGGATCTCCAAGGCTTGAAGGCCACCCAAGGCCTCCTCCCACCCAACCAAACCTAACTGTAGAAAGTTCCAGATCCAGCCAAGTGTATTCCATTTTTCCTAAAACCCTGGTCGTCCAGCAAGAGAGCCTCAGAGACCCTGGAGCTTTGGGCCACTCTCCCCTGGACAGCACTCAGCACCCATGAGGCTCTTGCATCACAAGACACAGGATTTGACATCTGTATTGGGGGGTGACCATGAGCCAATGAACAATCTAACATGTACCCTCCCCTGGCATGCCCTGGAAATGTGAAAAGGAAATGCAGCGGGCTAGACGGGACTTTTTTTTTTTTCCTTTCTTCCCTAAAGCCAGGGAGCTCAGCAAAGCCTAGGCCAGCAACAGCACAGTGTCAAACGCAGTGGCATCTGTGAGCTGTGCTATGCCCTCTGACTGGCTGGGATTCTTCCAGGGCCTAGCTGGCTACACCCACCTCTCCCTTCC
This sequence comes from Daubentonia madagascariensis, assembly GCA_023783475.1. Lineage (NCBI taxonomy): Eukaryota > Metazoa > Chordata > Mammalia > Primates > Daubentoniidae > Daubentonia > Daubentonia madagascariensis. The sequence goes on along the minus strand of JAKFHU010002136.1, from coordinate 26,094,273 downwards.
TGCCATGGAACAGAGGCCTTTCCTGGGGCCTGAGCTGCGTTGTGAAGGAGAAACAGGCATCACAAGGTGGGCCACGTGGACAAAGGCTTAGCTGAGGGAACACAGGACATTGTGTTCACAGAACTTAAAGTAGGTAGATTTGTACTAGGGCTTGAATTGCAAGGAAGTGAGCCCTAGGAATATAAGCATCAAATGAGGTAATCTAAGCTTATTAGAAAATGTCAAGTCTTGGATAAATGTGAATTACTACCCATATCCACAGAGGCGTTGGGAAGCCGAATAATATGTTATGTGCACACTTGCATTACATACATTATAGTTGTTACAAGATATTTTGGAATAAGATGGATTAAGCTTCAACCATGAGGTAGACCAAAATACATATACATATCTGTCAACTTCTTTTAGTACTACCATTTTAGAACTGTTTATAAATTGAGAATTTTGATAAATTCCCTCTCTGTTCTCTTTTTCAGATGAACACTCTGTACCCAACATTAACATTTACTGTTTAGACATTCTTGGTTTCCTGTCAATTTGACTACCATGTTTGAAACACAGTGATCATTTTTTAAGGACAGACAATTCTATTGTCTGTGAGTATGGGGGGAAGAGAGTTGGTATTTCTATCCCTTTCTATGTCTTCAGGTATCACCTGCTGTGGTTTGAATATGTTCTCCAAAAAGCGTGTGTTGGAAACTTAATCCCCAATGCAACAGTGTCAGGAGGTGGGGCCTAATGGGAGGTGTTTAGGTCCTGAGGGCTCCACCCTCTTGAATGGATTAATGCCAATCACAAAAGGGCTTGAGGCTGCAAGTTTGATCTTTGGATCACTATCCTGCCCTCTCTTTGCCCTCCCATCACAAGATGATGCAGCAAGAAAGCCCTTGCCAGATGCCAGCCCCTGGATCTTGGACTTCCCAGGTGCCAGAATCACGAGCTGATGAATTTCTGTTCACTATAAATCACCCAGTCTGTGGTATTCTGTTACAGCGGCGGGAACCGAGACATCACCGTATTAAAGACATCGTCACACCATACCTAAATTACTGTCATAATTTCTTAGCTGTACGCGTTGCCTCTAAACTTCCTTTGTCTCAAAATCATCTTCCTCTTGGCTGCTCAAATATCAATATAATTTTTACCATTAAAACTAATGGTAAGAGAACCTCCTCCGCTGTAGTCAGTGTGCTAGGACAAGGAAAAGAAAGAAGTGGCAGAACTGTTGGGAAGGAAGAGGCAATTTTATCATTATTTACAGGCAATAAAATTATCAGAACACCAAAAAAAAACAGAAGAGCTATCCAAACTAATGAAAGAGGTCAGTAAAATGGTCCAATACAAAATATATTTGTATGATAAATAGTTTTCCTATATAAAACAACAGCCAATTCAAATTATAATAGAAAAATCTTGTTCATGATACATCTCTAGCTACCTTGCTGACATCTCCATGGGAATTTATCACAGAAACCTCGGTGCAAAAGTGAATTTTGGATCTTCCACTCACATTTGCTCCTTCTCCAGTGCTCCATAATTCGGTGAAGGGCTGTGCCGTCTCCCTGTCTGCACAAGGCAGGACCGTAGGATTCAGCCTTACCTTTCCCTCTCTCATACTCCCATCCCCACATCTGTCCTCAAACCCTGACAACAGAACCTTCTGGATCTCCCTGTCTGCCTCTCCAACCTCCACCCTAGTCTCCGCCTACGTTCTCTCTCACCTGGACAATTGTGGTAGCTCCTCACTGCCCTCCTCTTTCGGGTTCTTGCATCTCCATCCTGTCTCCACAAAGCAGTTGTAAGGATCTTCCGAGATTTTAAGCTAAGTTATGCCACTGCCCTGCTGACAGACCTTCACTAGCTTTTAAGCCCCATGTCTTTGGCATCCCCTGCATACCTTGGCTTCCCATCATCCTTAATGACCCTTCTAAGCTTGGCTCAAACCACTCGCCTCCTCGCTCCCTGGACTCCAGCCGCGCCAGCCTCCCGTTTCCTCGAATGCCCCCGAGCTCTTCCCAACTTCAGGGCCTGCACTCTGTGTCTTCCCTACTGGGAATAAGAATCACTGATCTTCCTTCAAGAAGGCTGGGTAGAGCCAGGGGGTCTTTAGTCCTTGTCAGAGATCTCCCTGACTCCATGGGCCTCGGTTTCCCCATCTGCAACATGCGTTGGTTGAACTAGAGGTTCTCTCTGGCATTCCAGGAGCTGAAGTTTCAGAAAGAGGTGGCAGCAGTTGAACTGGTCGAGAAGGAGAATGCGGAGTGGGAAGAGGAGAGAGGGGACATGGTCTTGGGGAAGATGACACAGAAAGAAAAGCCTAAAAAACTACAGGTAACCACGTTCAGGGTCTTTAAAATGCTAAATGCTATTTAGCAGGACAACTCAGATTAAATCTTAACAGGATTTGGGGCCATCATAATAATCTGGTCATGAGGACAGAAAAAGCCAGCTAATTTGCAGTATTTAAATAGTAAATATATGCACTACAGTTGACCCTTGAACACCATGGGTTTGAACTACATGGGTCCACTTATACGTGGATTTTCTTTTGCCTCTGCCACCCCTGCGATAGCAAGACCAACCCCTCCTCTTCCTCCTCCTCCTCAGCAATGAAGATTGAGACCTTTATGATGATCCAATTGCACTTAATGAATAGTAAATATATTTTCTCTTCCTTACAATTTTCTTTTTTGCTGTTTTTGGTTTTTTTTAAGAGACAGAGTCTCCCTCTGTTGCCCAGGCTGGTCTCGAACTCCTGGCCTCAAGCGATCCTCCTGCCTCGGCCTCCCAAATTGCTGGGATTACGGGAGTGAGCCACCATGCTTGCTGGCTTCTTCCTTATAATTTTCTTAATAACATTTTCTTAATAACATTTTCTTTTCTCTAGCTTACTTTATTATAAGAATACAGTATGTAATACATAGAACATACAAAATATGTGTTAATTGACTATTTATGTTATCAGTAAGGCCTCTGATCAACACTGGACTATTAATAAAGTTTTGGGAGAGTCATAAATTATACATGGATCTCAGCTCCCCTAACTGTCCCCATTGTTCAAGGGTCAACTGTAAAACTTGATTCCATTCCATGAAAATAACTCAAATCATCCAAAGCCAAGAAAAAGAAAAAGAAAAAAATTTCATTCATCTGTGTAAACAGTTTCTAGTTAGCCAAAGAAAGGGACACATTAGCTGCTTTTGTTCCTGACTTCCACAGAAACCCCTAATTGCCACTCAAATCTTCCTTCCTAACAAAACTTTGGTTTCACTCGGGGAAGCAATGTGCCCAATCAAAAGGCTGTATTTCCCAGCGTCCTTATCAAGAGGGGTGGCCACGTAGCATATTCTGCCAAATAATGTGTAAGAAGAAATGACTGGGTGGACTTCAGAGAAATTGACATTAAAGGCAGGGTTGGCCCATGTCCTTTTTTGCTCTTTGTTTTTCACACTATCCCATCTTCCTTCTTCAACCATCTTGTGACCTTGTGGTGACCATAAGGGACAGGCCAGGAGAATCAGAGACCTCCATTTAAATCCCATCTCTGCCACCTGGAAACTCTATGAACTTGGACAGTTCATTTAACCTCTCTAAGCCTCATTCTCATCTGCAAAATGGGAGTCATAATGTCTCACTTGTGATGAGATTAATTCAAATGTTTTATCACACACAGGTTACAGGGTTTTGTAAATTGTATAGCTCTAAAAACAAATGCTAGATTGTTTGCCCCTCCTCCTCATTATGTAAGTGACAAGTTTTCTTCCCCATCTAAATCTAAATACTTTAAAAATTAGAATGCTGTGTTTCTGCATGACATTTTTTCATGATAGAAATGCCTATTGGACATGACACTAATCCACTCTGTTGTCAGACGCAGCCAGAGGTCCTTTTGTACACAGTCTGGCCACATGCAGATCACAAGTTAACTTGCATCCTACAACTTTGGCATCAATTATCTTCTAAGTAAATCAGAAATTTCAAATGCATATTCCATAAAAAAAAATCTCTTTTCAAAGATGTGGGTCTATTTTATTGAACATTTGATAAGTTCCATCAATCTAGAATTCCATAACCTTCAATTTTAGGAATTTTTCTTAAATTATTTCTTTGATGATGTTTTCTCTTGCATTTTCTGTATACTCTCATTCTTAAACTCCATTTATTTATTTATTTATTTTTTGAGACAGGGTCTCACTCTGTCACTCTGGGTAGAGTGCAGTGGTGTCATCATGGCTCAGTGCAGCCTCAAACCCCTGGGCTCAAGCAATCCTCCTGCCTCAGCCTCCCAAGCAGCTGGGACTACAGGCACACATCACCACACCCAGCTAATTTTTGTATTTTTGGTAGAGACGGGGTCTTACTCTTGCTCAGGCTGGTCTCGAACTCCTGACTTCAAGCGATCCTCCTGCCTTGGCCTCCCAGAGTGCTAGGATTACAGGCATGAACCACTGTGCCTGGCCCAAAACTCCTATTATTTAGATGTTGAACCTCTTAGTCTGTTTCTCTAGTTTTCTTATCTTTTAATCTATGATTTTCCATCTCTTTGTATAACTCAGTTTCTCACACATTGTCTCAACTTTATCATTCAATCCTTCTGTTGAATTTTTCATTTTTGGGCATTTTTTATTTTTAATTTCCTTGAGTTTCTTTTTTTATTATTTTCTGAATTCTGTGCATTCTTTTCATTAGCATTCCATACTTGTTTCATGAATACCATATCTTTCTATCTTGTATTGTTTCTCTGAGAATGTTAATGATTTTAAGATTTCCTCTCCTTGCGTAGTCTATCTCCTGCAAGTTGCTTTTGTTTCTTTGCTTGTTTGTTTGAGTTTCTGTTCTTCACAGTAGAGCCTTTCCCTGAATGTCAAGTGACCCTTGGTTTTCTGCTCATATTTGACATTGAGGCACTAAAAAACTGATTGGGAACTTCTGAGCTTGTCAACTGTGTGACTCATACAAGGAGATCTGTGTGGGCCATTTTCTTGGGAAGACTCCAATGTCAATATCTTTAGGGCTCTACTCTGGAGCTGTTCATATACTCCAGAGAATCCTCCCATCTCTCGTCTGGTTACCAGCATCCTGGGAGGTGAGTGGGATCTTAACACTGAGACTAAACTTCAATCACATCACTTGCGTGCCAAAAATCCTAAATGATTCTTCACCATCTACAAGTTAGAGTCTACACAAGCAGAGTGGTTAAGTTTTGCTCATTCCAATCAGTTCTTCCAAATTCTCCACTAGCTCCCTTCCTACTCATTGTCCAGCTGGGCCCATTTACTCAGGAGTTCCATGAGGTTCCTCTGTCTCAGCCACACATCATCATCACCATTATCGGCACTCTTCCCCTCACAGGTCTCCCTGATGGCTCTCAAGAGGCATCAATCTTGCCCCCTTTATTATGCAGAGTAATTGAGCTCCCCTACGCTTTTATGCCTACACCTGTCACTACTGTATATCAGGCAAAAGATGCTAAAGGTATAGGAACCATCCTCCCCAGAAGGCAGTGAGGAATTATAAATAATAAGTATTTCTTTCCTATCACACAAACCAAACAACCCAATCATTTAGATATTTTTAAGTGCTCTCTTGGACAACATTCAAGCTAAAGAGCAAAAATTAAAACTGTAAACAGACAGTTTAAAAACAACAAATAAGAGAAAATCATATAGGGAATCTTATGGGATGAGGCAAAGCTGATTCATAGGCAAATTCATAACCTTAAGTACCTTAATGGTTAATCAGAAAAGAATTTAAATAGGTAAAATAAACTTTCATTTAAATAATTTAGTTTTTCTAAAAGATCAAAATAACCAAGAAAAGAACCTGGAAAACATAGTTAAAAGTAAACATTATTGATTAATAATCTTAATAGTCAGGAACATAGTAGAATTAATAAATAGATTTTAGAGTTGGTTCACTAAATAGCCTTGCTTCCACAATTAGAGGAAACATAAATAAATGTTTTAAATGCAAAAAGGGAAACTACAGATTTTAAAACTCTAAGAGGACTCTATGTATAATCATATGCTTACGATTTCTGGGAAAACATAACACACCAAAATTGCCTCAAGAAAAATCAGACTACCTGCATAGACCAATAATAAAGGAAAAAAAAATTTTATTTATCTGTTTGTCCTGTCCTGATATCAGAAATAAAGGAAAAATTTAAAGAAAGTTGTTAACATATTACCTCCTAAAATGGCTTGTAGCTTCAGATGATTTCACGGGTGAGTTACTTCAGCCTTTCACAGAACTGATAATTTCCATGTAACATAAACCTTTTTAGTGCATGAAAAAAAAGATGTAAATCTTATCAGTTCATTTTACAAAGCTAGCAAAACTATTGACATAATGTTTCAGATTAGTCTCAAAAACATTATGTTGCTGGGCATGGTGGCGGGCACCTGTGGTCCCAGCTACTCGGGAGGCTGAGGCGGGAGGATTGCTTGAGCCCAGGAGTTTAAGGCTGCAGTGCTTTATGATTGCGCCTGTGAATAGTTACCGCACTCCAGCCTGGGCAACATAGTGAGACCCTGTCTGTAAAAAATAAAAATAAATAAAAATAGAAATATTATGTTGACTGAAAGCAGCCAGACACAGAGAGGTACATACTATGTGATCTCATTTATATTAAGTTCAAGAATAGACAAAACTAATCTCTTGTGATAGAAATCAGACACATGGTTGCTGGGGTGGGGTGGGGCATTAACTATTAATAGAAGGGCCACAAGGGAATTTTCTGGGGCCACAAAAATGTGCCATATCTTGATCTGGATGATGGTTACTGGGGTGTGTATATTTGTCAAAATTCATTAACCTGTATATTTGTACATTTTACTGTATGGAAATTATATCTCAATAATTTTCTGTTAGGAAAGAGAAAATCTTGTAACCATGACTTAAAGGATAGTCGATTAAAAAAAAACAGGCCATTCACACTTAATATGTCGTATATGCAAAAATACTTTAAAAGTGCAGGCAAATGTAATTTTTCAAAAGATTAGGAGAACAATACATCAAAAAACTGCAAGGTTGTTTCAATATTAGAAATCTATTAGTATAATAATTTGAAGAAGAAAAAACATATAACAACATTGAAATTACTCTATAAAATTCATTTAAATAAACTCAAATAAAAAATAATACCTCAACATGACAAATAATATCTATCTCAAACTGAAAGCCCAAATCATCCTTAACAGTGAAACTCAGGAGGCCACCCCATCAATGTCAATAACGAAACAAGGATAACCATTGCTATTTACTATTGTTTTGAAATGTCTAAGCAATGTAAGAGGACCAGAAATAGATATGAATCATAACTATAGAAGAGAAAGCAGCAAAAGAATTAAGTCCATGATAATATTGTCTTTCTAGAGAATACAAGAGGGCCAACTGAAAAACAATATTATGACTGGCTAAAAAATAAATATACAGAAACAAGTAGAGATGTTCAGTGAAGCATTGTCACACTGAAGAACTGGAAATCACCTAAATGTCCAATAATGGGACACTGGATAAACAGAAGTATGCACATGCCATAGAATACTATACAGCAGTTAACATACATTAAGTAGATTAAAAAATAGTAAGTGAAAAACAAAATGCAGAATGATATACACAGTGTGGTACTTTAAATGTAATGTTTAAAAACACACTTTTCAACAACAAAAAGACAAAACAAATTGATTCAAAATGGACAAAGGACTTGAATAGACATTTCTCCGAAGAAAATATACAAATGGCCAATAAGCACGTGAAGAGATGGTCAACATGATTAATCATTAGGGAAATGCAAATCAAAACACGATGAGATATCACCTCACAGCCATTACGATGGCTACTATCGAAAAAAAAAAAGAGAAAAAACAAGTGTTGGTGGGGATGTAGGGAAATCAAAGCCCTTGTGCACTGAGGGTGGGAATGTAAAATGGTGCAGCCACTATGGAAAAGTATGTGGTTCCTCAAAAAATTAAACAAAAAATTATCATATGATCCAGCAATCCCAGTTCTGGGTATATATGCAGAAGAACTGAAAGCAGTATCTCCCAGAGATACTTGTACACCAATCCTCATAGCAGCATTATTCACAATAGGTGAAAAGTAGAAGAAACCCAAGCGTTCATAGAGGACTGAATAAACCAAATGTAGTACAATGTATGTGTACACACACACACACACACACACACACACTCTCTCTCACACAATCGAATATTAGCCTTAAAAAGAAATGAAGTTCTGATACATGTTACAACATGAATGAACCTTGAGGACATCATGCTAAGTAAAATAAACCAGACACAAACACAAATACTTATATGAGATCTCTAGAGTACTGAAAATCATAGAAACAAGCTGAGTGTGGTGGCGCACGCCTGTAGTCACAGCTACTCGGGAGGCCGAGGCAGGAGGATCGCTGGAGCCCAGGAGTTCAAGACCAGCCTGGGCAACATAGAGAGACCCAGCCTGTTAAAAAAAAAAATTCATAGAAACAAACAAACAAAAAATCATAACAACAGAAAGTAGAATGGTGGTCTCCAGGGCTGGGGGCCTGGGAGTTAGTGTTTCATGGGTATAGAGTTTCAGTTTTGCAAGATGAAAAGGGTTCTGGAGACGGATGGTGGTGATGGTCGCACAACAAAATGAATGTGCATAATACCACTGAATTATATGCTTAAAAATGGTTAAGCTAGTAAATTTTATGTTATGTGTATTTTACCACAATAAAAGGAACAAGACTGGGAAGGACATGAAGGGGCCTTAGCTATGGTTGTGCCTTGTTTTGTTAAGGAATAAAAAGTCCAGGGGAAAGACACTCTCCACCTGACACCCAGGCCCGCTATACCAGAAATAATCCCCTAATTTCCTCTGTGGCCCTTCCACTCAATCCTCCACCCCCACCCATCAACCACGCCTCTGATTTCTGTCACCAGGAGTGGATTTTGCCGGTTCTTGATATCTATTTAAATGGAATCCTGCATTTCCTTTCAGGCCTTCCTTAGTTTCCCCCAAGAAGACTGGCCTCCTTTAGGACATCAAGTGTCTCCAGGAGACCTGGAGCAGCCTAGGCCACAGGGGAGGACCACACACCACTGTGCCCTAGGGCTCCATGCAAGTCAGCGACACAGCCTTTTAGGGAAGGCTGCTCTTCCTGGAGCTTGGCGCAGACACCCAGAGGACAGGGGACCAGTCCCTCAACATGTTTAACAGAGTCTCCTCTGCTATTAATCAAAATACTGCTACACCAGTAGGACAACCCCATGAGGAAAAGACTATTCACAACAGAGATACATCAGGGTTTCTTAACCTCAGCACTACTGATATTTGGGGCTTGATCACTGTTTTGTGTAGGGGCTGTCCTGGGCATTGTAGAATGTTTAGCAGCATCCCTGGCCTCTACCTACTGGATGACAGTAGCTGGTTTCCAGTTGTGACAACTACTAATAAAAATATCTCCAGACATTGCCAAATGTCCCCTGAGAGACAAAATTGCTCCCAGTTGAGAACCACATGATAGATGATTGATTGATTGATAGATATTTTTTCACCTAGGAATAAAATCTTTAAGATATATGCAGAAGTATTTGAGGTAGCAGTGAAAATTTGTAGAGGGCATAAAAGAAGACTTGCATGGTTAGAGAACAAACCATCTTCAAGGGTGGGAAAACAATATTACAAATCTATTAATTCTGCTTAAAGTCAAATAAAAGCTTAATAGAATTGCAATTAAAGATCAGCTGCAAACTTTCTGGAATTTAAAAATGTTAGTCTAAAGTTTTAATGGAAAAATTAAAAAGGTGAATAATAAAGAAAAACTCCAAAAACACAAATAATGGATTTTATCTACAAGATATGAAATGGGTTATAAAATTATAATAATTAAAATAGTGTAGAAGAATACACATAGCTATGAAAGAATTAAAAAGCCTGGAAACAGGCCCGAGTCTACGTAAGAATTTAGTATTGATTAAAGTAGCATTTAAATTAATGGGAAATTTGTGGGATGCTCAATAAATGATGCAGGAACAATTCATTAACAATTTGAGGCTGGAAAAAATTCTGGGTTTCTCACCATACATCAAAATAAACTCAAATGAGTCAAAGAGTTATTATTTTAATTAAAACATAAAAAACTAGAATAAAATACAGGTTAATAGTTTTCTGACGTCAGGAGAAGAATGGCTTTCCAAGCAAAAGAAAAAACAAAAGGAAGGACTCAGAAAGGGAAAAACTGGCCAGATGTGGCAGCTCACACCTGAAATCCCAGCTCTTTGGGAGGCTGAGGCAGGAGGATCACTTGAGGCCAGGAATTTGAGACCAGCCTGGGCAACATAGTGAGACCCCATCTCTAAAAAAATATTTTTTTAAAAAGCCAGGTGTGGTGGCGCATGCCTGTAGTCCCACCTACTCGAAAGGCTGAGGCAGGAGGATCACTTGAGCCCAGGAGTTCGAGGCTACAGTGAGCTATGATTGCCCCACTGTACTCCAGCCTGGGTGACAGAGTCAGACCCCCATCTCTAAAAAAAAAAAAAAAAAGTGTTTATGGGAAAAACTGACACACTTGACTACATTAATATGACAGCCTTCTGTGTATCAGGAAGCACCATAAAGAAAATTCAAATTCAGAAAAACTATTTGTCATATAACAAAGAACATAAGACCTAAAATTTCTCCTCCATCAATATGAAGAGGAAAACACCCATTTCCACTTTTTCAGTGACAAAGGACATGGTCATGCAATCCACAGGAGCTGAAAGAGAAATGGCCAAAAGACATTGAGAAGTTAATTACATTGGAAATCCAAGTTATGCAAATTAAAATACTGAAACACCATTTTTCGCCTATCAAATTGGCATGGATTTTTTTATAACTTAGTACCTAGCATTTGGAAATTCCCATACCCTGTAGAGAGAGTGTTCATTCATGAACTTTCCTGAAAAGGAATTTGACGATTATTTTCAAAAATGCCTAAAAAGTTTCACATTTATACCTCCAGTCCAGAACTCTTGAATTGCACAGTTGGGTACCCAACTATCCCCTGCCCAGCACCTCTACTTGGATGTGTAATGAGCACCTCCAACATACCAAGTCCAAAACCAAGCTCCTGGCTGCCACTTCCCCACGCACCCCAAAGCTGTTCCCACCACCCCCATCACCTCCATCTCAGGGGGAGGTAACTAACTCCCCACCCTCCACAATGCTTAGACCAAATACCTTGATATCATCACTGGCTTTTTCCTTTTACTGACATCAAATCCTGGGAGCATTAAGCTCCAAAACAAATTCAGAAGCCAGTCCCTTGCCACCAACCTCCATCCCCAATACCGTCACTCCTGATCTGGACCATCACAATAGCCTTTTCTCTGCTCACCTTCACCTGTGTCCTCTTCCAGATTATTCACAATATGGCAGCCCAAGTCAAACCAAATCACTCCTCACTCAAAACCCTCCATTGAGTCCCTTCTCAATGAAAAGCAAAACCTATATATGGGCCTACAAGAGCACTTGATGAATGAATATTAATACCTTATTAATAACTAAAGTCCACAGTTTACACTACAATTCACTCTTTGTATTGCACATTATATGGGCTTTGACAAATGCTTGCTGTCATGTATCCACCATTATGGTATCATCCAAAATAGTTTTACTGCCCTAAAAATGACCTACTTATCCCTCCTCCCCTCCTTCCAAACCCCTGGCAACCACTGATCCTTTTACTGTCTCCGTGGTTTTGTCTTTTCCAGAATGTCACATAGTTAGAATGACATAGCATATAGACTTTTCAGGTTGGCTTCTTTCATTTAGCAATATGCCTTTACGGTTCCTCCATAACTTTTTGTGGCTTGATGGTTTTTTTTTTTAGTCACTGAATAATGCTCCATTGTGGGGATGTACCACAGGTTGTTTATCCATTCACCTATTGAAGGACATCTTGGTTGCTTTCAAGTTTTGACAGTTATGAATAAAACTGCTATAAACATTCATGCACAGGTTTTTGTGTGGACATAAGTTTTTAACTCATTTGGGGAAATATTAAGGAGCATAATTGGCCCATGAGTTTTTGACGCCCAACAAGACCCGCTGGACACAGGCCCCTTATCGATTTCCACCATCCATAGGCACGACTTCTTCAGTGGAGTGGTCCAGTAGAATGTTCTATAGGATGATGAGGACATCACTTTCTCACACTCAAACAGTTGGCTTATCCTTGAAGCAGGAAAGCAAAGGCGGACTGTTGCCTCTACCAGGAGAAGGCAAATTATTTCTAGAGGTCCAGTTTAACAGAAGCAGAGAAAAAAACAATTCTCCATGACTAGTAATGCCCCCACCCTAGAGAGAAGTTGTGCCAGAAAACACAGAAAGGAGAAAAGGTTTGCATTTTCCAATCCACCACAAATCATTTCTCTCCAGATGTAGCAGGGTCCAACTCTCACCTTTGTGTTTGTTCTGTCAATAAGAAAGGGCTTTTACCTGCAATGATTACCTGCCGCAAGCAGATCATAATTAACAGAGAGAACACATATTTCCAGCAGTCAGAAAACTATTTTCTAACAACAGATGAAAATATAATTAACATTCCCCAGATCTCTGTCTCTGGGGAGATTTTTTTTTCCCTCACTCTCTACAAATTGAAAGGAAAAAAAAAGTTGGGAGTATGTTATGAGTTAAATTGTGTCCCCCAAAATGATATGTTGAAGTCTTAACCCCAGTAACTAGAATGGGACCTTACTTGGAAATAGGGCCTTTGCAGATATTATTAGTTAAGATGAGGTCATACGGGAGTAAGGTAGGCTATTAATCCTATGTGACTAGTGTCCCTGTAAGAGAAGAGACACAGACGCATAAGAGAATGCCACCTGACGACAGAGGCAAAGGTTGGAGTGATGCAGCTGCAGGCCAAGGAACACCAAGCATTGCCAGCAGATACCAAAAGTTAGGAAGAGATAAGGAAGGACCCTGTGCAGCGTCTCAGAGGAGCATGCGCCTGCTGTCACCTTGACTTCAGACTTCCAGCCTTCAGAACTGTGAGCGAATACATTTCTGTCATTTTAAGCCATCCAAGTTGTGACACTTTGTCACAGCAGCCCTAGCAAACTAATACAGAGCAGAGTCACCTAACTCTTCACCTTGCAGATGAATACCTGAGGCCCTGGCAGGTGCAGTGACTTGCCTGGGGTCCCAAGCAAGTGCGAGGCAGAGATGAGACTCGAATCAAGGTCCAGCTGACGTGGAGACCGGTGTTCACGTCACAATATGATTCACTCTCTATACGTGTGGCAGCATGCTTCCATCTGGACACGGACTACCTTGGACTCAACACCTGGGCAACAGGTGCAAGCAGACTACAGTGTAGTCTGGATGTAGGAGGCTTCAGAAACCGAGGGAGAAACAAATGCATGTGGTGGCTGAGGAAGAGGAGATCAAAGGAGAACAGTGATTAATATTGGCTGAGCTCAGGGCCGGGTGTTTTATACCCACTGTCCCATTTACATCCCACAACAACCCTTGGGTATAGGTGTAATTAGCCTCATTTTTCAGATTAGAAACTGAGTCTCAAAGAAGCTAAATAACTCTCCCAAAACCGAACAGCTGGCTTGTGGTAGAAACTCAAACCCAAGTTTTTGTGACTCCAAACTCTTCGAACTCTCTCTATGCCCTTTCTGAGGAGTTTCTTCCCTTCCCGTGGTGTTCACTGCCATCTTTGTGCTAGTGGCTCCTAAATTTTTACCTACAGCCCCCACACCTCGTCTCCCTGTTCAATATCTCCATTTTTGTGTCTCACAGGCATCTCAAGTTCAACAGATCCAAAATTTAACTCATCACCTTCCACCAAAAACCCGGCACTCCCATCACCAAGATGCTCAAGTGAGAAAGCCTGGAGTCAAGGGAGTCACCCTTGACTCCTCTGCTGCCTCAAGCCCGTCGCCTTTCCCCCCCTGACACACACAGCCAACGACCCACCACTGCTTCCACCCTGGTCCGAGCCACCATCGTGCCACTCCTGGGTAGCTGGGATCTTCCAACTGGCCCCTCTGCTTTCACTCCAATTTCCCTTCAACGATCTACTTTGCCTTCACGCAGTAGTGAGGGTGATTTCATGAAGCACAAATTTCATCTCTATTCTCCTGATTAAAACTCTTCAATAGTAATTGCAAATTCTTATGTGCTATTCACTGCTGACAGCCCTTTACTTATATCAACTCCTTTAATCCTAAAAACCACCCTATGAGATGGGCACTAGGATGTTCTCCTGTCACAGATGAGGAAATTGGGATGCTGAAAGGTTAAGCAACTTTCCCAAGGTCTCACAGCTGGAAAGTGGCAGAGTTCATGCTGTCACCATTTGCACTGAACATGCTTCCTGAGGATGCTCTCCTGCCCTGAGGACAGAGTCCAAAATTCTTACCATGGCCTACAAGAGCCGGCAGGGTCGCACCCTTGCTTCCATCCCTCTCTCACTCTCTCTCTCTCTCCCCGCCCCTCAAGTCCAGAGCAAGGACTGGGTTTTTTTAAGTCCTCAAAATCACTGAGCTTCTTCTTGCCTCAGGGCTTTTGCATGTGCGATTTCTTTTGCCTAGAACCTGCTGTCCCCATTCTTGACCTGGTGGCCTTCTCCTCCTCATATAGGTCTCTCTTTCAATGTGGCTTCCTTGGGGAAGCTTTCTTTGGGCTCCAGACCATGTCAGGTCCCCCGCTTTATGCTTTTGTCACCTGCACTTTTCTTTTTTTTTTTCTTTTTTCAAAGATGGGGTCTTGCTCTGTCACCCAGACTGGAGTGCAGTGGTGTTATCACCCAAGAAAAGAGAAGTCATTGTGCAGATGACGGAACACAACTTGGGAGGTACAATTAAAATATCACACAAAGGAGAGTCCAGGACCTTGAGCACCGTGCAGCCATCCACACTCTCACCAGCAACCCCAGTGTGGCCCTGGGGCTCTGCCTCTTGGAGCAAGGCCAGCCACCAAACCAGGGAGGAACTGTGGTGCAGATTCCTGCACACTGTGTGCTGCGTTAAGGGCAGGTCCTTGTCCCTGAGCCCCATCTGGCCTCGCCTTGGCCTTCCCCACGGCAAAGCCCGCTCCTTGGTACCACGGTGGCCATGCAGGAAAATAGAAATGCAACGGGAACAGGTAGGAATCCAGAGAGGAAAAAGGCATCACCTTCAAGAGGTCCCAGCACCTCTTTCTTTGGCCCATCAAGAAACCCACACCCTCTCCCCACAGCCTATCAGCTGCCCACATCCTGGGACCTGAGGTCTACAAAAAAAGGGCTTTCGATGCTCCACGCTGAGTGCCTGTGTAGACACATGGCTGGAGGCAGTGAGAGAAAGGAAAGTGCCCCCGGGCCTGGGCAGTGGAGGAAAGGGGTGAGGACGGTGACAGGAGAGGGTTAAGAAGCCGCAGCCCACACAACACCTTCCGCACTGCACTCCTTGCCATTTCTGTTCCGTGAATTTAAATGCATTCTGTCACACTGAGTTATGTCACCCGGAGGAAATGCCCAACTCGGCGACGTTTTTAAAGATTATTTTTTAGATCACCTATCACTATCCATTTGAGGAACGATTGTTCAATCTGAAAAAATAAATTCAAAACTGTCCCCATCTAAGCAAGATGGAAAAATAACTTTCCCTATTCTTTTCTCCTCTTCTTTTTTTTTTTTTTAAGGAGGCTTATTTCTGAAGGACAGGTTTGCAAATCTGTTTTCCCCTTGACATTCTGGCTGGATTTGGGCACCTCTGTAAGCTGAGCATTACGCCTCATCCTACGAGTAAACAAATGAATGTACAGCCAGCTGTGTGACCTCAGGCAATGCATTTAACCTCTCTGAGACGTAATCTCCTCAATTGTTACGCTGAGATAACCATTCTGACCGCAATCACCAAATGAGATGATGTCTAGGACAGTCCCCGAATGTGTAAGGTGTCTGTTCCACTAAACTGTCAATTCCTCAAGGGCAGGGAGCAGGCTCTGGCCAATTGGACCTTGTACAGGGCCTGGCACATGAGAAGTGTTTAACAAATGGTGGATAGATGGATGGTTCCATGAGTGATGGTTTGGTGGATGGATGTCTGGGACATACAGAGAGATGGATGCATGATGAAGGGATGGATGGATGCAATAGCGAGCTGGAATATAGCCATCCAAAAACCAAACAAATAACCCAAAAAAGCCCATATCTGTAGTGTCCCCCAATTTCCATGGTGTAACTACTCCCACCACGGCTGGTTTCCAGCCACCTACGTGACATCACCAAACGCAGAGTCAGAAAGAGACGCGCCCAATCGCCTCTTACCAGACTGTAGAAGTCAGCTCCTGCACCAACAGGTGGAAGGAAGGAAGGAAGGAAGAAAGTAAAGTGAAGAGATATAGGAGAGGGAAAAGGAAAAAAGGAAGACGAAGGAAAGCAGAACCACGAGTTAAATGTTTACTGCAGGAAAAAAATAGGCTGGGCGCAGTGGCTCCCGCCCGTAAACCCAGCACTCTGGGAGGCCGAGGGGGGAGGATCACTTGAGGCCAGGAGTTGGAGGCTGCAGTGAGCTATGATGCTGCCACTGCACTCCAGCTGGGGCGACAGAGTGAGATTCTGTCTCAAAAAAAAAAAGAAAAGAATAACTCAAATAGGTCACACTATATATTTCTTATTTCCCTCTGGGGCACCAGGACCCATTTGATTTAGAAAGCATCCATTTTTGAGTTTATCTGACATTCTTGGAAAACCCTGATAATAATCACTTCTCCAATTAAATTAAATCTTATAGGGATTATTTTATTCTCAAGGATACTTATTTGGAAAGTCACTTTTTTAACGCAGAGTGATATTAATGTAGTCTCTCTAGCACTGCCTTCACCTATAATTTCACAAATGCACATGCCATTCAACCTGTTTTTATGGGAAAGAAAAACAACAACAACAAAGAACAAAACAAGGTGTTCAGGCTAGTTGAGTGTTATTTTCTTTGGGACTCACATCCCTTTGAAAACCTAAAAAAGAAATAAGGACTTTTCTCCCCAGAGAAATGAGACGCTTACCAAACTTTGGGTATAACTTCGGGACGAGAGGGATGCAGGAACCTTAAGCCCTAGGAGCCAGGATAAAGGAGGATCTTTGCCCAGAAACGAATGTCTCTGAGGTCCCAAGTAACTCTTCAGGTCCACACTTCAACATCCTCAATCAATGCAGAAAAACAGCCTGAAGCCACTCAGAAACCGCCCGAGATTTTAAAATGAAAAATGCTCTTGATAAATAAATCTCTTAATGAAATACAAGCAATTAAGCTAAAAGTCCTATCAAATGCAGCCTGTCACTCAGCAGCCTGACACTTAATTGAATTTCTTTTTCCATCCCCTGGCTCCTTTTCCCCGATAAACAAATTCATTCACTGCAGATCAAGTTTCCCTAACCCAGAAACCAATGATAGTCAATCAACTAATTGACATAACAAAGGCTTTTATTTTTTTTAAAGTTCTTCTAATTAAAGTGGAAATGAAATTTTTTAATACACTGGTGCCTGATATTAATAATTACTCTGGTTACCCTTCTCCTTCCTTCTCAGGGACCTGGCAGCAGGTAGTGGGAGAGGGTAGGGGAGCCCTCTGGAGGGGATATGAGTGCAAGTTCCAGCTTTATCCTGAGTTTGCTGTGTGATCTGCGGGAGGCCGCTTCCCCTCTCTGTTTTTCATCAGCTGTAGCATAAGGGATAGAACTAGGTGACTTCAAGGCTGCTTCTGGCTCTAACTCTTACATCTTATGATCATGAGGACAGTCGGATGGCATAGACCTCTCTCTGTGACTCACAGGTCAGCCAGCACAGCTGCCCGGAGCTCTCATGCAGCATCACACTGAAAATTCAGCCCATCTTCTTCAGTGAATGGAGCAGCTGGAAATGCATCCACCGCGCTCCCCAGGCAGCCACCCCCACATTCCCAGGTACATCCCTTACACACACATTCATGCAAAGCTCTCCTCGAAGGACACTCCCTCACTTACTCCTCTCTCTCTCTCACACACGCACACACACACTCTACATCGAGGCCAGGCACACACACACGTTGACACACACCCTCATGCATGCACAACATACACACATACTACATTCCCCTGAAACACACAAGCGTATGTTTAGATGCGTGCCCCTTTAGAGAGCAGATCTCCTCAAATCTGTCCACACACCTGTCTCCCTCACCTCTACACATAAGCACACACGTATGTAGTCTCCCTTTTAGAGCAAACCCCCTCCAATGAGGCCATGCACATGCATGTTGACACATTCACATGCTCCTCCCTCCACCGTCACTGCCAAATGTGAGCAGGGTTCAAGCAGGTTGCTCAAGGGCAGGAAAGCTGTGGCTGGGGCAGCCCTGAGGATCTCAGAAACATGGCCACTGACCCACCAAGATCTTCCAGAACTCTGGTTCCAAAGTTTCTTTCATTCAGCCAAGGGCTCCCGATTGCTTCCTCTGTGCCGGCTGAATGAGACAGACACGGTCCCTCTGGAGGTGTCTCTGTTCCTGGTCATTCCTGGCCCTGGGCCCCATCTCTGCCCAGCCCAGATTCCCTAGCAGGTAATGAGGGCTGTCCCTGGACTCTGACACATCCAGGGGTCTTGTTTAGAGGCAGCATTTTTATGACATCATGGTCAAGGAGTGGCTTTAGGGCCAGGCCTTACAAGACAGGAGAGGGTGTACCAGGCAGAGACACAGCACGAACAAAGACAGGGAGGCTGGGATCAGGGGTACGGGCAGGCAGCACCATGCAAGGGTGTGGGCAGCCCAGCTGCGGGGCTGGAGCAAGTCACTTAACATCTCTAAGCTTCAATTGCCTCATCTATAAAATGGGGATGATAGCAGTAGCTACCAGAAAAGGATCGTCCATTCACTCAACAAGTCAAGACTGAACAGCTACTATTTGCCAGACGCAGTTCTAGGCACCCGGGTTTGTTGTGCAGAGGAAAGGAGGTGACGAATGCTGGCTCTCGGTGCCATGTCTGGCTTGGCAGGACCCCCAGGCACGTGAGGGGGTGGAGTGGGTGGGAAGCCCTGAGTAAAGTGGGCTCCAGAATCAATGGGGGGGGTGGAGGATGAGAGCAGCAAAGGCTAAGACTGGAGGCCAGCCGGAGGAGGGGGCCAGGGAGAGGGACCGCAGAAAGAGTCCCCAGGCTCAGACACTGCCGCCTTCCACAGTCTGTATCTCCTGGTGAGACACCCCTGTTGCTGCCCACCCCCCATTCCTCACGGGGCCTCCCCAGGGCCGGGGCCTGGCTCCTCCTGCAGCTTTGCAAAGCCAGGCCAGGGTGGTGGGGGCAGGGGGCACACTTCTTCCCCCTTGGACCCAGAGCAGAGGCTCCTGGCATCTCATGCCTTCTGTTTAGCTCATCTCCCTGCCTCTGTTTTCATGTTTTCTTCTCTCACGCTGGCTGTGTGGAGCACATCTCTCAGAAAATACTTGCTTTTGAAAGTTGTTGCCATAACAACCACTTCATTACACGCCAGGCCCAGTATCTCAGAAATGCAGAATCTTTCCTTAAAAGCGTGCGCTGCACATCAAAGGGGAATAGGAGCTCATTATTTTTACATTATTTTGCAGGCAAATAGATATTTTCCAATACACATTTCTTTTCTAAGTTGATTTTCTTGTTCAGTGGAAATGCACATTTCTTTCTTAACGCTTTCCTGCCTGCAGGGTGCAGGGCCTAGAAACCCAAGTTCCTCAAAGCAGGAGGGAGAAAGCTTTTCTCTGCTGTGCTATCCACCCCTCTGCCCCAACGCTGCAGCTCATGAAGGGTGGTTGGCTCTAATTCACAATTTGACTGCACCTGGAAATTCTAGAGAAGGCAGACATTCTTCGTGTAGCATACACAAGCCTTCACTAGTCTGACTTTGTTCTAACCAAGATTTCATAACAAGGGAAGCTATTTATTTAAAAAGCCAAATCAAAACCAAAGCAAACAAACAAACTTAACCATTTGGAATGGAGATGTGTTCCAGGATTTTGTTTTCTGACCTGCAGGGCGCTGTCAGAATTTCATAGTTCTCTGTTTAAGTAAATGCCTAGAACAGGGGCGGAGAATCTGCGGCCTTAAGGCCACATGTGGCCTTCTAGGCCCTTAAGTGTGACCTTTTGACTAAATCCACATTCTATAGAACACATCCTTTTATTTTTATTAATACGTTTTTGTTTGTCTTTTATATTTTTATTTTATTTTTAAAATGAACATATTTAAAATACCAAAGAATAAAATAAGTTTCAACAAAATAATCCTCCCAGATTGACCAGCACAATTAGAGCATTCATAAACCATAAGGGCTAAACTGACAGCTGCTATGCTCATGATTTAGTTCTAACTTTCCCTGCCTGCTGGCACCACTACCGCACATGGCTGGTTGGAGAGAGTTTATGGGGGTCGAGTACACCAGTCTGTTACCAGCTTTTGACAGCAGTGCATTGTGTTTCTGTTTGAAGTGGAATTTGTGAAGAGTTGCACAGCTCGACAGTATTTTTTAATTCTGTCTGCTTAACAGCCCACCACATCAAAGAAGACCAAGAGAACGCTGAAGGAAGAAAACAGATTTTTAAATGAGTATTGGGAATTGCAGTATTATCTTGTTTCTGCTAAAGATAAGATGATTTGCTTGCTTTGAGATACTGCAATAGCAACATTAAAGAAATTCAATGCTCATCAGCACTATAACACTCATAAGGACCACAAATATTTTAAATTAGAGGGAGAGACACAAAAAGTTGTATTGCAGAAATTAAAAGATGAAAAGCAAAAGCAAAGACAATTCTTTCAAGCAGCAATAAGACCTGGAAATAACACCACTGAAGCAACTTATAAAGTAGCTTATATACTCGGGAAAAAAGGGAAGCCATTCAGTGATGCAGAAATTGTGAAAGAATGCATTGTTGAAGTTGTAGGATGCTTAGACCCTGATAACATTTCAAAGTACAAACAACTGCCTCTTTCAAGGAGAACCATAACTAATCAGCAGTATGAATTAGCCTTCAACTTAACAGAATAACTTCAAACAAACACTTCAAAAGGAAAATATATATTATTCAATCACTTTGGATGAATCAACTGATACTACTACTGACTCAGTGCAGGTTTTATACTTCACTCGGGTCATAACAGAAGATTTTCTTTGCTATGAAGAGTTACTCACTTTGGGCACTCTTGTGAACAGAACACAGGAAATAGATATCTTCAACAACTTTCAAGATAAATGACATGAAGTCGGACTGAATTTGGTAAATTTAGTGAGTATATGTACAGATGGTGCACCTTCCATGACAGGAAAACATGAAGGGTTTTCTGCACAGATAAAAAAAGTATTAACAGATCCAGATGCTCTCATTTCTTTTCACTGTATCTTGCATCAGCAAAATCTCTGTGCTAAAGCTACTATTTTAAGTGACAGTTTGCAAAAAGTTATAATTATTGTTAACTATATTCATGCAAATGCAACATGGCATCCTCAGTTTCATAACATGCTAGAATTGAACCATGAGATATTCAGTGTAGATTTGCCGTATCATTCTAAAGTGCATTGGCTATCGCAGGGACAGGTGTTAGCCAAAATTTTATCTCTGAGAGAACAGATAGTTAAATTTTATGAACAACCGAATCAGCAATGTGACTTATTGAAAGAAGATTTCTATAGGAATGAAGCATTTCTGTATGACATCAAGTCAAATCAAGGTAAAACTAACTCTATATGTGATATGTGGCCAAAAAAACCCAAGCATTTTGAAAAAAGCTATCTTTTTTCAAAACACCACTCCTTCAAAAGGGAATTTCTAATGAACATTTTTCTCAGTTAGCAAAGGTCATTGAAGAGCAGGATGATATATGCGAATCATTTGAAGAATATGCAGCTGTTAATTGGAGAATACAATGAAGGGTTCACTGACTTTGAGAATCACGACATCACACTCAAATTAGCATTTCAACCTCACTAGTTGATACTACCAAGGCACCTAAAGAACTACAGATGGAATTGATTGAGCTCTCAGTAGATGACATTTTAAAGTCATTGTTTGATGCTAAGAAAGATCCAATTGAAATATGGAAAAATGAAGTAGAATACCCACGCCTTCAGCAACATGCCCAAAAAATGCTTTCTTGCTTTTCAACCACTTATTGCTGCGAATATACATTCTCCTACCTAACCCAAATCAAGATGCCCTTAAAGTCACAAACGACTGATACCCATCTAGAGGATCAACTGAAACTGTGGACCTCCATGCTGCAATATTCAAATGCTTTCCAACAAAAAGCAGACACAACAAAGTCAATAAACGGTTAGTTAACTTTAAAATTAACAAACAGTTTTCATTTTTTGAAATTATTAAGTACATAGTAGTTAGATTTTTACAAAATAATGTGCATTTTTAAGTATATCTGATTGGAGTTTCTTGAATATGGCCTTATTTGATTACAGCTAAATTAATGTGGCCTTCCGACATGAAAAGTTTCCCCACCCCTGGCCTAGCACGTCTCCCTCCCCTCACTAGCATGTAATCCCCACAATTTTTGTCTGTTAGGCTTACCACTTTATTATCAGCACCTAGAACAGCACCCAGGCCTGCAGGCGTTCAGTAATTATCTGCTGTGAACACCACACCTTCCAACAATTCCACAAAGAAGTGATCATCACCCTCATTGTACAGACAAAAAGAGTTCGAGGCTCAAAGAAATTAATCTGATAATAATATTAAGAATAATAACAATAGCTAACATTTTAAACTTTTTATTGAAGCATAACGTGCATATACAGAAGTGCATGTGTCATAAGTTTACAGCCCCCTGACTTTTTGTGAACACTTCTGGATAACTTAACACCCAGATCAAGAAACAAAACATTTGGAGAGAGGGGGAAGGCTGTGCTCAGAGCTGGCTTCTGGGATGGCCTTGCAATAACCCACTAAGCTGCTGCGTGCTTTTTTTGTGTACTTTTCCTTTTTTTAAGTTTTATTTAATTTTTAATTGACAAATAATAATTGTATATACTTATGCAGTACAATGGGAGGTTTCAATACATGTATTCATTGTGGAACGATCACATACGGGTCACGGGCATATCCATCACCTCAAATGTTTACCATTTCTTTGTGGTGGGAACACTTAAAGTCCTCTCCTTTAGAGATTTTGAAACAAACAATAATTATTATTAACTGTAGTCACCTTGCTGTGCAATAGATCATCACACATTCCTCCTGACCAACATCTCCCCTTTCCCCGTTCACCTCCCCTCCTCCTTGTGGGATTTTTCTGTGTCTATGCCACCTTACAACAAAAACAGCAAGACCCCCACCTCGAGTCACCACCTCCCATAATCAATATCCTGACCTCTAGTGTCACCAGATTAGTTTTGCCTGATTTTGTGATATCCATAAACAAAACCAAATACTATGTGTCCTTTTCCATCTGTCCTCTTTCTCGCACATAATATTTTTGACATTCACCCATGTTGTTGCATGTATTCGACCATCATTCATTTCTCTGCCAATAGCAGCTAGTTTTTCATGAGCATTTATTAATATTATGTGCCCTGTAAGCTCACTTAACCCTCCCCATACTCTAAGACAAAGGTGTTATTGTAAGTGATTTGCCTGGAGCCCCACAGTGAGCAGAGAATCCAGCCTAGAACGTTATGGTCCCAAAGCTCCTGCTGTTGTCAGGAACCTCTTTCTTGGATGACTCAAGGCTTAAGAATGTCCATCAGCTGTGCCAGGCCAGGAGCGAGTAGAGAGCTCTGTGCTTGACACTGGATGGCCCAGCACACAGGCTCAGCCTCTGGTAACTGCTTTGATATTTCTCCAGTTCCTGACCTTGGTCAGGCTTTCAGCTGTTCCTTCCTGGGGGTGTCAATGTGCCTGCCAAGAGCCACGCCCACCACTCTTCCTTTACTTTTAACTCCAAAATACTGGGGTTATTAGAATTGTGTGCAAAACAAAAAAAAATGGCTATGAGCAAAGGCTCAACAGTGCATGCTACTATAGACAATAAGATTTGTGGAAATCTGCTTCTTGAACCTAGGTAGAAGTTTCTAGATAACCACTCTAGTGAAGTATTTCCCTTTTTGACTGCCAGGTGTGGGGCCTGAGGGCTTCATTCTTGTAGTATTTCTGTAGCTTGTGCTGATGGTCAGTACCTATTAAGCTAGCTGAGGTCTTCTTAGTCCTAAAACCCCATCAGACAAAGGAGCGAGGAGAAACACACAAGCCCTTTGCCGCGCTCAGTCCTAAGGCAGAAGTGAGTGCTGAAATCTCATCCCACAGCAGAGCTGCTGTCTGTAACCCTGGGCCTTTGTGGTCGGTTCCGACTCCACTCTCCTGGGAGGTTCCCTATCATTCCCTCGTGCCCCAAGGTCCGCAGTCACGTACCACATTTTCGGCCTATTCAGGGAGCTGGGGACACTCAGTACATGCAAGACAGAACCTATCCAACTGCGCCCCCTGGCAGCCCCCCAGCACAGCCCAGGCCTGGGGACCATGGTCTCACTTGAGTCCCATCCGGCCTGTCTGCTCCCGCATCAGAGCATCCACTCACTCTGCTGAGCCCTTGGTGGCTCTCAGCATCTTCTAAAGGAAAGACTCCATCTTCTCCCCACTCCCCTCACCCCTCTTGGAAGAAGCCCATTTTGTATCTATTAACCAACTCATTTCCACGTTCCTAATTAGCTGTATTAACGTCTGCTGCCTAGATTCTCTCCCGAACCAGATTTTAACACCTTACTGGTTCCCCTTCATTAATGAATGAGTTAAAATCACCCTTGGCACATGTTTTTAAAAAATAAAAAAGCTCCTGTCCCTTTGGAGCTTTCACCATGAGCATGAACCCTCAGCTTTCCTGCATTTCACACTCCCCTAAATCCAGGGCCCAATGCCAGAGAGAGTGTCTCTCTTCATGGATAGGGACGGCTATTTGCCTGTTTTCTGACACTTTTCGCAGCAGCCCTGATGGCTGTGCTGTGAAAAGCCACTTCACCCGGGGCCCACAGCTTACACTGGGCAACTGTGTCCCTTTAATGGGTGCCCACGTGTCTGTTGCGAGTACAAACATAATGGTCTCCATGGAGACAGGGTCACAATGACTAATTAGACAAAAGAGAGTGTTTCTCAAGCCTTGAAAGACATCATGGACGTAATAAACGAACATCCTCCCATTCAGTTGATGTATTCCTTCTCATCTCTCCCTAGAAACATCAATAAATGGTCCCTGGCAACATGACTTTATTATGGAGTCAGACTCTTTAGCCGCCTGGTCAGAACCTTCCAGATCCTCAACTGCAGGATTCCAATCCTGGCATGCATTCCCAAGGCAGCCACAGGAGCTTGTCCCCTGCCAGCATTTCCAGACTGGGCTGTCTCCCTCCAGCCCCACCTGCTCACTCTCACCGCGGCTACAAAGGACACGAGGGATGCTCCAGGCCATGGGGTCCTCACCTACTCCCTCCATCACACCCGACCCAGCCCCACAGGGCTCACATCAACATCTTCATTGATTTGTTTCAGGATGTTGGGGGGGAGTTTCTAGTTGCAACCCTCCCCATCAATGCTGGGGCAATGAGTATTGACTATCCCACATTCTAAAGAGAAGCTATCCTTCTCCACAAGGAGGTGCAACCCTAGACAATGTACTGACAAAAGCTCAGAAGTGAGAACGTATTAATCCCGAAGGCTGTGCACCGCCCCAGTGAGCTTTCCTGCTCTCCTTCCCCTCATCTCACTATGACCCCAGACCAAAGGAAAAATGTTCAGACACAAAATGCCCAGATCTTAAACTATGGCTAAACCTGTCTCAGATACACTGAGAAATGCGTCCAAAAGTCACACTATGTAACAGTGAAATGAATAGATAAAAGTCCCAAAGTAGGAAACAGATGGCAACTATGCAAACACACTCCCACCAAAACCCCAAGAAAAAATGAACCTTAAAGACAAAGAATCCAGTCTACAATAGAATACAACCCCAAAACTGAAAGACAATTTCACATAAGTGCTCTCTGCCATAAATAACAGAATAAGAATATGAATTGGGTAAAAACAAAATTTCCAATATGAGATTATTAAACAACAGAATGACACAAAAAGAGAGATCTAAGGAAACAAATTAAGATTAAACAACATTAGAGAACTCACACATTGTAACTATAAATCTCAAAAACAGAATAGACCCTGCTGAACATGGAATTATGCACAGAGAGATAATGGATGTTAAGAAAGACAAAGATATGAAAGCAAACGGAGAGAAGATGTATACTGAAGAGAGCGAAAGATGATCCTACGCTAGAAAATTTGGTACAGCACCAAAAAATGAGACAGAAAAAGTATTCAAAATTATAGTATAAGAAAATTTGCCTTCTGTAAAGGAAAACTGATTCTGCAGATTAGGAAACTTTATATAGAATGCATACCATCAACACATATCCTGATTAAGTCATAGAATTCCATAGCTAAAGAGTAAATTTTTTAGATGTTTGGCTAAATGTGATAGATCAACAACAGTATATATTGTCACTCTTCCTGAAATCCCTTTAAAATGGCACTAAAGGAATATTTTGAAGGGATAAACTTTCAAGAACAAATGTAACAGAAGAGATGACAGCAAAGAAGAGATGTCCTCAGAATTTGGAAGATACAAAGTGAATGGGTGAGTGGTCACTGACCCAGAAAAACAGAGAAAGCTGAGTCCTACAGGTGCCTGCAGGGTAAACAGCCTGAGAAGAGGAAACTGACTCAAGCCGCAGATGTCTGCGGTGCCCAGGGTACCTCTGAAGGCCGGGGAAGGACAGACGCTAAATACAGAAGTGGCTGAATGTCTGTGTGATGAGCATTTAGAACCCAGGACCCTTTCCTGATCCTGAGCCAGTAATGGTGTTTCCCACACAGCAGCAGAAGGTGGGACATTTACTCCCTGGAGGTGTTGAAACCAGAGGCTCAAGAATGAACATCAATCCCAACTAACAATGTGTATGAGATACTGTGATGAAAACGTTAGAATTAAGTACAAGTAGTCTTTGTATTAAAAAGTGGGAGACAGAGGTCCTTTCCCCGTCCACCCCCCAGAACACTGGCAAATAGCCTGGTGCCCTGAGGCAGGAGAGCAGAGGATTCCTCTCTGGGAAAACTAGCCCAAGAGAAGAGACTCAGAAACATGGACATTTGGGATCTCCCAGTGACAAACCGTGATCCCTGTCCCATTACCCCAAAGTGGAGCCCACCAGCCAACATGCACTCACCCAAAAATACTCAGAACATCCAGTGAGCCTTGTGCTGCCTCCCTCTCCAGCAGAAGCCAGGGATCACCAGACATTTGGAGAAAACTTCTAATATGAAAGACAAAAAAAAAAATACCAGAAAACAACCCCAAAGAAACTGACACAACAGAGGGAGAGTAAGAAAAGGAAAAGTGTGGGCTGGGCATGGTGGCTCACACCTGTAATCCCAGAACTTTGGGAGGCCAAGGCGGGAGGATCACTTGAGGCCAGGAGTTCGAGACCAGCCTGGTCAACATAGCGAGACCCTGTCTCTACAAAAAATTAAAAAATTAGCCAGCGTGGTGGTGTGTGCTTGTAGTTCCAGCTACTCAGGAGGCTGAGGTGGGAGGATCACTTAAACCCAGCAGTTCGAGGTTACGGTGAACTAGGAGGATGCCACTGCACTCCAGCCTGGGCAACAGAATAACACCTTGTTTCTAAAAAAAAAAAAGAAAAAAAAATAGGCAAAGGAAAAAATAGAAAAAAAATAGAAAAGGAAAAGCATGAATGCAGGAATAACTCAGAGGATGTCCAAAATCAAATAAATAAACAAATAAACTCACAAAGATATGCCAAGACAACTGTGTTCTGTGGAAACATGGAAGTAAGACTAAAAGAAACAGCCTAAAGGGTTGCAGGAGGGAGAATGAAGAAGGGTGAGTAGGCGGCAGCCGATTTTCGTTATCAGTCTGGGAGTACAATTTGACTTTTTAAACTACATTTAAACTATGTTTACGTTACTAAAAATAGAAATTAAATATTTTTAGAAAAATTCTATTAGAATGACTAAATTTTTAAAAATTACAATGGCAAGTGCTGGTGAGGACACAGAGCAACTGGAGCTCTCCTGCACTGCTAGCGGGGAAGCAAAATGTTATAGCCACTTGAAAAAACACTTTGGCAGTTTCTTATAAAGGTCAAACACATACCATACAACACAGTAATCCCAGTCCTAGATATTTACCTAAGAGAAATAAAAGCATATGTCCACACCAAATCCTGTATGCAATTGTTAGAGCAGCTTTCTCATAATTGCCCCAAACTGAGCAACAACCCAACCATCCTTCAACTGGCGAGTGGGTAAACAAACTGTGGTACGTCTATACAACGGACTCAGCAATAAAAAGGTGTGAACTACTGACACCCACGACATGGATGAATCGCCAATGCATTACACTGAGTGAAAAAAGTCAAACTTAAAATACTATCTTCTGTATGAATGATATGATTTTCTGGAAAAGGCAAAACTACAGGTACAGAAAGCAGATCGGTGGTTGCCAAGGTCTCCTTGTAGAAGGAGGGGCCTAATGGGGCACAGAGAATATTAGGGGGTGATGGAACCACTCCACATATTGATTGCACGTGACTATGCATTTGTCAAAACTCATAGCACTGACTGTGCGCCACTCTGTGAGGTACGGATTTGGAAAGGACAAGAGTGGAAAAGTTGGTCACAGACTTCACAGACTATGCCTGTCTTCTGATGTAATGAGAGACAAATTTATGTTGGATTAATTTAAGTATATTTTATCTGAGAAGAATACCCTTGTTAATTGTGCTTATAGTAAAATACATAGATTTGAAAAAAACATATGACTCCAATCGCAATGTTTTTCCTAATCTCTTGTTAAATTTGGAGTGATCTTTTAGGAACTAATTCCATTGGTGATGACATAATATTTGTTTAAGCTTCAGATTCCTTTGGTTTTACTTGTTTCCTTTTCTTTCATTTATGTCAAGCAATTACCTTTAATAACTTTTACTTTCAAAAATATCCTGTTTTACAAAAGTATTCCTATCTACCTCCTCCATCTAGAAACTCCACATAGAAACAAAGCTTGAACGATGGTTTTGAAGGGAAGAGGCTTGGGAGGTCCTTTGTTTTATTTATTGTATTTTTGTGCATTTTTTGTATTTTAATCATCTGTGCTATTTTTATGAAAACACTAAGTCCTTCCCTGACCCCACCCCAGCTAGAGTCATAGCTCTCCCTCCTCTCTCTGACATCCACATCACCCTTCTTACTCCAGGTGGTGCCACACCCACCCAATGGATGGCACATTCTCGAGGAGCAAGAGCTCTGTTCTGCTCATCCCTATATCCTAAGGAGTGCCATGGTGCACACAGTAGGTCCCCAACACATACAGCTGAAATAAAGGGGGCCACACACCAAGGCAGCCAGAGGAGAAAGCCTTCAATGAGTTTGAAAAGTAAAAAACATCTCAGAGTTTTCAATCCTGAACTGGGGTGGTAGTTTCCCACTGTCTACTTTCCCACAATGTGAGAGAGAAATCAAGGGACAAAAGGGACACCAAACACAGCTAGCTCACTACCTAACACCTGGTGACATGTCTGTCCTCCTAGTGAGAGAGTGAGCCTTTGAGAGAAATCCAGTGGTTGGGATTCTAGAACCATGAGCACAAAGAGAACGTCAGAATGTGACGGAGCTACTGAAGCCTGCAGGACATCAAGGTTAAGCAGAGATTGCACAGATAAGCCCAACAGACTCCTTTGCATTCAAGAAGTCAACATTAATCATTTGTAAGCCATCCTCAAAGACCATGACACGAGATCATTTGTTACTTCGTTAAGGAGTGAATTCGAATTGTGCGCTGTAGAAATGGGTGTAGGTGTTGAAGGCGAGTCCCTTGGCCAATGAGTAAGGAAAACCACCACCCAGGGTGTCCTAAGAGGGCTCTCTGCTGTTCTCTCTGGGTCCTACGTGTCCCCAACTACTCCCATGAAGTGACGAAACTTTGCTTTTTGTGAGATATGGCCCCAAAATAAATCCAACTGCTTGTGCCGGTGATGGGACAGAAGAGGAAGTGAAGAAACATAGAAGGCATCCAAGAAAGTGATGATGAAGAACTATATACTGAAAAGGAATACCAAAGTGGAGTGTGGCTCAGACCTACCATATGAATGACTTCAACATGCACTCAATGTGGAAACCAGAAAATGTGACTCACGAGACTTTCAGTGAGCACTCCTGCCACAGGCAAAAAAGATTATCAATGAAAGCTCAGTTTGTTTCCTGTGTTTGATCCTTCATTCAACTCAACCAATATTACTGATGCCCTGCTGTGGCCCAGGTGCTAGTCTTGGCTCTGAGGATGTAGCAGGGACCAAAGTCCCTTCTTTCATGGAACTCATATTCTAATGGGGGAAGAATAATAAATAAATATATACTATGTCAGGTGGGGACAAAAAAATGAAGAAAAATTAAGCGGGCAGAGGAATAAAGAGTGAAGGACGCTGATATTTTATTTTAGGATGCTGATGTTTTAGAGAGAGTAGTCAAGAAGAGTCTCTCTGAGAAGGTGACAATTGAGCAGAAACCTGAAAGAGGGGAGGAAGGGAGCCACGTGGATATCACGGGGAGGGGGGTTTCCAGGCAGAGGGAATAGCAGGTGCAAAGGCCCTGAGGTAGGAATGTGCTTGGAGGAATCACAAGGAGGCCAGAGAGGCTGGAACCAGGTGAGCAAACCAGCAAGAGATGAGTTCAAAGAAGGACCAGGGAAGACCGAAGGAGGCAGTGGAGGCTACAGTAAGGACTTTGGCTTTGACTCCAAGTGGCAGGGAAATCATCAGAAGGTTGTAAGGAGAGACAGCATGATCTGGCTCCAGCTTTAACAGGATCCTACTGCACAGACAATTACCTCCAGGAGGAGCAAGTTCTGAGGAAGGAGAGCAGGGAGGAGGCCCCTGTAACCAAGCCGTTTGCTGCTGGTGGCTTGGACAAAGGTGGTAACGTGGAAGTGGTGAGAAGTGGTCAGATTTGGGATATAATTTGAAAATTCATATTCATGTGTCTGGGGGATCTTCAGATCAATCCCTAGAGGAAGCCAAAGTTTGAGCAAGAATCTTTTACTTGTGTTGGGCCATTTATATTTATGTAAATATTGCTTTAAATTATGCATTATATTCTTAAATACATTACTGATAGTAATTAATGGTGGCTTATGTTCAGTTTCAGGTCCATTCCCACGTTGATAAGAATGACCAGTCAGGGCACTAATATCTCATGTGGGTAACTGATCCATGGGTGATCCCACTGTTTGGATGTGAAGTTCAGGACCAACCACAACCAACTACATACCTGGTGTCAGATATCCAAACAGCATGCTATAGACTCAGGATGCTCAGGAAGATATGCCCGGCGTGGCACCTGATCTAGTCTGGCTGAGGTCTAGGGCCCATGTTCAGGGCAAAAACTATGTATTTTCAAAATTACGACTGAAGATGCCTTAGACAAGCAATAAAGTGGGCTGAACATGGCCACAGCCCTATACAGCCACACTCTTGCATCATTCAGTTTGACCACAAGACGTCTCATGCCATTGAGTCTGGCCACAGGAGGGGGCAAATGGAAAGTCTCTCAGCCACGTAGGTAACAGAACCTCCCTGCCTTCTAGTCCCAGACCAGGAAGTGGAGGGTGGGTGGAGAAATCTGGAAGCTGCCTGCTTACCTACAAGGTCTCAACTCTGTTTTGCTATGAAGCCTCTAATGCTTAATACCTGTGAATGGGTTCTATTTGCTGCTGTAAGGATTAGAAGAGATGGTGGGGTGGGTACTGACAGTCAGTGAGGGCTCAGAAGCAAATAGGCCTGAGTAATAAACATGCCACCTTTGTCCCTTACTCCCTGTGTGCACTTGGGAAAATCACTGAGCCCCTCAGGGGTAGGAATGTTGATACCTGCTTCATGTGATCAATGTCAGGAAGAAATGAGATGGTGCACGTCCTAGCACTGCACTTGGCCCTTAGGAAGCCCCAACCTGTGTTTGGCCCTGACACTAGCTTCATGAATGTTCCCTTGCAAGTCCCAGAGATAGGAAGCAATTTCTGAAGGGGTTCAGGTGCTTTCTGTGAGTATGGGACCACACACATCGCCAGGCTAGACCCAGTGGACTCGTAATCTCTGCATTGGACCATGGTGGATTTATACATCTCCAGACTGGTCCACAGTGGCCTAGTGCATCCCCATATTAAACCATTGACCCACAGGGAAAGGAAAAAAGGTGATTTGTTCTCAGTGGAGTCTGAAGTGGGGGACTTAGAGTCGCTGGACTCCAAAGGTGGGGGAGTAAGATGAACCAGCTCTCTTGGGGAACTCTAAAATGCTCGAAAGGAAACTAAAGCCCAAAGAGCTGAAGGTGACATCCAAAATCACACCACCAAGGAGAGAACATGATCAAACAACAAAAACTAACAGAAAAGGCCTTGAAGATCATGTGGTCTTGCCCCTTCATTTTCCAGATGGAGAAACTGAGGCTCAAAGAAAAGACAGAATTAGCCAAGGCCATGTGGTCCATATGTGGCAAAGCCATACCTCAGACTCAGATCCCACATTCAGGGTCAGCTTCCCCTTTCCCCAGCACCAGCTGCACATTGCTCACCCCTTACAATCTGGCAGAGCTCGCCTGTGGGCTGCCATGAGCAGCCCCGAGATGCTCTGAGGAGCTGATGCAAAACGTTTTGTTTTGTATCACGCCTGTGGTGACAGCTGAGTTAAACTGAATGTTCACAGTCATTATGCTCAGAAACCACACGCAAGTTCCATCTATTGGGGTTTCAGAATGAATCAGGTTTCCAAGCTCTCCTCTCTCCCTCTAATCGCATGTCTGTATATGGTAACCTTTCAAAAATGAGTCTAATAATTAGTCATCTTGGCCTAGTTCAAGACAACAGTATGTTCTCCAATTTCACTTTGTTTTCAACAAGAGAGTGATGCCAACGGAAATGTTCACTGTGATTAAAACATGCTTCTCAGCTGGGCCCTGCAGTCAACAGAGAGCTCCGCTCCCTGCACGGATCACGTCCCCACTCACTCACATCCAGGTTCACCCCACGTGTTGACACCAGTTGTGTACTGGGCACTATACACTAGGTGCTTAGGGCCGGACATTACATTTAATCCTCCTTGCAAGACAGATTATTGTCTGATTGTCCCGTTCTGAAGATGGGAAATTTGAAGGCACCGGCCCTTACCCAGTACCCAAACCCCAGGCCCGGTCACTCTCTCCTTTTCTCCCTACTCCAGCCATGCTGCCTTCTTGCAGGTCACCATGACATGGAGCTCATTTCCACCCCAGGGCCTTTGCACATGAGACTCCTCTGCCTGAAACACGCTTCCCTGGACTTTTTGCCTAGTTAACTCCTACCTGACCTTCAGATCTCTATTCAAGCATAATTTCCTGAGGGAAGAACCCCTCACATACCCACTCAAGTTCCTACAGCTCTTGCTCACTGACTTAGCACCCTGTGTTCCTCTTCCTTCACAAGCAGCTCCTTTAAAGTTGTAATTTCATATTTACTACTCAGATGATTTACTACTATCGGCTCTTCCACAAAAGCATGAACTCTAAGGGGGCAGGGATGGTGTCTGCCCTGTCCACCACCGTGTTCCCACCCCTAGAAAAGACACAGGTGAGGGCTTAGTTATTACATGTTTATGGATGATGATGGATGGATGGACGGACAGTGGATGGATGAGAAATGCTTAACAAAAAACTTGCCACCCATCCAAGTAAGAGGTGGGCCAGAATGCGAGCCCAGGTCCTCCGACTGGCAAGCCCACCTGCTGTGTGTGCTAACACCCTGCAAACACACACACACATCACCCCCAAACTCTGAGCCTGGGAGACGGCGCCCACCGCTCAGCAGCGTTCTCAGCGCTGCCCCCCTAACCTTGCTGGGCCGCAACCTCGCTGTCCCAACCCCCACGCCTCCCCTCCCACACACCTGGCGCTTCAGGGGCGCCGGCTCAGTGGCTCCAGGAGGGCCCCAAAGTCTACACTGATAACAAGCACCCAGCACCCAGGTACTTTTGAAGGGAGCGTGTCCCTGACCTTGGTGCGAGGATCCCTAGACGAGGGTGAGCCCAGGCGAACCCGCAAGCGAGAGGGAGCCGCGCCGCGCTCCACCCCTGCGCGCCCGCGCCGCAGCCGCCGGGCCGTCGGACGCTGGCGCCGCGCTGCCCTCTGGTGGTGGGCGGCGGCGCTGCGGCTGCTGGGCTTCCCGAGGGACGCCGGTGTCCGCCTGGGCTCAGCGCGCCTGCGCTCCGGTCCCTGCGCCCCCAGCGACCTGCCCAGCGCTTCTTTCCTCTTCGTAAACGGACCGTTATCGGGGATTCCCAAACTTCGCTTCTTTGGGCAACACCTCCATCGTTTTGCTCTTCTCATTCGTAGGCCGTTACTAATTTTTTTCTCAATGTAATTATGTTAAATAATTCCTTTTAAAAGAGAAACTTGAACCTCCACAGTAAATGGCGGGGGAGGGGAGGGCGGATCTCACTTGCCATATATGGTGGGTGGACCGGGTAGAAGAGGGGACGTGGAGGAGCGAAAAAGAAATGAAAACAAAACCACGATTGCCAAGATTTTCATAAATAAAGATTCCCGGCCGGGCTGGTGACTCACGCCTGTTATCCCAGCACCTTGGGAGGCTGAGATGTGGAAGGATGGCTTGAGGCCAGGAGTTCAAGACTAGCCTGGGCAACATAGTGAGACCCCCATCTTGGCAAAAAATTTAAAGATTAGCTGGGTGCGGTGGCACGTGCCCATTGTCCCAGCTACTCAGGAAGCTTAGACGGGAGATTCACTTGAGCCCAGGAATTTGAGGCTGCAGTGAGCTATGATTACACAACTGCACTCCAGCCTGGGTGACAGAGTGAGACACTGCCTCAAAAAAAAAAAAAAATTCCCATTTTACAAAAATAAACAATGGCTTATCTAGGCAGTGAAACTATAACGAACAGCAAAGAAATTATTGATATAGAAATCAGGATAGTGGTTACCTCTAAGGGGTGGGGGAGGCTGTCACTGGGGAGGGTTGGTGGGGACTCCTGGAAAGCCAGTTCTCCTGCTTGGCCTGGGAAATTGTAACAATCCTGTGTTAACCTGCATGTGTGAGCTTTGTGTGTTTTTCCCTGCATTTTATATTGCACGATAAAAAATATTATGGAAATAAAAAGTAATCAGTGAAATGCAAACAATTTACAAACGTACACCTGAAAACATGGGAGGTGACCTGCTGAGGAAGGGTCCTTTGCCTTCTACAGGGACAGTTTCTGGGGTTAAACGCCCCAGAAATGGGCCAATCATCTGGGGCCTCCCAGGTTGTCCTGTGTAAGAGGCAGCTCCAGGCAGCCAGTGATATGCTGAAGGAAGCTGGCTCATACTGACTCACAAGAGTTGATGGTTGTTAAATGGCTATTAAACCACTGGGAGCTTGAAATTGGCAATGGTGGGAGTATTTACACCGTGGAAGTAGGCAGATGCTACAAACTAGGGGTTTTTTTTAAATGCTTGTTGTTAAATATTTGTTGGACTGACTACTCCATAGTCACCAAATAAAAAACAAATCTCTGTAGGTGGAGGGGACCAGGGCCAGAAGTGGTCTGTGCCCCACCCATAAGCCTGGGACCTTTCAGTGTGGTCCAGCCAGTTTCTACCCTAGTCTCTGCAGCTGTGCATGAGGGTTCTTGCTCCCAGAACTGCCCACGCTTGGCAGGTTGGAAGTGCCAAGGACCTTACAAACCCCCAGAAATAACTGTCAACAAATGATTCTTGTGGGAGTTAGTGTATAAATGCCCCAGTTCCTTCACCCCTTGGGTGGGGTAATTCTGAGTTGTATGTTTTGTATCATCTTCCATAGTTTCCCACAAAGGCCTCAGAAGCCCGCTGAGGTAGCTGGCTTAATCACACGCACTTTGATCTTTGAAAGACTTTACTGGTTTCCATACATGTTCTTCTAAATACAATTTTTGCTTGATTGTTCTTGTTATGTAAAAATATACCCATTAAAATTCTAGAAAATAAAAAAACTATTACAATTTTGCTTCTTACTCTTTTTTAATATTTGTATGTGAGTGTATATTTAAATGTATCTTACTTTCTCACTTTCTGTCCTGCAGGTTTACTTGCACTTCCCAAACCCACTGCTAGCATCTGCATGCTTGTCTCAGGGTGCGCTTCTGGGAGAGCCCAAGCACATCCCCAGCAGGACACCACAAAACTGGCAAGCTCAAAGCAGCAGGTGGCAGGGAAGCAAATGCCACCGGGTGTCACTAGGGACTAACTCACAGTGCTGATGTTGCCCCTGGGAGGGGAAGGAGGGCTGGCCCATGGTGCTGCAGGCTGTGGACTGATCTCATGCCTTCCCACACAGATATTGGAATGAGGTGTGGGTTGTTTTGGGTGTCCTGCTAACTTTGGGCTGCAGAAGCAAACAGAAACCCTTGAGCACAGCAGTAAAGTCATCACCATGCAGCGTCACTCCTCGGTTGGGTCTCTCAGACAACAGGGCCTCCAAGAAGGCAGAGTGAAAGGACAGCAAATCTGACCTGTACTGAGACCGGCACAGTATCATACATAGACCACAGGAACAATCCCCACTCCAGCACAGCAACATCTCAGCGTTCACGGACAGGCTCAGAGGTTGATAGGAAGAGGTCATACCTGAGGAAGGAATACTGATGACCCTTAATAAACAGATGTTCCTCAAGAAATAAGAAGGAACCTTAAAAGAGTTTTCTCAAATATGTTCCATGGAAAACTAGCTGCTGGAGGTGGTAATAGGAGAAAAGGCTACACGTAGGAAACACTGAGTTAAGCAAAGGTGAATGGATTGCTTTTCCTTAGGACTCCCTGAATCTGTGCTGATGTGCACAGTGATTCCACAGGAGAGGGTACCGTATGCCAATTCCCAGAGCAACTTATAGGACTGGTGTTCCAAGGAATGCCAGCTTGGCAAAATAAACTTCATTTAATAAATACACACAACAGGAAAGACATTTAATTCAAACATCTGTAAGGAAGTGACTGAAACTAATGACATTCTAGGTCACCACAAGCACCTCAGAGGTACTAACAAACAATCATTTTTCAGGCCACATTATCTATCCACCGTGCAATAAAAACAGAAATTAAGAACAAAAGGATAAACAACAACAAAAAACTCAAATCACTTGGAAATTTATTCCTAAATAACTGAAGTCAGAGAAGGGAACAAAACTGCAATTATGGGCCATTCAGAACATAACGACAGTTGGAACTCCATATAGTGAAACTTAGGGAATGTAACCAAAGCACTCCCCATAGCTCTAAATGTTTTTGTTATTAAACAAGGAAGACTGAAAGTAAATGAAGCATCCCACTTAAGGAGCTAGAAAATAAGCAACAAGATAAGTACAGATAAAAACTAATGAAATAGAAAACATAAAAATCCGCAGGAGTGATAAATGTAGGACTCAGTTTCTTGTAAATAGCTGTAAGACACCTGCACTTGCGGGAGCCCAACAAGGGGAGGGCAGGAAGCAAGTGAGGGAGAGAACACAAAACACAGCATTAGCAAAGTCAAGGAAATTTAACCAAAGACGTGGAGGAGAGTTTTCAAATTAGAAGAAAATACTAAATGCATGGGGTATACTAGTCAGTTTGGAGAGTTCCATGGAGAATGCATGTGTCTCAGTCAGCTCAGGCTGCCATAACAAAACACCCCCGACTGGGTGGCTTCAACTATAGAAATTTATTTCTCACAGTTCTGGAGGCTGGAAGTCCAAGATCAAAGTGCCAGCAGGCGAGGTTTTGGTGAAGTCCCTCTTGCTGGCCTGCAGATGTCAGACTTCTCACCGTGTGCTCGAAAGGTTTTTCCTCCGTGCATGAGAGAAAGTGCTCTGGTGTCTCTTCCTATTCTTATAAGGAGACCAATCCTATCACATTAGGGTCCCACCCTTACGACCTCATTTAACCTTAGTTATCTCCTTTAAGGCCCTATCTCCAAAAACAATCATGTTGAGGGCTAGGGCTAAAACACATGAATTTGGGAGGGACACAATCCAGTCCACAATAGCATACTTTTCTAGAAAAATGGGGATTTCCAAGAGAAGTAGGAAATGATGGAAATTACTTTAAAACTGACATAAGCTGGGCATGGTAGCTTGCACCTGTAGTCCCAGCACTTTGGGTAGGCCAAGGTGGGAGGATCACTTGAGGCCAGGAGTTTGAGACCAGCCTGGGCAACACAGTGAGACCCTGTCTGTACAAAACATAAAAAAATTAGCCGAGTGGGGTGGCATGCACCTGTAATCCCAGCTACTCAGGAGGCTGAGTCAGGAGGATCTGTAGAGCCCAGGAATTCGAGGCTGCAGTGAGCTATGATCATGCCACTGTACTCCATCCTGGGCAACAAAGCAAGATCCTGTCTCAAAAAAATAAAAATAAAAATAAATAAATAAAACTGGCATAGAACTATTTCCAAAAAAGGTGTGTGTCAGAGAGTTTAGTAGACAAGTTCTTTCAGACTTCAAAAGAATGGTCCTAGGCTATTTAAATTGTCCAGAAAACAACAAAAAAAGAGAGTATGCATTCTGATTCACTTTACAAATCTAGCAAAGTTGTGACATGTAACTGGACAAAGATAACGAAACTTCACCCAAGCGGGCATTTTAACCAGATCCCAAGTTATTTGTGTGCACATAGTAGCGTGAGAAGTGCTACATGACATCACACTGAATGTCCTGCCATGGAGAGAGGTTTCGAAATAAAGTCCTCGCATCAAAGAGGCCAGCAGGAGCCCAGACGGCTGAGACCAGGGGAGCCCTAAGCAAGGAGCAGCCCAGGAGACAGGCAGTGTGGGGAAGTCCTGGGCCCCAGCCCAAGGCTCTTGGGAACTACCTATGCTGTCCACACCATCTTCTGGACATGGCAGGGAGACTCAAGGAGCCAGAAATGGAGTAGCCACCCCAACCCTAGTACCTCGTACACACAGCATGAGTTTGGCATGCTCAGGATAGCCTTACATCCTGGAGGATGTTCTTGGGGCAGGGGGCATTGACACTAACCACTAGAGGGTATGAGGACACAGTCAGCTCAGTGTACAACCTAACAGTTGAACTGTCTGAGGAGGTAGTGAGCTCCCTGTCGCTGTATAACCATCCTCCAGGGATGCTCTGGAGGGGACGCTGGCCCTGGGAGAGAAGCTGGCCTTGATGACATCAGACTCTCTCCAAGCCTAAAGAATTCAGGTTCATAATGACTCTAATCCTCTGATGGCTCCATCCCACCCCGTAATAATAATTGCTGACTTGGCTCATCAGGACACGCGATTTTTCATTTTCAGAAAACATCATTTCTGCACGCTCTGTGCCCTTCTCTCCACACCTGCATTACCATCTGTTGGCAGCATCTCTCAGGATGGAGATTAGCACGGGAGGGGAGCGAGAGGAAAGCAGATCTTACTTGCATTATTGGCTACATACATGCAGACAGGCCTGAAAAGTACTGCACAGGCAGGTGTGTGTGCCTCCCTCTCTCCCCTCAGGTTGCCATGGTGAGCAGCCTTTCAGATACCAGGCTCAGAGCAGATGCCAGGAGAAGGATGCTGGCTTGAGAACCACTCAAGATGTCATTAGAAGCGCAAACAACCCCAGCCTTCCCTCTCTCCATAATGGACTGAATCTCAGCCTGCGCACTAATAGGTGCTTGGCCACAAAGACACCTGCAACAGCTAATGCCTTCTCCTTATTATGTGGATTTCAATGATGGATGAAGTGCTTTCACTGTGTTCTCCACATGCAGACTTGCAGAGGCCTGAAGACTCCAGCCTGGGCCACCCCTGGTCATTAGCACAAAAAAGGCTGTGGCACCATCGTCAGATGCGGTGCCAGGCTTGGGGGTGTGTAAGAGCTGCTG
The DNA here is from genome assembly GCA_023783475.1 of Daubentonia madagascariensis. Lineage (NCBI taxonomy): Eukaryota > Metazoa > Chordata > Mammalia > Primates > Daubentoniidae > Daubentonia > Daubentonia madagascariensis. Next base: position 26,054,309 of record JAKFHU010002136.1, on the reverse strand, counting down.
CTGAACTCCCTGTTAACTCCAAGTGGGGCTAATGCCACAGTTCCTCCAGTACTGGGCTGCGGGCTTGGAGAAAATGGGCACTCTGTCATCTACGTGGTATGGAAATTACAATTTGCCAGGACACCCTCTCAGCAGAGCAGACCAGAAGACTTCCTAGGGTTAGTGGGATGGGGGACAGGGAGAGTGTTCTTGGTTTCCCATTCACAGGAGACAGCTTGGTTGGAGGTGCTGGGGTTCCACCAGTCTGGGCTAAGATCCAGATCTCAGGATCCCAAGAGGCCCCGAGTGAGCGCTGACCAAGCCACTGATCCCCTGCTCTGAGCTAGGACTTTGGGTTTTCTCCCTTGAGGAGGAGGGTGTATCTTCTGTATGTGTGGAGAAAGGGAAATGAACACTGGCAACAGGAAGGGCAGATTGCAGACGTCCTTAGGACTAAACAAAGTTCCTGGGCATGTGGGGGGACTGTACCTCCTTGACCCTCGGAGTTAGGTGTGGCCATAGGAGTTACTTTGGATGATGAATTGTCAGCGGAAGTGATGTTTATCATTATGTGCTGGAAGCTTTAGGAGCCAGTCCATGATTCACCACCTCCCCTTCCTCCTTCCAGAGGGAAGCAAGTATTGCTATGGGGGCTCCATCGGCCTAGGTCCCACTTACCACATGAGCAGATCCCCATCCCCATCCCCACCCCAGCAAGCTGCTTTGGACAAGAAATGGGAGTGACACATAAACCTGTGTTGTTTTAAGCCCTGAAGTTTTGGTGCTGTATGTTACTGCAGCCTAACCTTGCCTGCCCTGACGGGTACACCCAGAATAATTAAATGCCATGGTCATAAAGCTGTCTTTTCTAGAATGCTCTGTCTAGTCTTTTGTGTAAACCTGGTCTCCCCTTACAGTTTCTTACTATGACACCAGTGAGTGTCATGCTGCTCTGTTGTCCACATATCATTTGATAGAAACAAGACGACTCACATGCATGATCACATTGCAACTACATGACAGTGTAGACAAAGCCAGTCACTTCAAGGCTCAAGAGGAGCTGAACACCATGGCCAGGATGTAGAGAGATGGAAAAGGTGCCATTTTCTATGGCAAAAAAGAGAGAAAAACTATAAAGCATAAAAGATTAAATTTGACAAAATGTGCAAGACCAGCGTGAAGAAAACTACAAAACATACTTGAAAAGACACCATCAATAAAGCTTAGTAAATACAAGGCACCACACACACACACACGCCCCCTGCACAAGGTCACATGGCTGATAAGTGGCAGGAGGGAGGACTTGAATACAGTCTGCTTTCTTAACCACCAAAAAAATTCATCAAGAATAGGATCAGCAAACTTTCTGTAATGGGGCAGACAGAACATATCTGAGGCCTTGTGGGCCACCTGGACTCTGTTGCAATTACTCCAATCTAGCTTGTAAGCAGGCAATAGACAATATATAAACAAATGGGTGTGGCTCTGTTCCAATAAAACTTTATTTACAAAAGCAGACAGCCACCTGGATTGGCAACAGATGGGTCACTGCAGAAGAGTGAACTAGAGTATAGATCAGGAGACATTATCCAGAATATATCACACACAAAAAAAATACAGAAGATGGGGTGTGGGATGCTGTAAGGATTCAGTGAGAAAGTCTAGCATAGGAAGAGAGGAGAGAGAGAAAAAGAGAGAGAGAGACTGAGAATACAGTAGAAGTGACAGTTAAAGAGATAATGGCTGAGTATTTTCCAAAACTAATGAAAGGCACTAATCCACAGATTCAAGAGGCCTAACAAATAGAGAAAACAAATAAAAAGAAGTCCACAGCTCAACATCATAATGAAACTGTAGAAAAACCAAGGATAAAAAAAAATTCTTCAAAACAGACATAGAAAAAGAAAGATATTACCTTCCAAAGAAGTTAGGCAACCGTGGGCAGCTGATTTATTTTTTTTTAGAGATGAGGTCTCAATATGTTGCCTAGGTTGGAGCGCAGTGGCTATTCACAGGTGCTGTCCTAATGCACTACAGCTTCGAACGCCTGGGCTCAAGCGATCTTCCTGCCTCAGCCTCCCGAGTAGCGGGGACTACAGGCGTGCGCCATGACACCTGGCTCAGTAGCTGAATTCCTAACTGCAACAGTGGAAGCACGAAGAAATTGAACTCTGCTCTAATGAAAAAAAAAAAAAGAGAGAGAGTGTGGTGAAATAAAGATGTTTTTAGGCAAACAGAATGAAAAGAGTTTGTCAAGAGATTCTAGAAGGTAAACTTCAAGCAGAAGGAAAGTGATTCGACGTAGTAGGTCTAAGATGCAAGGAGGAACAGACTAGCAAAGAGAGGAGTAAATATGAGGACAAGTGTAAATAAACTTCAATGATATAAAATCACCAAAATGATATAAAATCACAGTAACAATAATGTCTAATGAAGGTTTTTAAAATTAGGTTTAAAATACAAGGAACAAAAACATAGTAAGTCAGGAGTGGTATAAATGAAGAAAAAGGCCTATATTATCCAGGAAGAGGGTAAAATGTTTATTAACTTTAAACTTTAAGTTTCCTATAAATGTTTTAATTTGTAGAGTATGCACTAAATGATTAGAGATTGTATAAAATAGTGGGAAAAATTAAAAGATAATTAAAAACTGTTTATTTAAAATAAGGAAGGAAGGAAGGAGTAAAATTAAACCAAAGAATAGGTTAGAAAGGACAACATAAGATGGTAGATTTAAACCCAAATATATCAGGAATTATATTAAACAAATAGGGACAGTTAAAAGTCTTAAATGACAACATATATCCACGAGCAATTTTGAATGGTAGCTTTCCCCAAAGCCACCCACCTCTCCCACGTGGTGGGCAAGAAGTAGCCTTTTCCTGATGACTTAAGCTGCCCATTGTGACCACGGTGACTGCTCCTTGACATCACACAGTATATCCCTCAGAGTCAGGGGGCCAATGCATATCTTCTTTACCTCCTTGCATGGCTGCTGTTTTTTTTGGCTCTTGTATCTGCTTTATCTAGCTCTTCTGACTCATGTGCAATTTGCTAACCCCGTGCTCTGTGTAGCTTCTTCTGACAGATCCTCTTCCCTCTTCTAATTCTCCACTCAGTGGTCCCAGCAAACAGGGACCACAAGATAAGATCTTCACCTACAGAGTCCCAAGGGCCAATGCTGGGCAGAGAATAGCTCCACCCTTCTTACAAAAGGGCTTCTCCACAGGGGATGTCTTGTTTAGCCTCTGCGTGGTGAGACACTGTGCCTCAAGAACAATTTCTCATGGAGCCAGAAGCCTTAGAAATCTGCCCTTACAATCCTCACCACCGCATCCCACTCAGCAGGTTCCAGTACCACCTGGCCTCATGCAGGAGAAAGAACCCCAAGAAAGCCAAAAAGATGGCCAGCTGCAAATACAACGCCTGCCACGTGGTCCCCATCAAAGAACTGGAGGAACATGAGGCTGCTTGTGTTAACAGAAGCTCTGTGGAAGAAGAGGACAACTTGAGCCCTCTGAAAGTTGGTCTTCCAAGTTCAGAGCAGAAGGATGACCCCCCGCAGACCTCCCCCTGGCTTCCCAACCCCGATATCTGGAATGTCGATGGTGCTAATTGCCACCCAATGTTTGTCCTTAAGACTTTTGTTCCCCAAAAGCTTGTTTGTGAGAGCGACACAAGAGAGTCAGAGAGAGAGGAAACCAGCCCCCAGAAGATCCTCAGACCGGGAGAGTAAAGTGCCAGCTGGAGGAAGGAACACTCACCTCTTACCGCGTGAAAGGATATGCAATGCATTGGAATAAAAGGCATGCAAAGTAAACTACACTGGGATACCTTTTTTTTTCTACCTAGCAGATTGGTAAATATCAAAAGGCTTAAAATATTCTGCTGGCAAAGGTGGGGCAAAACAGGCACTTTTATAACATTGGTGAGAACGTAAGTTGGTACAACCTCCACGGAAGGCAATTTGAAAATAGCTACAAAAATTACCAATATGCATAGGCTTTGATGGACTAATCCCACTCCTAGGACTTCATTCTGTAAAAATATTTAAACATGTGGAAAAATAGTCACACATGTGGAAAATGAGGTAAGTACAGGTTATTCATTGCAGTGTTATTTGTAGCAGCAAAAGGTCAGAAATGAGCCGCGTGTAGGGGCACACACATGTAGTCCCAGCTACTCTGGAGGCTGAGGGAGCAGGATCACTTGAGTTTGAGTCCAGCCTGGGCAGCATAGTGAGATCCCATCTCTTAAAAAAAAAAAAAAGGTCAGAAATGGCCTAAATATCTATTAAGATGACCTGATTAAATTATAGTGCAACCATACAATGAAATAGTATTCTGCCTTCAAAAAAAGTGAGGAAGCTCTTTCTGTAGTGATATGGAAAGGCTAAGATATATTGTTTAACTCGGAGGTCAGCAAACTTCTGTAAAGAGCCAGATAGTAAGTATTTTAGGCTTTGCCAGCCATACGGTCTCTGTTACAACTACTCGGTTCTGCCACTGTAACATGAGAGCAGCCACAGATAATATGAAAACAAATAAACATAGGTTCCAATAAAACTACTTACAGAAACAGGCGGTGGGCTGAATTTGGCTGGCAGGCCATAGTTTGCCAACCTCTGGTTTAACTGATAAAAGCCAAGTACAGAACAGTCTATAAAGTATGCCACCATTTTTGCAGAGTTGTGGGAGAAGACATGAGTATGTATGTGCTTGTTTTTGCACATAATTTCTCTTCAAGGATACTCTAGAACAGGGGTCTGCCCACAAAGCCTAAAACATTTACAATCTGACCCCTTAAAGAAAAAGTTACAGATTTTCTCTCTGCCCCATCACTTCTAGTGACTGCTTCACTAGAAACTAATATTGGCGGCCTGCCAGGTAACTGTGGGACAGGGAAGGGAGGGCCTTTCTTTACTTTAGACCCTTTAATATCTTTTACATGGGAATACATGTGAATGTGTTATCTGGTCAAAAAATTAAAATATATATATTTTTTAAAACAGCAGGTAGAAGACTGAAGTCTTTTTAAAGTTTTTCAGGAAGGAAATCTTAACTGCTAACTTATTTTTTAAATAATCATAACTGTGCTACCCCGTGGCCCCTTCAACTGTTTCCACAAAGTATTGAATAAAGATTTCTTCTTGGAAAAAAAAAAAGAGTAGTTCTGGGTGTTGGTGATTAATTAAGTACATGAACTAGAGAGTTGGTATACAGGAAACAGGGAAAATAAGAAAGTGATGTGGAGGGTATATATCCATAATATACCATGAACCAATAGGATCAGAAAAAAAATCTGATTTGGGGTATGAATGAAACAAATCGGGCATGAGTTAATCATTTTCAAAGTTGAGTGATGAGCTGCCCTGGGATTTTTCCCTCTGCCCCATTACTTCATGGCAGGATGAGACATTTATGGAGCACCTACTGTATACTGGGCCTGTGCTACTACCTGGGCCGGGTGCTTGGACTCTTTTTCAGGGAGAAGACATTCTCCCAACTGCCCCTTTCTGAAGGGCATTTGAGACTCAAGTTCCAGGCCAGTCCTTGTCAGATTGGCCCATTCATTACAGAACTTTCACCTCAACACTTACAGGGCAGCCCCAGTTAATACACAAGTAAAATACCTTAATCCTGACCAGTTGAGATCACTTATCTGTGACAACAAAAAGTTTGATTCCCAGCTCATCAAAACTCAGTTTTAATTACTTTCAAATACATCTAGCCAAAGGTGGAAACATAAAATTTATCTTAGATGGTTAAATCACTGTTATTACTAAATCAAAGCCTCAGTGATCTCTGGAAACAAGTAGGACACAGAACTGATTCACACTAGTGTCTGCTGAAAAGGTGATTAATTCAGACTCTTACCTACCAACTGTCTGTCCTGGGATCCCCGTTTCCCCACAATCCAACTTCCCATGCACACCTGCTCTTTAGTCATTCCTATTGCTTCAGATACTACAAGGAGAATTTTTTCTCTGGATAAAATTGCTGTCCAACAATGGACCTGGCTGCCTACTAATAGAGTCACCTCTTCCCATCCGTGGAGGTGTCAAAGGCCAGAAAACTGCTTGATGAGGACACTGAAGAGGGGGCTTCAAAGTCAGAAAAATGCTTCAAGGACCACCTGTGGCCTTCCAGGACCTTCCATGGCCCACTTTCCCTGCTGCTGCAAACACGCCAATGGCCACTAGGTGGCACACAGCTTTTCCTGAAAATGCCAAAAACCTAATTGAAACAAAACATAAACATTAAAATTAAAAATAGATTTGCCATATGATCCATCAATCCCAGTTCTGAGTTCCAAAACAATTGAAAAGGAGGGTCTCAGAGATATTTATACGCTCATATTTGTAGCAGCATTATTCACAATAGCTAAAAAGTGGACGCAACTTAAGTGTCCATCAACAGATGGATGGATAAACAGAATGTGGTATAAACATACAATGGAATATTATTCAGCCTTAAAAAGGAAGAAAATTCTGACATATGCTACAAGGCAGATAAACCTTGACGACATTATGCTAAGTGAAATAAGCCAGTCACAAAAGGACAAATATTGTATGTTTCCACTTATATGAGGCAACTGGAGAAGTCAAATTCATAGAGACAAAGTAGAATAGTTGTTTGCCAGGGGCTGGGGAGAGAAGGAATGGGGAGTTATTGTTTAATAGGAACAGTTTCAATTTTGCAAAGATCAGTTGCACAGCAATGAATATGTACTTAACATTACTGAACTGTATACTTATGAAAGATTAAGAGGGTAAATTTTATATTTTATGTTTTTAACACAATTTAAAATACAAAACATAAACTAACTGAGTCCAGTCTATAGACAGGATCTGGGATTATCGGGCACGAGCACAGACTGTCAGGCCTTCAGAGTTGCTTTAGTCCCCTGCAGGATGCTGGGCACCCAGGACAGGTAAGTATGGATGGAAGACGTTGTCTGATCTGGGGCAGGGAGTCCTGCATCTGGGAGTAGGAGGGGCGTGGCTATGGGAAGAGGCCTCTGGGCTCTCAAAGGGGCTGTTTCTGGGCAGTTGGAGTGGGTAAAGTGGGAGATTCCTTCCATCAAGACACACATCCAACTCTCAGACCATGGCACCTTTTGGTCAGGCCCTATGGTCACACAGCAGAAAGTCGGGTCTTCCCTTGGCCTTGGAGAGAGAGTAACTGTACTTAGAGGGGTCTGACATGGAGACCCTTACCTCACGAACACAGGACAATTGCCAGAGCATTGCTAATCTCTCTTGGTTTTCATCATTCCTTCATATTTATTGTGCCAGGCACTGATCAGGTGCTAAGAATAAAGCAGCGAACATAACAAGTTTAGTCCCTGCTCACTCAGAGGTTCCATGCAAGCAGGAAGAGTCATACAATAAACCAGTACATGTGTATAATTGGCATTACTGACAAGGTCCTTCCCAAGTGGACGTCCCACTGCCTGAGAGGCTAAGGCAGGGTGGAGGGGGCACAGAGGGCTATCTCACCATGGGAACCGTGTGACGAAGGAAGGCTGTCTTGAATCTGCCAGGACTGACTTCTTGAATTGAGTGAGGCTCTAGAAGGTACTATGGGAGGCCCAGGAAAAAGAAAAGATAGCAACAGCCCTAAAATCTCCAAACATTGAATTTGATTAATAAAAAACATGGGACCTTATGTTTTTACCCCAAGTGGATGAACACACCAGTTACATCCAAGTGCTGTCCCCAACTCAGCATCAACTGTGAGCTTCTTACAAATGCAGCATCTCAGGCCCCAGCTGAGACCTCCTACATTCAAGTCTGCGTTTGAGCAAGATCCTAAGTCACTCATTTGCACATCAGAATTTGAGAAGCATTTTATTAGACCACTAGCCGTGCTTACCTCTGAGGAAAATGGGGGTGGGTGGATGGGATGAAACTTCTCCATTTTAATTTACACACTTCTGTATCATTTGAATTTTAGGTAAGGCTTTTTATAATTTAAAAAATAGATATCAGACCAATCTGGGTATCATAAGAAAAATTAATAAAATTTTTTTAAAAAAACAAATATGTAAAAAGCATCTTAGAAAATAACTCCCTTTATTAAAGGAGATATAAAAATGCACATAAATGTTTTACTACATGTCTCAAACATTATAAAGAAATGCCCTGTACCTAACCATGTATCACCAACAGCGTCCCTGAATGTCTTCACCTCCTCACCTCACCTAGTGAGCCTGGAAATTTCCTCAAGTGGAGAATGCCATCCTTCCACTCCACTCAGAGTTCTTCAGGAGTGGGAGGCGAGCTCCTCTCTGCCAAGTCCTGCTCTTCCACCCTTCTGCTGGCCCAAACCCAGGCTTCAGTCTTCGGCTCTCCCTGCCCTGCCCCCACTGAGAACCAGGACATGTGAACAATTTATCCTGGACCCCACACGTCCCCACACATCCCCGTTCCCTATGCCAGCATCTGTATCAGTCAGCTTCTGCTGCATAACAAACCATCCAAAACTTAGTGGCTTAAAACTGATTTATTATCTCACACGAGCCTGTGACCAGTTGGGCTGTTCTGGTTTGGGGAAGATCAGGTGGGGCTGGATGAAAGTTTAGGATGGCCTCACTCCCATGTCTGGAGTCTCAGATGGGACAGCTGGAATTCTCACCTCCTTCAGCAGTCTCACCCAGAGTCTCACTGGGCAAAGCAAGTCACGGGACACACTCAAAGGCACAGCTGCAGGGAGCAGTGATTCACTGGACCTCTTTGTCTGTGGACCTCTCACCTTCACCTCCTGGCCTTGTTAGCCGCCAAATGCCGGGCCACCATCTGGATCTGGTGAGATCACTTGTCCTCTGCCATCTTAATCAAACCACACCTGTCCCTGCCCCATCCATTTCCCAGGCTGACCCCAGTACTGGCACTCCCGTGCTGCTGCCCTGAGCTCGGGCCCTCTGCCCCTCAGTACCCTCTGGCTGACTCCCTCCAGCCTAGGAAACATCGGCCTTGGATCAGTCCTGATAACCAAATTCTCCCACAGCCACTGGTCAAACAACAGCTGGGCCCCCAGTGCCACCTGAGTGGCAACCAGTTCCCCCTTTGCAGGTGTCCCCACAGTGGTTGGGGGCTATGTCAAACCTGACCCCTCCCCACTTCTCCTAATAGACGACCTGGCCCCAGAGAGTGACCTGCTTCATTTTTCTTCAAAACTCATATTACCTCAGGCACATTATATACATTAGTAGATTTGTTGGTCTACAGTCTTGTCTGCCCTCTCTAGAATTTAAGCGCTGTGAGAATAAGGTTGTTTTTGGCTTTTAACTACTGTACCTTCAGCACCAGAACCATGCCTGGCATATGGGGAGAGGAGGAGGAGAAGGAGGGTTGGAGGGACCCTCAATAAGTGCTTATTTAATGCAAGAACCAAAGAACAACCCCACAATGAACAGAGCTCAGTGGGGAGGGTGTGTTAAGCTTGCAGAACTACCTGCAGCCGCACCGTTCTCTAGAGCCGCCTCCTTCCAGGACAGGGAAGTCTCAGGGTAGCCCCAGAGAATGAGAGGGAACGGGGTAAAAGCCCTGGAGTTCAAAGCGTAGCCGGCAGGCCCCCTGCATGCGAATCACCCACCGGCAGTTGCTAAAATCCCCACTTCCATATGTGCACGTAAGTGTTGATCAGTTAGTACCAATTTGATGGTGAGTGCATGTGGTGCTTGTTTTTCCATTCTTGTGATACTTCACTTAGGAGAATGGGCTCCAGCTCTATCCAGGATAATACAAGAGGTGTTAGTTCACCACACGTATGTGCACATGTGGAAGTAACGCCCATCGGGTGTCGGGCAGGTGGGAGGGGGAAGGAGGGGATGGGTAAATTCACACCTAATGGGCACTGTGCGCACTGTCTGGGGGAGGGCACACCGCACCTCTGACTCGGGCGGTGCAAAGGCAATATATGTAACCTAAATGTCTGTACCCCTGTAATATTCTGAAATTAAAAAAAAAAGAATTTGTCATAATTCAGATACATCATTCTTGATTCCTGTTGAATAAAATGTTCAAATAAGTTTTTAAAAAAACTCCCCATTTCCAGGCTCCACCCCACGTGCCTATAACTCACTCTCAGGTTGGAGGGCCTAGGAATCTGCATCTTTAGCCAGTGGCAGGTGATCCCACGGGACTCTACGTCTGAGTTTGACGAAGGTGTTCCCAAGACAGTCTTGGCGTGAGCCCTAGGAGATGGAGGCAACCCAGTCCCCATCCTCAGCGTGGGGCAGGGGCCACCCAACACTGACAGCCCTGTGGGCAGTGGCTGTGGCCTGCTGGGAGCAGCCAGTGATGGACCCTAGGGAAGAAGTTGGGGAGGGAATGGGTTCCAGGCTGAGAAATCGCAAAGGGCATGAGTCAGGTGTGGTTCAGCAATGGAACCTACTGGAGCATACGGCTCAGCCACATGGGCTGCAGGCAGGAGCCAAGGCAGGAGGAGCAGAACCCTGTCTTCCTCCTTGGCTCCAGAGCAGGAACTGGACACAGCCAGGTCAAAGGGGGCATGACTGGGTATGGCTGGCAGGGGGACCCCACAGGTGAGCTCAGCAGGGAGGGGGGTGAGGCCAGACAGACGTGAACTCTCAGCATCCTAACTCACAGTCCTCATCTTGTTAGAGATGTCTACATCTCTTGCCCCAGGAGAGAGGACCTGCCAAATCTCCCTTGGAGTGAGGCTCTGAAGCCAGGTCTAGGTAGGGGCTGCCCTAGGCCCACTCAATCTTGACCCTCGGGGATAACCATGTACCCTGCCCCATGAACCCCACTGCTGAAAACATCACTTCCCTACCTAGACCTTCTCAGACTTGTCATCTCCCCTCTTCAATCCCCAGTGACTCTTCCCAACTACCAGCTGAGTACCAGGCTCTGCCCACTGGGCCCTGACCAGGGCAGGCAACAGTCCAGGCTGCAACTGCTACCACAACTTAGGGATTTAGGGCCACTAGGGAAGAGGGTCTGGCACTCCCCAGCCCCTGCCCAGCCTTGGCCACTGTGGTTAGGTTTTGCCCAGCTGCCTGTCCCTCTTCCTCCTCGTTTACTGTTTGACCCAGGAGCTGGGCTCAGCTTAAAGCAGGGGCTTGTTGGAGACCAGGTGAGCCAGGCATGGCAAGGGCCAAGCAAGGGCCTACTGCACCACCCCACTGACCTCTTCTGCCCACTCACCCCACCCCCACCCCATGGTCGAGAGTCCTCAGAGCTTGGCAGGTGCCCACTGGGTGCAGAGACAAGAAAAACTGCTCCCAGTTCACTGGGGGAAAAGGGCCCAGGGTCCCCAGGCCTAGGCCATGCAGACAAGACTGCACTCAGAATGAGAGCCCAGGGCCCCACATCCCTGAGGGGCCCTGAGGACAGTCACCAGGGAACCACAAGCAGGGCCCAAAAGGAAGGTAGAGCCTAGAACAGCACAAGGAGAAAGGCAATTTTATTCTTTCAAGAAAATGCACCAACAGCGGTTGAGGAAAGGAGCAGCCCTGCTGTGTCCCCTGTCCTGAGCAGGGTCTGAGATGAGGCCAGGCCTGACCCAGGCTTGGGAGACGCTAAGTGGGCTCCCTGTGGCACCGGGGAGGGAATGAGGCAGGCCCAGGAGTGGGGCCTTGTTCTGTTAGCACCAGGAACCGCCCGCAGCTGGACTCGGCAACGGGACGGTGTGCAGCCTTCCTGTCTCCACCTGAGCAGTCTGAGAGGGGCTGGCAGCAGAAGGCTCCCTGCAGGTGGGTGGTCACCTGAGTGTGAGTCTCAAATTCACAAACCCCCTCTACCCCCCAGCCCCTGTAAACATGAGAACGGGCTCGTGACCTCCTAGCCCGTCAGGACAAGATGAGGGTCCGAGAAGTGTGGCTGGGCTTCAAGCAGCCCAGGAGCTGCCGGGCTTTCTCCTGCATGAAGAGCTGGTCCCTCGTCCCCCCACAGGCCACTGTCTTCCAGGCACTGGTCATCTGGCAGGAGACAAGAGGGTTACCATCTGGGCAGGGACAACAAGCTCCCAGCAAACCCAGACAATCCTGGCCGGGGGGCGGGGGGGGCATTTCTAGAAGTCCCCCTCCCTCCAGAAGCCAGAAGCTTTCTGTGTCTCTCTACCTTCCTGGGTGGCCCTGGGGAAGTCACTCCCTGGCTGTGGGCTTCCTCACTGTAAAGCAGAAGGCTGGACAAGGAGACGTGGCCGTGCCCCCAGTGCCGCACCAGCCTCATGAGGAGAAGCCACAGAGATGCGAGCAGCCCAGGCCAGCCCCTGCCCTCAAGGACAGACATGCACGAAGCAAACCAAATACAGACATAGTGACTTGGTTACAAGTGAGACCCAGGCCATGAAAGAGGGAATGAGGGGGAGTCTCTCCAGTATGTGGGGTCAGGGAAGGCTTCCCTGTGGAAGTGGCATTTGGACTGAGATCAGAAGAGTAACTTCAGCAAACAGCCACAGGAAGGCCGCAGGAGGAGCTTCCAGGCAAAGGGAACAGCCTGTGCAAAGGCCCTGAGGTGAGAAGGGTAGTGTGGCAGCACTCACAGGGGCAGGTGTTGGGAAGTGGCTTCGGGGCTTCTGGGCCACCCCTGCCTTGTCAGGCTTGGCCTGCAGGAAGCCCTGGTTGAGCAGGCTGTTGTCCCCTTTGATCCCTGATAGGGTGAGGCTGGAGGAGCTTGATGGGGTAGTTGTTGGCTGAAATCAAAACCAAGTCAAAGAGTCGCCACTTTGCCACAAGCTTAGTGGCAATGCCCTGCACCACCACCCCAGCACCACCCCTCCTGGCTGCTGCGATATGGAGCAGGAGGCACTCTCTCTAAGCCTCAGTTTCCTCTTCCAGATGGGGAGTTTAACAAACTTAATCTTACTTTCTTACGTAAAAGATTAAGCAAAGAACTTCATCTTTTTCTAAAGAACTTTTCAACTTAAAAGATGAAGAAAACATTTGTACAGGGCCCATTTCAGAGCCTGACACCCAGCACATGCTCAATAATGCTGCACCTTTCACATGAAGCCTCAGGCAGAGCCAAGGCTGTTCCTATTTCTCCTGGTGCCAGGAACATCCACAAGCATCAGAAAGATGCAGCAGCACCCTGCAAACACAGTCAAGTTGCAGAAGGCCCCTCCTGTGCCTTTCCAGCCTCTGCTCTGCTGTTCACTTTGCCCTCCTGACTTGGGCTCCAGGCTCCTTTTTTTTTCCTTTCTAGAAACAGGGTCTCACTCTGTCGCCTAAGCTGGAATGCACTGGCCTGATCACAGGTCACTGCAACCTCCAATTCCCAGGCTCAAGCGATCCTCCCATCTCAGCATCCCAAACAGCTGGGACTTCAGGCACATGCCACTACACCCAGTTAATTCTTTTATTTTTTTTTGTAGAGACAGGGTCTCACTATGTTGCCCAGGCTGGTCTCGAACTCCTGGCCTCAAGCACTCCTCCCACCTCAGTCTCCCAAAGTGCTGGGATTACAGGCATGAACCACTGCGCCTGGCCTTGCAGCTCCTTTCATGGCCCAAAAACAGGGGTTCAGGGAACTCAAGAGACCCTGGGGAGCAGTGCTGGTATCAGGACTCAAACCTAGGCCCACCTGTCTCTAAATCTGTGCTCTTCATCCTTTGCCATGACATTTTTTCTTTTTGGCAATCTGGCTGGAAGGCACTAAGTCCCCAGCCTGGCAGGGGTAACTGGCCAGAGTGAGGTTTCTCTGCAAGGACTGTGAGGGCAGTAGTCGACTTGCAAGATCTAGTCAGGCAATTCACCACCTCTGGTCATGACCCCCCAATACCTCTCACTGCCTCCACACCGACACCAGGGCAAGCTGGGCTCACACCACTGTCAGCTGAGACGGAGCAGCATGGCGTGGTTTCTGGGAACCCACGCTCTGCATAGGCAATGACCCCCTTCCTGAGGTCAGCCTGACTGTGGTGCCTGGCACGGCAAGTGCACTGGCCTGGGAGCTGGATGGCACCCATCCCGGGCCTGACATGCCCCCAACCGCCTGTCTGTGCCTTGAGGAACATCACTGATCCTCTCTGTGGTCACCCCCAAGAACAGAATGCACGGGAGGGTGCTAGATGCCTGATCCATGGTTTCCAAATGTGTACTAACAATGCAACTCCTGCCTTCCCTGACAGCCCCCTGCCTGTGCAGCCCAGTGTTCCAGAAGCCCAGTCCAAGAATTACTAGACCATTCCAAAGGCAGAAGGCTTCCAGGAACACTCCATCCTCCCTGGGCAGAGGAGCCCTCTGTAGTCCTAGGGTGGGCTGGGGGTGGCTGATCCCTTACCAAGGACAGACTCTTGGGCAGCGTGGACATCATCAGCTTCACATCCTCATCCACAATGTCAAGAGCCAGAGACTTCCGGACCTTCTTGATGGGGCTCCGCCGCAGCTGGGGGGTGGAGAGGGGAGGAAGGAGCTGGTCACGGTGGATGTTGGGGACTCCCGTGGTTCAATACCTGATGACCACGGTCACAGATGGTCACAGAACAAGGTCTTGCTGCAGTGGAGCCCTCAAGTGAAGCCCAGCTGGTGGGGCTTTGCTCACGGGGGTGTGGGGGTCTGGGAGACTTTGGCCCCATTACAGACCCTGCACCCAGGGCAGATCCTGTCCTGTCAGATGCTACAACAGTCAGCAAGGACACAGCATGAGCCTCTACCCACAAAGGTACTCACTCCTCACCCCCGAATGGACCAAACAGCCCCCCACAGGCCCAGCAGAGACTCACCCAGACACATCACGTTGAAACAAAAGCCCTTGGGACGGACCCCTCTAGACCTGTTACAGGAATGCCCCAACCCTAACCCTGCACCTCTTATATAAGCAGGTCAAGGGTCTGCTCCAACACCAGGGAGGGGCTCTGAGACTAATACCCCCCCAACCCAGCAGTGGGCCCCCAGCAGAAGCTGCCACGGCACAGAACCACCATCCCACACTGAGGAGAGGCCAGGGAGGGCCCTGGTGGCAGAGGCTGGCTCGGGGGCCGGCTTCTGTGCCAGCCTCCGGACCATCCCTTCCCCGCCCTCTGCACCCAGGGAGCCCTGCCCACTCTGGACACCTCCCAATGCCAGCTCATGCAGCCCAGACACCCAGCCGGGTGCTGCCTTGCCTGGCGGCCCCTCCTGACCAACCATGCTACGGATTCCTGTGGTCTCCTCCCTGCCTTCTCTCCACTACCCTCGATGCCCTGTGAATTCAGACAGTCATTGTGTCTATCTAGTGTCTGTCTCGCCCACTGAGCTCTGAAGGAGAGACGGTGTCTGGGCCTTAATCGCCGCTCCATGTACCACACCCAGCCCAGGCCCACCTTGGAAGGGTCCAGACGTAATGCTGGGTGAGTGAGTGAACAGTTCAAAGGAGGACAGGGGAAGGTCCCAGAGACCCCGGACCTTACCACCTCGGTTCATCGATAACCACTGTGGGGGAGAGGCAATGGGCACATGCTGACCACCTCCCCCCAAGCCTTTTACCACCTGTCCCTAGTGCACCCCCATGGCTCCAACTCCCCCTGCCCCCGCTACCCAGGCTGGCAGCAGGGCCCCCACACCCACGCACTCACCCCTGGCTTCTTCTTCTGCTTCTCAGGCCTCACGTCATCCTCGATGGCGAGCTCGATGCCGGCCTCGGAGCGCAGCACCTCCTTCAAGTCCTCCTCCAGGTGCGGGGTCTGGGGCTGCAGGCAGGTGGGGGTGGCCCATGTGAGGCACCACACTCAGGTGCATGGGTGTGGGACAGCGGTGCAGACCCAGTCACACCTGGACTGTCTTGGGCTAGGCAGCAGGCAGGAGGCCTGGCACCAGGACGCTGACCTTGCACACACCCTTCATAACCACTAACTGTCCTGCCCTGGACAAGCAGACCACAACCTCAGCTCCCTGTGGCAGCAAGCAGCCCACACCACCCACAGCAACCCCCACACAGCCCTGTGCAATGGCTGTCATTTTCTGCAGAGATCAAGAGCCTGGCCACAGTCACACAGCTGTTGAGTTAGAACCTGGACTCACTCAAAGCCCAGGCTCACTCACTCATTTCTATTCCACACTAATGAGGATGCTCAAATCCATGTCCCTTTCTCAGGCCTGGGGGTTCCAAGCAACCTCTCTGGCCTCAAGCAGCACAAAACAGGGGAGGAAGCTACTGAATGGAAGACATAGGACACAACGACACCTCAGAAGTCACACGAAAAGCCCCTGCATACTTTAATTACAGCTGGCAAAGTCATGAGGTTTTCCCTCTCAAACCTGTCTGGGGAGGATGCAGATTGTTTTAGGATGGAGGAGCTGCATCTCCACTCCCATGGGAAAGGACAGTGCTAACTAGTACCTCGCCTGGGCCCCATGTAACACAGTCCCTAGAATCCCTGCATAACTCAGAATCATTCCATCACAGGACTGGGGGAGCCCCAGCCCCCAGTCATTTCAGGCCTCACAGGAGGCTCCACAAGGTAGAGGAAGCAAAGGGTCTGCCGCAGACTCTGCTCATGGTCCAACGCTCCTCCACAACCACGCCCTTCTCTCACCTTCCACTGATTTCTAAATGCCTGCCTGTTTCAGAAAGCCCCAGGTGCCAGCTCTTTCTTTTTTCATGGGGAAAGCATGGTCCCATCAATCTGCACCCTGCTTGGGAGATGTGCACAAGGGCTTCCTCACTGGCCAGGCCCCCATGAAGGGCTTCCCCATATTCTGTAGAGACCCAGGAGTCAGACAGAAGGCTTAGGCTTGAGTGATAATTCCCCACTTCTCCAAACTAGGCGCAGCACCTGGGAAGTCCTTCTCCATCCCTGCACTACCCATTTTCTTCCCAGTACTTATTGTCAGCTCAAAGTATTTTAGTTATTTAAATGTTTCCTGTTCATCTCTGCAATCCCGAAGGCTGAGCTTCGCGGGACACCACCGTGCCTCCAGCACCAGCCAGCACCTGCCTGGCACACTGAAAGCACTTGGGAAATGTCAGGTGAGGTGAAAAGTAGCAGCCTCAGTTTCTCCATTTATACAATTAGGACCTCTGCGTCTTCTCAGGAGGGAAGAATCCAGTGAGTTCTCAGAGGGAAAGGGCCCTGTGAACTGTGCATGGTTGGACAAACCCAAGAGACCCCACCATGTGGAGACCCGCGGCAGCGACCATGCCACGTACCAGGGGCTTTAGTGGTCCGTATTTCTCCAGGGCGTTCTTGAACGGGGTTGGCGTGTGGGGAGTGTTGTCCGTGGAGTACTTCTGATCTGGGGTTACAAACCTGCCAGGGGCCAGAGAAGGATGCTCAGTGACAGGGTTGGGGGCAGACACGAGACACTCTGCCACACTGACCCCACCTTCCCTCCAGCTGACCTTTGGCCCCAGCACAGGTTCTCCCCCCATAGCACTTGCCCACCCCGCAGGTCTAAGTCAGAGGCCCAGAGGAAGGGCCTCCTCAGAAACAGGAAGAACAAACCTCAGTGAACACCGAGCACAAGAAACAAAGAAAAACACGCCAAGGTGCATTATAATCAAATTGTTTAAAACCAATGATAAAACTGCCAGCCAGAAGACAGGAGAACATCTTTAAAGCACTGAAAAATTTAAAAAACAACAATCTGTCAACATAGAACTCTATACCCACCAAAAATATCTTTCAAAAATTAAGGCAACTTCAGATATACAAAAGCTGACAGAATTCATCACCAGCAGGCGCACAGTACAAACAATGTTAAAGGGTGACCTTCAGACAGAAGGAACTAGAAGGAAATGTGGGTCTGCAGAGGAATGAAGAGCACTGGAAATGCTTCTTGCTGCAGAAGAGCAGAGCTGGAGAGGCGGCAGACGAGGGCCGTGAGTGAGGAGGAGAGGGAGAAAGGGAAGCATCAATGCCTTTTGTGGCGCCAGCATCTCTGTTTAAGGGCTTAGATGCAAAGCCCAGGATACGGATTGAATGGAGAATCATTTCTCACAAAACCTATCTATGTTATGCTTCAGATAAACTGTTTAGAAACTGATTTCTGATCAAGGGATTCATTAATTTTTTCTGAAATTATGTATCATTACAAGGGCTAAAATTCCTGAACTGATTCCTTTTTTTTTTTCTTTTTAATAAGAGGGGTAAGTGAGGAGGGGGGTTCAATTTCCTTTTTTTTTTTTTTTGAGACAGAGTCTCACTCTGTCCCCCAGGCTAGAGTGCAGTAGTGTCATCATAGCTCACTGCAGCCTCCAACTCCTGGCTCAAGTGATCCTCCTGCCTCAGCCTCCTGAGTAGCTGGGACTACAGGTGTGGGCCATGACTCCCAGCTAATTTTTCTATTTTTAGTAGAGACGGGGTCCCACTCTTGCTCAGGCTGCTCTCAAACTCCTAAGCTCAAGCAATCCTCCCTCCTTGGCCTCCCAGAGCCACCGTGCTCGGCCTCCTTTTGTTTTTTAAAGAGACAGTGTCTTGCTCTGTCACCCAGGCTGGAGCGCAGTGGTGCCTTCACAGCTCACTGTAACCTCAAACTCCTAGGCCCAAGTGACCTTCCCACCTCAGCCTCTCAAGCAGTTGGAACTTGTGCCACCATGTCCGGCTGATTTTTCTTATCTTTTATAGAGATGGGATCTCCCTATATTGCCCACGCTGGTCTCAGATCCTCCTGCCTCGGCCTCCCAAAGCACTGGGATTACAGGCATGAGCCACTGTGCCTGGCCCTGAACTGATTCCTGAATCACATAACTTACTCATGAAATAACAGCAGTGCTTCTCCTGCAGCAAATGCAGTAAGCAGAGAACAGTTAAGCCACTCTGGAATTCAGAGTCATGATGACCCAAGAAGGTAAACTTATTGTAAAAGTACTTCCAATACAAGCAGGCTGGGGAGCAACTGTACAGGCTTTAGGAGGGGAAACGCTGTGCTCTGTGAGCCGGGAGGGTGGGGAGGCAGCCCCCGCTCCTGACGCAACCCCAGAGATGGAGGGAGCAGGGCACTCTCTTCCTGAACTGAGGCTACTCAAACACAGCGGATCTGGGGAACATGTCTTCCTTTTACGCCAAAGGCTGTGTGTCCCCAGTTAAAAAAAAAACCCAGCGGAGTCGCACTTGAAACTCATAAAAGGGGGAAGAGATTATGTTTTTCGGGGCAATTTTGACTCTCTGTTCCTGAGATTTAAAAAAATCATCAAATTTAAAAATAAATACGAGGAAAAAGCAAAAGGTGTGGCCCCAGACTATACTGACAAAAATGACAAAGCATGTGGCCAGAAGGGAGGATGCGTTCTTGAAACAGGCTGCAGTGTTTTTCCAAGGGTACTGCTCCCCACCACCCCACCAGTGGTCCTGGGGCCCCGGGCTGGCCACAGCTGGGGAGGGCACAGGTGGACAGTGCTGCACTCACGCGGCATGTTTCTGGTGCAGGGGCGTCTTGTCCCGGTGCAAGGGTGTGGTAACCACCACCTTCTGGCTGCACACTGGGGTAGACGTCAGCGAAGGGCTCTCCAGCTCCAATGTGTCCTGTTTGTTCCAGAAGTTCAGAAACTGCCAGGGAAGAGAGAATAAACAAGACAAAATGATGCCCTGCATGTGGATTCCTGAGGGGGCAGCAGGAGAGACCCTTCTTGCAACACATCTGCTCTCTGATGCCGAGGTCCCCTCCTAACCTGTTAGGTACCAGAGAACAAGGACCAGGACAGAGCGACAGGAGCCCACCAAGCAGGTTCATGGAGACCCCAGGCTTATCATTGCCCCTAATCCTAGCTCTCACCATCTCTACCCTCGAGTGCTGCTGACGGGACACTGGAGGCAGGGAAAGCAGAGTGCGGGACAGCAGCTCCTTTTCAGAAGAAATAACATTAGCCCTTAACCAACCCGTGAAGGCACAGGGCATTGTGATGGTGGTGAGGCTACCACTTAGAGAGCACTTCTCACGCCAGCACTAAGCACTTTACACAAATAATTTCATTTAGTTCCCACAAATCCTGAGACATAGGCACTATTACTAGCCCCCTTTTACAGATAAGGAGGCTTAGAGAGGTTTAGATTCTTGCACTGAGTACTAGAGGTGAGACTCAAATCCAGATCAGAGCCAATAGCCATGCCCTAAAGCACCATCCTCTCCTCCCTTCTCTGCCCTGAAGGTGCTCTGCAGCCCTCAGGGCCACCACCCTAAACAGGGTCTCTGGAGCAGGGCGGCCACCACGCCCCACCATCCTGGGCTGCTGTTTGGGCAGTTCAGAGCTCCGCTGTCTTCCTTCCAGCCAGTGGCCATCACTGGAATGTGGTATGGGCTGAACTGTGTGCCCCCCTCAAATTTACACGTTGAAGTCCTAACCCTCGGCACCTCAGAATGGGACTGTATGCGGAGACAGGGCCTTTAAAGGGGTAATTAAGTTGAAATGAAGTCATTAGGGTGAGCCCTAATCCAAAAAGTGGTGTTCTTACAAAAAGATACAAAATAAGAGGTTTTTTTTTTTTTTTTTAGTCTTTTGGCAGATAGGTAAGCTATACAAAGTAAGAGGTTTTAAAAGAGAAGATGAGAGATTAAGACACAGACACTCAAAGGAGGGTCATGTGAAGACAGGGAGGAGATGGCCATCTATAAGCCAAGGAGAGAGGCTTCAGGAGACACCAGTGCTGACAAACTTCTCTTGTCTAAGCCACCCAACCTGTGCTACTGTTAACTGCAGCCCACACAAACTGGTACAGGGCCTCTCTCGGAAACACCACCAGTCACCCCAACCAGTGGGCTGAGCCTCGACCCCTCCCCCACAGGTGACAGGGTGGCCTCCTGCAGCATGCCACCTTGGCCTCACTCTCCCCCACGGCCTCACGGGAGGAACGGAGCCAGTGAAACCCAAAGTCCTCCAGGGCCCCTGCCCCACCACTCCTAGCTCTGGCCTTCACACCTCCACTCTGCCCTTCCCTGTTTCTGTGCCTTTGCTCAAGGAGATCGAGGAGACCCAGCTCAGACTGCACTCACCAGGAAGCCTGAGCACCTCCCCGACCTCTAGGAAAGACTCTGGCACCCCTCCCAGCTCTCCCAGACGTTCTGTGTGTATCACAAACAGAGCCCCTGGGGGCAGTACCAGAACATGGTAAGCTCTCAGTGCCTTCACAATTGCTGTCACCATAGCACTTCCCACACTCCACTCTGGTTAACTCATTACCAGCCTGTCCCCAGCACTGGCTGGCCTCTTCAAGGGCAGGGCTGTGTCATCTTCACCTTTGCTCCCCACCATGCTGACAAATCTGCTATGAAATACGTTCAACAAATGGATTCTTTTGACAAATATGACAGATTCTCTTTCTCCTCTTCACTGCCCAGTTATCATCTACTATTTCCTCGGCTTAAGCAATTCCTCCTCCTCCTAGAAGTCTTCCTGGACCTCTCCAGCCTAGACACAGGTGCAGCACCATAAGCCTTCTCCTTCATACCACTTGTCACATTTGTTGGGGTCTTTTTAAATTTACTAACTGGTGTTCCTACCAGAGCGTAAGCTCTGTGAGGGCAGGGCTAGGTCTGTTTTCACCCATCTTGTGTTCTCAGTGCTGAGCACAAGGCCAGACACAAAGCAGGCACTCAGTGAATACTGGCTGGGTGGTGTGTGCCTGTGTGCCAGGCCCTGTGCTGGGCACTGGATGTCCGTAAACCGAACCCAATAAGCAGCCGGAGTGGGGTTCACACACCTGGGAGGGCGAGAAAGGCAGTGTCTTGACGGGTGTGCTCTTGGGGGTGAGGCTGTTGCAGGAGTCCAGGAAAGACAGGCTGGCAGTATTCTCTGTGACAGGGGACAGAGCCACACGCCTCTTCTTCTGCCTCTTGAGCACCGAGGGCGGTGTGCCCATGCCCAAGCCCCCAACTTCAGTGCTGGGGGAGATAGGGATCAGCTCGCCACGGCTGCTCCGGCTCAGATCCGAGATGGTGTGGCCATCCAGGCGGTACTCGGTCACGTTGGGCACTGGGGCAGCAGCCTGGCGGGGCAGCAGGGCCTGCTGCTGCTGCTGCTGTGATGCTTGGGGCTGCACCGGGCTGTTGTTGAGACTGCCTTCTACAGATGGCTCCTCAGGGAGGTCAAATTTACTTAGGTCACACCAAGCATCGGGGTCCTGCCCAGAGAGGGAGGTTCAGAAGAACTGCAATTACTCTGCTTTTAATATAATAGGACTCCATCACTAAAGGGAAATACACAGTGTCAAGTAGGATTCCACACCCCAGGACTGATCAGTAACATTTCGTGCCTTTCCTCAAAGAGTTTTCTATGTCTATATATTTCTATAGATCAAAATATAGAGCAGTAGACAGGATGCCCACCCATCACTGGTGCCTCCTTGGGGCACTTCAACAACCCTGCTAGGAAAGCACCACTTTCCCCACTTTCATACCAAGGAACCTGGGCCTCAGGGTGTGTGATCTGCCTGCCCCATGTCACCAAGCTTCTAAGAACAAACCTGAGAATCACCCCAGGTCTTATCTCCTTTACCCAGTAAATTACAACTCCAGTGAGAAGGCTTCTGGAGACAGAAGGTTCCACCTTCGTCCCTGGAGGTCTGGCCCTGAGTAGACCCAGACATCAGTGGAAATTTCTGGTCCCTGAGAGTTACAGGAGCCTGGGGCAATTCACTCCCAAAGGTGGAGGCCAGCTCGGCACAGGGCTGACCTCAGGCCCACACCCCAACCTCAGGGAGGACTCAGCACTGATGGCGTCTGATAGACCAGAAGCACACCCCATAAGGACTGCCTCGAGGAGATGCCATAAGTCCCCCAACAGTCGCTGAAGGTCATCATGGAAAGAGCCCGAGCTCTGAGCTGGACAGCAGGGTCTGACTCCCGGCCCTGACAGTCACCAGGTATGTGACACTGGACAAGTCTCCTAACCTCTCTGAGTGTGGGACGCCCTTACTGGTGATAAGCCCACCACCCATGTCACGGGGTTGTTAAAGGACTAAGAGCACAGACAATAAGTAGCAAGTAACAGGCCTGGCACATTGCAGGCTCTCAGATGCTATGTACTGTAACTACTAATCAAGCATTGGGCCTGGCATACAGTGGGTGCTCAATAAAAGTGAGCTGTGCCTGTCAAGTGAAAGAAAACAGAACAGTCTGAGGATGAAGGGAGGTAATGCTGTGATGTGCCAACAATGCCAGGCACAGAGGGGCCAATTCTCATCTCAACACCCCCTTAAGGCCCAGAGGAGCAGCCTCAGAGCCATCTGCTGAAAATCGATGAATGTGCCAGAGCCAAGCAACTCGGAAATTCCCCGGAGGTGGGTTCGCCACAGACAGACCCTGCAGATGGGTCCAGTCCCAGCTGCCAGGGCCAAGAGGTGAGACCCAGTCAGAGAGGGTCTGAGCAGATGGCCCCCCAGGATGGTATCATCTGACTCCCCATCAGGTAGGAGTAGAAGTCCAGCACAACAGTCGAGACCACCAATCTTACTTGCTGTGCAACCTTGGGTACACTACTTGACCTCTCTAAGCCTCAGTCTCATCTACAAAACAGAAAGGACACACCTCACAGGATACCACGTGGACTGTACGTTAAGCTCAGAGCCTGGCATTTAGATGTGCAGGGGGAGGGGATCCCACGTGGGAAGGTGAGTATAGGCACCTCACAGAGCTCCCCAGCCCTGGTTACCAGCCTCTTGCCTATCACTTCCTAAAACCCACTCCACGCCACAGGCCTGGCTGACAGCTAGGAGCTGGGGTGTCATACCAAGAGGCACAGCCCCCACCAAGGAGCTCTCTGCAAAGGGGCACAACCCACAGCCAGTGTGGACACCACAGCACGGCCTTGGGGGCTACTCCACCCTGAGAAACCAGAACCCACTCACCACTCCAGACCCAGCCAACCCCAGCATTTCCTGGGCCCCTCTTGCAGGAAAACTCAACCCTGTGTGGTGCCACAAACACCACGCTGTCCTGTGCTATGCTCTACCAGTCATCCTTGAGGACTCAGCACAGTGCCACCTCCTCTGGGCAGCCTTCCTGCCCCACCCCGCGCTGGACATCTAGGTCAGGTGCCACTGCACACCCCGCTGCTCACTGGGAGCTCCTCAGGGTAGGGACCATGTGGCAACTACCTTGGTGTCCCCAGGCCCTGGCTCAGGGTGGGGTACTCAGCATTGAGTCAATAATCATTAGTAGGATTGTGCAGTGAGCAGAAGGATACAGGCCCCCAAGAGAAGCACTCCCTGCTGGGGGGTGCTCTGTGCCCACTGTGAAGTGCTGTGACCAACATACCGACTCAATCAAGTCCAGGGCTTCAGAGAGGCTGGACCCCACTGCAGGGATGAGGAGGTTTGCTGCCTCCACCACCCACTTGTAGGGCAGGCTCGTTTCTGGAGGGGAGTCCTCCTGGTCCTCACGCTTGGGGAAGTCCTCCAAGGGCTCTGGTGTTCGCACTTCATCCAGCTCTGCAGGGATGGGCTCCTGCTCCTTCAGAGTGGCAGCTGCCGCAGCCTCGTCCTCACTGCTTTCCTCCTCCTTCATGGCAGGGGGCGCTGCGGGCCAGCTGGTCATCAGACTTCCCTGTTGGACACAAGGGCACACCGTTTGGATTTTTTTGTTATGAGATACAGATTATGCAATAATTTCCAGCTACAAACACACAACTTGAATCTAATAAGGAAACTCAGCTGAGCCCAAACTGAGAAACATTCTGTAATAACTAGCCATACTATACACTTCAAATATATCAATATCATGAGGCTAAGAAAGGCTGATGAAAGGGACAGTACAATTAAATGCAACATCTGGTCCTGGACTGGATCATGGGCAGGAAAACATGGAACGTGGACTATAGATGAGATAAAATTCCTGAACCAAGGTTAAATGCCCTGAATTGGATATAACTGTACTGTGGTTATATAAGTGAATGGCCTTATTCTAAAGAAATACATGCCAAAGCATCAAGGAGTAAAGAGGCATAAAGCAGGAGGATCACTTGAGCCTAAGAGTTTGAGGTTACAATAAGGCACTGCACTCCAGCCTGGGCAACAGAATGAGATTCAGTTAATTAACTAATTAATTAATGAAATAAATATTTTAGGGAAAAAAAGAAAATGGCACATGTGATTAACAGAGGGCACGTGGAAAGCAAGGAGC
Source organism: Daubentonia madagascariensis (assembly GCA_023783475.1). NCBI lineage: Eukaryota > Metazoa > Chordata > Mammalia > Primates > Daubentoniidae > Daubentonia > Daubentonia madagascariensis. Next base: position 26,029,325 of record JAKFHU010002136.1, on the reverse strand, counting down.
AAAATCCCCCATTAATGGGGGTACAATGGGGCTGGGGAGAGAGCACAGACTCTGGATTCAGACAGAGCTTTGCCGTTTACTAGCTGACCTTGGGCAAGCTTGTGACCTGAGTTTCAGTTTCCTTGCCTGTAATATGAGGACACTAAGGTTTACCATGCAGGGATGTTATGCAGATCAACAAAGATATACAAAGTACCCAACCTAAATGTTAGCTATGATTGTCATGTGAACATATGGAAACGGTTTGTGATACAGCAAAGGAAGAAAAGGAGATAAGATGAACAGGTTTGATTAAAAACTTATAATTGCTATAAGGGGGGATAGGAATGCCATAAACACTGTTTAAAAGTTACCAGCATGAGAATGCCACTTAGGAAAACAGCCACTTTGAAAACCGGCTTGGCAGTTTCTTTTAAGTTAGGTATACACTTCCCATATGATCCAGCAATCAATCCCACGCCTAGATATCTACCCAAGAGAAATGAAAACTTATGTTTAGGCAAAAACCTATTCACAGATGTTTATAGTGGCTTTATTTGTAAACACTAGCTGGAAACAGTGTCCCTCAGGTGGGAAGTGGATAAACAACTGTGGTACATCCACACAACAGAATGTTACTCAGCAAATAAAAAGGAACAAACTATAGATACAAGCAACAACATGGACGGGTCTTAAGTGCATTATGCTGAGTGAAAGAAACAAGACGTGAGAACATACTATATCATTCCATTTTCATGACATTCTTGCAAAGACAAAACTATATAAAGTCAGAAAACAGGCAAAATGGGGGTGGGGGAGTGACTGGAGGTTGATGGAAACGTTTTGTATCTTGACTGTGGTGATGGTTACATGACTGTATGCATTTGTCAAAATGCACAGAACTCTCACTAAAAAGGGTGAATTTTACTGTATGTAAATTATACCTCTATAAAATAAAGAAATAAGGAAGCTACCAAGAAACTAGAAAAAATATAGTTACTATGTGATAAAGGAATAATATCCTAATATACAAATAAAATTTACAAACCAATAAGAAAAAAGACAAAAAAAAAGAGGAAAAGGCAAATAACAAATTAAGGAAAAAGTCACCCTCACCAATCGTCAAAGAAGTGAAAATCAAAACAATCAAAATGTCACGTACACCGTAAATATATACAATTTTTATTTGTCAATTATATTTTAGTAAAACTGAGGAAAAAATAAAGATCAACTCAAAAATAAGTTAAATTAAAATAAGAACATGATAATGCACTTGTTGCTCATAACACTGGCAAAGACGTTTTTCACATAACCATAGCCAGTATTGACAATGACATAGGAAACAAGCAGTCCCAAATATATTGCTGACAGCAGGATAAAACGGCGCAACCCTCTGGGCAGCAATTTAGCAATGCCTATGAAAACTTCAAATGTCCACAATATTTGACCTAATCATTCCACCTCTATAAAATTAACCACCTAAATCCGCAATGTACAAAGAAATTGAACAATGATGTTCATTGCAGCATTGATGGAAATGGTAACAGATGTTCATCAACAGGAGAATAAGACAAGACATACTCAAGAATGGTGTAGAGATCTGTATACACATAACAATGTGGATAGATAAGTAGAAAGAGCTGTAAGACAGTAAGATACAACATAATCTCATTCTAAACTTAATAATGCCTTAGTATTAAGTGTTGGCAAATATAGTAGACAATATATTGGTTCTCTCTGGAAGTTGAGATGAGTGGGCTTAGCCTTCTGCATTGTCCAATTCTATAAACTTTGTTATTTTTTACAGTGATTGTGCATTACTTCTGAAACACAGGAAACAATTTTATAATGGTAAGCATTGACCAGTGAGTGGGAAAAATTGGGGGTGGTCCCATACACACATTTAACAGGCAGAATTTTTCTAGCAATCTAGCAAAATGTATTAAGGGTTTTGTGTTTTTGGTTTTTTTCCCCAAATGTGTCTGTCCATCTCTAGGAAGTTCTCAAGAAATAATTGAGCAAAGGAGCAGTGATCGGCCACAAGGATGATCATTAAATTTTGTTTCTAATAACAAAAAATTGGAAGTCACCTTTATGCTCATCAGTAAGGAACTAGTTAAATAAATGGCACAAGAAAACCATTAAAATGATGTTGCAGGGGAACAGATAAGGCTGAAAGCAACACAGCAAACTGAACCCTGTGCTCAGGGTCATGGTCTGGGGTTAGGTTCTGTACCAGCACAGCCAGCCCTCCAGACACCCCGACAAAGTGTCGGGGACCAAAAGCCAAGTCAATAAGCTGACTTCCAGCAAAGTAGGATTTTTAGAGACTAAGGAAGATCTGTCCCTCTGCCTGATGCTGAGACTCTCTGAGTCTGCTGACACCCACTGTTACTCTTTGTGGAATGGATATCTTTCCTTCAATAAAAAGTAAAAGGCTGAAAGCATACTACTTAGACGTACAAGAAATCATACAGAAGTACTCCTCTGCTTAGGGGACACGTGGGGAGTTGGGACTAGTGGAAGAAGTCATTTCACTTTTCATTTTATACCTTTCTCTGCTGTTTGACAGTCATCCCCCAGGTGCACTCATACTAGGGAATCAAGAGATAGTCTCTGAAGTTCAAAATCAAGAAGTAAGCCAGGCATGATGGCATGCACCTGTAGTCCCAGCTACTCGAGAAGCTGAGGCGGGAGGATGGCTTGAGGCCAGGAGTTCAAGTCCAGCCTGAGCAACACAGTGAGAGCCCGTCTCTTAAAAAAATAAAAATAAAAAATCAAGAAATAGAGGCAAAAATATTATATAACCCTCCAGCAGGGCACTGTGAAAGAACTGAAGGTGTGAACAAGTTATCTTTAGCCATTAAGAAGAGGGAAAAGGGGGCTAGGCATGGTGGCTCTCGCCCAGAACTTTGGGAGGCTAAAGTGGGAGGATCACTTAAGGCCAGGAGTTCGAGGCTGCAGTGAACTATGATCAAGCTACTGCACTCCAGCCTGGGCAACAGAGCAAGACCCTGTCTCTGAAGGAAAAAAAAAAAAAGAGGAAAAGGGAGCATTAAACAGTCGCACCAAAAGCCCTGACTTAAGCATTATACAAGACACCCATGTAACAAGAACACTTGTACCCCCTTAATTAATATTTTGAAATTAAAAATAAATAAAAAGAAAAGGGAGCATTAAAAACTTACGATTAAATAGTTCATGATTACAGACAAGATTGGAAAATAGCATAGAGGAATACTATGTTACCTACCATGTACCCAGCATCATCAAATCTCAATACTTTGTCACGTTTGCTTTAAATCTCTATTTTTAACAAATAATCTTCAGAGATATAGTTAAAAAATATAAAGTTTGCTCCGGGATATGGGATGAGGATGTTAACATGTGCATACATTGGTTTCATTTTTAAAACTGCAAATGTAATACTATATGATTCCATTTACGAATTTCTAGAAAAGACAAAATTATAGACAGAAAACAGATCAGTGTGCCAGGAGCTAAGGGTAGGAAAAAGGCTGATGAAAAGGAATACACTTGACTGTGGTGGTGGTTACATCACTGTATGCTTTTTTCACAACTCAGAACTGTACACTAAACACAGGATGTAAATCATACCTCAACACATCTGATTGCTTACAAATTGTAAACATGCTTTCAGCTTCAAAAGATTGTAAAGAACAGATAAGAAAGCTGCTGCTAAGGACAGAAGGAGGCTGAGAACCTCCTAAACTAATTCTCAATTTTATATATCAGCTTGCTCTGTCATCCCTCACCTGTGGGCAGACAAGAGCTAGTTATGTGCAGAAGCACGTCACCAGGAAAGGCCCCAGAAACATGCAGCCTACTTTGAGACTCTGTGGCAGAAACTAACCAACGGCTGTCAACAAGGTGTTCAATTAGACGGTGCTGGATTAATGTGAAATCAAACAAACCGACCTAAGTCGAGCCCAGAGGCTGAGCTGCCTCAGGCAGCCGCCTCACCTGGCCTTCCACAGGCTGGGCACTCTGGTGGCTGTCCTTGTCCTCGACCTCCAGCAGCAAGTACACGGGGGGCTTGTAGTCTTTGGACTCACTCAGGAAGCCTCCCGTGTCCACCTTCCTTTTGATGGTAGAGTTCCAGTGATTCTTCACAGCATTGTCTGTCCTGCAAGAGGGAACGGGGGGACCTTTGAACCCCAGCTCTGTGCCACTGGCACATCACTAACCTCCCTGAGCCGAATTCCAGCTTCTGTAAATAAGGCTCCGTCGGATTAACTCTAAGGTCTCTTTCAGCTCTAAGATGAAGTCTCACATATCTCTAGTCCTTGACAGAGCATTTATACACAGCATTGACAGAGCATTTATACACAGCTGTGTGAAATAAACAAACGTATCATTCAGGCTACGGCAAAAATTATAAAACTGAAGATAGGTGTCTGGAACTCCCCTCCCCTTCCCTGCCCACTCTGCATCTGCAGAAACCACAGGCAAACAGCCATCTGCTGACTCCTGTCCTAAGTCTCACAATGACCTTGAACCCAAGCCATGCTCACCTCCCACAGACTGATAAATGGCCAGAGGGCAGAGGGCCTGCTACTATTCACCTCTCTGAGCCTTGATTTCTTTATCTGGAAAATCAGAAGACAACTTCATACTCCACCACTTACTGAAGACTCAGTGAGGGGACACACACAGTAGTACAGCAGTATAAAGCATAGAGTCATTTAGTAGTAGAGAAGTGTGCAGTAGTATAGAAGTGTACGGAAAGATGGGGCAGTATAGTACTATAAAAGCGTAGTGTAGTGGTAAGAAGGATACGGCAGTAGAGGAGTACGGGAGTGTGGTACTACAAAAGCATGTAGGAGGAAGCAGCATGTGCCAGTAGAGCCATGGGGCAGGACAGGACTACAGCAAAACAGAAGCACTGACATATAGTAGGCACTTCCTTTCTCAGGGCTCCAAGCAGAGTGCTTTTCCCTTAAAAGGTGAACAGAATAACAGCTTGACTGAGCCACCAGTCTAAGAGGAGGTCCTCTGATCATCTGGACTCTGATCCTTCAGGACACAATGCTGACCGGGCAACGGTATGGGGCACGAGAAGCTCTTGGTACTTCGCCAGATCCTCTGCACCCACAGCACACTCAACCCCCAGCTGCCCTGAGTGTTGCTGCCAGCAGCTCCTATCTATGACTTTCTTTAGAGAACAACCCTTAGAAGACACAACCAAAGATGCTCAGGAGTTACCCAACCCACGTGCATATGCCCCTGGCACACACACCCTCCCCGGCCTTGTGTCAGGCCGTGGCCAGGTAGACCCCATCCCTTGCTTGGCCCCTTCCCCATCCTTCTCCACACGTTCCCTCACAGGTGAGAGCCTTTCCTCAATAGTTCCCATGTACCTGAATCTCTGAGTCTCAAGTTCCGCTGCTCGGATGGCTGACCCAAAACACCTCCCCAGCTCTCCTGCCCCCCAAGATCAGAGTCTAGGGTGCAACAAACTACAATGAGACTCATTTTGCTCACATACGCTTATAAAGCACCTACTGCATACCAGGCATTATTCTAGGCACTGGGGATCCACCAGTAAATAAGACGTGGCTGCCATTTAGAGTCAAATCTAGCGGGAGATGGATGTCACCTCTAGCTACAATTGGGGTACACACTACTCAGATAACAGATGTGGGCATAACACAGAGGTCACCGGGGACCAACCACAGTCTGGGAGGACAGAGAAAACTCCTCTGAAGAAGAACCAAGAACTGAAGGATGAGAGCACATTAGCTACACAACAGTGCGAGGCAGGAGTGCGTCCAGGCCACTTAGGGGCCTAAGTCTCCAACCCAAGTGTCACGGGAAGCCCCAAAAAGATGACACACTCAGGTTTGAGATTTGAAAACAGACCATTCCAGACTCCAGGAGAAACACTATCTGGCACTTTCTGTCCTTTCCCTCCTAGGACCACACTGCCATGACAAAGAAAGGATTCAAAATAAAGTAAGGCAAAAATGCACAAAGACAAAGAACAGGGTAGAAGACAGCAGCCAAGTAAGAGATTTTTGCAAGTTTGTAGAAGATGGAAAGCAGTCAGAGGAACAATACCAACTTAGGAGATGGGGAGTTGAAACCAAAGTGACTCCAGAGGAAGATTCTGACAAGAGTGAAGCCAGGTCACCCCACGGCTCCTCACAGAACCCCAGGAGGCCCAGAGCTGGAAGGAACGCAAGGTGCTGTGAGGAGCAGGGAGGGTGCACACAGCGGAAACTGGCACTAAATAAAAATTTGCACCCGGAATGAGAGCCCCCAGCCTCCTGCTCCAGGACTCTCACCAGGCCCAGGAACCCATAGGAAAGAGTCTAAAGGACTCATTCAACTCTGAAAAAAGTGCACAACTCCAGAGAAATCTGGTTGACTCTTGGAATAGCTTCCAAAAAGGCTAATGGATGATCATTCACCACAGCAAAACAAGCAGCAGGTGAGTCCTGCCTCCGCACAGTAGGCTTCCAAATGACTTTTAGTGACATCCTCCTAAATGTGAACAGACAGCCAAGGATCTGAAGGAAACCTCCAACATGAAAGGGAACTAGCGAAGAAAAGAAAATAAGAAACACAGAGGAAACAGAGATAAGGAAGGGAGGAGGAGACATTTTCAAGAAACATAATACTGACAGAGAAATAAACTACTGAAACCACAAAGAACAGGGTGCCAGAAAAATGAACAAGCAGAGGTGAGCCCTTAGAAAGTAAAACTTTTTAGTCAAAATAATTTCCAAAGGGTTGGAAGGTAAGGTCCAAGAAGTCTCCCAGAAAGTAAAAGACATGGAAAACAGGAGAAAGAAGAATAGATCATAGAATACTTTCAATATTCAGAAGGAAAATTATTTTCAAACTTGAATCCTATATCCATCCAATCTATCAATCAAGGGTGAGATAGAATGAAGACATCTTTGGATGTACAATTACCAAAAATTTACCTCCCTTGCACTGATCTCAGGATGCTAAGGAAGGATGTGCTCCACCACAAGAAAGTAAACCAAGAAAGAAGAGGGATCCAAGGCAGGACAGAAGCAAAGGAATTCCCCAAGGTGACAAGACAAGAGGCCTAAAGAGCAACCAGCAGAATGGAATGGGACAGAGGATTGGTTCTCCAAAGAAAAAACGGAGCCAGCATATTTCCTGACATGTTCTGAGCATTTGGAAAATAGCACTGATGGGTGCTCTGAGGATGTGACGGGCCACTAACAAAACACGAAGAGCTATATTGAAAACTGTGTGATGAAAAAGCAAGGCGATTATTAATTCCAGGAAAAATAAATGTCAGACAAGATGGAAATATACTCCTAGATAAGTTAGCAGTAGTTCTAGCATTTGAGTTATTTTTATAAGGTAATACTACTGTAAGCACTGATATTTTAACTAAAAATTACAGTACAATATTGGGGAAATAGGGAGGTATGGGGGGGTGCAAAAAACTAAAAAAGCTAAATCTTCTCCCATAGCAGAAGACCAGATAGTACACCATTTATAAAGGTAGAGATGAATACCAGAAGAACTCAAAAATGATGAGTCTGTTTAGTAGAGTGACTTACAGAATGGAGACAAGGACTGATGTTTTTCATTATAATTCTTTTAGTAGGTTATAGCACTATTCGATTGTTTTTTCTTCTTCAAGAAACACCATCTCCCCATACCACCAGCCCATTTTATATCAGCTGAAGAAGAAACCGAGGTCCAGAAGAGAAAGGGGCTGACCAAAGAGAAGACATGGCAAGCTGGGAGAGGGTGAAAACCAGACTCCAGGCCCCCCGATTTCTGGCTGAGGCCTCCCCTACCATCTCCTGTCCTTTCAAGCTGGCGAGGGTCAGGGCTTTCCTGGGAGGACCACCCCTCCACCTGACTATGCACACCTCTAGGAGCCCTGGAGCTGAGGCTGGGGGTTAAGGAAAAGAGCATAGTATCTCCCCAGGAACCCTCCTCCATCACAAGCATGGGCCTCACCTCCCGGGAGCCTCGCCCCACCTACCCCAGCCCCCAAGCCCCCAGAGGTGACTTACCTCCCTGGCAGCATCTTGGCGATCTCGGCCCAGCGGTTGCCTAGAACCTTGTGGGCCTCGCAGATGATGCGGTCCTCCTCCTCGGTCCAGCAGGACTTCTTCACCTCAGGGTTGAGGTGATTGTGCCAGCGTTCACGGCACTGCTTCCCCAGCCGGCCCTTCAGATGCTTGGCAATCAGCGTCCACTGCTTCGTGCCATACTTCTTGACTAGCTCGATGACCTTGGAGAACAGCCTCTGTGAAACCTGTGGGAGCTCCCCGCGCCCCCACCACAGCGCCCTCACATCCACATGAGCCTCACCGTGGCCCTGAGAGGTGCCACCTGCCACACACACCCCGGGCACATGGGAGCCACTGAGGTGGTTGTTAGGAGGCCACTCAGGAAGACTCTGCGCAGCCCATGGGCACCTGCGGAGGTCCTTACCATGTCCCTGTCACTCCCTGCCTAAAACAAATCAAGGCCAAGAGTGCTGGAGACTCTCTCTAGAGTAGAGCTCAAACAAAGAAAAAAGAGCCAGGGTCCTGCCTCCCCCTTCAGGGCTCAACCCAGTCAACTCACTCCGGAGAAAATGGCAGAGGGACAAGGAGGACTTGCCCACGGGAGTATCCAAGGCTCACTCCCCACTGCCAGGACATGTGAACTAGATTGGGCCATGGCTTCCTCCCCAGCCACGCCCCAGGCTGCCACAAGCCCCTCCAGCACCTCTGTGCAAATCAGGAGGGCACAGTCCCGAGCCTTGGTGTCAGGTTTGGGGGGCTGACCCAGCTGGATTTGAGTCCCCACCTGCCTCCTCAGCTGGGCCCCTCACTCAGGACACAAAACACATGTGTGCAGCCACCCGAGCCGAGCCAGGCCAGGCCCCTCCTTACAACAGACACACACATTCTCGTGTACACACAGACCACAGCCAAACGGGAAGAGTGGACACTTCGGGGCAAGAAGATTTTGGTCAGGAAATATTCTACTTCATTTCTGTGTGATCTAAATTTTTACAGCAACCACATATCACTTTGATTTTTCTTTTTAAAAAAGGATTTAAAAACTAATATTAAAACACCTGGTTCCCTTCACCTCCCTCTTTCCCAAAGCCATGCCTGCCACAGTGGGATGGTGTCCTCTGGGCAGACATCAGGGAGAAGCACCAGAGGGAAATGCCAAGCAGTAGCCTAGGACAGTCGTGGCACTGCCTCTTCCTGGCTTGGGGTCACCCTCTGAGCCTTGGTCTCCTCACCCACAAAACAGGACTAGTAACAACTCCTCTTCTGCCCTCCTCACAGGCTGCTATGGGGATCCAAAGAAATAAGGCATCTGGGTGAGGCTCTGTGTCCTGTGAAGGACTCCACATGGTGTGGTCACTATTATCATCGAGGATGACAGCAGCTGCGTTTGCTGAGCTCACCATGTGCCACACTGTGCGAACCAAACCCTTACATGCATCACAAGAGCTCTGTACTACCGCCGTCCCCTTATGGATGGACGAGAAGCCAAGTGATCTGCCCAACAGCCCTCAGATGGTGTGTGGGAGGCCTGGAGTCACTCTGAAACCCGAGACCTCAGGACTAGAGCTGGGGCAGTGGGAACATCCAGACTGGCCAGTGGACGACTCACACCGATGGTCAGCCTGACTCCCCCACCAACACAAGTGCAGCCTCACAACCCCTCTATTCACTGGTGGCAGGCAAATGCCCACTGAGCGCAAGGCACTGTCCCGGCAGTTACCTTTTGGTCTTCCTCTTTGGTCCATGGCCCTTTGACAAGGTCTGGATTCAAAACTCTCAGCCACCGGTACTGGCATTGCTGGTCAGTGCGGTTCTGGGCAGAGAACGGGAAGAACAGACCAGGATCTGTTAGAATTTCTGGCACTGCAGGCTGGGACCCTGGTTGAGTGCCGGGCTCAGCGGCCTGGGTCCAGGCATACCTCAGGTGGGTGTGTCCTACTCCACACACCCACCACACGCCACATGTCCACATGCTAGAACATGGGTGGTTTCCCTTTACTACAAAAGGGGGCCAAACTCAGGCCTCACCTCCCACTGCCCGAACACAGGGGGGCCACCATCACAAACCTTTAACCCCCTGTAAAAACTTTGAGGGGTATGTCAGGGATCCCTGCTTTCTTCTGGGAGAGCATTTTTATTCCCTGAAGAGTTCAGATTACATGGAAGCAGGGGAGGAAATTGGGTAGGAAGGGATCTGATGACTCAGTTCCCTCGTGGCCTGAGGGACCCTAGCGGGAAGCCGTATGTCAACTCCTGCCACATTCCCTCCCTCTGACACCTGCAGTTCTGTGTGGTGAGGGCCTGCAGGGTCCCCTCCTCATCAGGAGGCTCTAAATGCTCCGAGGTAGTGGCACCAGCCTGCCCTGCAGGGGCCTCACCATGAAGCCTGCTGCTAAGAAACTGAGTACCTATTCACTCCCAAATCGCAGGAAGAAAGGCAAATGTGCATCACTGGCTGCGAATGTCTCCAGGCATGCTGAGGCAGCTGTGCGGAGACACTTACATCAGGGTGCCTCAAACGCCAGTGTGGCAAGAAAGGTCCTGCGAAGGTCACTTTGTCTTGTTTTATCTGGTCTTGTTTGGGGGGCTTGGCGAGGACCTCGCTTTTCTTCTCCTTGGCAGAAAGTCTGTATCAGGAAAACTGTCTGGTCACCCAGAACCCTTGTCCAGGGGGAGGGACGTACTCACAGGAAAGTGGCTGGCCAGGAACTTCCAGTCCTGCTGTCCAAACTGCCTCACCAGGGCCCTCAGCTGCTCATCCTGCCAACACCAGAAAGACAGAAGGCTCAGCTCACACACGTGCAGACAGCCTCGCAGCTACCGGTGGCTGAGCCCTCTCCAAACGGATCGGCCTCATTCACGCATTCAGTCACAAAGTGAGCACCTCCTACATGCTAGGCAGAGTGCCAGGCACTGCAGTCACGGCAGTGGGCAGCAAGAGAGCTGCCCCTGCCCGCACAGGGCTTGCGGTCTAGAGCGAGGCAGATACTAACCAAAGACTCACATGAACGAAAGCAAAGCCGCCCCGTGCTGGAGAATACAGAGAGGTATGTGGTGACTGCCTATTCAGGGAGGCCAAGGGACAGGTTCACAGGAAATGCACCACAGCTAGAATGCAGGAAGTGAGAGACAGATGCAAGATGACTTTGGAAGGGAGGGAGTGGAAGGGGCCAGACCATGCGCAGCACAGCTCAGGCCTCCACATCACACAGAGCCACTGGTGTGTTTGAGCAGGTGGGCGGTCACGGCCCAGTGTTATCAAGTTCCCTCTGGCTGCTGTAGGGTGAGAACGGGCTCGAGAGAGGGCAGAGAGAACATTAGTTGGGAGGCCGTGGCTGCACCCTGGGCAGAGCTGACAAGTGGCTCACCTCTGGAGATGGGCAGACCTGGGCAGAATCAAGAGTAGTTAGAAGGCAAAATATTATCTGTCAAATTGTCCTCCTAAAAATGAACTAATTCATGCAACGCAAATCTCAGTATCATTATGAGTGAAAGAAGCCGAACCGAAAAGGGCACATTCCATGCACATGAAATCCTAGAAAAGCATAAACTAAGCTATAGGGACAAAAAGTTGGTCAGCAGTTGTCTGAGAGGGATGGACGGCAAAGGGGAACAAGGAATGTTTTGGGGGTGATGGAAATGCTCTATAGCCTCACAGAGCTGGTAGTTTCACGGCTATATACACACATCTGTTTAAAATCATAGAATTGTACTATAAATGGCTATAGTTGATTGTATATAAAGTATTCCTTGAATTGATGTGATTTAATTTAATATATAGACAAAGAAAATGTAATATGTACATACAATGGAATATTAGACAAAGAAATCCCGACCCATGCTACAACATGCATGAACCTTGAGGACATTATGCTAAGTGAAATAAGGCAGTCACAGAAGGACAAATACTGTATGATTCCACTCATATGAAGTATCTAAACTAGTCAAAATCATAGAAACAGAAAGTAGAAAGGTAGCTGCCAAGGGATGGAGGAAAGGAGGAGAGGGAATTAGCGTTTAACGTGTACAGTTGCAGTTTTCAAAGATGAAAAAGTTCTAGAGATCTGTTGCACAACAATGGGAAAACACTTACCACTATTGAAATGTGCACTTAAAGACGGTTAAAAGGGTAGATTTAAAGTTGTGTGTTTTTTGTCACATACAAAAGAATTTGTGCACCTATATGCATGCTCCTGGACAGAAAAACTGGCCACTATGTGGCAACAACAGGAATCCTGGCCCTCAACTACAGCTTGGCCAAAGCGCAGCCCAGGCTGGGCAAAGTCCCCACGAATCCTTTAGGTGAGACAGCCCACATCCACACGTCCACCCTTGGCCAGCCCAGGATACCCCTTGCCCCAGCCAAGCCAGGCCAGGCCAGGCCATGCCCACACCACTTTCCCCCAACATCGCCCATGTCCACCTCCAGCACTACTGCCCTCTCCCTGACAACTGGCACAGACAGCTGTTTCCAGTCTCCAACTCCTCCCACTGCCCCCAGCCTCCCCCGCCCCTCACCACCCCTGCACCACCCTACCCTCTCCACTGCCTCCTCTTCTCCCCAACACCCTAAGCACTGGTCTCTGAGCCCCTGCGTGTCCCAAATCTCTTACCCATGCCCCACACAGATTAGCTCCCGTGAAGCCTAAAAACCTGCCGTGGCTCTGCAACGACAACTGAACAATCCTACAGCTTCTGAGCCCCACATTCACGGCTCCCCAGGAATTGGCCCCAATCTATCTTTTTTCTATATCAACCACTTTTCCCCTTCAAGGACCCATCCCTCCAGCCAGATAGGACCCCTGTCCTGGCTCTTCTCCACCCACTACCTATTGCCTAGTCTGACTCACCCACCTTTCTGCATAGTTTGTCTTCCCTCACTGCTGAATTTCCAAATCCTCATCCTCAGCTCAAAGACCACTTTCTCCATGAAACTTTCCCTAACCTCTTCAGGCAACAGTAATTTCTCCTTCTAAAGGTATTTGCCATCCACTCATCCAACAATTATTGGGTCCTCCCTATGTGCTAGGAGCCTTAGTGCAGACAGTAGGGACACAATGGTGAGCACAGACAGACACCAATCCTGCCTGTGCTGGGGATAACCACAGCACATTCCATGGACCTGTGCACCATCTTCTTATCTCTCTCCATTCCAGGTAGAGAGCTGCTCTAGGGTAGGAACCTGGTCTTGTTTATTCTTCTAAGCCACAAGAGCTGCATATAGTCCCTGGTTCACAGTGGGATGAACAGAAAATGTTTGCTTAGCACCTGTCTGAAGAAACATCTTTAATGATTTAAGAGGGCTTTACCACTTGATCAGCAAATTTAAAAAAAACAAACACAACAAAAAACCAGAACTAAAATTAAACACATCAAGGAAAATTGAGGTAGAATAAAAAGATAAGGTCAGTAGGACTCTAAAATGGTACAACCAATTAAGAAAAGGGTTTCAGTTTCTATAAAATTAAACATACACCTACCCCATTACCATACCCAATTATCTTCCCAAGAGAAATGAAAACATTTATCTGCAAAAAGACATACACAAGAATCTTTACAGCAGTGCTATCCACAATAGCTAAAAACTGGAAACAGTCTATCAACGGTTAAAACAAATTGTGGTAATACCCATACAATGAAGTACTACCTAGCAATGAAAACGGACAAATTACTGAATCACCCAACATTTTGCTGAGCAAAAAAAGCCAGATACAAAAGAATACAACCATATGATTTCATTTATAGGACGTTCAAGAATGGGCAAAACAAACTGAACTGAGGGACATTACATCAGCAATTGCCTGGAGCTGGGGGAGCATGACCACAAAGGGCCACAAGAGGACTTCTTGGGATAATCAGGGTGGTGCTAAGTGGGTATATGCACCTGTCGAAACCGATCGATCTGCTCACCTTAAAAAGAGGCATTTGATTGCATATGATTATACTTCAATAAAGTTGATTAAAGAATAAAAAGATGTGGCTAGCAGAAAATCAATTCAGAGCTTGATGTCACCAAATTAAATATAATCACATTTTTTAAAAGAGGAAAGAAGGGGTTGCAGATTTGGCTGAACCTCCTAGCAGTCAAAAGGCAAGAAGCACAATTGGCGTCCATGATTTAGAACACGCCAGCTTCTCGGGAGACAAGTGCTGGCCCCGAGGTCGGAGAGACACCTTCTCCCCTGAGCCCTCAGAATTGAGAGTCCCCAAGAAAGCTCTGAGAAGAGGCATCGGGAAGAACCAGAGGACCCATCTGCTGCTTTCACTGGCTCCCCACCTTCACCCCATCTGTCAGAGCATCAGGCAGACACCCCAGGCTCAGGTCTCTGGCCAGCCCCCCAGCTACCCGGGAGTTGTCATGGCACTCACCTCCTCATGGGTCCATTTGACCTTGCACTTGCTGTCCCTCTGCTCTGGCACATCTGAATCTGTGTCCTGGTAGTGCAGCTCATCTGGCTCCTCGCTGCAGGGAAAGCAAGGCAAAGGTCAAGGACACGCATGATGGCTGGAGAGCGTGTGGGCAGTGGCTGGCCAACTCTACGGAATGGTTTGGGAGAGACAGGCTTTTGCTTTTTCTGCTTTTGAAAGTGAAGGTAACTTCCACCCTCCTAATTTTTTAATGAAATGGGTTATGAGCTATTTTTATTTTCTTCTTTATTCTTTAATTTTCAGGAACATTATAATGATTTCAAAAGCTACAAGAAAAAAATAGTTAAGATCTCACCAAGAACATTATATTCAAAACAAGATTGCCACGTTAATGTTTTCTTTTCAATAACAAACTTAAACTTGCATGGATATTTTAAGGATTAAAGCTGATGATATAAGTCATCATCAAACACCAGGATTTTAAGAAATATTAGTTATTTGGGAAAAAACATTTTAAATACATTCTCTCAGTAACTATGTCCATTTTTGCAAATCCCTTTTGTTCTTCTTCTTTTTTTTTGAGATAGGGTCTCACTCTGCCGCCTGGACTAGAGTTCACTGGCATGATCACTGCTCACTGCGACCTCAAATTCCTGGATTCAAGTGATCCTCCTGGCTCAGCTGGGACTATAGGAACATGCAACTACACCCAGCTAACTTACTTTTTTTTTTGTTTTTTTTAGAGACAGGGTCTTGCTATGTTGCCAGGCTGGTCTCAAACTCCTGGCCTCAAGCAATCCTCTTGCCTCAGCCTCCCGAAGTGCTGGGATCACAGGCGTAAGCCACCACACCTGGCTCCTGCAAATCCCTTTGATCCTTGCCTACACACCAGCATAGTTAAGGGGGAGAAAAATTAGAGTACAAGAACAGCTCTGAATTCTCGATTTTTTTGGTTTTTTTTTTTGAGACAGGGTCTCACCGTCTCCTAGGCTGGAGTACAGTGGCATGATTACAGTTCATTGCAGCCTTGAACTCCTGGGCTCACGTGAAGTGATCCTCCTACTAAGCCTCCCGAGTAGCTAGGACTACAGTCATGTGCCACAACACCCAACTATTTTTTTTATTTTTGTTTTTTGTAGAGATGGGGGTCTTGCTATGTTGCCCAGGCTGGTCTCCAACTCCTGGCCTCAAGTGATCCTCCCACCTCAGCCTCCCAAAGTGCTGGGATTACAAGTGTGAGCCACTGAGCACAGCCTGATCTTTTTATTCCCTAACAGGCAATTTTCCAAGTTGTTCCAAAAAGTCCTCATACTTACTTATCCAGTTTAAGGGTTAGAAAAATGGACATCACACTATCTACCTCCAGAAATATCAGGTGCTAGAGGAAGGTTAACCTTCCCCCAACTCCACATGACAGAATCTGTATCAGGTCACCTCAGTCAGGTAAGTTCCTAGGGTCAGGCATTTGTAAACTGGGAAAAGCCTACCGATTTCCAAACAAGCAAGAGAAGCGGAAGCATTGTGCCCAAAAGAAGAGGGCTTCCTTTGGTGTCCACGTACCTTCCCCTTATTCTCCAGAACTCACCACTGCTTCCTAGAGTCACTTCCACTGCACACCGGAAACCCTCCCGTCTCAGGCCCTCGTGCAGCAACTGCCTGTCTCCTTGACAGTCATCTACAAAGGTCGGCTCTACTTCCATATCCCTGGGTTTGGCACCAAAAAGCCTTAAGAAATGTTTGCCCAGGGAATGACCAGATATACAAACAAATAAGCCAGACATGGTGGCTCACACCTGTAGTCCCAGTGACTCAGGACGTTGAGGCAGGAGGATCACTTGAACCCAGGAGTTTGAGGCTATAGTGAGCTGTGACTGCACCACTGTACTCCAGCCTGGGTGACAAAACAAGACCCATCTCTTTTTAAGAAAAAAAAAAAAAAAAAAAAATGAATAAATCGGCAAAGCTGTTGTTAGTCGATAAGAAATATTAAATTTTTTAGAAGTATGAAGGGACGGTGTCTAAACCCAGCAATACATCAGTTCCAGAAGGATCTAGAATTCAGCCTTGTCCTATCATTACTGACCCAATTCATGGGTCCCTCACCATTGCAAAGTAGGAAGTAAAAATCTGTAAGATACTAATAATAGAATGAAGCTAGCTTTGAAATTAACTATGCGCAGACTCCTCCCTGACAAAAACCATCTTTGCTTCTCCAGCACCCGGCACAAGGCCTGGCTTGTAATAGAAGCTCAGCAGATGTTCCTTGAAAGATGAAAGACTGTCTACGTGGACAATTTCTGGTGCTCCAATGTTCTGTTTAATGGGGACAGCATCTCAGACAGCTAGGAGAACTACGTGAGATAATATACTTCTATCACTCACACATGCTAGATATCCACTTCACACACATTCTCAGGGTTCCCATTTAACAGATGCGGAAACAGGCTCACAAAGGTTATGCCACTTGCCAAGTCCACAAAGCCAGGCTCTGTACCTCCTTAACTCCACACCTGCAGGTCCTCACCTTGTAATATCAGCTGCCAAAGCAGAGGCCAGCTAGTATTGGCAAACACGTTTTGGTCCCTCACACCCCTATCTGTTGCCCTTCAATGTGCTGGGCTCTGCTCCAGGGCCGGGTGAATCAGAGGCTAAGCCAGAAGTGGGGCACCGGGGTAGAGGGGAGTTACAGCAAGTGGCCAAGAAATGAGCTGAGGGTTGTGGGGGTGCCAGGGTGCAGAACCCACCCCTCACATAGGAGGGGGTTCCCTCAATGGGCCTCACTCAGAAGGGACAGAGGACCCGGGAGTGGTCTAGGGGTGGTCACTCCTGGATCAAAAACCAAAACAGACTCTGACAGATTCCTGACCAGAAGACGCCTCCTGGGCATTGGAGCTGCACTGGGGAACACAGTCCCTGTGCCAGGAGCCCTGACCACTGCCCAAGGATCAGATGCTTCCTCGCTGGGAGGAACTACGGGCAAAGCCAGCAACAAAAGCCCCACAGTTCAATACCCTCAGACTGAGAAGGGAAACACCATCATCTGAAGGGGGCTCTGTTATCTGGGGGGCTGCACGAATGCAGGGAGGGAACAGGGTGGGACCCCATTGTCCTGTCTCCCAGACATGCTGAGAAGCCCAGAGCTCAGGCCCCAGGCGCACAGGTGTAAGAAAGGGATCTGGAGCCCACAGACGTGGCTCCAGGCTTGACTTGCCACTTATTCTCCGGGGAACAAGTTAAATAGAGACCACAGTTCCTGCCTTTGCCCCTGGGGCTGCTGGCAGGGCGGTCTTGATACACATCAGTCTCTCTTCCCCTCACCTTCAACCCCAGCTGCCCCAAACTCCTCGTGTGGAACAGGAAGGTGGTCTCAAACTAAACCCAGGTGGGCACCGAACCCAGGTGATAGAGACAAAAGAGCCCCCGCCTCTGCACACTTCTCAGTCCCGGGGAGAGGGCCTGAGGGGCTCTGAGCTTCCCGGAATGTTGGGAAGAAATGCCCACCCGCAAAGCCGAGCCAAAGCTAGGCTTGAACGGCAAGTGTCTCCCGGGCTTTGGGCCCCACTAACTGTGACCTAGGAGAACCGCTCTCCCTCTCCAGGGGTCGCCTGTCCCCCTCCCCAGTAAAGGCCCTTCCAGCTGACACCGGCCGTCCCACCCCCATCTCGCAATTAGGCGGGAGACAGAATGACATCATGCAGGGCTTGGCCCGGGTCCCAGGAGAGCCGCCCGTCCCGGCTCCCAGGCCCGGCAGGCGCGGGGAGCCGAGTGAGGGGCCCCCAAGAGCCCCGCGGCTTTGCGGGCGCCCCCTGGCTCCGGCGGCCCAGAACCCCCGCAGCCCCCAGGCCCGGCGCCCCAAGGGAAATGAGGGGGAGGGGGACGGGCCCTCAGCCCACCCTGCTCCGCTCACCCGCGCGGCCGCCGCGACATCCCCCCGGCCCGGGCCGCGCCGCGCTCGCCCGCCCGCCGGCTGAGCCCGGAGCGGGAGCCGGGCCGGGGTCAGGACGCGGGCTGCTCTGGCCGCTCCCGGCCCGGGGCCGCGCTCGGAGGCGTCAGCTTGTCCGCAGCTTCCGCGCCGCCCGCTCGCAGGAACTGCAGCCGCCGCTGGCGCGCGGAGAAGCACTTTTCTATCTCCCGCCAAGCGCGTAGGCGCCGCCCGGGCCTGGCGCGCGGGCGCGGGGGCGGGGCCTGAGGGGCGGGACCTGCTGGTGGGCGGGGCCCGCGGCCGGGGCGGGGCGGGGCGGAGTCGGAGGGCAGGCGGCGCGGCACAGGCCCAGGGCTTCGGGCACCTGCGAGACGCAGGCGTGGCGGCGGCTGTTGCGGAGGTACAGCGCCCAGCCGGCTGCCCTGTGGCTGCGGCCTGATTCTATGCATCTGGGACCGCCCAGGAGTAGCCCACATAGCGAGGACTGAGGAAAGGAGTGAGGCGCGAGGATGGGAGAGCCAGGCCAGGGAAATCGCCAGGGCAGCGTCCCCGGCGCTAGTCCAAGCCACTCTTTGGTCCCTGCAGCCCCCACGCTGAAGCGGCCCCCCACCCCTACCTAGACCCGGCCGCGCCTTCGAACCGTCTCCCTGCTTCCTCTCCAGCCTCGGAGTGACCCTCCTTAAATGCAAACCGAACTTTGCCTCGCTAGAACTTAAAACCTCCCCCTCTCCCTCAGGGTAAATTCCTTACTCCACAATCAGACTTACAGGATTCTGCCAGGTCACCACCCAACCCCTGGCCACAGGACACTCAGCCTCCTTGCCTTTGCCTGGGCCATTACCCGGGCCAGAGACTCTTCCTGCCCCTCCCACGCGACTAATTCCTATTTACCCTTATCTGCTTATGGACTTGTGTGTTTCCCCCTTTGAGCATCCTGAGGTCCAAGGGGCCTCTGATTCACCCCAATATCCCTAGGGCCCACCTCAAGACCTGATTCAGGAAGCCCCGGGTAAAGGTTTGGTGGGATGAATTCAGTTTACCACGTGATCCGTTTTAGGTTGACGCTTACTGAGTGTCATGCCGCACTGGGCTTCCTGGGAGGAGTGCTGAGGGAAGGTCAACGAACTCTGACACAGGAGCTGACACAGGAGCCGCAGGACCAGGCCAAACCCCAGTCTCTTAGCCCCTGCTCCAGCCTCAGATCCCTCTTCCGGAAACTGCTGGCCACCGGGGGCAGTCCAGCCAGCTGCTGCAAACTTCATTTATCACAGCAGAAGGCAGATCGACTGGCATCTTAAGTGCTAGAAGCTTGGACATCACTTAATTCAGGGCTTCTCCCACCCACTGCCCTCATAAAGTAATTAACATGGACATCCCCTCATCATTGCTAGCAGGCTCTATGGCCAGACTTCCTGGGGTTTGACGGCCAGACTTCCTGGGGTTTGACTCCCAGCTCCACAACTTATTAGTTGCATTATCTTAGGCAAATTACCTAACTCCTGTGTGCCTCAGTTTCCTCATCTGTACAAATGGGATTTATCAAAAATTTAGATAGTTTTTACTATGTACTAGCCACTGTTCTGCATAAAAATTTTAACTTATTTAATCCTCATAACAACCCTATGAGGTAGATACTACTATTATCCTCTTTTAGCAGATGGGGAAACTTGAGGCATAGACTTCCCCAAGGTCACACGGCTAGTAAATGGCAAAGCAGGAATTCAGACCTGGGCTGTCTACTTCTAGAGTCTATGCTCTTAATCACTACACTGGTACCTACTTTGTAGGGTGGTTGTAAGATTAACTGAATTAATATGTGTTCCTGGCAAATAAGTACTATAGTGCTGTTAGCTATTACTATTGTGACTCTTCAGCCACCCTCATACTTGTCTTTGAGGTCCAGGAAACTGCTTTACACACACCACACACTCTCATGTGGATTATTAGTCCCATTTCAGGGAGAGGCAGGGCCTGGCAGCTTGGGCAGGTATTTGCCCAAGGCAAAAGGGAGGGAGCAGCTGCAGAGTCCACCTGGAACCTGGAACTGGGGCCAGTTGGCCAATATCCTAGAGCCGGAGGAGCCTGGAGTCAGTGCCATGAGTTGGGCAGCAGGGAGATCACCTTGGTGCCAGATGGAATCTGGTGATCTCCACACGTGTGTCCTCTCATTATCATCATGCCAACAAACACCCCCTGGATAGAGGACTCCCTGTGGCCTGGGTGCAAGCACACCTGGGAGTGGTCTTTGGGCCCTGGATTGATAAAATAGACTTAACTCTGCTGGAAAACTTTTCCTAGATATGCCCTCCTTGGACAGGGAGGCTCCAGTTACTTGGTCATTCCCCAATCTGCCCCACCCCACTCTCCAGACCCAGGGCCTGACCCCATGTTGGCAAGATAAGGATCAAATCTACTTATTAAATGCTCAGGGCCATGGTGGCTCACGCCTGTAATCCTAGCACTCTGGGAGGCCAAGGTGGGAGGATTGCTCAAGCTCAGGAGTTCCAGACCAGCCTGAGCAAGAGCAAGACCCCGTCTCTACTAAAAATAGAAAAATTAGCTGGGCGTCCTGGCGCCCGCCTGTAGTCCCAGCTACTCAGGAGGCTGAGGCAGGAGGATCGCTTGAGCCCAAGAGTTTGAGGTTGCAGTGAGCTATGATGCCGCTACTGCAATCTACCTGGGGTGACAGAGCAAGACTCTGTCTCAAAATAATAAAATAAAATAAATGCTCAGGACCCAGCACCAGGCTGGACACAAAACAAACACTGATTGACTGATGATAAGTAGGATCACATGGCCCTTTTGATTACGAGTCTTCCCTGCTCCACCTACTGACCACCCTTCCTATCATTCCTGTCCTGTCACCACACTTCCTCCACCTACAGTTTAATTGCTCTCTCAAGAGCAGGGACAGCCCCACATGCACATTTTTAGCTTCAGATCTTTACCATAATGTCTGGCTTCTGGTAGGTACTCACGGGTTTTTACACGTTTTGATTGAATGAATGAAATGTTATAAAGCAAACATTTGTGCTGGAGAATAAGAAAGGCTTGTACTCCAACTGAGAAGGCTTGGAAAGCTGGAGTTTGAACTGTATCCTGTAAGATATGGAACATCAAAAGAGATTCTGAAGCAAAGGAATGTTTTTCAGACTCTTCTGCACCCCCCCCCCCAGGGAATCAGTGTAGAAGGCAGAGTAAAGGCAGCAAACAAGGCCCATACAGGCATGAGAGGCCAAGGACTGAAAATGGGACACTTTCTACAACAGGGTGGATCTCAATGGTGGGAGAGCAACTCAATTACTTGATTCAAAGAATCGGGCTACTCTAAGGAGAAGATGCCTTCTACTTCTCCAAAGATTGAGATTACACCAATAACTATTTGCAAAACACCTCTCTTTGAGTTCCAGAAACGGACCAGCAAAATATTCAGATCAGAAAATAATAATAGCTTGACTTTACTATGGAAGGCACCATGTCCAGTCACCATATTAAGAGGTTTACATTCATTTTGCATTTAATACTCATCACTATGTAAGGAGGTAACATTTTAAAGGTAAGGAAATGGAGGCACAAAGACATTAAATAAATTGCCCGGATCACACAGCTAATGGGCTGGTAGCTTGAAGCAAAGCACCCACAATTTGACATGTAAATTGAAGCCTACTGTTTGTGAAATATGCAGAAGAGATGGAGGCTGGGCTGCAACCAGAAGTTAGTCATAATGAGAAAATATAACCATCCATGTCCTCCAGAAGCTCACCAGCTAGTAGAGAAGACAATGAGTAAATAGAAAATTAGCTCTTTAAGGGTGAAGATAAACTACCAGGGCTGTGAGTACCCACCCAACAGGGTCATTGAAGGCTCTTCAGAGCTGGGAGATTTAGCAATTTGCAATGTAGGGAATGGCACAAGGAACAGCCAGTTCATGGCAGGGAGAAGTAAGATTAGGAAGTACTCGGGGATTGGCAAGTGCTCAAAGTCATTCCTGACTCTTCTCTGACATCACCCATCTGATCCATCTGTAAATACTATTGGCTCTACCCTCAAACTCTACCTTCAAAATACATCATGACAAAAGCCCATGAGAAGATGATCAATACCGTGTTGTTAGGGAAATGTAAATTAAAACCACAATGAGATTTACATACAATTAAAAAGACTAATTATACGAAATGTTGGTAAAGATGGGGAGCAATGAGAATTCTCAAATACTGCAGGTAGGTATGTAAAATTGTGCAACCACTTTGAAAACAGTTTCTTAAAAGCTTAAATATACATCTATCATATAACCCAGCCATTCCAAGAAAAATGAAGGCATATGTCCATACACAGCTTTTTACATAGCTTTATTTGTAATAGCTCCAAACTGGAAACAACCCAAATGTCCATCAACAGATGATTGGATAAACACAGTATAGATATAAAACAAATATACCTATACAGTGGAATACTACTGTGCAACAAAAAGGGATAAGTTATTGATACAATATAGATGAATTTCAAAATAATTATGCTGAAAAAGCCAAAGAGAACATACGGTATGATTCCATTTACAGAAAACTCTAGAAATCACAAACCAATCTATAGTGACAGAAAACAATCTAAAGTTACAATGGTTATGGAAAGGAAGGGACTACAAGGGGACACAAGGAAGTTTTGGGGGATGATGGATATGCTCCATTTGCATGACTCTACAGGTCCCTCCTGAGTCACTGGGAGAAGTGTGGGGCCACGGACCACAGGACAGGGCCATCAACACTGCCTGGGTTTGTCCAGGCTCATGCCAGCCCCAGCTGTGTCCTCACGCATGCAATTGCGAAGTGGGAGAACTTGGGTCTCTTAGAAACCATGTAATCTAAATCCCTTGTGTTCCTGATGAGGGAAATGAGACCCAGACAGTGCTGAGACCCTGGGCTACTTTACACACACACCACCGCCAGGTCCACGCCACTGACCTCTACCCTGGACCTTCTGAAGCATCAGCTTTCGCCAACACTTAGTTCTTTTGTAGCAGTCACTTGCAGTTCGTCAATCGAACAGGGTAGGACCTGCGGGGTAGGGAGTTTGGTACAACGTCAGGTTGGAATCGCCAGTGAACGCCAAGACTTGGCCAGAAGCCAGTGGAAACCAACTGCACAGCTCCCCCAGCCTTGCGGCAGGCCTTGGCGACATGCTCACTTTCCTCCGTGAAAACGGGGAGGGAAAGTCAGGCCTTGGAGTCAACCCGGCAGTCTCGCCGCCCGCGGGTGACCCAGGGCAAGGTGACGTGGCTTGTTTCGAGGGAGGCCAAAGGCCCCGAGCTGTCCGGCCGCAGCACCCGCACCCTGAGCCACCTGTCCGCCTGGTCAGGACAGCGCGTGGGAAAGCAGCTCCCAGAGGCTGCCGGCACTCAGGCTCCAGAGCCGCGCGGGGCATCGCGGGAGTCGCGCTGCCTGACGTCACTAGGGGGCGCCTGCGCGGAGGTCCGCCTGGAGCCTGGCTGCTGGGCTGTGGGCTTTTGTCCTGCCCCGCGCCCCCAGAGTCATCGCCTCTCGGAGGCTTCCCCCGATGCCTGCTGTTTCCTTCGTGCGAAGGACAAGTGAAAGAAAGACCCAGGGGATGAGAAGGAGCAAGGGTGGGGACGTTGCTGGCCTCAGACATTATGTCGGTCACGGGAGTTGGCGCTGAGGACTGAACTCTGATCTTTTCTCTCACCCAAAAATTCCTTTCTTAGGGGGCTTAGTGAGTCACACTTACAAATGATAAAATCTCAGTAAACAGGTTTTTATGATGAGGTTTTACTTCCCAGCCTGATTCCAGTATAGCATCACATGGAAGAAGACCCTTATCTTAACTCAAACATTCCTTTCCACTGATTCCTGGTCTTTTAGATAAAGCCTAATTCGTTCAGCCATTCGTCAGCTAAAGAGTCCCTAAACCCACGTATGACTTGTAAGCCCCCACTTCGAGATGGGCCTTTTCGGGTCAAGCCAATGTATGCCGTCCATGTATTGATTTATGATTTTACCTGTAATCCCTATCTCCCTAAAATATATAAAACCAAACTGTAACCCAACCACAGCAAGTCCACTTGCTTGAGGGTTCTTGGGTGTGGCTCCGGGTCATGGTCCTCAAATTTGGCTCAGATTAAACCTCTTTAAATTATTTTACAGAGTTTGGCTTCTTTTCTGTTGACAGCGTTCACTAGTCACCCCCAGCTCTGAGCTGTTCCTGACTCCTTAGTGTGGGTCAGAGGCCCCAGACGAGCTCCTAACACAAGTTTCCTTCATGTTCTTTGTCACTGTTTGCAACTCTTCTTAGGTTAATTCCTCTCTGTGATTAGATTGCAAGCTGCAGAAGGGCAGCTCTAGGATGATACATTAGTAGGCTTCATGTTAAAATTTATATATCACATAAACAAGGAGATTATTATTCTTTTTTGTTTATGTATTTCTTCCTATCTCTTGAAGGCCTTGGAAGAAATTGATAATATTGATTACAATGGGGAACTGGATGGTTGAAGAGGGTGTTCTTTCCCCTCAACATCCTTTAGTTCCTTGCTCAAGTTATTATATTACCTACATTTTTAAAATTGAAAACAAAATTAAATTTCAGTAAGGCATATGTAGAGCTCTATGACCTTTTAGGGGACAGAGTTTAAAAACTACCCTCTAATATTTGCTTTTATAAATGAAAAGTAACTTAGCAAAGCCACACAGTAGATCCATGAATCATAAGATGCCACAAATTTCCCTCTTTGTTCCTAGGTAGAAGAGAGAGGTTCTGTCACCTCCCTTTATCTCCCCTGTCAATCGGTCATTTCCTCTTCATTTTGACATTAATATTTCTCTGATCAGAGACACATTTGAGTTCAACAAAATCTCCAGTTATTTCTTCAAAAAGTCAATGTTATTTAAAAACACACACACACACACACACACACAAGAAAGTGATAGGGAGACTGTTCTGGATTTAAAATCAAATACAATGTATGAAACCTGACTAAGTCCTGGCTTGAAAAAACATCTATAAAACACATTTCGGGGACAATCTGAATACACATTAAATAGAAGTGATAATGGTATGTAGTTATATAATGAAGTATTTAGGGGTGAAGTGCTATGATGTCTGCAATTTCATCTCAAATGTACAGTAAAAAAGACTATACATACACACATAAAGCATACATGGCAATGTTAATTTTTGATAATATGGTAGGTACATTGATGTTTATTTTATTATCCTTTCTACTTTTCTATGTTCCAAAATTTTCATAGAAGTTGGGGTAAAAAAAATACATCCTTGCCACACACCATCCATGGATGAAGGGCAAAAGGCTGCTGAACCCTATGGCGGGACAGGCCTTGCCTCCTCCAGGGTACCTTCTTGCGCTGGGAAAGTGTGGTGGAGAAGTGGGGTTAGGAGGCAGGCTGTCAGTCTCTTCCCCACCTAGGCCTCCCTAGGCCTGTTATCCCTTTGGAAAGTAAAGTTGGATTAGATTCAGTTAGAGCCAAAAAATTTCAAGATTGTAGGTATTTATTCTAGTTATCTATTGCTACATAAAAAATTACTCCAAATCAGTGGCTTTAAACTGCCATTTTATTATATTTATGGATTCTGTGAGTCAGGAATTCAGAAAGGACACAGCAGGGATGGCTTGTCTCTGCTCCATTATGTCTGGGCCTCAGTTGGGATGACTTAAAGGCTGGGGTGACTTGATGGCTGGGGCCAGGAAATCATTTGGAAGTATCATGTTTGTCAGGTGATGCTGGTATAGGTTGGGACCTCTGGCTGTTGGCCAGAACACCTATATGTGGCCTAGGATTTCTTACATGGAGGTGCTCTAAAGGTGAGTGTCCCAAGAGAACCAGGCAGAAGCTGTATAGCCTTTTATGACCTAGCCTCAGAAGTCACATAGCATCGCAGTGCCAGATTCAGAGGGCAGGAACAGAGACCCTCCTCTCTCCATGGGAGGAACATCAAACCCACAGTGTAAGAGAAGAGCTATGGGTTGGGAGAAAATTCTTGAACACTTTTTGGGAATGTTTTCCAAATATGCTGCCACAGCACTCCCCAGTGCTGTTCTCCAGCTGCTTGTCTCCCAGCTTAGATGAGATAGAGCCCCCAGACTCTGCCCTCTGAGCAAAATGACTCCCCCTTCTACCTTTCTTACAGCAACACTTCAGTCCACATCCTCATTACTTCCTCTTGGTTCTATATCATACTCTCCCCTTCCTTCTGCCGTTCCCATCTTTATAGAACCCTCCAGCTAAACTATTCCCATTGTGCCACATCCCTTACACACCTTCAGTGGCTCTGCAACCTTCTATTTGGCTTTCAGGGTTCCCCAAAGCTGGTTCCCAGTGTATTCCAGTACGCTGTTGTGCATTTCCATCAAGTGTCCCATTCAGGCAGGTGCAGTCTCTCCCATTGTCCTATGACAACACTGTCTAGCCTCCTTGGGACAGATGATCACATTTTGCCCTGCATTAGAACCCAAAATGATGACAGAATAGAGGGATTCAGGAGTCAGAAGAGGGGAGAAAGCATAGGTGGAGACTATAGCTTCTAAATGCTTGTGTCCTGTGGGCAGCTGGGAGATGAAGGGGTGAATAGTCCATGTAAGGAAGGTATCTATATACTATTTTATCTTTTTCTTAGGTACAGTGGGGCAAACAGACTGCAGATTAAGTTTGTTTGGTATCCTTCTGAACTAGTCTAGAAAGCTGTACAGTATTTTCAACAAGCTAGAGAGTTATTTATGCCTTTGATAAAAGAGACTCAAATCCAGAACTGGAGTTGAAAAAAAAAAGATTTCAATGAAAGACTGTTTCATAAAAGTACAGTAGATTTAATTAAAGTACATAGATTTAATTAAAAAATGGAGCATATCTTACATAAGGATTTTGTAAATTAGAAATCTTATACCTATCTAGGTACTACAGAAAACACACAGACCTTCCACAGCTCATAGAGGAAAGAGTGTATAGATAATTTTGACAAGGAGTTGAGGAACAATTCAAAAATAGATTACAAAGAGAGGAGTCAGGAGGCAGGAAATGCTTCAAGAGGCACAGTCCTCAGAAATTGTTCTGGAATGCTGTTTCACTTGTATCAATGTCATGTTCCTGGATGAGAGAATAAGACAGAATTTTAGTATTTTAGTACAAAGCCTAAAACATGAACTCTTTGGCATTTTGGACTTTAATTAGAGATTTCAAATCATTATTAATTGGGACATATAGGTAATCTCTAGCTTTAGGGCTGAATCCAACCCAAGGATCAAATTATCACTACCAGGACAGGGCTTTTGACCACTGCCCCTCACCCACCATAATGAGTGAGTAACAAATACAGTTGAAGGCACTGGTGGGAAAACCACACCAAACTTCACACTGTGGCCTTGGGAGCCTGTGCTGCCATGTCACCAGGGTGAGGACTGTTGGGAATCTATCCAAGCCCCCATCCCACATTTCACTGCTGAGCAGCCACGTCAATAACCTCGCATCTGGGTTCCCTTCACTGGTCTTTCTATTCAGCATCTAAAATCCTAAGCTTCTATTCTGCCTGCTTACATTTTTTTTTTTGAGACAGGGTCTCACTCTGCTGCCCCAGCTAGAGTGCAGTGGCGTCATCATAGCCCACTGCAACCTCCAACTCCTGGGCTCAAGCGATCCTCCTGCCTCAGCCTGCTGAGTAGCTGGGACTACAGGTGCACCCAGCTAATTTTTCTATTTTTAGTAGAGATGGGGTCTCGCTCTTGCTCAGGCTGCTCTCGAACGCCTCAGCTCAAGCAATCCTCCCGCCTTGGCCTCCCAGAGTGTTAGGGTTACAGGCGTGAGCCACCTCGCTGGCCTCTGCCTGCTTACATTAAAAAACAAAACACTCTTTTTTCCTACAAAAGTGACATATTCTTTATAGAAATTTTCGTAGAGAAGGAAAATAAAAATAAAACACTACACATGACGATAAATATCTTTATGTTCTTTTTTACTATGCAAAATGGATATGTGTATTTTGAAAAGAAAAAGGGAATATCTCTATATACTGCTTTACAGCCCTTTTCCCCCATTTACTGTATCACGAATGTATTCCCAAGTCCTTAAATATTCTTTGAAAACATTTTTAATCTTAAGGATGTCCCCTAGGATATTCAACCAGTTCCCTATTGATGAAGATTTTTCTTCTATTAAAACAATGCTGCACTGAGCATCCTGGTTGATGAATCTGCACATATTCAGGATTATTAAAACAAATTCTGAAGATTAGAATTGCCAGGTCAAAGGTGTGTGTATATATATATATATATATATTTTAGGGCTTTTGAAGAGTATTATAAAAATATCCCCAGAAAAGAGGGACCAATTTATACTCCCATCAGTAGTGTATGAATACCTGTTTACCAATACTGTTTGGGAATTTAATTTTAGAATCCTGTCAAGGGATGGAAAAAGGGAGGGCCAAGCATCATTTTCAAGTTCTTGGCCCTCAGTCTGAGAAAGATGATTTCTACCATGAGGTGCTGACCTCATGTCCTGCTGCTCTATCCTTTGCTCAGTTCTCTCCAGCCACACTGGCATCACTGCTATTCCTCAAACACGTTAGGCACAGCCCAGCCTTAGGGACTTTGCACAGGTTTCCCCTCTGCCTGGGACATTCCTCCCCCAGCTATCTGCATGGCTAAGTCCCACCGCACATTCAAGTCTTTGCTCCAATACAATTTTGCAGTGAGGTCTACCCTGAGCACCCTGTTTAATACTTGTCAGTCACCACAGCCACACTCAGCACACTTGATCCCTCTTGCCCAGCTCTATTTTTATACCATGGTGCTTACCGTCTTCTAGCATACTGTATGACTTGCCTATATATTATGTTCATTGTTTACTGTCTGTATCCTCCAGCTAGAATCTAAGTTCTGTAAGTACAGGGACCATTGCCTGTTTTGTTCCCCTAGTAGATACTTAATAAATACTTGCAGATTGAACAAATGTCATAGAACACAAGAAGCACAGTTTATGGATGATATCACCACTGGAGGGGCTCCCACTTCAGTGGCCTTCTAGGCTCTGTACCTGGTTCAATTTCTTGAACTCCACCACTTGGAAAAAGATGTGCTCAAGGATATGTTTGGCATCTTGTTGGTCCTTTGGTAGTTTACTGGTTACTCCAAGAATGTCACCACACTTCCTGACGTAGAATTCCAGATCTTCTTCAGTACCTAAGCACAGTTTGGGTAGTTAGATTAACCCTTAATTTATGCCCTTCCCAAAGTACAGACTTAGTGTATTTTAGGTATTCCCTATCAAGTTTTTATATCTCTTAAGATCATTCACCTCTTCCTAGGGTAATGTGACTACAGGACGTCAACAGTGACAAACTCTAGACATCTCTAATGTGCTGCTTTTATGAATTAGGACAAAAGTTTGACACTCTTAACCAGAATAAAGCTGGACTGGTTCTGGCTCTCCTACTCCCCAGATCTAGCATTTCCACATTACAAACAATAGGAGCAACCAGTAGGAAAAAATCAAATTACCATTCTCTGAATGCAACAAGGATCACTATGAGAAAGGAATATGAGTATTTTAAAATAGCATTTACTATAACAATATTACAGGAAGAAAATTGAAGAAGAAAAAAATTCACCCATAATTCCATCAACGACATATCTCTGTGAGGCCATTCCCAGCAGCCCTATATACAGGATGGACAGCCAATACTGCCTTTCTCACAGTGTACTCTAATTCTTTTTTCGCCCCTCTGACTTGCATTTTTTAAAGTTACAATAGAAATTAAGTTTTCTTATTACGATAGTCAAACATACAGCTGTAACGCTCTCACCCCAGCTCTGTGCCCACCAACACTACCTAGAGTAATTACTAAGTATGCTTCTGTGTGTACATACAAATTTTCACAAAAATAAGATCAAATTATAATAGTTTTATAAGTTGCTTTCCTCATTTAATGATGTATAATGGACATTCCATGTCAAAGCTCACGCTCTACATTTTTTCTTTTAACAGACATATAATTTTCTACTTTATTTCATAATATTTTTAACCAACCCCTACTGATGCATGAACCTGTTAGACTCTTTCCAATTGTTTGAATGCTATAATATCTATATAGCTCTATCTTTTTTTTTTACCCCCAGAGACAGGGTCTTGCAGTGTTACCCCAGCTGGATTTGAACTCCTGGGCTCAAGTGGTCCTCCTGTCTCAGCCTCCTGAGTAGCTGAGACTACAGGCACACACCAACATGCTTGGCTATAGCTATATCTTTTCTGGTTTGCATTTCTACAAGGATTTTTCGTAGGATAATTTGCTGGAAACAGAAATGATGGGTCAAAGCATCTGAGTCTTCTCAGGTCTAATCACTATGTCTTGCTAATTTTTGATTGCTCAGCACCTATCATAATGCCTGGCATGGAATAGAGATGCAGTAAAAGTGTTTTACTTACATTGAACTACTTCCATTTTTGCATACTCCTTTCTGGTCTTTGGGCACATACAGATGTTGTTCACATAGTTGGTATCCTATTGTATGTGCAGTTTTATATCTTGCTTTCTTCATTTAGGATTCTCTCTTAAATTCTTTTAGTGTCACTCCCTGGCCTTTGTAAACCTCTTTTATAGTGACTACATATTGTCCTACCAAATAAGTATGACACAATTTACTACCATTTCCCTACTAGCGGATATTAAAGCTATTCCCAAATTTATTGTATTTTTTAGTTTTTTGCTTTTTTTTTTAGAGACAGGGTCTCACTCTGTCTCCCAGACTGGAGTGCAGTGGCACAATCATAGCTCACTGCAGCGTTGAACTCCTGGGCTCAAGTGATCCTCCCACCTCACCTTCCTGAGCAGCTGGGATTACAGGTGTGAGCCACCACCACACTCTATTGGAGCCAGTCCATGTCAGGAGGAGCACAGGGCCAAAGGTCAGGAGGACCATTCACCATAGAGCTGTGTCGCCTGGGGCCTCATTTTCTCATCCACATGTCAAGGTGGGCACACTTGGCTCTCTCTGGGATCCTGTCCAATTTGAAGTCTCTATGATTCTTTTGGCCCTGACTCAATTTCCTTATTTAACTGCTGCCATGACCACTGACCTGGATTTGCTAGGTGGCAGCCAGGGTCATCCTACAGTCACTCAATAGGTCAGAACTAAGGACCTATAGGGATCAAAGCTGAGACCTTCGGCTTTCTGCTTAGCACCATGTTCTAACTCACTGAGCTAAATGGCCCCAAGAAAAACAACCAAAATCATTTACATGAAATAAACAAGAATTGTAACTTTATATTTCTGTTCATATTTTGTTCTCCCTAAACAAACTCTTAAGCTTTCTCTCATAGCAAATCTCAGAAGTTCACAATTAAATAAAACTCATAAAAGAAAACAAAATTTTTAAATTGGCCCAACTTACACTTATTGGTAATCTGAGCAAGTCGTGCCTTCTCAGAGGAGAATGTCTCATCTAAGTCAAACAGCTCCAGAGGAGGAGGTGGTAATTCCCTGAAACTAGGAGGGAAAACCTAAAAGGAAATAAAGTCTTTTGTGAAGGAGCTTATCCAAAGCCATAACTAATAGTGATGAATCACAAGGGAAATAAGAGGCCAACTCAGCCCTTCCCCTGGGATGAACCACCCAAACTCCCATCACACCTCTTCTACCCTCATCCATTAGACCCCGTATCAAGCAAGACTACTAGCCCACTGTAAGCAACCCAGTGGAACCAGCTCTAACCATACCATGAAACTAACCAAGCAGACATACCAGTGCCATTTAACTCAGCACAACGATGCAAACCTTGGGGCATAGGTGTGTGTTGAACATTTGATTGTACAACTTGTTTCTCACTCATTCACTTATTTTTGAGACAGGGTTTTGTTCTGTCACCCAGGCTGGAGTACAATGGCGTGACCATAGCTCACTATCATCTTGAACTACTAGGCTCAAACGATCCTCCTGCCTCGCCTCAGCTTCCCAAGTAGCATGTGTGTGCCACCATGCCTGGCTAATATTTAAATTTTTTGTAGAGACGGGGTCTCACTATATTACCCAGGCTGATCTCGAACTCCTGGGCTCAAGCAATCCTCCTGCCTCAGCCTCCTAAAGTGCTGGGATTACAGGTATGAGCCACTGTGCCTGACCTTGTTTCTCATTCAATCATGAGTTCTTTAGGGACAGAAATTGCTTAGGGAAGAAGATGTAGATTAGTGTAGAAAGTGCCGAACTTGGAATCAGAATTCGTAGGTATGAACCAAAGGTGTGCTGGGAAATGTTTAACTACCAGCTCTCAAAACAAAATGTTTAACTATTAGCTCTTACCATGGCCAATTTCAAGCTACCAAGATCAAGCTAACTGGCTCATAATATTCCAGAATGTGGTGGGACAGGACAATTTTAAAGGAAAGTTGAGTTAATGCAGGACTGAAGCCAGGCATGGTGGCTCACATCTATAATCCCAGCACTTTGGGAGGCCAAGGCAGGAGGACTGCTTGAGTCCAGGAGTTCCAGACCAGCCTGGGCAACACAGTGAGACTCCATCTATAAGGAAAAAAATGATGGACTTAAATGTTGAAAAATAACATATCTAAACACATGACTATCCCCTAGGCTGTTAGAATTGTGCTATGAATCAGTGCCCAATGCCTTTAAAGTCAGTGCAAAGCTTTTCCTCCTTTTGTCCAGGCGTCCTCATACATGTCCTCCAACCCCGTAAGATGGGAAATGTCTGATAGCCAGAAAAGTCCATGCCCTTGAGTCCTAAGTTGGGCACCACCCTACATGGAAATCTCTATAGAATACTAACAGGTTTGGTGTCTGAGCATGTTTAGCAGCAGAGCACTGTGAATCCATGAGGAGCGCCACAAAAGGCACACAGAAGGTTCCAGGGTGAGGCCCAGCTGGTGAGGTAAGGACCAACAGTGGGCCTCTGCAGCAGGATCCCCCAAAATACACTTACTCACCGCAGGCTGAAGGGCTGGCAGCGGTGTCTCAAACTGAGGTTGGATGAGCTGCAGTGGTTCATGTTTCACGTTTAGCTGCTCGTGAGCCCTGTGTTAATAATAAAACAAAAAAGCAAGGATCAAGATAAGAAACCGTAGCAAAGCACATCTAACTGACCATACTGTTTTGCTCTCTATCAATTATGGTGCTTCAGTACTATTTTAGAAAAACAGGTAAAATGTATTGTTATATCTAATGTAATGATCCTTTCAGGAATCTTCTCTATTGAAGCATACAGTATTGATCACTGAGAACTGAAAGGAAAAATTTCTTTCAAGTTTCCTATCAGGTTTCTCCTAAATAGGCTTTTTTTTTTTTTTGAGACCAGGTCTTATTTGGTTGCCTTGGCTACAATGTGGTGGCATCATCATAGCTCACTGCAAATTCAAACTCCTGGGCTCGAGGGATCCTCCTGCCTTAGCCACCCAAGTAGCTGGGACTACACACATGCTAATCACACCCAGCTAATTTTTCTACTTTTTGTAGAGACGAGGTCTCACTATGCTGCTCAGGCTGGTCTCAAACTCCTGGCCTCAAGCGATCCTCCTGCCTTGATCTCCCAAAGTGCTGGGATTAGAGGCATAAGCCACCGTGCCTGGCCCTAAATAGCCTTTTTGTTTTTGCCTGATGGACACTCTGAATCTTGTAATTCATTGTGTTTCCTTATTTGTTTTCATCATCAAGAGGTAGGAGTCAAATGTGAAGTCTATTTCTGGCAAATGAACGGATCTGTACAATATGCACTTCCGTGGCTCACTCAACAAACATATACTGAATGTCCACCATGTACCAGGCAATTTTACACACCAGGAGTACAGCAGCAGCGGAAAAAGAAATCATGGCAGGCCCTCATGGAACTCACATTGTAGAGGAAGAGAGACACACACTAAAAGAAAAACTCATTAAGATCCCAGGTATTGATAAGTAGTAAGAAGGAAAACAGAGCCTTTCACCCCTCTGCAGAGAACACTCTCCTTATTCCCAGAAGGCCACTGAAGTGGGGTCAAAGTGCATCCTCCAGGTGGGCTGCCTCTTCTAGAGTCCCTTCCAGGGGCTGGGGCTAGGCTGGGGCATGGGGAAGCCGAGGCTGTCCCTGTCCCTTCAAGGATTCAGCCCCAAGACGGAGCTGCAGCCAGTCCTCGCTCTGCTGGAGGCCTGCGGTGCTGCCTCACCCATGACTGCCACACTCCCTCCTGACAGCTCGCCAATGCTCACCTAAGTGGTACTGATACAATTATAGCATCACTCGTGGCCACATCCCGGAGCAAATGCCAGAAGCAGATCTGCAAGTGTGACCTAAAGTTGGCCTCATGTCTGCAACAGCACCTGAACACACACAACGTTTGGAACCTCATTTTTAGGAACAAGCCATGCAGGAAGACCAACCTCCCCGTGGGACACTAGGGGACTGAGTTAATGACCCTCAGCCCTCTAAGGACACCACCTAGCATGGCAATCACTAGAAGTGCCTATACCCTCACCCAGCACAAGTTCAGACCAGGGAGACACTGGTGACAGGGAGGTCAAAGGGTGAGCCCAGCTTTGTCCAGGCTGCCCACTAGAGATGCCAGAATCCCACAGTTGCTGCATTGTCTGCCCAACTCATCAGTTCTCTCTGTTCCCACACTGGTATATGAGCTCCTTGAGGGCAGGCTGCATCTCATTCATTCATTTGTTCCTTCAGTCACTTATTCATTGAACAAACATGTGCTGAGCACCTGCTATGTGCCAAGCATGCTGCTATCCTATAACACTGGGAAGCCTGTATCAACTAGGGTCTGATTAGAGCATCAAAACATCTAGAAGATACCAATATATAAAATAGGGGATTTGGTATAAGAATTTGACTTTCTATGATTGTGGGAGCCAGTAAAACAGTCTGTGGGAGCCTGTTTCTTTTTGTGTTGGTGCTATAGCCTGAAGTCATGTCCCAAGTGGCAAGGCAAAGTGGAACTACATGGATGAGTAGAGCCCCTGAGGACAGACAAGGATGCAGCCTCTTACCACCCCCAAGTCTTCCACTTTGATGATGGGATGTCTTCCAAGAGAAGCCAGTGCCCTTCATCATGGAACCAAGCATGCTTCTGGCCCTAAAGTCAGAGAAGCTGAAGGTGATCTGCCAGAGTCTGGAGTTGCTACAGCTCCGGGCACTTCCCCGCATCAACACAGTAAGCCAGCAGGGCTAACACGCATCAGCTGCAACAGCATCTCATGCACTGCTCCAACTTTGTAATTGTAAAAATCAGAACCACTATTCCATATGGGCTTCTAAATCTTATGCAACACATCTCTGGAAGGGGTGCGGGGAGAAGGGGGAGGAAGACGAGGAGGAGGAAAAGAAGGAGGAGGAGGAGGAAGAAGATGAGGACAACAACAACAACAACAAAAAATCAGGAGAGCAGGCTAGAGACAGGGAAGGGGCAGGCAGTGCAGCTTGTCAGAGGAGCCCTGAGTGAGAGAAGGAGCAAGTCACGCAGTTATCTTCAAAAGTGTCCCTGGCAGAGGCAACAGCATGGAGAACAGGCAGAAGGGTGCTTGGCATTTTCAAAGAACAGCAGCGCAGCCAGAGTGGCTACAGCAGAGGGAGAGTGGTAGGAACGAGTTTACGGAGTTAAGCGCTAATCTTACCCCTGCGTTATTTTTCTATTGTGGCTTCTCCTTTGCCTTCATTCTCTCAAACATTCACGCTAACCTTTTGCATTACACATAGGTTTGTAAACTAGCTGAGTTCCTCTGGGGAAGAGGCCAATTAAAATATACTTATCCAATTTAAAATGCACACGTATTTGTGGCTTTTCACAATTAAGCTAGAAAAGCAAATGCCAACGGGTAGACAGAGTTCACGGTGGCTTCTCTGCACGAGTGATTTTGGAAAGGAGTGGGGACTGTGACTGCAGAAGGGTGATGAGCTGAGCTTCCTGCTCTCACCTTCTCGACTACGCCCGGGTGCTTGGGGAGAATCTTTCTTAGCAGTGAGCAGCAGATCCCCGCAGAGGGAAGAGAACTGACTTTTACCGAGCCCCTGCAGTATGCCACATATCCTGCCTGACCTGGTGCTAGGCACTTAAACTTGTCTCATTTAAGCCTCAAAACAACCCTGGAAGGCGGGGATAATCTCTTACAGAAGAGGAAACTGAGGTCCAGAAACGTTAAGTAGTTTCCCAAGGTCACACGGTTAAGAAGGGACAAAGGCAAGATCAGAACTCAGACCTAGCTAACCCCTGCCAACCAGAATCCCCTTGGGTAACTCAGTCTACCCAGAAAGCAGACGTCATTAGGGGCAGTTTTAAGCTAAAGCTCCCAGCACCTGCACACACAGAGTCCTGCTGCTCAGTCCTGGCCTCAGCTACCCCAGCCATGATTTTATTTCTGCTTGCCGTCCCCAGAGAGAGCTGACCGTGTAGAAGCAAATGCTTCATTCCATTAAGTCTTCCCCTTCTCCAGTCAGCTCAACACCTGCCCAGATCTTCCTCCTATCAGTAGCCAACATGTGCTTGATGGGGTGGGGACAGGGGGTGGAGAAACTAATCTTAAAGCCAAGCAAAATCTAACTCAGAAGGCTCATCTGTATGGGAGAAGGGGAAGAATAAATGCCAAAGCTAAACACCAATCTGTGAAATGGGGCTGAGCTATACATTTCCAGAACACTCTGGCCTGAGCTCTTGCACTGCATTTCCACCAGCCATGTTTCAGTTCCCATCCCATTAGACCATGAACTCAAAGGGCAGGGACTCCACACTGTTTGTTTCCACCTCGTACCTCACAGGCATCAGCAAACACCGGGTGGACAAATGAAGTTACTTCAGAGCAACATCCTATAGTTGACATAAATATTTAAAGCCTAACTGAATTTTACTTAGAAAGAAACTGCTTTCAAAAGACGTTGCCAACAAATAAAAATACCTGAGCACATCTTACAGACACTGGCGGCCAGTAACTACTACCCTCTGCTGCGGTATGAAAGACAACTACAATTTAAAAAGTTGTCTAAGCCTCTGAAACATCCACTATTTGACACTAAAATAGTAGGTAGTTCCAGTCAATCCCTCATTCAACACTGAAGAGTGGTCATAACAGCCTTGTCTAAATACATCAGGACAGAATCAGACAGAAAAGCAGAAGCTGGTTGGACTGCAACTAGCTAGTGGGGCAGCCTGATGTATCTTTTGTTATTCTAAGAAAAGCCCTGAATTGCAGAGGAGGAGAACATCAGAGCTCAAAACCAAGCAAGCAAAGAGCCAAACATGCAGCCAGGAGCTAAAGGATTTGTGACCTGTCACCTGCAGCCAACAGCAATGGGGTGACAAAGATGCCCCGGCAGCTCTGGGGGCTTTGGTCTTGTTTTTGAAAAACACCCTTCACCTATAGTAACAAATTTCCAGATAATTTCTTCCCAGGTTCAGGGTTAAGATTGCCTGGATTCAAATTCAGGCCCCAATAAAAACTAGTTGTGTGGCCTTGAGCAAATCACTTAATTTCTCTGTGCCTCAGTGTCCTCATATGTAAAATGGGGATAATAACCTCACTGTGATTATCACATGATAAAGCAATGTACATCAAAAACTTAACATGGTACTTGCTATGTGATAGGCTGTTAATAAATGTTAGTTGTCATTAAACAACTCTCAATAAATGTTGGTTGAGGGAAGGGGATGTGATGGGGGAGCTAAGGGCAATTGCCTTAATCAGGACTTGATTAGTAGCTGTTTAACGCAGAGCAAATTTCCTAACTATCCCTGAGCCTCAGCTTCCTTAAAAGTTAAATATGGAGCCATTCTCTACTTTTCAGAATTGTCATAAATGGTAAATGTGATAGTACTGGCATAAAGCAGGTGCTCAATAAATGTTTGTGAAACTTAACTCAACAACAGAGCTTTCGGATATGATGTATAAGGCTTTACAAAATAAGCTAATTAAAACACAACAATTATAGCAGTTACTATTCATACTAACACATGCAATTACATAATTCCTAGGCATCTACAAAAGATCTTGTCCTTTCCTCTTTATCCCGCTTGCTTGACAAAACCACAATGGTTAAATCCATGTCTGGGCCCACTCTGCCTGCAGCCACACAGCTAAACAAGATGGGAGGAAAACACACAACCACACTGGCTTATGGAACTCTAGATCTATGGCCACTAGCCTCCAGTCAGCCTTTAACGCTTCCAGGCAACCCTTCTACAGCAACCTTGTCCAGTCCCTCTCCCACTCCCCTGGAGGCCTATTACATACCTTCTTTCCCAAATCTCCTATCTATCTCCTTTGCAATTTTCAGCTGGTGATCTTGCATTCTATTTCATCAAAAAGACTGAAGCCCTAAGAACTTCCACAATCTTCAGTCAACACCCTTTCCCATCCACCAGCATCTGCACCCATCTTTCCCATCTGTTACTGACGAACGAGCCATGCTCCCACCTAAAAGCTAAGACTGCTCACCAAATCCCCTTCCCCATTCTCTCCTGCTTATTCTCTTGCTTCACTCCAGCCATTCTCCTCGCTCTTTCCTACATTATCCATTTTTCTCTCTACTGGAACATTCTCACCAGTTTAAAAACATCCTGTGATTTCTTCCATCTAAAAAACACCTTCCTGACCTTACTTCCTCCAACTAGCTACAACCCATTGCCTCCACCCTTGCTCTCTTCCTCTTGGTAGCAAAATACCTCAAGAGAGTTATCTATATCTGCTATCTCCAATTCCTCTGTCACGCCCTTAAACCAACTCCGAACAAGCTTTCACCCCCACATGTCACCAAAAATACTCTGTCAAGATCACCAGTGAACTCCATGTTGCTAAATCCAGTGACAAACTCCCAGCCCTCATTTTATGTGACCCATCAGCAGCATGTGACACAGCTGGTTACTCTTTCCATCTTGATACACTTTCTTCACTTGGCTCTTAAGAAACCACATACTTGGTTTTCCTCCTATCACACTGGCTGCTCCCTTTCCATCTCCTTTTTTGGCTTTTCATTTCTTCCTAACTTCTAACCTCTGGGGTGCCCCTGGCATCAGTAGCTGGTCCTTTTTTCTTCTCTGTCAACACCTGCACCCTTGGTGAACTCATCTAGTTACATAGCTTTAGATACTATACCATATTTCATCAACTCTATGAATCCAAAGGTAAGATGCAGCACTATTTAAAGTCCACTGAGAAAAAAAAAATGCCGCCAATTAAACTGACACATCATCTATTGTTAAGATTCATCCCAATTTGATAGACATGAAAATGGGGAAAATGTGTGCTTTAGATGAAATACACATGTGCCCCCCAAATTCCCAAATTTAAATCTCTAGCCCAGATATCTCTTCTGACCACCAGGCTAACATATCAACATCATCTGGATGCCTAATTGACATCTCAACTCAATATACCTCAAACTGAACTTCTGCTTTTCCTGCAAAACCCACTTGCAGTCTTTCCCAACTCAGTTATTGCAACTTCATCCTCCTCATTGCTCACACCAAACCCTGGAGGCATCCTTGACTCCTCGCCTTCTCACCTCCAACATCCTCGCTCTTTCATATGCCTTGTTGCCTCTACCTTCAAAATACATCCAGAACCAGACCATTCTCACTACCTGCTCCACTGCTCCCACCCGGCTGGAGCCAGCATCCCCTCATGCCTACGTTACCATGACAGCTCCCCTCAGGCCGTGCTTCACCCCTGCTCCCTTACGTTCAGGAAATAAGGAAGCCATCATGCCACACCTCCGCTCAGAACTCTCAGAGGCTCCCCTTTCCGCCCAGAGTGAACGCTGAGGAAGTTCTTAAGAGGCCTACAAGGCCACACTTGATCTCCCGCTATTCTCACCCTCACTCACCACAGTGGCCTCTTGCTCTTCCTTGAATACACCAGGTGTTTTCTCATCTTGGATTGCACTGGCTGTTTCCTCCACCCAGAATACTCTTCCCTCAGACATCCACAAGGCTGACTTCTTCACCTCCTTCAAGTGTTTGCTCAAATATCACCTTGCCAATGAAGCCATCCAGATAT
Source organism: Daubentonia madagascariensis (assembly GCA_023783475.1). Taxonomy (NCBI): domain Eukaryota; kingdom Metazoa; phylum Chordata; class Mammalia; order Primates; family Daubentoniidae; genus Daubentonia; species Daubentonia madagascariensis. The sequence continues at coordinate 25,989,028 of JAKFHU010002136.1, read as the reverse complement.
CCTATTAAAAACGCAGTGTGCCCCAGAATTCCCCATTTCCAGTTAGATCTCTGCTTGATGTAGGTATCACCTTCCAACATATTCTTTGATTTACACACACACTCTCTCTCTCATATATGAATGTCTTAAGGCCTGTCTTATTAGAAAAAAGCTCCAAAAGGGCCAAGATTTTCACTTTCCCTTCAACATTCCAAGAGCCCGGAACGGTAAGTATGCCCTAAATATTTGAAGAATGGAAGGGGAAGCAAGACAAAGGGAGAACAACAGCATGTTCATTAATTCCACAAATATTCACCAAAGGTCCAAGATGTGCTGGGCTCTGGGTCCTGGTTAATGAGGATTCCAGGTTGATGAAACATGGCTCCCGCCCTCAGGTTTACAGAGTACTAGGAGAGGAAGACAAGCTAAATAAACCCTCTCTCTGAGTTAGTGGTTAGTGGTTAGAAACAGGGAAGATGAGCCTGTGGCCCCTCTTGGGACCACCCTGTTTCCGTGTCATTTCCTCCTCCTTTGCTTCTGGGATGCTGTCCTCACAGGCACTGGCCTGTACCTCTGGCTGCTTTTACTCAGTTTCTGTCTTATACCTTCTTCTTCTCCTACCTCTCAAGCACTGGCAACTGTGAGGTCCTGTCTCGAGCCCAATTCCCACTCAGGTGCTGTCCGTGGATGTCCCCAGCCCTTCCCACAGACTCCCTAACTGCCTCATAACCTCTTCATCTCTAAACTAGCAGCTCCAACCACACCCTCACAGGAAAACCTTTCAGCCACATTATACAGTGAGTGCCCAGAGCAGAACCCACTTATCTTTCCTCTTCCTGCACCCATAGTGCCAGTTAACAGCGTTTCCAGTTGCCCAGACCCCAGGGAGAAATCATTCTCTTATTCTCATGCATAACAGCCTCCCAAGGTACAAGTCCTGTGGAGTCTCTCTCCCCAACATCTCTACGGCTACTGCTCTTACTACTCTACCTTTCAACCCTCCTGGTCTGCTGCTACAACAGTCTGCTAACTGGTTTCTTCACCTCTACTTGTCCTTATTCTAATTAATTGTACAAACTGCTGCAACAGACTGTTTTTGTTGTTTTTGGAAAACAGACATTCAAGTAAGTCCCTCCTCTAGAGGTCTTTACTAATATCCCATCCACAAATCTGGCACTGGCCCTGAGCCTTAGGCTGCTCCTGTGCCTGGACATGCCCTACATGTGTGAATGTCTGTGGCTTTGCTCACACCACCTGGCTACAGAATGCTCTCTCCCAATGCCCACCCCTCTATCTCCTGAAATCCTTCCCACTCATTAAGCACACAGCATAGTGCCAAGCAGACACAAGGCCTCCAAGAAATGTTTGTTAAAATAATCAGTGTGCAGCTAAAAGAGTACCTCTTTCACAAAGACCTTTCTGCTCACCCCAGTAAAAATCAAATTCCCTTTCTTCACTGTGCCCATGCCTCTAGTTCATTACTTCACATTTAGGATTTATATAATAACCTTGTATCAGAGCTTTTGTCTGTCTCCTCCATAAAACCATAAACTTCAGGCATAGTGCCTGGTACAGTAGGAGCTTGGTGAGTATTTGTTGAACCTGAACATAAGCACAGGGGTAGGAAGACAATTATCTGTAGCTGCATGCTCAGCCTTTGCTTTATCCAGATGTAGATCCTGTACCAGGCCAAAGATGCTCAAAAATGTTACTCCCTGTCCCTGTCATTAGGGATGGAAAACAACAACAAAGCAGGTGAAAGCACTGGCTCAAAAGTCACTCAGGTCTGGCTTTAAATCCTTGTTCCCACCTTGGGAAAATACCTTCCCTTCTTTAAACCTCAGTTTCCTCATCTGGAAATGAGGCTAGTAACTCAGAGGACTGCTCAAAGCACTAAGTGAAGTAACAATGTGAAGTGCTTACTAGTCCTAAACCAGCAGTTCCACCTTCACATTCTCACAGGGAAACCTCTCAGCCACATTAGACTAAGAGTGCTCAGAACAGAACCCATTTATCTATCCTCTTCCTGCATTTTTAGTGCCAGTTAATAGCATTACCAGTTGCCCAGATAAAATGATGGTGATCACCATCTTGGTTTACTGAGTGGATTACTAGGATATGGGGCTCTCTGTGCTAAAACCAGGAAAAGTCCCAGATAAAACAGAACAAGTTTCACCCTAAATGCCTGGTACAGAGCCTGGGACACATAGGGGCTAATAACTGCTGGCAGTTCTTCTGCATCAATCCTGTACCCCCACCCCAGTTCCTCTGTTGACCTCTTCATAGATCTGAGAACATGTTTTGCATGCCACATTTGCCGTGACCCTCACTCCCATCCCCAGGCTCATGTTTTCAAACCAAACACTCTGTGTGGAGTACAGTGCAGCTCAGAGAGCCACAGGTACTGACTTGATGACCTTGGGGAGGGAGGTGGTATCCAGCTGGTAAATGGACAGGTCGAAGAGGGTGGTAAAGTCCCGCGGGTTCTCATCGCCCTCCTGGAGACACACTCGAAGGCGCTCGGAAAGGGTGGCTGTGTCGGGCAGCATCATGTAGTCAGAAATCTGAAAGCCACAAGAGGGTTCCTTTCAGCAGAACAGGAGCAGGAGTTTATCTGTCAAGTCTCCACTGTCTCAGGTCTAAATCTGTAAAATTTACGCTCTCTTGCCAAGAGATTTCACTGTTCACGATCATTGACAACTAAATCTTAATTAAGCCACTTTATGTGGAAAGAAGAATAAAACTCACTTCACTCAGCAAAACCCCAATGCTGGCTCCAATTAAGCCAGTAGTCATGTAGCTGAACACAGCTGGAGAAACACACAACCATGCTGACTGATCTGCTTTTAATTTCATGATGTTTGATCTTGAGTGCTCGGCATCTATAGCTCCCTAGTTCACTCAGTTTCCCAGTCTCCCAGACGATACTTCCCTTTTGTCACTTCAACCATCTAAAACAATTTTCCCTTTCAAAATTTTAGCAGATGACTTTATTTCCTATTTTAGTGCAAAAATAGAGACAACCATGTCCATTACATTTAGGCTGGGCACAGTGTGTGTGTATACACACACACACACACACACACACAGAGTGTATATGGTACCATTTACGTAAAAGAAGACAGAAGGAGAATTTGCTCATACAAGTATAAATACCTCTAGTAGAACATACAAGAAACTGCTAAGACTGGGGAAGAAAAAAAGGGACTAGACTGAAAGATAGAAGGAAGACTGTTCACTGTGTATGCTTTTGAATTCCAAACTATGTGAATGCATTAGCTATTAAAAATAAATTCAAATTTAAATAAATGCATGCTGACAACAAGAAGTTTATTCTTAATTGCCCTCTGAACCGCATTTAGCCAATAAGGCCAACTTGGTAATAGTTTAAAAATTTGTCCTCTGAAGTCACCTGTAACATACTTTTTTCTACCTTCTGTAGCTCCAGCACTGGAGGAGACATGCCTGAGCATTACAGAAATAATTGGTCGAGACAGACAGGCTCACTTTTTTCTGTAGCCCAAAGGTCAAAAGTTCCCCCGATCCTCAAACTCTGTTTTAGACAAAAAACAAAAGCAACATAAACAAATGTCCTTCCCAGCAACATCTGGCTGTTTTAGAGGCTTCAGCCCACTAATATGACAGTGAGTTGAAGGTGAGAGCAACAAGGGCACTGACTGTGAACACACCCAGCACTCAACACAGAGGTCAGTAATGGGCCCAGCAGTCCCAAAGGTCCTGAAGTTGGTTCTCTTATCTCTCTGCACAAAGCCCTTCTACAAAATCCTAGTTCAAAAAGCCAGCAAGGCCTTAGATGTCCAGACAGAAACATAAAATAGTGTTCCCAGGACCACTGGCTTTCAAGACTTCCTGGCAGGTTTTGAGGTTAAAATTTGTTATGTAAATACCTTTAGCTCTTTTCTGAGCTACTGTTTTATTTTTATTAAATACTGTTTGAAACTAAGCTATTGTCTAGGTTTGAAACCTATCCTGATATAACATGATTTGATCTGAAATCATAGTAAGTCTAGGTTTTGGGAATTTCTCAGTTTGCAATGTCACTGGACCCAGGATTTTACTTTCCAAAGCCTTACAATACAAAGTCCATTTTCTTCCAGGTCTCAAATCTGGAAGATATATGCAAGGTTTTAGAGAAAGGCCTTAACAACACTTCCACTGGCTTTCCATTGCCACATCCCTTCTCAACTCAGTCCAGCGTCATGCGCAGTGGACAATGACAACAGAGTAGTGGAAAAGTTACAGGCTCCAGAATCAGCCTCACCTGGGTGTTAATAATGGCTCAGCAAGGATTAATCTAAGCGGGGACCTTGAACAGTTTACTTACTTCAGTTTCCTCAGCTAGAAAACAGGAATGACAGACAATCAGCAGGAGCTAAGTGGTGGCCACACAGGACAAGAGCAGATGCAGTGTCTCTTAGTGCTGCTCCCTTGATGCACAACACCCTAAATAGGATTGGCAGCTGCCAAAGACACCATCCACGCAGGGGTTGTCCTGTGGCACCTGGAAAGTGAAGTCCTTGCTGCACCCTATTCTTTTATTTCAAGGCCTTACATCACTTTTCAGGAGGGTATTAAGCAAAATATCTATATGTCTAACGATTCCATATAAGGGAATATTTTGGATGTGTGGCTCTAGCAATGTCCTCAGCTGAGTGAGGAAGCAGGCAGTGGACTGCCATCTCTGTCTTCTCACCCACCTTCTGCTGCTCATAGCCAGGAAATCATTTTCCTGACATTTCAGAGTTCAAGAAACAGAGGAGTGGCCAGGCACAGTGGCTCACGCCTGTAATCCTAGCACTCTGGGAGGCTGAGGCGGGAGGATCACTTGAGGTCAGGAATTCAAGACCAGCCTGAGCAAAAGCAAGACCCCATCTCTACCAAAAACAGAAAAAATTAGCCAGGCATGGTGGCACATGTCTAATAGTCCCAGCTACTCGGGAGGCTGAGGCAGGAGGATCACTTAAGCCCAGGAGTTTGAGGTTGAGGTGAGCTCTGATGACGCCACTGCACTCTGCCCAGGGTGACAGAGCGAGAGACACTGTCTCAAAAAAACAAAACAACAACAGAAAGAAACAGAGAAGCAATTATAGAATGAGTGGACTTTGAACGAGGAGACCTGGTTTGGGTCCTGGCACTGCATGCGCCTACCATTTGAGTACACTGCAATCTGGCAGAATTTCAGTTTCCTCACCTATAAAAATGGGAATAAGACCATCTACCTCCCAGGGCTGTTGTGAGGATTAAGTAAGATGATTTATGTGGAAGTATATAACAAACAGTGCCTGATATATCATAAATACAAAAGTTAAAAAAAAGAAAGCCTTACAGATATATAGCACATTTTATACCTTTTAATTTAATAAGTAAATTTCCATCTATTAATTTAGGCCTCACAATCATCCTGTGAGACAGACAGCACAGGTCTTAGAGCCTTCAATTCACAGATAGATACATAGATAGATATATGCTCCCACTCCAATTAATTCTATGATTAATTATAAAATTTGTTTATTTACTTAAAAAAAAAATAATGTGGCCTTTATCTCCCCAAAAAACATCCCTTCTTTCCCTCTGTCTTACAGATGAGGTAAGACAGACAGGAATTCCTCTGGAACTGTTTAAAGTGGCACTGAGAAACTGGACCCATTTTTCACTTAAAGTCTTTTAATGGTTCACAACCTCCTACCTCAGGGTCCTCAGCATCAATCTGGTTTAGATGGATATCTTCTGTTGTGAGCCACTGGAAAACAACATCCTGGGTTTAAAAAAATAAATACAGAATTAGACAGTTGGTTACATGAGAAAGCTAAGGGTCAGGACTAGAGAACTAAATCAAGAAAAATGATAAAGGGAAAAAGACTAAACCAGTGATTTGAAAAAGGGTAGCATGCATTCTCTTGGTGAAATCATATGAGAACTTAAAGATTTTCTTAACTGTATGCAACCTGCGTTATCAGAAATCTATAATTTATCTTAAGGCATGCTAACATCTTACCATAAGCCAAAATTTATTAAAACTTGTTCACAATTCCAAAGTAATCCCTGTTTAAAGTGATGACAGTCTGAACTTAAAAGTAAAAAATTTTTAAAAAGTAGAATATCTAGATCTCCCAGAATGTCTAGAGACACTGAAACTTCATGTGCATTCCATAGAAATAAGATCTTAATCAATTTCCTAATATTACAATTGTAAGGCTGAAGGAATTTATTTCATTAATGAAAAAGCTCAGCAGCAGCTTCTTCTTCCGGCAGATGAGTCACTGGAATCACACCGATGTACAGCTCTGGCATGCACTATAGAGACGTTTTCTTCTCTACTCTGTCATCCTTCATAAGACATGTTCCCTTTTGCACTATTTTGACAGAGTAATTGTAGTGCCTTTACTTTATTCACCACATCAATCAGTGACAAGCCCGGTACATAACCCCTCCTGACTACCATCAGGCCAGCTGCCCCTCCTCTCCATTCACACCTTTACTACCTTGATTCAGGTCCTCATCACTTCTTGCCTGGCAGACTCCACCCGCTTCCTACTAGCTCTAGGCTGCCTCCTCCTTTCCATCTTCCATACAACTGACAGAGGAGTCTTTCTAAAAACACAGATCTGACTATGTCCAAGGCTGCTAAAAACTCTGCAAGGGCTTCCCAGGGCTTTTAGCATGAAGTTCAAGCTCCTTGGCTTCACATGTGAAGCCCTTATGGAGCCTGCCCCTCACCACTTTCCCATGGTCGGCTCCTATCTCAACTTGGCACACTCAGAAATGTCCTTCTGGACTTACTAATTTGTCTCTCTCTCTCAATGTACTATACACTTTTTCAAAGCAGGGACTATGCCTGACTCAACTTTGTTTTCTTAGTGCCTGGCATATAATTGGTTCTGAATAGCTGGTTTTGAAAGAGTTAATAAACTTATCAGTATTTTCTAAATGACGTGAAAATCATACTTACACATTATATGTTAATGTGGTGAAAGAAAAAGCTTACCATGATTTTGCTGTTTTCTTCTTTATCCAAATATTGGTCACTGAACATGTGACATGAGCCAAGCACTGCCAGCTTCCCGTCTTGGTTCTATTGATAACAAAGCAGTGTCAGATACTCAGATCCCAAAATGCATCGCATATATCCTAGTCCCCAAACACTTATCGGAATCACATTAGCAACTGTCTTATATACCAATTAGTGCCAATTCACATCAGTATTTTAACAGTACAGTCTAGAAATATCACCCATGACAACTACTACACTTTTAACCCACCTCTCATTTTAGACACTTCTATATTTTTCTATTTGACTTTAACAAAAAGTAATGCAAATTGGTTCTAGAGCATTTTCCCATTGTTAGTTATCTTATAAAGGAAGATCATAATTTTTTTTTTTTTTTGAGACAGGGTCTCACTCTGTCACCCAGGCTGGAGTGCAGTAGCACAATCACAGCGCACTGCAGCCTTCAACTCCTGGGCTCAAACGATCCTCCTGCCTCAGCCTTGCAGGAACTAGGACTACAGGCACAGGCCACCATGCCTGGCTGATTTTTAAAATTTTGTAGAGACAGAGTCTCACTACGTTGCCCAGGCTGGTCTTGAACTCCTGGCCTCAAGTGATCCTCCTGCCTCAGCCTCCCAAAGTGCTGGGATTACAGGTGTGAGCCACCACACCCAGCCAAAGATCTTAATTTTAAAGGAAAAAGAAGACAAAACCAAGACAATTGTACAATTAAAGATACTTTAGGAGTACCAATAAAAAGTATTTAAGACCAGGTGCAGTGTGGCTCATACCTGTAATCCTGGGTGAACGTTAGGTGTAATTCTTTTCCTAGTGCCATTATAACTGAGCCCGTTCCCTGTATATGATATAACCTAAGCCAGAGACATCATGGGATATAAATACACAAATTCTACAAATTAAAAAAAACTGGCAAAACAAACTTTGACCTGTACCACATTAAAAGCAAATGCTTCATAGGAGAAATAGTAATACTATTACTATACCATAACCATTGAAAATAGAGAACAGGAAGTCAATTTGGAGGAAATCTAAAGAAAGAAAAGGGAAGTGACTGAACTGTGCTGTGATTTGAATTCACATACATGAGTAAATACAGGAAAGGAAGTTAGAGTAAAGGACTTTTTTTTCCTACTATGGCTAGCAGTTAGGCTTATATTTTCTTTTCTTTAATATTATTTTCTTTTTCCTACCTTATTTATTTCAAATAGACTATAGATCTTCCTTTAATCCTTTTATTCTGTCCTGACAGATTCTACCATTGTCTTCAGCTTCCTTTTCCAGCCATTTGTCTGTAATTTGTTCCAATGAAATAAGAGTATGGACCGATTTTCTCCTTCAATATTAACAAGTCTATTTCAGTAAACCAAACACCTAGAAAGGATCATAATAAGCTCAAAGAAGGCAATGGCCCGGGGCAAGGAGGCAGAACCTTCAAGTGCTCGCCTGGCCCTGCTCATGGTTTCCAGGAGGATGGAGAGGAGCCCCCTCTCTGGTATCACTGGTTCATCTCACAAACTTAAGGGTAATGGGCAACAATCTCTCTCAGACATTGTGTTTATTAGGCAGGACTGAAATCCTATAAGGAGAAAATGGGCTTTAAATGGCTAGGCAATGGGCAGATGATAATCTCTCGAGTTCTAGGAAAGTCACCACACTTAGCACAGAATTCTGCACCCGATGGATACTCCATAAAAATCCACTGATTAAGCCAGGTAAAGTCTCTATGCACACTTAAGAAATCAAATAATCATAGTTGTAGTATTAAAATAATTGAGGCCCCCTAAAACAGTGTCTCATTTACTTTTGTGCCTATAAACTGACAGTTTACATAAACTACTTCCACATCTTGAAAATAATACTTTACTCTAACTTTAAAATACTATTTCCAGCTATTTGGAAGAAGCTAACTGTCATAATAGCTATATGAATTTCGTTTAAATCTTTCAAACATAGCATAGACATTTACTTCCTAAAAAAAATTAGGTCAGAGTTTTTAAATAAGGAAGGAAAGATAATACCTAGATTTCACAAAGAAAAATAGGATTGTGAGGAGCTAGAGACATCTATCTAGGTCCCTAGAAAAAAACTCGAAGGTCAACTGGTAAATCCTTTGTCTTGGTGGACAGACGAAGGTAAATTCAGCAAAACATGAATTAAAAGGCAGTGGGAAAGTGGAGTCATAAGGAGGAGGGACCACCTGTCCCCACATTTCTGTGGGGTCTCCAGGATGAGAACTGGACAACTAATCTTCTGATATGCTTTCCTGGGATGAGCTAAAACAACAGCAATATGATTTTGTGTAATTGTGTGTCATTTGTTAACTCCATCTGTTCCTGAAAGAGTTTTCTTTACACTGAGGGTGAGAGCCCATAGTCCCACATAGACAGGATGAAAAGTTATTTTAAGAGTTACAGTACGGAAAAAAAAAAAAGCTCTCTCCCCTAAAAGAAAAAAAAAAAGAGTTATAGTACAGGTAGCCTCATGCTACAGTGGAAAAGCTTTGGATTTAGAATAATAAGAGCTAGGTTTAGGCCTTGACTACATCAACTACTAGACAATCCACTGTTTCCCCATAAGTTAAATGTAGATAACCGAAATACTAGTGTGAAAACCAGTGAGAAAACATATGAAAACCCTCTGGAGATGGTCATTTTTTATTATTTCACCAATAAAAATAACATATCCACCCATATCTAAGAAAGGTTGTACCTTTGAATGATAGAAAGCCAGAATGGGTCTGTTAAGTGGGAAGCAGACAGAGCCTGTAGACAGAACAGCCACTGCTGGTTTCATGACACTCAATGTGGCACCAAAAGGATAGACAAAGGTGAGAGCCCTGTAAGAAATTAAAGAAACACATTCAAATTTTTAAAAAATGAATACAAAAATTCTGAAAATAATCTCAGTGTTTCTTGAGCAGTGCTCTTTGATCCACCATCAAACACAAAATTTCTTCTAAGCTTTGTTTTGTTAACTCAAAAATTGGGACAACTCTAGCTACAAGTTTAATAAAGCCTTTTAACAAACATGAATGTAAATTAACAGGAAAGTGTAAATGAGTGTAACTGGGAGAAGTAAGTAGCCTCTAATGGATGAGGGAGGAAGATGGAGCCTCATCTAAGAACTGAGCTAGAGCTATACACAAGGCTGCTCTGCATAATAATATCTTAGAAGTAAATATTTTCTTCTTCCTTAGATTTGGCTGGTCTTATCTCTAAGAATTAATGTCTGTCATTGGAAGGGTATGTTACCAGTTGAATATTCACATGAATAGAGGCATATATGTACCCCACCTTGGTATGCCCCACCTTGGACACTTCTACACAGACCTGCTTTTGGAGTTCCTCCTCTACTCTCCACTGTCCTAAAAAATACTTTGAGTATCTAGAGTGAATCGGTCTAAGTTAGGATGATGTACTCCTGGAGAAGGTATGGGATGGAGGGGCAGAGAGGGGTGCAGATCCTGGTGTGAGGCCAACCCATGTAGGAGGGGCTAGGGTTTTACTGAAAGACAGATGGAGCTCTGCAAAGGTAGCTGTTTGAAGGAAGTACTCTCAGAATGGAGAGAAACAGAGACCTTAAGATTACAGAATAAGGTTAGGAACTTGAGGGGTGGGGTGGAGAACAGGAGAAGCGCCCATGAGGAGTCCCCTACAGAGATTTTAATTTCCCTTTTCCTTTAGAATATGAGAAAATTCTTTTTAGCTTAAGTTTAAAATTATTTCCCTCCAGTGTTAGTTTCCCCCATCCCTTCACTAAAGTCTTGTCTACCCTATGACCTGCCAGAAGAGTGATTTGGAAATGTATCACATTTGGCAAACGCATCAATTGGAAGATCTTGGACAAAGAAATTCCAATGCTAAGAATCTATCCTACTAAAATATTAGCACAAGTGCACAAAAATTGCACATACAAAGATGTTCACTTGTGCTTTGTTATTTAAATACAATGACAGGCCAGGCATAGTGGCTCACGTCTGTAATCCTAGCACTCTGGGAGGCCGAGGCAGGAGAATCGCTTGAGCTCAGGAGTTCGAGAACAGCCTGAGCAAGAACAAGACCCTGTCTCTTCTAAAAATAGAAAAATTAGCTGGGTGCATGCCTGTAGTCCCAGCTACTCGGGAGGCTGAGGCAGGAGGATTGCTTGAGCCCAGGAGTTTGAGGTTGCAGTGAGCTATGATGACACTACTGCACTCTAGCTGGGGCAACTGAGTTAGACTCTGTCTCAAAAAACAAAACAAAACAAAACAAATATAAAATTGTTTGTAACAACAATATAGAGTAGAAGTTAAGAGTACAGACTCTGGAGCAGACTGCCAAAGACTGAATCTAAGTAGTCACGTGAATTTGGGCAATTACCTCTCTGTATCTCATCTGTAACCTTCCAGGGTTGTTGTTGTAAGGATTAAATGAGGTAATACATGTCTGTCACACAGTAAATGCTTGATAAACGTCACGTAGTATTATTAAAGCAAAATATTGTAAACTACCTAAATGTCCAATAATAAGGGGTCAGGTATATAAATTAAGATATATCCAATTTGATGCAGTCATTAAAAAGGAAAAAGTAATTACCTCTGACTTTACATAAAAAAAAAATCTAGAAATCTAAATATACATTTAAGACTGATTATCTTCAGGGGAGAGGCACAGACATACAGTGCAGAACTTCTACTTTCTTCCTTTTGAACTGTCCAAATTTTTTTTCTGGTGAGAATTACTTTTTTAATCAGAAACAAAACTCTTTTCAAAATGATAAACACATCCTCCTCACGTGGCCGCAGAGCACGCACTCACTGGGCATTGTTGCCACTGCTTTCCTCATCGATGATTCCAGGCACGGCCTTTCCTGCAGCTCGGCTAATTTCCCTTAAAGAAAAAAGATTAAAATCTAGTCAACAAAAAAATTTGGGAATTTCACACTGCATTCAATATAGTAAATATGAACTAAATGCAAGAATTTTACAGACTTCGAGATACAATTTTTAAAAATTAAATAAAAGTACACCCTTACCTTTTTTGGAATGCTTGTAAAAGTTAACATTAAAATATAAGAATCAGTTTTCCACTTTCTTGAGTTCTGAGGAAAAAGCCCATATTCTAGGCCCACATTCTAGACTCTGTATCCTCAGAGCCAGCAGAATGCCTGCCACATAGCAAGTGCCAGTGTGGAATGAATAATTTTGAACGTGGGAAAAGCTCACAGAAGGCATCTGATATTACTCCCTCATGCATTCATTTCCTACTTCCCCAAAGCCCCTGATTTATTTTTAGGATCCAGATCAGAGAAAGCTCACTCCATCCCAGGCTCCATGAGACAACTTAGCTAGGCCAGTTTGGGATGGGCATTGTGGCCTAGTACAGCTCAAAAAGAGCAAATCTCCTCACGCCTGTAATCCTAGCACTTTGGGAGGCTGAGGCGGGAGGATCACTTGAGGCCAGGAGTTCAAGACCAGCCCGAGCAAGGGCGAGACCCCGTCTCTACAAAAAAATAGAAAAATTAGCTGGGCATGGTGGCGCATGCCTGTAGTCCCAGGTACTCGGGAAGCTGAGGCAGGAGGATCACTTGAGCCCAGGAGTTTGAGGTTGCTGTGAGCCATGATGACGCCACTGCATTCTAGCCAGGGCAACAAAGGGAGACCCTGTCTCAAAACAAACAAACAAAAACAAAAAACAAACCAAAAAGAGAGAAAATCTCAGGACTACTCTTGCTGGGAATGCTGAGACCAAGGCATGCTCCCTGTCACACCAAGATGGTGTGACATACAGATATGAACTTGGGAACTGTTGAAACTGTTCAGCGCACACATACAGGAGAAGAGAGACCAGAGAACTGAAGGAAAATGGAACTGGAGCCCTGATGACACCAATCTTTCAGTCAGTCCACACCCAAAGCCTGCCCTATTTCTGGGCTTTTCACGTACGTGAATCAATAAAGTCTTTGTTGTTTAATCCCACTTGAATAGGGTTTTCTGTCACTTGCAACTGAAAATATCCTAATCCTAACTAACAAAAACATGAATGTGAAGTAAGGTTTCAAAAGATGGAGGACTATAATTTGATGAATGAGAAGTAGTAATAAAATAAATTAAAATAAAATAAAACAAAAAGGCAAGAAAGGAAGAAGGGGCAGTGAAAAGAATGTGTGAGAAGCGATGACAGAAGGTTCGTGCGGGAGAGATGAGAGTCATTTGTAAAGACACTTCTGCTTTTCAACACGCTTACCTGTTCAAGACTCCATTGGAAATGAGAGCTTCTTTAGGATGGAAATACTTATAATACACATTTCTAACAACAGCATCTTTAAAGAGAAGAAGATATATTTTAGGTTAGAAATAAGTTTGGTATTAGAGACTCATACAAATTTTGACCTGAAAGGAACCCTGGAACTCTGTTCCAATCCCTCTCATTTTATAAATGGAAGAAGCCTAGGCCCAGAAGGCTCAGACCACTGGGGAGACCAGAACCCTGAACCATGTTCCCTCAGCCCAGGGCTTTTTCCATTGTACCACTGGGCCTAGAGGGCTATGGTATGAAGAATAATATTACTGCCTCCATTTAAAATAATAATAATAATTACCATTATTAACCATGATTCCATATTCTTCTAGTAAAAAGTTGATATTGGTATCAAATCTGGATTCTCCACCTTCTCCTAGCATCACAAGGATATCGCCACCACTGTCAAGATACTTCTTCAGGACTTCAAACTACACAAAAGAAAAAACAATCTATGAATATACTCAAAATACTTTTGTCCAAAATACTATGAATAAGACCTTAAGTAGCTGAAAAATAAACACTTCACATCTATAAGGCATTTAAATATAAACGTATATAAGATAAAATGTACTCTCTATGTAGGATATCCAAGCTTGTCTTTGAGCATAAAGCTCCAAAATACTCAAAAGGAACTGACAGTGTCAAAGTTGACTATCTGGACAGCAAACCAGAAGTGGAAAACTCAGCTAAAGGAAGCTCATAGTTCTCCCTTCAGCAGCACCTCTGGTCTCCACCTACTAGATGCCAGTTGCACCTACTCTTCCCCTTAACAACCAAAAATGTCTCCAGACATTGCCAAATGTCTGTCCCCCCGTCAGGAGGACAGGAAGAAACAGAAACAACCCTGGTTGAGAACCATCGATTTAGACAATGCTTTCTCCTCACTCCCACCAAGAATATCAGGATGAGGGCATTTTATGCCACCCCAAGGAGGAATTCTGTTCAAGGTCATCAACTGACCAAGCCATAGTGAGAAATGCATGTTGTCTGCCTATTTCCTGGGAAGCTCTCTCTAGCTTTCACCAAGCTTGGGAGGGGAGAAAAATCTAGGGCTGATCTTGCTGACCCAGCCTGAGAAAACCTGGGGCCGGTGGTCCAGATCAATAGTTTCTCAACTTTCATCAAGCACCTCATCAGAAAAAAAATTGAACATGCACATATATATTTAACCAATATATATCTGTATATAAAAATACGCATATTTATAACTTAAAACGTACTCCCAAAGAGGAAATGTTTTAAGGCTAAGGAAAATATGAATAATAAATATAATGTCCTTCTGACACTCCACTGCTTCATCACATGCATCCTATTTTGGAAACCACTGGCTCAGATTAGCTTTGTTATACTACAGCCCTCTTGCTCTTATACACTCCCTGGGTTTCCCTTTTTCCCTGTCTTCCCCATAATATAGAAAACAAAGGAATCAATTATTTCAAAATCAAACTCTTAAAAAAATTAGTTCAAAGGCCATTTCCTCTGGGCCTTATAATCTAATGCCTCTTTTCTGTGCCTCTGTGGAAACGGAACTTAGAACATTGATTGTTATTGTTAGATGGTTCATTTGTTTGATTTCCCCTAGACTATGAGTTCCTTCAGAGCAGGGATCATGTGTTAACTGATTTTGATTGCTAGTGTCAGTAGTAGGACCTGGCACATAACTGGGTACAAAATGGATCCTTAATATATATTTTTGGCACAACAAAAAAAAGGAAACAAACAAAGCATAATTTCATTGATGCTGGACTCTGCACAGCAGACTGAATCTCTCCCTAGATTCCATCTGCCTTTTTCCTCCTTTTGATTTCCTATCAAACTCCTTTTCCCAGATAGCCCTAAATATCTACTATGTTCTATGAGTGAGAATAGTAAGCCAGGTCTAGGTTGCAATATATATATTCTCAGAACATAGCTTTTGCTTGGAAAATACTACCGGGACTTGGCACTTATGACTGCGTGGTTCCGAGATTTTTCCATGTTGTCTAAATGCAGTGAGTAGAGAGTTGGTACTGATTATTTATTGTGTCCTATTGGCCATCTGGCATTTTAAGAAAAACAGCTACATGGAGGACTTGGTGTATAAATAACACAGTTGGGCAAAGGTTGAAGGAGCTTCCACAAATGATGACCCAGGATCCACCTACACATCTAAGTGAGACCCTTCTAACAAAAAACAGATATTTGGCACAAATTAGAGGTTTCTTATTTTTTACGCCAAAAACAGGAATAAAGATTAATTTTCCAGACTTAAATTTTAGAGACTGATTTCCTAATAGGAATGCATTCATGCTGGTAAGTTTTACAGTGTGGCACCAAATGTGGGATATTTCATATTATTGACATTGGATTATCCAGGCTAGTGGCTCTCAGTGGAAGCATTTAAGCCATCTAGCAGGTATTTTGGATTGTTATAATATTAATATTTAAGGACCTTGTAGTGGGGAGGGGCAGGCATACTAAGGTTATACAATGTTCTGGCTAGTTCCACATAGTGAAGAACTGTCCGCCAACATTTGAATGTCTTCTCGATAGTCATGTCGGTTTAAAAAAGAAAAACAAACAAAACTTAGCCTACAATCTAACTCCAATTTGTACATAAATACTGTACAAAGTATTTCTTGCATAGCGTAACACATACTGAATTCCCAGGTACACAGTACCATGTAAATTGAAGGAAATTGAGGGAAATTGAGGGAAGAATTATACTCTTTTTTTTTTTCAGACTTTACCAAGAGTTCGTCAGTATTTTGGGAACTCACATTGCCAATGGCAATGTGGCTCACGATTTGAACCGCCACTACTACATACCTGCATCAGTCTGCATTGGTACCCATCCCATTCATGGTCGTTCTACATATTTATTAATCTTCATTTCAAAATGTCAAGCATGAAGAAGTGTTCTAGTGTATGTATGCCCAAGCATTAACAAACTGAAATACACACATTCTTCTACCACGTATGTGCTTAAACATTTACAATTTCAAATACATATATTCTTTAAAAAAAATCATCTTCCTTCAATTTCTTTACATTACAGCTAGGACATTATATTGACTTATTTTTTTAAATGCTGGTGGGTTATATTATCTATGCATTTCAATTCAGCATGATAAAGGTGGCATTTGCAATATAGGTGGACGCTGGTCTGAACCACTAGGTCACCTGGTGACAACTGAATCTCACACACCAAGCCAAAGCCCAAAAAGTGATGAGTCAAAGTAGCTGAGGTGGAAAACAAGGGAAGACTCTTCAGCCTACTTTCTCTTCTGATACTAGCATCTAATACCACCCATATGACGTCTGTCCTGTCACAGAAGCTTCTGGATGACAGTATGGAAAAGGCATCACAGCTTTTTAGAAGGCCAGGAGCAATGACAAGGAAGGCAGTGATCTTACCAGGATCAGCCCACTAGAAGAATAAAAACACAAGGGAATGTTGGTTCTTTCCCACCTCACTCCAACTCTAAAGAGAAGGCACGGTGCCTGGGACTGGTCTGGTGAGAGGACATTTTATTAGGCTAAAGTTCCAAAGAACATAACCTGCCTCTCCAAGGACTTGTGTCTTTTGGAAGCCACAGCCTTCCCTCCCTGGGAGCCTGAAGTGAGGCTTGGCCTGGTGCCCATCCCTGCTTAGGAAAAAGCCCAGGCACTGGGCTCTGACCCTTTCTCCAGATGCCTCTGCTTTCCTGAGGCTGCTTGCTCCTCGGTAAAGACTTGGTCACCTCTCTCTTTGGCTTCCCTAGGTGGAGGAGGCAAGTGGAGCTAATGCCCAGAATGTAATAAAGTATTCCTTTGCGGGCTGCCGCCCTCTGTGCCTATGTTTCCCTCAGGGTCTCAGTTGGTAGGGGTAGTTGGTCACCTCCACATCCCCAACAGTAATTCCTACTCCTTCTCTCAATTAACCTGATCAAACAGTTATGCCTCTCTTCAAGCCCTTCCCGGGTGGGAAGGTCACTTTGCAATCAAATTGAGAAAAAAAGGATGATAGAAACACTCCCCCGTGGACCTCTACCCGCTGGTACTACCTAGAGTAACAGCAGGAGACCTTGGCCTGCCTCAACCTAAGGACCACACTGGCCCTGCCCTGCCTCAATCTCCCTACTCCCCCATACTCTCCCAGAGGACAAAGGCACTTCCTACAAGTCTCTGTGAGAATGGCTCTTGCTGCATTCTGGGCTTTTTGTTTTATTAATTGTGGAAAAATACACCTACCCTAACCTAAATTGACCACCTTAACCATTTTTAAGTGTATGGTTCAGTAGTGTTAAATATGCTCACACTGTTGTATAACCAATCACTAGAACTCTTTCATTTTGCTGAAAACTGAAACTCTGTACCCATCAAACAACAACTCCCCATTCTTCCCTCCCCCCAGGCCCCGGCAACTATCATTCTATTTTCTATCTCTATAAATTTGACTACTCTAGATACCTCATACTTGTATTAAGTGGAATCATACAGTATTTGTCTTTTTGTGTCTGCCTTATTTCATTTAGCATAATGTCCTCAAGGTTCATCCACGATGTCACACACATCAGAATTGCCTTCATTTTTAAGAACGAATAATATTCCATTTTATGTATACACCACATTTTCTTTATCTATTCATCTGTCAATGGACAGTTGGGCTATTGCCACCTTTTGGATTTTGTGAATAGTGCTGCTAAAAATATGGGTGTGCAAATCTTTTTGAGACACAGCTTTCAGTTTTGGGGGGGCATATACCTAGAAGTGAGATAGCTAGATCATATGGTAATTCTATTTTTAACTTTTTAAGGAACTGCCATACTGTTTTTCATAGTGGTTGCACCATTTTACATTCCCACTAACAATGTGGAAGGGTTCCAATTTCTTCACATTCTCACCAACACCTGTAATTTGTGTTCCAGGTCTTACATTTATCATTCTTTATTCCATGAAATAGAATTAAAAAACAGCTTAATTTTAAATGAAATTTGCCTATTTTCAAAGCAAAAATATGGCAAAGAATTATGGCTAACACTTAATTAGCCCACAGTATGTGTGTGGCAGTTTACATGGAGTATCAGTTAATTATCACACCTGAAAGATGAAAAGAGAGATGAAGTGATTACCTTAAGGCAACACAGTTAGTGGTGAAGATGGATTTAAATCCCGGATTTCCGAGCCCATGTTTCTAACCATCTCACTATATTTCTTCTTTATGGATATTTCCTTACCTCAGCTGCAGTAAATTTTTCCCTTGGCCCAGCTGTAATCCACAGTTTCACCCCAATTAGCTTCTCAGATGTGATTTCGTCTTTTAAGCTAGAAATATGATTTTAAAAGCAAATGTTAGATCCATAATTCAAACCAATTTATGAATTATTTTAGCCTCTCTACTATAAGGAACCAGAGGCCACAGCAGCCAAGAGATGAAGGGACTTGGAGGTAGCTGGTCCTGCCTCTCTCCCAAAGTGAAAATCCCCTCTACAGGCCTGCCCCAGCGTCATCCGGCCTCTGTTCAAACAATTCCAGTAAGCCAAGGTGTTCAGATTAAATCAGGCTAAAGAACAAAGAAGTCCTAAACTACTAATTCAATCAGCTCTACCATTAGCTTGTGTATGATTACATATCCCCACCCATTAAAAAAAAAATACATGCACATATACATAAAGACATATATTCTCATTTAATCCTTGTTTTTCATTTTCCTAAAGTACTGACCCAAGTTAAAATATGGAGAAAGCCTCTAAGATCTTAAAAAACTGTATGTATATAATTAGAATAATTTTTTGGTTTGTGCTTTGGAGGACAACTTCATAATATGCTGACTGCCTATTTCGAAAGAGATGTTTTAATAATAATTTACTTAATTCTGAACAATCTTTAAATTGAGCTCCTCCCACCTAAACAATCTATGTTACATAATAAAATAAAGATTTTTCAGTTTTCCCAGCAGGCTATTGTTATCACTTAGAAGGGAAAACAATACACACTGTCATAGTCACCTCTGAATCTTCCAATTACTCCGAAGTTTTTTCTGCATGGATTTATAGCCATTGTTGGTGGTAAACAGCTCCTTTTTGTATGCATTAAATAGAATGGTACTCCGAAGCTCTTTCTCCATGGTTACCTTATAGAAGAAAGATGAGATCAGAAAAACAATAAACAATATTCCAAAAGAAAGACTCCAAAAGGAATAAATAGTTGCCTTTCATTTTTAATTTATCAAGAAAGGGTATACAACTGCAACCTATCTAAGAAACCCCTACAATTCTCAAAGGTTGAGAGTAAAATGCAAAATCGTGGCTGCAGAAACCAAAGCCAAACCAAACCCTGCCCAACCTCAGCTTTTGCTTTCAGTCTCTTGCCCCGGCCCTACACTAGGCTATACACCCAAGGCCCTGCCCCACAATCACCCTACTCTTGTGCCCCGAGACCGTTTCCCACCTGACTCCTCACTGCTAACTATTGCTAAGTGTGGGGTATAGTCTCCCAGATTCTTTTTATATACATATAAACTTACAGTTTTATTTTATGAAATAGGATCTTACTACATGCACTATTCTGCAACACACTTTTTTCACCTAACCTTCAATATTTGACATCTTTCCATGTCAGTACCTATGGTTCTACCACATTCTTTTGAATAGGTGCACAGTATTGCATTTTATGCATGTACCATAATTTATTTAACCAGTCATATTAACATCTTTTTTCAAATTTTTTGCTAGTGAAACAATACTAAAATAATCATTGTGGAACATGATGCCTTTGTGCACTTTGCATATTTGCAGAATAAATTCCTACCTGTTGAATGGTTGAGTAAACCATTTCCAAATTGCCCTCCAAAAAATTGTACTAATTTATACATCCACTAACACTAGTACATTTCTGTTTCCACACAATCCTATCTATTTCTAATCTCTCTCATCTTTGCCAATAAGTTTTAATAAGTTTTTAAAAATCCTCACTATTGTTTTAATTTGCCCTTTGAAATTAGTGAGATGAGCATTGAATTTCTTCTGATTTTGTTGTCCATGTACTCTACTCATTTTTCTATTGGGTTTCATATTTTTCTAATTGATCATTAAACAAACATTTTCACGAGTTTATTTGTCTCCAGACTTGGCTTCTGGTAGCTTTTTTGGTTTGGTTTGGTTGAATTTTACAGACCACATAGATTATTAATTTTATAAAGTCATGAGTATTAATCTTTTCCTTTCTGGCTTCCGGATTGCATGACACATTAAGAAGAGCTTTTGTCATGCTAAGATTATAAATATACCCAGCAATGCTTTCTTTCAGTACTTTCACAATGTAATTTTTTAACATTTAAATTTTGGTCCATTTGGATTTATTTTGGTGCTCAAATTAGGCTTCAGTATTTTCTAAATTACTAGAAAGCTGCCCGACACCAATCCAACTTTTCAAGGCTAATTGAAACACAGTATCACCTTGACTATATAATAAGTCCCTATATATATCTTGGTCTTATTCTGATTTCTATTATGTTCTATCTGCCTGTAAGTTCCATACTAATTTAATTGCTATACTTTTATGTTATAATATCTGGTGGTGCTAGAGAGCTAACTCCCCTTATTACCTTTAATTTTTAGAATTTTCCTGGCTACTTTCACATACTTATTCTTTTTTATGAACTTTAAAAATCATTTTGTCTGGTTGAAAAAAAATCCTCCCAATGATCCCATCACTTGACACAGCTATCTTCCTATGTTTTATTCCATCCATGTGCACACTTGTTTTCACATTGTGTACATACTATATTGTCTTCTGCTTTCTCCAGTTTCCTAAAAGTCTTCACGATTAGGTTAGCGATTGTGTGATCTATTACATGGTTATGCCGTAATGAACTCAACCACTCTTCATGGGCATCTTTTCAACTTTTTGCTATCATACATAGTACGGGAATTTATATATTTCTGCTTTGCCACTAATTATTTTTGCCAAACGACAGATTCCTAGGAGCAGGAAAAGGGAAGAAACTCCTTTTGTCATTCTATGTCTCTCAAAGGGAGAGCCCTAAAGCTACATTTCCGGTCAACAGCTTATTATAGCTCAGTCCCTGGTATGAACAGCAGATCTGGGTTCCTGCACTGTCAGAATTACTCAGAAATGAGTTTCCTTAAGGATAGAGAAGAACTTAAAAACAATAAAAATAACCAACATTTGGGTAGCGCTGTCCATCCATTCTCTCAATTTCTTTTCAATTACATTACCAGTCAAATCAGTATTTTCCCAGTCGAGTGGAGGAACCACCAAGGATCGCAGCAATGACAGAACAGAGACCCAGACCTTACTACTCCTCGTCCAGTGCTCTTCATACTCAGCAGGACAACTAAAAACCCGTGCAGTCTGAAGCGGCGGAGACTGGAGCCCAGCCAGAGGGCCGGGATCCCGGCCTACACCCGCGCCCCTAATTTACTTTACCCCTGTGGACCTCGGATTTTCCAGAAGACTGGCCCAGCGGCCTTGAGAAGTGCGGCGAGGCCCTCACCAGCTCCCAGGCTGCCCCAACGCCCCGGCCGGCCCATCAGTTGGAGCCCTTCTTACCTGAGGCCCAGTGACCACCATCTTCACCTGACACCGCCCAGCATCCCGCTGCCAGGTATCCAAGGCCGCTTAGCAACGGCGGAGGTCCGGCGCGCTGGGAAGGCGTGGCCCGGGGCGTGGCGCTACCTCTGGAGCGACGTGATGACGACGCAGCGGAAGGCGCCGGTACGTCGCGGGCGCCAGAAGTAGTGGGTAGGGGGCGGGGCTAATGTGGGACTGTACCATTACTTTGGATGAGGGGTAAATCCAAACACAACGAGAACGAACTTTTCGCCAAAAGTAAACCCAGTTAATTTTGTTCCTTAATATCAATTATTATTAAAGGCTGATAAAAATGGTAGGCCCCCATGGGCCCAAGCTTCGCTCCACCCTGAGGGAGGAGAATAGTGAACGCTTCCGGCGGGGGGAGGGACTCCCCAGGGCGCAGGCGCAGAGCAGGGGGCGGGGTTGGACCCTTAGGAACGGTAGGGCTCGGGCTGGTACAAAGAGCTGTCTGGCGGCGAACGCGCGAGCTGGGAGGGCTGGGAGGCCAGGGAAGACTTCCCGCGAGAACGTGGGCAGGTTTAGTGGCGAGAATGGTGACAGAAAATAGTTCTTTCCCTTTTATAAACCCCGCATCTTCGAGCTCCATAGTGCCAGGCACCGGGGAATGTGGCCGTGAACCCGCCGCCCTCTAGGCGTCTTCGCGCGGGGAGTTAGACCTTGGCCAGCCAGATCCTGCAGAAATGTAAAAATATAAACTGTATTAGGGAGTTGTGAGGGGCCCGAGCTGATCAAAAAGGAGCCCCCGTTGAGCAGAGATCTGAAAGAAAAGTATTCATTAAGGCAAGGGCTGGGGAGGGGCGTTTCTGGCAGAAGGAACTGCTTGTGCAAAAGAGCCACCACCACATACAGGTTGCCCTGCCATCGCCTTGCAAATGGAAAATCAGATGCCTGCAACCACAAACAGGCCACCCTGCCCCCCAGGGGAGGGCTCTGTGCCTGCCCTGAGAGGGCTGTGGATTCGTGCACAACGCTGCAGCAGCCTGGAAGACTCAAACCGATGAGTGCGGAGACTTCTGACAGTTTTGATTTACATTTATGTTTGTCTTCAAAGAGTACAGAGTAGTAGGAGTTTGGGATATTAAAGTACACACACAATTGGTGTTACCTTTTCACAATACTGTCCCTGCAAATTTAAAAAGTGGAGAAGAGGGTGATCGAGAATTCTCTTTGGGGGGATACTGTATTTTGGTACAAAATTGGGTGAATACAGTCTGTATTTAGGGTAAAAATGGAAGTGATATATTTCCACTGGAGAGAGAGGAGGCTGTTCCACTTGAGGGTTGGGACAAGTCTTGGGAATTTTCTGCCTGTTGTGCAATCAGTATTTGCTAAAGCATCTGCCTACAGCATTTCTCCCACTGTTGGAGGTTGTAGAAAGAGCATGAGTTTTAGAATCAGCTGCCACCACGTTCACCTCACCAAGATCAGCTGTGCCAAGTTCAGCTCCTGGCTGTGCCCTGTGCCCAGTTGGGTGACCTTGGGCAAATTGCTTAATCTCTGAGCAAATGTTTCCTATCTGCAAAGTGAGGTTAATAATTTCTAAGTGCTGGCTTATAGTGAGGATTGTAGATGATGCATATAAAACTTGGAATGTGCTCAATAAACATAGGTATAGCATGAGCAATTCAATAGCCGGGTTTTTCATTTGTATTTTTTATCCTGGTGAAAAATTGTGTGATTTTACAATCTTAGAATAGATAGAACCATTACATGTTTCACAACCCATAGCTGATTGTGTACTTTTGAGAGTACTATCATGTGTCCGACAATTACACTCTTTTGTTTTTTGCTTTGGGAAGTTGGGGGGATTTTGACCTCTCCCTCATCTTGTTCCACATTAGCAATTAACAAGTGCTATTAAGATGGAAATCAGAGTGTTTCTTTCAGAGTTCTCAGCACATGTCAAAGCTTAACATTACTTCTTCTTGACCCAGCTTTGATCTCCAGTAGGTCAGTGTCATTGGTGTTTTTTCTATGGTCTTCCAGATTTGTCCCTGATAATTGCTGGGGCAGGGGACTAGGTGGACAAAAATGGAAGGGAAAGAGTGGGACTGAGTTAAGAGGAAAAGGCAATAAAATCACCAGCACACACTGATCCAAAGAAAGTTCCTCTCCTTGTCCCCAAACCAAAAAGCTAATAAGACCACCCTGAAGTAGGAACCACAGGATCGTGAAAAACCACTGAAGGAAGCATGATCCATCCCACAAGTGCAGGGTGTCTTGAATTCATGAGGTGTTATATGCTCACTTTCTGTCCAATTGGAATTACCTTTAGAAATGACTAATCTTAAACATACAGAGCTCCATGGGTGGCCAGGAAGCTCTGGTCACCAAGTCTGCAGCAGCCTCCAGCTCTGTCCAAGGCTGGAGCTCCCCGTGTGAGGAGGAGCACAGCATGAACTTGGCAGCCAGGCTCAGACCATGAACAGCATCCAGTTGAATGGCTCCTCTTCAAGACCCCATTTCTCACACCTCGCTTGATCCAACCAGTTCTTGACTTGCCTCTCATCAGAGATTTTGACAGTCATTCTGCTTGGACCTAACACCCACAGTCAGGGGCAGACCAGCACAAAAGTTCAATGTGAGAGTCAAATATGGCTCCAAGTCCCAGCTCTGGCCCTTATTAGCTATGTGACCTTCAGGCAAGGAACAACTTCTCTGACCCTGTTTCTTCACTGGTAAAAAGGGGATAGTAATAATTCCTATATTAGGGTTATTTGGATGAAAATTAGTAACAGACATTTAAAAGTCTAGCACAGAAACTGGCCAAGCATAAGCAGGCGACCCAAAACTGACTTTGCCAATTAAGCAAAAAAGGAGTGTGTTAAAAGGATCAGAAGTTCTTGACATCATCGGGAAAGTTGGAGAGCAAGACTTGAGGCTTCCAGGAATGACACTGCCATGCTGGTCTGATGAGGAAACTGCTGCTGTTGCTGAAGCTAAGTACCAATTGCTACAATTTGCATTGTTGCTATTTCTACACCAGAAACTCAGTTTTGTGGGTACTTACCACAATTAACACATGAAACAGAGCTCCTGGTCCCTTTCCTGAGTCAAAGACTGGCACAGGTGCATCCCTGGGCCACATGCATGGCCCTAGCTTAGGGAAGGCTGGGAAAGTCAGTATCTAGCATTTTCAGCTACTCTAAATGGAGGTAGTTATTGCCCTTCATGAAGGCTCATAAAGTAGGGGACTCCCTGAATATAGGAAGGGGTTCAGATACGAGGCAGCCAACCCAAAACAAATGTCTAATACTACCCATAACAAAGGAAGACACCATCAATATGCAGATGTTGGCTAATACCCTATAAGCTTGTTATATCTCTGACGTTTTATACATTGAGATCAAAATCCAAACACTAAGAGGTCTTCTGGTAAAGAGTGCTGGTTGCCGATCCAGCATTCTCCCTTTCTCCCTTGGTGTCAGAACCCCTTTGATATTGGGGTAGTCATGTGCCCAGCTAGTGAGCCACACAGCCCAGCCTCCAATCTAGGCAAGGTGTGTGCTTAGTGAGATGTAAGCAGAAGTCATTGGAGGGACTTCTGGGAAAGCTTTTAAAAGTACCATTTTGCTCTTCCCCCTTCCTCCTTTTTCCCTGCCCAGAACACAAAAGTGGTGGCTAGAGCTCTAGTAACCATCTTGTGATAATGTAGCAACCCTAATATTGGAAGCCATTGCTTCTGAGTATCTGATGACCTGTCATACTAGCCCTGGACCACCTAACACTATTCTTTTATGTGATGGAAAAAAATGAACTTGTTTCTCATTCAAGTCATTGTTACTTGCATCTCTGTTCCTAGTAGCTGATGGTAATTCCTTACTAATACCAGCTGGCCTCAGTGGTTTCACAGGTGCTTCTCTTCTAGCAATCCAAGTGGTCGTCATCCTCCTGCACATAAGAAAATCCCAGGAATGCACTTGAGGCCCCAGAGCTGCTGGCCACAGTGTCAGGGGTGCAGCCAATGGACTTCGACACAGCTTCCTGGGTGAACTCTGGGTCAAAGTTTTTCAGGTCAGCAGGTCCTGCCTGTCAATAGAAACCAACGATGAGAAGGGTCAGAGTTGCCAAAAGAGCACAAAGCCTCAGAGAGGGATGTCAGGCCTCTCCTCTGAGTGCCTCCTAGTCATCCATACTTGACTGTCACTTTCTATGCATTTACATTAGTCATTTTATTCCACGTGGTCGATTCCTGGCATCCCTTCTTACTCCACACCAATCTTTAGACAAGTCAGCTAGTCAACATATACTTACTGAATGCCCACCAGGTACTGTTCATGGCACTCCCTGCTTTCGTGAAGCTTACACTACGTAGGGGATGGGGGATTGATAATAAGCATGTATACAAGTAGAGAATTTAGGGTGTTGCTAGGTCCTGTGAAGCGGGTAACACAGGGCAATGTGGTAGGGAGTGCCCAGGGCTGCTTTCACTGTTTTGGAGGAAGACCTGTGTGGGGGATTGCAAAAATCACAGATTCTCCATTTTCCATCCAGAGGTGGAGTCTGTTTCTCCATCCCTTTAATATTGGCTAGCCATGTGACTAGCTTAGGTCAGTGGGACATTCCCAAATGTGAGGCAAGTAGAGGCTTGAAAAATGCACACTAGGAGTTGTCTCTTGCAGTACTTGGAACCCTGAGGCCACCATGTGAATGAACCCAGACTAGCCTGCTGCGGTGTGAGAGGCCTCATGAAGAAGAACTCGGTTGCCCTGGCTGTCTGCCAACTCCCCAACACAAGAATGAGGCAATTCTAGATCAGCAGCAGCTGCTGTCCCACTAGCTGACTACAGGCATGAGAGAGCTCTGCGGAGACCAGCTGGCCTGGTCCCAGCTAAAAAAACACATAGAATCTGAATAAAATAAAAGACTGTAGTTCTAAGCCCCCTAGTTTTGAGGTGACTTGTTATACAGCAAGAGCTAATCAATACAGTTTCTCTCTGGAGGAGGCACAGATTGCGGAGATGATGCCACCTAGGTTTTATGACATAAGCAGGTGAGCCAGTGGAAGGGTCTGCAAATACGCTTTAGTCTTGGGCTGTGGAACCAAATAGACTGCGCTTTCAAGCTTCTCAAAAAGGCCACAGGGCATGGTGGTCCCAGCCGAAGGCTCACAGTTCTAAGACCAGATTGTGAATCTTGGCCCTGGCCCTTGACCTTGTTAGTTGTATGGCCCTAGACAAGGCAGGTATGTGCTGTTTTTTCACAAATGAAGAAAATGATGCTAAAGAAACTTACTCAGGATCTCCCAAGTGGTAGGTGGCAGCACTGGGAATCCATCCTCAGCACGTCTCACCCTCAAGTCTGTGCACTGCTGCATTATATTGCATCCCTGCCTAGTATTCTGTGTATTCTTCTCTCTCCAGGATGTATGTTCGACATTCTCTTCACTATCTTTTTAAAATCCCAAGGAAAAAAAAAACTTTTCAGGTGTCTGGCCTGAGTGTATCCTATCTGACAACCGTTGTCACAAATCTAGTGCTCAAAGACGTGTTTATGAGCAGATAAATGCTCGTGAACGTTACGAACACCTGGGTTTTACAAAGGAAAAATGTAAATAGTGAATTCACACTGGCAGTGTTTGGTGCGCAGACTGCTTGGGTGGAGGGGGCTGGATGCTGCTGGACACCGCACCTTACAGGGGGCCTGGACAACCTCACATGTCCACCACAAATGGGGCTCCTTTCATTCCTACTGCTGCTGCTAATTAATGTTTAAAAACTAACCACCATCACCATAAATCAAAAAAATATAAATTAAAACAATGAGATCCCATTTTTTTTCCTTACCAAATTTGCAAGGTAAAAAATAATAGCACCACATGCTGCAGAGGGTGAGTTAGATGAGAACTCTCCAGCAGGCGCCACTGGTGGGAAACGGATTGTTTTCCCTTGCACACACAGTAGACAGGCAGTATGAATCAAGAACCTAAAAACTTTCACATTCTCTGACCTGGCAATTCCCCACCTGGAATCCATCATAAGGAAATGACCAGAACTCTCGGCAAAGATATATACTTAAAGATGTTCATCAGCATGTTATGATAGAGAAAAAAATGGTAACAACCCAAAGTTCACCATTAGGAGCATGGTTGAGTAAATTATGCTACCGACATAAGACTGAAATATTATGCAGCCATTAAAAATGATATTTATAAAGTTTTATATGACATAGGGAAATGATAACAGTTTTTAGTCAAAAAAATAGGGAAGACAGGCACAGTAGTGCACACCTATAGTCCCAGCTACTTGGGAGGCTGAGGTGGAGGATCACTTGAGCTCAGGAGTTCGAGGCTGCAGTGAGCTATGATCATGCCACTGCACTCCAGCCTAGGCAACAGAGCAAGACCCAGTCATTTAAATAAATAAATAAATAAAATTAAAACGTGGGGGGAAGATACACACACACACACATATATAGATAGGTATTATAAAGTATGACCAAACTATGTTAAAAAAAAAAAGACACACATAGGAAAAAGACTAGAAGGGAATATGCCAGTGGTTTCTCTTGGGTAGTGAGATAATAAGCACTTCCCTGATGCTGCTTTAAACCCCTTTGCTTTACACACTTCCTACAAGGAATAAAATATTATTTTTATTATCAGGAAAAAGTCTAAAAATAGAAAAAGATAAAATATCTCTTGGCTCCATCTGGGTGTGCTACGTGACATAGCACTTTAAAAACTGTAAAAGGCCCTGCGGTGAGGGTTATTGGTGCTAAAGATAAAGGGTGGCAGCGAGTCACCCAAGAGCTGAGCTAGCAACCAGGACTTGTGGATTCCAGAACCAGTTCTGCCTCATGCTTACTATGTGGCCTTGGAAAAATCTGTGAGCCTCTTGGCCCTCCAATTTTCCCATCTGTATAAAGAAAGCTGGCCGGCATACCAAGCTCCCGCCAGTCCTGGACACCCAGAATCTAGAATGCCGTGACTTCTTACCACATTTGGGTTGAAGGGTGGAGTTAGCCTCTTGTGGTACAAGTCATCCCAGTTTATGGGGCTGAAGAATACATGATTCTTTATCTCGAGCTGTGGGAAGAAGGTGCTGGTTAGAAGTACCCTCCCCACAGGCGCTCCACCTCCCCCCACATCTGCCAGAGCCCCAACTCTACCAGCAACTGGCTGTCAACTGGAAAGTAACTTGCACTTCTGGCTGGTGTCCTGGGACAGGAGAGCATTCCCCAGCCAGGCCTCTCCCATCATCCAGAATCCAAACCCTTCTCCCCCATAGCATCTGTTTATTCCACAACTATTTACTGAGCATCTTCTCTGAGGTCCTACACCATGCTAGGCTTTGGAGGCCTGTCACTGAGCAAGACAGCAGAACCTGTTCTGTGGGGGGAAAAGAATAGGGGGACTCCCAAGAGGTGCTTGGGGACCCTCCCCCCATTCTGCCTCAGTGCATCTTGAGTCTTCCAGAATGCAAACCAGAGAAATAGACCAAATCAACTCACTAAGGAAGGTTTGAGCAGTAAAGCCCCAAGAAAACCTGCAGATTCCCAGAGACCCAGAATTTAGGACTTGGGCCTGGGCATGATTCACCACTTCTTTCTTAATCAAAATCAATGTTGGCACCAACTTCTTCCCATCACAGCAGGACCTTCCCTCTATCTGTATTTCTCAAAAAATGATTCCCCAACTCCCTGTATCAGAACCCCCAGTGGGCTGGTTAAAAAGCCAGATCTGAAAATAGAATAATAGACATTGGAGACTCGGAGGGGTGGGGGGGGTTGAGGGATAAGAAATTACTGAATGGGTACAATGTACACTATTTGGGTGATGGCTACACTAAAAGCCCAGACGAGGGCCGGGTGCTATGGCTTACGCCTATAATCCCAGCACTTTGGGAGGCTGAAGCAGGGAGAATCACTTGAGGCCAGAAGTTCAAGACCGGCCTGGGCAACACAGTATGACCTCGTCTCTACAAAATATAAAAATAAATAAATAAAATCCCAGACTTCACCACTACGCAATACTTCCATGTAACAAAACTGCACTTGTGTCCCTAAATCTACATTTTTTTTTAAAAGCCAGATCCAAAATATCTCCAGAAGAATTCCCAAGAAATTAGTAACACTGGTTGCCTCTGAATTGAGGAACTGGGTGGCTGGAGGGACTTTTTCTGTATATTCCTTTGTACCCTTTGAATTTTGGTCTATGTGAATGTATATAACCTATTTTTAAAGTCACACATGTTTTTTAAGATGCAAACCTCAACTTGGAAGGAGGAAACCTATCTTCATGGAAGCCCCTGTTCTTTAAGCTGGCCAGGGATAGGTAGGCAAATGCCCTAAATATTACACTTCACAGTATGTGGCATGTAGGGCTTTTGGGACAAACACTTAACAAGCACTTACTGTGTGCTTGGCACTGGTCTAGGTGCTTGCATTTGTTAATTCATTTAATCTTCATAAGAGCTATAAATTAGGTGCTCTTATTATAGATGGGGAAACTGAGGTTCACAGAGAGAAATTAAGCAATATGTCCAAGGTTCTGCAACTAGAAAGTGGTGGAGGAGGGTGTGAACCCAGGTAGTCTGCCTCATAATCCATTCATCTGAACCACTATGATGCTAGAAAAGAAAACAAATTTCTAGGGAAAAAACGTACTGTGGCCTTGTTTTTATAAATCCAAATTATCTTGTGTTGAGTAAAGAAAGCAAGATTTTTTTTCCTTCCCTTTCACAGGTGTTGATGTAAGATTATTTTTAAATTACTACTTTAAGTACTTTAAAAGTATAATGAATTTGTTAAGGGAACAGACTATGAATTATTTCTCTATATCCCAGGTATCCAGCCTAGGTCTGGCAAGGAAGAACTGCTCAGAAATTTGTAAACAGCAAGTCTAGTCCACTCTCTGCACAGAAGCTAGAGCTTCTAAAAACTTAAATTGGGTCATGCCACTTCTCTGCTCAGAATCCCCTGAAGCTTACCACTCTCCTCATTCCCACCACAGGACTTTTGCATGTGCTGCGCCCTGTGTCTGGGGTGCCTTTGCCCAGCTCTCTGCATGACTGGCTCCTTCATCCTTCAAGCCTCAGCTTAACTGTCACCTCCTCAGAGAGGACCTCCCTGACCATGCTAGTGTGAATTTGTCCCCCTCCTATCATTGTCTATCTCAGCTCATTGTTCATTTCCTTCCTGACACTTGTCACACTTTCTGATAATGGTATACAATGTTTGTTTTTGTCATCTCCCATCCCCAAACTTAATAGGGGCAGAGACCCAGTCTATTGAATCCCTAACACCAAGCTCAACAACCCACACATGGTAGGTGCTCACTAAATATTGACTGACCAAGAGAACTAGACTAAAGAAAGTAGTCAGCCAGCAGCAGCAGTGAATTTCCAAATGAAATAGTTAGCAGCGCCTGGTTTTAAAGGGCAGTAGGACACATGTTAAGGTGCTTCCGAGCTGCCTCTACAGGAAACTAAGACCCGCAAGAGGGGCCAGTGCTGTGCTGGCAGGTCACCTACGAAGTCTGCTTTGGAGCCCAGCCGCTGCCTCTGGTCCTTGTGGAGAAGGCCTTGCAAGAGGTCACTGGCAGCCACTGTCCGGCCCCCAGGGATCTGTAGCGGCTGGTGCAGAATGTTCTCATACATCTGGGACACATCTCGGCTGTAGAAGGGCGGCTGGTAAGAGAAAGAGAAAAAGAGAGAGAGAGAGAGAGTGAGCAGCTGGAGGATCACCCATGCAAAAGTGGGCACAGGCTCAGGGAGACCTGGAGCCAGCTGGGCAGCTGGGAGGATTCCTCCCGTCTTGTGCCATGGCTCATGTGGTAGACAAGAGAGACAGGACCTTCAGGCTTCCAGCACAGTGGAGAGGGTTGCTGGGAAGGCCAGAAGTCTCTGCCCACCAGGGTGAGGCTTGTGGACTTCCCAGGAGCATTCCCTGGCCTGCCTGCCTCTCTCTCCCTGTCTGTCTGTCTGTCTGTCTGTCTCTCTCTCCATGTAATTGCTCTGAGCCTTGTCTTCTCATCTGAAAAATCTCAGCCTCTCTTGGAAGATGGTTATGAGGCTGGGATGAAATGGTGAAGGTTAGAGTGCCAACTTTGCCAAGTGTGAAGTTGGTGCTCAAGCTGCATTAAGAGAGATGGGCCAGGGTCGCTCTGCATATTCAGTTGCTTCCACGCACACAGCTGGGAGAGAGCCAGGCCCCCATCTGTGTGCAGGGTCCAGTTCTCTTTCTTGCCGCTCTTCCTCCCACTCCTCTGCCAGCTGTTCCTTCTCCTGATTCCCCCCAGCCTGCTCCTTCATATGCACCAGGTTATGTGGGTGAAACCACCCAGAGTAAAGCGGTGTGGCCTGGGGCAAGTTGACACACGCCTCCATCTAAGCAGGCAGCCCGGGGTTGGGTTGAGGGGTTGGTGCCACAATTTATTGGGACATGACCTCTCTTGGCCTCAGTTTCCCTCTCAGTAAAATAAAAATGACTCCATGTCCTGCAGTGTCAACCTCTAAAGGCTATTTTGAAGCACCCAAGGTGAGACAGTGTGTTATAAACTGTAAAGTGCTAAACTAACATTATTGAAAAGATATACATAATCCTCATATTCACCTTGGCATCATCTTTTTTAGCCTGGAATGAAGAGATGGCTTGTTCGGTTCCCTGAGCAGAGCTGTGTAGACCACATGTGGGAGACACTCACCCCTAGATCACCCCAGAGCCAGATGTCCCTTGCAGATGGCTAAATTGCACTCACCAGGCCGTGTAGCATCTCGTAGAGGACTGCCCCCAAGCACCACCAGTCCACTGCCCGGTCATAAGGCTCTTTACGAAGCACTTCAGGAGCCAAGTACTATTAGAAGGAAACACACTTGTATGGAGTAAGTTGTTCAGCCTCAGTTGCCCCATCTGTAAACAAGGCACTTGGAGGAAGATCGGGGAGGGCTGATCCTGCTGTGATATCCCTATGACTGTGCACGTGTTCATTCAGCATCCATTTGTGCAGGGCCCTTTGCTATGTGTTGGGGATGTGGAAGAGGTCAGGCAGGACTGCCCCGACCAATTGTCCATGTTGTGAACCACACAAAAGTACAGCTGAAGGGGTAAAGGGGCCTGCAATCCTAGCTGTGATCTAGGATCACTGAACTATAACCCTAGTTCAGAGGTCTGTCTGGCAACTTATTTTTGTTTAAAGAGGTGCTTTTTCTAATTAGTCTGCCCAGAGGAGGTGCCTTTTTCTGATTGCACAAAGGCATCTGATGGCCTATCAGTGTCCTGGGTGCAGGAAAGCCCTGGGAGTAATCGCAGTGCAGCAGGGAGACTGATGGACAAAATGTAAGTAAATGTGGCTCACATTGGTGCTGGAAACCTTAGTGACAGAGGACAGGGTCAGGAAAGAGGAGGTGACCCCTGTGCTCATACTGACAGATGGATGCATACCATGCGTCTATGCCCTGCACCAGGAGAGAACCTGAGGCAGAGCTTTGATTCCTGCCAAAAAAAGGGCTTGATGACCTCTTAGCCTGGTGTCTCTGCCCTTGGGAGAGGGGTCTCAGCAACAGGCAAAGCCACCCTGAGAGATTGTGTGGGTCTGGGGAACAGCAGTCACATAGCCCTGAGCCCTAGTTAGTGTGTGGTCTCAGGCAGGTCATTTAACCTTCCAGAACCTTGGTTTCCTCATCCATGAAATGGGGATGCAGAATCCCTCCTGGGGTCTGTTTTAAGATTTGTGCTAACATAGGTGAAAGTCCTCAGACAATGGGAGCAACCTTTGTCTGTGCTCCCTGGCACCACAGCAGTGGCTGAGTCATGAAAAAGGTGACGTGTTAGGGCCACGTGTCTCCTACACAAGCCTGGGTTCCACATCCTTTGTTCCCCACCCCTAGCAGCATCCAGGAAAGGGATGGTTGGGCTGTCAGGCAATGGGGGGCCAGCTTTACCCAGCAAACACCTCCTCTTCCCCATATACAAACACAGACACTGGCTCCTGCTTAGAGGTCCATTGGCTACCCGAGAACCAAATTGAGGAGGCCCATCAGATCCAAGACCCGGCTTTTCAAGCATATGGAGAAAAAGAGGGCAGCTGAAGTCCTGCCCTGTGCCAGGTGGGGAGGAGCTTCCCAGTCTGCAGCCTCAGCCCTCCAACCCCCACCCTGACATCTGTCCAAGCCACTGGGGACCCCTTCAGGTCCAAGATCCAAGATTGGTGGGAGTTGAAGGAAAGGTTTTAACTCCAGGGCTACAGGGAGGCCTTGGCAGGACAGGCAGAAATGTGAATTACTGCTGAGACCTACAAATTTTAACCCTCTAGGCCCTTGGCGGCTGGAAAAAGGAGGTGGACCTGTGTTTTGCACTTGCATGCCCTGATCTTAACTCTCAGGCCAGGCCCTTCTGTTGCACATGGACTTTACCCTGTAGGGCAGTGCTGTCTAATATAGCAGCCACTAGGCACACATGGCTATCAAACACTTAAAATGTGGCTGGTCCAAATCGAGATGGGCTGTAAGTGTAAAATTATGCCAGATTTCAAAGACTTAGTTAGAAAAGAAAGAATAAAATATTTCAACAATTTTTATATGATTATATGTTGAAATGAAAGTATTTTGGATATATTGGGTTAATAAAATATATCATTAAAATTAATTTCACCTGTTATGTTTTACTTTTTAATTTATTTATTTTTTTAGAGATGGGGTCTCACTCTGTCACCCAGGCTGAAGTGCAGCCTTGAACTCCTGGGCTTAAGCCATCCTCCCACCTCAGTCTCCAGAGTAGCTGGGACTACAGGGCACATGCCACCATGCCTGGCTAATTTTTAAATTTGTTTTAGAGTCAGGGTCTTGCTATGTTGCTCAGGCTGGTCTCAAACTCCTGGTCTCAAGTGATCCTCATACCTTGGCCTCCCAAAGTGCTGGGGTTACAGGCACGAGCCACCTCGCCTGTCTTTTTTATTGTTTAAATGCAGCTGCTGGAAAATTTTAAATTGTGTATGTGGCTTGCATTTCTGTTTCTGTTTTCTGCTGGACAGCACTGCTGTGGAGCTTCACTGGCAGCTAGCTGGCCAGGTCTCGGCAGCCCTAGGGCTGATGTCCTTATGAACAGATGAGGAAACCTAGGCTCTGTGCACAGCCAGCTCAGGGGAAGTGCTTGGGTCAAGAGAGTGAGTCCCCTCAGCTGTAACCTGTTGGCTGTAATCAGGAACTGTAGCCTCGACCACTCTGACCTGCCTTCTCCTGGGATGCTTATGCTTACCTCAGGGGTGCCACAGAATGTGGACGTGGTCTCCTCGGGCTCGACACCTTCCTTGCAGAGGCCGAAATCCGTCAGCACCACATGTCCCTGAGGACAAGGGTGGGCAGGGACAAGAGGGTGGTCTAAGCCAAGGGTATGGCCAGGCCTAACCCCAAAGACCAGATGCCACACTCCAGGGCAGCAGCTGTGGGATCTGATGCCCAGGCACAGGCTGGAGGCTCCACTCAGACCCAGGGCTGGTGGGGCATCA
The DNA here is from genome assembly GCA_023783475.1 of Daubentonia madagascariensis. Taxonomy (NCBI): domain Eukaryota; kingdom Metazoa; phylum Chordata; class Mammalia; order Primates; family Daubentoniidae; genus Daubentonia; species Daubentonia madagascariensis. Next base: position 25,953,714 of record JAKFHU010002136.1, on the reverse strand, counting down.
CAGGGAACATAACATTTCACTGTCTGCTCCCCACTCATCATAGTCTCAGACACACCCCTACAACAGTGGCAACTCCAGAATGTCCTTGCTGGACAGGAACCCCCTTAACAGAGGGCTGGGGACTCAGAAAGCAACCACACCTTGTGGCAGCCGGGCAGGAAGGTGGAGTGAATGCATACCACCCGGCTCTGCCCAGATCTGTTCTTCTGAAGCTGCCATCCCATCCCCTGCTGCTAGGACACTGCCTTCACCCAAAGTCGTGCTCCCTCCCCAGGGGCAATCCACATCCAGGGACATCGATGCAGGGGCATGAAGACCCAGCCTCTTTGCCTCAGTGTGGGACAGTCCTAAGAAGCCATCTCAGCTCAGGCCTTTTCCACCCCAGTAAGGTCAGATGAGGCCTCACTTGCGACCATGATGCAGGTGAGCTTACTCCTCTATTCCATTCTGTTTTCTTCACCCCTTTAAAGGTATTTTATCTCTTAAGAGTGTTCCCTAATTAACCTTCTGCTTTCACCTTGACATCTCAGGGTCCGTTTCCAGGGAATCCAGTCTAAGATGAAATCCACTAGGTCCACCTGGCTCTGCCCCTGCCCCATTCAGACCTCGCATACACACGTGTGCACATACATATACACATCCACAGTCTCATGTGCACACAATACACATACACATGTGTGTACACGTGCATGGGCACACATGCACACACATACTTGAATGTATCCTCTACCCAGATGCATGCGTGTACAATGCACATACACTCATGTGTACAGACTCATGGTCAGCACACATGTGCAGCCATGTCCATGCACATACCAACCTGGCCGTCTAGGAGAATGTTCTCTGGTTTCAGGTCCCTGCAGAAAATAAGAGAAGAGAGCCCTGTGGTGTCTCAGCCGTTTAGCGAGGAGAGTTGGAGACTCGGAGTCCTAGCAGGAGGACCATTCATGGAGGCTCCCAAGATGCAAAATGAGAGCCCAGGGAGGCTGGGCATCGGGCTGTAGGAAGGAGGAGCCCCCAACTCCATCCCAAACAAATAACCATGTTTACTGGGATTCCGTCAGGGTTTAGGGGTATGCACAAGCCCTGGCTGTTGGAACAAGAAGGGCCTGGGCTTGGCTCTGAGCCGCAGGCATGCCTCACCTGTAGATGATGTTGAGGGAGTGCAGGTAGCCAACGGCGCTGGCCACCTCTGCAGCATAGAAGCGGGCCCGGGGCTCCAGGAACCGGCGCTCCCGCTGCAGGTGGAAGAAGAGCTGGGAGGGAGGAGGCGTGTGAGAAGAGTGTTAGAGTGCGGGGTGGGCGCCCAGGACTCCCCCCCTGTGCAGCTGGCCAAGTCACCCCTCTCTGAGCTGCCATATATTCCTACCAAACAGAGCATGTTGGCCCCACCCCACACCGCAGTCCTGGGCGTCCAAAGTGTCAGCAGAAGAGATTAATTAGCATTGATTAAACACCTATGGTGTTCCACGCTGCAGTCAGGCCCTTTTACATCTCTTAGCTCATTTAATCCTCACAACAACATTTGAGGTACAAATATTATGCCAGTTTCATGGAAGAGGAACTGGCAGGGCTCAGAACGGTTAGGTGGCTTGCCCAGGGTCATGTAGCTTGTAATTGGCAGAGCTGAGATTTGAACCTGGGAGGTTCAGAGAGGTGTTTTTCCTCCAATCCAGGTGACAAAATGATTATAGCTGTCCAACTGAGCCCAGGTTAGGAGTACCCGTGGGCCTATCGCTTTGATCTATTCTTTGGGCGTGGAAAGCACTTCGCTTAGGGATGCAGGACAAAAACTTCCCTCTGGGCATCAGACTGAAAAGCATGAGGTCACACAGGTTAAATCGGGGGTCACAGAGTGGAGCCCCACTAGATTTTGCCATCTTGCCCAGAGAGACAGAGTGAAGTCTAGGAGGGCACCCTGCTTATCCCAACTGGGCTTCTGGGTCACCAGATGGCCTCGGGTCTCTGTTTACCACAGTGACCAGTCAATCCCACCCTATGGCCTGTGGCATAAAATGGGAGCACCTGGAATCCTGACCACAGAGCTCCTCTTAGCATTGACCTTTCCCAGGTATATCAAAGGAAGTCTGTGGGCAGCTTGGGTGAAGGAGCCAAGAAAGCACTATGGCTGGGAGTCCGACAGACCTACATTCAAGTCCTGGCTCCACCAGCTACGGGTTGAGTGGCCTTGAGCAAGTGATTTACTCCCTAAGCCTCCGTTTCTTCAGCTACAAAATGGATCTTTTGTAAGGATAAACTGAGATCATTCCAGAACGTTCACGCAGTGGGCATGTGGTTTGGATAGCTCCCAGCCAAGAGCCGGCCCAGGGAAGCCTCCCTTTGGGCCCACTCACCTCTCCCCCATTGACATAGTCGAGCACAAAGTAGAGCTTTTCAGGCGTCTGGAAGGAGTAGCGCAGGCCCACGAGGAAGGGGTGCCGCACATTCTTCAGAAGCACACTGCGCTCTGCCATGATGTGGCCCTGCTGTGGAGTCACACAGGCAGGGGTCGATGTCACAGCCCCCTACAACGCCTGGCACAGCCCACACAGCATTGCTGGTGGGAGGTGTCATGCCCAGGACTTTCTCATGCCTCTTCTCAAACACCCCTGATAGCTCCCTATTGCCCTCAAGGCTGGGCCCAGGCTCTTTGCCTAATATTCAGGGCTCAGTGCGGTCAGCCTCACCCCCAGCCACGCCATATGGGTGCAGCTCCAGTCCCTGGAGCAAAAAGCAAAAGCAAAGCACATATGATGATGACATAAATGAGACCCAAGGAAAATTTCTGAGGGAAAAGAAACTAGGCATGATCCACATTCACGCCTTTGCTTGTGCTGTTTCCCCTGCTTGGACGTCCCACCCGCTTTTCAGACCACTGGAATCCTACCCTCAAGGCCAGCTGCAAGGCTGCCTTCCTCAGGAAGACCTCCTCTCCCACCCCCACATGCTTTTGTTAACATTAATCTCTCTCTCTCTCCTGAGTCCCCAACGTCACAGTCAATCCTCTCTCTGGGCCTGCTCTGCCCTATTAACGGGGCTGGGTGTTAAAGGGACGCAAGTCAGCTGAGGCATCAAGAAATCCAGGATGGCCCTGGCTTGAAGGGCCTTTGGAGAGTATAAAGCATGACCCAACACTGCACCACAGGTGAGTCTGGCACCTGGAGAGGGCAGAAGACTTGTCCGCTGTGAGGCCCTGTATTTCCTGGGGGAAGGCAGAGGCCGGGGCAGCTCTTCCTGAAGCCCTGCGGGTGAGGTGGCTTAGCCTGGCCTCTTTGAATAGAGTCAGCCTCCTGGGCAACCCCTCTCCCCTGCCCTCCACTGTGACCACCTCTGCACCCAGACTCAGGGACCCCTCAGAGGTGGGACCCATCTTTGGAAGCCTCCCTAGGCTGGGGGTCGAGAAGCAGGAGAGGAAATGCCTGTGCCTTAGCTCTGGTACCTCTTTCTTCTTTAAGATGGATTTTTTCTGCAGCACCTTCACTGCATAAAACGTCCCATCGGACTTGTGCTTGGCCAGTAGGACCTGAACAGAAGCACAAATGCAAGGCCTTGTGGGTGACTTTGGACTTTCCAATGGTATAGGGCCTCCTGCCGACGCTGCTTCCATCTGCAGGTGTGTGGCAGGCAGGGGCTGGAGGAGGCACAGTAGGGGAGACCCGGGCCCCCTACCCTCATCATTCACCTTCCCGTAGTTCCCTTTGCCAATGACTTTGAGAAAGTCGAAGTCTGTGGGCCCAGTGCTGGGGAAAGAGAGAAAAACTCTGATCAGTATTCTCGAGCTCCGGAAACCTGGCACCCAAGAACAAACCCTGGCTTCTTTTTAGCTTTATAGCTGCAAAACCCAAGGAGCCTTCCAGGAGCCACATGCCCTTGCCCCGGAAGAATGCCATGTTCTCCCAGCCAAGAAAGGGCTTGTAAGACTCACTCTTGCCCCAGGGGAATTCACTTTGAAGTTAACAACAGGCAAGGTGGAGGTAAAACCAGACGCCCTGCAGAGAAGGCCTGCATAGAAGGCAGGGATCTAGGGATCTGGGCCCCCAAACCCTGAGAAGGGCCTCAAGGGTGGGAGTTGCTAACAATGCAGACATTTGGGGGGCACTGCAGGCAGCGGGTTCAGTTAGGCAAAGGCGGGGGAATTCGTGGGAGGTAAAGCTGGGGGAGGGTCGGAGGGTCCTGGGCCCAGATGGCAGAGGGTCTTGAACGCTAGACCAGAGAACTTGGTTTCTATTCTCAGGCTAGGGAGCCAGGTATGAGGGGAGCCGGGTAGGAAAGTTGCCTGAGAGACCTGAACTCACTTTGGGTTGGCTGAAGGCCCCAGGTGGATGTTCCCATTGGCCCTGGAGGGCTAAAGACAGTAAAGAAAAGAGTTGATTAAGATCAGCAAGACCCTACTCCCTGGCCCCCTCCCTTTCCCTGGCCCAGGCCCTGATCTCTTCAACAACTCTACTAGGCTTCCTTCCTTCCTTGTTCCTTTCCACTCACCTACCCACCCACCTGCCCACCCATCCACTGTCTTACCTGCTGTGCACAACAGCCTTGGGAGGCTGCTGGCTGTTATGCCAGTTATACGGGTGAGGAGACTCACCCAGAGGGTTGTCCAAGGTCTCACAGGCAACTGGGCTGGGATTAGGACCCAGGTGTCCTCATGACCAATCCCATGATTTTTCTACCCATCTACTTTTTTTTTTACCACCCATATAATTTCAAAAAATTCAGATTCTTTTTAATATAACACTTTTTTTCCCAAGCTTTCTATATGTGAATAAGATATTCGTCACTCTATTTTTTTAAGTTGTTTCTACGAATTTGATGAGACTATCCTTTAACCTAGATCATGAGAAGTATGAAAGAACATCTTGGTTCCTCAAATAAAAGAAGCCCATCTATTTCCTGAAGCCCTTGCTCACATCTCTTCTCTCTTTACCCTGCAAGAGGCCCACACCTGTGTGCTCACAGTGACCCCTGGCAGCCCCCAGTCCTGGTCTGGGACAGCACACAGGGCTGGCCGGTGTCTCTGCAGATCCTCAGTCTTGGTAGGAAGTGAGCCCCCTGGTGATGGGTGGGGGACCAAGAGCCACTCACCTGTGGACTAGGGGTCCCGGCAGGGCTAGAGTCCATTCTGTGGCAGTGATTGGGTGGGCTCTGGGGGCACAGGGAACAGCAGGCATGAAAGAGCTGGTGTTGGGGGTTAGTGTCACCCCTCCAGGGCTTCAGGCCCCACTATCCTCTTGGTCCTCCCCAACCCCTGCACCTGCCGCAGCCTGAGCATCTCCTACCCCAGGGGCCAGCAACCCCTGCATGGATGGGAGCAAGAAGTGACAGCTCCCAGACCCAGCCTCGCTAACCAAACATCTCAGGAGGGATGGAGGGGTGTGGCCCCTCCCAGGCTGAGTCTTTTCAAGAATTGGGGGCATCCAGGGCAGCAAGACCCCCATGAGCTAGGGCAGCCCCAGGAGTCCAGCATGGCCAGGGCTAGAAGGACCCTTGCAGGGCATAAAGTCTGAACCCTTTGCCTCACTTCACAGGTGGGGAGCCCAAGGCCTAGAAAAGGACTTTGCTAGGGCCACATGATTTGTGAGGTGCAGGCTGGGCTTGCCAGACTCCCATACAGGTATGCTGGCAACCCTGAATTACTACAGACAGTCCCAGCTGGTCTCCGTGTTGACTATTATCTCCTTGATGAATGGCAGCTGACCTGGGGGCCTTGGGCCAGAGCCACGGAGAGACCCAAGACTAGCCAGGGTCTATCTGAAGTCAAACAGCAGAGGGTGTGACCAGCTGGTCTGTGCAGCCAGAAGCAGAGTGTCTTCCCTTCCCCTCCCTCCGGTGGAGGAAGCCAGGGTGCCCAGACCCCGGCTCAGATTACTCGGGGTCCCACAGCCTCATCCTGCTTGGAAGGCCAAGGCCAAGAGCAGAGATCTCACCTGAGATCCTGGTTGCTCGCAGGGGCTGCTGGGCACTGTGCATCCCAAGACCACAGGCTTGGCCCACTGCGGGGCCTGGGCTGTAGCCCAGTCTCTCTGGGTAGAGACTGCTCATCTTTACAAAGGGGATCCTAGAGGCACCCCCCCATGTCCTCCTTGGGAACTGAGAAAGTAAAGGAGACAGGAAGGGATCCCCCAGCCCAGGCTGCTCTGAGAGGCCCAGCATTGCCAAGCCCTAAGAAAGCAAGCTGCAGAACTGCCGAATAGGGTATGCAGCCTGGCTCCAGCCAATGCTATCGGTCTGAGCTCCTGCAGACAGCCCACCACACTGCCACACTCTCTCTTGGGCTGACCCCAATGGCCTGCTGCCAGGCCCTGCCCTCCCTGGCCCCGCTTACCTGCACAGCCTGAGAAGCCTCTGAGAGAACCAGCAGTTGGAACTGAGGACAGGCAGTGGACAAGAGAGCCTCTCTGTTTTCCCAACAAGGGCCAAAGTGTCTGTGCCTGGTGCCGGCCTGGCCCCAGCACAGAGCTCGCGGCTCCTGGCAGCAGCGAGGGGACTGGCTGACGTCACGAGGGATCCAGCAGAGCTTAAGATGGGACCGGAGACCTCTGTTCCCCTGGGGACATCATCTCCCCTGGGGGGTGGGGTAGAGAGGGTGGGCAGCAGCCCCAGGAGAGCCCTGGTGACCTTGGGGCTTGTTAGAATGTGTGTGACTGTGCAGGTCAGGGTGTGTGTGTGGCGTGCAGTGTGCATGTACAAGTGTTTTGTGCATAGATGTGTTTTGGTGTGTCTGTCTGGTGTGTCAGTGCGGCTCCATATTTCAGACATTTATGTCAGTGTGTGAATTTGTATAGAAGATTGCATGTATGTGTCAGTGTATGTGCACAGTGACTGTGTGCATCACTGTGTTTCTCAGTGTGTGTAGTATGGATGTGGATGTGTTTCAGTGTGTCTCTGTGTAGTCTATGCCAATGTGTAAATGTGTTTGCGTGTAGTGGGTACATGTGAGTTTGCATGTGGTTGTCTATAAGTGTGTCTTCAGAGGAGTATGGATGTCTATTAATATGTATGTGTGACACTAAAACCACATTGTGTATAGGTATGTCATCATTGTGTCTGTGTTCATATTGGTGTACATCAGCAAATTTCTGTGTGAGTGGGTGTGTGCGCATGTGTAGGAGGCCTGTTTATAAGAAGACATGATCTCTGGGGCCTATGCAGGCCCAGTATAGACAATCTGGGCTGAAGAAGACATCCCAGAGACCTTGGCTATGGCAGCTGAGAGCCCTCCATCGCCCAAGACCTGCAGATGTTTCAGAGGAACCAGGAGCCTGGTGTCTGGCTCAGTTCAGCTGTGTTGGTCTTTGACTGCTGAGCACCTGGCCCTTCAGGGCTTCCCTGCTGGCCCCTGAAGGGCTCTGGCCCAGTCCTCAGGGCAGGCCTGGTTGGCCTACAGCTCTCCTGCTGTGTAAGAAGCAGGGTCCCAGTGGGTACCCTGCCTCATGAAGGCCTTGCTGCCTGGAGCAATCGTTAGAGATTCATGGGGGCCCTTCCTCTCCCCAGGAGCTCTAAGGAGTGGGCAGGTATTCTAGGGAATGAAGGATTTAATGGGCCTAACACAGCCCCTGCCCTTCTGGAACTTTTGGTGTGGCTACACCACTACAGGAGGAGGACCCACGGGGCTGGGGCCAAGGGGGTTGGTCAGGGAGGGAACTGAGCCCAGTGGAATCAGGGGTTCTCTGCAGGCTCTGAAATGCAGGGGACCTGGAGGTGCTGGCCAAAGAACACCCGAGTGAACAATGTCAGAGCCTTCCATCTTTCAACAAAACAGAAATGTTGAAGCAATACACAAACAGCAGGATGTCATGTTGACAAAATACACACCCAGAACAAGGACATTTCAAAAACAAGACCCTGACGGGGCCTTCATTCAGCAGCACTGTTTATAACAGCAAATAATAGTGGTAACAGTGACCTGAATATCCCACCACAGGGCACTTCAGAATACCTGCAGCTGCACCATCCCTCCCTCTTGACCTCACACCGTGTCCAGATACTGTCCCATTCCTCCGTTCCCCTTCTCAGTTAAACTTCTTGAAAGGGTTGTCTGGACTCATCATCTCCACCCCTCTTCCCTTTCTCCTGTGAGCACATTCCAAACAGGCTTTCACGCCAACACTCCAACGCAACTGTGGACCAGCGACCTTCACGTGACAGAGCCAGTGACGCATGTTTCATCCTCGTCTTACTCAGCTTCTCTGAAGGATCTGGCACACTCACTGTACCCACTTGGCTTCAAGAGCCCTGGCTTTCCTTCTAGCTCTCTGACTGCTTCCTCCATCTCTTGTGCTGTGTTATTCTCCTTTTCTAAATCCTTAAACATGGGCCTATCCCAGGGCTTAGTCCTTGCACCTCTATCTACACTTGTCCCCTAATTGATTGCAACCAGTTTAATAGCTTAACCAACTATACTCAACAGTTCCCAAATTTATGTCTCTAGTTCCAATTCACTCCGGAACTCTGGACTTATATATCCAACTGCTTCCTGGACAATTCACCAGTTAGATGTCTAGTGGCATCTTGGTCTTCACACGTTCGAAAGAAAGGTTTTACCTCACATTCCTTCCAGTCTGCCCCAGCCTGCTCCTCCCTCAGTCTTCCAGCTCAGTAACAGCACTACCACCTGCTCAAAAGTTCAAGCCAGCAACTTGGAATTCTTTCTAGAAACCTTGCACCCTCACCCCACCTCCACTCCATCATGAGATCCCACGCATACTATATCCAGGAACCACTCATGCTCACCACCATTGCTGCCGCAGCCACCCTGCCTGGGCTTCCATCGTCACTTGCATGGATTATTGCAGTAGCTTTTTCATTGACTCCCTGCTTCTCTATTTTTTAAAAAAATTGTTTAGAGACAGGATCTCACTATGTTGCACAGGCTGGTCTCAAACTCCTGGGCTCAAGCAATCCTCCTGCTTCAGCCTCCCAAGTAGGCGGGATCACAGGCACCAGCCACTGCACCCAGCCCCCACTCCTGTTTACCCACTACAGTCTTTCTCCACTGAAAGCCAGGGTGAGTCTTTTAAAATGCAAATCACATCATGTGCCTCGGTAGCTCACAAGCTCCAGTGGCTTCCCCATCACACCCAGAACTAAAATCCAAGACTCTACCTTGGTCCACGTGATTCCATATGACCTGGTTACTGTCTCCATCTCCACCTTGGCCTCCATCAGCCCCCTCCTGACTGCCCTTGGCCTCTCTGGCATTCTCTTGCTGTCTTTTAAATACACAAAGTGCCCTCTGGCCTCTGATTCCTTGCACTTCCTTTTCCTTCTGCCTAGAACGCTCTTCCCCAGGCATCTGTATGGCTGGTTTCCACTAATGTCACAGAGGTCTCTGCTTAAACGTCCCCTCTTGGAGAGGCCTGTACTGATTACATGTGACAGGTCATCCCGGTTTGCCTGGGACTTAGGGGTTTCAGTGCTAAAACCGGCACAGTCCTGGGCAAACCAGGATGGGTAGTCACTCTACAATACCAGTCCTGCTCATTCCCTATGCACTTCTTCTGCTTTATATTTTACTTTCTAGCACTTGTCAGTCTCTGATGCCTTTTATACAACTATTTGGTTTTATTTTGTCTCAAACTTGAACATCAGCTCCATGAGGGCTGCTATTGAATTGCCAGCACCTAGCACAGGGCCTGAAATGCAGTAGGTACTCAGTACACATTTGACTAATGAATCAAGAAATGAATTGATAAATTTTGGTACATATATAAATGGAAAATTACACAACCAAAAAACTATATATAAGTCTACATAAATCAAAACAGGAACACATAATATATGTGATACAATGTCAAGCAAAAAAGCAAGTTTCAAAATGGTAGGTGTACTAGGAATGCCAATTCTGTAAAAGAAAAAAAAAGACACGCATGCACATATACATTTGTGTGTATAGCCACAGACACAGACACAAAAGTCTGGAGGGTCACGCCCCAAGGTAACAATGGGTTCTTGAGCTAGGTTATTTTTATTTTTATATATCTTTGTACTATTGCGTAAAATGTCTCAAGACATTGTGGTGCAGTTAATAATTCAGTACAAAGTCCTGGTGGGAACTTTGGCATGCCCAGGGCCAGTCACTACCCTCCCCCATCACCTTGACTGTGACCCCACACCTGTGCAGCTCTCAGTTCCTAAGGCTTTCTTTCTTCTCTCTTGCACCACTGTTTCTGATTTTTCTGGCCAGAGGCTGGGCATCAATATCTTCTCTTAACTCTTCAGACCTATAGACCTCCCAGGGGGGTCACCCAAGCCCCTCCGTGAACACTCAAGCCTGTCCCTCCCCTAACTTACTGCAGCCTAGACTTGTATCCCTCTGTCCCATAAGTACATGGACCTGCTTATATCTCCCTGGACCTGCTGAATGGGGGGAGGGTGGCATCACACAGCTCTCTCTCCTTGGGACATTCCCCCAACCAAACTGGTCTGCTAGGCTAACCCTTTCATCTGGTCTTGTTTGCCTTCCCTGGAAGCCAGACCACTTCCTGATCCCATGAGCCCCCTTCTGCTGTTGCACCTGTCTTCACTCCACCTGCCAGCCCCGTGCACAGTGCCAGCTTGATCTTACTTTGTTGCTACAACCCCATGGGTCAGGAACTATCACTGTCCCTGTCTTGGGGAGAAAACTGAGGCATGGAGAGGGGAAGTGACATGACCAAGATACATAGTTAATGAATGACGGAGCTACGATTGGAACCCAGGCAGCCTGACTCCAGAGCCCATGGCCTGGAATTTCAGGAAGAAGTTAGAACGTGAGGAAGGAATGAAGTTAGTGGGAAGTGACGATGTAAGCTGCTTAGTTAAGGAGGAAGAAATTTAGGCAGCTGGGAAAGCAGAGAGTTAGTTGGGAGGGAAGGAAAGAAAGGAGGGAGGGGGACAGAAGACAGGTAGGAAAAAGGCAGGAAACTAAGTAGGTAGTTAGGAACAAAGTTAGCTAGGTAACTAGTTATCAATTTGTCAGACCAATAGGCCAGCAGGCAGGTGTCCTGCTCACAGGTGAGCCGCTCACCTGCAAGCTCTGGGGCCCAGCTCAGGTCCTGGGGAGCAGCCTCGAGCGCGGCTCTGCCCTCCGCTCTCTCTGCATGGTCCTCTGACCTGAAACCCAATCCTGACGTGCTGAGCAACCTTCCCAGTCAGGAGCGACCTGTCACCCACTCGCCCAGTCTCCCAAACCGGCTCAAGTTCAACCTCCCAGCCCCGCTGGCTGGGAGCCTGCTTCAGGGCCTTCTGGTTACTAATTAACCGCTGGACCTGAATTACCATACTGGCCACACCCACTGGCTCCTGCATGGGCCCTGCCCTAGGGACCCTCTGAACTTTTAAAAACTACTGCACAACTTAAGTCATGTGACCTTGCAGGTGACTTCAGCTCCCTGAGCCTCATGTGAATTAATGATGACGGTGTGTGTCCTGCCTCGAGGGAGGGTCTCTGACGACCCTTTCAACACTGGAATCCCCCCACCCTCTTAAGATCCAGCTCAAATGCTGACTCTTCCACATAGCCCTCCCTGACACCATCCGCTGAATCACCTTCCCTTTCTCTGAGAACCTGGAAAGCTGGCGATTGAAGGGTTTGTCTCACACAACTCTCTCCTCCACCCCTTCCCTGATGGGGCACCAGCCTCTCTGTTTAGCCCATTCAAGGACACTTCCAGGGATGGGCAGCTCATTCCCTCCTGAGCCAGCCGCTGGCATTCTCTTGTGTTGAGCCAAAGCCTGCCACCCAGAGCTCATCTGCTCTGGCACCACCCTGGGAGGAGAATCACAGCTGAGGTGAAACCTATGCCCCACTCTGCCCTTCGGAGAGCTGAGGCTCAGGGACCAGGGCTCAGCTCACTCTTGTGAGTGTGGAAGGAAGACTTTCTCATGGTGGACCCAAAGCTGCCCTGGGTTCTAACTCAGGCCAGGCAGGGCCTGGCCCACTGGACAGGTGAGAAAAGCTCTGCCCAGTGATCCCGCCTCAGTAGGCACCACAGAGCCTGACGTTCACGCTACTGCTTCCATTGCCTTTTTAAAATTAATTAATTTATTATTTAAAAATATTAAGGGGCTACAAATGTTTTTGTTACACGGATACCTTTTATAATGCTTAAGTTGGGGCTTTTAGTGTGCCCATCACCCGAACAGTGTTCAATGTAGCCGATAGCTAGGTTTTTACCCCTCCCCTCCTCTGCCCCCCCCCCCCGATTTCCAATGACCTTTTCATCTCTTTGTGCCCGTGTATGCCCATTGATTAGCTCCCAATTATTACAGAGTATGTGTGGTGTTTGTTTTTCCATTCCTAAGACATGTCACTTAGGACAATGGTCTCCAGTTCCATCCAAGTTGCTGGAAAAGACATTATTTCGATCCATTGCCTTTTCATTAAAATGTCAACAACTTTCCCATCATTCTAATGCCTGAAAAACAGGCGGCTCTAATGTGCTCTGGAGGAGTCTGTGTGGCCACATTCCCCACCTCCACCAACACACACGTCAATCAGCATGTGTCTGGCCCCCGCCCAGAGGAGGGAGGCAGCCCGGGTGCACAGGGCAAATCAGAGCAGCGCCCAGGGCCCTGCCCCTCTCCAGAGCTCCTGCCACTCCACCCAGCTCCGGCTCCTCTGCCCTCCCAGAGCCAGTTTTTAAAAAACCCACACAGTGGTATTGATCGCATAAACTGCAATCGAAGAATTCCAACTTACAGAAGAATGTCAAATAAAATGTGAACGCTTCCCCTCCAGCCCATCTTCAGCCTCATTGCCCGAGGTAGCTGCTGTCAGTTAAAGGGTGACAATTCTCCCAGACTTTTGTCTATGTTCCAATTTACACACCTGCAGGTATTTTTTTCCAGAAAAACAGCCATACTGTATACATTGTTCAGCAATTCACTTTTTTCCTCACATACGTCTTTCCATGTCACACAGAAAGATTCAACTTTTTTTTTCCTTAACAGCTTCATCACACTGCATACATAGTGTGGGGTTAATTTCACTACCCCTATTCCCTCTTCTCTGTTCCTTTGCTAATGGACATTTAGGCCGTCACCAGTTTCACGATACTTCCAACAAGGCTGCGGAGAACATCTTTGCAGTAATATCCTTTGGCTCTGTGCTGGTATTGCTGTCTGATAAACTCCTGTTAAGTGAGAGTGCTGGGTTAATTTTGACCTATCTACCAAATTACTGCAAAAGGCTGTGCCAAATGACATGGCTACCAGCAGTGCTGGAATGTGCCCTTTCCCCTCAATGATGCTGCAGAAATAGCCGAGGCCACTGCAGATACGCATCTCCTCCCCATCTTCCTCTCTTCCTCCTTCTTTCCCCTTCTACCCTCCCTGGCTGGATTCTGCTGTCTGGGCATGAAGGTCAGACATGTTCTCAGGGATGAGGAGGAGGAAGCAAGAGACTGAACCAACAGAATGCACCTCCATGAATATTCCCTCCCCTCCGCCTTGACATTCCTCAGCCCACTTTTCTGTCCTTAGTTTGACCCCAGGCCTTCTCCCACGCCCACCCTCACCTGCAGATTTATCCACAGGCGAAGGTAATAATGGACACAGGGCTGTACAGAAAAATCTGTTGCCCACATGGGCTGGGAGTAGGCTCCTTGGGCTAACAGAACTCACACACAGGCCAGATGTGGGCCCTGATTTTCTTTTTGGAAAAAAAAATTTCCAGAAAGTGATAAATATACAAAATTCAGAATCAAATAGGACTACCAGGTGGAAATGGTCAGTTCCTTGCCCTACTTCTCCCCCTTTTTAGCTGCTTCCTTTGGTATTTATCTCCATGTGTCTAAATAACATGCTTATATGGCTGTTCTTCCATCTTTCACTTTAAAACATTTTTCTTTTTTTTTTTTTTTTGAGACAGAGTCTCACTCTGTCGCCTCAGCTAGAGTGCAGTGGTGTCATCATAGCTCACTGCAACCTCAAACTCCTGGGCTCAAGCGATCCTCCTGCCTCAGCCTCCCGAGGAGCTGGGACTACAGGCACTTGCCACCGTGCCCTGCTAATTTTTCCTTTTTTTTTTTTTTAAATAGAAACAGGGCCTTGCTCTTGCTCAGGCTGGTCTTGAACTCCTGAGCTCAAACGATCCTTCTGCCTCGGCCTCCCAGAGTGCTAGGATTACAGGTGTGAGCCACCTTGCCCAGCCAAAAATAAGATTCTTTAAGACCCCTAACTAACAGCAAAGAGAATACTTTAGTCTCTTCAGTAATGACACTACTGATAATCACTTTGTGTTTTCTGGAAGTTTTACCATGAAAATAGATAAAGACACTGGCTGCATATCATTAGTTGTTCAAGTTTATTTATGTTGTTTTGATACACTGACAAATTACATAACATTTTGTTTGTAACTCTCCCTCAAGAGTCAGCTTAAGCCAGAGATCCTCTTAAAGAACACGCATACACACACACACACACACGTGTGCACACAAGAGAAGCAAGTACAAAAACGTAACCCCACCAAAGTGCATGTGAATCAAAGTGCAAAAAAGGCTTCATGTTCACACTCTGAGATCATTCTCTCTGCTTCAGAAATTAAACAGAAAGGTCCTTCCTGCCCTAAGCCAGGGCTGAGCAGGGGCCAGGTGAGGCTGCCAGGGCCAAAAGGTAAGTGGCACCTGTTGCTAGAGAGCAGGGCAGAGGGCAAAGGGCAGAGGGCAGCAGAAACTGCTGCCAAACCCCTCCCTCTCTCTGCTCCCAGGTCAAGATGCAATGATCTCATTTGGGGATAGAGTGGGGGTGGAGGGGCAGTGGGGTGGACAGAAGGCAGATTTCTTTCCACTTTTTAATGATTTGGTTTCTTGACAAATAGTTTGACATTAGTGCAGAAAGTGCTGAGGCCTCAAACTCCAGAGGCCTGGGGCCCTTTTCTCCAAGGCCCTCAGTCCATCTTGCCTTTCCCACAGGTAAGCATCAGGTGGCTGGCAGATCTGCAGGGCAAAGGCTGTCCCAGCCTCTCCTTAGAAGCTGTGAGGCCCCACAGCATCAGCCATAAGTACCTGCTGCTTTCTCCTCACACCACAAAGTCAGTGCACCTCTCTCATTTTGTAGAGGAGCAGACTGAAGACAAGGAGCTGATGAGTTTTGCCACCACCCAGTCAACCAAGATACAAGAGAGGCTTAGACTTGCTCCTCTGTACTCTTGGCCAAGGGAGCACCAGTACACCCAACTTCACCCCAAGGAGCTCCCAGGAAGGCTGTGCTCAAAGCCGCCTCCAAGGGCTGAAAGGGAAAGAACACATGAAGCCCTGCGGGAACTCAGTGGGGGCGCTGAATGGCTGTCCTCAAAAAGCTGTCCAGCCAGTGTGAGAGAGGGGTCCTCTACTGGGCTGTGGCAGGAAATCAACAGAGCTTTGGGTTTCCCACTTGTAAGGAAAAAATAAAGCTACATTTTTTAATGACAATAGCCCTTGACATTTTCCCAGCACTGAGCTTCACATCTGCACCCTGTCTAACACTTCTGAGAGTGCCACACACACACACAGACACACATCTCACATGATTGAGAAAAGGGGTCTGGGGAAGGACCCCTGGCCCCACACCCTGCAGGCCCATGTCAGCACCTGGGGGCACAGGAGCTTGGCAGTGGCTCCTCACCTCCCTGTGGGGCCGGTTCCTGCCAGGGGCTCTGGCCCTTCCCCCCCAGGCTGGGAGGCAGGTTTGGCAGTGGCTCAGTGGAGGCTGGGCCCCCACTCAGACAGAGAAGTCGAAGTGCCAGAGCCCAAGCAGGGACCCAGCTGGCAGTGCAAGACAGATGGAGAGTGGCAAGGAGGGCTTAAAGGACCTAGAGAATTCAAAGATAGAAGAGTCACCTTCCCAACCCCCAACTTTCAGTGGTCTTTGTAAGACTCCTCAAGAGTAAGTGGTTAAGAGCCAGACTGAATGTGATGTCATGGGGGGGGGCGGTGTATGCTAGACAGAGTGGTACATTCTCATGGCAGGAGGCCTGGCAGGCCTGGGGCCCTCACCCCATGGGCAATACCTTGGCTGAGGTCCATGGCTGCAGAGAGGATGCTATGCCCAGCTTTGGGCACCACTATGCCTGCTGGAGCTGCCCCTCTGGCCAAAGACCCAAGATTGTCTGACATACCCCTGGGCTGGTCTCCTGGCCAGGCTTCCTCCTCCCCAGACCCAACGCAGGAAGGGTGTATGGGGAACATCAGTGGAACCTCAACCTCTGCCAGCTGTAAAACAGGCTCTCACCACCTGCTCACTCTGCTGGAACTAGGACTTGGCATGGGACACAAATGCCAACTAGTCCAGAACTGGGCATGTTTAAGAAGGCATCTTGGCTCAGAATCCCCCACTTCTGGGCAAAAGGGAGAAAGGCAGCCAGAGACTCCTGATGGATCATATGAAAACATGTTTCTGAGGTTCATATATCTCAGGGGGAAGAACTAGTGGGGTCTGGATGCGGGCACTGCCCAGGAAACCAGGCAGCAGGAATGAGGGCAGCAAAACAGACAGACAGAAAGGGAGGAGGTGCCTTCAGGAGTAAATATGTTCATGGCAGGGCCACTTCTTGGGAGAAGGAAAAGAGCCAAGGAGAGAAAAGTACATAGAGATGCCAAAAAGGGGAAAGGGCCTCAGATCAGAGTACTCCTGCTCTGCGAGATTCTTCTTAACCATTAAGAAAAAGACCCTTTGGTGATAAAACAAGTCAGCTGGGGGTATGGGGCTACCATAGCCAGGGTCCCTCCAACCTCCATTGGTAACACTCCCTGGCCCAGTCACACCCTCATAGGTGGGTACACCTGATGACAAATGAGCCCCAGGACTCAGGGGCTAGGGTTCCACCTTCCCTGCTTCCATGCGCCTTCTAGGAAGGACCAACCCTGGTCAGATACAGAGGGTGGGGGCACGGTGGGGATAGGAGGAATGCAAGTTGGGGAGGAAGCATCAGCTGGAGAGGGAGGCCCAGCAAGGAGGAGGGCCCAGCCCTGGGCCAGTCACTTTAAGGTGTCATCGGCGTTTTTGAACATGAGAATGGCGTTATAGATCTTCAAGGCTGGGCCCAACTTGACGCTCATGATCTTCACAATGTCCGCCTGTGTCAGCAAAAGGAAGGCCTCGCCGTCAATCATCTGAGGGATTGGGGGAGGGAGGTGGAGAGCGGAGAAGGTGGGAGGGTCACGGGGAAGGGGTGGAGGACAGGTGGAGATATGCATGGGGGGGAGAAAAATGGGAGCAAAGGAGGTGGGGGAGGGAAGGAGAACGGAGGGGGAAGAGGAAGGGTAAGGAGGAAGGAGGAGGGAGAAAGGAAAAAAGGAAGACAGCAATGGGGACGGAGAAGGAAAGAAAGACAGCCACTGGTTCCCCACGCTCTCATACACGTGCTCGCTCGCGCTCTCTCTTCCTGCTGACTGGCCTGAGTTTCAGCATTTGTGTTTGCAAAATGTCTTTTTAGTACTCACGGACAGTGGCTTCAAGAAACCTGCTGCCATCCCCACATGACCCCACGGTCTATCTTAGTGTTGCTAACAGCAAGACAGACAGACACTGTGTGCACTGCGTGATGTAGCATGAGGTACACAGAATCATCTATGAGCAACTCTTGCTAAAAGCAGAAGAAGAGAGAGAGAGACGGAAATTTAATCTGAATCTAACCAAGCCTTCGGATCTAACTTTCAGTTTATCGGAAATACAGGGGATAGAGGAGCAAGTTAAGCGACACCACAAGAAAGCAATGAGACAAATCCAAAAGGGCACATTCTGCAAGACTTTTAAAAATGTCATTAAAAAAGGGGGAAAAAAAGGAGAGGCAGCTATTCTAGAATAGAAGATATTTAAGAGACATAAAAACCAAAACCAATTATGTGGGTCTTGTTTGGATTCTGGCTCAAAAACTGCAAAAAAAATTTTGAGACCACTGGGGAAATGTGAATATAGACTGGGTATTGGATAATATAAAAGAATTACTATCTATTTGTTAGGTGGGATAACAATATTGTGGTTATGTGAGAAAGTCCTTAGTTTTTAGAAATGCAGCTAAAGTACTCAGGGGTGAAACGCCACGATGTCTATAATATATTTAAAATTACTTCATCCAAAAATGGGTGAAGCAAGTATGGAAACTGTTGGCAACTGTCAATTTTAGCAGATCGGTATATGGGTAGTCAGGGAGGGAAGAAGCCAGCTGAGGAGGAGGGAATAGGATGACGAGAGCTGGGGAGGGAGGCTGGGCGACAGACCAAGCCAGGGGACCCTGTTTTTAAGGAGGTGCTATCCCTCCTATGCTCAATGCTCAAGAATCATAGCAAATGAAACACTTCTATGTTATTTCTTATGTGCCAGGCACTGCTCTTAAGCACTTGTCATATATTAACTCATTTAATCCTCACAGCAACCCTACAAAGCAATACCAGTATTACCCCCATTTTACAGACGAGAAGACTGAAGCAAAGAGGCTAAGGAATTTGCCCCAAACACACCTAGCTTGTAAGTGCTGGCCCGTGCTCTTCACCACTGTGAGCATGGGTAGGGACCCTATGAACACAATTCATGCACCTCAGAAGGTGATGCTGTCTGAGCCTGGCCCTGCCCACAGTTCCACGAGAGCCTTCCTCACAGCCAGCACCACAGACTGGACGACAGACCCTTCCCCAGTCACTGGATGTTTTCTGCCTTGGACCTCTGCTCCCTCTGCCACCCCTTCCTGGCAGGCCTTCCCACTGTCAGCATGCTGAACCCCAATGCCTCTCCCAACATTCAGAACTGCCCATTCCTTCAGCCTTGCCCAGAGCTCACAGAGTTCAACAAACTCTACTGCATTGTGTTAGTTTCTTCATTTGTGGTCCAGGAGCACAAGAGGGCTGCTTATCTGACATGTGGTGGGTGCTCGGTAAATCCTGAAAGAACGAATAAAGGGATCTCTGGCATGTGGTGACAGCAGGCCTATATCTCAGAGAGGCTGGCAGCCTTAGAGGTTACACAAGGTGGGGGCAGTGAACCTCATACATCTGTCCCCCAGCAGCCCTGAGGAAAGTTCCCTGGTCCTTCCCTACCCAGAAACCAAGGAAGCTCTGAAAACTGGCACTTCGGATGGCTAAACACATTCCCAAAAAATGAAAGAAAGGAAAGAAAGGCCTGCTAGGCAAATGCTCCTGATGGGCTTATCTGCATTATGCTTCCTTTGACACCCTAAAATGACCACCTCAAGTGAAAAGGAACCTCCCAGGTCTGAGATCTGGGGTCAGGTGAATAAGCACATTTCTCCCTGTTCTCACAGAGCCTGCCACTCCACGTCTGTCCAGTGCTGCGTCGATGGGGAGAAGTGCCGGGATACTGAGAGCTGTGAGGGGCATCTGCCAACCAAGTGGCCATCCCAGGAAGCGACTCCCCTGGACCAATGGAGATCTCTCTGCCGATCCCAGGCACATGTGTTTGTGCAGAAACGCCCAGATCCAGACACCTGTGCTGGTTGGGCTCTGGGGCTCTCTCCTGATGGTCCCATTAAATCATAGAGCCTGGTCCAGGAAGATGTCAAGGCCGTCGCCTATAAGTGACTTTGACATCTTGAAGTTCAGAATATGAAGGAAAGGAACGCCACGCAGAGTTAAGTATGGATTCTTCCATGAGCTCATTTATTATCATTCAAAGGGGTGGGGAACCTGCAGCTTCAAGGCCACATGTGGCCCTCCAGATCCCCAAGTGCAGCCCCTCAACCAAATCCAAACTTCACAGAACAAATCCCTTTATTAAAAGGATTTGTTCTGTAAAATTGGACTCAGTCAAAAGGCTGCACTCAAGGATCCAGAAGGCCACATGTGGCCCCAAGGCCGTAGGTTCCCCACACCCACTTGGCAGTTTGAGGCTATGTAAGGGGACAATGGGATTACATCAGAAAATACAAGATGTTGTATGTGTGCTAGTGTGTATGGGGAGTTTGGGCCATACAATCCAGAAAACGGTCACGTTCTGACCTTAAAGATAAAGGAAATCAACAGGAAAATGGATAAAATGAGCCAATTGCAATAATCCACCCTAAGCAATAACCAGCAATGCTGTGGAGTTCTATCCAGGCAATTTCCCCAAATTGAGGTAATCTGGATAGATCCTTAGAGAGCCATATGCAGAATGTGTAACACAGGCAAAGCTAAAAATCTAATCAGTACTTTCAGAACTTCATTGAGGAGACTTCTATGCTATCACAACAGAAAGGTGTGGTCCACCAGAAGCCCAAGAAAAAGGGACATTCAGGGAACAGAAAGCAGCCAGTGTTCATCTGGCCACACTGTCAGCACAGCCCACTGGCCTCTCTGTCCTCCTCCTCCTCTGAGCTCCTATGACACCCACATACAGTTCTCTCAGAGCCCTCACCACGCTCTACCAGAAGCAGCAATTTACAATTCTGTGTTCCCTACTATGCAGGGAACTGTAAGAGCAGGGACCTCTTCTCATCTACTTTGGTATTATACCAGCTTATATTGGGTTAGGCACAGAGCAGACAACAATAATTGTTTGCTTGTATTAAACAAACACACAAAGGCCACAATAAAGATAACTAAGAGAGGAATGGACAGACTACCCTTGGGACCATCGGTACAGACTACCCATAAGACCATCCATCTGCTTTGCTCTAATTCCTCACTCATGAAGCAACCCTCTAATGACT
This sequence comes from Daubentonia madagascariensis, assembly GCA_023783475.1. Taxonomy (NCBI): domain Eukaryota; kingdom Metazoa; phylum Chordata; class Mammalia; order Primates; family Daubentoniidae; genus Daubentonia; species Daubentonia madagascariensis. The sequence continues at coordinate 25,933,115 of JAKFHU010002136.1, read as the reverse complement.
GGTCTGTATTCTGGATGGAGATCATCTTGACTTGTGTTCCTGAACGTCCAATCTCAGTTAAGCCAGAGACAGTCCACTCCCTGGAGCACAGTCCTACCTGGGGAAACTGATGATGTGGACCAGCCCCTGGAGATGGTAATCCTTGGACCCACAAAGGTCCTGCTCCACTCTGAGACTATTTGATGCTGGTGGTCCACCAGTACACTTCCCCCTTCTGGCTATTGGTTTTTTGTATCACAAACCATGCTGAACCAAGAGAAACAGCAGATGTTCCTGGGAGAGAGAGCCCTTGTCCCAAGAAGGGGAGAAGACAAAGCCAAAAACAGCCTAGAGGACCAAACTCTTAGGTGATTCTGCAGCTGGAAAGTGTTGATTTATGACCTGTAAATCTACAAGAAGATCTCAAATGTGGTGCCATATGGTTCTGTTGTCTCATTAAATGTGTGGTGAAGACTTGGACAAGGATACAGAAGGCTTAGTTATTAAATATGCAGGTTGTATGAGGTTGGAAAGGCTTACTATCATAGATCATGGAATCAAGATTTAAAACAATAAGGCTATGAAATCAGTAAGATAACATTTAACAGGGTAGATGTAAAGTTTTATATTAGGTTAATTTTTTAAAAGCCCTGTGGTACAAGGACACACTGGAAAACTGGGTTTGACTATAGTTGACATGAAAAGCACTAGGGGGATTTCATGAACCGCAAACTAGTGTGATGTGGCTGTAATAAAGCTAGTGCAAACTTAAGTTTTGCTCACAAAAACAAAGGGTTCAAATCTAGGGGAAGAGAAAACAACCCCAATATTTGTTAACAGGAGAATTGTGGTATATTCATAAAATGGAGCACTACTCAGCAATAAATAAACTATGGGTACACATAACAACATGGAAAAACCTCAAAAACATTACAATGGGCAAAAAGAGACAGACCCAAAGAGTACATGCTATATGATTCCATTTATATGAGTTCAAGAACAGGCAAAGTTAATACATGGTACTAGAAAGTAGAACAGTGATTATATTTTGGGGTAGGGACTGACTAAAAGGGGCTGAGAAAGAACTTTCTGGTTTGATGGAAATGTTTTGTATCTTGATTGAAGTGTTTGGTTCACCTTCTACAAAACTTGTGCAATTGTACTTTAAAGGTGTGTGCATTTCACTCTACATACATTTTATCTCAATTAAAAAACATCTTGGTTCCTGCACCCATGTAGAAAGAAAAAATAAGTAAGAAAAGAAGAAATGACAGAAATAATTTTTTTAAAAATCTAGTGTAGCGGCAGCTTAATGTGTTCTATGTTGCCCAGAGGGCATCAGAAACAGGGAGTTCAGCTTTGGACACACACATGAAGACAAGAAAGAAGATCACCAATCAAGAAGGCAAGGAAGGACTTAGAACGAGGAGGAGTCTGGGAGCTCCACCACACAAGGACCAAATGAAGAATTCGGCTGTGCTGGGCCTAGATAAACACCCTCTTCCAAGGAAAGAGGAGTTGGCTACTTTCTTACAGGCACCTGACCTGGAGTGGGAAGCTATGGGCAGCTGAGACGTACTTTTCTGGGTAAAGGGGGATGCACAGGAGGGATGTTTATATTCTTCAGAAGGACCTCCTAAACAAACTCAAAGGTCCCTTCCAGTTTCAAACTCTACAAATAAGAATCATGATAAAGTTCTTTATTTAAGGGCAACTATGTATTAAAAGTCAGAACCACCATTTATTGTGCCCCCACTGTATCAGGCATTCTGGTATAGTGAAATGATTTATATATTACTCCATAATATTGCTATATAATATACATACAAGTCATGTGCCACATGACAATATTTCAGTCAATGATAGACCACATATATGACAGTGGTTCCTGTAAGGGAGCATATATAGAAACTTGATATATGGCACTTGATATTGGCATTGTAGATCAAGTAGGGGAAATGATTTATATTTGGTAATGTTGGGACATTTGGTTTTCCGTATCAAAAAAATATATATAAATAAAAATATATATACCATCTAGGTTTGGGTAAGTACACTCTATGATGTTTACACAACAACAAAATTGCCTAATGATGCATTCCTTAGAAAGCATCCCCATCACTAAGTGATGCACAACTGTAATTATACTAGAAATTCTGGTATGAGATTCATTCATCATTTCTAATGCTTACAATGGCCCTGCAAGGTAGACCTCATACCCACTTTATCTCCATTTTACAGACAAGAAAATACAGGCTCAGAGACAGTAAACAGCTAAAATTGGCAGAACTGGGATTCAAACCCAGACTGTCTCCAAAGTTGGTGAAACTTGGTGTTCCCTTTTTATCTACAATTCACTACTTTTTTTTTTTTTTTTTTTTTTGAGACAGAGTCTCACTCTGTCACCCTGGCTAGAGTGCAGTGGCATCATCATAGCTCACTGCAATCTCAAACTCCTGGGCTCAAGTGATTCTCCTGCCTCAGCCTCCCGAGTTAGCTGGGACTACAGGTACACACACCACTACACCCAGTTAATTTTTCTATTTTTAGTAGAGGTAGGGTCTTGCTCTTGCTCAGGCTGTTCTTGAACTCCTGAGCTCAAGTGATCCTCCCACCTCAGCATCCCAGAGTGCTAGGATTACAGGTGTGAGCCACTACACCTGGCCCTACTTCTTATCTTTACTAAGCTCCTGGGTCTCGATTTTAAGTGTGTATTAGGATCCTTACAGTGAATAGCAATACCTGTGTCATTCGAAATATGCTTTAATTACCAGTCATACTGGATTAGAGAAACAAATACACTTTAATATCTTCAGCATCACTGATGAAGCAAAGTTTGGCAAACAAAGGACTGGACAGAGAGCAGAGGAGTAAATGGAATCCTGTCTCCAGAATGCCTTTTCCTTCCTGAAGATGATCTGAACACACAGGGTCCCCAAGCTGGGCCATACCAGATTTTTCCCAGAGATGTGGGTCACTCTGTCTAGTCTCACCCGGTGGGGAAACAGGGGTCCTTCCCTAGTTGGGGCAGTGCTGAGGAGGGCACCTGCTTCCTGCTGTCTCAAGGACACAGTTACCCTGGCGCGATCTCCCACTCTGCACTTGCACCTCACCTCATCTTTGAAGACGCGTGCTTGGTCCTCACAACCTGTCAGGGTCTGAACAAAGCCGAAGACCTTGGAAACCAACCAAAGAAGACACATTGACCAGGGCACAGGGCTTGGGAGCGTGGGGAGGGGCTGGCCTACACGGCCTGGGTGCCTCCAGGGCTGTGCCAGTGTGGCCTTTTCTCATTAGCCTATGAGGATCCTTGGATCTCTGTGCTGGTGAATGTGCAAGGTGGGGCCCCTTGCTCCTGAGACCCAGGACTGAAACCTGTCTCTCTGGCTGGACATCTGACTGGACTAGCAGCATGGCCCCCTCCCCACCCACCATGGTGAGCATATTGGGCAGTGTTTCCGTCAGCCCTGCTGGGCAGCTAAAAAGGACTGTGGACAGGAGGGATACACAAGAGGTGGTGTCAGGAGTAAGACTGGGCCCTATCTGACCAGAGCCTTTCCTGGGCTCTCCCGTCAGGGCATGGTCAGAGGGAGAAGGAGGAGAGAAAGACAAGCAAGGACCCCTCGCTCCTCACCTCATCAATGGTCCACTTGGTGACTGTTGAAGCCGAGATACCTGCCACTCCCGGCAGGAGCTTGCAGTGCTGCTCCCAGCACACTGAGAGTGAGCGGTCAGGGTGGGCAGACAAGGCAGACATGAAGAGGGATTGTTGCACAACACCAGGGGTGAGCGCTGGAAAGCAGAGGCAGAGGCTGGTGGGCTGATGCTGAGAACCAACCTGGTGTCTGAAGCCTGCTCATACCCAGGCCACTCGGGAGACTGGCTGGCAGGGCAGACAGGACCATGGACCCTTCTGACAGCCTGCAGAGCCGAGAGGGTTAGCCACACTCCTGACTCCCTACTCGGTACTTGCTCCTTCTGGTCAAGTGGGTCTCTCACTTTCTAGACTCTCAGGTCAGCTATTTGGAATGACCCTCTCCCCTCTCTCTGAGGCTGTACTACTCTGGACCCTACAAGGATGCTCTCTCAGAGCTGCTGCAGCATTTCTAAAGACACCATTCTCTAGATATCATGCACCAAAATGGTCCCCAACAGCCAAATGAACTCAGCCCCAATGTCAGAAGTCCATTCTGTTTGCCCTTCTTTTCCTAAGTCCTTTGGGCTCCAACCAACTCGCTCAGAGCCAGGGTGATTCTGTTTCAGAATCACAGTCACCCTGACCAGTCTGAAGCCATCCCTCTAGCCACTGCCACTGCTCTAAGCTCCAATTCCTCCTCCCTCCTCCCCCAGTCTGGTCTGCACTACCACTACTCTGGCACTAGAGGGTGACCCCAGACCCAACCCCCAACTCCATGATGCCTGTTGCTTTGCTTCCTGATCTGCTTCTGGGATCCCTGGCTCCTGACCTCTGGTCTCAAGTGGCTCTACAAAGCTGCTGACTTGGCTCAGCTAGGACTCCTCCTTGGTTAGGCCTGGCACTTGCCCGCTTGGACTTCATCCATGTCTGGCTGCTCTGACACTCCTGGCCCTGCCCACCTCTACCAGCCTTGGCTGGCCTTTGGCAGTGGGGCCACTCCCCCGTGGGGCTTGCCCAGCCTCTGCCCACAGTCCAGGAGAGCTTGTTCTTTCATATCCTCTTGGGGCTGATTCCAGATGCTTGTAAACACAGCACCTCCAGCACCCTCTTCTCAAAGACCCTCCCTCCTGGTCAGACTGTCCTTCCCTTTCCCCTTAGTGTCACAGCCTTTCCGTCTGGCTCTTCTGCCCCTCACACTCACCTGCAGAGCCTCTGGGACTCCATCCCCAGCCCCACTGACCACTCCTCTCCTGTGGCTCTGCCTCCCTGCTGCCGTCACTGCTCATCAGTGAAGCCTGAGTGCCTGCCCACACTCCAGAGAGCCCCACCTAAGTACCAGCAAGGAGGTGCTTCCTCTGCACCATGCAGTCAGCCCCTCTCACGGCCCACCTGGGGCATACCCAGGATCTCCCGTGGGAGCTACCACCACCAACACCTCACCCACCTGGCCACAGGGGTGGCCTCCTGTCCACCCAGGTGCTCCCTCTCTGAAGTCCTGTATCTGGTCCTCCTCATACCCTGGGCTGGGCTTTGAGGGACAACACCAAGTTTGTAGGGAGCTTCCCTCCTTATCTTTGTTCCCCAGAGCACAGGCCAGGAGCTCTCACAGTCACAGTGTCTTATCTAACTGCAGACCATCTAGCTGCAGGTTAGAAACAGCTGCTCTGTTTCCCTCCAGCAGCTGACACCCCTGGGGCCTAAAGACTAAGCCCAGCCAAACCCTGTTCTCTCCAGGCAGCCCTCCCTATGGAGCTACTCACCAGCAAACCCCAGAGCCTACACTGAGAAGGTCTACCCATGGGTGCATAAGAAGTTGCCTCCAGAACAAAAGCCAGAGTGACCAGTGTCCTTTCTGTGTGAGAGGCCTGCTGGCTGGGCAGAAGAGCCCTGCACAGAAGTCAGAGATCTGGGCTCTGTCCCCTGCTCTGTCCTTGATGCTCTGGGTGAGTCTTTCCTCGCCCTCTCTGGGCCACAGTCTCAGCCTCTGGAAAGTCATAACTTCCCAAGAATTCTACGCCATAATTTTGGGATGAACACAGTAGGCAAGTGCCCTCTGGTGGTCAGAACTTGGTCCTGCAATGGAAGCTGACCAGGTGTACCAGGGGCAGGTAGAAGCACCCACTGCAGTTTGAGCCTCGGGGAAGTCCTCACTCCGAGGGCCTAGGGGCCAGCTGAGACCCTCATCACTCAGGTCTGAGGCTACAGAAATTGCTTCTGTTTCCACCAAGAAGGGACAGTATGGAACAGCAATAGGGAGTTGGGCAAGAGATTCAGACTAATAATAACAGTAGCAGGCAGCTGTGCTAAGCATGGATCATCTCACTGAAGCCTCTCACAACATAATGAGGTGGGCACTATTATCATCAGCAGTTTACAGATGAGGAAGCTGAGGCTCAGAGAGGTGGTGTCACCTGCCCAAGGTCTCGCAGCCTGTACAAAAGGCAGTCTGACTTCAGGGCTGTGCTTTTAATCACTGGCTTATACACTGCCCAGGTTATAGAGACTGCTTCTGAAGAAGAACTGAAATAGTCTGGGTCCTGCACAAGGGCACTGGCCCAGGTGATTTTTCAAGGTCTCTTCTAGCCTTAAAATGACACACATTCAACTGAGGCAAGATTGCCAGCTTCTTTGCTGTGTATAAGGCCCTATACTGGTGGCTGAAGATGTGAGATAAATTTGCCACCCATTGGAGGGCTCAGTCACTCTGTTTCTACCCTTGGAGCATGTTATGGGCTTAACTGTGCCCCCTCCTAAATCAATATGCTGAAGCCCCAAGCCCCAGTACCTCAGAATGGGACTATATTTGGAGAAAGGGCCTTTAAAGAGGCGATTAAGTTAAAATGAGGTCATTAGGATGGGCCCTAATCCAATCTGACTGGTGTTCTTACAAAAAGAGACACTTGGACATATGATGAGATACAAGGGATGCTTGTGCACAGAGGAAAGACCATGTCAGAGAACAGCAAGAAGGCAGGCATGGGCAAGCCACAAGAGGCCTCCGAAGAAACCAAACCTGCTGACCACTTGACCTTAGACTTCTACTCTCCAGAACTGTGAAAAACAAATTTCGTTGTTTAAGCCACCCAATTTGTGGCATTTTGTTATGGCAGCCCTAGCAGACTAACATAAGGGGGCTGGGAAGTGAACTGACATTTAGGTTAGGTGCTTTACGTCTATTACGCCAGCAGCATGTAGGAAAAGTCAGATCAGGTCAGAGTGTGAATCCCAGCTCTGCCTCTCACAGGGTGAATGACCTTGGGCAAATGACTCCACCCTCTGAGACACATTCCTCCTCTCTCAGAAGGACAGAACAATATCTGTATTACAGGATGCTTGTGAGCATTACAGACAGTACATGCAAAGCACCTGGCACAGTGCCTGGCCCATAGTAGATGCTCAGTAAATGGTAGTAGTAACCACTATTATTTTGGGTATTGACACCTGAAAGGCAGGTTTTACCCACATTTTCAAGTGAGGAAACTGAGGCTTAGAGATGTTCCGTGACTTGCTCAAGGTCACACAGGTAGAAAGTGATAGCACTGGTCTCTTTCCCAAGAATCCTAGAATCAGGGAAGAGCACGGCCAGGGGCACCATGCTGCCTGACAGTGGAGAACCAGAGGCCCAGAGAGGCTCTGTGCCTTTCCCGCTGACTCTGGAAGATGTCACCAGAGGGGAGATGAGACTGGAACCCATGGGCCCTTGAGGCCCCTTCCCATGCTCTTGCCTCTGCTCTATGCTTCCAAAGGACCTCAAACAGAGAGACAGCCTTCCATCTAGCTTCTCCCATTCTGGGCAACTCTGGTGTCTCATCCCACCAATTAGAGCACTCACTGTGAACACTTGGTGTAGGACATGGGAAGAGATGACCTGAACTTACTCTGGAAATCTTCCTGCGGAATCTTCCGATACTTGGGAGGGCGTCCAATTCTGGAGAGAGAGGGACCAGGTCCATCACAAGGAATCTGCCTGGTCTGGCCCAAGACGACACGAGGCCCGACACTCAGGAAGCCCAGGCCCTGACTCCCTGGCCTCCATACCGGCCGTGATGGCGAGGCTTCTTCCTAGGGGACAGGCCTGAGAGGTTCCTCTTACGGGCTGAGGCCTCCGTGTCGGACAGCTCTGCTTTCAGCCGGCTCTGGTTCCTCTCAGCCAGTGGGCAGCCCGAGAGGCAGTGGTGAGCTGTGAACTTGCCTGTGACATGGCCAGAGCCATCACAACCAGGAGTGGGGCACTTCCTGGGGAAAAAGAAGGCTTAAGTTGGGCTGAATCCACTTGTTCCCACTGAGCCCTTCCCAATCCTGGCCCCATATGGAGGGTGCCTTGGTGAACCCCAACTGGCTGTGTGCAGTAGGTACAAAACAGACCTTCCCTGAACAACAATTAAACAGAACTCCTCTCAGCAGAAGCCCTCCACTCACCGGTGGTGAAAGCTGTATTTGGAGGTCCTAGTGTGGGGCAGGCTCCTATAGCTGAGAGGGGGACAGCTCCCAGGGGAGGCAGAGCTGGGCTCTCTGGGGCCTGGAAGCACAGAAAGAAAAGGGTCAGCATAAAGTCCTGGGGGTGAGGAAGGGCAGGGAGGGAACAGTTTCCATAGGGGAGAGCAGCACAAGAATTAGTTTCCCAGGGACAGGGGCCCTGAGCTAGGCCATGACACCACTTTGTGCTACTGGATAGCTGCCTCCCTTTGGGGAAGGACGGCTTGGCTCTCATGTGCTTTGATGAAACCTACAGGCCACACCCTCAGTCTCTGACAGGAGAACCCTCAGGAAAAAGATCAATGCAGAGATGGTGTAGACATATCTGTCCCTTAGAAGCCACATCAGGCAGATTCATGTTAGCATCAGTTTTTTTCCATTTTCATCTCCAAGACTTTGGTAACTTTTTAAAGGCTCTGCCCATGCTTGAAGGAGAACATTCAAGAAGGATCAACACCCCATGTGAGACAGACATGGTGGCAGCAGGGAAATAAGGGGAATCCTGAGGGTGAGAATGGGTCTGAGCAGTCCAATGACCTGAACTCTGACCCCTGCCTGTATAGAGGACCAGAATTTTACTTAAGGAAGCCAGTATTTCCTTAGCAAACACAATGCATGCTCGGTGTAGCTCTGCTAGATGCTGAGAGAAACCCCCAGGTGTACAACTACCCCCTAAGCACATGCAACCAAGTGAGCTTGCCCCTTCATACCTCAATACCCCAAACCCAACAACTGGGGTAGTCAGAAGCACTGCTTAGTGTAGCAGACAGTCCTGGGGTGGGGAGGATAGGGGATCCCAGAGCTCATGGTGGGCACCAGAGCCCTGTGTCATACCTGGGCAGGAGCATCAGAGCCAAGCTATAGGAAGGGAGGGTTGTCAGAGCTTGGGGGGAGGGAAAGGGTCAGAGTGCCCTAGGGGTACACACGGAGAGGAGGCTGCAGAGGATGTCCTGTCTTGGAGCACCAGCCCGCAGGGTGGATATCTGGGTGGTCAGCGTCGATCCAGAAATCATAACCATGACTCCAGCCATCGAAGTGGAGCTGAGGAGAGAGGCCCCTGGAGGTCAGGTATTCCTCATAGAGCCCAGTTCAGCCAGGAGGTCCTCCAGGCTCCAGGTGGCTCTTCCCATCCCCGGGGCCTGTCAGAAGCAAGATCCTGGATTGAAAGAACCAAGGAGCCAACCCTACAGCAATTGGTCTCGGCCACCACATTTTCCAAGGGCTTCACTCGTTAAGTTACTGGCATCTCCCATCAGTCCTTGGTAGGGCAAGGATTATTAGGCCCATTTTATAGATGAGAAGGTTATGGTTCAGAGAGGGGTCCAAGCCCACAAAAATAAGTCACAGATGAGGTGAAAATGAGATCCAAACTCTTCGGCCTCGCCTGTGTCATGCCATGCCCTTGACAGTCTACAGGATTCCTGCCCAACTGGCCTGTCCACTCCCCTAGCCCTAGGGTCCCGGAGCCACCTTTATCCGATGGTCCTCTACATCTTCCACGCTGGCCACACGGATCAGGGCTGGGTTCCTGCGGTCCACAGCCTCCAGCTTCATGTTGACCAGGAAGCTGTGAGGGGGTCGCTGCAGGGGGACAGGTGCCTTTAGGCCAAGGCCCAGCCCAGCAGAGCTGAAGCCCTGAGAAGGGAGCCCAAGTGCTGCGCCTGGGGAAACTGTGGCCTGCCCAAAGTGGGAGGCTTGGGCCCCACCCTAGCTGGCCGAGTACTCTACATCTTCCTGAGCTCAGCTCTAGGGGACAAAGCACTGACTTACCACTTTGAAGGCCCAGGTGGGCACAGCAGAGGCCCCAGTTTCTTCCAGATATTTCTCCCAACAGAAGCTATCAGGGTCTGGGTAGTCTGGAGGAGAGGATGAGAGCAATGTCCAGCCATCCCGGTGTAGTGGAGGAACTCCCTTACCCTTATACAGGACCAGGAACACGGAAGGGGCAGAGGCCCTGGGAGTAGAATTTTCCACCACCATCACCTCAGTCAGCTCCTTGCACTGGGCTCCTGAGGCGAATGGGTGCTAGGGAGAACCACGCAGAGCACCACCCCAACAGGTGGCCTGGGGACCCTGGTTCCTGTCACCCTTGGCCTGCTGTTCCCACTCCAGCCCCACCTGAACCTTGATTGCACTCTGGCCAGTATGGAGGAAGGACACATTTTCTTTGCTTTGGACTCCTTGCACCCTTGCTGAGATGGTCACCTAACTTTCTCCCCCTATACTTCAACGGAGTTAGGGTTTGGCAAGACTCTCCTAAAATTAAAGCTGAGGCTCCAGGACCTATCTGTCCTCTCACCCTGACCCTAAGAGCCGGCTAATGAGGCACTGGTAAGGGATCGGGGGAGAGGGAGGGGGACCAGGCCCAGGAGAGAGCCTTGCTCAGCCTGCAGGGTCACCTTGTGGAGGGGTGAGGGGCTTTCCTTGCTTCTGGCACCAGCCCACGGGGTGGATGTAGGGGCTGCTGGGATCACACCTGAAACCCAAGAATATGTCACTGTTCCAAGAGAAACTTTGAAGCCCTGAGCCTGCTGTCCTCTGACAGCATGGCTCAGGGCCCACCCTCATCCTATTTCTTAGTGAGAGGGAGACAGATGGCTGGTGACAAAGTTAGAACATTGCAACATTAACTAAAAACTCTAACACTACCATAATATCTAAGGGAAAATCATGAATCACAGGGGTTTGCTGATCTTAACCATGGTATTTTTAGATGAAACATTTAATACCGAGCTGTGTTTCTCCTGATACAGCTCAAATCCATTTTCCCCCACCCCAAGCAAGATCTGCATGTCGGGACTGGACCAAGTGGGCCACATGGTGCCTGAGGTGTGAAAGCAGCTGCCCCTGCCCCCACCCCCAGGACACTGGGCCCTCCCACTACCAGTAGTCGTAAGTATCGTCCCAGTTGTCAAAGTGCACCAGGAAGCGGCTGTCTACCACGTCGGTCACACTGGCCACACAGACGAGGGACGGGTTCATGCGGTCGACAGCCTCCAGCTTCATGCCCACCTGGAAGCCCAGGGGTGGGGGGCTCTACGGGCAAGAAGAGGGGCTGCCACGGCCAGGGCCAGGCTGGCTAGCACTAGCCCAGAGCCCACTGGCAAACAAAGGAGTAGGTTCCCTAGGTGGACGGCCTCAGGGCTGGGAAGGGGGGAAGGAGAGAGAAATAGGCTGGGAAAGAGGGTCCCTCCAGTGCAGAATTGTAACCTGAGCTCTGAGCCACTCAGGAACTTCTGGCCTCCAAGGTGCACTTGGAGGCACTCCAAGGTGCACTCAGAGGAGGCCTGACTTGTGACAGAAGGTGAGTGCCTGGCAGGAGGTCATGCATTCACCCAGAGAATGTGGCAGGGCATATACAAGTCTTCCCTACCTGGACAAGCCTGGCCTAGCTTGGCCTGAGATAGCTATGGCAATAGTGGGGTGGCAGGGAAGAGCTGACACCTATGGCACACAGTGGGGAGGGAACCAGCATAAACTGGACACCTGCCACGTAGCAGGCAGAAGTTCCCTTGACCTTTACAACAACCCTACCACATAGGTATTGTTATTCCCATTTTAGAAATCAAATAACTTGACCTGGAACACAATGCTAGTAGTCAATGGTGGGGCCAGGACTTAAGCAGTTTAACTTAAAAATCTGCATTTCCTGTCACAACAGCAGGTGGGATTCCACTTGTGGACTGGGAACCTACAAGTATGGACTCTGGGGCTGGACTGGGTTGGTGGAGTAGCTGTCCCTGCTTGAACAGCATGGTGGAGTCCCCAGCCCATGGGAGCCCTGGACCTTCAATATGGTAATATTTTTAATAGGGGTTCCCTATAATCTCTGACCTTTTGCTTGGGATTATGTGAGAATCTTTAACTGCTGGATAAGCTGGAAGCTGCCCTGAACAGAGGAAAGGACAAGGGGTGAGTTGTTGGGAACGAATGGGAGAGCCTTAATGTGGGTCAAAGGGAGAAGAAAGAAACTCCCATAACAAAGGCTTTGACCTTACACCAAAGAACTGCAGAGTGAACCAAAGCAAGAATATTTGAGCAATGACATCTCAGTGCCAGGCTGAGGCAGTGGGCCAGGGACTTCAAGGGGTGTGTGGAGAAGAGGATTTCCACAGTAGGAAAGGAGGGAGGAAAGTGGGGGAACACCTATGAACAGCTTCCACCTCTGGCCCTGGGCCCTGCCCAGCTGTGCCCCTCCCGTCTCATATGAGAGACTAGAACAAAGCTGAGAGAACAAGGGGATGAGATCTTTTCTGATAAAGTCAGATACCCTGGGCCAGCTGCAGTGGCTCTGGCCCCGGGGGGTGGTGTCCACTCTCACTCAGGGGCACTCACGTGGCTCTGGCTCACAAACAGGTGCTTGGGGGCAGCCTGAGCTCTTGTGCTGCGCAGGTACTGGTTCCAGCTGAACTCCTCCTCCTTGTAACCTAGGCCCCTCGGGGGGGATGAACAGAGCGCCGTGCAGAGGCTGGGCCAAGGCGAGGGCACCCCATACTGAAGCAGCAGAATCAGGCAGGCCTGAGGACCCCATAACCCTCAAGAACTTGCCCAGGGACCCCCTGCCAAAGCAGGACCTGACCTGGGTGTACACTCAAAGGACAAGGGCAAAGAAGAAGCCCTGGGGCAGAGTCATATCAAGATGCAATGCAGAGAGGCTGGCTTTGGAACAGGGTACAGGGTGAGAAAACCCGAGGGCTGGAAGGGGGGACCCCAGGGAAAGAAGGGATGAGTCTGAGGACTCACTGCTTCACCATGACCAACCCAGCTAGGCCTTACCTTTGGGAGGCTGCAGCTTGTGTCCAGTCTTCTCGAACCAGCCAGCGGGGTGAATGTCAGGGGAGTTGGCATTGACCCAGAAGTCATGGCACTCGGAATACCCATCAAAGTGCAGACGTAGGCGATAGCCACACACCTGGCCCCATGAGGGGAATCACAGGGACTCCAATGCCAGCAGTTGCCCCACACCCTATTTCCCACCTCTCCTGGCCCAGCCTGCTGGTCTCAGGGGCTCTAATGCCAGCAGGTTCCCCCATCCTGAACTCTGCCCGATGCTCTCCATTCTGCAGTGAGACAGTTCATGTACTCATGAGCCCTGAGTGCTGGGTGCAAGACAGGTGGACTCTAAGACATCCTCCTGCCCTTTGAGCCCTGGACAGAACTCTGAGGGCACTCACCATAGCTCAGCACTGCTCAGGGCCCTGATGACCTTTCCTTCTCCCACTGCCCCCGACTCACACACTCTGCTTTCGTCTTGCTGAGCTAACAGCAATTCCTTGGACGTGGCAGTCTGTTCTGTGCGCCAGAGCCTCTGCTCACTTCGCTGCTTCTGCCTGGAACTCCCTCATCACAACTCCTCTCTCAGGACTCAGCAAAGGCGACCTTTCCCCTAAGCTTTCCCTGCCCCTTCAGGCAGAACTGACCGCTCCTTCCCTGTGCCTCCCTGCTCACGTCTATCACCACCCCTGTAGCATGTCACTGACATTTATCTGTGAGCACCTAGAGGACAAAGGCCTTGTTTGACTCATGCCCACATCCCCGGCCCTTGGATTTCCTCAGGGGCCCCTAGCATGGACAATATATACTCATTCAGTAACAGCACCATCCCATAACACTTCATCTGTTTTTTGTTTTTTAAGCTTTCTGTGTGTTCCAACTTAACCCCCTACTAAACCATGTGTGTTCTGAGGGCAGGGCATTGCCTCCCTCCCTGTCCCCAGCAGGCTCTATCACTCTACCTTGACAGCCATCATTAGCAAGGTGGTACCATGCCCCAGCTCACCTCGGCCACGGTGAGGATGAAGTACATGGACGGGTGCTGAGGGTCAATGCCTTCCAACTTCATGCCCAGTTTGAAGCCATTCTTGTTATGAGTGACTGCCTGGGACTGTCAACGCATAGAGTGGAGAGGACCCAGCTTCCATCCAGCCTTAGCCTTGCCTAGTGGGCTTGGGGTGAAGGAGCTGCCTTTAGGCCCCACCTGCCTGGTATTACCAAAGGGGCAACTTATTTGGGGATCTTTACTGCAGGGAGCGAGGGAGGGACAGAATAGCTCCCAGGGCCCTTGACAAATGTGGGCTGAGTCAGGGCTGGACTTAAGGGCTCCCTCTCGCCCAAGTCATGGAAAGACCAGTGCTGAACTGAGTTGAAGGCACCAGAATTCAATAGTCTGCAGGCCCAGTGATGGGTGAGCCTGGGTTCCATCTCCCTTTTTCTTCCCACCCTGGCAGCCTCCTATAGCAGGCCCTTTTCCACTCTGGGCCCTAACCAGTCTCTCCCTCTTCCATTTTGCTAGTCCATTGAGGAATATTAGACACAGAACACACCAGAAGGCCTAAGTTTGGTGGCAAGTCCCTGGACTGGGAAGATAAGCTCTTCCTAGGTGGAAGTTGTCCAACTCACGTCCTGGAAGAGGCTGACTGGGGCAGTGATGGCCTTCTGCTCCTCTAGGTAGGACTCCCATGACCAGCCTTCCTTCTTCTCACCTGTTGCTGTGGAGAGGAGACAGACAAGCTGACTCCTATGCTGCTGATGTACAACTTTCCTCAATTTCCCCTGACCAAGTTTTTTTTTTTCATAGACAGGGTCTCGCTCTGTCACCCAGGCTGGAGTGCAGTGGCACGATCACAGCTCACTGCAGCTTTGAACTCCTGGGCTCAAGTAATCCTCCCTGCTTGGCCTCCCAAAGAGCTGGGATTACAGACGTGAGCCACCATGCCCAACTGCCTTCAGGTTCTAGGAAGTATAAATGGACCCTTTTGAAAATCTAATGAAAGCCATGGGCCATTTCCCCAGAAAAATGAACAATTCACAGAGTTTTGCATGTAAACTTAGATTGGGGACCTCAGTTAAGAAACTGTTGCTAAATTTAAAAGAAGAAAAAAAAAGAAAGTGTTGCAGTAAGTGGCATACTGATCAATGTTGGGCACTGAATTACACACTCATATTCTCAAGTTGTTCACCAACTCCATATGGCACTCCTTGTATTTCAATATAAAATCTGTTTTGTAAACCCAATGAAAAAATGGGCAAGGATCTGAATGGACATTTTTCCAAAGAAAATATCTAAATGGCCAATAAGCATATGAAAAGATGCTCAACATCATTAGCCATCAGGGAAATGCAAATTAAAACCACAATGAGATACCACTTCACACCCACTAGGATAACCATAAGACAAAAGACAGAAAATAACAAGTGTTGGTGAGGATGGGGATAAACTGGAATCCTCATATACTGCTGGTGGGAATGTAAAATGGTGCAGCCACTTTGAAAAACAGTCTGATGATTCCTTAGGAGGCTAAACACAGAGTTACCACATGACCAAACAATTCCACTCCTAGGTATACACCCAAGGAAAATAAAAACATATGTCCACACAAAAACTTGTATACAAATGTCCGTATTAGCATTATTTATAACAGCTCCAAAGTAGAGGCAACCCATTTGTCCATCAACTGATGATAAACAAAATGTGGCATAGCTATACAATGGAATATTATTCAGCAATAAAAAGGAATGAAGTACATACACGTTAAAACATGTAAACCTTGAAAACATTGTGCTAAGTGAAAAGCAAGTCACAAAGGACCATATGTATGATTCCATTTATATGAAATGTCCAAAACAGGCAAATCTAATATACAGAAAGCAGATTGGTGGTTGCCTAGGGCTGGAGAGACTTTGGGGGTTTTCAGGGATAATGGCTAAGTGGTATGGGGTTTCTTTTGAGGGCGATGAAAATGTTTTAAAATTGATTGTGTGGTGATGGTAACACAACTGTGTAAATATACTAAAAAACCACCAAAGTGTACACTTCAAATGGATGAAGTGTATGGTATGAGAATTATATCTCCATGATGCTACTAAGAACTTGTACCTTGCTCTCTGGGAGGCCGAGACGGGTGGATTGCATGAGCTCAGGGGTTCGAAACCAGCCTGAGCAAGAGTGAGACCCTGTCTCGAGGGGAAAAAAAAATCAGCCGAGCATTGTGGCATGCACCTGTAGTCCCAGCTACTCGGGAGGCTGAGGCAAGAGGATCACTTGAGCCCAGGAGTTGGAAGCTGTGGTGAGCTGCAATGATGCCACTGCACTCTACCCAGGGTGACAGAGCGAGGACTCTGTCTCCACAGAAAAGAAAACAAGGCAACTGGACAACCCTCCTCACAACATCCCCCCTTGATATTAAAAAAAAAAAAAAGAAACTGTACCTTATAAAAATATATGTATAAACCCTGAACCATTAAAAAATTGGTAAGTTGGACATCATCAAAATGAAAAGTTTCTGCTCCTCAAAGACAACATTTAGAAAAGAAAAAGCAAGACAGACCAGGAGAAAATATTTGTATATATACATCTGACAAAGGACTCACATGCAAAAAATACAAAGAATTAACAGTAAGAGGACAAATAACCCAATTATGCTTGTCTAAAGTAACTACAGTGCTACTTTAGACAACTAAATAGAACACAGAAATAGCATTCTTGTAGGACTGTTCTGAATCTGAAAAGGCTATAACAAGCTGATCCTGAAGAGTACCACTAGAGATACTTGATCTGGGTGTGGGCAGAATGAGAGATGACATGAGACTATCAGTACAGTAGTCCCCCTCATCTGAGGTTTTGCTTTTCACAGTTGCAGTTACCCACAATAAACTGTGGTCTGAAAATATTAAATGGAAAATTCCAGAAATAAACAATTCATAAGTTTTAAATTATGTACCCTCCCAAGTAGCATGATGAAATCTCATACCATCCCATTATGTCCTGCCCAAGACATAAATCATCCCTTTGTCCAGCATATACTTTATCATACCTTTATCACAGGTATGTGTGTATAGAAAAAAAACATAATATATATAGGGTTCAGTACTACTGACGGTTACTGGGGGTCTTGGAACATATCTCTCACAGATAAAGGAGGACTACTGTAACTGTTAACACAAACAGAATAGCTATTAATGACTAAATAAATTGTAAAGACTCGCCATGGTGTGTCAGGAAATGATCATTCACACAAAATGGCTGTTGGGAAGGTGAATGAGCTATGAGAGAGAAAGCAGGAGTGTGTACAGGAGTCACACGTTTCTAGGTACGTCAGGTCTGTGGGACGTGAATTGAACAGGTGGCTACCAAACTGCACAGGAAACCCAAACAATCCCGACGCCCATCCCTACCCCCAGACTCTTCTGTCAGAAGACCTAGAAAACGAGTAGAAAACATTTTAGTCATAAATACAAACTTCCGTCTACTAACAGAGTTTCTTGCCTTGAAAAAAGAAAGGAAAAAAAAAAAGGCATGGAAGAAAAATACCCAGAAACCAATGTCACACTAATGTTCAGTTAAGATGGTGAGTGGTATGAAGCAAAAGATAACTTTGTACTGGTCAACAGGACCCAGCTAAAAGAATGCTGATTTATGAATCTATTTCCCTGAGTAAGAAAGAGCAGTTGAGCCAATATTAGTTAGTCACTGTTTCTTTCCTTTGCATGTCTTAAGAGGCCATGAACTTAAGAGAGCTAAGCCTTTGCCTTCTGATTTGACTGCCTTAGTTAAACACAGCAGTGAAATTTTGGTTTGGCTACCATGGGCAGAAGCTGGAAGAAGCACTACGAAGTTCAGAACTCTGGACATAGATTGGGCTACTCCACCTGGCACTGGTTCCATCAAGGCTGGATGATGTCCTAAAAACTGACCTCCTCACCCTTCTGATTCTCTCTGGGATGGGAAAGACAGTGACTTAGGCAACTGAGCCATAGTCCAGGAGGAACCACCAACATATAAATCATCCATTCATCTATGGAACAAACATTGATTGAGAACCTATTCCACACCAGCCTCCAGCACTAAGGATATAATGATTAATAAAACAGATCTAAGAGCCAGGTGTAGTCCCAACTACTCAGGAGGCTAAGGCAGAAGGATTGCTTGAGTCCAGGAGTTCGAAGCTATAGTGCACCATGATCATGCCTATGAATAGCCACTGCACTCCAGCCCAGGCAACATAGTGAGACCCCATTTCTTAAGGGAAAAAAAAAAAAAAGAGGGCGGGCGCAGTGGCTCATGCCTGTAATCCTAGTACTTTGGGAGGCTGAGGCAGGAGGACTAACTGAGCTCAGGAGTTTGAGACCAGCCTGAGCAAGAGTGAGACCCCGTCCCTACTAAAAATAGAAAAATTAGCTGGGCATCGTGGCACACACCTGTAGTCTCAGCTACTCGGGAGGCTGAGGCAGGAGGATCCCTTGAGCCCAGGAGTTTGAGGTTGCAGTGAGCTATGATGATGCCACTGCACTCTACCCAGGGCGAAAGAGTGAGACTTTGTCTCAAAAAAAGAAAGAAAGAAAGAAAGAAAGAAGAAAAAGAGGAAGTTCAGACCAATGACTAGGGCAGGCTTGCCCACACCACCAAAGGGCAGCAATGCCATGTGGTGCCAGTAAAGGCTGCTCAAGTCTTCAGATACTGAGTGAAGACCTCCCTGGCAGTGAGGCCTACTCACAACTGGATAACAGAGGATAAACAAACACATGATATAACCACTAAGAACACACATATACTAATGTACACACCATGAACAGTCTCTCACTATCTTTCTCTCTTTCACACACACTAACCCATGCTCATCTATACATGCATAACAGACCATCACATTCATAACCCACACTCCCAGCTTCATACCTCCAAAGGTATATACACACCTCACACGAATATATACACACAGGCCACCATACCAGGCTGGCTGCTGCTCCACTCCTCACTCTCTGGAATACTAGTGGTGGGTTGTCCCTCTGGATCCTTTCCTTCTTCTTGCTTCTCCTGCAAAAGACAAGCCTGATCCCAGCTTCCTGTCCTTCTGGGTTGGGGTGAAGCCCTAGCCTCTGATTCTGGCCTCTATCTGGCTCTCTGGCCATGTGGTGTCCTGCCCCAAAGAGGCAGAATTTCCTCTAGGCTATCAGCAGAAACACAGACAACCCCCTACCACTTGGGCACATACTGATGTGAGCATACACATCCTAGTTACACAGCCTGACTACAACTCTCCTTATTACCAGGTAGAGAAACTGAGCGCACAAAAACCTGCTCTGTGCTGATTTTACATGTCCAATAGAATTGTCATGCTTTGTCTCTTCCAACTTCTGCAGCTACAGCCCTATGCTCCCTGGCTTCTGGCCTACGTACTAGACTCCAGCAGTGGAGTTCTCCACCTGCCTGCATATCTACTTTGGGTGCCAGTTTAAATAACTATGTCTTAACCCTGACACTGGACTAAGATGGGAACTCCAGAAAATCATGAGTGATTAATTCATTTCCCTCCAACCAGGTATAGGATCTGACTCAAGATGGGACCCCAAAATATGGTAAGTGAATCATTATAGGTATCTCCGCTGGCCCAGTCCCATGACCTGGAGTGATGGAGGGGACAGTGAGAATTGAGGCACAGGCTTTAGCTTCCCCCTTCCCTGCCCACTGCCCTCTTCCTACCATGGCTTCTGGCTCAGACTCCTCCTCTGATGGGCTCTGGTATTCCCTGCGCTTCCTCTTCTTCACAGGTTTGAGAAGCTCAGAAGCGCTGCCACGGCCTGAGGAATTCTCCACTATGACTGACCTGAGGGAGGGGCAGTTTTAGGAAAAGAACCCCCTGCCCTGCACCACCCAGCCGCTCTCCTAAGCCCTGAACAGGAATGGGGCTTTGGGGGCTGAAGGCAGAGCAAGTAGGGCTGTGACCTCCTCCCCTTACCGCTCCTGGAACAGCTGAGGGTAGCCATCATTGGAGGAACCAAGATCTGGACCGGCGCCTTGCTGAGGCCCGCAGGCCTGGCACTGACAGGTGCTATCATCCTCGGGGGGGTCCTGAGGGGGATCTTCTGGAGGATTCTGGGGGAGGTCCTCTGCGGAGGCCAAATGGGCCTCAGGCCTCCTACCCCATCACAGCCACACTCAGGCTCCACCCACGCCCCCTCAGGCCTACCTCCATCTTGGTCCCATCCCCGCACTGGACAGCCTCCCCAGCTTTCTCCACCTCGGGATCTACCCCGGGGTGCACCTGCAGAAACCACCCCGGGCCACGCCCCCGACCAAGGCTCCTCAGGGAGCTCAGGCCTCGCCCCAACTGCGCAGGGTCCCAGCTCAGGGCCCGGGGAGCGGGACTCCTACCGGGCTGTTGGGTGCCCGCATCGTCATTTCCCGCCGGGGCCCCGCCATCTTCGTATTCTGTCACGCTTTCCCGCCTCGGCTCCGGGCTCGGGGGCTGCTTCACTCCCACCATGTTGAGCGGCGCGTACTCGCTTATCCGGAACTGGAGCGCGGAAGGGTCCGAGGATCGCGACTCCTGTGCCGGCCCTTGACCCACCTTGGAGTCGGCACCGTCGGCCTCTCGCCGCCTCATGCCAGCTGAAGCCTCGAGACTTGGCCCCAGCAGGCCTCGAGACCTGGCCCCTGGGCGCCTCACGCCAAGCTACAACCCCAGAGCCCCTCACGCCAAGCCACGCCCCCAAGCACCTGCAGGCCCAATCCCAGGATGCCTCACTCTAAGCCACACCCCCCAGACACACAAGGGCCCAGTCCCAGGGTGCCTCACTCCAAGCCACGCCCCCAGAATCCCTAGGGCCTGAGTGCTTCCACCCAAGCCACGCCCCTAAAGTCCTTCACTCAAAGCCCACCCCAGCTTTGCCCCCTTCTGCCTCAGGGCCAGCCTCAGGCCCGCAGGCCCCGCCCCGCAGCTGTGGTTCGGTGGGCCTAGCCAATCCCCACAGACACTGACCCGCAGGCCGCTCCCAGGGGGCGGGGCTGCAGCCTCTGTCCATTCCAGAAGCCGCACCGTGCTGGCGCTGGAGCTGGCCGCCGGCCCTGCGCTAAGCTGCGGCAGAACGGTGGCGGTAACTGGTTCGCTGTTGGCCACCTGCTCTGGGGCACCCACGTGGATTGGCTCCCGAGGAAAGCAGGACATATCCAGGGCACTGCTGGGCAGGCCCAGGGTGGCCGAGCTGGCTGTAAACAGATACACAGACATGGCACAGGTGAGCCTAGTGGCCCTGCCTCAATCCTGCCACGCGTGTATGGGCAGTTGAAAGAAGGCAGGTGTAGGAAAGTGACAAGTATTATCTGCTCTCCAGGATCCACCATAGGGATGCTCTTCCCAGACACCTGGCTTGACCTACCTGGAATGATGAAGGCAGTTGCGGGCAGATGAGGACCGGAACCTGGGCTGTCTCTGGCCACCAGATGCACACTGACCTCCCCTGTGGAGGGCCCCGTCAGTGTCCTCAGTATCTCCATTTCAGCATGCCCCTCCATCCTGGTAGGCCTACAAGCCAAACACAGCCCCTAGGGCGATCAGGAAAGCGAGGGGGTTTCTCCAAGCAGATGGCCACTCTCAAGCCAGCAACCTGCAGAAAAAAGCCTCAGCCCTGAGGGGAGTAGGGTGTCTTAGGAGACCAGCATGAGGTCTGGCTCCTGGCTCCACCATGTCAGTGGGTGGGCTCTGGCCAGGCCCTGCACCTCCCCTAGTCTCTGTAAGGACCAGCATGATGGCATGTGTGAGGGTATATGTAAACTGTGACATACAGAACTGACTCTAGGGAGCATCACTCAGGCCAAGGTTCTGTCCGGCCAGTTGTCTTCATGCCATAGCCCAGGACCACGTCCAAACTCACCTCTTTCTGGACCCCCCACCTCCATCCCCACTAGAGTCATTCCCTTCTCACTGTTAAGATTCAGAGACCTCAAGTTCCAGGTTTTCCTTCACCCATACAGGGTTCATCTTCCTGGGAGATGGGATCTTTCCTGATCATGTTCATTTATGCCACTGTCCTCCACTCCCTCCAACCCTAAGCACAGAGTGGGCACTCAAACATCTGTTGAACAAATGCATGCATCTGAAGAGCAAAGTGGTAGTGTATGAAAACCTAGTCAGTACTTGATTTTGTTTTAATAGAGCAAAGGCAATAGAAGTATTTAATAAAGAGTTGGTTCAATAGGTAAAGACATGAGAAAAAAAAAGACCTAGAGACATAACAAACATACTTAATAGCTACCATTTACTCAACTCCTAAAATGTTTTGGCCACTGTCCTAGATGCCTTACCAGCACTGGCCAGTAGGACTTTTTGTGATGATGGAAATGTCCTATTCCTAAGCTACCCAACACAGTAGCCAGTAGCCACATGTGGCTATTGAGCACTTGAAATGTGCTTAGTGTGACTGTGGAACTGATTTTTTATTTTATTTAATTTTAAAGAAATTTAAATAGCCTCAGTAGCCGGGCACAGTGGTACATGCCTATAGTCCCAGCTACTTGAGAGGCTGAGGCAGAAGGATTGCTTGAGGCCAGGAGTTTCAGGCCAGCATTGGCAACACAGCAAGACCCCATCTTGGATAATAAATAAATAAATGGCTAGCAACAGTGGCCATGACTATTGTATTGGACAGCTCAGTTTTACACATATTATAATTGGCCTGTTGGTGCCATCTCCAAAACACATTTGAAAGTCTGACCACTTTTCTCCATCTCCATTGCCACCATGCTAGTCACAACCACCATCAGCTCTCCTTGGACTTCTGAAATTGCCTTCTAACCCATCCCTCTGCTTCCTCTCCTGCGCCTCTAGAGTCTATTCTCCAGTAAGAGAAAGCTTTAAAAATGTAAACCAAATCATATAATTTCCCTATCTAAAATTCTTCAGTGGCTCTCCATTGCTCTTGGAATAAAATAAAAGTGCTTCACTCCCCAGAATCCGACCGCTGCCTCTCTCTCAGACCTCACCCTCCACCACTCTTCAAACTCTGGTTTCCTTCTACTGCTTGGCAAACTTTCCCATCTCAGAGCCTTTGCCCCTGCTCTTCCCTCCACCTGGAATGCTCTTCCCCAAGCTCTCTGCTTAGCTGGCTCCTTCCCATCCTCCAGGCCTCAGCTCAATGGTCACCTCCTTGGAAGAGGTCTTTCCTGATCTTGCAATTTAAAGCAGCACATCCCTCACCCCCTCCCACCACTGTCTATCTTATTACTGTGTTTCTTTCACATCCTTCATTATAATCAATAGTGATCTTCATTTATTTCTGTTGCATCGGTCATCTACACATAAATGCATAGACTATCTGTCTGTTCACTCCTATATCCCCAGC
Organism: Daubentonia madagascariensis; assembly: GCA_023783475.1. NCBI lineage: Eukaryota > Metazoa > Chordata > Mammalia > Primates > Daubentoniidae > Daubentonia > Daubentonia madagascariensis. The sequence goes on along the minus strand of JAKFHU010002136.1, from coordinate 25,909,909 downwards.
ACTTAGAATAGTGCCTGGCACACAGTAGGTGCTCAGTAAGTATTTGTGTTGGATTTCAGTAATTTGAACTTGTTAATAAAAAACACTGTATGAATGATTGGTACTGGTTGATTTAAGGTGCTAGAAGTACTTCAATGACAATGGCTTCTGGCACATGGGTTAAAGGAGAGAACATGGGCCTAGGCTTAAGACAGACTCCAGTTCAGATCTCAGCTCCCCCACTTAGCTTACCCTCTCTCGGCCTTGGTTTCCTCATGTGTAAAATGATGGTGGTAATGGTATCTGCCTCAAAGGGCTTTGGTGAAGATTGGAAAGATTTGGTGAAGTCTTGATACCAGCTGGCCCTCAACAAATACCAATCCACTCCCTTTTAAAAGAAATTCCAGAGAGCTTAGTAGCTTCTGGTCAGTAACGTTTTATCTGCCTGCTTACAAAATCAGCTTGCAATGGTTGCAGTTTATCCTACCCTCCCTCCCTCCTGCTGTTCTTGTGTATTCATTTACCTTCCAGCTTTTCCTCCCTAAAAAACAGAGTCCATCCTCTGTATTACAGACGTTTATAATAATAGTTATATACTAGATGCATAATCAGGTAGGCAAATGCTAGATATATAACCTGATTAATTAAGGCAACTTTTTTTTTATTACTATTTTTTTATTTCAGAGTATTACAGGGGTACAGACGTTTAGGTTACATGTATTGCCTTTGCTCTGTTAATTAAGGCAACATTCAAAGCAACCAAGACATATTTTCCCATGTTTTAAAATTGTAAGACATAATTCCCTGAATTTCAATTCCAATTATTTTGCTCCACACAGCTGAAGTACTTGTACCATTTTAAATTATTTTAAATACAGTCAATTGTTTTGTTTGTTTGGTTGGTTTTTTTTTTTTTTTGAGACAGGTCTCACTCTGTCGCCCAGGCTGGAGTGCAGTGGCACGATCAAAGCTCACCACAGCCTTGAACTCCTGGGCTCAAGTGATCCTCCTGCCTCAGCCTCCTAAGTAGCTGGGACTATAGACACATGCCATCACACCTGGCTAATTTTTAAAAAAATTTTCTTTGTAGAGACGGGGTCTCGATATGTTGGTCAGGCTGGTCTTGATCTCCTGGCCTCAAGTGATCCTCCTCCCTCAGCTTCCCAAAGTGTTGGGATTACAGGCGTGAGCCACCACGTCTGCACCCTGCACCCAGCCAAGAGTTAATCTTTTTATTCAAAACACTAGCAGCCATTAAGAGTGAATGTGGTTACTTCTGAAAGAATTCCACTCTGTTTCAAAACCCATCACATGTTTCTTGTCTATCAGGGAAGAGTGGATTAGATGACTGCCTTTCTGTTCAGGCTTGCCACCTTTATTTCAGCAAAGCCAACTAGGTGTCACCACCATTCTGTGCTCTGGAGATGGTCACAAACATGACAAAGTGCTCTCACAAAGCTTATATTCTAGAGATAACACATAAGGATGGGGCTGGAGATATAAATTTGAAAACCAGCATGCAGAGGTGGCGTTTAAAACCACAGAACTGAGTATAAATAAAAAGTGGGAGCCTTGCAGCACACTTCTTCTTGGGAAGATCTAGCAAAAGAGACTGAGAAAGAGCTTGCCATGAGGTGAGATGGAATCTAGAAGAGTCTGGGCTTCTGGAAGACACTGAAGAAAGTTTTCATCCCTCAGCCCTCAGCTTCTCTGCCCAAGCGCTGTCTCCTGGCAGCAGCCACCCAATGGTTCATTGATATGGGGTATAAAGGCCCCACCGCTTGCCTTAATTTGGAATATCTCTGCAGGGCCATCTCAGTTCCAGGGCCTCCCTTGAGTCAGGCTGAGGCTCTGTTGAGAACACATCAACAGTTCAACGCCTTCCTCCGCCCAAGCCCCGCCCCTCCTGCCCCAGCCTTCACCCCGCTACAGGTGATATTCCCAAAGGCACTCCGACTAATCTACACTCAGACCTCCCAATCAGAGTGTTTCCAGGGAACCTGACCTAAAACAACCATTGTATCCCCAGCCCAGAGGGGTACACACAGCAGATGCTCAATAAACATTTATTGAATGAATGCGTTCATGTGTGTTTTCTCTTGCTCTGTCTGCTAAGGTTTCCCCTATCCCCTGCCCTCCAAGACCTTGTATACAAAGGCGCCAAATAAATGCTCTTGCTCTAGGTGCTGGGGGTGGAGAGCTAGCGCTCTAGACAGATACCCTGAAGCCAACACACACAGAGCCCTGGGGAGATCGAGCGCCACAAACTTGGGCAAGAGGGGGTGGAAGCCGCCGAGGATCGGGACGCGCCACCCGACTCCCGGGACTAGGACAGACAGCAGCGGACGGGGCGGTCACTGATCCGTCAGCTCCGCAGAACGGTTACTTTTAAAACACCAAAATGGCGGAATTCTTTTTATTCTTTCATGTCAAAAAAAGGAAAAAGAAAGAAATTCCATTTTCCATCACAAAAACTGACAATTAATGGTAGGAAAGTTTGCCAAGTGACCCATTTCCTAAGAAAACCAAAACCCCGCCTTCTACACCCTCTCTTCCGTTGATGAAAAACTCTTAATTGATTGCATTTCTCTACCAACGAAGCCTCCGCCCTCCCCGCCCCTCGGGACCGCAGCCCGGAGCAACCCCGCAGGACCGCGCGCCCTCGATCCCCGCACCTGCCCGGGCCCCGCACTCCGCCCAGACCGCCGTCCACTTGCGCCTCCCCGAGCCTCCTCTCCAGCGCGCCCTCCGCCGGAGGCGCTCCAAAGGGGCGAGTCGCCAGAGCCGCAGACCCGAGCCCTTGCCGCGCTGGGCGGGGCCGGGCGGCGAGGCGTCCACGGGCCGCGGCGGGACGCTTACCTGCCAGGCTAGCCGGTGGCCGCCCGGGGCCGAGCTGCGGTCCGGACGGGGCGCGGCGCGCCTGCGCGCACAGGGGGCGGGCCCACCTCCCCGCAGGACGCAGAGCGCAGAGTCCGCGCGCGGGGCAGGCCCACCGAGCGCAGGCCCGGGATGCCGCGGCGCCCGCGCCCTCTCGCCTTCCTTCGAGGCCCTAGCCGTGCGGGCCTAATGATCCCTTCCGCTGGGGCTGGTTTGCTGCGCGGGCGAGGGAGCCCGAGATTATTCCTGTCCCTCACCCTCTGCATCACAGCCAGCAGCGCGCAGCGGGGCGCGGGGACCACCGAGCTGGAAGACAGAGCCTGGTGGGCCCCGATCTGAGTGCGGGCACCCCCGCACGCACCCCAGCCGGGTGGCCGCTCAGCCCAACGCCTTTCCGCAGCCCCTGCGCTCCTCCTGGAGAAGGGGAGCCCAGGAGCGTCAGAAAACTGCCTCAAGAAGGGTGAAGGGCGTGTGCGACCAGAGGAAAGGAAACCTGTGGGTGTGGCGTGGGTTCTAGTCCTGGCCCTGCCTGGCAAAAAAGGGCGGCCTCAGCTGCTCCTGCATTTAGGTGACCCCAGTGCCGTTGGCTGATGGTGTGACCTGGGGACATCTCTTTATCCTTCTGGTCCTCCAGCAGTTGTAAAGATTATCACCTAATTCATGGCACAAGGTTGTTTTCACTAACGGTTCCAGTCGTGGTGTTGCCTTGAGCAAGTCACTGCTCCTTTGTGCTTCAGTTTATTGACCGATCTCTCTACTTAGTCAAATCTCCTTGTTATTGGTTCTGATAACACAAAATACCTGTCTTTCTTAGACATGTCACAGCTGTAACTTCACATAGATTTGAGTAAGTCAAGAGGTTAAGAGAGTGCAAACTCTGAGAGGGAAGGAAACAGTTTTTTTAAATCCCTAGCACCTAGCCCAGAGCTGGACACAGAATTGGTGCTCAGTAAATATCTGTTGATTGACTAAACGATGTACTGCACACAGATGACAACAGGGCAACTCTTGGTATGGTCCAGAGTCCCAGCCTCCTCTCACACACTAATGATTTAATTTTATCTCTTATTTTTACAAAAAAGGAATTTGACGTCTATCTGGCCTTAGGTCATGGCCACAGGTCAGACCTCCAGGCTCCTGACTCCCAGTTCAGATGAAAAAAGGGTTCCTAATTAATTGTGAGCAAATTCCCCAAATTGCTATGATCAACAGGTTTAAATTTATGGAGAATTTTAACTATTCTGGTTGCCACGCCAACGCATTGCATGTGTTCTTCCTTGCTGCAATGTCAATTTTTAATCACATCTCATATTATTGGGAACAGGATTGCATCAGTCGAGGATGCTGGTTGCCATAACAATGGAAACCTCTTTATACACACCAGTACACACACAACCATCCGCTCAGTTTTTTCTCATCTCTACCCAGACTGTGCTTGTTCTGGATTCCAAAAGGTTTATTTTAGGTATTCAGAAGATTAAAAGAAAGTGGGGAATCTACACAAACACATGGCTTCTCAATAATAAATGTATCTTTTAGATAGTGATTAAGATAGACAAGTGGAATTTGAGCTAGCAGGGCCTAGGAACAAACAACTAACACATACTTGAGTTGCTGAGACATTATTTTTCTGCCTATTAACGGTATTTTGGTGGTCTTTTAATTTTTTTTTGAGAGACAGGGTCTCACTATGTTGCCCAGGCTTGTCTTGAACACTTAACCTCAAGCAATCTTCTCACTTTGGCCTCTCAAAGGGCTGGGATTACAGGTGTGAGCCACTGCGCCCAACCTATACTGGTGGTCTTAATGCCTGGCTTTCTTGCTTGAACACCTTCAGGAATGAAGAGTCCCTCCCAAGTTGAAGTGATTTGGGGAAAGTTCTGCGTTATATAGCCAGAGTGTGCCCTGTTGGTCCCAGTGTGCCTCCAGGAGCAAGTGAGCAAGTCCAATCCTTCCCTCAAGTGACACCTCCTCTTCCACAAGTTAACAGCCCCCAGTGTCTTCTCCATGTTAACCCCTTACCCAGGAATGGATCCAAAATGTTTTGAAATGTTGGTGAGTGGAAGCACAGAGAACACTGTTGTTTGTAAGCTGTCCACACCTTTCTGCTCCTACAGGAGAGTTTAATTCACCACTGGGGCAGTCCATGGATTTTAGGGAAATCATTAGGATGTGCCTTTTATGTGTGACAACACTTCTGGTTCCAGCAACATGTCAGGCTGTGCTCATAGGGAACACCTTCTAACACAAACACCTACAAATTATATTATAAGAAAGGAAGCAAGCAAGCAAGCACACAAGGAAGAAAAGTAAATTCATTGCTGAACTTGCAAGGGGAAATCCTCAGGAGCCAGAAACAAAGAAGGAAACAGATCTCTCTTGTCCTGGAGGTAGCAGGATAGAGACAGGGCCCAGCTGCTAGAGACCTGGGTTTTACTCCACACATAATGATAGGAGATGGGATCTTGGGTCCATGTAGTATTGACAGCTGGAACCGACACCCTTGTATAAAGACTGAATACTGCCCCCATCAGACTATATAGTCAATGAAGATACTTCTAGAAAAACTCAGGACACCAGTCCAGGGAAACAGAAGGGAAGTTTGTCTCTGCCTGGGATACTCTGTGCATAGAACTGGGGATATCGGTAAGTTAACCATTAAAAATCAAAATCCTAAGCCTACACTATGAATGGATTTAGGAACTGAAATTTGTACTACCCTCCCGGTATTGATATTGTCAAGCTACAAGGAAAGCAATGCAAAAATTGGTCCCGGACAAGTAATACCCTCACAAAAGTAAATGCACAACTGCTCTAAAGAGACGTTGCCACAACTCAAGCCAAATGGGATGCTCACAATAGAAAAATATGAAATAGTCAAGGAAACAGTCTGCTATATTTAACCATCAGCAGACCTAATAACAGGAAGATTAGCACCCACAATAATTTGAGATAATAGTACAATTTGAAAGAGACTATAAAATAAATATGTTAAAATTATTTAAAAAGAAATAGGAATCATGCGAGGATGTGGAGAAACTGGAACCCCTGTGCACCGTTGGGGGGAATGTGAAATGGTGCAGCTGCTATGGGAAGCAGTATGGCAGGGAGTGGCGGGGGGACCCCTTACCAAGTGCCTAGAATTAATAATCACCTTAATAGTTTTACCATGTACAGAGGTGACCTGATGGAAATGATTAATATATATAAAAGTAACTGCTTATTTTAAAAGATTATGGGAGTCAGAGGCTTCAGCTTCTGGCCAAGATGGTATAAAGGGGGCTAGAGTTACTCTTCTACCTGAAACAACTGAGAAAATGAAAAACACGTGTCAAATGTTTCTCAAGACATTGACCATCAGGCAACAAAGGACCGAGATTCCTGAAAGATGAGAAATAGTCAAGATGAGCCCTGATTGCGTTGCGCCAGCTTACTACCCGGAGAAAGTTTCCCAGCTGGGGGAGCCCAGGTGGAGCCTAGCAGGCCCACTGCGTTGAGGAGATGGCGGTGAAAGTACGGTGGGGCCAACACAACTAGAGTTGACAGGAAAGAGTGCTGGAAAGGAAAGTGATGTGACAGCGGACTCCAAGGATCTGTAGAGACATCCCCCACCCCATCACTGCTTGAGCATTAAGTTCTAATCAGCACATAATGTGGCACAGCTACCTGAGGCCAAGGAAAGAACTAGCTGAAAGGATTAGAGGAAACAATCTCCATAGTTTACACTGGGCTTGGAAAAGTGCCTCTTCCCACCACCAGAGTGGAAAAACCTCATAATTCATGAGGCATCGGGTAGAGTTCTGAGTATTCACTAGTAGGGAAAAATGAACCCTAGACTAAACTACCATCTGGTCTTAGTTTAAAAGTTTAAAGAGACAGGTGGGGTGTGGTAGCTCACACCTGTAATCCCAGCACTTTCAGAGGATTGCTTGAGGCCAGGAGATCAGCTTGGGCAACATAGTTGGGCAACCTTGTCTCTACAAAAATAGGAAAAATTAGCCAGGCAATGGTGTTGCATGCCTGTAGTCGCAGCTACTCCAGAGGTGGGAGGATTGCTTGAGCCCGGGAGTTGGAGGTTGCAGTGAACTATGATCACACCACCGCACTCCAGCCTGAGTGACACAGCAAGACTCTGTCTCAAAAAAAAAAAGTTTAAAGAGACAAAGTTTAAAAACAAGACCCCAAGAGAACCAAACTATTTCCAATTATGGCCACAACGCCAGAAATAAAGCTTAAGAATATTTTAGAAACACAAAGATACCCATCATCCAACAAGATAAAAATTATAATGTCTGGCATCCAACTAAAAATTACCAAACATAGCCAGGCACAGTGGCTTTCACCTGTAGTTCCAGCTACTTGGGAGGCTGAGGTGGGAGAATCACTTGAGCCCAGGAATTTGAGGCTGCAGTGAGCTATGATCATGCCAATGCACTCTGGCCTGCTGGGTGATAGAGTGAGACCCCATCTCGAAAAAAAAAAAAAATTACCAGGCATAAGCCAGGCACAGTGACATGCATCTGTAGTCCCCGTTATAGAGATAATTTTTGAAAGACCCAAATTGAACTTCTAGAGATGAAAACTACAATTTTTGAGATGAAAAGAATACACTGGATGCATCTTATAGTGTCAGAAAGAAACAAAGAAAACAAAACATACTGATGGGCATAAATCAAAGGGACACAGGAGTCAACAAGTGCTCCCAATGGCTACAGTTGGAGCAATTTGCACAACAAAATAAATAAAGTAACATTGGATTATAAGCTAAAGTGTAAAATAAAAACTCATGAGTCCTTACTGATGTAAACAAATGATTGAAAAAATTAATAAATGGGGGAGAAAAGAAAAATCTCACATGCAGAAGGGTTTCAAATAATTTAGAGTAGATACTCCACCCTAAAGGAAGGTAAGCATAACTCCCCACTTGTCTTAGTCCATTTTTGGATGCCATAATAGAATACCAAAGACTGGACAATTTATAAACAATAGATGTTTATTTGGCCTATGGTTCTAGAAGCTGGGAAGTCCAAGAGCATAGTACCAGCATCTACTGAGGGCCTTTGTGCTGTGTCATAACATCGCAGAAGGGCAAGCGAGCACTCAATAAAGAGGGAGGAAATTGGGCTAACCTTGATCTTTTTTTCTTTTTTAGAGACAGGGTCTAGCTATGTTGCCCAGGCTGAGTACAGTGGCTATTCACAGGCATGATGACATTCAAATTATAGGTATCCCCGAGGTTGAAGAAGAAAGAGCTAAAAGCATGGAAAACCTATTCAAGGAAATTATTGAGGAAAACTTCCCAGGCATTGCCAGAAATTCAGATGTACAGATACAAGATGGACATTGAACACCAAGAAGATTCATAGCAAATAGGTCATCTCCGAGACACATAGTAATCAACCTGGCTAAAGTCAAAATGAAGGAGAAAATTCTGCAAGCAGCAAGATGAAAGTATCATATAACCTACAAAGGAAACCCCATCAGGCTAACTGCAGACTTCTCAGTGGAAACCTTACAAGCCAGAAGCCCTTGGGGCCCTATTTTCAATCGACTTAAACTGAACAACCACCAGCCTAGAATTTTGTATCCTGCAAAACTAAGTTTCACAATAGATGGAGAAATCAAGTCCTTTCCAGACAAGCAAACACTGAGGGAATTTGTCATGACCAGACCTACTCTGCATGAAATACTCAGAACAGCACTATACACAAATTAGCAAACATATACCCACCATTGTAAATTCACCTATAAAAACCCCCAAAACTCACAACTCTTATAAGAAAATAGAACAAGAGGTAAAACAAAGCAATAAGGGACTATCCAACAGGATGAACAGACCAACATCCCACATATCAATGCTATCAATCAAAGTTAACAGACTGAATGCTCCTCTCAAAAGACACAGGCTGGCTGAATGGATAAAAAAACACAACCCAACTATCTTCTATCTCCAGGAAACACATCTAAACCACAAGGATGCACACAGAATCATCGTGAAAAGATGGAAAAAAATATTCCACGCAAATGGAAATCAAAAGAGAGCAGGTGTAACCATTCTTATGTCAGATAAAATTGACTTTAAGCCAACAAAGGTAAAGAAAGACAAAGAGGCTCATTATATAATGATAAAGGGAGCTATCCAACAAGAACACATAATAATCCTAAACATATATGCATACAACACAGGAGCTTCCAGATACATAAAGCAAATCTTACTAGACCTAAGTGAAGAAATAAATAGTACCATCGTAATTGCCAGGGACCTCAACACCCCACTGTCAGAGCTCGATAAATCATCTAAGCAGAAAATAAATAAATAATGGTCTTAAACCAAACACTAAATCAAATGGACCTAACAGACATTTACAGAACATTCCATCCTGAAACTATAGAATACACATTCTTCTCAGCAGCAAATGAGACATTCTCCAAGATTGATCATATCTTAGACCACAAAACAGGTCTCAACAAATTAAAAAAACTCAAAATCATACCATGTATCTTCTCAGACCACAGCAGAATAAAACTAGAAATCAATCACAAGAGAAACACTCAAACCTACACAAAATCATGGAAATTAAGCAACCTGCTGCTGAACAATTATTGGGTCAAGAATGCAACTAAGATGGAAATCAAAAAATTCTTTGAGCTGGACAACAAAGGGGCACAAGATATCAAAATCTATGGGACACAGCAAAAGCATTTCTCAGGGGAAAATTCACAGCCTTAATGCCTATGTCAAAAAGACAGCAAGATCACAAATTGATAACCTAATGTCACACCTCAAGGAACTAGAAAAGGAAGACAAACCAAACCCAAAGCCAGGCAAAAGAAAAGAAATAACGAAGATCAGAGCAGAACTAAATGAATTGGAGAACAACAGCAACAAAAAATAAAAAGGATTAACAAAACAAAAAGTTGGTTCTTTGAAAAGATAAACAAAATCGACAGACCTCTTGCTGGATTAACTAAGAACAGAAGAGAAAGGACCGAAATAAGCTCAATCAGAAATGAAAAAGGTGGCATTACAACTGATATGCAGAAATACAAAACATCATCCATGAATACTATGTAAATCTCTACGCACATAAACTAGAGAATGTAGAGGAAATGGACAAGTTCCTGGAAACACACAACCTCCCAAGGCTCAACCAAAAAGAAACAGAACTCCTGAATAGACCAATAACAATCAGTGAGATCGAATCAGTAATAAAAAAACCTCTCAACAACAAAAAAAGCCCTGGACCAGATGGTTTCACAGCCGCTTTCTATCATACCTACAAAGAAGACCTGGCACCCATAATACAGAAATTATTCCATAACATCAAGAAGGAGGGTATCCTCCCCAACTCATTCTACGAAGCCATTATCACCTTAATACCAAAGCCAGGAAAGGACATAACAACAACAACAAAAAGAAAACTATAGACCAATATCCCTTATGAATGTAGATGCAAAAATCCTCAATAAAATACTAGCGAACCGAATTCATCAGCACATCAAAAAATAATCCACCAGGCCCAAGTGGGCTTCATCCCAGGGATGCAAGGATGGTTCAACATATGTAAATCAATAAATGTGATTCACCACATAAACAAAATCAAAAACAAAGACCATATGACCATCTCACTAGATGCAGAAAAAGCATTCAACAAAATCCAGCACCCTTTCATGTTAAAAATCTCAACAAACTAGGCATAGAAGGAAAATATGTCAGAATTATAAAAGCCATATATGACAGACCTACAGCCAACATCATACTGAATGGGGAAGAGTTGAAAGCATTCTGCCTAAGAGCTAGAACAAGACAAGGATGCCCACTGTCACCACTCCTATTCAACATAGTGCTGGAAATCCTAGCCAGGGCAATCAGGCAAGAGGAGAATATTAAGGGTATCCAAATCAGGAAAGAGGAGGTCAAACTGTTGCTCTTTGCTGATGATATGATCTTGTACCCAGAAAACCCCAAAGATTCCACCAAGAGTCTCCTGGAATTGATAAATAAATTCAGCAAAGTCTCAGGATACAAAATCAATGTACATAAATCAGTAGCATTTCTATATACTAATAACAGTCAAGCCAAGAGTCAAATCAAAGACTCAATACCATTCACAATAGCTACAAAGAAAATAAAATACCTAGGAATATGCTTAACCAAGGAGGTGAAAAATTTCTATGAAGAGAACTATGAAACTCTGAGGAAAGAAATTGCAGAGAATAAAAACAAATGGAAAAACATATCCTGCTCATGGATAAGTAGAATCAACATTGTTAAAATGTCCACTTGTGGTATATATAACCCAAAGTAAGTTACAAATTCAAGGCAATCCCCATCAAGTTACCAAAGTCGTATTTCACAGATCTAGAAAAAATAATTCTATGCTTCGTTTGGAACCAGAAAAGAGCCCGAATAGCCAAAGCAATCTTAAGCAAAAAGAACAAACCTGGAGGCATCACATTACCAGACTTCAAACTATACTACAAGGCTATAGTAATTAAAACAGCATGGTATTGGTACAAAAAGAGAAATATAGACCAATGGAACAGAACAGAGAACCCAGACATAAAACCATCTAACTACAACGAACTGATCTTTGGCAAAGCAGACAACAATGTACACTGGGGAAAAGAAGCCCTATTGAATAAATAGTTCTGGGAAAATTGGAATAGCCACATGCAGAAGAATGAAACAGGACCTGTACCTCTCACCACTCACAAAAATTAATACAAAAAGACTTAGATCTAAGCCATGAAACCATAACAATTCTAGAGGAAAATGTAGGAAAAACTCTTCTAGATATCAGCCTAGGCAAAGAATTTATGAAAAAGACCCCAATGGTAATTATGGCAACAACAAAAATTAATAAATTGGATTTGATTAAACTAAAAAACTTCTGCACAGCTAAGGAAACCATCAACAGAGCAAATAGACAACCTACAGAATGGGAGAAAATATTCCCAAGGTACACATCCGATAAACAGCTAATAATCAGAATTTACAAAGAACTCAAGCATATCATCAAGAAAAAAAAACCCTATTAAAAAGTGGGCAAAAGACATGAACAGATGCTTCTCTAAAGGAGAAATACAAATAGCCGAGAAACATATGAAAAAATGCTCAATGTCACTAATCATTAGGGAAATGCAAATTAAAACCACAATAAGATATCACCTTACCCCAGTTAAAATGGCTTTTATTAAAAAGTCCAAAAATAATAGATGCTGGGACTATTGCAGCAGACCGTTGGTGGGAAAATTAGTACAAATTAGTGCAAATTAGTACAACCTCTATGGAAAACAGTATGGAGATTCCTCAGAGAACTAAAAGTAAAACTACCGTTTCATCCAGCAATTCCAATACTGGGTATTTACCCAAAGGAAGAGAAGTCATTTTTATCAAACACACCTGCACTCGAATGCTTATAGCAGCACAGTTCACAATTGCAAAGATATGGAATCAACCCAAGTGCTCATCAGTTCATGAGTGGATTAATAAAATGTGGTATATGTACACCATGGAGCACTGCTCAGCCATAAAAAAGATGAATTAATACCTTTTGCAACAATCTAGATGGAACTGGAGACCATTCTCCTAAGTAAAGTATCTCAAGAATGGAAAAACAAACACCACTTGTACTCACTATTAAATTGGAACTAACCAATGAACACACAAGTGCACAGGGGGAAGTAAAACTCAGTGGAAATCAACCAGCGGTGAGGGGAATAAACCAACCTAATGGGTACTATGAACACTATTTGGGTGATGGGCACACCTATAGGCAGGACTGAAGCATTATAAAAGTGATCCATGTAACCTAAAACATTTGTATCCCCTTAATATTTTGAAATAAAAAGATTTGTATTGCTGCGTAACACACACAAAAAGAAAAAATATAGAAAAAAAGAGGCCAGGCGTGGCGGCTCATGCTTGTAATCCCAGCACTTTGGGCACCCTAGCGAGACCCTGACTCTACAAAAATTTTTTAAAAAAATTAGTCAGGCACAGTGGCACACACCCGTAGTCCCAGCCAGGGGAGCTCAGGCGGGAGCATGGCTTCTGCCCCGGAGTTGGAGGCAGCGAGCTACATTCATGCCACTGTACTCCAGCCTGGGTGACAGAGCAAGGCTGTCTCCTAAAAAAAAAGAAAAGAGAAATCAACAACAAAGAAAACTTTCACAAATTAAAGTGAAATAAAAACTTCCACATATAAAGAATCTGAAAGAATTTATCCTCGGCAGATTTTTACCGTAGGAAATGTTAAAGGAAGCCCTTTAAGCAGAAAGAAAATGACAGCAATGGATCTGCACAGAAGAGTGAAGAGCTGTGGAAATGGTGACTATGTGGAGAAATACGAAGGAAGACTTCTTAAAAATACTATTTGCATCTTTTCAAAAATAACCAGCTATTTAAAGCAAAACTAATAATAGTGTATTGTGGGGTTTATTTTTTTTAATTTTTTTTAATTTTGTAATTTTATTCACCTGAGCACTGTGATGGGGTTTCTAATAAATGTAGAAATAAAATATAATACAGCAATTGCTGAGAGGCCAGGAGGGAAGAAAGGGAAGGTTTTCATACCGTACGTGCAGTGAATACCACTTGAAGAACTGAGATCATATAAAGGTGTACAGTCATGCGTCGCTTAACGACAGGAGTGTATGTTCTGAGAAACGCGCCGTTAGGCGATTTCACCATTGTGCAAACATCACAGGGTGTACTTAGACAAACGTAGATGACATAGCCTACTACACACCTAGGCCATATAGGATGCCCCTAGGCTACAAATGCAGCATGTTACTGTACTGAATGCTGTAGGCAATTTAACACAATGGTATTTGTGTATTTAAACATATCTAAACACAGAAAAGGTCATGCATTGAGCTATGACGTGACGGCCACAACATCTCTAGGCAATAGGAATTTTTCAGCTCCAGTATAATCTTATGGAACCAATGTCATATATGCGGTCCGTCATTGACCGAAACATCACTGTATGTACATACACTAGTCATATACAGTCATGTGCTGCATAATGACGTTACAGTCAATGACGGCCCGCACATAATAACAGTGGTGAGAAGACTGACAAAATTGGTAAACCCTGAGCCGGGCTACTCAGGAAAAAAGAGAGAAAGCACAAATGACCAACATCAGGAATGCGAGAGGTGACATCACTTACAGAATCTACAGAAATCAAAAGGATGATAAGAAAATATTATGAAAAGCTTGATAAGAATAAATTCAATGGCATAGACAAAATGGACAACTACCTTGAAAAGCACAAACTACAAAAGCTCAGTCAATAAGAAGTAGATACTGGGCGCAGTGGCTCATGCCTGTAATCCCAGCATTTTGGGAGGCTGAGGCGGGAGGATCCCTTGAGGCCAGGAGTTTGAGACCAGCCTGAGCAAGAGTGAGATCCTGTCTCTACAAAAAAATAGAAAAATTAGCTGGGTGTGGTGGCGCTCGCCTGTAGTTCCAGCTACTTGGGAGGGTCGCTTGAGCCCAGGAGCTTGAGGTTGCAGTGAGTTATGACGACGCCACTGCACTCTGGCCCAGACAACAGCAAGACCCTGTCTCAAAAAAAAAAAAAAAAAAAAAAAAGGAAATACATAAACCAAGTAGCCTTTTATCTTTTGAAGAGTTTGCATTTGTAGTTAAAATCCTTAACATTTAAAAACTCTTCAAAAAATCAATCAATGTAACTCTCCATATTTTCTTTTCTAAACAAGAAAAGCCATATGATCATATGATCATCCTATGTGTTAATCTGTTTTGTGCTGCTATAACAAAATACCACAGACCAGGTATTTATAATGAACAGAAATTTATTTTCTCACAGTTCTGGAGGCTGGGAGGTCCAAGATTGAGGGGTCGGCATCTGGAAAGGGTCTTCTTCCTTTGTCATAACATGGTGCAAGGGCGAAGAAAGAGAAAGAGAGAGACACACACACACACAAAAGGGGGCCTAACTCATCCTTTTATAAAGAACCCACTCCCACAACAATGGAATTATTCCCTTTATGAGGGCAGAGTCCTCCGGGCCTAATCAGCTCTCATTAGGCCTCGCCTGCCAACACTGTTGCATTGGGGGTTAACTTTCCAACATATGCTTTTTGGGGGACACATTCAAACCATAGCATCCTGGCAGACATAGATAAAGCATTTGAAAAAAATCAATTTCTGAAAAAAACCTCAGCAAACTAGAAATAAAAGAGAGAAGTACCCCAACCTAATAAAGGACATGTATGAAAAACCTACAATTCATATCCTATTCAATGATAAGAAACTAAATGCTTTCCTACTAAGATAAAGAATAAGGCAAGAATGTCTCTTCTTACTACTTCTGTTTAACATTATGCTGGAGAGCACGGCCAACATAGCAAGACCCCATCTCTACAAAAAACTAAAAACTTAGCAGGGCGTGGTGGTGCACACCTGTAGTCTCAACTACTCAGGAGACTGAGGCAGGAGGATCGCCTGAGCCCAGGAGTTTGAGGCTGCGGTAAGCTATGATTGTGCCACTGTACTCTAGCCTGGCCAACTGAGCAAGACCTTGTATCAAAAAACAAATACCCAAAAATCACTGTGCTGGAGGTTCCAGCCAGTATCGTAAGGGGCAAGATAAAAGCTTTCTGGATTGGAGAAGTAAAACTGTTGTCAACTTATTCACAAATGACATAATCATCTATGTAGAAGATCCTATGGGATCCAGAATCAAGTTAACAGAACTAAGAAGTACACACTTATCAAGCTTGTAGGAAACATGATCAGTCCACCCAAACCAATTATATTTCTATACATTAGCAAGAAACTACGAGAAACTGAAATAAAAAATACCATTGACAATACCATCAAAAAAGTGAAATACTTAGGGAAAATGTGACATAAGATGTACACGATCTACACACAGAAATCTACTAAACATTGATGAGAGAAATTAAAGAAGACCTAAACAAGTGGAGGGAGATACTGTGTTCATGGAGGTCTTGATGTGATGATGAAAGACCGCACAAGATACCATCAAAGCAGAGAATGTCTAAAGTTGGGATTCAGAGGGCACTTGGTTCCCAAGGATAACAAAATTCTGGATATAGCCATGGTGTACATTTTTGAAAAAGACTGAGAAAGTCAGGGACTTAACTAAGTGGCCCTTCCTGCCCCCTGTTTATAGCACCAAGGAGAAGGGGATGGAGTGTGGTGGTCAGAACGCCTGAGCCAGCCTCCTAGGTTTGTCATTAGCACTGGGGCAAGGCTCTCCTCACTTCGAATTCAGAACTCCTTTTTTTCTACGCCATGCTGTCTTTCTTGACCTCTCTTCTGCTTCCAGGCCATCCAGATTACCCTGACCTTGTGGGCCCCATTGTGGGAAAGGCAGGGGAGACACAAGTTTCCAAATACCAACAGCTTCAGGTCCTGCTTCCCCATGGATATGGCTGTATGTGATGCAGAACATCAGAGACGCCAACGAAATTTATATCTGGCTCTGGGAATTTATTGTTGCAGCTTATATTTGTGAAAAAATGGCTCTATAGCCATTAGGAAAATTCGTCTCAGTGAGGGCCAGAGCCTCAATGATTTCCTTTTCCCCCACCCTGCTAAATATGTGAATCTTGCTTTCAACACACCATTAGAATTCATATCTTACAATGATCCTGAGGAACCCAATGGAAAAAAATCAAGCTGTATTGGTTTTCTATTGCTGCTGTAACAGATTACCACAAAATTAGTGGCTTAAAAGACTTAATTTATTTTCTTATAGTTCTGGAGGTCAGAAGTAAAAAATGGGTCTCACTCTGCCTTAAGGTGTCAGCAGGGCTATATTCCTTTCTGGAGGCTCTAGGACAGAATCCGTTTTCTTATCTTTTCTAGCTTCTAGAGGCTGTCCACATTCCTTGGTTTATGGCTCCTTCCTCCATCACGTAAGCTGTCAATGGCCGGTCAAGTTTTTCCCAATATTAATATTACCATGACACTGCCTCTTCTGCCTGTCTTTTCATTTTTAAAGGTGTGCTTTAAAAAAACAGGAATTTTAGGGCTACGTTTCTGGGGACATAATTTGAAAAAAACAAAAGATGAATGTTTGGGGAAAGTAGTTGGAGGTGCCTAGTGAGGAAAGTTCCAAGGAATTCCCCTACTTCCACCACAGTAGCAGCTTTTTAAAAAAATCAGTTTAAAAATTCTTATTTAAATAGGGCATTTTGCTAAGGATCTTGGAAATGTCATGCCTTGCCCTGTGCCAGGATCCAGGGCACAGAGTCCAGTTCTACAAAGCAATTTTATACTTTGTGCTTTTAATCTTCACCAGGTCCCCGAAGAAAGACACTCCATTTTATTTTTTGTTTTATTTTGTTTTTGTTTTTTGCTTTGTTTTATTTTTTTGAGACAGGGTCTTGCTCTGTCGCCTGGGCTAGAGTACAGCAGTGTCATCATAGCTCACTGCAACCTCAAACTCCTGGGCTCCAGCGATCCTTCTGCCTCGGCCTCCCAAGCAGCTGGGACTACAGGTGTGCGCCACCACACCCAGCTGATTTTTTTCTTTTTTTTGCAGGGACAGTGTCTCACTACGTTGTCAAGGCTGTTCTGGAACTCCTGGCCTCAAGCGATCCTCCTGCCTCAGCCTCCAAAAGTGTTAGGATTATAGGCATGAGCCACCGTGCCTGGCCCTGGAAGCTCCATTTCAGAGGTGAGAACTGTGAGGTGCAGAGAGGTCACCAGCCTTACAAGCTAGTACACAGCAAAGACAGGACTCAACCCTCTTCCTATCTTTTCTGCTGCCTCTGTACTACTTGGGGTAGTTTCTATCACTGTTGCCCTCCCTACTTCCACCATCTCAGCTGAGACCTCAGGCCACTAGGGAATAATGCAGGCAGGTTTCCCATAGCATTAGAGCACATCAGAGGTTCCTCCTAAGGACTTCCAGAAACATTGAAACCCTGGATTAGCAGGTGTGAGGGATATCCCAGCAAAATGTAGGTATTAAAAATGGCAAATATGGTTTGTGTCAGGTGAGTTTGAAGAGGGTTCAAGGAAGCAGGGCTTTGTTCTAGATTGAGTGTTGTTAGGAAGCAGGGGTAATTGTATCATTTGGTATCTTAATTTTTTCTAGAAGGTAGGAAATACAGAGCAGGGATACACCTAAAATTGGTAAAAACAGCTCGTGACTCATAGTAGCCAGCCTAAGGGTATGTTTGGTCCTTTTGAGGTTTAGACATGTTCTTGGTTTTGTTTGTGCTCAGACATGATTATGGAATAGACTTGCTTTTGTCTCATTCCACTGTGGTCTTAGAACAGTCTTGTCTGATATTGGTGTTCTGTGAAAACGTGTATATTCAACAGAACACCAAGGCCCAGCAGTGAGTTGCCAGGCCAGCTCCTGGCTGCCAGGGGCTGCTTTTCTCTCTTACTGTGTAGTGATATTAAAAAACAAAATTTCAACAAATTTAGTTTAAAGATCTACTTGGCTTTTATTGGTGATTCATGAATCAGGCAGTGTCTCATCTAAAGATTTAGAAAAGGTGCTCCATTGGGTATGGCAGAACAGCCAATTTATATAAGGTAGGTCGGGCAGAAACAAGGAAATAGCATAATACAAAAAGCAGATTGGTTAACATCAGGTTACTTTCCTTGTAAGGGTTAAAGCAGAAGGAACTTTCTTATCACACAAGCTGAAACTGGTCTGTTTGGGGATTTGGCTGTCATCTCTTTCTCTCCTGATTTCTTGGAAGATCAGAAAAACAAGTTAGTTGTTCAGTTTGGTGACACAGAACTTCAGCATGAGTAACTCCATTTTGGTTTGGTCTGTTCTGTTGGGGCCCAGTGCAGGAGCTAGTACAAAATCATGGCCTCCCATAAATTTTGTTTAACAGTGAGATTAAGTCCCACTGTGGGTCTTACAGTCAGAATTTTAGTTCCTGAGCCTGCATTCATACTGACGAGGCTGCATTGCCTTGTTTGAACCCACAGGCTGCTGAAGCCTGGGGATCTGTGCTCTTTATCTTTATGTTTTGCCTAACGCAGGACAAAGTACATGAATGAAAGAACAGAGGAATCAAAAAAACAGACAATGGTGTGACAGCCACGGCTCAGTACAATGGGCCCTTTATAATAACTCAGGTCCTTAAAAAAGTGCACTGTGAGGTTCTAGGTATGATGAGCCAGATAAGCAGCAGGCTGGATATAAAGAAGCAACAGCCAGCCAAATGCAGTGGCTCATGCCTGTAATCCCAGTACTTTGGGAGGGCAAGGTGGGAGGATCGCTTGAGGTCAGGAGTTTGAGACCAGCCTGGGCAATATAGCAAGACCCCTGTCTCTATAAAAAATAGAAAAATTAGCAGGCATAATGGCTTTTGCCTGTAGCCCCAGCTAGTCAGGAGGCTGAGGCAGGAGGATTGGTTGAGTCCAGGAGTTCTGGGCATCCCAACCTGAGCAAGTGAGACCCTGTCCCCGCCACCAAAAAAAAAAAAGAAGAGAAAAAGCAACAGCTGACTCAAGCATCAGATAAGGGACAGGACAAGACGATGGTAGAGATTTTTTCCAACCTTGAGAATCTCAGGTGCTATTACTGAGAGCCTTGTCTTTCTTTGTTACATTGCACAAAGTCACAAGCTCCCATTATACTCATCTTGGTATTTCCAATAGCAAATGAATAGCAAGCACCTGGCCCAAGAGAGGCTCTCAAAAGAAAAGTTCATTTCTTCCTTTCTTTGAACTTTAAAGCAACTTTCATCTAACTTTTGATTTGAACTTCTACTTTGCCCAGGAAAGACTGTAGTGAAATAAAAATCAATAAAAGAGTATACCTTTGATAAGGAAAAAAGCAGATCCCTCCTCCGTCTTTGGATTTCTTGTTTGCACATGGAATGACAGTAAGTGTGAAGATGCAATCTGCTGGCTAACTGGCTAATCACAGCAGGTCCTCGAATAGCACCTTTTCTTTTAACACTGTTTTGCTATAAGGTTGATGAAGACAAAAATTGATTCCCGGCCACTGTCTGTGTGGAGTTTGCACATTCTCCCCATGTTCTCATGGGTTTTCTCTGGGTACTTTGGTTTCTTCCCACATCCCAAGGATGTGCACATTGGGTCCACTGGCATGTCTAGATTGTCCCAGCAGGAGTGAGTGAGGTGTGTGAGCGCGCCCTGAGATGGAATGGCGATCTGTCCAGGGTTGGCCCCAGCCTTGAGCCCCTGAGCTGCTGGGATAGGGTCTGGCCACCCATGACCCTGAACTTATAAAATGAATGAATACCAATTATTGTAAAATAAAAACTCCATAAAGTATATGATAATCATACAAATGCATGACACTAAACAACGTGGCCTAAAAGCACTCAGAGAGCCTGCCCTATTTGTGATTTTTTTTTCCTTTTCTTTTTTCCTCTAAATGTCAGAGTTCTTGGTCGGATGTGAAAGCAAACACTTTTAAACAAGTCTTTGGCAACCTCCAAATTATTCTTGGTGATCTTGATATCCTTCTGGCCATACTGGGGACCAGTGGGGGATATAAAAAAATCTTTTTTTTTTTAGAGAGGGTCTCACACTGTTGCCCACACTAATGTGCAATGGTGGGATCTTAGCTCACTGTAAACTCAAATTCTTGGCTCAGCCTCCCGAGTAGCAGGGACCACAGATGCGTGCCACATCACCAGACTACATTGTTGGTTTTTGAACTGCGTTGTGGAGGAGATGCTCCTGATAATTTTTTTTTGGTAGAGATGGTGTGTGTGTAGGGGGGTGTCTCGCTATGTTGTCCATGTTAGGATGGAAAGCCTAGTTGGTGCTCACAGCGTGGGTGGAGAAAGATTTCTCACGCAGAAATTAAATATAGAAGTAAAAAACTTTATTTTATCTTCTCAGAAGGCTAGAGAGAATGAGAGAGTGGAAGAGA
Organism: Daubentonia madagascariensis; assembly: GCA_023783475.1. NCBI lineage: Eukaryota > Metazoa > Chordata > Mammalia > Primates > Daubentoniidae > Daubentonia > Daubentonia madagascariensis. Next base: position 25,889,162 of record JAKFHU010002136.1, on the reverse strand, counting down.
GAGGAGAAGGGATGGGGGAGAGCAGGGAGACAGCGGCATCCCAAAGAAAGAGAAGGGGGTGCCAGTCCTGAGGCCAAGTGGCTTGCTGATTTTAAGGGGGATGAAGAGAAAAAAATAGTGCTGGCTGTCAGTTGATAACAAAAGCAGCAGCAGGTAGAGATCAAAAACTGCACGGATGTCAAAGTCCAAGATTTGGTTTCCTGCCTTTCGTTGGAGAAGGGATTATCACAGGAGATGTGACTCTGCCCTTGAGATATGGTTGAGGCTGTAGCTCGTTCTGCTGTTTACTCAGGAACTCTGTAAAAGCAGATTCTCAAAAAACAATTTTGAAAGAGAGATTTACATCTCTTTTCTGTTCATTCAGCTCTTTTCAGAAGTTGTGCAAAACAGAACTTCTGAAGGGTGTCTGCAAGTGAGAGAACTCATAGGATTGACCTTTAACTGTTACTGGGGAAATTGTGGGATTAGGTATTTTCCTGTTATTTTTGCAAGGCCCGCTCCTTTCAGTCTGGGCTGGTCTTGAACTCCTGGCCTCAAGTGATCCTCCCACCTTGGCCTCCCAAAGTGCTGGGATTACAGGTGTGAGCCACTGCGCTTGGCCCTGACAATTTTTGCTTTAAAACATTTATTCCTTGATTTAACCCAACACCACTATCACCACCCTCACTCACTGATTCACCAATAATTGGATCAATCAATAATTCTCTTATTTGTACTTATTAATCCGTCTTAAATGTATGTATAGCTCACATTCACCTCAGTGTTTAATATCAGAAGTGTTCTGGTCTTTATTTAGAAGTTTGGTGATGTTTTTGTGACCAGGAACATGCTGCAGGAACTTAACTCTTGTTTATATCAATTAGCCTATGGTAAAAGTGGTTTTCGTTTAGCTTAAAGTTGCAGTTTCCAAAAACCTATCTGCATGGATGCTGACTGAGGATTTACTATAGTTTTAGCCAAAGGAAGGACCAGCCAGCCACACCCAACAGACAGGATTTAGGAGCTGCAGGCATCCTTATTTTTTCCTTTTTTTTTTAAGCTAACCATGTGAGCCTTTTGTTTTGCTGATGAAGTATACAAACAAAGGGAAGAACTAAAGGGCATTTCTTTTCTTAGAGAGAAGTGGCTGAGTTTAGAAATTAGAACTATCAGGCCCTTGTGGTGGCTCAAGTTTGTAATCCCAGAACTTTGGGAGGCCAAGGCCGGAGGATCCCTTGAGGCCAGGAGTTCCAGGTCAGTCTGGGCAACATATCAAGACCCTGTCTCTACAAAAAATAGAAAAATTTGCCAGGTATAGCGGTGTGTGCCTGTAGTCCTAGCTGCTTGGGAGGCTGAGGCAGGAGGATCACTGGAACCCAGGAGTTTGAGGTTGCAGTGAGCTATGTTCATGCCACTGCACTCTAGCCCGGGCAACAGAGCAAGACCCTATCTCAAAAAAATTAAAAAATAAAAAATAAAATAGAAATAGAGCTATCAAATGGGGACTGGAGTTGGGCAGGAAATGCTGTGTGCTACTGATGTAGTCATTCTCAATTTCTCATCATTAAAATACCATTTTCCCCCATTAACGAGTTGTGGGATGTGTGGATGTGGCCTCAACACAGGCCCAAGGTGATGGCACAGACTGCTCGTGGGGATGATGCTACTATTGCTTACATAGCAGTTGCCCTGAAAATTTGAGTGTGTACCATGAAAATGGATAAAAAGAAAAAAAAAAGAAAAAAAATTTGAGTGTGGTTCAATTTGATGATATAGTTCTATGTACTGCTCTAATATTTACATGTCTAAATTGTCCCAGCAGGAGTGAGTGTGGGTGTGTGTGTACAGGTAAGACTAGCATTTACTAGTCTATATGGGTTAATGAAATGAATTGGACATAAGGATTTGATAAACAGTATCCTCAGGTTACTGATTTTAAAGATGTTATATACTGTGAAACACCACATTAAGTACTCTCTAATCTTATTAATTTTTACCATTTTTGAGTTCTCTAGTTCTCAAGGGTTATACTCAACAGTGATAAAAAACTGACAAAAGTCTCTATCCTTGACCAAACTTGCTCCCACCCACCACCATCCCTCCTGTCCTTAGCCTGCCTAGACCAGCTTTAATAAGAATCCTGAGAAGTCATCAAATTAAGTAACAAATTTGGTGGCTTAAAACACACAAATTTATTAACTTATGGTTCTGGTGATCAGAAATCTGACATGATTGTCTTTCAGATTCTTTTTTTTTTTTTTTAAGAGACAGGGTCTCACTTCATCACCCAGGCTGGAGTGCAGGGGTGTGATCATAGCTCACTGAAACCTCACTCTCCTGGGCTCAAGCGATCCTCCTGTCTCAACCTCCCAAGCAGCTTGGACAGTAAGTGCGCATCATAACATCTGGCTGATTTTTAAATTTTTTTGTGGAGAGGGGGTCTTGCTCTTGCCCAGGCTGGTCTTGAACTCCTGGCCTCAAGCGATCCACCTGCCTCGGCCTCCGGAAGTGCTAGTTTTACAGGTGTGAGCTACCACACCCAGCCTTTCAGATTCTTTAAAAAAAAAAAAAGTCTGCAATGAGTTTCATTGGGCCAAATCAGGGTGTTGGAGAGTTCCCTCTCCTAGGTGAGAATCTGTTTCCTTACCTCATGGCTCCTTCCATCTTCAAAGCCAACAGTGTAGCATGTCCAATCTGACTTCACTTCCATTTTCATACCAACTTTTCCTGATTTTTGATCCTCCAGCCTTCCTGTTTGTAAGGACCCTTAATGATTACACTGGGTTCAGCCAGGTAATCCAGAATAATCTCATCTCCAGACTTTTATTTAATCACATCTGCAAAGTCCCTTTTACCACACAAGGTCACATATTCACAGGTTCTGGGGATTAGAATGTGGACTTTTTTGGGGGATGTGGGGGAGGACACCATTTAGCCTACCAAATATGTCATACCTGTTAAAACTCCACTGGCCAAAACCAAGGGATGGGAAGTACTCTGCTCATAAAGGTGGAATGGGGTGACAGTAATTATTTCTGACAGTAATCTAAGCTACCACACATCTGGTAAGGCCTTTAATAAGTGTTTATTGAATGTGAGTTTGGACCATGGTGATTCAGGGTGCTATATTCTTTGAGAACTTCCTGAAAACACCAATGAGCACTCATCATCTTATTACAGTCATAGCCACACTGTTGTCTGGGCTTAAGTTCCTGCTGGGTCTGCAGACAATGTCATCTATGGCAAAAGGCAGATGACCACTATAATTTAAGGTCTTAGTTACTCATTCCATTTATAGTGCTGTTGTATACTCTAGCACCACATTGCAATTTAGGCTCTGAATGTTCCTTCTTCCTCTACTCATTACCCAGAGCAAGATGAGACATTATCTGCTTTAAACCCTCAAGGTGCAGAAAAGAGTCTACAGGGATCTTAGAGAAATAGTTTCCTTTTTATCCCCTCACCCCTTTGCCAGAAATGGCCCAGAATTCAGCTGAAGAAGCAATTATTACGGCAGGGAGGCCATGTACTTTGAGGAGGTCAGGGCAAACCTGAAGTGCTTTGTCTACCAGTGGGCCCCACACTGTAAGGGACACTCACAAACCAGAGAACAGGAAGACAACAGATGGTTAGGGGATTCAAAGTTCCTGCACTGACACAGGCCTGAAGGAGTGTTTAGCTTAAAGAGGACCTTCAGATGACCAGAAGGTAACATGATCTGTGAGGCTAGAGGGAAAATCAGGCAATGGTTTCCTAGCTATGTCCACTGAAACGGCCTATGACCAAATGAGTAGCAATGAGTACCCCCAGGGTCCAGACTGTGGTTGCTAAATACCATTCCCAACCAAAAATAACCAGGGCTCCTTGGAGAAATGGCTAATTTCAGATCTGGGACTGCAAATGTACAAGATGAGCCTGTAAATCTTAACATACCAGAAAGCACGGAAACTAACAAGAACAGGACTTTTTCAAACAACTCAGGGAGCATATTTAGTTGAGTCCCCCTGACTGAAGATAGAATAAGGTAACATTGATAAGGAAAACTATAATGGATTGAAGTAAACGTTCAAAGCCATGAGTTCATGGTTTAATGAATCTAGGCAAAGACAATCAATGGCTGCCATTATGACAAAAAAGATATCCAATTAGCCTTGAAAAAAAAATTGGAATTTGATAAAGCCACTAGAATAGTGGGTCTTAAATTTTAGCATGCACCACAACCACCTGAGGGCTTGCTGGGTTCCACACACAGTTTCTTTAAAAAAAAAAAAAAATTTTTTTTTTAAGAGATGGGGTCTTGCTATGTTGCCCAGGCTAGAGTGCAGTGGGTATTCACAGGTGCAACCATAGCATATTATAGCCTTGGACTCCTGGCCTCAAGCAATCCTCCCACCTCAACCTCCTGAGTAGCTGGGACTATAGACAGTCACCATTGTGCCCAGAGTTTCTGATTCAATGAGTCTTGGGTCGGGCCTGAGAAAAGCTGTATTTCTCTAACATCTAATCTCTCAGATAACACTGATGATGCTGGTCTGGGGACCACACTTTAAACCCGTTTCTCCAGGTCTATCAATTTATAGGAAATGAGGGATACAGGAGAACATGCATAATGACACCGTAGGACTGCAATCAGCAAAATCAAGACTGGAAAATGCTACAGGACAGAGACCTGACTTCTCCAACATCTACAGATGAAATGTCTACGATTTCCTTCAAAATTATCTGGGCAAGGAAGTGGACAGGTGTATATTGTTAAAGTTAGATTAGCACATAGGCCATACTATTCTCACTGGTGTTTGAAATTTTGTGTGATAAAAGTTAACAGCAATGTATTTAGTATACTCAGGCTGTTCATGAATGACTAGCAAGTAGGGATAGCAGAGATTTTAATACTTGGGCAGCACCACATTCAGCAACTCTGATTTGACCTTTTTCTCGGTTGGCCAGAACAGCATTAGAGTTTAGCTGTGCTATTTACAGAATGTTTTCATGATGGTAGCTATTTAATGAGTGACTGTGCCACATGCTTTCATAATACTGTTTACTTTCTAAAGTATTAGAAGGAATTGTTTAATAGATGAGGATGTAATTTATTTTCCCTCCCATATACCTCTTATATAAATGGTGCCGCCTCCCCATCCCTTTTGGCCCTGGGCTAGGGGACTCACTCTCCTGCTTTCAGCAGTAAGGAGTTCAATCTGATACCATCAAAGTTTCCCTTCAAGCAGCTCTTTCTCAATCTCCAAAATGACTGGCTCCTTCCTAAAGACAAAAAAACCCCCTTCTTTCAACCTTATTTTAGAAACAGTCTACGCCCTAGAGAAATCACTTCCTTTACAGTAGAAAGCCAACAGGCGCAATCATGGCTTAGAGTATCACCACCAATAAATGTACAATGTAGTAGGTGATAGCAGATAGGTATTTAGTAGTCTCTAGTTATCCCCCCACAAATTATTAATTATAAATGAAAAAAGTGACTTTATAGTGATCATATCCATGGGCCACTGGATATGATGCATTGAGGACAGAGTCTCATTCTTGTGATATTCCTGCCCAAAATGCTGTCATATAGAAACACGAGACACACCCAAACTGAGAGAAATTCTACAAAGTAACTGTTCTTTAATTTAAAAAAAAAAATTTTTTTTAAGAGGTGGAGTTTGTCACCCAGGCTAGATAGAGTGCAGTGGTGCGATCACAGTTCACTGCAGCCTCCAACTCCCAGGCTCAAGCCATCCTCCTGCCTCAGCCTCTGGAGAAGTTGAGACCACAGGCTCAAGCAACTGTGCCTGCTTCTACTCTTTCCTTTTTAAAAATGACAAGGTTAAGACAAAAGGCTGAGGATGCACTCCAGGTTAAAAGAGACTGAAGAGCCATGACAACAAAATTTAACAAGTGATCCTGGACCAAGAGAAAAAAATAGAAAGGACATTACGTGGTAACGGATGAAACTTAAATATGAACTGTGTATTAGACAACAGTGTTACATCAATGTTAATTTCCTGATTTTGATAAGAAGATACTGTCCCTGTTCCTAGGAAATACACACTTTTTAGGGATAAAAGAGCATGATGTCTCCAACTTACTTTCAGATTACTCCAGAAAAAAAAAAAAACTGTTTAAGAGATGGAGTCCTGCTATGTTGCCCAGGCTGACCTCAAATTCCTAGGCTCAAGGGATCCTCCCACCTCAGCCTCCTGAATAGCTGGGACTACAGACACAGGCTACTGAGCCAGGTTCTAAAAAAATATAAATGAAAAGTGAAACAAAATGTAATTGGTGAATGAGAAAATACAGATCTCAGTATTACACCTGCAACTCTTCTCCATGTGTGAAATTGTATCAAAATAGTTACAAAAAAATCCTATTTTTTGAGCCTTCTTTAACCCAATTTCTTTAAAGAGCTTTTCACTAAGAGGAATTGAGTCTCTGAAACAGGCATTGAATTTTAATGCTTTAAGGGCTGTTAGGAACTGAACCAGGATTTAAACTCTGCCTCTGCTTAAAAAGCCTTGTGTTATACCATACTGACTCTTAGAAATAATCTCCAAACTGGGGGTAAATATATGGCTGTAAATATTAATTACAAACAACAGAGCTTCCTAATATAAGCTTTAATATTACTTTTCCTTTGTAAAATTCAAACGAGCTGTGATGAGACTATCAGAGGAATGTGAATTTTTTTAGATTTGCATTAGGCATCTCCAGAAGGACGCATAAGAGACTAGTAGTCTTGGCTTCCTCCAAGGGGCCAAGATGGGTCTTACTGTATCACCTCCCTTTTTTATCTTCTGATCTTTGAAACATTTTTTTCTATTCAAAGTGTAAAAAGTTCATCACTTCATTAATTGCTGTATTGGGAGCCATCGGTGGGACTGCTGTAAGATAGCCAGGCATATCTAAACAAGCTATTCGAGATCTAGAAGACCAATTACACAACTGCACTAACTCATCATCCTTTTAGTAAATGGATGCATACATCATCTTAAGGATACATACATACACCTTATTCAAAATGTGGTCACTGGCTGAAAAAGCTCAAAGATTAGCATGTAAATTGATAATTACTATACTAGGTGCTACACTGCAAAAGCTCTAAAAACTTTTTTTTGTATAATATTGAATGTTGGAAGTAATTTTTAAATGCATGTTGTTACATAAGACAAATGATTACTTAATACTGTTTTTCTGGAAAAAAAAGTTATCATTCATTCAACAGTATACTAGTCAGCCATTTAAAGTAGGCCTCCGTATTAGCATATCAAGTAAAAACAAGTTGTAGAATACTACTCATGGCACAAATTATTGTTGACTGAAATTGGGTGTAGACACAAAAATTAAAGTTGGAAAACCCTGCTCTTTGAAAGCAAGGTAAATAAAAATGTGATAGTTTCTAAACGTAAATTACCAAAGTTTAGAGTGTTGTAGGTCCAAATTAAAAAAATTAGGTTAAGAATTTAGGAAAAAATGATCAAAGCTTCCCAGGTTTACCTGAGAAATAATAACCGCATTGGAAAATGTCCAAACCATTATGAGATATAAATGGGTAAATTCTACGTGAAAACAAAGCAAGTTAATAAAAAGACAGTATATTTAATCCTTCATAATGGCAGCTAGTATTATGGCATTCTAAGTACTTTTCATACATCAACTTTTAATCTTCACACCCCTGGCATGAGGTTTTATCTGTTTCACCAACAACACTGAAAGCACAAGGGCTAAGGACTCGTTCAAGATAAAACCATCTACTATGTTAACCCCAACCTAGTTTCTGAGTAACTGAAAGCAAGATTCCTGACCGGAATGGTTTGCCAACTGCAACTCTAATTCAAAAAGGCCATTTGCCAAAAATTTAGTGGTGCTAAGTGGGAATACACAAGAAACTCAGAACAAGCCTTTCCCTCAGAAAGTATTTTATTGATAAAGCATAAAATAGGTTAACAAATTGGGAGAAAAAAGATACCAAGATGAAAGGTGGCAACACAGGAGTGGGAAAGTAGAAGTTGAAGTAGGCAGGACTCAAACTGGCCATAAAGGCACTACGGCATGTGCATTAACACTACCAAGTAAAACAAAGCGGAATCAAGATGTTCCTCAATTCTCTTTTACTCTGTATCAGCTTAATACCTCATCTAGCCACTGATGAATGTGTGGCATATTGTCAACTCAGATTCTACTCACAAGTCAGCAAGGAACTAAACATTTTATCAGTCAACTCTATGTTCTCAAGTGGGCCAATGTTATACAGTAGTTTAGTGTACCCAATGACTTGGGTCCACAAGCATGGAATAAGACTAGATTTCTAGTAAGTTGGTCTTTGCTATTACCAGAAAATGTTTGAGTGCAGGCATTTACCTACACAATTACCCACTTACTGGGGCAGCTAACAATGTAGTCAAACCTGCCTATTACCATGTGATGTCACATTAACAAAAGTGAGCCCAGCTGAAGGATGTTGCATACTTTCAGATAGCCAAACTTCATATTTTAATAAGCTCCCTCCCTCCTTAAAAGGCTGTGGTTCAAAAAGCTTTTATGTTCTTCCCTGAAAACAAGAGAACTTTGGTCAAAACCAATTTTTAAAAGTTATTACTTCTTTCAATAAGCAAAATAATGAACTATAACTACAAACATCATTTTCTTCCCTTAAATTCTGAAGTTTATATTGGAAAAATAAACCCACTTTTTTATGAACATCTAAAACAAAAAGGTCAAAAAAAAAGATAACAGAAGCATCAACCTTTTGGAGCATTATATTTCTAGGGTTAGGTTTTAAGATTTTTAACAGGAAGTCTAGTAATTTCTTAAAAACAAGGCTTTTTTTCACAAGTACTTTTTTTTCAAGTATTCTCATCTGTGATCGACACCGAGATACTTCAAATTTTTTTCCCTCAGCCTCATTAGGTATGTTTCTGGATTAACTGAACCCACAAACCAACCCTAGAGTATCATGCCTGTGGCACAACGATTAGTGTACCACCATGACCTATTACAATCCAACCCTTGGCACCTTACCCAGAGACAGCTCCTAACATTAAAGCTGAGCCAACTAATCTACATCTTGGTTTCAGATCAAGGTTAGTAAGTGCTTTTAAATAAAACTAATACTATCTGAACAAAGGGTTATAAGGTTAATTCACTTCTTGAACTGCAATTTCAACTAATTAGGCTTACAAACGTATGGGGCTAACTGCTAACCTAGTAACACCTATAAATTTGCAGTATTCTAATTTGGTTTCCACAGTATTCATTACACTTCATCCATAATAAAGTACAAAAAGTTTTTAGTTTACCCATTTAATTGTTTTTCAAACCAACTATACAGAGTATAAAATTTACAAAGATGACCTAACCAATTACCACACGACGCCACTAACTACACAAAGCAGGGGAATGACTGCTGGCTGTAATTTTACTTTTTTTTTCTTGAGACAGAGTCTTGCTCTGTTGTCCCAGGGTACAGTGCAGTGGCATCATCATAGCCCAGCGAAAACTAACTCCCGGGTTCAAGGAATCCTCCTGCCTCAGCCTCCCAAGTAGCTGGGACTACAGGCTCGTGCCACCACGCCTGGCTAATTTTTTCTATTTTTGGGTAGAGATGGAGCCTTACTCTTGCTCAGGCTGGTCTCCAACTCCTGAGCTCGAGCGATCCTCCTGCTTCAGCCTCCCAGAGTGCTAGGATTATAGGCGTGAGCTACTGCACCCTGCCTAATTTTACTTTAATCAGCAACTGAGTTTACCGAGGATCTGTTGAGTAAATATAATCATCTTTCAGCAGAGAAAGCAGTATGTGCTTTTCCACTTTGAATACACTAAATTTCTGATCAAAGGCAGGCTACTTCCATTTTCATAACATAAACATCACTGAACCATACTCTAACAATCCTAATTACACTGATGACTTCCAGAAATTGGGATTATTAATTAGCTAAACAAGATCCCAAGCATTAGAAGCTATTTCTTGAATAGCTGAAATTAACGTTTGAAAAGTTTTATTACTTAAACATTCATTTAACCAAAATTATGTTAACAGACTGACTGTAAAATATCTTTTATTTTTAACCCAGCTTGTTAAAGGGGCTCATAAGGACTTTGGCAAATTTGATTAACAGCACAAAATAATGTTATCCAAACTGAATAATTTATTGCTGGTCTGAGGCTTGCCTTGTTTTACACTTAAGTAGAATTTACATTGTTTCCACAAATAGCAGATATCAACATTTAAGGGAATTTAATAGTGACCTATTCAAATAAGGCAATCATCGTGGTAGCAAACTTTTATTTAAATCTTACATAACTCAAGCTTTATAAAAAGCCAACATAATTGAAAATTGGGTTCTCCCTCTAAAGCCTTAAGTATTCAAAGCTTGAAACGGTTAATTTAAAAATAAGCAAACAAATAAAACAAAAACCCCCTGCAGCAGATCCTGCTGAAATACTTAAAAAAAAAAATCTAAATGAGCTTAATCTTTACAAAAGTTATTTTAGCTCAAAAGCTATAAAATCAAAGTTATCTTAATTCTACAAAGAAGGGAGAAGGTCTTTGACTTCATGCCACCATTTCCTTACAACCTTATCTTTTTCATCAAATTTGGCCACAAATCAAATTTCTGTGTGCCCCTGTTTTTCAGGAGATTCCTCTTGCAAAAGAGGCCAAGTACAAACATGGAAGAGTAACTGCCTAAGCAAGTAGGAAAGTGTTCTGTAATAGTGTGCAAAGAATGTAGAGTTCTGCGTTAATCTCTGGAACTCGATCTGGACCTTGATCTTGACTTTGAGCGCGATCTAGAACGGGATCTTGAAGCAGCTCTTTTTGGTGGAGGGGACACAGAACGCGCCTTTGAGGGTGGAACAGGTAGGGGCGAATTGGAATGAGACTGGCTCCTTGATCTGGACTTTGACTTTATATCACCTTTTCCATTTTCTTTGGGGGATCGAGACCGTGACCGAGACCTGCTTCCAGATTTCTCATACTCCTTAGATCTGCTTCGGGAACGAGACCGGGAGCCCCGATCAGACTTGGGCTTAGACTTGCTCTTTGACCTAGATTTCCTGCCTTTTGATCGAGAACGTGATCGACCTTTGCTCCGAGACCTGGATCTGGACAAGAAAAGCCAGATTTTTTTTTCAATCCTTTCAGAACATACACGTACTCCATAAACAACTACACTAATATTCACAAAAATCCAACACCACATTGTTTACCGGGAGCGACTTTTCGAGATACTCCGAGATCTACTGCGGCTGCTCCTGCGACTCCTACTTCGTGACCTTCTTCTAGATCGAGATCTATAAGAAAGACAATGAAATCTTAATCTCAACACATGTCAACATGAATGTGCCATTTAGCAAAAACAATAAACCAAAAAAGAATGTATTTGCTTACTACAAAATTAAATCCACCATCAAAACATCTGGCAAAGAACCCAATGATGCACAGCCAAAAAGAAGCTAAAAGCTGGCTTAGGGTCAATTAAGCACAATTGAAATAACTCAATTATGCCTTTTTCTTTGTTGGCAAATATTGTTTCCTTCCCCTCTGTGTCCTTCAACATTACCTAGATCTGCTTCCAGAGTAAGACCGCCTATGGCTTGTGCGTGGCTTATCTTCAATAAGCCTAATGTTTCTGCCATTTATTTCGGTACCATCCAGTCTGTCCAAAGCACGCTTCATGTCAGAATAGGAGCGAAACTCAATTACACCCTCGTTTGTGCGTTCCTTATGAGCATCCGCATAGGTTACTTCACCTGCTTGTCGCATAAAATCCTAAAACAGCAAACAAGACTAGTCAGACCCAGAAATCTAATGATAAAAATCTACACCCTGTACTTGATTTTCAGAAATAAAAGTGTAAAAAGAGCCTACCTTTAATACACTAGTAATATAATTTTTATCTCAAATTACAGCACATACCTTTAAATCTTGCCAACTGCAACGACTAGAAAGGTTTTCTACAATAAGCCTGTACTCTGTACGAACAGGTGGTCCATATTTGTCTCTGCCAGAAGTTCTCCGACTGCTGTATCCACCTCCACCACCTTTATCACATGAAGAGAACAATTAGATGCTTTGTAATGATAAAAATGCATAATGTTTTTGAAAGTTAGTACAAACATATCAACTTTTATTTACTGGAGTAGGACTTTGCTATTATATTGCTAAACCTCTGATACATTTGTGATTTGCCATAAATTAAATTAAGGGCAAGTCAAATAAGACTAAATCCAACTAAACCTCTCCTACAATCTGTTAGAGAGTGACTGCTCCTTTATTCAATTTACCTCGCTAAGTTTTATTTTACAGAACATTGTAAAATATAAAACTTAACTGATTACATGCATTTCTACATTTTACAAAAATGTTTACTAGTTACACTAAGTACTTACATCACAGTGTGAGGTTTTTGGTGGTGGTTTGGCCACAAAACACGCAAGGTAACAGTCACCTAGTTCAGATTAACCAGTTTTGTCTAACCCTTGGAATCCTCACCATCACCCTGCGTCTAATGGCAAAAGGCTGCTGTCGTCATGGCTTCCGGTAAGGTCAGCCAAAGGGTCATAGGGCAAGGGTCACACAATGTATGGAAAAGCCAAGGCCAATCAGGAAAGGCAGTCATCTTAGCCTCAGTGGACACAGCCTCAGCCCCATTGGTCACTTTCAAATTGAAACATCAAGGACTTGTTAAAAAGTTTGAATTCAACATGCAACAATTTCAACATCAAACATTTAACATAACCAAAAATCCCCCCACCTCCTCCCAATAACATGCCCCAACTAGTTCAAATACAGCATAAGGCTTTAGATCTACTTTGTGGTACAATACCACATTACTTTAAAATAGTATTTTCTTTGGTCCCCACCAATTTTAGTAACTCTTAAGACCTACACTCTAAGCGCCTCCCCTTCCCCTTCCCCCGCCCCACCTCCACCCGAGCCTGCCCCCAAACTTCTACATTTCTAGCTAATGCACTGACAAGTAAGTAAGGGGGATACAACAAATACAGCCATCCCTTACTTCCTCCGTGGGCAGAACCCATGGCAGCGCTCATAAGGGATCAGCAGAAGCCACCCCCCTCCCAACTTGGCCAAAAGACAACAACAAAACCAAACACCCAGACCCAATCCCCGCGCTCCGGCGTCCCATGGCTGCCCCGGGCAGACGTGAAGGCGGCGGGGCCCGGGGACACCCGAGTCAAACGATCCCCGGCCCCCGCGCCTGCCCGGGCTGGGAAGCCCCACCCCGCCCGCCCTAGTGCCTGCGCCCGCCCCCCAGGGTCCCCAAGGGCGCGGAGCTCGCGGGGGTGGGACTCACTGCGGCTTCCGTAGCTGTAGCCGTCGCGATCGCGGCGCGGGCCCCGGGCGTGCTCCACGATCACGCGCTCGCCGCAGAGCTCCTTGCCGTTCAGCTCGTAAACGGCGTCGTCGGCGTCGCGGGAGTCCTCGAACTCCACGAAGCCGTACCTGGGGGTGGTGGAGGGCCGGCGCCGGCGGGGGCGACGTTAGCCGGGGCGCGCACGTGCGCGCCCCCGCGCCCCACCGCGCACTCCCGCGGCTCCGCGCTGCCGCCATCTTGGAGGCCCTGCCACGCGGCGCCGCGGCCTTGGCCGCTTCTCTTTGGGGGGTCCCTGCCGCCGCCAGGCCCGGGACGCTGGGCGCGGACGTGGGCGCCCAGGCCCGACTCACCCATTTTTGAGGTCTACTTCGAGGAGGCGGCCATAGCCACTGAAAAAGCGCTGGATGTCCTTCTCCCGGACGTTGTAGCTCAGGCGTCCTATGTAGACGCGCGGCATGTCTGTGGCTGGCAGGGGGCCCAAAGGCTGGCTACCGAACACTAGACCGCAAGACAGGAGCCGCGGTGCGGGTGCGGGGACGGCGAGAGCCCGAACACGCGCCTCACACCGCAGCAGCGGCCGAGTCCAGCCACACAATGGTGCGCGCGCGAGCCAGGGATACGCTATATGGGCGGCCGGAGGAGGCGGGACCTGGCGTGTGACGTCAGCGCGCAGCCCGTACGCTCCCGCGTCGGGGCACTGCGTTAGGGAGTGACTCGCCGGTCTACCGTCCGGGCGGATGTGGCTAAGGGCGATCATGCTCGCTTCCAGAATTTTATCCAGCCTTCTTATTCCATTTTTGTAAACATAATATCCCGTAATCCAGCTGCGGACTTGTCTTCTAATTTGTACCTTAAAAAAACCTGTTCCTCTGTATGATCTCTTCGGGATTGGAGATTGGGAGGCTAGGAGAATCCTAGGTTTTCATTGGTTCTCGAGGTTGTCATAATAGGTCATCGCGATCTCTGATTGGTCGCATAAAACGAAGCTGCGCGTTTCCTCCACCGGTTGGTTCACACCCACTCTGGTGGGGCCGGCGCTCACCGACGCGGTTGATTAGCCGGTTTCTCAGAACCCGGGGATCACTCTCCGAGGTTGTGCTGACCCGGCCAGGCTCGAGTTACGAGCGCACAGCCCTGCCGGCTTCAGTTCCTCGGGGTGTCACTCACAGCCTTCATGGGCCTTCGCCGTCTCCCTGCACGTTGCCCTCTCCCTCCGTGGGTCTTTCTTAGAGTATTGGCAGCTTGACTCACCTGTAGAAGGGGATGTGCATGGGAATCCTACACACTGTAGGTGCTCAAAAGGGAGCGCCGCCAAGGCCCCTGGTACCAAAGGCAGTGCCCGAAAAGGTTGAGCAAGACCTGGCAGCCCTCCCACAGCAATGACCTCTTTTTCTCCACTGTGTAAAGAGTCCAATGTCCCAATGCTATCCTTTCCTCCATTGGCTTGGAAGTCACCTTATTTATGTGGCAGATACATACATTTGTGAGTTTATCAATAGAGATACCAATAAAGCTGGAGAGCTAGATGAAAACCCCAAAGGAGTAAGTTTAAGCGGAAAGCAGAAGACCCAGAACCAAGCCCTGGGATGCTCTGACATTTATTTCAAGTACAGGAAAGGAGACTGCGAAGGAATGACTAAGGAGGTGGGAGAAGACCAGAAGAGTATGGGGTCACGGAAGCTAAGAGAGGAAAGGTATCTCACTGAGATAATACCGGCTCTTTAGTTGTTTCTGTATTTCAGCTCTTTTTGAGTGGTGTAACCTCAAAATCCTTCAGCTTCTAGTTGGAAAGGGGCAATTTTGCCTTCCAGTTTGTTTGTGCTGGGGACATTCGGCAGTCTGGAGGCATTGTTGGTTGTCATGACTTGGAGAGAGGGAAATGTTAATACTGGCATCTAAGGAGTTCAAAACCAGCCTGAGCAATAGTGAGACCTTGTTTCTACAAAATAATAATAAAAATAATAATAATTAGCTGGGCATGGTGGCGCGAACCTGTAGTCCCAGCCACTCAGGAGGCTGGGGCAGGAGGATCGCTTGAGCCCAGGAGTTTGAGGTTGCAGTGAGCTATGATGATGCCAATGCACTCCAGCCTGGGTGACAGAGCAAGGCCCTGTCTCAAAACAAACAAACAAGCAAACAAAACCCCCCCAAAACTGGCATCTAGTGGGTAGAGGCCATGCTTAAAGTTAGAAAAGTAAAAATATAGGTAGACTTAAAATTTTAAAAAATCAATAGAAAATTAGTGAAATGAGAACTCACCAATGTGATAACATTTTTACTCATCAAATTGTCAATATTTTAAAAATTTTTTAAATTCATTATTTGCAAGAGGCAAACCAGAAAATGGCACTCGTAGTGTTGGTGGGACTGAACATTCCTTTTGGGGAGGAAATGGGACTACTTATTAAAGGATGCATATGGGGAGTGGGCTTTTGCCTCGTCGTCTTGTAATTCATTTGTCCAAAGAGAAAGGTGCAGCTGATACCCTCTTCTCTTCCTCGCCTCTCTTTCCCAGAGCCCAATGGCTACTCTTAACAAAAACCAAGAAGACCTGCTACAGAAAGCAGTCTCAAATGCCATCATCGAGGGGGTGTTGGACCATCAACATTCCATGGAGTCTTGCTGAGGATCCAACTCGGTTGACATTTTGGAAGAACAACTCAAAGGATAAATGGTGGATGAGCTCGTTTCTTTAGATACCTGCAATTACGGTAGATAAAGATCACTCCGTCACTACTTATTCTAAAATTGTGGGATGTGGGTGACTGCAGGAGGCTGTCAGCAAGACAGGGAGAGTCATCTCAATCTCATGCATAGAATGTTAATAACTTCAAATTCATAATGACCCAGATTGTGTTATGTTATAAAAGGCAGTCTAGAGTTCATAAAGATTGTGGTTTTCAACCCAGTGCATGTTCTTACATATGTTAGCTGGAAACCAAAGGGATTTTCCAACCACCATGTGATTTGAAGTGGGTATAAACTGGGTTCTGATAGATTTTGCTATCTTATGTCTAAAAAATTTAGCATTTCAGCAGCTGTTGTCACAAATGGGTTTTGGGAGAACATGGCAACTGTTGATGGTTAATTTTAGGTGTCAACTCGACTGGGTTAAGGGATACCTAGATAGCTGGTAAAGCATTACTTCTGGATATTTCTGTGAGAATGTTTACAGAAAAGATTGGCATTTGAATCAATAGACTGAATAAGGAAGATCTGCCCTCACCCCACGTGGGCAGGCAGAATTGGCTGAAGGCTGGGATAGAACCAAAAAGCAGAAGAAAGTGAATTTGCTCTATCTCCTGGAGCTAGGATACCCATCTTCTCCTGCTCTTGGACTTCTCTGGTGTTTGGACTCCAGGACTTGTGCCAGTGCCCTGCCCCTGCCATGTTCTCAGGTCTTCAGCCTTGGATTGAGCGTTACACTTTCTTTGTTCAGAGGCCTTTGTACTTGGGCTGAGCCACGCTGCTGGCTTCCCTGGCCCTCCAGCTTGCAGACAGCCTATGATGGGACTTCTCAGCCTCTATGATTGCATGAGGCATTGCCCCAAATAAATCCCCTCATCCCTCTGTCTGTCTGTCTATCTATCTATCTCCTATTGGTTCTGTTTTTCTGGGGAACCTTGACTAATATAGCAACTCAAATATATTTGTATAGAGTGGAGTGAATATAGCAGAGGTTGCTCCAGAAACAGAATCCAGAAATGGAAACTGTCAGTGACAAAGTTAGAAGGAATCGTGAATCAGAAGATTGCAAGATCCTCTGAGGCTCTCCAACTGGGAGATTGGATTAAATGTTCCACCGGGAGATTAGATTTCAACTAACCAGAGATTGGATTAAGTGTTGCCAGCTAGTCCAAACCATTGTTCAAAATCATCTAGAGCAGGGTTTCTCAACCACAGCATTATTGACATTTGGGGCCAGATCATTCTTTGTTGAGGGGGGCTATCCCATGCATTGGAGGATGTTTAGTAGCATTCCTGGCCTCTACCCATGAGATGCCAGTAGCCCCCTCCCACCTCCAGGTGTGACAACCAAAAATATCTTCAGAGGTTGACAAATGTCCCTGAGGGACAATTAGCCCCTGTTGAGAACCACTGAGGTAGTGCTCCTGAGTGAGGAGCTGTGTGGGGCCTCTCTGGTGTTCTACATGTTCAATGACTAACCAGAGTTTTCAACCAGATGTTGAAGTATAACGAGGTTGCGCCACTCAAGAAGAGTAGGGATATATTGAACTACTTCAATGCTTGGTATTATCTGAGTCACGTGCTGAGGAAATGTAGTGAGTAGAATATAATCAACAGTGAACATACAATGTTTTTCCCTGCTGAATACATGAGTTTGGGCCCACAGCATTCAAGCCCGTGCCTGGTAAGATGCTTGGACGGAGAACCTGTGAACAAATAAAATTTAATAGTGTCAAGTAGAAAAAGTGCACGCAGTGGACCAGAGATATAAATTTGTTAGTTTGTCACAAACTGGATGAAAGCCCCAACGGAGTAGGTTTAGAGAGAGCAGAAGACTTGGGGCCATGCTCTGGGGACTGTGTTAATTCCTGTATGTGATTCCTATGGCTGCTGCACGCAGCACATTACCACCAAAGTAGTGGCTTAAAGCAACACAAATTTATTATGTTACAGTCCTGGAGGTCAGAAATCTGTAATGGTTCACTGAGCTAAAATTGAGCTGTCACAACAGGGCTGCATTCTTTCTGGAGTCTCCGGGGGAGAATCCGTTCCCTTGCATTTCCAGCTTCTGGGGGCTGCCTGCATTCTTTGCCTTGTGGTTCCTTCTTCCGTCTCCACAGCCATTACTTTGGTTGAGACCTTCTTACATCCAATCACTCCAACCCCAACCCTTACCCCCTTTGTCACGTCTCTTCCAACTCTGACTCTGACTCTCCTCCCTTCCTCTTATAAGGACCTTTGTGGTCACATTGGACCCACCGGGATAATCAAGGATAACCTCTTCATCTCAAGATGCTTAACTTAATCACATCTGCAAAGTCTCTTTTGCCAAGAAGGTAACATCTTCACAGATTCCAGGGATTAGGACATGAACATCTTTGGGGGGGGCATTATTTTGTTTATCACAAGGACATTGAAATTTGGTTAAACCTAGGAAAGGCAACTGGGAAGGAGTGGCTGAAGAGGTAGGGAAAAAAACAGAAGAATATGGCATCACAGAAGCTAGGAGTGGAAAGAGCTTTAAGGCAGTAGGGGTCAGTTGACAAACAGAAAGTTCATAAGTCTTCGACCCAGCAACCTTGCTCCTAGAAATCTAGTTGACAGGCCAGGTGCAGTGGCTCACACCTGGAACCCCAGCATTTTGGGAGGCTGAGGCAGGAAGATTGCTTGAGCCCAGGAGTTGGAGGCTGCAGTGAGCTATGATCGTGTCACTGCACTCCAACCTGAGGGACAGAGTGAGACCCTGTCTGTAAAAAAAAAGAAAGGAAATCTATTTGACAAAGAAGTTGGGAAGCTTGTAAACTATAGGTCTAAGGATGCTTATCCAGCAATGGAATACTCTTCCACAATGAAAAATAACAAGAGTATCCATTTATTCAACAAATATTTATTGAATGCCTGCTGTGTGCCAGCCACTGTTCTCAGCATTGGGAATACAACCATGAAGGGATGTGTTGACTCTGTAAACCATGGCCCCAGCCACATCTGGCCTGTCACCTGTTTTGTAAATAACATTCTATGGGACCACAGCCTTACCCATTTATTTACATGTTATCTAGGTCTTCTCTCAACCAACACAGCAGTGTTGAGTAGTTTTTGGATTGAGTGGTTGCAACAGAGACTGTCCAGCCTACAAAGCTTAAACTTTTTACTTTCTGGCTCTTCCAAGAAAAACTTTGCCTACTCCAATCTATGTGATCAACTTGTAAAGATGCCTATGGTATGTTGTTAAGTAAAGAAGGCCAGTTTTGATATATGCATGATGCCATTTTTAGAGACAGGGTCTTGCTCTGTGGTCTGATCATAGCTCACTGTAACCTCAAAAACTCCTGGGCTAAAGTGATCCTCCTGCCTCAGCCTCCTGAGTAGCTGGGACGAGAGGTGCGTGCCAGCATGCCTGGCTAATTTTTTGTAGGGAAGGGGTCTGGCTGTGTTGTCCAGGCTGGTCTTGAACTCCCGGCTTCAAGTGATACTCCTGCCTCAGCATCCCAAAGTGCCGGGATTGCAGGTATGAGCCACCATGCCTATCTGTAATCCCATTTTTGTAAACATCAACCACCCCAAACCCTAAAAACCTTAGCCCTCGATATGAGTACCTATGTGTGTATTGGACTGGGTTTGTGGTTTCTTTTGGACATCAGTGGGAGTGGGTCCTACATAATCATGTCCTGCTAACTCTCCCACTGCATTCCTCACTCTCCTTCTCCCACCAGTTTCCTACTTGAATGTGCTAAACATGTACCCACCTCAAGGCCTTTCCACTGAACAGTTAGTTGCCTGTTTCTGAAACTATCTTTTCCTAGAGATAGTTTGGTTCCTTTTGGTTTCTGCTCAAAGTTATTGCTATGGTTTGAATGCATCCCCCAAAAGTTCATGTGTTGGAAACTTAATCCCCAACATGACAGTGTTGTGAGGTGGGGCCTAATAAGAGGTGACTGGGTCATGAATGGATTAATGGCATTATTGTGAGAGTGGGTTGGCTTTGGAGAGAGTGGATTGTTATAAATTGAGTCTGGCCGGTGCCTCTCTGTCTCATGTGCTCACTTGCCCTCCCGCCATGCTGTGACGTCACTGAAGGCCCTCACCTGATGCTGGCACCGTGCCCTTGGACTTCCCAGCCTCCAGAACTGTGATAAATAAATTTCTTTCCATTATAAATTACCCAGTCTGTGGTATTTTGTTATAGCAGCAGAAAACAGACTAGGGCAGTTATTTTTTTTTATCAGAAGGGCCTCCTCTAATCACCTATTTAAAAATGGCATCCTTCCCCCGCACTCTGTATCTTCTTACCTATTTTATTTTTCTCTGTAGAACTTTTGGTCACTTACCATGTATTTATTTACCATCTCCCCCATCTGCCCCACTAGAAAGTAAGCTTCATTAAAGCAGGGATGTTTTCTGTCTTTTTGCTCCTTTATCCCCAGCACTTAGAAAAGTCCAGACCCATAATAAGTGCTCAGTGAGCACAGGGCCACTCTGGTAATTGTTCATAGTATGTGAAGGGAGAATCTTCATTCAGCAGATATTAGTGTGCTGATGGCCTCTTTGGGATGTGCTGGTGCGATGGAATCTTCCACCTTCTGGTTAATGCCCACCCACTAGTGCTGCCCAGACATACTGACCCTCTGAGGGCTCAGAGCGGTGCAGGGATGCCCTCTCCAGATCCCACATTTCCTCTACCAAAACTTATCTAAATAGAATATTCCGGTGTGGCTATAAGGCCACTGGAACTCTCACACATCGTTGGTGGGAGCGTAAATTGGTATGATCACTTCGGAAAACTGTCTACTAATGTCTACTAAAGCTAAAAGCTGGTAGTGGCTACCCCTGTGACCTAGCAATTCCACACCCAAGAGAAATGTGTACATATGCCCTGCAAAAGAAATGAATTATAAATTCATAGAAGCATTATGTGTAATCGCCCCCAAACTGAAAATCATTCAGATGCTCACCAATAGCAGAATGGACAAATAAATCATGGTACAGGTTGAGTATCCCTCATCTAAAATGCTTGGGACAGGAACTGTTTTGGATTTCAGATTTTTTTGGATTTTGGAATATTTGCATATATATAATGAGCTATTTGGAGATGAGACCCAAGTCTAAACAGGAACTTCATTTATGTTTCATATACTCTTTATACACATAGCCTGAAGATAATTTTATACAATATTTTAAATAATTTTATGCATGAAACAAAGTTTGTGTTAAGTACTTATGTGTGAAATTTTTTATTAATACTTGTGGCATCATGTTGGTACTCAAAAAGTTTCAGATTTTGGAGCATTTTGGATTTTTGGATTAGGGATGCTCAACCTGTATGTTCACACCCTACAGTACGACACAGCAGTGAAAGTGAACGCCAGCAATATACAGCAAAATCAATGAATCACACAAATGATGTAGAGAGAAGACACAAAGGAATCCACACTGTATGATTCCATGTATGTACAATTGGAAAATGAGCAAAACTAATCCATGGTGTTAGAAGTCAGGGTGGTGGTCACCCTGGGGCATGGGTGGCTAGCATGAGGCCTCAGGGAGCCACTGGAGTCCTGGTCACATTTTGTTTCTTGAGCTGGGTGCTGGTTACACGGGTGTGCTCTGTTTGTGAAAATTCATTAAGCTGTACACTTATGACTTGTGTATTTTGCTGTGTGTATGTTGTTCTTCACTGGTAAAATTAAAACAAAAAAGGGGGGCCGGGCGCGGTGGCTCACGCCTGTAATCCTAGCACTCTGGGAGGCCGAGGCAGGAGGATCACTTGAGCTCAGGGGTTCGAGACCAGCCTGAGCAAGTGTGAGACCCTGTCTCTAAAAAAAAAAAAAAAAAAAAAAACTCTCTCAAGAAAAGTTACAACTACTGACTTGACCAGGAGCCTCTGGGTCATGCTGGGGACTAAAGCTCTACTGAGAACCTGATTTGCCATGAACGTCAATTTGTCTGAACCAATTGTTTATGGTTTTCTTGGGGGGAGGGGGTTGTTTTCCAATTAGGTGTTCTGCAGGCCAAGAAGTGCTCCATGGTGCTGAAGGTGTGGCTTTTTCGCCACCTGGTGGTCATCAGTGTGATTACAGTGGTAGATAAATTACAGCAGGCAACTCCTTCCTTGCCTGAATGAAGTTCAGAGATAGAAGGTCTTTGAAAGTCCCTGAATCCAAATCTTCTACTTGTTAAGCCTTTTATTCACACAGGAGTTTTCTAGCCCTTACTTAACCACCACCCCGATGGAGAGTTCCCTGCTTAACTAGACATCCAAGTCCATTGTTGGACATCTTTCACTGTGTGTAAATTATTCTTTATTTAAAGTAAAACATTGCTACCTTGAATTGTCTACCCACTAATTCCAGTAGTGCCCGAGGCTGTGAAAATACCACATCTGTTTCCCACAAATGGGTCTTTCAGATATCTGGGGGCAGCACTCAGATGCTCTGTTCATGTCCTTTCCTCTGGCTGATGGCCACAGTGCCCCAAGTATCCCTCCTGTGACCTGGTTTCAAGTCCATTTGTCATTCTGGCTGGCTGCTGATCACTCATGTTCTCAGGGTTATTGTGGTGTGACACTTCAGGTGTGATCCTGAGAGCTGACCTTGGCCCTCCTGGACTGGTCTGGATATGCCTGTTGCTGCTGCAGCCAGATTGTTCTCTAAGCCAGTTAAGAGCTGTGGCTGCTGTTTGTACAGGTGATAGCTGGTACCTAATTCCTTACTCAGCACTACTTCTCCTGCTGCTTGGAACCAGACTGGGATCAAGAAGTTCCTGGACTATCCCATGGTGGCAAACAGTGTTTGTCTTTAGCATGGAAGCAGGCCAGGCAGCAGAATGGAAATCAAGTACTTATTGGCAGGTGGACTCAGGATCATTGCTCAGGTTCCCAGGGCAGTGGGGAGATAGAAATGCTGATGAGGAGAATCCTGGTTGGCCACATGCCAGGTGAAGAGCATGAGGGAAAATCAGAATACAGTTACTCACAGAGCCCACAGCACACTGCAGTTAGTACCTTGGTCCTCAAGCCTGCCAGAACCTCACAGCAGGCGATGCTGGGGCTCCCTCCTGGCTCTTTCCCGACGCTGGTGCAGGTAGGTTGCTGGCCTGGCTCTGAGCTGTGGCTTGCAGACATTTTACCCATCATTAGTTCCACATGCTGTTATTTGGACAAATTTAAGCTGAAGCATGTTCCAGAACACCTTGTGGGTGCTCATGCTTTGCACTGTGGCCCTATTCTGGCAGCAAAACTGCATCCAATGGTGGTCCTCTAATGTCACAGGGCAGGAGAAGCTGGGTGGGATTGCAACGTGCCAGAAGTACAGAAGCCACCTCCTAGGAGAGTGAGGGAAACAAGTCATTTGTAGGCACCTCATGTGGTCCAGGCACAGGGCAAGTCTCACAGGACATAACCAGGAACAAGACACACCCACTTGGGCCATCCAAAAATTGTAGTCCCAAGGCAGTGGTCCTCAGACATTGGTGAGAACTGTTTAAACACACAGATATGTGGGCTCCATCATCAGAGTTAGAATCACTGGGTACAGGCAGGGCCTGGGGATCTGCATATTAAAATCCTCCTGCAGGACTGTCATGGTCAGGTGACCACAGTAGAAAAGGTGGAACTAAAGGGACAGAAAACAGATTAGTGGTTGCCTGGTGATTGGGGGAGGGGATTGACTGCAAAGAGGCAGGAAGGAACTTTTTGGAATGAGGGAAATGTTCCATGTCACAACTGTGGTGATGTCTACACAAATGCACACGTTTGCTGAAATTCATCGAACTGTATACTTAAAATGGGCAAATTTTACTGTATGTAAATTATACATCAATAAGGATGATAAAAAACAAACCCAAGAAAGTCATCAAGTGTTTGGGCCACCTTTTTTGTCCCCAGAGAGCCTGGGTTAAGCCTTTCACCCTGCCCAGGGCAGATGTCTGAGCCTCCTACTCATCTGAACGAAAATGAAAACAGAAATGAAGCCTCCGGACCTGAAGGGGCAGTGCCTCCTGCAGTGTCTCATGCTGGACAACCCGCTCTGTGCCACAGGCACCATGTGGGGAAGAGGGTTGAAAGGACAGTCGTGTTTCACTTAACGGTGGGGATATGTTCTGAGAAATGCCTCCCTAGGCGATTTTGTCATTGTGTGAACATCGCAGAGCTACTCACACAGACCTAGATGGTATAGCTTCCTACACACCTAGGCTACGGGGGGTGAAGGGGGGTGGGGAAGCTACGCCCTCAAGGCCCCGTGTGACCCTCCAGATTCCCAAGTGCAGCCCCTCTACCAAATCCAAACTTCACAGAACAAATCCTTTATTAAAAGGATTTATTGTGTAAAATTTGGATTCAGTCAGAAGGCCACACTCAAGGATCCAGAAGGCCACATGTGGCCCCCAGTCCGCAGGTTCCCCATTCTTTGCTCCTAGGCTAAAAACCTGCGCAGCATGTTACAGTACTGAGTACTGTAGGCAGTTATAACAATGGGAAGTATTTGTGTACATAAACATCTAAACATAGAAAGGGAACAGTAAAAATACAGTATTATAATCTTATGGGACCACTGTCATATATGTAGTCTCAAATGTCTTTATGTGGTGCATGATTGTATATACCTGGTGCTAGACTGCTAGATCTAGTTAGTTGTGCGGCCGTGGACAAATTTCTTGACCTATAGCTCACTCCTCTAATGCCAGCACTTTGGGAGGCTGAGGTGGGAGGATCACTTGAGGCCAGGAGTTGGAGACCAGCCTGGGCAACACAGTGACGCCCTGTCTCTACAAAAAAAAAAAAAAAAAAAATTATTAGCCGGGCTTGGTGGTGGGTGCCTGTAGCCTCTGTTGCTTGGGAGGCTGAGGCAGGAGGATTGCTTGAGCTCAGGAGTTTAAGAATACAGTTTCCTTGTCTGTAAAATGGAGAAAGTAATAGTACCTATCTCAAAGAGTTGTGTGAAAAATTTTAAAAAGTTCTTTCATTGTAAAGCATTTAGAACAGCAGCTGGCATACAGTAGGTGTGAAATAAGTGCTGGCTGTTGTTATTTAATAAAGGCAAATTTCATCCGTGCTGGGTTTTCCCCCCCAATTTTGCCATGCAGGTGATTTTTATGGAGAACTGTCAGTTCTCCATCTTCTATGACAGGCCGGTTCCGAGGCAGCCCCGGTCCCATTCCAGCTGTCCCGTTCCCACATGGAGGACTCCGGGGAACGGTGGGAGGTGGGCCTGGAGCAGAAAGAGCCGTGAGGTTGGGGCTTAGCCTGAGTCTGGGACAGTTTCGCTCTGTGGTCAAGAAGACAGGCTCAAGTCCCCTCCCCCAAGAACCTTTTTTGAGCACTCTGGCCCTTGCTAATCCCTAGCAGTTGGGGAGTCCTTAGTGGGCAGGGGTTCTGCTAGCTTAAGTTCTCTGCACCTCAGAGAAAGGGGGATGAGGAAGGCTCCCAGGGCGGTGGGGACCAGGTGAGATGGCCTGAGGAGCTCCTGGGGCTTGTCTTGGTTTTGGTTCCTCCAGAAGCAGGCTCTGAGACAAGATTCAAATACAAGTAGTCTATCTGGGAGGTGACCCCAGGAAACATGAGTAGGAGAAGGTATGGAACCAGGAGCGGAAGGAAGTCAGTAAATGGGTTACTGGGATGATGACAACTGGAAGCAACTGGAGCTTAGTACCCCTAGGGTACTAAGTGCAGAACATGTCTTGAAGGGAGGGAAGAGAAAGACCTTTTCCCAGCTAAGGGGAGGAAGCTGGGGCACTGATACATCTACTGCCCAGCTGTCGTTGGTTGAAGGCTGCTTCCGAGAGCATTCATTCTCTGGTGCTTCAGCTTGCCTGAGCGGCCAGTGTTCTCCCACAGCCAGAACTCAAGCTCCTGGCGGAGAGACAGGTGTTCCCAGCAAGCCCACTTTGGCCTGCGGAGGTGAGTGCTGGGGGGACAGATGGCTGCAGATGGCATCTGCTACAGGCTGGCAACTCCTGGAATCACCCTGCCTACTAAGAACATTTTAATGTAGCTCCTTGTGAATGGGCCACTTTCATCATGCCACACACTCTAGTGGATGTACCAGCTTCTCCTTTGTATGCTGACCGGCTCCCCCGCCACAAGGTTTAATAACAAAACCAACAGAAGATCATTGCACCAGCCTCAGCTTTTGGATGAATACATGAATGCCTGTTTACTGCATGAAAAGTCTTTTGGGGCCTGTAGGAGAACAGCACCCATATGGGGCTGGGGACCTGGCCAAGTTCTGCTTTCTCTGAAACCAACTTGGCAGATGTCAGATGGTGGAGAGAGTGGGTGCCAAAGGGCTGGTCTAGTGGCCCACTCTTGATGGGGGGTTATGAGCTGTTTCAGGAGTGAATGCCTGTGTTTCAAAACATTGGCCACCAAATGTTTTTGATGCAGCTCCATGAAGGGGAGGATGCAGGGCTTTGGAATTATCCAACCTTATGCCTTTCTGGCAATACGAGAAGGCATCTCCTGTCTCTAAGCCTCATTCCTCATCTGTAAAATGGACACAAAAGTAGGATGCCTTATAGAGTTGGGAAGTAACTAAGATGGTGCACCATCAGCGCCTGGCATGGTGTAGACCTGGAGTTGGCAAGTGCTTTCTGTAAAGAGCCAAACAGTTAATACTTTGGCTTTGTGTGCCATATGGTCTCTGCTGCACCTACTCAAATCTGTAGCCCTAAAGCCACCAGAGGCAATATGTAAATGTTATAAAAACAAGTGCTGACTCCTCCTGTACAGAATGGGTGGAAATGGGTGGAATGGGGAGATTTTATTTCTCCCTTCCAGAGGGAAGAAATGTTTCTTATTCATCTTTGTGTCCTTCTTTGGGTCCTCATGGGGCCTGGCACATAGTAGGTACTCAGGAAATGTTCAAAGAAGGAAGAAAAACAACCTATGACCTGGGGAAGAGAATGGCCTTAGGAGTCAAACAGACCTGGGTCCAAGTCAACTTGTTTTCTGTGTGGCCTGGGCTGAGACCCTTCCCCTCCCTGAGCCTCTTCACCTGTGAAATGGGTTTAGTAACAACACTTACTACTGCGTGAGGTTGTCATGAGTATTAATGGGCAAAAAGTGTGCATGCTAAAAAATTATTTTTTGAAAAGAAATCATGAATAAAGCTCCACCTTCCATGATTTTTAACTCTTGGCACTTAACCCTTAATTCCTCTGTATTGAGGGTCATTTTTTGTCTCCTCCAGTCTGCACAACCAGTCTTCTCCAGCCCCTCTTGGGCTTTGGGAGGAGGTGGGGGGAGGACATCTCTCCAGGGGGCAGGAGTGGTCCTCAGTAAAGAGGGTCAGAGGAGAGTGGAGCTTCCTGTTCTGAATTCAGGGCCAGGCTGGCAGTAGCTGCAGACAATCAGTTTTTGCCCCAAGGGCTCAGTGTTGCCTGTAAAGAATTAATGGCTAAGAAAGGTGTCTGCCAATTATTTTTCCACTCAAGGTGCAGAGATTACAGAAACACAGCTGAGCCCATTTCAGATCCAGGCCTCCCAGCACTGGCTGGCGATTATCCCCCTATAGACCTCCCTCCCAGTGAAACTGCCCTTTATAAAATTAATAAGGGGCCACAAAGTGGGAACTGTGGTAGGGGAAATATATATATAACCAGCCATTGTTCCCTAGCTTGCTTTCCTATAATTAATTGCTTACTACTCGGGAGTCATATAGCTGATGGTCATCAAGATTCTCAGCTTTCTTCGTTGCTCCTGTAGATAACATCACCCTTATGAAACCTAAGGCGAGTTTTTGAGGTTATCTTCCAGGCCCTGCATTCTGGTGGAATGGCTGACCCACCCAGACCAGTGGCCCATACTGAGGAACTGACTCAACTGGTCTTGTGACTGCGCCCTCCGCCACCCAACCAGGAACTGGCTCAGCACAAGAAGACAATTTCTACACCCCTATTATTCCACGCTGAACCCAGCCAATCAGTGGACCAAATTGCCTAGCCCTTTGCCCACCAAACTGTCTTTAAAAAACCTTTCTCTCAAATTCTCAGGGAAATGGATTTGAGAACTTCCTCTCTTCTCCTCACACGGCGCCTGTGATATTAAACTCTTGCTCTGCTGTAACCCCTGCTGTCTCAGAGTATTGGCTTCCTCTTGAGCAGCAGGCAATGAACCTGGTAAGGCTATAACACCAGGACAGTGCTGGGAGTCAGGGTTCTCTCCTTCACGGGTATGCTCAGACTTCCAAGTGTGTGCAGAACATTCTATGTTTCCACAAAGAACAGCATAGGAAAAGGAAGGACACATGTCTCTTGGTTTGGGTCACCCGAGAAGCAGGCCCTGAGACAAGGATTCAAGTGCCCACAGTGGATTTGGGATGTGACCTCAGGAAACACCATTAGGAGGGTAGGGAAGTGAGATGGGGGAGGGACAGAGGATACAGTTGTATTATCAAGCTAGTTACACTGTGGGCAACTGGAGCTTAATCTCACCTGGGCTCTGGGAAATGAAGTAACACTTATACCTCAAAATGATCCCATAGGAGGGGTGAGGGAGCTGGGGTATTTATATACCAGTTCCCATGGATTAGTGGTTGAGGGCTGCTCCAGGGGTGTCAATTACCCAGAACTTGAAGCCTATCTCATTTGGTGGCCAATAGAGTCCTTAGGCAGGAAATGCAGGTGTTGCCCACTGGTGTGCCCTGAAACGGTAAGGCCTGGGAGAAAAGGCAGGTACACACAGAGTCTGCTGCAACAAGGGTTGAAGGTTTATTCTGGTCCAGGCACTTAAAACCTGAGATCTCATCTATCCTTGTATATATCCAAGACTGAATCTTAGTTAACCTCCTTTCCCCAGACCTACTCCTCGGGGCTGGGCTTGGGTGAAGTGAGTGAAGCCCTCATTCCCATGCACAAAATGTAAGGGGGCACCAAAAGACACAGCCCTCGCATAATATTTTAATGCAATATTAAAAAATAAATAAATGAATGCAAAAAAAAAGCTCATGGTGAACAAAAGATCAACATTTTTAATCAAGACAGGAGCAGGAATAATGCTGAGCCAAGCCGTATTGAAGCCCGAGGCAAAAGGAAAAATCAGTAATACTGATCTTGGTCATCATGGATTTCTTTGCATTCATTTTGATTTTTGAAAAAATTATTGCATTAAAACATTATTTATCTTGATTAATTTTTTTTTTTTGCACACCCTTATGTTTGGTGCCTGAGGCGAGTCCCTCGCCTGCCCACGCTTGTCCTCCCTCCCCTCATCTTCCCGTCTTCATGCACAACGCTTGGTCCACTCAGCTGCTCATGTTGGAAGTCTGGGGTCCCCTTTGGCTCCCCTCCCCCTTCCCCTCCCCCACTGCCTTTCAGGTCCACCTCCAAGAACCTCTCAAATCTGTCCTCTGTTCTCATCGCCATTGCTACAGCCCCTCTACAAGGTCCCCATGCACAATATCCCTTTGACAGACAGGAATGGCTTCGTGGATTTTCCCACAAGCTCTGATGTGTCCACTCACGTCACTGCAGACGTGATAGTAGCTGTTCCTCTGGCCCTCTGATTTCCTTTGTGCCTCTAAGTCCTCCTGCATCTGTGTCACCCTCGTTCCAATGAAATCTCTCATTCCCAGACTGCTCATGGGGCTGTTTTTGTGACTACACCCCGACAGACACCCCAGGCCTCCTGCCCTTTCTCTGCTACCTTGGCTGTTCCCTGGGGGCACCCTGAGGCACCGTCTCAGGGCTTCAGCAAAGCAAAACGCCCCCTGATTTTTCCTTATCCTCTCACCTCCTGGGATTTCTATTTTCTCACCTTCCCACACTGGAGCGGGGCTGAAGAAGGTGGGGGCATGGTGTCCCTGAAAGACTCAGGCAATGACTTTCCTCTGGTCACATTTTCTCTATTTTTATTGTTGTTTTATTTTATTCATTTACTTTTTTAGAGACAGGGTCTCGCTCTGTCGCCCAGGCTGGAGTGCAGTGGCACAATCATAGCTCATTATAACCTCAAACTCAGCTCAAGCAATCCTCCCACCTCAGCCTCCTGAGCAGCTTGGACTGCAGGTATGAGCCGCCATACCTGGCTAATTTTTCTATTTTTGGTAGAGACTGGGTCTTGCTAGGTTGCTCAGGCTGAATAACCTCCTTTTGACGCCCAGAACACACCCATCTCGTTCCCACCTCAGACCTCATCACCTGCCCCCAGTCCCTCTGTCTTGGTGCCCCTCCCCCTCCTTCCCACGGCTGCTTCTCTTCCTTCAGGTCTTGGCTCACATAGCCCCTCTTCAGAGGAGTCCTCCCTGACCACCCTTTCTAAAGGGGATCCTACAGAATTTATTTATTACAGCACTTCACTTGCTATGAACTTCATAGCATCTATCACGATCTGTAATTATTTTGACCTATTTCTTTATTTGCTTTTCCATCCCCTCCACCAGCTTATACACTCCAGGAGGGCAATAGCCATTTTCATTTTGTTCACTGCTGTATCCTCAACACCTAAAATAGTGCTGGCACGTAGTACGTGCTTACTAAACATTTGTGGAATGAATAATCCCCACTTCCCCTTTTATTTTATTGTCTTAAATGAATATCACAGACAGCCCAGTGGCCATGTGACTGACTCACTTTGGGCATCATTTTTGGGGCCACGCCTCGTCCTCCCTTTTTAGAAGGAGCTGGGGTTGGGTCCTCCAACCTGTGATACCTGAGATTCCGTGGGAGAGTCCTGGACCCACATTGCGAGGCTGCCCCCAGCAGGTTGCTTTCTTTCCAATAAGCAACTCTCCCTACATCCGGTGAGGGCAAGTCGGAGAGTAGGAACGAGTCTTCGCTCAGAACTTACTATATGAAAACTGTGTGAATTTGGACAAAATAATCTCTACGGGTGGCAGTTTTCCCATCTTCAAAAAGAGAATAATAGTAACAGAGGACCTTTCAACCTCAGCGCTATTTACATTTTGGGCTGGGTAATTCTTTGTGGGGTGGTGTGTGTGTGTGCTGTGCGGTGTAGAACGTTTAGCAGCATCTACCCACTAGATGCCAGTAGCAAACCCGGTTATGATGACCAAGAATGTCTCTAGACATTGCCAAATGTTCCCGGGGGCAAAAGCACCTCTTTCCCCCAACTTTCCTCCATTTGGAACCACTCCAGTAATATCTGCCTTATAGGATTGTTGGTAGTTTAAATGAGATAGATTATGTTAAGTGCCTATTATTATGTCTGGCATAGAGTAAGGATTTAATATACATTTAGAATCTGTTATTGTTATTATTAACATCATTACATCGAAGGCTACAGGAGTTTCCGGGAAGAGAGGTACATATGAAAAGCAGGCAGACCTAGGAAAATTCAATCCTGTGCCAATGGTGTGCTGGAGCTGTCTTGTCTGTGCTTCCAAGAACTGATTGCTAAATTTTCAGGAAATTTGCAAACAAGTTGTTAAACATAGCCATCCTTCAAATTGGCAACGGTAGGAGTATTTACACCATGGCGATTGGCGAATGCTATGCAGCAGATCTTTATTTTCTGGACGCTGCCTGACTACCACAGTGCTTCTTTATTAATGCATTAAATGACAAGATCTTGTGGTGGGTTTGTTAACTACTGACATTTTGAAATAGTGATGAACATAAACGATATTTTGAGATATCAGCAACAACTGTAATATGATATGAAAATCTGTGATTTCTACTGGTGACAAAGTCACAGGTACTGGTTTGTTGCCCACATTCAGATTTGAAGGAAATGCTAAATTTTAGTTAGTAGTTAGAAGTAGGAGAAAATAAAGATGTAATTATTTTTTCATCCACGGACTCCCTGAATTCTATCCATGAACCTCTGTTGTAGTGGACACATCTGGTAGTAAAGCGTAAATAAACCTGGGCCTTAGAATCATACAGGCCTGAATTTGAAACCCAAGTCTGCCCGACTTACTTAGGTGGGTAAGCCTTAGTGTCCTCAACCTCTAAAATGGGAATCTCAACCTCACAAGTTGTTTTGGGAATTGAATAAAAGGATATAAAGTGCTTTAAGAGAGGCCTGGAACCAGTAGAGTGTGTGTGTTTGTGGGTGTGTGGTGTGTGTGTTTTGTGTGTGTATGTGTGTGTGTGCAGAGATCTCTGGATTTGTGCAGCTAAGGCTAGAGACAGATCACACCCCAGATGGCGCTCCTGGCTCGTCTTTACTTTTAGTTTCTGTCTGGATGAAATATTTGTGATGTGTACACTGGAAAGAACAAATAGAATTATGACTCACTTTTCACAAATTGTGTAGTGGATTTTACGTACTTTCACACTTGATTTCCCACTATGTTTCAAACTGTTACAAGATGCTTTCCCCACCCCCTGCCTTTGGGACATTGGGGCATGTGTCCCAGTGGAGAAGGGGCATTGTGTACCCTCCTCTGCCCCTTCCCTCCTTGCCTTCCCCTCGGCACAGCAAGTGAAGAGCCACGTTCTCTGCCTCCCTCAGCCTGGAAGCTTCACTGTTCCCAGGCACAGGACCATTTTTCCAGCTCATTAGAGTCTGGAGCTGAGATAAAGGAGGATAGAATCATTAGGTAGCAATTTATATGTAAATGTGGAAGTTATCGAAGAAAGAGAGTTGGCTCCTGTTCTTTAGGAAACATTTGAGTTGGGACTTTCTGGAAAGTCAGCATCAGTGTCTAGAACACTGAATACACACATGAGCTCTGAAACACTCACTGCCGGGCTCAAACTCTGTCTCTCTGTCTTCACCCATGGGGAGATTGAGGCCCACAATGAATAACGTACAGAGCCAGGACTTCAAACCTGTAGGTGGACCCCAAAGCCAGTGCTCAGACACTTTATGGGGTGCCTCAAAGAGAGGGGCCCTTTGAGCAGCCTGCAGCCTTACACCCTCCTTTCTCCCTACTTCTGTTTGTTCAGCCTGTCCAGGCTGACAAAGACTCTCTCCTTTGACCCAAAGTGTAGGAAGCCTCTGCTGACTAGGCATGACCATAGGCTTCCCTGTCTATCCTTGCAGAATCCAGTTTGAGCAAGAATCTACCAACTCAGCTTAGCAACCCGCCCCCACACTTGGCATGTTGTCACCTGGCCTGCCTTTAGCAAGAGTTCTGTTGAGTTGGCTAACAGAATGCCCCCACCCCTGGTGTGTCCTCTTAGTAATTTTCTACCCACTGGCCCCCTCCCTGCTCCCTGGCTATAAATCTGAACTTCTCCTTACTGGAGTCAGAGTTGAGTCCAATCTCTCTGCCCCACTGCAGGACACCTTTGGAGATGTCCCTGTGCCTACTACCATGGTCCTTTGGGAATAAAGTTTGCCTTATTGTCTTTAACAAATGTCGTGAATAATTTTTTCTTTACTAAGCCTCACCTTCTGGCTTGGGAGCTTGGACCTGAGGGGGAAAAGTGTACTATACACTTCACTAATAAAGATTCAAATAAACAGTTATTGTGCCCAGTGGTATGCTGTGGATGTGTGGAGGACAGTCACTAGCAAAGGAACCCTCTGGCCTTGGTCCCCAGCTCTGATATTGAGGTGTCAAGCGTTAAAATGGAGGATGCTATGAAGGAAGGCCAGCATAGAACCTTCTTCCTGAAGCTAAAGAAACTTGGGCTTTATCCCCAGTCCGCGCTTTTATTCTTTGCGGTCAGTAGTCTCCAACCAGCCCATTGCCCCTGACCTCTTGAGAATAACAGAGTCAGAGGGACAAGGGGGAGATGCCAGGCTAGCACCCTGGGGGGACATCCTCAGCCCTCTTGCTTCTTCAGCCACCTGCAAAGTAGTTTTCTGAGGAGGTAAAGACATCCTTAACTGCCAAATGCCTTGGCTCTTCCATCTCTGCCATATACTAGCTAAGCGCCCCTAGCCCTTGACCCTGGCCCACAGCAATGTTCTTGTTTCTTAGATATGGGGTGAAGACAGAGGTCAGGGGCTGGAGATGGGTGTGTGGGGGAGGCTGAGCATATCCTAAAACCAATATGTCATGTTTGAGACTTTGATCTTGGTCTTCAGAGCAATGGGAAACCGTCAAAGAGTTTTAAGCAGGGAAGTGATGTGGTCAGATTTGTGGTATAGAAAGATCCCTGTGGCATCTGTAGGGGATGAGTGGAGGGCAGTGGATAGAAAGATGAGTCAACAGCTGCTTCAGTCATTTAGGAGAGAGATGACGGTGCCTGAACCAAGGTAGTGGTAGCAGAGCGGCAGACGAGAGGATGGACTGATAGAGACCCAGGAGGCAGAATCGATAGCACATGGTGAGTGATTGGATGTGGGTGTGAGAGAGTGTGAGTAATGATGCTCAGCCTCATGGCTTGCCCAAGTGGTGGGTAGTGGCTGACATTTTCTGAGATTGGACTGCAGGAGGAGAAGCAGTAGTTTTTGGGGGAAAGATGATGAGTTTAGTTTTGGCAATGAGCATCTGATGACCCTTTGGGACATCTAAATAGAGATGTTTGATTGGAGCTCAAGACAGCAGCTTGGGATACATTAGCATCTATTAATAGATGGTAATTAAGTTGAGGAAAGGAAAGATCTGAGGACAAAATCCAGAGGAAGATGATGGGAAGTATGGAAAGAGGGAGATGAGTTCACAAAGTTGACCGAGAGGTGATGGCCAGAGAGGCAGGAGTGGGGAGTAGGGTGCTGCGGAAGTCTCTGGAAGAGAGCATTCCAAAGAGATATCTGCCAATGAGGTGAAACACTGGAGAGAGGTCAGACGAGATCAGGGCCTGGCAAGAGTCGGAGTTTAGGAGAGAACAGGAGGTGAGGATATGGAAACTGCAGACTGTAGACTTCTTTCCTTCTGCCTTCCTTCCTTCCTTCTGTCCTACAAAAAGAAGGAAATAAGAGTCACCTGGAATCCTACCACCCCGAGATGACCATTATGAACATTTTGGTGTCCAGCCTTCTGTGTATGTCTTTCTGTACCCACCCTGCATACATATGGAAAATTTAACTTAAAGGAGATGGTAGACCTTCCCACAAAGAAAATTCCATGTGGTTTCACCAGTGAATTTTAAGGAGGAATTAACACACAAACTCAGAAAATGGAAAGAATGCTTCCCAACTCATTTTTTGAGACCAACATAATCCTGATGGCAAACCTGACAAAGAAATTACCAAAAAAAAAAATTTCAGACCAATATTTTTCATGAACATTGATGCAAAGATCCTTCACAGAATATCACCAAATAGAATCCAGCAATATATAAAAAACAAAATGAATCATGACAAAATTGGATGTATCCTGGAAATCCAAGGTTGGTTTAACTTATGAAAAGCCAAACAATGTAATTAAACATATTAACAATCATATACTCATTGAAATAGAAGCAGGAAAACCATTTGAAAAAAAAATCAACATTCATTCATTTAAAAACAAAACAAAAAAGAAAACAACTTCCAGCAAACCAGAATTAAAAGGGAATTTCTGGCAATCTAATTAATGACATCTTCAAAAAGCCTACAGTTAACATTACACTTACTAGTTAAATATTGAATGGTTTCCAAGATTGGGCATAAGGCAAGGATATCCATTTTTACTACTCCTATGCAACATCGTATCAGAGATCCTAGCCAGTGAGGTAAGGCAAGGTAAAGAAGTAAACGACATACAGATTAGAAAGGAAGAAGTAAACTTGTCTTTATTCACAGGTGAAATGACTGTTTACATAGTAAATCTTATGGAATCTAAAAACATGTGTTAGAACTAATAAGTAAGTTAGCAAATTTGTAGACACAATGACAATATACCAAAATCAATTGTATTTTTACATTCTAGCAGTGAAAAATTAGAAAATGAAATTAGAAAAACAATTTCATTTCTGGATTGTCAAAAGACATGAAATACTTAGGAATAAATTTAACAAAAGAAATGATCTCTACATTTAAAACCTCTGCATTAAAAACTGCTACATCAAAAACCACAAAATATTACTCAGAGAAATCAAAGAAGAGCTAAATAAATGGAGAAATAAACCAAACTTATTGATTAGAATATTCAATGTTTTCAAGATGCCCATTATCCCCAAAATTGATCTGTGTATTTAATGCCATTCCAACCATAATTCAATCTAACCACTTTGTAGAAATTGACAAACTGATTCTAAAATTTATATAAAAATGCAAAAGATCTAGAAATATCCAAAGCAATCTTGAAAAAGAAGGACAAATTTGGAGGATTAATATAACCTGACTTAAAGACTTACAATGAAGCTACAGTAATTGAGGCATTGTGGCACTGGCATAAGTACAGAAAAATAGGTCAATGAAATAGGACAGAGAACCTAGAAGTAGATCCTCATCTATAGGGTGATTTGATTTTTTGACAAAGACACCAACGTAGTATGATAAAGGAAGGAAACATTTTCAACAAATCGTTCTGGGACAACTGGAGATCTAATATGGAAAAAAAAAAGTGACCCTCAGACCTTTACCTCCTCACAATATAGACAAAAGTTAAACAAAATGGATCATGGACCTAAATATAAAAGGTAAAACTACAAATCTTCTGGAAGAAAAGATAAGAAACCTTCTCAACTTGAGGACTAAGCTTCTTAGGCAAGTTTCTTAGGCAGTACTTAGAAAGCAATAACTATAAAAGAAAAAATTTATAAATGGATCTTATTGAAATTTAAAACTTCCGTTCATCAAAGACACCTTTAAGAAAATGAATATGCCAGAGGTGGTGTGCACCTGTAGTCCTGCCTACTTGGGAGGCTGAGGCAGAAGGATCACTTAAGTCCAGAAATTTGAGGCTGCAGTAAGCTATGATCATGCCACTGCACTCCAGCCTGTGTGACAGAGAAAGACCCTATCTCAAAAAAAAAAAAGCCATTTTCAGACTGGGAAAAAATTCACAAAACATATATATCTGACAAATGGCCAGTATTCAGAAATATATATATATATTTTTAAAACATGCTCTTACAACTCAACTAAAAAAAAAAAACCAGCTCATTAAAAAACGGGTAAAAGATTTTAACAAACACTTCACAACAGAAAATACAGGAATGGCCCATATGCACATGAAAAAAGGCTCAAAATCATTATTAGTCATCAGGGAAAAGCAAATTAAAATCACATTGAGATACCTCTACATATTTTCCAAATGGCTACATCTAAAGATTAACAACACCAATTGTTGTTAAGAATGTAGCACAACCAGAACCCACATATTATTGAGGGGGGCATAAAATGGTACAATCCCTTGGGGAAAAAAAAGTCTGTCAGTGTCTTTCAAAACTAAACATACACCTGTCCTATGAACTGCAATCCTACTCCTAGGTATTTACTCAAGAGAGAGGAAAACATATGTCCACAAAAATATTAGTACACAAATGTTCATGGCAGTTTTATTCATAATAATTAAAAGCCAAAAACAGCTCAGAATAATGCATAAACATGCTGTGGTATATTCATAAAATAGAATGATACTGAGCAATAAATAGGTACCAACAATATGAATAAATCTCAAAAACATTACGCAGAATGAAAGAGACTTACTAAAAAGCATATATACTATATGATTTTATTTACATGAAATTCTATAACAGGTAAAACTAATATGTCATGAAAAAATCAGAACAGTGATTATTTCTGGGGAGCAAGGTAGGGATTGATTGGGGAGTGGCATGAGGGAACTTTGTGGAGTTGATGTTAATGTCCTATAACTTAACTTGGACTTGGGATACATAAATGTGTGCATTCGTCAGAACTTTCTGAAGGGTACATTTAAGATTTGTGCCATTCACTTTATATAAATTATATCTGAGAAAGATCTGTAAACAAATATTGAACTAAAGTTAATAATATGCATGCTAAAGTCTTTAGAAGTGAAGTGTGCTGATGTCTACAACTCACTTTGAAATGCACCAAAAAATAAGGTGGGTTGATAAATGGCTGAATAGGTAATAATAGGCAGGCGATAAAGCAGATAGCAAAAGGGCCGTTATCAATATGTCATGGGTATACAATGTTAAAATGTACAACTTGTACGGTGGCTCACACCTGTAATCCCAGCCCTTTGGGAGGCTGAGGTGGGAGGATCACTTGAGCCCAGAAGTTTGAGGCTGCAGGGAGCTAGGATCACACCACTGCACCCCAGCCTGGGTGACAGAGTGAGACCTTGACTCTATAAAAAAAAAAAAAGACCTGGTTGAGCATTTCCTGTAGGGCTAGTCTAGTGGTGATGAATTCAATTAGCATTTGCTTGTCTGGGAAAGACTATTTCTCCTTCATTTATGAAGCTTATTCAGGCAGGATATAAAATTATTGGCTGACAGGTTTTTTTTTCTTTCAGCACTTTGAAAATGCCATCCTATTCTCTTGTAGCCTGTAAGGTTTCTACTGAGAAGTCCACTATTAGTCTGATGGGGTTGCCGTTATAGGTGACAAGATACCTTTTTCTTACTAAAAAATTCTTTTTTTCACTTTGACTTTAGACATTCTGAATATAATATGCTGTGGCGAAGTCCTTTTTGCAGTGTGTTTTTCTGGGGATTGCTGGGCCTCCTGTATCTGGATGTGTAACTCCTTTGCTAAACTTGGGAAGTTTTCATCAATTATTTCCTTAAGTAGGTTTTCTAAACTTTTTAATTTCTCTTCTCCCTCAGGAATACCAATAATTTGTAAGTTCACTTGCCTTATGTAGTCCAGATGACTTGAAGGCTTTGTTCATTCTTTTTTATTCTATTTTCCTTATTTTTGTCTGACCGGATTATTTCAGAAAACCTGCTTGTTATTGAAGACTTTGAATGTATTTTTTATTTCCTTCATTGAATTTTTCAGTTCCAGAACTTCTGTTTGGTTTTTTCTTAAGCTATCTATCTCCTTGGCAAGTTTCTCATTCATATCCTGAATTGATTTTCTGATTTCTTTGTGCTGGTTTTCATATTTCTCTTGCATCTCTTTGAGCCTTCTTTAAAAATCAATATTTTGAATTCTTCGTCTGGCACTTTGAGTTCTTTTGATTGGGACTGCTGCTTAAGCAATGTTGTGGTCTTCTGGTGGTGTCATATTTCCTTCCTTTTTCATGTTTCCTGTGTCCTTCTGTTGATATCTGTGCGTTTGATGTAGCAGTTACTTGTTCTAATTTTTTGATATTGCTTTCAAAGGGGAGAATTTTTTCCTGAAGATGTATATGTTGTTGGTTGAGTAGGACATTTTGGCTTTGATTTTGGGTGCCTGTGGTAGTGTGATCTTTGTATGATTTCTTCAGCAGTACAGAGGGTCAGTGGCATCTGTGATTTCCTCGGTGGCATAGGATACAGTTATTAGTTGAGGCTGTGGTGAAATTTTACTGGGGACTTGGACACCAACTGAACTAGTCTGCAGGCCCTGGGGGTGGCAGCAGTGGGCTGAGTGTGCCTGTTTTTAGGCTCCAGAGCAGCTTAAGCTGGCACCAGTGTTAGTGGGTCCTGGAGGGCCAATTCTTGGGCCTCCACGTGGCTTGCTTAGAAGCTAGTAGTAGGAGCAGTGGGCCAGGTGTGTGGGTGGGTTTACAGGCTCTTGAGAAGCTGGTGTGATGTGGGTGATCACATTAGTGGTGGTGGAGCAACCCACTGGGACCCAAATGATCCACATTAGTGTTGCTGGTAGCTGTGATGGGTTGGGCAGGCTAGTCCCCAGTCCCACAGCTGCCCATAGCAGAGTGGTGGGAATTGTCCTAAGTGTACTTAGGAGAAGTAGGTCTCCTCTGTCCCTCCCCAGTTAGGCAGCGGCTGCCCTCCATGGAGGAGGCACATGCTACCTGTGTCTAGTAGGCCTTTTTGATCTCTCTCCCAAATCTTCTGCATTTTAAATGATCTTTAAAAATCTAGTTCTCTCATCAATTGCTGAGAGAGTGTTAGAGTATTAGATTTTGTCAATTTTTGTTTCATGCATTTTAAAGCTCTATCATTAGGTGTAATTATAATTTTTAGGTCTTCCTGATGAAAAGGGACCACTTTACCATCATGAAATGTCCCTTTTTATCATTGTCTTGAAGTCTACTTTATTTGAAATTAAGCTAGCCCTTATTCTAGCCTTTTTATACCCTGATTGTAGGCTGTATAATATATCTTCTCTCTTCTATTTCCCTTCACCTGTCTGTGTTGTTAAATTTAAAATGCATCTCTTATACTCAGAATATAGCCTGTGCTTATTGTTTTTTAAAAAGTCTATTCCTACATTCTCTGCTTTTTAGTTGGAGTGTTTGGTCCATTTACAGATAATATAATTATGAATATGATTTGATATAGGTCTCCCATTTTATTATTTGTCTGTCATATATATTTTTTGTTTCTCTCTTCCTCCTTATCTACCTTCTTTTGCATTAAATAAATTTTTAGAACTCCATTTTAATTTATTAATTGGCTTTTTACTATTTTATTTTATTTTTTTGACACAGGGTCTACCTCTGTCGCCCAGGTTAGCGTGGTGTGATCATAGCTCACTGCAACCTTGAACCTCTAGGTTACAGCAATACTCCTGCTTCAGCTTCCTGAGTAGCTAGGACTACAGGCACATGACACCATGCCTGGATAATTAAAACAAAAAATTTTTTTGAGAGATGGGGTCTTGCTATATTGCTCAGTCTGGTCCCTAACTCCTGGGCTCCAGTGATCCTTCCACTTCAGCCTCCCAAAGTGCTGGGACTACAGATGTGAGCCACCAAACCCAGCCTTAATTGGCTTTTTAGCTATACCTTTTTGTTTTAAATTCGTTGCTTAGTGATTAATATTCATTCTTAACTTTGAGTCTACATTCTATTTAGATTTAAATATTTTTCCACTTCACACAAAATTTAAGAGACTTGCAACCATATAGGTCTGTTAACCCCTAAATCTTCATGCTATACTTGTCACATATATTACATATACATACATTATAACCCTACAATACAATGTTATAATTTTTACTTCAAAGAGTTTGATGCGTTTAGGAACTCAGAAGAATGTAATATTTTATATTTATCCACTTATTTAACACTCCTAGGGATTTTCATTTCTACCTGAAGATATGAGTTTCCAACTGTGTCATTTCCCTTCACCTGATGAACTTCATCTAGTGTTCCTTGTAATGCAGGTCTGTCAGCAATGAATTATCTTAATTTTCATTCATTTGAAAATGTATTTATTTTATTTTCATTGTGATGGACAAACCCTGAGTGACCCCCAATAATCACCACCTTCTGGTGTTCATATCCTTGTATAAACTCCCCTCCTTGAGTGTGGACCTATGACTTGCTTCTAACCAATAGAATATGGCAAAGGTGATAGGATACCTCTCCTGTGATTATGGTGCATTGTAAAAGACTGTCTTGCTAGCTGACTCCAGAGTGTCTTTCACTTGCTGGCTGTGAGCACGCAAGCTGCCGTGAAGTAATCAAAGCCACAAGGCAAGAAATTTCAGGCAACATCTAGTTGTTCACGATGGCCTCAGTCTTGCAGACTCAAAGAAATAAATTCTGCTACCAACGTGAGTGAGCTTGGAAGAGGATCCATCGTCAGTCCAGTTGCCAGATAAAAACTGATTCCTAACTGGTACATTGATTGCAGCCTCGCTGAGGACAAAGCTAAGCCATGCTCTGACTTCTGGTCCACGGAAACTGTGAGATAATGTGTATTATTTTAAAACCACTAAGTTGTCAAAATTGTCACACAGCAATACATTCATTTTTCAAGTATATTTTAGTGGACATAGAATTCTGAGTTGACAATTCTGCTTTCATCACACTAAAGATGTCATTCTGTTGTCTTTTGCCCTTCATTAGTTCTGATGTGAAGTCAGGAATCATTCAGAAGTTGCTCCTCAGTGTGCAATGTCTAATTTTTGTCTGGCTGCTATCATATTTTCTTTAACTTTGGTTTTCAGCAGTTTGGTATGATGTGTCTCTATGTGGTTTTCTCTGTATTTTTTCCTGCTTGGGGTTTGTTGAGATTCTTGAATCTGTAAATTCATAACTTTCACTGAAATGGGGAATTTTTGACCATTATTTCTTCACAAAACTTTTTTGTCCCATTCCCTCCTTGCCTCATGGGACTCCAATTATACAAATGTTAAAACTTTTGATATAGCTCCACAGGTCACTGAAGTTTTGTTAAAATTCCTTAGCCTTTTTCTTTCTGTCCTTCAGCTTAGATATTTCTATTGACCTATCTTCAAGTTTGTTGACTCTTCTGTCACCGCTAATCTCTTGTGAAGCCCATCCAGTGAACTTAAAAAAAATCCAGATTTTGTATTTTTTAGTTCTAGAATGTTCATTTGGTTCTTTTCTGTAGTTTCTAGTTATCTGTTGAAATTTCCTATTTGTTCCTTTATTTAGAACATATTTTCTTTTGAGTCCTTGAGCATAGTTATAATTATTTCATGCTGGTTGGAATTTCTGAGATGCAGATACTGAGATGGAATTTGAACTGTAAAGATGTATTGCGGAGCAACACCTGTGAAAGGAAACAGGAGGGAGCAGGATTGGACGGGGGTGGGGGGAACCATCACATCATGAAGTATTCCTAATACTCTTTCTGCCATCCTGACAGGGGATCTCACTGCAACCTCAAACTCCTGGGCTCAAGTGATCCTCCTGCCTCAGCCTGCCGAGTAGCTGGTACTATAGGCGTGTGCCAATAGACGCCCAGCTAATTTGTCTATTTTTAGTAGAGACAGGGTCTCGCTCTTGCTCAGGCTGGTGTCTGTTTCTTTGGATGTAGATCTGGTTGAGAAGTGTCCTTAAAGATGGGCAGAGACAAAGTGTCTCCGACCATGAGGATCTGTGGCTCATGGGAGGCTGGTCCAATAGGATACTGGTCCTATTGGATTAAGGGCCCACCCTACTCCAGTATGACCTCATCTTAACGATTTATATCTGCAACAATCCTATTTCCAAATAAGCTCACATTCTGAGGTACTAGAGTTTAGGATTTCAACATATCTTTTTGGGGAACACAATTCAACCCACGAGCTCAAGCAATCCTCCCGCCTTGGCTTACCAGAGTGCTAGGATTACAAGCATGAGCCACCATGCCCAATTTCTGTTGTTTTAAGCCACCTGGTTTGTGGCACTTTGTTATGACAGCCCTAGCAAACGAATACAACATG
Organism: Daubentonia madagascariensis; assembly: GCA_023783475.1. NCBI lineage: Eukaryota > Metazoa > Chordata > Mammalia > Primates > Daubentoniidae > Daubentonia > Daubentonia madagascariensis. The sequence goes on along the minus strand of JAKFHU010002136.1, from coordinate 25,846,157 downwards.
TAATACAAAAATTATTAATGAGACACTTGACAGTCTTTTTTTCTAACTATGTCTTTGAAATCCAGTGTGTGTTTTACACACAACAGCACATCTCATTTTGGACTAGCCATATTTTGTGTTCAGTAACTGCATGTGGCTAATGGATACTGTATTGGACAGCTCAGTCCCTAGAGAACCAGAGAATGGGGGTTGGGGATATCTGACTGACAACACCCAGAACTGAAGGAACACACAGTAATTTCTTTGCCCCACTTCCAAGTGTTGGCCAGTTTTTCCTTAATGTTGTCCTCTGCACCTCTGGAACTGAAGGTAGAAGCTGGTGGAAGAGAGGCTGATAAAGAGGTGACAGAGCATAAAGGACTCTGAAAGAACAGGGGTATATGAGGTTTTGAGCTCAGAGGCCAGGATCTCCACTTGCTTATAAGACAGCTGTTTAAATTTGAAAAATGGGCCTTCCTGGGTAAGTGAATTAGAAAAAGCATGCATGTCTGGGCATCTTCTTCCAGGGTGTAGGGTGCAGGGTTTGGAAAGCACAAATGGGTTGGATTTCAGTTCCTACTAGCACCTTGACTAGATGCCCTTGCACAGTGCACAACCTGCACAACTATACTGGCAGGCCCCACTAGAGGCCTCAGATGGTGGAGTGATGAAGCCTTCCCTACTCTGGCAGGAAGGACAGTGGGGGAGTGAGGGGGCGTCGCCAGGAGCAGGACAGAGTGAGAGATATAGAAGGAGGTTGAGGGGTTTCGTTTGATGGCATTATTTTCTCTGTGCAGAAGGAGGGACAGGCTAGGAGTGAGGGTCAGAGTTTTGGTGGGAGAGGCAGGTCTGATACAGTCTCCATGAGGAAGGCAAGAGCACGGACTACGAAAAATCAGGAAGTTGTTGAACAATGTCAAGGCTTGCCAGACTTTTCTCTGGAGTGGAAGGCAGGAATAGGCAAAAGTTAAAAAGTATGCAATGAGCTTACTGGGGAAATGGGCCATCCTGAGGTGCAGGATGGGAGAAAAGGAAGACCACTTGTTGGCCAGATGTAAGAGAAAACTCCAGCAACTTGCTTTCATCAAATAATCTATACCAGTCCCTATTCCAAGCACTTTACAAATGTTAAGCCATTTGATTCTTAATTATTACTCCTACTTGGCATATGAGAAAAGCAAAGCACAGAAAGGTAAAGTGACTTGCTTAAAGTCACATAGCTAGTTAGCGGCAGAGCCAGGATTTGGACCTGGGCTCTCTGGCACTAGAAGCTATGTGGGAAGGATGGTCTTGGTCCTGACTCCACCCCTCTCTAACTATGAGAGGCCTTTCCTGATTTTTCTAACAGGGGTGTCTGTGAGGTTATGGGATCAGTTTCAAGGATGAGGCAAGGTGATTTTTTTAAAAGCCCAAAAGGTAATCATTTGTTTTGTTGGGTTGGGTCTAAACATTTTTATGTCCAAATGCCATGTGCCCTCAGGGAGGATCTGGGAAACCTGGTTAGGTCTGCTTTCTGCTCCAGCCTCAGAGACAGGCCACCAAGGTGGAGGCTGAGGTCAGGGAGTGACACCCATCTTTATTCATATTCTGGGGGGTTTTAGATCTTGAAGTCCCATCTATATATGCAGAGTCCTTCAGCTGAGAGAAACCATTTTCCTATTTTCATTTTTTTTAAATTTAGGAAAACATGTCAAAATAAGCTTTATAATAATCCCAGTCCTCATTTTATAAAACACATTTCCTTGAAGTTACCAGCACTATCACTTCTGTCAGCCACCAACCTTGCAAATGGAATGAATCCATAATCACCCCTCTACGGGAATGAGGTCGATTTCAGTGACTATCTAATAAAGGAATAAACTCAGCCTTAAAAAAAAAATCAGAATCCTTAGAAACCCTAGAGGCAAATGGCAAAGGAAATTTGATCTGATGAAAACTGAGATCTTTTTTTAAAGCAAAGCTTTATTATTTTTTTCGAAGACAAAACTATATTTTTAAAAATGGTGGGTTGGTTTATCAACAAATCTCTATTTAAGGAATTGAATACGGAACTGATTATACAGCTGGCAAAACCTCACTATTTCGATACATTCTGAGATGGTCTGATTTAGTGAAAAGTCTGAATCAGTTTGAAGTGGATGGTTTTGAGACTCTGACTGGCTTAATTACCTTCGACTCAGAGTAAGCCAAGAAACTCTTTCCTTCAGATTGTGGCCTGCAGAGTGGAGGGAAACTTAATGCAATAAGCTGATAAAGATGGTTTGTAAATTAGCTCATCAATTGCAAAATATGAATCACTTGCTTCCTGATATTTGCCCTGTTTTCAGTGCAGAATGCACTTCTCTATCAGTGGCCTGGACTGTGTTGGTGCTTGCTCACCTGAGAGAGTCTTAATTCCCTCCCCCCAACTCTGTGTCACCACTGCACATATGATATACAGATGTGGAAACTGAGGCTTAGCGGGAGGGAGCACCTTGCACAGTTCAAGGCTGAACTGTGGCTGGAAACATCTCCTTTTGACTCCCAGTCCAGTGCTCTTTGTAATGCATGTCAAAGCACTTGGTATATGGTAACTACATTATTAATACAAGGAGAGAATTTTGGAGAATTGTTCTCGGCTGCATTTTAGGCATTTTCTCTATAATTCCAACTACTGATTTGTTCTTTCTGTGTAATAACAACAGCATGTATATAGCAGTTATTTTGCACCAGATGCCGTTCTAAATACGGCATATATCTTCACTTAATTAATCCTATCAATAATCTTGAAATATATACTTATTATTCCCAGTTAACATGTTAAAAAACCGAGGCCCAGAGAAATAAATGCCTATAACAGAGATTCCCACAATTTCTCTCTTCCCAATACCTTTAGTGTCTTAGTAACTTTTTCATGGTGCCCCAAGGCCAAAAGAAATACCTGATAGTTTTGTTTCTTAAGTAGTTAGGTCCAAACAACTTGTAAGTATTTATGTCCTAACAGCTTAGTTGTTATTTGAAAAAACAACTCACATAAATTGAAAGAAAAAATATTTTTATTCCATCTCAAATAACCAGAATTATGTAGTAATGGGGATGTATGTGCCTTTTGGGCACCATACAACTTCTCAAAACTTGAAGTCAGGTTGTATGTTGCTACCCTCATTTTCTGTTCTACATTGATTTTCACATGGTACTTGCTTTTTATCACTGTAACCACTGAACACCCAGCATTGCAAAGATATGATGTCATCAGAAGCAATGTAGCACAAGCTAATGTTGAAACTGTGAACTACCCTGAGCTGTAGTTTGTGGGTGTCTGACAGATGATGTCATTGTGTTTCTCTCAAAGATTTAAGATAACCTGCAGTACTCCACCCCCATCCCCATGTGTTCTGCAGTGCCCAGGGGTGTTGTCTTAGTCTGCTCGGGCTGCTATAACAAAATACCATAAACTGGGTGGCTTAAACAACAAAGATTCACTTTCTTGCAGTTCTGGAGGCTAGAAGTCTATGATCAGGATGCCAGCAAGGTCGGGTTTTGGTGAGGGCTCTCTTCCTGGCTTGCAGGTGGCCACCTTCTTGCTGTGTCCTCTCTTGGTGGAGAGAAAGTGATCTCTTTCTCTTCCTCTTCTCATAAGGCCATGAATTCTATCAAGAGGGCCTCACCCTCATGACCTAATCTAACCCCAATTGCCTCCCAAGGGCTCCATCTCCAAATACCATCACATTTGTGGTTAGGGCTTCAACATATGAATTTTGGGGGACACAAAAAGTTCAATCCAGAATAGGTATCTTGGCATACAGCTGGGGAAGAGCTAGTGAGAACAGGGACTTGAACCCAACAGTGCAGCTCCTGAGCCCCTCTGCTTGGTGCCAGGCTGGGCTGTTTTGTTCAGTGCACCCCATTCAATAGTGCTTACCCTTTAGGAAATAGTCTCATTCATTCAGCAGATGTGTGATGAGTTGCTGCTCTGTGCCAGACCTTGTGCTGGGCTGGGGTGGGAAAGGGACAGGGCTCAAAGGGATGACCAGAAAACCCAAGGTGGAGCTGGTAGTAGGTTGGGGGAAGAAGGGACAGGAGGGGGACAGATGATCCTTTACAATTTTTGCTCAGCAGCTCCAGGTTGCAATTTGTCCCAGAGAATGAACTGATCTGATTCAGCCACAGTCTGGTCTCCACCTTTAAATGTTGGGAACTGCATAAATCAGCACATTTCTCTCAAAGCAGAGTCTATATACAGCACTGCCAGGCTGCTCACCATAATTAGGCCTCCAGCAATGATTGTTTTTGCTCCTTGTGTTTTATCATCACCCTTGCAGGGGAAGGCGAGGGGTGTGATCAGGGTTATGATGTTTGTGTGCAACCCTAGTATATGAGAGGTCTGGGGCAAGAGCACAAGCAGAGGCTCTGGCCTGTCCTCTTTTCCCATCCCCAGCTTTGCACCACAGAGGGTCTACCTATGTACTTTTGTCACTCCACCCTGCATTTCCAAGCCCTCCATTATTCCCCTGCAGAAGACCTCCTTTTGGCCTTTTGAGCTAGGGATGCACACACTGAGGACAGTCCACCCTTGGGAGGAAGGACCCAAAAAAAGATTAATGCAAGTCCTGGAAGCAGGCTCAAGATCATTTAAACAGGGAGTTCTGGGGCACTGCAGCATGGTCTAAGAAGGTAGAGGGGCTACAGGTGGGCATATGCTCTTGGTCTTTCAGATTACTTGCCCAGTGGGCAGGGACATGGCTACTGTAAGGACAGAGAAGGGCCCTCCAAATAGGGCATAAGGCAGCGAGGCCCTGGTTGCTCGAGTCTAAGGGTGGTTCTGTGTGTGTGTGCTAAGGTAGAGAGGCATAGGGGTCTGACCCTGTCACACTGCCAGCAGGACTGGGCCTCACAGAGATGTAGGAGTCACCTGAGTGGAGCCAGGCCTGTTTTGAATTCTGGGAGCAGTAACCATCATGCTGATTATAGCGTATAGTTTTCTGCATGTATGTATTAGCTTGCTGATTGACATATTTGTTTGTCTGCTTGGTCAGTTCCTAGGAGAGATGGATTAAATTCTCCAAATAACAATTGTTGGTTTATATATTTCTCTGTGTGATTCTGTAATTTGGCGTTTCATGTATTTTGAAGCCACAGTTTTTAGTAAAAATATATGCTCATGGGTGGTTATGTGAAAATCTGTAGTTCTTCCTATGATGCTATTATTTGCATTGAATTATAATTGTCAGATATTAGGATAAGCACCTCAGCTTTCTTTTGGTTCATGTTTGTCTAATATATCCTTTTAAATCCTTTCCTCTTCGATCTCTCTGTATCCTTTTGTGTTTGCTTACAAATAGCACACTGCTGGATCTTATATTGCTCATCTAATCTTAGACTCCCTGTCTTTTGATTGATGACTATAACCCATTTATCTTTATTGTAAATACTGTTATGTTATACCTATATCAATAATGAATTTCTGATTTTGTAAAAAATGTAATACTGTTTATTTAACTTCAAAAACTTTTCAATCAACCTGGGCAACACAGTGAGATGCCATCTCTACAAAATATTAAAAAAAAATTAGTGGTGTGTGTTGGCGTGTACTGATAGTCCCAGCTATTTGGGAGGTTGAGGCAGGAGGTTCACTTGAGCCCAGGAGTTCAAGGTTGCAGTGAGCTATGATTGCACCTCTATGCTCCAGCATGGGCAACAGAGGAGACACTGTCTCCAAAAAAAAAATAAAATTTCAGGAATTCAAAAAATGGCGGTGTGATAGGGTCCGCCCACCGTACCGCTCCCAGGGAAGGAGGTGAAGAACGCCAGTGGCTGCCTGCGAGCACGGACCGCTCACTCCGAAAACAGCATTGCGAATTACAGAGAAACAACGCCGAACGCCCAGCCCAAGAAAACAGGTACAAAATTTTCACAAAGATCGGAGGGCGCACGGAGCACAATAGAGCCCAGAGCGCGGGAAGGACGCACTCGCCAGGTCGGCGCAGCGCGACCTGCCCCCCAAGCGGTTACGCGCCTCCCCATCCACGCAGTCAGGGACAAGCCCAGAGTTGGGACAGAGCGGTTGCTCGGGCCGGCGAGCCCTGTGGAGAGGAGGAGGAAGTAGCCAGAGCCAGACACAACTCGCAGCTGCAATGTACAGAGACTGCCGAGGGCTGGGGAGGAACTGGGCGGGGACCGAGATTCAGCTTCCCGGGACAGTGCGTGGGAACCCGCAGGCCGGCACTGCGCCACTAGAAGTCAGCGGGACTGGGCCCAGGAGTTTAACGGAGAGCGGGACACGCCCTTAGAGGTTGCTAACAACTGCCGGCGGAGAAAAACTGCGCTCCCTGAGCGATCGGAGCCCGGCTGTGCGCCAGGCTGGCGGCGGCCGCCATCTTTACAGCCGCCCGCGCGGAGCCGTGAGCCGCGTCTCTAGCTCCGCCCCGCCCCGGCCCAGGGCTCATCCGCTGGGGCGAGTCAGGCTTTGCCTGTGGTGGCCAGGGACAGCGGCATCCGTGGGTTCCAGGTGGGACGAGATCCCGGAACTGTAGAGGTGGGACCTTTGAGTATTGGAAACAGTTTGCAGCTCGTCCATCTGGTTCTGCTACCCCGGCTCTGGCCTCCGACAACTCCGCTCCGTGCCGGTCCTAGTGCCCGCCCCTCAGGTCCCAGCCCTCCTGTACCCCAGAGATCGCTCATTTTGAAGGTTGCCGGCCATAGTGACTCATTTGGTATAACTGCTGGTTCCCATGACAACCAAATACCTCAAGAGCCACAGGCTGAACCAGAGCAGCTCCCCATAATCCTGCCCACTTCCATAGGGAATTTCACGCCACCCAAGAGTGCTTCCAGCTGCCACTACTCCCCCCTCCCTGTGGGAACATCCCCCCGGTGGAGACTGCTGGGGATAGAGACGGCCACCCGCCTCGCCTTGAGGTCTAGTGGTGGAAAAGGGGTGCACAATTGGAGATCCCCCTATCAACCAGTTTCACGCGGAGACACACATCAGAAGGGCAGCCACACGTGGCTAGATGAGCAACCTCTGAGCTGTGTAGAATTTTCCCAACTCAGCTCTCACACTGCAGCCAAAGGAAATTGTGTTTCTACCAGAACCTCAGGAAGAGCAGGGTCAAAGTAACCCCTAGGAGCTACAAGACCCCTCCCAAAGCACAGGGCTTTCGCATACCCCAACTGGGGAATCAGAGTCTGCCACGGACATAACAGAATACCTAGCTAATAGGGAGCGGAGGACTCATATTCTCAAATACAATCCATTAGCTCAGAGCCCAAGCTGGGAGGTCATTCTCACCACACTCCACTGGGAAGAGGAGAAGACCACAGGTCAGAGTTAACTCAAGATCCAACAAACTTGCTAAAATACACCTAAGGCAATACAGGCCACTACTTCTCTCCCTGGCTTTGCCAAGGAAAAATAATTGTGGGCCTGGTGACAGGACCATAAACTAGCTCTAACACCCCCAGCTCTCGACCAAGAGGCCAGATGAGAAAAAACCAGCGAAAGAACTCAGGGAACATGAAAAATCAGAGTGAAAAGTCACCCCCAAAAGAAATTATCAGTTCCTCAGCAATGGATACCAACCCAAATGAAATGGGTAGAATGACAGAAGAGGAATTTCGTTTATGGATTATAAGAAAGCTCAATGAAATTCAAGAGAAAATTGAATCCCAGCACAAAGAAACCACAAGAAAAATGCAAGAAATGAATGAAAAATTCTCCAAAGAAATGAAATATTACGGAAAAATCAAATAGAAATCCTAGAAATGAAAGAAGCATTCAAGGATCTACAAAACACAGTGGAAAGCCTTAAGAATAGGCTGGACCATGCAGAGGAAAGAATTTCAGAGCTAGAAGACAGCTCCTATGTGCTAAATAAATCAGCTGAAGAGAAAGAACACAAAAACAAGAGACAGGAAAAAAGCATACAAGAAATGTGGGATTATGGAAAGAGGCCAAACATAAGGATAATAGGTATCCCTGAGGGAGAGGAAGAAAATTTGCATGGGCTGGAAAATTTATTTGAAGGAATAATAGAGGAAAATTTCCATGGCTTAGCCAGAAATCTCGACATCCAAGTACAAGAAGCACACAGGACTCCTGGGAGAGTCAACGTGAAAAGGCATTCACCACGCCACATAATTATTAGACTGACCAAAGTAAACACAAAAGAGGCACTCCTCAGAGCTGTAAGATGAAAAGAACACGTAACCTACAAAGGTAAACCGATCAGATTAACTGCAGATTTCTCAGCTGAAACCTTACAAGCCAGAAGGGAATGGGGAGACATCATCAATCTCCTAAAACAAAACAAAGGTCAACCCAGAATTCTGTATCCTGCCAAACTAAGCTTCTTATATGAGGGAGAAATAAAGACCTTTCCAGATAAGCAATCACTGATAGAATTTGCGAAATCCAGACCGGCCTTGCAAGAAATGCTTAGACCTGCATTATACACTAACCAGCGCAACAGACACCCACCTATGTAAAATTATGCAAAGGCTAAAACCCCAGAAACCAGATTCCACAATGACGCAAGAGGTAAAACAAAAGATACCACCCAACAGAATAATCAGAAATTTACCCCAAATATCAATTCTCTCAATAAATGTAAATGGCTTGAACTGCCCATTGAAGAGACATAGGCTGGCTGAATGGATTAAAAAATACAAACCAAGTATCTGTTGTCTTCAGGAAACACACCTTACACACAAAGACGCATTCAGACTCAAGGTGAAAGGATGGAATACAATTTTTCAGGCTAATGGAAACCAAAAGAAATCCGGAGTAGCCATCCTCATTTCAGATGACATCAACTTTAAAGCAATAAAAGTAAAGAAGGACAAAAATGGACACTATATAGTGGTGAAGGGAAAAATCTCACAAGAGGATTTAACAATCCTAAACATTTATGCACCCAACACAGGAGCACCCAGGTACATAAAGCAAATGCTGCTAGATCTAGACAACATAATAAGCAGGAATGCCATAATTGCAGGGGACTTCAACACCCCACTGACGGAACTGGACAGATCCTCCAAACAAAAATTAAATAGAGAAATAAAAGACCTAAGCAGGACTCTAGAACATTTGGGCCTAACAGATATCTACAGAACACTCCACCCAAATAACACTGAATATACATTCTTCTCATCAGCTCATGGAACTTTCTCTAAAATTGACCACATCCTAGGCCACAAAACAGATCTAAACAAATTCAAAAAAATAGAAGTCATACCATGTATCTTTTCAGACCACAGCGGAATAAAATTAGATATCAATTCCAACAGAAACTCACATCTTCCTCCAAAAACTTGGAAACTAAACAATCTATTGATGAATGATTATTGGGTCAAAGAGGAGATTCAAAATGAAATCAAAAGATTCTTCGAACTAAACGATAATGGGGACACAAGTTATCAAAATCTGTGGGATACAGCAAAAGCAGTCCTGAGAGGAAAACTTATCACCCTAAATTCCCACATCCAAAAGACAGAAAAGTCACAAATCAGTAAACTAATGAATCATCTTAAGGAAATGGAAAAGGAAGAGCAAAGCAATCCTAAAACCAGCAGAAGAAAAGAAATAACCAAAATTAGAGCAGAATTAAATGAAATCGAGAACAAAAGAACAATACAGAAGATCAATGAAACGAAAAGCTGGTTCTTTGAAAAGATAAACAAAATAGACAGGCCACTTGCCAGGTTGACCAGAAGCAGAAAGGAAAGGACTCTAATAAGCTCAATTAGAAATGAAAAAGGAGAAGTCACAACTGATACCATGGAAATACAAAACATCATCTTTGAATACTACAAAAATCTCTATGCCCACAAACACGAAAACGTGGAGGAAATGGACAAATTCTTAGAAACACACTACCTCCCTAGGCTCAACCAGGAAGAAACTGAATTTCTAAACAGACCAATATCAAGCACCAAAATTGAAGCAGTAATTAAAAATCTACCCACAAAAAAAAGTCCCGGACCAGATGGGTTCACACCTGAATTCTACCAAGCCTACAAAGAAGAACTGGTGCCTATACTGCAGAAATTATTTGAAAATATCCAGAAGGATGGAATCCTCCCAAACTCATTCTACGAAGCCAATATCACCTTGATACCAAAGCCAGGAAAGGACACAACAAAAAAAGAAAACTACAGACCAATATCCCTTATGAATATAGATGCAAAAATTCTCAATAAAATCCTTGCAAACCGAATTCAAATGTACATCAAAAAAATAATCCATCATGATCAGGTGGGCTTCATTCCCGAGATGCAGGGATGGTTCAACGTACGCAAATCTATAAATGTAATTCACCATATAAATAAAAGCAAGAACAAAGATTATATGATCCTTTCAATAGATGCAGAAAAGGCTTTTGACAAAATCCAACACCCTTTTATGATAAGAACTCTTAACAATATAGGCATAGATGGCTCATTCCTAGAAACTATTAAAGCCATATACGATAAACCCACAGCCAATATCATACTGAATGGGGAAAAATTGAAGGCATTCCCCCTTAAAACTGGCACCAGACAAGGGTGTCCACTATCTCCACTTCTTTTCAACATAGTGCTGGAAGTCCTGGCCACAGCAATTAGACAAGACAGAGGAATCAGGGGCGTCCAGATAGGGGCAGAAGAGGTCAAACTTTCACTATTCGCAGACGATATGATATTATACATAGAAAACCCCAAGGATTCAACCAAGAGATTACTGGAATTGATAAATAAATTCAGCAAAGTCTCAGGATACAAAATTAATACACACAAATCCATAGCCTTAATATATGCTAATAACAATCAAGCCGAGAAACAAATTAAAGATGCTATACCTTTTGCAATAGCAACAAAGAAAATTAAATATTTAGGAATATATCTAACTAAGGAGATCAAAGACCTATATAGAGAGAATTATGAAACACTGAGAAAGGAAATTGCAGAGGATGAAAAAAGATGGAAAAAATTTCCATGCTCTTGGATAGGCAGGTCAAAAAGTAAAAAAGGGGGCTACTAAAATTTAAATTTCAGAAATAAGCAACCCTATAAAAATACCCAAAATCATTTTTTGCCGATCTAGAAAAAAGAATTCAAGCTTCGTGGGAACCCAAAAACCCCCCCCCCTTTAAAAAAAAAGGGGGGCCCCCCCCCCAAAAAAAAAAAAAGGGGGGGGAAAAAGGGGGGGGAAAAAAAAAGGGTTTTTTCCCAAAAAATTTTGAAAAAAAAACCAAAAAAAACCCCAAATTTTAAAAAAAAAATTTAAAAAAAAGGTTTTAAACCAAAAAAAAAAAAATTTTTTAAAAGGAAAAAACCCCCCCCAAAAAAAAATTAAAAAAAATTTTTTTAAACCAAAGAAAAAAAAAAATTTCAAAAAAAAAAAATTTTTGGGGAAAAAAAAAAGGGAAAAAAAAAATTTTTAAAAAAAAAAAAAAAAAAAACCCCCCCGGGGGGGGAAAAAAAAAAAAAAAAAAAAAACATTTTTTTTTTTTTTGGTCCCCCTTTTTAAAATTTTTTTCCCTTTTTGGGGTTTTGGAAAATTTTAAAAAAAAAAAAAAAAGGGGGGGGAAAAAAAACCCCCCCTTTTTCCCAAAAGAAAAGAAAAAAAAAAAAAAAAAACCCCTTTTTTAAAAAAAAAAGGGAAAAAAATCAATTTTTTTTAAAAAAAAAACCCCCAAAAAAAACCCAAAAAAAAAAAAAACCCCAAAAACCCCCCCCCCAAAAAAAATTTTCCTAAAATTTAAATTAAAAAGGGGGAAAAAGGGTTTTGGGGAAAATTTTTAAAGGGAAACCCCCCCCCTTTTAAAAAAAAAAAAAAAACAAAGACCCCCAAAAAAAAGGGGCCCAAAAAAAAAAAAAAAAAAGGGGGGGCCCCAAAAAAGGGGGGGAAAAAAAGGGTTTGAAAACCCAAAAAATTTGGGAAAAAAAAAAAAAACCCAAGGTTTTTTCCCGGGGGGGCCCCCCTTTTTAAAAAGGCAAAAAAAGGGGGGGGAAAAAATAAAAAACCCTATTAAAAAATGGGCAAAGGACAAAACAAAATTTTTCCAAAGAAACAAATGGGGGCCAAAAAAATATAAAAAAGGCTCAACTTCTTATCATCAGGGAAAAACAAACAAAAAACCCCAAAGGGTTCATTAACTCAGTGAGATTGGCTCTATCAAAAAACCCCAAAAAAAAAAATGTGGCGGGGGGGGACGGAGGAAAAAATACCTGCTGGTGGGGTGCAAAAAAGTAAAACCTCTAGGAAAAGAAAATGGAGAACCCCAAAAAATTAAAAAATAGAAATTTCCCTTTGACCCGCAAACCCATACGGGTTTTATCCAAAGAAAAAAGACATTTTAATAAAAATCGCTCTCGAATGTTAAGCAGCACAAACACAATTTCAAAAGTTGTGGAAACAACCCCGGGCCCCTCAAAAACGAGGGGATCAAAAAATGTGGTATATGATACCAGGAGTTTACTCAGCAATAAGGAAAAAACGTGAATTAAAAACATTGGTATTTCCTGGTGGGCTAGAACCTTCTTGAAAGCGAAAATGCACAGGATGGAAAAAACAAGATCACTGGTATCCCATAAACTGGCATAACGATGAAATTTCATCAACAGGGGAATAACCCTTTATAGAGGGGGGGGGCGGGAGGGGGGTGGAAGGGATGGGAAAAACTCTCACTGAATGGATGTGGGGAGCACAGTTTGGGAGACGACCACGATTGTGGCTCTGACACGGGCAGAACAGGGGCAATGTGTATGGCCAAAATGTTGTACCCCCATGATATTCTGAAATTAAAAAAATAAATTATAAAAAAAATAAAATAAAATAAAATAAAATTTCAGCATTCTAATTATACAAAAAAATAACAGAACATTGCAAATTGTGTTTGCACAGAAAGTGCAGAAGGTTCTTTGAACTTTCATTGATACAGTGGCTCTTTGCTTTGCTGACAATGAAGAGTTCTACAGTTTGTTTTAAAACAATTTAAAAACTATTGCACTTAACAACAACAAAAATCCAAACACTTTTCATTTCAGCTGACTTCCCTTTGTCTACAGTTAAGAATGGCAGCAGAATGCTATGTCACTATATACAAAAACAAGACACCCTGAAGCTAAACGGATCCCCATGGCAGTGTCAAAAGGTCCAGCCTCATGGTGCATGCCCTGAGCTGCAAAAGGTATCTTCCCCCACAGCCTCAATGCCAAGCAAGGAGCATCGAGAGTTTGTCTTGGTTGTTTTTTTTCTTTTCACAAACTATAGATATGTACAGTTCATAACTCAGGATGTCTAGCCAATAACCATATAATTTACATCACCTTACAAATTAAAAAAAAATGCCAGAAACATCTTTAAATGCCTTGTCATACCAAGAGCAAAATGCACAGAGTGAGGAGTGAATCTCTGATTTAAGAGCAAACAGCTAATGATGGAATTAGAATATCACCGTTTTGCAAGCCCGGGTGAGAAAACGGATGTAGGTAGTGACCGTCAATGGCTGCTGAGGCCACAAGCAGAGAGGCCAGTGGATGTCACCTGCCTCCTGACAGAACACAAGAGCTCCTCTGAACTAGATTTGACAGAAGATCAAACCTGAATCTGAGCAAACCTCCAGATTCGACTCCAACTGACAGAATTTACAACTCAGAAAATCTGAGGAACACAAGAAATGCTACCACAGGATTCGCAACCAGCGAAAACCCAGACTACTGGACGTGTGGGGACAAACAGCCAGGTTCTTTCAACAAACGAATTGCAAGGAAAAAAAAAAAAAAGGAAGGGAAACATAGATTAAAAGAGACTCAAAAGACATTGAACTAGTCACAATGTGTGGACTTTATTAGGACCCTGATTAATAAAGTGTAGAAAAACATTTATGAATTTATGAGACACTTGGGTATTGGATGATATTAAGGGATTATTATAATCATTTGATAATGGTATTGTGGTTGCATTGTTAAAAACACTTCTTTTAGAGACACGTACTGAAACACTTAGGGGTGAAATGATAGGATGTCCGGAATCTGATTTGATTCGAAACACACTGGGGGGGAACAGGGTGAGAGGAAGCCAGACTGGCCCTGAGCTAACAGTTGGTGAAGCGGAAGGATGGGCGCCTGGGAGTTCGTGACTACGGTTCTCGCCACTTTTGTGTTTATTTCAAGTTTTCCATAATAATATGTCATTTAAAAAAAAAAAAGGAAAAGTAAACAGCGGATCCGCTCTTTTGGGCCCCTGCCCGAGGTTGGCTGGGCTCGAGCTGCACTCCCCGCGGGCGCCAGGAGGTGGCGCCACCGCCCCCGCGGCTGCTGCTCCGTCCCCGCCGCCCGGCCTCGGAGGCCGCCAGGGTCCCTGCTCCTCCGCACAACGCGGGGTGCCGGGAGCGGCGACCCTGGTCCAGCGCGTGTTCCAGGACTCTCCTGACCTCCATCCTTCGGGGCGGTGGCCACCCCCGAGCCACCTGTCTAGGCCGGGGAAGGGGCCCTGTCGGTCCCGTTGAACCCAGTCTAGGTTCACCTTCATCTTGGGGTCTCCATCCCGTCTCCTCGGCCTCGCCCCACAGCTGGAGGCGGGGACCAGCCTCGCTGCCCACCCCCATGTCCGACCCCATGTCCCCATCCCAGACTCCCCTCTCGGGGCTGGGCGGATGCCTCCTGAGGCTGAGCCTCCAGGGGCAAGGCCCCCATTTGGAGCCAGAACCACGTCTCTGGACGGGCGTGGCTGTGGCATGGAGCTGAGTGAGCACTGGACTGGGAGTCAGTAAACCTAGGTCCCAGACCAGCCTCCCTTGAGTAGGTCACCATGCTCTAAAAAATGCAGTGGTTTGAATGTAGAATACTGGTTTTCTAACTTTTTAAAGAAGAGGAGCTCCCTTTCCAGAACCCCTGTATATAAAATCAACAGGAACAGAGCATCCTGGCTCCACGTGGGAGAGATTCAGTCACTTGGGCCTCCTCTGGGCCCCACGCCCACTCCAGGGTGAAAAAACGCTGGGCTTTCTCTTTACATCTCCGGCTGGCTGTCATCCCAGGAGTTCCTACAAGCCGGTCTGAGGCTCTCATAAGGCCCCCTGGCACTCATTCAATCCCTTCATTCATGTGTTCATTTACTCAACAAACATTTACCAAGCTCATACTCTATGCCAAACCCCCAGGGGGACAAGTTGACCAAGATGAGGACTCTGTCCTCCATGAGCCCAGAACCTGGCAAGCGGACATGCAATCTGAGGCGTGTCATACAAGCAGGTGGTCCTAAATTCAAGGAGCACAGAGCGGAGGGTGCCTGTGCCCTCCAGGGAGCCAGGAAAGGCTCCTCCGGGGAGGTGACATTTGGGTGGTTGTGAGGAAAGTCATGTAGAGAAAGAATCGCTAGAGGAGAGGAGGGGCCGGAAGACAGTGAGAAGCTTTCTCTCCTGATGCGGTCATTTGGAGAGGACTCCCCAGAATGACAGCAGGGAGCAAGGACTCCAGACTGTGGTTTGGGTGGAGACCAAGTGCTTCCTAGCAGATACCCTGCCTGGCCTGGCACTTTGCATGATCATTTATCTATCAGCCACCCACACAGATGAAGCAGCGAGTCACCACTCCTTCTAAAGCACCACTCTAGGATGTCTGGGAGGAAATCCACTTCCCTCGCAGAGTGAAATTGCCAATAATTGGTGTTGCTGAGAACACGAATAGCTCCATGGGCCCCAAATGGAAGACTGAATTCCCAAGTGTTCCTTCCAAGTGCTGGGGGTGAATCGGTAATAAGGTGCCAAGATTTTAAAGCCCCCCTTCTTGGGCGGAATGCTTCTCCATCCACAAATAGAAACTTGCTGAGAATTTAATTAAGAACAGTGTACATAAAACTCACTGTTCCTAAGTAAACAAATATCAAGCAAGATACTTCGCTTTCATGTTATAGGCTTTCAAGGGGTGGAAAAAAATAGGGACAGGAGGGGTGGGTGGGAAGATACTGAGGGGGAAGAGGAGGAAAGATTCAGACTGAGAAGAAAATAGATTCCAGGTCGGGGAGGGAGAGAAAATGAAAGGCAGATATAGACACTGCTAAGGGAATAGACGAAGAGAAGCAGATGAAAGGTTCTAGCTTTGCCTTTGCCCAGAGCTTGCTCTGAGGGTCTTGGACCCTCACTTTCTTGCTTAGCACACCTCCCACATAAATTACTTGCACTGAAATCCTTGTCTCAGGGTCTGCTTCTGGGGGAACCCAAATCTAAGAAAGTCTTCATATACAGTATTAAAATTTTATTTTGGGGATCTCATAACCCTCCCCCCCTTTAGGCCAAGCCTGTTTGCAATGCTGAATGACTAATCTCTTTTGATTGCCAAGATTTTGCATTGAGAGTTTATTATTTGCGTTTCAAAGGTCTATTGTCTCTGAAGGTTGGCCTAAAAAGTTAATTTTGGACCTTAGAGTTAATGATCAATTTACCAGAAACTACCCAATGTTTCTATTTCCAAATCCTCAGATTGTATCTGGGCCCAACCCTCTAGGTCACCTGCAATGAGAATCAGTAGAAATAAGGGTGTAATTAATTGCTCAGCTATGTTATCATTCATATATTTTATGTGTGAAGTAAGTGCTGTCTTGGGTAGCTTGAGATTGGATTTCTGATGAGGTTTTAGTTTATGTGGTGGTTCATTCACTATTTACTGAGAGACTTCGTGTGCCTGGCAGTGTGCTGGGTCCTGGGCATACAGAAATGTGTAAGGCATGGCCTGTATTTCCCACAAGCCTGGAAGCCAGAGGTGGCCATGGATATATCAATCATGGTGGTGTTAACAGAAAAAAAAGCCCAAACTCTGTAAAATAATTTAAAGAAGTTTACTCTGAGCCAAATGTGTGTGACTGCAGGCCTGGAACACATGGCCTCAAGAGGTCCTGAGAAAATGTGCTGAGGTGGCCAGGTTATAGTTTGGCTTTATATATTCATGGAGACAGGAATTACATGTAAAATCATAAATCAATACTTGCAAGGTGTACATTGGTTTGGCCTGAAAAGTCAGGACATCTCGAAGTGAGGAGGCCTTACAGGTTATAGGTGGGTTCAATGATTCTTTGATTTGTAATTGGTTAAAGAAATGAAGCCTTGTCTAAAGGCTTGGAATGTTTTAAGTTAAGACAAGGAAGTCTGTTAATCAGAGATAAATTACCTGGGACATTCTGGACTCAAGTGATCTGTTAAGTAGATTGATGGCCTGCGGGTGTGGTTTAACCTTTGTCTTGCAAGGCCTTAGGTGCTGTATTAATAATTTAGTGTCTTATTATTACAACGAGTAAGTCCAAAAGAGAGGGGCATAATGAGACGGTCTGGCCTCCCTTGTCCTTATGGCTGGGTTTATCTGGGGTCCCCTTGGCTAAGAGAGGGTCTGCTCAGTCAGCTGGAGGGCTTAGGATTTTATTTTACTTCACAGTGGGAATGTTTCCTGTGATAGGTGCACCTCCAGAGTCAGTGAGGGGCGTGAAGGAGAGATGGATTAATTCTACCTTAGGGGCTTGGGAGGGTCAGGAAGTCTTCCTGGAGGAGGGACCATGGGCAGAGCCTGGAGCACTCCAGGGAGAGCACAGGTGTGAGCAGAGGTGTGGCAGGACCCACAGGACTGGGATAGTGAGGCTGCAGCTATAGTGTAAGCAAGTGTGGGGCTAGGGTGTCCAGCCTGGGAGGTTCCTTGGTTTTAAGATCTGGGCTGGGCTGGGAAGCAGTATACGTTGTGGTTGGGGCACGAACTCTGACTATGGGCAGACCCAAACTCTCATCTCAGTTCTGACACTTGCTCACTGTGTGCCCCTGGGCAAGGTAACAGCCTTTCTGAATCTCAGTTTATGCATCAATATTATGCTGGGGGTAGACTACCTCCTGCATGGGGCCGTTGTGAGGATTAAAGGAAAGAAGCCTAGCGCAGCCCCTAGGACATAGTGAGTGCTCAATCAAAGGAAATTATTTGTTAGTAATTTGCACCAAGATGTCCTGGCTAGATATGTTTAGATACCCAAATACATCCCATTGTATTACAGTTGCCTACAGTCTTCAGGACAGTAACATGCTGTGCAGGTTTGTAGCCTAGGAGCAATAGGCTATACCATATAGCCTAGGTGTGTAGGAGGCTATGCCATCTAGGTTTGTGTAAGTACACTCTGTGATGTTCGCACAATGATGAAATTGCCTAATCATGATGCATTTCTCAGAACATATCCCCATTGTTAAGAGATGTATTACTGTATTTTCATCTACCAAATACCTGGGGCCTGAGAAACATCTTTGTAAAAGAGACTTGACTATGCCCTGGGCAGCAAGGAGGAGAAAGTGGACTAAACCAGGGCAAAGAGGTGCCCCTAAATGTGGCCCTGTGTGTCTACATGGGCTGTAAAGTTACATCGTTTCCATTGTCATCATCACCCCAGTGGTTCCTAGAATTCATCCTTTGATACCTGCGCAGGGTGGGGGAGGGCACCATCTCTGATGGCCCTCCCCTTCCCACCCCCACGGGGAGTTCTCCGTGCTTTGCACTGGGGAGTGGTGCCTGGGGACAGGCAGGATTGAGTGGCAGTACCCAAACTTCTCACTCACTGCAAGGCCCACATCTCACCCTTTTCCGAAGCATCTGCAGAAATGTTCTTACAGAAGTTGGAGACCTGCCAAACCGCCCACCCATTCCGGTGTCACTCTGCACACAGGACCGGAAGATGTGGGGTGAGACTTGCTCTGCAGAGGGCCTGGGACTGGTTCTCCTTTACCAGTTTGGGGACACCACAAGCCCATGAAATTTCCTCAGACTTGGGAGATGAAAGAGACCAGAGAAAGGGAGAGCTAGGACAGCCCTGTATTTGTGTAGATGTAGTAACTGAGGCTCAGAGAGGTGAAGGGAGTGGCTCAGAATTATATAGCAGGTCAGTTTCCAGGCAGGCTTTTGTCTCCCTGGTCAGTATTCCCTCTATATCCCTTGAAGTTACTTTTCCCACCTACCTGAGATCTGCCAGCCAAAAAGTGTTGCCAGACCCCAAGCCCCCACGTCTCACCTCAGTCAGGTGCTCCAAATTCTGTCTTTGGAGAACTACAATGCTGTCATTGAGAATTTGTCCATCTATCCATCCACCATCCATCCATCCATCCCTCCCTCCCTCATCTATCCCTCCCTCCCTACATCATCCATCTATCCCTCCCTCCCTCATCCATCTATCCATCCAACCATTATCCATCC
Source organism: Daubentonia madagascariensis (assembly GCA_023783475.1). Taxonomy (NCBI): domain Eukaryota; kingdom Metazoa; phylum Chordata; class Mammalia; order Primates; family Daubentoniidae; genus Daubentonia; species Daubentonia madagascariensis. The sequence goes on along the minus strand of JAKFHU010002136.1, from coordinate 25,827,005 downwards.
AATCATCCATCCCTCCCTCTACCTAGCAAAAGAGCACTGATGCTGTCTCTGCCCCAGACACTTTTTGTTGTTAGGGCTACAGAGGTGAATATGGTGGAGGGTGAATTTGGACTCCCCATTGAAGCTTGGAGGGTCTGGAGTCACAGCTGTTCTAATAAATATTTCTTCTCTGTTTTCTCCAGAATACCTGCATTTCCTTGTCTGTTAAACCAGTCTCCACCCTTTAGTAACTTGCAACCCCTTGACTCACATTTTCCCTTCCTCCTTCCCGTGTGAAATTTGCCATCAGTCTGAGGCATTTTGGCCATGATGGGGAGATCTGAGTAATAAATTCTGGGGGCAAGGGGTCCAGTATGGCTCTGGCCTTTCAAGGATGATTAGAACCATCTTCAGAGGTCACAGGCCATGGAGAGGATGGGCAGGAATTTCCCAGAACAAACCTCTCTGAGTTAGAGGTGCTGTGGTACATTTCCCCCTTGTCTCCTGAATATTGTGAAAAATGTTACCCTCACCCCTGAGTGGCTGTAATGGTGAAAGGGACTTTTTCTTACATGAGTCAGATTTCTTTTAGTTGTAAGTAAAAGAAACTTGCATGTGGGTGGTAGAACAAAATGGTGGCCAATAGCTCCAGAATTTGAAGTCTCAGTTTCAACTCTCATAGGGAGGAACAGATTCAATTCTCACTTTGTCCTATGAACTAAAATAAAATCTTAAGCCCCCCAGCTGATTGAATGGACCTCCTCTTGACCAAGGGGACCCCAGAAAAATCCTAAAGCTGAATTGCTGGCCACGAGAAGGGAGGTCAGACATGCCTCCTCATGCCCCCCTCCCTTTTTGGAGATATTCTTTGTAACAATAAGATACTAAATCATTAACAGCCCTAAGGCTATACAAGACAAAGCTTAAACTGCACCTGCAGGCCATCAATTTACTGAACAGATCACTTGAGTCCAGTATATATCCCAGGTGGTTTGTCTCTGATTAACAGACTTCCTTGTCTTAACTTAAAACATTCCAAGCCTTTAGACAAGACTTCATGTCTTTAACCAATCATAAATCAAAGAATCTTTGTACCCACCTATAACCTGTAAACCAACCCCCCTCTTCGAGATGTCCTGCGTTTTGGGGCCAAACCAATGTACACCTTCCAAGAATTGATTTATGATTTTAAATGTAATTCCTGTCTTCATGGATGTATAAAACCAAACTGTAACCTAGCTACCATGGGCACATTTTCTTAGGATCTCTTGAAGCCATGTGCTTTGGGCTGGTCATACATATTTGGCTCAGAATAAACCTGTTTAAATTATTTTACAGAGTTTGTGTTTTTTCTGTTAACAGTCCCATGTTCAAAATCCCAGGGAAGGGAGTCATTGGTCTAGTTTAGGCCAAGCTCCCTTGGTTGTTCCAAGCCAACTAGCTGTGGCCAGGGAAGTGAGGTCACACTGTACAGAATGACTCCTTCTACAATAACTATGTGAATGGTGGGGAAGTTTGCCAGAAAAGGTCCCTAGAAAAGAGGGTAGCTAGTAGGTAAAAGTTCATTCAGAATACTTATTTGGGGGTGAGTCTGGAGATACCAGTGCCTTTGCCCCCAAGGCTCAGTTTGACCTCAGTAGCATCTAGTTAGGTTGGATGAGCCTCTCCAGGCTTGGACTCTTCTATTTATTGCCTCAGACTCCAAAGGGCCTTGGTAACCAAAAAAGGGGTCAACCACAAGAAGGGGTCACGGCCCTGTTGGCCTTAACCTTTGTGGTGCTCATGGCCTGAGAGCATCCAGCTGTAGCCCGGTTCAGGCTTTCCTCTTCCCTGCTGCCTTGTGTTCAAGGAGGCATGGTGGAGCAGAAAGAGCTAGTCTCTGGTGTCACACTGAGCCTGTTTCAAATCCTGGCTCTGCTGGTACTAAATCAGAACCTGGTCAAGTAGGTAACTTCTTTGAGCCTCAGTTTCTCATCTATGAAATAGGGACAAGAGCAATCACCTTGGGTTAGAGACAGTAATCTATACCACTGGTTCTTAAATTTGAATGTGCATCCAAATTACCTGCAGAACTTATTGCTGGGCCCCATGCCCTGGGTTTCTGATTCAGTGGGTCTGGGATGTGGCCTGATCATTTTCGTTTTGAACAAGTTCCCAGCGATGCTGTTGTTGCTGGTCTGGGGACCAACCATACTTTGAGAACCACTAGTCTAAATTTGCAGTGGTTCTTAACAGAGGGAGATTCTGTGGCACCCCACCATTCACTGTCCCCCAGTCCCCTGCCAGAGGACATTTGGCAATGTCTGGAGACATTTTTGATATTCATGACTGTGTGGAGTGATGGTACTGACATCTGGTGGGTAGAGGCCAGGGATGCCAAACATTCTACAATGCACAGGACAGCTCTTACGACAGAGAACTAGCTAACCCCAAATCATCAACCCAGCAGTGCTGGAGTTGAGAAATTCTGGTTTACAGCAGGGCTCTTGTCCTAGCTGTACTTCATAGCTGTGATACCCTGCCAAAGTCACTTCACTTTTCTGAGCCTTGTAATTGCACAGAATTAGTTCTAAGAAACTTTGCAGCTCTAACATTCAACAACTTTAGTCAAAAAACATTTATTAAGTACCAACTCTATGGAAGAAAGGGTAGCATTTCCATGTGAGGCACTTCTCTTATGTGGAATTATACACTTGGCAAACACTTTGAAAATGTGGTTGGGTTTTTATATCATAATGTGTAATGATTGCTTTTACAATCTTGCATAAATAGTACTATGTTTTCTTCCTTGTCCTTAGCGGAATTTCGAAAAATGAAGTCACAGCATCATAGTTTTATTTTTGTTTATATGTCATAAATGCATGCACTAATGAGGGCTTTTGGGGCATGAACTTGCTAACTGGTGAGGGTAACTATGGGCACATGTGCAAACCACCATAATAAAAATGTTCACACTTGTTTAACTGAAGCCAATCTTTTGTTTGAGAATTAATAAAATATTTATTGCAATTAGTTCTGGTCTACAATATACTGTTAATTAACAGCAGCTCTCACAGTGACTGGCTGACTGAGATAGAATGGGCAGAAGGTCCTGCAGGAATGGACCAGGCAAGATCCTTCCTTAGGTGAATATTTGGCTGGTGTCCTTGGTTTCTAAGCAGTTGTTGGTGGAAACAATGGCATCTCAGCTAGGGAGACCAATTCATCCCAGTTTTCCCAGGACTTTGACTGGTTTTAACACTGAAAGTTCCATGTCCCGGGAAACCCCTCCGTCCTGGGCAAACCTGGAGGGTTGGTCACCCTAGGGGAGACTAAAGACCTACCTGTAAGAGAAACACACTCTCAAAAGAGACCAAGCCAAGATAGAAAGGAAAAACTCCTTCATGTTCAGTGTTTCCTGATCTGTTTTATTCTTTGTAGATTAATGGGAATGTAGCTGGAAGAATTAACAGGAAAAGAGGGATGATGGTGGAGGGGAGGCACCAATTAGAAGAAAAAGCGTATGCAAAGACCCAGACAAAGGATAAAGAAATGATGTATTCAAGGAAGCCTGGTAATGCTGGAGCAGAAATGATGAGGTGGAGAGACTGGTATGAGAAAGAGCCAGAAAGGTAGGATTTGGGACTTTATTTTAAAGTCAGTGGAAGGGGAAGAAAAGGGAATTCTCCTCTCGTACACTGTTGGTGGGAAGGTACCTTGGTACAGTCATTATGGAAAACAGTACGGAGGTTTCTAAAGAAATTAAACATAGAACTACCATGTGACCCAGCCATCCCTCTGCTGGGGGTATACCCAAAGGAAATGAAATCAGTGCCTTGTAAAGATATCTGCAGTCCCACGTTCATTGTGGCATTATTCACAATAGCTGAGATATGGAAACAACCTAAGCATCCATTGACAGATGAATGGATAAAGAAACCGTGGTACATATAGACAATGAAATATTATTTAGCCCTAAAAACAAACAAGATCTTGCCATTTGCCACAACATTGATGAACCTGGGGGACATTATGCTAAATGAAATAAGCCAGACCTGGAAAGAAAAATATTGCATGATCTCACTTGTATGTGGAATCTAAAAAACAATCAAATATGCAGAGATAGAGAACAAAACAGTGGTTACCTGGGGTGAGGGTTGGGGTGGGGGAGGAAGGGGGGAGATGTAGGTCAGAGGATACAAAGTAGCAGATATGTAGGATGAACAAGTCTAGAGATTTAATGTACAACACAAGGACTGTAGGTGACACAGTTGTACTGTATATGTGATTCACACTAATTCGGTAGATTTTAGCTGCTTTTGCCACAGAAACAAAAAATATGGGTAACTATGTGAGATGACGCTTTATATGTATCTCACAACATCATGCTGTGTACCTTAAATGGACATAAGACATTTTATTAAAGGGAAATTAGTGGAAAAGATATTGAAGGACTTAAAAGGAAGAATGACATGACCATAAAGTACTTGCATTGCCAAAATCCCTCTGGCTGGTGACATATTGCAGAGAATGGACTTCTGGGGAGGGAGACAAAAGCAGACAGTCTGTTAGGAGAGCAAGTGGGTGGCTTGGACCACAGTGGTGGCAGTCATGGTGACAAGAAGAGGAATCTGAGAAGTATTTGGAAGAATGATCAACAGGACTTGGGGACTGACGGGATATGGAGAGGTTTTTGGCACGACCACTTGGGCTGATGGAGGGGCCGTGGGGAGGGCAACCAGGCCTATGGGGCTGAGATGGGATGGCTGGCACAGGAGGCTGGGCAGGGTATTGGAGATCAAGACCTCAATCTGGTGTATTATATTTGAGATATTTGGAAGGGGCCCAGTGGACTTGTTGAGAATAGAGTCGATAGTCAGTCTGGGCAAGGCCAGAGGTAGAGATTTGGGAATCTTTGGTGTGTAGATTTGAATGCATGAGATTGCTAAGGCAAGAATGCAGTGAGAAGAGATGAAGGTCCTGGGTCGAGCCCTGAACCTGGGTTTCTTAGGTTGGGTGCTCTTAAAGGGGCCTGAGAAAAGGATTTGTTTATAAGTAGTTTATTTGGGAGGTAATCCCACAAAGGACCAGCAGGAAAATAGGGAAATGAGACAGGGAAGATAAAGTAGTTTAAATATAGCTATGAATTCTTTGCAGCTTCTCACATCAAGAGGTGGAATCTATTACCCCACTCCTAGAGTCTGGACTGACCTTATGACTTGTTTTGATCAACAGACTGTGACAGCTGTGAAGTTGTACTATTTCTTTCTTTTTTTTTTTTCCTTCTTTTCTTATTTTTTTCAAAGAGACCCATATGGAAGATTATAAGTTGGGCTATTTCCAGAGCTGTCTTCACTCTCTTGGCATGCTCTCACTCCCATGTAAGAAAGCCCAGACTGGACTATTAAATGACGAGAGTCCCTGTGGAAAGAAAATCCCAGCCAACAGCCAGCACCAAGGCCCCAGGCATGTGAGTGAGGTAATCTGAGACTTTCTAGTCCTAGCTGAGCTGCAAGATAACTGCAACCCCATGAATGATCCTAGGCAGGACCAGCAGAAGAACTGCCCAGCTGAGCCCAGCCCAAACTGCAGAATCATGAGCAAATAAATGATAGTTACTTTAAGTTGTGGGGAGTTTTGCTACACAACAATAAATAATGGGTGATATTTTAGCAGTGAAAGGCTAAAATATCACAAGATGAGATGAGATGGTATGCTTGAGTCCAAAATATCAACAGCTTAGATGAAGGGTGGAAGAAGATATGACATGACATTACTCATGGAACATAAATCGGGGGCTTCAGTTTACTCTGAGCTGAATCAGTGTCCATAGTTTGATGTGGACATCCAAAAAGCTAATGCCACCGACCTCAGAAGGCATTTGTGAAAGCATCATTAAAGGAAAAAAAATCACAGAAGTAAGCAAAAGCTAAGGCCACCAGATGATCCATTGTCAAAATCTGAGAGCACTTTGCACTGATTTGAGAAGGTAAAGTGAGATTAGACAAAAATGAGTTCTTAGCATGCCAAAGAAAAAGGCAAAAAGGTGGTACTAGTTGTCACAGGCAGGCAAAGTGACAAAGGGCACAAGAGTCTGATTTTACATACAAACTTCCCAGTTTATTAAGGAAAGATGTTCTCATGGTGAACATCTGAGGCCTACCAGGAGTAGCTGTGTTGCTATGGTGATGTAGTTGGTCTACCAGAGGGAAGGTGGGCTATTCTCTGCAGTTATCTACTGAAGGGACTCCTGGGGCAGAGGGAGACACAGACCTTCCAGTGCTTTTAGGTTTTTTTTTTTTTCTTTTTCCTGATGTGACTTTTTTAGATGCCACTGCTTTGGCCAATGGCCCTCAAATTTGAGCATGCATCAGAATCAGCTGGAGGGCTTGCTGAAACACAGATGGATGAGCCCACCTCCAGAGTTTCTGGTTCAGTGGGTCTGGGGTGGGGTCCAGGAACTTGCATTTCTAAAATGCTTCCAGGTGATGCTGATGCCACCGGTCCAGGGACCACACTTTGAGAACTGCTGCCCTAGGGCAGTGAAGCCCAAAGGCACCCTGCCGTTATATCAAAGAAAATTGAAATTTATATTTTCACTCATATTTATAACTTTTTTCTAATGCTGTTCTCTCCACTGCAGAACAAATGAACATGTGTGTGTGTGTGAGAGAGAGAAAGATAGAGAGGCCTTCTGGGTTTCTCTCCATTTCTGATATCTCATGGTCATGAGTCCCCCCCACCCCCACCCCCACCCCCACCCCTATCCCTATTAAAATCTAATTGTCAGACTTTTCCCACCAACCAACCTAGTCTTCTTGATGTCAACATAATGCTTGAAATTTTTACCTCCTTATTCTCTCTGGCATCCACTCACCACAACTCTCTGATGGGAGAGTATGAGTTATGGGTCTTTCCTCTACCTAAACCCTGGCTGCACAGTAGAATCCCCTGGGACTTAAAAACCCCAATGTTGACCTCCACTCAAATGAATTAAATCAGGACCCCGGGGGAAGGGAGGGTGTCACCAGTTAAAAAAAAAAAAACTTTCTCAGACCATTATCATTATAATATAAAACGAAGGTGGACACTGACCTATTCCTTGTTCTCAGAGGTGCTAACAGGTCCTATGGAGAGATCATTCTAGGCAGTGGTCCCCAATCTTGGCTACACATTATAACCTCCCCAGGGAACTTTTTAAAACATTCAATGTCCAGGCAGCACCCCAAACCAATTAACTCAGGGTCTCAAGGGGTAGGATCAAGGCATCAGTAGTTTAAATAATTTCCCAGGTGATTCCAATGTGCAGGCAAGGTTGAAAACTACTGGCTTAGAAGTATCTTTGTATAGGACCTGCCACTGTTCCAGGCCTTGGCAAGGGGATGTTAAATGCTTAGCTTGGAGCACAGGGCCAGTAGGTCCTGGTCCCAGCCTCATGGGATCTTACCTCTGAGCTCAGAGACACCGGGACAGCTGAGCAGTGGCCCCTGCTCAGGTCTGATTTTCAGCTTTGCAGAGCCCTCCTCTAAGCTTCCAAGTTTTAATAACACCAACTTCTTCCCTTTGTTTCCCCAACCCCCAGGTTGGCAATTTCTCCTTGTAATTGCTGTCTCTATTATACCTAGTGTTCTCTTTTTGCCTTTTCAGTACCTAGTTAACAATTTTATATCTAGTTACCAATAATTTACATTAAATTATTTTTGTCTCCTGGCCGGATCCTGACTGATACCCTGACCACATATGGAGAAGAGGGAAACGTGGAACTGTTGTGGGGATAATTTGTGTTCTTGGACAGCAAGAAACAGAACAAATGCAACAGAAAGAATATTCAAAGAGAGAATAGAAGAAACATTGCTAAAGTGAGCATAGATATGAATGCTCAGCTTAAAAAGGGTTACCAAGTAAACTTAACGCAGAGAAAAAAACTAAGACTGAGACATGTATCCTGATGAAACTACCACATTTCAAGGAAAAGGAAACAGTTGGATGAAAATTCAGCCAGAAGAAACAGGTTGTCTTCAAAGAAAACAAAAATCAGACGGCCTTGGCTTTTAACTCTGACATTAGATTTTAGAAGAAGATGAAGCAAGGAAGACAATGGAAGGTAAAGGAATAGGATCTAAAATTTCCTCAAAGTTGATATTTACATGTGACTCGACTATGCGAGGGTTTAGGAAGTACATCATCCATATATCCTTCTTGGGGGAAAGGAAGTGGAGAGGAAATACTTAAAAATGTGCTTCAGTCAACCAAGAGATGAATTAAAATAAAGAATTCACAAGGAAAGCATCTAGCATTTCTGGAAAAGAGAGTGGTTGTATGGTGGTATGCTCTGAAACTATTTACGTATAAATTTAAATAACCGTGGAAAAATTATAAAACAGAATGTAGCTATTATAATTCTTAAGGCAAAATATACATAATGAAATAACCCCCAAATTTAAAAGACTGAGACAAAAATTCCGAGAGCATATCGTTTGAAAACCAGAAGATGGGGGTGAGCAGAGAGTGAGGAAATGGAAGGGAATGGATCCTCTTATCATTCAGCTGCTATTTTTTCATTTCTTGAAGTTGAAAACTTCAAACGTATAAGTTAAAGCACGTTATCTAAAGATATAAAAATAGGCACCAGTAGAACTAAAAACATTCTGTTTACCAGATGAACAGAAGGTAGGAAAAATGAGAAAATAAGAGGATGGAAACACATAAAACAGAAAACAAGAAAATGGAATTAAGACTAAAGATATCTGTTATGGAAGCACACGTAAATGAAAACACACACACACACACACACACACACACACGCATGAAAAGAAAATGACTCTTAGGTTGGGTGAATCCAATCCAAATTCAACCATATGCCGACTTCAAAGCACAAGCCTGAAATGAAATAATTAAGGCAGAATAGTCACAAGGACACCAGCCAAACGCAAACAAGAGGCAGGAGCCAAATGCTACTGTCAGAGGAAGGGGATGCAGGGCACATATTATTAAATGAGACCAAGAGGATCACTTAAACTGCCGGAGGGTTTAATTCACAACCCAAATATAACAGATTTGAATGTAATGTAGCATATAAATATGTATAGGAAAAAAGTTGAGAAACGGACGGAGAAGTGATTAGTGAGGAACTTGAATGTATTTGTTTAATTCTTGACAGATCAAATTGACAAAAATATAAATTATGCTACGGAGAGGATTTAAATCACAGAGTAACTTGAATGATCAACACACAGACTAAAGCCCTGCCTCCCTCAGGTTCTGGAAGGGGAGCTCAAGAGTCTTACTCCCAGGTCCCTAATTGCCCTTTGTAAACTGGGTCCTGGGGTGAAAGGGAGCAGATGGGCAGACAGTAGGAAAGGCGGTTTGGGATCCCTCATACCTGTACTTTGGTCTCAGCACCAGGAATAACTGCTGTGCAACCTGGGGCAAGATGATTTGCCTCTCTGAACCTCAGCCTCTTCATCCATAAAATCTGTAATAATCCCTCCTCTTACAGAGCTCTGGTAAAAATTAAATGAGGCCCTCTTTAAGGAATGGGCAGTGCTTGACCGCAGCAGATAAGCAATATGTGTTTTCTTGCAGCATGATCAACAGCTGGCAGAGTGTAAAATCGATTATGTTATTATCATAGAGCTATACATCCATATGTCTATAGCAGGGTTTCTTGGCCTCAGCGTTGCTGACATTTGAGCTGGATAATTCTCTGTAGTGGGGAGAGGGGACTGTCCTTTGCAATGTAGGCTGATTAGAAGCATCCCTGGCCTCTACCCACTAAATGCCTGTAGCGGCCCCTCCCAGTTGTGACAACAAATATGTTTCCAGACATTGCCAAGTGTCCCCTGGGGGACAAAATTGCCCTCAGTTGAGAACCATTGGAACAGAGAGAGACTTGGAAGAATGCTCTGCAGAAGTACATGGTTTTTGTCTCTGGGCAGTGAGATTTGGGGGCTTTTTCTTTTATTGGCCTGTTCTGCATGTTGAAATGCAGAGTCTACAAAGTACATACATTAAGGTGGTGGAGGAAACACAAATGTTCAATGATTTATGTTATTCTAATTTATTCTGTGGAGCCAGAGGCCAAGTTGTCCCCTCTCTGCTCTCCACTCTGGCCCCTGAACCATGAGGAGATACATATGCAAGCCTCTTTTGTGGGTGGCTGTAGTTGGCATCTAATAAAAGCTCAATAAATGAGCATTTCCTGTCACTCCTTCGGCTCTTTTACTCGAGAAGAGGACTGAGCAGATTAGTACAAAGTCTTCTTCCCCAGGGCAAACAGAATGGGGTGTCTTTGTATAAAGATGTTAACAACTTCATGGTTTTATTTCAAAAGAGCCGACATGCAATTTGTTGACAGAAATCTACCAAAGAAGCACACACTAGGCAGGAATGCACCTGAGCTGCTACGCTTGTGGCAAAAACCTCAAAGACCCCAAAAGTGTAGCATCATCGTGTTTATGTCACAGCTCTGAAACGAACAAGAAATGTGCTATTGAGACTGATTTCTCCATTATCCCGCTGCGTTCTGATTTTTAAAAGAGATCAAAATTCCATTTTTCCTGAAGAAAGGGAGCGCAGATTCACAGATTTCATTACCAACTTAAAACAAATCGAGCAAAAAATTAGGGGGAATGTTTTTTCATACCCAGCAAGGCCTCCTTATAAAACCAGCAAACATCTGTGCACTTAAGTACCTTCTGTTAAGGTCTAAGGAAGTCAGCTTCTGGAATATGTGTGAATTCATTGACTCTGCCTCCCTTTCAAAAAACCGAATAAGAAATGAAGAAATCATCTTTTAGTTTTTTAAAAAGTGTAAAAAAAATGATACATCTGCCAAGAAAGTTTGGATGGGGCACTCACATCTTATAATAAAGAGACATCAAACGCAGTGTTGAGCTAGAACTGGACTAGACACTGGGGCAGTGTTTGGATTTTCTGTTCTGAGTTTTTATATATTATTTTAAAAATCACATCTAGCACTCTTTCTCAACGTAGCAAAATATTTGTTTCCTCTAGAGTACTGTTCTCAAATACAGTAGCCACGAGACACATGGGGCTATTTCAATTTCAATGTCAATCAATAGAATAAAAGAAAAATGTCAGGTCCTTGGTCTTATTGCCACATCTCAAGTGTCTATAGCCATGTGCAGCTAGTGGCTACTTACCACCAACTTGGACAGTGCTGCTCTAGAAGATTTGGAAAATAAAGACAAGTATAAAGGAGAAATGATCATATCTCTGCCCCTCCACCCCTCAGAATCGCTGTTGTTGGTGTGGTAGATTTCCTTCTGATCTTTCTAGTACTTATGAAATTTTACCAATTGCTTTAATTGAGATACATATTACGCATAGTAGGCATCTTCCTTGTGTATCTCTCTTTCCACCTAACATTTTATCATGAGAATTTTCCCATCTTAAAATATATTCTTTGAAAACATGATTTCTAAATTTTCCTCTTTGGAAAGATAATACATTCTTATTGTAGGAAATGAAGTGAAAAAGAAAGCAAACTCCTCCTGAAATCTCAACTTTGATCAGAGATAAAAATCTTCCACCATTTGGTGAGCATGCTTTTCGATATGTCTTTGGGCATAAATACACAGATGGGCATATAGCCAGTTAATTTTATTAGGGCTATTTGCATGTCAGTGAATGTAGAGATACCTATACATTATCCCTTTTATTAGCTGCAGATTATTCCATGACACAGATGTTGTGTTTGAGTCTTGTGGCTTCATCTGGCCAATAGCTCTCCTCTTATGCAAAGTTCTCCCCTTTCTGCCCCAAATTTTTTCTTTCTTTTTGTCCTTTCTTCTACCTTTCCTTCCTCTCTTTCCTCCTTCCCTTCTCTCCTTCCTTCCATAAATGTTGTCTGTGTCAGGCCCTCTGCTCGTGTAAGGAATAGAACAGTGAAGGAAGTAGTCAAGCTCCTGCTCTTAGGAGTTTACAGCCTAGTGGGGGAGGCAGGAAAGACAGGGAAGAAATATTAGCAAATAACGATTCAGTTACAGATGGGGGAGTGCAATGAAGGGGGCAGACTGGCTGATGGCCAAGCGCGGTGGGTTAAAGTGTGGGCCCGGGAGCAGACTCACCCTTCCACCTGCTTCCTGGTTGGCCTTGGGCAGTGAAGAGGGCAGAGGAGTGCACCCGGAGAGGGATGAAGCCTACTGAAGTGACTGTCACTGGCAGGCCGGTGGTCAAGGGCGCTGGACCTGGGGTCCGGATGGATGCTGACGTTGTTCTAGACCAGTGCTTCTCCACCAAGGGTGATTTTGTCCCTCTGCATGACACTGGACAACATCTGGAGACACTTTTGGTTGTCACGACTGAGGGGTGTGTGTGGTACTTCTGGCATCTAGTGGGTAGAGGCCAGGGATGCTGCTCAGTATCCTACAGAGTGCAGGACGGCTCTACCACAAAGAGTGATCAGGCTCATAACTCAATGGTGCCGAGGTCGAGAATCCCTGCTCTAGATGGTGCCAGGACTTACTTAGCATTGTGAGGGAGACAGAGCCCGGAGTGGCAGGAGGGTCTTCAGGAGGAGAGATAGGGACAAGGATGGGTGAGGAAGGCTCGAAGAGACAGCTTTACTTGAGGGAGCTGGGCGGGTGGCAGTGAGGGGCAGAGAGGATGCTCAGTGCAAATTTGGACCTTGAGGTACATGCTTGGGCAGAGGGAGGGAGAGCACCTCCAGCTGGAGAGGCTGCAGTGGGGGTGGGGCTTGGGGGGAGGCACAGAGAGCTTCAGTTGAGACAGAAGGTGCAGGTGCTAAGCATTTGGGGAACTGGTTAAGCATGAAGGTGGGTTTGTTTACTTGAAAGGTGAGGTTGAGAAAGCACAGCGGGGGTCGTCTGGGAGGAGGGAGTGGGGGGATGGTGGGTCAGTCAAGCAGGCAAAAGACAGGAGTCAAGGGCAGTGTGGTAGGTGCCGTTATTGGCCCCTCCAGCAGTGTTGTTCATGCTAAAGGTCGGGTGGGGCAGAAATCCAGGTCTGCCTGGCAACCCTGAGGCTGACCTGGTGGGATGAAGGTGTTCCAGCAGACAACGACCAGAGCAGCTCCACTATGGGCAGCCCCTGGTGCTGAGGTCAGGCTCTGTGGGGAGCCTGTCCAGGCAGGTTCCAGCTGCCTTGCCTGAGGTTGGGCACCTGGCCCCACTGGCTGGACTGTATGGCTGTGGGCAGTCAAGTGGGTGCTGGAGAGTTCCGGGGCATTGACTATGTTTGGCCCAACTCTTGTCTGTTGCTGAGGACAGGTCCAGAGGCCGAGAAAATATCAGCCTTAGCTTGTCCCTGTTTGCATCATAAATGGGTGAGTACAAAAGGCAAGGTGGCTGAGCCAGGAAGTCCTAGGTTCAAATCCTAGCTCTGCCACTTGCTGGCTGGGTGATCTTGGGCAATTGATTTGGCCTCTTTGAGTGTTAGTTTTCTCCTGGGCAGGATTGCTGGGAGGATTAAATAAGATTAGCCATGTGATGGTGCTTTATAAACTGTAAAATGCTATTCCATGTAAGATATGAATAAGGACTCTTGAAAAGGAGATAGAAATGCCCCCTGAAGTGCTTGAGCGGTGGATGCTGACCAGACACAGCCCGGGAGGGGAATGTGGAAGATGGTCTGGATTTGAAATGTCACCAGAAGCAGGCTCAGCGTGTGATATTTCCAAGCTTACTGCTCAAGGCTGAGTCACAAAGAGAGCGCCGGCCTGTGCACTTCCACCTTTGCGCTCTGCACAAAGGCAGGAGATGGAAGCCGCAGGAAGGGTCCTGCTAAGCAAGCACTGTCCCTTCAGACCTGGCTCCCTCTGTGCCACCCAGCCCATGGGCTGTACACCTGGGAGCTGGGCTCTTTACTTGCCTGCCCTCCTTTAACCACCACCACACTCTTGAGAGGGGAGCATTTTTATCCCTATTTCACAGATGAGGAAGCTGAGACCCTGCGGGTGAATTAACTGGCCTTGGATCGCATGGCTCATAAATGACACTGCTAGGACTTAAACTCAGGCTGGCCTGCCCGATTCCAGAAAAGATTCTCTTTCCTTCATGTCTCCCAGGCTTTCCACAGGAACTGGGCGCTAGGAAGGGTTTGGGAGTTTTTTTAGAGAGGGATAAAGTAAGAGCTGTTTGGGACCCCAGGCTTCAAGGAGTCAGTGATGGTGGCCCAATGGCCCAGGGGTGGCCTAAGTGGGGGCAGGTGTCAGCCAGGTGGTAGCTGAGCTAGAGGCAAAGCCTTGACTGAGTACGGGAGCCTCTTCCCCTTTAATTTTGCTTTAACTGGAGAATTCATTTTGCACACAGGAAGTGATCGCCTGCTTTGCTGTCTTAATAAACATAGGTTTCATTCATCAGAACAGGGCAATCTATTGAATGGCCTTTTGGTTTCTCAGGCCATGGGTCAAACAAGGCATTGTTCCTGGGAGGCATCATAGGAGCCGGGCCAGTTAATCCAACGATGACACATTTTTGAGCACCTGCTGTGTGTGCGGATCTCTGCTCTGAAGCACAAAGCAAGTTTATGGGCTGCTAGAGGAAGCCAGGTGCCCTGTGCACCACACAGACCCTTGCTCATCCTTCAGTCCTTGGCTCATGCATGGCCGCCAACAGGAGCGTTTCTGGAATCTTCCCCACCAGAGTTGGTGGCTCTGGGCTCCGTGTTTTGTCCCTGCATTGACCATGTGTGCATCAATGGCATCTTCTCACATCTATCTCCCCACCAGCCTGGGAACGACTGTCCCCCCCACCTCGGTAGCCCTAGGATGTAGCACGAGGTCTGAACACAGACAAGTTTTGAGGGAATGTGTACACCCTCCCATAAAAGGCTGTTTGCCTTTGAGTGTTCCACGAGTGGTTATGGCTGGAGGAGTCCAGAGGGGACTAAACCCCCATGGATTTGGGGGTCATGGATTTGGGGGCCTTCCAGGCAGAGTAGGTTCCAACAGTTCTCAGGAGGACTTCCTTGGATCCTCACCATAACCCTGTGAGGTCGGTGTTATTATCCCTATTTTAAAAATGAGTAAGCTCGTTCTCAGGAAGAAAGCTTTACCTAAAAAGTGTCTTTCTGAGGGAGCTCCAGAACCAGGACAGGAGCTCCAGTTGGACTCTACTTCTAGTGCTGGTTATTTATCCATTTAGCAAATATTTGTTGGCAGTCTGACATGATGGTTCTCAAAGTGTGGTCCCTGGGCCAGCAGCAGCAGTGTCACTGGGAACTTATTAGAAATGAAAATTCTCAGGCTCCACCCCAGACCTACTGAACCAGAAACTTTGGGAGTGGGGCACAGCCTCTATGCTCTAATAGGTTCTCCGGTGATTGTGTTGCACGCTAAGGTTCATAAGCCACTGGTCTACTGTCTGCAGAGTGCTGGAGGAGGAGGGACCAGGGAGGAATCAGAGCTGGGGAGAGACTTGTATTCAATTAACCTGGACTCCAGTTGGGATGATGCCTCGAGGGGAAACAGAGGCTGTGGCAAAGCTCAGAGTGGGAAAGGCTGGAGCCACTGGAAAGGCAGGAAAGGGACAGTAACAAGAACAGAGTTTGGTGACACTTCTCTTGGCCCCATAGCCTCTCAGTAGCTACCCTGCCCTATTTTTTATTTTTTTAATCAATAGGGAGATTTTAATTCAACGTTCTTGGTCCCAGATGGATCAAGTGGACAAAAATTAACTAAGGGTATAAAGACATACACAAAATAACCAATAGGTAGATACAGATGGAACGCTGTATCCTAATGATACATTGCCCTATTAAGATGACCTCTGGGGGGAGAGAAGAAAAACTTCACCCCTCTGCCCACTTAATTTTTAGATTTCCCCCTGCAAAGAAGGAAGAGTTACTAAGTGGGGCAAGTTCAAGATCCCACAGCGGGGCCGTGTTCACTAGTGGATACGACCACTGTGTGTGTAAAGGGTGTGTACCCAGTTGGATGGCTCATGGGGGACTGTTTCTTCCTGGCCAACTTGTGGGTAGCAAGATGCCATGATTCAGACTAGGGTTTAGGGGAGTTGGTGGACCAAGCTCATTTTACTTTCTTTTAGATATTTAAATATTTTTATTGAGGTATCATTTACATACAATAAAATGTACAGATCTTAAGTGTGATGGGTTTTGACAATTGTGTACACCTCTGTGACCAAAATATAAATATCTCTACCAGCTCCCTTGGGATGGACAGGTCAGGGGTTAGGTATTTCTGGTTTTCCTGACCCTAATACTGTCAGATACCATCAACACTCCTGCTGTAATGTGTAAGGATGATGATGAAGCAGAAAGACTGCACTCGATACTCAAAGTGTGGGCTGTGGACCAGCAGTACCAATGGCATCTGGGATCTTGATAGGAAAGCAGCATCTCAGCACGCCCTGAGCCTGCCCACCTTGCCCCCAACTCCCAGACCTACTGAATCAGGATCTGCATTTCAGCAGGATCCCCGTGTGATCTGTGTGTACATTCAGGTCTCACCTCTCACACCAATGGGGATTATGCCTCCTTTACTACCCTCAGGATGAAGGTATCCTTGGGGTGAGCCCCTGACCTCAAACCAGGGAGAGAGTGGTCATGTCATGGACAGCGTTGTTGCTGCTCATGATTCTGGAAGATTCTCCATCTCGTCAAGCTTAGGTTCTGATAAATTATTGAATCAGGTGAGAGTTCCCTTCCGTCTCTCTAAAGTAGACTGGGAGAAGCATCTGGTGCATTAAACCCTCTCCCTTTTCATTCAAACCCAAGGTCATCTCTAGGCAGGATGGAGGGAGGGAGATTTTAGCCTGGATTGGATGTGTTCTTCCACACTCCCTTAAGGATGGAACCTTTCCCACACTCACGCCGCTGCTCAGGTGATGAATTATTGAAATCCAAGAAACACTATTTGGTCAGTCACATAGGCTCTGGGGGCCCCAGAGAGCAGCACCGCAGAATAGCCACTTTATTCTTCTTTGTGAAGTTCAAAGAAAAACACAAAAGTAATGAATTTGCATGCACACGGCTGGGATGATAACTATGAACATTTTGTTATATTTACTTAAAGTATATTTTTAATAAAAGAGATAAAACATTACAGATAAAGTTGAAGCACCCTTTGATTGACACTCCAAAATTTTATCCCTTTCCAGAGTCAACCACTATCATGACTTTTATGAATAGCTGTGCCTTTTCAAATACTTTTTTGGGAAGCCTTTGTGGTTTTTTTGTGTGTGTGTCATGAATAATAAATGTATGGTATTGTTTGTGGTAATGCCTTTTAACATTTACACAAATTTGCTCCGGTTTTCTTAACACCTTGCTTTTTCATGTAAGGCCACTTTTGACCTTTGTCCTTATTGATACATTTAGCTCTAATCCATTCATTCCAACAAGGTATTTTGTTGTGTTGGTAGACCATATTTTGTCTCTCATTTCCATCTTGTTGCATATTTAGATTGTTTCCAATTTTTCACCATAACAAATAATGCTGTCATCAGCATCCTTGCCCTGGATCTCACTGGGCTCTCGCTGGAGAGTTCCCGTGGGGGCACGTCACTAGAGTGGGGTCATTATGCTGTATAGTACATGCACTTTCAATTTTACTAGGTATTGCTGAATGCTCTCTAAGTTCACTCTAGGGATTTGTGTTCCCTCCAGCAGTATAGGAGAATACAGTTTTTCCACAACTTCTCCAACACTTGATATTGTCAGAATTTTTTTTTATTGTTGCTAGTTCCAAGGGGGAAAAATGGTACACCTCTGTGGTTATAATTTACCAGTAGCTCCTTTTGGTTGGAAGAGGTCCTGGCAGGGTGGGACAAGGTCTGAGCTGAGGTTGGTAGCTGAGCTCTGCTGTCCACTTGAATTGGAGATTGGGCAAGCCCCTTTTCTCTCTGGTCTTCTGTGAGGTGGTTGGGCCAGATGGTCTCTAAGGGGGACACCATGAAATGGGCAGGACTTTTCTGACCTGTAGTGTTTGGAGTTTGCTAGAACAAGACTTGCATAGGAAGGTTCCTTTACCACTTAGCCACTTGTAGTAGGATCCCGGGCTTACCTCTTAGGAAATGATTATTGAATTAGTGAATAGACTCTAGCATGGCAATCAGAAGCAGTGCGTTTTTGTCTTGGCTGTAACATTTGCCTATGTTGTAGTTGTGGATGGATGACCAGGTGTTGACAGTCTGGTGGGGTTACAGCATAAAGGGCTCCAGCATAAATCTGCCTCAAGGACAAGGAGGCCCACATCTAGGAAGCCCAGGAATAAGGTCATTTTCCTCACAGGGTCCAAGCCCTGGATTAGCTGTTAAGACCCAGGTTGTAAGCGCAACTCTGACAAAGCGTACTTCCTGAGGCCGACTCTTTGCTCTTGGCTTTGGCTAACTTGATTTTCATGAAGTAGAGGACGTAACTTCCTCTGAGACTGAGGCTTGCTGGCTGCTTCAGTGTTGGCAGGAACTTGGCTCAAGCACCTGCAGACCTCATGGGTAGGAATGTAGAGTTGCCAGATTTAGCAAATAAAAATAACTATATCTGCATGAGACATACTAAAAAATTATCCATTATTTATGTGAAATTCAAATTTAACTAGGCATCTTGTATTTTATCTGGCAACCCTAGGTAGGAGGTAAGAAGTCACTCAATATAAGAAATAACTGAAGATTGGATAGTCTAACTCAACAAGTTGTGAGCATCTTGTTGTTGGAGGTATAAACCATGAGTAGAGATGCTGTGTGTGTATGTGATAGTCTTGTTTCTCTGCTTGCATGCCTCCAAAGATAGGGCACTCAATGTTGCTTGAAACAGCTTGTGGATATCTTAGATGGTGAGAAAAGGCAGACTGCCCAGGCAAGGTGACTCATGCCTGTAATTCTAGCACTTTGGGAGGCCGAGGGGGAAGGATTGCCTGAGGCTAGGAGTTCGAGACCAGCCTGGGCAACAAAGTGAGACCTCATCTCTACGAAAAATTTTTAAAAATTAGCTGGGTGTGGTGGCATGTGCCTGTGGTCCCAGCTACTTGGGAGACTGAGGCAGGAGGATCGCTTGAACCCAGGAGTTTGAGGCTGCAGTGAGGTATGATCATGCCACTGCACTCCAGCCTGGATGACAAAGAGAGACCCTGTCTCTAAAAAAACAAAACAAAACAAAAAAAAGAAAAGAAAGAGCAGACTGTCACCCAAGTTCTCCATTCTTTCCTTGCCATTCCTGTGGCTGGGAATGTCCTTCAAGGGCTGTCCTCAGTGAAGCACTGCGCTACCATGGTTCTCAAAATGTGATGCCTGGACCTCAACAGGGATCACAACATCAGCAACATCAGCATCACCAGGGAATGTGTTAGAAGTACAAACTCTCCAGTCCCACCTCAAACTCACTGACTTAGAAACTCAGAGGGTAGGCTGGGCACCGTGGCTCCCACCTGTAGTCCCAGCACTCTGGGAGGCTGAGGCGGGAGGATCTCTTGAGCTCAGGAGTTTGAGACCAGCCTGAGCCCAGAGCAAGAGCAAGACCCTGTCTCTACCAAAAATTAAAAAATTAGCCGGGTGTGGTGGCCCGTGCCTGTAGTCTGAGCTATTCGGGAGGCTGAGGCAGGAGAATCACTTGAGCCCAGGAGTTTGAAGTTGCTGTGAGCTAGGCGGATGCCATGGCACTCTAACCTGGGTGACAGAGCGAGACTCTGTCTCAAAAAAAGAAAAAAAAAAAGAAAGAAACTCAGAGGGTGGGTTTAGGTAATCTGAGTCTTAAGAAGTCCTCCGGGGGATTCTGATGCAGGGTCAAGTTAGAAAACTACGAGAACGGAGGATTAGATTAGAAGTTGCCCTGAGATCCTAAAACCATTGCTTTGAGCTCCATTTCTGTAGGGGTGCAGTGAGGCTGGGAACTGCTTTCGGGGTGAGGGCATGGGAGTGGCAAGGCGGCTGATACTCTGTGAGGTGTGTCCTGCACAGAAGTTGAAGGGCAGAGGGAGCTTGGGCAATGCTGTTAAAGAATTGCATTTTTTAACAAAAGGATTTTGAAGCATCTATTTGGGTCAGGCATTGAGGAGAAAACTCAGTTTGTGTCTTCAAGGAGCTCACAGTTAAGTGAGGGAGACAGAGAGTAATAAAAACAGGCTGAAACACAGACTGAGAGCTGTGCGTGCTGCAAACAAGGGCAGGGGCGACATGGGAGGTTGGTTTTGATTGGGGAGGATGGGTCATGGTGGGTGGCATGGTGAGGACAGTCTTTGCAAGGCATTCCCAGCCACAGCTGTGGGGACGGGGCAGTATGGAGGGCTTGGCCAACAGTCCACCTTTCTTACCATTGGAGCTCTCCACAAGCCATTTCAAGCCACAGGGAGTGCCCCATCCTTTGAGGCGTGCAAGCAGAGGCTACAAGACCCTCCTAGTGCCAGACGGAAGGGTGGCCTGCATGACCTTCCAGAAGGGCTCCCTTCTAGGATTGTCAAGCTGCTGCCAGGGTCAACTGTGGGTAGCCTGGGGCCTCTAACTCTGGTCCCCTTTGTGACAGCCTCTGGACCCCATTCCAGCTAAGGAACTGTCTTGTCTACACATTACTCACGAGTGGGCAGAGAAGAGTGCCTTTAGGGGCCAAACATTACATAAATGAAAGACAAGGGAAAAGACAGAAGCAGCCAGCTCAAACCCTGTGTGTTCACTAAATGTGCTTTTGTAAAAAGCAGGTTTTTTTTTTTTTTAAATTTATCTGTCTTATTTGGGGGGTGTGGTTCACAGATTTTCCAGAACACCTCGTGCTTAGCCCACGGGTCTCGACAGGCATCTCTGTGGGCAGCTGTATGGTTGCTTGTCTCTTGCATTGTGTCCTCTGCCAACAATCCTTGTGTAACCTGGCTCGGGGGTGGGGCTGGGGACTGCTGGGTTTTCATGGGGTTGGTGGACATCGAGGCCATTTCTCTGCAATGGCACAGTTGTCTCAGCGTGACTATCAGCTGAAAGTTTCTCTGGCAGCCGGCTGTTTGGCATAGGGACATGTGGTCACACCATTTGGCTGTCTTCATAGGCTCCATTTTGGTAACATAACATTGGTGCTGTTGGGTTTGGCTGCAGTATTTTGTCCAGGTTGTTAGCAGCCACATAAACATCTACCTTCCTTGTTCTCCCTGGTATTTCTGGTCCATTGTAGTGACCACATACATTAAATCTTCACTGTTATTACTGCTAACACTGGTAATATTTGTACTGCACTTGCAGTTTGCAAAGTACTTCCACATACATTACATAACCTTCTGAATGCATCAGCTTTCTCATCTGTAAAATGGGAGGAATAACAGTAACCACCTATATAGACTTGTGGGAATTAAATGAGCTTAGACATATACAGCTCTTACAACAGTTTCTGACACATAGCAGACACTCAATGTGAACTATTTTCACTTTTTGAAGTAGGAATGATTTCCCTGGAAGAAGAGAAAGGGTTTCAGTCATTAGTAGAGTACCAGGGATGTGGCGTTGCCTAGGGAGCATTATCTTTAGAGAATTTAAAAACAACAATAGAGACTGGGCATGGTGGCTCACACCTGTAGTCCCAGCACTCTGGGAGGCCAAGGTGGGAGGATTGCTTGAGGTCAGGAGTTCGAGACCAACCTGAGCAAGACCCTTCTCTATAAAAAGAAAAAATAAATAAAAAATAAACAATAATATAAACCAGCAAAGTCAGTGTGTTTTTTTATCATCACTATGTGCTGGCAATTCTAAACCATGTCAATGATAAAATAGTTCTTTGCCCTGAAACACTTAGTTGATTTAAGATCTAAATTGCTGTGGTTATTGTTGTTTTAATAATGTATAATACATATAAGCTTCACATTAGCAGGTTTTAATCACTTATCCTTTAATACACATTGTATTTTGCATGGAAGTTAATTCAGAGAATCCCCTGTTATACAGACATCCTCTGCACACATGGGCTCAGCTACATGTGTTCATTTTGAAAGTTCAGTTCAAGTCTCTAACTCTTGTGGTACTACATATTCCTGCATTTAAACAGTCGATCCAATATCAGCAATAATAGTTCTGTTAGGATCTCTGGCTCTTCTCGGGACAAGGGTTCCCTGTTTTAGTGCTGTTTTAAGCAATTGCTCCCCCTGGGAAGAAGGATAGGGTGGGCACTCCATTTTGGTTTTGCCCCACCCATAATCCTATCCCAAGCAACTACTATACCTGGGGAAGGAGGGAATGCTTTATCAATCTAGGAATTCCCCAGCCCAGGCATAATAAGATTTAGAAAGTGACCTAGAGTAACCTAAGGGTAATATGCCATTAGCTTGAATCTGCATTGTGGTTCACCTCCCTCAAGGTGGGCTTTCTTAGAGGGAGCTCATATACATAGATGGATTTTGATGACACCTGTTGATCATTTGATAACATCCTACACCTCCCAAAAGCCCACCTTCAGACTGGGCTAATAAAAGGAAACAATCCGAGAAGTCAGTAGTAAGTAAATAAGTAAGTAATTAATTAAGTAAGTAAGTAAGTAAGTGAGTGGGTCAGTGAGTGAGTGAGTGAGTTGGTCGGTCTCTCCACTCTCAGAGACAGACCCGTTTTATTCTACAATAAAGAGCTGCTCTTGTGAAACTGCTCCATGACTGAGGTTACTCTGTGTATTGAGTTTGCTGGTGATTTTTCCAAGGAAGGAGTCAGAGGAACAGGATAATAGCCTGGACTTGACACTTTGGTGTGTCTGGTCATTCTTCGGCCAAGAGCACATCAAGAACTGAGGGCAGACTCCCCCCCTGACATTTTCGGTGCTGAAACCCGCGATTCATCCCACCCGGGTTACCAGGCCGAGACCTGGGATTCTGACAGTTCAGTAATTAAATGATGAAGAAATCTAATGTGAGTTACTTTAATTCTATATGTGAGTCTATATGACCACTTGGAGTTTTTAATTTGTGCTTCAAATTTTGAACAAATGGGGCACAAACTGTGAGCTAGAATATTTTTGTTTGGTAAGTGCAAATTTTAGTTCCTCCAGTAAATATTTTACCGAATCTGAATAATATATGTAACATTGAATTTTCTCCCTTATAATTGCTAATTGTGTTAAGACTAAAGAATGAGTCAGGAAAGTAATGATTATTACTGATTATTCCATGATTATTACTGGAAATAATTTTGCCATACAGTGGAAAGGAGGGGTGTTAAAATGATGCTTTCTCATGTTGATACACTGACTGTCTGCTGGCACTGGTGGGTTCTTTATGTCCTGTATCTCCTTTAATACACATGGTGGTCCAGAGAGGAAAGGCTTATTATTCTTGGTTTATGTTTTTAATTATCTAATTCTGCTAATGATATAAAACTCTAAAACATTGCTTATTTTCACATTCAAATTTACTCCCATTTTATTTCTTCCCCATTAAATATTTTATTACAAATGTAACCTGGAAGCCTCTCTAGGGCTATGAGATGCAATTCTGAATCCTGCCTACAATGGAATCATCTGGCTTTTGCCTCTTCTGGGTGTCTTGCTGGTGACGAAGACCCTCTAAAGTACCCCATGTTTTTCAGAGGGTTTCTCAGCTGCCATCTTGTATGTGTGGGGCAAGGCATAGCAAGACCTTCCGTCCCTGTGGCCATGTTGCTGCCAGTGACTCTCGTGAGGAGCCAACTCTGGAGACAGGGATGTGTTTGTCGTGGCTGGCCACCAGCACCCCACCCCACAGGCCTCCTGGGATGCTCCCCTCACTCCCTTGGTTGAGAGTGTAGGGGCTGAGGTTACCATGAGAAGCAGTTGCTCTTGGAGCCCACAGACCCAAGCGCCACCTTGGAGATGCCAAGGAGCTGCTGGCTGGCTTCTACAGGGCAGGGCCAGCTGAGCCCCCAGCAGCTGGCACCTCCAGGCATCCATATAGCTTGGAAATCCAGCCAAGTGTCCTCCTTGGCTGTAGAGGGAGAGGAAGACCTTTGGTCACCTAGTCGAAGATGCCCTTATTTCCTGCCCTGGGATTATGGTGGAGATAGCCCTGCCCTTCACAGGGAAACCCTCCCCTCACCCGCTGGGGTTTGGTCTGCCCTTGTAGCTTTGACAACAGTCATGACGGTACACAGCATGTTCTCCAAGGTCTACCTTGCTCTATCTTAAACACTGTGGCACACGAGAGATGCCAAGTCCTGCAGGTTCTTCAGCCTTGCTGCCTGGTCTCCTGGTCCAGCCTCCCCTGTCCAGGCCCGTGCCGCCTCCCTGGGGTGCAGACCCCTTTCTCACTGGAGCTCTCCAGTTCTCTTTCTCAGTCCCGGGGGAAAACGCACCAGTTCTGACTGGTGGGGTGGAGAAGGCCATGTTGGCCCTATTCCTCTCTCGCATTTTTGTTCACGTTCCCCAAATCAGGAAGCCGGCTTTGCTTCTGCTGTCCCTCCAGGACACGTCCTGCTCCCTCTCTCAGGCATTGAGCTCGGAGGCTTGGCGGCTGGAATTGGGGTTGGGAGGAGGTCACGGAGATAGCAAAAGCGTGTACTACCAGGAGGAAAAAGAAAATATCAATTAATATCTCAGAAATGCTATCCCACACCTTGGGAAAGAAACTCAGACCAGAGAGACGCTTCTCTGGATAACAGCTCCTACCCCATTCCTAACAGCCTGTGGGCTGATCTCAGTTTTTAAGTCTGTAAAATGTATTAGTTTCCTACCGCTGCTATAACAAATTACCATAAACTCAGTGGCTTTGAACAATGCAAATGTATTATCTTACAGTTCTGGAGGTTGGAAGTCTGAAATGGGTCTCGCTGGGCTAAAATCAAGGCTGTCCTCAGGGCTGTGTTCCTTCTGGAGGCTCTCACGGAGAAGGCTTTGTCTTGCCTTTTCCACCTTCTAGAGGCTTCTGCACTCCTTGGCTCACAGCCCCTTCCTCTGTCTTCAAAGCCGGCACGACAACGGCAGCAGATGTCTGTCCGGTTCTCACCCCCCGACCCTCCCACCTCCCTCTCTAACTCCCAAGGACCCTGTGATTACGTTAGGCCCGTTTGGACAATTCCGGATTACCTCCCCATCTCAAGATCCTTGATTTAATCACACCCACAAAGCTCCTTTTCCAGTACAAGTAACACATTCACAGGTTTGGGGGATTAGGGTGTGGACGACCTTGAGGGGCCATTATTCTGCCTGCCACCCCCTCCATCCCTCACGGGGGTGTGGAAAGGATGTGTGTGAGGGATGTGTGTGGGCATGTAGCTGGCACATCCTATTTGTTTTTTTCATACATGAGGGTCTGATTCTGAGGGGGAGCTTGCTTCCTGATGGGGGCCCCCTTGGGAAACACAGTCAGGTGGACCAGAAGGTGGCCGTGACCCAAATCCAGCCATCCTGTAGCAGATGCTATCAGTACCCCCCCACATCCTTCAGCCCTTCCCCCAGAGCCCACCGGCCATTTCCATGGGCCCTTCCTGGTCACAAAGATGGTTTCCTATGGCAAACACAGATATTTCTGCCTGAGGCCTTTCTCTGGCTGGAGGAGTGGGCTCAGCCTCTGGTGGCACAGGCTGGAAATGCG
Source organism: Daubentonia madagascariensis (assembly GCA_023783475.1). Lineage (NCBI taxonomy): Eukaryota > Metazoa > Chordata > Mammalia > Primates > Daubentoniidae > Daubentonia > Daubentonia madagascariensis. The sequence goes on along the minus strand of JAKFHU010002136.1, from coordinate 25,801,588 downwards.
GTGGGGGTGGGGTGTTGATGACCCAGGACCCTTACAAGAGGTTTGGGGTTATGGAGTATCGGTCGTGTGGGTGCTGAACAATTGCCCGAAACCGGTGCCAAAATTTGTTTCATGCATGCGGTGGTCCGCTGTACCCAGCAACTTTGGCAGGTGAGATGGGAGATAGCTTGATGCCAGGAGTCAAGCCAGCCTGGGCAACATATGAGACCTTTGCACGAGAAATGAAAAAAAGTTGGGCAGTGGAGTGAGCCTGGCAAGTGTGATTCTCAGGAGGCTGAGGCAGGAGACTTGAGCCTGGACATTCGGATGGTGTACATGAGTACATGGATGTGAGGCCACTGCAATCTAGCCTGGGCAACAGAGCGATACCCTGTATAAAAAAAATATTATTTTCTCACAGTTTTCGAGGCCATAGTCTGAAATCTGTAAAAGGTTTCTACGGTGTGAGCTGGTCTTTGAAGGCTCTAGGGAGAACTTCTGCCTCTTCTTGCGGGGCATTCCTCAGATCGTGCCACACGCTCTGTTTTGTGTGGCTTCTCAGGTGGCCCTCGTTTTTTTCCTTTCTCTGTGCCTCACAGGACCTTGTCATTGGATTTAGGGCCCAGCTGAGGTGTCCAGGATGATCTCATTTCTAGATCTTTAATTTTTTTTTGACAAAGACCCTTTTTCCAATTAAGGGACAAATCCCAGGTTTCCAAGTTAGGGACAGGAACAGTCTTTTGGGGCATAACCATCCTCTAGTGGCAACAACACCTGGCTTTTTGCCCATGGGGATTTGCCTTGGGTGCTGCACCAGTCTCCCGAGGTTGCCGGGTGGATTGCCCCAACGGCGGGCAGCAACCACCGTCACGAATGCGGGCTTTGTGGACCTTCTTCACTCTTTGCCGTTTCTCCTTCACTCCCGGGCAGAATCCCACGGCTGCCCACAGGCCCTCCCACTCTTCTGATGGGGAAGGAGCACGAAGGTCACCCTTATGTTACGAACAGAAGTCACGTCTTGATGCCGTTACATTTGGACACCCCAGAATGCCTCCCAAATGGACTGCACCAAGTCCTTGTCTCTGGATCTGCTTTTGGAGGAGCTCAAATTAAGACATAACCCCTTGCTTCTGAGACCCTTGCATGCAGGTGAAGGTCAGGTCTCAGCTGGTTCCCAGACATAGTTTGCCCCGGGCCACCTCGTTTTGTTGCATTCCTGGCTGATCTTTCGCTCGGGTGCTCCCTGGTCAGTCCTCTGGTCTCCCCGGCCTGTGTCTCCCCCTCACATTGGCCTTGTGATTCCACACCCTCCTCTCTGTCTCCTGGAGACCCCAGGTGACATGCAGCCTCAGCAGAGGCGCAGTAATTGCAAAGGCACCTGCTGCCTTAGATAGTGGAGAAAGTATCACAGTCAGCATGTGGCTTAATTGAATTAAAGAAAAAAAGCCCTGCTTCTATCTCCACAGTAACTCATTGCCCTTGACGGGATGCAGATAGAACTCATTCCAGAAGGAAGAGTCAACCCATGAGGGTTGCTGGGCTGCAGGCCTGGCTTTAGGAAGCTCCTGACCAGAGAGGGTAGGAGCTGAGTGCTTGGGCCATTGTCCAGGGCTCAGACGCCTAAGCAGGCCCTGGGCCTAGGGGTGAAGAAAGGAGGGTGTTCGGGGATGAGGAGACGAGAGCTTTGGCTCTGGGATGGAGAGTGTGACCCAGGAACCTAGGACGGCCAACTGAGACAGTCCTGTGCTCGGGGCCAGCAGGTAGAAAGAGCCAGACAAGTGTGGTCAGAGGTGGTGGGGTGCCCTCACTCCCTTCAGGTGCTCCCACCTCTCTGACCGTCTGATGGTTCACAGGCCAGGGCAGTGATTGGATCGCCATGACCTGTGGGCAAAGCCACAGGGGGCTGTACAGTTGTGTCTGTGCATGTGGAGCCCTCTCTCCTTCCCAAGGAGGCACACTTAGGCCAGCACACCCTCCCGGCTGCCACTTTGCTACTGGGGCTCTAAGGGAGGCAGAGGCCACAGCAGTTGTGAGTCCAAGCTCTGTGCTCCAGCCCCAGGTCCTTTGAGTTCTGTGCTGTGTGGACTGGGCACGGGCCCAGCTCGTCTCAGCAGAACACAGCATTTCCTGGTTGGTGACTTCTATGAAGAAGGCTCCCCAATGAACCCTGCAGAGAGGCAGGCTTCAGGCATTTCGGGGTTCCCAAATGTAATGGCATCAAGACCTCACTTCTGTTCCTAACATATGGGTGACCTTCATGCTCCTTCCCCGTCAGAAGAGTGGGAGGAACTGTGGGGAGCTGTGGGGATGAGTCTGTCATCTGAGAGGCCAAAATAGACACCCCTTTCTCAACCAAGATGGACCCTAAGGTTAAGAAATTAAGTTACCTATGGGTTGAGGGTTCAGGACCTGGATGGCATGGCAAATATCTAAATTCCAATGGCTATAGGAAAAACCACACTTGCTAAACTCCCTAGCGATAGGAGTGATCAACTCTTATTTACAACCCAGACCACTACAACTCTGATTAGACAGAGGACCAGCCTTAAGCCAGTTTTAGCCAGCTTATAGAGGCTGCTCACACACTGTCTTTGTGTCCTATAGTTCATCTTTTGACATAAAGAGCCAAATTCCACCTCATTTTAGTGCTATCCCCCCAAAGTGAACATGGGATGTATGTTACATACATGTTTATGCATTGCACATGCACTTGGCTCTCCTCATAAATATGTATAGCTTTTACCCCAAACCTGCTGAATATGTATGATAGAGGCCCTCTTCGAAGAAAGAGCCCCTTTGGTCCAAGCTGGAGACTTTCTCTTCCTGGCTTGCAAACCAATATTGTCAATAAAACTCTCCATTCTACTATTTAGCCATCCTGGTGGTCTTTTGGACAACAGGTTCAGAGTGAGTGTGCTAGGGACAGATGGGGTTCCAGGGATAGTGAGGTCCCACGAGACAGCCAAGCACCAGGCATGTCTTTTACTTCGGAAATAAACTTGCTAAAGACTGAACTCATGTAACCTGGTTGCTTGAGGTCCTTGTGACACCGAATAAGGCAAATTAACTTGATTTTTGGCCTAGTAGGAAAGAACAGGTTCTTTTCTCCTATCAGTACTTTGACTATATAAATAGACTCTCAATCATGCGAGTGTTTTGCATCTGTACTTTCTAGGTGGTCTTCCATTTGCCTCTGCAAAAAGCCCCTTTCTCTGTCATACCCAGAAGGCTTGTGTTTCATTGGGACACTTTCTCTCTACATGGTTGGAGTGGTAAGAAGGAGCCAGATTAGACACAATCTTGACCATCAGGCTTTGTTCAGGGGCCACCTGGATTCATGGAAGGTGACTGAGCTGCGGGAGCTCACAGGCAGAGCCAAGCTTTGGTAAGCGAAGGAAGAGATGTGTGTGCAAACATAGGAAGACTTGACGTGGGGCAGGGACCTGATGTTTCCGGAGCTGGATGTTCGATCTGAAAGCCTTTATGTGTACTTGTCCCTCTGCCTGGGACACTTGTCCCAGCTTAAATATCACGTCTCAGAGAGCTCTTCCTAGAGCCCCTTCCCATCTAAATTAGTTTCCCCTGTTATACCCTCATCTTGCTTCCTGTAGTTTTCTTTCATAACATTTACTACAATTTTGAAAGTTTTGATTTGTCTTCCTAGTCAGACCTTAAATTCTTTGGGGGCAGGATCCGTGTTTTATTCATTTCTGTATGGTGCCAAAAATTGCACTGGACAGAGTTAATCAGGTGAAGAAGACTATTTAAGACTAATGCAATAGGGGAGAGAGATTGAACTCAACTCCCCTGAAACAAAAGGCAGGAGGGTTTGTAAGGTCTGAGTGAGCTAGTGGAAAAGTCTGGAGGACATTAGGGGAAAGGTTGGTCCTGCAAGTTAGGCCATCTGTGTTTGCTAATTGGCACTTATCAAAGTTAGGCTCCTATCCTCCCTTAGAAACTAGGAGATTGGGGTGCTATCTTTCCCGATGATTCCATTTCAAAGATAGCTCCCAGGTCCTTGAGAAAAACATTCCTGGGTTGTAAAATTGGCAATTTCCTGGGAGAAGATTTACATCTCAAAGGGGCAGTTTTTTAAAAAAGTCTTAGATTGCAAGTTTTTGAAAGTAAATGCTCTAAGAAAATGGAGGCCAGGAACCTATAATCAGGAAGAAATCTGTCCCAGGTGTAGTCAAACTGAGGGAAGGTTAAGACCATCTTGGTCAATACTCTCCCCTCCCATGCTACATTCCTCCCCTATAGGACCTGGCAAAGGCCCAGCAAATAATAAGTATGTTTAATTTAAATTTAACTTAAACATTTGTAACTCCATTTGGTTAATATCCATTTCCTTCTCTAGACTATGAGCTCCATGAGGTCGGGGATCATGCTTGTCATGTTCGTTAGTGAAAACACAGCAGTGTCTACTTGCTTCCATAGGTGTTCAATAAATGCTTATGGAAAGACAGAATGGATGGACGAAGAGATAGAAGCATCAGGGATGACTTCCAGCTTTTCAGCATGGGAGAAAGAAGGTAATTAATGGGCCAGGCATGGCTGATGTGTGGGCTGAGGGCAGAGCAGTTGTTTGATCCCAGGCTCTTTAGAGGGCGTGGAGGCTGTGCTGCTGAGTTCTCAGGGAGTAGGGGGCTCTTAGTGTTTGGTGTTTGTGATGAAGATGATTAAGGGAGGCTGCTGGAGTCTGGGGAGATGGCTGCATGTGCAGATTACCCCTCTTACCTGCCCGCTGTTTGATTTCTAACAAGCCCTAGCCATCCTGGGGGAAATGACAACGTATGCTCTTCTGAGTTTATTTGGAAGACAGAGCTGCTTTGAGGTGAGGACCCCCTTCCAGGCTACCCCACAGGCAGATGGATGCTGGTGCATGTAATTATTTTCAGGGTCAGAGCAGCGCAATCAGCTCTTTTGTCAGCAGTGTTCATTGAATAGTTTCATTGAGCGCCTGAGGGTGATTTGTTCCAGCACTGGAGTAATTGTCCAATCAACTGTAGGCTCCCTAGGGGGAAGGTGGTTTGAAGGAAGCATCCTGAATGTCCGTGATTAAGACTGGATGGCTTCATTCATTAACTCAACAAACATTCATTGAGCATCTACTGTGTGCTGGGCTCTATGCCAGGCCTTGCAGGAGGTGGGAGAGGGTTCTTGTTCTAAAGGACCTAGGATTTGTTAAAGGGGATGAGCCACCCTTAATCTCATACTCATAGTAGGTGGCTCAGCAAGGACCTCGAGGAGGAAAGGCTTCCTCCTGATGGAGGAGGTTTTGGAGTAGTGCCCAGGAAGAGATGATGGGTAGGAGTGAGGGTGGGGATGGGCAGTTGACACTGACGGACATTCAAAAGTCAGTTCTCCATGGAAAAATCAAAGTGGAAAACTGACCCCCATGATTAATCGTTCAAAAAGAGGGCCTTCTGCGATTAGATCCAGCAGGGGAAATAGTAAGAGAAGGAGCCGTGGACAAAAGGGGGCACCAAGTCATTCAGGGCCTTGTAGGCTCCAGCGGGGAGCTGGGGGTTTTATTCTAAGCACCACAGGAAGCCCATGGAAGATTTTAGGTTGGGGAGTAATAGGATCAGGGCAGTGCCCAGCACAAAGAAAGCATTCACTAAGTGCTATTGTTGCTATTATTATTTGCAGTTAAAAAGAATAATTCCTTTGGCAGGGAGAGCCCACATGGATGTGGGACAGCAGGGAGGAAGCTACTGCACCAGTCCAAGCCAGAGATGGTGGTCTTGCTTGGCTCAGTGTTTAGAGGAATAGAGAAAAGTGATTCATTCCAGGAGAGGTTAAGGAGGTCAAATTGGCAGGGCTTGGTGAATGGCTGGAAGTGGTGGGGAGCAGGAGAGAGAAAGGGACAAAGTAAGGGTGATGTCCAGGCTTCTGGCTTGGGAGGATGAGTGGATGATGGAGCTGTCCCCAGGGCAGGAGCTGTCCCTCTGTATGTGAGGCAGAGGGGGAGACCACATTTTCATATTGAATTAAAGAGCAAGTGGGGGTGTCCCGTGTGCTGTTGGGCATGTGGGACTGAGCTCTGGAGGGCCAGCCTTCAGGGAACGAGAGCTATTCTCATTTCCGTGTTATACTTGGTCTGATCCTGAGTTTCAGGCGCAGCACTGAGAACCTGGCACGTGCTTGACTTAGTTTGGGCTCTCCTGGATGCTAAGACAAAAATTCGAGTGAAGGATATTTATTTGGGAAGTGGACGTGGTAGAGGAGGAAAAAAATTCTTTTTCCTCTACCCTTCTAGGTTTTCTGGCTGGGGCCCTGCCAATTAGACTGACAAAAGACAGATTAGCAAGAGAAAACCAAAAAGAAGTTCATTAACACATGCAGTGTATATGCACATGGGAGAACTCAGTGATGAGTAACTCAAAGGGGTGGTTAGAGCCTGGGGCTTACATAGCATTTTAACAAAGACGAATAATTCTGTAGAGAAGTGACAAGACAAAGCAAAGTGACTTTGAACTTTTAGGGGCAGGAAGTTGTGGGAAGGCAGACAAATATATGGGAAAACTAGTGGTAGATAAGGGCTGGTTAATAAGGTTTGTTTGTACAGACTCTTTCGCCATCTCCTCTAGTGATAAAGTTGTTATCCCCCTTCCTGGTGTGGGAGTCACTGGAACACCTTCATAAGAGGAATTTATGTTCTTCTTTCAGGCAGATGGAGGAGGGCAGAGGGCTTGTCCTGTGTCTGCTTTTTCTCACTTGCTCTCAGCTCAAAATAATCCTTATGCCAGAGTGACACATTTTGGGATGGCATACTCTGAATCCCTTCAAAGTCACACAAGTTGGGAAGTGAAACAGGGAAGGAAAGAAGCCAGAAAAGTGTGTTATTGAGCCAGCAGTCATGATGATGTAAACCTGTGGGGGAACTTGGGGAAATGGTGCAAAACATATGCCTGAGACTGATCCCACACAGGAGGTGAAGGAGCTGGGGTATTTATACTCCAACTCCCTTAGTCATTGGTTGAGAGCAGCTCCTGGAAGTATTCTTTCCCTGGCACATCTGGCCTACCAAGCACTGGCAGGGTGGCTTCCTGTGGTTCCTGGAACAAGAGCCTTTAGTACAGAGATATAGATGCTGATAGGTGGAATTTGCTGGAGCACATGAAACATCCAAGGGGTACCTGCAGGACTTTGACAGCGTTGGCTATAATGTTTAATAATGAAATTTGTATAAACATGTAGATTTCTATTCTAAGCTATATAAAAACTGTCTGTGTACTTAGTTTCATGTCATAGTGACAGAGTTAATTATAACCTTCAAATAAAATCCAGTTGAGATTGGAGCAAATTATATTCATAGAACAGGGCGTGAGATAAATTGTAATCAACCTATGAGCTAACAATTCCATATCTCACCTACTTGGGGTTCACTTGTTTGTTAGAAATGAACATTTATTGAGCATCTACTATGTGCCAGGCCTCATGCTAGGTAATTTACAGATATGATCTTATTTAATCTTTATAGCAAAAACCCTGTGAGATAGGTATGGTTAGACCTATTTTATAGATGAGGAGGGACTCAATGATTTGCTCTTGTTGAAACAGTTTGTAATTGAAAGAGCCAAGTTTCAACCCATTTTCTTTCCTCCACAGTTTGCTGCCTCCTGTCAGGTAGAAATTATAAGAGCAATCTGAGCTCAAGCACTTGGTGTACATTTGCATTCAATATTTATTGAAGTTCCCAGGCCCATCTAGTACTTACTGTCAGGGCTTAATAAGTTCTAAATAATAATGATTTTTCCCTGGATGAGTATAGATGCTTCTGTCAGCTGAGGATGATTTCTACCTAATTTGCAGGGAATTTGTGCTGCACAATGATGAGCTAAATATTTATGCAGGGAGGATGTATGTACAAATCACATTTCCATAAGAAACACAAGGCAAATGAGAAACGAGACTTTCCCACAAAAAAAGTTTATTGATGGGAAAAGATGCTTTAGAGAATTAAACATTAGCCAGGATTAACCAGCATTATCCAAGAGTTAGCCATATTTAGGCAATTTAGCTTTTATGCCAGAGAAGTGTCTTTATAGAGAGTTGCCAAGGATTATTGCAGGAGGAGTTGGTTTTGCTTCTCAGCATTTAGGAAAAAAACCTTGGGAATTCGGAGTAGATCTTTCTCTGAATGACCAAGCCATCTTGCTGGATGGCCATGAGTAAGTTGCTGCCCTTCTCTGAGCCTCTGTTTCTCGGGTTGTTATATTCTGGATAGGATTGGATGTTTCTGAAGGCCCTGCCCACTCTGTCTTGTAATTCTGTGTGCTCTCTGTCTTTTGACCTACATTGAGAACCGGATTGTTGACCTCAAACTGCCAGCCTTCCCACTGAGGGAAAAGAGCCATCATTTAGTCTACCTACTGTGTGCCAGGCACCTGCCAGGTGCTTTTTGTAAACCAACTTATTACTCCTCACAGCAGCTCTATGGCATAGGTTTTATTTCTATTTTATAGCTAAAAGCAGATAAGCTCTAAGTTAAGGAGCTACTGCTACTACTGGGGCACGCTCTAGCCCACACCTAAATAAGTTCAACACAAAGATTTTTAAAAGTAGCAGTTTTTGTTTTGAGGTGTCTACCAGATGGGTACCAAGGGGCAAAGAGCATAGGGCTTGGAGTTGTATAGACCTGAGTTCGAATTCTGCCTTCTCCATGTACCTGCCTTGTGCCTGGGTGAGTCACAGCACCTCTCTAAGTCTTCTTTCTTCATCTGCACAATCTTACCTTATGATCTCCATGGAGCAGGGCTGTTGTGCGGATTCTATGAGAAACTGTCTCAATTTGAATGGTTGGTCATTCTGGGTTTCTCTCCAAGGACTGTCTTAGATGGCCACACTCACTGCCTCCCTGCTGTAGGAAGCAGCTCTGGGTGTGGTCCTCGCTTTCTCCCCATCCTGGCTCCCTTGAGTCTCTCGGTATAATCCTTTCCAAGCCCTGGCCCTGCCTGACTTCTGCCTGAGCGTATGGTGCATGGCTGGAGGTGTGGGTTCGAGCCCTAGCTTGTGCTTGGATTTCAGCTTTGCCGCCACCAAGATTCACAGCCAGACATTTAGTCTCATTTTCTTCTGAGGTTGTGACATGGCTTTGAAGAGATATCTCTGAAAAGTCAGAGAGTCGTAAAGAATTTAGAGGTATGGTTTCACGTGGGCCTCCAGAAACACACAGTCTCAATTTCTGTCTCTCCCACGCAAATAACAGCTTTATTGAGATAGAATTTGCATACAGTAAAATTCACCTTGTATGAGAACACAATTAAGTGGTTTTTAGAATATTCACAGAGTTGCACAACTATCACTGCTGTCTAATTTTAGAACATTTTCATCACCCCCCCGAAGAGATCCCATATCCATTAGAGTCACTCCTTCTCGTCCCTGGCAACCACAAATTTATTTCCTGTCTCTGTGAATCTGCCTATTTTGAACATTTCGTGTAAATGGAATCATACAATATGTGGCCTTTTGTGACTGGCTTCTTTCGCTTAGCATAATGTTTTCAAGGTTCATCCACATTTTAGCAGGTACCAGTATTTCATTCCTTTTATGGATGAATAATATTCTGTTGTATGAATATACCACGTTTTACTTACCCATGCATCAGTTGAGTTGATGGACATTTGGGTTGTTTCCACTTTTTGGCTATTGGGAATTCTGCTACTATGAACATTCATGTACAAGCTTTTGTGGGGACATATTTTCAATTCTCTCGGGCATAGACCTAGGAGTAGAATTGCTAGGTCTTATGGTAACTCTGTGTTTAACATTTGGAGGAACTGCCAGATGGTTCTCCAAAGTGGCTGCACCATGTTACAATCCCACCTCCAAAAACTCTTTTATGGTTTATGTTGGCTGAAAGGAGTTTGCGGATGTTGACAATTTATTTGAGCTTCAAACCCAGTTTGATCCGAAGTCTCAGAGAAACACTCAGTTTGAATTATGGGATTGGATTTAGCATTGCAAAAAAGGGCCTTCTAAAGCCTATGATGTTGCACCCTAAATATCCTAAATATAGTACAGTCTTGCATTTGAGTTCCTAAGTAAGAGCTGTGATCTAGCACAGGAAGAACAGTTTAGTGCCTGTCTTGCTCTGCGTTCTCTTAGAAGGAGATTCCGAGACAAACATTTGAGCACAAGTAGTTTCCTTGGGATGTGACCCCTAGAAACTCTGGGCAAGAAGTGAAGGGAGGGAGACAGAGCAGGGAAGGAAGCCATTAAACGGTGTGTTTTCAAGCAGGTTACTTACCACCATAGGCAACTGGGGAACTGTGGGGTCCGGTGTAGAACAAGCCTTGGAGTTATTCCAATTTAGAGACAAGGAAGCTGGGGTATTTATCCACCAATTCCTGGCTTGTCTATTGGTTGAGAGTTGCTTCTGGGGGCATACACTCCCTAGGACTTCCGGTTTTCCTTGCACACTGGCCTAGCCTACACCTGTAGCTACAGGTAGAAAGTTGCAATATTCACCCTAAGCAGCCTTCAGCATATGGAGGTGAGTGCCGAGGGGCTGTGGCATGAGGGAGGGATCCAACAGCTTCAGCTACAGGACCAACCCAAAGTGGCACTCAAGTATGACCCACCAGTGGCCCTCTCCACTGACATGAAAAAAGGTTTGGTCAAAATGTCACGTAAGGCTGTCTGTGTTGGCTTAAAGGAATCAAAAGTAGGACAAACAAAATCTTTCCCTAAACCTCTCCCTGAGGTAGAAAGCACAAAGCTTCCAGAACATGAGGAAGAGCTGAGATATATATATATATATATATATATATATATATTTTTTTTTTTTTTTTTAAATTTTGAAGTTAGAGTCGTTTCTTTACGAAAGAAAAGAATGGGGCAATTGAAAGGCACTTGCTGAAGTAATCAGAGCTGCAAGGCAGGAATAGAAATGGAAATCAGAATCTGCCTTGAGACAACTGAGAAGGATAATCACAGGCTAGGAATTGTGCCAGTTCCCCACAGATCAAAACCGCTGCTTCCACAGAGCCCTGAGCACGTGTTTATCTTTAGGCCCAGGGAAGAAAGGCCTGTGGCGCAGCAGCTTCCAAACTCAGTCACTTGGGGGGCATGGGATAAAAATAGTGACCTGAGGTCTCACCCCAGAATCTCCAAGGGTGGGGCCTAGGAAGCTGCACTTTAACAAGGACCCCAAGTGACTATGAATCAGATTTGGGGACCTCTGAGAGGAGACAGTAATACTGCAGATAAAGTTCCAGACCTTTTTGGAAAAAGACAGGAAAATAGGCCACCTCTGGGTTTCTTTCTTGGCCTTCCCTGCCGCTGCGGTCCTGCTTAGATTTCACCTGCTTGTGCTTTGTGGCTAGCACAGGCTTGTTCGTCCCTCCCCTGGCTGACCTATCCAGCAGGAATGTCTGCTGGAGTTGGGTTTTCATTCCTGGAAACCGTGGGAATCTCAGACCCGTGTGGTCCTCTCTGGAAGGCAACACCTCAAACAAGCAAGCAATCACACAGACAGACAGGCTCTCGGCCGTTGGAAGGGATACGAGAGGGGTTGCTGTAAATTGGGTCTCCTTAAAAACATGAAAGGTCATTAACTCTTTCCCATCAGACTTTTCTTAGTCAATGTTATGGCTTGAATTGTGTCTTCCCCAAATTCGTATGTTGAAGTCCTAACCCCAGGCCCTGAGAATGTGACCTTATTTGGAGATAGGGTCTTGACAGAGGTGATCCAGTTAAAATGAGGTCTTTAGGGTGTTCTCTGATCCAATATGACTGGTGTCCTTGTAAAAAGGGGAACTTTGGAGACAGACATGCATGCAGGGAGAATGCCCTGTGAATATGAAGACGGCCGTGTACGAGCCAAGGAGGGAGGTCTGGGACAGACCCTTCCCTGCTAGCCCTCAGAAGGAATCAGCCCTGCCGACACCTTGATTTCAGACTTCTAGCCTGCAGAAGGTGACACGATGAATTTCTACAGTTTCAGCTACTCAGTTGGTGGTGCCTTGTTACAGCAGCCCTAGCAAACCAATACAGTTAATTGTCCTCTCCAGTAGGTCTACCTCTCAAAGTTCTCAGCCTGTTTTTCTCTTCCGTTTGTACAGCCTTTGCTGCATTCCAGACCTCCACCACATCCCCAGCCTGCTGCAGGAGCTCCTAATTTGTCTTTCTGCTCTCACTTTGATCCCTTTGGCATTTTTTCTCTGCCCAGCCGCCAGCATCATGTTTTGTAAACACACATCTGATTGTGTCGCTCCTCTGCTTGAAACTCTTCTGTGGCTCCTGCCTCTTTGAGGATAAAGACTTGAACCTTCGGTCACAAGTACCCTGGGTGAGATGAAAGAGAAAGCGTGGTTGGAAAGGACGGTGGGAGAGATTAGGGGCAACCGTGGGGCTGAAGAGAAGGTTGCCGTGGGGACCTTTTTTCAGGTTTCCCTAGGTCCTGCTGGCTTAAGGGTGGCGTGAGAACCTCGTGGGGAGAGCAGGCTGCTCGCCCAAAGCTATTTCCAGCATGTGAGCTCCACACCCAGGGGGCCCCTTTGCTCGTTGGGCTCCAGTGTTCACCATGGCATATGTTGTGTTGGGGTCCCCCCAACTTCCAAACTGTGGCCTCCTGTATTGGGAAATTAGAATGTGTTCCCGAGGTGCTCCTGCAGGCAGGCCCCTAACTCAGAGAGCCCCCAGGGTTGTCCCAGGGCTGGCCTTGCTCGAGGAATCCCTCCTCTGAATCTCTCCGCGTCCCAGCTCCCTGCATTTCCGGGCCCTGCAGCACATTGTCAGGCTGTTTGGGTTTGGATGGCGAAGTAGTCAAATATGTTTTCAAGGGAGAGGAAGGAGGAAAAAAAAATCCCGCTCCCACCCCACCAGAGCCTTCTTGGGAAACATCCATCCCTACGCATGGCTCCGTCTCCAGATTGGAGCTGGCGCTGAGAAGCAGCCCGGATGACACTGGTGAGAAACCCCCGGTTCTCGGGCTCCGTCTGAGGCAGTTCCTCCAGCAAACATCCCGTTGGCATCGCGGAATATCTGTCTGCTTCTCTGGACGTCTTCAGTGCTTTCTCTCTCCCTCTCCCCCAGTAACAAGGCTTGATTCAGGTACCTTTGAATTAGTAACTCCTCAAGCACAACATAAATAAGATAAAATAGCAAGGAAAGTGTAAATGAGAAAATGGGCACATTTACCATATTACCATGCTCACTGTGGTATAACAGAAATGTGATGGGATAATTTATTGAGATGACTTTGTGTTTTGTTGGCGCTGCTACAGTAGCATCAGGAAGATCGAGTACAATCTGTTTTGGTTTTTGGTGTCTTTCTTTCTGCCCGCCCTCTTTCCAAGTATGTGTCTTCTTGCCTCCAGTGGGGGTAGAAAACTGGACTCTATATCTCAGGTGAGCCTACGACGAAGGAACAATGACCTTCCTCGCCCTTGCTCCCAGGCTCCATTAGCTTTTTGCTACAGGCTCACAGCGATCTCATGTCTGTGTTTCAGTTTCTCCATCTGTAAAATGGACACACTCAGAGTACCTACTCTCACGGGGCTGTTGTAAAGATAAAGTGAGTTACTATAGGTAAAGCCCTTAAAACGGTGTCTGCCACATAGGAAGTGCTTGATAACTGCTGAGTATTTCTATTAATTATTGCTATCACAAATGTATAAAGTTGGAGGGGAGAGAAATGTTAAGGATGTGTATCAGTCAGAGTTCTCCAGAGGAATAGAATCAGTAGGAGATATATATACTGTGTGTGTGTGTGTGTGTGTGTGTGTGTGTATGAAGAACTTTATTTCAAGGAATTGACTCACGCAATTGTGGGGCCTGGCAAGTCTGAAATCCGTAGGGCAGACTGGAAGGCTGGAAACTCTTGGGGAGGAGCTGATTCTTCAGTCTTGAGGCAGAAGTTCTTTTTCTTCAGGGAAACCTCAGTTTTGCTCTTAACGCCTTTCAATGGATTAGATGAGGCCCACACACCTTGTGTAGGATAATCTCCTTTATTTAAATGCAACTGATTGCAGATGCTAACCACCTCTAAAAAACACCTAGATTAGCGTTTGTTTGGCCAACTGGGTACTGTAGCCTGGCCATGTTTACACATTAAGCTGGCATCCCTGATCTGGTTACCTTGTCTGCACGCACACAGACCTTCAGGGCACCACCCCACCTCTCCTCTCCCCCTTCCAAGGCTGCCTCTCCTCTTAAGGTCACTGTGTCCCCTCCAGTCCTGACCCCTGACATGGCTATTCTTGTCCTTATTTCTCCTGTGTCTTTTGGGTTCTTGGGGGGGGGTGTGTTACAACCTTACCAGGTTCGTTGCCCACTGCTCAAGAGGAAGCCAATACACTGAGACAGTAGGGGTTACAGCAGAGAAAGAGTTTAATATCGCAGGCAGGATGCGAGGAGACAGGAGGAATTTCTCCAATCCATCTCCTCAAGAATTTGGGGGCTAAGGTTTTAAAAGGTGGTTTGGCAAACAAAGGGCTAGGGAATTGGGTCTGCTGGTTGGTGGGGGGTGAACTCATAGGGATGAGATGCAGAAATTATCTTCTCATTTGGGACGTTTCCTGGGTAGGGGGTTTCAGGGCTGCTGGATCCGTTCCCACGCCTGTCCACAGGTCTGGTTGGCATCAGTATGTTAGCCCGGAATGCATAGTCTGAAAATCACCACAAATACCAGTCTTAAGATTTACAACAGCAATGTTGTCTCTGGAAGTACTGGGGGGAGTCACAAATCTTGCACCTGTTAGGGAGGATAGTGCCATTAGGCAGTGACCAGTTACAGTAGCAAGGGAGTTAGGGAACAATGGCTGGTTAGCTTCTGGCTATATCTATACTTTTATAAAAATTGGACTTCAATTACTATTTATACCTTGTGGCTCTACATTATTTTAATATGGACAATTTCAGTGGTACAGGGGAGGAAGACCAAAGAGGGGGTCTGGACTCACGAAGGCAGCTTGCTTCTCCTCACTTCATGGTTGACCCTGGCTGTTAAAGGAAAAGAAAGATCAGACATCACCCCCTGCCAGGGTGACCCTTGTGCCAAGACTACAGGAACTCATGAAGCAGAAGTGAGTCTGTGTCCTTCCCGTCTTGAATGGCATCAACAGCCTCCCTTTCCTAGTCCCTGCTCCATCCGCTTTTTTGCATTGATCACAGTAGAAGGGGGAGGGGCTGCCCTATCCCCATTGCTGGTGACTGTCCTCCAGCCAGGAGTTTTGGTTGGAAGATGAGGCGGAGGCGCACATGCATTTCTTAGTCGGTTGTTGTGTGTCTCCCACCCACACCCCCCATGGGCTTCTACAGCAAGCTCCTTATTTCCCATGGCTTTGTCACTGTCTTCCCTGGTTGTCAAATTTTTATTTTAAAAGAGTGTTGGCTGTGAAATATTTACAGATGAAATTATATCCTGTCTGGGATTTGCTTCAAAATAATGTGGGAGGGGGAAGTGGGTGGGTTGTAGTTGAAACTAGACCAGGCCGTAAGTTGATAATTGTCAAAGCTGGGTGGGGGGTACATAGGGCCTCATTATAGTATTCTGCGTACTATTGAATAGGTTTAAAATTTCCATAGTGAAAAATTTACAGATAAAAAGAGAAAAGGCTGTGTTCCAATAAAACTTTATTTATGAACACTGAAATTTGAATTTCATACACTTTTCACATGTCATGTCATGAAATAGTCTTCTTTTGATTTAAATAGGGGAATTAAAAAAATGTAAAAAGCATTCTTAACTTTTGGGAGTTATAAAAACAAAGGGCAGTCTGGATTTGTGCTGCCAATCCCTGTTACAGACAATAGTTTAACAAACTGAAGGTGGCCAACAAGTTAATTTAGCCTTCCAGGGTTGATTTGTTTCCTTGAGCAACCTGGGAAATAAAACCTCTCCTGTCATCTCTGTGCATGTTAAAAAAACAAAACAAAAACCCAAGCCAACTACAGCATATGTTGATTGAAAAAAATCAAATAATTAAGATGTGACAAAAATACAAGAGTGAAAGTTCCCTTCCTCATTGCCCATCCCCTTTTCCCACTACCCAGAGGTAACAGCCAGGGTCCCAGGTCTCCAGGAACCCGAAGACACACTTCTCCACCCTCTTCTTCTTCCCCGGAAGGCCAGACATCCATCAGTGCTGCTTCAAAGACCAAGAAAGAAAAAAAAGATAATCTGACCTTTTCCCCAAACATAAAGACTTACATACACTTTACATTTTGAGGATCAGCTCACCCACTGGCAGGTGGTGAGCTCTTGGTCCCATCTGATAAACCAAGCAAGAAGGGATGCTTCTGCGTCTGAGCTCACATGCGCCAATGTTGCTGTGAACATACGTGGCTCATGACACCTGTGAGTGGAATCCCAGTAGGGAGCCCAGAACTTGGGCAAAGCTTTCTTCCTGCCTCGGCTTCCCCAGTCTCTCTGGCCCCACCTGGATCCTCAGCCGTGGGCAGCTAAGTTATCCGGTTGAGCTGTGGGTCTGGTGTTTCTGGTTTTTTGTTAATTTTTTTCTCCTTCTCTTTACTTTTCCTTTTGATTTTCTGAGAGTGGACACTAATTTGACTCTCAGCTTCCTTCCTATTTTTTCCTTAGGGAATCAAACCAGGCTATTTTTGTTCACAAGATGGTAAAATACATTGAAAGCAGTGAGGGAAAATAGCACGAGAAAGAACGCGCCCACTCTTTCCGCTGGGATCTCTGCCGCCTGTTCCTGAGTTTTCCATGGAAAGCCCTTAGATGCTTAGAACGAAGGCTAAGTGGGGTGTGTGTGTGTGTGTGTGTGTGCGCGCACGTGCGTGCACGCTCTATTTTTATTTTAGAGCCAGAAGGGAGGGGCCCCAGGATTAGCTGGTCTGAACTGCTCACTTCGTAGATGGGGAAACTGAGGCTTATGGAGGTGCCAGGCGGGAAAGGGGTAAGGGGATGCTTCAGGCTGTATGACGGCCGAGAGGGGAGGTGGGGACCGGGCCAAGGTGGTCCTTAAATGCCCAGCTGAGACTTGGCCCCTTCTTGGGGGCGGCAAAAGGTTTAGGAAGGTTTGGGCAGGGCAGTGTTGGTTCAGCTGTGATCAGAGGATCGTTCTGTGGACGGAGGCCTGTGGGGTGTGAGGCTGAGGCTGGGAGGGGGGACGTGAGGAAGGATGGACCACAGATGTCCATGTTTGGTGGTGGGTTGGAGGATTGGGAGGAGCCATTGGCTTGGGGAGAGGCAGAGTCCAGGCCGGGGGTTTCGTCCAAATGGGGCGTTGCGCACATTCGAGGGTTGGCGCAGAGGAATCTGTGTAGGGCGGCAGACTGCAGATAGGAGAGCGTTGCCTTGACAAAGCAAGGCCTTGGAGGTGGGGACCCAGGGCCAGGGTAGGGAGGAGGGAGGACCTCAGTGGCAGCTGTTGGCTTTGATGGCTGGGGGACCCAGCCTGAGTGTTTGGGCCCAGCCACGAAGACTGACTTGTGACACCCATGCTCACAGTTGAGATTCCGTGTCACGGTCCCCTAGAGGCATCGGCCACTAAGAGGACACGCCAGGTGGACGCGGTACATCTGGGCATGGGTACAGACGCAAGGGTGCCCAGTGTCCCCACCCCACCACCCCCTCCTGACTCTTGGCAGGAAGTAGATCCAGGTGGTGCTGGCTGCTGTTTAATGACAGTTGGTGTGAGGAAGTAGAAAACTTAATGACCACAATGAAAAATTGCCCACTGGATGTCTGGACACCCCCTCTCTGTGTCCCTGCATTTATTCTGACTTCTTGGGCCAGGTTCCTTATGTGATATCAAGCACCACTCTTGCCATATTTACTTCAGACCCTTTCCAATTTCTGGCAATTAGTTTCTTGGCCATTAAGCTGGACTGAACCAGGAATACTTTAATATGCTTATTTATTTCTCGTTGGTTACATAAGCTCCTTGGTGAGTAAGGTCTATGGTCCTCCGAAGTGTCAGTGCGGAAGCTTAAATTGACTCATCAATTTTTCTGTCCATCTTCTTGAAGGTCAGCCTTGAAGCAAATTGCATCTTTGTCACTATGAGCTCACGGCCCTTCCAACATTCGCCTCATTTTTGAGGATGAGGACCTTAGAATCACAGAGTTACGGTGTTTGAGTCAATCTGCGAGAGGAGGTGGGGGCAGTGGAGGGGGAGTCTCTGCCTGGGCGGGGGCCCGGGCAAAGGTGTGGAGGTTCCCACGGCCTGGCCCCTTCGAGAGCTGGACCCTGTAGCCAAGGGGCTGAGACATGTGGAGGATGAGGGTGATGGTGCCGTCGCAGAAGGATTTTAAGCACAGAGATGGCATGGTCAGGCTTCATCCAAGGAGGATCACTGTGGCTGCATGGTGGAGGGTGCATGGAGGGAGGACAGGCAGGGAGGCAATGGTGCACTTGAGGGTGACCAGTTTCTAACCCCCCATGACAGCCCCCTAAGACCAGTTTCACAATTTCAGAGCCTGGTGCAAAGTGAAAATGTGGAGCATCTTGTTCAAAACTTCAGTACCATGGAGTATTACTCAGCCGTATAAAGGAATGAAGTATTGATGCATGCTTATTGTACCTCATGCTACAATGAACCTCAAAAGCATTATGCTGAGTGAAAAAAGCCAGACACAACATTTCATGTGTTGTATGATTCCCTTTATGTAAAATATCCAGAATAGGTAAATCCATAGAGACAGAAAGCAGATTAGTGGTTGTTGAGGGATAAGGGCAGAAGGGTGCAGTTGCTTCATGGGTACAGGGTTTCCTTGTGGGGGGATGAAAAGGTTTTGGAACTTGATAGGGGTAGTGGTTATATAACACTGTGAATGTACTAAATGCTACTGCGTCATACACTTTAAAATGGTTAATTTATATTACGTGACTTTTTCCTCAATAAAAAATATATTGTATGTTAAAAAATTATTGGGAATTTCAAGATGGTGATGGCAGGGCACTAAACCAAGTGTGGCCCTTCTACTCGCTGGCCCCATGGGACCGCACAGGTTGCACACCCAGGAAGCCAGCCCTGGAACCAGCAAGGTTTCTGAGAAACTCAGATCAGTGCTGTCTGGGGCACAGAGGTGGAGGTTCTTGCAGGCTTGGAGATGTGTTTCTGGCGGATGCTGGCGGCCAACCTGAGCTGGAAGCTGGTGGCTCTGCCGCCCATGATATCTCAGAGCCCCAGGGAGCCTGAGGCTGCAGGGCTTTTCAACACCAACCCGACAATACCCCTGTTTCCCTTGGCTGCCCAGATGGGAGGTAGGAGCCTACCCAAGGTCATGGGCACCTCAGCTGGAGTCCCTGGGCTCCCACCTGGAGACCCACCCCCTCAGCGTTTCCTTTTGCACCCCCATCATGGCATGGTGTGTGGCCCCTTCTGGTCCAGCCATCTTCTAGCTGTCCTGTGTCATACTCACTCTGCCTCTGCACATTGCTTCTGCTGTGTTCCCTGCATGCTGTGCCCTCTAGCCTCCCTTCCAGCCCTAGCTCAAGGTCATAGCCCGTGGTTCTCCAACTTTGTTATGTATTCATTTCCTGGACCTGGTCAGAAACACACAGGTGAATGTGTTGAGGTAGGTCTTGGCATCTCTGGTTTTAACAAGCTCCTTAAGTGATTCTGATGCCACTGAATTTTGAGAGTCAGTGCAAAAGGGCCCCTGTCATCCTGGAGCCTGCAGTCCAGCAGAGCCACAGTAGGAATTCAACAGTTTATTACTCCAATTGCTCCAAGCTGCAGTGATGCTAACACTGACACCTTCCAGGCTCACCTGGGTGAGAGTGACTTCTTGACTTCCAGATCGTAATTCATTGCCAGCTCCATCAGAAGGGTCACCCCTTGGAGGCTGCTTCTACTTACTGTTCAGACCACCAGAGGACCCCCACACCCCACAATTCCTCACCAACACCCCGTATAAAACTTGGGGGCCAGGGGCAGTCAGCTTAAGACTTATCGCAGGGAAGTCTTAAACCTTGAGCCGGTCTGGTCCCACACAGTCCTTGTTGCTATTGCCCCCGGGGTGACTCTTGCAGGGATCACCAGGCATGTTGTTCCTGGAACTGCTTTTGCCACTGCTGCTGGGGTTTGCTTTGGTTGCCCTGAGAGCAGGCCACCACTGTGGGGGTTCATGAAGCCAGAGTGCAAACCCCAGATTTACCCTAACCTGCTGCATGTTATCGAGCATGTCTTTGGGCTTGTCTGGGACTCAGTTTCCTTATTTTGCAAGGAGCAATAACACAATCGATTGAGAAAGAACAAGGTGGAGAAGGAGAGATGGGAACTTCTACTGGGTTCTCTGTGCCAGGCAAGTTGCCAGCAGTTTGTTATCTGTGTTGATTTTCACATCAGCCTGGTGAAAGTAGTAAACTCCTCCATTTGCAGCTCATTGAGACTCAGAGAGGTTAATTAACTAGGCTGAGTTTGCACAGCTAGGACTGCCGGCTGGGGGTTGAATTCTGGTTTTCTGATTCAGAGTGCTTGACTCTGTGTCGGTTTTCTATTGCTGCTGTAACAAATAATCACAAACTTAGTGGCTTATAAAACCACACATTTATTTAATTTATCTTGCAGTTCTGAAGGTCTCACTGGGCTAAGATCAAAGTGTTGGCAGTGAAACCACCTTTACAAATTAATAAAGGGGTGCAAGGCGAGAACTGTGGTAAGTGCCTAAACTTTGCAAAGGCACAGGCATAGCTAAAAATAATGATAATAACCAGCCACTGTCCCCTAGTTTGCTTTTGTATAATTGCTACTCAGGAGTCACAGAGCTGACGGTCATAAAGATTCTCAACTTTCCCCCTCAACAACATCACCCTTGTGAAACCTAAGGCTAGTTTTTGAGATATCTTCCAGGCCTTGCATTGTGGTGGAATGGCTGACCCACCCAGACCAGTGGCCCATACTGAGGAACTGACTCAACTGGTCTTGTGACCCCCCCCACCAAGAACCAACTCAGCAAAGAAGACAATTTCTACACCCCTATGGTTCTTCCCCAAACCCAGCCAATTAGCAGACCCAATTGCCTAGGCTTTTGCCCAGCCAAACTCCCATCTCCTCGCATGGCGCCTGTGATGTTAAACTCTTTCTCTGCTGTAACCCCTGCTGTCCCAGTGTATTGGCTTCCTCTTGAGCAGCAGGCAATGAACCTGGTTGGGCTGTAACAGCAGGGTCTATTCTTTTCTTGAGGCTCTAGGGGAGAATCCATTTCCTTGCCTTTTCCAGCTTCTAGAAGCCACCTGCATTCCTTGGCTTGTGGCCAAGTCCTTCTCATGCTGCACCTCTCTGGTTCTTTGACTACAAGTAGGAAAGGGGTCTCTGCTTATGAGAACTCATATGATTAGACTGGATCATCCATATAATCCAGGATAATCTCCCTGTCTCATAGTCCTTAACCTTAATCACTCCTACAAAATCCCTTTTGCCAGGTAAGGGAACATATTCAAAGGTTCTGGGGATTAGGACATGGACATCATTTTTTGTGTGTGTGTGTGTGTGTGTGTGTGTGTCGGGGGTGGGGGGCAGGGCATTATTCTGCCTACTACACCCTTCTGGAATGATTAATTATTGACCCAATAGATAAAGAGCAAAATTCTTCAAAAAGGCTTAGTTTCTTGACAGTATTCAGAAGTTTTTTCACATTTCAGATAAGCTATGCTTCTGCTGTTGTGTGTGTATGTGTGTGTGTGTGTATTTATGAAGATCTGTTGATTTATAGTAGTAGCTTGGACATTTTGGATGAATGTCATGAATTCTGTGCCAAAATTATGTGTCATTAACCACTCTCCTTGCATGTCATCTAGTCTGCAAAGAGAGAGATTGGTAAGTGTTATAAAGGACCACAAGGGCAGGCTTTAATCAAAATTATTTAGTCCAACCCTGTACATCACAGAATTTGAGAAGTTCATGAAAACTTCTCTTCTAAGCACCGCAGTGATCTTTCAGCCCGACTGAAATACTTTGAGTGAAGGGAGCCTACTACTTATCATAGCAGTTTACTCCAAGGTCGAATATTTTAATGCTTAGAACTTGCAGTTGAAACATGCCTCCCTTTGGTTTATACCCACAGGTCCTGGTTCTGTCCTCTGGGGCACACTGGTTACCTTTCTACAGGCAGGTGAAGATAGAGATCTTCTCTCTGTATGTTTCTTCTTCTTCAAGCTAAATGTCCCCTATTATCCTCCAGGCTGTTTCACAGCCCATTCATCTTCCTTGGGCACAGTGAATTATTCACAACCCTGTTAAACCTTGGAGACCAGGTCTCTGCTCTCTCCCCCATTCTAACGCCTCCTCCCCTCCCCCATTCTAACGCCTCCTCCCCTCCCCTCCACCTGGCCCCCTTCTCAAGGAGCTAGGCCATCTCACACAGAAGTCCTTCTTCTAACTCTTCACTCCCATGGTGGGGCTTGTTGATCTCCTAGGAAAATAAAGTCGGGCCCTGGGGGCATCTGGAGTTCTGGGCACGGGTGGGGTCTGTTATGGGCTGAATTGTGTCCTCCCCCCACCAAATTCATATGTTGAAATCCTAATTCCCAGTACTCAGACTATGACTGTATTTAGAGACAGGGCTTTTAAAAAGGTGACTAAGGCAGACTGAGGTCATATGGGTAGACCTAATCCAATATGGCTGATGTCCTTACAAGAAGAGGAGATTAGGACACAGATGTGCACGTACCATGTGAGGACACAGGGAGAAGATGGCCACTTCCAGGCCAGTGAGAGAGAGCTCAGAATAAAACCAACCCTGCCAACTCTTTGGTCTTGGACTTCTAACTTCCAAAATGGTGACAATAAATTTCTGTTGTTGAAGCCACCCAGTCTGTGGCAGCCCTAGCAAACTAGTACTGGGTCCCAGTCATCAGAACTGCCCCAGCTGTCCTCTCCTCTTTTCTAGAGGAGTTACCTCCTACATGACCCACAAGCCCCACTAACCAAGGACAGAGAGGGTGACTTCCGGCCAAAGCAGGAAAAAGCAAAAGTATGATTAAGTTCCCAGTGGGCCACCCACTGGATAACTCAGGGTAAGGCTTTGGCAGCATCTTCTGCATCTCCAGAAAGTTGGGTCCTAATTTTAGTGTCTTGTTTATTGATTACCTCTGGACTGTGGGGGTTATTGTCCCTGGGTGCCCAAAGTGGCAGCTCTGACTCACCTTCTTGTTTCTAACGAAGGGTAATAGATTTATTAAGGTTACCAGGAGGGACGTTCTGGTTTACAACATGGACTTAGCCATACTCTAGGAAGGCTTCTAGATGTTCCAGTGGGGACATGATGGTTCCCAGACTTTACCCCCCATCAGCCCTGGACGGAGGCTTGAGGGTCTGAGTGGGGCTGACCTCCAGAATGCAGCCAGGAGGGGGCAGCAGGTGAGTTTTGGAGCACTGGCATCTTCAAGTTCCCACCCTTGCAGAGTGGCCACACAGCATCTCATGTGCCTTCATGGGATCATTTCTGGGAGGTGCAGGGTTTTGAAGCTCATTATTAGCTAGATGCCTGAGCTGTGTTAAAAGCAAGACGAAGTTCATCCCATTCTGTGGGTTCAGCCCAGATGGCATCTCAAGCCAGTAATTGATTCTAGAAGTTGAGAAAGGCCAGTGCAGAAAGCAAACACAGCCCTCTGATTGGCTGAGACAGGTCACTGGGAGCAAACCCGACAGAGGGGCAGGAGGCAGGGGTCTTCAAGGAGGGTCCCAGGACTGACTGACCCTCATCACTGACAGCAGCTTCCTTCTGTGTTCAGTGCCATGGGCCAAAACCAGTTGTCTTGGTTACGGAGCCCATTTTCTTACAGGAGCAAAGGGTAGATGTATTAATGTATGTTCATGTCAAATGTAGGAGACAGGAAAGAAAGTGAGTGATTCAAACAGCCAGGGGTAGGGACTCTTCGTCCAGCTGAGGCAGGGTGATTTACAGGAAGGAGGCAGAGTCAGGAACATGCAAGTAACTGAGAGTTTCCATCCATTTCCCCTCGCAGGCTGGACCACAGCTCTGAGCACACACTGGCCAGCAGCGACCACTGATGAGTTGGGTGCTGAGATTCTGGAATCTCTGGGCTGAGCTCCTG
Organism: Daubentonia madagascariensis; assembly: GCA_023783475.1. Taxonomy (NCBI): domain Eukaryota; kingdom Metazoa; phylum Chordata; class Mammalia; order Primates; family Daubentoniidae; genus Daubentonia; species Daubentonia madagascariensis. Next base: position 25,777,626 of record JAKFHU010002136.1, on the reverse strand, counting down.
TACCTGTTGAGGTTACCTGAACTGGTGATGTTGACCAGATGAATCTTGTGGCTCTGATGTTGTAATCCTTGGGGATCATTCTGTGGTGTAAGGTCTAAAACTAAGGCCCAATGTTATGTATTGCCTTGACATCTGGCAAAACTGGAAGGGCCTTGAACAGCCTATATGCAAGTTTCCCTCCCCACTGTGCTTCCACAGATAAGGTCCCCAATCAAACAGCCCTTCTTATCGAGGGGACCGTGTGCAGGTCCTTCTTACCCCTGAGTAGCTGATCTCAGTTTCCTGCCAGCCTATGGAATTACTCAAATAAGCCAATCACATCCTTCCGTAGGAAGCAGGGGTCACTCCAAAAGCCTGTCTCCCACAGACCCTGGTTTTTCCCTCTGTTCCTGAGTATAATCCCCTTGTGGCCCTGTGTGGTGCACAATGTCCTCCTTACGCAGGCTGTGAGTACATGTGATCAGTAAACTGTCTAGTGTATCTGCCCAGTTTTGGGTGGTTGTGCATTTGGCCATCCCCATAACCCTAGGCTGGGAATCCCTCCCTCAACAATGAGGTGAAGAGGAGGCAATTAAAACAGACTCTCTCCCCAGCCCTCCCTGACAGCTGTCATTTTAGGCTCTCTGGAGAGGGGAACTGCTGTTCTCAGTTTAGTTCAATTAAACCTTCTGAATTGCTCAGATCAAGTTCCCACTGGGCCGGGTAGGAGAGCACCACTCAGGGTCAGGCCTGGGTACCTTCATGCTCTTGCCTCTGAGGGCATTCTTTGTTCCCTCCTTTGACCCAGGGTACCAGATCCAGTGCCTCATGAGCCCTGCTAGCAAGTTATGAGTCCTTTCTTTCCTCCTTGGAGGCGCTGATAAAATAAGACCTCTGACAGCTGTCTTGGTTTGCCAACATTCCCGTGGTTTAGACACTTCCTTTCTAGATGAATGAATGAATCAGCAGGAGGGAGGAAATGACTCTGTAAAATAAGGGAATTTGGCTTAGTATTCCCTAGGGATGTGTATTAGTTAGGATAAAAGGCATAGCTGCTGTAACAAAAGACCCCCCAACAACATGGTTTAAATAACAAAGAAGTTGTTCTTCTCCCATACAACAGTCAGAGGTGATTATCTAGGTCAGCAGGTAGCTCTGCTCCACATGATTATTCGGGAGCCCAGGCTGGTGGTGACTTTGCCATATTGATGTGGCTTCCAAGGTCACCATGACCATTGCTATCCGCTAGTAGAAGGGGAAAAAATACGCAAATCCAGGGCCATCAGGACCATGCATTTCTTAACAAGTGAGACAGAGATGTCACATGTTGTGCGTCTACTCATACTCCAGCACTGGCGCTCAGGCACATGGCCTCAGGGAAGCGGGGAAATGCAGTTCTTGGCAGGATAGCCATGTCCCAATCACAGCTGCTGTGGAGTAGGGGAGATGGACTTGGGTGGACAGCTAGCAGTTTCCTCCACGAGGAGCAACTTGATGTAGAAGAAGGGACACAGGGTTGGGAGGCAGAGGATATTGGTTCAAGCCTTGGCTTCCCCTTTTGTGTTCTTGGACAAGCGCTTTTCCTCTCTGAGCTTCACTTTTTCCATCAGTGGAATCAAAACAGCAGCCCTGTATACCTCACTGAGTAGTTTCAAGGATGAAGAAGAGGTGACATGTGAACTCTGCACTGCTGTCACACATGAGACATGCTGATGTCCTTGTCTCCTTCTGGCTTCATCACTCTGTGTCCTGGGGCAGAACACACTGGCCTTGATACCCTGGTTACCTGTGAGGCCTATCTCCACAACACTGGCTGTTTACTGGGATCCAGAGAATCAGTGGGTTGGGGGGTAACCCCAAGTTGTTAGCAACTACTCATCTGCTACTGGCAGGGCACTCTGGGGGTGCTGGCCTTCACCTACACATACCAGTTGGACTTCTTTCCTTTTCTGGTGAGCAAATTGAAAGGATTCAGAAAGGAAGATTTGAACATATGTAGTGGAGGAAAAAAGGACCTAGACAGGCAAGCATTAGAGCTAGGGTTTCAACCTTGGGCCCACAGACCTTTGGAGAGATCTGTGTATGGACATTGGGGTTGCAAACTTCTTGAGTGCAATGCAGAGTTTTGTGAGTATGGTGCACATGGCTTAAAAAAATTTTTTTGAGAGGTGTCATGGCTTATGCCCATAATCACAGTACTTTGGGAGGCCTGGACAAGAGGGTCACTTGAGACTAGGAGTTCAAGACCAGCCTGGGCAACATAGAGAGATCCCATCTCTACAAAAAATTAAGGACTTAGCCAGCTGTGGTGGCACGTACCTGTAGTCCTAGCTACTAGGGAAGCTGAGGTGGGATGATTGCTAGAGCCCAGGAGTTTGAGGCTGCAGTGAGCTATGATTGTGCCACTGCACTCCAACCTGGGTGACAGAGGAAGACCTTGTCTCAAAAAAAAATTTTTTTTCCTTTAGGGGGGATGTTCCGTGAAGTTACCAGAATCTCTAAGGGGTCCTTGACTCAGGAAGGCTAAGAGGCCTGTAAGTGGATAGATAATCTCAATCAACACCCTATAAAAAGGACAATGACCAACTGGTATGTGTTTAGAGAAGACAATCCAGAGGCTGAGGGGACAGGGAGCACATTTCCTGAGAAGGACATATAGAGAGAAATTGGGCTGTTCAGCTGGAGGTGAAATGGGACATAGGGGTAGGACAAAAATTTGGTCATCGGATTTCTGTAGGGTAGGGTGGCAGGACTACCGGTGCTCTACCCATATCCCCCCTACATTAGAGGTTCCTGAACATGCTGATGGTTTCCTATGGCAAGATCCTGCAACTCTGGCTGAGGGCTTTCTCTGGCTGCAGAAGCTCGCTGATGCATGGGGCAGATTGAAATTCTGGGGGAGTTTATACCCATGGGAACAGCCCTCAACCCATGATGGTTGGAAATTGGTGGGTAAAATCCTAGCTTCCTCACCCCTTGCGTGGGATAACTCTAGGGATGTGGTCTGTATCAGCATTGAACAATAGAAATACAATGTGAGCCATAAATGTGAGCCACATTTTTCCTTTTAAAGGAAAAAGAAAACAGGTGAAATTAATTTTAACATATTTTAACCCAGTATATCTAAAATATACTGGAGATATATATTGTCATTTCAATACATAATCAATATAAAAATCATCAGTGAGATATCTTACACTATATATTCTTTTAAAAACAAGTCTTCAAAATCCAGTGTGTATTCTGCACTTACGCTACGTCTCAGCCTGGACTAGCTATATTTCAAGTACTCAACACCCCCACATGGCTAGCGGCTGGCGCATTGGCCAGCACAGTTCTGTATCGTCTCCCGGGGGTTTCCCAGAGGGATTAAGCTACAATTGCCCACAGTGGTGACCTTCTCATTAACACACCCCATGCTGGCTTCCTTTGCTACCCTGTCTTAGTTCCTTTCTTCTTCTTAACAAAATCAGTGTCTGCTTTTGGGGAATACTTCCTAAGACAGGCGGTCATGAGACTGAGGGTGCTCCTGAGGGTAGCACTAGGAACTATGGTGAAAGTACCAGGTGAGTTTGTTGAGGCAGCACCAGAACCATTCATTCATCCATCCATCCATTTGCTCATTCATTTAAAATGTGTTGAGCTCTTGCTGTGTGCCATGTACTGTGTTGGGTGCTGTCCACAAGGGGAATGGGTACAAAGTTTCCCATCACAAGGGTTGTCCAGGCAGATGCAGAATGACTACTTGGTGGGTTAGCTCCACAAGGACTTCATGAATTAGACTAAGATTTCAATCAAACGCCATTTGGCATCCTTTCCAGCCTGTCGACACTGCCTTCCACGATTCATCTGTGTTTTGGTGAAGCATCTCACGTTGCTAATTGCCTGTATCCCATGGCACGCTGCTCCCTTAAAGTTGCAAATCAAGGTTTTTCTGACATTTCTTCACTAGCAGTGACTTGTGATTAAGTTGTTGTTCCTAAAAAAGGTCCATCCCTCATCATCTTTGCAATTTCCCCTTGATTTTCTTGTTTGGCAAATTGCAGTTCTCCAGATAAAGACTGGTTTGGAGTCTACTCACTTTCCCCTTCATTACTCAGCCAGAAAACACACCTAAGACTCCTGCATCTGGTTCAATGCCTTTATTTTAGAGATTAGGAAACTCAGGGGTAGAAAGGGGAAACCACTTGCCCAAAGTCATGTGGTAAAACAATGGCACTGCTGAGATGGAAAGGAAGGGCCTGGGGTCTCTGTTCATCCATCTCTATCCCCATCTCTTGGCCTCAGCCTGTCCTAGCCCCTGGCCGGTGGGACTGGCCCCCCCACCCACCCCGGCCAATGCTGCTGTATACGTACATCACTGGCTGGGCCTTGGAACCTGCCCCAGAAAGGAACTATTTCTTCTCATGATGGGAGAGAATTTTTTGGTCCCAAATTGCCCTGAGGCTTTTGGAGGTGGCCAGATAGAAGTTAGGACAAGTCAGAATTCTTCCTTTGATTGATGTGGAACTCTAAATGGGCCTCCTGGCCTCTCTGTGCATCAATTCACACTTCTTCAAAGTGAGAATGGTGACCATAATAACTGTGTTACATCAGTTTGCTCCTGTGATAAAGGACAAATAAATCCTTGTCCCAGCCCACACAGCCTGGCCCCTGCTCAATGCAATGACCTCCTCCTCTTACTCCAAGCTGTCCCTTGGTCTCGGCACCCAAGCCTCTCTGGCTTTTTCTCAGTCCTTCAAACATGCTGTGCTTTTCCTGAGCACTGGGCCTTTGAATATATTGTTTCCTTTGGCAACAATGCTCTTCGCACCACCTTCTCTGTATCGATTCATCTACCTAGTGCTTGTACTTTTCAGATCTTAACTCAAGAGTGACGACCTCAGAGAAGTCTTCCTGGAGCCACCGGATGCGTCCAGGCTCGTCAGTATATCACCACACATCTCTCTTTGGAGCATCTATCTCAGTGTTTCGTTACACTCTTACTTGTGTGATCATCTGACTCTTGTCTGCCTCGTGCACAAGACAATAAGCTCCGTGAGGATAGGTGGGCCATTGTATTCCTGGCACTAAGCACAGGGCCCAGGAGATAGTAGCTGCACAACAAATGTTTTACTGAGGTTTAAATATTGAAAGTCTTTTTGAAATAGAATCGTTCACCTAATCCTTCTAGTCACCTAGTTAGAGAGGTACTATTATCACTATTAGTCGCCTAGTAAGAGAGGCATTATTCCTTTTGTTGCCTTGTATTTCTTGGCTCCCTTGGAGGTGGGCAGCCCTGAGTGATTAGTTCTGGCTAATAAAATGTAAGTGGGAGTCATGTGTACCACTTCTCAGATAGTTAGAAGTCCCCTCTAATGTCGTTCTTCCCTTGCCACGTGAACATGGAGGCCTTACATTCCAGGTGGTGCCGCTGCAAGACGGTGTAAACTCTGGCAGCCTGGGTGACTATGTAGAGCAGAGCCCCTCACAGGCTCACTTTGGATATTTATCATGAGCAAGTAATCAATGTTTGTGGTATAAAGGCATTGATTTTGAGCTTGTCTGTTATGTAGCATAGCTTAGTTTATCCCAATACGCTCCCATTCGCAGGTAAGAAAACTGAGTCCCAGAGAGGAGACGTGGCATGCTCGAAGTCACATGGAGTTGTGGTCAGAACTGAGATTCTGCTCCTGTTGGTCTCATGGGGTGGTGAGGACATAGGTGACAGTCCATTGAACACAGGCCCGTCTAACTGAAGGCTTATGAAAAGAAGTGAAGAGCATCGAGGCAGAAGAAATTCCTTGAGCAAAGACATGGAGATATCAGAGAACTTGGCATAGCAGGGACATTGATTATAAATGAGTATTTTTAACTTCTTCCCTGATTCTATGGAGAGGAATTCTGGCCTGCTTGGTAAGCCCCTGGGCATTACCTTACAGAATCCAGGTAATGCATGAAAGGGAGAGAATGCACTAAAGATGTCAGAAGATTGAGTTGATCTACCCAGTGAATAACTAATGTGGGAACATATAAAGGGGGTGAACAATAGAAAAGCCTCATCATCTGTAATTGAGAGTGGCTGAGGGAGAGAGAGTGGCTGAGGGAGAGAGAGTGGCTGAGGGAGAGAGGGAGTTTCGGGTAAATGCTGTTTATAGGATATTGAGCAGCAGCGATGGGAACGTTTCAAAGATGTTTGTTGCGGTATATATGGAATGGACTTCTCCCTTTGAAATTTCTTTGAGAGATTGAGTAAATATTTGGAGCATTTTAAATTACTTTTTGTTTGCTGGACTGTTTATTTCAATACAACATTGTGTTAGGGCTGGACCACATGGACCGCATCCACATTTGGGTTACGTGATGTTTGGCGTCAGTCTTGTGAGAAGTCAGTGTCAGGATCGTCGGGGTGATCAGGTGGGGAATGTCAGGTGGGGCTGTGGAGGAGGATGAGAGTCCTCAGAACAGTGCTGGATCTGTTTGTGTTCCCTACATGACCCAGTCCTGGTGCTTTGTTCACCTAGTGAATGTGCGGGGAGTAATAGTAATGATAATTGCCCACGTTTGTCACACACTATGTGACTGGCAGGATTCTAAGAGCTTTACCTATGTGATCTCAGTAACCCTCACGCCCACACAGTGAAGCAGGTGTTATCAGTCATCATCTCCATTTTACAGACAAAGGAGTTGAGGCACAGAGAGATTCAGTGATTTGCTGGAGTTAACGCCACTTGGAATTGGTGGAGCCTGTGTTTGAATCTGGGCTGTCTGACTCTTAATAATTATCATAAGGATCAAAGCCCTTGCTTTTAAGGAGACGAAGGACTTTGGAAATCTCTGCAAGACTTTTCTTATCCTTTTTTCTCTTCTCCCCCTTCCCCCTCTCTTTTGTGAGAGACCTACCATAGCATTATGTGAATTTATTGGATTTATGACATGGTTTACAGAGGCAACAGTTTTAGTTGAAGAAAATTGGTTTCCTTTTCAAAATGTCATGATTCTCATTTTCTCTCAGCGTCTTGGGCTTTTTCAAGCTCCCCCCAGCTCCTAAGTCATTCAGAAGCATGCGTCACAATTAGGATGCTAGAAACCCTCACAAACCAATTTGAGTTTTGTTATTTGTTCAAAAGGACACTTAAAATAAACCCAGGAGTTGATTGTGGAAGGAGAGGAAGGAGTGAGGCTACAGGGGATGGAAAAAGAAGCCAGTGTGCAGCAGCCGGGCATCCCCAGGGATGAGGGGCGCCGTTTATCCATCCAGAAGCCACCCACTTATCTGTTTATCTACCTTCTGAGGGTACAGACATCCTCATCCATCCATCCAACCATCCATCCAAATCCTTGTATATCCTCCTCCCCTCCCTCCCTTCCTTTCTTCATTGATTCAATAACTTATTCATTGGCTGATTGGTTGAGTCATTCTTTTAATAAACATCTATTGAGCGCACACTCTGTTCTGGGCAGAGTGCTAGAGGCAGAGTATACAAAAATGAGTAAGTCATAGTTCTTGCCTGCAAGGGGCCTCTAGTTTAGCAGAGAAGACAGAAGTGAAAGCTGACACATCACAGTAGGATCCTACAAGTGCTGTAAGAATGCTGGGAACCAAGAAACAAGGGAAACCCATGGAAGGAATGATTGTAAAATGTAAAATGGGGCTCCAGCTTAGGATTTTGGTTCTTTCTCTAGCACCTCAATGGAGTGATGCCCATACTATTTCCCAGGAATCAGCCTGGAATGATTGACTTATTATAATCTATTAAATGTCTTTTGTATGCCTAGACTTGTCCCAGAGAGTTTACAAACACCTATATCTAATACTACCAACAACTCTAAAGAAGTGAGGTTCATAGAAGTTAAATATTTTCCCCCAAGATCACATAGATAATGAGAAGCAAAACAGGAACAGAGAAAGTGGAGGGGGAGGATTGGAAATTGGCACAAGTTTTGCCCCCAATGTGGGTTAGCTTCTGAGGGAACTGACCTGCTTCAGGTGGGGACAAAGGAAGTTCAGTCAGATGGGATAAGCACAAGTGTCCAAAGTGTATCAGTCAGCTCCTGCTGCATAAAAAACCAACTCCAAATTCTCACTTACATAACTAAGGGTTATTAGATGTTGGGTGATCTAGGTTGGGCTTTAAACTATGGATCTGGCTGGGCTAAGCTCCTTAATGTGTATCTGCTCAGATCTGCTCCATGTGTGTTCATTCTGGGTCCCAGGCTGGAGGGGTGGTTGCTATCTGGGGTATGCTCTTCTCATGGTAGATCACCAGAGTGTAAGAGTATAAGCTCAACTATACAAGCACATTTCAAGTCTCTTCTTGCATTATGACTGCTAACATCCCATTGGACAAAGCAAGTCATGTAGCTAAGCCTGAAGTCAAGGGGTGGGAAAGCATACGCCACCCATCATGAAGTCAAAGTAAATCATATGACCAAGTCCAACATCAATGAGAGGTATACCCTTCCCAAGGAGGGGGAGGTAAAGAGTGAATATTCTTGAACTATCATCTAAAATATCTGCAAGAGGTAGCTGCAATTCTTAGTCAAAGTCCACACAAAGGCTGAGGGTGAGGTGGGGCAGAGAAAAAAGCTGGGATCCCCGCAGCAGGTGTCTGGCAGGAGTCCTGACAGGTGGCTGGCATCACAGAAATCAGGCCCCAGAAGTTAGGCCTAGGCCACTAGGTATATGAGTTCAGGGTTCAGCCCTGTTCCATAAAGTTCCAGGCACAGAAAGGGACTGCGTCTCCTTGCATAGCCAGATAGGGACTGAGGTAGAAAATGAAGAGTTGGCCTTTGCCCTGCTGGATGTGCCTAGGGCTCATACCTTGGGAGGGATCTAGCTCTCAGAGCTAGGGTCTGGGGCCAGGGCCAGACTGGAGCTGCCTGCCATTGCTGATGCTTTTGGCTGGGCCTGGCTTTAGGACTAGGGCAGGGCTTATAAAGAGGTAGGCCTCTAGACAGAAGCAGGCTGGATGGACAAGCCATGTGAATATGGAGGCCTTATGTTCCAGGTGGATCACTGGAGACACAGCTAGAGCCAGGAGTGGCGAAGACACTGGAGGAGAAGGCAGGGGCTGGATCCTGAAGGGCACAGAGTGCCAAACTCAGGAGTATGTACTTTCTCTGGTGGTCACCGGATGCCTGCTGAGGATCTGAAGCTGGGAAGAGATGTGATCAGAGGTGTGTTTGAGGACCTCGCTGCTCAAGGTGTGGTCCACAGATAGCAGCATCAGTATCACATGGTTGCTTGGTTAGAAATGCAGCATCTCAGGCCATACCACAGATGTACTGAATCAGAACTTGTATTTTAATGAAATCCTCAGGTGTTTCCTATGTACCTTTACCCCTTTTAGCAAAACTGAAAGGTGTAAGGGCATAGTCTTCCAGACTGCTAGGTCTGCCCAAGATTTCTGACCCTGACTGCAAGGAATAAGGGTCCAACTACAAAGTCAAGGGGGAGAGTCCCCTCAAGACCCTCCTCACTTCTGACACCAACTGAAAGTTTAGGAGCCTTCCCCGAACCACCCTAAGGTTCAATAATTCTCTAGAAAGACTTACAGAACTCACTTTAAATCATTATACTCATGGATATGGTTTATTACAGGGAAAGGACACATTAAAATCAGCCAAAGGAAGAGATGCATAGGACAGGGTCTGGGAGGGTTCCAAATGCAAAGCTCCCATTGTCCTCAGGACACATTACCTTCCCAGCATTGAGGTGTGACAATACTCATGGAATATTGCCAATCCAGGAAGTTCACCTGCCCTTTGGTGTCCAGAGTTTTTACTGGGGCTTTGTTATTTAGGCATGATTGGTTGGTTGCCCACAAGGATGAACCCCCTCCCTAGAGGGGCCTGTGGTAAGTCACTTTGTTAGCAGATACTATTGGGTGTGGTCAGAGGGGCCACCATGAATAACAAAGACACTCCTATCACTCAGGAAATTTCAACTATTTAAGGGGTACCTCCTAGAAGCCGGGAACAAAGACCAGACTTCTCTTTGGCAAAGGCCAAATTCTTTACTACACAACACTGAAGTGTGAAATGTGTTGCTTTCATCCTCAGACACCTCTTCCCCTTAGTAAGTTCAGAACAGTATGTCACATTAATATACTCTACATCTATGATTATTGAATTTCTCTGCCTCCAAAACAGGATTCCTATCCTTTTCCTTCTGCATGAACTCCATGCAGTCATCAGTCTGGTGAGGCCTCTGGACCTCTGCTCAGTATAAAGTCTTTAAATGTACAACAAATACATAAGATTCCAGAGGAAATTGATTATATTGAAATACAGTTATCTAAATGTTAAGGAAGATTTTTTATGTTGAAATGTGGGCTTCTTTATTAACACTTTAAATACCAAGCTAGCAGAAAGCTAAATAATTACTGTGATTTCAAAGTAGTGTTGAATATAAACATTTGAAAATATCTGATTTATGTAGGAACTATTAGGTAATATGAAAATATCCATGGATTTTATTGGTGAAAGTCTGAGATCCTGCTACTGCTACTGTGGTTTATTGCTGCATTCATAATGGAAGAAAATGCTAAATTTCAGTTAAAGCTTACTGCAAAAAAAAAGGAGGTAACTTTTTTCCTGCCCAAGTTCATAGATCACTGAATTCTATCCATAGACCTGCGCACCCCAGGTTAAGAAACCCTGCTTCAAAATCTGGCATGACATGTTCTTATTTTTCACTGGATACTGAATGAAAATTCAATTTATTTTGATAAAATTTTGAGAAGTTTGAGAGAGCTATTGAGATAATTGGAGGCACCCTAGAGTTGCACAAAACTTGAACTAGAACTTGGTACCCTGGTGTCTAGTGGATTTATGGATATGCACAGGTGGGGATATTGACGGCCTATAATCTCCTCATCTGAAGAATTTACATTATGTGACATGGTTCAAAGGTGGGCTTGGCTTTTCCAATTATCAAACATGGCATTTAAATTTATTCAACCCCAAAGCACTGGCCCAATGCCAGGTAAGGATGGAATAAAAAGAAATGAAAATTAAGAAAAGCTGAAAGAAAACCAACCGTGCATAGCCTTTGGGAGATCCATTTGCAGCCACCAAAAGTTGGTGAGTCCATCTGGATGAAGCCAACATTTTCACACTATTCAGGACAGAAAAAAATGGATGAGACCCAAGAGCGAGACTAATGCTTGAACAAAAAGCATTTCCAGCATGACCCACAAAGGTTTTGATTATGTTCATCATTTTTTGAATAATTGTTACTGGCACTGTAAAACCTTCCACTCACAGAAGGGTTTTCCTCTCTGTTCTTTTTTAAGGGATATGAAGGCAGACATTGCCTGTTGGGTGCGTGCCAAGGCTGTCAGAGCAGACTGTTCCCTGGGAAGGCAGGGGCTGGGAAACCTTTCATATTTCTCTGTAACTCCCAGGTGACAGACAGGCTCTTGGCACAGGTCTCCTTGGGGGGCCAGATCCCGTCGGGATGAAAGCCTGGTGGTGGGATTCAGGACCACTCTTATCCTGATTCATTCTAATTGTCAGAAGTTTGACAATGTGAGAATAAATGCTTCAAAGTCTGCCTGACGGCAGCAAACTAACATCTGAGTCAGAGGAACCTTCCTGAGAACCTGAGGAATAGGAGCTGGGAGCCCTCCGGGACATCAAGCAGATGCGCACTGCCCTGGTGTAGGGCTGAGCCCAGCCCACGGAGCCCCAGGAAGAGATATTATTGGTGTTGGATGGAGCACTAAAGCAGTGTGTTCCCCTTCGACAGCTGGGTTGTACCTTAACTACTTCATGTCCAAGATGGAACTCAGATTCCCTCCCTCTAAGCTAGTCCACTGCAAGGGAGTAGTGAAGCCAAAATCTTCCATGTGATCCTCCCCTCAATCTCATATCCATTCCATCAGCAAATCCTACTACTTCTGCCTCCTAATTGTCTTTGAAAGCTGCCCACTTCTCTCCAAGCCCACTGCCATCACCCCTGTCCCAGCCACCATCTTTCTCTAAGTGTGGACGACTGGACAATTGCAACGGGCTCCTCACCAATCCCCGTGTCTCACACTGGCCCATTTATCAGATTTTCCTGTGAACCTTTATAAGCAAAGGAGAGAAGATGCATTTGTTGAGTATCCATAATTCTTTCATTCATTCATTCGCTTGATAAATATTTCTTGGGTACAAGCTCTGTTTTAGGCCTGGCAAACTGGGACGTGTGGTTACCCTGTCACCAGTGGTATTGAGGATTAGCCTGGAACCATCTCAAAGTTCAGTGTCTCTGTTCTCAGTAAATGATGATCATTGGGTTTTTCGTTTTCTTTTTTTTTTTTTAGGACAGAAAAACCTATATCAAAGCTTGGCCAGACTCAGTGGCTTACACCTGTAATCCCAGTGCTTTGGGAGGCTAAGGTGGGAGGATCGCTTGAGGCCAGGAGCTCGAGCCAGCCTGGGCAACAGTGAGACCCCCCTCTGTACAAAAAATAAAAGAAAATTTTCTGGGTGTGGTGGCACGCACCTGTAGTAGTCCCAGCTACTTGGGAGGCTGAGGAGGGAGGATCGCTTGAGCCCAGGAGTTCAAGGCTGCAGTGAGCTGTGATTGCACCACTGCACTCCAGCCTGGGTGACAGAGCAAGGCCCTATCTCTAGGGGAAAAAAAAAAAAACTTAACCATTTTATTTCTTCATGTGTTAATGAAAAATTTCAAACAGAAAGAGGAGTTTGGAAAGTAAGAAAACCTAGAACCTGCCACTCAAAATGAACATATGAGAACATTTAATCATATTTGCTTCAAATCTTTCTTAAGATAAGTCAAATGCTACATGTACTGCTGAAGTCCCTTTGCATCCCATTCTACCAGGTAGCTATTCCCCTGCCCATGTTTTAACATCTAAAGTACGTATGAGTATATTTATGATCTCTCTTTCTCTTTGAATTTGTGAATTTAAAAAAATTCATGTAACTGATATGCTGTAAATGTTCTGAAACTTGTGTTTTAAAATTCAAACATTATCTTGTAGAAATTTTTACGTGCTGATAATAGGGATGAAGTCCATTCATTTTAACTGCTAGGTAGTATTCCAGCCTAGAAATGCATCACAGTTTTGCCTCTGTGTTTCCCTGTTGAGCGTTATTTAGGTTGTTGGTACTTTTTTTGGATGACAAAGCTGCCATAAATGTTTTTATACCTCTCTCCTTGAGCACACACATGGGATGTTTATATATCTTCAGTCTTTACCAGATACTGGACAAGTGGCTTTTCAAAGAGACTGTCTTGTGATGTGGTAGGAAAGTTTTAGAATTGGGAGCCAATTCTGGTACCAACTCACAATGTGACCTTGAGCTTCCCTTTCCTCAGCCTCAGTTTCCCCATCCTTAAGATGAAGGTCTGGACCAGCAAATTTCTATAATTCCTTCCTCCTGAGCTAGTTAAAGAAATGTTTTGTAGAAAGATTTTCCCTCCTGGGAAGAAAAGAATCCCAGGGGTGGGCTTGTTGTAAACCCCAGAGAAGGGTTTATTGCAGAAGGCAATTGACAATTTTTGAGCTCCTAGCGAGATTTAGGTATTGCTTTTTTTTCACATTTACTTGACTCAGGAAGAGTAAATGGCTTTCCCAAGCTAGGATGTATCAGAACTGAGACATGAACCCTGGTCTGAGATTCCAGAGCCTGAGTTCTATCCACCATACAAGCTGTTCCTGCTTTGCTGCAGGGCAAATTCTTTTCCAACACCTCTGTCTGTGTTGTTGCAATGGCATTACCCTTGGGGGTCTCAGTAGGCAGACACCATTGATGCCAAGGGGCCCTGCTCTGTGCAGAGAACGAAGTCCACATTCTGCCCCAGAAATGCAGAGTTGAGCCTCCTACACATGAGGAGGGGCTAAGAAAGAGCCCCCCTTTGGAGAGAAGATAAGCAACAAATGGGATTGGACCAGAGGCTGAGGACATCACAAAGGGTGACCTCTGAAAGCATGTATCCTCCAACCACAGCTAATGAACCAGTGAGGAAATGGCGCCAAAAGAGGCAAATTAAACATCAGCTCTAGTTAATTTGTAAGCACAGCTGCCTGCATTCCTGTGTTCAATTTCAGACTCACATTATGAATTGCCTCCCTGGAGAAACCACCCCCCTCCCCACCAACAAAAAGGCCTTGAGCCAATAAACCAACTTTTAATGGAGTAGCATCTTTCGATTGAAGGATGGCAACCTGTCTCTGCGTCCCAGCTCGGTGGTGACACAAACTCTCTGAGCTGCCCAATCTCATTCAAGGTTAGTAATTAAGGTATAATTGAAATAAAATTAATTGCAATAAATGTGTAATTAGCACAGCTATTGATTAAGGGCATTTGAAACGCGGTCTGTGCATGAGACATTGATTGCCATGCTTTCTCTGATAAATGTAATTGCAGTGATGTCTTTTGTTACTCTAGAAGGTCTTTTTTGGTGTAATGAATTTCCACAAGAAGGACTGATGGCCTTGAGGCCATCAGACTCCCTGAAAATCAGAGATATAATAAAGAGAATATTCCAGGCCCTAGTTGTATTGGGCACAAGCTTTTTTTGCCCAGTTTCTTGTAGGATTTGTTTCAGGGTGGGCCCCCCTAGCCCATATGGCATCTTAGTACCAATGAGAAAAAGGTCTTCCTTCTTTTGGGCAGATCCAGCCCATGCCAGGGTGCACAGCTTGGCAAGTGGAGCATTAGCTGAATTTCAACCCTCATGGTTCAACTCAGCTGGGCACCTTTGTGCAGTGAACACCTTTTACAACCATACACAGCAGATGTGGTATCCTTTTTCACGTAGAAGGAGGCGACATGAAGGCAAAGCCAGGCCTTAATGGCTTGAACCTTGTCTATAGATCCTGGATGGCCCTTGTCCCCTGCTTTCTCCAGCTACTTGATTGGTTGGATGCTATGCAGAAATTGCCATTTGGAATTCTGGGACTTCAACAGTAGCCACAAAGGAGGTACAGTGGGACTGAGCTAAACGTGGCCTGGTGGGGTGGGGTAAAATCTGGCTGCAGGACTGGGCAGTAGGTGGGTGGTAGTGTTGGGTGGGCAGTCCATGGTCCTAACCACACTATCAGAGGGGGCACGGTGACCTCACATCAGTCAAGCTGATGCTCACATGCAGAGGTCAGACATGGCAGGTGGTCAGGACCTGCCAGAGAAGCTGGGGGGCAGCAGGGCTGGAGGTCCCTGGGGTCCCATACTGAGTCTGGGGGTGTGGATAGTGGAGACCAGCTCTGAAGCAGTGGGGAAGGTGTAGTATGGTGGGGCAGCATAATCTACCCCAGCTCCTGCCCAGGGCAGGGCCAAGTTCCAGGCTGGGTAACAAGGGGTGGAGGGTGATGTTTGATGCTCAGTGACAACCATTCCTCAGCTTTCCAGGTCTGAGGAGGAGTGGCTGGTCCCAACTGACCCTGTGGTCTTCCCTCTCTGTGTGTCTACTCTTCATACTGAGGAGTTTGCTCATTCATTCAACCGTTTATTTTTTGCATTCGTTCCTCAGTAAATATTTAGTGGTACCTTCTCTGTGCAGGTGCTATGCTAGCTGCTAGTGATATGTGGTAAGCCAGTCCCTGCTCTAACAGAGTTCAGGGGCAAATGGGACAGACAGACTTTAAATAATCACATGGACTTATAGATCCCCTGAGTCACACGGTGGGACCAGTGCTCAGAAGGTGTGCTGGGTGCCTTCTGTTTGTCTCTCCAGATCCACGCTCCACTCTTCCCCACTGTTCTCTGTGCTCTGGAGGTGCTCACCATGGACTACATCAAGGGGCTATTCTGTCCTCTGCCTTTAAATTGGACTGGGACAATAGGTACTGGCAGGAGAAAATGCAGTCAGGGTGTTTTATTCCCTTAGATCACGGGAGATTGGCAGTGTCCCTACTGAAGGCATCAGTTCATCTTGCAAAATTCAGCCCAGATATTGGCTGCCTCCTCCAGGAAAGGCCCTTCCTTCCTGGCCTTGGCTCCTCATGGCCAACAGCGAAGTTGAGCCCTAACAGAGGAGGGAGGGAGCAGAACCATGCCGGGCCCTCCAAGGTCCACACAAGGAGCCATTTCTTCATCCTCATCAGCAGATTTAGAACAAACTTTGTACCTCACACATGCCATGGTTGCCATGGTTACTGTAAAGGCATTCTAAATGTAGATGATTATATAATCAGCTGGAATGACTCTTTTGGGGAAAAAAAAAAGTTTTGACTCTCTTCTTACAATGAATGACTCAATTACCCAACGGGTGTGGTGACTCTGCCTGGGTTCACTGTGAAATGACACATTTGGGCTTCAGGCAGCAGTCAGACCTGCCTTCAGAACTCCCCATGCCACCATCCCAGACAAAGCTCTTATTCTGCAAGTGGGAAAACTGAGGCCCAGAGAGGGGAAGTGACTTTCCCTGAGTTCCACAGAGAGCTACAGCCTGAACCAGGAGTAGCTGCAAGTCACCAGGACAGAATGTCACTGGGGAAGGAGCCCTGAACTTTACATGAGACAGACTTCAATATGCACCTTGCCTTTTGGAGCCTCATTTTTAAAATCTGTAATATTACTTGTGTTAGTGTAATTAATGCTGGTTGCTTTTCTACAATAAAAGATTTGCTTCTTGCTCAAGACACAGTGAAATTGGGCATTTGATGGATGACGCTGCATGTGGTGACTCAGGACCCAAGTTCCTTCCATCTCTTGACTCTACTGTCTCTGAGGATCTTGAAGTTTTTCAGTGGATCGTCTTGTATTTGAAGAGCAGATGATGAAGGGCCTCCATCTGCTAGGTGGGTACATGTGATGACAAGTGTGGTAGATACACAGGAGAGAACATGGAAAAAGCTATCCTGTAGACAGAATTAGATGTTTGGATTGCTACATTTTGGGGTCTGTTTATTACTTCAGCCAAACCTGGCCTACTCTAACTAATATAAAGGCTGAAGTTCCCTGAAACAGTGCAAGGAGTTGGTCCAACTCTTGAGGACCTATTGAAGCCTTCCACTTCCACATGGCTCTGTTGCCAGCTGCCATGTTGGAACTCACATTTAGGGAGACCACCAGAAGATATAAGGAAAATAGAAACTTTGAAATCGTGCAGTCCTGCACTTTATCTTTGTCCTCACTTCTTGTTAGCCATGGCATCTTAGGCAAATCATTTATCTTCTCAGAACCTCTGTTTCTTTATTAGAAATGGGGATAATTAATAAAGCTGTGAAGATTAAATGGACTATATTTGTAAAGACTCTAGAACAATATTTGTCCATAGTAGGTGCTCAATAACTATACTCTTTATTACCTTCCTAGTCTGATCCAGAAACGTTTTTGGAACCCGGAACCTGCTGGCCCTCAAAACAGTGACTAACTTTTTCTTCTACCCTGTGTCTCACTTCCTGCATCCTCATCTCTTTTTATCCTGTCCTGATACCTGTGCATGGGGCATATTCCATAAGAGAAGCTCTACCTTTTTAGAACTTCCCTACCGCTCCAAGCTCTGGACCCATCCTAGGAAGCTGCTGACTCCAACAGGCCTGAGTGAGAAAGGCTGGTGGAAATCTCTAAGGATCCACAGGGCTAAACCATGCGGTGTTTTGGAGGCCATGAGGTGACTGGCTTTTATTCTAAATGCCACCGAAAACCACTGCAGGATGTTACAACATAAGAGGAGAATGACATAATTTACACTTCAAAAGAGATGCCTTTTCATTTTCCTGTTTTGCAGAGGATGAATTGTACAGGTGCAGGAACAGAAGCAGGAAGACCTCCCAGGGTGGGGGTAGTCGAGATGGAGAGAGGTAGACAGATTTAAGAACTATTTAAGAGAGAGAATCAATGACTGGGAAGTTCTCCCAGAACATAAGGAGCTGAAAGTGATCAGAGGGAGGATGAAGGATACGGAGGCAACGCAAGGGAGTTTCGAAACCTAGAACATTGTTCCAGCAGCAGCATCTAATGGTGCGGTTATAGAAAGCTTAGCTGAACTAAAGGAAGAGGGGAATCTACAGATGGAAAGTCTTCCCATGTCAATAAGAAAAAGAGGACCATCCCCTTGTCACTACCAGGGAAAATTTTACATTTCAAGGATAAAGAAACTATCCTGAAAGTATACATGAAGGGAAACATTTTAAAAAGAAACAAAGAAAGAAAAATCAGACTGATTTGACAGCAAATTTCTCCATAACATTGAATACAGAAGAAAATAGAACATAAGAGCTAAATCTTTGAAGGAAAAGTTAGCTACAAATTCTATGCCCAGGAAGGCAGTCATTCATATTAGAAAACAATTTAAAAACATTCTTAGGTATGCAGGGACAGGGACTATACCATGTGTGTATTTTTTAAATGAAAAAATTACTGGAAAATGCATTTCAACATGTCAAGGTATGAAACAAACACGTTAAGCATGGGAAATTCAGCATATCAATGGTGGGCAGTAAGAATTGAAGTAGTTCAAAGCTATCATAAATCTAAATATGTATTTGAATGGAAAGCAAATGTCACATTTCTAGAAAGAATAAAAATAATACCTACCATTTAGTGAGCCCTTCCTATATGGTAGGTACTAAATGCTTTACCCATATTAACTCATGTGATTCTCATCTCTTCATGGGTGGGTAGTCTCAGAACACTCATTTTAAAAATGGAGAAGTTGAACAGAGAGGTTAAGTAATTTTCCCAAGGTTACACACACATGAACCATGAACCTAAGAAATATGACTCCAGAGTTTGCATGACTAATTATACTCCTTCCCATAAATACCGGAGGGAGGGGGGTAATAAAAATAAAAATAAATATGGGACAAATCTTGTAAGCCTGTGCAAATAAAAATTTGCATAGGAGAATGTTCAGGTGGAAGTTCAAGCAAGCTACTCTCCTACAACAAACATATAATTCTCTTGAAAGAAAAAAAATTTTTAAGTTCATATTATTTGATCCAGGAGTTCTACTTCTATAAATCTTATCTTAATTTATAATCCTATAAATTATATCCTAAGAAATACTCAGTAGTATATCCAAAGGTTTATGTACAAGCATATTCATTGTAGTGGTATTTGTTTTGAAGAAAAGTTTAAAAGCAACATATATGGCCAAAAATGTATAATTAGTTAAATTCAGTAAATTTTGATATTGAACATCCATAAGAGAGAAAAACGTACAAACTATTTTGTAGAGAGAAATCTAGAGGATGCATTAGGATAGAGATTCAGCTGCTGTTGAGAAGACCCAAATTAACAATGAACTAAATAAGATAAAAGTTTTTTTCTTCTTCATTCAGTAGTCTGGAGATGGTCAGTCCAGGGCTTGCAGCGGCTCTGATCCGTAAAGTCACTCAGGGACCCAGGCTCCTTCTATCTTGCTGCTCTGCCTTTCTCTCTTGTTACCAGTCTAACCTGTTATCCGTCTGTCTATCTTGTTATCTTATAGAGCATGGTCCAAGACAGTCCACACTTCATCCTCACTCCCTTTAGCTGAAAGTAGCAAAAGAGGGCAATGAAGGGCCTGTCCCTTTCTTTCAGTGTGACATCTGGAAGTAGTACTCCCATCCCTTCCACTGGCTGGAACTTGGTCACACGGCTACATCTAGCTGTAAGGGAGTCTGGGAGATACAGTTTTTCAAAAGAAAATTATGGACAATCAAAAAATTTTGGTGGATTCTGTTTCTAAAGGAAGAATGGAGGGAGGATATCGGAGAACAAATGACAGTCTTTGATTTAGCACAGAAAAATTTTTACAACATACTTAGTGGAAAAAACCAGGAAACGAAATGGGACCAATTCTACATGTCTGTTTGTACTCATACACGTAATTCTTTTTTTGTTTTTTTCTATATAAACAGTGGTTAGCTTTGAGAGTTGGGATTGCAGATGATTTAAATTTTCTTCTTTGTCCTTTTATTGTGAAAACCATTTTCCCAATTTTCTACAAATTAACATTTTTCCCAGTAATCAGAAAAACCTCACCGTATATACATTAAAAAGAAATAGGAGAGAAAGCAGTGTGTGTTGTGTGTCTGCAGTCCTCTCTCCTTTCTTCTTGGACAATCCTTGTCTGGGGCATGCTTGGTGTTCGTGTCTCAGACGTGAAAGCCCAGTGGGGGTTGTCAGTGAGTTTTTTCCAGTTTGATGCAAGGCAGTTTTCTACCAGGCAACTCAAACGTGGCTTTCGCCGTCAAGGGGATAATTAAGAGCAGGTGTCTGGTTCTTCCAGGAAAGAAAGGCTCTTACTTTCAGATGGGGAGAGAAGGGCCCTGGAGTATAGGGAAGGAACCAGAACACAGGAAGCACTTAAAGAGGCTGTGATTCCAGGACTTTCTGCTTCTTAGAGCCTGCAACAGCGAGGGTTAAGGCAAGCCCTCCTCCTCCCGGGAGTCCAGCTTCTTACCCGATATTCCTCAGAGAGGGGACAGTCCTGACTTCTCTTCAAAGCTTTGATGGATTGGTTGTCAGCTTGGTCTTTGGCTTAATGAGGGAGTCTCAAGAGGGAGGCAGAAAAGGAGACAGATTTAGCCTCAACCAGGTTGAGTGCCTCCCACGTGCCAGGTGAATGTTTTCCGAGTGTCAGGCATTGTTCAGTGTGACGATGGTCCAAGGTCCAGATCTGCTTTTTACGAACTGTGTGATGGTAGACAGAGTACTTACTTGCTCTGTGCTTCAGTCTTCTGTAAAGTGGACAGCACAACCTCTACCTTACAGGATGGGAGGCAGGATAATAGAGCCAAGGCCTGTGAAGTGCCTAGCATGGTGCCTGGGGCAGACTACGGCACTGTATTTGTTTGCTGGGCTGCATAAACAGAGTACCACAGACTGGCTGGCTTAAACAATAGAAATGTATTGTCTCACAGTTCTGGAGGCTGGAAGTCTGAGATCAAGGTGTTGGCAGGGTTGGTTCTTTCTGAGGACTGTGAGGAAAGGACCTGTCCCTGTCTCTCTCCTTAGCTTGTAGATGGCCATCTTCTCCCAGTGTTCACCCCATTTTCCCTTTATGTGTGTCTGTTTGTGTCCAAACTTCCCCTTTTTATAAGGGCACCAGTCATAGTTGGTTAGGGCCCGCCCTCACAGCCTCATTTTAACTTGATTACCCCTGCAAAGACCCTATCTCCAAATACAGTCACATTCTGAGGGGGTTCCATCTTCAATACATGAATTTCGGGGGAACACAATTCAACCCATGACATGTGCCTATACTGTCTATAGCAGAACACTAGAAATATTGGTCATGATTATTATCAGAGATTCTGACTCTCAGAGAGCTTTGACATGCATGCTGCTGCAGGCCATCTCGAGTTGCCATGGTGCCGATTCCCAGGAAAGGCAACGGCACCGTCTTTCTTGCCTGAGCCACAACGGTGACATTGCTGTCTGTCTCCCAGGGTTCTGTCCCAGACAGCTCAACGTGTTAATGGTCTCCGGTGTGCTGGTCAGCTTCTACGCCACAGACAAAGCCGCCCTCCCATTTTCCTCCTCCCTCCTGCTGAGAGTTGGAAAAATTCATTTATTGTATTCATTTCTTTAGTAACCATTTCTATTATGCTTACTATGTGCGGGGCATTATTCTATGCTTTGCAACTATTAACTCGTTTAATCCTCCCAACAACCCTATGACGCAGATACTAGTATTACCTCCTAGATGAGGAAACTGAGGCACAGAAAAGTTAAATAACTTGCCTGAGGTTTCATGAGCAGCAAGTGGCAGAGCTGGGATTTGAACCCAGGTAGAGTTTTGTTCTGAACAATTATGTTAAGAAGGGAGGAACACATACTTTGGAGTCAGGGAAATGTGAGTTTGGATTCCAGCCAATGAGCAGAACTAGAAATTTCCATCACTGCCTGTTCCACCTATAGCTTTTCTAAGAGCAGGCTCATGCCCCAGTTCTCTTGGTTGTGCTCCGTGGTGCCATTCGAGGCCTTAGCTGAAAGCTGGGGTGGACATGTGACTTAAGGGTGTCCCCATCTGTTGGGGACCCGTGCCTTGTATGGCCAATCAGATTTCTCGGTCAGGAATTTGGCTAAGGCGCTTGAACAGTGAGGATAGGGAGCTGAAATCTCTTGGTCAAGGGGCATTGTTGGGCTGGACTGGTTATTTTGGGTCATGCGCAAGCTGGAGTTAGAAGGCAGACGAGGACAAGTGTGGGCAAAGGATGCCTGTTTTCAGACACGAGAATGGAGCAGGGCACAGAGAGATACAGAGATGCCTCGTGCTTGAGTAGAGGTCGTCCCTGAGGGAGGGAAAGACACACACACACACACACACACACACACAGAGAAAAAGTGCGCATGTGCACATGTGCACTACTGGTGCCCCTCCTTCACTGGGCAGGTGTGTCCCTGTCCCTCAAGCTGCTGTGAGTATTGGCTGCTATTGCCTTCTATTTGTCCCTTCTGCAGAGAAGTCCTTGGCGTAATGGCTTCTGGGCCAAGGTTGGTTGGTTCCCCTTCCCCCAGCAACCAGCTGCCAGTGACTGGCTACCACGGGGTACAAAAGGCCGGCCTCCTTGCCTCCAGAGAGGACCAGCCCTGCGGTGCCATTTGTACTCGAGCTCCCTGTGGCATCGGGCTGAAGTTGGTCTCCACCCGAGATGACGTTCTTGCTTAGCTTTCTTCCTTCCCCTTCCTGGTCCTCTTTCCCTCCCTCCCTTTCTCCTGAGAGCCTCTCTCAGTAAATCACGTGGAAAAGAAGCCCCGTCTCAGGGGCACGTTGGATTCCCAAGAAGCAGAGACAGGTGCCCTGACTCGCAAGTGCTGTCCACTTTCAGGCGGTGTAAGATTTGGTCTTCTTGTGTTTGCTATTTTAGGATTCTGGGTAATCTATTTTCTTTATGATACCACCTTTTCGCTCGAGTTATCGTGAGGTCTCTGTTTCTCGAAGCTAAACGAGTCCTAACTGCGTGAACTTGGTAAAGTTGCTCAACCATAAGTCCCACTCTGCTGGAAAATGGTGCCCGTTATTTTCCTGACTTCGGCACTTGCTTTGATGGCTTAACAAGAGAATGCATGGGACAGCTTCTAGCACTGTGATTGGCTTAGAGTAGACGCTCTACTAATGAGTTCTAGTTTCTTTCACAATCTTCTCTTCCTATTTCTCTTTCTCTCTTGCTCAAGTCAATTCAGGCTGGGGAAGCATGAAGAGAAAATATGCCAGCGTGCTTATGACTTTCAAAGCACCATGGGGGGCGGTGTTCAAAGAGGGATGAGTGTAGAGTCCTAAAGATCTAAGTTCAACTTTCTAGCCTGTTGCTTCTCAAATTATAATGAAAACACGAATCACCTGGGGATCTTGTACTACGTGGCCTCTGATTCAGAAGGTCTGGGTGGAGCTCAAGATGCTGCCTTTGTAACAAAGCTCCAGGTGTCACTCATGCTGGTGGTCCGTGGAATAGCAAAACCTTGAGTAGCAAAACTCTAGTCTTTTTTTTGGTTCCAGAGTGACTTTTTCCCTCCGCAAACAGCCTGCCCAAATGGCAGACTCTTCCTTTTCCGTTCCACTTTGCACATCCTGTAAGATGTGGTTGCTGCCAAATAAGGAGATCTCCATGGCTGAGATGGCTGGGAAAGTCACCGTGGAGCTAACTGCAGGGGATGTGGGAGGCTGCAGAGGGGCGCTTGCTCCTGGACAGGAGATGGGCTGTTGGTCTGTCACTCTGCGTAGGATATCTCCTGATTCCAACCCTCTGCTCCTCTAAGCCAGGGATCTCCAACCTATGGTGAGTTGTATAATTATTTCATTATATATTACAATTTAATAATAATAGAAATAAAGTGCACAATAAATGTAATACACTTGAATCATCCCAAAACCATCCCCCCCTCCCCAGTCTATGAAAAAATTGTCTTCCATGAAAATGGTCCCTGGTGACAAAAAGGTTGGGGACCGCTGCTGTAAGCAAGGACTGTGCACCTAGAATCCCAAGGCTGCTGCTTGTCTGACATTTTACCTCCTGTTGTCTGGACTCTGGTCCAGGTGCGCTGCCTTCTGGACAAGACCATCCACACCTGAGCTCACCATGTCCCTTTGGCCATGGCCTTGGGCCTCCCAGCTCCCTACATAGTAGAGGTCCTAGCCTGCCCCTCACTGATCCAGGTCCTGTTTTGACATTGTGACTATAATGAGAGATTCAGGCAGTTCTAGACATGAAAAAAAAAATTTGTGTTATTTCCTTAACATTTAATGAATTTCCTCCTTTCATTATAATCCCAGGCAAGTCCCTGTAAACATTCCCCTTTCCGAACCGAGATTGGTTTTCCTTGCTCATTGCTGCCAGCAGCTGGGATAGGTTTCTTCCATTTTGCTCGTGTTCTCCTTTGCAACTCTCCTTTCTTCACCTCCTTCTCCCCTCGGGGTTTGGAGAGTGGAAGTGTCGTCTCAGAAGGGCCGCTTTTGGCCTGAGAAGGGGGAGGAAGGTCTCTTCTTCTGTTGGTGCATCTGAGAGTGTTCACTTACAGCCTAGAAGTCACTGGACAGAGAACAAGGCCCCTGATTGACTAATCCTTTCTTTAACAGGCATGAGGACCCACCTGTGCCAGACACTGCTCTCGGAACCAAGGGTACAGCAGCAAGCAGACGTGGTTCCTGCCCTGACAGTCTAGCTGGGCAGATTATAGCTCCCTTATCATGGAAGTCCCTAAAACACACACCCGTACACATTGTGGTCTTCAGCCTCCTGAGAGACCTAGTCTCACTGGCTTCAAGGGAATGGCCTTAGTCGCGGGACCAAGGAAAACAGAAGACTCTGCCTCCAGCTGAGAAGAAAAGCAGGATGAATGGTTTTAATGGAATATCCCTATTTCTGTCCAATTTTCATAGAGACTTGCAGATGACTCCTTAAGCTGATGGTTGTGTAATGATAGCTGGAATGAATGAATTCAGCCGATGAGAGCCTGAGATTTATTATCTTCTTCCCACAGCCTTCTGTGAGCAGCCTGGTTCATTTTCTCACAGTGGTTGTAGCCAGGGACAGAGAGCACACAGAGGCCACTCCTGCCTTTTGACAGGGTTTGTGGTCAGTCTAGAATGGATTTTACCACCATTTGCTCGGCAGCAAGTGTAGGGGGGACAAATCCCAGGCCTGACTGATGGGGGAGGCATGGCGGCCACCATGGGCTCTCCCTCTTCCCTAGTGTGCCACCAGCAAATTCCTTGAGAGCTGCAAAAATTTGTCAGAGAAGTGTCACCCTTTGGAGCCACCAGGCCAGGGGCTCTAGAATCCTTAGGGGTTCAATTGTCACTTTAGTGCCTAACTACCCACCCCCCCATGGAAGCTTTTCAGAGGTGATGACCTGGAGCAGGAGTCAGCCAGGTGAGGGGTAGAATGTGGAAGAGCATTCCAGGAGGAGGACCTTGCTGCCCTCGGTGTGGCTGAAGCAAGGGGAAGCATTGTGCGTGAAGGGGCTGGGGAGGCCAGCAAAGGCCAGCAGAGGCCAGAGCACGCAGGGCTTTGGAAACCAAAGATTTTGGACTTAGTCTTAAGGCCAGCAAGAAGCCTGTGAAGGGTTTTAGGCATGGAATGACATAATCTGATCAGTGCTTTTGAAACCTTTCCTGGCTTTGGGGTGCAGGATAGGCTCTTGGGATAGAAGGCAGGAAAGGATGTGGAGGACCTACTAGGAGGCTCTGTAGTCACCAGGCAAGAGTGAGTCACAGGGACAGTCAGATTTTTGAATCGATAGGATTGAGTAGTTGATTAGGTGTTGGGGGAGCGTGAGAGGGTATGTCAAGTGGTCTGATTTGAACAACCGGCATAAAGGTGGTACTCTACACACAGAGAGATGCTGAAGAAGGAGAAAGTGATATTGGGGGTAGGGACTGATGGAGAAGTGCGTGAGTTCGGTGTGATGTGCCTGTAAGACACGCAAATGGACATTTGGATGCATAAGTCTGCAATTCACGACAGAGATTGCTCTAGATGACTGCTGTCCGACAGAACGTTCTGCGGTGATGGAAATGTTCTATATCTGCTGTTCAATATGACCATTGAGCACTTGAAGTGACAACAGTGTGACTGAGAAACTGAACTTTTTATTTAATTTTAATTGATTTATATTTAAATTTAAATAGGCACGTTATGACTAGAGGCTTCTGTATGGGACAGGGCAGCTCCACATGGGACAGGCTACTGACTGCTGTGTTAGCATAGCTATCTTTCCCTGGCACTCTTTTTTTAAAAGAATTTTCCTGGCTATTCTTCCTTATTCTATTTTTTTCCTGACCTTTTTTTTTTATTGTGGTAAAATATACATGATATAAAATTTATCATTAAGACTATTTTTAAGTGTACAATTCAGTGGCATTAAGTACATTTATAATACAATGTTGTATAACCATCACCACCATTTCCAAAACTTTTTCATCATCCCAAACAGGAATTCATACCCATTAAACAGTAACTCTCCCTCCCCCAAGTCGCTGGCAACCACCATTCTTTCTGTCTCTATGAATTTACCTGTTTGAGGTACCTCATATGAAAGGAATCATACAATATTTTTCCTTTTGTGTCTGACGTTTTACACTTAGCATAATGTTTTAAAGATTCACCCATGTTGGAGCACGTATCAGAACTTCATTTTTTTAATGGCTGAATGATATTGTCCTGTATGTATATACCACACTATTCTTTCTAAGATGGCATTTTAGTTAAGACATACTGTAGGTTCATTGGCATGTGATAGAGACTCAAAATACATTCCCATGTAAGACACACTGATTTTGCTCTTCTATAAAAGTCTAAGGGGTAGGGCAATTTTTCTATCTTGTTTCTCTGCCATCTTAAGGACATGGTTTTCACCTGGGTGATCCAAGATGGCTCAGTACATGTCAGCGGGGAAAGGGGAAGAGGACAGCTTTCCCCAGGTGTTGCACACATCTAACTGGCTCGTATTCTATTGGCCAGAACTTAGTCCCACGATCACTCCTACTTGCAAGGGAGGCTGGGAAATGCAGCCCTTATTCTGGGAAAGTTGGGATTCCATTACTTAAAAGGAGGAGAGAATGAATATTGGGGTAAAACTAATATTTCTGCCATAGATAGTATGTGTTCACACCCCTGTGTGAGCGTTGAGAAAATTTCAGTAAGAAACACTTATTGAACACTTACTATGTACCTCTGTCACCTGTCTTCCCTAATCCATAACACTTTGTTTTTATTGGTCATATTTTTATTCTTAATTCTCTTAGGACTTTTAATACAGTTATTCTTCAGTTAATTGATTTATCAGCTTTAAAGAATATATTGTGACCCCACCATCCCCATTCAGAAAAACCAGAAATTCAGTGTGCTTACACACAAATTCCCACCTCCTTCCCTTTCCCTCCTGACTTTCACTAGTTACATTATTATTTCTTTATTATAATGGTCTGTAACACTTCTGTTTTGTTGTGTATTCCTGGTTCTTTAGCCTTTATTCCACCTTTAAAATTTTTCAGAGCTTGCCATAAGTTCTTTTAACACAACTTTTTCATTCAACTCTTAGCAGACTTAAGAGTTTTCTCTAGTAATTTCTTCAGGAAGTGCTAATGGGAATGGTATTCCATGGGTTCTTGTATGTTCAAAAATACTAGTTATCTTCAAACAAATAACATTTTGCTTGGTTATAAATCTTTGATCACAGTTTCTTTTCCTGAGGACTTTGTAGATATTGCCCTACTGTGTTCTAGCACTGAATATTGTTGTGGAAAAGTCAGAAGCTAAACCAAATATTTTTAATCTACATATGCCTTGATTTTTTTTTTTTTGCCTGTATGTCTATCAAATTATCTTCTTAAATTTTTTCAGTCCAGTAAATTTATTACTTTATGTCTCAGTGTAGATTCATCTGTTTCATTTTCCCCCTGGGACACAGTATGTTTTTTCAAGATATAGATTTAAGCTTTCTGTTATTCAGGGAAGTTTTCTTAAATTATCTTTTCACAATATTTTATTTTATTTTATATTTTTAGAGACACGGTCTCGCTATGTTGTCCAGGCTGGTCTCAAACTCCTGGCCTCAGGTGATCCTTCCACCTCAGTTACCTGAGTAAGTAGTAAATTATATCTTTGGAAAAATTCTTTATTCTGTGTTATCTTTTTCAGGGACACCAGTTATGTATTTGTTGAATCTCCTTTGTCTGTCTTCCATATTCATCATTTTATCTCTGACATCTCTAAATTCTTTATTCTTTACTTTTCATTTTGCTCAATTTTCTCAAACCTGATGTTTCCCTGACTGTTTTCAGCATGTCTTTTCTCTTTTCTTGCTCCTAAAGCAACTTCTATTTCTATAATTTTTTTTTCATCTTCCACTTATTTCCTGAGCAAGCTCTGCAGACAGTTTTTGATTTCTGCCTGTAGTCTTATTACTTCTTCTTTGAGCCCTTGTATCTCTGCTTTAAGCTCTTGATTCCTAGAGATTACTTTTTTTTTATGTTCTCTGAGTCCATGGGAAATGATTTGGTTACTATTTTTATCTGTTTTGTGCTACACATTTTTAGTGTGCTTTTTTCAACTGCCTATTATTTTATGTTCCTTTCCATCTTCTTCCTTTCAGTGTTTTTGTATATCGTTGCAATTTCCTTTGTGATAATTACTGGGAGAAGTTTAGGTTAGATGCTATTTGTGAGAGAACTATGTGGAAGAGGAGTCCAGAAATATGCCACGATACAGGCTAGAAAGATTTCTTTCTGGCCCACAGTGTAGAGACAAGGTTGGGTGTTTGCCCATGCGTGTGCGTGCGCGCGTGTTTGCCTATGTTGTCTCAGTTTTTCCTTCCCTTCAAAAACATCAGGATTATTCATCATCCAGAATTTCTCTTTCTCCTGGTTCTTGTGAAATTGCTTATTTCCTTATTTAGCCTTCCTTATTATGCCCTTTCATGGTGTTGGCCAGGTTTTAGGAAGCTCTCCCCAGGCATCCTGCTCACCCCAATCTTGCTATTTCAAACAAAAGGTCACTGGTTTTCCCCCGGGATGTGCAACCCACTTTGGAGAGTGCAGTGCTCTGCTAGGTCTGCCTGAGATCACCTGTGGCAGGTGTCTTTTCTTTCCTGGTCCAATTGTTCACTGTGTTTGACCAATTTCTTTATGCTGAGGATGGGGTTTATATGTTTCTTAATTTCATCAAGAATGAAGTATTTGCTATGGTTCCTCCTTTTCCATGTTTCTGGTAAGTTTCAAAGAAGAAAAGGGGGCAGAAGTGAATTAGCTTCCTCGTTTTAAAACCAGAAGAATGTGGTTTTCTAATCCATTCCCTTTTTACTCAGATTATGAATCTCCTTGAATTACAAGGCAATGGTTGAACCCAAATGGAAGACTGATCTCCTGATACATTCAACTCTATAGTTTGCATAACTTGTGAATCCTTGTGCCATCTGCAACCATAAGGTACTCTGTGATAAAATCTTTTTGACATTTTAAACATCACATCTAAGGTTGGAAGCCACCTAAATGCAAGTAGTGACACAAATCTGACTATTTATTAAAGCAACTTCTTATTTCTTAAGTGTGACTGAACATAAGCTGCAGACTGAGTCAGCAAATTTTTAAAGGGTTGTGTGTCTTTTATTTTTAGTAAGCTGAGAAATTAAGAAACTGAAAGTTCATTTTCTTGTTCTGATCATTAGTACACATTGCATGTTTAAGAGCTAACCTATGTTAGTAATTTTTTATCAGGGGGACATTTTGAGGGCAAAAGGGATGGAAGCCACAGGAAAGGTTTAGTACCATTGGTCAAGGAAGTCAAAATGCTGGGAACTTGTGTGATGTGGAAGAGAGGACCACACCTTTGAATGGTCTGGCCCCTCGGGGGGAGGAGGGGTGCTCCTGAGAGATGGCAGTGAGTCATATCTGGGTACCACGTGCCATACAGAATTCCGCATACAGCAAGGAGAGGCCCTTGCCTGAAAACTGATGGTGAATACAATGCTCCAATCCCTGTGGAAAATGATTGCACTCAGCTCCCTAAATTCTGTGTTTCTCCATATTTATATATGCTGTTACTCAGTGAATACCTGATTAAGGAATGCAGCTGCCAAATGAATACATTTATCGCTCATCAGATGGCACCATAAAGCCAGCGATGATGGGGCTTATTAAAAACCTTCTTTCACTCAGTGAAAAGTCCCCCACAAGTCCCAGCCAGTCTCAATATCGCAGCTAATGAAATGGGTAACCAATACACAAAGAGACGTATTCAAGAGCAAATTAACTGCCTCAGGAATATGCATCATAAAGATTGCAGCTAGCAAAATAAATAGACAGTGTATTGGGCAAATTGGCCTCGTGTTTAAGTGTTCATGGGTTGGAAATATTGGTATGGCTTCTTGATAGATGCAGGCAGTGCGGGATTCTGGAAGGCAGACATTAGCAATGAAAAATCAGGCTGGGGACCTTCTAATTTGCTGGCATTGGGAAAGGGGTGAGAAAGAGTGAGGAGACATTTATGGAGCCAGTCCTAAGTGCCAGGCCCTGTGCTGGCCCTTTATGTGTGTTGCCACCTAGTCCTTACATCAGCCCAAGAAAGCAGGACCCTATATTTTTGGGCTCACCTGCCTATGGCCACATAATGAGGTTACACTATGAGACTACCCAAAAAAGATTTCGTTTTCTCTTTGTATCCAAATATTAGCACATGAGCCTCCATCAGTTTCTTTAAAAAGAAGTGATCCCTCTTAAAGCACCCCAGACATTTCTGAGCTCCTTTGAGCTCTTGCTCACTATCTCCCCCAAATGAAAAAGGTATCTTCCTTGTTTCTTCTACTCTGTGTTCTCATCCTGCTGTGCTTCTGCCAACTTTGCCTCTGTTCTTCTCTGGTCACCTGGACCAGAGGGAAGAAGCAACGTATGGGCTCAATATCCATTCCCAGCACTGCAGCTCCTGCTCTAGGACCCAGTGTTAGTTAGATCTTAATGTTTCTCCTGGCCCTCCTCATCCCATCCACAGACACAGGAAAATGCAGACGCACCTACAGCCTGATGAGAAGGCAGTAGGGTGGGTTTGGACCATGTGAACTTTGACAGATCACCTGACCCCTGAGTCCCTGTTGCCTCCCTCAACCCCCAGATAGCAAAGATGAGATTGTCTCCCTCCAAGGCCTCTGGGGAGGAACTGGTGAAATGACATCAGTTAATCCCGAATTCTGATCTGCTCCGTGATTTTTACAGGCCTTCCTTCTTTCAAAAAGCAGCAGTGCAGAGGTTCATTGAGAGGAAGGCCATTGCGGTTGTGGGCCTGGCCTCTCTGCAAAGGGGCTGAATAATCTAATTTTATGTGCAGCAAGACTGCAAAGAGACAACAATCAGTGGCTCCAAGTGCTGAAACATGCCTCCTGCACTTGCTCAGGCAGCATTTTCATTAGCATGATTTTTATGATGATTATTTTCAAAGGAAAGCTGGTGAATTGTTAGGACTCATTCCTGACCCATTCCCAGCTAATGGACAGTACATTTCCATTTGTGTGAAGTGGACTCCAGAGGGCCGTAAGGGCTGTGCGCCCACTTATTTATTGGCGCATGTCTCAGGTTGGGCTCCCCCACCAGCAGGGGGACAAACCTGGCCCAGAACAACCACTTAGCAAACACCTGCCAACGGTATGGATGCATGATTGAGGGGATAAGAGATCAAAGACCTGAAAATGCCCAGGACAGGGATTGCAAACTCAAATACCAAGCTGGATAGGTGCCTTTCCAGAGCTCTCCTTGCTCTGGGAGAAAGCTATTTTTTTGGCCTAGGGTTTTTCTAGGTTCTCCTCTCATCCACGCCCTAAGCCCTCTGGGTCTGCTGTGGTTGTCAGGCTCCCATCTGGCGGTCTTGGTCATAATCTGCCTGCATGTGCCTGGCAAGCAGGTGGGTGGTGTGCTCAGCTGTGATTTCAGCTCCACCTCTGAGACCGCCTTTCTGTCACCTTCTGCACCACTTGGCCTGGGTTCATAGACTGGAGTGCTTGAGCCAGAGAGGCAAATACAACATCAGTTCCTGCTTTTGAGAAGTTCACAACTCAGGGCAGGTAGATCCTAGTCCACGACAACACAAATGCTAGGGGTCAGTGGTGTTCCTGGTGTTCCTTTACCAAGCCCCCTTCCTCTTCCTCATGGGCATGCAGCCAGACTACATTTCCCAGACTCCTTTGCAGTTAGGTGAGATCGTGTGGCTGAGTTCTATCCCGTGGAACGTGGGCAGAAGCAATTAGACCAGTTCCCAGTGTGGCCATGGGATACAATAAAAATCACCTGTGCAATTCTCAACATTCTATCTCTTTCACCATTCACA
Source organism: Daubentonia madagascariensis (assembly GCA_023783475.1). Lineage (NCBI taxonomy): Eukaryota > Metazoa > Chordata > Mammalia > Primates > Daubentoniidae > Daubentonia > Daubentonia madagascariensis. The sequence continues at coordinate 25,745,464 of JAKFHU010002136.1, read as the reverse complement.
GGCTAAATGGAGAGTATTCAAGCACTTAGAGGAGGGCGGAGTAGCAAGATGGAAAGAACCTGGGTCTCTGAGTGACTGCATAGAGCAAAACTTTCCACTTCTCTAACTGGTCTGTGTTGCACTGTGATGTGAGAAATAAACTTCATTGTGTTATGCTGCTGAGCTTTTGGGGATTGTTTGTAACATCAGTTAGTCTACTCTGACTGATACAGTGCCTTGTGGAGGAGTGTTGTGCAGAATGCCTTGGGAACCCTGGGTCTCCTTAGAGGAAGGTTCCCCATTGGAGGAAGAACCATACTCTGAGCTCATTAAGGAAGGTGGTAGGCTCTCTAAAAGGTCAAGAGAAGAGTGCAGCTGGGGAGTTGGGCAGATATGCACCCACTTATATTAAATTAATCACAGTTAAGTGGATTTTGTGATGCCCCTTGAGGTGAATAGAAAGAACTTCAGGCAGGAATAATTGTCCCAAATTGTGGGTGAGAATTGCATTTTGCATCTGCCAGGAATTCTCAGTGTGACACATTCCAATGGAGCAGGGTTGACTCTGCTCCTTCAGAAATAGCTAAAAGCCATAAATTCCTTTTGGCAAATGGTTCCACTTTGAGAGCCATTTCTCTTGCTCACCACTTAGACATTTTTCAGTAGGACTGAGGTTCATAAGGCAGGCAAAGATTACTGAGATTAGACCTGTACCAGCAACTTCTGTCCTGCCTCTAGGGACCTGGGACGCAGAGTATTTATCCTCCACCCAGTGCATTGGTACATATGTGCCAAAGAAGGAAAGGGGAAGTAGTTCAGTCCCACATCATTTTGGGCAAATGTGTCCAAGGAGTCAACCTCTTTGCTAGATGTTTATATCATTGAGACATAGGGAAACATATAGGAGAACTCGGAGAATATGGTTCTGCTTTACCCAAGGATTAGATTAAAAGGTTTAGAAACCAACTCTAGCTAACTCACAAAACAGAGGCTGTTGGAGCCCTCCAAACGGGTGGAGGCTGGAAAGCAAGGTGTCAGAATCAAGGCAGCTTCTGAGGGCAGAAAGCAGGAACAGTGTGGGATGGGATAGCTCCCCATATTTTTGCAGTTTCCTTGTCCCTCTGCTCAAAATTTAAATTTCAGGAAGGGAAGCCAGTTATACAATGTATGAGATGGCACAGCATACTTCCAGAGAAATAGTTATACAGGCTCCTAGGACCCCTAGGACAAGAGAAGACAGCCTTTACCATTCTTGTGGGAGTTGCTGTACTCTCCAGGTGTAATACCTGTCCCCCACTCCCATGACTGTTCTGGACACCCTGGCAACCAACCAGTAAAAAACAGCTGCAGTCCCCTCCTAACTGATGACTGCAAGCCTGGGAAACTCAGAGGTGAATTTTCCAGATCTAGCCTCACTCAGTAGGTCCAAACCTCAAAGCTGCTGAGGTCTATTCCTGAGGTGGGGCTGGGTTTAGCCCTGTTTGCTTCTTCCTTCCCCCAACAGGGAAAATAGCCCATCCTTTAGGGCCTTTTTATTATAGAGAGTGACAGCTCCTTGGCTAGGTGCTTCGGTGTCTCTCAAAATTAAAAAGTAATTCCAAGCCAATATTTGTACCTAGATGTGCGAAAGTAATCTGGGCAGTAATTGCTTTTGCCCATAATGGGAAAAGGAGGTACAGATACTCCTTGACTTACAATGGGGTTACCTCTCAATAAACCCATCATAAGTTGAAAATATCATAAGTCAAAAATGCATTTAACACACCTGACCTACCAAACATCATAGCTTAGCCTAGCCTACCTTAAATGTGTTCAGAATACTTACATTAGCCTACAGTTGGGCAAAATCATCTAGCATGAAGCCTATTTTATAATAAAGTATTAAATATCTCATGCAATTTATTGAATACTATACTGAAAGTGAAAAATAGAACGGTTGTATGGGTATTCAAAGTGTGGTTTCTATTGAATGTGTGTTGCTTTCACACCATCGTAAAGTCAAAAAATTGTTAAGTTGAACCATCGTTATTTGGGGACCATCTGTATTTGCAGGGACATGGGTGACCAGATGGCTCTGAGAGGAAGCCCCACTTCTGGGATCTCCAAGGAATTAGGAACAACAACCTCAGAAGAGCAGCATAAGCCAAACTCTCCTAACAAAGAGGTTATCCTGTTGAATGCATTGAAACCAAATTCTCAAGATCTTAGTGTTTCACCAGGGCCTTCTACTGCTTCACACTTTGGTCTTCTGAGCTTGGCATCAGAAGGCAGGCACCCCTTTGTAAACAGATGACTAATTTCTGAACGTGAGTCAGAGCGGCTCTTTCAGAGCAGAGAAATACCAAATCAGAGCAAAGATCCCCTGGAAAGGAGGAAAGAAGATTTTAGAAGGGCAGTCTTGGTATTGTTTTACACCCTCTTTAAATGTTCATTAGTGTGGTACCCAATTATTTCCTTATCCCTCAAGGTGTTTATAAAGCATTTTCAATGTGTGAGGCACTGGAAAGGATGGATGCAAACCCAAATAAGATTTGAACCCTACTTACAAAGGAGTTGTAAACTTAGAGATAATGACAATAGGTAATAATTATTGGGTGTTGTACAGTTTGCAAGGTACTTTTTGTGAATGTTGTATCACTATTGATCACAGATGTCATTCTTTTGGTATTTTTCTCTGTTGAGTGTCATGAGTGATCAGGAAATTGAAGCTTGGGGAGATTGAGTAATGTCTAAATCACACAGCTTGTCAGTGAAGAGAATAAACTTGAACTTGGATCCTTTGTCTAAACTTCTTGCTTATCTAGCCAAGGAGAAAGATGTGTCTACAAGGGATATAAGAGATTGTAGGAATATTAGAGATGAGGAAAGGAGGAGGGTTCTAATTGTGAACTAACCATGGAACATTGAGAATAAGGTGTGGTGTTGGGGTGAAGAGGGTGCTCCTTCATCCCTGTGCCCCCTTCCTTTAATCCTTTCTCCACCCTGCTGCATAAATGATCTTTCTATAGCATAAATTTGGCTGGATCACTTCTAAACTTAGAATCCTCCATGGGTTTCCCAGGCTTTCCCATCTCCTTCACGGTAAAGTTGTGTTGGACACTGAAGATTTACATGTGCTGTTGAGTGGTTTTGTCCAGCGGTGTTTCCCCAGTGACAGCATGGGGGAGGGAGATGGAAGCCCATCCAAGACTGGGTTATTGCCAGTAGATGTGATGGAGAGATGGAGGGGCAATCAATACAGTGATGATAGATCATAGGATCCAAGTGAGGAAGGGAGGAAAGGAAAGATGGGCGGGGCTTGTGGATGGGAGGAAGAGGAGAGGGTGATGGACTGGAGGTCTTGATAAGATTGAAGAATGCCTGCAGGGGATGCCTGGGCAAGCAGGCCGGAGGGCGAGGAGGTTGCAGGGAGAGAGTGGGATGCATGGATTGGTGATTTTGGGGGAGGCAGTTCCAGATGATGTTAAAGTTCAGAGAGTGACCCTCCCAGAGGGTGACTGGTAGAATAATGCAGTCCCCTAAAAGATGTCTATGTCCTGACTCTGCAACCTGCGATATATGATATATTAACCTGGACTTTGCGGGGGGGGGGGGCGGAGAGAGAGAGAGAGAGAGAGAGAGAAAGAGAAAGCTTTGAAGATGCTACACTGTTGGCTCTGAAGAAGGACAAGAGGCCATGGGCCAAGGAATGCAGGCAGCCTCCAGAAGCCAGAAAAGGCAAGAAAAAAGTTCCTTCTCCCCCTAGAACGAACTCAGCCATACTGACGACTCACCTTAGACTTCTGACCTCCAGAACTGTGAGATAATACATTTGTGTTGTTGAAAGCCACTAATTTGTGGCAATTTGTTACAGCAGCAATTGGAAGCTAACAAAGCGACTAAGAGAATAGAGAAGGAAGCATTTGGGTGACTCTTCACATCTTGGGTTCTCTAATCCTTAATCTACTGATCACCAACTGCAACTGCAGTTTCCAGAGCTGGACTTGTGTTTCTCCAGCTGGCTCACTCGCCACTATTCACAGCAACCACCTAAAGCTTTCCTCACTCTCATTACAGCTCTCGAAGCCTCTGCCCCCTGGCTCTCGGCAGTTGACCTGTTTCCTGCAGTCATTCAGGCGCCCACCACTGAGCTGGGACCAGAGACTTCATTGGATGAGGGATAGTTTCCAGGAGGCTGCAACAAAGATGGGAGAGGAAGGTAGGACTTGTCTGAGTCTTAAGGATGCAGGAATTTTTAAAGGCAGAGGAGGTGTACTGGTCTGCTTTGGAACCTCAAGCCATGAAAAAAATTATGGTTGAGCTGCTCTATATGGGAAAATGAGAAATATTATTTTTTAGATCTTGGAGAAGGAGGAAAAGAGTAGAAAGAAGGAGGAAAATGAGGCAGAGGAGAAGGAGGAGGAGAGAGAAAGCTTCAAGGTGGTGGAAGCCTGGGGACCCCTTGAGGTGATGGGGTAGCTAAAAGGGTCTTTAAGAGCAGGTATGTTTATTTGTAGTTGTAAGTCACTTGCCATTTTGTAATATGTGTCTCCTGGCTACGGCCCTCCCAACATCCTTGGCAAAATGTTCTATATTCTTGCCATTATCAATGGGATTTTGGAAATCAAACATGAGATTGGTTTTACCTATGGATCAACTTGGTGTGCAGCAAAGATGGCACGTACAGAGGCAGAAATCCGGGAGCTGAGGTGATCATCTAGCCAACCATCCATCCGTCCATCTATCCACCCAACCATCCCTTCCCCATGCAACCGGCATGCATCACCTGTGCACCCATCCATTCCTCCCTCCCTTTCTCTCTTCCATCCACCCACCCATTTACTAATTCATTCATTCAACAAATACTCATTGAGCATATTCTATCCTATACCTGGCTCTATTCTGGGTCTTGGGGACACTGCAGTGAACAAGACAGACAGATACCCTGCTCTCAGAAGCTTCTAAGTCTGAAAGGCAGACCATAACACAGTAACTGAGTAGATTGCCAAGATATTTTCGTGTGGTAATAAACACTATGAAGACAATAAACTAGGGCGACGTTATAGAGCAGTGGCCCTCAAAGTGTGGCTCCTAGACCGATAGCATCGGCACAACCTGGAGCTCGTTAGAAATGTAAATTTCCCAGGCCTATCCTCTGGGGGGTGGGGCCCAGGAATTTGTATTTTAAGCATACTGGTGAATCTGATTCATGCTCGAGTTTGAGACCCACTGTAATGGGGACTGACAATGTGGTCACCTGAAGTAGGGTGGTCGGGGGAGTATTCTGAGGGGGGTGACATTTGAGTTGAGATCTCAGTGGTGAGAGGAATCTAGCCACACAAGCCTGGGGACGTGTGTTCTGGGCAGAGAGAACAGCAAATGAAAAGGCCCTTGGGTAAGAACTAGGTTGGCAGCTTCAAGAGACTAAGAAAAAGGTCATGTGGCTGGAGTGTGGCATATAATCATGCAAATTAACTAGGAAAGACAATGTTAGGGACATCCTTATCGCTCTTGGGATATTCATTCTCTTTATACCAAGATGTAGGCTTTACCCGTTTGAATTGAAAGGTATATATTGGAATTCTTTTTAAGGTCAAAAAAGTTAAATTAATTTGAATCATACAAGTAATGCATATTAAAATTTTCTTTATAAATGAATTTCTTGGCCTCTTATGAAGCTCCACATTGTATTCGAAGATCATGGTGGGCTTGGGATCTAATCCTATTGAAGTCTGATCACTGCTCCTCTCTGGCCTCAGTTTCCCATCTATAAGGTCAGGAAGGAGAAGGGGTGGGAAGAATTAACTGATGTGTCCCCTGAATCGGGAGACTGCTGACATCTCCTCGTGGGGTAGTCTAGCTCCTCCTCAGCTGTCCCCGGTTGCCTGGAGCCCTCCCTCCCTTCCTTTCCTCTTCCTGATTTGACCTCGGACAGACATGCCGAGGCAGGGCAGGAGGAAAGAGGCAAACGGGCTCCCTGGGAATTACCACTGTTGTCACATGGTGTTTTGGAAATCTACTTTGAATGTACACTAGTGCTGGGAGCTCAAGTCCACACTCCTAATGGCAGTTTTCTTTATAGTTGTTGTCTTGCTGCTGAGCCCAGCAGTTTTATTTCTTGCAAATGGATGTCTCAGAAAAAGAACAGTCAGCAGAGTTGCATGGTCATGAGTGTGGCACTTGGACTTGACTCTGCAGCACTGGGGAAGGAGAGAGGGTGCCAGACCCAGACCTTTCCCAGGGGGACAGTGAGCACAGTGGGAAGACCCTAGAGTGAGTCCTGTAACTCGGGTGAACTCTCAGGCCTCTCTGAGCCTCTGTTTCTTCATCTGCAAAATGGGGATGATGCCACTTGAACTGCATTAAATAAGATGATATGTGCCAAGCGTCTGGCACACAGTAGGTACTTCGTAAATGTCAGTGCTTGTCTTCCATCCCTCCCCTGGGAGTGGGGAAGTGGCACTTCTCCTTAGTCAGCCAGCAAGCCCCTCTCTGCCTACAACTCTCTGGGCTTGTTTTGCTTGTGTAGTAATTAGGCACTGGCAGCTGAGAGTGTCCAAACACACAGCTTTATCTTTTCCCCAAGCTGCTTCAGTTGATCGAGGGTTGGGTGGTAGATGACAGCTTGTTTATCCAGGGAGGCTGTAAAATATTCTGTCGAGCAAACACACAGGGAAGCTCATTCATCTTGTCTTTTTTCTCCACCCCTACATAGTTGAGAAGGGACACTCTCCTCCTATCTTACCGACCACGTGCTCCCCTGAGCATTGCTCATGGGCCTCTGTCTGCCTGTCCCCAGAACACAGGGCTGTCCAGCTGGGCTCTCAGCACGCTGCCCTCAGCAAGAGCATCCACTGTGAGGGCTGTACTGACCGCTCCTGGGCCTCTACCCGGCTTGGGCTGCTCCCCTGATACCACCACCTGGATGTTGCAGAGGCCCCACCTGCTCAGCATGTCCCAGATGGAAACCACCTCCCTTCCCATGGGCACTTCTTCTATTTCCTGGGTCTCAGCCATAGGCAGCACTGTTCACCCTCTCCCCAGCTGGAAACCTGGAGGGAAGAATTTGTGATCATCCCAGAGGCCATGTGGTACAGGAAATGAACTCAGGGTTTTGACAAAGGCAAACAAACAAAAATAAAAACAAAACAAAAAATATCACTGGCCTTCAATACTGGCACCACCACCTATTAGTTGTGTGATTTCTAACATTATTTAAAACCTCTTTGGAACCCAATTTCTGCATTTCTGAAAAGAGTACAATAATTCCTATCTCAAAAAGTTGTCATGAAGTTTAGATGAAAGCTACATGTGTGGCAGATAGTACAAGCTTGGTGCGCGTTGGCTGCTTCTCTCCGTCCTTCACTTTGCATCAGTACGTCGCAATTTTCAGAATCTTTTCTTAGATAATTTTCTCCCTCTTTCCTTCCTTCCTTCCATCCTTCATTCTTTTCTTCCTTCCTTTCTTTTGACAGGGTCTTGCTCTGTCACCCAGGCTGGAGTGCAGTGGCATCATCATAGCTCGCTGCAGCCTCGAACTCCTGGGCTCAAGCAATCCTCCTGCCTCAGCCTCCTAAGTAGCTGGGACTACAGGTGTGTGCCACCACGCCCGGCTAATTTTTAAAATTTTTTATAGAGATGGGTGTGTGGGGGGGTCTCATATTGTTGCCCAGGCTGATCTTGAACTCCTGGCCTCAAGCGATCCTCCTGCCTCAGCCTCCCAAAGTGCTGGGATTACAGGCATGAGCCATTACTCCCAGCCTGTCTCTTTCTTTCTTCCTTCCTTTCTTTCCTTTCCCTCCCCCTCCCTCCCTCCCTCCCTTCCTTCCTTCCTTCCTTCCTTTCTCTCTCTTTCTTTTTCTTTCTTTCTTTCTATACATAGTGATTGAGCACCTACTATGAGCTAAGTATAGTGCTGGGCACTGAGGCATAGTGGAGAAAAAGTCAGAATTTGTCCCATCTTCCCGGGAGTTTACATTTTTGGTGGTAGGGAAAAGACAGACACAAAGCAAGTAACAAAAAAAATTGCTGTATGTACTTACCAGTGTGTGTGTGGGGGAATATATATATATATATAATGCCAGGTAGTGTTAAGTGCCATGGTGAAAAATAAAGCAAGATAAGATAGAAGTGCTGGAGATTGGGAAGTCCCAGAGTAGAGCTTTAGCGATTAGTGGGAAAAAGAGTCAATAAACAAGCCAAAGAATAATTAAAATAATTTACGGACTGTGGTAAGTGATGTGAAGGAAGTGAGCATAGTTATGTGAAACCACAGACAGGTTGAGAGAATTAAATATTAAAAGTGTATGGAAAGTGCTTTGTGTGATGGTAAATGATGGACACTCAATGACCCATCCTTTCCCCGAATAGCTCTCTTTCCTGTATCTTTCATTTCTTCCTCTTCTAGGTCCTTCCCACCAGCGTTTGCACATGTCCAAGTCTCTTTCTGCCTAGAACACAGACTACCCCATGCCCCTCTCTGTCTATCATCCTCCTGTATCCCCCTCAGAAAAAAGTTTTCTAAAAAGTTGTGTACTCTTTCAGCTTCCACTTCTACTTCTTCAACTCATTCTAGTACTCATTTCAGTTTCGCTTCTGCCCCCAGAAGGGTCTCAGAAACTGCTTTCTCTAAAGTCACAAATGGGCCAGGCGCGGTGGCTCATGCCTGTAATCCTAGCACTCTGGGAGGCTGAGGTGGGAGGAATGCTTGAGACCAGGAGTTTGAGACCAGCCTGAGCAAGAGTGAGACCCCGTCTCTACAAAAAATACAAAAATTATCTGGGTGTGGTGGCACACGCCTTTAGTCCCAGCTACTCAGGAGGCTGAGGCAGGGGGATCACTTGAGCCAGGAGTTGGAGGCTGCAGTGAGCTATGATGATGCCACTGCACTCTAGCCTGGGCAATAGGGTGAGACCCTGTCTCAGAAAAAAAAAAAAAAGATAAATAAATAAAGTCACAAATGACCTCCATGGTCATTGAATCTTTTGAGTTCTCATGTTCTTAGTCTGTTGGCCACTTTCACTCTTTCTCTAATTTTTAATATTCTGCATCCTCAAGTTTCTTTTCTCTCTACCTTCTCGGGCTCCTTTGCTGACTTCTCTTCCTCTGTTGGTTCCTTGAATGTTGGGTGTCCCCCAAGATTCCATTCTGGGTCCCTTCTCTTTTCTCCCTCCACATTATCCCTGGTCATGGCTGAAGTCTCCCTCATATGTAACCTCAGCCCAGGTTGCTCACCCAAACTCCTGGCCCATGTTGTGAGTTCATTCTTGGATACCCCACTTGGAAGCCCCGCAGTCCAGTTACACTCTGCAGGTCCGTGTTGGAATTCATCATCATCTTCTGCCATCAGTCCTGTTCTAATCTTCTCATCCCAGTGAGTTGCACTGCCATCCACCTGTTGTACAAGCCACAATCTTGAATCACCAGTTCCTCTTGACCCCTCCCTCATCCCCATACCTGCTGGTCAGCAAGTCCTGTAGATTCCACCCTCTAAATCACTCTCAGATGGGTCCACCTCTCACTGTGTCCTCCGCCCAGCTCCCTAGTCCAGGCCTCCAGATGCCGGGACAACTGCACAGTCTCCTCACTGGCTTCCCTGTCCCCATCCCACACACAGCAGCCAGATAGATCATCCTACAGTGCAAATCTGGTGGTGTTCTCTCTGCTGTTTAACACCCTTCAAGGCTTTTCATTGCCCACAGGATAAAAACCAGATGGCTTTCTGTTGTATCCAGGCCCCACAGGCTTAGTCACTACTGTGTTCTGCCCTCCTCTCTCGTCTGTCCTCTCTCACTCTGTGGCCAGTCGCACGGGGCTTAGTGTAGGCCTTGGGCCTGCCAAGCTCCCTAGCTTACCTGGTTCCTTTTTCAACACCCTTCCTTCTGGCTGTTACTCTCTTCTCAGCCTCTTCCCGGTTGGCTGAGCTGGGGGGACGTGGCAGATGAGCCCTCCAGCTCCTCTGTTTGTAGATGAGTGCTCTGAAGTCCAGAGAGGAAAAGCGATTCGCCAGGAAGTCCAGTGTGCCTCTTACCAAGCAGAGCAACCTCACTTCCCTCCCCCTCCAGCCATGATGGGAAGGAATCTTGGCACCAGCTTGGATCCGTTCCCAAAGATTCTGGCTCTTTTTGCTGCTGAAATTGGGAAAGATGAACAAGTGGTAAGTTTTGCCAGGAAATGTTGGAAATAATACAGGATCCTCTGCTTTTGCCACGGATTTCTGAGGCTGAGGCCCTGGTGACACCCTGACTTCTCCCTGCACCTTCCAGACCCTCACAATTCTACTTCGGCTCTTCCCTACTTCATGTCTAATACAGACCCTCATGTGCAGACGCTCCTGTCTGCTTCCTGTCACCTGAAATAGCTTGAGTCTCTCAGTGGCTGTTGGCACAACCTGGCTGGGAACAGGTATGCTAATATTTGAGACTGGGGGTGATTGGACAAGGTGTCAAATTATGGTATCCTAGGGTAAGGTTGATGCCAGGCCAAGGTTGGTCAGTGAACTCTTGGCCAAAGACTGGGCTGTAAATCAGGCCATAGACTAGTCTCTGGCCACAGACTGAGTTCCAATCCTGTTTATAGACTGGATCCTGACCCTAGAGCCAGACATAGCTCTGACCCTGTTTCCTGACTTGGCCTTGATTCTGGTAATAACTTGGCCCTGAACCTCATCAGATTGAGTCTTTACCCTGGCCATAGACTGACCCCTGACCTACTCTAGATTGAGCCCTGATCTGTGAGTCTCTCAGTGGCTGTTGACACAACCTGGCTGGGAATAGGTATGCTAATTTTGAGACTGATCCCTGACCCTGCTTCCAGACTGAGCCCTAACCCTGGTCTCAGACTGATCTGACCCTGGTCTCACACTGAGCTCTAATCCTAGTTCCAGAATGAACCTTGATCCTGGCCCCAAACTGAGCCCTGACCATAGACTGACCCCTACTCAGCTCATGGATTAGACCTGCAGCTGTGGGCTCACGGCCAGAGTCTAGCTGACTCAGGGCAAACCCATACCCACAGGGGACAGGCTGGGAATGTCTTTTCCTGGGAAGGACAGCATAGCGTTGGCCTCTGCTGTTGTTGCTCTCATAGATTTGGGGGACCACAAGCCGCAGGAGGGCCAGGCTCATAGGGCTGCCGCAGAATTGCATCTGGTGGAGCTTCCCAGGCAGGTTAACTCCCAGATAATGGAGAGATTATTCCTGCTGATATCCATCGAGCTGAGGATTGAGAACATTTCAATGAGAAGATGCTTTAACGACTCTTCAAGGATTTGGGGCCTAATGAAGCACACATCGGAGGACGATTTAATCTTTCCCTCATAAAACCCGCACAAGGAGATCAACTTCAGAATCCAAATTCATCCTGACATAAAAATGTGAGCTCAGGACTGTTGCAGATCAATGATAATTGTCTGGGGCTAATTGCTGTGGTCTTGGAAGGGGGTTTAGGAGAAGGCAAAGGAGGGTAGGTGTGGTAGAGGGCATCCTGGGACATGCTGGGCTGTCCCTGTGGGGCCCTTGGAAGGAGCTGACAGTAAGGGACTTGGAGGGTAAAGTAGAATAAGGAAAGTGTGGGGTAGGAGAAGGTCCTGCTTAGCTGTGGCTGGCCTGTCCCCTGCAAGGTGGGCCTTCGTCCTTAGCCAAGTTGCCAGTGGTTAGCAGACATCCCATGGCTACTTGCCTAAGAATGAGCCCTGCAAGTGCCAGGAAACTCCTGCTTCCAAGTCATAAATGTAACAATTAGAGCCTATGAGAGCCTTTATGTAGAAAACCAAATGGAGGCTGCAATAGAGATGACCCAGTTGTGTGCGGATGGCTCCAGCTCTGGGGGGCTGGAAGTGGGGTGCTGGGATCGCAGGCTCCTGGGACTCGTCTTTCTCCCTTCCACACCTGGCTGCTGGCTGGGGTCGCACATGTCCCCAGGCCTAGCCTACCAGGAAAGCAACATCACACTCTCCTCTCAAATGCTGAGTCTTGCCCGCATCCTCTGTCACAAAGATTTTTTTCTGCGGCACAAACTCACTGATGACGTTGCGGGGGAAATCACGGGCTTTGACTTGAATAAATAAAGCCTGGCCACCCATTTCAAAAGGAAATATATCTTATAATAATCAGATGGCAACAAACTGGAAACGATGAGAAGCAAACTGAACCAAGCTCTGGTTGGTGCATAATATAATCATTTATACTAAACTTATGTTAATAGTGTACTGTGCAGCCAGGGAACATATAAGATAAAGTAATGGGACCCTCCTCCCATTTTTGCTTTCTATTAAAAGAAGACAGCATTCTTAACTAAGACACAAAAGCCTTAAAGGAAAGAATGAACAGATTTTACAATAGAAAACAATTTAAAAACATAAAAATTTCTATCTAGTGAAACACATAGCTAAAGTTAAAAGAAAATAAAAACTGGGAGAAAATATTGACACTTGCAGCATATACAACAACAAGTGAATTCACCAAATGCATGAGGAGTTTCTGCAGGTCTATAATAAAAGGACAAGGATGCTATCGGAGAGCAGGCGGAGTGTGGTGAGGAAACTTGCAGATTACAGTGGTGACTATGGCGGTGCACTGTTCAGAGAGAAGAGCTGACTCACAGCCTCAAGCTAGTAACTTTGAATCCACCAGTGTGGTCACATCCTTCCCCTAGGCTGTCCCCAGTCAATGACCGAGTATGGTGGAGTCCTTGGAACGCCATTCTGGTCTGGTCAAGGCTTTCTCAGAACTGCACTGTGCTCTGAGGATCTTCTTACTCAATCCTATCTCCTCCACGGCCCTTGCACAAATGTCAGACCTGCATCCTGGTCTGAAGGCTCTCCCTGTCTCCTTCTGTTCCCTCCTCGTTGTCTTCCAGAGGCATTTTCCCAACAAGTCTCTCATTTCCTTCTTGTGATCCGCTTCTCGGAGGACCTGAACTGATCACAACTTCAGACTCAAAGAGCTATTCAGCCTTGCTCATAATTAAGTACAAACTGAAACGTGATACTGTTTTTCACGTATCAAGTTGACAAACATTTTAAAGGGGTCATTAATATCTTGTTTAGTGAGGGGGTATAAAATGAATCTCTCTCACACATAGTGCTGATGCCAAGAGTATAAAAAATATATGTATTCATTGAATCAGCATTTCACTTCCAGGAGTCTGTTCTATAGGATAGGTGCATATATGTACAAAAATATCTATGTTCATTGTGGCATTATTTCTATTAATGAGAAACTTGAAAGTAACCTAAATGTGCATTAATAAGGAACAGTTACATCAATGATGGAGTAGCCACACAATATAATTTGCAGTTGTTGTAAAGAATGAGGTCAAGCTATATGACATGAAAAGACGTTTGCAATGTTGAGCTAAGTGAAAAAAAGGTAAAGCTGAAGAATATGTTGTATAATGCCATTTGGGTAGGAAACCCCTCTACTAAATGCATTTATATGCACACAAATTGGTGAATAAGTGCAAACATCTGGAAAGGTAGATACTAAATTGCTAAAATTATTTGTCTTTAGGGAGAAGAGTAAGACTGGGGATGGTTATTAAAGAAGCCTTCACTCTTTACTCTGTTTCCTTCTTTATTGTTTAGATGTTTCACAGTGAGCATGGATTATTATTTTTAATTAAAATGAGCAATAAATGAGAAGAAAGAAGAGACCCCAGAGTGTAACCACCAAAATGAATTTTGACCCGTTTAGGGGGGCTGTGTCCATATTGCAATCATTCCTCTACTGGGAATGGCCTTCAGTGGCAATCAACAGTAGAAGAAAATTGCTCTCATGGTTTATCCTTTAAAATTGTTTTTACAGAAATTTTAGCAGGAAGTGGCATTGGACACCTTGGTTCTTGCCTGATTCACCACACCCGACTCTGAATGTCTTTTTAACTATTTTCAAAAATTCATCCCCCTCTTCTGCCATCAACCTGAAGGCCAAACATGCCATCTCTGAAGATATTGTGGGGACATGCTCTACCTCTGTGACCTCAGTTTCCTCATTTGTGATGGAAGAGGTTGGATTAAATGGCTTCGGTGTTTGGCTAGTGTTTTAGGATTCTGAGGCTATTGGTACAGAATTGTTGTTCTTGGCATGCTCTGGACAGCTAAGAAACCCACCCCTGGGTCTTCAACCAGCTCTTCCAACCTCCCCTCACCTCCCCCATGCTCCAATATGAGTCACCAGGCTCAGTGAAGGGACTCTGTGTCTATGCCTCCACTCTTGGAGGTCCCATACTGATACATTTATGACTTCCTCTGATTAATTAGTTTGTATTCCCATTGCATTTTTCTCTATAGATCATATGATACATAGAAGCCCAAACTGTCACTTTGTTCTGATTCCAAGATGATTAAGCACCTCATATAGTACAGTAGGGGAAAAAAAGACACTGAACCGATATAACTACATATTCCTAAACCCCGAGAAAAACCTAAAGTATCAGGGTCCCCCAAATAATAAATCCTTGAGTATTTATTTCCCTTAAACCTGGATTTCCTAGCAAAGACAATTTTATCCCTGACTCTTGCTAAGATAATCTGTGAAGATATAGATCATGACCTTTGTGAATATGATAATCACTTGAGAAAGTTTCTGTTTTCACACAATGATTAATGTAAAGCCGGTGAGCTTGGTGATTTTGCAGTCATTTCCCTTTAAATAATTGCTGTGTTTGTATTTGGTGAGCCAGTGCTTCTGAAGCCTGACTCCCTTGCATTCTTTGCAAGTAAAATTTTCTTTTCTCTTCTAAATATTTCTGTTTCTGAGACTTCTTTTGGCAGATGGGATAACTTAATACGTTAATTTGTGTGGTGTTCTTGTATTCCTTATTCTAAGGTGGAGGAGATTTTGTCTTTCCTTGCTAAGGGAGGCTTATGTTGTAAGATTAAAAGCAGAGAGAGAGAGAGAGAGAGAGAGAGAGAGAGAGCGAGCAAGCCTGAAAACCAGGAAGAATATGTTGTAAAGAGAAGGGAATTTCTGGAAGTAGCAGTTTGCCAGAACAGGTGACTATTAGGGGGTTCTAAGGAGGTTGGGCCCCAGTCGTTGGGGCCCCCAGTCTGAGCTGAGTCTCCTGAGCCCACCCTGGCACGGAAGCAGTATTGCTCTCTGCCAACAAGAGACCCCGAGGGCTTGGACAACAGCCCTAACAAAGGCGACCAGTGTGGACCTTCAACCACTGAGTATACCCAAAGCTGGCTCTATGTAAGACCCTTGAGACCTTCACAGGATCCTGGGGTGCAAGAAGGAAACCCCAAGTTTGAATTTCCTGCTAGGTCAGTAAGCTGAGACCTGGGTAGATTTAGAGAAAATAAACTTATTGTGACATGTCTTGCCTTTCTGAGCTTAAGGCATAAAATTGACACCCACCACCATTTTTTCCAGTATTTAGCACCCTCTATCTGGTATTGTCTCCATGACCTGCACTCTATCCTCCCCGATTTCCTACCTTCCTCACATCCTGCCACCCTGCTCAACACCCTTTTGTTTGTTCTGGCCTGAGGGTAGGACCCACCTTCTAATTGTCTACCACGGGGTCTTGGTACCCAGTTTGTGCTCCATGGTTGAAATAAACTAAGTGGCACTGAACTGTACCCTCCCCATCCTAGCACCATACTTTGTGTCTGGTTGGTATTCTATATGTTTGCAGAATGAGAAAGGTGCATGGAATATTCCAAGGTGACCACTTTGGAGGGGGCAAGATGAACCTGAACACGTAAGTTCGGGTGTGTTTGTTCAAAAGCACATTAATGACCTGGTTTGATCGCGGGAGACTGGCGAGGAAGGAGCCCATGCATCTGTGAAATGAGCCATTTTCTGCCAACCCTTGTGTGGGAGCTGGTGCTGCTTGATCAATTAACCCCACGCCCTTGTCCTCCATCTGTGCTTGGATCAAGACGTGAGGCTCTGCACTGAGTGCAGAAGGTAATATCTGTCCTCTGAATGGGCTGCATGTGCGTGGGTAATTGATGTGTTCCTGGGATCCGGGGCGGGGGAGATCTGAAATCAATTGCATTGCTACACACTTGCAGTGGCCAGCCCTCGCCAGGCCTGGGGAGGAGAGGAGGCATCAGCTGGCCTCTTGCTAGGAACACCAGCCGGCCAGACGGATGGGGACTGCCAAGGGCTGCAGGGAGGGCTTGTCCTCTATCCTTGCAACAGATCTCCCTCCTGGCAAAGAAATGAGTTCTGATTTGTGCCAAGGGCCACTCAGACACCTGTCGAGTGGTAAAAAACAAGCTGTTTTAAAAGATGATGTCTGGCCAGTATGAGTATGCTGGCCTCCATCTGAATTATTGTTTAGACTTTTTTTCAAAGTCACTGAGGCTATTGGCTACTTAAGTCTGCCATATAGGACACATTATTGGGCAGCCGGTTGAGGGCGGGTTCTGGAATCACACTGCCTGGGTTCAAACCTTGGCTCATCCACTTGTCAACTGTGAGCTCTTGGGCTTCCTTTCCTCTCTGAGACTCAGTTTCTCCGTCTGTAAAGTGGGGATGTTATTAATACCTAACTCATAGACCCTTGAGGAGGGTTAACTGATAATCCGTGGGTTGATGTTCGGCTTGGTGCTAGATGCCTGTTACAAAGTATCTTCCCACTGGAACATGCGATGTGTTGAAAGGATGATTCTGGATTAATAGCTCCTTTATTAGACTAATAGCTCCACAAGGGCTGTGGCTGTCTTGTTACTGCTGGACCCTCAGAACTTGGCATTGAGCCTGATTCAGAGAAGGCATTCAATAATTATCTGTGTTAGTGAGAAAATAAGGAAGATGATGTGGGCATGAGCCAGAGACCAAGGTAGGCCTGGGGCAGTCCTGAGGGTTTGGGGTGGTAGGAATTAGGTGAAGGTGTCCAGCCACAGCTACACTGTCAGACCTGGTGGGGAACTGGAGCGAAACCCCAGAATGAGGTTTGAGGGGCCAGGCATAGACCCTGTGTATAGAGGGGTGATCCTTGGGGGAAGTTTTCTGGTCTCTGGCAGTCTGAGTCAGGTGTGTGGGCAGCAGACCCGGGCCAGGGCAGCATGAGACACTGTTCAGCTGGGCCAGACTGTTCACATGACTGGACACCACTGTGGGCAGCTGGCAGATCTGTGGCAGGCGGGGCACAGGATCAGCTGCAGGATGCACCCACTACTAAGATGACCAGCGAAGGCTCCTGGAACTCTCGCTGGCCTTGGAGGCATAGAAATGAGAGTACAGATTCCATTCTCACCTTTGAGCCCCAGGCTAATTACTTAACTTTTCTAAACCTCATTCTCTGTATCCGTAAAAAGGATCTGTAATGTCAACCTCACAAGAAGTGCAATTGAAATTAAGAAATACAGGTAAGATGTGAGGCACAGCGCATGGCAGATGTTTAGTAACATCAGTTCTCTGCCCCCTCCCTTTTGGGGATCATTGGAAAGGCAATAACTTTTTTGTTCCATTTGGAAGAAAAAAAGTACTTTGCAGACATCTTTATTTGGGAATGGTGAGTGATCCACAAATTCACTGTGGGAATTCAGTGATTATTTTTGAATATGTAGGGTTTTTAGGTTCTTGCAGCTTCCTTGACTTGAAAGTAAAGCCAGCACCAGCTTCTGACAGTCCCTGTAATTACCTTTCAGTGAACTAAGCTGAGGTTTGTCTTTGTGCCTGAGGTTGGTGTGGGCCCTGCAGCTCTCACCCTCCACACCCACATTCAAAGGTAGTGGCTAATTATGATTTATGGCGCTGTCTGGTGGAAGCTGGCCTCCCTGCTTGGGCTAGGGTGGTACAGGCAGTCCCCATCTCTGTCAGAGGGTAGTAAGGAGATTCAAAGATAGCCTGGCCCGCGTGATTGAAAAGCCCAGCACCTTGTTATTAAAAATGAATAAAGTCTGGTGATATGCACCGATGCTGGGCTACTGACAACCTATAATTCCTGCAGCAGTGGCGAGATGTGTTTTTCTTTAAGAATTTTGTTAAGAAGCGATTTTTGGTGGCGGGTGCTGTGTACACTGAGGTTATGGATTAAGGGTATCTTTTTTACTCTGCTGGGGCAGAGAAGGGAGTCCATGCAGGTGCTAGTGGGGCTGTGTGTGTCCAGAGGTTGTTAATCCTTCCAAGACCAAAAGAATATTTAAAAACTGCTTAACCCCCAACCTCCAAGAGAGTCTGTCCAACCATTCATCTATTCATCCATCCATTTACTCGATTCATCCATGATTCTAACAAGTATTTATCAAACACCTTTCTTAACATCCTGGAGATAACAACAATATCAGCAGCAAAAGCATACAGACATGGATAATCTGGTTCGCTTACTATGGCCAGGCTCTGGGCTAAGCACTTTACAAACCTCACCTGATTTCATAACAACTCTTAGAGTTAGGTACTATTAATATCACCCTCATTTTACAGCTGAGGAAATAGAGGCTCATGGGGGCTGAGTGACTTACCTAACATGTCAGTCTAGTAAGTGGCAGATCCAGGAATTGAATTCAGTCAAGTTGATTCCAGAGCCCAGGCTCTTACCCATCAAACCACACTGCCTCCCAGTGTCTCCCTTTGGTTTGGTCCATAACTCATGCACCAGCATCTGTCTGGGTGTATACACGTTGTGTAGGTTCTTCACTGAAGTCTCCATCTCTACTTTGGGCTCCTTTTTGATTAATTTGATGAACTTCAGAGAGTGGAGTTTTGTGAACATTTTCTCATTCTGCAATAATAATATTAGCAATAACAGTAACAAAATAACAGCTAACATATATTAAGCTCTTTTATGTAAGTTCTAAGTGCTTTAACAGTAATAACTACTTTAATCCTCACATCAACCCTTTGACGTTTCTTCATCAAATCTCCATAATTACTCTTATTTTATAGATGAGGACACTGAAGTATAAGGAGGTTAGGGCAATTTGCCATCTTTCTGGAAGTTTCCCTGCAACACTTGGGAATGCACTTGGCTGCAAATAACAGGAAATCTAACAACAGTTTAAGGGATTAAAAAAAATCTCATGTAAGAAAAAGTCCAGAGGTGGGGAGTTCAGGGCTGTTGTGGCAGTCATAGATGCCATCAAGGACTCAGGTCTGGGTTTTCATTCTCCTCTTCTTGGTATATTGGAGCTTTTTACCTGTGGTTGCGAGATGGCTGCTCCATTTCCAGTATCATCTTTGCATTTTTAGGCAGAAGGAAGGGGGAGATAAAGCAAAAGCTTTCCCAGAAATGCTCAGTAGATTCCATTACATTTCATTGGCCAGAACTGTGTCACAGGCCACCGTGAGCTACAAGAGAGGCTGGGGACTTAAGTCCCCACCAGCTTTCTTCAGCCTTTACAGTAGAGGAAGGTAAGAAAAAAAAGGTTGGAAATGTGTATTAGATGACTCAACCACCAGTGTCTATCACATTCTAGCCCATCTATTTTTTCTTTTTTATGATTTTTGGCTTATTTTATTTTATTTTTTGGAGACAGAGTCTCCCTCTGTTGCCTGGCTAGAGTGCAGTGGCACCATCATAGCTCCTGGGCTCAAGCGATCCTCCTGCCTCAGCCTCCCAGGTAGCTGGGACTACAGGTGCATGCCACGATGCCCGGCTGAGTTTTTTATTTTTTGTAGAGACAGGGTCTCGCTCTTGCTCAGGCTGGTCTTGAACTCCTGACCTCAAGAGATCCTTCTGCCTTGGCCTCCCAGAATGCTAGGATTACAAGCATGAGCCACCATACTTGGCCTTTATTCTTTTTTGATCCACAGCTTTCCCTTTAGATTTTTAAATTTTTACATGACATTAATGTTTGGAAGAGTCCAGGCTAGTTGTCTTGTAGAATATTTCGCATTGTTTTTTCTGTGTTGCGTAAACATTTTTTTATTGCAGTACACTCCACATGCCATAAAATTCACCATTTAAAAATTATACAAGTCAAATGTGGTGTTATGTGTCTATATCTCAGCTACTCGGGAGGCTGAGGTGGGAGGATTGCTTGAGGCCAGGAGTTTGAGGCTGCAGTGTGCAATGATCACACCCGTGAATAACCATTACACTCCAGCCTAGGCAACATAGTGAGACCCCAGTCTCTAAAAAAAAAAATACAATAAAAAATGTACAGTTCAGGAAAACTGTATGGCAGTTCCTCAAAAAATTGAATTACCATATGATCCAGAAATTTCACTTCTGGGTATATACCCAGAAGAATCGAAAGCAGGGACTTGAACAGATATTTTTACACCAATGTTCATAGCAGCATCATTCATGATAACCAAAAGATGGAAACAACCCAAATGTCCATTGGCAGATGAATGGATAAACAGAATCTGCTATATATGTACAATGGAGTATCACTCAGCCTTAAGAAGAAGGAATAAAATTCTGACACATGCTACAACATGGATGGACCTTGAAGACATTATGCTGAGTGAAGTAAGCCAGACACAAAAGGGACAAATATTGTATGATTCCACTTACATGAGGTACCAAGAGTTGTCAAATTCATAGAGACAGAAAGTAGAATGATGGTTGCTGGAAGCCAGCAGGAGAAGGGAAATGGGAGTTATTGTTTAATGGGAATTTCAGTTTAGGAATGTGATGGTTAATTTTATGTGTCACTTTGACTGGGCTACAGGAGTGCCCATATATTTGGTCAAACATTTCTAGGTATGTCTGTGAGGGTGAGATGAACATTTGAATCAGTAGACTGAGTAGACCAGATTGCCCTCCCTGAGGTTGGGGAGCCTCATCTAGCCAGTTGGATGAATAGGACAAAATGGTTGACCTTCCATCGGGTAAGAGGAAACTCCTCTTGCCTGATTGACTCCAAGCTGGGACATTAGTTTTTTTCCTGTCTTTGGACTTCAGATTAAATATTGGCTCTTCCTGGGTCTTGAACCTGCTGACCTTCGGACTCCTGGGCCTCTGGCTTGCTGACTGCAGATCTTGAGACTTGTCAGCCTCCATAATCACATGGGCCCATTCCTTATAACAAATCTCTTTATTGTATATCTATTATAATCTGTAGCTGTCTCTCTCTATGCACACACACACATGCAGTCATACACTGCATAATGACACTTTGGTCGACAGTGAACACATATATGATGGCTAAAAGAACTGATATTGCTGAGACAGATGAAAAGATGATGCAGGGGGAATATTCAAAGGGCTGTCATGGAAGGGAAATATGGTATCATGAACAGAATGGGAATTTTGGGAGCTCACAGACCTGGATTTAAATTCTGGCTTTGCCACTCACTAGCTGTCACTCGTTGGGTGTATAAAACCTCTCTGAGTGTCCATTTCCTCCTTGGTAAGATGGACATAATTACAGAGTGGTAGGGTTATTGAAGAATTAAATGAGATAAATTACAAAATATATTTTGTTCCTCCTTCCTATGTGACTGCAAAGGGCAAAGCTGTAACTGTTTATTCACAATGTATTTATTGAATCTGTGATGAAATCTATGCCTCTGCTAGGCATGGGGACAGTCACATGGAAGAAGACAAGGACAGAGCCAATATATTTAAGGAGGCAGATATATGAGCAAGTGACCAGGCCACAGGTGAGATGTGTGGCTTCACTGGAAACACCACAAGGGACTAGGACGCCATGGAGGACTCTGGAAGTCTGAGGGAAGTTCTCATGCAGGGACCATTCAAGCCGGGTCTTTAAGGGCGAATAAGAGCTCTCTAAAGTAGAAGGGAGGCACAAGCATTGTAGGTGGGGAGAACAGCATGTCAAAGGCAAAGAGGCATGGGCTTCCGGGGAATGGTAGGATGGTCGAAGAGATTGGCTGTAGAGTAAACTTAAGGGAGTAGAGGTGGCCAAGGAGATTGAAGGTGGGTCAGACTAGATACGCAAGAAGCTCAACTATTACGCCTTGGAGTGTGGCCTTCCACCCCTCTTAAAAGTCTTGTAAGACTTTCAGGGAACCATGTTTGGCAGAACTCTGGAGACCATATGAATGAAGAGGCAGCACTGGAGGCAGTAGGCTAGGTAGAGGCCACTTCATCCTTCAGGGAAGATAATGAGACTGGACTGGTGATAGAAATATTCAGGAAACCAGACAGAGGGAACTTGGACAAGGCTCAGGGGTAGGTTTGTGGGACGGGGACGAGTCAAGGATGGCTTATCTAAGAACCCGCAGGCTGATAGTGACAGAGGAGGGACCAGAACTCAGAACCACTGTTTTCCTGGTGGTGTAGATCCAGAGAGACCTGAATCTAAATCCCAGCACTGGCAACCCTCTCCCCTCTGTGAGCTTGGCTTCCTCATTGCTTAGGCAAGAATGCTAATACCCGCTCCACTGCATGAAGATTAAACAAGATTCTTCCGCGTAGACTTTGCACATTAGAGACCTGCTTGTCTGACTGCATCTGTTCAACACTTAGCCCTCAAGAATATTTGCTGAACACTGTTCTAGGTGTTGTGGATACAACAGAGATGAAAGCAGATAAAAAAGATTGCCTAGTGTTTAAACATTGAATTAATTGCTAACTTAAAAACAAGGAAGTTTCACACCCAAAAAATTCTGAGTTTCTGTTTTTTCTTGAAAAAACTGGAAGATCTGGCCTCTTTGAGTCAGTGTTTTCATGGGAACAACGGGCTGGAGGTGAGAGTAGTGACTGTCCCTTTTGGTCAGAGCACTCACCCTCCAGTTTCTGCAGTCCTCACCTTCTCTATTGTTACCCCTCCGCTTGCTTCCCTCATGTGAGTCACCTGTGGGCATTTGAGTTCCTGACATCTGGTTTGGTCCAAGTCTTGGTGTACAGTACATGGTTGAGTTTTAGAGGCTGGAAGCATGAAGACCACATGGGCTATTGTTAAAATAGTCCAAGGGCTTGGGCTTGGGTTGAGGCTGTGGGAATGTAGAGAAATGGATAAATATGAGAGAGACAGCAATCATAGAGTCAGCATCTGGAGACCAAATAGGACTGGAGCATAGTAAGATGAGTCCAAAGTTATCTAAGCTTTCTAGCCTGGATAGGGGAGTGATGCTGGGTTGGGGTGCAGGCATCGGAAGGCGGGGAAACTGGAAGGGTGGGAGAAAAGAGTGCATTAGGATTAGGACCTAATCCTAACCCCATCCCCACCCCTAAGAAAATCTCCCAAAGGCTGCCTTAGCTTTGTTCATTTCCCGGAGCTGTGCAGACGCGATTAACAGGACTCCTTTGTGTACTCCTCAGACGTCCCGGACCTTTGCAAATGTGCCAGTCACCAAGAGCAATGCCAGGAATCTTGGACTTTTCTGTCATTTTGGTGGTTGTGTTGCAAACCGCAAGACAAGCCAGTGCTTTTGCATTTCTTCTCTGCCATGTCCGCCTGGGCAGGTGCCAAGGGGCTCCAGCACGGCCCCGGGGCCGAGCTCTGGCGCGACTCTCGGCAGGATTCCTGCCAGCCCTCACTTACCATCCTTGGGAGCTGATCCATTGCTCACAGTTGAGGTACTTTTCCTTCTGTCATTTCCTGCGTTACTGCTTCTCCTCCATCTGCCCCACTCACTCCTTCTAGAATTCCACATGGAGGCTCGTTGAACCTACCGGATCCATTTGCCGTTCCTCCTCTCCCGTCTCATCGTATTAATTTTTCATCCCTCTCCTCCGTGTGTGGGGAAATTGCTCGTGCTGCTCTTCCAAATGACTACTTTGGGTTTTGGCAGTACCCGATCCATCGTTTGGCCTCCGCTAATTTAGATATTTTGATGATCATATTTACTTTTCCTACTGAAAGTGTTTTCTGATTGCAGAGCTTTTCTGTCATAGAGGCAATGTTTGTTTTGCTTAGTCTCGTCTTGTGTTTATGTTTCGTTCTGAAATGATTTTAGTTTTGGAGAAAAGGTACAAAGATACTACAGAGAGTTCCCATACACCTTCACCCAACTTCCCCTAAAGTTAATGTCTTGCAGTGTGTTTTTGGATCTCGTTGCATATACTCAGGAGAGATTTCCTAAAGTCTTCTCAAATCTACATACAGGGAAATGTTTGCAGAGACCCTGCAGAATTGGGCTGTTTTCACCATCAAATTTTTTCTTATGGTAGGTAATTTTTCTTTATTTTCTTATGCTTTGAGAGATTTATGTTTGTTCAAGACTGAGATGGGTCTGTCAAATATTGTAAGGGTCTCTGTTCAAATAGTCCCCAAAAAGAGAGAAGTAGAATCTGGTTACTCGTGTGTGTGTGCACATGTATGTGTGTGTGTGTTTGTGTGGTGGGGTGGAGGCATTTCAAGGGATGCCCCCAAGCTGGGTGGATCCTTTCCTATGTTCATATTAGTTTGACATTAGCTAAGACAACAGCCCTCATCCCTAAAGGTCTCTGCTGCTCACTCTAGGGCCCCACTGTGGCAACGGGTCCACTTGGTTTGACTCCCCACCTGCACCTTCAGAAGGTTTGGGATTAGCTCCCTGCTTAGTCTGGTTTTCCCCAGAAGCAGATCCCGACACAAAAATTTAAGTGCAAGTAGTTTATTTGAGAGGAGATTATAGGACACACTTGCCAGGGGAGTGAGGAAGTGAGGCAGGCAGGGAAAGTGGCTAATACCAGGTGCATAATCAAGCAAGTTACCACCACACACCACTGGAACTCAATCCCACCAGGGTGCTCTGGGAACCAGCGCAGAGCATGTGCCTCCAAGTTACCCCACCGAAGAGGTGAGGGAGCTGAGGTGTGTGCACACCTGCTTCCAGGGCCTTAGTACTTCTGGTTTGCCCCGTGCAGACAGAGCTGGCTCTGCTGGTCAGCGGGAGAGAGCTTCAGGCAAAAAGTTGCAGGGGCCGGAGGCTGGAAGTCAGGCAGTCAGGCTGGCATGCACAGAAATAAGTAAGTGCTGAGATGGCACAGGCAGGATCCTGGCAGCGTCTGTGCGCTGTGCTTCCTCTACGCTTGTTGCTGTCCCACACTTATAAGGGGTTATGGTTTGCCCCTTGCCAAATGTCTCACATCTCACCTTTGTCTACAGCTGCTGACACTCTGAGCTTTTTGGGGTGGCGGGGAGTAGAGACTCTGGTTCTACCAGAGATCTATCCTGCCTACTTTCTGGATGGGATTTTTCCTTCACTTATTTTGAATGTGAACTTTACAAATATTGAGGGCCAATATTTTCCTTAATCTGGTGCCACCTACATTGTCCCACCTATAGACATGTGACAATGTTTCTGGCTTGTTGAGAGCACTCATTCTTGTCTTGTAGCGTGGAGATAGATAGATTCTTTCTTTTTATTCAATCTCTAGATTTCTTTGTTCATTTCTATCAGCAGATCAGAGGAAACGGACTTAAATATGGAGGCTGAAATTGGCATCTCAAAATGGAGGTATGACTTATTCCCAAAAGGTATTTTCAATGCATTGTCTCGGGGACATTTGAACTTATGTGTATTTAGTTTAATAACAGGTGTAAAAAATAGCAGGAAGAAGCAGCTGCATTATTCACTTGGTTCAAAGACCATTTGTGTTTCCCCAACATTAACTTCCTGCACTTAAACTGACAAACCCTAGATAAATGCAATTATTTTTCACATCTCACCATGATCAGCTCTTTACTTCTAACAGCAACAATTGTATTTCTCATTAACTTGTCCATTGCTGATCCTTGGAGTGTTTGAATCTTTAAAAAATTGTAAGAAACTGTCATAGCTAGTGTAAGAGGCTGAAGAAATAAAGAAATAGGTGATTGTGGCTTTCTTCTGGAGATAAGGATGCTGCCTGGGTCTCGGGCCAAGATTTCATCATGTCTTCCTCCTCTGCTGGCGGTGCTAAGTCTCACATGTGCTATTTGTAGTGATGCTGCCTGGGCAGGCAGTGGGTGGGGTAAAGGGGGCTGTAGTGGGAAGCGTAAGAGAAGACACGTGGCCACGGAAGGTCTGGAGTGTAAAGAGGAAGCCAGGCTTTAAACCCAAGAGTTACGGAATGACTTCATATGACGTCAATGACTGTAGCACCGTTGGCTGATCTCAGGTCAGAGCAAGATGCCCAATGCTATGCTAGTTTCATACCAGAGTGGAAAGTTCCAGCTTCTTGAACGCTACAGACAGTGGCTGTCTGTTTGCCAAGCCCATTTCCTTTGTCTTTTCTGGGCATACAGTTAGATGGTGTTTCTCAGACTCTCTCGTAGTCAGATGTGGCCACGTAGCTTGTTCTAGCCCATGAAATGTGAACACAGTGATGGGTGCCACTTCCAGGCCCGGCCCACAAAACCTTCTGCCTGGTCCTCTGAGCTCATTCCACTTACGCCATCCAGAGGAGCAGGAGGATCCTGGGCCATACGGCACAGACAACTTCTATCCACAAGAGAAAAGGAATCTGGGTCCCTAAATCACTACTTGGAAGAGAGCCATCCACTGATGCAAAACACCTCTTTTATCTTTGTGTGAAGAGAAATACACTTACACTGGATTTTAACTATTATGTATAAATATTGTATAGCAGCAGATATTATCTTAACTACTATACCCAGGGTCCTAAGGCAGACCTGAAAGCACCACCTAAGAAGCCTGTGCACTCATCTCCGGCTGAGTCCACTGCACAAGACATCCAGATTGGGGCAGTTGGCATGAGGAATGGTCTGGGAAAGCAGGTGCTGAGATGGGATTTTGGTGGTGGATCACCTGTGGCCTGGCTGGCAGTGAGGCCCCCATCCCTGGTAGTAGGTGAAGCACAGATAGTCCCCACTGGAAGGCAGCAGTACAGGTGTGAAAACCTCCACCAGCAGTGAGCCAGGGTGGTATTCTGGTAGAAGGGAAAGCACTAGGTGGTGCAAGGTTGGGAGGTTTGAGAAGTATGTGTCTATAAACTCAGAGGAATTGGATGGCTGTTGCTAAGCTCAGTTGGCACACTGGGAAAAGGTAGGGAAAGACTTTGAGTGTTGGGCAATTAAAAGCATGGTGTGGCTGGGTGCAGTGGCTCACGCCTGTAATCCTAGCACTCTGGGAGGCCAAGGTGGGAGGATCACTTGAGGTCAGGGTTTCGAGACCAGCCAGAGCAAGAGCAAGAGCAAGACCCCATCTCTACAAAAAATAGAAAAATTAGCCGGGCATCGTGGCGTTCACCTGCAGTCCCAGCTACTTGGGAGGCTGAGGCAGGAGGATCACTTGAGCCCAGGAATTTGAGGTTGCAGTGAGCTGTGATGGCACCATTGCACTCTAGCCCGGGCAACAGAGAGAGACCCTGTCTCAAAAAAACAAACAGACAAATAAAAAACAGTGTGAAAGTCAGAGGGCCTCCTTGGTAGCTAGGAAAGGAACTCTCCCCTCCTGCAGCCCAAAGGCAGGGAAGGCTGAGGCCCAGGACCAGGGCTTCATCAGGAGGGTAGCAGAAGTTTTGGTTTCCAACTTTGTCCCACCCAGGTGGAGGCCACTGTATAAGTTCCGGAGGTGGAACTGGCAGAACTTGGTTATACCAGCAGTGAAAGGTGAGGGAGAGGGTCGAGACCAGCCTTTTTCGTGTTTTTCTCTTGGGAGTTTGAGGACACAATGATGCCAGAAATTGAGACAAGGAACAAACTAGGACCAGGTTCATTTGAGGGAGAAACTAAGGGTCTAACCTCTCTGGAAAGATTTCATTTTGCTCCTCTAGAGGGGGGAGTGCAGAACTTTATGCACGAGAGCTCAGCATGCTCTGAACAATTCATGCGAGATGGGCCTTCTCACCTCCTTTATCCCGAGCACCATACTTGTGTTTATATGGCCCAACATAAAATTAGACACTTTGGGCATTCAGGTCACACTGTGAAGCCACTTTAATGTCATATCTCATCTGTTTGATACCCGAACAATTTTTGAACCAAGTGTGGGATTCCTATTTTTCCTTTCTGAATTCCACTGTTAGATTTGGCCCACGACCCCAACCTGGCATGATCATCCTGAAACCCAATTCTGTCATTCAATGTGTGTGGGAGAAAATGAATCCTAACAGTTTAAGGCTGAATCCAAGAATTTTGAGCAACTTTTCAGCCCCTTTAAAAATGGTTTGACTGCTCAGGATGGGGGTGGGGAGGGAGCACACAGGGAGCATTGAGAGAGATCAGTGTCTTGTTGTGAAGACCTGACGCTGGATTTATGTGTGTGCTTGTGGCACATAAAGTTGAGAGAGAGGGGGGAGGGGAGGAGAAGCAGGTGAGGTGCCCAACCCACAGCCAGTTTTAACTCATCGTTTATCTTAAGTTCTGAGCAAAGATTCAGGTCAATTTTGCTTTTCTAGGACAATTCTGTTCTCTCAGCCTCAGTGGGGCCTGTGCCCAGTTCATCCTAGTAAATCGCCACTGACATCTCTACCTTGGGGGCTTCCTGGGCACCAAAGAGGAATCCCCCCCGCCTGCCCTCTCAGAGCTCCTGGACCAGTGGGGGAGGGAGTTCATGGCTCCCTCAGAGTTCTCCTTGCCTGTGATCCCTGCTACATTATGGGAAACCAGGGAAAATATGGACCGACCAGGCTTGGAATGCCGACTCTGCCACCAACTTCCTGTGTGGTTCTTGGTTTTTTGAGGCTCAGTTTCTTCAGCAATGAAATGGGAATAACAACGTGTGCTTCATGTATGCATGAGGATTAGATGAAATACGTGAGCTAAATGGGCACTCATCTAGGATTCGGTGTTTCCAGAAGATGGGGTGGGGGTGGAGGGGAGAGGCCTGCCAGGATTCTGTCAACACTTGGGTTCTAGGAGCCCTTGGGGAGATGTTTTTTAGATCCACAAGTCTGGCTTAAGGATGGCAGATAAAGCCAGAGAGAAGCATCTAAGCCCAGCACAGCGTCTGCCACTAAGTGGGCCCTCAGCCCCGCTCATGTGCCACTCCTAAGCTCTCTGGAAAGGAAGCTGTATTAAAACCACTAGGAAAGCCCTGCAGGCCAGAGCACCAGCAGTCTGTAGCTTTCATGCCAACGGCTCCTACAGGAGAGGAGGTGATGCTCTTGGGGCAGGCACCGGCCCCCTTGCCACCATCAGGTGCCCCACACAGCAGGTGGCAGCTGTGAGAGCTCTCAAAAGGTGCAGGGGGTAGGACTGCAGCGAGCTTGGTACCAGGAGAGGGAATTGACAGACATCACAGGACAGTGGGGAACCCTCTGGGGACACTCAGAAATGTTCAGGAGAACTTTGTGTTGTGCGGGGGCTCCTGAGGGTGTGGCTGGAGGGTCAGGGCAAGAAATGAGACTTGAGGTGGTTTTTGTGATCTATTTTTTTTTATTGTGGTAAAATAGGCATAACCCAAAATTTACCATTTTAACCATTTTAAGTGTGCAATTCGGTGACATTAAGTACATTCACAATGTTGTACAACTATCATCACTATCTAGTTCCAAAACATTTTCATCATCCCACGTGGAAACCCTATTAGCAATGATTCCCCGTTCGTCCTCCCCCAGCCCCTGGCGACCATCACTCTGCTTTCTGTCTGTGTGGATTTGTCAGTTCTGGACATTTCATGTTAATGGACGCGTACAGCATGTGCCCTTTTGTGTCTGGCTTAGCACAGTGTTTTCGGGGTTCATCACGTTGCAGCATGCGTCAGTATTCCATTACCTTTCCATCTCATGCTGCACAGAGCCTGCTACACCGGACGCACAGATAAAAATTCAACCCACCCTCTTCCCCCTTTTGCAAATGTATTTCCACCTGTAGGAGCCCCAGGGTTTCTTCCAAGTGGAGGGAAGTGGGCCTGAGCATGGGCTGTCGGGTAGTAGGTGTCCAGGGGTGGCGACGTTTTGTTTCACTTAGAGGGTGTGTGAAATTCTGGGCTCCGGGCTGCCACTAACCCTGAGCACTGCCAGGGGGCAGCATGTTCCCGCGGAGCCTGCGTGCCCGCCCTCGGAGGAGCAGATATTTATGAATCTGTTGGGCTCCGAGTGCATTCACCGCCTTTCCATCATGCATGTTTCAGATGCTGTGCTCCAGCCAAACAAATTGTCCGGGCTTAATTTCTGAGAAATCATTGTCAAGAATTGCTGAACCAGTTTAATTCTAAAGCACATATTTATACGGGGCTTCAAAACTCACATCTCTGTGCACAGTTACAAATGGAAGGGAGAGAAAGTTTAATCAGGAATGAGATTAGGTTTGAGCAGGGAGGGCTGTGGGGATGGCAGCGGGGCTGGGGTGGGAAGGCGGGAATTTGGTGAACCCAGCTCAGGGGCAGCTCCCATGGAGCAGGGGCTGGGGGCTGGGTCTCCCCTTGGGCTAGGACTGATGGACAAGCTGGTTTGAAAAAATGATGTGGGGGAGGAGCCGAGGCTGAGTGACTCATGGGACGTCCAGGGCTTTGGGGCAAAGGTCCTGTTTAGCTTCTGCTAATTGGCCCCTGCCTCTGGGAGATGCCTGCTTGGCGCCATCTTGCCTCGCCACCCAGTTGGTCTCCCCTGCTCTATCCAGGTGTCTGCCCTTGGCTCATGTTGAAGAGGGCAGGTACAGTCACACTGGCAGGAGGCAGTTGGAGCCTGTACTCCAGAAAAAAGAAGGCAGGGAGATTCTTGCTGATGGAAGCCGCATCCCCCTCTGTCCCCTCCCCACTGTGCTGGCTCAGTGTCAGGAGGTTTGTGGATGAACCATCTTTCCTGGGAGGCGTACACACACCCTTGGGTACAGCCCATTGGAGACAGAGTGACGCTGCCCCGGATTCAGGATGGAAAGCAATGGTGAAAGGGAGGAAGCCTTGGGCTTACAGGCAGCAGAGCTTCTAGCTAGACTTGCTGTGTGGCCTTGGCAAGTCTTGGCCTCTCTCTGGGACTCAGTGTCCTCATCTGTAAAGTGAGTATTCTGGACCCATTCAGATTTAGAAACAAACATGACCAAGCAGCTTTTATATTCCAGACACTTTGCTAAGATCTCTCGCATCCACGATATTGTTTAACGCTCCTAACAGACCCCTGGGGAGGCATAATGATCCCATTTTACAGGTGAGCAAGTGGGGTCTTAGTGAGGAATGGCACAGGGGTGGCAGGAGCTGTGGACTCCTGCATCCCATTCTGAGGTCATGAGGCAGTTTGCCTCTGATCCCTGGGGCCCATACCTGATGCCCCATGTAGGGCAGCGGTCCCCAACATTTTTGGCACCAGGGACCAGTTTCATGGAAGACAATTTTTCCACAGACAGTGGTGGATGGTTTCGGGATGATTTAAGCACGTTACATTTATTGTGCAGTCAAACATCTCTGTTAATGATAATCTGTATTTGCAGCCACTCCCCAGCACTAGCATCACCGCCTCAGCTCCACCTCAGATCATTAGGCATTAGATTCTTATAAGGAGTGCGCAATTTAGATCCCTCGCATGCACAGTTTACAGTAGGGTTCGTGCTCCTATGAGATCTAGTGCCACTGCTGATCTGACAGGAGACAGAGCTCCAGTGGTGATGTGAGCCATGGGGAGCAGCTGTAAATACAGATGAAGCTTCACTTGCTCACCTGACGCTCACTTCCTGCTGTGCGGCCTGGTTCCTAACAGGCTGCAGACCGGTACTTGTCCATGGCCCAGGGGTTGGGGACCGCAGGTGTAGGAGACTCCAAGGGGGCATCCTGGTCTTCCTGCTTGGGAGCCATAGAGTGAAGCAAATTCTGTCCTGGGGACATGTGGCCACCCTGACTATAACAGGTTCATCTTAGAAAGATAATCTTTATTACAAAAGTCAGCTTTATTTACAGTGCTCTGTACAAAGTTATTGAACTTTTAAAGAGGAGAAAGGATAAATCCACATTATATTCTTTGACACACAGGGCAGTGTAGCTCCATGGAGATAGTATGGCTTTTAGATTCAGAGAGGACTCAGTTCAAATCTCAGCTCTGTCACTCACTGGTGGTGTGGTGTTGGGCAGCTTGTTCAACCTCTGTGCTTGGGATTTGTCCTCTGTAAAGTGAGGATGATGATCATGATTCAATGGCTTTATAGGAATTTGGAGAGATATTCTCAATAAATGGTAGCTTTAATACACATACACTGATGGAATGAAAAGCCTGAGGTTTATACCCACTGTCAACTGAAATCCACAACACACATTAAAACCCAAGTCACTTGTAACAACCTATCTTGGAGAGACAAGGATTAAACATGCTGAGGATGGGTGGGTCTAGAGTCTGGGGTGTGTGTAATTAATTCCTGGCTTTTCAAGGCATTGGTCATAGAAACGAAGGAAGAGAGGTCTCCCTTGTTCTGCTCAGCAACCTTCAACTTTATTTATTAAACCTGATTTCTGTTTAATCTTTCTTCTTGTGGTGACACAGCAAAACACCGTCATTTTCTAATACTATATAGTGCCAACATCCTGGAGGATTTCAGGACAGATCCTAATAGCCAGCAATCTCTGCATTGTAACGGTCAGATGCAAGAGTCCTTGAAAGGCATGCAACTCTCTAAAGCCGAGGACCGAAGCAGTTTTTCTCTAAACATTTGTTACAAATACAAGTATTATTTGTATTCAGCACAGAGCGAAGAGAGACTAAGCAGTTGGTCCTTCTTATTGCAGTTGAAATCTGGCCTGATCTGGAAACCCTTTTTAGAATCACACACTGAATAAAGTTACCGAGGTGTGTGACGAGGTGTGAGAGTTTCTGTTTGTAGCACGGGGTGTGTGTGTGTGTCTGCCTGCCTGTGGGCTGGGTACAGGCACGCTTCACTCTGGGTTGATGACGAAGGTGGAAGTGAGAACCAGAGACGTCACATGAATGTTTATTTTTCACTAAATGTGAGGTCTCCAAGGTCAAGCACAACTGTCAGAAACTCGATTTCAACCAGCTTAATAAAGAAGAGAATTTGTGGGCTCTAGGGACCAGGAAGGCCATGGGCTGGCGTCAGGCATGGCTTGATCCAGGGGTATTTTAAGTTGGATTCCCTGAAAGCAGGACTTGCAACGGGGATTCTTGTGCGAGTGATTTGTTGAGGAAGTGCTCTCAGGAGGAACCACGAGGGAGCGAATCTATAAGCCAGACAGGGCAGGAGAAGGAACTGATGAAGAATGTGGTTTCAGCTGGAATCTAGTTCCAGCCTGATCCCATGGGGAGCTCTGGAGTATGACTAACATCACAGAGCTGTCCCATTCTAAAATAAGAGAAGTGGCCTTTTGTGTTCCCATGTTAGTCAGGTATTGGCTATGGGCTGCCTCTGGAATGGGGGGCATAACCTTCTGGGAATTTCTGGGCAGAGTGGCTCTTGCTGGCTGAGGCAAGTCTCTAAAGAAGGGTGCTACTGTGAGCTGTTAGCAGTTCACTGTTGACACTCACAGATGGGTGCACGGGTCTGGTAGAGGGAATCTGGGTGAGGCACCGACATTGTCTACGTCAAGGGCTCAAGCGATGACTCAGGGCTTCATCTCCTGACTCATTTCTCAGGTCTGCTTCTTGACTCCGTTCTCAAATAGAGATGACTACTGAAGACCCTAAACTTAAGTTTTCCATGCAGCTTATGAAAGAAAACAGGTCTGATTCTTCCTGGTATCAAAATGTTAAGTTTCCTGGATTAGCCCTACAAAATTTCATGCTCAGTCCTCTGGTGGGGAAGGAGGTGGGGTCAACCCTAATTAAACCTCATGGGTAAGGTTCCCCACAATGGGTTTATGTTCCTAGAGGAAGAAGAAGGGATGGTGAGTAGGCAAAACCCAGCAGCTAGGCCCTGCCAGGCTCCAAACTCCTATTTTAAGTCAGAAGGGCATTCCGAATGGAGGGAGCAGCATATGCATAGCTGCAGGGTGCTAAGTAGTGCTATACATTCGGGTGAGCAGAAGTGGGCCAGGCTGATGGGAGGAGGCAGGTTGGGAGAGAGCAGATGGAGGCCTGAGCGGTAGGCAAGGACAGCACATGGAGGGCCTCGTGGACTAACAGAGGAGCACAAACTTCACCCTGAAAACTGTAGGTTTGGTTTGCAGTTCTTCTGTTTCTATAGCATGCCCTTCCTCTTATATCATTCTTCTCCCAGGGGTCTGGTATTAAGCCACCAGTAAGGCTAGAGACTGTGGGCTCAAAGCCAGCCAGTGCCAACATCAGAGGGACTCATTCCAGGGATAGAATACAGGGTTGCCGGGCAGTGGCCTTATGAATTAGAGGGTGGGTGGGTTTCACATGTAACATTTGAGTCACAGTGCATTTGATGTTGACCAAGGCTGGGCAGTCAGTTGCAAAAGGACTGGGGTCAGAGCCAGCCCTGTCTTGAGGGGAAGCTATTGTTCTACTCAGGGAAACTGAGGCAGAAACCCAGCTGTGAGGGTGAGGCCAGCACAGAACAGGGAACAAATGAGGATTGCAGCTCTCCTCAGGGAGCAAGTAGGATTCCAACCCCTCCCTCATAGGGAGTTGAAGTTGCCAAGAGTCAGGAAGGAAGACATATTAATTCAAGTTATGCTTGCTGCTGTAACAAATAACCCCCACCATTTTAGTAACCTAATACAAGTTTTTTCTCTTTATGGATACCCAGGTTCCTTCCATCTTGTGGCTCTGCCATTCCCCAGGGTCTGCATCCAGGCAGAAGCAGAGAGAGAATGTGGAGGTAGCACATCCACTTTTTAACCGCTTTGCCCAGGTGAGACACAGATCACCTCTGCTCATATTCCACTGGTGAGAACTGGTCACATGACCTCACTTAGTTGCAGAAGTAGTTGGGAAATGTAGTTCCTGGTTGGGCCACGTGCCTCATGGGCAGCTCTTCACCACAGAAGGGGGGGCATGCATTTTGACAAACAGCAGGCCATCTCTGCCATAGGGGAGAGGCCTGAGTGAACCCAGATGGGAAGTGGGATCATGTCTTTGGTCTACCCACAAGCAGGCTCCTTGACACACTCAGCCCCTGAATGGATTTGAGCTATTTCCAGGCCAACAGTTTGTGGAATTGGACAGAGAAGATAAGAACTCAGTGCAACACAGAGCCTGGCAAAGTACACGGGAAAAATAAACACATGCATGAAATGACAATTTCTTGCCAGTGGGACCTGGGTTCTGGAGAAAGCTTTTGAGTACATAGGGTTTGAGATAAATCCTACTTTGCTCCTGTAGTCTCTGTGTGTGCTCAGAGTGTATTTGATCAGCTCGATTTCTGTTTGGAATCAAGGACCTTCTCCCACCCGTTTATTCCTGGCCTTCTCCTGGATCTGCAGTGAATTTGTGTGTAAGACTGAATTCATAGCCTGAGGACATTCTCTCAGCAGCTCCTTGTAATGATCTAAATATAGATGCCTCACCTCCTGTGCAGTGCAGAGCAGGGAGGAGGAAAGAGACTGCTTTGCAGACACCTTGCTGCGGCATGCTTGGCCCGAGGCTGGAGGATGGGGTTCGAGTGTTGGCCTCTCCACTCACTGTCTGTGTGACCTTGATGAGTCACAAGTCCTTTAGTACTGTACCTTCATCTGTAAAATGGGAATCGTTGCTGTTGCCATGATGAAAACACATAGTGAGCCTGAAAGAGTTTTGTAAACTGTAAAGTGCTGTATCAGTGTTAGTGCCCAGGGGCAGAGCCCATGGGAGATCTAAAGCACAGGCTCTGGAGCCAGACTGAATTTGCACAGGGTGTTGTGGGATCAAGTAAGCTAACATATGTGAGGAGCTCAGTACAATGTCTGGCCTACAGGCCTTGCTCAATAGACACTGGTGGCTATCACTGCTCCGTGCGAGTGCCTCTGATTCTCCACGTGCTGTGTCTTTGTCCCTTCTGTTTCATCCAGCTGCAATGTCTTTCCCCCATCTCCATGGGTGCAGATTCTACTCATCCTTAGCACCTCAGCCACAATGCCCACTCCTCTGGGAATGCTGCCCTGATACCAGGGTGACAGGTTGCACAAATCCAGGGAGTGCTGTTCACATAGAAAATGTGAATGGTTTCCCCCCTGCAGTTGTGCAACATGGCAGAACTGCCTGGGATCACTGAGAGAAATTGTCCCCCGGGGTCTGAAGTTTTGTAAGTCATCCCTCTACTAAGACACTTGGATACATGTCTCATTTCTCTTACTGGCAGAGTTCTTCATGGGCAGGGAAGGTTAGTATGGGTTATGCTTGCTGGTATAACAAACAAGTCCCCTTCACCATGTGATGCCCTGCACCGCCCTGGGACTCTGCAGAGTCACCAGGAGCAGGAAGGCTCTTACCAGATGTGCTCCCTCAACTTTGGACTCCTTGGCCTCCGTAACTGCAAGAAATAAATTCCTTTTCTTTATAAATTACCCAGTTTCAGCTATTCTGTTATAAGCAACAGAAAATGGACTAAGACACTCAGGTTCTGCTTTCAGGGGAACCTAAACACATCACCTGTGTTCTCCAGACAAGGAGACGAGGCTCTGAGAGTTTTTTGTTTGTTTGTTTGTTTTTGTTTCTCTTTTTAATTTTTTTTTAATCCATGGCCATACAACTGGTGAGAGGCTGAGCCAAGATCCAAACTCAGGGGTGTCTGACTCAAATTTGGGGCTCTTCCAACCACCCCACAATACTACCCCACAAAAATAGTAAGCAAGCATGAAAATGTTCAAGGAAATGTACTCATGCTGGAGGTAAAAACTGAAATCGCTGTTCTGAGACTGCTTTTGCTTCCTTCCACAGATACATGTGTCAAAAATGAGAAAGAGAGAGAGAGAGAGAGAGAGAGAGGGAAGGAGAAGGGGGAGAAAAAGGAGTAGGAGGAAGAGTCATGGGGATCGAGAGATCATGGTAGACGCAGAGAGAGGCAGTGAGAGATCGTGTCCACTGGCACAAACCCCTCCTCATCACTCCTATTCTTTATTTTTCAAAATGAATAAACGTAAGTAAAACCAACAGTTACTTTAGCTGGCCTGTCCCCACTCCCTGTCTCATGCACATTTGTTTCTAGAGATGCTGTTTCCACACTTCTTATTTGGGGGGTGCTGGGATGGGGGCATCAAAGAATAGAAACATACATTCGTATAGGCATAGCCTTTTAAAAAAACTTTTTATTATGGAAAAATGTAAATAGAACATGAAGATAATAGTGCAACAAACATCCCTCGACCAATTACTCAGCTTCACAATTACTGAGAAGAGAAAACCCTGCCTAGAATAACTCACTTAATCATCACAACGACCTCAGCCGAAGGGTACTGTTATTACCCTGTTTTACAGAGGAGGAAACTGAGGCTCAGGGAGGATAAGCAGCTTGTCTTGAGTTATCCAGGCGCCTCTGGAGTCCATGCTCTTAACTGCCGGGCTGCCTGAGGCTGGCTATGTGCACTTGGGCACACTGTGCCCTTCACATCCCTGGGAGCTGCTGATCTTTTAGGACACTGGGTACTATGTGAGATGTTTGTGTCTTTGCTCAAAATAGAATCTAGACATTGATACTCAAAGCATGATCTGTTGACTGGAAGTTTTAGCATCCTCTGGAACAAATGCAGAGTCTCAGGCCCTAGCCCAGATCTCCTGAGTCAGAATTTTGAGGGATGGAACCTAGCAATCTGTATTTTGACACACCTTCCAGATGATTCTGATAGGAAGCCCTAGACTCCAAGACTTTTCTTCCTTCCAGAGTGCCCTGTGGAGACATGCCCTGCATGCCATTGTGGGAATGGCTTCTCTCTGCTCCTCCCTGTCTCAGCCACATAGTTTGTGTCTATTCAGACACCCCACACCCGGTGTCCTGGGGCCACACTAATCCTCTGGAACACTGTCTTTATGACCTCACAGTAGCTGCACTGTGGCCAGTAAGTTGTCCACGCTCCAGAGCTTCCAGTAGATTCTGTCCTGTGCAGTGCAGGCTTCTCGAGGCCATAACTATTGACAGTCTTGTACACCAGGCATCCAGACAGGACCTCCAGGGTGCATGTCTCACCTCTGTGATTTACACATGCAGGTGTGAGGGGCAGCACCTGTTAGAAATATACACCTGGCAAGTTTTACTTTTGCACCATAAAAATGGATAAATCTGCCACCCATAAAGCCTTATTTATTGCTAAGAGTTTATTATATATGCATGAAAAACCAACTAATTTAACTCCCTGGCAGTAACTTTCTGCCAGAGGCTGGATTCAGGATTGGAATTCAGGGTTAGGTGGGGGGCAGTGGAGGAGAGCTTGAGAGGGTTGTGTCCAGGGCCAGGTGGTAGGGGTCTGCAGGTTCAAGGCTGGGCTCCCCTGCTGGCCTGGTGGGGATAGTGGTGTGACTCTGGGCAAGTCACGTGACCTCTCTCAGCCTCAGTTTCTCACCTGTAAAATGGGGATAATCATACCTCCTGCCTAAAATTATTGTGGCAATTAAAACAATACCATATTTCATCAAACCAAAGCCATTGACCACTAACTATGAGATGCACTTTTATTTTCTGCATCACTAAGAAGAAAATGCTGCCATCTAAACTATTAATAGATTCCATGCTTTTTATCACTTAGAATTTTTATTTTATGCTTATTGAAAGAGCTCTTTGAAATTCATTTAGACATAGATTCTATCATATATCAGGCGTTCGCATACATTAAAAGGAAAATATAAGCAAAATAAATTGACGGAAAGATTCCTAAACCTTTTCCACATTCAGAGTTCAATTTCTCTGAATTGCTTTTTGACTCAGTCATCGATGTCTGCACTTTTCCACATCATCTTGTCCTTTGTGCCACCAAAAGTGTTCTCGGACGTGTTGTCAATTCCCACCCCCGGCACTTTTTTTTCCCCCAAGCTACCCATTCTTCAAATTTTGATGCTGGAAATTTTAGAATTTACTAGGAGGTGTTGATGGAAGATTTGGAGGCAACAATCAGGACTCAGGTTCCTTCTTCAAATGGTCTGTAAGTCATCTGTTGATTGAAATGTGGGGTTTGCCCTTGTCCACCAGGAATCGCCACCAAGCTTTAGCATGCAAAGCGACAACCGAACCATGGTGCCCGCCTGGCCTGGCTGCCAGAGACTGCCAGACACATCCCCATTTCCGAGATGTTAAAATGGGAAAAGAAGGTGCTTCTAGAATTAATCAAATGTGATAGATGTAAAATGCTTGCCAGTGAGTCTGGCACATAGGAATGGAGAGGCAAGTAACATTTGCTGCATCATCTGTGTATAGGCTGTATTAGTTTGCTGGGGCTGCCATAACAAAGTTACACAGACTGGGTGGCTTACACAACAGAAATTTATTGTCTCACAGTTCTGGAGCCTGGAAGTCTGAGATCAAGGTGTCAGCAGGGTTGGTTTCTCCTGAGGCCTCTCATTGTTGGCTTGTAAATGGTTGTCTCTTGCTGTGGACTCACATGGTCTTTCCTCTATGCATGTCTGTGTCCTGATCTCCTTTTCTTATAAAGACACCAGTCATATTGGGTTAGGTCCCAACCTAATTACCTCATTTTAACTTAATTACTACTTTAAAGACCCCACTTCCAAATACAATCACATCCTGAGGTACTGGAGGGTAGAACTTCAATATAGGAATTTAGGGGGACCCAGTTCAGCCCATAACACAGGCCCAGTGTGGGTGCTTTGCAAACAGGATCTCCTTTCGGCTACACAGTGATCACATTGGGTAGGCGGTTTTGTCTGCACTTTATTGATCAAGATACTGAGGCTCCCAGAGGTTATCTGTCAAAGATCGCACAGCTAGTGGGGGGAGAGCTGAATTTCAAATCCTTCCTGCTAATTTCTCATGTCAAACTGTGCTTTGTGGACCCTGAGGGGATGTCAGGCGTGGTTTTGTCCTCCCTCCCACCCCCGCCTGCAGGGCTAGAGTGGGGAAAGGAGGAGGCCTGAGTCCCTGCTCACCCCTCTCTCCCACGTTAGTGAGAGTTCTTCCAATATCTTACTGGGCTCCCTTGTAAACTTTCGTTTGAAGGAAGGGCGGTTGAAGAGAAAAGTTTGAACATGCCTGTATTACATGGTATATTAATTTCCCAGGGCTGCTGTACAAACGACCACAACCTGGGTGGCTTAAAACATTATTCTTTTATAGTTCTGGAGGCTAGAAATCTGAAATCAATATGTCCACAGGGCCACACCCCCTCTCTGAAGGCTTTTGGGGGAGCATCCTTCCTTGCCTCTTCCGAGCTTCTGAGGGTAGTCTCAACCCCTGGCGTTTCTTGGCTTGCAGATGCATCACTTCCATGCCTGCCTCCACTACCTGTGTGTATGTGTCTGTGTCTTCTCTTCTCATAAGGACACCAGTCATAGTGAATTTAGGACCTACCTTGATCCAGTATGACCTCATCTTAACTAATGACACCTACAAAGACTCTATTTCCAAGTAAGGTCATGTTCACAGGGACCTGGGGTTAGGACTTCAACTTAACTTTTGGGGCGACACAATTCAAACAGCAGCACATGCATAGCTAAGCAAGAGCATGTACCTGAGTGTAAGGTGATGTGCGCAGATGGGGGACTTTCAGGCAGAGTCCAGAGATGATGGAGGGAAGCCGAGAGTGGCCACAGGAGTCCGGGATGATGGGCAGGCTCAAGGGATGAACTGGGCTGACTTTACTTTTGGGGGGATGTTGATCACCTGCTGTCTGGTGAGAGGGTGAGGTCTCAGCTGCCCTTCCTTGTCTGGGTCCATTCCTTGCTCTCAATCCCCTTAAGCCCAGCATCTCACAGGAGGAAGGCAGGGTCCAGGATAGTTGATAACCACCAGGACCAACCTCTTACTTTTCTCCTTACCGATAAGGAGGAAGTCTTTGAAGACAGCAGGGGGCTCTGCTTTGAATCTGAAGTATCAGAGAATTTAATTCTTTCATAATCCTTTGGGGGGAGCCTTCCAAAATACCTCATCTTTAAGCAATTTTCATTCTAGATGTTACTTGCTCCACCCTTGACTAATTCAGGTTAACTTCGATCCCAGTGGAGTTTTTCTTTTTTCTTTTTTTTCCTGGAATCCTCTGATGTCAGGCCAAAGAAAAATTCACATAGAGGATTTGAGTCCCACACTTCTCTTGGCATTATATCAGAATGGCCCTGGGAGTGTACTAATAACCTGCAGTCATGGAACAAATGGTTATTTATATGTGTAGGTGATGGCTAAAATACACCCTCCAGTAATTATTCACAATTAACAAGCACTTCAGTAAATGAACAAAATCTGTTCTTCATCCGTTGAGGCAGCAATTCTTTATCCAGAACTCATGTATCTGAAACTTCTGGTTAACAAGCCCTCCCACACAGCTCCAGAACAAAGCTAATTAGAGATTATAATCATGACCTTCAGGCTCCTTCCGGAGCCTGAAGGGTACTTGAGTCATCAATAAAATATAATGTGTTCGGTAGAGTTTCAGTTGACAAGCATAATAGAGTTGAAAATTGGTGATCTATATATTCCTGTTAACTCTCTGTTAATGAGAAAAGTGATGGCAGCTCTCACGGAGCCAGCTCCTACCGTGTGCCAGGGTGTGCTAAGAACTTTCCAGTTATCATCTCATTTAATCCTCCCAACACTGCTCTACACCGTGGGCTTCAGGGCATCCCAGTGTGTCCTGGGACAAACCGTGGGAACCTCCTGCTTGTTCATTCTTAGTTTCTGTCCTTTGCTTAGGTCCCTGTGAGAATGCAGTTTACAGAGGGTCTGGAATACCAAAACTGGAAGAAACCTCCAAGAGGATCCTGCTAGACCTGTTCATTTGTATGTGAGGAGACTGAGGCCAGAGAGGTTGGGTGACGTGCTCAAGTTTGCCCAGAGCAACTTGAGCACATCACTGCGCACATCTGCTCCCTAGACCTGAGTTCTCTCTGTTACATCACAGCATATGCGACATAATTCAGCTGCTGTGCTGGTCATCCTCAAGAGTATGTGGACTTATTTTATTTTATGTCCAATGACAGGATCTGAGACAGAGCCTGTCCTATTTTTTTTTTTAATGTCAAAGAGTAGTCTGTTAAATTAGCTAAACTCTTATGCATAAAATTAACTGTGTAAGTGTTACAAAGGTTGGCTGAGTTTGGATCCTTGAGGATAAATGTGAGATGCATGAAATTTATGCCCACTTGTGTAATTTGGTACATTTCCCTCACTCTTGTCTTCCCTCACTCCCCACATCCAATCTGTTATCAGTCCTGCCAGAGCTACTTTTAAAACGTATCCAAAATCTGACTG
This sequence comes from Daubentonia madagascariensis, assembly GCA_023783475.1. Lineage (NCBI taxonomy): Eukaryota > Metazoa > Chordata > Mammalia > Primates > Daubentoniidae > Daubentonia > Daubentonia madagascariensis. The sequence continues at coordinate 25,703,601 of JAKFHU010002136.1, read as the reverse complement.
CTTCTGACTATTCTACAGCTCCCGCCTTGGTCCCAGCCACCATCTTCTCTCATCTGGATGACTTCTACGGCCTCCTTACTGGAGTCCTTGCTTCCACGGTTCTCATCACACTTAGAATATACATACACACCACACGCTTCTTACCAGGGCCTCAGGACCTTGCCTGACTTGACCTTTGCCCACCTCTCTGACCTCCTTTCCTCACTCTGTTCTAGCCACCCTGGCCTTGCTATGCTTGAAAGCTGCCAAAGTCATTCCTGCCACAGGACCTTTGCACAGACCATTTTCCTCCACTTGGAATGCTTTTTGCCCAGATAGCTTCTTGGCTTACTGCTCCATTTTATTCAGGTCTTTGCTCAAATATCACCCTTTCAGGGAGGTGTTCCCAACTGCTATATCCAAAATAATGCTCCCATCCTTTCATTTTGTATTTCCTTATGCTGCTTTGGTGTTGTATAGAGCATTTATCACTGCCTTATTATAAATTACAATTCTACTTGTAAATATTTGTTTTTCTGTTATTTGCCTGATCTGCTAGAATTTAAGCGCTATGAGACCCAGAACAAAGTTGATTCCCCATTTCTTACATCAGTGCCTGGCACATGGTGGGTACTCGGTATATAACTGCTGAATAAATAAATAAACTAAAAATTTAGAACCACTAAGAGAGTTCAATAAGGTGTCTGGTTACCAAAAAAAAAAAAAATCTTGAGGGAAAAAAGACTCTAAAAATTTTGCAACCAAAGGCACAGTACCTACATAAACTAAATGGCAAAACTGCATAAAAGCATATGAAAGCTGACTTAAATAAATGGAAAGGCATATCATGTTTTTGGATGGGAAGATGTAATATTGTAAAGAAAACAATTTTCCCCAATTAGTTTTTAAATTGAATACAACTTCAACCTAATGCCCTTAGGGTTGTGTAAATTGTGTAAAATGACAAAATTATTCAAAAACTCATCTTGAAAGATAAGTAGGGGAAAACAGCTAAGGAATTTTTGGAAAAATAATGACAGCAAAAAGGGAACTTCAATGTCTAGATTCTAGTACGTATTACAAAGCTGTAATGATTAAGATGGTGCATTGCTAGGGCAGGAATATACCAAAATATCCACAAAATAGAATAGTAAATTCAGCAAGAGAAAAAAATGGTCTGTTAGAATTTCTTTAAGAATTGGATTATAACCCATGGAATAAAATAGATATTCATGAATCCATACTGATATAAATAATTATATGTATTGGAGGAGAAGGGATAGCTCTTCCTTGCAGAGGATTCTCATTAATAAATGTAGAGGAATGATTGAAATAGAAAATCACCATTAGACAAATACTGCAATAATAATTGTTGCAGGCAAGTACATTAATAGATGCCAAAATTGGTATTTAATATGATGAGAAACAGGATATTTGCATTATCTGAAAGTATTTCCCCACAAGATATTTGTTAATTACTAAGAGAAAAATAATAACATTACAGTATAGAAACCTGTCAGGTACCACCTTAACCAGGTGATCAAGGTTAATATCACAATGAGACATACTGACATCACGTACTCCCTGATATGATGCACTGAGAGAGGAATGACATCACTTCCATGATGTTCTTGCCCCAAATGCATAACCTTAATCTAATCTCAAGAAAACATCAGGCAAACCCAAATTAAGGGACATTCTATAAAATAGTACCCTTTCAAAGTGTCAAGATACTGAAAGATAAAGAAAGACCCAGGAACTGTCAGATTGGAGAAAACTGAGAAGTTATGACAACTCAGTATAATGTAGAATCTTGGGTTGGATCCTGGGCCAGAAAAAGAACATTAGGGGGAAAACTACTGAAAATCAAATAAGTTCTATAGATTAGTTACTAGCACTGTATTGATGATAATTTTCTGGTTTCAATTGCACTGTGGTTATGTAAGTTCTTAACATTAGGAGAAGCTGGGTGAAGGACATATGAGAACTCTCAATTCTACTTTTGCAAATTTTCTGAAAATTTAAAATTATGTCAAATTGAAAGGTAAAAAGAGTTTACTATAAGATTAAGGTGGGGGAACATAATGGATTGTTCAGTTAATGATGGTGGGACAATTAGCTAACCATTTGGAGAAATACATAATTTGTATTATATATATTCTATATGTTTTATTTATAAAAGCATAATTCATACCATATACCACAATAAATTCCATGTGGATTAAATATCCCTAAGCAATGAATAATAATAGAAAGTTATACATACTCTTTAAAGCAAAATGAGATAAATTCAGGTTAGATGAAGCAATATTTAAAAATGAATTCCTTATCCTCAATAATTAGAAATCACTTAATATTTAATTAATATTTCTATTAATTAGTAGAAATATTAATTTATAATGCATTAATTAATATATAATATATTATAAATATGTTAATATATTTATGTTAATATTGATATTTTTATAAAAATAAGTTATTGTCCATATCCTTCTAATTATCTTACTTAGGGATGTCCTGGCTAGTTTTCAGGTGAAGGTCAGAGAGACCTGGGTTCAAATTTAAACCCTACTGCAAACTAGCTTGCATCTCTGAGTCTATGCTTAGACATTAATTAATTTGATTTATATTTGTTGAGTGACCACCACGCGCCAGTGATGGTGCTAAGATTCCTAATCTGTTTTATGCTTTTAGTCTCAATTAATTCATCTGTAAACTGGAGACTACAACATCTGCCTCCTAAGATTGTCAAAAGGTAATAAGATGGCATATTGAAGCTCTTGGACAAAGCCTGATCTGTTGCAGGTGCTCATTCAATGTTAATGCTTCCTGCATCGATAAATTAGGTACTCCTTCACTTGTAAGTGACCACATGTAATCACCTGAATTATAAGAACTAACATTTAAGAATATAATGTGGTGGTTAAGAAAGCACAGACTCTGGAACCAGGCTAGGTTCAAATTCTGGCTCTTCTACATACTAGCTGTGTGACTTTGAGACAGTTGCCTAAGTTGCCTGTGCCTCAGTTCCCCATCTACAAATTTGGGATAATAATATGATCTACCTCATAAGGATGTTATGAAGATTAAGTGAGTTAAGATTTGAAATGCATTTGGAACAACAGCTGGCACATAATAAGTACCATATAAAGGTTTGCTAAATAGAATACAAATTATACCTGGCCTTTCAAAATAGAACATGAGAACAAAAAAATCACTTTACTCTCTGCATTGAAATTGGGAAAAGGTGCTATCATTTTTAGCTCTGTAAAGGTCTGGCCAGCCCTTGGGAGTCAGCCCATGCCTCTTGCCCTGGGGCTAGGGATCCAAGGCCTCATTCACAAGAAATACAGAGCAAGCCATGGGCTGCTGGGGATGAGCAGAGGGAGGAGGGAGAGAAAGTCTTTGCAATCACATTAAAATTGTAGCAAACACAAGGAGAGTGATTTCAGACAGATTTGCTAATGAATTATTAAGCATTTTGACAGTATATTCCAGCTCTGACTGCCGATTCTTCTGTGACAGTGGTTAAGGTATTTAATACTTCAGGGACTAAGTTTTCTCATCTGAAGAATTCTAACTAACTCACTCCAGTGTGGAGACTGGGGATTAAATGAGCTAATGCCAGTAACCAGGGCTTTTGGAAACATGTGACTTCCCGCAAATGTGAATCATGATTATGGGCCAAGTGGCCACGGGTCTCCAAATTGCCAATCACAGGACCAGCCATGTGACTCTTGCGTGGCACGTGACTTTGTCACTGCCCACTCACTGGACTTCCAGGGCCCAATGGGCTCCTGAGCAAGTTCTTTTCTCTGCCCAGAATGATGGCCTAGCGCTCTCGGAAAGAGAGCGAGCCAGCAGCAACCCAGCCTGCTCTCTGTGTGTGCAAGCACGTCACCCGCTCTCTCAAACAGAAGTATTGTGTCCCAAGGTCCTTTTAAAATAAGCCTATTTTGAGATGTTTATATACAAGCTGGGGAAAGAATGGGGGTATTATGCCCATAATGGAAAGTGCTCATAAATAAAAAGGCGCCATTTATTGTCCATTTTCAAGGCTGTTCTGTGGGCTGCTGCAGTTGGAGCTAGGCCTGGGAGGGGATTGACGGGTTGGATGAGCTTTTCTTGGGGTTTTGTTGGGCTTTGTCAATCAGGCTGGCTGGGGGATGGGGTGTGCTCTGTGCTGGAGATTTTGCAGAAGATTGTGCTGCAGAGTGTGCCAAGTTCCAGGAGTTTCTCTGCAGTGCTGCTTATCTTCTTTGTTACTGGGGCCTGGCTACCTCCAGCAGATGGAAGATACACTCTAGGCAAATCACTTTTTCTTTGTAATCAAGGCTTATAACATGTTTCAGTGAATTCTTTAGAACCACTGTAATCATTGTTGAGAGCCCATGGGAGCGGGGCGGGGTGTGATTTGAGTGCAGCATCTCTCTCTTTCATCCCCCCGCCTCGCACACACTCACATCACGGGTTACTCTTAATTATTGTCTTGTTGGAGCTGTCACCACAAACACATAATCTCAAGGCACACCTGTCCATTATTTCCCCGTTATTGCAGTAGGTGTGTACCAGGGAAGGCACATCGAGAGGGGTGAGGAATGAATATATTTTTCAGTGCTAACTATGTTCCAGGCACAGCGCTGAGAACTCTATCTCCATTACTGTATTTTATCCCCACAACAGCCCTGAAAGGCAAGTACCATCATTATTTCCACTTTGCAGATGATGAACTCAGGCAGGTGAAGTGAGTTAACCGAGGTCGCCCAGGTAGTAAGTTCTGGAAAAGGGATTCAAGCCACTGTTGTTTCATGCTGTAATTGTGCCTCCCTCATATACCTAATGATTCATTAATTATAGCAAATATTACTGGACCCTCCAGCAACAGTGGGTTGGGCCCTTTTCCTGCTGTAAATCTCTCCAATTTTCCTTCTTGCTGCATCTCTGTGGTTATAGGGCTTAACAAGACTGATGTGGACTCTGTCCTCATGGAGATTACATTCTAGAAGATGAGACAGACAATTAATAAATACCCTAATTAAGAAGGTAAATGCCAGTTGTGGTGAGTGCAGGAAAGGAAATAGAGAAGTGTGATGGAATTGAGGAGGAATCTTCTAGAGGTAGGGGCATCACCTCTGCTGGTCATCTTGAAGATTCTGTGAAGCATGAAGGATAGCTTGATTAGTTCATGAGTTCCACTGATAGATGAAGAGACAGAGGTTATAAGCTGGTTTCAGGGCTCCTAGTGCCATGCTCAGCTGTGTATCTGCCCCTGGCTGCCAGCCCTGATCTGGGCATGCCCAGTGGGTGCCGGGGCAACAGCTCTGGATTTGGAACCAGAAGACCTATGCTCAAGGCAGTTCTCCTTTGCTCACTAGCTTTGTGATCTTGAGAAAGGCAAGAAACCTAGCTGAGCCTCAGTTTCTTTAACTGAAAAATGGAGATAGGAGTCCTTCCCTGCCTACCTCCTAAGCTTCCTGTGATGCTTTTCATACGAGAAGAAGTGAAAATGAAGGACAAGTGTCCATGTGATGTGGCTGACATTTTCCAAAGCAAGGTGACATTGGGAGACTGCATGGGTGAATGCGTCCAGGACATGTGACTGTGCTGTTTTCAGGGAAGAAGTGATGTCCTCCCACCCCGCTGGAGGGAAACTGGGGTGACCCCTCCCTATTGTCTGAAATATGGCACACAAGGGTAGCTCATGACCTGGAGGAGGCTTTTTCTCCCCTGACAACGTCAACAAAGCACAATGGAGTTGCCATTGGTGAGGACAAAGAAGTCACCCCACAACTCTGTTGATCTTTCCCCACCAGGATGAATAAAGGCCAAGCCCCATCCCTTACTCCAAACTGTTGGCCCACAGGCTGAATGGTATGTTGAAAATACACAGGATTTGGAGTTAAAGGAAGTCGAATACACAGAGAATAAAATGCTGCTTACCAGGGGTGGGGCGGAAATGAGGAGATGTAGGTCAACAGATGCAAAGTGACAGACATGTATGGTAAGCAAGTCTAGAGATCTAATGTGCAACATGACCACAATAGTTAATAATATTGTATTATATTCGGGATTTTTGCTAAGAGTAGATATTAGGTGCTCTTGCCACAAAAAAAGGTACCTATAATATATGAGATGATGGATATGTTAATTTACCTGACTATAGTAACCATTTCACTACATATATTTCTCTCAAAACATCACAGTGTACACCTTAAATATATACAATAAAAATAAATAGATCAAGGAGGCCAGAATGCCCTGGATTCAGTGTGGCTGCTTCCCACCTGATGGAGGCAAGGAGCACTGGCTAAGGAGTCCTCAGGTGGAAAGGCAGTATAGCCCAATGCCTTAGACCGTGGGCTGCCTGGAGTCAGCCCCCGCTTGGCAGCTGCAAGGCCTGGAGTAAATTTGTTGATTTTGCTGGGTCTCAATTTCAGTTTTCTCGATTATAAAACGGGCACATTAATGGAGCCACCTCCTTGGGCTGGTGAGACAGCCCGTGGGAGGGGCCACAGCAGATGTGCCAGGGCCCTTCTAAAGTTCCCTTGACTTTCTTGCCGCTTGCAGGTTTGCTGGGAGGTTCCTGAACACGTCCGTGGCCTCGCGCCTCAAGCACCTGCCATTCTCTCTGCCCAAGGGCTCCTCCGGCCACAGGTGGGTGCTCAGCCCCTACACAGGTCACTTGGGAGTGCCAGGGAGTTAACGTCCCAGAATGACTCCCCACCAGAGGGAGACAGCAGCTGGTGGATAACCACCCCAACTTTCCCATGCTCAGTGGGATAATTCTCAAGTGTGTACCATAGAGCTTCCTTAAGTGTCCCCAGTGGGACTGAGTCTCAGCTGTCCACAGAGGTGACCTCCTCATTAATGCACCCCTTATTGACTTTCCTGTCTTCCCTGTCTCGTTTCCCAGCTCTCTCACTGTGCTTCCTGGCATCACTTCCCAAATAAACGACCTGTACCCAAATCTTTGTCTCAGGGTCTGCTTTGGGGGAACCCAACCAAGACGGGGGCTTAGCACAAAGTCTGGCATTTAGTAAGTACTCAGCAAGCCGTACTTATTTTATATATATATAAAACATATATATATAGAGAGAGCGTACGCATGCGAGAGAGAGAGACAGGTCTCTCTACATTGCCCAGGCTGGAGTGCAGTGGCTATTCACAGGCAAAATCCCACTACTCATCACCGTGGGAGTTTTGACCTACTTTGCTTCCGATCTGGGCTGGTTCACCTCTCCTTAGGCAACCTAGTGGTCCCCTACTAATGGGAGGTCACCATATTGATACTGAACTTAGTGTGGACACCCAACCAGCATAGCGCACTACAGCCCAGAACTCCTGGGCTCAAGTGATGCTCTCCCCTCAGCCTCCCAGGTAGCTGTGACTGCAGGTGTGTGCCACCATGCCCAGCAGTATTTACGATCGTATTCTTGTATTATTAGCTCTACTACTGCTCTGGGTCTGCAGCATCCCTGTGACATCCAGGAGGTATCCTGTACTCTGTTTTGGTCTGCACCCAGCTTTGGAGAACATAAGCTCTGGCTGTGAGCTAGAGGGTGGCTGGCCAAGAGCGTCTCCCTCTTCTTGAGTTTTGGCTTCAGTACCTTCCCACAAATAGCTGTCAAAATTTAAGGGAGCTTGGCCAGCATTGGCAAGAGTATGTCCTTCCTGCTGGATATGGCTTATGCCTGAGAGTAAGAGACTCTCCTAGTTTCATGCCCCGGAGAAGATAGCTGAGCCTCAGTTTCCTCTTCTGTATGATTGGAATAATTAAGAAGATAGGGTTGTTGAGATGATTAAACAAGGTAATGCCTGTAAAATGTTTAGCATAGTACCTGGAACAGAGGGAGGACTCAACGAATGGTGGCCAGAGATTTTCTCTAGACCAACCACCCCACTCTATGCCTGGAAATCTGAGGCTCAATGAGTGACTTGTCAGAACTTTCAAACATGCAGTCCCACCTGCGATGGCTGTAGAGGCAGGTGGAGTAGAAGGGCCTGAATGACAGCCATCTTCCTTCCTTGCCACTTCCGGGTGATGGCACTCTCTAGTGATCAAATATTGATCAGGCTCAACAATGTGCCCATAGCACTGTGCAAAGATGAAAACGACACTCGTCAGGCCCCCGGGAAGCTCATGGCCAAATGATACAGCACAGTGGAATATGGGTCATAGAAGGATGTTTTCAGGACTCTGGGAGAAGCTGATCTGGGAAGTTTTAGGTTAAAAGTCTCTGCCTGCTCTTTTTGATGGCTAAATAATCATATTAATCATTAACATTTATTGATGCTTACCCCGAGGCAGGCACAGTTTTAAGCAGTTTGCATGAATTAATTCAGTTGCTCCTATGCTGGTATGGGCTCTGTAAGCATGGACTTATTATAATCTCTATTTTACAGATAAGAAACTGAGTCCCAAAGAGGTCATGCAGTTTGCCTAGAGTCACACAGTCGGTAAGTGGGGCACTAGGATTTGAACTCAAAAACAGTCTCGACCCAGAGTCTTTGCTTTTAAGCACCACTGTATACTCTACCCTGCACTCAGAGTAACACAGGGGACCTGGTCGTCTGAACTTTGAGGGGTCCCTCTGGAGAATTTTTGTGCAACTTTTAGTTAATTATGCTTAGGTGGATTTTGGCCTCTTGGCTTCTTCCTGCATTCTGATAAGTTGCAAGGTCTGGATTTGGGTTGGGTTCCCTGGGAAACTTGAGTCAGTCGGATGTGCAAGCACAACTGAATGGTGGCTCTGTCCTGGTTCACTGAGGGCTCCTTCCTACCTTCTAAGTATGGAGGAATTTATCATGGTTTCCCAGAACATTACTGACGAGCCAGCCACTTCCATCCTATAGATGAAAGGTTTTGAACATTTTCAGGGTCACAGATTGTGGTCGACACTATTTTGGTGTCCTGCCAGTATTTCCTTTACTGGCCCATTCCTGAGCTGCTGTGAGTGTTGGCTGCTAATGGCTCATAGCTGTGCCTTTTCTTAGGGTTGCCGTATTTGGCAAATAAAAATATTTAATTTTATCTGGCAAACCTACCTCTTCTCCAGAAAAATGTCCTTGATAGATGGGAGCAACTCACAGCCAATGGCTGACTGATGTGGGGATGTAAAAAGCTGGCCTTTTGCCATGGGATGGGGACAACTCCATGTACAGTTCATGCACCAGAGTCTGCCTATGGACCAGGCCAGGGCTGCACGTTACCTGGGGTCACACCCTTGCCGAGCTCTCTTCTCTTCACGAGTCCTTCCTCAATAACTCATATGACCCTGAATCCCTGCTCAGGCTCTGCTGTTAAGGAACCCAGATCCTCTTGAGAATGTGATAAAAACTCTAGACTTTCTTCCTAAAAAAAAGCACAGGTGCGCTTTTTTCAGGGAGACATTGGCATATAATTTTTGGGATTCACCTTGAAGGCAGCCCCTTCCCTTATCTTGTGTTTCCTAAATCTTGTCTATCTCACCCTCTCAGAGATGTTAGCAGGTGACTGGCAGCCACTGGGATAGGATACAGGTTAGCATGAAGTCAGCACTACAAGGTATGAGCAGGGTGTTTTTAGCCTATATAATTTCCATTATTTGCAGAAAGTATATGTGGAAATCAAAACATGCCCAGTGAGAAGAAGTTGTCAGCTGAATGCTATGATAAAAAATAATAGTTGAAAGAACATGAAGGAAATACAGGTCTGATCAAGTCACCTATCTGTTTAAATCCCTTCAAAGACTTCCCATTGCTCTCCTGATAGAGAGTAAAGTCCTTGACAGTGTCTTGAGGTGGCCCCCCATGGATGCCTCTCTGTCGTCATTTCAGCTTCATTACAAATCACTCTCCCACTTGATCTCTGTGGAGCAGCCACACCAGTTTCTTTCAGTCTTTCCAACTTACTGTGTTCCTTGCTGCCCCAGGGCCTTTGCACACATCACTTCCTTTCCCTGGATTATTCTTCTCAGCCTTCTTGCTCCTCTATTACTCAATTAATTGCGTCCTTAAAGAAGCTCTTCCTGACTTCCCAGATCAGCTGATACATTCACACTATATACTATCTTGTACTTTCTCTTCATGTTAATAACTTATTGCTGTGGAATAAATCGCCTCAAACCTAGCAATGTAAAACAACAAACATTTATTATCTCACACTGTGTGTCAGGCATCTGGGAGTGGCCTGGCTGGGTGATTTTGGCTCAGAGTATCTCATAAGGTTGTAGTCAGGCTGTGGGCCAGGGCTGCAGTCATCCGGAGGCTTGATTTGGAAGGAGACTCTGCCTCCAAGGTCACTAGCATGGTTGCTAGAAGGCCTCAGTTCCTCACCAAAGGGCCCCCCCACCATATCACATGCCTGAGTGTCCTCACAACATGGCAACTGGTGCTTCCCCCAGAGCAAGTGATGAGAGAGAGAGAGAGACTGTACCCAAGACAGGGCCCATAGTCTTTGCATAACTCAATCTTGGAAATGACATCCTATCACTTCTGTTCCCTAGCAGTGAGGCTGTAAGTCCAGTCTACCCTCAGGGAAAAGGGAATTAACCTCCACCCCTCAAGGGGAGGAACATCAAAGACTTCGTGGACATGTCTTTAAAACTCCCAGAGTCACTTTTCACAGATGCAATTTGACCTTTAACTGGTGCGATTACTGGATTCGTGACTGTCTGGGCTGTACTCTTCAAAAAGGAAGAGGCTGTCCCTTTCTTTCCTTCCTCACCGTTGCAGCCCAGTGCCCAACACGTTAGTTAGCACTGAATAAATATTTATTTAATGAATGAATGATTTTAATATTTTTTGGTCGGTAGGGTTCCAGAAAACTCTTTGGCAAAGAAGTCATGACCAAGTTTTGGTAGAATGTCATTGGAAGTTGGTGTATATGTGAAGAGTCTCCCAGCTGGCCTTTCAATTTCAGTTTTAGGGGGAGGTATAGAGTAAGGAGCTATGATTTTTTTCCTTCATTCATTTAGCGAACATTTATTGAGCACTCATTATGGGCTAGAAAGAGTGCCAGGTATTGAGGATGCAGAGATTAGGAGGATGCACATGGTTTTTATAAATTAAGACATCCACGTATTAATGTATAAAGTGGCCCAATGCCTTTTGAATAATCTTCAGACATGAAAGACGATAGGCAGCTGTAGTAGAAACAGACCCCTTGGTACTGAGTTTGCAGAAGCTGTTTTATCATCCCAGCATGTTGCCCAAGTGAAGTAGAATATTTACATTTAATTCCAAAGTGCTTGCGCCAACATCAGTCCTCTGGTTTTTATACTTTTGGTCGCTGTTTGCCAATGTATAAAGGTTTTGTCAAAGGAGCTGGATAAAGGTGGAAAGAGAATGGCATTATATGTGACCAGTGAGATCTCAGAGTGGTTGATGCGGGGAGACTCTCAGCTGGGGTCGCGGGGGCATGCGTGGACAGCAAGGATACTGTCAAGAAATGGAACCAGGAAAAATGAAATGGCTCAAAAACAGGTTTTGGCCGAAAGGAGTGCAGTGTGGCAAGAGCCTTGGTCTGAGGCCCGGGAGACCCTGGTTCTGGTCCCCACGCTGCTGTGGGGAGCCACGTTCTCCCTTTCGTGGGCCTCTGTGTTCTTGTTTGTAAAGATCAGAACAGGGGTTTTAAAACCTTTTCTTGGTTTGTTTTTTGGTTAGAATATCTCTATTATAGGCAGCATTTATAACCCAACACCTCAACATGTAAAACAGATAAGATTTAAACCTGTATTCTTTTTTTTTTAATTTATTTTTTTAATTTCAGAATATCATGGGGGTACAACACTTTGGCCATACACATTGCCCCTGTTCTGCCCGTGTCAGAGCCACAATCGTGGTCGTCTCCCAAACTGTGCTCCCCACATCCATTCAGTGAGAGTTTTTCCCATCCCTTCCACCCCCCTCCCGCCCGCCCGCCCTCTGATGAATGTTATTGCCCTGTGTGATGTAAGTGTTCATCAGTTAGTACCAGTTTGATGGTGAGTACCAGTGATGCTTGTTTTTCCAATCCTGTGACACTTCGCTTCAAAGAATGGGTTCTAGCTCCAACCAGGATAATACCAGATGTGTTAATTCACTGTTGTTCCTTATTGCTGAGTAATACTCCATGGTATACATATACCACATTTTATTGATCCACTCGTGTATTGATGGGCACCTGGGTTGTTTCCACAACTTTGCAATTGTGAATTGTGCTGCTATGAACATTCGAGAGCAGATGTCTTTATTATAAAATGTCTTTTTTTCTTTTGGATAAATACCCAGTAGGGGGATTGCTGGGTCAAATGGTAATTCTACTTTTAATTCTTTGAGGTATCTCCATATTCTTTTCCATAGAGGTTGTACTAATTTGCAGTCCCACCAGCAGTGTATGAGTGTTCCTACCTGTCCACATCCCCGCCAACATTTGTTATTTGGGGATTTTTTGATATGAGCCAATCTCACTGGAGTTAAGTGATATCTCATTGTGGTTTTGATTTGCATTTCCCTGATGATTAGAGAAGTTGAGCACTTTTTTATATGTTTGCTGGCCATCATTCTGTCTTCTTTGGAAAAGTTTTTGTTCATTTCCTTTGCCCATTTTTTAATTGGGTTGTTTGATTTTTCTTGTTGATTTTCCTAAGTTCTGTATAGATTGTGGTTATAAGCCCTTTATCAGAGGTGTAGCATGCAAATATTTTCTCCCATTCTGTAGGTTGTCTGTTCACTCTAGTGATAGTTTCCTTGGCTGTGCAGAAGCTTTTCAATTTGATCAGGTCCCATGTATTTATTTTTGTTGCTGCTGTGATTGCTTTGGGGGTCTTCTTCATAAATTCTTTGCCTAGGCCAATGTCCATAAGAGTTTTTCCAACGTTTTCTTCGAGAATTCTTATGGTTTCATGTCTTAGGTTTAGATCTGTTATCCATTGTGAATTGATTTTTGTGAGAGGTGAGAGGTGTGGGTCCACTTTCAGTCTTCTACATATGGCCATCCAATTTTCCCAGCACCATTTGTTGAATAGGGAATCTTTTCCCCAGTGTACGTTTTTCTGGAATTTGTCAAAGATCAGGTGACTGTATGAGGTTGGTTTTATATTTGGGTTCTCAGTCCTGTTCCATTGGTCCACGTGTCTGTTCTTGTGCCAATACCATGCAGTTTTGGTTACTATAGCCTTGTAGTATAGTTTGAAGTCTGGTAGACAGATGCCTCCCAATTTGTTCTTTTTGCTTAAGATTGCTTTGGCTAGACGGGGTCTTCTCTGGTTCCACACGAAGCGTAGAATTATTTTTTCAAGATCGGCAAAAAATGATGTTGGTATTTTGATAGGGATTGCATTGATTCTGTAAATTAATTTAGGTAGCAAAGCCATTTTTACTATGTTGACTCTGCCTATCCAAGAGCATGGTAAGGCTTTCCATCTATTTACATCCTCTGCAATTTCCTTTCTCAGTGTTTCATAATTCTCTTATAGGTCTTTGACCTCCTTAGTTAGATATATTCCTAAATATTTAATTTTCTTTGTTGCTATTGCAAAAGGTATAGCATCTTTAATTTGTTTCTCGGCTTGATTGTTATTAGCATATATGAAGGCTATGGATTTGTGTGTATTAATTTTGTATCCTGAGACTTTGCTGAATTCATTTATCAATTCCAGTAATCTCTTGGTTGAATCCTTGGGGTTTTCTATGTATAATATCATATCGTCTGCGAATAGTGAAAGTTTGACCTCTTCTGCCCTATCTGGACGCCCCTGATTCCTCTGTCTTGTCTAATTGCTGTGGCCAGGACTTCCAGCACTATGTTGAAAAGAAGTGGAGATAGTGGACACCTTGTCTGGTGCCAGTTTTAAGGGGGAATGCCTTCAATTTTTCCCCATTCAGTATGATATTGGCTGTGGGTTTATCGTATATGGCTTTAATAGTTTCTAGGAATGAGCCATCTATGCCTATATTGTTAAGAGTTCTTATCATAAAAGGGTGTTGGATTTTGCAAAAGCCTTTTCTGCATCTATTGAAAGGATCATATAATCTTTGTTCTTGCTTTTATTATATGGTGAATTACATTTATAGATTTGCGTATGTTGAACCATCCTGCATCTCGGGAATGAAGCCCACCTGATCATGATGGATTATTTTTTGATGTACATTTGAATTCGGTTTGCAAGGATTTTATTGAGAATTTTTGCATCTATATTCATAAGGGATATTGGTCTGTAGTTTCTTTTTTGTTGTGTCCTTTCCTGGCTTGGTATCAAGGTGATATTGGCTTCGTAGAATGAGTTTGGGAGGATTCCATCCTTCTGGATATTTTCAAATAATTTCTGCAGTATAGGCACCAGTTCTTCTTTGTAGGCTTGGTAGAATTCAGGTGTGAACCCATCTGGTCCGGGACTTTTTTTTGTGGGTAGATTTTTAATTACTGCTTCAATTCGGTGCTTGATATTGGTCTGTTTAGAAATTCAGTTTCTTCCTGGTTGAGCCTAGGGAGGTAGTGTGTTTCTAAGAATTTGTCCATTTCCTCCACGTTTTCGTGTTTGTGGGCATAGAGATTTTTGTAGTATTCAAAGATGATGTTTGTATTTCCATGGTATCAGTTGTGACTTCTCCTTTTTCATTTCTAATTGAGCTTATTAGAGTCCTTTCCTTTCTGCTTCTGGTCAACCTGGCAAGTGGCCTGTCTATTTTGTTATCTTTTCAAGAACCAGCTTTTCGTTTCATTGATCTTCTGTATTGTTCTTTTGTTCTCGATTTCATTTAATTCTGCTCTAATTTTGGTTATTTCTTTTCTTCTGCTGGTTTTAGGATTGCTTTGCTCTTCCTTTTCCATTTCCTTAAGATGATTCATTAGTTTACTGATTTGTGACTTTTCTGTCTTTTGGATGTGGGAATTTAGGGCGATAAGTTTTCCTCTCAGGACTGCTTTTGCTGTATCCCACAGATTTTGATAGCTTGTGTCCCCATTATCGTTTAGTTCGAAGAATCTTTTGATTTCATTTTGAATCTCCTCTTTGACCCAATAATCATTCATCAATAGATTGTTTAGTTTCCAAGTTTTTGGAGGAAGATGTGAGTTTCTATTGGAATTGGTATCTAATTTTATTCCGCTGTGGTCTGAAAAGATACATGGTATGATTTCTATTTTTTGAATTTGTTTAGATCTGTTTTGTGGCCTAGGATGTGGTCAATTTTAGAGAAAGTTCCATGAGCTGATGAGAAGAATGTATATTCAGTGTTATTTGGGTGGAGTGTTCTGTAGATATCTGTTAGGCCCAAATGTTCTAGAGTCCTGTTTAGGTCTTTTATTTCTCTATTTAATTTTTGTTTGGAGGATCTGTCCAGTTCCGTCAGTGGGGTGTTGAAGTCCCCTGCAATTATGGCATTCCTGCTTATTATGTTGTCTAGATCTAGCAGCATTTGCTTTATGTACCTGGGTGCTCCTGTGTTGGGTGCATAAATGTTTAGGATTGTTAAATCCTCTTGTGAAATTTTTCCCTTCACCACTATATAGTGTCCATTTTTGTCCTTCTTTACTTTTATTGCTTTAAAGTTGATGTCATCTGAAATGAGGATGGCTACTCCAGATTTCTTTTGGTTTCCATTAGACTGAAAAATTGTATTCCATCGTTTCACCTTGAGTTTGAATGCGTCTTTGTGTGTAAGGTGTGTTTCCTGAAGACAACAGATACTTGGTTTGTATTTTTTAATCCATTCAGCCAGCCTATGTCTCTTCAATGGGCAGTTCAAGCCATTTACATTTATTGAGAGAATTGATATTTGGGGTAAATTTCTGATTATTCTGTTGGGTGGTATCTTTTGTTTTACCTCTTGCGTCATTGTGGAATCTGGTTTCTGGGGTTTTAGCCTTTGCATAGTTTTACATAGGTGGGTGTCTGTTGCTCTGTTTAGTGTATAATGCAGGTCTAAGCATTTCTTGCAAGGCCGGTCTGGATTTCGCAAATTCTATCAGTGATTGCTTATCTGGAAAGGTCTTTATTTCTCCCTCATATAAGAAGCTTAGTTTGGCAGGATACAGAATTCTGGGTTGACCTTTGTTTTGTTTTAGGAGATTGATGATGTCTCCCCATTCCCTTCTGGCTTGTAAGGTTTCAGCTGAGAAATCTGCAGTTAATCTGATGGGTTTCCCTTTGTAGGTTACTTCCTTTTTTTGTCTTACAGCTCTGAGGAGTGCCTCTTTTGTGTTTACTTTGGTCATTCTAATAATTATGTGGCGTGGTGAATGCCTTTTCACGTTGACTCTCCCAGGAGTCCTGTGTGCTTCTTGTACTTGGATGTCGAGATTTCTGGCTAAGCCATGGAAATTTTCCTCTATTATTCCTTCAAATAAATTTTCCAGCCCATGCAAATTTTCTTCCTCTCCCTCAGGGATACCTATTATCCTTATGTTTGGCCTCTTTACATAATCCCACATTTCTTGTATGCTTTTTTCCTGCCTCTTGTTTTTGTGTTCTTTCTCTTCAGCTGATTTATTTAGCGCATAGGAGCTGTCTTCTAGCTCTGAAATTCTTTCCTTTGCATGGTCCAGCCTATTCTTAAGGCTTTCCACTGTGTTTTGTAGATCCTTGAATGCTTCTTTCATTTCTAGGATTTCTATTTGATTTTTCCGTAATATTTCTATTTCTTTGGAGAATTTTTCATTCATTTCTTGCATTTTTCTTGTGGTTTCTTTGTGCTGGGTTTCAATTTTCTCTTGAATTTCATTGAGCTTTCTTTAATCCATAAACGAAATTCCTCTTCTGTCATTCTACCCATTTCATTTGGGTTGGTATCCATTGCTGAGGAACTGATAATTTCTTTTGGGGGTGACTTTTCACTCTGATTTTTCATGTTCCCTGAGTTCTTTCGCTGGTTTTTTCTCATCTGGCCTCTTGGTCGAGAGCTGGGGGTGTTAGAGCTAGTTTATGGTCCTGTCACCAGGCCCACAATTATTTTTCCTTGGCAAAGCCAGGGAGAGAAGTAGTGGCCTGTATTGCCTTAGGTGTATTTTAGCAAGTTTGTTGGATCTTGAGTTAACTCTGACCTGTGGTCTTCTCCTCTTCCCAGTGGAGTGTGGTGAGAATGACCTCCCAGCTTGGGCTCTGAGCTAATGGATTGTACTTGAGAATATGAGTCCTCCGCTCCCTATTAGTTAGGTATTCTGTTATGTCCGTGGCAGACTCTGATTCCTCAGTTGGGGTATGCGAAAGCCCTGTGCTTTGGGAGGGGCTTGTAGCTCCTAGGGGTTACTTTGACCCTGCTCTTCCTGAGGTTCTGGTAGAAACACAATTTCCTTTGGCTGCAGTGTGAGAGCTGAGTTGGGAAAATTCTACACAGCTCAGAGGTTGCTCATCTAGCCACGTGTGGCTGCCCTTCTGATGTGTGTCTCCGCGTGATACTGGTTGATAGGGGGATCTCCAATTGTGCACCCCTTTTCCACCACTAGACCTCAAGGCGAGGCGGGTGGCTGTCTCTATCCCCAGCAGTCTCCACCGGGGGGATGTTCCCACGGGGAGGGGGGAGTAGTGGCCGCTGGAAGCGCTCTTGGATGGCGCGAAATTCCCTATTGAAGTGGGCAGGGTTATGGGGAGCTGCTCTGGTTCAGCCTGTGGCTCTTGAGGTATTTGGTTGTCATGGGAACCAGCAGTTATACCAAATGAGTCACTATGGCCGGCAACCTTCAAAATGAGCGATCTCTGGGGTACAGGAGGGCTGGGACCTGAGGGGCGGGCACTAGGACCGGCACGGAGCGGAGTTGTCAGAGTCCTGAGCCGGGGTAGCAGAACCAGATGAACGAGCTGCAAACTGTTTCCAATTCCCAAAGGTCCGCCGCTACAGTTCCGGGATCTCGTCCCACCTGGAACCCACGGATGCCGCTGTCCCTGGCCACCACAGGCAAAGCCTGTCTCGCCCCAGCGGATGAGCCCCGGGCCGGGGCGGGGCGGAGCTAGAGACGTGGCTCACAGCTCCGCGCGGGCGGCTGTAAAGATGGCGGCTGCCGCCAGCCTGGCGCACAGCCGGGCTCCGATCGCGCCGGGAGCGCAGTTTTTCTCCGCCGGTAGTTGTAAGCAACCTCTAAGGGCGCGTCCCGCTCTCCGTTAAACTCCTGGGCCCAGTCCCTCTGACTTCTAGTGGCGCAGTGCCGGCCTGCGGGTTCCCGCGCACTGTCCCGGGAAGCTGAATCTCGGTCCCCGCCCAGTTCCTCCCCAGCCCTCGGCAGTCTCTGTACATTGCAGCTGCGAGTTGTGTCTGGCTCTGGCTACTTCCTCCTCCTCTCCACAGGGCTCGCCGGCCCGAGCAACCGCTCTGTCCCAACTCTGGGCTTGTCCCTGACTGCGTGGATGGGGAGGCGCGTAACCGCTTGGGGGGCAGGTCGCGCTGCGCCGACCTGGCGAGTGCGTCCTTCCCGTGCTCTGGGCTCTATTGTGCTCCGTGCGCCCTCCGATCTTTGTGAAAATTTTGTACCTGTTTTCTTGGGCTGGGTGTTCGGCGTTGTTTCTCTGTCATTTGCAATGCTGTTTTCGGAGTGAGCGGTCCGTGCTCGCAGGCAGCCACTGGCGTTCTTCACCTCCTTCCCTGGGAGCGGTACGGTGGGCGGACCCTATCACACCGCCATTTTTCAGAGCTTCCCCTTAAACCTGTATTCTTAGAGGAGTAAGAGGAGAGGCGGGGCTGTATCCCATGCTATCGGGGCCTCTTCTGTATTCTCTCGCTCTGCAAAATTTTGGTTCATTCCACTAAATTCCAACTGTCAGCACAGGCTTCCCTGCCCCCACCTCCACCCCCAAGGGCTTTCTCTGGCTGCCAGAGTCCATTTTGCCACCTACTTGTCGGGCTGGAAGTGCTGGGGAATTAATACCTCCCACAAGCAGCCCTCACCCAGTGACTGACAGGAGTCGTGGTATTTATACCCCAGCTCCCTCGCGCCTCAGGTGGCATGTCCCGCGGGCATGTAATCTGGACCGGCTGACAGTTGTGTGTGGGAGGCACAAGCTCCAGTTGCCCACAGTGGTAACTTCATCGATAACTCGCCCTTTATGGGCTGCCTTTCCCCCCGCTTTCTAACTTCCTCACCCCCCAACTGGTGATTCCTGGGATCACCTCCCGAATATACAACTTGCACTTGATTCCTTGCCTCTGGGTTGGCTTCCGGGGGAACTCAAACTAAGGGGCTCAGAGCAGAAAAACATCTCCCTTCCCTCTTCCTCACCCACCTGAGACACTTCTGCGGAGCTCCTGGGGCTCACAGCAGTTTGCAAACCAGTGGACTGAATACAACAACTACAACAAAAAAACTTTTTGTTTCTGTACGGCTATGGTATATGAAAATGTGCACACTTCTCTGCTTTCGCAGAACGTGGTGTAGTAAAAGCAACTTTGCACTGGTATTTTCAGGCAAAAATAACCAGGAGACTATAAACCCAAGGTCAGGTTGTGCTTTGACTTTGTAGAAGGGTTATTATGAGCCAGTTTCTCTTTTGCTCACTTGCTTTATGGAGTGAGAAAACAAATCTGTGCCAATTGGCAGCTACACTGGCCCCAAATAGTTAGGGACAGTGAAGCTCGGGTGGCTTTTGGATGGATATCGACCCCTCCTTTTGACTGGTGATTTTCTTTCTGACTCTTCTTCCAATCTTCACATGGAGGAGAAAGGGGGAAATCAGGCCCTTAGAGGTGTTTCTGCTCCACAGCTGGGAGGGAGAGCAAGAAGCATGAAGCGTGGTGCACGTCGTCGGGGCTCCTGCTCAGACTCCTCGCCCTTCCTGCTTCAGGGCACAGCGGCCTGAGTCCAGCTGTCTCACCTGCTGGTGCTTTGCTGCCTTCCAGGGAATTAACACTCCCTGAAAGTGTCTCTCAGCCAATGATGGATGGGACGTGGGGTACAGATGCCCCAACTACCCTGTCCCTGGGGTGGGGAAATGTAGGGGTGTGTGTGTGTGAGAGACACCATTCCCTAGAGGCCCCCCTGGAATCCAGCTCCCATCCCCTGCAATGGTAACTGGCTTGACGACACTCCCTGTGCTGGCAGCCTTCCTTCCCCGCCTCACTTCCCCGCTCCTCTACTGGTATTTTCTTGCACCTCCCATATAAATTTCAGGTGCTCAAATCTTTATCTCAGAGTCTGCTTCTGGGAGAACCCAAACTAAAACAAAAGTTTCCCAGACAAGTGCTGGGTCATTTCTGCTTATCCCTTGCCTGTTCCCAGGAGCCTGTTCTCTTGGTCGCAGCATCAGCTGATGAGAGAAAGTTCATGGGTGCTGTTGAGTGCCTCTAGCCTGGGGAACCCAGGCTTGGTGAGAGCTGTCCCAGGAGACACTGTGGGCTGGGAGTATGGGTGAAAGGGCACATGTCCTTTCTGCAAGAACAGCTCTAGAATCGCTTCCTTGCTGGTTGGACCTGCTCCTCATGCTTGAATCCTATGTCTCCCATGGTCATCTGTGGTTTCTGCCCACTGCTGTCTATTTTATTCCAGCAATCACAAACTACTTGAGTCTCCCCACACTCCATTTCCCGCCCCTTTCACTCCTGTAGACTTTGATTTACTGTTCCCTCCCCTATATTGCCCTTCCCTACCTTTCCCTTGGCAAAATCCTGTTCATCTTTAAAGATCCAGTCCAAGAGTCACCTCCTTTATGAAGCCTTCCCTGCCTTCCTCTGATGGAGGAAGAACTCTCGACCTTATTTTTATGCCACCCCCCAACCCCATCCCCCAGCATCTCGCTCTTATGACATATTCACGTGTACTGAAATTGTCAATGTGTACACCTGTCTCTCCACCAGACAGATGGTCAGTGCCTTGAAAACCCAGGCTGTGTCTTACTCAAGTTTTGAATCCCCAGAGTCCCTCAAGGGGTCTGGCACAACGTCGGTGCTGGGCAAAGTGGCTGCAGGAGCCCAAAGCCAGTCTTCTGGAGACAGTCCCAGATGTGTGCTGTTAGAGGCAAAGGACAGGGTGTGATCTATCCGCAGAAGCCAGGGCAGTGTCCACCAGAAATGGTAAAAGTCTCCGGGAGGATGAAGGCCGAACACTGGAGTGTCCACTAGAGGGCTCACCACATGGGGTGACCTGCGTGGAAATGCAGGTGGGCAGGCCCCCCCGTGCCGCTCTTGGCACCTTAAACTCAGCCCATCTCAAACGCAGCTCATCCTGGGGGCCCATAAACCACCCACTCCGCATTCCTGTTCTTCCTGTGCTCTCTGGGTGTTTGGCTCCAACATGCTCTGTATTTCCAGAGTCACCTTTGGCTTCAGAACCCACCCTCATAAGTTCGCCCTTCATAAATTCACCTAAATCTTTCAATTCTCCTTTCAAAATCTTTTTTGAAGTCATTTCCTTTCTTTCATTCTCCTTACCTTGCCGTTACATCCTCAGAACCTAGTACAGTACTTGGGCATATTTATTGAATGAATGAATGGTGGCCCAATCTGCTGAAAGACGTCCACCCTCCAAAGCCTGGCATGCGATTTTTCCACGAGCCATTCCCATGCCCTTTTCTTAGTTCTTATACCTTCTTAAATACATGTTCTGCTTATGATAAACTACTCATTCTTCTGCAACATAACTCATGCATTCTTGACCTATCATCTTTGCTTTGTTCTTCTTTGCATCTAAAAAGCCCAATTTCTCATCTCAACCTATAAAAGTCCTGCTTGTTTTCCAAAGCCCAGCTCCTCATGTAGCCTCTGCCTTCCTTGAACTTATGATATTTTGTTTGTTTCTCTCCTAGAGAACCACTAAAGAAGTTTTTTGGCACTGCCATCTTTAAAAGGCAAAGAGCCCCTCCATGTCAAGAATTGCATGTGTGGTTGGCATTAGTTGGTGTCTTAGTCTGTTTTCTGTTGCTATAACTGGATACTTGAGACTGGACGATTTACAAAGAAAAGAAACTTATTTCTTATGGTTCTGGAGGCTGGGAAGTCCAAGGTCGAGGGGGCATGTCTGGTGAGGGCCTTCTTGCCGGTGGGGACTCTGCAGAGTCCCGAGGTGGTGCAGGGCATCGCGTGGAGAGGGGCTCGCTCAGGTCTCTCTTTCTCCTCTTATAAAGCCACTAATGCCCCTCCCTAATTACCTCATCCAATCCTAATTACCTCCTCAAATACCATAGTAGGATTTCCCTCCCTCTTAATACTGTTACGACGGGGATTAAGTTTCAACATGAGTTTTGGAGGGGACAAACATTCAGACCACAGCTGTTGGCCACCAAATATTTTAGTTGCGCCCTCTTGTGGGCACACAGGACTGTGTCTTCCTACCTCCTACTAGGCCATAACCATATGACTTGTTTTGGTTAATGAAACGTGAGCAGGGTGACTTGTGCCACTTTCAGGAGCCAGTGTGGGATTCTCAACATCCCACTTTCCCTGTGTTAGCAATCACGGGAGAACAGACAGGGAGCCTCCCTTAGGCTGGGTCCCCGAGTGAGCACAATGCAGAGTGGAGGCTCCAGGATTTCCACAACAGACACATGGCATAAGCAAAGAATAAATTTTTGTTGTTTCTAATCACCAAGATTTGGGGGTTGTTACACGACATAACCTAGCCTCTCCTGACTGATGCATTAATAGTTATAGGATTCATCTTCCGAGTCCCTCAGAATCGAGCAGGTGTCTTCACGTGGAAGAACCTCAAGGTATATATGCTGAATGAAGAGCATATATACGTTATACACTAAGAGACTCTTTTTCTTGACTGAAGTCATCACCACTCCGTGGCTGAAATGATGACAAAACAATATGGGTTTGCCATGGAATTAAGGAGTTAGAAGATTGAATTCACACAGATGGAGTTAAGTGAGACATTGAATGACCATCCGTTGAATTTTCATTGTAGATGGTCAATGAAGTAGTTACAGTTATGAAACTGAAAGAATGTCCTCCACATACTATTTTTTCTTCCTCCCCCTCCTCCTTCCCTCCTTTCCATCCTCTAATCCTTCTCTCCCATTTCACTGTTTTCTACCTTCCTTTCCCCTTTTCTTTTTCTTAAATTTAGTTCTATCTGTTGGTTAAACATGATCAGTTTATATAAGAAGCAGGATGAAACGAACCACATGATTTTTAATTTCTTTAAGGTATGAATAAAGAACAGAAGATCTTGCCATCAGAAAAATAAAATTGTATCTTGAAAACATTAATCTAGCAGAGGCAGTTTTGATCAGATCTTCTATTCCTCAATTTCTCATCTTCTACTAGCTCAAATATCACCCCAAAAGAAAAAAGAAATAGAAATACAATTTTCTAATGACAAAATAAATCTAACATTAATTTTTTTGGTGTGTCTTGCTTTTTTCACTTTCTGGGGTTATTTCCTACCATTATGGTCCAGGATCTTCGAAATATCTTTAAGAAAAAAATTTTCTTTCGTCAGTGCCTGCAACAAATGAATCACACAGACAATTTGCTACAATGGGCTTTTCTTTTTGTGCCAAGGCAAGAAATCCTGAGTGGGGAAGCTCAGACTTCACCAATCTCATGGTTCTGAAATTACTCATCCAGACATGAAACAAAATTGAAAAATCAGAGAGATCTAGTTTGAAAGAAAAAGAATGGTTGATAGGCTGGGAATCAAGTAAGTACTCATTTTGCTTTTGTGCTATCGGATGAAGATATCTGGATCAAAAGAGGACTTGGAAATGTCAAGGAATTGACAGGCAGGGCTAAAAGACTTGGGCAAAGTGTTTATCATACCAAAAAAAAAAAAAAAAACAGCATACATCTGGAGTGTCAGCAGTAGCACTCAGACCGGAAAGCCACACATCTCCCCTCTTGCCATAACAAACTCATTGACAAGAACCATCACTGACTGTGCTTTATCATCCATGTGCTACTAAGAGGGCACATTCCAAGTGCGTCCTACGTAAATTGAGGTTTCCTTCCTGACCTGGGAGATCAATTCTCTGTCAGAGAGAGCCAGCTGATGAATCACCTTGTGGCTGCCACTGCATTGAAAATCGTATCAAATACCTTCTCAAACACACTTCTGAATCTCCAAAGAGGAGGTTATATACATGAATCTGGGAAAATGTGCATTCATTTACGTAGCTCACCAACCAGCGTGTGGCATAAAGCCAATGCAACGAGGCTGGTGCTCAGTGGTTTGGGTTGTTCTTCCAGCCAGAGGCAGCAGAGTGTTGGGGTTCATAGCATGGACTTTGAAGCCTGCTGGGTGGGTATGAAGCCAGAATCTACCACTTACCAGCAATGTGATCTTGGGCAAATTCTTCAACCTCTCTCTTATTTAGTTTTCTTGGTTGCACAATAAGGATGATAATAATGGTATCTCCATCCCTTGAAGGGCTGTGTGTTAACCTGGGTTCCCTCAGGGGAAGACCCTGAGACATGGATTTAAGAGCAAGTAGTTAATAAGAAGGTGAAGGTAGATGAGTAGTAAAGGGAGAAAGGGAAGAGCAATTTACCACTGTCGGTGACTCCAGCTTAATCTCACTGAGGCGCTCTGGAGACTGTAAAACACGCACCTCGGAGTAAAGCACACAGTCAAGGGGTGAAGGAGCTGGGGTATTTATACAAAAACTCCCAGCCATCCTTAACTGGGGGCTGCTTTTTTGCGTGAGTGCACGCACATGCGTGAGCGCTCATGCAGGGCAGAGTGTTAATTTTCTGACCTTCTGCCTTGCCCTGCAGGCTGTAACATGGGCTCTGTCAGGAAAAGAAAACCTTTGGGCAAAGCAATGCAAGAGCTGGCAGCTGGATGCCAGGTGGAGCGTGCTGAAGTAGTGAGGGTGAAGGGTGTGTGCCAGACTGCAGACTGTTGCGGAGATTAAATGAGTTAATTATTGTGAAACACTTAGAAGAGTCCCTGGCACAAAATAAGCACTCCTTCAAGAGCTTGATTAACACTGAGGCTAGATTGCTGTTCTTTGGGACGACTTAGTGTCTTAGGATGAATTTTAGTTTTGTTCTTTGTTTTTTTTCTTTGAGACGATGAAGTATTATCAGGACCTTGGTGGGTAAATGGCACCTCAGGTTTTGTTGAAGATGATTGTGCAAATGTGAAGTGGGTTGACTGATGGAGCTGTCTCAATCAGAAGGGATATCGTCATGTCATGGCCTTCGTGACAAATACCTGTCTGTCTGTTAGAGAAGCCGACACATGATTAGCCCCTCATTCAATGCTGGAGATCACTACCTATAGCTATGCTGTGCTGCAGTAACAAGCCTGGAATCTCAGTGGCTTAATGGGAATTAACACTAGTCTGATCTTTTCTCTCCACCCAACCTGCACTGTGAACTCATTGAAGACAGGTGCTGGGAGGGATAAGATGGATACACCACTGCGTCCTTAACACTCAGTACCGGATACAGCACAAACAGGGGCAGTGGTAACTGAATGAACGCATAAGTCAACAAATGGATCCCCTAAGCATCACGTGCAAAGCTTTCTGTTCATCTGAAGTATTGGTTTCCTCCCATTTAACGTCTACTTAGCTGAAATGCTACTTCCTCCTTGAAGCTTTTCTTGCCCTCAGGAATCCGAAATAATCCCTCTCCCCTAACCTCTTGAACACTTTGTGTCTCTCCACTGTGCACCACATTCTCACATTCTGCCAGGCACTGTGGTAATTTGTGTCCATGTCAGACCTTGTCACTTTTCCCTCAAATCTTTCTGATGGCTTCCAAGTACATGAGGACACTTTCCATGTCCTGACCTGGCCTATGAGACTTTCCCGAGTCTCCCTCCGGGATTTCACCTGCCACTTTCTCCTCTCCTACTCCACTCCAGCCACGGTGGCCTCATAGCTGTTCCTGGCACACGCCATGCATGGTCCCCCCTCAGGTCCTTTGCACCTGTCATCCCCTATGACTAGAATCCACTTTTTGCCTCAAAATCACTTGCTCAGTTGATTTAGACCACTGCTCAAATGCTATCACCTCTGAAAAGCCTTCCTTGACCACTATATCTTAAAAAGCACACACAACCACATTCTTCTACTTTACATTTTTCCATATCACACACTTATTTGGTTGTCCTGCCCACTCCCTGTACCCACAAAAATGCAAACTCCACAAGGACAACAGCCTTGTTTTATTTAGTGTGGTATCTCCAGCTGCCATAACAGGGACTGGCACTTAATAGGAGCTCAGTGAACATTTGCTGAATAAATGCATTAGGATTATTGTCCCCCTTTATAAATGGGACAACTGAATCCTAAAGAACTGAAGAAAACTGCACGAGGTAACTTAGCCATTTGTTTATGTATCATTTATATCACATCCACCATGGACAGACATGTCTTAGTTAGTTCAGGCTGCTATAACAAAGTATCATAGACTGAGTGGCTTATAAACAACAGAAATTTATTTCTCACAGTTCTGGAGCCTGGAAGATCAGGGTGCCGCATGGTTGGGTTCTGGTGAGGGCCCTCTTCTGGGTCGCAGACTGCTGATTTCTCATTATATCCTCACTTTGTGGAAAGAGAGCTAGCTCTCTGACCTCTTCTCAGAAGGGCATTAATCTCATTCATGAGGGCTCCATCCTCATGACCTAATTACCTCTCAAAGGCCCCTACTTCCAAATACCATCACATTTGGTTTAGGGTTTCAACATATGAATTTGGTGGTGGGGGGGCACAACCATTCATTAGTCCATTGCGAGACACTTCACTTTAATCCTTATAACATCACATATTTTTACATGTAGGAAAACTTAGGCACAAAAAGGTTATCTCACTTGTCCAAGGTCAGTCACACAGCCCGGGAGTGGCAGAGCAGTGACATGAACCAGATAGTCACATCTTAACCACTGTGCTAGGCTCTGGGTGACAGCCACCCTCCCTGTGGGTTGCTGGAGGAACCACTAAGAGAACAAATTTAAAAGCTCTTTGTCAGCTCTCCCAACATTGACTGACAATTTCTCATAGGGGAAAGAAACATGGGATCCCCAGCACTTCAGCCTGGACAAAAGCTAGGGGAGAATGTTGGGCGGGAGCTATGCTGGAGGTGAGACAATTTCTCCCCAAGGAAAGCCATCAAGCCCACGCAGGGTGCAGGTGTGACGGTCTCATCACTGGGTCTGCAGAGAAGGTTCACACAGAGACTCCTGGCAAGACTTGCCATGTCAGTGAGAGTGGACAATGTCTCTGCTTCCAGAATATTCTGGCATTGTTATTATGGGTCATCGTCACCCCATCAGTGGGCTACCATCTGAGCAGGGCAGCCTTGCCCTGGCAAACTCCTGGAAGGCAGAGCCTGTGTCTCTACAGGACCTCACATAGGGCCACAAGTATATGTGAGGTGCTCAATAAATGCTTAGTGAATGGGGGTGGCTTTTTTCCACTCAAAAGCAGACACACTCATCTGCCTGATTAGTCTCTCTCCACACTAATCCGCCCTACACTGGTATCTGTTTTCCCAACTCCAAATATAACCAAAGTCCTTCCATGCTTATAAATTTCTCTGGATTTTCATTGTCCACAGAAAAAATTTCAATTAGCATCTATACTTTTCAAAAAGCCCCATAGAGCTGTAGAATGTCGGCACTTAACAGAGGCCCCAAGATCATCTATTGTGTTCCCTGTACCTCCCCTGCCCCCGACTAATTTTATAGAGTCCTGATAAGGGAAAACGAATTAGCCAAGGATGCAGTGGGCCAGTGGTGGAGCCGGGCCTAGAACCCAGGTCTCTGCAAGCACTGCTGCGTGAACACATGTAACTGCAAAGTCAGAGAGCAGCTTTCTGTTTGAAGGCTGCTGAATTTCCCCTTTACACTGTCATGGTAACCATTTTTGTACAGTTTTATCCCCTTTGGCCTCTGATCCATGGATGAGATAATTAATCAGGCTTTTGAATAATTAAAACTATTAAAAATGCCTTTGTACCTGCTAAAATTGCTCCAGTAATTACTGCCTTATCAAGAGATTGATTCCATAGACTGGAATGCTTTTCCAAGAGGTAGAAAGTATTAATATTTTCACTTGAGGCTTTGTGGATTCTGAAGTTGAGGAAGGAGTGTTTGTTAATGTTAGCAAGTCGTTTTGAAGATGAACAGCACCAGCTCTCGAGTCCACCATCTCCACAGAACCTCCCCTCGTTCAAAGCGATAGACATGGCATTTTTCATTCTTTGTTTTCAGAGCCTGCTGTAAAATGTGATCATTAATTAAAATATCTGATTGATTTATCGGAACCGGATTCTGTGCTTGGGGCTTTCTAAGCCTGGCTTCCAACTTCAACATCCACTTTTGAATAAGTAAACTCCTGTGGGAGCAAAGCGAACTGGCAGTGCTTCGTTTTCTCAAGTTACCACCTGGTCCTTCCTGACCCAGCGACATCTGGTGTTGAGCCCTCAGACAGGACATTCTGTCCTGGGGGCTCTGCCACTTCTTTGTCATGACTCCCTATGGATGGGTTTTTTGAAAACGTGGTTCTAGGTGCCCAAGGCTAACAACTTCATGCTGGATTTAGAGTGCTTTATGAAAATCTGGCGAATACTCTTAGGAAGTACAGTGCAATAGAAGGACAATGGGTTCTTCCAGGCAGGTGGACTACTATTTCCGGCACAGAAAAGTCCCTCAAATTTCCCACTCTTCTACTTTCTCCTCTGTGTGATAGGGATTGTAATGCACGCTTGCAGAGCTGGGAACAATTAGTCAGATACTGATATAGCATACAGTAGGTGATCATGTGTGTTCAGGGACCTTCAGAGGGATTTCCCTCTAACCTGCCATCTGCAGGGGGATCAAATTCTGTTGTGGGACTTGACCATGAGGATTGATGGCTTCTAGTTATGAGTTTGCTAAAGACAATCCTGATCACTGTCATTTAAATGAGAGATGGTTTATTACCAAAGATAGTTTTTATGGTTGAAACACCAAACTCATCAGCTAGAGCTAATGATTTATACTGTGGCTGATGATGTGGACTTCCCTAATCCCTTCCTTATTTGTATTAATGACACAGTTGTCATGGTATCTGTACCTTCCTTAGCTGGTCTCCTTCCCTTCCCTCACCCTTACATCCTGTCATTTCTACGTCTTCAATATTTCTTGAATCCCTCCCTTTCTCTTTGTCCCAATAACTGGTCAAGCCTCATCATCTCTCACCTGACCCTCAGTGACAAGGGATGACAATTAAATAAAAGAAACTTACTTTTGGGCTTGGACACAGCATGTGTTAGGTGGGGACACATACTGGTGAAATGTGGTATTGCAACCCAGCTCTACTGGCATATAATAAACATACAGGAAAGAGGAGGGGCAGGAAAGCAGTGTTCTTGGAGCTGTGAGCGTAGGGACAGGGTAATTTAAAAACTTCTAAAACAGTATATATCATGCTCTAGTGTAGTTGTTTGTCCTTTGTATGCCTTCTCATTAGAAAGTAAGCTCCTTAAAGCAATGAGAATGTCTATTTTCTTCAATTTACATTCAGTACCTAGTCTGAAGCTGGCACATGACAGATGATCAAAAAATATTTGTTAAAATAAATACGGTTACAATTCTCAGTTACAGGGATTCCATTGGAGATAAAGTCTGGTTGGCTGTGGGAGGGGCTAAAGTAGCTATAGTCAAATCAGACCAGCTGGGGTAGGGTGGGTGATCCAGACATACCCTAGGAACCAACCATAGAATAAGGTCCAGCATTCAGTGGTCAGTACAAGGAGGCCTGGCAGGAGGTGGCAATGCCCAACCAAAACTAGTGCTTGGGGCAGGAAACCATGCCTGAAATACCCGTGAAAGCAAGTCCTTTGTCTTAGAGGATTTGGCATTACAGGCACAGGGCTAAAGCAGGGGCTCAGACACAAGGGTCTGAGGCAGGATCCTATTTCTAGATCTAGGGAACAAGATAAGAGCTGGTCAGAAGGGTCAAGACAAAAGTGTTGTCTTTAGAGCTAGAGTCAAAGCCTTCATGGGACCAGCAATTAGACTGATTTTATAGCAAGTCACCAATACTACCCAACCAGGGCAATTAAATCTTTCATGATCAAGGACAGGACTGATCACAGCATCTGGGGAAGGAATGACAATGCAGATGTAATCAAGTGGGAGCAGATTGTTTTAGATGGGGGTGATATTCATGGGATTATATGAGGAAGACATTATTTTATAGTGGTTAAAAACACATGCCAATGACTACAGAAGGGTAGTCATTGGTTCTGTTCACCAATATTTTTAATTCCCTCCTTCTAAGCATCTGATAGGATTATACCTGCCATGTGGGAACTAGGTGTGCCCATGTGACTGCTTTGACCAATGAAATCTGAGCAAATGCTTTTAAAAGTCTATGCAGAATTCTACAGCTTCCTCTTCTGCCTGTGCAAGTGAGGAAGCACCTATTGATTGGGAGGTATAATGCAGAGTCATGGAATGTTGCCTTGAAAAGTTGTGCAAACTGTGGCAGACTTTACATGAGCAAGAAATAAATTTGTTGTTTTAACCCAATGGACAAAAAAAAAGAACATGTGCTCTGGAGTCAGACAACCTAGGGGATAAATTCCAGCTCAACCAGCTCTGTGACTTTGGGCACGTTAGATAGCCACTCTGAGTCTTGGTTTTTACATTTGAAATATGGGGACAAGAATGTCTATCACATAGACTTGTAAAGATAATATGCCAGAAGCTGCTTTATACAGTGTGTGGCAAATGGTAAATGATGAATAAATGGTAGTTTTTGTTACAGCCATCATTATATTATCAAGCTGAGCAAATATGTTGACTAGTGTGAGGGACAGGGGAAGGGGGTGACTTAGAGATTGATGGTGCCAAGAACAAGTAATATACAGTTTCTTCCTTCATCCTCTACTAACATTTTTGGCTTTCGAGACTAGTGTCCAGCATTGTTCTGATGCGCAGCTGCCCTGCTGCACAGCTCAGAAGAATTACTGCTTTGAGTAGCTTTCTCACAGAACGAGTCAGGATAGTTCCGTTTACACTGCTGTAACAAACAACCCCCAAATTGCAGTGGCTTACAACACAAAGGTTTATCTATCGTTCACATCACGTGCCCATTATGGATTGGCAGGAAGCTCTGCTCCATGTCTTCTCATTCTGGGACTGAGGCTGATGGAACAACCACTATCTAAAACATTGCCAGTTGCTGTATCAAAAGGAAAGAGGAAAGCATATTTCTCACTGCTTGTGAAGCTTCCACCTAGAAGCGACATGGATTGCTTCTGCTGTCATTTTCTTGGCCAAACCAAGGCACCTGGTCACACCTAATTCTAAGGGGATAGGGAAGTGTCATCCTACCACGTCTCTGGAAGGAGAATTAGAAATATTCAGTGAGCAGGAATAATGACCACCACACGCTCTAAACTTCCCAATTTAGTACACTGGGAGAATAGTCCTCCTCTGATTTGGGGGTATCCATTGTTTTTTTCTGCACCCTTCCCCTGATTCTCAGAACAAACCTGGCCTCTCTGGCCATAGGGATGAACACATGACTCAAGTTAGAGAAATTGCAGCGTTTCATTGCTCAGCCACAGCCACTGGTTCAAGGGATGGACTTGTGAGCAGTCAGGATTCTTCACGTTGGAGCTGCGCGAGGAGTGTCCTCTTTGCTCTGAACAAGGAATTAGGAGGACATGAGCATGCCCTCAGCCATGCTCTCTGCCACTTGGTAAGCTGTGCTGGGGGAGCAAGGCTGATGAACTGAGAGCAAGGAGGTAAAGGCAAGTCCTCCTGCAGGCTGGCTGGCATCAAAGGCTGGCCATACCAGCACCCTTCCCATCTAGGCTGGTTCTGAAGGAAGGCTTTCGGACCCATGCCTTTCCTTTCTTGCTCTGCTCTGTATGTAGAGAGGCTGGTCTCAGGTGCCTATATTTCTCCAGACTCCTGTTTCAGTTGGCTTCCTGTGGCTTGGCCAATGAGAGGCACTGACTGGATGCTGGGGGGCAGCGGAAAAGTAGAAGCAAGGGAATTTCTTCCCTTATCTCTGCTTCGGGCAGTTTGTCCAGCAGCAAAGGAGTATCCTTCTTGGCCTCAGCTTCTCCTGGACATATCTGTCAAGGTTCCAGCTTCCATGCACTAATGCACTCCTGGGCTTCCAGCACCTCTATCCTTCTCTCTTAGGGCTGGTAGGATCTTCCTGCACTCCTGTATTTCTGAGTTACTTCCCTAGCCCTTTCTGGCCTCTCGTCTGCCTCATCACCTGTGTAGCCAATTCCCTGCACTAAATCTCCTCCTTGAGGCAGTTTCTGTTTCCCAGGTTAGACCTTGACTGACAACCGCTGTTTGATTAGGTAAGCCAGTGCATTTCCTCTTTGGCTTAAGTGAATTTAAGATGGGTCTCTGTGGCTTATAGTTTACAGAGTCTGGACTAATGCAGTAGTCAATAGGAAAGATAGTAGCTATCAGCTCCCAAGCATTTACTAGATGCCAGGTGCTGTGCCCAGCACTTTGTTTTCATTATAGAATCCATGAGGTAGGAATTATGAGCTCCTTTTTATAGATGAGGAAGCAGAGACACAGACAGGGTAAGTAATTTTATCTCAAGCAGGTTTATTTTCTTTAAATAGAAATTCACTTAGAACCAGCTGCTCCATTAAACAATGAAGGGATTCCCATAGGTATGTCGAGGCCCAGGGGTGGCAAGACAAGAAAGGAGGTGAGGAATAACAGAAGGCAAGTCTATATGCTATTTTGTGACGCGGCCTGGAAGCTTAACATGCTTCTCCCAGGCAGGAGCGTAATGAGTAGAGAGAGCTCCATGTAAATGAGCTACAGGCATCTCCAGTAGCTGTGATTCCAGACAAGCTCTTGCCGCTAATTGCACACACATTTTGCTAAAGGTAGTAATAGGAATCATTCACGTGTCCTCAGAGACCGCGGCACCATTCAGTATTCATGGCAAATATATCACTGAGCTTCATAAGAGAATCATTTTAAAACAAAGCTTGGTCAGCTGTTTAATAATTTACTGATAGTGACAGCAGGGAGAATATCTAATAACCAGTGAGATTGGCTTTCAAATAGAAAATAAATTCATGTTAGAAGAGTAAGGGGGGACAATGGGGAGGGGGAAGCATGATTAGCAGTGAGGAAATTTTTAATGTTTGTCAGTTGCTGATTTTTTTGAATCCTACCAGAATGGAGAAACCTGATTATTAAGAGGTTGCAAAATTCCATGCATTTAATTTTAAAACATTCATGGGCCCTTCATACTCTTCTCATAGGAAACAAGAATTAAATAGAGATCTAGCCTCCTGAAGCAGCAGGGGCTTTGGCCCCAGCTTGGGACTGGGTGACATCAATGCTGGTTAATCTGGGGACTTTTTTGGAGCTATATGGCCTCTTGTCATATCTCAATTTCTCCTGTGGTAGGTAGGTCCTGAAAGGCTGAGAAAACAAAGCCTCAAAGAAACAAAATCAACCCAAACTACAACTGTACGTTCTCCTGCTCTGGGGAGAACCTGGCCCAGAACTTATTACAGGGGATTTGGCATCTGGGTAAACAGAACTGTATTTATTTTTGTTTACTGTCAAAGTTCTACTGGAATGTCTGTAAAATGAAAAGTGTTTTGAGATGGACAGGCTCGAAGTTCCCTGCTGATTCTAATATTCTTGGCTCATGATTAGGAGACACAATTATAGTGATTTTAAAAGGTCCAGGAGCTGCGGATAGGAAAACAAAACCTAAAACCAATGCCAATCCTGAATCACCAAACCTCCACATGCCTCAGTTTCCTCACCTGTAAATGGGGAATGATAAGAGAATTGCAGGGTGGATAATGCACATAAGGCTTTTTGCTGTGTATGTGGCTCCAGAGTAAGCACCCACAGAATGCAAGTTCAAACATTCCAGAGGCAGAAGCAAAACCAAAGTGAAAAATTCCCAAGGTTATCAATCTTTACGCCTCAGGGGCAGACCGTGATGTTCAGTGTTTTTGGGTAAAGGAACATCTTGGCACCTGCTGCTTTTCGACCCCCTCCCCAGAGCACAGGGCACACTCTGTCCTCAAACCAATCCCTAAATTTGCCATTCTGGAGACAGGCTTCCAGATAAGACAGATGATTTCTGTGTTCCCAGATGGTATTTTCTGTGGTTTTACATTCCATGTTTGTACCCTCAATTCTTCATGTTCATCGCAACAAACTCACTCTCGTTCTGCCTTGAGTTATTAGCATTTTTTTTTTAGCTTGGAGAAATAATGATTTATCAACGTTTTATCTGATGTGAGAATGGCTTGAATAAACTTGTGCAGCCTGGCCTGTCACACCGATGAGCAGTCTCAGTGTGCTCGGAGTCCTCTGCCGTCATCCCAGCTTGCTTCTGTTGGAGGGGTGAAGGGGGTTCTTGGGGCTGAAGTTCACTGCTATCATTTTGGGTGAAATGTATTTCTAGGTAATATAATAAAACGCTTCTTAAACAGATGCTGTTTTCTGAAACTTAAGGAACTCGTATTTATTCCATTGGATTAGCTATAGAGTAGCTGGCTCGTTGAAAACATGCTTTGGTTCAAAGGAAAGGGAGGTTGTGTAAAAATATGGGGTCTCTATGGGTATAGGGGGTTGAAACAAGTGTCAGGTGGAGAGGGTGAGTGGAGGTAAAGGGTGGACCCCAGGTAACTGGTTAAGCCTCTAGACCACTTATTAAAGGGGTTTATGAACATTCTGATTCATAAGTGAGGTGGACAGATGTTACCAGACTGCCCAAGATCATTAAGAGAAAACACACCTTCCCCACCCCCTCCAGTCTTCGTGGGGCTGTCAGTATGGCTGTCATCCTCAATACAGAGGGGTGGACAGATGACCTAGGCTGGCCAATTGTAGTGATGCTTCTTCCCCCTGCCCACTTCCCTGGCCAAATTGATTCTTTCAGGAAATGAAACATGAACCCAATCACCCCATCAGCACCTTTACTAGGTCTTTGAGGATAGAGTTTGGCAAGGTGTTGCAGAAGGTCTTGTTTTTACCGAGGGTGCTAAGCTGTGAGAACCATGTACGGAGCTGCCTTTGTCCAATTTCTCCAACTATTCAGAGAGAGCAGAGCTGAGATATGGAGAGGTAGCGATAGAGATAAATAGATAAACAGAGATAAGGCCTTGATGCCATCACTTGAGTACCTAGATCCAGCTTTGCCTGAAGGCGCTCATGAATTGCTCAGCTAAATAAGCCACTGGATTCCCCTTTTCACCTAAAGTTGTTTGAGCTGGTGTCTGTCATGCGTAAGAAAAAGAGTCTTGACTAAAATAATGAGTGTATGTGTTCCAGGCTCATTATTTGTTCTCTAAACCCTTATAGATGTCCGAGACACAAAAATGGACAAGATGCAGACCTGGCCTCCACAGGCTCCAACCTGTGCCTGGAGGTTCTCAACTTTCTGTGTCCCCTGTCCCTGCATCAGCCATTCACACACTTATATCTGCCTGAGAATCACCTGGGGTGCACGTTAGAAATGCAAATTCCTGAGTCTCAACCTCCAGAGATTCTGATTCAGCCCCATGCATAATTAACAAACACCCCCAGTGTTTTGGTGCGGGTGTGTTCCATGGCCCCATGTTGAGATATGTGAGGGCCACTCACCCAACACACCCTCTTTAGTAACATCTTTCAGCTGTGCAGGAGGTAGGCAAGGGGGTAGGGTATCTTTAGGAAAGTGTATTGGATTACTGGGGGGGTAGAGCTACGTGTAGCTGCCTCCCTCCCCGCCAAACTTTTTAGATGATTCATATTTCACCCACCCATGGGGTGGGGAGAACTCTGAGGAGTCTTTGCAGTGGTTCTTAGTAGAAAAGCTCGGGGAGATTTAAAAAATCCTGTTGCTTGGGTCCTACTCAAATACATCAGTGGCCCCAGGTGATTCTAATCAGCAGAAGGGTTGCGAACCACTGCAGCAGAAACCCAGGAACAACTGAGCTCTGGGTTCCCCCTGAAGGCCCTCTTGCCAGCCTGAGATTTCTTTGCACAGCATTGAAGGGATGGACAGTAGTGGGTAGAATTCTGTTACCATTGAAGGCATGGTTGTTAGGGCAGGTGGGAGATTTGTAGGTACTTATCAAAATGTAATAATAAGATGACAAATCAATGAAAATAAAGTAACAAATAAGTACAATAATAAAAAGTAATTAACATAAATAATATTGATAAGAGAGGGCTATGCAGGGAAACATCATGAAAGTATCTTAAGAACCAAGGATTCTGATTAAGCCAATTCTATGAACGTGAGGCCTGAAGAATGTTTTAAAATTTTCTTTAAAAAATGAGGCATTCTTTCTGGGTCATTTCTGTTTCAAACCTCCTGGTGCCCTTTCTTTCTCAGAGGTTCATTGTCTGTTGTTCCTGGGACTTGGGCCCCACCTGGAGGAGGCTTAGCACTGTGAGCAGACAGGCCACTAACGCCCTGGGGCGTGGCTCCTCTCTGCCACAGACAGCCCTATTACTGCTCTGCCCTGTTACTGACCGGCCCTTGCTGCTCCTGCATTGGCCTGGACAGAGAGTCACCCAGTCATGTCTGACCTTTCATGAAACTCCCTGGGCAGTCTGGTAAAAAGGACAAATTTCCATGCCCTCCCCTGGAGCCTTGGGTTTAATCAGTCTGGGCTGAGTGAATTATTAACAAGAGCTCCTGGTGGTGCCTAGGGCCAGGGACAGTTGGGAAACATCACCCTGATGCATCTCATCCTGCATATCCCAGAGCCTTCCTCAGGTCCCTCCTGGTTGCAACCAGTCCCAATGAGACTTGGTTAATAGTCTGGTCACCTCCGTTTGAAAAACTCCATGGTGCTAGGCCAGGCGCGAAACATTTATGTCCCATCTTAAACCAAGTATTCTCAGTGCTGCCTGATGATGCAAGGGCTTGCTTTGGCAATGGGCTGTGTCGGAAACCTACGCACCCTGAATGTCCCCTGCCACCTTTGGGGTCCAATCTTACCAAATGGTACTAACGGAAATGGCAGTTCTGCTCGGGGCATAAGGCAGTCAATGGACCAGCTGCCCCAAGAGCTGCACCTGGAGGATGAAGCATGATGTGCAAAGGATAAAGAAGTGGAGTTTTGAATTGGCCCAAGAAGGGAACTGCCCAAAGGCCGAGCAGGGGGTATGAATGTCCTGGTGGTGAAATAAGGTGTGTAAACAGTGTGGAGTTTGGCAACAGAAGGGAATACACAAGGCCCAGAGTGCATTCAGGTCTTCCAGGCTTTCTGGTTGTTTTATCCACCTCTTTGAACGTGCAGACTCTTTCAGATCTCTGAGCATTTGCCTAGGGTGTTCCAGCCACCTGGAATGCCCTTCTTCTCTACCTGGTCAGGCAAATTAGGGAGGGGAGAGCTTTGAAAGGTAGGCTGAGCACAGCCAGTGGAGGGCCTTCTTGGCCATGGCAAGGATGGTGGACTTTACGGTGAGGGCACTGGGGCCTTGGTGAAGGGTTTTAGGCTGTAAGAGACAGGTTGTGGAATGACTGTCTTCTCGAGCAACCACTCTGGCTGCTGTGCACGGGGAGGGATTGGAAGGGATCAGACTGTAGGCAGTAAGGAGCAGAGTTGGAGCTAAGGTTGCTGCAGTGGGGTGGGGAGAAACAACAGGTTCACTCCACCTCACAGTGATGAGTCTATCCCTTTCTGGAACCTTCTGGAATCCAAGTTTGGAGTCAGGGACTAGGAGGAGGGCTGAAAGTCTTGCAGGGACCTCGGTGCTCTAAAAAGGCATGTGTCCCACTCTAGGGCACCAGGTTGCTGCAAGAATGGTGCTTTTCTCCTGCTTAATCAGAGAAACCACTTTGCTGGAAGCAAGAAGCAAAGGCTGGGGCCATATCTCAATCATGTTTGACCTCCATTATTCAAACCCTGACACTACCCTGTCCTCAGTGTGCTGGTGTGACTGCTCAGCGTGGGCTGACTGGGCTCCTTGTGGATGGGGTCACTTTATCTTGACATCCCCATTGCCCAACACAAGGTCAGTGCAAGTTAGAGGTGCAAACATCCATGGTGGGTGCTTGCCACACATCACTTAGTCTTTTTTTTTTTTTTTAATTACAAGAAACAGCTGTTTGGCAGATTCCACTTGGGTAAGACGCAGTACTAGCATTAAACCCAGGGCATCCCAGACACTGAGGTCTACTTGCCAATAGTCTGGGCCACGTGTGGTGATTTGGTCCAAGGAGGAAGCAGCTGGCCATCCATGCTGTGCTGTCGTCCAGGTGGCTATGACAGTTGGCTGGGAGTCAAGGCTGGGTGGTGAATCCAAGACTTGGAAGTAGGAAGAAAGGAAAGGAAATGATCTCTTGAGTGAGCAGGTCCCGTTCTAGGGGGTGTGCACATCCATTAACTCACTTAATTCTCGCTCAGCTCAGTGAGGTGGGAATAATCACCCAATTTCACAGATGGGGAAACAGATTTGGAGGGGAAAAGTGACTGGTTTGTGGTCACTTGGATGGTAGATGGAGGTGCGGGAATGTGGGCAGGTACCAGGCCTTCTGGGAAGAGTGAAAATGGAGCATGGCTGAGAAGAGGAGCCAGGTGTTGTATACCTGAAAATCGTATCAGAAGCGGAACAGGCAGGGTTTTAAGGAATTGAGCTGTTTACCTGGAACACACCCAACATCTAAACGAAGGTCACCTGGAAGTGTATCCAGGCTCTTTCTTCCCCAGAAAGAGGATCCAACTTTGAAGGGAGGAAATTATAGATTGGCAGTGCCCACACAGCATAAGGGAAATCTTTCTACCCACAAGGGCCTCAAACTGGAAATGGACTCCTTCGTAAAGTCCTGCTTTTGGACGGAGCAATAGTATTGGATAACACATGCTTTTACAGAACAAAGTGGTTGGATCATGAGGTTAAACTGGAAAAATACTTATGATTTCTAAGTTGCATTTGAGTTAGTTACATTTGCATGTCTTGACAGACAGTGTTAATGCATATTAATATTCTTGCCATCAAAACATTACTCAAGCCAGAACTACTGGCTCTGAAAGCATCTGCGGTGTGTGCACAGTCACTCTGCTAATAGAAAGGTTAACTTGTATTTTTGAATTATTGATGGTTGCTTGTTACTAATTTCTTTTTCCTCAGAAAGGAGGAAATTATTAATGAAGAGATCATTGCCAATGTGTCTGACATCTATTAATGGTTTCATCTTGCAACCAGATTAAAAGAGACAGCTGGTCCATGAATTTATGTGTGGAGGCAGCTCCAAATGTGCTGACAACTCTGTGGGAGGGCGGGGCCGATCAGCAGTGGGACCCGAGCACTGGCACAGGCGGCTGGTGCGGGGTCCTCTCCCGGTTGGCATGGCCTCCAAGGAAGGGATGTCAAAGGCTTTGCTGCAGAGGGAATAGGCAGCGGATGGGCTATCAGTCTTCTGGCATCTTTCCAAACCCTTCTGTTACCCACAGGAGTCTATTAGCATCCTTACCGTGCCAGTCACTTGTTGGCATTTCCTCCACGGGTGTTTTAGAACAATGGTTTTCAACTTGAACCTGCATCAGGACCACCTGGAAGGCTGGTTAGAACACAGATTCCTGGGCCCCACCCCCAGCATTTCTGATTCGGCAGGTGTGGGGTGGGACCTGAGAACGTAGCGTTTCTAACACGTTCCCTGCTGAGGCTGATGCTATTGGTCCAAGGACCATACTTTGAGAACCAGTTTTAGATCTATGACTGTCAAATTGTGCTATAAGACTTTCTCTAAAGAAGGAGTTGGCAAACTTTTTCTGTAAAGGGCAAGACAGTACATGTTTTCAGCTCTATGGGCCAGACGGTCTCTATCACAATTACTCAACTCTGCCGCTACAGTTTGGAGAGCAGCCATAGGCAATGTGTGAATGAATAAATGGGTCTGTGTTCCAATAAAACTTTATTTATAAAAACAGGCAGTGGGCCAGATTTGGCCCATGGGCTATAGTTTGCTGACCTCTGCTCTAGAGCAGCACTAATAGAACTTTCTGCAAAAAAATAGCCACAAGCAGTATGCAAACAAATATGCATGGCTGTGGCACAATAAAACTTTATTTATAAAAACAGGCCAGATTTGGCAGAGGTTTGCTGACCTCTGCTCTAGAGCAGCACTAGTAGAATTTTATGTGATGATGGAAATGTTCTCTATCTGTGCTGTCTGATATGGCAGTCACTAGCCCTATGTGGTTACTGAGCACTTGAAATATGGTTAGTGTGGCTAAGGACTGAAATTCTAAATTTTAAGTTTCAATGGCTAGTGGCTACCAGTGCCACAGCAAGAAGACACAAACAGCCACCCCTCAGCATGCAAAGTGACCTTCCCACCTCCCTACACAGGATTTTTGCCTTGAGCCTCAGTTTCCTTATGTTTAAGATAGGGATCAAACAATAGCTACATCACCTGGCTTTCCTCACGGGTAAGTGGGGCACCTGGTGAAAGGCATCTTCACCCTGGTGCTGTGCTCCCTGCTGGAGGACCGACCACTGTGCTGTGGGTAGGGGAGGGCTGGGGAGGTGGAGGCCAGCTCTGGGGCTCTTACCCTCTTCTCTTCCCCACCAGACTGTGAGCTCTGTGAGTGCAAAGACCACGTCGATTGTTCCTGTTACAAATTCACAGCCCTGAGACCCCTGGCACAGGTGAGGGCACCAGCACACTTGTTGAAAGGATGCCCCAAGTTTCAGGTTTCCCCTAAAACTGCACAAAGAGATCTGCAGCTACAACGTCTGGACACTCCTGTTGTGGTCCCTGCTAGAGCTGAAAGGGAAGCCAATGTGCAGATAGGGAAACTGAGGCTAAGAGAGGTCTTGCCAAAGGTTTTATGGGATTAAGGACAGAGTGAGCCTGAGGACGAGGCCTGCTGGCTGAGAAAAACTGAAAGAGGCTGTGGGTGGAGTGCCACCCATCATAAAGCTCACCCCAGGCCCTGGCTTTCTTCCATCAGCACTGATGCTGGCCTGGGCTCCGAGCACGGGCAAACACGTGGCCATGTCTCAGCTCCTCAGGCTGATGGGGCAGACAGGAAAGTGGCTCCTTCTTTCTGGTCGCCTGTGCTCTCGGTGTAGGAGGGTGGGAGATGACACTCCGTAGCTCTCCGTGAATCCCCTCCCCTGAGAAGCCAGTTTGCAGCGGGCTTTATATGTGGCATCTTTGGCCTTCTGCCAGCCCTCTCCCTCCATCTCCCAACCCCTCCCCCCAGCAGCCCTGTGTTAGGTGCCCAGGTGCCCATTGGAAACTCAATGTTGCAGAACAGACCAATGAGGAGACAAACAACACCCCCACAGTGTGAAAAGCATCGCCAGAGCGTGGGGGGCCTTGGCAACACGCCTTGGGCAGGAAGGGCTTGCTAGCCAACGTTCCAAAGAGAAGCCTGAAGGACCAGTGTGAGTTTACTTCACCAGGGACTTGATGCAGACACGGCACAGGCTTTTCAGGCAGAGGGATGGCAGGTGCAAAAGCGTGGCGCTATGACTGATGCCGGAGCGCCGCCAGGCAGCAGGTGGCAGCAGTGCTCCTGAGAGATACAGGGGGCAGTTTCCAGGCACAGAGGGAGGCTTGGACAACACAGCAGGTTCACGGCCATGCACCTGGGCAGGTAAGCCCTGAGGCTGGGATCAGGTCCTGCCCCACCAGCTCGGTTACCACTGAAATGGGGCTTTTTCTTGGGGCCATATGAGCCCCATTCAGACCTGGGAGCTCTGCCTGTGAGATACAGCATCCCTAGAGTGTGGGCGCAGAAGGGTGAGGGAGGGCGTGTGCTCCAAAGATGCTGTGAGAACTGCTATTTTATACTTCTCCAGAATGCTTGAGAGAGGGAGTGAACTGGCAGGAGCCCAAGGGAGCCAGGACAAGTTACAAGCGTGACACCAAGCTCCTTAGTGGCTTGGAAATCTCCTGCCTGCCTGGGCCAGTCCCTGGGATCAGCCATGACTGGGGTCACAGGTGGTGGGTGGGCTTGGGTCAGGCCTCTCCTCAGAGGCTCCTTAACAACTCATCTGCCCAGGACAGGGCTTGAGTGAGTGTCTGATGGAGCAAGTAGCTAGCAGCTCAGCTCTGAGCAGAAGGGATCTTCCCATTCCAGTTGTCCCCAAGGCCCCTCATTGCTGTGTCCCCAGAGAATAGCACAGAGTAAGGCACACATTTGAGTGTACCGTAAATGTTTGTAGAATTATTAAGAATCTCCTACGCAGCTTGTAAAAGGTCTAACTCCCAGGCACCCCCATCCCCCCACCTCCTGTCCCCCAGACCTGTGGAATTCCACTCTCCCCAGGCAGGGCTCTGGGCAGCAGGACTTGGAGAAACCCCCCTGGTAGTTCTTTGACCAGACAAGTGTGGGAGCGGTTGACCCAACAGGCTAGTCCAAGTGCTTCACCTTTTCAAAGCGGTAGTGGTGGTGAGGAGTCCAGAGAGGGGTAGAAGTAGTTGCCTGGGATTACAAGTGCAGGGTAGGGGAGAGATTGGGCCTCCACTCAAGGGAACTGCTCCGCTCCACCTAGTGGGAACTGGGGAATAAGAGAGGCCCTGGTTCTCTGCTGTAGCAAGTCCAATCCTGAGCCTGGGGCTCCCCACTTTTGGGACCCTGGCAATGCCTGACTTTCACATGACTGTCCAACCCAATTCCTGGAACCTCAACAAGGATGCGGGGGTGGGGGGGGGCTGTGCTGACACAGAAGAAGGAGGGCTTTGGCCAAGTAGCAAAGTGTTCACAAAGTGTGAATCCCTTGAACATCTCCTGGTGTCCCCACCTCCTGCTTTCACATCCCAGACCCCCAGCCAAAACCCGGGTGGCACCCAGTCTCCTCCATGGGGTCCCTGCTCCCAGGATAGCAGAGACCCGCCTGTGGGCTGTGAGGGACTCTGATCTACAGTTTTAGGCTTTCAGCCCCAACCAGGTCTTTGTTCAGACCGGGAAGAAAAAGGAAAAAGATACATGGTTCTTTCTCCCGAGAAAAGGAAGGGGAAGGCGGCCAGAAAAAGGCGGGGATGCCTCATGCTCCGTCTGTGCCCCTTCCCGTGTGGGGGTGGGGACAAGGGAGAGGTGTGGGTGGACAAGGGGGGCTGGGCGGCTGATGGGGGGTGATTGCGGTGGTCAGCGATGCGCCCAGAAGAGTGTGTGTGTGTGCGTGTGTGTACTCTTAGATGAAATTCTCATCTCAGCGTGTGCCCGAGACCCTGGCCAGCAGCCGCCCGCCCCTTTGCAATTCCCCTGGCCCCTTATCCAGAGTTGAGAGGGCTGTTCCTTCCTTCCCTCCCCGCATCACCGTACCCCCAGTTACCTGTTCCCCACCCCGAGTTCAAACGGCTGCTCCTTGTCTCCCTCCTCCCCCCACCGCCCCCGTACCTGCGCCCCCGCAGGGCAGACGATGCTTGGCTGCGTGGCGCGGCGCGGGGCGAAGACGCGAAGACCCTGGCGGTGCGGGTGCGGGGGTGATGTGTGTACGCGCGTGACTGTGCAAGCGGCCCGAGCCGGCCAGCCCCGGAGAGGGTGCGCGGGGGAGTCCGCGTGTGCCAGCCGCGGGCGTGTGCCAGGCGCGGGCGTGCGCGCGAGGGTGTGTGCACGGCCGAGGCGGAGCGCCCGGGCGGGCGGCGGCGGCGGCGGCGTTAGGACTCGGGGGACACCGCCCCCCGCCCCCCGCGTCCCGCCCCCGCCCAGCCTCCAGCCTCAGTTCGCGCCGCGCCTCGGCTCGGAGCGCAGCGGCGCCGGCTCCGGGAGCCCGAGCGGAGCCAGCCGGGGCGCCCAGCGGCGCGCACAGCCGGCGGCCGCGCCGGCGATGCGGGGCTGCCCCGC
Source organism: Daubentonia madagascariensis (assembly GCA_023783475.1). Classification (NCBI taxonomy): domain Eukaryota; kingdom Metazoa; phylum Chordata; class Mammalia; order Primates; family Daubentoniidae; genus Daubentonia; species Daubentonia madagascariensis. Next base: position 25,660,035 of record JAKFHU010002136.1, on the reverse strand, counting down.
GCCCGCCCCAGTCCCGGCCCCGGCCCCGGCCCCCGCGGGAAGGGGCTGAGCCGCCCGCCGCCGCCCGGATGGCGAGCCTCGCCGCGCTCGCGCTCAGCCTGCTCCTGCGGCTGCAGCTGCCGCCGCTGCCCGGCGCCCGGGCGCAGAGCGCCGCAGGTGAGTGCACCCGCCGGGCTCCCCGGGGCTCCCCGCTCCCTCCCGGGCGCGCTCCGGTCCCCGCCGCGGGGCCCTCGGAGGAGAAAGTTGTGCGGGCTCGCGGGGGGCGCGGGTTCCGATGGCCGGAGCCCGAGTCTCAGCCTCCAGACGCGGGAAGCCGTGTCCCGGCGCGCCCCGGCCAACATGCCCGGCCCCTCGCGTCCCTTGGCGGCCCGCGTTTGGCCAAGTTCTCCGCTTTACTTTCCTGCCGGCCCCCGGGGCTGGAGTAACTTTCCGCTGTTGTTGCGAATATTTCCACTTGCTGCCTCCCACTTGTCGGAATCTGTCACTTGAGTGTTTGGGGCGGCGAGATGAGCGGCGTCGACGCCCAGGGTGGAGCGTTCTCTCCCTGGCAGCTCCCTGGGTGTCGCGCGCCTTGAGTGGGGAGGACAGGTCCCCAGCAGGCCGCGGCTGCCGGGGCGGTGGCTTTTCTCCTCGGAGACAGAGGAAGCTCCAGACTTGCTCTGAACATCCTACACCCCTAAGCGAGCCGCTGAAAGCACCATGGGGATGTTTGTGTCAATGACTGAGACATCAGTGCCTCCACCCTGCCCCGTGGCTTTTATCCGGAGTAACTGGGCACCCGTGTTAAGGCCCTTCAAGTGGAGTGGCTTTGACCTGTGAGCGTGTCTGCTCCTGAAAAGTTTGGGGGCTCATGTTTGGGTTTGACCATAGGAAGGAGGTGAGCAGAGGTAGTTCCCCAAAGTGGGCGGTTGCCCTGGTGTGCACCTAATGGCAAGTTGGCATGTGCTGGAGAGCCCCAAGGCCCGGGTCTTAGACATTACCATGCCCCCCTGCACACAGCGTCCAGCCCTGAGCCCGCAAAGAGCAGGCGGTGGAGGGACGGAGGGTAGGGAGGAAGTGATGCAGGTGCACTTCCAAATTCAAAATCACCTTGAAGTTTCTCAGCACGGAATAGCTTTGGTGTAACCACAACAAGCTGAGGTTGCTGGGATCACAGGGTCAGGCTGAGATAAGCAAGTGGGACTTAGGAATAGGCTCGTTTTGGATTGCTAAGTAACAACAATATCCGTATGTTATCTGCCAAAAGAAAGAGAAAAAGAACGAGCCTATGTGTAGTATAACGTCTTCAAACAAGCTGCTTCTGAGTTTAAGAAGCGCTGGAGTGACATTCCAGTGCTGGAAATGCATTAGAGTCTCCCTTGCTTGGTACTAAAATGGAAACTGAATATGAGACTTTTGGTGAAGGGACAGCCTGTTTCCCTGGCAGGGAAGTTGGGCGACGAAGACACTCTTTGTGAGGTGTGTGAAGCTGAAAGGTTGGATTAGCAAGTGAGAGGAACAGCCACGGCACCATTCTAAAGATGGTGCACAGTTCTTGTCTTTATTTTGGGGTCTGTATTAGGTGTGCTAGGGAGTGTGGGAGCGAGGATGCTCAGGTCAGTCCTGGGAACCGCTCAGATTTTATATCCTCTAAGGCCTGACCGGCCAGCCACACATCCATAGTACTCACGTTCCCGCGGCAAAAACAGGATCAGAAATACTCCATCACGGGTCTCAAACCGTCCTTGGGTAGCAAGCGGTAAAACCCGTACCGGCTCGGGAAGCTGTCCAGGGCCGAACGCACGCCCGTCCCGGATGCTCCCGCCAGGTGGCGCTCGCCCACAACGATTAAAATGCAAATCTAGTTGCTTTCGTATCAGGAATAGAACTTCTTTTCAATTTTTAAATGAGTAATGTGTTTATTCAGCAGCCTTTTGTTAAAACATTTAAAGAAGTGTGAGGAGCAAGCACCTTTTCTTTGTTTGCTCTTTGGAACACATGGGAAAAAAAAGCAATCCTGGGAGTACGGTTTGGGAAGAAATCTACAGTTAAGGCACCCTGTGTTTCTTTCGGTTGTACCTGAGCTGGGCGGCTTTTGCAAACCTGCTATGGCGTGTATTTAGAAAGTGGCTGAGTTTGTTCCGGGGGCTCCTTAAATGAGCGGGATTAGCTTGTCTTGGAGATTTGGTGCATTCTAAGCGTCACTCCGTTACAGAAACGGGGATTTTCTGTATATATCGATTCTCCCCTTTCTGGTTTAAGGCTAACTAGATCATTTAAATTAGATTATTTTTTTCCCCGGGTTTCCTCCTGAACATCTGTATTTGTAGAAGCAGGAATAGTGCAAATGTTGACTTTTAAAAATGGACTTACCTTTTTATTTTATTCCCAAATGCAGAAACTATTGGAATCCAACTATAGCATAGCTATAACAATAGCTTGATTTCCTTTAAAATATTTTATTTAAAACTTTTGGCAAGTTTGGGTAAATACATTTGAAAACTAAGCAGTGTGTTTTCCCTATTCTTTTGGTCTGAAAATTCCCAGTCTTGAGGACAAATTCAGTTTGTAAGCTTACATCCATAACATAGTTGGGGCAATACGTTTTCCCCTAACATGTTAATCATGGGGTCCAAAAGTCAGGGGCAGAAGCTTGTCATCAAAAGGCAATTTCCTTCTTCCTTATTCCTAGATGTGTTTCATGAGCCATGACAATTTTTGTAAGGAATGATAGTAAAAAGAAATTTAAAAACAGCCTATTAGTGTAGCAAAACATGATTTGGGATAGGGGAAGAGGAAGGCAGTAAAAGGGTAAGGGATAACAAGTCCATTTACTAGTGGGTTTCAGACTCCATATATTGAGAGCAAAAATGGATCTTATAGGGGACTGACTTGAGATTGCAGTAGTTAGCAATGTAGTCATTTAACTCGATAATCACTGCCACATACCTCTGGGGAACTGTTAGCAGCACAGTCGAATTTTACTTTCTGTCATGGATGGCTTGATTTATTTCCTAATAAAAGAACAATTAATGTGCAAACCTGGCTTGGATTCTATTCCAGCAACAATTGCAAACACATAGTCAAAGCAGACCATCCTCTCGGGTTACAACCCACCATCTCTCTACTCTGCTTAGTTTCTTCTTGCTTGTCCTCAGCAGAGCTCCTGTAGACTCCAGGCTGCCAGCTGAGACAGTGTCTTCTGTAGTAGTGTAACTGCTACCTTTCAGAGCCATGATCAGAGGACATTACAGCATCGTTCATTCAAGCACAGGATACTCCCGTGACTCTGACAGTGTGTTGCTGTGGAAACGAGAGCAATGCCGTGTAGGCAGTGGCCCTTGATAAATATTTATTGATGATGATGAAGAGATGGTAGAATCTCATGGCAAGCATGGGGAGGGAAAGGGGAATTTAACTCAGGAGGCAGCCTGGTTTAGAGAAAAGAGTATGAGCTTTGGAGACTGAAGTCTTCAATCTAAATCCTGCCTCTGCTGCTTGCTAGCGACCCCAGCTTGGGCAAGTCATCTACCTTCTCAGATGGTCAGCTTCTCCTCTGAAAAGTGAGGACAATTATAGCTGCCTCACTGGATTCTGTGAAGGCTAAGTAAGATGATGTGTGCAGAGTGAATGGAAGACCACCTGGTGCCTAGTAGGCACTTTGTCCAAAAGGGGAGGCTTGTCTGTTACTTACCTTGGCACTGGTGTATGTACACAAGGCCAAGGCGGGGGGCATTGGGGTTAAGCTGTCATGGATTGGCAAGGAGATGGCTTTTGGTGATGGTTTTTAGTCTTTTCTTCTTTTCTTTTTGGGGGCTTGATTCTCTGCAACTGTTTTTAGAAACAGGTTTCAAATGAAATTTTCTAACAGATGACATTAGTAAATTTGGCTATTCAAGGGTTTAGGTAGGGGATGTTTCCTTCATTTTACCTTCTGACTTAGAACTGATAAAAAAAAAAAAAACACGTGTGGTTACCTATTGTAACAGGACGGTATTTGGATATATCTTCTTTCCTTCCCTACTGCTCTCCCCTACGTTTGTACAGTCTTCCTTGCCTTTGTGCTCTGTCCTCTACTCTTCCCTAACCTAGATCAAGTACATGGCACTCTGGGGCAGTGGGGGAAAGATGCTTTGTGTACTTGGTGAACAAACTCAGGATAAGAAAACAGGTATTCCAACAAATAAATAAAAAATCTCTGAGATTATTGAAAACAAACCATGTCTAACAAGTATAATAGCATTTGTAAACACATTACAGCATTGGGTTCATTAGAAAGCAGTTAGAGTGTCTAATGAAATCTTATAAAATGGACTCAGATTGGTTTGGAGAAGAAGAAAGCTGCAGGTTTTTAATAGATTAATAACAATAAGATGCGGCCAAAGAGACAGTGGTGGTCAGTAGTGTGTGTCCAGGTGAGGCAGGGTGACCGGTTGAGGTCACAGAGTTGCACATTTGATATGGGTCTTACTGGAAACTTTCATCTGCCTGTGGGAGGGAGAAAGGAATGTGATACTATGGGATAATGCCATTTATTTCTTATCTATTGGCAAGAGTTGCAGGGACTAAATAGGATCTAGAGGGACCCAATAAGGATTCTAAACGTATATTCCAAAGGGACCTAACAGAAGTCAACCATGAAAAAAGGGAATTGATGTGTCAATAAAGCAGAATGGTGAAAAAGTGAGGTACCAGTGAGAAATGGTGATCATTAGGGCCTGTTTTATCCCCAAATGTAAGCCTTATTTCAGTTGGCCCCTCCTAGGTATATCTGCAGGGAAGAGCTGTTCAGAAGCCCCATCGGATCCGCCTTCAGACTGTTGAGTCAGGACATTGACGTGGGCCCGCAGTGTTGCAGACTTAATTTTTTTTCATACCGGAGTCAGGCTACCGAAGTATGTCTGACACACAAACACATTCACCAGTGCACAAGTGGAATAGAGGCAAAGTCTTTCACATTTCTTGAATATTCAGCTTAATATTTTTGTTTGCTGCTGGAGGACATAAAAAATGGTGAAGCCGTTTTGGTGAACAGTTTGGCAGTTTCTTTAAAAAGTTGAACATACAGTTGCCATAAAATCCAGCAATTCCACTTCTAGGAATCCACCCAACAGAAATGAAAACATATGTCCACAGAAAGACAGGAACATGAATGTCCATAGTGGCATTATTCATAGTAGCCAAAACCTGAAAGCAATCCAGATGTCTATCAGCTGGTGACTCCATCCAATGGAATACTACTAGGAACAAAAAGGAGTGGTATATGCCACAACATGGGTGAACCTTGAAAACATTATGCTAAGCGAAAGAAGCTGGATGCAAAAGATTACATGAGAAATCCAGAACAGACAAATCTTTAGGGACAGAAAGCAGATTAATGGCTTCCTGGGGCTGGGCATGGGAGCAGGAGTTTATAGGAGGCAGGCATGAGAGAACATTTTGGGGTGATGGAAAGACTTGAAAGCTGGAAGGTGGGTGATGTCTGTGTAACTCCATAAATTACTTATAATGGATGGCATTTTTTGAAATAAAGTGGTAAAAATTTTTATTTGACCGTGGGCCTTCGTGTAGTTAGACTTAAGTGTGAATCCCAGCTCCCCAATGTACTTGTGATGTGACCTTGATAAGTTACTTTATTGTTCTGAACCTTTATTTCTGCATCTGTAAAGTGGGAATACAGTTCCTTGGTGCTGCAAGAGCTAGAGATAATTCCTGTACATTGTCAAGCGTGGTCCTTGGTACAAAACAGGCACCTAGGAAATGGCAATACTATTACTTATCTTTTACCAGTTTCCAAAATAGTTTGTTGTATTAGCTATTGGCAAGGCATTATTCCCCTCCCCACCCCCTTTTTAGGCTCTTTAGACTGGAAATTTAATCTACAAACTAGCATTTTTTATTCCCTCATCAATTTGGCAAAAATTAAAAAGTTGAAGACTATCAAGTCTTGACAAGGAGCTGAGCAATTATGTGGCTTTGTTTATTGTGAAGTAGTGAAAATTGAAATAGCCTTTCCGAGCGCTAATTTGGCAATGTCTTTTAAAATTAAAGACGTGAATAACTTGTACCTTTAATGTTTCGGTAGGGTGTGAATTGGTGGTAATGGGGGGATGAGAAGAGACCGTTCATTCATTTCCTTTCTCATTAAGCCAAGGATGTAGAAATTTAACACAGGAGTAGAAGCTCCCTGGATCCGGGACAGAAGCAACATTTTTTGGCACCTTGGTCTCCTGTCGGGATGAACAGCTGCCAGAGGTAAGAAAACAGCTCGGTACTAGCCTTGCCTCTGCCTTTGTCAGTGGCTTCCATCGACACTCAGGAAGAACTTCACGCTGACAGTCCGTGTGCTGCTCTTACAAAGATGCTTACGGACCTTGCACTTTCTCGGTATCATGTAGCTTGTCCTCATCCTTGGGAGAAGACAATGTTGTCACCCACGTGTCCCTAAGTCATGTCCCCAACTTACCACTTCCCAGGACCCTGGAAACCTGTTTCCTCTCAGACGACCCCTCTCTTTGCTTTACTCCCCTTACTTTGCTTTACTCCCCTTTTGTCCCAGTGGTTCTGGAACCAGTGATAAGATCACAAACCCGTTTCTCTTGGTCCTCCCCTGACTCGTGGTGGGTGGTTATGTATTCATCCTTTAAGGATCATGCGTTTGTCTGTTTGTGACAGTGTGAATGAATGGATTTGCATTAATAAGTAGGACTTTTTAAAAGCGTGCTTAAGCTTAACCTTGGATCATTATTGTGTACTAGTGGCCTTGGATGGTCTTGATGTCCTCTGATTGCTATAATTATGATTTTTTCTTCTGCTGCTCAAGTGGTCACAGTTTGGTCAGTGGGAGCGCCTTCAAACCAGGTCCCCTTTTACCATCTCCAGACATCTTTGAGTGAGTCCTTAATTTTTCTGTGACAACAAAAATCTTCAGGCTCACTTCTAGGTTTTCTTCCTCAAATATACAGTCAGTTATCATTTAAAGAGCCCTGGTCCCTTTCTGTGGGGACATCAGAATCTGGATGCACATTTGTGGTGTTTTGTTTGAACATTGGCATAAAGTAGGATGAAACAGTAGGAACTACTGGTAATGTTAGGGATAGAAAAGAAAGATATTTTAAACAGCACACATTTATGATCCTTTATCTCTTTGACTTTGTAAAGACAGTTTGAGCATGAGAACCTATTAATCTAATTAAAAATAATTTTGTCATATTGTCATAGTATATATTTAAATTAGTATAGCCTAGAAGTTGATGTCCCCATGTCTTTTTTCCTTAAGCATCTTGGCATTGGCCTCTAAGTGCATGGGTCCAGTGACAGGTCCCTCCTGTCAGTGTTTCTTGGGCAACAACTTTCTGAAAAGAAAAAAATAATCCCAGTCTACTCTAAGGGAACTGCATTAATTATCTATTGCTGTGTAACAAGTTACTCCCCCAAACTTAGTGGCTTTATTATCTCACTATTTCTTTGGGTCAGGAATCTGGCGTGGCTGAGCTGGGTCCTCTGACTTGGGGCCCCTCATGGGCTGGAATCCAGGTGTCAGCCAGGGCTGCAGTCAGCTCAGCTCTGATGGAAGAGTCTGCTCCCAAGCTCACTCACATGGCTGTTGGCAGGATACAGTTATTTGTGGGCTCTTGACTTGAGGGCCTCAGTCCCTCACAAGCTATTGGCCAGAGGCCACCCTTGGTTCCTTGCCACGTGGGCCCCCCCATCGGGCAGCTCACAACATGGCAGCCGGCTTTGTCAGAGTGAGCAAGTGAGAGGACCAGGCAGAGTGTGAGCAAGATGGAAGTCACAGTGTTTTGCAGTCTAATTTTGGAAGTGACGTGTCATCACTCCTATCATACTCTGTTTGTCAGAAGCAAGTCACTAGGTCCAGCCCATACTCAAGGGGAGGGAATTACACAAGGAAGTTGTATTAGTCAGGGTTTTTCAGAGGAACAGGACCAATAGGGTATATATTAGGCTATAAATTAAGGCATATATATATGTGTGTATATATGAGGAGATTTATTACAGGAATTGGCTGACACAGTTATGGAGGCTGAGAAGTCCCACAGTTTGCCAGCTGGAGACCCAGGAAAGTTGATGGTGTTAGTTTGAAGGCCTGAGAACTTGGGAGGCTGATGGTATAAGTCCTGGTCTGAGCCTGAAAGCCTGAGAACCAGGAGCGCTGATGTCTGAGAGCAGGAGTTGATGGATGTCCCAGCTCAAGTGGAAAGAGTGACTTCTTCCTTCCTCCACCTTTTTGTTCTGTTCAGATCCTTAATGGATCAGATAATGCCATTTTCATTGGGGAGGGCCATCTGCTCTTCTCAGTTCACCAATTCAAGTGCTTGTCTCTTCCAGAAACACCCTCACAGCCACACCCAGAAATAATATTTAACCAGCTATCTGGACATCCTTTAGCCCAGTCAAGTTGACACATAAAATTAACCATCACAGACATGAGTACCAGGAAGTGTGGATCGTTGGAGCCATTTCAGGAGCTTCCCACCACAGGAACCTCAAATAATAGACAGGTGTAGGGAACCTGTGTAGAAAAATAGAAATACAACCTCTGAAGTGTGTTCAAATCTTATAATTCTTTTTATTTTCAGGGGTCAGTTCAGTGTCAGGCTTTCATTCTTTAAAGGCCTTTGAATAGAGAGATTTATTGTCTCAGAAGTGATTTAGTCTCAATTTAAAAAAGTTAATCAGAGCACTCCAACCTTGGGACAGAGCCTGTCTCTTAAAAAAAAAAAAGAAAGTAAAAATGAATTAATCACACAACTTTTCAACATTTACCCCAAAAGTTAAAGTACTATTGTGTTTTTGTAAGACTAAAATTTCACACTAGTATCTAGCTTCCAGAAGAACCAATTTGTAAAAAACACCAAAACACCAATAGATTAGGGCTATAATATAATTTAGCTGAAATTTAGTATTTTTATTACATTTAGATATCCCAGTTTTTAAAATTAATACTTATTTTAGGCCTTCCTGACCCATTTCCAGAAGTTTTTTTTGATTGCCACATAAAACTAACATAGAAAATGTAGTAAGTTACAGTGATTAAAGGATTTAATATAAATATACAAGTTATTATATGGATCGAAAACTGTCATGCTCGAACTCTTAGTTTTGATTGTTGTGGCAGTAGTACAGTCATCACAGAAGAAACACAGTCACAATATTTTTTTCAGGGTAACTGTGTTTGAGGCCCCATGAGATCATCCAGTGAAGGATTTGGATTTTTGTCAAAATCCAAATGGGCTGATCAGATGTTGGACTTCCTGGTGGGGATGGGCTCCAGAAATTCACCAGGTTTCACAGATTAACTGTTTGCTTGGAGGGTGGTGGGGGTTCCAAAGGTCCCCATTGTCTTTGTCCAGGCAGTATCTGTATATAGGCAGGGGAGTCTCCAATTTATGATGGTCCCAACCCCAGGCCATTTTGAGTCATTTCTACAAGGTGACCTTGAGAAGGAGTACTCTAGGACATCTTGAATTTGCCTTTCATCTGCCTTGGGGAAATGTTTGGCTGGCCTCCACTTCCAGGGGCTTGAATTTTTGAGCAGTTTCTCCTTATTAACTGTCCCCTTCAGCCCTGCTAAGTCTGGCTGTGCAAGGTTGGGCACTAGGCACCCCTCCTGGTATGTTGGAGGTAGGAGCACAGTCTTCCTAGGTGTCTAGGTCAGGGCTGCTGCGTGTGGTTGTGTAGAACCTACACAACTGTATGTAACAGGCCTAAGTCAAGGATCTTATTTTGCTCTACTGCTGTGGTCCCCAACCCCCGGGCCGTTGACCAGTACCAGTCCATGGCCTGTTAGGAATCGGGCCACACAGCAGGAGGTGAGCAAGAGAAGCTTCATCTGTATTTACAGCCACTGCCCATTGCTCACATCACTGCATAAGCTCCACCTCCTGTGAGATCAGTGGTGGCATTAGATTCTCGTAGGAGCGCCAACCCTACTGTGAACTGCGCGTGCGAGGGATCTAGGTTGTGTGCTCCTTATGAGAATCTAATGCCTGATGATCTGGGGTGGAGCTGAGGTGGTGCTGCTAGCGCTGGGGAGCAGCTGCAAACACAGCTTATCATTAGCAGAGAGGTTTGACTGCACAATAAACGTAATGCGCTTGAATCATCCCGAAACCATTCCCCCCACCTCCTGGTCTGTGGAAAAATTATCTTCTGTGAAACGGGTCCCTGGTGCCAAAAAGGTTGGGGGCCGCTGCCCTACTGCACCAGCTTGGAGTTCAAAGCCATTTCTGTTTTCAGCCCTTCTCCTATTTCCAGATCCAGAGCTCTGGATATTTTAACTGTTAAATTTTTCTTTTATTCAGTGAATCTTTCCTCTGCCTAATATTATCCATTTATCATCTCTTCACCTTTTGCATTATTTTTTCACCTTTTGTTGTAGGAAGTGTGTGTATTGGAGTGGGAGGAGTGGTTTTCGGCTCAGAAACCATGATTTTTAAGCCAAGCTTCTAAACTGTCTCAAATCAGGGTAGGGTGGGGTGGGAGGAATAATCAGTTATTTTCCCAAAGCTTCTAGCCTTAAAGAAACTGGGCACGTTGCCAGCTTCCTCCCTGTATATTGGCTGGCTCTGGTTCAGATTGGTCATCTTCCCCTAAACAAAATTGTCTGGAACAAAGCGGAGGCCACCTCTCTAACACTCTGGTTGCATTGTCTTAAGGCCATTTTAATTAGGTTTACTAAGGACCTGTGGAACCTACCGGGAAAGAGGAAACTTACATTTTTCAACTATTGAGATGCTCAGCATTCTGCAAACACCTTAACTGGATCCAGCTACCATATCACTCTTGCTTCAAGAGAAGTTTAAAAAAACTTTTTTTGGGGCATAGTTATCAATGTGAATTTTCTATCTCAACTGAGTTCTTTAAGTTTTCTACTCAGAGGGTACCTGTTCCAAGTATAAAAGTATTTCTGGGACTTGACCCTCTGGACACCATTTTTGGTGGAGGAGTGCAATTAATTTGAGCAAATCCCAGAGTTCCAAGGTCACTGCTGCCTGTAAAAAGTGTACACATATTTTCAAATAGAATTTCTTAGTTTCAAACTATAACTTGGGACCAGACTCCTTTACTGGTCACGTTTTTAGTGAAGGTTGATGAAGTCATATTTCTTATCATTATTATCTTTACTTCTTCTGACATATAAAACATTTAGCATATATTTGAATTCCTTTTGGTATAGTCTCCATCTTGCTGTTGTTTCTACTTGAGAGTTAGCCTAGTGAACATTGAAGAATTTCTCAGTTCCATCCCTATTTCCTCTTACCTCCAAAGCCTTAGCAGCTATCATTTGTCCCTGGAAGGTTGTTGACCACCTGTTCCACCGAGGGCCCTAGGAGTCTTTGGTACCTTCCCCATCCCAGGTTACCTTTTCAGGTGTCTAATTTGGGAGCATCCTTTTATGATTCATAGATTTTTGGCTCAAACATCAGACATTTCCTCCTTTTGGGGTTTCAGTTCTTTTGGAGATTGTTTAGTCCTAGCCACTGTTTTTAGCTCACACAGAAAATTCCAGAAATGTTTCCTTGGGCTCATTGCCTTTGACTCAGCCATCTTTTATTATATATCAGGTCCAGGTGGTTGGAGGGAGAGGAACAGTGGATGAATTCCACTAGACACAGCTCCTCCCATAAAAATTCTTATGTTGTAGGCCTGTTTTACTGATTGTGTCCTACTTTGGCATTCTGATCCCTGTCCAAAATCTGGCTATTGTGGTGGCTTCTTCATGCCTGTCCCACTTCTGACACCAATGACATAGTTGCATATAGGTTACAGATGATCTGGAAGACACTTTGTATATCCTCCCTAACTTATATAAGTTTTTGATTTATTTATCCAAAGATACAAGATATCATGGAAGTGAAGTGACTATACAGGGCTGAAGCAGATGTGCTGTATCTTGGCTTGGCCTTTTCTAGCCTCTTCGTTTACTAATGAGGTGCATAGTTGCTAGTAACATCTCCAACACTGGCAGAATTCTGCTTGTACATAGAAGCATCCCGATCTTTTCTGTGCCATTTCCCTTTTATATCAGCATATTGGATGATCTTATACCAAGCATCTGAGCATCTATTTAAGGATTATTTACAAATATTAGACCCTTCCAGTTCACGAACCAAACTCAGCATCTGCAAGGCCACACACTCTTTTGTGGGAAGAAAACAGAGCCAATTTAATGGATGTGACAATCAAATATATATTAATAATCAAACTATGTAAGTTATGTCAGTATAAAAAGCAGAATGGAAGGCTGCACTCTTTAGAAGAGGGATGGCAGACATGGCATGAGGATGGTGGCTAAAGGGCATTTTGGCTTTTCCTGTAATATTCTATTTCTTTTGACAAGGGGAACATACCGTAAGAAAATTTGTTAAAATTAGTTGATAATTCTTGATGGAGAAGAACATAGGTGTTAATTGTACTTCTCTTTATAATATTTCTGCATTTAAATTATTCCCTTAAAAGAGAATAATACCCTTGGAGTTTTAAGATTTGTTAGTAAGGTATAAATGGTAGGGATTTTAAACATATGTACTGTTTTCTTCAATCGTCTTTCAAAACAGGTTTAGGTTTTATTTTCTGTGTGGAAGGCCTTATTTCAGAGTTTGTAATAAGGATTTCTTTGGGGAATTCTAACACCCTGTTTCTGGTTAGAAGAAAGGAAGTAGAGAACTGTGTGTGTCACAGACACAGGGAGACATTTGAACAGGAGTATTGGGGCCCCAGTGGAGGGGGCCTCATTAGGCCTCAGTTCTGTCCCCTTTTCACACCTTCTTCTCTCACCTGGGACCTCCGTGGAGGAGACTTCCTTGCCCTCCAGAGAAATAGCAGAGATTTTTCCATGGGGCAGCTTTTGGCTGTGGGTTTGCTTGAGGCCTCAGAAAGGCACAGACATGAAGAAATAATGTCACACAATCTTTTTAGTGTTAGAGATGCTGTGAACCTGGGCAGTTTCCCATCTTTGAAATGACCAGATGATTGCTATGTTTCTTAAGGGTTAGAGTTCTGTGTCTCTGGCTTTAGGATTTTTATTTTATTTTTTTTTCTTGAGATCTTTGATAAAGGTTAAATAAATTAAAAATCTACCTTTTCCCAATTGATCAGTTTTGCTATTTGACACCACCGATTGTTTGTTTGTTCTAAAGGAATAAGTTGTGAAATCTGCGGGTCTAGGAAATGAAGCAGTCTGTTTCCAGGAGTGTTCATTTCAAATAGCAGCTCAATTAGGACGTTCCAGATTAGAATATGAAAACAGAGATTTTCACTCTCCTGGGATGAAGCCTTCTAAATCCAAAAGAGTATACAGAGGAGAAGAGCATTTGGCTCATGTTGGAATGGAAAAGAGAAAATACGAGGAGATGACAAATCATTTGGTGAAATGATGGATGATAGGGGGATAATTATAGGGACCAGATTCAAAAGTTATGAAAATCACAGGTGCACCAGGGTGTGTCTGCAGAGCACGAAGGATCCACAGTGAACACCAGGGGACTAAAGACAGGAGAAGAAATGACTACCAAATAGGGAACACTAATACTATTACATACTTTAAATACTTATAATCAGCCAGATGCTTTTCAAGGATTTTTCTAATTGTCACTCAGTGAGTTTTCGTAACAGTCTTACGATGTGGGCACAATTATGATCAAAACTGAGGAACAGAGTGGTTAAGTAGGGAAGCCTGAGGTCATATAGCAATTCAAGGCTGAATCTGTATTCTTAGCCATTACTTTATGTTTTTTCTCTGGCTTACTTTGTGCCACCTGCTGAGCTAAATTCTGTACAAGCAGAATCATACTTGGGGGGAAAATTAGGTCCTATTTGAAATTCCTGGGTGGAAAGCCTTTCTTCAGAATTTTCGATGACAATTTTTTTGGGGCAATTCTAAGACTTCGTTTCATTCTTACAACGATCCCACCAGGCAGACACAGCCATCCCATGTATTATATAAGAGAATTGGTTTCGTGGAGGTCTGAGGGCTTGGCCACAATCACACTGTGGTCATCTCATTTCAGAGTACAGGTTCTTAACCACCATGTGATGTTGAGTGTTAGAGGATTTTTATGGCAGTGAGAGGTGTGGCAGACAGGGGCTGTCTTTCCAAGAAAGAAGCCTCATCTCCCCTATAAATGACTCCCAACTATTCTGAGGGGAGACCCTCACCTGTCCTGGAGCAGAGATGGAGCCCCTAAATATGGCTGCTGCTGTTCCACACTGGGGGCCCAGCAGCTGAAAGTGCCATATACCAGAATGCCAGGGTTCATCCCAGATTATGGTCTTTGGACCTTTGGGGCTCCGACAAGCACAGCATTTTAGGAAAACACTTTTTGGCTGGACGTAGTTCTTGATTTTAAAGGCACACAATGAAAAAGTCAGTGAGGACATATTTGGTACCTTTGGAAATCAGAGATAAAATTGTGCAGGCCCTTATATTAATATCTCAGAATCAAAGATTATTGCAGCAAAATCTGTGACAACACCACCTGATGCATCCTACAGATTCAAAGGCAGTCTCATCTGATGGCTTGGGCTTCGACTTCTCATTTGTAAAACTGGAGTAATAGTCACCTGTCTTAAATCTACAAGGTGGCTATCTTGTGGATTAAATGAACTCGATTAACCATGTCCGGCCAAAAAGTGTTTTCTGAAAATGCTGTGCTTGCTGGAGCCCCACAGGTCCAAAGACAAATGTTTGGGCCTTACCCCAGATCTACTGAATCAGAAACTCTAGGGATGGGCCCCATTAATTTGTGTTTTAACAACCCGCTCAGGTGATTCTGATGAATGTGAAAATTTGAAATCTACTAGTCTAGAGAGCAGAGATGCACCAGTAATCCTGTGTGGGGCCTTGGGCCAATTAAAAGTCCTCTCTCTGGTCTGGAGGTCACTTTCCCTCTTAGCCAAATGAGAGATAGCTTTGCTATCTCCAGCCGTAATACTTGACTCTCTGAGGTGGTCTTCTTGTTAATCTTTGTGTTTATTTTCTGACTCTTTTCTATTAGAATTTATGCTCAATGAGGGGGGTTCACTACTGACCCCCCCCATGCCCAGCACAAGTCCTACACATAGTTGGTGTTCACTGAATGTTGGTGAATAAGGTGAGATTCAGTGGATCTGTTAATACGTTTTTTATCTGTGCAATAAACCCTTCATGTTTTCCCATCATGGAAGGTGCACTGTCTATACATACACTCACTAAATTTACCAAATTCAGTCCAACTTCACGACATTTATCTTGAAAGTTGTTGAAGATATCTATTCCCCATGTTCTGTTCACAAGAGTGCCCAAAGTGAGTACTCTTCGTAGCAAAGAAAATCTTCTGTTATGACCCAAATAGAGTATAAAACCTGTGCCGAGTCAGTAGTATCAGTTGATTCATCCAAAGTGATTGAATAACATATATTTTCCTTTTGAAGTATTAGAAGTTGTTCTGTTAAGTTGGAGGCTAATTCATGTTGCCAATCAGCTGTGGTTCTCCGTGAAAGAGGCAGTTGTTTGTACTTTGAAACGTTATCAGGGTCTAAGCATCCTACAACTTCGACAATGCATTCTTTCATGATTTCTACATCACTGAATGGCTTCTCTTTTTTCCCAAGTGTATAAGCTGCTTTATAAGTTGCTTCAGTGGCATTATCTCCAGGTTTTATTTCTGCTTGAAAGAGTTGTCTTTGCTTTTGCTTTTCATCTTTTAACTTTTGCAACACAACCTTTCACATCTCTCCCTCTAATTTAAAATATTTGTGGTCCTTATGAGTGTTATAAAGCTGATGAGCATTGGATTTCTTTAATGTTGATATTGCAGTATCACAGCAAGCAAATCATCTTATCTTTAGCAGAAAAAAGATAATATTGCAATTCCCAATCCTTATTAAAAAATCTGTTTCTTCCTCCAGCATTCTCTTGGTCATCTTTGACACGATGGGCTGTTACGCAGACAGAATTAAAAAATACTGTCGAGCTGTGCAACTCTTTGCAAATTCCACTTCAAACAGAAACACAGTGCACTGTTGTCAAAAGCTGATAACAAACTGGCATACTCAACCCCCATAAACTCTCTCCAACCAGCCACATGCAGTAATGGCTCCCGCCAGGCGGGGGAAGTTAGAATTAAATCATGAACGTAACAGCCATCAATTTAGCCCTTATGGCTTACTAATGTTCTAATTGTGCCGGTCAATCTGGGAGGATCATTTCATTGAAACTTATTTTATTCTTTGGTATTTTAAATACGTTCATTTTACAAATAAAATAAAAATATAAGAGATGAACAAAAATGTATAAATAAAAATAAAAGGATTTGTTCTGTAAAATTTGGATTCGTTCAAAAGGTCACGCTTAAGGACCTAGAAGGCCACATGTGGCCTTAAGGCTGCAGGTTCCCCATCCCTGTCCTAGATAGAAATAGGAAATGGCAACTGTGTACCAGACATTGTGTAAAATGTCCTTTCTTATCCAGAACCCTGCAATTTAGAAGTCTTGCCTTCTAATGCACTGTGCAGAACCTAGATAGAAGCTAAAGAGCCCGTGAGCTACCAAAGAGATGTTAAACACACACAAAGCTCTTGTCTTTTCTGCAGAGGAGAGCCCCTAGATGCTCTTCCAGTGGCTGATAGCTCTTACTTTACATACAATTCTAACAAGTTTTTATTTGATTTCTAAGCTCAGAGGTACAGAAGGAAGGAGACATGCTTGCAGTGGTGGTAAATAAAAGGAGTGGTGACCAGATTTCTAGAGAAGAGGAAGGTAAACTCTAAGAAGTGGCAAGGAAATCTTAGTAAACTCAATAGCTGGAGCTGCTAGGTACATGGGCAGGGGATGCTCCCCTCTGAAAGCCCTGGAGGCCCCACCCTGTTGCTTTGCTGAGGATGTAGTGGCAGTCATGACAATTAGGATGTCCAGGGGAAAAAAAAAATAGGCATGGGTTCCCAATACAACTGACCATTTTATGAATAACTTTTGAGTTATAAGAAAACATGAAATTGTTTTCTCTAATCCCAATGATTCTTTTTTAAAATAATGCTTTATACAGTATTTTCAGGCATATCATTCCATTTTAATTCTTGCCCTTAACAAGTGCTGCCACCCTTTTGCAGATAGGAGCCTGGGTCTTAGGTGGATTAAAGGACCAACCCAAGGCCACACAGGAACTGAGGGTTGAGGCAAGGCCTGAAACCTGCTTTTTAGGTTTTGAACCTGGGGTGCACACCATGGCCTCATTCTATCATGGAAGAGGGCAGGGAAGTTTACAGAGCATTTGAAAAGGCTTTGAAGACACAGCTCTTCAAGTGTCTGCTGTGGTGTTTAGCATGGTACCTTCAACCTGATGAACCCTGGATTGAAGTATTGGAGTAGCATTTGAATGCAGTGTTCAGAGGACAGTTGTGGGGTGGGACACATGGTCTGAGGGCTTGGCTAAGTCACTCTAGGATGGTTTCTCTCCTTCCTCTAGCTCCTTTGATTTTGCCTGAACCTAACTGTTCAGAGAGAGCGAGTTTACAGCTCAAGGCTCTTAGTTAAAAATAACTTTTATTTTCTGTGAGAAAAATCATGCTAGCATGGGGAAAAATTCCTGTAGGATAGAGACTTTGATAGAAATAATGAGGCAATGGTCACTGGAGGATGCCCCATCAGAGGATACCCCTTCCTGGTGATGCCAGCCTCGTCCAGATGGTGTGGGGAGGCCCGCGGCACAGACCCGTCTAACTGCATTCCTGGTGGGGGGCAGGCCAGGCCAGGTGCTGTCATTATCTCTTCTTCCTAGCCTCAGAGATGGCTATGACATGGTTTGATTTTCCTCTTTGTCACTTGCATCAAAGAGGAAGATTTGGCAATCGATGTCCCCTTGTTGGAGGAAAGGCTTCGAGATGGGTTTAATGTAGTAGTTCTTCAGAAGAAATCAACCTCTATTCTTTTAAATTCGTGAAAGCTTATGATCATGCAGTTAGAGATGTGTGGGAAGTTGACAGCATGTGACTTCTGGATTAGGGTGACTTGAGACATTGAAATTGAAATGACTCGTTGGACCCTGTATTAGTTCACTGTTGCTGCATAATTACCATAAAGTTAGCCACTTAAAATGACACACATTTATCATCGCATAGTTTCTGTGGCTCAGGAGTCTGAGCACAGCTTAACTGGGTCCTTTGCTTTTAGAGTCTCTCATACCCCTGCAGTCAAGGTGCCAGCCAGGGCTGTGGTCACATCTGAAGGCTCTACTGGGGAAGGGTCTGTTTCCAAGCTCACATAATTGTTGGCAGCATTCAGTTTCTTGCAGGCTGCTGGACTGAGGGCCTTAGCTCCTTGGGAGCGGTTGGCCAGAAGGCACCCTCAATTTCTTGCCACATGGACCTCTTCATGGTGGCTTGCCTCATCTCTGCAGCAAGAGGGGCAGTCTGCTGTTTGCTTGCTGCTTCTGTAGCAGGACAGTTGCTACAATCTTATGTTGCCTAATCACAGAAGTGACATTTCATCACCTTTACCATGTTCTGTTGGTTAGAAGCTAGTCACTAGACCAGCCCACACTCAAGGGGAGGGGATTATATAAGGATGTGAGTAGTGGGAGCTGGGGATCACTGGGGCCACCCTAGAGTCTGCTTGCCATAGACCCACATCTAAAATGCCCACCCCCCTTTTGTTTTTTGCATTCTTCAGAGCCTTGCTACAAAAGGCTTTGCATCTGTGGATACAGGAAGGATTGAAATTTAACTAGGAAACTGAGAGAGGAGGATGGAAAATTCTGATAGGTTTGATCTGGTTACTTATTTACCTTGGTTAACTTATTAAGTGTCTTGCAGAGTTTGACATATTTCAAACCCCGTGGAGTCTCTTGCAGGGTGTGAAATGCATGACTTCCTTTTACTCTGCATGACTTCCTATTCATGTCACTATAAGCCTAAAAACTAGTCATTGTCTATTTCTTACGACAGATGAGGGAACCAAGATTCAGAAACATGTTTTAGTCTTAACAAGCTCACAAGGGTTGAGAGCCCCTGGATTTTTAAATGGTCAGAAGTTGTCAAGAGTAAAGGCTTTGTTGCATTGACTAACATGGTGGCACTTCCTCTCTGCTGGGGCAGGATTAGCGGTAGCTGGGTTGCTGGGCTAAGTCGAATGTCAAGATGCCAAGGTCAGTCCACGAACAGATATGAAGGTCAAGCTAGGCCCTGAGGGGACGTTGGAAATTGGGATTCAGGAGGGGAAGCCAAAGAGGCCTAAGAGGCCCAACTTTCTTGATAGCTTTTCCTCTCATATAAGGCAGAATTAGGGAGAAAAAAGCTATACCTTTCTTCATTATTCATTTATGCCATAGTGTTGAATTTGGACTTCATGAAACCAACTGAAGCCATTGTACTCTGATGTCTGCCAGCCACGAGGCCAGTTTTTCTCTCCTGCCACCTTTGTCTTTACAGCTGTGATTGAATTTTTTTCTAATTTTCTCTTCTGTTATCAAATGAGTAGAAAATGGAAATATGAAAATGCTGGTACTCATGGTAATACATTCCAGGCAAAGATAGAGTCTGTCAGATGTACAGAAAGTGTTGACTTTTTAGCTTCAGTTGGTTACTGGTCAGATGACTTCAATTGTGGAAGGAAATAAAATGAAAGAACTTGCATGAAATGCTGGAAATATGTCCTCAAACATCGTGTCTCCAAGGCCATGTTTAGTGATGGAGGAAAATGGGGAAATCTTTAAAATTATGGATGGAGAATCAACACTAAAGAAAAATAAAATCCTTCAGTGATTCAAATACAGAGGGAAATCAACATAGCCACAGAGCTTTTGATGGGAAGATGGTTTGTTCCAGACGTCTTAATCAAGAGGACAGTGTTCTGCTCCCTATTGACACATTTTTCAAGGAAGTTGATGACACCACCAGAATCTCCACTCAACTGCCAAAGTAATTTTTTAAAAACGTAAATCAGAGCATGTCCCTCCCCTGTTTCAAATTGCTCCACTTGTGCTTAGAATAAATACAGCCCCAAGCCCAAACTGTTGCTTCTGGCTCTTCATCCCTCTTCCGCCGTTCACTTACCCGAATGAGTTTAGCCTAGGGGTCAGCAAACACATCCCAAGGGCCAAATCTGGCCTGCCGCCTGTTTTTGTATGGCCTGTGAACTAAGAATGGTTTTGACATCTCTAAATGGTTGATAATGAATCAAAAGAAGACTATTTTGTAGCACATGAAGATTGTATGAAATTTGAATTTCAATGTCCATAAACAATGTTATATTGGAATACAGCCCTGCCCAGTCATTTCTGCATTATTTATGGTTGCTTTCATGCTACGATGGTGCAGTTGAGTAGTTGCAAAGGAAACTGTGTGCTCCGCAAAGGCTAGAGTCACTACTATTTGGCCTTTTACAGAAAAGGTTTGTGGACACCTGTTTTAGCCACAGGGTCCTTCTTTTTCCTTCTCTAACAGTCAAAACCTGTGCCTACCTCAGGGCCTTTGCTCTTGCTATTCTTTGTACTTGGGATGCTCATTTTTTCAACTCAGCTCAAATCTCTCCTTCATTTTCTAGCTACACTAGCTTGAGGATATTGATAGGTTAAGTTGTATTGACTATCTCAAAGTATTTATTTATTTATTTACTTATTAGTTTGTTTCTCTCACTAGCATGTAAGAAAGCACTTGGAAGGAACAATTCTGTCTTGCTTATGACCTAGAAAGTGCCTGGCACCTACTGGGTGCTCTATAAATGTTGACAGGTTGCATGAATGAATGAAATCAATGCTGAATCTCCAGCCTGATCCTATGCTGTACTGTGCCAGTACATCTTGTCCCCAACAACAAACTCATTTTCTTCTTTGTATGAAATGTCATTTTCACTAAGCTGAGATAATTGGAATTTAAGGTAAGATGTTCTAAAATGAAGCTTATTGTTTGTAACTTAATTTATTTTTAAATATTTTAAATAGTCCCAAATAATCATAAGTACATTGCATGATACTTGAAGGGTACAGAAATGAAACATTTATAAGAAAATTAAGATTTCATAATTTTTTAAACTCCTTTCCCCACAGACATCCTTCTCTACTCCACCCTTATGGCATATAAGGATCTATATAGTCCAAATTTCAAACGTTCAATTTGTAACTCACTTTTAGGAACACATTTCCTAAAAGATAGGTTGAAGAATGGATGTGTTTATATCTACTGTTTCTCTTCCTTTTTCTGCACACACTAGGACACACCCATAAGATAGATGTGCTGTTGGTGGACACATTATTGGATGGCTTTTCCAGTAAAGCAACCAGTTCAGTGCAGAACCACAGAACCATCCACTTAACATGGAAGAACCAGCCATATCCTTACCCATTCAGCCTGTTCTTCACCTCATGGTGCACAACATGGACCATGTGAACACTGTGATGTGATCAGTGCCTGGGATCAAGGGCGAATGTGACTGACCTCTAAGCAAGATTTGTGTCGTAGAGTGGCGTGTCAACAAGCAAGCACTCTGTCCATTTCATTGTTGATCACAGATGTTTATTTTGGAGACTCTAAAACTGCTAAGAGGTTGCTGACTGTTTCATGGCAGATCTTTGTAAGGATTGCTCAGTTCCTGGCAGGGCATCCTTGAGGCCTCTCTGTTCTCTCCCTAGCCAGTTCTGGTCCACCCGTGCTTGCCGAGTTCCCTGTCTGGGGCAGCCACTGTGGCTACACTGTCAGGGCAGACCCAAAGGACCATTACTGTCCTTGGGGAGCTCACTGACTGGTTTGGAGAAACAGATGGGCGTGTTGGCCATTATCATGCAGAGGTGGTAGAAGTAAGACATGGCTGCAAGGGGCAGCCTTGGGGGACAGCTCACTTGGCTGGAGCCCGGAGTGTTGTCTGGCAGGCAATGATGCTTGGCTATGGAGTAAAGCATTAGGGGAGAGGACAGGAGAGCTGCTGAGCTGAGCCACTGTCCAGCCGGTCATTATGCAAAGCCAAGCCCTTTGGTGTGGTTGGAGCCGTGGGAGGCCAAATGTGTGGTGGAGGGGAGGGGAGCAGGGCAGCCCCAGACTGGATTCTGAGGGCTTGACTCCTTGCTGCCTCTGGAGTGATGGACCATGGAGACCTTCTACCCTCTGTCTGTAGGAAGGTGATGTTATGTTTGCCGGGTATCACTGAGATTGTTTTGGGACACGGCTAGTTGTGTGTTTTAGTGACCCAGGGTGGGACAGCACGGAATAGTTTTTGCTTTGGCAGAAAGCTGTTGCCATTCTAAGTCTCTTGCTTGTGTGGTTGTTAACAGAATGAGGGCTTTGGAGTCAGACCCTGGTTCAGCCACTAAAAGAATTCTGACCCTGAGAAGTCACTTAGCCTAGCTCTGCCTCAGTTTCCTCATCTGTCAAAGGGGCAGAAATGTAAGATCTACTTCGTAAGGTTGTTCTGAGGATTAAGTGAGTTAATGCATGTAGAAAACACTTGGTAAGCACTTAGTCAATGCTAGCTGTTTCTACTGTTGTTACTATTTAAGGTGTTGTTCTCCCATCCCAACAAATGCTATTTTGTTGAAAAGTGAAGAGTTTAACTCTTGCCATCAAGTGTCAGTTGTGGAATAAAATTGAGTAAGAGGTAGCCTTTTCAGTATGTGTTTTTGTTTCGTTTTGCTTTATTGAACAACCCCTCAAAATGTGCACCACGCTTGTTTAATTACATCTCCCTGCTTCCTGCCCGCCAGTTTCAAAAACAGGAATCACCATATTAGCATGGTAATGTTGCAATAATCATCTACCAAGTCTGTGTAAATAAGGAACATCTGTGCAATATTTATGACCCATAAAACACTGTTATAGTCTAAAATGTTGTTCTAATCCCAAGTAGGTCATTGTGATGGAGCCGTGATCTGAGGGCCCTCCTGGGCCCTCTGTTCTGCTCGCTGAGGTCTGTGCCAGCCAGCCCAGATGGGAATGGGCAGTGCCACATGGCAGTTGGCGAAAGTTAGGCTCCTGAGGGTTTTTTGCCCATTGGAGCAAAAATGAGTTGCCTTTTTGCAGGAAAAATGGGGAAAAGGTGCTTTTTTTTATCAAGAACAGCCAGCTTTCGCTTGTAGGCAGAGGCTTCAGTACTTTCTGGATTGTGCAGGGAAAGTTTTGAAGCTCAGCTTGGTTTCCTGACACTTAGAACTTTTCTTCTGCGTGTGTTACCAGTTTTGTTTGGGTGTCCAGGAAACGCTGAGTGAACATTGCAGCCCAATCTTAGTAATTATATAAGATGTCACAATGGGTGATTTCTGTAATACCTGTCTTTCCCTTTAGCCTTAATTTTCTTCAGTTTATCCTGATTTCCTAATTTATATTCTCATTGAATTATATGTGATTTTATAAGCTAACTTATCAATTCTTTAATGAACATGTCAAGGTACCATGAAGCTCTTTCTTCTTCATGTCATTTGATGTGTTCTTAGAGTCTGCAAACTCATTTACATGTTTGTCTAAGAAAAATACAAGCAGAAAGATAGAATATTTGCCCAAATCAAGTTCCATGTTCTGTGAACGGTGTACACTGAACCGAGCAAAATGTTCTGCAAAGGATCAGATTATTAACTATAGATAATACATAAACACAGGGGCATGGCTACATTCCAGTAAAACCTTATTTACAAAAACAGGCAGCTGGCCTTTGGGCTATGATTTTCTGATCCCTCCGTTTGTATAACATACATATAGAAAATTCACCAGTCACTAAATGTCCACCTTGGTGAATTGTCATCACAAGTTGACACTCTCGTGAGATCACCACTGAGGCCAGGAAGTAGAAGAGGACCAATATCTTAAAGTTCCCTATACCCCTTCCCAGGTGTTACCCTTCCTTTTACCCCAGAGGTAACCACTATTCTGGCTTCTAAACATAATAAATACGTTTTGTGTATATGAAAGTATATGAAAACACATATACATTTAAAAAAATATTCTCATGAGGTAGACTTCATGGGTGGGTAAGTGTGGGCTTACCTGGTGACTGGCTTTATCACCGTGATCAAATTATTGATAAGCCCTTTCTGAACTTCAGTTATTCTTCCAGTAAAATGGGGATGATAATGCTTGTGTCGAGGCTGTTGAGAAAACTCAGTAAGATGCCATCTTACTGAGATTCTTAGCACAGTCCGGTGTAAAGAAACCACCTAATTTTATTTTTTCTTATTGCCCCATCCGTGCCAGCAAGACCTCTTTGGGTGCAGCAAGATGCCACTCGTTGGGGCTGTTGCTAACTTTAAATAGAGGGTGGTTATTAATCAGTTGGACTTATTTGTGTGTCGGTAACCAAGCCTGGTCAGTCTCGGCATGGTCAACTTCTTTCAGATTTATTCTGGCTGTTGGATGCCTCCGGGAGGCCTTGGTTGGTGCTTGGTTTTCCCAGGACACCAAACAAATGGCTGTTGTGGGGGTTTCCTGGCATGGAGACCTCCCTGCTCGTTTGTATTCTGACGGCCTCTTGCTCACACATAAGCACTTGTCTCCGGGGCCTGAGTCTATTCTGCTGTGTGGGCTGGTGGGTTGTACCAGGCAGGCCTGCTTCCTGCGGGGGCCTTTGGAGATGGTTTTTTTTTTTTTTTTTTGCAGGGGGAGGACAGGAGGGATCGGCTCCTTTCTGGATCAACTTAGCAGTGTCTCTGTCAGCAGCCCAGCAACATACACATGACAGTGCTGGGTGTAATCAGGTCGTGAACAACTCCATCTTGACCGATTTGCCTTGGAGGGAGGAGGCCTTGACTTGGTGGGGGCAGCAAATGGCAACAACAGAGGTGAAACATACCTTGGGGACAAGAATCGCCATCCTGGCTCTTGCAGCACCTCTACTTCTGCCATCCAGAAAGGAATATTGAAAAATATCGTTATCGATGTCGGAGAGTATAGAATAGGGAGGGACTTCTCTGCCGCCAGAGAACAATGCCATAAAACAGAACATGCCCTTCTGAAAGGCATTTTCTGCGTGATCTGGGAGGAAGTCAGCTTTTCCCTTGATGCGGGAAGAGTGGAATGCAGAGAACAGAAAGGGAAAAAGGAGACCGGAATTCTCTGTGGCAGGCGTCGTGCCAGGTGCTTTGACAAACATTATTTTGTGAAATCCTCACGCCAACTCTCAGAGGGAGATATTAGTCCTGCCGTTTTACTGATGGGAAACTGAGGCTCAGAGAAGTTGGGTGAATTGCCCCGGTGTTAGGCATCGTGGCCACATTCATGATGATGCCGTAGCAGATGCCAGTGGGTACCCTGCCCACATCCTTGGGCCTCGCCCCTGCGGTGTGCTCCAGCCAGCTTCAGCTGCATCACTTTCTTCAAAGCTGGCAAGTAGTGGACACTTCCCCACTCTTGCCCCACGAGCAGCTCCCACCCAGGGACGGGCAGGAACTGGTGGATAAGGACCTTAGCTCCCCCACCCCTCAGGTGGGAGGACTGTGAGGCATGCACTGTGCACTGGATCCCAGAGCACCCCGATGGGACAAGCTGCAGTTGCCCACCTTGGTAACTGGGAACACACTCTCTGCTGGCTTCCTTCCTCCCGTTTATTACTTCCCCTCTTCTTGACCAGTGTTTCCCAGCATCACTTCCCAAATAAACTATTTGTTCTCTACTTCTTGTCTTAAGACCTGCCTCTGGGAGAACTCATACCCAGTCAAATGCTGATGATAATAACAACAATGACACAGTCATTTTTGCTGATTTTTACTGGGCAGTTACTATGTCCCAGGCGCTGTGCTAAGCTGTTTAGATGGATTTTGTCACTTACTGCTCCCTATAAACCTATGAGACAGATACTATTGTTACCATTTTACATGTGAGGGAACTGAGCTCAGAGAGGTTGAGTGATTTGCCCAAGGTCACACAGCTAAAGAGTCACACTGTTGGCAGAGCCAAGATTCTTCTAGGTTTTCTGACTCCACGTCCAGTGTGCTCCCCAACTGGCTGCCTGTTTTTACACAAGTTGTCCTTGGTAGGATTGCCATGGGGTGGAATTGTTTCAGGAGGTGCTTATAACCCATGGGGTGTCTTGCAGCTCTGACTGCTCAGGCCCTGGCATGGGGTCTGGCTATGTGGTCTGAGGTATTAGGAGGTGAAATGATAGGCAGCTACCATATAATTTGTCCTGCTTTGAATTGGACTGAAGGCCAGGTGTTCTTTGTTGGTAAACATGGCTTTAAATACCTTCTCCATGCTAATGGCTCCCGACTTTGTATGTCCAGCACAGAACTCTCTCCAGAGCTCCTGCCTCTGATATCTAACTGCATGGCCTTTCTACATGTATATCTAACAAACGTCTCACATTCAACTCGTCCGAAATTGAACTCCTAATTTTCCAAACCTGCTCCACCCTCAGCCTTCCCCAGGTCAGTTGATGGCAGCTCCCACTTGCGCTTGCTCAGGCCAAATCACTCCGGTCTCTCTTGATTTCTCTCCTCCTCTCACACCCATTGGCAAGCATAATGTGCTGTCTTCAAATATATCCAGGGTCTACCCAGGCTCACCACCTGCACTGCTACCACCTGGCTAAGCCATCCTCTTGTCCCCTGGGATTATCACAAGAACTTCCTTTGGTCTTCCTCCTCCTGCCTTCGTCCTGCTAGAATCTATTCTCAGGATGGCAGCCAGAGCAGCCTCTTTAAAATCAGAATTGGATCATGTCCCTCCTCTGCTCGGAGCCGTCCCAGATCGCTTTGTCTCACTTAGTAAAACCATAGTCCTTCCTTGTAAGGGCCCACGGACCTTATGACTGCTGGGTCCTCGTGGCCTACCCAGATCTCGCTGCCTGGCCCACTTGTTTTTCCTTGAACACGTCAGGCACACTCCTGCCTTGGGGTCTTCATTCTACTTGTTCGTCCCCCAGATACCTGTTTAGCTACCTCCCTGACCTCCTTGGAGTCATAAAGCATATTTCTCAATAAGATGACCAGGTAACTTATCATCCAAACCAGGATACTTTTGAGAGGGAAAGGTGGCACCAAAAGAAATGACTAGACATTAATTGGCCTGCAGCTGGAATAAGCCCCCTCCGACTACTTCACTGAGCACTGCAAAGTGTACGCTCCTTCCCACCTACAGTCCGGCCACAGTCCAGCCACAGGAGGGTTTGCAAGGGTCAGTTAAAGCTCCACCTGTACAATGTACTTCATTATATTTCTTGTTGGTTGTCTGTTTGCACTCCCTATCCCCAGTAAGATGTAAATCCAAGGGGGCAGGGATTTGTGTGTGTCTTATTGTTGTGTCCTAATGGCTTACAACAGTGCATTGCATACACTAGGCATCCAATAAGTAAGTGTTGAATGCATGAATGAAGGGGCAAGAGATTTCTGATAAGTGATTCATCCCACCTGGCCCACCTACTCTGCCTGAATCCTGACCAAGGAACTGATCAGTGTGGGTGTAACCCTCCTCAAACCTCAAAAAGTTCAACAAAGAGCCCCCCTTGCAAGCCTGGCAGGGAAGCCCTTGTGGCTGGTGTCTTTTGATCATCCTGGATACTCCAGTCTAGTTGTAGTAAGTTTTTCCAGTGGCTGATCAGGGACAAGAGAGGAACTGAAGAGAAGCTGGCACTCTTGGTGTGTAAAGAACATATAGGATTTAATCCTCCTTGCCCCGTTCAAGTTGGCATTGGGTTGGAGCCAACCATTCACTCTCTTTCTCTGTTGTAAACCATGGCAGGACATTTTAAGATGGCCGGGTGGGGTCTCAGGACACATTTTGGAACCATGGGACAGCACAGCTTTGAGAGGAGACTGTTCAAGTTCAGCTTTTTTATAGCAAGATGCTAGTTCGTCATCCTGTGAGTCTCTCTCTCTGTCCTTCCCTCCCATCCAGCCATCTGTCCATCTGCCCATCTCTCCACCCATCTGTCATTGGAGCTCTTTGAGCTCAGAGCCCGGGATTGCAGTCCTCTTCTGCTGTTAACTTCCTGGGAAACCACAGGAACTCATGTCCCTTATTTGGGTCTCAATTTCCTCATCTGTGAAATGGATGTTGCTATGGACCCTCTGATGCTGCAGCTCCTAATTCTGAGGGTCTCTTATGTGCAAGGCTTCAGCCCCGATGCAAGTGGAGCTTGTTCACTTGCTCTGCAGTTCCTGTCCCTAGTGCTGATCAGAATATAAGACCTTTCATCTTCCCAACACCGGGAGCAAAGAGAGAAGCCCCAGGATAGGGTCCCTCTGAGCACTCTCTGTGCCTTCCTAAGCCTTGGGGAAGTTCAGTGTTGCTTGGAGGTGGTATAGGTAGTGTGTAAAGACGCCCAGATAAAACAATGAACTGAGTTGAAAGTGTTCCCCAGGAGGAATACTGAGAACCGGGATTATTTTAGTAAAGAGAGGGGCCTAGCAAGAGACTTGCTCTCTTCACGTACGTGGAAGTCTTGTGCTGAGGGCTCAGGCTGCTAATTTCTGAAGAGTGAGAAATCAATTTACATTTAAAACATTTATTTTAATGTTTTCTTTCTTTTTTAAAAATTGACATAAAATTGTATGTATTTATTGTGTATGACATGATGTTTTGAAGTTTGTATACATTGCGGAATGGTTAAATCTAGGCTAATTAATGAACGTATTACCTCACATGGTTATCATTTTTGTGGTGAGAACACAGCATCCACTCCCTTTGCATTTTTCAATATACTATAATATATCCTCATTAACTATAATCACCATGCTGTACAGTAGGTCTCTTGAAATTATTTCTCCTATGTAACTGTAACTATATACCCTTTGGCGACATCTCCCCATCCTCCTCCCCCCAGCCACCCCCTCTGGGAAGGGCATATTCACCATTCTATTCTCTACTTCTATGAGACCAACTATTTTAGATTCCACATGTAAATGAGATCATTTGGTATATGTCTTTCTGTGCCTTGTCTATTTCACTTGACATAATGTCCTCCAGGTTTATCCATGTTGTCACAAGTGACAGGATTTTGTTCTTTTTATAGTTGAATGGCATTCCATTGTGTGTATATACCACATCTTTATCCATTCATCCACTGACGGACACTTACGTTGATTTCATATCTTGGCTAGCATGGGAGTGCAGCTATCTCTTCAACATATTGATTTCATTTCCTTTGGATATGTGCCCAGTAGTGGGGTTGCCAGATGATATGGTAGTTCTGTTTTTAATCTTTTGAGGAACCTCCGTACTGCTTTACATAATGTCTGTACTAATTTACATTTCCACAAGCAGTGTGTAAGGGTTCTCTCTTCTTTGCATGCTTTCCAACACTTGTTATCTTTCATCTTTTTGATGATGGCTATTCTAACAGGAGTGAGGTGATATCTCATTATTGTTTTGATTTGCATTTCTCTGATGATTAGTGATGTTGAGCGTTTGTTTCATATACCTGCTGGCCATTTGTATGTCTTCTTTTGAGAAATGTCTATGCATGTGATTTGCTCATTTCTTAATTGGGTCATTTTGTTTCCTTGCTATTGAGTTGTTTGAGTTCCTTATATATTTTGGATATTAACCCCTTATCAGATATATAGTTTGCAAATATTTTCTCCCATTCTATAGGTTTTCTCTTCACTGTATTGATTGTTTCCTTTGTTGTGCAGAAGCTTTTTAGTTTGAGGTAGTCTCATTTGTCTACTTTTATTTTTGTTGCTTATGCTTTTGGGGACATATTCAAAAAATCATTGCCCTGAGCAGTGTCATGAAGCTTTTCCCCTATGTTTTCATCTAGTAGTTTCATACTACCCAAAGTGATCTACACATCAGTGCAATCTCTATCAAAATACCAATGATGGCCGGGTGTGGTGGCTCATGCCTGTAATCCTAGCACTCTGGGAGGCTGAGGTGGGAGGATCGCTTGAGCTCAGGAGTTCGAGACCAGCCTGAGCAAGAGTGAGACCCCATCTCTACCAAAAATAGAAAAAATTAACTGGGTGTGGTGGTGTGCACCTGTAGTCCCAGCTACTAGGGAGGCTGAGGCAGGAGGATCGCTTGAGCCCAGGAGTTTGAGGTTGCAGTGAGCTATGATGATGCCACTGTACTGTAGCCAGGGTGACAGAGCAAGGCCCTGTCTCAAAAACAAACAAACAAACCCAATGATATTCTTCACAGAAATAGAAAAAAACATCCTAAAATTTGTATGGATCTACCAAAGACCCTGAATAGGTGAAGCACTCTTAAATAAAAGGAATGAAACTGGAGGCATTACCATCACATGCCAAACCGGCATGATACTGGCATAAAAACAGACACTTAGATCAATGGAACAAAGCAGAGAATTCAGAAATAAATCCATTTATTTATAGCCAACTGATTTTCGACAGAGGTGCCAAGACCATACAATGGGGAAAGGATAGTCTCTTTAACAAATGGTGTTGGGAAAACTGGATAGCCACATGCAAATGAATGAAATTAGATCCTTATGTCTCATCATGTATTCAAAATAGATTAAAAACTTAAATGTAAGACCCAAACTATGAAACTACTAGAAGAAAATAATTTGTATTTTTAAAGAGAGTTGAGCAGTTTTGAGGAATATCTATCCTGTAGGAGAGTATGAATGGCTTTAACAGTTTGGTGTTTTCTTTCCCCAAAGACCTGAGCGTGTAGAAGTGGGGTATGTTCTCGCCTGAAAAGAAGTTGCAACAGTTCTCTTTCCTGGACGTGAGACAGAGCCATCTCTAGAAGTTTTTCCACAAGCCACCTGGTTCTGAGAGGTTGGCTTTTCTCACTCCTCTGTCCAGGCTATGAACCTCATGTGCTTGGTTTAATCTATTCATCCCTTTGTCCTCTCTGTGCAGAGCTTGTTGCTGGCCTCTCTAGAAATTCAACCCCACTGCAATCACGTTGACTGATTGCTCTAATATATTTATGCAATGCCCCAAACAAAATAGAGCCAAATACCCAAATAGAGGCACTGTGGCTTGTGACTTTTATTGAGGCTTTCATGAGGACCACATTGACTGAATTTGACTTCCATTTGTTTGAGGACATAGGATGGGAGTATATCTACATCCAGAGAGTCTCCTCTCTCATTGGATGTAATAATGTATAATGTGGGTCCTGGAATTATTTTAACATTGTGTTTTTATCCTGAGGGCAGGGAACTAATCTTTATACAGACACACACTCGCATACAGACTTTCTTATTTGAAAAAAAAAAAGGTACAACAAAAAATACAGCTCATCCATAATTCCTCCACCTTATTTATCTGAATCATATAAATAAGAAGTGAAAGGTCCTATCTACTTAGCCCAGTGGCTTTTCCATTTCACCCATGCAAGGCTAATTATTATTTGCTATTCTGTGTATATCTTTTCTGACTTCTTCCTGTGGGTTTATTAACATATCTGTATACAAACACATACACATGCTTTTTAAACAAAATTTCACTCATACTGGACATATCAGTCACCAATATGTTATCTCAAGAAACTCAGCTTCATGGAGAGGGATGGTTGGAGGGATGACTCTATACGTCTATTTGGAGGGAAATAGGGGGTAGATAAAAACCTGGTTGAAGTATAAAAATGGGGAACAAGTGAGTAAAAAAAAAAATCAAGGAAATGTTTAAGTAATATACTGTCCATTTCAGGTTTTGGAATTGAATGCCAAGTGTAGAATGTTAAATTGGGACATTTTCAGAGCTTGGGAGAAGTTTGATATATAGTATGTAATTAAGAGGCTGAGGAGAGTGCCATTTTTAATATCCCCTACTTGTCCCTTGTGCAGATTTGACTTCAAATATGATTTTTGAGGTTACAAGGGTAATTAATTGTATGGTCTCTTCCAGGAAATATCATTCACCTGAGTATCATCTTCTACATTGATGGACCCAGAGAAGGAATGTGACGAAGGAAATATAAGATGCTATGAATTTATTCACTTAAAAATGTTCGTTAGGTACCTACTATGTGCTGAGGACCTTGCCACTCAGATTGGGGAATATAGTGGGGATGGCAAGGCATGGGGAACCTCACCTGGTCTAGTAGGGGACAGAGAAGGAAAAAGTTGGCTGAGCTATACTGGGATAGATCTTGGGTCCAAATATCTAGATCAGGACAAGATGCCTGACTTGGTTCCCTCACTTGCATGATTAATTCATATGTTTTTATTTTTCTTGTCTAGTTATAGATTATTTTAGACAAGTAATTTGAGCCCATTTAAGAAAACAAAGATACTAGAGAAAAAAGGACAGGAGCAAAAGTGGTATCTGTCTGTGATCCTGCTGCATAGTTAGCCACTTTAATATTCTGGCATATTTCCTTTCAATCTTGTCCCTTGGCTCATTCTTAAAAATGTAGTCACATACTTATTTACTTAGTCTTTGACTCTGTGGTCAAACTCCAATATGAGACAGAGGCTTTTCCTGAGCAGTTCTGTTATTAAGGAAATAGTTGTTTTCGTGATGAGCAATGTGTCCACAGTGATACATTTAAAGCTTCATCCAAATGTCACAGTAAAAAGAAGTTTCAAATTCTTTACACTGTTGCTGTCTTGCAAATGGGGATGGCTCTCTAGCAGGTGGGCTTGCTGAGCTCATCCTTCTCCTCCCTCTTCAGGAGGGTTTGGAGTTGCACTTTATCAGGCTCACTACTCTTCAAGTTCTTAATTTCTTAATTTTGATGCGTCTATTGATTGAATAATTAGAAAAGTAAGGCTACATGGTTTGTTCATTCACACCTGCACTCAGAGTTCCTGGATTCAATTCCCAGTTCTCAGATGAGTTACTAAAACTTTCCAAGACTCGGTTTTCTTATCAGGAATTTTTTTTTTTTATTTTGCAATCTTTCCTTCACTGTCTTTATTAGAAGCTTTCTTGAGGACATCTCGGACCAACTATAATCTGTCCATTCCCTCCTTAAACTTTAGGTTAAACGTGGAGGCAGATCATTCCATGGTACCACCACTGTCATAATTTTCTTCCAGTGTTCCCTTTCTTCCCAGGCCTGAGTGAGCTTCAGGCATTTGAGGACCATGTGGGGGGTCATGACAGCAGTTGTGATTATGGCTTCTGGGGAAGTCAAAGCTGGCTCCACAGATAGGAGGCTCCAGTAGACGGAAGGGCATTAGCTGGGGATGGAGACCACCGTCCTTACTGGGTCACTTCTGTGTTGTCTGGAGCTCCATTTGAGGTTTTTTTTTTTTGAATCCCGGGAATGTTTTAGTTTATGCAAATAATGAACACAGGGGAGGACAGCCTTGAGGGTGTGGCCAGCCAGACTACTTCTTGGCTCCATCCAGTTGTTGCCATGAAGGATCTTGGGCCAAGTCTTGCCCATGCTTCCCATTTTCAAGAGAATGTGTAAATCCAACCTTTTACGGGAAATCTCCTAATTTTAAATGTTGGCTAAGTTTTTAAACAAAAGACATTCTATTGCATGGAGCCAACAGAACCTCTGTATGGGTCACTAGTTAGATGAGGGTTATCTAGAAATTCTCTTCTGATCTTTCCAGGTTAGGATCCTGTATTTCCTTCCACATCTGAAGGGTGTTCACATATTCCTTCCCTGGACCCTTAACAATTCTCCTCCCTCCTGCTTTGAGTGAGTCCTGGTTGTTGTCATTTTTACCTTTGAACATGGGAGACTAAGAGACCACATTGTTATAGATGCTGTACAGCAGATCAGGTGAAAATACAACAGCAGTAAATGGGGGTTATGATTTATGCTGTTACAGCAAGAACCACCTTACCACTTGATGTGCGTGGTCCTTAAGTGAGAATGTACTAGGGTCTTTCACATACATTGTCTCATTTAATTGTCACAACTGCACCATGAGTGAGGCCAGATGCCGCCACTTTACAGAAGTTCTGAGAGGTTCAGTTGCTTGCTCAAGGCCACACAGCTAATAAGGGACAGAGCCCAGCTTTGTCGTCTGCCTCTTCCACTCCAGAATAGGCTGTTCTTCACCAGTTTCTGGAGGGTTATTTCCCCCTACCCCAGGCCTTCCTATATGCCTCTCTGGACTGTGACTTGTACATAGTAGCTCCCCTATAATTACCTTTCTCAACAATCATAATGTTTGGTTGGCTTTTCTCCAATGTGTAGAATTAGCCTAGTGCAAGCAGTTTTTCAAAACATATAATAAGCCTTTTTAAACCCAGATTTTCATGACAAAGTTTATTTTGTTGAAATGCAAAAGAAAGGCAAATATTTACTAATTTTTACTTTATTAAAACGTAATGCACAGGAGCATATTTTTAGAAATGATAAATAATTTCCTTCAAAAAGGGATCTTGGGGAGAAATAAATGTACCACACTTAAAAATTATATACTCTTCTATAATTGCACAAATCTAATACATGTATTATTTGTAATTACATCGACAGTGTATGTAATTACATGAGAAAACAATTAAAGAAAACTGCATTCCAAGAGAACATGAATCAAGATATTTTTTTCTTTTCTCCAGCTACTCTGCAGCATTAATTTGTCTTGCAAAAGTAAGAATATCACACAGACATTTACAAAAAAATCTCTGACCTACCTCAGGCACTTTAAAGATTTCTCAAGCAGATGATACTGATGTTTTGCAATCTTGGAGGTGAGGGTGAGACCCATTTTGTTTCTTCACTTCTGCTGCTTTATTTTTCTTGCCTATAAAAAAAGGTAGCAGACAGTACATTTTTGAGGCATGTGACCTCTATACAAATGCTACACTTGAGCCTCCAGAATGGTTCTGCTGTGTGTAATTTCTTCCTGAAAAAATCAACTCCCATATTCTTTACTCCTCCTGCAAAAACAGGTGGGATGGTTTTGAGGCTAATGAGCAATGACCCACTCGGTGGGAACACACATTCTTTTAGGAAACTTGGGAGTTTTGTGACACATAATTTAATGCATGATCTCAGGGAGAGTTCTCATTGAATCATTCATTCATCGGACATTTACAGGGCACCTGCTGTGTGCAGCTACTGCCGTGCTGGGTATGGGGTTACAGAGATGAAATATGGTGGGTGAGAGACATAAATACAAGTGCTGAGAGAATCATGTGACAAGAACCAGGGGGGCTTGAAGAAGGGAGTCCGGAAGGCCTCACCAGGTGGGGATGAGTTTGGAGGGAATAGAGAGACATTATTGAGATGGATACTTCTTGGCCCAGGGATGGGATAGAGGGTTGGTGAGAACTCATTCCAGGCAGAGATGTGCTAGGAGAGTGAGGTGTGGACAAGTGAGGCATATTCTAGGGTGTGCAGATTCTGTAGGGTTGGGCATGAGGGTGTAGCAGGAGATGAGGTTAAATGTGCAGGCGGACCCTTCCCAGCCCACCACCTTGGGAGTGGGAAAGTATCAATGATCTCTATTTAGGTCTTGTGCATGGAATTTTATTATACCCTATTGCAACTTCCACAGACCGAACCCTTGCTTTGCTTGAAGAAGTCTTTGTAGATTTAAACTCTCATTGTGGGTTGTAGAGTTATTCAGGGTGTCTAACCTGACAGGAGGGCTCCAGATGTGTGTGTTTGTTGCTGGGGTGAGAGTACTAAGTTCTGTGCTCTGGGTTTTGCTTGGAGTAGATGAAAGGAGTGTGAACTGAAGGTCCCTTGGAAATCTGTCCGCAAACAGAGGTAGATGGATACAGCTGCTCTTGGGAGATATATTTCATTGACAACTAGCAGCTTTGGGCTCTGCAGGCCCATGACAGAGAAGGAATGCTCTTAGGAATATACAGAGAAACATGATGCAGAGCTGTTTTGCTCCCTGTTCCCCTGTCTTCTTTACCTTTTCATCAAATTCTCCAATATAGACTTAAAATGTTAGCAAACGAGGCCGTGGGATATGTTATTGAATTTTACCTCTGTTGGTCAGAATATAAATATTACTTAATTCCTTCATGTGCACAGCAAACATTCATGGAGCGTCAAGCTCTGTGCACAGGCTTCCATCTCTGCCATGGAGAAGGTCCCTGGACCTCGTAGGGGAGGTCCCTTGTTGAGGGATTTCTGACTGAGTGTTGTGTAGGATGATACGATGGTTGGCATTTATTGAGTTTCTATTATGCAACAAGGATAATCCTCATGTCCATTTTATGAGGGGTATGAGGGGAGTACTATTGTTTCCCATTTTGCTGGGGAGGAAACTGAGGCATGGGGGTTTTCCAGTAATTGAAGGAGCCACAATTCAGACCCAGGGGAGGTACTAAGCTTCTAGCTGGGTTGCCCAGAGGAGGATATAGTCAGTTTCATTCAGGGGAGGGAGCGGGTAACAGGAAAGGTTTCTTAGAGCTTGTGCCCCTTGAATAGGTTCTGAAGGCAGAGGAAAGGTAGCAGGAGGTATGACATGAGGCAGAGCTTGTTTGGTGGAGGTCCCAGCTCCAGTAAAACATGACAGTGGATGAAACTGGTTAGTTGTCACTGGTGCTTCAGGGAAAGGTAGGTGGGTGCGGGGAGCAAGATGGAAGTCTGAAGGGTTCATCTGGGCCACTCTGGGAAGGTCTTGGGTGCTGGCTGAGGATGCTCTGTCCTCCTTTTAGGGGACTTGGGATGGCCTGTGAATATAGTTCCATCCCGATGACAGCTGAGGGCATCTCTGATGTTTCGTTTAGAATCCTTGTGCAGGTAGGACCCACAGGGGCAGCTCCAGGAGGTTTTGTGGAAGCATGCACAATTTTGGGGCCCACTCTAAGAAAAACAATACAGCATTTCAAATACAGAATCAGGTACATGGCCTTGAAAGGGACCCATGCAAGTCGGGGGCCCTGAGGTGTCAGCTTCATTAGTCTCACGCTAACTCCCCCTGGATAGTCTTTTTCACTGACATCATGTTTATTTCTGCACCATTGCAGAAGAATAATCATTTATGTGTTTTTTGTGGGATTTTTTTTTTTTGGCTCGGAACTGAGGATTCTTTATTTTGTCATGACATCCAGCAATGTTTGCAGGGTGGCCTAATCACAGTCTCTTTCCAAGCTGTCTCCTGGAATTGTCAAACTGTGGCTACTCTGGACACAGAATCATCGTGTGCATTCACATGTGGCCTCCTTGAACATCTGTTTTTTTCCCCTGTATAGGGTCTGGAGATGGTTGATATTCAGGACATAATTCCCAGAGCATTCCTGCCTTGCTAAATTTCAGTTTGTATGTCTTTTGTTAAATATTTGGCTTAGCTGGGACTGGTTGGCATATTGTGTTAGCTCAAAGTGATTTATTGTCTCAGCATCATCCGTTCAATACAGAGAGGTAATATTTAGTATGTCGTCGGGGATTATGTTGTAATCTCAAGAAAAATATAGGAAGTTGGGTGGAGAAAAAAATCCAAAGAGAAGAACCAAGTCGTTATTAAAATAGACTTTTCTAATATATGTTCATTCTCTGAGAGTTACATCCACAACTTCATTTCTCACCAAAAAGTCTCAAAGAGCCAATTTCTAGTAGTTGTTATCCCTCCTTGCAGCTGAGTATTTGGGGGTATTTTGAAGTGATATCATAAAATAGATTGAAAATCAAGTCCTATAAATGATCTTTAATCAACAGGCTCTGTTGCTTTATGGAACAGAAAGCAGTGAACAAAAGACTGTGATTTTAATTCAAGGAAAGAGAGCTATTTATTTTAAGTATTTCTGCAGAATGGCACAAGTAATTTATTCAGTTATAATTAGACACATTGTAAAATGGACGATTGTGGAAAGAGGGATTCTTGCTGCCTTTGGAGAGCTGGAGAAGGCTCTTCTGTGTGATTCTCTGCTATCTGGTCGCAGATCCTGGTGCCAGAAATGAATCTGTGAACCAGGGCCAGACCAGATATAAATGGAAGCTGAAATTGTTCACATGCCCTTTTTCATCCTGAAAATGGGTTTTCCTTCTTTCTGTCTTGATAAGAACCTCTTGCAGCAAGTATTTAAATTGGGAATTGTTTGGGCATGAGACGGAAGAGACCTGGTTTAACCACAGGAAATGGAAAAAACCTTGAAGTGTCCAGTCAAGGGGAAATTATACGTGCATCTATAGTGAAATGTGGCAACTTAAAAAGCCTATGTCATTTGGGGCTGCATTAATAGAAGTATAGGGAACAGATCAGTGGAGGTGATTAATAGTTGGAAATTCTTGCTTTCTTTCAACAAGCATTTACTGAGGACTTCCTATGTGTCAGGACTAGGGAGACATTGGTGAATGACATAGACACGTTTTCTTGGTGATCAGAGATTTTGGAAGGAGGCAGATAAGTGGACAGAAAGCTACAAAACAGCAAGAGAGACCATGAGAAGAGAAGTCTTGTGTTTCATGTAGAAGCAGGGACTGGGGGTGAGGCAGGGGGAACAGCTTTTGCAATGGCTCAAAGGTGCCATTCCAGAATGCCACATTGAGGGAACAGAATGTTCAATGTGGCTGGAGAATAGAGCTGGAGAGTGTGCTATAGCCTAAGAAGTGAGTGCAGAGAGGTGAATGGTCAGATCCTACAGGGAAGTACAGACCATGGGGGTAATTTATGACTGTATCCTCAGGGTAATGGGAGCCACTAATGAGTTTAAGCAGTGATGTGTTGTGACCAACTTTGTCTTTGAAGACATCACTTTTGCGTCTATGCCAAAAGGACAGAGAGGGCAAGATGGTGGAAGGAAGACTGGTTGGGAAACATCTTTCAGAGAGATAATAGTGCTGGGAGAGAGACAAGGATGTCCTCAACTGGAGTTGTGGCAGTGCGAGCAGAGGGCATTAGGTGGCTGGACCTGAGAACCCCTGAGGAGGAAGAATCAACAGACAGGTGATATTTGGGTGTTTGGGGAGGAGAGAGCCAAGGATGATGCCCAGTTGGGAATTGGGTAGGATCCATCCTCTGGTGCAGCATGTTTGGGTGTATGGGGATATGATCGTAAGTTCAGGTTTGTGTGCATTCAGCGTGCAAGTGCCCGTGGCACATTGTGGTAGGGGTGTCTGGTAAGCAGTTGAGTATTTGAGTTGGAAGCTTGAAGAGTGGCTGAAATTTTAGATCTTGGAGCCATTGGTACACAGAAGTCATTGAATCCTGGAAGTGGATGTACACCTGTGCATTGGGAAGGACCGAGGGGCCCACCCAATACCAGCCTGGTTGCACTGAAGATAGTGTGCCCCATCCTGGATCCTTGTTCTGTGTAGCTGTGGATGGCAGAACCAGAGTCCAAAAGTTCCGACAAGCAGATACTCACTTGGCAGTAGGCAGGACTTTCATGTGATTACAAATGCCTGGAAGTGCAATGGGTTCCGTGGAAGGTGGAGAGTTTCCTGTTACCAGATATATTCAAGCAGAACCCCGTGACCCTTTGCCCAGGATACTATAAAAGGCATTCGTGCATTAGCTGGGGTTGCTGCCTATGTGACTTCTAGATGCCACCCTGGCCTGGTCTGTTTGCTGCAATCAGTCAAATGTCCATTTTTGATGGAGGAGCCCACATTAAAGTTCCTCTGTTCATTCTGCCTCCTTCTGTGATCACTTCCTGCCAAGTCTGCTTGGCTCCCATAGTCATCACGCCTTCTATCCTCCTTGGAACCCCAGTTCCCTTCCCTTCTGTGTCTACATCAGGCTCAACACCTGGACAGACACAGCCCTTCTCCTTCTCTCCTCTTTTATCAGGTGGCTGGACGCTGCTGGAGAAGGATCCCTCAGACCTTAAACATGCAGCCTCCGTGAATGTGTGGTGCCCCACCTCATGTGGGCCCACAGGGGGGCTCAGTCGTCTCCCCTGTCTCCCCTGTGGCCCACCACCTCCTTCTCCATGCCTAGCAGAGGTCTCTCTCTTCTCAGAAAAAGCATCAGTTGTCAGAGGGGAGCCCCCCAATGTCCCGCCACCAGCTCTCTGGGCCACTGCACCTGAACCCCACTTCTCTTTCTGCCACTTTGGCTTCACAGGGCGAGGTGTCCCATGCCACCTGCTCTAAGGCCTCCCCTCCCTGAGCACTGGGCTTTCCACTCCTGCTGCCTTTAAGAGGGACCTGTTCTACTTTTTAACTATCCCCTCTCTTTTGTAACTTTAGTTTTGAACCTGTGACTTCTGTGTAGAAAGAGTTAACACAGCAGGCCTGAGACTGCTATCCTTAGAAAGGCCTGCTTGCAGGGTTACTTGCTCCTTGTCTGGTGTCTGGGAGCTTGGATATTGGGAGTGTTCCCACCAGTCCCAGAACTGATGAGAGTGGCTCACTGTGACAAACTGTTTGAATAAGCAGCGTGGTGTGTGCTCACCACCTGCTTTCCTTCTGGCAGTCTGGTGGTACATGCCAGGCAGAGGGTGCCTATGTGATGTGCCCCCAATAAAAACCCTGGGCACCAAGTCTCTAATGAGCTCTCCTAGTAGACAACACTTCACATATGTTGTCACAACTCACTGTGGGAGGAATTAAGTGCGTCCTGTGTGACTGTCCTGGGAGAGGACTCTGGAAGCTTGCCCCTGGTTTTTTCCAGACATCACTCCATGCACCTTTTCCCTTTGCTGATTTTGCTTTGTACCCTTTCACTGTACGAAATCATAGCATGAGAACAACTCTGTGCTGAGTTCTGTGAATCCTCCAAGCAAATCATCAAACCTAGGGGTGGTCTTGGGGACCCCCAAGACACCTTCCCACTGGCATTTATATATGCTCACCTAATTCATCTCGGCAAATAAAGAAATCAACAAACAAACAAAACCATGCCTCTCCCTTAACTTCTGCCAGCCACTGCTCTTTTCTCTATTCTAGTTTTCAGCCACATTTCTCAAAGAATCGCCTCTACTCCTGTTTCCTTCTCCTGCTCATTCTTCAGCCTGGGCTGGTCTCCATGCGCCTGCTCAAGCCACAGTCATTATGTCCATGTCATTGAGCTAGTCCCCCCTGCCCCCGGCCCCGTCAGGCTTTGATGCCATTGACCAGTCTCTCCTCCTCTTGGAAGCCTCCTCTGGCTTCTTGATACTGAGGACTCTGACAATTCCTTTCCTGTCTCTGTGGGATTGTTTTCTCGGTTGAAGTTCATTGAAGTTCTGTCCCAGCCTGACTTCTCCCTCTCTACTTTGCACGGGCTAGTAGTTCTTGGGGGGATGAGGGGGAAATTGCATGAGGGATCTTTGCAAGCTATAAGTGCTCATTTCCTGCCCTGGGAGGCAGACCAGAATCTCTGGGGAGAGAAGGCTGCACAAAGCCTCCCAAGGAGTCCAGGCCAAACTCCTCCCCTCAATGGAGAGCTGTCACCCTGCTCATACCCAATACATTTACGTGAGAGAGCACCCCAAATCTGTACCTCCAGCTGAGGTCCCTGTTCTGAGATTTGGATCCAAGCCAGAGCAGGCCCTGCCCACTTTCCTCCAGCCCTGTCATTGCTGCCTCTGTCCAGGCTGGCATCTCTTGGACTGGCCCCTTCCCCTTCAACCCTGTTCTACAGTGGCCACACCAACCTCTCTACTTAGATGTCCTTACATCAACCCTCTGTGTAAAACTCTTTAGCATCTCTTGGGTTCTCTCACACTGGGCCTGGCATTTGGTAGGCACTTGGTAAGTTTTTGTTGAATTAATGAATGAATGCACAAATGTGTAAGTTTTAGATTTTATCCAAGTGCCAAGTTAGCAACGCTGTGAGCCCTTTAGGCAGATAAAGAGCCACAGCCGAGATTTAGAGCCAGTGAGCTGTTGAATTTTTATTGGATCAATTTGCTGAAGACTCTGGAAAGTCGAAAGGGGGAGGGAGGGGGACAGAAGAAATGGGCACCACTCACCTTTGTCTGAGAGTCTTAGGAAGAGCAGGTGGGGGTTTGTTGGGAATAACTCAGGGTGAGGAGGAGGGAGGCTTCTGATTGCCCACCTGAGCCCTTCCCTGCTCAACAAGCCCCTCCTGATTGCAAGAAGAGGAGCCCTTGCTGGGGCAGGGTCTTCTGGGAGGCACCCCTGGTTTGAATCCAGCTCTGCCATGTGCTGACTGTTGCTTGGACAAGTTCTCTGTGCCTCAGTTCATTCACTTGTTTATAAGGTGGGAGTGACCGTGGGGAGTCACTGAGATGTGTAAAGCCTAGCATGCAGTGATCATTCATAAAATCTAGGTGCTCTTTTTTTGTCACTGGTGTTGGTGGAGGCAGCAACCGTAGCGTTAGCAATTGTGATCAGACCTTAAGGCTCCATGGGGCAGGCATCATGCCTGGCACCTGTCAACAGTGCTTCTCCTGCCCCTTGTGTGGAATCTGGTACATAATAGATACTCAATGAGAGTCACTGAGTAGGTAATTGTGGTGTGAATGCTGATTATTTAATGTAGGTAGGTTGACTGGCATGGATTCTGCCATATGGTTGATATTCAGCAAATTGTAGCTATAGCTCTTGTTATTTACCTTGAAATAGGAAAGGTGGTTGCGATGGGGAAGGATTTATTTCCTTTGGTAGACAGCAAGCAGCACGATTCCTCCAGGCCTTTAATGGGGCTGTATATATTCACATGCCTTTCTTTCATCAGGTAGGGCTGTTTTCCCAGCAAAGACATGCCCAGGAACTCACTCTCCTTGGAGGGAAGGGAATGTTTTGTGCAGGCCCAAGACCCAGCCATTTCCACATAGGGCACAGAGAACACACAGTTCTGCCATCTTAAAGTTTCAAATCCTGCCCAGGGGGCAGTCCTTTGCCCTGTGGCCATGCTGGCTCACAGCCTTGGCCTTCAGCCTCCTGCTCACATCTCTCATTTTTATTTGAGCATTCACGTCCCTTTAGAACTTTGGGCATGATTCACTGTTTCAAGGTCTTTCCCATGCCACGCTGAGCACTACCAAGTGCCTGAGGTGTGGACACGGAGGTCATTTCATTTGAATCCTCTTAGCAATTCTTTACATTGCTCCCGCTATTGTTGTTGGCAAATGAGGGAGGGGGCAGCACATGGGATTGAAGTAACTTGC
This sequence comes from Daubentonia madagascariensis, assembly GCA_023783475.1. Taxonomy (NCBI): domain Eukaryota; kingdom Metazoa; phylum Chordata; class Mammalia; order Primates; family Daubentoniidae; genus Daubentonia; species Daubentonia madagascariensis. Next base: position 25,617,295 of record JAKFHU010002136.1, on the reverse strand, counting down.
TTTGAGAATTGAGGTGAGGCTTGAGTCTTCTGTACTCCATGTAGAGTACTCCTCCTCCTGTACCACCGTGGCCTTGAGGGAAGCCCTTCAGAGGCCAAATGGATAAAGGGTGTCTGAATGCTAACTTGTAGGATGACTTGGAACGGTTCTATGAATACCCAACTGTTGACATTGGAAGTCTCTCAGTGGTTGCTTTATGTGGATCTTGTTTCAAGAAACTGTTCTAGGAATAAAGAGTCAGAGTAATTGAAAGTTGCTCTGTTTATTGCAAAGCCTTATACAAATATTATTAAGTTTGATGAATTTATACACTGTTGATATGGTAAATTGTGAAAATGGCCTGTACCCTCATCCGTATGTACCCTTGCAGTGCAACACTGCAGGTCCTTCCACAAAGAGGTGGACTCTATTTCTCCACCCTTTGAATCTGGGCTCAGCCAATGAGACAGTAGCAAGTGAGATATAGGCTGAGGTTTGGGAAGTACTTGTGCACTGGGGTTGGTTTTCCTGTTGCTCTCGGGATCTCTGCTATTGCCTCCATGCGAGGAAGCCCAGATTAGCCTGCTGGGTGATGACCAGCTGATAACCAACCATCCCTAGAAGCAGAGCCACCTAGCTGAGCAGCCACTGATCACGGATACACACCTGAGTCTCACCAAGATCAGCAGAAGAACTGCCCGCTGAGCCTAGCTCAGAGTACTGACCCACAGGATCATAAGGTAAATAAATGGTGGTTGTCTGAAGCCACTACATATTCAGGATAGTTTGTTACACAGCTAAAGCTAACTGATATAGTTGAATTAATGGCCAGTGATTTTTAAAAACTTAACCTGAGTTTTAAAAAAAAATTATGAATGGATTCTCTACCAGATTTCTTAAAAGTTAATTTTTAATCAGGGATTGTGAAATATCATCCAGTTTATCAGCCTGGCATTTATACTAAAATTTTCCAGAACACATGTGGCTTATTGAATGTGGGTTTCTAAGTTTGGAGAGAGTCTTTGGTCTGAGTGTAAGTCCAAATATGTGGACTCACCAGACACCAGGATTAGTCGTGTCTGAGAATTCATGATCCAAGAAGTAAGAAATTTAGTCAGAAATGTTATCCTGAGAACAGCTCTGGCGGGTGGAAGTAATTGACTGAAAACTATAAACTGCTTGGATTCAGCATTGTAAAAGATAATTTCACACACAGTGGCTCTGTAAGGGCATTAAGTCTCAAAAAAGTAAACTGAATTAAGAAGGCCTAGTGAATATGAAACACTGAATGGGGGCATTAATAACCAAAAGTGTGGATGAAATTGAGGAACAACAGATTCAAAGAAAAGCAGATGAAGTGAAATAGGATGAGTTCCAAATTAGCTCTAATATTCTGCAACCAGAAGATCTCATCCCATTATATTAATAACCTCACCAACCACCTTATACTACACACACACACACACACACACACACACTACTCAGAGAAGATTTGCTAACTCTTGTCCATTTAAAAGTAGTTCTACTTCTAGGAATTCAATCTGATGCACTGTGTGTATATGTGTTCATGTTGCAGCTTTTCTCATACTTGCAAAAGGCTGGACATAATCTAAATGTCCATACTGTGGAATACTATTAAAGAAAAAGAACAAGATATCTAAGCATTAGTGGAACAATGGAATATCCACGATCTATTAATTGAAAAAAGCTAGGTACAGAACTTTGTCTAGTGGTTAATCAGCTGTATAACAAAAGGATACACACACATATTATATACCTGTAGATTTATATGCATACATTACCACCAAAAGGAAATGCAACAAATTGCTAAAAGTAAGTGCAGGGAAGGGGAACTGGGTGGTCTTTGGTTAGGGGTAGGAGGGAGATTTCATTGTATACTCTTTTGTATTTATTTTTCACTGTATTTCTGGATTATCTTTATAAAAATGTTCTAAAAAGTATTTAAAATATTGCTTCTGTTTCATGTTAAGGCCTTTGAAGGCTTTTGTCCCCTCATCCTGTAATAAGATGAAGTGATCTGACACTGATGGTGCTCTGATTCTAAATCCCTGGACAAGGAGGAGGAAGGGCCCCACGTGGCAGGGGACTTGGAGTCTTCTGTGGATTCTAGGTCTGGTGTGATCATTTTCTGGGTGGGACCCCTGTGGATACTTTACCTCTGGGAGAGGAAGAACTTCTCCTTCTCTGATGGTTGAAGCACATGGTATAGCATCTGGCTTGGCTCTAGGGCCCCCCCAGTCCCCTGGGGTGTGGCCTCCTGTCACCATTGAGGGTGGCACCATTAGAAAATTAGAATTTCCCGTCATTAGAATGGTATGAACACAGAGTGGACTACCCTTGGGGGGTGGGTTCTTTGTCGTCGGGGGTGTTCACACTGTTGGTGGTCAATGCTGAGCAAGGCCTGGTGTCCTGGCAGGTGCTCTCCAAGGACCTTCTCCACTCGGAGCTTCTCCAAGGCCTTTAATTCTAATTCAGAAAAAAATCAAACAGACCAAGGAGCCGAGGAGTGTGAAGATGCAGGGCGTGTGGAATGGAGTTGGAAAAGCCCATGGTTCCACGTAAGCAAAACCAGTTAGGGAAAACAAGGATTTAAAAACAATTGAGTAGGGAGAAGACATGTGCAAAAGAGGCTGAGTACAGGATATGTCAGAGGGAGCCAGCCAGGAATTACCAACAGATAAATTCAGTCTCCAGCCAAGATCTTTAGTGGCCTTACTAGCAAAGCAACACTCCTTGCTTGTACTGTCGCATCCCTCTATTAGATTAAGTGGATGTGTTTTGGTGGAAATTGGCATTGGAGTTAGTGAGATACATGGGGCGCCTTTGTGACAGCTTCATAATAGAATCTCTGCAGTGATTTTCAAGGTGGAAGGGACTCGGTGAGTATCTGATCTGAAGCCTGCATTTTACAAATGATCGTGTTTGTGCCCAGAGAAGGTGAGTGGTTCTCCCACGGTCACACAGGAAGGAACCTGGGGAGGCAGGAGTGGGCATTGACGGTTGTGGCCTGGTCTTGTGCTGACAAAACTCTGACACGTGAGGGCAGTGTCAATGGCAAGAGGTGTGGCTATCAGGCTGGATGGGGCCTGTGGCTGGGGACCAGCAGGGCATGAGGCTGGGCTGGGAAAGGCGATGAGGGAGGATCCACTGCCTCGGGTAGGGCAGGAGAAGGTGCTAGTACCCCAGGCCCAGGCGAGGGGGCTCTGTGGCCGGGACAGAGAACCAGGCGTGGGCAGACTGTGGAGGACATTTCCAGGCTGACTGTTGTTGTTTTACATGACTGTAGCAAGGACTCATCTATGGAGCCACGTACCTGTGTCTAGTGCCAAGGCCCACAGGTGTTTTGTCTCATTCAGTGCTAACAGTAGCTCTGTGGGGTAAATGCTATTATCAGTTTACAAATGAGGAAAGTGAGGCTTAGGGAGACAGGTGGCCTGCCTAGGGCCGCATGGCTCCTATCTATCCGGACTGGGGAAGGAGGAACTCAAGGCTGCCGGGTGCAGTGCCTCCTCCTAAGCTATGCTGTCAATCCCTGTGTGTGACATGTGTGCAACCAGCTCTGGCTGCCCAGCTTGCTCTTTGCTTAGGATTTCTCAGCATTGCCCCTGGAGTGGAAGAAGCCTGTTTTGGAGCCTGTGTGTCAGAGGCTGTTCTGGACACTAGAAACTTGCCTTGCGTTGTCCAGAGAGACATGGCAGCGCTTATAGAGCTTCTTGCCAGTGCCTTCTTGGCACTCTCAGTGTGCCAGGTCCTGTGCTCAGGACTCCACGTGCCTTGCTTCAGTGAATCCTTACAACTGTTGTCACCCTCAATTTATTGGCGAGGGGCCATGGGCTCAGAGAAATGAAGTTGCTGCAACCCACCCAGCTGGGGAGGGCTGTAGACAGAACTTAAATCCAGGCAAGAAGATTGAACTAGAAAAGTCTTCCTCCCTGCAGACCAGTCCTATGCTTGTCAGTCTTTCCCATGCTGTGGAGCTGAGGGGCTCTCTTTGGGGGCTGCCTGAGTTTAATATTCCAGGCCTACTTATGGGGGCCACAGCACACTTGGAACTCAGCATGTGAGTGTGTGTGTGTGTGTGTGTGTATGTGTGTGTTGGCAGGGACAGCCTAAGGTGCCTGCCAGTGGGTGGAGCTGCAGTCTCTGCAAAGGAGAGATGCGGCTGTGGTGTCTGGGGCTGGGGTGAGGGAAGAGAGATGAGAGAGGTGACTAGCTCTGCCCCAGAGGGTCCTCCTGTTCCCCTTGGAGCTGGTCAACTTTGAGGAGAATAGCCAGGCGCTCATCTGGCTTATCATGTTGGTTTGTGTTGGCCCTTTCCCTCCTACCTTCCTGTTCTTTTGAACCTTCTAGCAGGAGTCAGCCAACTTTTTCTGTAAACAGTAAGATAGTAAATGTTTTAGGCTTGCAGTTTGTACAGCCTCTGTCCCAAGTACTCAGCTCTGCTGTTGAAGCCCAAAGTAGCCATAGACACTGTGGAAATGAATGGGCATGGATGTGTTCCAATAAAACTTTATTTACAAAACAGGCAGAGGGCCACATCTGGCCCACAGGCTGTAATTTGCTGACCCCTGCTCTGGAGAAAGAAAACTGGGCTCTTGGGGTCAGGAGACCTTGGTCGCACTCCCTGCACTGCCTCTCACTTACCCTGTCATCCCAGCATGACATGTCACCCTTCTGGGCCTCAATTTCCTCTTCTCCTTGCGAGGGGGTTGGACTAGGTCTCTAAGGGGCAGTTAGGAGAGGACCTGGGTGACGTTCTGGGGACCCTGAATAGGTATGGGCAGAAGGCCAGGGGACAGAAATGGAAGGACATTGTTGGCTGAGAGTCAGCCTTGGTTCCAGAATCTGATGTCAGTTGCCAAACACGGGAGTGAATTGAGCAGGAAATGTCTGAAAGTAGCAGCAAAGTCCACTATGGGCTGCTGAGGACCCAGGGGAAGGCCATGGAGAAACATCTTCAAATAAACTTAGGAGCCTTTGTGGGCAGAATAAAAAAGTCTACAGCTAAAGGGAATTCAGAGACAGCTATTGATGTAGACGTTACATACGCTGCCTCATGAATTTTAACTCTGAAAATTAATTGGTTTATTAAGAAGACAATGAGATCAAGCACAGACTAGCTGAGAGATGCAAGGAGTAAACAGAAAATACATGGATCACCAGGCCTGAAAGCATGGAGGTGTCTGGGGGTGTTGCAGAGTGTCGTGTGTGTGCACGTGTGTGTTGTATGGTGGTGGGTGGGTCTGTATTAACATCTTCGTTAACTCACTGGAAGTAGGGGTAAGCAGCATGTTAATAGAGTTTGAAGCTGCTGATAATTCAGGCCATTTGGTAGCCCTAGAAATGACAGATGTTCCCTGGGAAGGCCAGAAATCAGGAAAGGGGAGGGAAACACAATTTAATCATTTATTCAACAGTCATGTATTGAGCACTTAGTACATGCTGGGCCTTCTTCTAGGCACTAAGGATACAGCATTGAAGGTGGCTGTCTTTGTCTTTATGGGCTCTGCCTTCTAGTTAAGGTGGAAATGATTTTACAGCAGGACTGGGAAAGGGAACTGAAACTTAGGCCAGATGCTGCAGAAGGAATCATAAAATCAGGAATTCTGGCTCACTATTAATCAGTTGCACCAAAGCCAGGCTGCAAGTTGCTCAGGTGAGTCAAAGCAACAGGTGATTAAATAGCGAATCATGAATATTTGGCTTTGAAAAGCAGAAGAGCAAAACCCCAGCTACCCAGAACCTTTGGGGCATGCGTCTAGCTTAATAGCTGAGTTTTCCACTTGGCTATGGATTTAAGCACCAAAGTGATTATTTTAAAAACTTTAGTTTAAACATTTGCCTGGCAGGGGAAATACAAATACCATTCTCTGTTTAGAGAGATGCCTTTCTAAAATTTATTCCATGTGACTCTGCCTTCTGAAACCGGAGAGATCAAGTGGAATTCAGATGCTTCAAGGTCAGAATTGGGAAACACACACACACACACGCACACGCGCACACAAGCATGTGCACATGCCCATGAACTTGCATGCTTTAATGACACATTTCCCTAGAGGCTGCGTGATAGCTTTGCCCCTCAACTCAGTGCCCTCTGATTGTTGCACTTTTTGAGATGGTGTGTTTGCTTTGATGAGTCTTTCTGTTCGTTCCCTGCCAACAACGTATCTCTGTATTGCACTCCCTTTCTACTTTGTTAGTTTTTATTTTATTTGTTTGTTTACATTGAATAAGAGATATATGTTCATGGGGAAATCTTTGAAAACTATAGAATGGAAGAAGAAAATTGTTACCTACAATCCTACCACCCAGAGGCCATCAATGTGGATATTTTGACTCATCTCCCCTCTGAGTATCTCTCTGTGTCTCTTTTATGTCAGAATGGGGTCACAGTGTACCTACGGTGTGATTTTTTTTCCATGTAATATTATGAACATCTGTCAAAAATGTGTTTCTACAGTATTACTTTGTGTGTGTACATATGTTTTTATAAAATCTTTTTTTCAGAAGTGTTCAAATGTATAATAAAGCACAGAGAATAGAAAATGACACCCGTATACTTACTACCCAGACTCAACAATTGTTGATGTTCTGTTATTCTAGCTAGCTACTTCTCACACCACTCCCTGTTGCCTTTTCTGGAGTATTTAAAACAAAAAAGCCCCACCTCCCTTCCCTTGCAAATTCTTCAGAAGATTTATCTAACATGGTAGTTCTCAACCAGGGGCAATTTTGCCTCCCAGAGGACATTTGACAATATCTGGAAACAGTTTTGGTTGCCGCAACCAGGGGTGGTGGTGGTGGTTGTTACTGGCATCTCGCAGGCAGAGGCCAGGGATGCTGCTACACATCTTACAATGTACAGGATAGTCGTCTACAACAAAGAATCATCTGGCCCAAAATGTCAACAGTGCTGAGGTTAAAAAGCCCTTAGTCTAACAGATCAGGACTTCAAAAAGTATAAACAGAATTCTGTTATCACAGCCAACAAAATTGACAACAGATCTTTAATATCACCAATTTTTCTTTAACTTCCGATTAAAAAAGATAAGTAGCTAGTTTGAATCAGTACTGTTAAAGAAAAAAATTATTCAGTGATACTTGTTGAAGTATTGCTTGGTAAGGAAGTCTCTATTGAGGACCATTGCATAGGTATAGAGACTACTGCCGTGGGGTCTTGCAGTGAGGGAGCAAGATTGAGCTCAGCTTTGAACACAGCACGGGCAAGTGGGGATTTATAGCCAAGGGTCAGGGTGGGGGTTAGTGGATGGAAAATTATGAAGACGAAACATCAGGGGTGAGGGGGATTCCGGCTAAACCTACCTGGCAGAATTATGGTTGATGACAGGCCAGGGTGACTGACATCACCTGGGGGATGGTGGAGGATGAGGAACCTGATCAGATACCCAGTTTGATAAGATAATGGAGGTGGGGGTTTCTTGCTAAACTGACTCAGCAGGGCTCTTTGCTAAAACTGTATTTTACAAGGAAGTACACAGAGGGGCTGAGAAGGTTCAGGAACCTGCCTAAACTTTGGCCAAGAAAAGAATCTTTGTCAGTACCTGAATTGGTCTTTTAATTTCTTTAAAAGAAATTAAATGGACCTATAACAGTCCCCCCTTCCCTTTGCTTCGTGATATTATTTGTTGAAGACTCTGGGTCATTTCTGCTACAGATTCTCCCATATTGGATTTGGTTGACTTCATCTTTATGGTGCTGTTTATCATGTTCCTCTGTTCCTCCATTTCTGCCTGTACAATGAAAGTTCAGATTGATCAGTAACAGGTGTCGTCAGCCTGATTTACCCATTATCAATTTCCCGGTCAATGTTTTGTCTAATCCCGGGTTTTCAAAGTGTGGTCCCTGGGCCAGGAGCACCATCATCACCAGGAACTTGTGAGAAATGCTGGTCCTCTTGCCCCACCCCAGATCTAGTGGATCAGAAACTCTGGGGGTGGGACCCAGCAATTTGTGTTTAACAAGCCCTGCGTCTGATTCTGGTGCACACTAGGGCTTGAGACCAGTGTCCTCATGGTTTTAACAACCACGGATGGACATTGTCCAGATTACTTGTTTCATTAGGGATTGCGAAATGGTGAATTTCTATTTCTTTCATCCCTTTTGCATTTATTAGCTGTAACTTTTGTATGAAGAAGAATTTTCCCTCTGTCTTAAGTCTTTGCTTACCCTGAAATATAGTCTTTATGGGAAAGACAAGATAACTGCTTGATTTATTCCCTTTATTATTTTTTCTTTTTTATTGGGGACATAATTAACACAAGATAAAATGCACAAATCTTAACTATACAGCTCAATGAATTTTACTTATGTGTGCACTCGTGCAACTACCATCCAGACCAAGATACAGAACGTTTCCATAATCCCCCCTTGTTTCCCCTTCCAGTGAATGCCCCTCCCCAGGGTAAACAGTTGTATTTAAACTCTGTTTATGCTGTCTCATTCTGACCAGTTTATTTCTGATGTAATCAAAATAGTCATTTGTTTTATTCATGGTTTCTGAACTTGGTTTCATGTTAGGAACTGCATTATCCAATCCGAGATGATAAAATACTTTGCCTTTTCCTCTAATCATATATAGTTGTATATCATATCATATATCATAAAAGCTACATATATATGAATAACTTTTAAGTCTTTGATCCAAGTTTTCCAAATGGCCAGCTAGTTGTCCTAACATCATTTATCATATCTTCTCTATCCCCTTTATAGATTTGACATACCTCTTTTAGCTTATGTTATATTTTCATATTAATTTGCATCTAGTCTGGATATTTTATTCTGTTATATTTCTTTGTCTCTTTCTGCACTACAGCACTATATGTTTTACTATTTGGCAGGGCAGGTCATCCCAAATCCAAAAATAATCGTCTTTTCAGCCTTTTCTGATTATTCGTGCTGACTTTATTCTTCCAGATGAATTTTGGAGTCATGTTGTCAAGGTGCATAAATTGGGACTTTTGATTGGGATTAATTCTACAATATCATGAAATTGGATATTACAGAATATCCAAGAACAACATAGTCAATGTAGTCAGTAGGTCTTCTTTATCCTCTGGTAAAACCCTCTGAGGACTTTTGTGTGATTTTGTAAAATTTGTCTTTAAATATTTTTGTTTATTTTTATTCTTTTGAGAAGTATCTTTTCCCTTTTTTTCCTAATTAGTTATTCTTGATGTAAAAAGCTATTGATTTTTTTGTTTGTTTTTAAATCCATTTCTCTTACTGAAATCTTATTTTTTTCTATAAGCTTTTCAGTTGATTCTTTTGAGTTTTTTCAAGTATACCAGTATCTACAAATAAAGATAGTTTTACTCTCTCTTTTTCATCATGTACTACTTATTTTGTTCTTATCTAATTGCATCAAATAGCACTTAGAGTACAATGTTAAGTGGCAATGGGGATAATGGGCATGGCTTGTTTTTTCCTTTCTCTAATGGGAACACTTCTAGAGTTTCTTCCTTAAGAACTGTGCTGATTATTTTGTGGTGTGGTGGTGACAGCAGTGTGTGTGTGTGTGTGTGTGTGTGTTAATTTTTCATTGGGTTCAGCAATAGTTCTGTTGTAATTTATCAAGATTCTGGTTTTTTTTCCTTATTTGCTCAGGCATAGATGAGGAATTCAGCATGCTTTTTTGGTATCTACTGAGTTCACCATAAAATATTTACTCTTTAATTTATTAATATAGTGTTTATTTTAATAGGCTCTGTCATGGGCATGAACACTGTTAGGACATGGTGTGTTATTTTTTAAAATGTTTTTCTTACTTCTATTTGCTAAGTACTTAATTAGGATTTTTGCTTGTGTTCATAAGTTAGATTGGATTTTGAACGCTTTTTTCCTGCTTTTTGTCAAATTCTGGTATCGCTACTATGGTGGCTTTGTTTTATTAAAAAAGAAAAGCTTGTCTGAATAAATCACCTATGAACCCCTCTAGGCATGAATGTTTCTTTGAGGAAAGATTCTTTGACAAGGGAGAAGACACTTTTTAAAAAATAGAATGTAAGTAATTTTTTTAAGACCTAAATTTGGTGAAGGGAAATTCTGTTTTATTTTCTGTCAACTTAGATTTTTAAAATTATTATAGAAATCATAGCTAATCACTCCAGAAAAATTTGAAAGTTCTAAAAAGTGAAAAATATATAAAAATTAGTTTACTAATGACTATAACATATTGAGGAAAGGCAGTTCTGCCCTGGAATTACACAGCAGGAGTGAGAGTAGAGGTGTCATTCCCAATTTTGGCATGAACGACTCTGAGGCTTGTCCTTGGGAGGACCCCAGGCATCTGTGCTGCTCCTGAAGCCGTGTCAGGGCTCAGCACGGCGGTGGGATGGGGACCGAGCCTCACAGTACGCCATGGGGGGGTGGATGGATGTGCGATTGTATGCAGTACCTCCTGGGGGTGCCCAGGGACACTTGGGCTTCCTTCTTGGGGGCTGGAGGTGCTAAATCAGCAATAGGACGGCGGCTGGTGTTAGTGAACTGGTCCCGCTAATGTGCTTCTACTTGTGTCCCTGCAGGTACAGGCTGGTGACACACAGGTCATGCTGGTGTAGGTGTCAGGTGGAGAACATAACTTCATTTGTGACCAGGTGCTTAGCCAGTCATTGAGGACTTGATCTTATTATACTTTGGCTTGTTTCTGAGCTTTTTTTCCTATTTCATTGATTAAAAATATGCATATTGCTTTTAGTACCATACTTTTTTGCTTGTTTATTTCTTGGAAATCCTTCCTTATTTCACCACATCTTGTTACATTTCTACCTTCACTGTCATCTCAGGTCCTAATGACACTGTGCTGACTCATGAGCCCCTGGTCTCTTTTTCAGCAGGATGAGCAGATTTTTGAAATTTTCTTCTGGATCCTGTAGTAGATTATTTTCAGAGGGGTATACCTGCAGGTCTCTTGATGCTCTTCTCCTCATTTTGCAATATGTAAAAAAATAAGTCCTTCTCCCCCCTCCCCCTTTTCTCTTTATTCTTCTGTGAACAGGATGCAGTGAACTAAGAAATCATGTTTACTGAGAAACAGGAAGGGGCAGTTGCATTATTCATGAATGTAGTTGAATGTTCTCTTGAGTTCCGTGACTATTGGGTGGGTCGTAAGTTTGGTCTTTAAACAATTCCCCTTGCGTGGGTACCAGGCTTCATTGTATTTCTACTCCTACCTGATGCACTTTATTCTGGGGGTGGGGGGTGAGGGGGGTAAGGGCGAAAGCAATATGTTCCAAAGTTTTTCATTTTTCCCCAGTACCTGTCTAGCTTTCTAGGATTTGCCCTCTCTCTGGCTTAATAAAGTATAACCCTTATAAACCTGTAAACCCATGTGGTTCAGTCTCTGAATGACGTTGTGTTTTAGGAGCACAAAGTAATTAAGAGGGCATTCAATTATTTACTCGTATTGTCAAAGACTATTAATGGGAATCCAAATATATATATCTCACAATTTTCTTTTCTTCTTTTCTTCCAGCCCTTGCCCCACTTGTAAAGTCTTACAGATAAACTTAGTTTTTTGGCCTAAATTCTTTCCTTTTGTGTCCTGCCTCTCTAGTCCTATCTCTTTCTCTATGGTCTCTTGATTCTTTATTACAAAATCCCTAAAGAAGGACTCTTTGGAGTGGAGCAGGGGGAGTGCAGGTGGAGAAGTTCAGCAGCTAAAGGCAGCGTTCTGTTTGGTAAGAAGGGAAGGGAGGAAGTCGGCAAGAGTTACCCATTTGTCACTTTCTTCATCAGAATGGAAAGATTATGGGATCAGAAACGGGCATGTGAGGCAGAGCTCAGCCAGCGATGTGGCATGTGCAAATTAGGAAATGGTGCTTCCTCTGGACAGGTGCAGCCCCTTGTGGCTAAATGTGTGGAGAAGGGCCTGGACGTCAGACCCTTGCCCTTCTGGCTGGGTGCCCCTTTGCAGGGCACACAATGAAGAATCACACAAAGTGGCACATGGGCTCAGAACTCTGCCTCCCTCCTCTTACAGCAAGGGTTAGAGCCTCTTCCAAATGCCGGGAAGCCATCTACTCCTCAGCTGCCATACCCTGTGTACCCACTTGGCCAGAGGCAGTGTTGAAAACTAAAGGTCCAATCATTCACTGAACTAATTTATGAATGGCCTGGCTAGGCTTAGGGCTCAGTGGGAGGGAATAAAACAAGCAAACAAAGAGGATCTCCATGCAGACCCTCATGGAGCTGACAGCTTTGTAGGGCAGGTGGACAGAGAACAAAATACTGTACACACACATGCATACTATATACATGTATGTATATATAAGCATACACATGTAAATATATATAAATGTAAAACTGTGATAAAGGGGAGCACATCCTAACGTGGTGTGTGCAGTTTGAGAATGAATTGGGGCACCTGTCCTAGGCTCACAGTGTGGGCAGCTGTGGGAGAAAGATGCAGGTGACCCCCTAACTTTGAAACCCAGTCCGGTCTGAACTGCAGACAGAATGGGCTTCCAGCCGGTAGCCTGTGGTCTGATTTTGGTTTTCTTTCAAATGTGCTGGAGGCCAGTGAAACCAAGGGCTTGGCACCCCTGTAATCTTAAAGCCTAGATCCATTTATCTAGGTACAGTGGTAAAGTGGGGAACCTGGTGCAACCTTACATCTCTTCTTTATATTAGGGAAGTCTCTTCTTATTGCTGGAAGAAGAGACTTTTAGGGGCCCCCTTAGTGGCTATGCTGGGGCAGGCAGAAAGAGTGCGTTGGCAACCCCAAGACTGTCAAGAGCAACAAACTGCCTGATTTGTTGTAGGGACCTGAACCTTTCAAAGCTCTGCACTTTGTAATCTGCAATAGGATAGATGCAGCAATTGGTCTAAGACAGGACTAAGTGCAGATAAGTCAACAGTTGGTCATTTCTTCGTCTTCCCTTATTAAAATTTTTCTGAACCTTTTATACTCTTTTATGGCTGCCCCGTGGGGGCCTTGGGCTGTCTTCATCTGCCTCTCGCATGTTTACCTGATGCAGACTTGCTCTGCTTCTCATCATTCATACAGCGGGTATCTTTGTCCTCTTCATACACATCACATCTACCTAATATTGCCTTCTCATGCTCATGCCTGGAAATACGGTATCACTGCGATTAGAGCCATCCTAAGCTCTTATTATTCCATGGCAATTGTCAGCATGAAAGGGCTAGCAATATCTCTAAATGTATCCAGATTTGCAGCCATGGGAAGAAAATTGGGAAAATTAGTCAATCAAAATGAGATGCACCAAAACCACATGAAAAGTGGAGGTTAGCCCAAGCCTACTATGGAAAGGATGGGCTTCACCCACCATCAGAAACAGAGTAAGGCCCCCAGCTCCCCTGCTCAGACACTACACCCTCCCATGATGAAATTCTCTTTAAAATACCCAGCTGGAGAAGTACATGTTCATAATCCCCAAACCTAGGCCCTTTAACCTCTTTGGACGTCACAGGAAGCCACGTCCGCACTGAGTTTTGCCTTAGTGTAATGGCCTGAGCTTTCTGCTGCATCTCCCCTTCTGGCTGGTGCTCATCACTGCAGTAACATGGTGAGAGGTTGTTACTGGGAGTTGTGGGCCCTCCAGGTTTCTCTGGCTCTTATGATGCCAGCAGGTGCATTAGGATGGTGATGTATCCTGGCTATGTTCTCTGATTAGCATTTTTTATGAAGGAATTTTTTTTTCTCATCTAGGGAATAGGAGGAATCCAAAGGAGGGAAAAATAGCTCACAACCATAAGTAACTCTGTCCCACAAATATTTCACCCTTGCCTTATTTCATTTCCTGTTGCAATGAAAAGGAGAATTGGAAATAATAATCATAGGTCTATTTCTTGCTTATGCAAAATCCCATGCAGATGTTCCTAGTTGGGTGGCTGTCCTGGGCAGCCCTCCTGCAGGTGATGATTTGGGGACCCAGGCTCACAAGAAGCACTCTACAGATGTTTACTACTACTAGGAGGCACCACTACTCTGTGTAGTGTTACTACTCTTCCTGCTACTATTGTCACTATTACAAGATGCCTCCTTCTCCTACTGAGTGACTTAAAGGGAGATTGGAGATGACTGGGGTGGTGTCATTCTTAGAACAAAATTTTATTTTTCAGTGTTTAAATGATATAGTAATTCTCAAGCCTGTGCTCTGATCTTTGTAACATCTTTTTATATTGCTGGGAAGTATTATATTAGCATCTCTGCTGAAAAGGAACAGCCCAAGAAAACTACAGAGTTCAGGTGAAATCTTTTCCTTTCTTGTGTAAACTCTTCCACTGAAAATTATATATAGAGAGAGATGCAGGGGTTGTTCAGTCTGGCATGACTATTCCCGTGGGCAAGTCCATTTTACAAGTATAATATTGGTCAGATTCCCTCATATTTGGTCATATTCTCCTAAATTCTCAAGTACTCTCTTTTCATCTTTAAGCAACACATAAACAGTGACTAGGTACATGGTTTCCCGTTGTTTAAATCCATTTTTAACAAATCTCCTAAATGCCTTTCACTTTTAAAATCAATTACCTTGTACAGAATGCCTCTCTAACCTATTTCATTAAATTATCATCTTTCTATGGCTTTCCTTTTCAACAACATAATTTACCTTTAATAATTAATATAAAAGAATTCAAAATGTAATCACTGAGCTCACTTAAAAGCTGTCTAATCAATTATCAGAATCTCTGGGTTTGTGACAGAGGTCTCTCTGAGGGTTTTGACCATGCTTAGTTTTAATAGAAGCCAAATTTATAATGCATTCTCTTGTAGTTGGCCAGTCCTGTGAAGACAAAGAATGGGTTTCAAATGAACATTGATACACACAATTGCTTGAAGATTCTTTCATAGTGAAAATAATGACAACATTTATCACATAGAAATTGAAATGGAAGTTTTGCTCAAGCCAAGTCTAGATTTAACCACAGTGGATGCTGATAGGCACTAGCATCCAGTCTGGCTGCAGAGCGTTCCTTTAATCTTAGCCTCATTTTCTGAGTTTGAAAGTTTCTCACATGGAGTGTGTCGCATGGGGGAGCTTATTTATGTTCTGAAATCAGTGATAAATGAGGTCAGAGTTGCTTGTGTAAGTTTATACATTCATCCACCCATTCAGTTTGGGTGCTAGAAAGAGGGTGGAATTTGGCACCAGGTAGGTCTGAGTTCAAATCCCAAATTTAACTTTGTTTCTGATTTTGAGCAAGTTATTTCTACTCTTTGAGCCCTAATTTCCTTATTTATAAAATTAGGATAATAGTTAGCTAATAAGTCTATTTCTTTTTTTTGCATTTATGACCTTCTGACATGCTGACCTTCTAACACTCCATGTTAGCTCATGAATTTCAACTCTTTATTTCTAAAAGTCAATTGATGTTCAGTCCATATTTGCTTATTTATGTTGATTATTGTTTATAGTTCATGGCACCTTATTCTCATCCTCCGGAGGGTAGGTATCTGTTTTCTACACTGATGCAGAATGGCACCTGGCACATAGTAGGCACTCAATAGCTATTGGTTGGATGGATGAATGCATGAAAGATTGTCTGTTACCTACACATTGTACAGTGTCTCTTTGAATTAGGTTGTGAGGTTTTACTTGCAGGTGATTTCTCTTCTGAATTCTGTTGTGTGTGAATGCTCATTAAGTCTAGTCTCAGCATAGCTTGAGTGATGAGTGAACTGGGGTCCAAATGCACGTCCAGGGAAAGCCAGCTCGGGATTAATCCCTGGCCTCACTTGCTCCTGAGAAGAGACAAAGCCAGTGTGGACGTATTGCCAGATTGTTGTGTGTGCAGAATCTAATTTACAGTCTACCAGGGTCTCCTGAGAAGAACGTGCATTTATATCATTACTAAACAGTAATTGATTACAAAGCTCGGTCGTGAAATTTACAATTATTGAATTACTCTGTTAGCTCATAAATTTCAAATCTTTATTTCTAAAAGTCCATTGATAGTCAGCCCAATAAATATTTAATTTAGATGTAATAATGGTGTTAGAGCAAAATTAAATTCTCATTTGGAAAACAAAGAATGACCTGGATGGAATTATGAGAGGAGACTTGGCAGAGATGAGCGGAGAAGCTGTTGGTCTGATTCCGTCCCTTCTCCTTAATTGGAAGGGACTTCTCATACATGGCTTCCTTCCACTTCATTTTCTCTTGAAAAAAATTCCCTTGTTGATAGGACATAAAAGTCCTTCATATTTTTGTAGGACTTTATGTTTCATAAGGCATATCTGAACTAAATCACATTCTTGTCTCACAAAAGCCTTTTGAAGCAATTACCACACACCTTTTTCTTCCTGTTTTACAGATGGGGAAACTGAGGCTCAGGAACTGAATTGACTTGCCTTAGGATATACTACAAAAGAGGGAGGCTAAACCTCATCCAGTGGTCTTTCAGATGGATCGCAGAGTCTGCTAATATCTATGTACTAGTTAGGATTAAATTCAGCTGCGTGATCGAGAAGCCTCAAAATAACAGGGCTTTAAACAAGATGAAAATGGATTTCCGCCTCTTGTAAAAGCTGCCACGGAGGAGGCAATCCTGCTGGTCTGGTGGTGCTTCAAGGTTGAAAGGGTCTTAGGCTTCTTCTAGTTTGCCCCTCTACCATTCACAGGGTTTGTGGCCCTGAACCTCACGGTCCAAGGTGGCTGCTTGCGTTTCAGCCATTTCATGTGCAGTGGCAGGATGGAGGAAGACATTAGTGAAGGGCACATTCCCTCCCTTTTAAGGTCTACCTTTGTAGACCTTATATCTTATTGCTCAGAACTTAATCATATGGGTGTATCAAAATGCAATGTAGGCTACATAAAATAGAGTCTTTTATCTGGGCATCATAGTGTTTGGCTAAAAACTGGGGTGCTGTCATTCAGTGAGAAAGGGAAGAATAGATTTGAGGCGACAAATGAGTTTCTGCCACAATGTGCATTCTAAAAGACCTGGTGTAGAAGTGTGATAAACACGGCTATAGCATGTTTGCTTGAATACAGTCAACCTAGGACTGTCTCCAGCTACCGGCATCATCCCGGCACTGGGGGCACTGACTAGACCATGGCTTCATTGCCTGGGAGCAACGAACAAGCCAGGGAACAGTTTTACTCTTCCCCTTGGGTGATTTGTCTAGATCTTGATTAAAAGAAGGTGGAAGGTGGGAGAAATAGTGAAGTTGTTTGCATGCTTCACATTTGTAGATAGGTCTTTCTAGAATGGAGCATTTTATTACCTTTCTCTTGGCCCTCACCAACGCAGGGGTGTCACAGGTCTCACTCGTGTTAGCCGGTAGCTGCCTGAGAGGCACAGCTCTCCGTGCCAGCACAGAGGACCAAGGGGAATAGGAATCATTCAACCATTGTTTATGTGTCTGGTGTCTGCCAGGCACTGGGCCAGGGCCTTTGGGTATAGAGATAAGTAAGACATGATTGCCAGCTTCTAGAACAGTGATTCTCAGAGTGTGGTCCCTGGGCCAGCATCATGGTCATCACCTGGGAACTTGTTAGAAATGCAGATTCTCAGGCCTAACCTTAGCCCTACTGAAGCACGAGCTCTGAAGGTGGGAGCTAGCAGTCTAACAAGCCCTACAGGGGATTCTGAAACATGCTGAAATTGGGGAACTACAAGAATCTAGAAATGGTGGGGAATAGCATAGTAATTAAGAGCACGGGTTTTGGAGCCCCGAGACTGGGTTCTCCAAAACCACTTAGTAGCTGTGCAGTGTTGGGCAAGTTATTGAACCTCTATGAACCTCAGTGTCCTCATAGAATACTTGTAAGATTTATGAGAAATGACAAATAAAGTGCTTGGGGTATAGCAAGCAGTGGGCAAATGAAAGCTTTCATTATTATTTTTCTGGCTTTCTTTATGGATGGCATTATTCTTAGGAATTCAGAGAGTTCAAGGAAATTCATATTCAATACCAGCATAAAAACAGAAATCCAAAGTCAAATTTAAATGATTTTTTTTTCAAAACATCCACCATTTTTGATTTTCCCTGTCACTCCTCCTTGTCTTGGCATGGATAAATCAAGAATTGCCTCTAAAAAAGAAAGCATTGCATCAAGAGACTTGGAGAGACCTTTTACCAGAGAGCATATTCAAATGGACAATAAGTATATGCAAAGGTGCTGAATCTCATTAGTCGCCAGGAAATGCAAATAAAAACTGCAATGAAATTTCACTGTGCGCTCACCAGATTCATTAAATGATGAAGACACAATGCCCAGTGCTGGTGAGGACGTGGAGCAACTGAAACTCTCATACACTGCTACTGGAAGTATAAATCTGGCAGACCTAATAAGCCACATATATGCATAATTTATGAGACACTATCTCATTCTTAGATATATAGCTAACAGAAATGGGTGAACATCTTTACTCACGGACATCTACATGAATGTTCTCAGCAGCATTATTTGTAAGAACCAAAGACTGGAAACAACCCAAAAGCCCATAGTAGAATGAATAAATTGTGGTATATTTATGCAAAGGAATACTATCTAGCAAAAATAATGAACAGCTTTATGCAACGAAATGAGTGAATCTCAGTCAACTTTGGATGAGAGAAGCCAGACACAGGTGACAAAATAGTGTATGATCTCATTAACGAGTATTTCAAAAACAGGCAAAACTAATCTATGGTGATAGAAGTCAAGATAGTAATTATCTTGGTGTGGGGAGATGTTGACTGGGAAGAGCCATGAAGGGGGCTTCTGGGATGTTGGCAACATTTTATTTCTTGACCCGGATGACAGTTACTGAAGCGTTTGTGAAAATTTATTAAGCAATGTATGATTTGTACGCTTTTCTATATGTACATTTACATATATTAATATGAAATTTAAAAACAAAATTTTGCTTAAAATATCTATGCAATAACATGCAAAATGTTTATAGAAAACCAAAAACATGATTGAGGGAAGCAGTAGAACTAGAATTAACTAGAATACGTCAATCATTTTCACATATCCTTAACTCCCGTTGCTGTACAGCTGAATAAAACAAGGATCACAGACACACACACACACACACACGCACACACACATGCAGCAGCAGTAACACGCACACACACAATGTCTTCTTCCAGTATGGAAGTAGATAACCAATTTCCGAGATAACTAGTGTTAAAAATCTGGATCTGAAAGTGGTAGGGAAAGAAAACACCTCTGGTATTATCACTGGCCATTATGGCAGAACACCCTTTAGATATTTAATTTAGTTTGTGGCTCTCATTATTTCCTCATTAGATCCTCGTCATTCTGTGGTGGATGTTGAAAGTGTGGTTACTGTTCCCAGCTTAAGAATGAGGATGCTAAGCTGAAGTGAGTTTCAATAACTTCTCCTGGGTTACTCAGTGGCTACATGGCCTTACTGGGGACTCAACCCTGGTTCTTCTGGTACCTAATTTCCTGACATTGCTATTAAATGGTGACACTTTCTAGGTACTTGGAGGAAACTCCCAACTCATTGCTTCCTTCTCAGGCCATATGGAAAACCACATAGAACTCATAAGACAGATTGCCAATTGGTACTGGGATATTATGCATAATATTAGTGTTAAGGTTATGATGCAGCCTGTTGTTAAAGATTATGCATAGATTCTTCCTTGATCCAGAGGATGCCATGGTTACTGTTAGAATTTTCACTGATGAACAACCTACCCATAAGAAAAGAATAAATAAAATAGAACAATAGAAGAAAAAATAGAAAATAATTAAGGACAAATTGCTTTTTAAGGACATATTTATTAGATTATAAAAGTTTATGTATTTTGAATAAAGTCTGGCTAAACCAAAAGAGTTTAAAGAATAAAACAAAATTACTTACTATCCTCAAGCCAAGGAGTGCCAAATGATCATAAACAATTAAAGTGTTTCCTTCCAGAGCTTTTTATGTCTATAATATACAGGCTAAAACAGCAGAATTATGCTTTGCAACTGTGTTGCTTTCTAGTTTTTTGTTAAATAACATTATTGTGAATATTTTCCAATATCATTACATGGTTTTATGAACATTATTTTCAATAGCTACATTGTAATTTGTCCAGCCTTCCCTTTACTATTGGACATTTAGATTGCTTCCAATATTTTACTATTGTAAAAAGGACTTTAACGAACATCTTAGTCATAAATTTGAATTCATCACTGTTGATTTTCTTAGAATAGAAGTGGCATTTTCCGATTGTTCTTTATAACCACTTTAGGCTTAGGGTGCATAGTGATAACATCTATTATGATTCTGGAAATTTACTGAACCAGACTTTATAAAGACTTTGGTTGGAATCCTGGCTTTGCCATATACTAGCTGTGTGATCTTGGGTGGATCACTAAGCTCAGAAAACATCAGTATCTTCATCTATAAAATAGGAGTATAATTTTCCATCTTATCTCCGTGCAATGAGGATTAAATGAGGAACTAGATGTTCAGGAGATTTTGTTTAAATCAGACTCCACCAAAGAATGACGTAAATTTTATACATTTTGCGGGGGGGGGGGGCTTCTTGGAGTTACTGACTAATGTTCTAGATTTTTAGCCAAATATATACTCATCCTTTTAGATCAAGGATCAACAAAATATGACCCATGGGCTGAATCCATCTCACCTG
The DNA here is from genome assembly GCA_023783475.1 of Daubentonia madagascariensis. Classification (NCBI taxonomy): domain Eukaryota; kingdom Metazoa; phylum Chordata; class Mammalia; order Primates; family Daubentoniidae; genus Daubentonia; species Daubentonia madagascariensis. The sequence goes on along the minus strand of JAKFHU010002136.1, from coordinate 25,596,708 downwards.
TTTTTGTAGATAAAGTCTTATTGGAGCACAATCTTGTAAACCTTGCTCATCTCTTCACATATAGCCTGTAGCTTCTTGCAACAGTGACAAGCAGAAAATATTTATTATGTGGCCCTTTACAGAAAAAGTTTGCAGACCTCTGCTTCATATCAATCACAAAATATTTATTTCTGAACTCACGAAAGATAAGTGTATTATACTTATAAAAACAATTTTTTTTTCTGTGATAGAGGAGAGACCCAAGCTATGTATGGCTGAGATGACTCTATTGAATGTGGATGCTACCTAGTTACAAAACGAACAAGAAGATGTGAGCCTCCCACTTTGATTGACACACAAGTCTTTTTAGATTTCTTTGGGAAAAAGTGAGGTTGACCTTAAATGAGAGTGGAGTGCTTTTTATCTATGTTGTCTGTGTTTTATAGCAAGAGCTGGTGGCATTGTCCAACTTAAAGCTTCACTGGGAGTGCTTTGGAAGTGTTTGTCATGAGAGTGCAGGACTGGCTCTCTGGCTCTTGCCACTACAATGAACCTATTTTTCTGAAATTGATTCTGGGTCAGACTGCCTTGGACTCGGCTCACAGAATGTCTGAGAGGTTCTGTCACCCTGTTGCTTTGGTGTGTGGGTGGGGGTGGAGCTTGGGGATGTGGCTCAGTTCCTGAGGCTGGCTCTTGGCTGTTCCTCCCACCCCCTCCCCACCTCCTACTCTAAATTCTTTTGACTGTGTCATACTGCTTTCAAAATATTTCAAAAATTACATTTGGGACTGGAAAATACAATTGGAGCAAGGCTTCAGAGATTGACTCCTGATAGCGGTAGTTTGGGATAAACATTCTGTAAATACACACAGACTCTAGAATTATGTAAAAGCAGCCCTCTGCTGTGGATGCAAGTGTTCTCCTGGTAGACTTGATGGTTGTTTCTAACTCTTCACCCTCCCTTTATCCACATGATTTGGCACTTCTCTCCAGTAGAGATATAGCATATTTCACCACCCAGCTAGTTGCCATCATCCGTGTGACTTGCTTAAGCCAATAAAATATACGTAGAAGTGTCTGTGCCCAAGCCCTAAGAAGCAGCACATGTCTCTGCTTGCGCCTTTTGGGTTTTGGTCATTGCCATGAGAAAAACATGCTCAGCTAGTTCACTGGCTCAAGGAGGATGAGAGTCATATAGAACAGATCTGGACCCAACCTGAAGCCCAACCCAAGCCCAGCTGAGCCACACCCATTTCAGCTTGCCCCCAGGCAACCTATAGACATAGGAGCACAGACTAATGATTGTTGTTTTAAGCTTCTGAGTTTGGGGCCAGTGTTTTTGTGGCAAGAGCTGTCTATTAATAATACAGCCATGTTTTGACCTGCCTGGATCCCACAGCTGATGGATATTCAATAGTGCTATGTACTGGCCCCATGCTACATGTTGCAAATATAGACATGAACAGAAATATATTATCTACCATTAGAAGCACACAATTTGTGGTGGAAAAAGAAAAAGAGACACTTACAATAAAGTGGGAAAGTAGCTGTGATGGTGCTAAGCCCAGTGCATTACGGAACACAGAGGTTCAGCCAGCCCTGGGCTAAGGGCCAATCAGGTAGAATTTCCTGGAGGTGATAATGTGTGAGCTAAGTCTTCTAGCCTGAGCAGTCATTACCTAAATAAGTAAGGCAGGTGGAGAGAACATTGCTATATTTATTTTCACAAAGGTATGTCTGGTAAATAACTGTTGGGCTTTGGTGCCGGCCCATATTATGTCATTAATTTCATGATATTAATATTAATAACATTTAGTGAACACTGTCTAAGGCAAGGCCCTTGAGTGTTTTGCTTGCCTGATCTCATTTAATTCCCCACCACCTTGTGTGTTCTGGTTTATAATCCCCATTAAGATGTGATGGCCTCCACTCCAGTGGGGGGTCTGAGAGTCAGTGGTTCCCCGCGCAGGTTGAGACTCATGGTTCTGCAGGGCTGATCCTGTGTTTGACATACTTTGATTGTGTTCAGTTAGCTGTCACATGCTATTAAATGGAAAAGTGATTCTTTGGTGCCTTCATTTGGCCGGCTCAGTAGATTCGTACATGGTGCTAATGAGGCCAAGGTTGTGAGTTCAGTCCTCTGCAAGGATCAATTAGATTCACTCTCTGGAACTCATTACCCAAGGGTAAGGTTTACAACTAGTACCTAGAATGGTACCCACAGAAGAAGGAGATTCCCAATTGACTTGCATGGTTTCTTTGAGGACAAACCCATGATGATACTAGCTGCAGTTTGCTGAGTTCACAGTGCTGTGCTAAGGGATTTTCAAATGACTTCCTTGGGCTCCTGGTTTGCAGATGAGAAAAGCAAAGCTCACTGATTGTTACTTGCCTAGGGCTATTCGATTGCTTGTAATAGAGCCATGGCTGGGCCTGTCTGGATCCAAAGGCTGCACTGTTTATAAGTCACTCCAGAACAGGGTTTCTCATTCTTGGCTTACAGTGGGAATTGAATTGGCGTTTCAGGCCAGGTAGTCCTTTGTTGTGGGGGGGCTGTCCTGTGCATTGTGGATAATTAGCAGCATCCCTGGCCTCTACACACTAGATGCTGGTAATATTCTTCTCTCTCCTAGTTGTGACAACCAAAAATATCTCCAGACATTGCTAGTGTCCACTGAGGAACAAAATCATTGTGCTCTGTGGTATCATTGGGGGAAACCAGGGTCTCTGATTGGGGGACTTGGACAGAGTAGATAACCCTCAGACTGCATTCCATGATGGGGCTTTGGGTTTAAATACCTGTGAGTTCTCTTTGACAGACTACTGGACACACAGGCTGTGGGAAGACCTTGGCCCCCAGCTGAGGATCTAAACCAGGCTCCATCCATCTGCTTGGTACCCCCTGTCTCCTAGGTACCGTCTCAGCTCTTGCTGGACCTTCTAGGGCAGGGATGTTGGAATTTGGCGTGTCCTCCCAAGAAGGAGGAGACCGTGTCCTGCTCAGGGCTGGCCACATGGGATGGGTAGTAAGAGAGAGAAGGAATATAAAGAGGAGAGGACCACCAGTATGAATGCTGTCCCACGCATCTGCACATGCAATGGGATGGCACACGTAACCCACTGAGCAGACTGCCTGGCATGTGGATCATGCTTAATAAATGCTGGCTATTATTACCGTTATTATTAATACTGTTTATAACTACAGCTCTTTTTTGTAAAATAAATAAATAACTAGTTTCCAGAACACACTCCTCCAGGCTTCCTGCTCCATTAATATTCAACTTACTTATTTTAAATTTAATTTTTTCAAGGTCCTGTTTTTAATTTTTTAAAAACCTAGTGAATTATTAGTATTTTAATGAATAATGACATTTAATAAATAATAACACTAGCGAGGGCTCAAAACATAAGCCATTTAATTTAACAGCATACCTATGTTTTCTCAAAAAAGAAACAGAAAAAAAAATGCTTACAAGAAATTCTACACTGTGACCAAATGTTCTCTGTAAATTGAACTTCTGGCTTTCTTAAAAAAAATTATTGTTGTTAGTGGGATAACGGCCTTGCAGCATCCCCAACTCTATGTATTTTATAGGTAGAAGTGCCAACTAGAGTTAATTTTATTTAGAAATCACAGAGTATGTACTATGTGCTGCATTATTCTAGTATTCTAAGGGCTTTAGCGATATTAATTCATTTAATCCTCATAACAACAATGGGAGGTAGGTACTATTATCATTCCCATTTTTTAGATGAGGAAACTGAGGCACAAAGAAGTTATTAACTTGCCCAAAGGCACATAGCTAGTAAGCGCAGAGCTGGAATTCAAACCCAGGCAGTTGGCTTCAGAATCCATTTTCTAAACCATTATGCATATTGCCTCTTCGTGTACCAAGGAGGAGCCTTGGGGAAGATACAGGAAACAGTGTCCCATTACCCCTCAGATGTAGGGAAAAGCAGTGACACTAACTGCAAATTAGGTTTATCTCACATTAGGTCTTGGAGAAGTAGAGAAGGCGGCACATGCACCGTAATCTAATCCTTTAGCATACATTGGGAAGAATAAAAATGCCTCTGGGTAAACACATTTTATTTTATGTGAAGTTCGTGTATGTGTATTTGTGCATATTTATTGAATCCATAGTTGAAGTATATAGGCCTTTACATTTATACAAACTGTACTTATAAACTTCTAATGTCTACAGAAATTCATATCATAAAAAGCATGCATGTGAGATATCTTTTGATCTTTTTACATTTTATGGTAGTGGTTCTAGTAGCAATTCTACACATAAATGAAAAGTAATTCAATGCGTGTTGTTTCTTAAACGAGAGGTTCAGGAATGCTGGTTGTTGCATCAGTTATGAAGACATTCCTAGAGGTGTAGTTGCATGCTTCCCTCCCCGCCAACTCCAACCTCACCTGTAACTCCAAACCCTCTGTCTCCCTACCAGGAGCTTTAAGTCCATCCTTGGCTGACACTTGAGTTTTGCCTCTTGTTTGAGAATAACGTCAGAAGGGAAGGGCTCCTGCTTCTCCCGTGCCTCAGCCATTGCAGGTTCTTTCAAAGACAGAAGGGTGCACTGTCTCAACCACATAGGTGACCCAGGATACTATTTCTGGGCTTCCCAGTGGTGACAGTTCTTAACCCTGTCACACAGAGATGGTAGAAGAGTAAAATATTATAATAAAATGTTATCAAATTAAAAACCAAGCAGGATCCAGTATGAGTTCTTCTATAAATAACTTATGAAAAGTGAAAAGACATTTCTCTTAGCAAATGTAAAATAATCGTTAGAATCCTTCAACAGATTGCTGTTAATTAGACTGAGAATTAAATAGCTTTGTATGAGTATAGAGTTAATTAATAGCTCATTACTTTTTTAATAAGCCAAATTCATTTGGAAACAGAAGAGAGACAGCAAAGTTCATCATGGATGAGATGTTAGATTGAGATTATTTCTCCTTCCCTTGATGAGAGGAGTTTAATTAAAGTAGGGGACACATTTGTATCATGAATGAGTTGCATGCAAAACCCCAGCATCCGGGGTTGGGGAAAGCAACAAGTGTCCTTATTTTAAAAGGCACCTCGGGCCATACGGGGTTAATAAAAATTGTGCTTGAATCTCCTTGTTCAACTTTTGGGTTTCAGCTCGGTTATAAAATAAAACTTTTTGAAGCTGGGTAGATTCATTCAAGCCAGTGGAATTTCCTTGTACTCCATATTGATTTAATTTTCATTCTTTTTCACTGCGGATGCACTCGGATCTTACTTTGAAAGCAATCTTCCCTTCTCCTGAATATTTTCCATTTCTTTCACCCTCATCCTTTCTCTCTACGTAGTCTCAAATTTCATTATTTCTTCATCTAGTTTTTTGACCCTTAGATGCCCTTTATATTATATATCATGGAACAGAATGGGGTGCAATGAAATGAATAACTTCTGACTTTGAAAGCAGGTGCATCTCATTATCCCATATGGAAATTTTCTGTTCCATTGTTTGCGAACATAGAGGAGCCCATTTCTACAAGGCAGTCTTTCATCTTTCAGTAGTCCTTGGCACCCTTTGGAGTTGGGTAGATTTATGAATTTGTCTTTTAGGGTGGGTATGTGTGTGTATGTTGCACCTTTTCCCCTTCTACCTAATCAAATAAAAATCATTCCTTTTCAGATATGAAAGAGCTGTTAGATGTCATGTGGTCAAAAGCTACTAGAATACACCGTTCCTCTGATAACACCGTGCTAAGTGTGGGTCTAGTTTCTGCTAAATAAATAGAGGCAATTTGGGTTTCTTTGTTGCATCATTATATACATATGATGACATGTTCCATGCAAGTGGATTGGAGACTTCTCACCTGGAGCAGGAGGGAGGTTAGAAGAGAATGTCTCTTTCTGGGGAAATGTTAGATGTCCTGCCTAGTAATGAGATGATGTGCCCCTTGGCACTGAACCATGATGTGCATATGGATTTTTAATTTTTAAACAGAAGCTGTGGTTGACTCAGCTAAGCACGAAAGTCTGATAACTAGTAGCTCATTTCAAGAGCTGTTTGCCCTGAGAGGCAGGTGTCTCTTGGCTTCCTCTCCCTCGTTCCCAGTGCCACCCAAACCACACTCACCTCTCACCCCCACACCCTGTGTGACTACACTGTTGCCCTAACTAACTTGCCCACCTCCCCATTTCCTGGGAGAAGCCAGAGTGATTTTTAACAAATGTTTTATTGAAATATACCATAGTTATAGAAAAGCACATATGTCTTAATTGTACCGCTTGATAGATTTCACAGACTGGTCAGCCATGGAAACAGCACCCCGGTGAAGAAAAATAGGATATTGTTGGCACACCAGAAGCTTCCCCATCCATTCCCTGTTACTGTTCTCCCCAAAGGTAACCACTCTCCTAACTCTGGGGTGATTTTTAAAACCATCACCCAGATTTAGTCTCTTTCCTACTTAAAACCCTCTGCTATGGTTTGGATATGGTTTGTCCCCACCAAGCCTCATGTTGAAATTTGATCCCCAGTGTTGGAGGTGAGGCCCAGTGGGAGGTGTTTGGGTCATGAGGGTGGGTCCTTCCTGAGTAGACGAATGCCTTCCCTGGGGATGAGTGAGTTCTTTCTTTATTAGTTCTCAGGAGAGCTGTTTGTTAAAAAGAGCCTGGCACTTCTCCCCCTCTTGCTCTTTTTTCTTGTGTGTGTGTGTGTGTGTGTGAGGGTCTCACTGTGTCACCCAGGCTGGAGTGCAGTGGCTTCATCATAGCTCACTGCAGCCTGAAACTCCTGGGCTCATGTGATCCCCCTGCTTCAGCCTCACAAGTAGCTCTTGCTTCCTCTCTTGCCATGCAATTTCTGCACACGCCGCTCCCCTCTGCGTTCTGCCATGAGTGGAAGTAGGCAGAGTCCCTCGCCAGATACATATGCCCAATCTTGAACTTTTCAGCCATCCAGAATTGTAAGCCAAATAAACTTTTTTTCTTTATAAATCACCCAGCCTCAGGTATTCCTTTATAGCAACACAAAACAGACTAAGATATCCTCCAATAGCTCATCCTATTGCTCCTGAGATAAAAGTCAAACTTCTGTGTCAAACCTGTGCCTTTATTCTTGTTTTTTAAGTGGAGGGGTTGTCTGAAGAAAACATTTTGCCAGTTAAAATCACTTTTTTTTTTTGAGACAGGGTCTCGCTCCATTGCCCAGACTCGATGCAGTGGCTTGATCATAGCTCACTGCAGCCTCAAACTCCTGGGCTCAGGGGATCCTCCTGCCTCAGCCTCCCAAGTAGCTGGGACTACTTAATTTTTCTGTTTTTTATAGACCACGGTCTCACTATGTTACTCAGGCTGGTCTCAAACTCCTGGCCTCAAGTTATCCTCCTGCCTTGGCCTCCTAAAGTGCTAGGATTACAGGTGTGAGTGCCCGGCTTTGGCTTCATTCTTGACTCACCTCCCATCTCTCTCCTCCCTCCCTCTCCATTATCCAGCCACACTGGTCCCCCTAAAAATTCTTAGACCATGCCAAGTTCCTTTTTATCCCCAGGACCTTTACATGTGCTGAGCCCTTTGCCTGGAATTTCTTTTTCTTCAAATCTCTTCCTCATTTCAGGTCTTACCTTAAATGCTACCACTTCAGTGAGTTCTTCCTTGCCCACCTAGCCTAAGCTTAGCCTTTCTCATTTGGTCCCTCTGTGTGACGTCCCCTGTTTTTTCCTATATTGACTTATCATCTGTAATGTCTTGAGTCTTTTTTCTTTGGTTGTTCCTTGTTTCCACTTGAATGTCCACTCAAGGGAAGGGAGGGACCACGTCTGACTTACTCATTGCCATATCCTCAGCCCCTATGCAATACGAGCTAAATATATATTGGATGAAAAATGAACACAAAGTATACTGAGTGTGAATATCACATCTTAAGGGACCAAAGGCAGGGAGTGAAGTTGGATCCCACGGCTAAGCCCTCAGATGAGGCTGGGATGGCCTGGCCCTGGTGGGTGCCTGTGTTTCCTGAGCCTTGGAGGTGTCTGAGACCCTTGTGTCTGGTGAGTTTAGAAAAGCATGGGCTTCTACATTGCATCTGAGCAGTCAGCAAGAGGACTGGGCCCCAAATCCATTTTGATGTGTGGGAGGCTTGTCCAGCCACAGTCTGCTGTGTTTATTACTTCCTCTTTGTAATGAACTCTGATGTCTTTCCCACACTGTCCTGATAGTATTGTTCACATGAAGACAGTCCCTGCATTATGGCACTTGCTTCCTACCCATGACTTTATTGTGTCCTGGAGAGTAAGGAAAACAGCAGAGAAAGCAAAAGGGGAGAAAAAAGAGAAAATAGGAAAACTCAGTAAGGGCTTGACCTCTCAGCTAACTCCTTGGGTATGGCCATCCAATTACTACAGGGCACTGGGGTCTTGGAACTTAAGTGACTTTATCCTAGATTAGTGCTGGAGGCGGTGCATTTGGCTAATGCATTTCTTCTTACTTTAAAATAGGGACTTAAAGAGGATAAGGTTATTTGCATCTTTTAAAAGGCTTTTTAGATCTCAGACCTTAAAATCTTGTTTTGATTGTCCCATTGCAGGCTGAGAGCAGTGATTTTAACACCCTTAAAATGATCTGTCTGTTGCGATGCTTATTTTGTTTTTCACGTTGTTAGATTCAACTACATTTTTCACCTCCCCTGCCCGACCCCCCCCCCCACCTTGCAATGTTGGGGGAATTTGGAGTGCTTTGTTTTTGAAGCAGTCCTTATAAGCAAATAAGGGAAACTCTGATTTAGAAGACCCTTGAAGGGGAGATTTCTTATCCATACTCAAGCACCCACCCCAACCCTGTCTTTCAAGTCACATGTTTTGGTTATCTATTGCTGTGTGACAAATCACCCAAAACATAGTGACTTAACGACAGCGTATTATTATCTCTCATGGTTCTGTGGGTTGACTGGACCAAGCTGGGAAGTTCCTTCTTGAAGTCTATTATGAGATTGTGGAAAGATAGTATTGGAGTACTGGGACTGTTGTCATCTGAAGGCTCGACTGAGCTGGATGTCCATGATATTCCCCTCATGTGGTTGGCAGTTGATGCTGGACATCAGCTTGGCACTAGTCAGCTGGTACTATCAATCAGCTAGCCCACAAGTAGCTTCTCTGTGTGGCTTGAGCTTTTCGCAGTAGGGCTGCTGAGTTCTGAGAGGGAGCATCCCCAAAACAAGAGGGAGGGAACAGAAGATGCCAGGCCAGTTAAGAGCTATGCCTGGAACCATGTCCAACACCACTTCTGCCATATTCTGCTGGTCAGCCTGGTCAGAGGGCCCATCCACATTTAAGCGGATGGAGAAATAGACTCTGTCTCTTGATGGGGTAGTGTCAAGATCACGTTGCAGAAGACCATGTGGGATGGGAGGTAATGTTGCAACCATCTTTGAAAAATACAATACGCTGCATTTTCTCTCCCATTTCTTCGGCTTTGCCTGCCTGCAGTTATTCCAAAAGGCAGTGTGCTTTGGGAATGATTCCCTATATGGAGGCCTTGCCCAACATTAATCCACTAATGATCTCTGACATTTTAAAGGTATTACCTATGCAGATATTAAATATGTCAGATTAAGATGCCATTTCCTTCCCAACTCCCCGTCCCCCCTCCCCCAACTATGTTGAGTTTTAAATTGTTTTTCTGGACTCTGGTAACCACTGTGCAGGAGATGAATTTCTGATGATTCTTCCCTTACTTCTTGTGTTTAGATAACCCTCGTATGTAAACCTGTTTTAATTTCTGCTGGCACTGTGTAATTGCGCTATTGATCCTTTAGGCTGAGAACAAAGTGCTTGTTAATGCAGCTGACTCCATCTGCCTATGGAGGCATTAACCAGGAAGCTGATCTTGGTGTTAAATGACTGCTGTTTGTTATTTTGCTGTTACACCATTTATTCCAACTTTTTTTCAACCTAATGGAAGATGGTGTCTTGTATTTTATTTTATTCTTTTAATCAAGAGGATGTGAAATTCTTCAAGTAGTATTGCCATTTTAGTTTTCAGGAGAGAATAGCCAAGTGAATTGTTAAATGTATGTTTTTCTTCTTTTCCTTGCTGCCTTTTTCTTTCAGCAAACTTTTCTAAAGGTGATGAATAGCTGGGAAGACGAAATGTCCACCCTCCGCAGACTAGCTGTCTCCCACACACCCCTAGCTGCGTGTCAATCTGAGGCTGTTTTTCCCCCTCATTTGACTCTGCTTGGAGGTTTTGGGTTCTCTTCAAAAGATCGGTATCTTCATTCTACTTGAAAATTCTTTAAAGCAGTCTGCATCCTTTTCCCTCCTTTAGGTAGAAACAGAAATAGAAAAGTTAAAAAATTTAAAATATATTATTTAATTTTAAATAAATTTTCACTTTTCCCACACATGTATTTTTTTCCAAACTGGAAGAAATCTGGGGGGAGAAGCGTTGACCCTTTGCCTTGTTTTTGCTGTTTTGCTGAACGTTTGGACCCTGAAGCATGGGGCTAAAGGGCTCTTAGGAGACTCAGTCTAAACCTTGATTTTATTGAAGAGGCCCAGAGAGGGCAGGTGGTTTGGTCAGAGTAACCCAGCAGATTAGTGGCTGTCTGAGTCCAGAGGAGAGGCCCCTTGGCCTGTGGTTTGTGCTGTTCCTGCTGCACTAGGGTGCTATGGTTGGTTGTTGCTGTGTGTCTTGTGTAGTTCAGGACAGCCTTGGATTGGCCAGGCCCAGTTTGTTTGGGGTCTCCAGGGACCTGCCTACCCTCCCTGCACTTGTTCCGTTCTTGTGAATGAAGGGCATCAGTGCACACCATTCCTTGACATTGGACACTAGCACCTGGTGGGCCAAAGAGTGAATTAATTTGAAGCTAGACTTGCTCAACCACCTGAGAATGAAGTACTCTCCACCAAGTCATAGGAGAAGGGAACCAACCGTAATTGAAATCCTGCTATGAGCCATGATTATATACTATCTTATTTAATACTTATTTTCACTTTGCCCCTTGGCATTTCTCAGGGGCTGCAAACATTGAGAGTTTGAAGTGATAGAGGCCCACAAGAAAGGACAGAGAAGAGAAGTGAACTACTGACCTAGACGGAGTTAGTTAAGCTACTGGTCCCTATGAAGGGGGTTAGAGGAGGGAGAGGAGGTGCAGCTGGAAGCATTGTATTCCATCTATACAGGCCAAGAGTGCAAACTTAGTATGTGTCAGAATCATCTGAAGGGTTTGTGAAAACACAGTTTGTGTGACCCCTCGTTATTGATTCAGTAGGTTTGAGGAGGGGCCTGAGAATCCGCATTTCTAACATGCATTTACTGCAGGCCTAGTCTAAAGCCTTCTTACCCAGGGCCTTGCTAACACTCTGCCCTCCCCTGCCCATATGGAAGTGTTCCCATACCTCAGAGAGGGCTGGATGACAGCTAAGTTTCTCTGGCAATGCCTGATTTATTTCTTGGTAAGAGGACTTTGGAAACTAGGGTTCTCTTTGATATTTTGTACCCCCAAATGGCCAGATACTTGAAAACAATATTCCATGTGAGAAACAATTGGAGGATGATTTGAGATAGGATGCAATTAAGTCTGTAGCAGCCACCACGCTCTTCACTGGGCATCTGCTATGTGCAATATCTATTTAATACTCACAATCTTGCAAGGTGGATGTTATGTTGCCCACGTTTCACAGATGAGGGAAATGAATTCTGTGAAGAGTCTGCTTTCATGAGTTACGGAGCTGGGATTATACTTTGTCAGTCTGTCTGCCATGTTGTTCTTTTCACTGACACTATGCAACTGTTTTAGAAATCCAGAGAGCAAAAACATTCCCAATGTCAATGACAGGAGCAATCGTAGCAAGTTCCATCTATTAAGCTCCAACTCTGTGGCCGACACTCTGCTAAGCATTTTATATATTTCACCACGTTTAAACCATATCACTGCCCTGTAAGGGAGGTAGGTATTATTTTGTATGGGGATATGGGAGCTCAGGAAGGTCAGATAGCTTGCCTCAGGTAACAGTTGGTCAGTGGCAATGCTGGGCTTGGAACCAGGGTGTCACAGACTTCAAAGTGGGTTCTTAGCTGCTCTGTTGTTTGATTGTCTGGATCACACATACCCCAAGATTGTTGCCTGGGACCTCAGGGGATGATGGTGTAGCTGGTGGCTCTGGGGGTTTGGGAAGCAGAATAAGTTTGGTGGCAGAGATAAGTTCCGTTTGAACATACTGAGTTTAAGCAAATTCACTAGAATCTTGTTGAAGGTCCTAGTGTGTGCTGGGAGCGGCATTTGAGGTGATGGAGAGAAGGGGCAGGACTCTTAATGTCAACATTTTTAGAGCTTTATTCTGTGACCCACTATGAGCCATTCAATCAGTGGGTTTTTGAATTGACTTGGAAATAATGATCATCTTTCTTTATTTCTGTTGCCTCACTACAGAGCAGTGGAGAGACCTCTGGGATGGAAGTGCTGGAAGAGTCGCAAAGGGCAATTACATGTGGCGAACACATGTGCTGTTTAAAGCAGCTGCTCTCCACGCGTTACTTTGCGATATTTGTTTTCCACAGGATTATTCGATGAGAGACAGAAGTTAAAATCTTATTGTGGGGGATGTTATTTCCTAAGAGGAGTTGAAAATGAATCCAGAACGGGCTTTTCACATTATATCAGTGTTTTCCAAGACTTATTCCCCCCATTATCATTACCCTAAGGAGCCTTTTTAGTTATTATTATTATTAGTTTTTTACTCACCTTCCTTCCCCATGAAATTAAGTGGAATAAGATTTTTGTTGGGCAGGGTTGAGCTTTGGAGGGTCACCAACCATTATAATATCTAAGATTATTTTGTCCCCCAAGAACAATGTTCACCCCCTTGGGGGTGGTATTGCCCCCATTGAGAATGCAAGATTTATATAAAGCTTTGTAAAATCAAAGGATAGAGCGTCCAAGGTGGGGTTTTAGGGCAGGGATGGAAATCCTTTCCCATGGCTGTATTTAGCCTTTGGTTTTATCTCAAAAGGCTCTCAGCAAGTTTTTTAAAATTTGTCTCTTGCTGAACCATGGAACAGCACATTTTTTTGGGAAAGAGATTAGCCCCCATCAAGGATGTTATCAAGAGTGTGGGTTCCTGTTACACCTACACGCTCGGGGTATCTGACATCACGGGGCCTGTTGTCTGACCCAGAGTCTCCACCGGTGATTTTGGAGGAAAGTGGGACCTGGTGGTGGTGGGTCAGGGGCGTTGGAGCTGTGGGGCCAGCTCTGTCCTCTGCATTGGCTGGTGGACCATGTGACTAGAGGTGAGTACTGACCACCGCCAGTGGGGATGGGGACACGTCTAGGGGGAGGTGCATGAATGTTACGGGGTGGGTGGTTTGCCAGACTGGCACGAGTTGGTGGCGTGGGTGGTGGGGAACAGGGGCTGCTTGTCAAGCAGGCTGATGTCTGTCTCTGGTCGTTTCCCTCCCTTCGCAGGCTTAGTTTCATCTCATTCCCTCCGGGTCTGCCTCGTCATTGGCTACGTTGTTCCTCTTGCCTTCGTTCCTTCTTTCTATGTTATTTTCCTATTTTTCTGTGTCTTAGTTTTGGTTCCCCCAAAGCACACCTTGAGACAAGGATTTGGGTGCAAGTAGTTTATTCTGGAAATGGTCCCAGGAAAGAGCAGTTGGAGAGAGGTGTTGTGAGACAAGGAAGAAGGCGAATCCCCCACAGAGGGTTGACCAGTGGGTTCCTGCAGTGGGCAACTGGAGTGCAGTCCTGTTGGGGACCTTCTGAGAGACTGTGTCAAATACACCTCATAATCACCCACCAAGAGATAAGGCAGCTGGGATGGTTCTCCACCAGCTGTCAATTCCTGCCTTCTCTGCCCCCTGGCCACAAATTGCCCTTATGCCGAGAGACACAGGTCACCACTGGTGTTGGCAGGAGCTTTCTGCAGGCGCTGGCCTTTGGGCAGCACCAAAGGAACATGGGTGGTGCTGACTGACACTGTCTGCCATGCTCTGGTCCTCTCTCTCCCCGACTCTTTGCATCTTAATGTTGAAATGAAGGAAATATTTTGTTGAATTTATTGAAAATACACTTATGTCTCCTATTCCCAATGTAAAAATTAGGTCGGCTGAATATTTCATTTTCCCAAACTAGTTCTACACATTTTAAAAATTGTCTGGGGTCTTGTAGAGTACGTGCGTGTGTGTGTGTGTGTGTGTGTGTGTATGTGTATGTGTGTGTGAATGACCTCCAGTGAAAAACTGGTCTTCTTCCAAGTCCATTAGATACATTAGATATATGCTGTGGTCTGAAGGTGTGTCCTCAACATTCATATGTTGAAACTTAATTACCAATGTGATAGTGTTAGGAAGTGGGGCCTTTAGGAGGTGATTCGTTGGATTAGTGCCCTTATAAAAGGGTTCAAGGGAACCAGCAAGGCCTCTTTGCCCTTGTGCCTTTCTGCCTGCCCCTTCTGCCGTGTAAGTTCACCTAGAGACAGCACCACCAATGAGGAATGGGTGTTTACCAGACACTGAACCTTGATCTTGGACTTTCCAGCCTCTAGAACTGTGAGAAATACATTTCTATTGTTTATAAATTACCCAGTCTCAGGTATTTTGTTATAGTAGCACAAATGGACTAAGATAATAAATAATCTGAGACATTCAGCCCACAACCTTGATTATTTTTTTCCCCTCCAGATAATTGCCCCCACTCCCATGGCAGTGGGTAGCTGTTACCCAGAGTCAGCCAGACTGGATAATCAGACCCAGAGCTCTTAAGCCTTTCCCATAGTGTGCCCTCCCCCTGCTTCCAACACCTGGGTATCTGTGGACTATGTAGATTGTAAACTTAATCTTCTAACATACCTTTGAAATATTAGACAAAATATTTGACAAAAGTAACATAATACTAGCTATGCTTTATTGAGAATCTACTACCTGTACTGTGGTCAGTATTTCACCATATTGCTTCGTTTAATTATTAGAACTATGAGGTATGTATCAGAATTGCCGTATTACAGTTTAGTAGCCTGAAGCTTAGAAAGGCTGCATAGCTTTTCCTCGGGTCAGAGCCTATAAGGGGTGGAGGTGGGATTTGAACACACAGGACACCATCCTGACCTACTGACCACACTGAGTGTCATGACATTCAAAGCAAATGGTGGGTCTGAAATTATTTTGTGAACTGTAAGATTCCACGTAATACAGGAGATCATCATTAGTCTTTTGTAGACCTGGGGTATAGAGGGTGGATTTAATCATATTCCCTTGCTCATGATGTAAAGACACATCATTATTATTATAGAGAAATGTCCAGATGTGTGTATGTGTTGGCGGAGGCAGTGTGGGTGGACGAGAATACTGTCATGCCGCCGTCACCCAAGACAGATATGGCATGAAGGGAGGACTCAGGTATCTTTTTCAAGGCTGGCATAAACCCTGCATGAGACAGAGTCCAGCCCAGTGAGGGATACTGCAGGGCTGAATATTTGTGGGTGGCAAGAGAAATATCTGTCAGGATGAATGTGGCCAGTTCACACTACAGAAAGGCCACTGTGGGTAGGCGAGGGGGATCAAAATATGAAACCACTTAAAAGTTTCTGAAAGCTAGATGTGCAATTACTGACTGTCTAACTTGCCACTAAACCCTGGGTCCTGGAGTGTAGTGCTTAAAACATGGCCTTTGTAGACAGTTGCTGTGCTTAGCATTTATTCTAGTGATAATTTTTTTGCTTAAATGTATAATTTGGTTTGCTTCAAACTATGGGGTCAAATTCCAGCAGTATTGCATCAAGTCTTCATCCTTGTAAGGACACATTCTGTCAGGCTAGGGACAAATGCTATCCCTTCAGTGAAATCTTTGAGGATTCTTGCTCCACAAGGGTAAGGGTGCCCTCAAAAAAAAAAAAACACATCACCTCTGGAAGAGTGGGCTGAAGGCTGATGGTGAGCTTCCTATTTAACAAATGCTTAGTACCTGCACCTCTGTGGGGTTGGGCAATATTCTGTGTACTCTGTCAATATGAATACTTGTAGTCTTCAAAATGACCCTAGGAGGCACAATTACCTCCATTGTACAGATGAGGAAACTGAGGCAGAAAAGCTGAGTAATATGGCCAAGGTCTTTCAGCCAAGACTGGAACCCAGGGTGTCTGGCTGTAGGGTCTGTGCTTTTAGCCAATATGCTGTGCTGCCTCTCCATGGCTTTAAGCAAAGAGAGTGAGAGTCTTAATTGCAAATTAAATATTTGATTTTGGTAAAATGGGTCTGTGATAAAGTTCCAGATTTTAGTTTGTTATCAGGCACCTTGGGACTTCTGTCCATCTCTGGGGATGGGTGAACTGGCTGGCTCTGACCCCCTGTCCGGAATCCTGAAGGGCTCCTACTGTCTTGGCTTTCCTCTGGTGGCTTCAGGGGGTGGGATGCTGGCCAGGGGGCCTAAGAAGGCACAGCCCGTGGGGCATCTTTGGAAGCCTTCCAGCTCACTTTGCATAGCTTGCACACTGCACTGCATTTGCTTCTTGCGTGCGTATTAATGTGGGCTGGTTTTTATATAAGAAGATAAATTTGGGGGCTCGCAAAGCCACACAGAAGACACTTAGGACACAAAGACACAAAGACTCCCATGCTGTTTGTTCTAAGGAGCTGTGGTTAAGGTTCAGCTGTCCTGTCACTGTCTGGTGGTGTCCTTTGTCCTCTGGGCTTAGGTGTCTCCCTCTTCCAAATGAATATGGGAAAAATGATTCCTATGTTCCTTCAGGCTCTCAAATTCTGAGAGTCAGGAGAGTGAGGTGTTTACTATCATGGAAGAGCCTGGCTGCCCAGGTTTGAATCCCAGCACTGTCCTTGACAAGCTGTGTGACCTTGGGCAAGTTTCTCAGCCTCTCTGTGCCTCTACTTCTGCAACTGCAAACTGGGAACTGTCATGGTGTCTTTTCATAGAGCCGTTATAAATACAGACTGAAAGAGGAAACAGTGCCTGGCACAGAATGAGTACTTGTATTGGCTGTCATTAATGTTCTGTGGCTACTAATTTTACTTTCCTGTATCATCATCAACTTTGTTGTCATGGCTAGCATTTTGGTGGTGCTTGTGGGGCAGATGCTGACAATGACTCTGTGAGGTCCATTTGATTTAACCCATTTTCTGAGTGAGGAAACAGCGGGTTAGACAGGTTAGGTGGCCTGGCTGAGGTTGCATAGCCAGTAAATGACAGCTGGGATTTGAGCCTGTTTTTCTGACCCCTTAGGCCTGGCCCTCGTCGCTGTCCAAGGTACTACTTCCTGGCTCCCTTACCAGCCTTGCTTGGAATCGGGTACTGCCCAGGCCCCTGTGTGGTTGAATTACGCCTTTGCAGAGGCCAGAGCTCATCAGCAACTTAAATAAAACCAGTTTTGCCTGGTGTTCTGTGTGCTCCTGTGCAGGTAGATTTATGGTTGCTGAGGCCTCCTTGTGCTCAGAAGCTTTGGCTTTTTAATTTAACCTCCTCCAAACTTACCTTAGGCCCTCATTCCGGGAGTCCTGCCTGTGTGCTGGGCTGCAGGGAGCTGGAACCCACACTGTTGGATTTATGCTGTCTGGAAGGGGAGCCTGGGCCCTCCAGCCTCCTCAGCCGGCAGCTCCCTGTCCCCACCCGAGTCTCAGTGGGAACAGAGGCCTCCTCTGTCCCCACAGAAGGGCTGTGGTGTGCTGGCCTGCCCCCAGGGATGCACTAGATTCCAGCCCTCTCCAGCTGGCCCCTGGGGGTGGGGGTGGGGTGGAGGGTTGTCTGGCCTCCTCCGTGCATCTGGAAGGGCCCTGTTAGTATTCCAGGCAGGCACACGGGGCTCTGGCCTTTTGCAGGCAGAGCTGTGGATGGGGGCGCGGGAGTGGAGGAAGCCCCTCTGGTGGGAGCTCCTGGGAGGGGGAGGGGCCCAGCTGCTGGGATGGGGAGCAGAGCGCCTGCATGAGGATTAGGCCTCAGGTGCCAGGAGGCTCTCTCCGAAGCCAACTTCTCAGGGCCTTTCCTGTGCTGTCCCCCTGAGGGTCACTGAGCCCTTCCTGTGATCATGAATCTCCCAAGGAAGGAGTTCGAAACCTCTCGAAGGCAAATGATCCTATCCCTGTCTGAAATTAGGTGGTGGGAAGTTTTCAACCTAACGAGCCAAACAGGTTTGGAGAGAGAAGGAGACAGAAGGACGGAGAAGAGGGAGAGAGAGAGCGCTGGGAGGCGGGGAGCACCGTCAGGGGTGGAAGCCATGCAGACTCAGCCAGACCCCGCAGGGCTCTCCTGGGTGAGGGCCCAGAATCCTAAGGGTGGGGGCCCAGGGCCTTGGGTGTGACCGCAGGTGTGAATTCTGATCCCTGCCTGGCCACTAACTCTGACGAGTCACTTAACCTCCATGCTCTTCAGTTCTCAGCTGTAAAGCTGAAAAATAATAATAGTCATTTACCTCTCAGTGCTGGTGGGAGAAATTACGAATGGCAGGTGACAGGGTAAAAGTACAAGGTATCACTGGGCGTGAAACTGCTTGATAACAGGCCGACCCGAAAGTGGCACTCAGGAACCAGAGCCTAAGGTGCACCGGCCCAGCCCTGGGTTTGAAATGGGCTTTGTCCCTCCCAAGGCAGGGGCGGCTGGCGTGGGTGTGGGACTCGATCTCCAAAATGCAGAATGGGCAAGAGGCTTCGCTGCATGCAGAGCTCCCCAGGTGCGGGCCCTGCTCTTTCTGGCAGCCGGGCCTTTGCACGCCTCCTTTTCCCTTGACGGTCATGCGTCTCCCCCTGAACTCCTGATCACCTCTCAAAGCTCAGCTCAAGCACTCCCTTCTCCTAGACATCTCCCCTGATAACCTGCTCCATCTTCTTTCACACTCAGTACACTCCTGTTAGCCCTTTTCCCAGCCTGTCTGTGATCATTCATTGGCCAACCATTTATTAAGCACCCGTCACATCCTGGACTCTGTTCTAATTGCTGGAGACGCTGCCATGAACTAGACAGATGAGGCCGCATGGAGCTTCCATTGTAACCAGGAAGCCAGGCAATAAACACCTATGGAGATAAATACAGAGAAGAAATAGGACTGTGGGGAAATCTCTGAAGGAAGGGAACAGGATGGTGGGAGACAGTGATGGGAGCGGGGCTCATTTTGGATGGTGGCATTTGGGGAGGGCTTCCCAGACAAAGTGGCATTTAGGCTGCATCTTGAAGGATAAGGAGGAAGCCTTGCAGGAAGCCCAGAGAACAGCATTCCAGGAAGGGGGAACAGCCAGCACAGGAGCCCAGAGGTGGAAGAATAGCTTTGGTGTGTTCAAGGAGCTGAGAGGAGGATCATCATGGCTTGTACACACTGGGTCGGGGGACAGTGGGACAGAGGCCAGATCACCTGGACCTCACAGGCCATAGTTGTTGGGAGTTTCCATTTCATTCCGTGGGTGCAACGAGAAGCCACTGGAGTGTTGAAGCAGGGAAGTGTCATGAACGTTGTAACTTCCTGAGGATCACTTTGGCTGCTATTTGGAAGGTAGATTAGAGGGACATGAAAGAAATTGGAAGACTAGTTTCAGAATTGACTTAGCATACTGTTGTATGTGTGCATGGGTGTAAGCGCACACCTGTGCATGCACAAGGTTCCATGTTGGTAAGTTCTAGAAACTGGACTTTCTAAAATTATTTTCCCTTTTGGGAAAAAGAATCCTTGCTTGCAAAAGCTGAACAAGATATTGGGAGACTTGGAAGTAGGGGATAGAAACAGCCTAAGGTACCTAAAAACTTTATTGAATGTTTGGAAGACTTTCAAAATATGCAAATTATAAAGCTGAAGTAAACTTTTGGGTATTTAGGACCTACCTGTCCTGATATCTGAAAACGGATTTGTGTGTTTTATGAGGTAGAAAAGGTATAGGGGTTTAGAATTCATAGGCACAAAGCAAAAATGTGATGTCCACCAATCTCTCCTCCTTGATTCAGCCCCTCACTTGAATTTTTCCTTTAATGTTTGTGGGTTTTTTTGTAAATAATATGTGCTTATTGTGTAAAATTAAAACAAAGAAAATGTAACAATGAACTTTTCTTGGAATTCCGTCAACCAAGGGCAAACACTGGTAGCACTTGATGTACTACCATCCCTTCTTTCCTCTATGTATAGGTTTGTTTTTCATGTATAGTGTAATCCTTGTGTGTGTGTATGTGTGTGTGTGCAAATTTTGTAAGCTGGTTTCCCCCCACAGCATTATAAAGCATTTACTCATTGTATCAGTCAGGATGGGCAAGGTTAGGTGGCAGTAACAAATAATCCCCAGATCTCAGTGGCTTTATTTCTTGTCACTCTAATCTCATGTCTGTTCTGATGAACTAGTACCTCTGCTCTGGATCCTCTTTGCTCGGCAACCCAAGGAAATGGAACAACTATTACCCCTATGTTGCTGTTCCTTATAGCAGAGGGAAAGAAAACTATGGATTGCCTTGCATTGACATTTATGTGTCTTATCATGGAAGTGAGATATCACTGTCACTTTAATTCACTGGCCAGAGCTAGTCACATGGTCCCACCACAAATGTCCAAGTGAAACCTGCCAATCAACTCACCTGCCCGCGGACAAGCAAAACCACTCTGTGCCGTCTATAGCACCACCCCAGTCCTACATCCCTAAAATGAATAAACAACCCAAATCATCAAACACCAGGGGGAGAAAAACAATAGCAAAGAAAGAAGTGAGCTGGACCCATAAAACTGACTCCAGGGAACACAGAGACAATCTAGAAACAGACAAGAACTTTCAAAGAATCCTTAATAATAAAAGGTGCCAAGATTGTGATTCCATTATATGCTTGGACAGCCGAGAGCCAAAAACGTTTGGTGAGCAGTGCTAATGTTTACACAGTATTTGTGTCTCTCCTTTCACAGTTGCTATTATAAAATATTACATGTACATGGAAAATACAATCCTAAATAGTATGCTCTGTGTTTCTCGTTTTCTATCCTGGAACTTTGCTGCTGCCGGCATCTGGGAGGCCTCCTGCGTTCTGATGTATATCCACATTTGGAAATGCCAGGCCCGTGGGGGAGCCTTTGCTCAATGGAGGATGGCAGCCAACGGGCACATATTCCCGTCTTCCCTCCCCCAGACAGGCAATTCTCAGAGTGGGATGGAGTCTTGGTGGTCCCCGGTGGTGCACTCTGGGCTTGACTTCCCCTCCTTCCCTGTTCCGCTCTTCCCAGTCTTCTGTACTGTCACTTGGGGTCACTTCCCCAGAAAAACTGCCTTCCCACATGTTCTTGTTTCACGCCTTGTTTTTTGAGAAAACCTGGACAAGACAAGCGTGAATGCCTCTGCAATTAGAACTGTGCCCCTCAAAAGTCCCAGGCACCACGGTCAGAGGAATCTGCTTTCTTTACCATTCCATCCATCGCTAGACTCGTGGCGTGTTGTATTTGATTTTGTCGTAGTCTGACCTCATCGTACAGCTCGTTGTTTTCTAGTTGTCTTGCGTTTTTCTTGTTGGCGGAGGAAGCAGATGCCTTCTTTGCTGCATCACTAATACCTTGCGGCTGTTCAGTCACACGCTTTGGGAAGTGCCCTTGTGTTCTACCCTCCTTCTGGGCCTCTGCTCTGCTGCCTTCCTGGGGTTTCTGTTCTTGCTTTCCTGCAACTCTTCTCTTTCTAGAATCCTCTATCTTCTATTTTTTGTATTCCTTTTCATTTTGTTTTAGTATATTCCTAATTAAAATTTTTTAAAAGAATAGGTATGTGGAAAACTTTTTGTTCTTGAAGATTGAAAAAAAAAATCTCTTTGTCACCCTCATGCCGTGTGTGTGCACATGTGTGCCTGACTCTAGAACTCTAGAGCTGTGTGTGTATGACTCTAGAACTTTAGAGCCGTGTGTGATGACTCAGAACTCTAGAGCCGTGTGTGTGCATGACTCTAGAACTCTAGAGCCGTGTGTGTGCATGACTCTAGAACTCCAGAGCCGTGTGTGTGCATGACTCTAGAACTCTAGAGCTGTGTGTGCATGACTCTAGAACTTTAGAGCTGTGTGTGCATGACTCTAGAACTTTAGAGCTGTGTGTGCATGACTCTAGAACTCTAGAGCTGTGTGTGTGCACATGTGTGCATGACTCTAGAACTCTATAATTTTCTCCTTGACATTTAAAAATTTGTCCGGTTGTCTTTTAACAGTGAATATTGCTAATTAGCTCAGTACTTAAAATTCTCATTCCTGTATGGATTACTTGTTTTGTTTTGTCTGCACACTTCCTCCCCCAACCCCACACACACACCTGGAAGATTTTAGGAGATTTTCTTTATGGTATTTTTCATTTGTTTTGTTTGGCACTTGATGGATCCTTTTAATCTTCTATCTTCCTTCAATTTTGTAAAGTTTATTTTTAATTTTTTTGTAATTATTTCCTTCTGTCCATTTCCTCTGTTATCTTTCTAGGAACTTCTAGTAGATGGATATTTGCTTCATCAAATGGCCTTCCATTTGTCTCTTATTTTGTCTTTCATTTTCTAAATATTTCTCTTTGCTCTGTATTCTGAGAAATTTCCTTAACTTTTTCTTTGTGTTTTTGATTTTAATACTTTTAGTGAATTTACATTTTCATGATGTTATCAATAAAAATAAAACAGCATTAATATGTATTTCTAAAAAAATAGAAATTATACCATGTATCTTTTCAGGTCACAGTGGAATAAAATTAGAAATCAATTCAGACAGAATCACACATCTCTATCCAAAAACATGGAAATTAAACAATTTGTTGCTGAATGACTATTGGGTCAAGGAGGAGATTCAGATGGAAATCAAAAGATTCTTCGAACTAAATGATAATGGGGACACAAGTTATCAAAATCTGTGGGATACAGCAAAAGCAGTCCTGAGAGGAAAACTTATCACCTTAAATGCCCACATCCAAAAGACACAAGTTCATCCAAAAGTTCACAAGTCAGTAAACTAATGAATCATCTCAAGGAAATGGAAAAGGAAGAGCAAACCAACCCTAAACCCAGCAGAAGAAAAGAAATAACCAATATCAGAGCAGAATTAAATGAAATTGAGAACAAAAGAACTATGCAGAAGATTAATAAAACAAAAAGTTGGTTTTTGAAAAGATAAACAAAAAGGCCACTTGCTAGATTGACCAGAAGCAGAAAGGAAAGGACTCTAACAAGCTCAATTAGAAATGAAAAAGGAGAGGTCACAGCTGATATCACGGAAATACAAAGCATCATCTCCGAATACTATAAAAATCTCTATGTCCAAAAACATAAAAACATGGAGGAAATGGACAAACTCTTAGAAACCCACTACCTCCCTAGGCTCAATCAGGAAGAAATAGAATTCCTAAACAGACCAATATCAAGCACCGAAATTTCCTTAACTTCTTCCAGCTTTTCTATTGATCTTTTTCCTTTGGTATTTGTTTTAGCAGGCATGTTCTTAATTTCCATAACCTCATTTTTTCTGGTTTTTGATTGCTTTTTAAAAAATTAGCCACCTGTTCTTATTCTATGAGTGTAAAAATTTTTTGAATATCTTGGAAGGTATTATTAAGGATTCTTTGAAAGTTCTTGTCTGTTTCTAGATCGTCTCTGTTTTCCCTGGAGTCGGTTTTATGGGTTTGGTATTTTCACTTCTTCTTTGCTATTGTTTTTCTCCCCCTGGTGTTTGATGATTTGAGTTGTTTATTCACTTTAGGAATGTAGGACTGGGGTGGTGCTGTAGATGGCACAGAGCGGTTTTGTTTGTCCGTGGGCTGGTGAGTTGATTGGCAGGTTTCACGTGGACATTTGTGGAACAAAAGTGTGCAAGTTCTGCCACTCTACTGTCCTCATGCTAAGCCAAAGAGGAACATATTCTGGGGTAATTATCCCCACTCTGGATTTAAGTAACTTCTCGGAAGATTGTTAAGGATCCTTAGAGATGATATCTTCTGTTTCAGCCTGGGATAATTTACTTGCTGCTCTTGGGGGAAGAGGTGAGAGATGATGGAGGAGAAGATTTGGGGAAGCCCCTCCACGTACCCTTCCTGCAGACAGTCTTTGCCGTTCATGCCCTTCTCCCTCTCCTGGTGCCCGTATCTGCCAGTGCTGGCACTTCCATGATGGGAAGCAGCTCTTTCCTCCTCACTATTCCAGCTCCCTCTTCCCTTCTCCGTGTGGCCTGGTTCTGCTGCCAGTGCTCCCTCACCTGTCTTCTGCGTTTTATAAATGGTGATTTGATGACATTGTCCTATTTGTACTTATTTACTATAATATCAATGGGTTTGGGAGCAAGAGGGAGAGGTGAACACATGTCTTCAGCTGGCCTTCATAAACGATTCACTGGGATCATGATTTAAAAACCTGCGGATCTATGTCAGCAATGCCTGGTTGCTGGATTTTAAAATTTTTTTCTGAGTTTCTCCTTTCAAACCATGAGGAGCCTCTTTATGTAGGAAACTTTTAAACCACTGATTATTATTTTCTTGGAACTGATTGCCAGAAGTGGAATAAGGTTAAATATAATGATAAAGAGAGCAGTTCTCACCCCCACTGTAGCATTTATTACCTGGTGGTTTTAAGCAAATTGCTCAGCATCTCTGAGCCTTTGTTCCTCATTTATTAGTTGGGAATAATAATATTCTTACCTCATAGGATTGGGTGCGTGGATTAAAATGAATAAATAAAGTCATGCATATTCCATGGTATTTGGCCCTTAAATATGCTTTTAATTAATCATAGCTGCGATTATTATCATCCATTATTTCATACTCATAGCAGGAGGATTACTCTATTTTATGGATGAAAAAACTAGACTTTGAGAATTTGTCACTTTCTCAAGCCATTGCGCCTCTTCCCCTGCCCAGCTACTTGCATGTGAGCCAAGAAGCAGTGTTGGTCTAGAATCTAGACTGACTCAGAGTGAGATGTTCTTTCCCAGGTAATGGGAGTTCCAGACTTAAATTATTATTCAGAGGTGAAAATTTTGTTAGGATAGATGTTTTGAAAGTCCCCCAAATCCACCGGTACCAAGCTAGGTGTGCACATCGTGAGCGATGGGCCCAGCAGGGTCTGCCCAAGGGTTGGGTTGGGTAGAGGAAGTGCCTGGTTTGAGCACATTGGCCATCAAGCTTTGTCTGGGTGTCCCTGCTGGGGAGCCTTTAGGGGTGGTAGAGCCAGAGTTAAAGGGCCAAAAAGGGGAATTTGAACTCAGCACCATCTTGACCCAGAGTCTATACTTTCTGGCAAGCTGTTTAGAAGTTGAATCACTCCTAGCAATGAACTTGGTCTAGCCATGCAGGGGCGCTCAGTAAATATTTGTAGAATGAGCAGGTGCGGGAGTGAAAGCATGGTGATGTTGGAGATGAGGACTCTAGAATGAGCTGCTCTGTTGGGTGGGTGGTGAGGAGGAGTTCCCGGCTGCCTCTGCTGTGGACCTCGCCCCTCTCTCTGGCAACCTGGGGAAAGGGACGCCAGGGAACACTGAGTGGGGGTCTGAGCACTGTCCTGCCTGCTTCATTGAACACACCACATGGTCAGCTCTTCAGGAAAGTTACCGTAGGCTCCCAATGGCTCATTCAAAAACTGCTGCCTTTGCCCAGAGCACTTTTGGGAGTTCCACTTTTGGAAATGCTTTCAGAGACAGTTTTAATAACACACACACACAAAACAAAACAAAACAAAACATTTTTGGGGTCATTTTTTGAGAAATTTGCTCAGTGGGATTGTTTTATTTTTAAATTAAAATGGTATTATCCAAGTTGACCACTGATCATTTTATGGTTCAGGTGAGGGAAGTTTAAAAAATTTTTTAAATTGATAAATAAATAATCGTACATATTTATGGGGTACCTAGTGATGTTTTGATACATATAATGTATAGTGATCAGATTGGGTTAATTACCATATCCATCATCCCAAACATTTATCATTTCTTTGTGTTGGGCACATTCAGTATCCTCCTCCTAGCTATTTGAAACTACAGGATATATTATTGTTAGCTATAGTCATCCTACAGTGGTAAAACACTGGAATTTACTCCTCCTATCTAGCTGTAATTTTTTATCCTTTAATCTCTCCCTCTCCTTCCTTCCCCTACCCCTCCAAGCCTCTAGTGTCCTCTCCTTTGTGCCCCTGTCGAGTACCCTGCACTGTGTTTGGGTCATGGAGTTTTTATAGGTCAGAGTTTGTGTCCTTGAGTAAAAGCTCATGGGTTAGAGCTTTGCTTTTTGAAAACATTGCCCCCTCCCCTGGAAAGATGAAGATTTGCCCCACCTTTAATATACAAAGAAGGTATCAGGTTGCTCAGAGGCCCCTGAAAAGGAGTTTCCCATGTTGTGAACAAATGACAAAGAGCCTGGGGTAAGGCCACCAGCCCCCATTTGGACATCTCTGTTCTATTCTAGTTAAAAAACAAAACTAATGCAACAACCTGCATAGCTCTTAAAAGATTAAACAAAGTGAAAGAAGGCAGACTCAAAAGCTACATACTGTATAATTCCATTTATATGATATTATGGAAAATATAAAACTATAGGGACAGAAATTAGATTCTTGGTTGCCAGGGACTGAGGAAGGGAAGTGGGTTCACTACAAAGGGGCACTAGGGAATTGTGGTGAGGGGTGATGGAAATGTTTTATATCTTGATTGTGGGGGTGCCTGTACAATTGTATATGTTTGTTAAAATTCATAGAACTGTATACCTACAAAGGGTGAATTTTGCTGTATCCAATAAACCCAGAATAAATTAAAATAAAACCAATGGCATTCCTTAATAGGCACATCTCCTACACCCAGTTCTGGTGGCATTTACCTACAGTTAGTATTAGAATAGCAATTCTTTTTTGCTTATAACAGCGGGATTAGTAGGCTCTAAGCCTGCTAGGTTTTATTGAATAACTTTGTATGGATGTGACAACCCAGAGCCATGGTCCTTATTCACAAATTTAAAGTGTTTCCAGGCATTTTTGAATCCTCAAAGGAAGATTATGTTCAGAATGGTTTTAAGGTTGAATGTACTTTATTATTTTTTTGGTCTTTTGAAAATTAGCAATTCACGCTTTGTGGCTTGGATGACTCCCTATTACCAAGTGCAAATTATTCATCAGGCCAAAATACATAGTCCCCTCTAGTTAAAGGTTTTGCTTTGGTTCTTGATGCTAAAGTCATTTCTGAAATCATTCAACAAAGTACGTAGATCTTTAGCATGAAACGGTGGCATATGGTGTGCAGTTAAATGATTCTTCTTTAAAATGTTCTATTTTTAAAAGGAGATAAGGCTTACACATGCCATGTCATGGTGTAGAAGAAACACAACTCTGATTGGGACTTTTTAGGTTTTTCTTGTTTTGGACGAGTTGAGTTAGAGTGCCCTTGCCTGGTTGCGTTTGGACTTGTGGTTGTCTGAGGCATCCTTTTACAGCAGGGTAGCCGGCCTTTGTGTGGTTGTCTAGAGGGAGGCCAGAAAGAATTTGGTGGTGACCCAGAATGAAGAACAGGGGAGGAGCATTTGAGAGGGAAACTGGGTGCAGAGAAGGAAAGCTCTTCCCTTGATCTTGCTTCCTAGATGCTTGTCTTGGGCCATTGTGCAATTCCTGGACTTCTGGGTTCTGTATTCAACTGACATCCAAAACTGGCAAGTAACTTTTTCCTTGAAATGTCTTTCCTCTTCCAGCTAGGGAAAAAAAAACCCTTTCCAAACTTCTACAGATCCTTCTGTGTGTTTGGCCCTTAGGATTCATAGTACCCTGTACTTTGGGTACTTTGTTTATTATTTAGATTGTAAACTCAAGGGGACACAGCAAGTAATACTTGTTGGATGAATGTGTTCCAGCAAGATTCCCTGTTTATATGCTAACTGAGCAGCACTTACAGTTATGTATGATGAGGGGGCCTTTGTCCTCATTAGCCAAACACAGAACTACTTAGATACCATACACCTTGTAGAGTTTGGTGTAAGAGCCAAGGATGCTTGTAAAGGAAGGAGATGCTTCTGAATAGCCTTGATGCTGGCCCAGGAAGCCCTATGGGAAGGATATAGCAACAGCCATACATCCATGCTTTGTGCCTGATTTGAGAAGGAGCTCTGGAAGTTCTGCAGTTCTTCTCTGGAGCTTCATAAAACCAACAGTTACCCTGGGAGTCAATCTGGAGACTGAATAGAAATTTGGTATCTAATTGTTACTACTGGGGACTGTTAAGGTAGTTCAAATGAGGTCATATTAGCTGTAAAACACCTCATGATATGTTATTACTTTATTACATTTAATTGTTTTCTATTGTAAAAGTAAATAACTGTTGCTTATCAAAAAGAAGGATACGGAAAAGTAGAGAGAAGTAACTGCCAAAACCCTGTCATCCAGAGACAGTCACATTTACTGTCGTGGTGTATTTCCTTCTAATATTTTTGTCCTTTTTCTCCCTTTAAGATCATAGGGTATATGCATAAATTTCATATACTTATCTATGTGCCTATTTTTTCTGATTATAAAAATAATAGATTTACCCACTAGAATGGATATAAAAACAACAACAGATAGTTAATAGCAAGCATTGGCAAGGATATGGAAAAAGTGGAACCTTCATACATGGCTGGCGAGTAGGTACAGCCACTTTGGAAAAACAGTTTGGTGGTTTTTTAGAAAAGTTAAATATAAATTGACCATGTTACCCAGCAATTCCACTCCTAGGTATCTATCCAAGAGGAATTAAAACCTATGTCCACAGAAAGACGTATACACAAAAAGCGGGAACAATCCAAATGTCCATCAGCTGGCAAATGGATAAGCAAAATGTAGCACATCCATCCGATACAATACTATTCAGCAATGAAATGAAATGAACTACTGATATGTGCAGCAACATGCATGAACCTCAAAAATGTTATACTAAGTGAAAGAAGTCAGAAAAGACCACATAATGTATGATTCCATGTATATGAAATTTCCAGGAAAGGTAAATTCACCGAGACAGAAAGTAGGTTATTGATTGTCTGGGGCTGAGGGTGAGAACAGGGGTGATGGTGAATAGGTATGAGGGATCTTTTTGGGGTGATGGAAATATTCAAAACTATATTGTGGTGATGATGTGATTGTTGCACAACTCTGTAAATATAATAATAATCATTGATTTGTACATTTAAAATGAGTAAATCTTATGGTATATAGATTACACCTCAATAGAACTGTTAAAATAGTAATATTCATAGAAGCACTGTTCTAAATAACTCAAAATGGACAACAAACAAAAATAATAAGAAGTGAGGAGGCAAATTCTGTTTCTAATCTGTGTGATAAATGAAGCGTGGTCTCCTGGCCCCTTCCTCTGCTCAGGGTTCTGGAGATGTCCAGAAAAAATTGGGGGGGTCCATAACCAATCTGGAACTAAATTTCCAGACAACAGCAACATGAGAAATGAAGTGTACATGTGTGAGTATGTATGAAAGGTCAGAGGTAGGGGAAAGCAATCTAAAGGTTGTGTCTTGCTGTGGGGAGGGCGTAGTCATGAATACTCTTTAAATATTAAAGGAAAAACACAAGTATGAATATGGGTCTTACTTAAGTTAGGGGCAACCATGAAAATCGTAAAAATATAATTTATAACTTTCAAATTAAAAGTAAGAAAAAAATTGACATAGTCAGTCAGAGATAGGGAAGTAAAAAGACAAAAGCATGGTAAACAGAAAACACAAAATGGGAGGAAGAAATAAAACCTACAATGTCAGCGATTACAGTATAAATGGGTTAATCTCACTGATTAAGATACAGATACTCTTAGCCTGGGTTACAAAAAAGATCCAGCAACATGTGGTCTTTAAGAGAGTCACATAAACAAAAGCACAGGTAGAAAATACAGAGATAAAAATGGCAATCTAGGAGAATAACCACAAAAATACCAGGCTAGCAATATACCAGGCTAGCAATTTCAGTATCAAATGAAGTAGAATTTAAGGTGAACATCAAAAAATGATGAAAAATGATGATTTATTCTGGGAATGCCACAGTACCACAATATTCCAAGAAGATATAATAGTCATGAGAAAATATAACTAACATCAAAGCCTCAAACTATATAAAGAAATAATTGGAAGAATTATAGCAATAAATAGATAATCTACCCTTGTAGATAGAGATTTCAATATGCTCTGCTTGGAAACAGATCAAACAGACAAAAAAAAAAGACAAAAATAAAAGGATTCGAAAAACATGATTTACAATTTTATGCGCAGAAAAAATGGATTATATTCTGGGTCAGAAAGTCAGTCTGAGATTTCTAAGAACTTACGTCGTTCAGACCAGCGGTCCCCAACCTTTTTGGCACCAGGGACCGTTTTCATGGAAGACAATTTCCACAGATCAGAGGCAGTGGGGGTGGGGGGATGGTTTCAGGATGATTCAAGCACATTACATTTATTGTGCACTTTATTTCTATTATTATTACCTTGTAATATATAATGAAATAATTATACAACTCACCATGGGTGGGGGACCCCTGACTCAGACTATGTTCTCTGACTCAATGAAGGATTAAAATGAGAAGGATTGAAATAATAATTTAGGGTAAAAATCAACAAAAGAGGGATGGAAGCAAGAATAATGATTAGAATAAGCAAATGTTAGTTCTTGGGAAAAATTAGGAAGATGGATGAGCCTGGGTGAGACTGATCAATGAATAAAAAGAGAGAAGGTGCATATAAAATAACTATAGCTATAGAAGCAACTTAGATACCGTGAGAGAACTGGATGAGCAACGATATATGTAAACAGATGTGAAAACCCATATGAAATAAATAGATTTATGGAAACATATGAAATCCCCAAGTTCGCCAATTGATAAATGGAAAACTTGACTGGAACGATCACTGCGGAAGAAATTGAAGCAGTGGCAAAAACTTCCTCCTCCTCCCCAAATTATAAGGCCCATGCAATTTTATATGAATAGATAATCCCTGCCTTGTTCAAGTTGTTCCAGAGATTTATAAAAGGGGAAAAGCTGCTCTTGTTGTTTCCTGAAGCTTAATATCAAATTTATATCCTCAATATAAAAACTGGATGAGGATAGTACCAGAGAAGAAAAATGACAAGCCAGTTTCACTTAAAAGTTAAATAAAATGTTAACATTCTAAATCCAAGATCATATTAAAAAATCATATATCATTGGATTTATCGCCGGAGTACAGGCCACAGCATCCAGCAGAAGAGAAAGTTTAAGAATCTCTACCTGCTTTATAAGCACTCTGGGCCTGTATGTGACACATATCTCTTCTGCTCATGTTCTATTAGTGATAACTAGTTGCACGGCCACACCTCTATGCAAGAAGGGCTGGTAAGTGTAGTTCCAGGCTAGGCAGCCATTTCCCAGTAACAAAGCCACACTATGGAAAGAAGGGCACTAATTTTTTTTGGTGGACAGCTAATGTCTGCTACAGATTTAACCTCAGAAAACCTATCAATGGAAATCATTACATTAACAGACAAAAGGAGACTAACCACATGGTGATCTCAAAGGATATAGAAAAGGTACCTGTTTATGACAAAAGCCTAGAAAAAAATAGGAATAGATTATATATCAATCAACTTTTGCTAGGTTGTGCTGTAGTAACAAACAACCCTAAAATGTCAGTGGCTTATGACAACAAAGGTGGATTTCCTATTCCTATTACATGTTGGCTGTAAGTTGGCTGTGTTTGTGCAGTCTGTAATCTTCATTCCAGGACCCGGGCTGGAGGAGCAGCCCCTGTCTGGGATGTGGTGATACAGTAGCAGAAGGGAAAAATCAGTGGAAGTACCACATGATAGCAGCAAGTATCAGCTTGGATGTGGCATATGTCACCTCCTTCACAGTCCATTGGCCAAAGCAAGTTACAAGACCAAGTCTGATGTCAGTCTGGTGGGTCTATACTTTACCCAAGGGGAGGGGCCCTGTGGAGAAAGGCCTGGTAGAGAAGGGTAGCAAATAATTGGGAACAATAATATAATCTATTTTGTCAGATTGTAACATAACCTAATAAAGGCTTTCCTCCAAAAGCCCACAGAAAACATTATGTTTAATTGATAAATTTTAGAAGCATTTCTTTTAAGGTTTGAAAGAAGTAAGGATATCCATGGTTATTGCTATGACTACATACTAAAGAAGGTTCTGGCTAATACCATAAAACAAATAACAAGAAAGTTATGAGGATTGGAAGGGAAAAGAAAAATGGCCATATTTTCATATGACATCATTTACTTGAAGAAAAAAAAATTGACAGATTAACCGTTAACAGTAGTGAGTTCAACAAGTTTGTCAGATAATATAAACATACAAAAATTAGTAGTTTTTCTCTGTACCACAGTAATAAATTAAGAACATGTAATAGAAGATGTTATTCACAATAGCAACAACTATAATGTATCTAGAATTTAACTGAACCAAAAACTGCATACAGTTTACCTGGAGAAACTCTAAAGGGCATGAAAAAAGGTGGAGAGATATACCATGTTTATGGATAGGAAGGAAGACAATGTTGCAGAGATGCCATTCATTCCAAATTAATCTATATATTTAACTTGGATAAAATAACATCACAACATCTCCAGAGGGGATTGGTCAAACAGATCCTAACATTTGTGTGGAAGGAACACATACATAGTGACTACTTAAAGGAAAAGTACAGATAAAAGTGGAGATTTGTCTTACTGCCTCCAATGTAGGTATAGCATCCTGAGAGTTGGCTAGAGGTGAGGTAGAAGAACAGAAACACTACTTAGTGTGATTAGTTCTAGATTAATCGTAAGGGCAGGCAGGAGGGAGAGAGAGAGAGGGAGGGAAAGAAAAACGGAGAGGGAGGGTCAGAAACAGAAAGGGAGAGAGAGAGAGAAACAGAGAGAGGGAGAGAGAAACACACACACACACACACACACACACACACACACACAGAAGCTGTGACTAAGAAGCTAGAGATGATGGTTATGCTTAAGAAGTGACTCTTAATTTCTAGGGGAGGTCTGTGTTCAAAGTGTACAAAAATGGCACAAAGTGAAAAATGGGCCCAGAAGAGAACTGCAGAACACTCTGCAATGATGGAAATATGATGTGGGGGAAGCAGAGTGGCGTGTGTATTTATGTGTGTCTGGTGCTAGCAGCAGGATGGTGAGAGAGCAGCCGGCGAGAAGAGCAACTTCCTTCCATCATTTGGAAGCAGAGTTTATTTCCCAATTGTTGGCTCTGCCTTTTCTCTGCCACTCAAACTTTATTGGGAAATGGATTCTCTTGCCAGAAGACTGTGATTAATACTGCAACTGGTTGTGGGCTTAACAACAGATTGATGGTTATATTTTTAAAGGGGCATCCTGTTTACGGTTTATGTCGCCATGGCATGTTGTGTTTATCATCCCTAAGTGGAAAAGGTTTGCTTGAGTTAGATTTTGTTCCTTTCTGCATGGCATTTGTTGTTCACCAGCCCTCCCTGCCACCTTGCATTTGTTATTTGATTTTAGAGAGTGAGTGTGCATGAAACAGGAGCCGTCAAACCAAAATTTGTGTGTTTAGCAATGTCTGCAAGTAATACGGTGACCAGCACTAGACACAGTTTTCTGAGTGCTTAGAGATGAGAGGGGAATATTGGTGACAAAGGCTACCTGGATGCTCAAGCTGGATCTTGGTGGGGCACCAAAATTTAGGTCCAATTCCTCATCTTCACAGGGCCCCAGACTCATTTACTCGGGGCCTGCAGAGGGGTCAGTTTTAGGGGGACTGGCTCTCTGACCAAGTTCACAAAACACTGGTGCCAAAACCAGATGCTGAACTTGTTAATTCATAATGACAAATATAACTGTTAGGAAGACTAAAATGATTGCTTTGTTCATTCATTTGTTCAACAAAGATTGATTAATCATTTGCTATGTGTCAGGCATTGTGCTGAGAAATAGATGCAGTCCCTGCTGTGATGAGGCTTATAGCCAAGTTGGAGACAGGGACATTAAGTAACTACAAAAACAAATGTAAAGTTACAATGGCATTGAGTGCTGGGATGAAGAATGTGCTAGGAGAATCTGATGGGGGTGTCCCATCTTCTCAGGGAGGGTGTCCCTGAAGAAATAATGCTTTAGCTGAGATGAGAAGATGGAATAGCCATTAATTAGGCCAAATGGTTGGAGTTGTGGATGGGGAGGCATGTCTAGAAAAAGAGCATAGCATGGGCAAAGGTCCTGAGGTCTATTGCTTTGTACATTCTGACTTTCATGGGTTGCTCAGCACCACAACCCAACATGGGGTCAGAATGGTGCTTGATGGGCATGGACTCCACGAAAGGGTTTTTGGAAGATGGCATCCTTCAGTGTCCCTTTCCCCTCTACATATACCTAGGGATGATTGGGAAAGGTAATTGGAGCAGTTGTGTTTTTAGATTACATGCATGGGCTGGGCCGGGCCTCCTGTACTCTAGTTGGAACTCACACTTGCTATTTTCTCTGGACCCTCTCAAAGCTGAGCTCCCAGCTTCGGTAAGGGGCTCCCTCTTGCACATTTAGGGGGTTTAGCAGAAGTGGGTGTCATAAGCTGTGCCTGGTGGGTATTTGCAACACAATTCTGAGCCACCTCACCATACTCCAGATCACCTAGGCCACCGATGTTGATGGTGTGTGGGAGGCAGAGTGGCATAGTGGATAAGGACATGGACTTTTTCATTTCTGCTTAGATTCAGCTTCATACTTTGTCACTTCATGAGCTGTGCAGCCTGTTTCCTGATTGACAAATGGGGGACATAAGCAGGCCTGCCTTTTTGAGAAGATAAAGTGGGACCATGCATAAGAAGCACTTGACACAGTCCTACCAGAGCATGCATTTTGTATTGTTGGGTGTCATGATTGCTGTGATCTTGCACCTTTCTCTCTTCATCACCTAAATCTGTTTATTCATGAAGTCCCACTGAATGCTACTGTTGATTGAGTGGAGGTGAAATCAAAAAGTGGACTTGGGGCCAGATCACCTTAGCACTTGTAGCCTGTAGCCATGCTTGGTATTCTGAACCTCCTCCTTTGGCAGTGGGGATCCAGCCCATGATTGCTAAGAAGGACCTGGTATGATCCCATTTGTGGTTTAGAACAAGCACTCTGGAGAACCTTGGGAGGGAGGGCCAGAAGTCCCACGGGGAGGCTGGTCGGGAATCCAGCCGAGATGTATGGAGGGCCTGAGTGAAGGCTTTGGCTTGGGGTGGGGCGGGGAGGAAGAGGAATCCAAGCTTTCCTGAAAGCCTTTACCTTGGACGACCAGGTAGACAGTGATGTCATCATGGAGTGAAGGTGGGGGTGGTGGGCGCTGTGGATTTTTGTCTCCCCTTTGCTCCCAACTGGCAGGTAGCCCTGGAGTTCTGGGGTTGAGTATGTGTCCCTTGGGATCTTTTTCTGGGGGAAACTGAGAAGGCTCTTGAGAATATTTTTTCTCTCCTCCAATTAAGGACCACATATCTACAGTAAAAGGTCAATTGAAGACCACACATCAAAGTAAAAAGCAGGCTCATTAGAGTTCTTCTTTTCTGAGGGTATTTTTTTTTTGTTTCATTTGGCTTGCATTCAAAATCAAGGATGAGAAGATCAAATCCTATTAAATATATTGCATGGTAGCATTTTATTTTAGTCTCATGTTGTACATAATTAAAGTGACTTATGGTTTTCAAGATGAATCATAGAATTTAGTGCTAGACTCCAGGAATCTTACCACTGGACCCCAGGGTTCATGAGAAACTGGAAAGGTAGAGATTTTGTTGGAAAAATGAGACCAAAAAAAAAAAAAAAAAGACATGCACAGCAGAAAAAGGCACTATCTGCCCACCCAGTGGGGGAAAGAATTTAGTTACACTGTAGTCACTGTTAGGTTTAAAAAAAAACCAAACCAATAATTATTATCTTTTCCCAATTACAGTGGTGGTAATGATTTTTAAATAGGAGATTTAAGATCCCTGATAGACATGTGTGTTTAGAAAAAATTAGATAAAAGTAAGCCTTTGGCTAGGGGTTCTTTAACTCTGTAATATGTAGGATTCTGGAGATTTTGGTGAGTGAAAAAGAGGTTTCAACCCTTTGAAACCTGGGAACTCACATTTCTTGCTTTGAAAAGGAGCATAAAGCTGTCATTACCACTTTATGCAAAGGTTTGCGAAATTCTAACTGTGTGCACACCTGTTCTGTTAGCAGTTTAGGTTCTGCACATTTATTTTTCTTCCAAATTCTAAGACGTGCTTTCCATTTCAAATTTTACTTGCTATTAGTTCTTCCCCAGGTCCATGCAGATTTATCCCACAACATGGCTGTAGATTAGTCGGGAGATTGGCCTAAATTGCCTGGCCATAGTCAGGGAACATTTATTCTGCTTTTACTGTTAAATGAGAATGATGTCCAGTTGGGCAACATATTTCACTTGGAAGGCTGCTGGGGCACACACAAGGAGGAAACCTAGCTCCATCCTCGAGATGCAACAACCTGTGGGACGGAACCTGACAAATGCTTATTAGAGCATAGCCTGGCTGCATGATGAATCGTAAGAGAAGAAACGCAACCTGGCATCTGGCCGTTGCCTGTGCATGCTGCCCTCCAGCCCTCTGCTGAGCTCTCAATATCTGGGTGTGCATCTCGACAGGAGAGGACTCTTCCCACTGCCAGATAGCTCGAGAAAGATAAGGCAGGCCGTATGCACTTGAAACAATGCCATTCAACACTACCTTCTAAAATATGCATGTTCTTTCAGTTTGGGGACACTCACACTTTGGTGAGAAGTCCCATGAGGGCTCATAGCTCTTGAAACTTTCTTTTAATTAGGCAATGGTCTTATGATGCTGATACATCTCTGCTTTAGTGCCAAAAAGCAGGACAATGGCCTGGAGAAAAATAAAACACTGTTCATTAAGGGCTGGATATTTATCCTCTGCATCTGTGCGGAGATCTCCCCAGAGGCTCTGTGCTGAGAATGAACCTATGAAAAAGCTCTAGGAAGGGGCAGACGTGTGCTTTCAAAGTTGAAATCACCACATCAGCACATCCCTTCTGGAAAGCTTTGTCTCTGTGGGCAGAACCTCAGGCGTAAGGGTGCATTTCCTCCAAGATGTAAGGGAACAGTAGAAGGAATGATGCTAATTTTCCATTTTCTAGTGGTCTTGACAGCCTGGTGTTTGACCCATGAACCCAAAGACTTAGTTAGCTACTTGATTATATGGAATCCTGGCATTGCAAGCCCCAATTAGAAATCTAGTTCAACTCTCTCCTTTTACAGATGGAGAAACAAAGTTCTAGAAAGCTCCAAGGATGACTTTATTAAGGTTCTGTGGGAGTGTGGAAAGAGGGCTGACATTAGGACAAGATTTAGGCTCTGCCACTGAATAACTGTGTGACTTTGAGCAAGTCACATAACTTCTCAGCACCTAAACAAATATTGGAATAAATGCATGAGCAAATGTCATGGTGTCTGCTAAGGATTACATGAGGACTTATTCAATGTTACTTTCCTTTCTGCAGAGTTGAATTAAATGCTGGACATATGGAAGCTTGGAAGTCCAGTGCACACTGCCAACAAGTAGAGCAGTTTCATTTTTCCGTATTTAATGACTCAGATTGTTGGTGATCCAGACCACAGGGAAACTGATCTTTTACACTGAAAATGAACATATGATCATTAAAGATATTATACATTTTTTTTTAGTTTTTGCTTTTATTTAACAGTCAGACATCAAATAATAACTTAAGTGTGTGTTTGGTAGTTTTTTATTAAAAGAATTGGTTAAGTCAATTATATTATAGTCATCTACTATAGAGTTTTTCAACCTTTTTTTGTTACCCCCACATTGAGCCTTTTAGATATTTCCCCCTAATTCCTACTCCCCCCATAAAATTTTAATACCACAGAGATACTGTATGTTTGTGTATAAAAGCATATGTGTATAAATATATGCCTGTGCTTTGTACATAAAAAGAGTAAGCTATTTTTTTCCACCCCCATCCCCCAGAGATTTGAGAATGCATGATTAGAGGAACAGCCCAGAAGAGTCCAAAAGACAACTTCACCAAGGTTTTGGAGCACATTGGAATAAGAAAGAGGCACATGTAAACAGTTTTGAACGATATGGGAAAATGTTATACTAAGTGGCGGGAATGAGAGAAATGTACACAGAAAATGATCTGCAATATAATACATCTCTTGTATAGTCAACATTTAAAAAATGGAATAAGAGCGTCTATGTTAAGAATTGTTGGCTGGGCGTGGTGGCTCATACCTACAATCCTAGCATTTTGGGAGGCCAAGGCGGGAGGATCCCTTGAGGTCAGGAGTTCGAGACCAGCCTGAGAAACAGTGAGACCCCATGTGTACAAAAAATAGAAAAATTAGCCGGGCATGGTGGCGCGCGCCTATAGTCCCAGTTACTCGGGAGGCTGAGGCAGGAGGATCGCTTGAGCCCAGGAGTTGGAGGTTGCAGTGAGCTATGATGACACCACTGCACTCCACCCGGGGCCACAGGGCGAGACTCTATCTCACAAAAAAAAAAAAAAAAGAATTCCACAGGACGGTGGGGCCACAATTTATCCAGCTTCTTTCCTTGGTATGGGCCCAGGTGACAGAGCGAGACCCTGTATCAAAAGAAAAAAAAAGAATTGTTATCTCTAGGTAGCTGACTTTATTTTCGCCTTTATATCATTCTGTATTTTTCCCCTGGTTTTTCTACCATGAGCATGTATTCCCTTTACAATAAGGGAACTATTATTCTGCGATGTAAGCAAGTGCTCTTTGCTTCTGTCCTTTCTGTGGACTTGAAAGGGACCTTAGTTGGTAGCCAAAAGGCTGCCTGGAAGTCTTTTTGAACACACAGATGGTCTTTTATTCCTCTTGACTTCTTCAAATCAACTTCTGCCTTGATCTTATGGTAAGGGACCACACCTGGGCCATTTTTTGAGCTTGGTGGAAACTTAAAAGGATGTGAGCTTAAGAAGATACGAATTCCAGAATTAAGTACTAATTAAGTTCTTGGACACAAATCACTTCACACATGCCACTTAGAGGATTTGTTTAATTGACTGAGGAAATAGTTTGGAGGGGAAGAGCATTTCTTTTCATTAGTGTTCAAATGAGGTGCAAATTATAGAACTTGGGCTCCATATTTCCTAAAGATAGAAGCTTTGGAGAAAGGAAGAAAAATTAGGAACGGAACTTAGTTTAAAATCAGAAACAAATGCAGTTTGCATAGAAAAGTTTGGGCAATTTTCTACATGGGTAATTTGAGAGCAGCTAGTGCTAGGTTGGAAATGACTTTTTTTTTTTTCAGGGCTTAGGTTTGCAGTCAGATTTTATTTTGTGTTTGTTTTATTTCACATTCAGCTTGATTCTTTAATAAAAAAAAGTCTCTCTGGGCTAAGGAGACAATGTGAACATCTGAACCAAGTGTCAGAGGCCTGCAAACCTACTTTGAGGAATTAGATGTTAAATGAGTAAGGATGGCACCTGCAATTACATGGACTGGGATAAAATTACAAGGGTTATTAATCTGCAGCTTCAGGGCTTAGGATGGCTATGGCTATCAGGTGAATAAGCAATTTCTCCTGCATATTACATCTTTGCACAATTATAGCCAATGCATAACTATAATGTCTATAAGGTTATTGTATTAATTTGTTGCAGGGATCTTGGGTTCTTAATTGCATGAATTTTGCCTCTGAGTCTCAGAAATGTTGGCCCGTTTCAACAGACAGGGTTGGTGCAGTTCAGGTCAACTCAGTAGACATTGATGAGCTCTAGCTGGGTGCCGGGGTGTGAGGACAAAGAGATGAGAAAGGCAAGTGCCGATCTCAAGGGGCTCACAGTCGAGAGGGCCAGATCATATGGCCCACACAGACCAGGCCAGTTT
The DNA here is from genome assembly GCA_023783475.1 of Daubentonia madagascariensis. Lineage (NCBI taxonomy): Eukaryota > Metazoa > Chordata > Mammalia > Primates > Daubentoniidae > Daubentonia > Daubentonia madagascariensis. The sequence goes on along the minus strand of JAKFHU010002136.1, from coordinate 25,556,929 downwards.
GCCGGAGATAGGCTGGGTGTAAACCAATGGAAAACCATGGTGCCTGTTTACATGGGGCAGCTGCTCTTCCAGGCCAAGTTGATTGCCTCCCGGGGGGAAAGAAGCAATTTTTAAGAGGAGCTGGAAAGAGCAGATTTTTAAAATATGAACTTTCCTGTCTTAGATTGGGTTCCCTGGAACCAGAACCGGAGATGAGGGCCTATGTGAAAACGATTTAATTGAGGCCACACTCGGAGGCTGTGGTTCTCCAACTCAAGCATCCATCAGAATCACCTGGACAGCTTGTTAACACACACATTGCTGGGCCCCACACCCAGAGTTTCCGATTCGGAAAGCCTGGAGTGGGGCTTGAGATTCGTGCATCTAACAAGTTCCCAGGTGATGCTGATGTTGTTGGTCTGGGGAACCACAGTTCGAGAGCCCTGCTCTAAACAGAAGATAGAGAAGACAGGCGGGGCTAGGGGCTCAGCATGGGTGTGGCCTTGGCTGGTGTCCAGCTTCAGCCTCACCCCTCCGGGAGCCCTGGACCGCAAATGGCACCAAACTTGGTCCCGTCTCACCTTGCCTTTTGTCTGCCCCACACCCTTGTTTCGGTGAGTCATTGGCCACTGCTCTCTGATGGAAGTGGGTGGCTCCTGTTTGGCTGAGAGCAGTTCTTTGGAGGAGGAGGAAGCTGTGAGCCCTTAGCACCTGGGAGAGGGTCACCTGCTGGTGAAGACAACCTGGACTGTGCACCAGCAGCATCCTCTGCATCTCTCACGTTTGAAGGACTGGGAACATTTCAGGTATTTAAAAAAACAAACACCAAGAAACTATGCTGGGCCATTAAAACACACCTGTAGGTCAGATTTGGCTCATAGGCTGCCTGTCTATGGCTTTTGGGCTAGAAGGTTTTCTAAAACCTTTTCTAGGAGGGCATATTCAGAGGCTGGTGGATTTATTCTGATTAGCTACCTGAAGTTAGCTTGAAGTGTTCACCTTTAGGAGCATGGTTCTCCAGAACATTTTCCCTGGAAAAATAGGATGCTTTTCCAATTGATATTGTATAAATCACAGGAAAGCTGTCTGAAGCCTCCTCAACTGGAGTAACCATTATGCAAGCTGTCATACATGACTGACCCATTATTACAGTGGCAGAGAAGCGGAGGGACTCCCCCTTATTTCCAGGGGATCCCATTTCACACCTGAATAGCTCTTATTTAAGAAAGTCAGCCCAATCTTCATTACGAACTTGTCTTTGCTAAAAGACACCCTGCGGCTTCTCGTTAAGCAACCCCACCCCCCAGCAAAGTCCCTTCCTTGTCATATCAGAAATAATTCTTCCTCCTCCATGGTGCTTACCTCTCTAGTTAATATTTTAAAGGATAGATCAAGGGTGAATAAATATAATGTGGTTATATTATTTATTATAGCCTGTTTGGATTCCCACTTACAGTAATAATGGCAAGTAAAATTCATTCTGTTTCTAAGGAATTAATTTGCTATTATACTCCAAGTGTCATCATTTTGAAGTCAATGTAACATTGTAGAGGCTTTGTTACTGCAAGCAGAAACAGTTGTAGCACTGTCTAGTTGGTGACCTCTGATGCCTGAAGACCCTGGGTAGTGCTAACATCGAGCTGTGACTATGAAGTATACTAGCTGGATCAGTGTGTTCGCCGAGGGGCCGGAGCATGTGTTGGGTGTGCGAGGGTTAGGGACAGCCTGTCTGTGCTTTGGGGAGGGAGCCCAGGCTTGGACCTGGGCCCGCGGTTGGGACCAAGCATGTACTGGGGGCTGCCTGCGCCGTCCTTCCAGGCTTGGGGCTGGGGATCAGTGGAAGGCAGAGTTCATATCTTTGGAGTCTTCCTTCCTTTTGGGCGCTGGGCTGCATCATCCTCAGTTATCCGTATGGGAGGATATGGGAGGCCTCCGTTACCCAGTACCCTCGGCTGATCAGAGGAAAAGATGAGGACCAGGCAGTAGATACTGAGTTATCCTGCTACCCTGCAGCTCCAGTGACCTTCCACTCTCCTCCTGTTCCTCTTCCTCCTCCATGTCTTTGTAGCATCTCAACCTGGTGCATCTGCTGCACCTTCCATGGCTGTCTTCTCCTGACTTCCTCCTGACCCTCTGCCTGTACCTTCTTGGATATTATTTCTGGTTGCACTTTATCCCACTGCCCTGTGAATACTGGGCTTATCCAACATTTCCAGTTCTTTCTCCTCTCTTCTCTCATGGCAGTACCACCTCCCTAAGGATGACCCTGCATCTCTATCTCTGCCCTTGATCTTGCTCTTAAGTCCTGGTCTAGCCCCATTAACTTCCTTTTATTATTCCCTCCAGTGGTCCCACAGGTCCCGAGCTGCGCTCCCCTTTTCCTAATGTGCTTTTTCTCCTTTGTTTCTAATTTCTGTTAATGGTGCCATCCTCTTCCCAGGTACCTGAGTTATCTGAGGACTTCCCTTTCTGTAAGTGTTGCTTGGTTCTTGCCTGAAGCATGTCTCAGATCTTGTCAGTCTCCTATTCCAACATCCCCAGAGACTGACTCCTTTTTTAAAAAAAAAATTACATTTTTTTGGGTTTTACAAAAAGTTTGTGGAGGTGAAATTCACATAACATAAAATAGCCATTTTAAAGTGAGCAATTTAGTGGCATTTGCTACATTTACAATGTTGTGCAACCACTCCCTCTATCTAGTTCAAACATTTTCATTACCCCAAAAAGAAATCCCATACCCATTAAACAATCACTCTTCATCTGCCTTCTCCCCAGTCCCTGGCACCACCAGTCTGCTTTCTGTCTCTGTGGATTTACCTCTTCTGTATATTTCACATAAATGAAATCATATAATATGTGACCTTTTGTGCCTGGCTTCTTTCACTTAGCATAATGTTTTCAAGGCTCATCAGTGTTGTAGCGTGTGTCAGTACTTCCTTTTTATGGCTAAATAATATTCCACCCACAATGGAAATATCACAATTTGTTTATTCATTCATCCACTGGTTCACATTTGGGCTGTTCCCACCTTTTGGCAATTGTGGATGATGCTGCTGTGAGCAAATGTGTACATGTATTAAATATTTGTTTGAGAAGAGGCTGACTCTTTATTGCTATGGAACTGGGCTTAGCAAACATTTCTGTAAAGGGCCAGAGAGTAAATGTCTTAGGCCTTGGGGACCATGGGGGTCTCTGTCACAATTACTCAACTTTGCCCTTGCGGCATAAAAACTTCCAGAGAAAACGTGTGAACAATTGGGCTTGGCTGTGGGCTGTGTTCCAATAAAACTTTATTTACAAAAAGTGGTGATGGACTATATTTGGCCCATCAAATTTGCCAATCCCTGTTGTAGAACAAAGATGAAGCCCCTCTCCCTGGAATTCAAAGTTCTTCCTGATTGTGCTAACCTCCCTAACCTTCCACTGCTCTTTACCACGCCCCACTGTTAGGACTGGAACAGGGCAGAGGTGGCCTCAGGTGTGGAGGGTGGAACGCAGGGTGATGTGGGCGAAGAGGAGGGAAGTGCAATTTGGTTGGAGTACAAAGGAGTGTAGCCAGAGATAACCCTGGGGAGGACACTCTGGCCACACAGACCTTGAAGATTTGAATTCCAGGTTGAGAAAGTCTTATGCATTGTGTTTGTCTGCTGTACTACTTCAGAGGGAGCCTGGGCTTCCGGGTTTTCTCAGACTGAGAAAACAATATAGAGATATTCTCACACCAGGGTTTACAGTCTGGGAAACGCTTATCCTAGGGAGCCTATGCAATGTTCTTGGGTTAATCTCATTTTAAAAGATGGAAGGAAAGAAGTAAGGGAAGAAGTTCATTGTCTGGAACATACCCTCTAGAAGAGTTGTAATTTACAGAGCTTGCAGAGAAGTGCTCCTGTAGGTGACAAAAAGGCCTCCAGGGACAAATAAAGAAGCGTTTATGGATGAAAACTGAGCTGAGTCCTTCTTGCATGAGCAGGAAGCCATCTGGGTGACACAGACTGTGGTGGGTATGTGAGTGCCTTCGTCCTTGTCCCTCATGCAGGCACCTGCCATGTGTACAGTTCATGTAATTTGGGAAGGAGAGACTTGGAAAGAACAAAACGCCAGGGTGGAAGACATGGTTTCCAGAGATCTTTTGTCTATTCTCCAGAATAATCTGGTAGCTGTTTTCTTTAAGGCTCCAACTTCTGCAGCTTTTAGGGGTATACACACAACTGACATGGTGGACTGGGAGTGACAGAGTTGGGGAGAAGAGTTCCAGTCCTGGCTTTTCTGCTTGCTAGGTGTGCAACTCGCAAATTGCTTTTAAGAAGTCACCTACTTCCCCATCTCTGAAATAAGAAGTCCCCTACGTGGGGCCCTTTGGCTGTCTGTGAAACCAGAGTCTGTCTATCCCAACCAGCATGAATCGATTGAGGCAACAGCACCTTGTCTCTGCTCTCAGGCCCTTCCTAGTCTACTTCATGCACATGTGAGCCTCAGCTTTCGGATAGCTTGCTCTCAACTTGTGTGAAGTCCCACCTTACATGAATCTGTGGCTGGCGTACATCGTCTGATTCATTGTGCTAAGGTGGTATCTCTCTTTTGCACAGCTCTTGGAAATTTCATTTTTCTATCAACAGATCTTTGGATCCTTACAAGCTGGCTGACTGCCTTCTGGGAGACATTCTCCCCTCCACTGGGTAATATACAACTATGTGGTTACCAAAATCCTCTTTCCTTTTAAGCCCCAGTGAGAATACTCTCCTAGACCCTCTTGTTGTTAGATGGGGGCCTGTTCTGAGTTCTGGTCAATGGGAAGTGGGTAAAAATGATGTGTGTATAATACTTCCAGGCCTGGCTCCTAAATCCCTACCTCAATGCGATTTTCATTCCTTTCCTTTGTGTCTGGTGGAATTACAGGAGACTAAGTCTGTGAATCTGGAATATTGCATGAGTGCAAAGAATACGTTAATTGTTTCCAGCCACCCAAATACTGGGACAAGCCATGCCAGAAGAGAGGAAAGGGCCCATGTGAAGGCGGGAGGGACCAGGGTCATGTACACTAGCTCCCAGTACCATGACCGAGTCTAGAAATAACCTCTTCTGTTTTCTCAGCCAAAGGCTGACATTTTCCTGCCTATTGGGTCTTGACACTTCCCATTAACCTTCTCTTTGGGAGGCAGTGGAAAAAGCTGTGCTGAGGACCTCATGATAAGCAGGTGGTGTTACCAGAGGCAGCTGGAGACGTGTGGGCTTCCTGTTTGACACCAGCCAGCTCCTGTCAGCTCTTGACTTCCAGAAGACTGATTTGAACTTGACATTTGTTGGGACAAGGGGAAGAGGACACCCATGGACAAATCAGAGCTGGAAGCAACAGCTCTCAAGCTGACTTGTGATGAAATTTGATCCAAGAACATTTGTCTTATGTAAGCTAGATGTTGACATTCTTTTGTTGTGGCTTTTTAATTTGAAATCATTCAATGGAGTTTTTGAGGGGATGACTGTGTAGAAGGATGTATGTTAGTCAGGACAGGCTAGCTCCTGTAACAACCAACCTCAATATTTCACTGTCTTAGTGTAATAAAGATGTGTGTCCTTCATCACATCCAGTGTGGGTTGGCAGAGGAATTGTGTTCCATATAGTCATTCAGGACTAAAGATTTTCCATCTTGTGGCTTTGCCATCCTATAGATCCATCGAATTCAATTGGTGGGTGGGAAAAGAGAGGGTGGAGGATGGAGTGGGAGGTTTTCATGGGCCAGGACTAAGAAATGCCATTATCACGTCTAATCTACTCTCCACGAGCCAGAATTCAGTTCTGCCTAACTGCAAGGGATCCTGGGAGGTGTGGTCTCGCTGTGTTCCCGGGAAGAAGAGGAAATGGGGTAGGATGAATAGGTAGTAGTCTGTGCCAGAGAAGGGAAGTGATTTTTAAGAAAAGTCATTTGGGTCTCATGAAAAGCTGTCGTTCATGGGTAAATATATGGAAAGCCAAATCATAAAACAAAACTATCATGCTATTAGCAAAGTTTATTTCCTGAAGAGGCCAAGTGGGAATATGAGCTAGCTTTATTCCCTGAGATCTCTGAACTCAGTTTCATCTGAATTCAGGATGGAGCTTAATACCCAGGAACTTACAGGGCTTCCTTTCGGGTTGAGTAATTGTATTTCAGTGGTGCCTGTCAAAGTAATAACTGCTTCTTCTTTTCTTTGGAGCCTTCCATGAGTCTTTGGGAGGCTGTCCATTCTCTAACGCTCACTATGGAATCATAGCACTGATGGATTTCTGCCAAAAGGGAGATGGTGCATGACATTGGATTGATGTGTTCTAAGATGGAAAGCACACTGGGATGAAACCAGCATGGCATTTAGCAGAAGTTGGCTCTTTGGATGACTAAAAGTGGGACAAGAATGTTCCCCAAATGAAGAGTGGTTAGAGGCATTTTCTGGAAGATGAGTAGACTAACACCTTTGCAACTTTGAGCCCATTGCCACGTGGTCCCTTTCATTCATGTCACATACGAATTGCCATGATTGTTCAATCTTCTGCAACCTCACACAGAGTCTCAATTCTAACAAGAATCCAGAAACTTTCTAATTCACCTTTGCTCCAGCTCTGGAGAAATTATTTGTAAGCCTAAATAGAACTGAACAGTTTTCTACAAAGTAATTTTCTGAACGTGCGGGAAAGTGGCCAGAAAACAAGGAGATGAGCTCATAGATTTTTAACTTTAAAACCACCTAAACCAGATTGCTATATATTTGAAATTTGCCATGCTGACCCGTGTCTTATCCCTGGAGAAAGACACTCTTAGGAAAAAAACTAATACAAAAAGATTAGAGTCCAGAATTCTTTTTTTTCCCCCGCTAATGACCTTATTAGAGAAATTATACCCTGGGTAACAATATAGTAGAAAACTCCCATGGAGTTACCTAGACTGAAAATCTGATTCCTTGGAAAGAAAATGGTAACTGTCAGAAGTGTTCAGGTTTGAATTAGTCCAAGATTCTGTGGCCCATATTCATATATAAACATGAATTCTTTAATCTACATACATTTGGTATTCATTCTTGATGATCTGTTCTAGCATAACATTAAAGTGATTGCATGCCACAAAAGCGTGTACATTGGTTTTCAGTGAGAGCTAATAGTAAGGAGCATTTAGCAGTTCAAGATCTACCCGGCAAAATGAAGTAGAGAATTGAAGCTGTTATTCAGATTATTACTTCTCATTATTATTAATTAACGATAATAATAGAAGCTACTGTTTATTGAAGGCCTGCTTCCCCCCCGCCCCCGGGGTATTTGGCATGTATTATCTCCAGCCGTGACAACAGCCTGAAAGCAAGGCTCAGATGTGTTAAATGGGTTGCCTGAGGTCACCCAGCCAGGAAGAGACAAAGCTGAGATTCAAAGCTAGGGCTGTTGGCTCAGAATGTTTTTCTTTGTTTTTGCATAAATATATCAGCTTTGGTTACGTCAATAAAATGCACACATTTTAAATATACAGTTTGGTTTTTGACAAATGTGCATACCCAGCTAACCACTGCCCTGATCAAGGTATAGAGCATTTCTATCACCTAGAAATTTCCCTCATGCCCCTTTGCAGTCCTTCCTCCCACTTCTAGCCCCAGGCAACCAGTGACCTGATTTGGATCACTATAGATTAGATTTACTTTTTTTAGAACTTCATAAAAAAGGAATCATGCAGTACATGTACTCTTTTGTGTTCATCTCCTTTTGCTCTGCATAATGTTTTTAAGCTTCACCCATATTGTTGTGTATATCAATCATTTGTTCCTCCAAAACTCTACCGTCAAGTTTTAAATCGATCTCCTGTTCTGTATGTGTTAGGCAAGAGTTGTTCTGCCTGACTCATGGCAGTTCTTTTATAATGATGGGTGGGATAAAGGTGTGGAGGGTGGGATGAAGGTGTGGAGATCAGATTTGCACATGGGATTTCATGGGATCTGAAAAGACTGGGGTGAGGGATACCTTGAAATTCTGTTGGTGCATCTGTAAAATGGGGATGACAATAGACTTCTCTGATTTATTGTGGAGACTCAATGAGTGGAAACATGTAGCATCTCAAACAGTGATAGGCATGGTGTAAATGCTTAGCAGATATTAGCAATTATTGTGCTTCAAACTGAAGGCATGAGCTCAAGATGGTGGGCACTACTTCACAGCAGTAGAGCTGCCCAGAGCCCATTAGTTGAGTGGCACATCCAGGACACATACTCAACAGATGACATCTAGTGACCCATCTGGGCTCATGGTCCAAGGAGATTTTTTAAGAGTTGAGGGTGAATAGTACAGTGAAGGACTTAAAGATGTTCAACCTGAGGCAGAGCACGTTTGGTGGTTAAGACCTCTGAGATCTGTCATGAGGAGGTGGTGGGATGTTATCCACCTGGCCCCTTGGGTAGGAGTGTCGGGGACCAGGATTCAGGAACATAGAAGGAAGCACTTTCAGAACTGGCTGTACCATCTCACAGTTGAGTTGGTGGTCTCTGGAGGATGAAGAGTAGGGATGGAAAGGAGTTAACAGATACTCATTCTGATTCCAGAACTTCAGAAACATGTATGAAATGCCTATCATGGACCACATGCTGCATTAGGTACTTTAACTGACTACTTTCTCTCTCTTTCTCTCATATCTATGTCTATCTTTCTATCTAGTTACCTAGATATTTATTATCTATCTATTTCAAAAATTTTGAGGTATAATTTGTACACTGTAAAACACATAGATCCTAAGTGTATGGTTCAGTAAGTTTTGACAAATGCATACACTCCTGTAAAACCTATAATCTTATGAAAGTACAGAACATTTCCATCACCCCAGAAAGTTCCCTTGTGCCCTTTTGTACTTAGTTCCTCTCCTCCCAAGCAGCAATCAACCTGACTTTTATCAGACAACTTTTGTCTATTCTAGAACATCATGTGAATGGAATCATCCAGTGTGCACTGTTTCGTGTCGAGTTTCTGGAGGAGAAAATGGAGATCCTTGTTAAGTGCTGAATGCATGCTGGTGCTAGCCACGTTTGTATCAACTATTTCATTCAGTCTTGACAATGAACCTGCAAAATATGTGTTATTGTTCCTGTACTGCGGATGAGGAAGCTGAGGTTCAAAGAAATTAAATAACTTGCTCACAGGCACATAGATAAAAGTTGTCTGCTATAGACTGAATATGTCCTCATACAATTTGTATATTGACATCTAACTCCCAATGTGTGGTATTTGGAGGTGGGGCCTTTGGGAGGTGATTAGGTGATGAAGGCAAAGCTCTTATAAATTAGTGCCCTTATGAAAGGGACCCCAGAGAGCCCCTTTGTCCTTTCCACCATGTGAGGACATGGCGAGAAGGTGGCCATCTATGAGCCAGGAGGCAGGGCCTCACCAGACATGCAGTCTGCCAGAGCCTTGAATTTGGACTTCCCAGCATCCAGAACTGTGAGAAATAAATTTCTGCTGTTTGTAAGCTACTTAGTCTATGATAATTCTGTTATGGAAGCCCAAATGGACTAAGACAGACGTTGGTACTGGGAGGTGGGAGTGCTCCTGTACCTAAAAATGTGGAGGTAGTACAGCTTTGGAACTGGGTAGTGAGGCAGGAAGAGTTTTGAGGTGCATGCCTCATCGCCTCATTGCCTTGAACAGAACTTTAAAGGTGATTCTGGCGAGGGCCCCGAAGATGAGGAAAGCTGCAGAGAAAGCTTCCATCCCCTGAGAGGACGCATAAGTAGCCCTGCATAGAACGTTGGTAGAAATATGGATGGCAAAGGTCATTTGGAGGAGGTCTCGGAGGGAAATGAGGACTGTGCTATTGACAAAAATCCTTGTCATAACGTGGCAAAGAACTTGGCTGAATTGTCTTCACATTCTAGTGTTTTGTGGAAGGTAAAACATGCGAGTGATAAAATTGGATATTTAGCTGAAGCTATTTCTAAGCCAAATGTTGAAGGTGTGGCTTGGCTCCTCCTGACCGCTTAAGTAAAATGCAAGAAGAGAGAAATGACTCAAAGAGAATTTTTAAGCAAAAAGGAAGCAGGACTTAAAGAGTTGGAAAATTCTCAGTCTATTCATATTGCAAAAAAGAGAGACTACTAAGGGTATGGGCAAGCAACTGTTTGATAAGGTTAGTATGGATCAACCATCTTAACAGAAGCCAGGAGCTGTTCTCCAAGACAATGGAGGAATGACCCCTAAGTCCATTCGGAAATGTCAGAGCTGCCCCTGCTTATGGGCTCGGGGTGCAAGGGCTGGGGGTAGGGTATGCAGCTGTTTCAAAGGAAGGGCTGCTGGTTCCCGCAGGACCTTGGCATGCCCTACCTGGTGCATTGCAGGCTACACTCCCTGCACTCCGATGCCACCCTCCTCGGTCACCTCAGGTGGTCCCCAGTGGTCCTCAGTGCAGCTCAGGCAGGGGCAGAGCCTGAATTCAATTAGGATGTGTTGGCTACACAAGCGTTGCTTTCTCTGTAATATGGCCTAGTTTCTCTTAGTCTTGGTGTATTGCATTTTACATTATATTAAGTTATATTGAAAACTGCAGTGCCTTCTGAAAAGATAAAAAGAACCACTGATCACAGTCTGATAATTGGAGCAGGGTGGGATGTGGAGCAAAATTTCCCATGGTTATTCCTGATTTCCATCTCACTGATGACCATTTTGTTGGTTTGCATGAAGTATTTATTGCTTAGTGACAGACTGTTCACATCATAGTACCGTTTCGGAGCAGTCAGGGGAGTTGCCGAGGCCTGGGTCTATGGAGTGGGGCCATGTGGAAATTTGGAATCTGTTTGCTCAGTGTCACTCTCTGCTGGGGCAGGTGTTCTCTTGTCCCCCCCGCCCTTCCCTTCCGTCCTCTTCTCTCTCTCTCTTCTTCCTTCCTTCTCCTTCTCTCCCTCCTTCTTGCCCTCTCTCACTACCTCCCTCGCATCACTTTCTCCCTCTCTCTGTCTCTCTCTTGCTTTCACTCGTGCTCTCTCCCAGGTACCTGCTCTTTTCTTCCCCCCCCTTCGTATGTACTTTTTCTATTTTTTAAGATAAAGCAACTACCAGAAATCTAAGTTATTGAGAGGCATACAGCGCTATGAAAAGGCCATTGGGCCCTCCAGAAGCCCTGCTGTTTTTGCATCCGCCCTGCCTCCCTCCAGCTGTGTGCACGAGGGCAGGCGGTGGGAATCTCTGCACACCTCTGCTTCTCTGCCCAGCGTGGGCGATGTTCCTTCCTAGCCTCTTCCCCTCCTTCTTATTTATTTGCTCATTCAGCACATACGTACCGGGTGCTTTCTACGTATCAGGCACTGGGTTGGGTATTGAGCAGGGAACAGAGCAGATGGGGCCCCTGACCTCTGAGCATTTATGCTCTAGAAGGGAAACAAAGAATAAGCAAATAATCATGTGATTTCGAGGGTCGTGTGACGAGTTCCTAAACTCTCCGTGGTAGCCACACGCATGGTGCCCTGTCTGGAGGTACAAGGCATATTTCCCACCTCAGAACTTGATGGTCCAGGGATTTCACTAGCACTTTAAAAAAATTACAACTTTTTATTTTGAAATAGTTTAAGATGGACAAGAAGTTACAAAAATAGTACAGAGAGTTCCTTGTACCCTTTACCTAGCTTACCCTAAAGATAATATCTTACGTGATCATAGTATATTGTCAAAATCAGGAAATTGTCTATTAACTTAGGGATTGACCTTATTTGAGACTTCACTAGTTTTCACATGCATTCTTTTCTTTTTTCCTTCTGTTTCTTCCTCCCCCTCTCCTCCCCTCCTCTCCTGTCCTCCTTCTGTGAAATTTTATCATATGTGTAGATTCAAGGGATTATCCCCACAATCAGGAGGCAGAACTGACCCATCACCACAAAGAAACTCTTGTGTTACTGCTTAATAGTCCCACTTTTCCTCTTTCCCTGGTCCCTGGAAACTACTGATTTGTTCTCCATCCCTAGAATTTTGTCATTTCAAGATTGTTATATAAATGGAATCAGACAGTATGTATCCCTTGAGATTGGCCTTTTTTCCTCAGCATAATGCCCTGGAGATTCATCAAAGTTGTTATATGTATCAATAGTTCATTTTGCCATCACTTTTAAGATAACAGGAATCAGGAATAGGACACTTGAGGAAAAAATTTCTTTGTGAAAATACTTTGTTTTCAAGGCCAGCCTCTACTAGGTTTTCGTCCTCCCTCAGAGACCTAGAACAATTAACCTATTTGAGTCTGATTAGCAAGTTGACAAATTGGTAAATTATTACTTTTGTTATTTGATTTGTAAGTGTTTTCTCACTGTTAGGACAAAGTTTTTTTCATGGGCTCTTGGTTTTGCTTTGGGCTCAATGTGTTTGAGATTCCTTCAACTATGAAGTTGTTCCTTATATTTGTTAGGTTAATGGCAGGCGCTGTAATCATACTCCTCCGAATTTTAATAGCTTTACACAATACAATTTTATATCTTGTTCCAGAAATAGACCATGTGTGTATGCCTCATTTTTAAAAGACTTTGATCCACAAGATGATCAGAGACAAGGGTGGATATCTTTTAAGACCTGAAAGTTCCCTATATCCAGCCATCAGATAGGGTGAGGCTGGAGGAGCACTAGATTTGAGGTTTGCCTGGGTCATGCCTAGCAGTGGCATCACACGGCACTCCTTTCCCATTTCATTGGCTAGGATGTGTTCCTGTGGTGGCACTCAGCTGCGGGAGGGGGGTAAGCATGGGTGGAAGGATGGGAAGATGTAGTTCCTGGTGGGTAGCCACGTCCCAGAGCCAGCACTACACTACGGAAGAGGGAAACCACAATTCTTTGGTGGATGGCTGTCTCTGCCTCTATTCCCAGTCAAGTCTCCATTTCAGGTTAACAATATTAATGATACTATAATAAATGGGACCCAAGAGTTCAAGTTTTGGATTTGACTCTTCCTGTGCAACCAAGGCAAATCATTTCCCCTCTTTGGGTCTCAGTTTTCTTATATATAATTAGTGGATTAAATTAGATAATTCCACGGGTTCCTGTCTAACATAATAGTTTTATATTGTGCTAAGTTTATTGGTCTCAGACACATGGAAAAAAATCTCTCTGAAGTCATGGCTGAAGGTAGGTTCAGTAAATCCGGGCTAGTCTGTTCAGCCAACCTCCTATTTACTGCTACCCACTCATTTTTAACCTAGAGGAACACAAGCAGCCCTGGGACCACACAGTGCAACTACTGTTGGAAATGGCAGGGTTTTGACAGTTTAGTCGTGAGAGCAGTAAATTCAACTCCTGATAAATAATTTACTTTGAGGACCAGGAAGCTGGTCTCACTGACTTGCCTAGCTTGCTGCTTGAAGAATGCAGACAATTCTGGTCATGCCAGAAAGGAAAAAATAAATAAAATTTATCTTCCTTATTCCCTTGACTGTCTATCCTTTGTGTTTCTACCACCATTTCAGAGAAAGCCACAGATTTCTGTTTGCTAGATCAGTGGATACCACATTTCTAGTTTGCCTTGTCTCCGTCTGGCCCACAATCACTCATAGCTCCATCCGTCAGAGTCACAACAAAGACTCAGTATCAGTGAACACTGTGCTGATGGATGCTGTGTTTACATCCAGGGTGAAAGGGGAGTAGAAGATAAAGCCCAAATGTGTCTTCAGCAGTCCCCCTGCCCCCCTTAGTTGACAGTACCTGAAGGAGGCCAAACTGAACTTGTGTGTTTCCAAGTCAGATTTCATTCTGGGTTGTACATATCATTTCTTTCATGTTTCTGAAGTTGCTTTTCTACATGCCTGGGGACCAGAGCAGCTCGGCAATGAATTTAGTTCTCTGTTGTCTGGGGTCGATGCAACTCGGATGCTCATTAAGATTACTGAGCCTCCTAATTTTTAATGTTAGGCCCAAGGTAATATTTAATGAGGCAGAAAAGTATATTAATAAAATTGCTTGTAGTAATTAGCGGGAAATTATAATGGTAGGGTGCTGGGGAGATTTTAGAAATCAGTTAGGAGTGATCAAGACCAATCTGGAATGTCATTAGTTATTATTTTTTGCTTTCAATCACCATGAACTACACCTTTGCATTTTTATCTTTGAAAAGAAATTCTTTGATTGGGCTCATGCATATTGCTATTATTTCATGCTATTTTGTTTCTTACCGAGTATCATAGAGAGTTACAGGTAGATGGGTCTTTAGGATAATTTGTAAACCATCATGCTGCCCTCTAGAGGCAAGTGGGTTATCATTTTGCCGTTATGGCATCTTACCTGAAAAGCTGTCAGAGACTATAGAATCCACATGGGTTTCTCTGAATGTGACAGCAGAAGAAAGTGGTGCTCACCAATCCGGAAAATATAAAAGAAGGCAAAAGTCTAAAATCTCATAGATTTGGGAGGTAGAGATCAGGGACCAAGGTTTTAAGATCAAGGTCCTGAAACCTTTGTAACATCTCTAGTTTGATGCTTCTAATTAACCCTTCTCCACCAGTCCCTATTTTGTTTCACATGTAGGTTTGGAGGTAAAATTTCTAAAATGAACAAGGCTCCAGGAATATAGGACTTCACATTATTACCCTGGTTGGGGCTTCTCGAGGGTTCCCTTGTTGTTCCTATTGTTATTATCAACTCTGGTCTTTTATTTTGTTCCCACTCAGACTGGGGGAGTCTGTGAAAACACCTAAAGAGGACAGAAGCTTCCAATATGTGAGACAGTAGTCATTTGTTGATTCATGAAACAGGTGCCTAAGTCATTGAGCTATATGTATTGATTTCCTCCCCCATTTCCTTTGTCCCTTTCTCCCTCATTTTCATTGAGAACCTACTATGTGCAAGGCAGGTGCTAGTTCCTGGGGATATAGCGGGAGGTAGATACAGCGCCTGTCTTCCAGCAATAGTCAATAAACAGTCCTCTAACACTGTGGGGGGCAGTCACAAAGGTGTCAGCCAGCTCAGTGGTGGGAGGAGGCGTGGGAGGTTTGAGCTGCTGGAAGATGGAGCTGCACTTCTAGGCGGGAAAGGCAAGGACAGGCATTCCAGGCAGGGAAAGAGCACACACACAGGCAGGAGCAGGAGTGGGCAGTGAAGAGTGCAGGATCCAGGGAGCGTCATCACACTGAGCGCTCCGTGTCTATCGTGTGAATGGTGGGTGCTGGTGCCTGGGAGTTTGTGTGTGATGCCAAGGGAGTTGCTTTAATCTGGTTGATGACAGGGATGCCACTCAAGGGTTGCAATCAGCCTGGGCAGATTTGTGTTTAGAGAGACCTCTCTGGCAGCTGGTGCATGGGGTGGCTTGGAGGGGAAAGCCCAGGAGCAAGGAACAAGGAGGAGGCTGCAGTTGTGATCCAGGTATAAGCGCTGATGCTGGCATTAAGAGTGGTGGCTCGGGGACAGGATGGAGGGGGTGGGCGTGAGATCACTGAAGATGGGTGGGTAGTGGTGAAGAGGGAGAAGGGGCACAGGAAGATAACTTACAGGTCAAAGGAACTAGATATAAGTGGGTTTATATAATATGTGGTCTTTTGTGACTAGTTTCTTTCACTTAGCATGTTTTCAAGGTTTATCCATGTTGTAGTGTGTATTAGTACTTCACTCCTTTCTACGGTCAAATCATGTTCCATCATGTGGATTTGCCACATTTTGTCTGTTCATTGGTGGATGCAACAAAGGGTTGCTTCCCCTTTGGCTGTTGTGAATAATGCTGCTATGAACATTTTGTGTACAAGTTTTCAGTTCTTTGGGGGTATATACCTAGGAGTGGAATTTCTGGGTCATCTGGTAATTCTATGTTGAACTTAGTGAGGAACTGCCAGAATAGGCAAATCTGTAGTGATAGAAAGTATATTGATGGTTGCCTAAGGTTGGGGTGTTTGGGAAAATTGGAGGGTGATAGTTAAAGAGTGCAGGGTTTCTCTTTGTGGTGATGAAAATGTTCAAAAATTGTGGTGATGGTTGCACATATTTGTGAATATACTAAACACCCTTGAGTTGTTCACTTTAAATTGGTGAATAGTGTGGTATGTGAATTATATCTTAAAAAATATGTTTTCTTTTAAAGAAAATAGAATAACCTCATCCTATTTGAAGTTCCTTATAGGGTATTAATAAACTTGTGGATTCAAATGCAAAAACATCTATTGCAGTTCAAAATTATGCATATATTTGTACACTTGTTTGTTGCACAAAGAAGATTGAAAGCTTCCTGAGGGCAGGGACCACACCTAGCTTTGTGCTGTGTCCCTAGCCCCTTGCATGGTGTGTGGCACCCAATACCCAATAAACATCTGTTGAGTAAATGAATGAACTGCTTTTGTAGTTTAGGGAACTGGTTTATTATATAGCATTGATGTTTTGTTTTATAGAATAGCCAGGTGCCCGGAGCTTTGGGTTTGGTAAACATGTTCCTTTGTTCATTTATGCTGCATTTTGAATCATAACTCCTGTTGTGTTGCTGTGTTTCCTGCCAAGTCTACCACTATAAAGCCAATTGCTCGAACCTCATGCCAGTAATGGAGGCTGGGCCGCCCAAGACTGGGCTGACTTTGGGGACATTGGGAATCCCATGATAAGGACCCAGGACTCTTCTATTACATGTGCCATGTTCAGCTCATCTTTTATTATTTTGTTTTCATTAGGCCATTAGTTCAAGTATCGAAAGTCCAGGAATTTTTCATTCATTCATATTTATTCTTTAAAATATAAAATTAAAATTACCTTTAAATGTTTTGCTTTTTAAAAAATTTGCTACACTTTCAAGCAAAATTTTTTTTTGTAATTGCTTTCTTTTTGGTCTGCCTGGAGGCATATAGTTTCAATGTGGTGAAAAAAGTTATTAGTGAAATAGGATTTTATCTATATAATTTTTCCTTTAACAATTTGTTTAAAGCTTGCTGAATTTCAGAGTAAAATAGTGTCCTTTTTTTTTTTTTTTAAATTGAGACAGAGTCTTGCTCTGTTGCTTCAGCTGGAGTACAGTGGCGTCATTGTAGCTCACTGCAACCACAAACTCCTGGGCTCAAGCCATCCTCCTGCCTCAGCCTCCCGAGTAGCTGGGACTACAGGCGTGCACCATCATGCCCGGCTAACTTTTCTATTTTTTGTAGAGATGGGGCCTCACTCTTGCTCAGGCTGTTCTCGAACTCCTGGCCTCAAGTGATCCTTCTGCCTCGGCCTCCCAGAGTGCTAGGATTACAGGCAAATATTATCTTTGATAAATTTTTTTTCCTAGATGGATGCAGCTGTAGTTTAATAACAGTTGCATTTGAAACACAGGACTTTGATTTATAAAAGAATTTCGTAGTTATTTTTTTCTTTGACAGTTATAGACTGGCTGGAAGACCATAAGTGACCAAGGTCTGGGGTGGCTTCTTGAAATGGGTAGGTTCAAGTAGAATTTTAAGAGGTTTAAAGAGATGATTTGGCTAAATATTTGTGTTTTACTCTTTCAAGTGAATGATTTAGTTTTGTCTAAGAACATCTTGATGGCAGTTTAAGTTTCTAGAAATATTTTATAGTTATTACAGATTCTCAGTGCCCTTCACATATCCCTAGGACAAGAGACCTGCAGCTAAAGGAAGGGAAGGAATATTTATTGAAATGCACAGAGTGGAGGGGCCTCATCATTTTACTTAATTGGGTGTCATTTAATCCTTGCGGCAGACTTTCCTACTAGGCTTCCGACACGACTCTTTGTTGCAGGAGACCCAATTCAAAGTGGAGGTAGCAAAAGAAGGGCAATATTATTGGCTCATGTATATAGGAAGTCTGAGGGATGGGTCAGGTTTCAGGCATAGCTGGATCCAGGAGCTCAAAGAATGTTGCTCGAACATGCAAACATTCTTTCAGCCTCTCTCCACCTCACCATCTCTTGGTTCTATTATACTTTCCTTTCTCTCTGTTGAGCTCATTCTCTAGAAAGTTTTGTATACACAGAAGCTCTAGACTTGTGTCACTTGTACAATTTGTCATCCCAGAGAATAGAGCCACTTTTTCTTGATAGCTTCGAAAAAGTGCCCAGAGGGGATTCATATCGTGGGAGGTTGGGTCATTTGCTCATCCCGGAACCTGACTGTGCACCCAGGGGATGGGATGTTCTTTGATTGGTCAAGCTTGGGGCCTGTGCTCCTGCCGGTGGGAATGGGGGGAAGGAATCCAGCCCATCTGTGTCCTGTGGGATGAGTTCCCTTTAGGAGAGAGAGGGTCTGTTACCAGAAGAAGGGGTGAATGGAAAGTTTGCTATGCACACCAACATTTTGGTTACAAGAGTCGCATAATTCCTATTTTCAGATGAGGTTCAGAGAAGCTAAGTGGCCTGCCCCAGGTTACCCAACTGTGAAGAGGTAGACCAAAATCGAAGCAGATGCCTGTCCAATGTCAAAGGTTAAGCCATTATTGGCTTTCTATAATGGATTTGGACCCCAAGGTCTGAGCAGAAATCCACTGGCACAGGGAAATGGTATTGTTTAGGGTTTACACACAGTCCATCTGTGACTGTGCAGGCTCTGGCGGGAATTGAATTGTACATGAGGTGCATGTTCTCCAAAGCCTTG
The DNA here is from genome assembly GCA_023783475.1 of Daubentonia madagascariensis. Lineage (NCBI taxonomy): Eukaryota > Metazoa > Chordata > Mammalia > Primates > Daubentoniidae > Daubentonia > Daubentonia madagascariensis. The sequence continues at coordinate 25,538,431 of JAKFHU010002136.1, read as the reverse complement.
GGTGTACACATGTCTGAGATGTCTGCATACAAGATGATAATCAGGTTGCAAACCTTATACTGCTATTTATACGCCTATTACCATCTTCACACCTCTTGGGTTATATATTGAAAAGATATCTTCTTAGATGTTGAAGTAGAGAGATGGGTTTGTGTTTTGAGTTTTCAAGGGAGGTATGTGTATATGTATATATGTATGTGTCTAATTTTTACCTGGGCTCTCATGAATCCAAGAGATCATAGATATATAAATTTGCTCTTCTTTTTCTAATGAATTCATTTTTTCTTGTTGCAAAACTGACAGAATGCTGGAACTGTTGGGAATTACGTTGTTAACCCCTGTGACCTGCTCTGCCATGGGTTGCCGAGGTGACTGGTCATCTTTTCCGATGCTCCTGGGATCTAGGGGGAGATGGGGACAAGAACAGGGTGACAGCCTCTGAGGTAGAACCTGCCGCTGAATATCCAAGCCTTGTTTCACTCTCTCGTTTAGCCATCACGTATCAGTGTTGATGGCTTCGTCTGACACTACTGCTGCCACGTGGAGTCAGGCTGAAGGTGTTACCTGCGATGGATGGTGGCCGGGCAGAAGGAGGAGGTACCTAGCGAGGGTCACTTGCAGAAAGACTGCTTTGGTCAGCACCTTTCTCCCACCATGGGCTCAAGGATGGGATGGGGCTTCTCTGCGTGTCACAGCTTTGTCACTTGGTCGATCCTATTTGCCTCTCAGTTGCAGAGCAGATGGCAAAAATACATTAGAAATTCACCATCACCAGAAAAATAAAATTAGAAACATTTTTTACCCCGGGAGAATTTGGCACAATAATGGGCTAACATTCCTGAACTTTTCTATTGGGGTTACCTACATCTGTCATTCCTCCTGCTTAGCATCTCTTGAGTATCTGCTGTTTCCTCCTCATGGCCATTGTCTGGGGTCAAGCCCTCATCCTTTTGTGCCTGCTCCAGTGCCCACCAAACTGCCTGCTGAGTGGACTCCCTGTCCCCTCTGTCCATATCCCCAAATCTGAGCCGTGGGCACACAGCTGCCACAGGGCTGTATCTGAGAGTCCACGACTGGCTGTGCCAGTCTGGTGCACACACCCTTCCCCAGCTCTCTGGCACCCATCCTTAGCTTGCCAGAAAGGGACTTCATACTCAATTGACCCCTGCCAGCCTCTCCAGCCAGGGCTCCTGGGCCATCTGCCCACATCCTGCTGGCACCAGCCTCTTCTACATATTTTCCCATTTTCTCAAGCCACCCCCTCCCCACTTTCTTTCTTCTGTCTGGAACCCCTTTTCTCCCTGCCCGCACCCCATCTGCCTAGCCAACTCCCATGCATCCTTTACCTCCTTCAGGAAGTGCATCCTATGTGTTCTCTGCTTCCAGGCTCAGCTCAGAACCCTCTGCTACACTCCCAGGTTCTCTTTTATCCTTTCCACAGACGATCCGTGCAGTTGGTTACTTGTCTGTTTTGCTCACTACATAGGTGAGATCCTTGCAGGGAGGGCTGCAGTGTGTCATGGTGGTGATGAGATGGTCCTGGGTTCAAATTCCACTTACATCTATATGACTTTGGGTAATTTATTTAACTTTTCTCAGCCTCTGTTCTGCACTGGGGACGAAATAGCCACTATTTTATGGAGTTACTGCAGGGGTTAATTGAGGTAATTTTTATGGAACCGTGCCTGGCACACAGTAAGTGAGCTAAAAAATGTTAGCTGCTGTCATCATCATCATCGTCATCATCACCACTAGGTTCTGGAAAATGTTAAAAACTCAGTAAGTTCTTATTGAATAGAATAACTAAATGGTTGGATGATATGCATCATTTTGTTGAATTCCCACTTTATCCAGCATGGAGTTAATAAAAGAACATTAATTTTCTCATGTTTCTTTTCTCCCTGAACTTTATTTTCTTGCCCCCTCCAAGTGCGAATCTCTCTCCGACATGAGCAAAACACTTTACTTGCTTAAACGACCCAAGAACTGAGAACGGCTTGGGAGAGAGCTACTTTGCCCAATGAGCTAGTAGCTGAAGTCAGGATTCACCTCCCTGCTGGTTGAATGACACCCCATTTTCCCCTCTTAAAAGAACTAAATGGCCTATATTTCTTTTTTAAATTAAAGTGAATGAAAATGAATTTCACAACTCCCCTGGAGATGACTGGAGACACACTGGGATGTCAAATAAAAAAGTTGGGAATTGCTGAGCTCGAGCTCAGCGCTGTGGGTTCCCGGGAAAGATGAAACAGGAGAAGCATCCAGCGTGGAGGAGGAGGGATGCGGGAGGGAGGTGGAGGGAGAATCCCAGAAGACGGATTATGGGGCTTAGATGTGGGGGAAGAGGGAGGAGAGACAGGGGAGGGAGGGGCTGTGTTGAAAAGAAACTGTTGAGTGAATGATCTTTAACTTTGACGAAAAGAAGCAAAACCAGTCCCAGACATGCTGAATAATTGCCCAGGAATTATTCCTGGCCACCCTATGAATGATTCCTCACTACACAAAATATTGAAAGCAGAGGGGAATTATTGTTTTGAGCTTGGAAATTTCTCAGTTCTCTGACTTTGCTAATGAGATTTGAGCCCATTGTCCTTGTCTCACTCTGAGCCTTCGTCAATAGCAGAACTTGTATCTCCTGAGGGATCGTCTGCTGAGTTCATTTCAATTTAACAAGTGTTATTGAAACCCAGGATGTGTCTAGGGCCAGTCTTGGAACTGCACTGCATGTGATCCTGGAGTTGGGATGACTAGTTCCTTGGGCCCAGGGAGATTCCTGGTGAGATGAGGGAACAATGTTGGGGAACTGCACGTCAACGTGCTCCCACCCTGGTCCCAGCTCAGTCCCACTGCCTGAGCCATCTTAGCCCAGGGAGAAATTTTTTCAGTAGCCCTTTTAGGCCTTGGCTGGGACGGATGTAGCAGCTACATTAGTCTGGGCCCCTAAGTACTTCTCCCTGAGTTGCCACCTGCCCCTGCTCCACCCCGTCTTTCTTTGTTGCCAACTACAGTGATCATGTTAGATCATGTCACCCTTATGGCTCTCCATGCATCTGGCTTCCTTTTGGACCTGAACTGAAATCTAAACTCATTAGTGTGGCCCACGAGGCCCTGCATGATTCTACCCTTACCAAGCTCTTACCCTCCCTCTGCCCCCATTTCTAGGCCTTTATACTCTTCCATCTCTTTGGAATGCCCATCTCTGCGCTCTGCGTGGCTTAGTCCTCCCGAGCTTCCAGGTTTGGGCTTAGACTACATTTTTTAACTACAGAATCTAAATTTGCCTTCCCCACCCTCTCTATCCCCTTTTTCTCTTTGTCATCTGTAATTGCTATTTGTAATTATTATCTGTATTCTTATGCTTGTCTTTCTTCCCCCACTAGATTGTAAGCTCAAGAGGGCAGTGTCCTTGTGTCTTGTTTGCTGCTTTGTCCCAGTGCCTGGCACACAGTAGTTGCTCAATAAACAATTAAAGATTGAGTTGCTGTACCTGATCTGCCCACAGTGGCTGTGCCAGTACCAACTAACTATAATGAAATTAGCTGAAGGGAGGACTTTCAGGGATAAGAAGTATTATGGAAGGAATGCTACTAACTCAGGGGACCTGGACCAAATCCCGTGGCCCCTTGGACCTGGGGTGCTTTGTTTCTAAAAGAAATTATCCTTAGGGATCCTCCCTCCTGGCTCTCAAAATTCTTTGAGTGTAAAAGCTCTAAGACATAACAATCTCTTGATTGACAGCTCTTTGGCCCAAGCCTGCCCCAGAAATGTTTTCCTGAAGAGACTTTCCTCCCTGCCTGCCTATCTCGTGGTGATGTTTTTAGGCTTAATTAGGGGTTGTTACCCTTTCTTAAGTAGTCACACACCAGACACATCAAATAACCTTAGCATTGAGTGCTGGAATAGGAGAGTGGAATAACAATTTGATTTCAAGCACTTAAAAGCCAAAGGCCCTTACACCACAGTTGCTCACTTCCTTGCTTTAACAAGTAAATGAGTTCTGCATGGAAATTTTAATTTGGTCCATAACGCTTTATTGAGTTGACTACCCTGTGCACTATGCTGCACTCCCTACTACTTAGAGTGATTGTTAAGAACACTGTGCCGAGTATTTTACACCCCTTACTGCACTTAATCCCCCCAATGACTCTATCAGTATCTCCATTTTACAGGTAGAGAAGCACAGACTTGGAGAGGCAACATCAGTTGCAAGGCTACACGTGGTGAGGAGGTGCTGAGGCAGCATTTGAATCCTGTCTGTGACTCTAGTGCTGGTGATTCTTAGAAGAGGATAATGTTAGATGTGGTGTCTGCTCCTGAGGAATTTATAATGTGCTGATTGTAGCAGGAGCGACACATTAGATAGAATTAGCAGTTGTGCAGCCCATGCTGTGCACTGTTCAAGTCTTCCTGTCAAGAGTGGGGATTGCAGCCTTCCCTGGCAGGTGCTATTGCCTACAGGTGGCCACTCTTCGTCACCTGCCCTCTGGTGAGCCATACCTTCTCTTTTCCCAGCCCCTGCTGCCTGTGGCTGTGCGCTTTTGCTGGGCTTCTTGGCTGGGTTTGCTTTCTGGCCTCCTGCTGGGACCAGAGACTGGCAGGTGTCCCAAATTCTACATAGGCCTAATCATTTTCTGGCACCAGGGGCTGGATTCTTGCTGCTCTCTGGGGTCGTGCTCCATCCTTCACGGACCACTCGAATCATGATGATGCCATCTCTTAGACATGTCTACTGAGTGTCCATTGAAGAGGCCTCTGGGATCCTCTTAGCTCAGCATCAAAAGAGGCTAGGCTTGGGCACGCTAGCAGTTCTGGGTGGTGGGATAAGCAGAGGGAAGAAGCTCTGAATCTGACAGTCTTATCCACTTCCCAGCCCCTTGATGTGAAAGCACTTTATAAAAATTAACTTCTTTGCATTATTCAGGCCACTGACTCACTGGGTGACCCTGGGAAGGTCATGTTCCTGCTGGGGCCTCAGTTTACCCATTTGTTAAGTGGGAAGGCTGGACTGGATCATTTTAAAAGTCTGTGGCCTGGGATCTCCGTGTCTGTTCTCTGGCCTGTCCTTGAAGTTTAACACACTGTGTCATTAAAGGAATGTCGTGGTTGGGATTATGAAGGGTGCAAGCAGGGAGGCTTGAGGCGCTGACTGCCTGTAACCTTGGGCAAGCCATTTGAGCTTCCTGCGGCTTGGTTTCTTCATTTGCAAAACGGTCCACACTTCCTCAAAGGTTGTGGGATTGAATAGGATAATTCAGACAAGTTATTGAGCCTGTGTCCAGGAAGCAATAAAATCTGACTATTAGCTAAACATTAGATATTACTTATTTTTTTCTCTTTCTTTCTTGCCCTAATTCCTGACCCTCTCCTCCCTCTTCTGTTTCTCTGGACATGGACCCCTTCATTCTTCTGATTTTTATGTTGAAATTAATCCATCAAACAACTTTCCCAAAGCCTCCCTGAGGGCTGAGGGGAGGCATCCCTGCTGGCCTCTCAGACCCCTGCCGGACACCGTGTATTTGCAATCACACTTAACCTTGGCAGTGCCCAGGTTCCAGGCAGCTGGCAGACCTGGCTGTGGCAGGAGAAGGCTCCCTTGTCATTGAGAGCTGAGTCCTGGAGCTCAGAGATCCAATGGGTTTATCTGATCCAGCACTTACAGGCTGTCTGTATCTCTTCCATGATTCTGATGGGCCACGTGTGACCAAGGCCATTGCCTGGTAGACCTGGCCACAGGGTACTGGGCATTAAAAATCGATGATTCTATATATGGATGGTAACGTGGCTAGAGTACAAGCAAAATAGGAGGACAACAGCAAAACCAGGCACAAGAAAACATGATCGAGATATATCTGAGAGGATAGATGCTCAAACTGGAAGGAGGAAGAGTCTTAGACCATTGGCACTTGCGACCCAGGGAATGATGGAAAGATGGGTAGATGGAGGGCGATGGGAGAGGTGAGGGAGGGGATGGATGTGTGGGTGGAGGGGTGCCCTCCTCACTACCTGGGCCCGAGGCAACTCTCCTTGTGTGGCTGTTCTTGTACTTGACGGAGGAGAGAGGCAGGTTTCGCTCTCTGTTCTGAGGCAGCTGGGGGTTATAAAATCTCTGCTTTTGAAAGATTCCAAGGTCACCAAGGGGGATTCTTCCTGAGGCAGAGATTTGTGGGAACGGTACATTTTACAGTTAGGCCATTTTCCCTTTCCCTCCTGCAGGCAGGATCTGCTGTCCCCGGGAGCCCGTTTTTCATTTCCAGGGCAGAGCTGGCTGTTGGCTCTGGGCAGGACAAGTTTGGCTTTAGGAGATGATGTATAGTGTCTAAGTGTGCTGCCTGCTTAGTAAATCATCCTCTGGATCACTGGATGATGAGACATTTTAAATTGCAGCCTACGGGCTTTGTGAAGTCTCTGCATTCTGAATTTGCAAAGGGAATTGGCCTTCAATAAACAATGTGCCTACTATGTGCCAGGGCTATGACACCACTGGTCTTGAAGAATGTCTGTACCTAGAGAGGGGAAGGGAGGAAACTAGCCCTTAACGAGCACCTACTGTGTGCCTAGCCTTTAGCATGTTTTGTTTCATTTAATCATTACCACAGTCTGATTGAACAACTATTATACAAATGGGGAAACTGAGGCTCAGGGAGGTTAAGGGACTTGCTGGACACATCTGACCTGGATCAGACCTCTTTTCTCTCACCATTTGAGTAACAAACATTTACACCAAGGGTCAGCAAACATTTTCTGTAAAGGGCCAGGCAGTAAATATTTTAGGCTTTGTGGGACATATAGTTTGTCACATGTACTCAATTTTGTCATGGTGGCATGAAAGCAGACATTGATAATACATAAACAAATAAGCTTAGCTATGTTCCAATAAAACTTTACTTCCAAAAAGGGCTAGTAGGCCAGATTTGGCTTGTGGGCCACAGTTTGACCACCCTTGCTTTAGAATATCTGGCATGACAGTAAATACCACATTGACCCAAGTAACCATGGGACAGCTAGGTTACCTTTCTAGCTGAAAACGATTGTTTTAGAAGAGGTAACGGTGATCTAAGGGCCAAGGATGGTGGGTGGTCTGTCATTGCCATCCCTCCAAGCTGGCAAGGCTCTTTTAGGTGCTTTCCTACAACTAGGTATTGCCACCTTTGCAGAAACAGGGCAGACTTGTCTCTGTGGTCCAAACAGGATGCGTGTGATGGAGATGGAATTAAATGAAAGAAGGCAAGATTAGCATAATTTTTTGCTCTATTGTTACCTTCATAAATTTAAAAAAGTCAATTCTAAAGCCAATCACAGCAACATTTAAGAATATTATTTGTATTTTTAAAAGAAAATTTGCATTCACTGAATTCATACCACACAAGCTATACATAAAAAAAGTAGTATAGCATAGTGCGTAAGAATATGGCTTGGCAAACAGAAAGACCTGGGTTCAGACGGCAGCCCTGCTTACTTAAATGAGTAAGTCATTTAAGCTCTCTGAGTCTTGTTTTCCTCAACTCATATGTGATTAAAGAGAGGTTTTCAAACTTGTGCTGCATGAGAGTCACCTGGAGGGCTTGTTAGAGCACAGACTGCTGGGCCCGGAGTTCCTGATTCAGCAGGTCTGAGTGGAGCCAATGACTTGATTTCTCACTAGTTCTGAGACGATGCTCGTGCTTCCGGTCCGGGGACCACACTCTCAGAACCACTGGGCTAGCGGATGCTAAGTGTTCCAGTTCTATTTCATTTTCTGTTTTGACAGTTGTCTGTCGAATGAGGATTTGACTGGAAGCAGGAAGCAGGGAATTCCCACTGTATCCTCAGGAATCATGAGTGGGAACATGGAGATTCTTTCAGCTTTTGAAACAAAGTAAAATCACCCATGGCTTCCTGGAGGTGGCCCCTGGCAGGTGTAGCTCTCAACAGCTTCATTAGGGATGTTTCTTCTGGGAGAGTTGGGCAAGGGAAGGAGAAAGGGACAGGGGCTTCCTCCTTGCCCCTCCACTGAGGAGGAGACGGAGCGTTAGAGGGAGTTTCTGTCTTTTAGGACCATGGACAGCGAGGGAGACATGTTAACTCCCTGCGAAAGTAGTCTCAGGGGTTGTGGGAGGGTAGCGATGATACGCAGGTAAAATGCTTTACAGCACTGAGCCTGCCATATGGCAAGCAGCCAATAAGTATTAGTGGTTATTATGTTGTTTATTGAAAAAAAAAATCTATTGTTTCAGAAGTGTATGTAGTGAATAATCCTCCATCCTTCCTCCCCAGCTCTGCTCTCTATTGGAACCACCATTGGCTGTGTTCTTTTAGGAATTTTCTTTATTGGTAGTCATAATTCATAATTCTAAATAATAACAAAAAGCTATCTAAAAGAATTGTGGTTTTTATCCTTCATTCCCAGCACTGGTTTTCATCAGTCTTCTTGATCTTTTTATTGCATAGAGGAAAAAATATTTTTGATTAGCATTAATTCAGTTATTAGTGAGATAGAAAAATATTTTCAAATACTTTACTGACGTTTTGTATTTGTTCTTTTCCTTCCTGTGCCTTTGCTGGCTGTGTATCCTTTGCACGTTTTTCTTTCAGGTGGTTTCCTTCTTTTGTGTTTGTAAGTGCTCTTTGGACAGCAGAAATATTAGTTTTTTCTCTGTCATATATATTGCAATATTTTTTTCTCAGGTGATTCTTTTCTTCTTACTTGGTTATGGGTTTTTATTTTTGATCAGACTGAAGTTTTTTGATTGTTTTGGTAATTTTTATCTGATGAAATTTATCAGTATTTTGTTCCTTTTCGGGTGTCTTCATCGGAAAGGACTTCCTGTGCTCATGAAAGAGATTTTTCTCTTTTTTTCTAGTACCTTTATGGTTCTTCTTTCCTTCTCTCCCTCCCTTCTTCCCTCTTTCCCTCTCTTTCTTTTTTTTATTTAAATCTTTAATATTAATTAATCTTTAATATTTAAATCTTTTATTTAAATCTTTCAGGCCCTCATTTTGGTGTAAGGAGTGGGAGAGAGATCTTGCTTTATTGTCATTTTATTCCAAGGTGATAGCCAGTTGTCCCAGTATCTCTCACTGAACAATCCATGTTTCCTATTTATAGGAAATGCAACCAAGTAATACGTATTTTTGGGTCTAATTAGCTTCCATTTATTTGTCTTTATATCCAGTAATACTATCTTGGTTTACTATTGTAGCTGTGATACGTTTTCATGTTGGAGAGGATTATTCCCCCCTTACTCATAAATATCAAAAATTTCCCAGGCTTTTTTTGCCTGTTTATTCTTCCAGAAAAGTTTTAGAATAATCTTTCTAAGTGCTCCCCTCCAATGCTGTTTAGACTTTGGCTCTGCATTGGATTTATAGATTAATTTAGAGACCCCGGGCATTTTCACAGCTTTGAGTCCTCTTGTCTAAGCACAAGATATGTTTTGCCATTTACTCAAACCTCTTGTGTTATGTCCCTCAGTGAAGTTTTAGAGTTTTCCTCTTGTAGGTCTTTCACATTTCTTGTTTGTTTTTTATCTTTGTTTCTTTTGCATATGGGATAAATGGGGTAAATGTTATGTTTTCTAATGGGCTATTGCTGGTATAAAAAGATGTGGTTTTTAGGCATGTATTTTATATCTGGCTACCATACTAATTATCAGCTCCAGTTATGCCCTTGAGTTTTAAGGCAGACAATAATATTATCTACAACTAATGATACTTCTGTTTTTGCTCTTTTAATACTTATAGTTCTTTTATTTTTATTGTTTCGCTTGTGCTAGAAATTCCTGAATGAAGTTCAATAATAGTGATAATGGCAGAGATCCCTTTCTGTTTCCTGATTCAGTTATAGTGCTTCTGGAGTTTTACTAAGTATGATGACTATTTTTTTTTGAGGTAGATATTCTTTATCATTTGAGGAACTGGCGTTCTGTTGCGAAGTTATTTTTTCATATCAGAAATCAATGTTGAGATTGTCATGTGGTTTTACCCCATTGACCTATTATTTTTACAAATTGTATAACTAAAGTTCCAAATATTAAACTGTTGTTGTAATTAACTTTAATTGGCTATGGTTTTTGTTCCTTTCATATAGTACTAGATTTGATTTGCTAGTATTTTAGATAGCTCCTTAATCCCTGTCTGAAACCCTTTGGGTGAAATGTGTTTATAATTCATATTTTATTAGATTTTAGGAAGGTAATATGATGCATATATTGTGACTGTTATATAATAACCCCAGTGGAGTCTGAGGAAGTACTCCTTAATCAAACACATTAATATTTATGCAGCCAAACATGTGAATGCAAAGGTAAGCCAGATAAATATATGCTATAAATAGGCTCAGGTCAGGTGTGGCCACAAAAGAAGTTTGGGTGAGATTTTCGACTGTCTTAAGATGGGTTTCCTAGCAGCAGACCCTGAGATGGTTCATGTGAGAATGATTGATTAGGAAGTGTTCCCAGGAAAAACAGATGGAAGAGTGGACAAATGACCAGAAAGAAGGAGACCAACAAGGGTGCGATATCAAGCAAAGTCCCACAGAGGGTGTCTTGAGCTCAGTTGCACAGGGGAATTCTGGAATCAGTGTAGGTGACTCTTCAGAGCTGTCCCCATCAGGACAGGCAGCTGGCGTGTTCATGCCCCTGCACTCCTCAGTCTTGGGTGCACCCAACAGAGGATGAGGGTTATGTGGAAGGGAGGGGAGTTTGGACAGCACAGACCACTGCCATCAAGTGAGTTATGAAGAAAACAGGTTTCACTTTTAGATAAGAGACTGTGGACTTGTAGCCTTAACATCCCAAAGTGGAGCTGTTTTGTTCTTTGCTTTGTCATGCTCTAGCTTGGTAGCAAGGTTTTATTAGTGGCTTAAAATGCACCAAGAACCCTTTCCCCTTGCTCTCAGCTATGAGGTAGTTTATGAAGCACCAGAATCATTATTCTTTGAGGGCTTTTCAGAACTAGCCTCCAAAGCACAGTTTTTGGAGGTAAATTTGATAAATTTTTAAGTTTTAAAATAATGGTTATTGACTTAAACTAGTTCTTGACTTTATATTTTTTTGAAATGTAGTTTTTTGGTGCAGTTTCACACGGTAGTCTCTCATAAAATTTGCGTATTTTTCATAACACATCATAAGTGCAATTAGTTATCTTTTCTTCTTTACAGTGAGTTAAAGCAAAAATTTTGCCTAATTCGTTGTTGTAGCACCTGTTCCTGGCACTAAATAGGTGCTAAATGAGTATTTGCTGAATGAAAGAATAAATAAATGTGGCATATTCACCTTGTCAGTTTCTAATTTTGTGTGTTTATCTTTTCCTTCTTGCCAAAGGTTTATTTATTTTATGGTCTTTTGAAAAGAATGAGCTATTACATCGATCAATCCTATTGTTTACAATTTTTTCTAATTCATTAAATACTCACTTTAGCTTATTAATTCATTTCTCTTGTTCTTTTGTATATTTTTTAAATTTTTTTTATTTAATTATTGGTAAATTCAATATGTAATTTTGTTTGAATACAGCTTTAGCTGCATCTGGAAAAGTATTAAAGGGTAGTTATCTTTTTCTAATTTTTAAAATTAGTCTGTAATTATATTTTACTTCCTCATTAATGTAATATTTAGCATATTTTTTTAAAGTTTTTGAGTAGTTGAGTTTTTAAATATCTAACCTTTCATAATTAATTTCAGATTTTATTCTTTCTTTATTGTGATCAAAGACTATGATCTGTATGGTTTAATCTTTGGAATTTATTTTTATGTTTAGTTTTTATAAATTCTTAAAAACAAAATGAATTTTTCTCTTCCTTTCTGTTCTACCTCTACCCTACACTCCACATTTCACAAAACTTTATGAAAAATTAAGGAGAGTTATTCCTCCCATCAAAATTGATTAATATGGATTAGGTTGCATTTATTTAATTGTTATGTGTCAGGTTCTTTTTTTTCCTCCTTTTTTGGGAAGGCAGTATAAAAGTAAAGCTGGTTGTGGTGGCGCATACCTGTAGTCCCAGCTACTCGGGAGGCTGAGGCGAGAGGATCACTTGAGGCCAGGAGTTTGCAGCTGTATTGTGCTATGATCGTGCCTGTGAATAGCCACTGCACCCCAGCCTGGACAACATAGCCTCTAAAAATAATTTTAAAAAATATAGCAACATGTGATTCACATGACCAGCTCATGCAATTTTATAATGCATAATGCATAACAGTGTTGTTTTTCCTTTGCTGACCCTGAAGGAAGCATTCCAGAAGGAGTTTTTTCTCCTAGCCCTGTTTGCATTTGTCCTTAGGTTTGGGCCCCTCACCGACATTGGGACAGACTCACCAGTTCCCAGGGGAATGGGCGTTACTTGGTGTGTAATTGCCAGTCCAGGGGTAGTATCCGTTGTACATTTGCTGATCAGGGCAGAGCCTTTTCCATCCTCAGCTTCTAGACAGCAGCATGACTATTAGTCTTGTACATTATGGTAATGCCGTGTACGTTTCCATGAAAGTGCGTTATCTGGAATTTTCCTCAACTGGGCGGCTGAGTTGGAAAAGAGAGTACAGATGGGAAAGAGAGATTTGACCCAGGAGAGTAATTGACCTTGCTTAGTGGACTCCAAGTTTGGTTTTCTTAAACTGTTGTGAACTTCTTCGCACCTGAATCATTGGGCTTCATCAGCAAGGAATGCCTTGAGATGCATCAGGCCTCAGAAGTTATCTTTGATCATCTGTTTTTTAAACACAAATTCCCTCCCTCCTTCCCTTGCACAGAAAATCATGGGGCACCTACAATGTTGAAAGGCAAAAACAAGGATGAATTGGGCAGAACTGTTGTCCTCTAAAACACAGGTCAGAAAATTACAGTCTGGAGGCCAAATCCAGCCTGCGGCCGTGTCCGGTTTGTCACCTGTTTTTGTAAATAAAGTTTTATTGGAACATGGCCACAACCATCCTTTTGTGTATTGTCTGACATTTGTGCTATTGTGGCAGAGTTCAGCAGTGGCTACAGAGACCATATGGCCCACAGATTATAAAATATTGGCTATCTGGTCCTCTACAGAAACTGTTTGCTGACCCCTGACATAGAGAGTTGAGGTCTAGGCAGAGATAACAGAGACCCCCAGACACTCTCAAGTACCCGGAAGCTCCAAGTGTGCTGGGCAGGGCTTGGGTCCACTTCCTGGGTGGTTTTGAGGCAGGAGGTGTTCTTGCTGGCCCTCAGGGTTGGCATGCTGGACCAGCCTGCTGAATGGCTGGGACACTGTGAGGGGCCTGGTCTCACGTCCCTGAGGCACTTCATTTTCCTTCATCTCTGTCTATTCTGTTGGCAACTCTCCTAGGAACCCCACTGGAGGTGGGTAGAATCTGCTTGTTCCTAGTTTCCTAATCCTGACATTATACCTGAGAGTCTTGAAGCATAGGTAGAGGTTGGACATGCTGAGGAAAAGGCTGGGGTGGGGGCGGGCATTGGGAAGACAGGCAGGAGGAGCTGCAGGTGATCCTAGCTAAGCACACACAAGGTCTGATCCGGAAGGCTGATGTGGGGAGTCCCTTGGGTTTAGTCAACAGGAGGGGTGAAGCGTTAGTGTTTCTTGGCCTTTTCTGTTCTATTGTGAATTTATTTGCATCTAGTATCTGTATTCACAGGAATGGGGGATTGTGGGGATTTGGGGAGTCCTGCCTTTTTCCTCAGCAGCCACCCCAGGTGTTTCTGTGCTCAGGGACTGTTGGATACATACCTGGCAGGTAATATCAGTAGCAGTCCTGGAGGAGCTTAGCTCCTGGCTTGCTTCTGCCATCCCCACCTCTACAATCTGCATCAAATGGGGATTTCCTCCTTTCCTTCCAGCTGCATTTTGGGCCTGAACTTTATGCCAAAGTCTGGGCTCTTGCATTGAAAGGCTAATATGGCTGCCTGTGGCAAGTGCTTTTATGTCCCTCCCACCCCCACCGGGTCTTGCTGGAACTGCTCTTTCTGTGGGTTAGGAAGGGCAGGTTTCTTCTAGAATGCAGTACACAACCTGGAAAGAGCATGGGTTTCAGTTTCAGAGGCCTAGCCCCTCCTCCTCTGGCTGTGTGGCTGGGGCAAATGAGTCCATCTGCCTGGGCCTCAATCTTCCCTTCTGTAAAATGGGGCCAATACCCTCTTCCCAACATTGTGATTGTAAACGTGGAGGCATGGCACAGTGAGATGCAGCTGGGTGGTCCGAGTGAAAATTCCAGGGTCAATGTTCCAGATTTCAATCCTGGTTCCACCACTTGCTGCATGAGGTCTCTGTGCTCAGTGTTCTTCTGTTGAGTTGGGATGCCCTTCTTTCCTTGTTGATGACACTGGCATCTGGTTCTACCTTCCCATCTTCTATGTGCTTCATCTGCTGAGCTCCTTGAAGATTTTGGGGTAAAATTACCTTATTAATCTTTCTTTTGTAAATACCACTGTGAAAGAAGAGGATTTTGCATTCACTCATCTTTTCATTATTATGGTAATAGCTTTCAATTTGTAACTAATTAATGTTGCTCCTTCCTCACCTGGCCTTTAATACGAGAAGCGAGGAAGGAATCCAGGAGTGGATGCACAGCAGGCAGGAGCTCCTGTGTGGACGGTGGAGCAGTTCCCTGTGGCAGCTTCTGAAGGCACGATCTCACACATGCCTTCATTTATGGGTCTTGGTGGTGTACAGGCTGGCTCCCATCCACCTGCAGGCTGGGGCCCAGGTGGGGCTGTCAGTCTCTCAGCAGGATATTGGCAGGTGCAGGGAGCAGACAGCCAAGGCAGGGAAGAATCCAGAAGCCACACCTTGAGAACATCAGGATGGAGATCCAGAGATGGTCCAAGGAGGAATGGGCCATAACTCTTGTCTTCAGAATGACTGACATGTGGACCTGGATTTGTTCTCTGGGTCCCAAAGAGAGATGGAAGAGAAATGGGCAGTGGTCACAAAGGGGCAAATTTGGATACAATGTAAGAGATGTTCCCAGTATTATGACATTCAGAGGTATCAAAATAGAACTGTCTTCCTTGGGAGGTCTCAGGTGCCCTCCTGCACACACACACACACACACACACACACACACACACACACACACTACTCGAGGCATTCAAATTAATCCAAGTTTAAAGACACAACGGCTTGGCATGAATTTTATAGGTAGGAATTTGGACCATTGCCTCTGAGACCTCTGTAATTCTGTGTCAC
Source organism: Daubentonia madagascariensis (assembly GCA_023783475.1). Classification (NCBI taxonomy): domain Eukaryota; kingdom Metazoa; phylum Chordata; class Mammalia; order Primates; family Daubentoniidae; genus Daubentonia; species Daubentonia madagascariensis. Next base: position 25,523,280 of record JAKFHU010002136.1, on the reverse strand, counting down.
ACATCATGTGTTTGTATTTGGGAGGTGTCTAGAAAAGGAGTTGGACATCTAGCTGCCACTATTTTGCTTTTATTTATTAGTATTTTTATGGAATAAAAGCTTCACTTTTTACTGGCAGGCTAATGTAGGCCATTCTCCCAAACCAAGAAGACTTGAGAACATGGGAGGGAAGGGGAGGAAATGCAGTAATGACATGCACAGATCCTCTTTGATCTCAGACTTGATGCTCTGGGGGGGGCTAAGATAAGAGATTCCAATTTCCCTGTGGAATTTTCTGGAACCACAGAGGCATTAGCTTTCCTCTGTTTATCAAGTGAACATAAACAGGTACAAAAGTAGTTTCCCTTCTCCCTTCTGGATTAATTATATCTGTTTCCCCCTGCCTAGATTAATTAGGTTTATTTGCCACTGTTTTTTTTTTTCTATGAAAAGATTTGGGACAGTCAGGGAGGGGCATGGAGAGAATTTGGATCATCATCAAAACTGTGTTTCTTCCCCTGGGACCCCAAAGCAGCCCTTTTCAGCACTCTCCAATAGAATTTTCTGGGGCAACGGAAATGTTCTTTGACCTACCCAATATGGTAGCCACTGTAGTCACTGGCCACATGTGGCCATTGAGCACTTGAAATGTGGACAGTACACTTGAGGAATTTTGTTTCCTTCTGCATTGATGGGAGTCCAGAAGGAAAGAGCAGAATTCTGGTTAGTTTTCTTAAGTGTAAAATGGGAGTAATAATGGGAGAGATGCATGTGAGAGTGCCTGACACATAGTCAGTACTTATGCAGGTGCCTGTGATTATTTTTGACCGTTCTGCCCCAGTCTTCACTGAACTCCCTTCTAAGCCAAGTTCAGCCTTGGCCAGGGCAGGGGAGAGGGTCAAGGACAGCCTCCATGGTTGGCGGTGGGGGGTGTTGCCTAATGCAGACTGAGCAGGATTTCAGGATACTCAGACCCAGGTGTTTTTGAGAACCCATGAAAGGGCATTGGAAGTCTTCTCCAGGGAGAGTCCCTTAGATTATCCTTTTGGTTGGTCTGCCCTGCAGTGTGGCCTCTGTTTTGAGATATTCAGACCTTTTGAAGACAAACACTGATGTGTCGGGGGGGAATGTGGACTCTGAGGCAGACTCAGCTGACATTGAATTTCAGTCCAATCCCGTGGTCACTTGGGCAAATAATAACACTTCACTAAACCTCCATTTTCTTGTCTGTAATAATAGAATCTACTACAAGGGGTTATATGAGTGTCTTAGTCCATTTGGACTGCTGTAACAAAATACCTTAGACTAGGTAATTTATAAACAACAGAATTTTATTGCTCACAGTTCTGGAGGCTGGGAAATCCAAGATCACATCTACAGCAGATTCAGGGTCTGGTGAGGGCTTGTTCTTTGCTTCAAAGACTGTGCCTTGTTGCCACATCCTCACACAGCAGAAGGGATAAGAGAACTCATCTGAGCCTCTTTTATAATAAGGGCACTAATCCAATTCATGAGGGTGGAGTCCTATGACTTAATCACTTTCGCAAAGTTCCTGTGTCTTTATACTATCACATTGGGTATTAAGTTTCAATATATAAATTTTGGGGGGAAGGGACATCAAAATTCAGACCATAGCAGTAAGGATTAAATGATAGAATACAGGTAAATTATTTAGCACAATGTTTGGCCCACAATAAGTGCAAATAAATGCTAGTTGTTATTGCTGTTCTATGCAAGGGTACATAGTAGATGCTATTGCCTACCTCCTAGATCAGATTCCCCCTTCAGGACCCAGGCATTCATTCCTCCAGCTGCTGAGAGTGTTTGCTGCTGATGGCTTAGTTGAGTCCTGTCCCAGTAACTTTCCTCTTTCCTGGGGGCAGCCCATATCCAATGCCTGGTTGATGTGAGGATATGAGGGTCTGATATCCTTGCCTCAGTTCGGAACAACTCTGATGGGCCTTCCAAGGTTTAGAGCTCCCTGGATGACCAACCAAGGACTATCTTGAGACTATATCGCAGCTTGACTTCTTCCTCCACTCCATCCTGCTTCCTTCTCTCCTTCCCAGGTGATGTTCCCAGGGGCACTCCTCCGTGAACCTCCTGCTTGCAAATCTCATCTCCTTCTCAGAGTCTATTTCCCAGGGAAGCTGATCTAAGAGGGAGGATGTGCTTTTCCCTTCTTCCCTTTGAGATTTGCTAACATTTGCTAAATGTTGTAATCTCATTTGACCCAGAGTGAACTCCATTCTTTCTGACTCCCAAAACCAGCCACATCCCTTCCTCCACACCACCACCTGTGGCAGGAACACCATCCCTCTCTCCTCTGCTTAGAAGCCTCCATTTGTTCCTCTGTAACCTGCAGGTTTCATTCAGACCTTGGCATGGCCTTCCCAGTTCTTTCAACATGACTCCAATGGAACTTTCTAGAATCATTTCATCTAACAATTCATCTGTCCTTCCTAAGCCTCAACCTCACTGAAAAACGGGGATGTTCATGTCACTACCTATGCCATTTTTTTTAATGCCTGAAATATCCTTTCCCTATTTTCGGTTACTGGAATGCCATTTCCTTTCTTTCTTGCCAGGCAAACCCCCAGTCTTTCTCTCAAATTCAGCTCCCATGTCAAAGTCATTTGGTCAACCCTATTCATTTATGGAGCATTATATATGACAGGTGTCTCTGCAAAGTCCTCCCCTCCTCCTGGCAGAGAAAGCAGAGAGAGAGCAACTGCCTCCTAGAAGCTCCTAATGCATCTTGTTACAAAACTTGCCACAGTGTATCCAAATGTATCTGTGTAACATCTGTCTTCCCTTTATGTGTGTCTTTTATTTGCAGTCCCTGCCCAACCCAGTGCCTGCCACGTAGTAGGTGCTCAATTCATAAAAGTTCTCAATTCTTTGTGGGTATTTGATAAATATTAGTGGGGGAAAAAAGGGAAAAAGGAAGAAGATATTTTAGTTAGGATATGCTAGGTTATGCTGCAATAATAAATGATCACCAATAATACATGACTACCAAATCTTAGTTAACTACGGCCACAAAAATTCATTTTTTATCCATGTTGCATATCCATCACACGTTGGCTGTGGTTATACTCTACATGGCCTTTAGTCTGGTACTCAGGCTGATGGAACAGCCTCTATCTGAGAAAGAGATGGTCTGTGGGACAGACTAAAGACTGACATGGAAAACCATGAGCTGGGTCTTAAGCTTTCTCCTGGGAATAGCACAGGGCTGTCCATATTTAATGGGTCAAAGCAAGTCACATAGCCATGCTTGAGTTCAGCAGAGTGAAGATGTTTATTCTTCTATTAGGAAGGATGCCAGAAATCATAAGGGCAAGCCTTCCACCACTAGGTCAAGGATGTATAATCTTCCTCCAAGGAGAAACACCCCAAATCACATGGTGAAGCCTAATATCAATGAGGTGGGGAGATATAAACCTCCATCAGTAGTATTTTGAACAATAATATAAAATACCAAAGTCCGTGCCCAAATGGTACCCCAGTCTAACTGCCCAGGGGTCTTTTGGAGGTGGTTTGCAGGATGTATGGCTATTAAAGGTAGGAGAACAAAGTGCTACACAGTACATCTGATTTGTTTCTTGAAACTGTCATTCTTGGGTGTGATGCCAAATTCTCTGCTGCTGAAGCTGGTGATGAAAGCCAAAGCACTTCCCATCGCGTCTGCCCATTGGTGGTCTGTATGCACGACTTAACTATATCTCACCAGCAGTTGGGGTCCATGGATGGCTGCTCCATGTAATTTTGGGGCCTGTAAGTTGTTTGGAGCTGTCATGGCCAGACAGCATAACTACTGTACCATTATGGCTTGAAAAATGCCCTTTTAAAGGCTTGTTCCAATCAGTCACAAGATGGAATAAATTGTGGAAGGAGCAGAGAATCTTGCGACAAGGTCGATCTCGTGGTTTAGAGATGGAACTCAAAGCTTGCACCTCTGCAGGCAGCTGAACAGAGGTATTAATGGATAATTGCCCCACTCACCTCCTCTCCTGCTCTGACCTGAAGATGCACAGCCTCCTTCTTGGGTGAGGGGTGCATGAAGAAATGACCTTGAGAAGCCTGACCCTGTGTCTTCCTGATCCCGTGTCTCCAGACCCTCTCATTCCCCCTCCACCTCCCCTGTTCCATCTATTCCCTCTGGCCATGGCCCTGATTTCAGTTCTCCTCTTGCTCTCAGGCTTGGCATTTACTGGAGGTTTTCTCAAGCTCAGCCCTTGGTGTTCCTTGGCACGTGGATCAGATTTGATTCACTCTGTTTTCAGCCCTGGGGATCTGTACCTTGCTTTAAGCTGTAAGATGCTCAGGACAGGAAATACCACTCAGTGCCCCCACTGGTGGCATCTCTCACTGGCACATCACTCTTAGGGACACTTTATGACCCCAGCTTGTCTCCCCTGAAACAGCAGAGCTCTGGAGAGAAGACCAAGGTGCTAACATCATTTTAAAGGGGATCTATTGTGTCGTATTCAATTCCTCCTTTCAGGATAGGATAAACAGGAGGTAAAGACAGTGCCAAATGTTGGAGGCTTCTAGAGCTAAGTTAAATAAGAGAGGATATGCCACCTGTGATGAGGATGAAGTTTGTTACTAGGGAAATATTGCCATGCATCAAGATCAAAGGGCAAATCAAGGGCAAAAGGGAAGCTCCAAGAAGGCATGCCTGTGTCCTGCAGCATCTGAAGGATCCTGAGGCCAATCATGACCAATTCCTTGCATGACCCCTGTTCTCTCTTAGGCTTAATGGGTGGTGCAGGAACATGTGTGATGGTTTAAAGGACTTAGCAGTGACTCTTGTTGCCTTAGGATTTGATATTCTTGCTTTCCTTTTATGTTTAGTTAAAAACAAAGATCTTAATGCAGAAAATTCTGGCCTGTATTATGGAAGGGTCTTTTCACTCTCTTTTAACAGAGAAATCAGTATTTCTTAAAGAGGTGGATGGTTTTGGGATGAAAATGATGATGGGGCTGCCTCTCATTCTTTGGAAGCTCAGAAAGGGAGCAGCCCTGGCTCCGAGATCTGTTCCAGAAAGAATCTTGTCACTCATCTCTTTACCAGAAATTGGCAACTTAAATGCTGTTTGTGCTGTGTAGATAATATAAGTGAGTTATACATGTAGGTAGTATTTTAGCTCGCTAGGGCTGCCGTAACAAAATACCATAGACTGGGTGGCTGAAACAGCAGAAATATATTTTCTCACAGTTCTGGAGGCTAGAAGTTTAAGATAAAGGTGCTGGCATGTTTATTTTCTCCTGAGATCTCTCTTGTTGGCATGCATATGGCTGCTTTCTCATCGTGTCCTCACATGGCCTTTCTTCTGTGCTGTATATCTCTGGTGTCTCTGTGTGTCCAAATTTCCTCTTCTCATAAGGACACTGGTAAGATTGAATTAGGACCCACCCAAGCAGGTTAGTTTCAATTTCATCACCTCTATAAAGACCCTATCTCCAAGTACAGTCACGTTCTAATGCACTGGGGTTTAGGGCTGCAGCATATGAATTTTGAGAGGGGCACAATTCAGCCCAGAACAGTTAGGTAGTGCAGAACCATACCCTAAAAGATTGAAACACCCAAGTGGAGTGATGCCTGTTCTTCTGGGAAGGTACCTATTGTGTGTGTTATGGCACCTGTTGGCATCCCTCTGGGAAGGGCAGTGTAGCATCCTCCCAAGGAAGGGACCAGAGTGGTGACAAGTCTGAGATCCAAGTGGGAAGAAGGGAGACTGAAGTATTGGGGATGGGTCACCTCACAGAGAGAGACCGAAGAGCACATGATAGTTGTCTGTAGAATCTTGATAAGCTATTGTGAGAAAGTTTTGTGTGTTCCTGGGAGATATTCAGGGACTGGCAGGTAAAAATCCTGGGAAGCAAAGTTTAACCCAGCATAAGACAGGTACCTTTGAATGGTTAGAGGTCTCAAAAATATTGTGGACTATTCCAGAAGACAGGAAGCTCCTGGGCACAGGATGTATTTAGGCAAGAGGCTGGAGGACCCTGTAGTGGCAATTTTGCCTAGAAGATCCCTGTCTCACCCAGGAAATTAGGCTAGATGTTGTGAAGGTGTCTTCCAACCCCGGGAGTCCTTCTGTTTACAAGTGCTTTGTAAACTGTTAAGTACCACACAAGCCAAAGTGCTGCTAATGTTTTCACCATCAGCGTAAAAGGATGGGCTACTTTCTGGAAGTTGGGTTCCCCGACTGATTGAACTTTGTGATATAGTTGCATTTTTCAGTTTGAAATTGTCTTCAAATAGTCATTAGGAGGCATTTTGTATGTGTGTATGTTTGTGTGTGCATGGGCATGCACAAGGCAAGTGAAATTTATCTTTAATACTTCTTAGTTTCAATCAGCAAACATTTATAAAGTGTCTAGTAAGTGTCAGGCCTGGTGAGCTAAAGATATATTCCACAAGAGGCTTACTGTCTAGTGGGAGAGCAGGTCATCCTCTGTCTACAGGCACCAACAAAGCTTCTAGGACCACAGAAAGGCCATGGCTGTGTTTCTGGCTGTCAGGGAAGGCATTGGAAAGATGGTAGGGTTTGAGTGATCTTTTGAGATGTTTTAAAATTTTCAGAGTGGCAAAGACAAGCAAGGGAACACCATGCACAGAGACAAGAGTCTATGGGAAGTGCTGGGCACCCGAAGTAGCCCAGTGAGGTTGCAGAATTGGTTCTCCTGGGGTTGGTCTGGGAATGGCAGCTGGAGCTCTGTGATGAGGCTGGTAGTGATGTGCTAGCCTGTGACGCGGCTGTGGGGATGGTCTTGGAGGATTCCCATTTCCAGCTGTTGGGAGCTGATACTGGACATTGGGCAGGCCCAATGGTACAGTGGCCAAGCCAGCACTTCTACTAAAGTCTATAGTTTTATTATTAATATCACCACAATAAGCATTTTAAATGTAATATTTAATTCAAATGGGAATGTTTTGAAGATTTTGTTTACCACCTCCAGCGGTAATGCTAATACTAGGACCGAACACTAATACTGCCTCAACTGTGTGTCAAGCACCATGATGAACAATATCCATGCAATGTCTCATTTAATCTTCACAACAACTCTATAAGTTTGTTGCCTATAATATTGCCCCACCATCCAGATGAAGCCACATGCAGAGGTTAAGTAGCTTGCCCATGTTCTCAGAGCCAGCCTGTGGCAGAGCAGGGGTTCGCACCCCAGTCCTAAGCCCCAGATTTGGTGCTGGTACCCACTGCATTCGTTCTACAGCTCCCTGCTCTGGGATGCTGCAGAGACCCCAGAGATGCATCCACTGACAGCTAGCAGAGGCACAATGCCAAGCCATCCAGGCATTAGGCAGCCCTGGGAACAAAATGTAAAGGCCAGAAAACTTGTACTTACCAAAATGTTTTTCTCATGGGGGAAGCTCGGTATGATGTGAAGGGACACTGTGATAAGACATCTAAAGTAGAGGGTGAGGCCAAGGGGTGATCTCAAATAACAAGGCACAGCCTCTAAAGCTCCCTTTTAAGGGGAGGGGTCAGGGCTCAACTGCAGGGCTGTGTGGAGGGAGAGATGTGGGTTTGGGTCAGAGCTGAACTGCACTGGAGAGGAGAGGACAGAGGTGGCCCATGGCCACTAGGCCCTTGCTCAGGCAACTCTCTGCCTCTTCTCTAAATAAATGTTGAACAAATATTTAAAGAACATCAGTATGAAGAGGTGCCAAGTAACCAGTCAGCCTGGGGTGCCCACCTATCTCAGCTCTACTCAGGGAGGCAAGCAATGCTATTGGGAAGTAACATGGACTTTGTGGGGGCTTGTGTCAGTAGGAAAGCGTGGCAGCGTGAGTCACCTGTTTGGCCTCCAAGCGGAGCATCTTTGGGTGTGCTTGTCAGAGGTGACGAGCACATGATTTTTCGTCATGTGGCTCGGTCACGGAGCTGGCATCTCTGCCCTGCACACAGCTGGTGCGCGGAGCAGCAGGGCCATGTACTAGCGTCACCCTCTGGGGGCTGATTGTAGTTCCTCATCTGGGGCATGCAGCCTCCAAACATTGGAGAATTGGAGAGGATGCTTCAGGTCACACAGAGTTGTGACACAAAATAGGTCAAAGTTAGTCAAGTCACAGATGCTGAGAAATCCACCCTGTTTGGGAAGCTGGCTCACTTTGGTGGTGTAGGGCAATTTCCCAACAGGGCTGAGGCTGGTCCTGCAGACTCTATGTTGTGGAGATCTCTGTAATCATCAGGCACAAAAGTGGTCCTCAGTGTAAAGAATTTCTTAATGTCAAGGTCAACGTACATATCTTTGTTCTTCTTTCAGAAGGGACAGGCTGCAAGATTGGAGGGGGCCGCCCTTTGCAGCGAGGGCCTTTGTCTCTGCACATTCTTGCCTTGGACAGAAATCCTCAGCATCCCTGAGCATCAGGAGTCCAGTTAGATCCTGCTCTTACCTTGAAGTAGCCCCCTCACAGGTCCAGTGTAGCATTGCCAACTCTTCAAAATCAGGCCCCAGGCAGGCAGAAGACAACTTCTGTACCTGTTGAAAGCCTCCTGGCATCTCCCCCTCCCACAGCCTTGTATGTTTTTATGCTCTCTCACCCAGCTGTGATATTCTACATTTGGAGCTTGATGCCATATACTCTATTTTTGCTCCTGTCTTTCGCCCAGCCTCCTGATGGGATTGGACCCCCCCCAACTGCCCCCATGATGCGGGTCCTCTCCACCTGCTCTGGGGCAGAGACTCTCGTCTTACCAACATGCTCAGCTAGGAAACATCTCCTCCAGCCACAGGATAAGGATTTGACCTACTCCATTGCTCCCGAGGTTGATGCTGCACCCTCACTTTACATGACCTTTGAACTTCAACCAAAGGAAATGGAATCATTTAAGGCCAATTAATACTTAGTGTCATTCTGCCTCAGTTTCTCATCAGTCTCCAGCTCTCCAGAAGAGAAAGACAATACTGTTTGCGGAGACCACAGATGGCCATACGTGCAAGGTTTATTTGCCTTCCTTGTGTTGGAGGACTCTAGAGAATCTCCTCCAGTGCAACTCTTGGGTCCATTGCCACCAATTCCAGGACTTTCCAAGCTCATGTGCCACCCATTCCATCATTAGTACACTGAGGAGTTCATAAAGTTCATTCCCATAGAGTATCTGATAAGATAGACTCTGCTAGTTGCTTGCCTAATATCCATTCTTTCCTTATTCTGCACTAGAAAATCCTGAATTTGTCAAATCATGTCTAGCTTCAAAGCTGCATTTCCCAGCCTTCATTGCAAGACGAGTGACCACATGACAGAGTTCTGGCTGATGAGATGGAAGGGGAAGCTGTGGGTGAGGCTTCCAAGAAAGATCCTTAAAAGGGAGGCCAGCTCAGTGGCTCGTACCCCTTTTGTCCTTTGCCCTGCTCCTTCTTCCTGGCTGGAACAGGTGGAGAGTCACCTGCGTTGATGAGGAAACTGTGTGGATAGGGAACTGCGGAGATCTCAGCCTCACAACCTTACACCTTTGACTCAATGCCGGCAGCAGTTTTTATCTGTACTCTCATCCTGCGAGAAAATAAAGCCCAATTCATTCAGGCCATGTTATTTTGGTTGCTGTTACAGCTGAGTGCAGTTGTTAAGATTTATACCTAAGTAACAGTGCTTCGCTGATCTGAATCCCTTAACTGTCTATATTTCCTCCGTTAGGCCTAGGCTGGAAGAGGACTTTGGCCAAGATTAGCCAGGTCCCTCGAGATCCCTCCTCCCCCAACACAGTCTTCTCACATCTGGTGGTGGGGGCCAAGTCAGAACAGACCAGGGAACTTGCCTGTCTGGCCCTGGCCTCCTGTCCTTCTGAAAGTATGACCTACTCCATCCAGCTAAGTTCAAATCCACTGTTGGATTCCAAGTTGGGTGGGCTCCAGTGTGGACACTGGGCAAAAATCAGTAGGTTCTTGCCTTTGAGAGGTGAGCCTAACCTGAGGGAAAGAGCAGAATTTTTTACAGCCACAGTCTCTGCTGTTACAGCTGCAGTTCCTCCAGCAAATTGAGCTCGCATGTATTTTAGGCAGTGCCCTCAAGACCTATCTCTGCAACCTCTTGAATCAGGATTTGGCAGAGGTGAGGTTTATGAGAGGAGCATTTCCTCTCCATCGGCCGACTTCGTCAGGGCCGCACCACCATCTCCTCTGAGTACATATTAACTGTGTATTCCTGACTTCAGCAGGGCTCTGGGTAAGTGGTTTGTGCATAGTATCTTTGAATTTGTTTCAGTCAGTGGCCTGGGGTGTCTTTGGTTATCTTCAGGGCTGGTGTGGGAGTGGACATGGGCTTTACTGCACAATAGACCTGGCTTCAAATCCTGGCTCATAGGGGGTGCCTGAGATTCTTCAGTAAAATAGACATCCTCACCATCATCATCCTTAACAGGATTATTCTGATGATGGAAGGGGCAGAATTAAAATGCACAAAACAGGAAGGAGGCATTGGGTACATGAGTGGCAGAGCTTCTTCTAGCTTTGGGTTAAAAATGTGTCATGTGGCCTTGAAAATCTCAAAACGTAATTGGGTTTAACTTAACTACAAATGAACGTGTGTCACATGGCTCCCTATAAGGGAACAGTGTCTCAGATTCCCGGCATGCCTTGGGCAGGCCACTCCCTTTGATCAGTGGGCTGGTGGGGCACAGCTGGCGGGGCCCTCGGGGCGGAGGGGAAAAAGGGCACTTTCTAGCTACAAACTGATTTGCTTCAGATCATGGTTGCTGACTTGTTTCTTACAGAAATATCTTTTATGAATTTAGAAGCGACAAATAATGACTATACAAATGTAAACAGTAGGATCATGTCTGAAGGGAAAGTGAGTCTTCATGGTCCATGGTCCCTCTCTCCCTGATGCATGCACTGTGGCCTGTGTGTGTCTCTGCCTCCGGTTCTGTTTCCATACACACACACACACACACACACACACACTGTATTCTTAAAAGGCATCATGATATCTATATTGCTCTACATTTTTTCTTTTGAATATTGTTTTAGTCAGAGTTCTCCAGAGAGACAGAACTAATGGGATAGTACCGTGTGTGTGTGTGTGTGTGTGTGTGTGTATGTATGTATCTATCTATCTATCTATATATATATATAGAGAGAAAGATTTGGGATTTATTAGGGAATTGGCTCACTTGATTATGGAGGCTGAGAAGTCCCACAATAGGCTGTCTGCAAGTTGCATAACCAGGGATGCCGGTAACATGGTTCAGTCAGTCCAAGTCTGAAGGCCTTGGAACCAAGGAAGCCGAGGGTGTAACTCAATCTGAGGCTGAAGGGCATCCTGGCTCTGGAGGAAGGAGAGAGAATTAGCCCTGCCTTTCTATTTTTGTTCCACCTGGGCCCTCAGTTGATAGAGTCGTGCCTCCCCACATTCAGGGTGGATCTTCCCCACTCAGTCCATGGACTCAAATGCCAGTCTCCTTTGGAAACACTCTCACAGACACAGCTGGGGCAGCCCAATTATTCTAATCAAATGTCAAACCACCTTCGTTTCCCTTTCAGCAGAAGAGGGATGAGCTCAGTACCTATTGAAACACTGAGAATAATTAATGCCTTACCAGCTCTCTGAGTATCGCTTAATCCAGTCAAGTTGACACCCGAATCAACCATCACAAATATCTTTCTACAAGAGCTCGTATAGGTCTACCTCATTCTTTTTATTGACTGTATTGTATTCTATTTCCTAGATATAGTGTAATTTACTCAGTACCAATTGCAGGACATTTAGGATGTTTCTAATATTAGGTATTTTGCTCTCTCAAACAATGTTGTCATGAATAACCTTGTACTTACACGTGCATGTGTGCATGTATTTCTGTAGGATAAATTCCTAAAAGTGAAATGAATGGGTCAAAAGGAATGTGTATTTGAAATTTTAATAAATATTGGCACATTTCTCAATAGAGGGCTGTTAACAATGTCCATTCTCACTAATTCTGTAAGAGTTCTCAGCTCTTTAGGCTTTCTACAACAATGGGTATTTAAGCTTTGGTAACCTAAAGGTTGAACAAAATGATATCTCAGTTTTTACTTTGAAATTCTGAATGCTTAAGTTTTATTTGCATTTTTTTCTTGTTTATTTGCTTTGGTAAGTACTTTTCGGTAAATTACCTGTTCAAATCCTTCGTTCATATTTTCTGTTGGGTTACTCGACGTTTTGGTTGATTGATAGGCAATCTTCACATTTTAAGGCTGTCAACCTTTTGTCATATAGATTGCAGATGTTTTTCCATTTTCCACTTGTCTTTCAATCTTGTTTATGGTGTCTTTTGCCATACAAAAACTCTGATTTTTTTTTTTAATGAAATCAGCCCTTTCTTGTGTGTTTTTATGTCATACTCAAAATGGTCTTCTCATCCTTCAGATCATGAGACACATTCCTGCATATTCCCTTAGAAGTTTTATGTTTTTCTTTTTGCATTTAATTACTTAATCCATTTGTAATATATTCTGAGAATGGTGCGATCTGTGAAATCTAGCTTTATTTTTTCCAAATCATTTCGCCAACTGTGAATGTTGTTTACTGAAGAAGAATGAACATGGAATCATTGGGTTGCCTTGCCTTTATTTCTTACTCCTCTGGGTATGTGAGAAGAAGTTTGCTCCTGAAATAGATAAGATGATAGAAGGAAAGGACCCTGGGCTGTTTCTGTAGACCTTTTGGACCCTTAAAGTTTCTAAGTTTGAATCAAGCTGTGAGCCCTTGGGCAAGTCACGCAATCTCTCTGAACTGCAGTTCCTTCAGTTGCAAAGTAGGAATAATCATACCTGATGCGCAGTGTAGGGTTAAATTAAACAGAGAACATAATAGCTCCTGGCACATCCAGAGATGTTAGGTGAATCCTTTCTGTTTCACTTTTCTAATTGCTGTCCTGAGAAGGCCATGGGGAGAGTGAGTTGCCCTGTCCTGGAGAATCTGCACCCTCCAGCATCAGTGCCTCTAATTCCTGCCAACAGACTCTCTCTGCTCACTGTCTCCATCCATGGTGTGTGACTCCAGCATCAGCCAGCTGCCTCCTCACCTACCACTGGGACACAGGGCATCTGTTGCTCAAGATAGGTTTCACGGGAGTGCTGGCAGATGGCGCAGATTTGGAGGGCTGAGGCAGGACGGAGTTTGCCTTCCCTCTGCATCCAGCTTTCCTGCCAAGAGGAAGCTCGTCTGTCCTTCCTTGCACTCTTGGCAGTGCTTGCTCTTGATGGGGTGACTGCAGGTGCAGTCATGATGAGGAGGGTGACCAGGGAAGGAAAGTCAGAGAGCATGGGGAGACATGGAGATAGGAGATGGAGACAGAGAGACCAGGGGAGGAAAGACAGAGACATCAGGGCGGTGGGTGTGTGCACCTGGGGGCAGGAAGAGAGAGGGACACAAAGGGATGGAGGATACACAGATGAAAACAGAAGAGACAGGGAATTGCACCTGAAAGGGAGCAAGGCCCACACACAGGCAGGCGTGCCCCTCCGTGCAAAGCTTAAGGGGGCCAGACACTCAATAATATTTTAATGCGATATTTAAAAAAAAATCAAAGTGGCAAACTACAGCCCACAGACCAACCGCCTGTTCTTGTTAGTAGTGTTTCAGAGCAGGGAGAGGGACTGGTGGAGTGGCAGGCAGAGCGTGTTTGTCCTTAAATTTTTGATTCTTTGTTCAACATGGATTTTTTTTTTGGCATTAATTTTGACTTTTAAAATATTACATTAAAAACAATATTTAATTGGATTACTGGGTGTTTTGGCACTTGCTTAAATTTTGTGCCTGAGGCAAGTACCACGCCAACCTCACCTTTAGTTCCGGCCCTGGAAGGGAGGAACAGAGAGAGGAGAATGCCCAGGGTGGTGGAGAGAGGTGGGGGGAGAAGAGGGAGGGAGGCGGCCTTAGAGCAGATGCAGGAAGGAGCAGACAGACAGGGCAGGCAAGATGCAGACCTGGGCCCTGTGGTAGGGAAAGGAGAGGAAACTGGTGTAGGCAGAGGGAAAGGAAAGAAGAGACCTCAGTCCAGGCAGGAAGGACAGAGGCAGACAGGGGAGACAGTGGGAGGGCAGAACCAGAGGGAGAGAGGGCCCAGAAGCCAGGGACAGGGGCTGGCAGGAGGCGGAGAACCTGTCCCAAGGCAGAGGCTGATGGCAGAGCCAGTGTGGCCTGCTTGGCAGTGTGGCTGGCCCACTCCTGGCTTGGCAGTGCCTGAGGTTTGGGGAAACGCTGGGGAAAAGGAGGGGGAGGACATTGCCCAGTACCTCCTGCCCCCAAGCCCTGGACATTTAGATGATCTGCAGACCCTGTTGGACAGGACCTGTGAGTGAAGGGGGCAGGGGCCTCTCAAGTTGGATAATCCTTAGGGGGGAACAGGGCACATTCAGCTTGGGGATGGGCTGGAACCGTCTGAGATCCCTAAGGTCACATTCTGGGAGATGGGACATTTCACTATGCTGAACTGGGCCAACTTCTTTTCTTTTTTCTCTTTGGAACATTTAGTGTATTTATTTATTCGTGTACCTTTCTCCTTCGGGCATAATTTCCCCAGCTTGTTTCCTTATGTCTGCAAAGGCATCTGCCCACAGGTGTAACTTACACACATTGCAAAGCTAGGGAATCATTGCAATGGGTGTCTCCATTTACAGGTGAGAAAACCAACCTCTAGAAGTGTGACATGATTTGCCCAGAGTCACTTGTAAGTGGCAGAGCCTGGAGTCCAGCCCAGGACGTCTGATTCAACTCTTATTCAGTGCTGGAGGTCTGCCAGGCTTGTACTATGCACCTTATGCCAAGGGAAGCCAGCCAGAGAACACATTCATGTATGTCCACCCCAAGCCCAGTGTCCATCCTCATCCCCAAATGCTGCCTTTGGGATCTTTTTGATTTTCCTCTTTTCTTTCCTGCACACCTAGACCATAGGAAATTAGGTGTTTTTTATTCACTGAGTTAAAATACCCATAACTGTTTCCTTCCTAATTTATTATTGCTCCAAAGACAAGAAAAGAGAATGCAGGTAACACTTTTGAACATCTATGTTCTGCTACATGAATTTGACCTAAAAGAAATTATTCCTCCATCTTGCAGATGTAGAAAGTCAGGCAAGGAGATTGTAAGTAACTTAAGGTCAGTAAGAGGCAGGGCTGGGATTTGAACTTGGGTCTATCTAATTCTGAATTCAGGGACTGGCCTCCCTCTACCCCTCTGTTTCCTAAGAACCAAGTGCCTTCATGAACAAGTTGTAAGAACACGTCTCTATGGCACCCAGTGCTCTTGTGATAATGTAATAAGACCAACCAAAGGAAAGGTTATACAGGTTATAAAAGGAAAGGATTCCATGGTCACAGTGGAGACTCGTTATTGTTTCCTCACTGAGTAGGACACAGGTGACTGTAGAGAGGTTCATGCGATTAAAGTCTTAGGTAGACCATGGAAAGTGGTCCTTTTCCTTTAAAAGATCTTATGCCCCATAACTTGCGTGGAAATGCTTTAAAATGCCTATCTAGGCTCTCATTTCCACATCCCCTGTACTATTTGACATGCAAAGTGTCATATTCAAAAGCAAATTAGTCTGAAATGAATCCTCTTTTACCCTTTTTATTTCCAAAATCCAGATTTAGAATTTAGCTTCATTAATATGCATAAACACAGCACGATTAAGCCTGTTTTAATTTTTCTGTGTGCTTTGTAAACAGGGATTACAAAGATGTTTGAATTTTCATGGCAGATTTTAAAGTAGTGTATACATTTGGGCCATTATCACATAATAAATAAATAACCCCCTGAAACTCAGTGTTGGTGATGTCATCCCCAGAATGTTGATTTTTATTCTCTTAGTCTGGTCATCTGGGTCTGTGGCTTTGGTCTCAAATCACTGGGTGTCTCAGTGTGGTTAAAAAATAATGCCCTGTCCCTTGGTGCCCATTTTGGTGGGCATGTGGCAGCGTTAATGCTGGGGGAATGAAACCTCAGCTTGGCTTGTGAAGCTAGACTTGAAAAAACACCCTGTTTATTAAATCTTTCACTAAACGGTGACAGTTGCAGGCATTAGTTCCTTATAGTGTCTGCCAAGTGAGCTGGAAGTGTAGGCTTATCTTGTTATATGCAGATAACAGAGGGACAGACTTGTAGAGGAAGGTTCCAGCCATCAGTGTGAATGGCCAGGAGTCATGTCAGGGAAGTGCCACATGGATACTGGGTCCTCAAGGGGAACCCTGTTTCCAAAGATGAGAGACAAGATGTACTTTTCTCATGAAGCAACATGGCACTCAAAAGATTTTAATCATTGTCTCTGTACCAAGTACTTGAGAGAAGGAAATGTATCCAGTTGGTAACAAAAGAATCAACATACCTAGTATGTTTTGAGCATTTTCTGTGTAAGACAATGAATGATGTTGCCTTATGTTCAGTATCTTATTTAATCCTCACAACAACACCTTGAGATATTTGCTGTTATTAAGGAAAATAAGTACTTAAGGAACTTGGCCAAGATCACAAAGCCATTGAGGACTCAAATCTGGTTCTGCCTGCCTTGAGCACATTCCTTTAGCGCCCATGTTTTGCTGCATTTATATTTTACCCCCAGGACTCAATACAGTGCAAGGTATCAGAGTAGGTGCTCAGAAATGTTTACTGTGTGAATTAATGAATGAACAAGTCAGTAACAGCAGTAGATACCTATTTCCTTCTTCAGGGTGTGCTCATCCTGTGATACTATTAATACAATAAATTGCTGTTGTCTGTGTGTCTGTCTAGAGGGTCTGCAGGCTCTGAAAATGTAGGGTCTCTGAGTAGGGTGGACCACTTTCAGATATGTACCCTCTGCTTAAGTCTTTATCAATTGTACCACATGTTCATTCTTTTATCCCTCATGCAATCAGACTAAAAAAATCTAGCTTATTTATTGTTTTATCTCCCTCCAGGTCTAGCACACCCTCTGGGCACATGGAAGGTAGCAGATTTTATATTTACTTGCACTAGCTGGTTTGATGGTTGCTTGTTGTGAATAAAATGCATTGATGGCAGCAAAA
The DNA here is from genome assembly GCA_023783475.1 of Daubentonia madagascariensis. Lineage (NCBI taxonomy): Eukaryota > Metazoa > Chordata > Mammalia > Primates > Daubentoniidae > Daubentonia > Daubentonia madagascariensis. Next base: position 25,506,285 of record JAKFHU010002136.1, on the reverse strand, counting down.
ATCATTTCAAAGCACTTGATACTTTGGGGTAGAATCGCATACCCCACACATCAGTCATTTAGGCATATCTGCACTTTATTAGGTCAGGTTCTCTAGACCAGGCATGCTCAGAGGGGTGATATCACCTCCACAAGGATGACAATATGGCTCCTCAGGAGGGCAGTGATGAATAAAAAGGTTGAGAAACAGTGCCCTAGATGCAGAGCCTGAGACAGGGATTCAGGTGAGAGTGATTCATGGAGGGCAAGCTCTCAGAAGAGGGGGGTACATCGGGGCAGGGAAAGAAAATTAAGCCTGTGGCCTCAGTGAGAGACCATCTGCAGCCTGATCCCACAGGAGCCCTGGGGCGTGAAAGGTGCCACAGATTTGGTTCCGCTTGTGGATAAGAGGCCCTTTGCACCCCTGTGTAGGTCAGTCATTGGCCGCTGGCCATCCCCATGGAGATGGGTTTGTGGGGGAATATCCTCCCAGGTGCTCCTGTGGGCCAACCAAGGAGCCTTCATCCCAGGGCTGGAGCAGAGTGCACCGGCCCAGTGAAGGGGGACTGAGCAGACTCCATTGGCATCCTCCACGGCACTGCACTTTCTTCCTGTGGCTTTTGATTACATCTTCTAATTTTGTTCTTATTGTTGTGTAATATACTCAACAAAATCTACCACTTTAACCATTTTTAAGTGTACAATTTAAGTGGCATGAAGCACATTCACATTGTTGTGCAACCATTCCCAACATCCATTTCAGAAATTTTTTTTCGTTTCAAGCTGAAACTCTGTACCCATCAAACACTAATTTCACATTCCCCCTTCCCCCACCCCCTCCATTCTACTTTCTGTCCCTGTGAGTTTGACTATTCTAGGTACTTCATGTAAGTGGAGACAGACAATATTTGTTCTTTCGTGCCTGGTTTATTTCACTTAGCATAATGTCTTCAAGGTTCATCCATGCTGTAGCATGTGTGAGAATTTCCTTCCTTTTTAAGGATGAAAAATATTCCCTTGTGTGCATATACCACATCTTGTTTATCTATTCACCTGCTGATGGACATTTGGGTTGCTTTCGCCTTTTCGCTATTGTGAATACTGCTATGAACATGGATGTACAAATACATGTTACCTTCCTCTCATTTTACACTCAGATGCACTGTAGTCTGTTGGGGGAACACAGTGGGCGGCTCTGATTTTTGGAGCATCTTCACTTGAGGTACCCACCGCAACTTCACTCATATCTTTGATTCTGGAGCACGATAGCTTCAGTGAAGTGGGAGCGTTCTTGCATTTGGACGGGGGAGACTCTCCTTTTGGGGGATTATGGTCTTTTGGAAGTATTTATTGAAATTGAGTTGAATTTTTAAATTCCATTTTTAAAAACTACAAGAGGAGAAAAGTAAAGTCTGTAATGGTTTAGAAGCATTTTCTCTTTTTGTTCAGAGGACAGGACAGCCTCTGGACATTTGTTACTTTGTCCTTAGGTGGATATACTTGACTCCTCGGCCCCTCTTGGCTTCTCCATAGCCTGCCCGGTGCTTAGTAGATCATGTGGGAACATCGCTGGGCTCATCAAATGATTTTGAGTGAACGAATAAGTGAATGAATGAATGTATGAGTGAATGAGTGAGTGCCAACAGCCTGCAGCATCCTCATTTGCTTCCAGAATAAGCAAAGGACATCAGCCTAAGGAATAAGCAGGAGGGTAGCCCATGTCTCCTTAATTCTCCAGGCCTATGGGAGGGCAGCCTCCAGCTCTAGGGACAGCCACTTTGCTGCTTGTCTCTGCCTTGACACCTGAAGACAATGGAAAAGCCATGCTTACCTGTTGCCTCTCTCTCAGGAGACTTGTGAAGCTGAGTGGAGTGAAATCCACCTGGCTCTTTAATCTCTTAGGAACAAAGGAATTTTATGAGGCTAATAATTCGCTGTCCTTGATACGTGAAGAGCCTGCTCTGTACTTATGGTTAGTGGGGGCATTAATTTTGAAGGGTGCTTTTTATTCTTTTCTTTTTTCCTTGCAAGTGGTAAATTTATGCAACTCTGTGTTTCTAGCTGATACAAGGTATTTTAAAACAAAGTTCAAAGATGATGATATGATGATGATGATGGTGGTGGTGGTGGTGGTGGTGGTGGTGGTTGATGATGATGATGCTATCAACCAATACACGTTGTGTTACTAAGTATGAGACTCTGTGCCAAGTGCTTTACCTGAATTATCTCATCCAACCCTACTAACAAAGGTCACATTCCAAGGTTAGGTGGACATAAATTTTGGGGGGACATGGTTTGATCCAGTACACGCAATGCAGAAGCCAGAGTAGGATGTGCTAGGTGGGTTGGGTGATTCGCTCAGCAGGGAAGACTCAGCAAGGTGAGTGTGAGGAAGGAGCTCCTGCTGGAGAGCTCCCTTGGGACCCAGCCACTTGGGTCTTGAGTGTCTTACCAGTGATCATCAGCTCTGCACAGCAGGTAGTTTGCAGTCTTCTGGCTTCAGCAGGAAGTGATGGAAGACAGGGGACAGAGGGCCCAGGTTGGCCAGTGTGGGAAGAGTTCTCAAATGGGGTCACCATGGTCTGAATTAGTGTGGGGCAGTGGGACTGGGAAGGAAGGGGGAGGCGGGGACGTTTTTGAAGGAAAACACAGCAGGCCTTGCGAAGGGCTGGGATGTGGCAAGGAGCGAGAAGGAGCTTTTGAACCTGAGTGACCAGAATACTCAGAAGGAAGAGCTTGTTTGGTGGGAAACATGATGAGTTTGGCTTTGGATGTGACGAGTTTGTGCTGCCTCTGGGAGGGCAGATTGGAGAAATCTATCAGGCAGCCTGCAGCCGGCTGGGAGATGCTTTTCCTCTCTGCTCCACTCAAGTAAACCCAAAGTAAAGGGTGCTGAAGTGTGAGGACCCCCTGCTCTCTGAGGGGGTCAGATGATCAGAATTTATGTAAAGGCAGCCACAATCACAGATTCCCAGTGAGTGGAATGAGTCAAGCGTGCACCAGAGGCAAAGATGGCACAGTGATCTTTCTAAGATGCAAATCTGAGCATGGCATGCTGCCACCCACCCACCAGGGGATGGGGCCCCCATTGCCCTCAGGCTGCGGTTGAGCTCTGTGGCCCCTTGAGGCCTGAAGCTCATCTTACACCATCCTTTCCCCTCCTTGCCTGAGTTTGAAGAACATATAATGTCCCTTCTCCCTTCTGCAGTTTTACACCTGCCACTTCCCTTTCCTGGAACCTCCCCTCTGCCTCTGTCTCTCCAGTCCTTCAACATCCCAGCTCAGCCTTTCCTGGCCTGTGACACTCTGAGCTAACTGTGCCTACTGAAAGACCTTTCCCCAGTAGCCTGTAGGTTCCCGCTTCTCTCATAGGGCTGGGCACAGGGGGTGCAAGAATAAGTGAGTGCGTGGGTGCGTGAATGAATGGATCGATGAAATGTTGGCTATGTCTCATCCTTTTCAGAGGTAGAGGTGGTTCTTCTCAAGTTCTGACTTTTTTTTTAATTGGAAGAAACATTGTAGCTGCTGGGGAAAACATTCTGTAGCCTTGAGGTGGTTTCCGCACTGCCTTGCCATTGCAGCCCATAGCTCTTGTCACGTCTCACCAAAGTAGTAGGCTAATCAGCTCAACTACAAGATGCTCGTGGGCCGCCACATTCTGGTGAAGCCTGAGGAGTACCAGAATGTTTCCAGAAGGCAGCTCTTGACTTGGTAAGTCAGGTGGAGGGCTCCACGCTGTCACCTGCGAGGTGCCTGAGTGACTGGAGTAGTCTGTTCACTGACCATCACAGAGCACAGGAGATAGGCGAGGGAGGGGCAGCACGTGTGGTCAAGAGAGACGTTAGACTTTGTTTCTTCGTCTGAATTTAGCCACATCTTGACTCTCTGACCTCACTAAGACACTGTGTCTTAGTCCATTTGGGCTGCTCAAACAAAAATACCATAGATTGGGTGGCTTGTAAACAACAAGAATTTATTTCTTATAGTTCTGGAGGCTGGAAAGTCCAAGATCAAGGCACTGGCAGATTCGGTGTCTGGGAAGGGTCTGCTTCCTAGATGGCTGTGTTTTTGCTGTAACTTCACATGGCAGAAGGGGCAAGGGAATCTCTCTGGGGTCCCTTTATAAGGGCGCTAATCCTGTTCATGTAAGCTCTGCCCTCCTGGTCTAATCATCTCTCAAAGGCCTCACCTTCTAATACCATCACCTTGGGGGTTAGGATTTCAACATATGAATTTTGGGGGGATATAAGCATTCATTCTGTTGCTGACATATGGCCATGTCTCAGTCTTTAAGATGAGTGAGTCCTTGAGTCTCTGGCAAAGCCATTACTGTAGCATTCTGCCTAAGGAACAATAATTTACTCAATAATAATTTTATTGAGTACTTACCATGTGCCAGGCACTGGGCTAAGGCAGCACTTTTACTTGGCTTATCTTATTGCATACTCATGGCAGGTGCTATTGATTTACCCATTTTACAATTAAGGAAACCCAGGCAAAGAGAGGTGGTTAGCTTGGTCAAGATCACAGAGCTGGGAAATGAAAATAGTGCCTGAAGGATCAACTACTATGCTAAATGAGTTTCTGGGCCTGGGAATGAATCTGCCTTCATTTGAAAAAGAAATTTTAGTTGTATGGGCAGTGCATGGGCAATATATATAAACAAAGTGTTGTACCCCCATAATATTCTGAAATAAAAAAAAATAAAAAAAATTTAGTCGTGATTTTAAAGTTGCTGGACAATGTGCTGTGTTAGCAAACTGAGGTGCACTTACGATAGAAAATCTTTGGTTGGTGGGTTTGGATCTTAAGTGGTCTCAAAAGTCTACAGTTCTGTCCGGACATTTCCCTACATGGTTCAAATTGGGTGATTCTGTTGGATTCAGTTGGATAAGCAAAATCCGTAATAAGAAATATTAGTGTTTCTAGATCTTTATCTAAATCCTAACATTCGGTACAGTGGCTTTAATTTACATATCAAAGTTATTGAGAGTGAAATGATAAATAACTCATGAAGGCAAAAATGGCTAAAGATAGCAGAATAATAAGATCTGATGCTGCATGTATTTAAATTCAGAAGCCAATATTTCCATTCTGAGGACCGTTAAAATCAAATGTGTTTCTGTTTCCAAGTCAAAAATAGGAACCAAAACATACCTTTTCTTTGTGAGATTTTGCTGTTCCCTGGGAACCCTTTAAATTGTCAAAGGAAAGTGCAGAACTGCTTAGTTAACAGACAGCTTTCACTTTTACTCTGCTGGGTACTTTATTTTCTACTTAAGCAATGATGTTTCAGATCTTGTTTAACCTTTTGATTGACTTAGTGATCTCACGAGCTGTAATCTGTTCTGTTTCTGGACTTCTCTTTACGTTGTTCTTGATGTCATATTGCTATGATTGTTCTGGCAAGATTCATCCAGGTTCCATTCGTGCTGATGTACGAAGGTTTGTCCCCTTGAATTAGAATTAGATACTATTTTTGTGACCTCTTAGAAGCTTCACACTTTACTGTGGTCTAGAGATTTCTGTGCAGACTCTAAATTGCCTCACCACACCCTGCCTCACAGCTTTTTTCCTAAGATAAGTTTTTAATCAGCTTATCATCAATGTCCGCTTACATGCCGAAGTGCTAGACTTCTCAGCTAGGGTATGTCTCTCTTTCTGGGGGCCTCTTGGGAGGGGTACCGAGGGTTAGTGACATATGGAAACTACAATACTTTAATTTAGTTCTTTTTGAGAGATGTAAACAGATGGTTTCACCCATCTGATTTTATATTAATGGGAAGAAACAGAGACGGTTCAATAAATGTTTCTCATATATTTTCATATTGTGGCCAACAAACTAGAAAAGGCAGCCCCGGGGGAGAATAAGGACGCCAAGGATGTCAAGTTCAAAGGGAAGCTGAGCGTGAAATATACAAGCAAAGAGAAATACTGATGGAGAAACCAGAGCAGATAGGAAAGAGGCAGGCAGACACAGGACTGAGAACTGGAGGATTTAGTAAGTTTCTATAGATTTTGACGTGAAAGAGCCCATATTAATGATTCTTTCCTTGGGTTTTGGGAATCAGAATAAATTATCATATGCTATTACTGTGTTTCACATGGCGATAGAATCTCACGCAATTTTAAGTAGAGCAAGCATTTTCCTTGATTGGGTATAGCCCAATCTGCTTTGTTTTCAAATGTATTTGAAAATAAAAGTTTCCTTTCCCATGAGACCTAAAGGTTACACTAATGGGGAAGAGTGACCTCTGTTTTTTAATTCTTAAGAATGTTTATTTTGCATTTCTGTTTTAAAAATGTATCCTCTTGCTCAGTGTCAAAAATTAAAAACTATGTAGAATTGGTAAACATAGGAACCATATGAAAGAAAACAAAACCGTGACTCAATATATGGAATATTTTCATCCTCTCTTTTGCATGTGGAATTGTATGCCCTGTTTTTATAAATTTAGTGTCCAACTGTACATTAAGTTTCTTACTCAACTTTTAAAATTTCCCACATCACCATATATTTTACAATTGCCTATTCCATTCTATATATTAATATATAAACTTATTTAAATATTTCCTTCTTGTTGGGCTTGGAGGTCGTTTCTAGTTTTTGCTGAAAGAAGAATGTTGTAACAGAAATCTTTGGATTTTAATGTTTGTGTACTACATGTGATTATGTCCTGAGGATTGAGTCCCACAGGTAGAAAAAGGTTATCAAAAATAGTTCTTTTAAATGTGTTTAAGGTGCCTGATGCACTGTTCAGGATTGTGTTCCCATTCATTTATTTGTTTGCTGGCATTTGAATGCTGTCAGCCTTGCAGGTTCTGAGCTAGATTGCTGGGGATTCAGTGAGGAGCAAAAGCAGCATAGGGTCTGCTTTCTGGAACACACATGCCAGTGGAGAAGACAGATAGTGAATAAGTAAAAAAATAATTAATACAAAAATTATGGCCAATCCCTCCCCCTTCCAATTGTAAGTCTAATGGAGGAGACAAGCAGGGAGTTGTAATATCCAATAATAATAAGAGGGCCAGTGAGTGTACCCACTCTGGGGAGAGGATATTGAAGCTGAGACCTGAAGGATGGAAAAGGCTGCTCTGAAAACAATGGTGAAAGAACACTCCAGGTAGAGGAAAACATGTGCAAAGGCCCTGAGGCAGGACGGAGCTTGGAATATTCTGGGAATTGTTGGAAGGCCTGTGTGGTCAAAGCACAGGGAATAAAAGGAAAGAAGAAGTAAGATGGGGCTGGAGAGTGGGCAGGAGCCAGTCACCATCACTCAGGACTTTGTGGGCCATTTTAGTGGGGAGTTTGCCTTTTTGTGGTAAGAGCAACAAGAAGACAATGGAGGGAGAGCCAGGATTTAACTCACGTTTTAAAAAAGAGCCCCCTGGCTGCTGTGTGGAGAGTGGATGTGAATATCAGGGAGAACAAAATGGTGAAGACATCTGAACAACCACCCGTGTGTTTGAGTGTTGCTCTGATGACTGTGGGCCTCAACTATCAGAGGCACTTAGGCAGCCTTGGATCTCACATTCAGAAAGAAATGTGTGCGTGTTTTATATACAGGGCAAATTCTCACATAAGTCATTTCGTCATCATCATTTAAAATGTAATTAGGGTTTCTGTTGCCTCTAAAATATTTTAGCCTTGGATCTGAAATACCGTGAAATGAATTAAATATTTCAAAGTAGCATTTTATTCTGCTATTGATATGATAAAAATAATACACACCTAATATATGAACAAACAGCAAGAGATCAAGAAATGTTAGTAGATGTTATTATGCTGTTCTTCTGTTGATGGACATCTTGGTTCTCTTCACTGTTGTGAAAGAGGAATATCTTCATACATATTTGTCTATTTGCTATGTATGTATTCCATTAAAACATATGCCTTTAAAAAACTTATTTTACCAAATTAAATCCCAGCACTATTGTGTACCAGTTTAAACTCCCATCATGAATGCATGAAGGTGTTCATTTCCTGACATCTTTGTCAACCCAGGATATTAATTTGTCTTTTTAAATTTTGCCAGTCTGTTACATGCCAGCCTGTTAATTGGCATTTTTTGATTATTTATTAATTAGATAATCTTTACTTATAGGAAGTTACTTTGTTTTGTTTGCTGCTATATCCTCAGAATCTAGAACAGTGCCATTTAATGCTGTTGATTGAATGAAGAAATGAATATATTTATTGACCATTTACCTTTCTTTTGTGAATTAGTTAATATCCTTCATCCATTGTTTGTTGGAGTGACTGACTTTTTCTTGGTAAGTTTCAGTAGCTCTTTGTACATTGCAGGTAAAAACCTCTTCTTTGAAGCTTCAAATATATGAAATATTTTCCTTATTAGTCATTTTTCTTTACATCTTGTTATTTAAAACTTTTTTTTGCAATACAGGTTTTTAAAAACATTTATGAAGTATTTCAACCATTGTCTTTATGGTTTCTGGTTTGGGATTATACTTAAGAAAGCCTTCCCAGCCTAATATAATTTTCTGTATAAATTCACCCATTTTTTTCTTTTCTTTTAATACATTTAGTAATAAACTATTGTTGCGTTCTCAGAATGAAATTCACTTCTTTATTGTATGGTATTTATTTAATGAAGTGTTGGCTTCTTTTTGTTAGAAATTTTATTTTGGACTTTTGAATGTATATAAATAAAATAACCTGTAGATCTTTTGTGTATGATCTTAAAGAATTGTGAAGCTTTCCTCTTTAGATTTAAAACCATGCTTCTCAAACTTGCCTATGAATCACCTGGGGAGCTTGTTAAAATGCAGATGGTGATTCAGTAGGTCCAGGGTGGTGTTGGAGAGGCTGCCTTTCCAACAAGAAATCAGGTGGTGCCCGTATTGCTGGCACATGGACCACACTTAGAATGGCACTAAGGGATTCAGAATTACACAAGAATTATGCTTGACAATGCTTGGATCCAATGTTCTTTTGAGAGTAATGTATTTATATAATATATAAAATTTTATTCAAGTTCTCAAATCTGTTGGCAGACGAAGTATTTTCTAATGAATGAGTCTTTGAATTTTTTCAGTAATGATGTCTCCTTCTCATTTCTACTTTTGCTGATGTTTTTATTCTGTTTTCTCTTTGATTAGATTAATTCACGGTTTATCTAGTTTATTGCCTTTTTCTCAAAGAACCAGATCTTAGATTTATTTATTAATTCTGCTATTTCTCTCTTTTTTAATGGATTGATTTCTGCTTTTATCCTTATTAAGCTCGTCTTCCTGCTTTACTCAACTCTTTATTTTCTAGGGTCTTGAGTTGGTCTCTTAAATAATTGACTTATTTCATTTTTTGCTCATTTATTAAAGCATTTAAGGCTATGAAGTTTACTTTTAGCACACTTTGGCCACTTTCCATGTATTTTGATGTGTGTTGGTTTCATTATCGCTGTTCTCTGAAATTCTGTAATTGCTATTTTGGTTTTATTTTTGACCCCAAAATTATTTCCAAGCTGTTGGAATAATTATTTTGTTCTACTTTTGAAATTAATTTCTGGCTTATTGTGGTGTTGAGTGGAGAATGTAATCTATATTATTAATTTCTTTTTTGAAAATTTAATGGGATTTTCGTGGTTTAATATTGGTTGTTTGTATAACTATTTAATGGGCATTAGAAAGGAACTAAATTTTTTATTTGCAGTGTACAAAGTATGTAAAGTAAAGCTTTTACATTGACTTTAATGACATCAATCCAATCTTCTACTTTAATACTTACCATCCTTTTGATTAGTCACTGCTGTTATTTTCTTTCATTGTCTTTACCTTGTATTTTCAACAGTTTTTTCTCTACAATGTTTGATACGATGTAATTCAGACCATGGCTGTTTTGACAGTTAAACCTTTATGGTGTACTGTGCCATTTGTCAATTTGAAAGTGACCTTTTGTGGTAAAACTTTAACACTGTTCTACTCACTGAATCAAACTTAATCATCTATAAAAAGAGTAATCTCTGTTTTCACTTTCTTTGAATTTTTTTTTCTGGCATATTTTTCTCTTTCTTTATTTTACATTTTTGAGTTACAACTTTAGTCTTCTTCCTGGCAAACATCATATACTTGTTTTTGCTGGTTTTGGATTCATTTTGAGAATATCTTACTATCGAGCTAATCCCATCTATGCTTTAGTTTTAATTGATATCTTTGCCTTTAAATCGTTTGCCTTCAATTCTTTGTTATGAGTATTTTTCATCTTTGCCACAGGGAACACCTGCAGTCTCCTTTTATTTCTAACTAGAGGTATTTTTTAAAAAATTATTTTCAAAATCATAAAGTTTTATCATTTAAAAAGTTTGTAAGTATATTTGCCAAAATTATTTAGACTCAATTCTATTTTTGAATTCCATCAAGAATTTAAAATACCTTCACTCATTGCTTACTCACTTTTGAGATCTACATTGTGACTGCGCTTTTGGTTATTTCGAGCGTGGCTCTAAGTTGTTTGTTCAGCAACGTGCAGTAGCATCCGCCCCCTTGAGTCCTTGTGTATCTGAGAATGTCATGATCTTCACCTTTGTCTCCTTTTCTTCATGATCATCTCCTTCCCTTTTCCTCTTCTTTTTCATCCCTTTGCACGTGAATAACTTTGGCTGGGTGTAGAAGAATGTTTCTCCCTCAGATCTCCATGGATATTGCTCTGTTTCTCCTGGAACCTATTCCTAGTAATGCTTAAAAAAAAAAAAAGTCTTTTCCTTTGTTCATCACCAACAGTTTGTCGTATGTGCTTGTGTGATTCTGCTTTAATCCTTTACATCCTGGGATTTCGTCAGGGTGTGTCTTCATGTCGGTTGCTTTTCAGTGATTTGTTTCTGTTGCCTGTGGGTCCTGTTAATAGTCACAAGCAGATTTTCTTTAACATCATGAATATTTTCTTCTGCTCTATCACTGACTATAGTTTCTATTTTGCTATTTCAATTCTTTTTGGGGCCCACCCATTCTAGATCCCTGTTGTTTATATTTTGAATTTAATATTATCTCTTGGATTGCTTTTTACCAATCTGTCATGTACTTTTGCACTCCATTTGATGGTCTCAAGCCTGTTTTTTCCCTCATTGTTGGCTTGGTTCGTTGTTCTTTGGCATTCTACAGTGGACTCAATTGTTCCCTTAACTTATTTTCTTAGCTCTGTCATATCACTTTATTGTCTTGTAATTTTATATTTTATGCTTTGATTTATGGTTTCCATGGATTTTTCAATTTCTTTGAGAGTTCAAATCATTGCTGTCACATATTTTTTTGTTTCTTTATCTTTGTAAGACATAGCTCTTAGAGATGCATACTTATAATTCATTCAAAAAATTTATTTACTTCTTTCTTTCCTCCCCTCCACCCCCCAAGAAGTGTTTCATGATTCCCCCTTTTGTTGCATTTTTTAACTCATTTTGAAAAAGGACTATATATTTTCAGATCTCTCACTTATTCTGAAATAGTCTCAGAGATTTTCCTTTGATGTGCAACTTGTTTTCCTCAGCACCATCGAATCTCATAGAACCAGAAATGAGGGCTGTGTCTCAGGTTTATATTCTGCTTTGAGTTAGTTACCCCTTTGGGGGATTGGGAAAGAAGGAGCTGGATCTGTGGTTTATTGCCGCTAGGGAGTTTTCCTTTGGCAGGCTTTTAAAATTTTTTTATTTTCTACTTTCTTTTCTTTCTTTCTTCTTCCCTTCCTTCCTCCCCTCCTGCCTTCCTGCCTTCCTTCCTTTCTTTCTTTTACAATTATTTCATCATGTCTCAGAGCCACTGATTTGGCGGCATATCCTGTCTCATTGTGGAATGAGGTTCCAATTGTTCCCCAACACACACAGCCTCAAAATTCAGTCATATTGGTAAATAATCCTCTTTAAGACAAAAAAAAAAATGCTGAAGTATGAATAACTTCTATTAGGTGTGGGCTCAGAAGTATTTTTATTCACCCTCCCCACCAATATAATTTGCTTTAGTTTTACAAATAACAATTACAGTTACCAAAGTAATACTTATTGTATAAATCTCTGAAAGTATTTAAAAATACCCAAAGGGGAAAACAAAAACCCCTTACAGTCCTACCATGTGGAAATAATGACTGTTTACTGTTTAACACATACTTTTAGTTTTCCCATCTATTTGTACACGTGTGTGTATGTTAATGTATAATGTGGATAATACACACGCTGTTTGGAAACCTTTTTGCTTTTGATCAGCAGTATATTGTGGAAATTTTCCCATATGTCTATTCTTCATCATTAATTTTAATAGTTGCGCAGTACTTTTCTTTTCCTTGTGCTTACCTGCATTTCTTAGCTGCTTATAAAGAGATGCTATGTATAGTAACTAAACAAAAGGCAGAAATGGGGGGAGGTACAAAATGTATTCAGGTATAAACTTGAAATAAAGCTGGAATTGATTTATTATGGGAAATGGTTGGGGAAGTAGGGGGTGGCTGGAACATCTCTCCCTACACACACACTCACACGAGACAGAAACATCCCCATCTGTGGGTGCAGCAGGGGCTAATACCCCAGATATCAGGAGTTCCAAATTGAGCCTAAGCTCTTCTCGTTTCAACCGTGTGACTGGGGCAAGCCACTTAGTCTCTTTGCTTTATTTTCCTCTGCTGTGAGGTGGGAGATGATAGTATCTGCCCTTGCCTACCTTTCAGAGCTACTTTATTCCTAAATAAGATTTAAATGAGAAAATGTCGGTGCAATCACTTATTGGATGAATAATTCCATATACTGCAGAGGGATGATCTTGGTGGCAAAAGTCCATTTGATTCCACTAATATTTTTTGAGCACCTGTTCTATTCAAGGGCCAGTGCAGTTAATCAATATAGGAGGCACACCCTATGCTGAAATGGCCTCGTTACGAATGTTTCATTTTTCTCAAATCAGTGATCTCATGGGTGACAGTGCTGGCTTCTTCTCATCACTTCGATATGATTAATTCGTTCATCATGTTAGACTGATTTAATTATTTATTATGTCGTTTTGTTTATTTAATTTGCATATCAATTGCCAGGGTGCTGTATATCTCAGCTTACTGCAGAATCATATTAAGAAAGGTTTTGATGCTGATGCAGGTTCCAGTGGTCTCCCCAGGGGCAGAAAACTTTACAGTAATTGAATACTTAGGTGCTGGGATGCAACTACTACGATTTTTTTCTTCTGACCTGAAGTTCAACCTACTCCTTCCCACTTGGGTCCAGAGAGACAGGTAGTTGTGAATTATGCATTCTTATCTATCCTCTGGTCAAGATTTGCATATTTTACTTTTCCATGGAGGAGGCAGCTTTTCCCTTGAGAAACAACTATTCCTAACTCTTGGTACTCAGTTTAAAGGAAAATAAAGAATGCTAGTCAATATTGCCTCACTCACTGTCTCTCTGGATTCTTTATTTTCAGTCCAAACTCTAGTGACCGGCCCCAAAGAGGCACTGCCCGTGTTCCCATCATCTTGTTACTCCAACCTCCCTGCCAAGACCAGTGGGAGAAGAGGCGTGTGAGTCCTTGGACATGGGATTTGCTTGCCTTTCTGATCGTCAGCGTGATATGAAGTGAGACAGGGATAGACTCCTGGTCATGACCTTTATTAGCTTTGTGACTTTGGGAAGCTACTGAACAATGCCAGTAATGATCATAGCTAAAGAACACTTCACACCTCCCGGGCTCGAAGCTAAGTGCTTATTTTATTGTCATTTAGCAATCTCCCCAGTATTCCTGTTCTAGTTACAACTGCTGCATAACAAACCACCTAGAAACTTAGAGGCTCAAAACAATAGTAGTCATTTATTTTGCTCACATGTGTACATTTTGGGCAGCACTCAGTGGAAGAGCTTGTCTCTGTTCTGTGAAGTATCTGCTGGGACAGTTTGGGGGCTGAGGAATGGCTCACTTACCTGACCCACCAGGTGAGTGCTGGGAGCTCAGGTTGGCTGTGGGCCGGGGGCCTCAGTTTCTCTCCATGTGTGCCTCTTCTTCAACTGCTTGGGCTTCCTCACAGCACGGAGGCTGTGTTCTCAGAGTGAGCATCTGAGGAACTAGGAAGAAGCTGCCTGGCTTTTTCTAACCTACCCTCAGAAGTTACACAGCATCACTTCTGGTATATCCATCCTATTTGTGAAAGGGTTCACAGTCACAACCAGCTTCAAGGGGAGAGGGATGAGCTTCCATGTATTGATGGGGCAGTGGCAAAGGCACAGTGTGGAAAAGCATGTGAGTGGGAGCTGTTGTAGCAGTCATCTTTGGAAAATACCATGTGCCACAACTCTTCTGAGATGGAATTTTTTTCCCCTCCTTTTACAGATGAGAAAATGGAGCCTTGGAAAGGCCACATAAGTTCTCCGTGGTCATGAGCTTGTGGAAGGGTTGAGTGGAATTTGAATCCTGGCAGTCTGGCTCTGGAGTATATATTCTTCACTACTAATTATTGTAACAGCAAACATTTATTGAGCTATTGCTGTATGCCAGCTACTCTTCTGAGCACTTTACATATGTTGACTCATTTAACACTTCTAACAAATGTTCTCAATGGATACTGTTGTCATCCCCATTTTACAGATGGTGACACTGAGACACATAGCTGTTATGAGCCTTGCTCAAGGTCACACAGGTAAATATCAGAGCTGGGATTCAAACTCAGCGTCTGGTCCACATGCTTAGCAACGTACTGTTCTGGTTCTCAAGTAACTATGCAAATTGGTTGTAATGACCTTCCACACCAAAGACAGATGAGAAGTTTTTCTAATAGTCTCCCTGCCACTACATACACCCTAAGGGTTAATTGAGGTCATAAAAACTCTTTAACAGAAGGAAGAGCTTGTGTATACAAAGTGGACCCAGCCTCGCACACCATCGATGTGTCCCATTGAGAAGAGCTACGTTCTTCTTTTTGTGCCAGCCTGAGAGGAAACACTGATGGATACAACTTCCCTGTCTCTCCCTGCTTCCTTCTTTGCTGCTTTACCCCAGCTTAGGCTTCACATGTGCCATGCAAATCCCATTTTCCACGTTCACCTGCTGCATGGCCACGGCAGCAGCTCAGAGTGAGCCTCACTGTTGTCACCTGTGACATGTGGGTACTTCACAGGGCTCCTGTAAGTATTTAAAAATTGTATGGAAGTTGCTCGCGTCTGTGCTGGCTTTCCTCCCTCCCTGCTGCCTCCCTCTCTGCCTGATATTCCTGGCAGCGCAATTGATGCTGGGGATACTCCTCTTGTTCTCTGTCACCTGGCAGTCAGGTTGTGTCCCTTTCTGTGCTCAACCATGGGAAGCAGAGATGGGTTGAGCTGTGTTAAGTAGGCGGCAATGCGCGGGGTTTGGTGTTGTAATAGAAACAGACTTTTCAAATAAAGAAGAAAAAAGGAAGAAAGAAGAAAAGAACAAGGGGCTCTTGCTTAGTGGCATGGGATTTCTGCTCTGGAGGGGAATGAGCTGGGTTGGATGGCATGATCCTGTCTCCTGGGCGTGTGGGAAGAAGAATAAGATGATCCTTCCTAGGGAGTCTCAGTGAGGCCTGATGTCTGTTCTCAGTGCAGAGATGCTACCTGTCCTTGTCCCTCCTGTCTAGCATCTTGGGGTGGCATTTTGGTCCCCTGGAGCCTAGTGTTTCAGAGCTCAGAGGGGCTTTAAGGATGATCTGGGTCCTCAAATAGACACCCAAATTGGGCGAGCCACTTGGTTCACACCAGTTTGCGAGGCAGACACAGGACTAGAACCAGGATCTCCCAATTCCCCCAGCTCTGATTGTTTTTTCTTTGTTATAATACTTTTAATAGGGGCTCTGACTTAAAACAGAATCATTGGGTTTGTTTCTACTTTTAGCTGTTTATTCCATTAATCTTGACTACAACTTCATGAGGGACCCCACACTAAAAGCACCCAGCTGAGTTGCTCCCGAATTCCTGATCAATAGAAACTATGTAAAACTAAATAAATGTTTGTTGTTTTAAGCCATTAAGATTTGGGGTAATTTGTTAGGCAGCAATAAATGACTAATACAACAGAGAATTCTCACTGGCCAATACTGTTTGTAGTGTCTGGCCTTTTACCACGTTGCTGTGCCCCCTTTCTCAGCCCTTTATCTCCATGTGTCCTTTAAGGACCCTTCTCAAGAGATTGCTGGGCACTCCAAAATTACTATTATTTATCATAATGGACAATTCTACTTTTTAAAAATTTACTTTAAAAAATCTTACTTTTTTTTTTTTTAAATTACATCTCTCTCATCTTAGCCATGTCCTAACAGGTCTCACCTTTTATAAATACATCAAGGTGTTTCCCTAAACAAAGGGCTGTTGCTTCTGTGACAAATTCTGCTGTTCTAGGCCAGCTGGCCAGAATGGTAAACAATTTATACAAAAACTGTTATTCCCCCATCACGTAATCTGAGGCTTAGAGAAAGGAAGTGACTTGCTCAGTGATTTAAAGTTAGGAAGTAGCAGAACTGGGTTTCATCTGGCATCAGAACTGGGTTTCATCTGGCATCAGAGGCTTTCTCTGCCAAATGCCTTGGGATGCTTCTCAGACATTTCCGTTGAAGTTTTCCTAATAGTAGAAGAGAATGTGTGTATGCTCCCTAGGATCTGGGGCATAGCCAGAGTAACCTGCCTCAAGCAGGACATTTCTTTAAAGTTTTATTCTTTAACTTAAAAATTAATGTGAATTTTTAATTCTGCTCATTAATATATTCATGTTGGCTATAACATAATATTATGTTAGTTAGGCTAGTCTCAGTTATACTGCAATAACAACTAACTCCATAATCTCAATGGCTTCCTTGATTGGGGACTGTGCCTGGCATCCAGTAGTCCTTAAAGTATGAAACAACCTACATAACAAAAAATTAGTTTGTCTCAAATTACAATAGCACCC
This sequence comes from Daubentonia madagascariensis, assembly GCA_023783475.1. Classification (NCBI taxonomy): domain Eukaryota; kingdom Metazoa; phylum Chordata; class Mammalia; order Primates; family Daubentoniidae; genus Daubentonia; species Daubentonia madagascariensis. The sequence continues at coordinate 25,489,432 of JAKFHU010002136.1, read as the reverse complement.
CAGTTTGGGATTTCTTAATTTGGCATTTACCTTTGGAGCAGGAAAGGAAAAAATTTCAATGGCTTAATACACACATACTAAGGTGATTTCTGATTCAAGTCACATTTCAATGTGGGTTTTGTGGCTCCTCCAAGCCGTGACTGTGGGTTTCTTCTAACTTGTGACATTGACATGTGGCCTCTAAGATCAACACGGAAGGAGGAGAGAGAGGAAGTCTGGAGCATTATATTGGGTTTTATGGTCAGGCTTGGAAGTGGTCCACAACTCATCCAATTGATTGGAATCCAGTCACATGGTCCTGATACAACTGCAAGAAAGGCTGGGGAATGAGGTGGTTTTCTATACCCAGGAAGAGATCAATGAAACGGAATTTGAATAAGTACGTAGCATTACCTCCTCTGCCACAAATATTTTAAATTACAAGACGAAGAATAACATCAAAATTTTTTTTACTATTCCCTTTATTGAACAGGTTAGGTTGTATCACCTTGAAACTGTCACCTGGAAGATTGTATTGAGTAGAGAGCTGACAATGTGTTTTGGGTTCTATGTCCAGGCAGTTTCTCTTCTATTTGTGTCACAATCTCTCAACAGGACTTACTCACATAAATTGGTTATTTCACTGTGTTACAAGCAACGTCAGGGCAATCACCAAGCAGAGAAGTTCTGAATGCTTCCAGGCAGGTGGCATGATGCAGTATCTTGGGCTGACATCGATGGGTTTTGGTGATGATGAGAAGTCAGGTTGTTTATGTCATATGGCCTGGTTTGTCACTCTGGGAAATGCTGGTCAAAGAATTTTGTGAGCAAAGAAAGAAGACTGAGAATATTTTTTTTTATCATGAATACTTTAATTTTATTCATATATAAATAAACTAAAAGTCCCAAATAAATTTTAGTTCCTATGGCAGATTGTATATTTTTGAAAAGACGACATCAATATTTTCCATCACATGTGCTTTTCTAGAACCTTGTTATGCCCCCATCAAGTGGTCAGCTTGTGTCTCTTGCCCTTGAACCTTGTGTCGTCCTTGATGACTAGAATGTGGTGCAAGTGATGCTGTGTGGCTTCTGAGGCTAGGGCACAGAACAGGCCACACAACTTTTATTGTTCTCTTTCTTGGGAGACTCACCTTTGGAGCTCTGAGCCACCATGTAACGTGTTTGAGGTGGCCATACTCTGAGGAAGCTCAAGCTAGTCCACGTGGAAAGACTACATGGAGGGAGAGAAATGCCTACCTTACCAGTCCCTGAGTGACTGCAGTCGCACAAGTGACTCCAAGCTGGAATCGCCCAGCCCAGCTGTTCCCAAATTTCTGATCCAGGTAGACTATGAGAGACAAAATAAATTATTGTGATTGTTTTAAATAACTAATTTGTGGGTGACTTGTTACATAGCAACAGATAACTGGAAGAGTCCCCCTAATCAACTCTAATCCTCCAATCCTCCAAGTTCTTTTTGGGCTCAGCCCTCTTGACACATGCCACTAAAACACTGAGAGTTTTTTGTCTTGATTGCTGGACAAAGATGCTGACTCCTTTTCTTGCCCTCCATCCTGCATCCCCAGGAAGACAGGGTGGGCAGAACTAGGTTCTAGGTGAGCTAGGTTCCTTGATCTTGGAACTAGGGTGAGCTAGGTTCCTTGGCTCCTGGACCAGCATACACAGAGCCCCCAAAGACTGGGTTTCCTCCTTTTCTTCCCCTTTCCGGGGACAGACATTGATGCGTGGAGCAGGTGAGGCAACGTGGATATGCATCTGCACCCTTTCTGACCTACAGCAACTTGTGTAGGGTCAGCCGGGGAGGATCCTTGAATGTATAGGCACAATTTAATCTTTTCATCCAGACCTCAGATTCTTTCTCTCATGACCTCATTCTTGATGTGCCATACAAACCCTGCCCTGGGCTTTCCTCCAAAGGTGAATTACTGCAGGAGATATAAAACTGTGACCTGGGGGCCAAATTAGACAGACTTTTTTTTTTTAATTGATGATTTTTATTTATCTCTTATATATTATACTAATGTTACATAGGTCAACACAATTTTAAGAGAAATTTTGCCACATAAGTTACTTTGAGTAAATAGTAAAACCAAGAATTTTGTTCCTATTCTCATCCCAATATGAAAAAATTCTTTAATAGTATTAAATGTTTCTTGGCCATATTTGGAAGACTTTTTAACCTTCTTGTAGTCCTAAGAAATTTTTATGGGCTAAGGTTGCTTGAACCTGTTTTTAAAGCCATTCCATGGGTCTTTTCACTCTGTGAAGTAGAAGATGGCACTGGGATTCCAAGGGTGAGACAGATGTTTGCAACAAGGAATCAGATATGTGTATATATGTGTTTATCTTAAAAATATCTTAAAATACTTTTAATGAAGTAAAATGTATGTATAACATAGAACTTACCATTTTAACCATTTTTAAGTTTATAATTCAGTGGCATAAAGTACATTCAGGTGTTGTGCAACAATCACTACTGTTATTTCCAGAAGTTTTTCGTCATCCCCAAAGAAACTGCCCATTAAACAACAACTCCCCATTTCCTGTGCCTCCCAGCCCCTAGAAACCACCATTCTACTTTCTATCTCTATGAATTTGCCTATTTTAGGTAACTCATATAGGTGAAGTCCTATTTCACCTATAAGTATTTCAGATAGCGTTTTTAAAAAATATGTAAGTAAGGTTTTATTAGAACACAGCCGTACTCATTCATTTATGAATTGTTTGTGGCTGCTTCTGCACTGCAACAGTAGAAGTGAGTAGTTGTGATAGATACAGTATATCCCGCAGACCTGAAAATATTTATTATCCTAGTGTTTTACAGAAAAAGTTTGCAGACCCCAGACAAGATTGGGAGGGGCTGGCCTCTGTGATTATTTCCCTAACATAGGAAAGGAGTCTCCTTTCCAGCCCCTTGAGGGTGGATTTTTACAGTATAAATATAACTAAGACCTTTAACTCTATTTGATCAAATTCCTACTCTGTTTTTAGTCTCCCTGATTTTTGTAGCTAAAATAATGCACACCATTTCAGAGTTCTGCCTGCCTTCTCTCTTGGATTTGTTTTTCTCCACAAAGTCTAAATGACCTGGATAGCTCTCCTCCTACTTTGAATTTACTAATTTAATACCCTTTATTCCTACCAGGTAATTTTTATTCCTTTCCCTTCTGTATAACAGAAACCCTTTCTGCTTAATACTGTCCACTTCACACAGTTGTTTCCCAGTTATGAAACAGTGTCTGCTAAATCATCTAACTTTGCAAGCTTCCTTTTTCCTTAAGGTGAATAATGAATTAGTTCTCCTTATTTAGATTTTGACCTTTCTTTGTGTCATCATTTTATTCCCTCCATGAAGAAAAATAAGACTTCGACTCAGAGTTCTGAAACCACGATGGTACCTAAGTTTTCAAAGTCATTTCTTATTTTACTATGCATTTGTTTAAAAATACAACTCAGGTGACCATATTGTTTTATTTTTCCAAGACTTATCACTTTCACCATCCTGTTGAACATACTCTTTGATGAGAAGTGGTGTCAGTGAACGATGCAGACATTTCTAGGGCACCGAGTTTACTGTGGCCTCGATACACACTACGGATCTCTGAAGTTTTTTTCATTATTGATTTAGGCCCATTTGTGTGTGAGTTCATACATACATTAAAAAAATCAAACACTTCGGCCCCCCCCAAACAAAACACCCCCAAAGACCATGTGCCAGATGATTTTACTATCAGTCACTTACCAAATTAACATCTTCATAAATATCAGCATTATAAATACACTGAACAAAAAGCATCAATGAAGTATTTAAGTCAGGGGTTGGCAAACATTTCTCTAAAAAGCCAGCTAGGAAATATTTTTCCAATACATTTTTTCCAATAAAACTCTATTTACAAAAATAGGCGGCAGGCCATAGTTTGCTAACCCCTGTTGTAAATCATTCACAATCATACTTTTCCCCCCTAACTTTTAAAATGTGTTTTAAAAGTGTATATTATTTTAAATATATCTTTGAAAAGGTGATGGCTTCATAAGGTGATAAATATTTTGTGCATGAGTGTCACGATGCTTAGGCACACTTTTTGTTTCTACGACAACCAACGATAACCAACGCATTTAAGTGCATCCTATTCTTTGGACCTTCGCTAAGGCTGCTCGCTCTTCATCCAACATCTTCCTGAGGGCTGTGGTGTCCCTGTGGAAAGCCCAAGGGGCAACATGACAGTGGTGTGACCTTCTGTGACTCGAGGGTTTTTTCTGCGCTTTTCTCGTTACCTTTCAAATTCTTAGTGATTTCAAGTTTACATCTCAAAATTCCAGCTTTTAGTCATCTATTTTCCTGGTTGAAAGCATACTTAAGGAAGGTAAATGAAGTTTGCGAGCAGGATCACAAAATAGAGCAATCTGTATACGCTTCTGCTGTTAAGGGAGGGAGGAAGGGGTGGTGGGGAAAGAAAATCTAGTGTTTGTGAATGAAAACATGAATAACTTGAGTGGATTTGTGGGAGCCAGTGGAGTTTTGCATAATAATCAACCAATACTTGTTTCTAGGGTGGCACATTTCCTGCTCCCCCAGATACAGCTGGAAGGTCCTTGTCGGCCTCACTGCGATAGCCCCTCTCCCTGCTCATCTGCTTTGACTCAGGAAGTGCAGCAGCCGCCTGGGCCAAGGTGTGCCCCACGTACTCTGACCACCTGTTGAGCTGATACCCTGGTCCTCCCAAACCACAACAATGCCAAGTTTTCTCCTCTCTCTCGCTGTTCATGAATGTTTCCTGGTCCCTGTGCTTTCATGAAGAACCATACTATCCTATGGAAATTGGCAGATTTCTACTAATTGTGCTTGGACCCATGTGCAAAATATTTAAGGATTTGGTGTAGTGTGACCAGTTTCTTCTCATACTTGGAATCAGACAGTTGAGAGTCCAAACCCAGCTCCCCGTACTCAATATGACCCACATGACTTTGAGCAAATATACAGACCTAGGTTTTCTGTTCTGTAAAATGGAATGGGCATAATCATACCCATCTCATGGCATGTGCCCATTCATTTACTAATTCATATACACGATGGTTATTGAGCACCTACTGTGTGCCGAACACCGTGTGATGCTATCCTGAGACCTTATGATAAATGGTAGACGTGGACTTATTGTCTAGTAGATGTTGTAAGGATTAGGGATAAAGTATGTGAAGTGTCTTGGATGTAGTAAATGCTTAATACAAGGTAGCTGTTACTGTTCCATCATCATGATACTCATGGGTGTTGGCAGTTTCAGGTCACAAAGCACACTGTCATTGCGTCAGGTGGCTGTCCTTATTCCTAGCATGTCCCGTCAGTTGACTCTTTGCCCTTGAGGCCAAGACTTGCTGCTCATCTCTGCTGCAAGTGACTGACCCAATCATGGGTTCTGACCTGGGGCTCCTATTTCCCTTCAGCTTATGTGTCTCCCGTTTTATTGCCTGGGAGAAGCATCTAATAAAAAGTAAATGGCTCTGCTGGTCCTGCATAAGTGTGTGTTTCCCTGCTGCATGGGGCGTATAATTTCATTGGCCACATGAACCTGTCAGTTGCCATGTGATATAAGGCAGAGCTGCTTGTGGCACATGGGGGCTGGGAACCCTGGGCTAGACCCAAGCCCCAAGTGGGAGGGAGGGAAGCCTTGTACATCTCCCCGGGAAGCACACATTCACCCTTTTTATTTAAATTGTCACCACTTTAACTGAGAGCATGACAAGCACCGAGACTGTATCGTCAACATGGACCAAAGGACATTTTGAAATGGAAAGAGCATTAAATATTTTTGGGCCTGACTCCATGATTTTGCAGGTGAGGATATTAAGGCCCGTCTGGTGAGAAGGACACTCAGGCAATCATTCTTTGTTTCAGTAATCTTCACAGAGCACTTACTCTGTGCTCTGCACTCTGGGGACCCAGTGACAAACATGCAGACAGCCTGGAGTGGCCAGTCTCCAAGATAGCCTCCCAGGAACCCCACCTCCTGGGCTTCCCAGCCTGCGTGATCCCTCCCACATTGCTCCAGGTTGCTCCAGGGCTGGTGTCTGTGGCCAGTGGAATGTGGCAGAAGTGATGATTTGTCACTTCCAAGATTAGATTATACCAAAAGCTACTGCAGCTTCTGTCTTGGTCTCTCTATGGGATCCCTCACTCTGGGGGTGGCCAGCTGCCACATCAGGAGCTGTCCTATGACGAGACCCACGTGACTGCCAGCCAGCAGCCACGGGCCTGAGCTTGGAAGAGGATCCCCCAGCACCTGTTGAGCTTTCAGATGACAGCTGCCTTCAGGTGTTACAAACTTCCTAAGTGCCCCGAAAGGAAAGGCAGGCAATAATGAGAGATTATAATAATTGCTGCAATTATTGTTTATCTGTAGGTGTGAATTTCAGTTTGTGGGGGAGGGTGTCAGGAACGAAGCCTTTGAGGAAGTGAAGTTTGAAGTGACCCCTGAAGGATATGGAGGAAGTAGCTGAGGACACAGCAGAGGAGGGTGGGTGGCATGGGAGGCAGTCCCCGAGGTGGGCAGTGTTTGGTGTGTTTGAGGAACCGAAGGCCAGGCAGGTCGCTGGAGTGTGACACCTGTGACCAAGTGTTCCCCCAGAGGAGGCTTGGGAGGTGAGTGGGGGCCAGACCATGTGGCCTTGTAGGCCCTTGTAGGGGATTAGGATTTTGTCATCTAAGCCAGTGCTGCTGGACAGAGCTTCGGTGGTGATGGTACCTTTCTACATCTGCACTGTCCATCACAGTAGCCACTAACCGATGGTGGTTATTGTGCACTTGAAACGTGGCTCATGCAGCTGAGGAAATGAATTTTACATTTGATTTAATGTCCGTGGATTTAAATTTAAATAGCTGCATGTGGCTAGTAGATACTATACAGGACAGTGTAGCAAGTGCAGAGGGCAGCTCGGGGAGAGGGTCCGGTGTGAGGGAAGACACCGGGGGTCTGTGCCCTCACTCCCAGTGGCACTCTTGGGATGCTTCTGTTAGAGAAGAAAATCTGATTTGAGGGCCTCTTGTTCCCCGTGGCCTAGGAAGGTAGCACGTGTGCAATGAAATATTAGTTGGCATGGTGTCAGATCTTCTTATTAATGCCAAGTATTAGTTGAATAGCATATTAATATGCTATCTTTTTTCCTACTGCTTGGGTCATGGCACGAATGATCTACACAGATGAATGATATAATCCCCGGTAAGCTTGGCCTTACTGCACTGTGGCACTCATTTTATTTCTCTGTTGTCTCATTTTTTGAGGCTCATGTGGTTCACAGTGGTAAATTTAGACCTTGTGTTCTGCTTTTCTTACCCTCCTTCACCTGGTTTTAGCCGTACTGGCCTCTGGCTGGGCTGTTCCTTGAACAAGCAGACACAGCCCTGCCTTAAAGCCTTCGCGCTGGCAGTTGCAGGTGTCTACGACATCCGTCTGTCCTTCCCCCAGAAGTGAGAGCCGCGCTCACTCTCTCCCCTCCTCTGAGTCTTTGAGCACAAGTTACCTTCTCCATGAGGCCGACTCTGACCATTCTATTTAAAATTGCCACCCTCTCTTCCCTTATTTCTGATCTACTTTTACTTTTCCTTCTTCACAGTATTCACTACCTTTATTCTATATAATTTACTTTAAAAAAATCGTATTTATTGTTTTTGATCTGTTTCCCCCCAAAAAAAGGTAAGCTCCACAAGAACAGGGGTCTCAGTTCTATTCTGTTCTGTTCACCGCTGTGTCCCCATTTCCTGGTACAGGGCCTGGCATGCAGTTGTCGAGCTGTAAAAATGTTGGAGGAAGAAGCCTCCGGCTCTTTAGCCTGCTCTTCGAGGCTCTGACCCCTGATCTCAACTTTCATCCCTCCTTCAAGATGCCTCCTGCTCTGGCTGCCAGTTGGGTCATATTCCTTTGACCTTCTGTCTTTATATCTCTCGTTCGTCCTTCCTGAATTGCCTGCTGTCTCTCCCCACTGTCTTCTACCAACAATCCACCCACCTGTCAGGCCTCTTAAGACTCCCTAAGCCACTTGTCAGCCTCTGTCCTTAGCACTCACTGGCCGTGCTTGCCGTGTGATATTCATTCATTCCCTTAAGTATTGATCACTCTCAGGTCTTGAGTTTTTCTTTAACTCTTCCTGCTTATGCTTGACATTGTACAGGGAGAATGGACTTTGGTGTCAGACAAACCTAGGTTCTCCTTCCACTGCTACAAGACTTGGTCAAGTTAGAGAACTTCTCTGAGCCTATTTACTTACCTCTAGAACTACGAATAACGATACTTACCTGGGAAATTGTGAGAACTAAATAATATAATGTGCATGAAAGCACATAGTAGGTGTTCAAGAAAATTTGTTGAGTGACAGTAGAGTGAGCTGAGAGTTAAGGGGTGGGGAGCTGCAGTATTAACTAAAGAGATTTAATGTCAGTGTGCTGATTTTGGAATGGGAGATTGTTTTTGTTCCACATTAGAATAATGGAAAAGCTCTTATCTTTATTGGAATCCTTCTGCAGAAAGAGGAGAGCTGTATTTGTGTCAGAGATAATGCGGTCTTTTTACAAGCTTCTGTGTGATGGACAATAGCAGAGTCCTTTTAACTGGTGTGTTTGGGACTTTTTCTGTCTTTCTTTTTATATGGACTGTCAATTCTAGTCTTTCTGTGACTTCTGGACGGCTTTTGTGGCATTTGGGTAGTTAGTTACTTCTTTGTGAATTGAGGAGGGGTGCGTGTGTATGCATGTGCCCGTGAACCTGCATATATTCACATATTTGTACACACATGTGCATTCATATGTGAACATACCTGCTTGTATGTGGGGAGGTTGTGGATAAATGCATGTCTGTTAACATATATGTGTTAGTGTGGTTGAGTACACCTGTCTTTATTTGCATGCATGTGATGGTGTGTGAACATGGTGCTGTCCTGCAGATGAAGCCAAGATGGGTGTGGTAGATCCATCCATCCAGCTCCACGCCGGGGGGCAGTGACCTAAGTGGAATCTGACTGGGAGAATGGGGTGGTGGTGGTGGAAAAGGGCAGATTGGGTCCTGTGGTAGCTGGAGATGGGGCTGGTGTGCCCAGGGCAATGCCACCCGTGTTAAACAGGAAAAATGGAGTAAGGCCTGGATGCCAGAGATTAGGCTACCAGCAGCAAGGTAGCAAACTGGACAGAAACATGGCACACAGGTGGAAGGTGGAGCCACCAGGCCACAGCTCCAAGGTGCTCAAAACCTCTGTCCTATTTCCTAGTGGGTTGTGGGCAGGGGCTCTGGCCACACTACCCAGTGGACGGCATTTGTCCTGGGAGTGTGCAGTGGGCCTCCCCAGACTGCTGGATGTGGCCAGGACCCAGCAAGCAGCTGCTATGCTAATGTCACATGCACAGTGGATGTGGCATCCTGGGGCCCTTCGCCTGGGAGGAGGAATAGTCTGGTGGTGCTGGACTCCCGCTGTGGCGTTGCTGTGGTAGCTCCCTGACCTAGGGAGGTTGCTCAGACTCCCGGGGTGGATAAAGGGATTGAACAGCACAACGATGTGGATAGAGCGTTTAGCTCTGTGGCTGGCAGAGAAAAGCCACTCAGGCTCCTCTGGGTCTCCCTTCTCCACTTGCCTTCGTGGTTGTTTCCCACCCTGAGGTTTAAGGCGTTTGGCACCCAGCATGGCTCTGACAGGCTACAAAGTGGCCTAAATTTAACCTGGTGAAACATACGGGGGAGATGTTTGGGGGTTCCTTTTGGGCCCCATGAAATGACCAGCAGTGCACGCAGAGGACGGGACAGCTTGCAATGAACAAGAACAGAAGAGACCAAGCCCCTGGGGGCAGAATGACCACACACCAAGGAGCCACCAGGGGCAGCCTGGAGTCTGAGCCCATGTAAACAGGTTGGTGCCCCGTCCCAGCTGCCTGCCGACCCTGCTGGGCGTGTGACCTAACCCTTCTGGGGAATGTGGGAGGTGGTGATTGTACCTCCCTCGACTGGTTATGACAAGTTAGGAAGTGAGTCCACACAGTGCCTGGCACAGAGGAAGAGTGTCTCCAGTCATCAGGTCCCAAACTCTGGACTCCACGCTGTAAGAGCAGTGGTGACAACCTGGAGCACGTCCTTGGTGGGGCAGGTATGAGAGAGGGTGGGAGGGATGGAGGCTGTCTACACTGGGGAAGCCAAGCGGGCAGAGCTGGCCTCATCCCCCACTCCTCCCCTTTCTTGTAGGGATCCATCTACACTGGCCGCCTTCTGCCTTCTCAAAGGCACTTGCTGCCTTAGGGCCTTTGTATAGTTTTCTTTGCGTGAAACTTTTTTTTTTTGTGTGTGTGTGTGTGATTTCCTAATGGTTGGCTTGTTCACACCCTTTGATCTTCTTTCAAATTTCACTTCCTCGGAGAGGGCTTCCCTGTCCCTCTTGGCTGAGTGGTCCTCATTGTCCCTGGCTCAGTTGCCCTCTGCCAAACTCTGTGCTTGTTTCTTTTATAATCTTTGTCATGTGACATCATTATGTTACTTGTTTGTTTACTCTGCTACACAATCTATTGCCCACACCCACTGTGAACTCTGTGAGAGCAGACGGATGGCTTCTTAGTGACTGCCATCTCTCCATCACCTGGCCCACTGCCTGCCACGTGGTGATGCTTAGTAAATGTATTTGGGTGCTAATCATCCAAGGGTAGAAACTCCTGGGTGGCATCTCTGAGTCAACCTAAGGAAGATGTTTCAGCACTTGAAGGACTGAGTGCCCCTTCACCAGGCATGCCTGAACCCAAAGCAGGAAACCCACATATTGGTGGTGCTATATAAAGTTGTTAGCAAATCTGCATCTCTTTTCAGAAGAGTTTAGGGCCTTAGTGATATCTGCCTGCCTGTAGCTTCTTCCTGTGAGTCTAAATCTGGCCTCTGAAGGTGGAGGAAGCTGGTAAGAGCAGCCCTCGCGGAAAGCATTGCCCTCTCTGATTGGGTTGGTGACTGTTTTGTTTGCTTGTGCTCAGCCTTTCTAGCTACCACCAAAAACCATCCATCAGAAAAGGGGAAAAGAAGGAAATGGACACAAATTCAGCACCTGATAGTCAGTTAGTTTTTGCTGTGTGAAAAAACAATCCCACAACTTAGTGGCTTAAAACAACAGCCGTTTTATTTTGCCTGGGATCGTGTAGGTTTGCTAGGTGGTTATTCTGCTCTGGCCAGCTTGTTCGGTCTCTGCTGGGCGCTCTTACGTGTCTGAGATGCTCTGCTCATGTCTCTAGTGTTTGGCAGGCTGCCACCTGGGGTGCCTTGGTTCTCTGCCATATGGGTTCCCATCCTCTAGTGTCTGGCTCAGGTTCATTCCTGTGATGCTTTCAGACTTCCACGTGCAGCAAGAGGGTGAGCCCAAGGCACAAGCCCTTTTTAAAGCCTCTGCTGTGGTGGTTTGTTGATGTCTTACTGGCCAAAGCAATTCACATGGCAAAGCCCATAGTCAGTGTGGGAAGGAATGACCCAAGAGTGTGGTCATAGGGAGGTAGATATTGCAAACAACCTACCACTCTCTCTGTGTAGGTGATTACATCTGATTTATTCCTCGATAGATCTCATTCACTCCTTAAAATAAGGACTTTTATTATTTTTTACTTTCCATGGATAAGGACCCTGAAGTTTAAGGAAATTAAAGGGGGTGCATTCACATAGTTGGAACTATCTAAGTAAAAATTGTACCAGACAAATTTAAACAGGCAAGAAAGTTGTTATTCAAGACTATTGCAATAGGGAAGACAGACCAAACACAACTGTGCTGAAACAAAGGGCTGGAGAGTTTTTAAGAGCTGAAATTCTTAGGCCACTTGTGTTTGCTAATTGACCTTACCAAAGGAAAAGTAAACTTTCTCTTCTCTTCATGACAAGATATAGTTTTAAAGGTTGGAGCAAGGTGTGCTGAAGTTAGGCCCCTACCTTCCTGCAGAGACTGGGAGATAGGGACCTTATCTCCTTCGGTGCTTACATTTCAAAGAGGTAGCTCCCAGGTCCTTGAGAAAGACATTTCTTGGGTTGTAAAACTGGTAAGTGACCAGGAGAAGATTTACATACATTTCAAAGGGGCAGAGAAAGAATTTACAATTGTAAGTTTTCTAAAGTAGATGCTGCATGCAAAGGAAGGGGAGGGGCCTATAGTCAGGAAGAAACCTGCCTAAAAGTTTAGTTAAACCAAGGGAAACATGAAGGCCATCTTGGTCAGAACTGAGATTTGAACCTAGGACCATCTGATTCCAACAATCATGTGTTCCTTCCTCCAGGATCACACACAATACAGGCTGCAGTTTGGGGAGACGAGTCTGTCACCATTTAGAGGCAGCTTGGGCAGTTTCTGAAGAATTTGTCTTCTTATTTGAATAAGAGAATGTATTTAACACATTGATGGATCCTATAAAATTGCAGATGCAGCATACAGAAAAACTAGATCTTAAAATAAGCTGTAGAATTCTAGCTCCACAATGTCAGAGCCAGAAGGGGTCATGCATACAAGTTAATCTATTCCCCTGGCTGCACAGGTGGGGACCAAGGTCTTGCCCAAGGTCACAGAACGAGACCAGGTTGGATCTGCAGCTGCACCAGGGCTCCTGATTCCCGGTGCTGCTGAGTTCTTCCTGCCCCATCCTCCCAGGCTTTGCACCAGCGGCTTCTCCTGTTTTCTTTTTTTTTTTTTTTTCCCCTTTTCCTTCTTTCTTTTCTTTTTAAAGGCTCACTGGCAGCTACTGCTCCAAGGCAGAAAATGTATTCATTTAAATGACTTCGTTTGGAAATAGAAGCTTGAATAATGATGTTACCATTTATAATTGCTCTGATTAACCACACCACGTTTTGCAGTTTAGAATAAAAAAAGTCTCATTCCTTTTGTGATGTGAATTTTAATTGCCTCCTCTCAGGAAGACCCCTCCAGGCATGCTTTTGTGTTCCCCAGCTTCTGGAACCTCAGAGAGACCCCTCTAGGCACACCAGTGTGTTCCCTGGGTCCTCTGGCTGAGATTTGGGGCTGGACACAGGGGAGATGTTCTGGGAATACCTGGTTGATTTGAGATTTTGGAACAGAAGCTACTGGACTCTACGGTCATGCACCTTTGTACTGAAGTTTAATACTTCCTTGGGGGAATGACAAGGCCCAGACTGGAGGCCTGAGAGAAGAGGATTTAGAATTTTTCTAAGGGTGTTTGATGCACACTGTAGTTGTCATCCCTGAGATTACAAAGGGGGTGGGATCATCCATAATTTATCTGCCAGTGAATGTGTCTTCACAGATGGATTCATTTTATCCTTTTTTTAAACCTTAAGGATATTTCAGTTATTGTTTGACATTTCACCCATAAGAAATAAGAATCAGCACAGTACAATGAAAAATGACAAAGTTTAAGAAAATATAGATAAATGTTTATTTGATCTCAGGGGGAATATGGGTTTTCCAAGTATAAAAGCCAAGAAACAAACTATAAGGGGGAAAGTAAATGTTAATTATAGTCCTTCATTCTTTCCATTGGTCTGCCTGGCATTTTGGATTTTGAACCTAGGGTCTTGATTTGTCTTTGAACTCTTCTCTATGATTTTGTGCTTGTTTTGGGTTTTTCCTAATTATTTAACCACAGCCACTTGTTCCATTTTCCCAGAAGAGGGCTAAATCAGGCTGGTTGTCTGGCCTTGACATTGCTATGGTTAAAAATTTGAACAGGATATTCAGATAATATTATGCATGACCTCTTCAAAACCTGGGGTATGGTCTCTTCTATTTCTTCCCTCTTTCTCTTGTCAATTTGACAGAGTTTCCTAAAATTGTAATTCCCAAGGGTGGCAAAGATGTAACTAAATGGTTATTTGTATAACATGTTCATGGACACATAAGCTCCTATAACCTTTTCTTGGGAAAGTTTGGAAAGATATGTTAAGAACCTTTAAGCATCTTCAGTAATCCTATGTTTAGGAAATAGTGTTCTACGATAATAAACAGATGCATAATATATTTTATCTGCAATTAAGTCCAACTCTTTGCTCTTTCTAGGATTTGAGGGGATGAGGGGGGAATTTGGTTGCCTGTGTTCGTGAAACCCATAGAGTTAGGACTGCTTTGGCAGGAGGCCCAGTGCAAGTCTGTCCTGATGATGGTGATGTACAGAGCCCTGTGTACTTGACACAGTTCTCTCCATCATTGTGGTCCAGATGAGAGAGGCGTGAAGTAGGCCTGATAATGCTGGTCTTGCAGGGTTTTTGTGTGCAGGGAGAAGAGAATGTATATGATAAGGCCAAGTGCTCTATGACTGTATCTAAGCCATTTTCTTATTTCAGTGAATTAGACTGATAGTTCTAGATGCTTTAGCCTTCTGTCTTGATTCCCCTGGGCTCCCTGGAGAACATCAGGCTGCCACACTCCTTATCCATCTGTAGCCCCAGGGCTGGCTGGAACCTTAGCTAGCCTCCCCTCCAAATTAGGGGTTGGTATGGGCATGGTGGCAGTTCTATCTCATTTCCTCAAGCATCCTAATAATGCCATGAGGGCAGTTTAAAACAGAAGCTTGTATAGAAAACATTTGCACAAATTAAAAAGGTTTATAAATTTTAGATAATTTTTAAAATAAAATTTGCCAAATGAAATATTTTGTTAAAAAAAGTGTGTATCTACTATATAAAGTCTGGAAAATGTACTATAGGAGACTAGGAAAACAAGAGCACGTACGTTTTCTGACTCGTTAAAGATAACCATTGGTAGTATTTTCATGTGTTTCCTCTGTGCATTTTCATATAATTGAAATCATGCTGTATATGTTGTCATGCATCTTGCTTTTTTTTCATTTAACCATTACAATATGCACTTTTCTCATGTTATTAAAACTCTTTGTAAAAATACTTTGAATGGCTTCATGATATTCCGTTCAGTAGATATTAGATAATTATTCATTTATTTTCAAAGCAATGGAAAACAATATTGCTTTTCATATCTGATATTTTTCTGTCTCTTATTCTTTGTGTCTGTATCATATATTCCACAAATTATTTCCTTGTTCAGAATGTCTATATATCAGGCTCACGGCTGCGGAATTATACCTTTGTTCAATGTCTGTAATGACTCATGTTTAAATCTATAATGCATTCTAGTTATTTTTTTTAAATGTTATGTTGTCTATAATTTCCATTGGAAATAGAGATGGTGCAGCAGCACTGATGAGAAATCATGCCCAAGAGGTGAAGTGAATCGTGCATTTCTGAATTGAAGTGAATGCTGATGACAAATAGAAAATGACCATTGGGATGGTACTGGGAATAGCTTTTGTTTTAATTTTTGTTAAGAATTGGGATGAGTGAAGAAAAAAAAAGAGTGTGTTCCATTTTGTGGGTAACGTGAATACAGTGAAAATTGAACAGATTTTTCCCCTCTGTCTCTAGCTGTTGTGGAACTTGTACTAATTTTCTGGAGTTGTTCACCCAGCGCTTGCGATTGCTTTTAGCAGAAAAGATCTCATCTCAGGAGCCTGTGAAGAGGAAAAGGAAATGTGTTCTCACGACTGTGAGTGTAGAGTGAAAGACGCTGCAGAGAAGCTCTGCGTGTGTCTGTGGGTGTGGAATTGTACGAGCGTGTGTGTGTGCTGGGGCGCGATGCATTTACAGAGATAATTAAGTTGGAGAGGAGAGTGTGGAAAATAATGACAAAGTTGGGTGAAACTACTGCTTGACTTGCTGAAGTGAATAATGTGAAGATCTGCTCTGGGGGCTCAAAAATTTGGGGGTGATATGGCTTCGCTGTAGTTGGTGAGAAAATTTCTAGAGGTGTTGGATGATGGGGAGTGTGGGTAAGGGGTGGTGGCCAGAGAAGCTACTCAGCTTTCTCAAGACCTTATAACTGAATTCAAATCAATACCTGTTTAGTTTCAAAGCGCCTCCACATTGCACCGCACCACACACTCCTGTTCAGCTGGTGCACAGTCTGCTGCTGGTTGGGGAGATACAGGCAGGCAGTGGTGATGTGCTGCTCTTAACTAAGGGCAGATAGCACTCAAGGACACTCTAAACCTGCAAAAACAGCCGCCCAGGGTTTTACCCTGCTTTCATTTTACACACCCTCGGCTCCCTCCCCAAACACTCTTGGAGAGAATGGAGCCTGGGTGCTGGGAATCACCGTCCTGATTAGTACCTCGCTTTTGCACCTGTCAGATGAGGCAGCTCATTACCTGGAAATTATACTCAGTTTTCCGAATAAATGGAGTACCTGTAAATAACTCCAAACAAAGTTTATCCATTTATATCTGGGGCAGGTGTGTGAACACACTTTGCTTTCTACTATTTTATGTTGTATGAAATTCAAACGAGAAACCTATCCTTTGAGGCTTCAGCCATATTTTATTTGGTAAGATGAAGATATTTATCCCTGTTTGCTTAATTAATTCAACACATATTTAAGCACCTGCTATGTACCAGGTACTATTCCAGGTAAGTGGGACTGCCTTGGCAACAGGGGGCTGAGGTTGCTGCACCAGAGAGCTTACAGTTTGCAGAAGAGGGAGGCAATGCATTAGGAATCAAATAATTGCAGGTAATAAGTGCAGGTGAGAGGACAACAGGGTGATATGAGAGCGATGAAGAGTTGGGCAGAGATCGCAACCATCTCTCTGAGGAGGTGCCATTTGAGCTGACATTTGAGGCCCAAATGTCAAGAGTGAACCTCTCACATGAAGACTTGGCAGTGGGGGGGATCCAGCTTTTTTGTCGTTAAGTTTTTGTTTCCTTCCCCAAACTTGCTTCTTCCTCTGTCTTTCCTAGATCAAAATGGCACCACCCTCCATCCATTTGGTTGGTGAAACCACAAATATAGGCATTATTCCTGATTCCTCATTTTCCCTTTCTCCCCCTCATCTTCCTGTCTCCACCCCTGAAAGATATTCCCAGCCCGATGACATTCTTCTCTCCATCTCTACTTGCAGCTGTCATCGTCTCTCCCTGGTCCACTGCAGTAGTCTCCCGATTAATCTTCCGTCCTCCACCCTCGTCTTCCCCAATGCCCTGTGATTAATTATTCTTCACTCAGTGGTTAAGGTGCACTGATCAATACAGTAGCCATCAGCCACATGTGGGCATTTAAATGAAAATTGGTTAAAAGAGAATAAAATTAAACATTCAGTGTCTGGGTGACACTGGCCACATTTCAGGTGCTTAATATCCACGTGTGGCTAGTGGCCACGGTACTTGACAGTGTAGATGTAGGACATTTCCATCATTGCAGGAAGGTCTTTTGGAGAACTCTGAGTTAGAGGGACATTTCCAAAATATATATCAGGTCACATCCCTCCCTGCTTAAAACCTCGAATGTTTTCACAACTTGCTTGGAATAAAACCCAAACTCTCTGTTCTGACTTACAGAATCCCACGTCACCTGGCCCCTTCCCACCTGTCCAGCCTCATCTAACTCCTCTGTCTTCGTTGATCATTACTTCCAGCCATACTGCAACTTCCTGTTTTCAGAATGCAAAGAGACGGTTCACTCCTTGGGACCTTTACAAGAATTCCCACCTTGGGTTCCCTCTGCTTAGAATGCCCTCCCTCCCTTCCCCAAATCCAAACAAATTCTTTGTGTTGATAGCTCCTTGTTGCCATTTAGATCTCAAAATAAATATCACCACCTCCAGGAGACCTTCCTTGATTCCATCCAGTCACTATTACATAACCAAGTTAAATTGTTTGCGTGCTCTGGTTACTATCTGATGTTTTGCTTGTTCACTTATTGCTGAATGGTCCATTATGTGTTTCAGCCCACTAGTATGTGAGCTTCCAAAAGGCAAAGGGCCTTGTCTGTCTGATTCAAGGTTATAATCCCAGTGCTTGACTCATAGTAGGTGCTCAATTAATATTTGTGCTAAGAATGAATGAATCATCACAGGTAAGCAGGACTGCTGCTAGCCCATATGGTTCCTTTGTCTAAGTTAGAAAAAGGCACCCTTGGCTCTGGCTGAACTTGTCTAGTGACCAGCCTGCACAACTGAGCCTGGTAGGCCTGGGGGCATGGGGTGGGGTGGGAGGGCGGTGAACTTTCTAGGAAGGAGGAATAGAAAGTACAAAGTACTTGAGGCAGGAATATATTTGATGTATTTGAGAAAAAAGACACTGGTATGTTTGGAGCACAGTTTGTGAGGGGAAGCACAGAATGAAAAAAAACTGGGAGAGGTGGCAGGGGACAGATCACGTGAGGCCCAGAAGGTGGTGGTAAAGAAACTGTATTTTCTTCCAAGTACAGTAGGAAGCTGTTGGAGGATTTTAAACAGGGGAGAGACATCTGATTTATGATTCATTTATTCTTACAGTTTAATTTATTTGCCTTTATGGGTAAATCTGTTTTAACATTTTTCCTAGGATATGATTTGGGGAGACTTTTAGTTTTGAGACTAGTTTTCCCAAGGGGTGGGGACATACTTCTCTGAAGACTGGAAAAAATCCTCAAACAACGCTTTCAGACACAGCAATTAGGTTCCAAACACACTTTGACTCTTCTTTGAAATGCCTTCTGACATGCAGTGCTGCTAATTTTGAAGGTTAAAGTCTTTGGCTTTCTCCTAAAGGTGACAGAGGACCAGACTAAAACTAATTAGGAAAAATCCAAAGTAGTTGAATACAGTCATTTGTTAGGGTTTTGAAATGCAAATAAAAGTTGTGCACAGCACTTCCCTTGGAATGGGAACACCTATTCAGCCTGGTGTTTGGTCTTAGAATTCATCTGCCTGTGAACAGGAAAGTGTGACCTCCATGTGGAGATATGAACACAGCTTGAGAGCAAAGGAAACATGCATTCAGTTCTTCCAAAAGTATTTACCGTATTCCCTCAATTCTAGGATGCTGTGAAGACAAAAGAGGCACCATTGGTTAAGTTACAGCTTTCTGGGAACAACAACATAAACATTATATTAAAAATACACGTCAATCGCAAGAAGGACCCCAATTTCAGAGAAGTTAAAATCTGAGGAAAAGTGTCTTTCTCCCTCTCTCCACCCCCCCATATCATCTGTCATCTACGTATGAAACAAGGATGATGTGAGATTGGCCATATTTTAAATGCTTTAATACAGACTCATTTAATCCTCATGACAACTCGTGAGGGTGGGTACTATTACCCCCATGTTCCATACAGGGAAACTGAGGCACAGAGAGGTTATGTAACTTGTCCAAGATCACACAACTATTAAGTGGCTGATGTAGGATTTTAACAAAAGCTGTCTGGCTCCAGGGCCTGATTTCTTTCGGGGGGGGGGGGCTTATTTCAAATTATTATTATTATTATTTTTATTTCAGAATATTATGGGGGTACCACACTTTGGTTATATATATTGCCTTTGCACTGCCCAAGTCAGAGCTACAATCATGTACATCCCCCAAACTGTGTGCCCCACACCCATTCGGTGAGAGTTTTTCCATCCCCTCCAGGGTCTGATTTAACCTCTGTAGTATGAGAAAATGTGATAATTTGGTGCTGACTGACCATCAGCAAGTTAACAGATGTCTTTCTTTGCTTCTCAGCATAAAAGCTCAAGCCTGGATCCTCATCCTGGCTAGGTAGTTATGTAACTATGACTGATGCTATTGTTGTGTTTGCAGATTTGAAATAAGGTCTATATCCCAAGATATGTTTTAATAAAGCATTGTAATTATGGTCCTGATGCCCTAGGGGTTGCCTTGCCCCTGGACTGTCTAAGAAGGTACATCCTGACTTCCTGCTCAAGAACAAGCAGATGGATCCGCTTGGCGGGTGGGGGCTGAGACCAGCTGGAAGGGGCATTTATCGAAGGTAGCAACGCTTGGGGGTTAGCCTGGAACAAGGCTGCCTAGCATCCGCTGCGTTTGAACTGTGTAAGCTCAGGCAAGTTCCTCTACTTCTCTGGGCCTCTTTCCTCATCTATAAAATGGGTTTAACAAGTTCACAACCTCTCATCAGCAGCCCTTGCGCCAAATGTGTTTCTGAATTCTGTTTACTTAATTTTTTAAGGAATGCAAAATAGTAAGTATACCACGTTATTATTATTTATTAATAACACCCCCCAGCAGGGCCTGCGGTAGCATCCCACAATCAGCATGTTGATATTTTTGTAGCAAAATGTATGAATGTTAACACTAAGAAGGATATATAAAAGCTATCAATAAATGCACATCAGTTTAACTCAAATCCTAGTACCAAATAAATTTGTGGCACCAAACTTATGAAAAAATCTTTTGTTTTCCAAAGGTTTTGAGGATTCAGAATTCTTAGGTCAGGGTTTGTGGATCTGCAGCTGCCTCATAGGATGCTTTTAGGGATTACATGGAGGTAAAATCTTTACTTAGCACTTTCCATAGTGTATAGTGAAGTGCTCAATAATATTATGTTATTATTTGTACATGTATTTTCAAATCATCACTGTTGAGCAGTGGCGAATGTCGCTGGCAGAGGGACTGGTGGTCCTGGTGAGACTCTGAATACCTTGTGGCCGTAACTGCTGCATTTTGAAGCCCTGATGTAGAGCCCAGAGCACCTGGCTGCTCTCAGAACCCAGGTCCCCATCTTCTGAGTCGCACCAGCATTTTAACTGGCTTTTGGTTGTTCTGGTTAAGATAGAAGGAAATAAATCAGAAGGACACCTTCCCATCCCACCCCTAGGTAGAATCATCCTTTCTACTGAATCCTTTCTTTCTTGATGGCTATAAAATGAGGGGGAAATTGAGAAGAACAACAACAACCAAAAGAGCATTTTCCTTTAGGCGAGCACACGTGTGACACCCCATTAGCGATAAGTGACATCTTCCATCTAGTGAGAATCAACACGATATTCATGTTAACCAGTCATTGCCAGTGCCAGAAGCAGATGATGACTTGTCAGTTTCCATCCTATCAGTCATTTTCAGGGAAATATTGTGTGTCTCTGGGTTCCACATGGACGTAGTTAAATGTTCACAACACTATGTATTTCTCTGTAAGTGCTTGATGGGTCCTCTACAGCTGTGGTCCCCAACCCCTGGGCCGAGGACCGGTACTGGTCTGTGGCCTGTTAGGGACCAGGCGCCTCCCCCCGCCCGCCTGCCTCCCCCAGCCCCCTGGTCTGTGGAAAAATTGTCTTCCATGAAACTTAGGAACTGGGGGCCACACAGCAGGAGGTGAGTGGCGGGCCAGTGAGTGTATTTACAGCCACTGCCCATCCCTCGCATCACTGCCTAAGCTCCAAGCTCTCCCTCCCCACCCCCATTTGTGGAAAAATTGTCTTCCATGAAACCAGCCCCTGGTGCCAAAAAGGTTGGGGACTGCTGCCAGCTTATAGCAGTGACCTGGGTGGGTCCCACTGAGGCAGATCTGGAGGGTCAGAGGTCATGAGGCTTGTGATGGACAGACAGAATGTGGAGGAGAGTCAGACGGACCTGGGCCCTGGGGCCCTGAGCTGCCACTCTCTGGCTGTGAGACCTCGGCTAATGTCCACAAGTTCTGTGAGCCTCAGCTTCCTTCTTTGTGAATAGAGATAATAGTAACTCCTTTCCTCACCAGGTCCTTATGAGGAGTAAATGACCCCATGCCTGTGGAAGTGATTTACCAACTGGGAAGTTTCAGGAGATGCCAGTCTTGTTATGACGCATTTGCCATATAGAGTTCATTTGTATAACTCTCAGCTTTTCCTCATGTGTCCTGGAACCCTTCTTATTTAACTCTCTCAATGAGTTATCCATTTGTTAGTTCATTTGGTCCTTTGGCAGTTTGTGTGTTCATCCACACATTCCTGTCTCCACCTACCCATCCATCCATCTGTCTCTCCACTGGATTCCTGTTGTGCACCAGGTATTAGGCTAGGTTCTGGGGTACAAAGGTGAATCAAATAAGGAAGGACCTTGCCTTAAAGGAGCTCACAGGCTAATGGGGAAATGGACAAGTCCATAGATGAGTGTAATCAGGTGTGGTTGGTGCTGTAACTCAGGAGTGGGCTGCAGATGATGGGGAGGTGGGTGGAAAGAGCTCAGCTCTATTGGGGGTGGCAGCAGAGGTGGAGGGAAGAGCTAAAGGAAGTCCATTAAAAAGGAGATGACACTGGAACAGACTTGAAAGGGGGAAGGGCATACCCAGCAGTAGGAATGGCATGTGACAGCCTCATATGGTCAGGGGACCGAATGCAGGGGTCAGTCCTGGCTGGAGCAGAGGGTGTTAGGGGGTGTGTCTTGGCAGACAAAATGTGCGAATGGCAGACTGGAGCCAGGTGGTGGGAACCCACAAGCACAGACTAAGCATCTTGGGTTTAATCCTGATGTCCATGATTGGGTTGCCAGCCATTGATGGAAGGTTTTAGCCAGGAGCTTGTTGGCCTTTGGTTTGAGTTTTTGTCAGTTCTTCCTGATATCTGGTGGGGGGGTGGGTTTGGAGGGGGCAAGGCTGAAATCAGGGAGGCCAGTGAGGAGGCTGCTGCAGGGGTTTGAGTGACAGCCCAGGGGAGAAGGAAGCAGCATGGGGGCTTGAGGGAATACAAATGCCTCCAAGGTATTCATGGGCCAGTGAACAGGACTGGTCACTGTATTAGATTCCTAGAGCCACTGTAACAAATTACCGCGAATTCGGTGGCTTAAAACAACACAGATTTGTTCTTTCGTAGTTCTGGAGGCCAGAGTCTGAACTTAAGGCTTCAGCAGGACTGCACTCCCCCGAAGGCTCTATGGGACAGTCTGCTCCTTGTCTCTTCCAACTTCTGGTGGCTTTCAGCTTTCTCAGTGTCTGCATCACTGCACTCTGTGCCTTGGTCTTCACATGGCCTTCTTTCCCATGTGTCTGTGTCTTTCCTCTTCTGTTTCTGATAAGGATACTTATCATTGGATTTAGGGCCCATCTTGGTAAACCAGGATGATCTCATATCAAGAGCCTTAAATTAATTACAGTTACAAAGACCTATTTTCCAAATAAGGTCAGATTCACAGGTTCAAGGAATTAGGAGATGAACATATCTTTTTGGGGCCACCATTCAATCCATTGTAACCACCAAATGGGTGGAGCAGGTCCTGTTCTCAGGGTGTCTTTAAGTAGCTGTAGGAAGACAGGCTGGGCTCTGGAACAAATGTCACAGCAAACTTGTATAAACTTGTCATCTGCTGAAGTGTCATATCACCTTCCCACAGCACCTTTCCAATGTCTGATGAGTACATAATACCAGACCAAATGCTTCTCTTAAAGACGGTGTCGTAATGGCACAGCAAATGGAAGTTAAAGCAGGGGAACTCTTTAGAAATAAAGTAGAAATTCAAGTGACTGTTATTTGCGGAGAATCTAATTTTCTCTGGCAGTTCCGCAGGTACATTGAAACAATCTCTTAAGCAAAACGTATTTTCCGAAGAAATTTCTCCTTGAATTTTACAAACTTTTCTCTGCCTGATGATCACGTACAATGGGATGAACTATAGCCTCGCTCTATTTTTGTTTTTCTCCTTGTTTGTGCCCAGCTGCCGTTAATAATGTTGGCAGAGCTCTGTGTTGCTGGGAAAGCAGCACCATTTTTTATGTGGTTCAGATGTGGCTGCCACTGACACCCAAGTGAAGATGCTCCCCAAACCCACTGTCTTGTTCATTTGGCGTATGTTCTCAGAGCACCTACTGTAAATTGGGCAGTGCTTTCTGCTGCAGATGCAAGGATAAAATAGACACAGTCCTGCTTCTGACTTGCAGTCTTGTGGGGGAAATGGATGCACACGTGGCCGTGGCAGCTTGTGTGATGTGGTATATTGAGGGCTACGATAAGAGAGCAGGGGGACTAGGGGAGCACAGAGGAGAAATGAATTTCTATAGAAATAGAAATAGCCAATAAGTATATGAAATACTATCGGCCTCATTAGACATCAGGCATGCTGATTAAGATAAGGTACCATTTTCACTTGTCAAACTAGGCAAGATAAAACTAAAATGGTATAATACCTAGTGTTGGCAAGCATGTTAGAAAATAGTTTCACGTACTGGTGGTGGGAATGTGAATTGAACAAGCTTTCTGGAAGCCAATTTCATGAAAAGTTCAAAACACTCAAAAAGGCAGATCTATCTATGCAGGTGTCACTTCCTTTCTATGGTATTCCTAGGCTTCTCAGTTTCCCAACTCTATCATGCGCTTGCCACATGGAATTAGAATGACCTGTTGGGTAGCTTTCTGTCCCACTGCACTGAGACCAGGGCTTCTGTCTTCTTAAGTACTTAATACCACACTTTTCTGAACATTCTAGCCATATAATAGCTTTAAGATCAAGCGTCCCTTGAATGTTGTTGTCTTTGTAGAATTTTCCTAGATATTCTTCCGTGATTATTTTTACGGATCAAATTTAGGATTGCTCTGTCAGCCCCCTGTGCCCTGTCCCCAAAGAAAATTAAATTGGGGTATTGTTTTGGATTTCTTAAATGTATAGACTAATTTAAAGAAAATCAACCTCTTGACCATGTTAAGTTTTTTCATCCATGAGCATCACATACTTCTGTTGGTTGAAGTTTTATTTTATGGCTCTCAATTAAGTTTAGTAATATTTTTACAAGTACTGAATCTTTCTGGTTAAGATTATTGGGGTTTTTAAAACAGTGATGTGCTGCAGCCAGCCCGTCCTTGCTTATAAGAGATGATTATTAAATTTTCAGAACTTCTATGAGGTGGTTGTTAAACACAGGCATTCTTTAAATTACATAAACCTACGACTATATAAACTATATTGAAAAACACAGGAAATAAATATTCAAAACCCTTGACTTCCTAATTATTTACTACTTTTATTATTATCTATGTTATCTATTATTATCTATGAAGTTATTTATGTCTATCGTATATCTGTATGGTGGAAACACTGTAGAATATAGTTTCCTTTTGCATATTTCTTCTAAGTTCTGCCTTCTGTGGTAACATGTGGGTCGTTTGAAATAGGTCATTGTGGGAATATTGAAGCCACAGAAATTAGCAAATGCTATAAATTAGGACTTTCTTTCCCAGAGGACCTATTGTTAAACACTTACAGTCACACCTCTGTCTATAGATGAGTGTCTATTTATATCATTGCATGTGTGTATGTATATGTGTGTGTGTGTGTGTATTTATAGAATGGGATGTCTTCTTCCACTGCTTTATATTTTTTTTGTTGGTTGGTGGGGTTATGTGAAAGAGCTACAAGTTTACTTATTTACTTTTATACTGGATATCTTATTGAATTTGAGTGTAAGTTACAATAATTTTTCTGTTGATTACCATGGCTTTCCTAGATAGATAATCACTTTCAAATAATGATAATTAAACTCTTTTACTGAGAATTTAAATCAAGAATGAATATTCTAATAAAATATATTTTGGCATCTATCGATATATAATTTTGGACTTAAAATACATTTCTCCTTGGATTAAATATGTTAATTGATTTATTAATGCTGAAATATCTCTGTGTTTCTGAATTAAATTTAGTTGGTCATGTCATTTTATTTTTTTAATATATGAGAGAACTTGGTTTCTTAATTTTGTTTTGAATTTTTATATGTATATGATTCTGGTTTATGGTTTTGTAAGTTTTACAATTTTTTTCAGATTTTGGTATCATGGTTATGACAAATCTTTGAAATGAATAGTGTTGTGTTGTGTCTTTTTCTCTGCTCTATTTAAATTTATCAGTAGTTAAATGTTGTCTAACCTTTGGCCTCATGGTCAGATAATACAGCTTATAAAACACAAAAATTTATCTGTTGAGGGTTTTTTTGTGGCCTTACTGTTATTAATTTTTAGTCATCATTTTACAAAAATACTCAAAGCACAGGAAAAAGAATTCTATGCAGGAAAAAAGTTAGATATATGTCTTTAAATTAGTGTCATTGATTTTATTAGTCATGGCTTCCTTATCCTTATTTAAATTTTCCCTTTTTGATCTGTCAGGACTTAAGAGAGGTATGTTAAATTCTTGTACTATTATTGTGTTTTTGTTGATTTATTAGTTTCTAACAATTTGCTTTATATATTTCAATGTAACCTTTTCTTGTAGAAAAGGTCATGGTAGTTAAGATTTCTTTGTGAATTATACCTTTTATCAATGTAAAATGGCTTTTTGTACTATTGAATGCTTTGTCTTTGAATTCTACTTTGATATGGATATTGGTGCACCTGCATTTTTTTTTAATTGACATTTGCCTATTAAACCTACCCATTTTTTCAAATTTAATCTTTTGGGAATTTAATTGCTTGAGATCATGTGTAATGGAAAACATTTAGATATACACCATTTTTGACTCAGTCTGAGAGTCACTGTCTTACTGGGGAAGTTGAGGCTGTTTATACTAATGTCATAACTGTTATATTCTGTCTGACTTTCCCCATCTCATTTAATTCTTTCTGTTTCTTATGCTTGTTTTTAAATTTGACTTTCTTCCTACCTCCTTTCTAGTGCAGGGGTAGGCAACCTACAGCCTGTTTTTGACAGCATGCAGGTTAAGAATGGCTTCACATTTTTAAACGGTTGGAAAACAAAACAGAACAGAGAAGAATATGCAACAAGAACTGTGCGTAGCCCTAGAAGTTTTAAAATATTTACTATCTGGCTCTTATAGAAGGGGTTTGTTGATTCCTTGTTTAGTACTTAGGTTTTCATATTACATCCTGCTTTTAGTTTTACTATTGGATACATTTAGCTGCCTTAAAAATATATTTAAATTTAATTTTTCCTAAAACTTATTTCTGATTGTTTTTAAAATACAAAATATTTATTGGCTTCCCCCTATGCAGGGTGGGGTAGGTGGCATAGTTTTATGTACCCTTATATAATCTTTATTTGATTCCTCAGTTGTTGATGGTGAGTATGGGATTTTTATCCCTGTTTCTAATTTAATAATTATTATTTAAACTTATATCTCTCTATCTTTTAAAAAAGAACTATTAATAGCATTTGCATTCTGTTTCTAACTGTATTTGCATCAGTTTTAAAGAAAATTTCATATTTAGTTTGCATGGGTACTCACTGACAGACCTTTAAAAATATAACTACCCATTTTCTATTTAAAAAAATAACCCCATTTGGTTAGGGTGTTTCTTTTAGCACTTGGCAGAGGGGTGGAGGGGATGGTGGAGGTGGTGTTTCTGCATGTCCTTTCTGAGTCCTTTTTCATTTGTAAATATCTTTCTGCTTTTTTCA
Organism: Daubentonia madagascariensis; assembly: GCA_023783475.1. NCBI lineage: Eukaryota > Metazoa > Chordata > Mammalia > Primates > Daubentoniidae > Daubentonia > Daubentonia madagascariensis. The sequence continues at coordinate 25,462,319 of JAKFHU010002136.1, read as the reverse complement.
TACATAAACACAGAATGCTTTAAACCCTGCAGATACCTAATCATTAGCATTTTCAGCCTGGTATTGTAGAGTAGTCTGAGGTCAGTAATTCACTTATATAAATGTTTACCCATATCAATACCTTGTTTTTTCTTCTCTGTTGCTTGGAAAAATTATTGTTCAGGGTGTTTAGGACATTCGGTGTAGCTTATTTTTTTATCTGTTCTAATCTATATTTTAGGAACTCTCATTATCCATATAACATCTATCTTTCATATTTCTAATTCTTTTTCTGGTCATTTTATTATTGGGAGCTTTCTCTGTGTGGTGGTACCTGCAGTAACAGGTTCATCTGCTAAGACAAAGTTTCAGCACTCTTTGACATCTCTGTGGAAAGTGTACATTTATTATCATATTCAATGTTAGTGCCTCAGCCAGTGATAGGAAAGTATCAATGCTGTAAACTAGGCATAAGATATAGAAGCTGAGAGTTAATTCTGTATCTCTATTCCTCTTTTTAATAAAGTAACTGTATGAGTTTCCTATTGCTGCTGTAACAAATTACCACAAATTTCATGGCTTAAAACAAAAACACAGGTTTATTATCTTATGGCTCTGGAAGTCAGAAGTCTAAAATCAAGGTGTCTGCAGGACACCTGTGTTCCTTCTGGAGGCTGTAGGGGAGCATCTGTCTCCTCGCGGGAGCCTGCAATCCTGGACTCCTGGCCCTGTGCCATTCAGAGCTCTGCTTCTGTGGGCACGTTTCCTTCTCTGACTCTGCTGCCTCCCTTCTTCACGTACAGGGATGCTGAGATTACATTGGGCCTACTGTGTAATCCAGGATAATCTCCCCATCTCAAGATCCTTACTTTAGTTACATCTACAGAGTCCCTTTTGCTATGTGAGGTGACATATTCATAGGGTCTTGGGATTTGAATGTGGGTATTTGTAGGCGGCCATTATTCATTTGACTATAGTACCCTTCCCTGGTGCATTCGGAGCCCCCCTCACCTGCACTCCCTCTTTAGAAGGCAGTTGGGTTTGTCTCTTTTCCTTTCCCCTGTCCCAAAGGCATCCTTGCTCATTTCTGTGAAGTGTCTTTTGTGTGGGTGAACACCGTGTTAACTTTTTCTTCTTCTATTTCAGGACACCCGTTCTACTTCCTTCCAGCCAAATGTAACTATAATATTTCTCCTTAGGGACTTACTTCTTATTTTCCTTATCCAATCAGCATGCCATTGTGTATAATAACTAAAATATCCAGCATTTCTGAGCAAAAGTATCATAATATGGAGTTCTACTTGGAATGAAGGATAAAATAAGGTTTTATATTCCCAGAGAACCAACAGCACCATAATGATCTTCATCTCTGCCTTCTTTTTTTCTTTGTTTCTGGGAAGTTTGATTCTACACACTACTACTTCCTTATTCCACAGTTGTGCTCCTTACAGCTTTTAAATACATTAAAATTCTCTTATCAACTATTGAATTCCAAACATTCTTTATTTTAATTACCTATCTTTACATTTTTTCTAGGTTTTTAAGCCACATTTCTTTTTATCTCTGTTCATCTCATTTTTAAAAAAAATTCTTTTTTCATTGAAATTAGGTTTTCTTGAATTTATGGAGAGCACAAAGCAGATAGTCCTGAAATTTAATGGCATTTCATGCAATAAATCACCTTAGAAAAGTGTATTTTCTCTGCATACTTCATTCTCTCTTGTTTAATTTACAGAGTATCTTCCCAGGCCCCATATTGGTTATATTTTTCATTTTTAGTGATTTATAAATGGGAACAGTTCTACCTGTTGTGGTATGTTCTCCCAAAACAGAAAAATGAATTATTTGGGGTGCTGTTTGCTCTCTGCTCAGGTGTGGTTTGTGATATCTTGTATCACCCGCTGCCTGTTTAGCAAGCCAGTTGTTTAAGGGGGGTGTGTGTGTGTGTATGTGTACATGTGTGCATGTGCATTAGTGTGACCCTAATATTGTGGGGAGAGGAAGCTATAATAGGTGCAGTCTGGTGACTACACATACTTGGAGAGGGGATACTTCTATTAACTTGACTAAATGAGATATTTTGCTAATCTTTATTGCTAAGGTTTGATTGTCTATGTCTCTTCAAAATTCATGTCTGAAACTTAATCCCCAATGTAATATTATTATGAGGTGGGGCCTTTAGGGGGTAATTAGGTCAGGAGGGCTCCACCCTCATAAATGGGAGTCATGCCCTGATAGAAGGGCTTGAGGGAGTCTGTTTTGTCATTCTGTCCCCTTCCACCATGTGAGGGCACAGCAAGAAGGTGCCATTTTGGAGGCAGAGAGCAGGCCCTCCCAGATACCAAGTCGATTGGCTCCTTAATCTTGGAATTCCCAGCCTCCAGAACTGTAAGAAATAAATTTCTCTTATTTGTAGATTACCCAGTCTAAGATATTTTGTTATAGAAGCAGGAATGGACTAAGGTATCTATCAAAATATTCATTAATATTGACTTGTGATTTCACTGGGTAAAATCATATGAGGGCATTCCTAGTAGGTAGTCAGTAGGTTGTGTGGTCGAGGTGCAGGCATGCTATTAGTCACTTAGGAACAAGACAGACACTCCTTATTAGTGGATGGTGGGAGGGATGAAATGTCTGGGAAGGGGGCCAGCCCTTGGAGGTGAGAATTCCAGGAGCCAGTCATGGGATGGGATAGGCTGGTGAGGTCCCAGATAGGGAGTGAGTTCCCCCTGGAAGATCGGGCACCGTTCATTGCCACCTGGACCAATTCTCTGCCTCCAATGCTTGTTCTCTCTTGGTCTCCCCCTCAGGCCTTAGGAAATCTTCCTGAAAGTTCCAGCCAGTGTCAGCCATTCACAGAGCCAAAGAAGGGCTTGTGCATGGGTCCTGGCTTTAAAGAGGGGAGCAAGCCCCTCTTGGGGTAGGTGTTGGTGGAAGCTGGAAAGGAAGAGGATTCAAGCAGAAGGGGAAAGTCAGCCTGACACCCTGAGTTTTTGTTTTGTTTTTCTCTGTTGTCCCACCTGGGCTCAATCCTTGGGTGATTTGGTTTTATTATATGGTGGAGGCCAGTCACTGCATCTGTCTGAGGCTCTGTTTCCTCCTCTGTGAAGTGGGGATAATAGCAATACTTACCTTCTAGGGCTGTTGTGTGGATTAAATGAGATGATGCGTTTAAAGTACTTACCTCAGTCCCTGGCACAAGAATTTGTGCTCCATCACATCTGGTTTTCTTTTCTTTTCTTCTCCTTGAGTTAAAGATACTCTGCATCGTGTAGTGTTAGAAATTAGTTATTTCTTTTGGTCATCACTGTTTCCTTTCCTGAACTCTTTATTATTATTATTGATTTTTAATTTAGCAAGTACTTACATAGCACCTTCTATGAATCAGGTACTGTTCTAAGCACTTTATATATATATATCAGCTCATCTAATTCTTATAGGAATCCTATGATGTAGGTACTATTTTATCCCCATTTTACAGATGAGACTGTGGCACAGAGAGCTTAACAAACTTGCTCAAAAATACCCCACTAATATGTTCAAAACCAGGCAGTCTGGCTTCAGTTTACTTTTTACCATTAAGTTAACTGTTAGGTTAGGATGTTGGGTACAGGTAAGTAACATTCTATAAAATAATAGTTGAGAAATTGTAAAACATACAAGATGAAAAAACATACTGGGGTAAACTCAAATATTTAAGACAGAAAGTAGGAATACTAAGAGAGTTCAGGAGGTAGAGATTACATCATATCACTACCATTAATTAAGGTGTATTGATTTTTTGAGGCAAATACTGGACTATATTAAGGCAGCAAAGGCAGAATTGCCGCCTTGAAGAAGTGGTTCTCTGCAGGAGGGAGCTCATAAGTTAACAGCCGAGGGGTGATGGGCTGGGTGACAGTACATCTTGGTGTGCTGGGGACAGTTCTGGTTTATGTCTATTGTTCCCCAGCATAATTATTATAGCAGTCCTTTTCTCTCTCAAATGTGTCCTGGTGTAGATGATAAATTATGTGTTCCCCTAGTAAAGGGGTCGGGGGAGGTGCAGGGAACAATGTGGAGGTGAGAAAAATGTTCTAGCCCAATGTTCTATAAGGCTGGTGAGGCTGTTGTGCAAATGAGTTGGTTGGACCAGACACTTTCTATGTATGTGTGTTTGCCCCCTTCCCTCTTCTTCCCTTCTGTTCCCTTCCCTTCCCTTTCCCCTCTCCCCCTTGTTTGCCTAGACTGTCAGGATGCAATGCGCATTTGGGATGAAACTCACCCCCGAAAGCGCCATGTGTAATTTGTATGTGAGACACAGAGCCTGTGTGCAGCTCTTTCTGCTGAACTCTTTTTGGGCCCCTTGCTTGACTGATTGCATAAATGATGTGTCATGTAAGGGCACATGATGTGGAGATCGCAAGTATTGGGCCCAAAGTACAAAATATTAATTGATAAAAGAGTAATTAATGAAAACCTAATTAAAGCAGACATTCCGAGCAGGGCATTCCTGGAATCCTGGGGCTGTCTCAATTACCAACTTTCCTCTTAGCTTATAATGTATAATTGGGAGGTCTTAGGCTCTAATGGATGAGATGAATACAAAAATTAATTAATGAAAAAGAAAATTAAATCTGAGTTTGTTAAAGAAATTTCCAGAGATGGGGACAGTACGCTGAAAGCGTAGGTGCTAGGAGGTTTACAAATGAAAATCTTTACAAGTGACAGGGTCTCACTTGCAGAACTGACACCCTCTTTCCATGCCTTCCTTCACCCTGTGCCATTTGTCTCCATTAAGTAGTGTCTGATGTCAGCTCGGGCTGTGGGAACCAAGGGGAAGTTGTAACGTGCAAGAATCAGAAGTTTTTCCTCATTTCCGAGGAGAGAAAGTGTGTTCGGGCATCTCTCTCTTGTAGCTTCCCCGACACTGAAAATGGTAAACAAAGACTGAGCCTCCCAGTTGTTCAGGAAGAAATGCGGTATCAAATCAATGTAGAGTATGATATTAAAAACATATTTACTTTTCTTACAGCTGTATAAAAAAATTAACTTCGTATGCAGGAGTCCTGTTTTATAAACGTTTATGAGCAAGTGACATTTACAAGGGCTTCTGATTAGGCGGGCTTGCCATGTGCTTCTGCATACCACAACTTGACCTTTGGCATGAGTCATTGTTCTGTTTTATTGATCTGTAGTTTATCACTTCTGGTTTTTGATTTTCCTTGTGAAATGAGGTGGGGACTTTAGGCATGCTCAGGACAGCTTATGACACTGTTCTAGCTGTTTCTAAACTGTAGTGTGCACAAAAGTCACTCGGGGAGCTTTTTAAAAACCTGCAGATTCCACAGTCCAATCCCTTGATGCAGCTGCTCCTTCAGCTCTGGGGCATGGTCCGGGAATCTGCATTTCCATCGGGTGGTTCAGATCCAGATGACTTGGGCACTGGGATGTTTGGGGAGCCGAATGCTTTTTGCCACTGAACGAAGGAGCAGTCCCTATAGATTCAAGCACATGATGTCCTGGACTGAGTTTATGTTCCTCCTCGATTCACCTGGCCCTCCTGTGTCTCAAGCCTTGACTTCTTGCCAAAGGTATAGTCCTCCCCACTGCTGCTGTCACCTGGGCTCCTAACAACAATGACCGTCTTTCCTCCCCATGGGGAGAAGGCCAGGCTTTGGCATAGTTTCCATCCCTCCCACCGTGGTGGGAGCTGCAGAATCTTGGGTGCCCAAGTTTGAGCAGATGATACCTGGGCAAGGCCCATACCATGGGGAGCGATCTGGCTTCTCCAACAGCTGCATGGAGGAGCTTGGCTGTCACAACCTGTACATGCAAGAGAGTTAATATCCTGCAGGACAAACTTTGACCAGAGAGCCAGGAAACCAAGGCAGCAGATAAATTCCCCTGCCTTGCTCCTGGAAGGAACACTCCGAGGCCGAGGGCTTCCACACAGCTGCGTGACCCAGCAACTGGCTTCATTTTCTCATGAAGCTGTGGCTGGCTTGGGGATGCACCACCTTTATTTGTTTTCCCTCCTTCCCTTCCTTCACTTCTCTCTTTCCCTCACTCCTGCCGCCCTGGCATTGCCCCTGCAGTGAGGTCTTAGCGAGGACGCTTTGCCGCAGCCTTGGTTCCTGTGCCACCACCGCGGTGTGCTGGCTGGGGATTAAAGTCAGATAATCTCACTGAGCCTCAGCCTCCTCATCTGGGAAATGGGGACAACAATCTTAGTACTTTCCTCATGGGGAAATTTTAAAGCTTAAGGAATAATAATATAACTTAAGAATAAATAGAAGGATAATGTTATAATTAAAAAATGCTAATAATCATCATACTCATTATTGTTCTGCCTTCCAGTCATAACAGTTTAGGCTCGTTTTAGGAAGACCTCAGGTATACAGGTAGTAGGGTGAACCAAACCTAACACTGTTCTAGAACTGTGCTTTTCAGAATGCGTTCCACAGCCTGTTGAAAGTTGTTGCTTGTGACAACAGACCAAAAAAAAACAAAAGTGCGGGAAATTCTGGGGTCGTAGGCTTTTCATGCAGGGCTTCTTGGGGTGTGTGGATCACCTTGTTTCCCTGCCCTGCAACTTTACTAACTGGTTAGTAATCTACAGTAACCAAGTTATTGACTGGCTCTGGGCCTCACAGGGCTGTGGTAAGGATTCACGGTGTTAGTACAGATTAGCGTGTAGAATGGTGTCTGGTACACAGTAAAAGCTCAATAAATGTTAATGATGGTCATTAATATGATTTATAGTGATACGGCAATGTGTGTCATGAGTCGCTGAGGGGGCATAGAGCGTGCAGCGCGTCTCAAACTCACGTTGTCCATGGGGAGTGAGCTTGTGCGTGAACCCTCCTCCCTCCCCTGCCCAGCCCTGCCCTCCCTCCCCCTGCCTCTCCCCATCTGCCCTTCCTTCCTCTTCTCCCCCTTTTCCCTGCCACTCTCCTCTCTCCTCTTCCTCAGATTCCAGGGAGAGGTGGTAGCCTCGTCTCCCCACACACCTTTCCTTCTTAAGAGTGTGACAGCAAGTGGTAAAAGCAGCAAACACGCGTGGTGACGGTGCGTCTTCTGTGCAGCGGTGTGCCGCTGGAACGTGGATAGCGCACGGCGCTCGCCCTTCTGCAGCTCGCAGGCTGGCAGAGCTCTCCGGTAGGCACGTAGCACCAGGGCATGGCTTAACCACAAAAGATACAGAAATTGTTACCGAATTGACCTGTCAGGATGCTTGCTCTGCTCCCCAGCCAGGGGAGGGAGATTTGGCCCATGAGCACTCACCCACGTCTTCCATCAATTTCTTGTTCAAGTTCCACTCACCAGGCAAAGGCCTCGTCATGATTCTGCTTCCCTGATGTTCCCTCCAGGGAAGAATGTGCTGGCCAGATAACGTGGAAATCTGGTCTGCTTGCAAGGTCTGTTTCTCCTGGGAAATCAACACCCTGGAATCTGGGTTATACATCAGCCTCTTGTGAGTTGGATCCACTAAGTTAGTCTTGCTGAGACCAATCAACTCTGACAGGATTGAATTAAGGGTGTGCAGAGCTGAGAGCCTGGCCTCAGCCCGGGTGACCATTCTGTGGTCCAGTCATCCCATGTGAGGTCTTGGAGCCCCTCCTGCCCCTGTGACATCTCTCAGGCCCGTCTGTTATCTCTCAGGGTATGATACATCCATCCAGGGCAGTGATTCTCAATCTGGGGTGATTTTTCCTTTCAGGGGATATATGGCAATTCTGGAGATATTTTTGTTTCTCACAACTGAGGAGGGGTATCAATGGCATTCAGTTGGGAGAGGACAGGGATACTGCTATACATCCTACAAAGCACAGGACAGCCCTTCACAGAGAGTTATCTGGTCCAAAATGCCAATAATGCCAAGATTGAGGAAACCCTGTCTGGCAGGCTCAGTTACCTGGGTTCTGTCCTGAAAAGACTGTAAGGAATTGTCAAAGGGGAATTCTGCTGCCTTTACATACCAGGTGGACTCAGCTTCTCCGCGGGCTGGGCTGCTTTAGATGGATGACTCTTCTGAGTCCTGGGGCTGGGGGCTCTTCCAGGAACATGGTACATTCTGTTCTGCAGTGTTTACTGCGGGTGGAGGTGACCCCAGGCACAGAGGTCATTTGAGCTGTCCTTTACGCAAGCAATAAGCTGTGATTCAACTGCAGATTCACCTGTGCATTTATCCTGCAGGAGCCACCCAGGCATGGCAGCGCGTGTCCTGGCAAGGGTGTATGGAGTCACTTAGATCTGCTTTGGAATCCCAGTTCTACCTCTTACTGAGCTGTGTGACCTTGGGCAAGTATCTTAACATCTCTGAACCTCGGTCTTCTAGCCTACACACTGGAGGTGGTCATGCCTGCCACACTGTGTACTCACTAGCTGAGAGCTTGGCACTGGTGGAAGGGATAGCTGTGTCCACCCCTCTCCACCTTCATGCAGCCTTGCCCCTCTGCTGACTCCCAGGCTACCTACCTTGGGGAACTGTCACTTGGTTTGGATCTGCTTTCCTTTTCTTTTCCCTCAGAGTCTCTTTTGGGTTGGCTTGCTTCAGTTTTCTTTGCGGATTCTGCAGAGGCAGGAGTGATGTTTTTTTAAAAAAGAAAGAAAGACTGGTAGAGAAGGGACTTTTTTCAGTCATGAGCTGGAGGGCATGGCACTGGCAGGTGATGACTTTGCTGGGTTCAGATCTGTGTCTATGAAGGGACTATTTATCCAGCCTAAGATTTTTTTTTGAGTATATATATATATATAAAAGTCCACCCTATCATTTATAAGGTGCCTGCTGTTAGTGTTATTGTACCCATTTTAAAGATGAGAAAAGAGAGCCTCAGAGAGGTTCAGTGTCTGCCCAAGGTCACACAGCGACATGCTGGTAAATCTATTTCCAAACCCCCTTCTCTGTAACCCATTCTCAGGATTGTCATGTGGACCAAATGGAATAGCACATTCATGCGGTTAGTGAGGAGGCTGGAGCATTGGTAGTGATAATTAGATCCATAGCAAACACTTACATACTGCTTACTTTATTCCAGGTGCTTTTCCAACTGCATTACATATTTGCATGCTTTAGTTATCATCGTAAGCCTAGAGGAAGGTACTTATTATCCCTATTTTGCAGATAAGGAAACTGAAGCACCTTGAAGTTAAGCAGACTGCCCAGAGTGATGCAGCTGGTACAGTAAATGGCAGAGTTGAGATTTAAACCAGACAGTCTGGCTGTCCCAGTGTCCCTGTGTTTTGCTCCTATACTGTTCTGCTTAGAATTCTGCCTAGCAATTTTTATTTTTGTTCTCGCTGTACTTTGTGGCTACCCAGAGACAAGATGATTCTGATGGAGCAGGGCATTCATTAAGCTCCTTGGTTTGTGTAGCCTTGTGACTCTGACTCCATGGAAGTTTGATTTTTGGTGATTGCCTCCAGTGGGGTGGATGGGGCCCAGGTTTCTGCAGTGGTTTTAATGGTCAGTGAGGGTGGCGTGACATGTGGATTCAGATATCTTGTGGAGCAGGCTTGTGGCACACAGCTGATTGAGTCCTTGGGAGGGAGGAAGAAGAAGTAGGTTGGACACTGGGTGGCCAGATGACCCCGTCCTGCTATGCTTTTAAGTCCTCTCTCACAACCTTCTGACTACCATAATAGTGTTGGGTTCCTCATAGCTCATAGTCTGGGGGCTAGGACTAGGGCTCTGGGTGCCTTGCTCTAAAATGGAGGCTTTTGGTATTAAAAACATTTTCTTGGCCAGGTCCTACATCTGGCTCCTTCACAAAGTTCATCTCATTTATTCCTCATAGCAACTCTGGGAGACAGGTACAATTATCTGCGATCTGCAGCTGAGGAAATTGAGGCTTACACAGCATGTAAATGGTTGAACTGAGATTTAGACTCCGAGCTGTGTGACTCAGTCAGTTGTCAAGCCCTGCTGATAACTCTTGAATCTATTTCTGCCTCCCTGTATGCATTGACATTATCCTAGACCAAGCTACCATCAACTCTCACCTGGATCGTGGTGATAGATGATGCATTCTTCTCCCTGCACCCACTTTTGTTGCCTTAAAGCCATTTGCTACTCCAAAGATACTGAAATATTAGCTCCTCAAGGATTGGGACCTTATCTCAAATATCCACTGCTAAGTCCTCAGTGCTTAACATCATGCCTGGTGCGTTGTAGCTGCTCAAAAATGCTGTGAATGAATAAGTGGATGGATGATTTGATTTACGTTAAAAAAAAAACTATCCTGATGGATGATTTGCTCATCATCCATCCATCCCCCCACCCATCCCCCATCTATCCATCAATCACCCATCTACACATCCATAATTCATCCCCATCCATCCATCTATCCACCCACCCATCTACCTGTTCATCCATCCATTCTCCATTCATCCATCCATCACATGTCCATACATCCATAGTTCATCTCTGTCCATCTATCCATCCATCCATCCACCCATCCATCCCCAATTCATCCCCATCCATCCATGTATCTGTGCATCCATCTATCTACCCACCCATCTACCTGTTCATTCATCCATTCTCCATTCATCCATCCATCCATCCATCCATCACATGTCCACACATCCATAGTTCATCTCTATCCATCTGTCCATCCATCCACCCACCCATCCATCCGCCATCTATCCATCACACCCATCCAAATTCATCCCCATCCATCCATGTATCTGTGCATCCATCTATCTACCCACCCATCTACCTGTTCATTCATCCATTCTCCATCCATCCATCCATCCATCACATGTCCACACATCCATAGTTCATCTCTATCCATCTGTCCATCCATCCACCCACCCATCCATCCGCCATCTATCCATCACACCCATCCCCAATTCATCCCCATCCATCCATGTATCTGTGCATCCATCTATCCACCCACCCATCTACCTGTTCATCCATCCATTCCCCATTCATCATCCATCCATCCATCCATCACATAGTTCATCTCTATCCATCCATCCATTCATCCTTCATTCCCTCATTCATCCATCTTTTTATTCCTATTCATCCAAACAGCCATTTATTAAAACAGGAAAAAGGCAAAACACATTTAGTGCTATTAAGTCAGGTATTATAAAAGTGCCCTTTGATGAAGAAAACATCATATTTCTTATTTTAAGAGTGAATCAAGATGAAAGCAGACACTTTTCATGAGTTAACATGTGCCTCAAAATTTAGACCTTCAGCTAAAATATTAAAATATAACCTGTGCCTCTTCTAATTTTCTCTGTAGATGATCAGAGACAGCATGAGTCATTCAAATACAAGCCAAGTTCTCATTCCTTGCCTGTTAGAAAGGCACTTGCACTTTGGGGTGCAAAACAGAGATTGCAGACATATTAATATTTAAGAGCTTGGAGACTGTCTAAAGCAAAGGTATAGGCATGTAAAACAAGTACTTTATTACAATTACAGAGTACGTTTTTATAATGTCCAGTCAGGGGGCTGTGGAGGCTCACCTAGGGGGCCCGTGTCTACCATCTCAGCTGCCCCCCCCAAAGCCAGGGATCCCAGTTCTATCTCCGAGGTTGGGGTTTGGAGCTGTTGGTACCGCAAGCAGATGCCAGGGGTTCCACGCTGCTTCCACGGACTTCTGCCTGTGGTCGTAGTTAACAAAGGCAGCTAGGCAAGAAGGGACAAGATTACCAGTACAGGAGCTTCATAAATATGAGATGAGGTGGCTGGGATGGAAATGAAAGTTGAGATACTCAAAAATAAAGCGTGAAAGAGTCCTGGCCCTGTATAAGAACAGGATTGATCTCCGTACGCCGACAGAATGTACGATTTCCCTTCGCTTTACTACAGTGCTTCTGTTTCTATAGAAACCACCAATTTTATAGACAGATCGGCTCTCTGAGAAGGCGTGGGGAGTTCAGTTTGAAGCCAAGAGCCATCAGGGCACTGGCGCTCCCAGCCCCAAGGAGGGGGCTTTCTTCTTTGCTAGCTAACTAGCTCTCCTGGGGATGGTTAATGATTACCAGGCTTGGAACCTGTCACTATTATTACAATAACACTTGCAGTGCTGCTTTGCTGCCACTGAGTCCCAAAGACATGGTTAGTTCTAGGACTCGCAGAGCATTCTCATGGAGGGCAGTGGCGTGTGGGCCTTCTTCCTTCCTTCCTTTCGTTTGTTCTTTGGATGCATACTGATATCTTAGCACCAGGCACTGCTGAGCCCTGGAGGAGACCACGATATGGTAAGGGAGAAAGACAGGCAAATCAATAACTTCATTTCACTTCTACAAGAGAGATTTTTTTCTGGCCAGGGATACCATAGAAGTGCCTGGTGTTGGGTGGATCTTAGGGATGGTTTGCAAACATAAGCAACAGTCAATGGTTCAGTTGTCTCTGCTGCATAACAAGTTACTCCGAAACCTAGTAGTAGAAACCAACAACCATTTCATATGTTCGTGATTCTGTGGGTCATGAATTAGGGCAGGCACAGTGGAAAGGTTTGTCTCTTCTCCATAATGTTTGGAGCCTCAGCTGGGGTGGATCAAATGGGACCACATAACTGGAACCTTGGTTCTTCTCCACATGGTATTTGCTGGAGCTGGAATGTCCAAGAAAGGCTCCTCTACGCACATGGCTAGCACCTGGGCTGGGGTGACTGGGACAGCTGGGGGGCTAGTTGGGCTAGTTGGCATTACACTCTCTCTCTACATGGCTGCTTCTTGTGGCTGTCTTGGGCTTCCTTACATCATGGCCGCCTCAGGATAGTGGAACTTCTTCTGTGGCAGTGGATGTTGTCAGGCTTATTGTGACCTAGCCTCAGAAGTTCCAGAGGGTCACCACCACTGAATTCTATTGGAAAAAACAAATAACTAAGGCCAGAGAAGATGTAAGAAGAGAGGCAAAATAGGCCAGGGAATGGCATGCATTCCAGGGAGGGAAATAATGGATGGCAGATATCTTGAAGATAAGCTTCCCTACTGAAGCATTCCAAGTTCCCGTTTTCAGCAAGGAGATGAAATCATAGGGGAGAGGAAGTCAACATTATAATGGGGTTGTTGTTGGGCAACAGATCTAACAGGTGGGATGAGGACAACATGGGGGGTTCATTGTGTACAGGGCGAGGGGCTCTTCTAATCAAGCCTGATTTTGGTTGAGGGAGTGTGTTCCCAGCAGCATGTCCATGTGGCAGAGGCCATAAAAATGTCTGTGGGCCCTTGAATATGTGGGTCTGATGCTGAGTTGAAGCAGGCCTAATGATATAGACATGGCAGTTTTCGCTCCAGCTGGGGCTGCTGGTTACGCACGACAGAGTCCGACCCAAACTGGCATAAGCAAAAAGTAAATTTATTGGGTCATTTAATTGAATACTTCTGGGTTTGGGTTCTTCAAGTAGACCTGAATCCAGGGGCTCACATGAAGTGATCAGTTCCGGGTCTTTCTCTCTTACCTCTTCACTTTGCACTTTTGTGAGCAGGCTGAACTCTTAGACACACTTTCCCCTAAGCTCACTGGAAGAGAAAGAACTCTCCTTGCCAACCATTCAAGTCCTGAGCCAGACATGCCTTGGCTGGTTTTGGGCCACATGATCATCCCTGAACCCTTCACTCAGGCCAGGGGCAGGTGAGGCTCTGAGTGGCCAGCCCTGAGTTAAGAGCCCACGTGTGGGGCAGGCTGGAGTAGGGAGGGCTAGTTCTCCAGAGGAGGAGCCAGATGTTCTTAGAGGAAGATGATGACTGGTTGGAGGGCAGCACAAACAGTGCTATCCTCTCTGGGTAGAAACTGAGGCCAAGGGCATAAAAGAGATGGTCTGTGAAGAGAGTGTTGGGTGAGAAGAGAAGGGAGCCCCAGGCAAGACGCTGGGGAACATCTGATGGACAAGCTAAGGAAGTAGACTCCATAAAGAAGGCTGACATGGAGTCCCTGGGGAGGTGGGAGGAAAACCAGCAGCACGGAGCTTTCTGGAAACCAAGGGAAGGATACATTTCAACAGGGAGGGATCTGTCAGCGTTGGAAATGCCTCGCAGAAGTCAAGTGAGATTCACTCAGTCATTCATTCCTTCAACAAATATATGCTGAGCACCTACTGTGTGCCAGGCACTGTTCCAGTACTGTGGATGCAAAAGTGGACAAAACACATGAAATTCCCTGCCCTCAGGGATCTTACATCCTAGATAAGGATAAAGGGGTCGTGAGATTCGTGACAAGGTGGACACTTGTCGGTGACCTTGGTGAGGACAGTTTCAGGGAGTTGGAGGGGTGGCTGCATTCACTGGGTTGGAGAGTACGTGGAAGGTGTGAGGAGGGGAAGGTGAGTGGGTGTGACTCTTGCAAGGACTGTGGTTGTCTAGGGGAGGAGAGAAAGGGAGCAAGGGCTGCAGGGGAAGAGAGCTTGAGGGGAAATTTTTGGTGTATTTATTTATTGTAATATGAGAATGGAGCACTCCCTTTCTGTGCATATGTTATCCTTCTATGGACTCAAACATTGTGATATTGGGTCTGGGCTGGTCCTGCAGAGAAGACCTTACTCCTTGTCTATTTGCCTGAAAAAAATGCCTTTGGAGGGAGAGAGGTAGCATTAGAATTTCTCCTGCCCCACAGGGAACAGAAAGGGATTCCTGCAGTCCAGAGATGAGAGGAAGGGACCCCCTGGCTCCTCCCTTAATGCCTCTGCTTCCGTGGGCTGGGGGAAGGCTGGGTGGCATTAAAACCCCACAAGATGCAAGGAGGACATCTTTTAACACACGCAGGTCTCTCCATCCTAAACAAAACAAAATAGATAATCCGACCTTCCTGTGAGTCTGCATTCTTGATTCTAAATTCTTTCTTCTCCCCCATTGCACCAGCTGCTTTGAGTGACTGGTGAATTGGGCAGAATGCAGGTAGTGTGGGGGCGGGGGCTGGGTTAATGTGGATAATTGGCCCCCAGATAATTCATAGTTGATTGTAATTAACCCAATTTTAGAAGCAGGCTCAAGATCCCGTACCTGTAATTCTCATGCAACCACAGAAACCTGTCCGTAGCTGCTCTCTTTGACCTGACTATACTTCAGTGGTTCTTGATGCCTCCAGGTGACATTTGGCAATGTCAGGAGGCATTTTTGGTTGTCACAACTGGGGAAGGGGTGCCACTGGTATCTCTTTGGTAGAGGCCAGGGATGCTGCTAAAACCCTAAAATTCACGGAATGACCCCCCAGGACAAAGAATTACCCTGCTCAAAATGTCAACAGTGCTGAGGTTGAGAAACCCTTATGTAAATCCTGCTATTTTTGTGTTGGAGGGGAGTTGCTGTGACATTGGGTGAAAAAAGAAGGGAAGATTTAGGGCAAGAACTATCCAAGTATATATGGTAAATGATTCTGCTACCCCTACCAGAAGGTAATGGGTATTCAGGACTAAGACTGATTTTTTGCCAGAGGATCTAATGGTATTTATAGTCACGACTCAGGGCCCTTGTCTATGGAACTGATAATATTTTGACCCTCTGTCGTGTGTGTCATGTGTGTCACGTACTTTGCTGATGCCACAGTGAGGTCAGACCACGGTCTGTTGTACTTGATTCTAAAATACAGCACAGTTTAAACTTTGGGGGTTGCTTAGTTCTTAGGATTGCTGAGTTTAGTTTTCTTCTGCAAAAACATACAGGTATATAAATATTAATGTTTTTCCTTTCTCTTTTCCTTTCTCTTTGTGAGTGCCCAGTGCTAGGCAGGGCAGGGCTGGACTCTGGTGTCCCAAGTGGGTCTGGTCTAAACTCAGGCCCTGGCACCAGCTGTGGCACTCCCCAGGGTGCCGCCCACCTCTTGCAGGTAGAGAAAGTTTCCAAGTAAATATGATTCTGATTCCCACATTTCTTAGGGAGTCTGGGTAGGTTGAGAAAAGACTGGTTATCAGGTCTGTACTCTGCCATGTCCCGCTCTGACTTGACATCTCTAACTGGCAAGTGGCCAAAACCCCAAAAGGACATTCTGATCTAAGCTACAATGTGGATGAACCTCTAGAACATTATGCTAAGTCAAAGAAGCCAGACACAGAAGGTCACATATTGTATATGAAATGTCTAGAATAGGCAAATCTGTAGAGACAGAAAGAAGATTAGCGGTTGCCAGGGGCTAGGGACGGGGAAATGGGGAGTGACTGCTTAATGGGTAGAGGGTCTTCTTTGGGGGTGATGAAAATGTCTTGGAACTAGATAGAGGTGGTAGTTGCATAACATTGTGAATGTATTAAATGCCACTGAATTTTACACTTTAAAATGATTGTTTTATGTTATGTAAATTTCACCTCAATTAAAAGCAAAATACCCTGATAGGCAGAGTGGCTCAGCTGGCCTGTGTCCAGATGGCAGAGCCCTGGACCCAGCACAGGTGGCAGGGGCCCTGTGGGCACGAGGGAGAGGCCCTGTCTCGGGGAAGTAGGCACCTCGGAGGCCCTCATGGGACAAGCCCTGCCCTGCTGGACTCTTGAAGCAGGGAGTGTCTGCTGGGGTTTTGTCTCTTTCATGTTTCATTGGAAGTGATTAATGAAGCTTTGCATCTGCTTCACGGCAGATGAGTCCCAGGAGAGACAGCAGACGCTCTGGCAGATACGTTTAAATCCTCCTCAGTAGCCGGTTTCCTGCAGGATATAAAGTAGAGCTGGGGAGAGGCAGTGCTCCTGCCAGCAGCCATTACAGGGGTGTGGTGGCCAGCGAGCTTTCCCCTGGGCCCTGATGCCCAAATGCGCTTACTTACCACGTCCCCATTGTGTTCCCCTGCAGGGAGCGAGTGGACACTTGCGTTTAGTCCCAGAACTGAGATAAACTATCTAGGAGCTGTGATTGGAGGTGACAGAGGTCAAACAGCTGTTGTTTATTAGCCAGGTGACCTTAGATTTAAGTTATTTAACCTCTCATGCTCCAGTTTCCTCATCTATAGAACGGTGACAACAATGCCTGTCCCACAAGAATCAGAGAAGCTTAGATCACCATAGATAAATATATCTCTATCTCTCTCTCTATATATATAAATAATATGTATCTTTATTATAATATAAACATATGTATATAGTATATAGATACTATATATTATATGAATAGAAATACTTACATTTATATATAATATAAATAGTACATATAATATATATTACATATATACTATATGTTTATACACACACACAGCTGCTGTACAATGTTTGGCCACAAATGACGCTGGTGAATATTCACTACTTCTGTAAAATGGTGGGGTGGGTTTCCTCATTTACTCATTCACGCAGTGAGTTTACTGAGCTCCTACTATGTGCCAGGCACAGGGAATACACAGTACTCACACGGGCAGTATTCTCTGCCTTCGTGCAGCTTATGTACCAGTGGGGAGATGAGACATCACAGACACACATAATTGCAAATTATAGTAAATACTGTGACTAAAACCAAGCGAGTGCTGCAGGCAGACGGTAGCCAAGTGTGGACTTTAGATACGGGGCTGGGACAGTTTCTCAGGGGAGACCATAGTGAACTGAGACCTGGCAGAAGACAAGGCCCCTCCTTCTCTTGGTCGTGTGAAGAGTGGGGAGCATCCCAGGCAGAGGGCACAGCACATGCAGAGGCCCTGAGGAGGGCGAGAGCTTGGCCTGTCCAAGGAACTGAATGAAGACCCGTGTGGCCGGAGAAAGGCGAGTGGGAAAGGCGGCTCTGGATAGGGTTGGAGGTGTAGCAGGGAGATGCTCTTCATGTCGGGTTTGGTGGGCCGTTTCAAAGAATTTGGGTTTTATTCCAAGTTTAAAGGGAAGCCAGTGTAGGCATTGGTGATTGGATTTTTGTTCCAGGAAGGTTACTGCTAAGGGAGGGAGAATGGTTTGGAGAGGTTTGGGATAGGAAGAGCAGTTTGTAGGTTCTTGTACTCGTTCCCCTGTGGGAACCAACACTTGCTTTGCTTGTCTGCTTAGGAAGACAGAAATCCCAGCAGAACCTCTTTCAAAAGCCCCTTCAGCTCTAAGACACTACACCGTGATACCTTCTCTGCTCTCCCGTGTTTGATTTTCAGATGTCTTCATGACTCAGTGGGGGAACAGTGGACACAGGGGTGTGGAAGGTGGAAGAGCCCAGATCCTCTGTGGGCTTCACCCATGAGTTGACCCTCATGAATGAGCGCCAGGTCCTCCTGGAGCAGTGAGGGCTTAAAGAATTTCAAGGAAGCATATTGAGTTGAGCTATATGTTGAGAGAGATTGGCTGGGTGATGTGTGATGAAGCAGGTGGCTTCAGATTCCTTATGCAGGAGGAAGGGAAGGTAGGAAAGGGAGAGATTCAGGCCAGGTTGGAGGTTGTGCTGCCAGAGGACTGTAGAGGTGCCCCAGGAGAGACTGCTGCTGCCCGATGCCTGGCACCTGGGGGAGGCAGGAAGAGTAAGTCAGTCTTCCACAGGCAGCTGTTCTCCTTAGGTCAACCTTCCCCACACCTGCTCAGCTCCGGGAACTGAACACAAGCTTCGACCCCGAAGGCTCTGCATATCCACCCACAAGTCCCCAAAAGGGCTGGCTTTAGAGCAGTTGGGTCAGTTCCAGCAGCTGAGGATCTCTGATCTTACTGCTCTGGGATGATATCCACTTAGTATCTGGATACTTCTTGTGACACCTTTCATACTGTGACATTTTTCTAATCTCAGCCTTTTTGGCAGCCAGGCAACTTGGCTTCTTCCTGGATGTTCTTAGAATGGGAATCTCTGCTGAGGTGTGAACCCCTGTTGAATGACCCCTTTCTCCTTAAGTCATGTCTGGGTTTTGGTCTACATAAATGCATGATTGAAATGGATGCCACAGAAAAACTGCAAATGACAATAAGCCGTGGGCCCTTGCCTTGAGGAGTGGAAATGGAAATATGAAAATCTGTGAATGCTAAGGCTTTGTTGCAGAGTTTAGCATGCAATCAGTGTAAGCTTTTCTTCATTCATTCAACAAGTATTTATGGAGACCTGATCAAAGTAGTTAATAATAAGAGACATTCACTGAACATTTCTTACATGCCAGGAGTACCTAGATATTCTATGTGCATTAATTCTTGGAATCCTCTATCAACTTGATGAGGTTGGTATCACCAATATCCCGATTTTGGGGATAAAATAACCAAGGCTTGGAAGAGCTGGCCACTTGGAAAGGTCATTTAGCCACAGCTGGTGGAGACAGGAGCAATCGTACCCCCATGCCATGCTCCCCCAGGGCCAAGCCCCCTGCTGAGTACCAGGGACACGAGAGAAGACAAGGTAAAGCCTCTGCTCTCCTTTTGCTCTTAGTCTACTGTAAGGAGACAGACTGTAGACAAACACTTAGATAATTATAAAAAACGATAAAGGGATAAAGCCTATGAAAGTGAAGTCCTGCAAGAGCACGTGGTAGAGTACCTAGCCTATTTTTTTTTTTTGGATGAGGAAGGCTTCCATAGGGAAAAGAAATTTAAGCTTAGTGCACATCCCATCTAGCAATACCACAAGAGTTCTGTCATGGGTTTGCATATGTTCTTCTCTGGGAACTGTGGCTGGGTTGGATGGAAAGATGACCTGTCTTTCCTTTTGATTGCCCAGTGCCCTCTTGAGCCAGCCAGCCAGTGTGGACACGTCACAACCAGTACTATTTGCAGGATGTCTTTGGGCTGGGCATCTGCAAATGCTGCGTGGTACTTTTGGAATCTGGTCTCCATTAATTGACTTCTCAGGACAGCAGCTCCCTCTGGGTAGCCCATATTTTCATTCCAACCACAGCCATAGTGTTTCTGTGGCCTGAGTGTTCTTCCTTCCAGGCTCGACCCTTTGCTTCTTCTTCTATCCCTTGGAGAAAGTTGTATTTTGCTGTTTTTACTGCAAAGAATGGCTTCTCAATTTTAAAGTGCAAAAGAAGGGCTACTTTGATGTGGTCTCTCCTGTGACACTCCCTGGGCCACTGATGGCAACACTATTTAAGCATGTCATGGCCAACATCATGTAGCTTCCTCTCCACTATAACTACGTGGAATTTTTTGACTTCAGTATAATTTTCTACTTGGGGGATGCTCCCATTTTGTTAACAGTTCCTGATACAGTTTGGATATTTGTCTTCTCCAAATCTCATGTTGAAATTCCATCCCCAGTGTTGCAGGTGGGGCCAGGGAGGAGGAGGTGTTTGGCTCATGGGGGGCAGATCCCTCATGAATGTCTTGGTGCCCTCCCTGAGCTAATGAGTGAGTTCTCCCTCTATTAATTTTCACGTGAGAGCTGGTAGTTTAACAGAGCCTGGGCTCTGTCTTGCTCCCTCTCTTGCCATGTGACAGCACCTTCTTCCCCTTTGTCTTACACCTTGATTGGAAGCTCCCTGAAACCCTCACCAGAAGCAGTTGCCGGCACGATGCTTCTTGTACAGCCTGCAGAACCGTGAGCCAAATAAACCTCTTTATGAATTACCCAGCCTAAGGTATTTCTTTTATAACAATGCAAAACGTACTAACACAATTCCTTTCCTAACCTCAAGGAGTTCACGGCCAACCAGGGCATCTAAGAACAGCCCGAGAAGTTGAAATTCCATCTCCCTCTTTCTGCTGTCTCAGGGAGTGACATCATTAAAGGGGTGTTTTAGGAGGACTGATCTGGGGCCCAGAAGGACAAGAAGGTACAAACATGAAGCATGGAGAGAAGCCAGAACAGCTGAGCTAGGTCAGGAGTCATGAGAATGAAAGGAAGGAATGTACGTGAATAAGAAAATTGGCAGGACTTTATGACCCATTGAATATATGCATCGAGAAGAAGATAGGGACCGGGCAAGATAATTGCAAATTTTCTAGATGGCCAGGTACATTTTATAGAAAAGGAGAGTCAAGGGGAGGAAAATTGGGACTAACATTTGCTGAGCATCTGGTGTGGACTAGGCACTATGCAAAGTCCTTTGCACGATGACATCTCTTCATCTCAACAATGACTTGCGAATCCTTTGATTTGGCATCTTATTTTACCGATGAGGAAACCACACCTCTGAGAGGTAAGCTGTTCCCATCTAAGTGGGCTTTGAAGCTCTTTTCTAAACTTTTATTTTCATGAGGGCCAGGCTTACCTAGGAATACGGATAAAAGCTATGGAATTTCATGAAGCTGAGATACAACCCTGCAACAGAAATCCTGCAATTTTTTTGTGCTAAAACGGACCCAGCTTCACAAGAAGATAAAACTATAGTGTGGAGTTTTCATTTTCTAAGCACCCTTGTGGCTCTCTGGACCCTTCTCTAGAGAGATGCATATCATTTCTGGTTCCTTTGTGTATGAGCTATGTATGAGCTTTTTCTCCCACTCAGGAACAGACATCACGTGTGTCTTTTCATCATGTGTGTGGCTAACATGCTGTAGATGCTCCAATGTATAAACAGTCTCCTATCCCCTCTTCAACGTCATCTCTGATTTCTAGATCTATCCTGTCTTTTAAGACCCATTTTACTCTTTCCTTTTGCTTTTCTGGTCATGCCAGCCCATCAATTTTTATCTGTCTTGAAAGACATGCCTTCTTTGCCTTGGTTATGGCTATGTGAATACAGCTCATTTCCCCAGTGAGCTTGCGATCTCTTTGGCAACATCAAAGGCTGCTATCTGACTATTCTGCATCCCCCACAGTATCCAGCATGATGCCTCAGGTCCAGAACGGGTACAGTATGACACACAAAGTGTGCGTTTTACAGGTAGAGGAAATTAAGTTCAAATCTTGGCTCCACCATTTTGTAGGTAGCTGATTTGGGATAAGGTATAATACTTTAACAACTTTCAGCCTCTGTATCCTTACTCTCACTGGTAGAACTAAAGTAATAAAGGACTATCTCCAGTGAAGATGTGAAAGATTAAATCAAATAATTTTGTATTAAAAGCCTGGCATCATGGCTGACAAACAGTACACACTCAGTAAGTGCTAGTATATTTTTATCCATTGCCCTTTAGAGAGTGACACAGTAGTGGTGCTAAGATGGGAGATCATTTGCTTTACCTTCATCTGTCTGCCCAGCAAGTACTCTCTGCGTGGATAAGAATATATTCAGCAAGTATTTACTGGATGTATAGATGAAGGTGAGGTGGATTATATCCCCGCCCAACACTACCACTCTGTCACTCGCTGTCACTCGACCCTACCTTTGTCTTTTGAGCCCTTATTTCTATGTGAAATGCTATTATTTGTTAATGATATCATTTATTCACTCGTTTGTTTCTTGCCTTTTTTTCTTACTAAAATGCAAGCCCTTTGAAGGCCAAAAACCTTGTTTGATTCACTGCCATGGCCCTAGCTCTTAGCTGAGAACCTAGCACATGGCAGGCACCAAATAATATTAGATGAGTAAATGGAAAATATGAAACAATGGATTTAGTTCAATTTGATTAAATAGACATTGTCTCAGCACCAGCTACTGGCCAGGCACTGAGTGGGACTGTGGATACAGAGTTGAACAAGACAGGCCCTGCTCTCAAGAAGGGAAGGAAAAACAGACAAGCTCCATCCCTCAGTCAAACAGAAACAGAATCTCCATCTATTCCAATTTCCGAGCCCGTGTTGGTAGAAACACGGGTCTGAGAGGGATGGGGTGGTAACGAGCACCACCTGGAAATGAAGCCGTGTATATTCGGAGTCACATTCTGCTTTGGAGTTGGTCCCCCTCCCTCACCCCAGATTAGCCTAGAAGGCCACCTTGCCTGGCAGGAGAAATTGACATCCCATTGAAATTGATGAAATATTTAAGCATTTGCCATCAGAGTACACTAAGCTTTGCCATTTGGGGAAAACTCATTTAATAAGAGGTCTGACCCATGCAAATGTGAGAGAGTTGGTTGGTTTGTCTCCTCTTTCTACGGATTATACAGTAAACCAGCGACGGTTAAGGGGGCAAGTGAGTTGATAAAAGCGTCTCTGGAGATCAAGGACTAAATGGCTTCTTTATTGCTCACCTCTCAAGGAACCTTCTGTTTAAACTGCCGGCAGTAAGTGCAGGTTAGACCTGTGAAGTTATTATAAATGCCATTCTTAAGCCTAAGAACTTTATTTTTTAATTGGTTTCTTTTCTTTTCTTTTTTTTTTTTCCCCCTCAAACTACTAATGCAATAGGAAGAGTGAAAATTTGGAATTTCTTAAGACACAGGAACTATTGAGAGCGAGAACAAAGAGACTATTGAAACACTATAGACTTTGGGTAAAACCAAAAACACGCATAACCCCCTACCTCCTTTCAGTGCACAATGGAGCATGCTCTAAGGAGCGTGGGGGGAGGGAGTTAGGCTAGAAATGCCCAGCATAATTCCTTACTAAGTGAGAAACAGGCTGGGAGAGAGAGGAAGGGAAAGGCTATTAGTGACATGGAGAAATGCAGAGAGGCAGGGACATACTGTCCTTGCTGAACTTTCTTCTTCAGCACCTCTCTCTTCTCTCCCATGCTGCCAGCAATTGAAGCCTATCCATATTATGATCGGGCCTGTAAAAAAAGTCAGTGAATGTTTTAAATAGTGTTTCTTGGAGGGCACTGTGATGAAGTGGAAAGAATCATAAAGAACCATGTTCAGATCCTCGCTGTGTCTGGGTAGGGAAAAAATTTGTGTTTCAGGGGAAAACTGTGATTGTCTAGCTCTAGACTCTGGAGGATATCCCTCCCGGTTATCTGATTTTGCTTTTGTGGGACGTATTTTACAACTCTGTGAGTTAGAGGTAACTGATATGCACACTCTGTTCTGTCCAGTAGAGGTTCAACTCATCTGCTCAACATTTCCCCCCTCAAAATTTTACCTCAATTTGCATATCCGTTTAAATGCTTCCACTCTACAGATGTGTCTGTTCTTTGGGTTCTCTTTTGAACCCCTTGTAGCATCTGCCTAATCTTCATGGATTAATGATAGAATAAAATCTTTAACATGTGTTCATTTTTTATCTGTATGAGAGTCACGACTTTCCTATTTTTTGAAAATTATCTTTTAACACTAGTTACCCAGAGGTAATCTTGAAGTGACTTAACATCTCTGAGCCTCAGTGTTCAGATCTGCAGAATGGGAATAATAATACAGAGTGAAGTCATCACACATTTTAGCAAGGGTTTTCCCATTCCTTGTCCCATTTAGTATTGATGGCTAAATAATAATCGTTAGCTACTCTGGATGGGGAGTGGGAGATAATGCTTGTGAAAACACTTTTACCAAGTGTGATTCGGATTTTAGCTGGTTCTGTTGTCATTGGCTTCAGATGAAGGTTGAAAAGCTGCTCTCAACTCTCCAAAAGCTTGTGATTTGGAAGGCAGGGAGGAAGTTTTCTCTGGTGGCTCTACAAGAGGAACTGGAGCAAATGGATAGAAATTATAAGATCAGATTTTGGCTGATAATAAAAGGGGAGAGACCTTTCCAAGAACAAGCTGTCATGATGGGGAGGGCTGTCTCATGGGGTAGTGAGGTTCCTGTCACTAAAAGTATATGGGCAGAGACTGTGTTGCTTATGGTAACTGCAGTACTAAAGAGAGCCCCAGACATGGCCCCCATTTCTGAAGAGCTCAATGCAGAGAAACACAGGCACACATGGGAA
Organism: Daubentonia madagascariensis; assembly: GCA_023783475.1. Lineage (NCBI taxonomy): Eukaryota > Metazoa > Chordata > Mammalia > Primates > Daubentoniidae > Daubentonia > Daubentonia madagascariensis. The sequence goes on along the minus strand of JAKFHU010002136.1, from coordinate 25,437,857 downwards.
AGATGACGACAACCTACTGCCGGGGAACCTGAGAGCCACGACTTCTAATCGCTGGAGCCCCAGTGCCTGTGTATACATGTGGATAACATATGAGCAGTGCCTAGGATAGTGCCTAGCGCATAATAGCTGCACATTGAATGCTGGTTTCAAGTCATCTGTCCTCTTGGAATAGTTTTATCCTTTGCCTGTACAGCAAGATTTGCGTTACTATGCAGTAACATGATATGCACACATAACATGAAAGGCTGGGCTGCTGGCTAAGTGTGGGACTTAGGAGGGGCTGGGCCTTTGCAGGTGCATTGAGAAAACCAAGGCTTCAGCATGCTTTGCGAGCCATGCCCGGTCACCCAGATGCAGGGCTAAGACTCTCTTTCAGAGGTCTGGTGCCCTGCCTTGTTTTCTGCCACTGAGCTCTTGGTCTTCACTTCTAAACTCCCTCACTCTGCAGTTCTGTTCTTCCTGTTATGAGGGTCCAACCCATCAGCAGATTTTTGGCTGTGCTTCCAAAATATATCCAGAATTTAATAAACTCATCTCCTGCGATGGTTGCCACCTTGGGTTAAGCCATCATTAGTTCTCATCTAGATTAGAGGTGCAGCCTCCTAACTGACCTCCTGCTCTCTGCCCTTTAAAATTTGACTCCACTAAAATTTGTTTTCCACTCAGTAGTCAGAGGAGGCCTGTTAATCTATAGGACAGTTTATGTCACTTTCTGTTGCAGGCCCTCCAGGAGCTACCCATGTCATTCAGCATAAAAGCCAAAGTTTTTACAAATACCTGCGAGGCCTTATGTGATCTGCCCCCGCCAACTCTGTTACTGCATGCGTACTGTTCTCTCTTTCTCTCTCTGTCACTCCATTCCAGCCCCGCTGGCTTCATGCTCTTGCCCCAGGACCTTTGCACCTACAGCTTCTGTCTGGAATGTTCTTCCCCCAGGTAACCACACGGCTTGCTCCCTGACTTCTTCCATGTTTTGCTCAGACGTTGCCTTCTCACTGGGGCCTTTCCTACATGCCGTCTATTTCAACCTGTGCCCCCAGCCCTTTCCAGCATTCCCGTCCCTGCTTAGCAGTTAGCACCACCCAACACACTAGTTATCTTGTTTCCTGTCTTTCTCCTTCCATTAGAATATGAGCTCAATGAGTACAGGGATTTTTGTATGTTTTGTTCACTTCTACTTTTCTTCACTTAGCATTTAGAACAGTGCTTGGTCCATAGTAAACACTCATTAAATATTTATGGTAAAGAGAATGAATGAGTTTCCCCAATACTCTTACGTTCCAGGCCTTAGGCAAGAGGCTCTGGTGATGGTTTTCTGGAGTTCTATTGGGCGTGTCTGTGGAAGGAAGTTTTGGCCTAGCTCTCAATAACCCCTGTGTCCTAACATTCATGCCCTTGTGTAATCCCTTCCCTTCAGGTTTGGGCTGGACCTACAGACTTGCTTCAAAAGAATAAAATATGGCAAAAGTGATGGATTCATGTCCGAGATTAGGTTACAAAAGATGGCGGCTTCCATCTTGTCAGCACTGTCTCTTTTCTGGCTCTTTCTCATGCACTTTCCTTGATCCACTCTGATGAAGCAAGCCAGCATGTTGTGAGACACTCTACAGAGATGTTCACAAGGCAAAGAACTGAGGGAGGCCTCTGACCAGTAGTAGCTCATAAAGACCTAAGACCTTCATCTAACAGCCCCTGGTGGACTGAATCCTGCCAATAACCTTGTGAGTGAACTTAAAAACATATCCTTCCCCAGCCAAGCCTTCGGGTGAGACCGCAGCCCTGGCCTGCGTTTCGATTGCAGCCTTCAAAGATGCTGAAGCAAAGGACCCAGCTAAGCTCTGCCTGAAATCCTGACCCACAGAAAGTGTGAGATTATAAATGTGTGCTGTTTTAAACTGCTAAGTTTTGGAGTAATTTGTCATGTGGCAGTAAATAACTAATACTCCTTTGTCAGGCAACAATATTCCTTTATTAAAGGAGTTGAATTCCCCTTCCTTTTTTTTCTTCCCTTGGCTACGCACACATACTCATTCTCTCCCTCTCGCTCTCTCCTTTGAGGCCTTCCTGGCACTGGAATTTGACACAACTTCGAGCCCAACAAGCTGCCTGAGACCCTATTAGCAATGTCATAATGAGATGCGTAAATTCTCAGTACCTTCTGACATCGCTCAAGGCAAAGTCATATGTGATTCTTGTTCGATAATTCTGAGGTGTGTCACTGCCTGGAAGGCCGTCTGGTATTTATAGGAAGCTGAAAGTTAGGCACTGGGGAAAAATGAGTTCCAGACTGTTGCACTTATTTTCAGATAGAATCATATTCTCTGAAAAATTGCATAGGATGTTGAGCTGATAGGGAATTCACCATGATTGTATGGCTCACTGGGCTTGTATTGTGGTTGAGAAAAATCATCTTGTCGGGTTGGGAAGACGACAGTCACATCTCCTCAGCTGGCTGGTGATAGATGTTTAAGGACAGGCTCAAGACGTGGCTGCTGCTGCTTCTAACTTGAAGCCACTGAGTTGCATTTTAAAGTAAATCACCAAAAAGAAGGTGCTTTGACAGAAACCTTGCTGAAGCTCAGCTCATTGGTGGCATGAACTGGTAGACAAAAACTAAAAGCTTTGAGATAAGCGTTTGGGAATTCAGAGTCATCTTGTCTGTCATTTGTAATGGCTAGAATCTTTGAGGAAAATATATTCTCACATGGAAGGGTTTGGGGGAGGTATGTTTAGTCAGTCAATCAATAGACCAGCAAACATTCACTGTATGCCTACTTTGTGCCCGGCACCATGCTCAGCTCTGGAAAAATATGGTTAGATCCCAACCTCTATTATCAAGGAATTCGTGGAAGAGTGAGGTGGGGGACAAACATATAAATATATTAAAAAGTTGCAATACAGTGAAATGAGGGCTTGGGCTCTGTGGGAGGCAAAATAGAGAGCAATTGGTCCTACTCGCAGGGAATAGGGTAGGGAAAATAAAAGCTTTTCTGAGCGGGCAAATAAATTGGGTTGGTAAGTGACAGGATAAGGATCTAGGGGAGCAGAACACATTCTGGGTTGAATAACTGGCCTGTGCAAAGGCCCTGAGGTTGGCTGGGCTGGGGAATTGAAAAGCTCAGCAAGGCTGATGTGTGCAGGGCAGGAAAAGAGGCCAGAGGGATGGATGAGGTGGTCCGGGAAGGCCTTGAGGCCCAGGTCAAAGCTTAGATTCTGTCCTTGGGGTGACAGGGAGCCCAGGACAGGTCCAACAGGGGAGGCCTGCTCAGATTTGGGGTTTGGAAGGATCACCGTCGGGTCCAATGTGGAGGAAAGGTTGGGAGAGAGAAGAATGGGGGCAGACAGACCAAAGAGCAAAGATGAGGACGCTTGTTTCTCTGCTGCTCTGAACCATGCTTACTGTTTGCCATTTTGTTCTCTCCTCCTTTTGGATTAACAGCAGCCGCTTCCAAGGGGCAGTAGGCACCTGTCTGGGAGTCCATGCAGGTGGAAGCAGCTATTTCAGAAATAACCTAGGTGTCCAGGGCAGATAGAAGGGTTTTAAGGTCCTTCTCTAAGAGCACAGTGAGGCCCGACCTAGAGCCTGGGTTGGTGGTGGGGTGACCCACTGTCCTGGTTTGCCAGGGTGCAGGACTTCCAGTTCTGAAACTAGGAAAGTTTTGGGAAAACTGGACAAGTTGGTCACCCGAGTCAGCAGGGTGACGCTGACCGGGCTGCACAACAAGATGTGCTGCCTAGTGTGGGAGACACAGGTTCTCTTCTTTCCCACCCTCTCCCATCTTGCTTCTCAGCCAGACCTTCAGAAACCACGCCATTCTAAGTTTGTGAGCTTCTTTGTTTGGGTCCCAGCTCAGTCCCCTGTCCTCTTTGTCCTTGACAAGCACTGGCCACCTTGTCACCTTCACCTGCAGCCAGACCCTGAGCCCTTTGTCCAGACTCAGTGCGTGCTCCACTGAGAGGTGCTGCCTGCTTTATTAGAGCTGCTCCTCATCCGGGACCCTCGTGGGGGTGCCCAGATCCTCCAGGCTTGGTTCTAGCCCTTGGCCTGGGTTCCAACTCCCGTCTCCTGCACCTCAGGGATGGGGCCCTGCCTTTCCTGCACAGGCCCTCTGTTCTCAGAGCCACCCATCATTGTGTTTGCCTCTCTGCCCTAGGTTTCTCATCCTTGGACAGGATGAACCCAGTAGCACTTGTGCCCAAGCCAGGCCTGTGTGTAGCATTCATGAGATGAGGAGGCTGCTATGGCCTCAGACAGTAGTTTCCAGGCTATATGCAAAAATTGGAATGGATGCAGTCCGGAAAACTGTTGGCAGGATGAGTTTTTAGTGCTGCATAGCTGAAATGAAAACCACTGGACATGACTCTGACTCCATCATCCCAAGGCCCTGGCTCACTGGTACCAGCCATTTCTCTGGCGCTCGCCTCCCCCTTGCTAAACAGCAGTGAGTCATCTCTATGCATGCCCAGCTTCCAATTAGAAGGAAAACATGTCAGTCCTTCAACAAATATTTGTTGAGCGCCAACACTGTGTCCTCTCATCTAAATTCCCATCCAACATGAGAGGTCTCCTTGCAGTGGCACGTGTTGGTGATGGTGTACCCTCTCTCTCCCCCTCTTCCCCCTCCCAGTGCCTGTTCTGCCCCTTCTAAGAGAAGGTTCTCCCTCATTCTGAGCAGAACAGTCTCCTTATACTCTCTTTCCATGTAGGTTCCACGTCTCTTCTGAGCCAGCATGAAAATCCTTTAGCTTTTAGGAAGCAGCGACTCCCACCTTTTGGCACCTGCTTGTCTTAGCTCGGGCAGCCATAACAAAGTGCATAGACTGGGTGGCTTAAACATCGGACATTTATTTTCTCACAGTTCTGGAGGCCAGAAGTCCCAGATCAAGGTTCCAGCCAATTCGGTTTCTGGTGAGGATACTCTTCCTGTCTTGCAGAAGACCACCTTCTTACTGTGTCCTCACGTGGCCTCTCCTAGGTGCATGTGTGCAAAGAGAGAGAGGAATCTCTCTTCTTCTTTTAAGGCCACCAGTCCTATCAGATTAGGACCCCATCCTTATGATTTCATTTAACCTTAATTACCTCCTAAAAGCCCTACCTTTAAGTATAGTAGGCCTACATTGGGGGCTAGGGCTTCAACATATGAATTTTGAGGGCACACAATTCAGTCCATAGCACTGCTCTTCTCCAAGTGTGACTCCTGACTCCCACCTGGCCCGAGAGCCTGGCACCCCAAGTGAATGTGCTGCTAGGGGTGGTGGGGTGGCTAAGATGGGGGGTTTGGGGGGAGAAGGATTGGCTGGCCCAGACAGCAGAAAGATGAGGAGTTGTTGGGTATTTTTTTTAAAGCTTCTATATTCTATAATAGATACCAGGTACAACTGTAATCATAAGCTCAGCTCATTTATTTGGCAGCCATATCTTGCTGCTTACTGGAAGGTAAGTTTTATAGCTATGGTGCAAGCTTTGTTTCATAACAGAGAGGACAAATCACAGGAAATGTGCATGAGGGTAGAGGATTTGGGGCAGTTAGACAGGGACCTTGCTTGGCGCCGTCACATTGTGGGTGTCCTCAGAGGAGTTTTGTTGAAGGGATGATATGGAGCTGAATGTCCAGGGGCCCAGGCCTCCTGGCATGTAGACCTGCATGAGAGGGACCTAGGAGGGCAGTTGAGTGGTTTTCCGTTGCACTGATGCTGCAGGCTGCTTGCTGTCAAAAGTAGTGGGTGCTCCAAAAGCAGGGCTCATCATCCTCATCATCAATAAGCACCCCCCCGCCAAGCCTTTTTCCTGTCCCCTTCCCTGCTTGACCAGAAACAAGTCCAGGGTGATTATGCTTAAACTTTTCTCAAGTAACTGTTTTCTTGGATGGGTACCAAACATACTAATGGCAGCAGCCTAGAGCCAGGCTTCCTAATTTGAGGCCCACTGGCAGTCAGATCAGACACTGAGATGGGGACACAGAACTTGCAGAAATAGGTCACATGCACCATTCCAATACCCATTTACTAATCAATAGTGGAGGAGAAATTTCAAGTACTTAATAAATTGTTTGCTAACACATTGTCATGGCAACTGCTAATCCTTGAAAGTTCAGGAATGGGTTCTGGAGTTGCTTTCTCTGACATATACTTACAGGGGTCCAGGACACTTGTATTCCCATAAACATCAGACCAAATACTATTTTGTAGACTTGATTAAAGGGGAAAAGTGGTCCCCATCATCTTGGCTCTGAGGGCCGTGAGAGGCTCTGAGCCGTGCCACGTCTAGGCAGCATCTCTCCCTCTCTGACTTCTCTGTCCTCCTTTATTATTTTTTAATTTTTTTTATTGAAAAGAAATTTTAAAGTTTACATGTAACGTGCATTTTCTGTAGAAAATTTAGGAAAAAATGGAAAAGCACATAGGAAAAAATAAAACTCATCCATAAGAATAGAGGTGACAAATGGATTTTCTTTTAGTTTTAATTTTTCCTATTCATATTCATGCATGTATCTTTTAAACACAATTGGAATAATTATGTATGTGACAGAGTCTTTCGTGTCCTGTTTTATTGCTTAATGTTTTTATTATAAACATGTCCCCGTACTTGGGATTATTTGGAACTTTAAATTATTGACAGTGGCCTGCATTTCAACTACATGAGTAGATCACAAATTATTTAACTAGTTTCCTATTTTTGAACATTTTTGAATTCCTTTGCATTCTTATAAATAACTCTTTACTGTATGTCCTTGCATGTAAGGCAGAAAATATCTTCCTAGGAGAGAATTACTCTATCGCATGCTAAGGATGTTAGCAATGACACACGTGCCCAAAATTCCTTCTGGGAATCTTCCTCACTTGCCAGCAGTAACTGCTTCACTGCCATCTTGCCAAATTGATGGGCAAGGTGGAAAAAAAAAAAAAAGAGCAGAGGGAAGTTCTGTTCTCATGGCCGTTTTGTTGTTCTAGTATTTCCAGCTTGGGGTTATCCAGACAAGTCCCTGGTATGAAAGGTGTTAGATGTGATGAAAATCAAAAGATGGGACTGACAGAGTTAGTCCTCAGGGGGAGGGAATGTGTTTTTCTGCTGTGTTGGAGCAAACGGGGACAGGTTTTTGGGTTCAGTGGCAGTGTCTTCCCTGAAATGGTTGCAGGAATGGGGGGATGTTTTTCATCTGGAGAAGAGAAGGTGGTAGGGATGGGCAGAGGTTTCAATACCTGGAACATAGGAGTTATTGGCACAGCAGAGCCTCAAAGCCAGTCATGCAACCTCTTAGTTGGCTGAAGGTTATTACTCTGACACCTCCTCCTGCCCAGGCTGACCCCTTCTTGGATCCCTGGGCAGTTGTACCTATGCTCCCTGCCCTATGCAGCAGGAACACCATGGGGCGCCTCCCCAAAGCCCCTGTTGTCCTTCCTCTCTGTTGTCACTCTCACAGACATATGTCAGATATACGTGTTCTATGGAGCGAGGACAGGTGCACCCCAGAGGTTCCCTTGTCCTCTCGCTGCATGCTGGTCTGTTTGTCCACCCTGTAGCTCCCAGCTGCAGGTGTCGGGGCTCCCCAGACAGCTGTAGTCATCCGTGTCCTGTCTGGGCTGTGTCCTCCCTTCCCCTCCCTCTGCCCCTCTCTGGGCATCTCTGAGGGCCGCCTTGCTGGGAGCAGCTGTTGATTCAGATTTTCATCAGGACTTTGATAATTAAAATTCGAAGCTCCTCAGACATTTGCGTTCCATTACATTGAAGGAGCAGCTGTTTAAATTTGGGGCAGGGAACCAGAGCCTTGTGCAATGAGCTTGAGTTTAGATAGTTCAAGTCTGTAGATTCACTCCCCTTCTCATCATCCAGACAGAGGCTTTGGGAAAGCATCCCCCGCCACCCCCCGCCGCCCCTGCCCCAGTTTGTAAGGACAGCTCCTGTGTGCCCGGTACTGAGCTATGCACGCGGTGCTGCGTAGTGGCTGAGAGCAACTTGGAGGTGCACTGCGTGGGTTTGGATCACAGCTCTCCTTTTATTGGCTGTGTGACCTCAAATAAATTGCCCCTCAGTAAAATGATGAGGAATAACACACAGAGCCTACGTGCCTAATTAGCATTTGTTTATATTATTAGAATTTTATTTAATGCCCCTGACAGCTCGGTTCACGGTGTCATACCCGACTTACAGAAGAGGGAACGGAGCCCTTGGAAGGTTAAGTCGCGTGTATACGCACATCCTGGTGGTGAGCGGCGTGCTGGCTTTGTACTCTGCTCTGTCTGACTGCAGGCTTGGGGATATCACAGCACCGTGACTGGTTCCCTTTCCAGGGATCCAGTTCTTCCCTTACCTTCCCTTACCATCTTTGTGCTGCTCCCCACAAGCAGGTTTGCCTTTTGTTTCTCCCTTAACTTCTGAGGCGGTGGCTTCAACTCTGGCAGCTGCCAAACCCTGCCTTATTCCTGAGGGCAAGTGGGAAATCTTGGACGAAGGGGGTTTGTTAATTCTTTGCTGGCCCCTCAGTTTTCCTGTCCTTTCTCATTGCAGACATTCAAAGTCACGTCAAGAACAACCTTAAAAACCCCACCTGCTCGTCATAACCTATTTTGTTTTAGCTTCCATGGCTGCTGAGATCTAGAATGAGCGTGTGTACACACACACACACACACACACACACACACACACACACACACACACACACACACACACACACACACACACACACACACGTACCGGCAGGGAAACGTCCTTTCCCTGGTAATAGCCGTTTATGGGGCCTGGAGCAGGAGTCAAAATGACCCCCACCTAGAGTGGCTGGTTCCATCAGTAATAACAGTGGCAGTGTTTGTGGCAGCTGCCATCCCTTCCTGGGAACGCACTGTAAGCCTGGCTGCCACCCTGCTGGGGCTTGACATACATTATTTAATTCCATCCCCACAACAGCCCTGTAGGTAGATGTGATTTCCTCTGTATTGCAGATAAGAAATGAGACATGGAGAGGTTCAGAAAGAGGTCCCAGGACACAAAGGGAGTAAGCATGAGGCTGGGATTTTAACCTAGCTCTGTGTAGACCCCAGGACCTGGGGTTCTGACCCACTGCATGAATATCCCCTCAGGGATGTCATCCCATTGGGGTGCACAGCCAGAGTTTAGGCCCAAAGTTCTCTGGGAAGTGCTTCTGGTGGGAGACTTCTGTCCCCCATGAAGCACATCCCCCTGTTAACTTTGGCCCCTTGTTGGGTGCTGTAACCTCCTTAATGCGTCAGGTGCAGTGGAGTGACTTGCAGTAAGAGTTGCTTAGGAAAAAAAAAATTGTTCTTTGCCTGATGGAGAAGAGCCCAGAGCTCTTTTTATTTCTGGGGTCTGTGACCTGGAGAAAGGCAGAGTTAGGGTCCAGTCTGGCCCAGGACAGAGAAGAGTAGGGCTGGGGAGGGACCCAGGGGTGGTTGAGTCATCTCCCACGTGGGGTCAGGGGAGCTTGTAGACCTCTGAACAAGGCTCAGGTATGGCCAGAAACAGTCCCTCAGGCAGGTACAGAAGCCTTGGTATGGAGACAACAAGGCCTGAGTGTGGGACATGGCCCCGTCTGCTGATGCAGCCCCAAAGGTCAGTGGGCAACATGCTGGCCAGACTTGTTGCCCACAGCTCCCTGAGTTACCATAAGAGGAGAGAGCCCATCTAAACATTTTACCTGGTGGAGTTTAGCCCCTCTTAGAGGAGGCTTTCAGAAGAATCTTGGAGTAAAGCGATTTATAGAGGTCTTACATGGAGCTGGCGCTTCCAGATAACAGAATGTCTGGTGTCTGGAATCTGCAAGGGACCAGGCAGTACTGGAAGGTATTCACATGCAGTTAACAGCCCTTCATAGATATTAGGGAGTCCCATGGAATTATGTCTTCTTTTCTTCAACTGCTTGGATTTCCTTTGGCTGGTGGTTCTCAAAGTGTGGCCCGTGGACCAGAAGCATCTACATCACCTGGGAACTTGTTAAAATGCAAATTCTCAGGGCCCTCCCCAGACCTACTGAACTGGAAACCTAAGGGGCAGGGCCCAGCACTCTCTGTGACTCTTCAGCTGATTCTGATTCATCCCCAAGTCTGAAAACCACTGCCTTAGACCAGGGACACCTGGAATATAGGATGTTACCACTGGTGGCTCATGAAATTTGAAGTAGTGTGTTGTTATCCAAGAGCCTTGAATTCCATACAGAAAACTCTTCTTTCTTCTTTCTCTTCTAATTTCTCCTTATACAAGGACAACCTCTCAGTTTTGGGGTGTCTGTAATCCCCTGCCCTTCCAACATTTGCTAATGCTCATTTTTACCTGGGAGAAAGTGTGTCTCAGGATGAGAACCCTAGATGAGCAACAGTATCCAGCCAACATGAAGTTACTTTTTTGTTTTTGTTAATTTTGTTTTCATCCTCATTGTCTCTGTTTATGGCAAGTGAGACTGGGTTTCCATTTTTGGTAGTGATATGAAGTTTCCTTTTAAAGTTAATTAAGAAAAAAGTAAGACATTTAAAAAAATGTTAACTGAGTATTAGTACAGGTATTACCAGGATTTGGTAAAGCTAGTGCCAGAGGCATTAGGGGATTTAGGAAGCTCACTTAGAAGCCAGCACTTCTGCAAAGACTGGGATCATGGACCCTGGACTGCTTTCGGGGAGTGATTTTCACCATTTGTAGCATTAAGGTTTCCATTTTGGAGGTGCTTCTTTCCTGAAAGGCAGTGTGATACAGCCACAGTGATTCTCATACTATGGACCTGCATCGGATCCACCTAGAAAGCTTTTTAAAAAATATGGGTGCTCAGGTCTCACCCCTGAACTATTGGATCAGAATCCCTGGAGCACAGCCCAGGAATCTGCATCTAACAAGCTCCCAGGTGATTTATATGACCAATAAAATTTGAGAACCACAGATGAGGCCATAAGAATACAGATTTGTGAATCCAGCCAACCTATGTTCAGATCTCTACTCAGCTTTGCCAGCTCACCTGATCTTTCTGAACCCCATTTCCTTATCTGAAAAGTGAGGTTAACAGCAGCTGTTTTTGGGGATTGATGTGAGGCTCAGGAGATTTACCAGCTGTGATGTTCTGTGCACATATTAGCTATTTTGTGTGAGCTCAGCTTTCTTCACCTTGAGGATGTAATTCAAAGCTATTTCACTTACACTTAAAACTATCACGGCGAAGAAATTGAGATATTTGTACGGGGTTTAGGAAAAGTTTGGGCTCCTGCCAATTTTGCTTCTTGGAGGAGTGCTTTCGGGCATCAAATTGTTGTTGTTTTCTTCTTCCCAAGGTTCACAGGTGTGGCCTCGGATACCGGCGAATATTGCCCAGCCTGTGTGTCAGACCGTGGCTGCTTTCATTACCAGAATGGGAGGCTATTTTCCACGCAAATGCCATGTGCTGTTTTAAACATAGAGATCTTCCAGGGCTTTGCAGCACAGGTTGTAATTTAAAAAAAAAAAAGGAAGAGTTAAAAGGCAGGTATAAGCATCTTGATATGGGAATTCTTTTGTGAGTCCATAGCACGTGGTATGAATGTGACACCCAGATCAAAACAGATGGGTATGGAAGATGCGGGACACTGTTGTTGACCCAAGGCACCCCAGGCATCTCTCAGGTTGTGAAGCATCTTCTGGCCCAGCGATGCACGTGGGGTACCTGGGATTAGTGCCAGGGCTTCTGGCTCTTTCAAATCCTCATCGTACGACCTTGCTGAGTCGTCTGCCCTTTCTAGGCTCCAGTTTTCTCAAAGGCGAGATAGGAATGGTAATGAACTTGTCTCCTGGGGTTACGATGAGGATGACTGAGAAGGTAAGTGTGAAACGTGTGTTGTCACCTAGGCAGTGGTGCGGGGGTGTCGTCTGCCCATCTGTCACCCGGAAAGTTATGTGCAGGCATTTCCTGTCTGTCAGGAAGCCTTCATTCAGTATTAATCCTTGAGGTCTTGCTCATTGGGGTACTTTGTGGCCATTTTGCTTAGAGATTGCAAATTCATGGGCCATGAGCTCAGATCAATGCACAGACATGTATTCTTTTGAGTATACAGTGTTCTTTAAAAATTGCTTTGGGATGCCTTTAAATAGGATTTGTGTTCTTTGGTTCATTGAACATCCTACCCCTGTGTGTTGCCTAATCTGTGGCTTTGCTCATTTATATTACCTGTGGACCCAGAAATCCCTGGAGGTGACCTCTAAAGTTCTTGATTTCCAGGCACAGTCCCTAGGTATAGTGGATGGACATGCTGCAGGTGTGACAGGCCCTCCTGCAGGCATGATTTGGCACTAGTAGATGTGGTGCTAGGGCAAGGGAGGAGTGCAGAAGGGCCTCCATGACTCTGTTATGGAGCTTCATCTGTCTACAAAGATCAGATATAGGGCCATTTGCAAAATAGCCATGAGTGAAGTGTTGGGGACCACAGGGATGGGGTGCCTATTCAGCTTGGGGTAGGAGTGATGGTCAGGGAAGATTTCCCTGAGGGAGCCTTGCTACTCCAACTACATTTCCAAGGGTGAGGAGACCACAGGGTAAGGGCGGTCTAGGCTTTGCCTGCCTACAAAGATAAGAGCATGAAGGCATTAAATGCCACAGTGTGTTTGAGCGACCCTCAGCTAAGCTGGGTGGGGGCGTGGCTCATGACATGGATGGAGGCAGCAGGGGAGGACTTGCCCCTCCAAGAGTGTCATCCTAGATGGAACAGTCAGGACTCCTGCAGGACTCAGAATGAGAATTTAATGAAGCAACTGCTAGTGGTGTCAACAAGACTAAGGGAACCTACAAGGGATATTGAGGCACTAGGGAAGATTCAGAGGAAAAGGTTTGGAGAAGGGTGGGGGATATCAGCATTGGGCAGGTGAGACCTGAGATGTCTGTTGAACATCCAGGTGGATATGTCAACTAGGTAGTTAGATATATAAGTCTGAGTCCAGGGGTTTGTTGTTTGCTCAAACAAAGATGTAAAATTGGGAGTGGTCAATGTACAGATACGATTTAAAGTCATGGGCTTGGGTGAGACACTCGGGGATAAGTGTAGAGAGAAGAGAAGAAAGTCAAGGACTGAGCTCTGAGCACTCTGACATCTAGGGATCAAGAAGAGGGCGAGAGTCCAGCATGGAGGCTGAGATAGGGTGGGAGAGACCAGTGTCTAGAATCCCAGAGAAAGGAGGAGGGGGCCATCAACGCTGTCAACACTGCTGACAGAGCACGTGTGATGAGGACTGAGCACTGACCTTTGGGCTCAGCAATGTGGAGGTCATGGACGACCTTGAGGAGGGCAGTTTCACTGTCCTGGTGGCAGCGAGGGCCCATTCCGAGTCGCTGCAGGTTCAATGGTGTGAGATCGGACATTGCAGCTACAGACACTCTTCAGTTTTGTTCTGAGGGGGAGCAAAGAGATAGTGAAGATGTATGACTTTAAATGCCTAAATTAGCTTTTTATTTTGAAAGAAATAAAAGTAATAAAACCATATTTCAGAAATTTTGGAAAATAGAGATGATGAGAATAATCCTCTAATCCCACCTCCTGTTTGTACCACCACTGATAGAATATTTTAATTTCCAGCCTCCCGAACTCACCTTCTCCCCGCTCCCCCCCACATTATGCTTATGATTTTTTAAATGACTTGTAATGTTAGTGCAAGCTCATTTTGCATCTTGCTTTCCTCACTTAACATTTCATCATGAGCATTTTGCCGTGCTGTCTCTTTGCCAGGGTAACCTCGGTAGTTAAAATTTGCATGATCTCATTAGGACCTGTTCCCAGCCTCCATATTTCCTGTGGAGTCTGAAACTAATGAAGGGGATGAAGAAAATGTCTGTAAATATTTTGTTGTTTTGCAAACACAAGCACTCTTAAATCCAGTTTAATGATTGCTCAGTTTAATTAAACCCTCTTGGTCTTACTTGTTACCCTGTTCTCTGCACTGATTAGAGCCCCTCTCTGGAAGGGAAAATTCAAATGTGTGTTGCAGTTTGTTGTTCCTTCCTCTTCTCTCACAAATGTGAAAGGAGAAATTTGAAAGGAAGAATGTGATTCGGCTTTGTGTATTCTTCTGACCCAAATTGCTCAGTAGTCTTTTGTTTGGAATAAAGTGCTCTAATCTTTTTGTATGTATGTGACCATGAGTTTTTCCTCCTCCTCTTTAAAAAAAATGTATTAAGGTGTTATTTGTAGACTATAAAATTTAAGTGTACAGCACAGTGAACTTTGGTCATTGTATACAATCATGTAACCACCATCACATCAAGATACAGAACCACACCCCTTCCTCTCCTTTGCTGTCTATCCAAAAAAGCCCCCCACAACGCTGCCCTCCCCGCCAACTCCCCGCCAACTCCCTTCCCCAGGCAACCACTTGTCTGCTTTTTGATACTATAGTTTTGCCATTTCTTCTACTTTATATAAAAGGAATAATATGGTGTATAGTCTTTTGTGCTTGACTTTGTAACTTAGTCTACTCTTTTTAAGTTGTATCCATCTTGTTGCATGTATTAACAGTTCATGCTGAGTAGTATTCCAAGGATCTCCCACAATTTGCTAATCCACTCACTTATTTTTTGTTTCCTGTCTCTGACTCAACTCAGTCATCTTATTTGTCTTTAAATTGCCAGAGAGCTTCTTTTAATATGCACTTGATCATGCAGGACATTCAAAATGCAAAGTGCCCCACCTGTACCTGGGCTCGCCACACTGCCCTTAAGAGATGATCCTAAAGATGTAACACAGTGAATTGGAATCCTAGGTGGGGATTGGGCTCTGAAGTCAACAGTTAAGCTGGGATTGCTTATTGTCAAAATTAATCTTGGAAAATTTTTTAAGGCATCCATGATAAAATATGTCTGGTTGAGTAATTCCTATACACGCTGCAGTTTAAGATTCATTGAACTAGACTAAAGGAATGAACAAAAAAAATCAATATGTGGATGAGTGGACAAGGAATCTGCATTCAGTGGGTGTGGAATTCTAAGGTCTTCTTGCTTGTCCATGAGGTTTCCTACCCCATTTTAGTAGTAAGTCTCTGTAACTTTAATTCAAATGATTCTTTTTTTTGGTAGTGGGGATTTAATAATATTTGCAAAACACTTAGCCCAGATTTGGCACATAGTATATGCTACAAAATGTTTCATGGAATTGAAGCTACTGCTTGCCAGACCAGAATCACATAGAACCCCCGTTTTTTGAAAAATTGTTAGGAACTTGGCCACCTGGTCTCAGCCATTTCCAGCTGGCAGCCCCATAGACAAGCCCTCACTCTCATGTCTTTGAGGCTTGGTCTCATAATCCCATTGTGATCCATATGTAGACCAGTTTTCCAGTCCTCAAAGAAAGCTCAGATTGTAGGGTGCAACCACCCTTAATCATGGAAGGGGAACAAAGCTTCAAGAAGAGGGAACATAGAGAGCACATCTAGTTCTCCTACTGCCCAAAGCCTCCAGCAGTTATGTTTGCTGAGATGTGCCATTTAAATTCTCAGCTGCTTGACCAAATCAGAGGGTGTTCCTTTATGGCATCTTTGGGAAGACCCCAGGCTGGAGAGGCCGTGGGTGTCCCTGGAGCCTACAGAAGAGAATACTTCTCCATGAGTGCTTTGTGTTTTGTTTCATTACAGAGATGTGAGCTTTCATTTGCCTGCTTTGTCTCCTGGTGTTGGCCCTCAGTCCCTGAGAAATGAGAGAAGGTGATGCCCTTTGCCACACAAAATCTGCCTTACTGTTTAGAGAGCAGTGTGGGTAGTGCAGTATGAGCTGAAAGGGCCTCTCCTGGTGTTAAGGAGTGGAAAGAGACTAGAAAGGTGAGACAGGCTGAGTTTAGATGTCTAGGGCACCAAGATTTGGCTTCTCGCCCATCTTCCTTCAGAGATCTAACTCATGGGGCATACACCCCAAAAAACCAGAAGCAAATACCATTCCTTTTCATCTGTGTGAACACTCCCTAGCTCTGATTGTAGCATGCCTGATAAACTATGTTTAAATCTCCCTTCCTCATGAACTAGAGACAGTGTCAAAATGAATTGCAAGCTTGTACAGTAATAAGGAAAGACTTTATCAAGGGGGACGATTGCAATAGGACGAGGAGGATGGTTGCAGTGGGGAGACTGGTTAGGGTGGATGGGGAGAGCAGGGGGCCTGATCGATGGACTAAACTGAGAATGTTCTGTATGATCAGCCAATCCTCTGTGGGGAGGCCTCAATCCTGACTAAGATTTGATCAAGTCAGTTGAGTGGGTAGTTTGTCCAGACTGCTTAGTGTTGTAGACAAACAGTGCAGCTAATCATTTCTGAGACCAAGAATGGGAATTTCGAGGGTCTGTGTGTGGTCTTATCAAAGGATCATCTGTAATTCTTATCTAAACTATATGGAGAAAGGTGGTTCTTTGTAGTAAGCTGTTTCCTGGAGATTGGAGGGATTTCTTAACCAAGAGCACAGGGCTTGGATGAAGTTCAACATTGTCAACAGCAAGCTCTGCTCTGACTTACCAACTCACTCTGTTGCATGAACAGATGGGACTGGCTGACCTCTCACTACTGGTCTCCAGGATAGAGAGAGAATGACAGCCCTGGACTCTGCCCAGGGAGCTCTTTTTGTACCTGTACTGGAAGAAGGAAATGAAAGAGCAGATCAGAGGACCTAGGCACCTGAGCTCAGGTGGGCAAAGATGTTGTAGAAGCAGAGTGATGCACCTCTGAGCCACTGTGAGCACTAGTAAATGGAGCCCAAGGAATGACAAGCTTTACCAATCAAATGAGCAAATCCCACACCCTCAGGGTGGAAAAAAATAAAAATTTTCCTTTAACACTTCCCCCTGAGGTGCAAGCAGTGGAAATTGCTTTTTCCGTAGGAGGATGAGGATGGGGGAGGAGAGTTAACCATCTCCATCTCCTACCCCACCAAGGTTTAAATTTTCACTCTGTTTCTCACTAGCTACTTTTCTTTATCAGTAAAATGGGACAGTGATATCTGCCCCACCTCTTAAGTGCCTAGGTGTAGGTGAGTTCCCTTCTGTTCTGGATTGACAATGGGAAGGCAGGAATCATTGTGATTTCACTGGTTAATTGTTCATCTTTTCTGAGATCTTCCTTTGGTGACGATCAGTCCTAGTGGGGGAAGTGCTTTTAGAAACAGCAGCAGTTCATCCGTTCCTAGCAGCAAGACTACAGACACACTGTGAGGAGTACTAAGGCGGCTGCCCCCACTACTCTAAGCTAGTTCACTCTGCAGATGAATGCACATGACCTCGCTGGGGCAGCCTTCCAGGTCCAGGGGAGCAGCCAGACCCCCCACAGGAAGCCTGTGTGCAGCTCAGAAGGCAGCTTGCAGAGGGTGGTCTACTGTCAGGAAAGGGACCCACAGGCCTTACCTATAGCCTGGCCAGGCCTGTGGGCACTTTCTGAGAGGTTAAGCGGTCCTGCTCTGGGGGTCTCTAAGCTGTGTCATAAACGCAGACTTTTTAATGGAAGTTCAGATTTCCAAGCACATTGCGCTTTGCAGTTGGGCTCCCAGAGATGCCCTAAAATGGCAAAGCCTGTAATGCGGGGAGCGATTTTGTCTTTGTTATGACCACCAGACATTAACAAAACATTAGCGCAGCCATTTCACTTGGATGGCCAAAATTTGGGCTGCTTCTGTTTCCTTAATTGTATTTCTCTTTTCCCTTCTTATCTCATTAAGTCACTGGATAGCACATAAATGAAATAGGCCATTTGGAGAGGGCTAAGGGTTCAGATAATTGGATTAGGAAAGGGTGTCCTAGGGTCATGTTTGCCAGGGCCATGTCTCACAGAGATTTGGTGCTATGTGTTTGTTTTGTTTTAACTGTATGTTTTTTTAAGACTTCAAACATATATAAAGAGTGACATAATGAATCTTCATTGCCTGCTTCAACAATTATCATCTCATGGCCAGTTTGTTTCACCCATACCCCAATCCACTTACCCCTTATGTATTATTTATGTATTTTTTTCCATCATAGACCAAATTCCCTCATGCTTTTCCTTTGTTGTCAAAACCTTCCCTCACCCTCAACTCCTGATAACCACTGATCTGTTGGTGTTTCCTGTAGTTTTGACTGCTCCAGAATGTCAGATAAATAGAATCATGCAACTGTAGTCTTTTGAATCTAGCTTCTTTCAGTTCACATAAATCATCTGATACTTGTTCATATTGTTACATGTATCACTAGTTTGTTCCTTTTTATTACTGAGTAGTATTCTATTGCGTGGATGCACATGTGGTTGATTTTTGAACTGGGTTGTAAGGGTTCAAGAACCATGGAGACAACTGGCATTGCCTTGATGGGGGATTCATAAAAATTTGTGCAATGGGCCCAGGCTTCTGGGAAGGAGGGGGATTTAAGCAAAGGTAGCTAATCACTATGCTTTCCTTGACGTGAATTGACATGACAAAAGAAATTGACATGACCAGGCTGGGAACTGGAAAAGGTGCCATCCTTCTGCCTCATACTTGGGGTGGTTTCTAGAAAATACAGTGATTAAAGAGGGTCACCTAGGGTTGATCCACAAATCCCTTCCCTGAGAAAGCAAAGACAATCTGGTTGTAAAATTTGTCAAGGGAATATAGAGGACAACTACACAAATGAAAATGGATATAACTACCCAAGACAAAACAAAACAACAAAACTCACAAATATACTCCAGTGGTATGTTAAAGGAATAATACACCACTGTAAAATAGGATTTATCTTAAAAATGTAGGGAAAATTCAACATTAGGAAATTAATTAATCAACATTAATTAAGATATGTCACATAGATGAATCAAAATTGAAAATCATATGACTAGTTTAATAGTCTCAAAAATGCTTTGATAAAATTCAATACCCATTCTGGTTTAAAAGTTGGTAAAGAACTCAATACACCAAATGCTTTGGCCAAGCAGGAATTGAGAGATGAGTCGTTATAATGCTAAACAAACAAACAAACAACTTTTCTAAATCTAAAGCTAATGTTATCATTTGCCATGAAAAATTAAAAACATTGACATAGAAGTCGATATTAAGACTAAATTGTCTGATACTTCCATTATTCAACATTAAAAGGGTATTAATAAATAATGGCTGTTATAAGTTTATGTTCCCTAAAAGAAGATGTGTTGAAGTCCTAACCCCAGGTACCTCAGAATGTGACCTTATTTGAAAATAGGGTCTTTGAAGATTTAACCAAGTAAGATGAGGTCTTTAGGGTGGGCCCTAACCCAATATGACTTGTGTCTTTATTAAAAGGAAAAGTTTACACACAGAGAAGTCAATGTGCAAAGACACAGGGAAAGGTGAAGCATCGCAGTGATGCATCTTCAAGTCAAGGAATGCCAAGGATTGCCAGCAAACCACCAAAAGTTGGAGAGACCCTCAGGAGGAGCCAGCCCTACTGATGTGATTTCTGACTTCTAGCTTTTCAGAACTGTGAGACAATTCATTTGTCTCATTTAAGTCACCCAGTCTGTGATACTTTGTTATAGCAGCCCTAGGAAATGGGTATAATAGGTAACATTTATTGAGTGCTTACTATGTGTCAGGTACTGTTTTAAGCACTTTATATCCATGAACTCATTTTAATTTTCACAACAATTTTATTGGGAAGAGATGATTATTATACCTATTTTTTCAATGAAGAAACTAAGGCACGGGAGACATTAGCAAATGTTCCCAAGGCCATCCAGCTAGCAACAGGTAAGATAGGGATTTAAACTCAGGCAATCTATTTTCTGAGCTAATCCCTAACATTACCATTAATTATGAAATGTTCAGATCTATAAGAATTACAACATTTTGGCATTGATATATTAATATTTAGACACATAAATCAATGGAACAGAATAGAAATGTCAGAAATAAACCCATATATATGTAAGCATTTCATATATGATAGTTATCAGGGAGTAGATGAATTATTCAGTGGTGCTAGAACAATAATAAAAGTACTTTAAAAGGTAAAATAGAATTAGATTTATATGCCACATCATACATTAAAATTATTTCAAGATGAATTAAAGATTTAAATGTATTCATAATTTAACAAGAGGATCAAAAACTGATACAGGTGAATATTTATTTCTTCTGTAGTATCAGATACATGAGTATCAGATATTCTATGTAGGCAATTTTACATGTAGGCAATGTAGGGAAATGATTTGCAGATTTTACTTTATACTCAACAATATGCATATGTCAAAAATAATTAAGAGGTTAAAAGAAACTAGAGGAATGTTTGTTACTGAAAATGTAAAAAATAAGTTAATGTGTTTACTATATTAAGAGCGCTTACAAATTAGAATGAATAAATCATAAAAAGAGTGAAGGACGTAAACAGTAATTTCCAAATGAAGAAATGCCAATGACTAGTTCATTTAACCTCACCTAATGTTCAAATAACAAAATTAAAATGATGGGACTCTGCATTTCATCAGTTAAATTGACAAAGATTAAAAACAGTGATGATACTTGGTAATGGTGAAGATGCAAGGCAAATGAGCAATCTTACACATTGCAGAAAGTGGTGTTAATTGCAATAACTGTTCTGGAAGGTGATTGTATATCTATTCTATAATATAATTATACATAACCTTTAACCCTGGAAATCCAACTTTTAGAAAATCATCCTAAGGAAATAAATGTGGATATGTCTTAAGGTTTAATTCCTTGCTTTATAAATAATAAAATTTGAAAACAACAAATATAAGAAAAGGGGGATTTGGTTTAGTTAATTAAGGGCAACCATTAGTAAAAAAAAAAAAATGGCAACCATTAAAATGAAGTTTTAGAAGAACAATTAGTGAAACGGGAAAATATTCCTGATATTGTAATGCTCTTTAAAAGCAGGTTGCATTGCTATAGCCTTATAGTATAGTTTGAAGTCTGGTAATGTGATGCCTCCCTGATTTGTTCCTTTTGCTTAATATTGCTTTGGCTATTCGAGCTCTTTTCTGGTTCCACGTGAAGCACAGCATTATTTTCTCTAGATCTGTGAAATATGACGTTGGAATTTTGGTGGGGATTGCATTGAATCTGTAAATCACTTTGGGTAGTACGGATATATTGACAGTGTTGATTCTACTGATCCATGAGCATGATATGTTTTTCCACTTGTTTGTGTCATCTGTGGTTCTTTTCCTCAGTGTTTTGCAGTTCTTTTTGTAGAGATCTTTCACCTACTTGGTTAAGTGTATGGTATTGGCACAAAAATAGAGATATAGACAAATGGAACAGAGCAGAACACCCAGATATAAAACCATCCACATACAGCCAACTGATCTTTGACAAAGCAGACAACAGTATACACTGGGGGAAAAGAATCCCTGTTCAATAAATGGTGCTGGGAAAATGGGCTAGCCACATGCAGAAGAATGAAACAGGATCTCTCACCACTCACAAAACCACTCACAAAAATTAACTCAAGATGGATAAAGGACATAAATGTAAGCCATGAAACCATAAGAATTCTACAAGAAAATGTTGGAAAACCTCTCTAGATATTGGCTTAGGCAAAGAATTTATGAAGAAGACCGCACTGGCAATCACAGCAACAACGAAAATAAATAAATGGGACCTGATTATATTAAAAAGCTTCTGCACAGCCAAGGAAATAATTAACAGAGCAAATAGACAACCTACAGAATTGGAGAAAATATTTGCAAGCTATACATCTGAAAAGTAGACTAATAAGTAGAATCTACAAAGAACTCAAGCAAATCAGCAAGAAAAAAATCAAACAACCCCATTAAACAGTGGGCAAAAAGACATGAACAGAAGCTTCTCAAAAGAAGATAGACAAATAGCCAATAAACATATGTAAAAATGCTCAACATCACTAATCATTAGGGAAATGCAAATCAAAACTACAATGAGATATTAACTTACCCCAGTTGGAATGGCTTTTATTAAAAAGTCCAAAAACAATAGATGCTGGCGTGGATGCAGAGAGAAAGGAACACTTTTACACTGTTTGTGGGACTGCAAATTAGTACAACCTCTATGGAAAACAGTGTGGAGATTCCTCAAAGAACTAAAAGTAGACCTACCATTTGATCTACCAATCCCACTACTGGGTATTTACCCAAAGGAAAAGAAGTCATTTTATCAAAAAGACACCTGCACTCGAATGTTTATTGCAGCACAATTCACAATTGCAAAGATGTGGAATCAACCCAAATGCCCATCAATTCATGAGTGGACTAACCAAATATGGTATATGTATACCATGGAATACTACTCAGCCATGAAGAAGGATGAATTAATCCCTTTTGCAACAATTTGGATGGAACTGGAGACCATTCTCCTAAGTAAAGTATCTCAAGAATGGGAAAACAAACACCACATGTATTTACTATTAAACTGGAACTATTTAGTAACTGATGAGCACACATGTGCATAGAGGGAAGTAAATCTCAAAGGAAATCAAGCAGGGGGGAGGAGGGAGGAGGGAGGAGGGGATGGGTGAAAACCTACCTTACGGGTACAATGAACACTATTGGATGATGGGCACACTTTTAACCCTGACTCAAATATTACAAAAGCGATCCATGTAACCAAAAACATTTGTACCCCCGTAATACTTTGAAATAAAAAAAGAATATTATCTACTTAAAAAAAAAAGCAGGTTGCAAAGCTTTATGATCATTCTGATTTCAAATTTATTTGGAAAAGAAATATGTAATCTATCAGTGGGAAAAAATCTCAAAAACCATAGATCATATAATAATATGAACAATGGTAACTCCTGGAGAGGTGAGTTTAGAGGGGATTGTGTTCTTAAATTTTTCTCAAATTATTTGCAGTAAAAATGTATTATTTTTGCAATTAGATTAAAACTAATAAACCTGAATATGCATTCATGTATATTCATGTACATAGATTTATGTATAAGTACATATAGGATGCCCCTATATGATGTATATACCTTTCAGATGTTAATTACACAAAAAATGCAGCATTGTCAGATGCAATGGTGCTAGTAGGTATTTGAATATTTGTGACTTTAGGGTAACCAGAGTAGTTACTAGTTAATATCTACCAATAGTTATGACTTGTTAAAATGTGTGTTAAATTATGAATACATTTTAGAGGCACTCTATTCGTAATGACAACAATAATAGCTAGTATATATTTAGCTCTTAAAATGTGTCAGACTTTTTTCTAGGTTGTACGTGTTTATCGTCTCCTTTAATTCCTCTAAGAAATTCTATGAGATTGTGTGTGTGCGTGCGTGCGTGTGTATACCAAGACTCACAAAATATATAATATAAACATGTTAGATTTTTGAGGAAGGGACCAGGATTTAAGAAAATGTTTTCTTGTGAGTCATTTCAAAGAAGATTTTGTGTTCTGTTATCACCCAAACCTCAGTTTCGCCCTTACTTTGTGTGATGGTCTCTTACGATGCTCTGTGGGTACCAAGGCTCTGTCAAGCAAAAAGGGTTCTCTTGAGGCTTAAAGCCACGTGAAGACTAAGTATGTGGCTCTTGATGATCTGTGTAGTGTGTTGCTGGAGCCAACTGTAGACTCCTTGTTGGGGGGGGGTCAATGGACTGAATTTCCTTTAAGCCCATTTTCTATCAACATCATTTCTCCTGTCTACATTTTCAGTGAGAACTAGATAATAGAGTTATCCCATCTTACATAACTTTTATTTTTTTCTAAAATAATTAGGAAATAATGAAGGAGAATATAAAAATTCCCATTGATTCTACCACTGAGCCACGTGCTGCTTCCCAACAAATTCCTGGTGCAGAGACATCGCCACCCAGGGGCATAGTTGTATTTCTTAGGGACTGCCTTGAGGAGCCTCCCAGGGTTGTAGAGAAGCTGCTGTGAGAAATTTAGATAAAAACTCATTGGAGGAAATCAGGATAATTCTAGTGAGTCTGAATCAAAACAGTTTCAAACTCCCAGGCATGCAACAGGACGCCTGGATGGTCCTCGGGGGGCTGCGGTTTCGGGTGGGCTGTGTCACATGATGTGGCCTGGGGCTTCACGTGGAAAATATCTGCAACCAAGCAAGCTGCAGGGATCGAAGGGGGATAAGGTGGCCAGCTTTATGGCATCCGCTTAAAAGGTTCAAAGGTGTGATTGAGGTCTGGAGGGAGCTGCCAGGGAGAAAAGGAGAGAGATGGGAAAATCAACAGGACTCTGAAATGCAAACTGGGCAAATATCTGAAATATAGTATTTTGCTAAAGCTGAGGACAATAGCAATGTTTTCTAGCACAGTTGTGGAATATTTTTCTCTCCAAGGTGAAATGCAGCGTGTTTGTGTGAAGGTAACTGAACGTAGGTGAGTGTTACAGATCTTGTTCCCAAGGCCCACCCCATCTCCTGCCTGGGGTTTGGTGTTAAGTTAGAGAGGTGACATACACAGCCACACAGGTGCAGTCAAGGTTGATAAATGCTGGGCGGGTCTCAGATGCCTCCTTCGGAAATGTGATGTTGCTGCAGATAAGGACATCCAGCACTTCCGAAGCCAGGCATATGCCGCACCCTCTGTGTGCATCTTGTGAGGGCGTTTCAGAGCCCTGTACCTGGGAAGCTACTGCAGCTTAAGCCTCAGGGTCCCTCCCTGTCACGTTGTTACCCCAGCAAGGCCCCAGAAGGGGTCCTGTGTAATATGATCAGATAGTTGTGTGTTATATAAAATGACAAAAAGATAATTTTAACCACAGTTGGTAATGTATGATTCCACTCCAACTTTCTCTTCATCAGACTTTCCTTTTGGGGGCGAGGGGTGGGAGGTGGAACTTTTGGAGTAGTCAGGGCATTTTAGGGATCTAGATAAGCAGAAGTTGAAGTTTAGTTTGGGTTAATAGAAATATACATCATATACCTACACATATACATATATATTTCCTTGTGTGTAGTTAAACCATCACCAGCTGCCCTAGTGTGGAAATGGTGTCCAGGAACATACCTAATGTCATAAATTCAAAGATTATTTATGATTACTCAGTGTAGAAGAACACATAATGCCCTGAAATAGTATAGCATATAATATACATGAAAGAAATTTGATGGAAATTTCTCCAGATTTGACCACAATTTTAAAGTATACGTGACCCTATAGAAATAACACCTTGTGAACTTGAAGGAGACTTTTAAAAATATTAATAATAATAAACAAATATTAACCTACTAGATGGGGCATTGAAGTTTCTAGTCTCTCTGTAAAAAAATGATATCGCAAAATCATTATCTTGAAGAGTTAATCCCAGGAAATGCATTCAGAAATGTAGAGGAAAATATTGTCAGGAAGATAATTTATAAAAATGTTATTTTTCTGGATTGTACAATGTTTGTGGCATTTGTTGGTTGTTAGAAATGTATTACTTGTGATTTCTTTTCTCATTTTAAATAAATAATCTTTTTTCTAAGTTTGTGTTATTTTCCTTAAAGAATGCACCCTCCCCAAAGTGTTGAAACTTCAGGCTACACAAAACTCAGACCTGCTCACGGGTGGGTATTACTATTGTCTTCTTACGATGAGGAAATTGAAACTGGGAGAGGTTATGTGACTTGTCCAAGGTCCCATGGTCATGGGCTGGGCTGAACTGTGTCTTCAAGATGCTCAGCCCCCATCCTGTGCTGCCGTTCCAGTGGGGTGTGTTTGGGATTCGGGTTTTGCTTCTCTCTACCTTAGTGGAGTTGCAGCTGCTCGTGGCCAGAGCCCTGGAAGACACGGAGGGTTCTCTGCTGTCAGCCCTTCACTGACTTTTGGATCGTTCCCTCTTCGGGAAGTGTTCATGTGCTTGGTGGGGTACCCGGGAGCTTCTCTTTCACCTGGCCCCAGGGTGAGTCAGCCACTGGGGGAACGTTATCGTCTTCATGGCTGCTCCTTGCTTCATTGCTGCTGTTGGTCCTCACCTTAAAAATCATTTTGCCATTTCTTACTCTTTTCACTCTGCCCCCAGCTCTTACCCTTCTGATTTTGGTGTGTCTCCCAGATGAGATAAGGTCCCAGGGCCTCTGGGTAGAACTGAATTAGAGGGGGAGCAACAACAGACTAATGAGGACTTAAAATGCTCTTGATGCAAGAGGTCAAAGGGCACCCAAGTCGGGCATCCTTCATCCTTTTTGTAGCTCCCCCATCCCACGGCCCCTGACATGCCAACCTGCAGATACTGCTGGCGTTTTCCGGAATTCCTCCTCTGCCTCTCATACTGTGCAATTCTCTCAAGAATGGGTTGCGTAGTATGCAAATTCCTGATACTTTGCATGGGCCCATATTGTGTTGCATCCTCTAAATCAATGAAAAAACATTAAAACTTCAATGATTATGGTTTCTTTGCTACTTTTACTTCCTTTTGTTCACTTCGGCCAATGTTGAGGTTGGAGGGTTCGATAAATCTACATTTACACTGCCATCTTTCTCACTAATGCTGCTTTTGATCTTGTTTTTTGCATCTGTACTTTCCCTAAGATTTCTATTAACCCACAGACCTGTCATCTAATCTTACTGTCTTTTCAGTTTATTGTGGTCTCTCTGTGTGGCTTTCTCTTCTTGTCTCATGAAGGGCTGGGTCTCTTTGCATCCTATTCAGCATGCTCCATACTTTCCAGAGCATTCTACAGATTCCTTTAGTAGATCATTTGTAGAGGTCTTCTCTTTAAATTTTCACAGTGATTTCTTTTTTTTCCACACTTCAAATGAAATGATTTTCATTTTTTTCTTTACTCATAATAATTTTTTATTTTTTTCCCAAAGACTATATTTTCTGACTGTAGGTAGGAGATAGTAAGGAAGAGAGAAACTCTTGGTACCTAAACCAGGTTTTGTATTAGGGGGCCAGTACACCATTTCCTACTTGTTAGATGCTGTGTAATTTTGAGCTTGGATGTTGACAGGGTAGAACACATGGTCTATCTGGTTAATTCCAGGCAGATGAGGTTTAACGTTTGTTTTTTTTTTCCCCAGATTATAACAAGGGTGTAACAGAGATGGTCTGCCATTTGCATTTTTAAATTCATTTTAGTTTCCTCCAGATGCTAGTGGTAGTTTTGTTGTGAACCCTTGTTTTCAATGCTGTTGGAAGTTTTTGCCTTTTTAAGTGTTTTTATAGACATTGCAGTGGTTCTGCAGGAGGCTGTCAGGAGATTCCAGCCAGATCCATTTTAAACAGAAAGTGACTTGGCCAAGGTCATGCTGTCAGCTGGTGGCAGGGCCAAGTCTTTAATGCAGGGCTCCTTTCTCCCAGGCAAATCTGCAGTCTTCAAGACCACCTGCCTCTCTTGTCCTGTCAGACCCTGAGTTATTACATGATTTAGCAAGTGCCAGCTTTGTTAGAAGTTCATTTCTGTTTCAAAGAGTTTTAGCCTGAGGTGGAGTCATGTTGGCAGGGGCTGCACACATAGGATCATCTGCATCAGGCCTTTGCAGATTGAAAAAGAAAAATGTGCATACTAGGCTCTTTGATGAGTCCTAAGGATTCAGTAATGAATAAAAGGGGCACACACTTCCTGTTCTGGTAAACTTAGGCTGGTAGTGGGAAGACAGAAAATAAATAAGGAAATGAGTAAAGAAACAATTTCAGAGTGTAACTAAGGGGTATGAGCAACAGCCCCATCAAACATCAACAGGGTGTTATGACAGACAGTGACTGGAGAAGGGAGGAGGCTATTTTCCACTGAATGTTCCATGATTCTTCTCTGAGAAGGTGGCATTTGGTTTTTGATACAGAAAATGCTGGGAACCAGCCATGTAAAGCACCAGGGCACGAGCATTCCAGGCAGGGGGAACAGCAAGTGCAAAGACTGAGACCACCAAGAGCTTGGCTCGGCCTTCTGCAGGCTTCAGACGCTGACACAGCTCCTGCCAGAAACTGGGTTAAGCCCATCCTTCTGTGTCGAAGAAACCTTTCCTCGCCCTTTCCCGACTGATTTGAAGTTTCCCTGACATGGGGAATGACCTGTGGCCATCTCCTTACACTGTTCCCTCAAAATAAAAATGAAAAGACATCACTGTTGTGCAAGAAAAGATGAAAGGTGCTATTCAGGCATCTGAGTGAGCAGAACTCTGGCCTAGGGCCCCTTCTCTTTGTAGCCTGGCCCTTTGTGTGCCTGTTTGTCCACCTGTGAAATTAGGAGCTGGGCCAGACCATCCCTTCTCTCTTTAAATTTGTGAGAGCAGCAGAATCCCATGCTGTTTTTGGGAAAAAAGACTTGCTGGCTTGGGCGGGACCACTTTTCAGGGGGAGTGGGACTCTCTAGCTGGTCTCCAAATTGACCGATCTTCACCTGTTTCAGCTGAAAGTGACTGTTCTCTCCCCCTACCCTTCCAGCCTCTCCTTGGCGGGTGAGGCTGGGTGCTGACCCCACACATGGGCTCCTTCCTTCATCATACTTTCCTCCCCATCTCAATGCATTGCCTGTCTGCTTGCATACAGGTGCCTTGGGGGGTGGGGGCTGGGGTGCACTAGCAGACAGAATCTGCCTGCCATGTCCCACTATGTTCTCCTCTTTCCGTGATGTGCAAACGTACCAGACAGAGGCCACGGCAGACCATGTAGAGAAGCTGGTCTGAATGGAGACTGTTGTTTCCAGGGGACATCTGGCACTCTTTGTGTCCCAGCAAATGTAGCTGGGTATTATGAAGGGGGACAGTTATGGTCTCGTAGGATGTCAGAAGTTGAAGTGTTCTTGGAGTGGGTTTAACTTACTGCCTCTGTCACACATGAAGTAACTCTGGCCCTAGAGGCCATGTGACTTGCCCAAGGTCACACAATAGTACGTGGTGAAAAAAGCCGGGATTTACCATGCAAATCAGGAGCACACCACAGTCAGCACTGCTGATCCATACAGGACGTGATGGACAAACTCAGGTACAGTTTCTTTAAAATATTTTGTTTGTTTGATGAAATTATGTGAGCTGAACACATATAATATAGCTACCTTTTCTACTTCTAATTCATAGATTGGAATTAAATGTTAATTTAACAAATACTTACTTGGCACTTACTATGTGCTAGGCACTGTTGCAAGTCTTTCCAAATATTAAATTCACCCAATCCTAATAACAACCCTAAGAGATGGGCACTATCATTATCCTAGTTTTACAGATGGGAAATGGAGGCACATACAGGTTAAGTAATTTGGCCAAGGTCATAAGCTAAATAGAAAAATAGAAGGCCTTAGATACTGGCTTTGGAGTTCATAGCTTTAATCACTACCTTGTGGTATGTCTCACTGGGCAAAGAACATCATTCGCTTCCCAAGGTGGGCATGTCTGAGGGCCGCTAATCTCATTAAAGTCTCTAGTTTATAGATGAGAAAACTGGATCCTGGAGAGGGCATGAGGGCATAAGGTCAGGTTCTAGGACATTGCTGTTTCTGTTAGCCCTGTGCTTTCCCCACTGCACTGTGCTGCCTTGGAAGTCTGAACACGTCTCTGGTCTAGAAGACACCCAGCAGCAAGTTCATTATTCTCCCTTGAAGTCCCTTGGCTAACTTCCACCTCTGTTGTTTCCATTCCTGGATTTAATATAGTGGGCCACGTTAACCTGAGTTGCCGCACGAAGTCTTGGAGAGAAAGAAGCAAATGAACAGACCAGACACTGTTTCCCTGGTCCTTGGGGAATGCGCAAGCCATCAGAGAAACATCATCTTATTTATTATAAATTCACTGCTCAAAGAGCTTTAAAACATTTTTTTCTATTAGGAGTATTGTTTCTATCTGTGGAGTCCATGAGTGTTTGACATTGGATGACTTTATAAAACATTCTGCTAATTGGATTTGTTAAAGCAAATAAATCAAACACTAATTGGAACGTGCCCTGCCATTATTTTTGCTTACTGAATTAGATATAATGGTGTGAAGGCCTTCTTATCATATTTGTGCACTTATTTAAACACCCCCCTGGCACACACTTTTGCAAATTCAATTAGATATTCAAAAAAGGAATTCAATTTATGGAAGGCTGGTTTACATTCGTTCCGGGGGCAAGAATCGGCTACCCGTGATAGGCTGCTCGTGATTAATAAGCCCCTCTTAGATATTGCCCTGCCTTCAATACATCTGTGGGCATGAGGGTGGAATCTCCATGATTTGGGGGTTGGGGTACTTTCTCTTCAGAATGTGTGTGTCCACAGAGCAGGGTTGGCTTCGTGGGTGGGTAACCTGTGCAATCACAGAGACCCCAGTGCTCAGAAGAGCCCATGCTTGGTTTAATGCTCTGTTATTGCCACCTTGATTTCTTAATAATTTTAAAACAAGAGACTCTGCATTTTAGTTTTGCACTGAGCCCTGTAAACTTTGTAGCTGAGCCTACCTGAGAGGTTGCCTTGGTTCTCAGACCTTCTGGCCAAGGGAGAAGTCCTTGATTGGGGTCTTAGCTCTGCCCGTGCTCTGGTGCTGAGTGTGTCATCCACTCTGGCCTTGGTCTCTTCATTTGTAAAGTGAAAGTACCGCTTCTTACCGATGAAGAACACATGCTGTAGTTTAGGCGAAACGTTGATTTAAATCTTGGGAGTTAGGGTTCTTCACTCAAACCCTTATCCTAAGGGCCAGGAGTGTAGCATCAGGAGACTATGGGAGACATATTTCCTCCTCCACTTTCCCAGAGAAAGGAAGGAACATTCTAGAACAGAGAATTGGGAAGAAAGGGTCAACAGCATATGACATCAGACACTCAAATGGTGATACACAGGACTGTGTTAAAATTCAGTGACTGTGTTAAAATTGGAAATTTTTGTGTCGTTTGAGCAGAGGTCAGCAAATTACAGCCTTCACGCCAAATCTGGGTGTTCACTGGTTTTTATATAGCCCACAAATGAAGAATGGTTTTTATATTTTGAAAAGGTTAGGAACATCAAAAGAATACTATTTGGGGACATGTGAAAATCATATGAAAATTTAAAACATGGTACCAATAAATAAAGTTTTATTAGAACACAGTCATGCCCATTCTTTTTGTATTGTTTAGGGCTGCTTCTGTGCTACAGTGACGTTGTTGAGTACTAGTGACAGGGACTATGTGGCCTGCTGTGATAGGCAGAAGGCTAAGGTGGCTCCCAAGGTCCAGGCCTCTGGTGTGCATACCCTGTATAATCCCCGTCCCTTGGGTAGGACTGTGCATGTCATGGATTTTACTCCCTTGATTAGGTTATGTTAGTGATAAAGGTGAAGGAATTTTGAAGATGTAAAAAGGTCCCAAATCTGCTGATTTAAGTTCGTTAAAAGGATGATTATCTTAGATGAACCAGGTTAAATCAGATGAGTCCTTAAAAGTGCCCGGGTCCTGTCTGAAGGAAGAGATTTGAAACATGAGGGACTTAATGGAGGGGGCTGCTTGGCCAGGAACTGAGGGTGGCTCTTAGGGGCTGAGACTGGCCCCTGGATCACAGCCAGCAAGAGAATGGGGACCTCAGTCCTACAACCATAGGAAATGAATTATGCCACAGATCCTGTAAGCTCAAGAGAGTGCCCTGAGATCCAGAAAGAGACCCTGAGAAGAGACCCAGCTCAGCTGTGCCTGGACTTTTGCCCTGTAGAGGCTATTACATAATAAATAGATACTGTTTTAGGCAGCTAAGTTCATGGTCATTTGTTATGTAGCAATAAGAAACGAATACACCACATTATAGACGGAATTGTGTCCCCTCCATTCATATGTTTTTGTTTTATTTTATTTTATTTTTTACTTTGAGACAGTATCTTACCCTGGCCCCCAGGCTAGAGTGCAGTGGCACCATCATAGCTCACTGCAACCTCCAACTCCTGGGCTCAAGTGATCCTCCTGCCTCAGCCTCCTGAGTAGCTGGGACTATAGGCGTGTGCCACCATGCCTGGCTAATTTCTTTTTATTTTCTGTAGAGATGGGGGTCTCACTATGTTGCCCAGGCTAGTGTTGAACTCCTGGCCTCAAGCGATCCTCCTGCCTCAGCCTCCCAAAGTGCTGGGATTACAGGTGTGAGCCCCTGTGCTCGGCCAATTTGTTGAATTGTTGTCCCCTGATGGGACTTTATGTAGAGATAGGGCCCACAAAAAGGTTAAATGAGGTCATAAGGGTGGGGCCATAGTTCCTTAAAATTGGGAAGAGATACCAGAGCACTTTCTCTCTTTGCACATGCACACCCAGGAAAGGCCCTGTGAGGACGCAGTGAGAAGGAGGCCAGCTGCCAGCCAGGAAGAAAGCCCTCTCCAGAAACCGACCCTGCAGGACCTTGGTCTGGGATTCCCAGCTTCCAGAACTGTGAGGAAATAAATGTCTATTGTTTACATCATCCAGTTGGTATTATTTTGTTCTGGCAGCCCGAGCAGACTAATACAGCCCACAAAACTGAAAATATTGCTATCTAGCTCTTTACAGAAACAGCTGGACAACCTCTCAGTTAAAAAAAAATAAAAAATACTTTGACCACCTCCCTCTTTCCTGTGCCCTCTAACCATTTATTCTTGATATGGCCTGAGTCTGTCTGAATAGATTACAGTGGGAGCTCCCCACACATCAGTGGTGAGTGTGTGGGGCCCAAGGTGCCCCCTTCCCTCCCATGCATCTTCCTGCCTAACTTTGAGCCCCCAACTCTGTTTCTTCCCCTCCCCATCACACCATGGCCTTCACTGTGAGTTGAAGGGACAGAGTCTATCCCCCATTGTTTGACCTCCAAAATTGCCGATTGGCATCTAGGGCTCTGGCAGTGACTAGGGGCAGAGGGCATGCAGACTGGTTCAATGCCATTCTTACAGGGATGGGAGAAGAGCTTTGCAGCCACATACTTCCTTCAACCAGTTCCTTTCAAGGCCTCCCAGTTCATTGCCACGGCAACCTAGTGTAACGGGTTAAGTGCAGAGACGGAGCTAGTTGGGGTTCAAAGCCAAGTTTTGCCACTTGTGATTTGTGTGATCTTGGGCTGGTTTTTTAAAACTTTCTATGCCTTAGTTTCTTTATTCATAGAATGGAGGCTAACAGTCACATCTGCATCCTGGGGCAATTGTGGTAATAAATGAGTTACTATTGGTAAACACCTAGAACAGTGCCGGGCACTGAGCCTTAGTTATTCTCACTGTCTCTCAGACCCGATTGGGATTTGTGAACACAAATGGTTTCTGGTCAATAGCTTTCTGTCTCCATCTCCTTCCTGTGCATCGCGATTACCTGGCCCTGCCAACCCTGCTCAAACCTGCTCACGGTTCACTCCTGAGCAGCTTGGGCTCCCGTTTGACCTGTTGCTGATACTCTCATCCCTCCCCCGGTGGCTCCTTGGCCTGCCCACGGCCTCCCCTCGCTCTTCCCTCTCACCTGTGGCCTGCTGGCTTCTCCGTGGCTCATCCTCAGACTTCCCTTCTCTCTCTGGCTTCAGAGTCCCCCTGTGTTCTCAGCCCTCATGGCATCAGGATGAATGTTCTTAATGGGTGCAGCCTGACCTCTGAGCTCTTGGTCCCTGCCCTGCTGCAAGGCCACCATTGGGTTCACCCTGGCCCCCAAGAGAAGCCCACTGACGGTGGACAAGAGCCCCCTCTGGGGGCCAGCCTGGCTCCCCTACATGAGTGGAGGTGCATTTTAATACATCCAGCCATTCCTTGAACAATAAAGGTCATACACATACTACAGGCCAGACTCTGAGGAAGCGGACCAATGTGGCATGTCCCTGTTTTCATGGAACTTTGGGACTTGGAGGGACACAGTCCTGTGGTTTCTGTCCCTGCGCCCCAGATGCCCAGTGCTGAGGTCTTCTCCAAGCACCGTAAGGATGGATGTTGCATGGGCTGCTAGGACCTTTAGTACCAGCTATATGCCAGGGCGGGGGTGTTTCTGCACGTCCTCATCCATGGCAGATCACCTTGGCTTCTGGTCACGTTTGTCATAATTGTGACGTCTACTGGAAGTAGTACTGCCATGGAGGGCAACCGAAGACACCTGTTTTTTTTTTCTTTTTTTTCTTTTTTCTTTCTTCGTTTTTTGTTTGGCCCAGTTTTCTTTGTTCGTTTAGCTACACTGCTAGATATTAAAGGTATAGCTTTCTGCTCTGGGAAGCATCAGGGTGAGACCAGATTCTGTGAACACACACAGAGTGTTTGAAAGAGGGCAGGGTTGGAGCAGTGGAAAGAACCTGGGCTTTGGTACCACCCAGCTGAGGGCTAACATCTTGACTCCACTGCTTCATGGGGGTGAGTTTGATATCACATCTGTAAAATGGGTACAATCAAAATGACAGGGCCCGTGGTGAGTGTGAAAGATAATATAGGTAAGGCCCACACCCATTCAGTTGTCAATAAAAGGAGGTGTTGCGATTATTATTGCTGTATGTGATATCACTTTTTATTCAGCTGGGCAAGTCCCTTAGGAGCTCTGATGACAAGTTTCCATCCATACAAAGGAGAGAGCAATGCTTCTCTCTTAGAGCAGGGGTTGCCAAACTGTAGCCCCTGGGCAAAATCTGGCCTGCCACCTATTGTCGTAAATAAAGTTTTATTGGAACACAGCCACACCCATTCATTTAGGTATTGTCTATGGTTGTGTTTGCACTACAATGGCAGACTTGAGTAGTTGTGACAGAGACTATGTAACTGCAAGGCTGAAAATATTTATTATCTTGTCCTTTACAGCTGTGGTTTCCAACCCCAGGGCCATGGCCCAGTACTGGTCTATGGCCTGTTAGGAAATGGGCCACGTATCACTGCCTGGGCTCCACACCACCTCCCCCCCAACACCCCTCCTCCATCCTTGGTCCGTGGAAAAATTGTCTTCCATGAGACTGGTCCCTGGTGCCAAAAAGGTTGGAGACCGTTGCTTTATAGGAAAAGTTTGCTGACCCCTGTCTTAGAGGGTGGTGGTATTGGAGTTACCTACATTCATATACGTACAGATATACATATACACCTGCATAGCTCAAATATAGTGTCTGGCACACAGCAGAAGCCCAACAAATCTTTTAGCTCCTCTACTGAACTTAATTCTGCTCAAGAATACACAGGATCATATCTGAGAAATGCAGAGGCAGACACATTTATATTTTTATTGAATTCTATTCCTCTCTCATTTTCAAAAGAAGAGCTCATGTTTTTTAAAAAAATTCTGATTGACACTATAAACTTTATTTATGCTTTAATGTATCCTAAAGTGTGTATCCTGCACTATTTTTACTTCCCTTACAGATGCTGATATGCTATACATTACCAAACCCAAATGGATTTTCAAAATCCAATTTCCTTGCTACAGTTTTCCATTTCTCTGTTGACTTTTTATGTTTGATTCACATCAGAGCATCTGGGGCCATTGCCACATCTTGACCTCAACCTGCCCAGGGAAATAGCACCTCTGCTTAGGTCCTTGGCCAGTGACTGCACGTCCCTGTCCTCTTCCAGTTATATGGATCTTCACCAGACCAGGACTTGTCCTCTGGAGGCTGAGGCTAGCTTGTGGGGTGGGGGTAGGTTTATGAGGTTTTGTTTCTCCCAAAAAAATGATTGTGGTGAGGTTGTCATTAGTTTAATGGGGCCACCTGCTCTTCAGATCCGAACGAGGTTAGTATTCAAATGAGTGTCTTTTGGGAATCTCTCCAACCATATCTCCCCTAAGTAGGCTGGTGTAAACACCTGCAATGATGGCTGGGGTCTTTTTTTTTTTTTTTTTTGGTCAGTGTTATGGCCCTTGGGAATTGCACCAAGACAGACAGGTGTAATAGTAGAAGGAGCAAGAGGAGCTACAGTGAGACTCAGCATTATGGGTTGGGATGTTTCCTGCTCTGGGTCCAGGGGACGCTTGGCTTCCTTTTCTCCTCTTCCCCTTGGTGGCTTTCAGTGGCCACAACACTGTGGCTGGTGCTTGGGCCAGTGGCGTGGCTACACATCTCTGTGGCTCCTTAGAGTTCCAGTCCTTCTGAATCTCTGGCATCCTTAACTGTTACAACTGGAAGGTTCCTTGCAATCATTTTGTCTAGTCTCTTGCCTTGAGCAACTGAAAATGAAGGCTCAGAAATGGGGAAGGAATATGAGCCAGAGAGGCTGGACCCAGTGGCAATGTCAAGTGCTGTCAGGGTGTACAGTCTCGGGCTCACAGACACTCCTCCTAGTTCTCAATCTGTTGGTTGAGAGGAAGAAAATCCAGGGAAGATCACTTAAAAAATACTTATTAGGTGTATTTTCTCTCCTGAATAGTTCTTAAAACTTAGACCAACAGGGAGCAGGTGTCCAGACTGCACTAGGTTGGGCCTCAGTGAGTTGCTTTTCCTGAACTGTGTGTTTGGGTGATGCTATCAGTTTATATTGAGAATGATTATGAGAAGCAGTTGCATGAAATTGGCCATGCACCCCTTGTGTGGATGTTGTTTCATTATGGGATATGTGGTTTCTGTTGTGAATATTCCTGCAGAGAAGTTCTTGGCTGATCTAAGCACCTGGAAAGGTTGTCATTTTCCTGAGCAATTTGGCTTTGATTGTATGAACACAGAGTGTCCAGTACCTGGCCAGTTCTTCCTTTTTCTATTGGGTGTCAGAAGCTCAGCACTAAATATATAATCCCCTTTTAGCAGACAAACATGGGAAATTGCAGCTTGGATTTACAGTTTCCTCCTTATGTCTTTCTTCTGCTTTTCTTTCTTTGCCCTCAATTTGATTTTTGCCATCATGCTGCTGCTATGTGTATCAGGCTGCAGTGGAGGGACCACTGATCAGATAGACAGCATCCCTTGAAATTTCCTGCTTTGCTGGGAGCCCAGGGGCTCCATGGAAAGGTCATGAAACCATATTTACTGCTGGGATTCAGACGTGTATGAGTGATAAAAGTGCAGAACAGGAGCCTGTTTCTAGAAACTCTCCTGTAGGAGGGACATTAAGGTCCCCATGAGTGATGAAAAATTCTGGTAGAGTGGGATAGAACTGACAGCAGGGCCTGAATATCCTGGAGAAATAGTGCCTCAAGTTGGAATGAGAGGTTGCTTTTAAATCTGCTCTAAGTGAGCTCCTGTGCAGGGGAAAGAGAGGGCTGTAATTTGAAAATAAAAATTGGGTCACTGGGGTCCCAGGCCTGCTGCTGTGGGACCCTAGAATCAAAGAGCAGACTGTTAGAAGGGAAAAGCATTTGCTCACTGGCTGCAGATTGAAATGGCCACCACAGCTCTGCAGGTGGGAGGAGCAAGGTGGTCCGGGGAGTGGCTCTGAAGAGGACGCAGGTCCCTAGTCCTTAGAGGGCCAAGACCTGCCAGTGGTCAGCTCAGGAGTAGCTGAGTAGTCCACCATGATTGGGCAGAGGAAGGGAGGTGAGGGGTAGACAACTGATCCAGTGAAGTTGGAGCAATTGTTAATGTGACCTTCCCTGGAATCTGTAATCTGGGATGCCTAGAGGTATAACTGTGAGCCCTCTGAAATCTTGTCTAGAAGAAGGAAGAGAATTTGGTTAATTAAACCATTAACTAAAATAAATGAATAACTTCTTCTTTGAGCATCAACACATCTGTACAGAAGCCCATTTTGCATTGAACCTTCATTGTACATAGGTGTCCTTCTCTTTCCCTCTACTCTCAGAACTTTGTGGGAGTGAGGATCATATCTGTCAGTTCTGTGCCCTGCATAGAGCTAATAAAAAAGAAGACCTTTGCTAAATGTTTCTAGAATAAGCGAGGGAATGGGTTCAAATGGAGAGACCCAACCACCTCGGAAGCCCTTTATCTGCCTGGCCCCCCTCATTCCCTTGGAAGTGAAAGACTTCGTTCTTGGTTTGGGGGAATGATTCTCTCTCTGGTCTGTTAGAAAGAGCATGGGCTCTGCAGTTAGGTTATCATGGATTTAATATTGGCTCTACCACTTCCCTTCTGTGTGGCCCGAGCAGGTCATTTAACCCCTCACTGCATCAATTACCTTATGTTTAAAGCAAGGAACAAATGTACCTGGCATAGTTGTGAGGATTAAGTGAAAGCTAATGAGACAGCGTATGTAACCAGCGTCTAGTATATTGCCTGGCTCAGAGCAAATGCTTGAGAGAGCACACTTCTATTTAATATTTATTTTTTTAAATCACTGTTTTGAGGTATGACCCACTTGTTGTATTACTCAAGTTGTCCAAGTCTCTGCTGTGGTAGCAAATAAACCCTAAGGTCTCAGTGGCATATGACAAGAAAAGTTTGTATTTTGCTCCTGAAATGTTGCATGCTGATATTCCTGGTCAGGTGATTCTCTGAATGGCTCTTCTCTAGTATCTCAGGGACCTAGACTTTTTTCTTCCTTGGATGCCACCATCTTCAACCATAGCTTTGAAGGTCCTCACAGCAGGGCAAGATGAGAAGGAAGGCTTGTAAGAGATTATTTTTATGGACTAGTCCTGCCAATGGTGGATATTACTTTGTTACGCATTTCCAGGTTTTGCCACACCGTCTTTCCTAGGTGGGAGGTGTCCTGGAAACATAGCGTTCTCGTGTGCACAAAAGAAAACAATGAAACTGTTTGCCGTACGCGTGGCATTGTCTTGGCCACACTTTCCTTCTGGCCACACTTTCTTCTCTGGTCCTGGAGGCTGATCTCAGTTTAGCGTTCTCAGCTCTTCCCAAGAACACCTGGGATGCTGCAGGCTCCCCACGCATATGAATTGCAGCATGTCAGGGTCTGTTGCCCATGGCATTGACCTGATTCATTTGTCTGCCACAGGCTGGGCTCCAGTGAGGCTCTGGCAACGTAGGGAAAGGAGGTTGGCCCTCTTGGAGCAAGTAGAACTGCTGCTGCTGCTACTGTTTCTGTTTTTGTTTTAATTTTAAATGGAGTGTCTTGTATTTTCATATCTGGAGCATTTGCTCTGCTGTCCTTGTCAGAGAAGGTTTAGAGAAGTGATTTTTTGAAGATCATTTGGAATTTGTCAGACAGGCAATGTGGGGAAGGGGGAAGGAGCTTTCTAGGTAGAGGGGGCAGGTATGAGGTTTGGAAGGGTAGGTGGAGCTCAGGGCTTGGAAGGGCAGGTCCACTAATATGGGCTCACCATCACACGAGTCCAGCTTGGTCTGTGTCAGGCATCCCCTTGGCAGTTATTCGTTCACTGATCAGTTCGTTCATTGATCGTTCACATACTGATCAATGCCCCTGCTATGCACCTAAACAGTTCCCAGCCATTCTGGAGATTACCTTCTAGTGGAAGCTGGTCAGTTGTCTTCCTTCTTGCCTTTTGAGGGTCCTTCCTCCCCAGTATATCTGGGATGACATCTCTGTCATCTGCTCCTCACTTTTCTCTTGTCTCCTGTGACTTCCATCCTTGTCTGTAGATCCTTCTCAGTCCACGCTGGTCATTGCCTTCTTCCCTCAGCACCAGTGACGCACGGCTGTTGTGTGTAGCCAGCTTTCACTGAGGGATTAGGTGTTGTGGATGGCCACTGCAGCACAGGACAGCGACCTGTTTCCAATTCGTGGTCAGAAAGCTCCCCAGACCACTCCAGCTTAGCCATCCTCTTACCTACTCCCAACTGCAGCCTCCCTAGCACACACTAGAATGTGTAATTATTCATTAGTTTGTTCGTTTACTGTCAGTCTCTCACTAAATCATGACAGCATGCCTCTTCTGCAAACCACTGTACCTAGTACTGTGCCTGGTTTACAGTAAGTACTCAATTAAATCATTGTTGAATTAGTAAATGAATAAGTGAAAGGAAACACTTGGTGCCCACCAATGCATCAGCCACTTCACATGCCGGGACGTTTTTTGCTGGCCATCACCTTCCGTAGGTTTCTGCTTTTCACTGTGCTTCTTGGACCTCTCTGTCTCGTTCCGTTCCTTTCCTCTTTAGCTGTCTACATACCCTCCAATCACTTTCTGTTACTTTTTAGTGAAAAGCAATATAATACTCTTAACTCCTGCACCACCAAAATAGGTCCAGTCCTCCTGTGCCCAGCCCAAGAATTGTTGCGATGCTTAGTCCATTCAGGCTGCTATAAGAAAATTCCTTAGACTGGGTCATTTATAAATGATAGAAATTTATTGCTGACAGTTCTGAAGGCTGGGAAGTCCAAGATCAGGGTGCCTGGAGATTCGGTGTCTGGTAAGGGTCTGTTCCTCATAGATGGCACTTTCTATATAGTGGAAGGGGTGAGCTAGCTCCCCACAGCCTCCTTTATAAAGGCACTAATCTCATCCATGAGGGCAGAGCCCTCGTGATCTAATTATCTCCCAAAGGCTCCACCTCTTAATACCATTGCATTGTGGATTAGGTCTTGACATATGAATTTTGGGGGTGACACAAACATTCAGACCTTAGCAGGTGCTAAAGGCCAATTCTTCTGGGTTTCCATATACAGCAAGAAAGGAAAGTAGAGAAAGCTTTGCCATTATGGGTTTTCTTCCATGGCGTTTTGACCAAATTTTGTATCAAATTTGTCAACAGGACTTCCACCACCACTATCCAGAGGAAATCCCAGGTCTGGGGTGCGATTTGGTCCTTTATAGCTGATGGAGACAATGGTGTGATAGTACGTGAAGCTGCAGACACAGGCAGGGGCTAGTGTGGGGTGGTTCCTGTATGTTGAGCAGAGCTGTGTTTGGACACCAGTCTTAGTCTGTTTGGGCTGCTATAACAGCATACCACAACTGAGCAGCTTATAAATGATGGAAATTTCTCTCTCACGGTCCTGGAAACTGGGAGGTATAAGATCAAGGCATTGGCAGATTCAGCATCTGGTGAGGGCCCAGTTCCTGGTTTATGGATGGAGCCTTCTCCTTATGTCCTCACATATTGGAAGGGGTGAGCCAGCTTTCTGGGGTCTCTTTCCAAGCTCACTAATCCCAGTCAACAGGACTCTACCTTCATGTCCCGATCACCTTCCAAAGGCCCCACTTCCTGACACCATCACCTTGGGGGTTAGGGGTTCAGCGTGAATTTGGGAGGGGCGTGCAAACACTCAATCTATAGCAGATGTCGTCCTGTGTGTGATGGGGAACCTGTGAGTGTTTAAAGGAGTGATCATGTGGCAAGATCTCTGAGCACTAGGGAGATAAGACAGAGAAAGTGGGAAAGATAGACTGGGGTGTGAAACTGGGGTCTGAGAGAGGCTGCTGTAGAATTCAGCGCAGCACTGCCTCCCTGCCTTTGCATACCCTGTGGGCCCACCCCGAGTGCCATTCTTCCTACCCTTTGCCCCTGGAGATACTGCCACATCCTTCAGAGCCCTGTTCAGTCCTCCTCATCATCTTCCCTTTTCTCCTCCAGAGTATAGTGGGCTTCTGTTTCTCTGGACAGACCAGCATTTCCTAGTTGGGGCCTCCACTCTACACCCCACGTCTCTCTCAATGTCACCTTGAGGTGACTTA
The DNA here is from genome assembly GCA_023783475.1 of Daubentonia madagascariensis. Classification (NCBI taxonomy): domain Eukaryota; kingdom Metazoa; phylum Chordata; class Mammalia; order Primates; family Daubentoniidae; genus Daubentonia; species Daubentonia madagascariensis. The sequence goes on along the minus strand of JAKFHU010002136.1, from coordinate 25,396,673 downwards.
TAGCCCGTGTCATATGCTCATTGAATCCTTGTCAAAATCAAATGGATATAACTTACTATCAAATGGTGGGTGGCTTGACCTTTAACGTTAAAGCGAGAAGCTTTAAACAGGATCAACATTGACTTTATCATCTTCCAGGTGCATGATTGTGTAGTTTCTCACAAATTTGATTCTTACTCTATGAGAAATGATTTTTCAGGCTGCTTTTACAGGGAGGGAGGTGGGCATTGGGAACGTGTTCTGTGCCGGTTACTTCTCATATGTTATTCCGTTTAGTTTTCATGATATTTCTGTAAGGTAGATGTTCACCTCCGTATTACAGGTGAGGTAACTGAGACGCACAGGTGTTAAGCATCTGGCTTGAGCTCACCCGGCTTTGCAAAGGTGATATTTTTCTGGTTTTGTTAGACTCTGAAGCTAGTGCTCTTTCTGCTGCCTCACAGCATCTCTCCCTGCTGCAGGAAGCAATTACAGAGGCATGCCCCAGCATTCATTTTTCCTACTTAGAATGAGACGTTTCTGTTTACTTTCTCAGGAAGGAAGATTAAAATCAATGTAACTAGCCTTATTAACTTTTTAAAATAGGGGGGCCTGCAGATGCCAGCGCCTTTCCTGAGAGCACCAAAGCAAATATAAAAATCCAATTTGTTCACCTTTTTTTTTTTGTTTTTTTAAAATCTTCTCCAGAGTTTAAAATTCAAAGCTGTAAATGAAGAGCTGATGAGTTGGGGGTAACGAACCAAGCCTCAGACATGGGGATTTATTTACCCATATCTTTTTGTCTGCAGGTGGCTGTTCCTTTGAGGAGCACTACAGCAACTGTGGTTATAGCGTGGCCCTGGGGACCAATGGGTTCACCTGGGAGCAGATTAACACGTGGGAGAAACCAATGCTGGACCAGGCGGTGCCCACAGGTACGTGATCCATCGTGTTTGGGGCTGTGATGGGGATACCTAGCTTCTACCGTGACTTATGGGGGAAGAACTTTCTTTCGGATTGAGCTGTCTGAGATGGCAACAGATGACTCTGTAGGTAGTGAGTTCCCCACACGCAGAGGTGTTCAAACCAAGGCTAAATGAGTTCTTCAGGGTGTGGTAGGAACCACATGTCACCTGGATTCAGGGACCTTTCAGATATTTTTTACCTTTGAGATTCTAAGCTTTAGTGGCAAGTTAGGGCATCACTGGGTTTTGCTTGGGAGCCTGATGGGATTTTAGGAGAAGAAAGAGCTTCTGAAGAATTTGAGTTAACTCCTTTTCTTCAGGGCCACACAGACCCAGGTTGTATGTATGTAGGGAGATTGCCACAGTCAGAATATTACTTATAAGGTTAATGTCTCAAAATCCTGAATACCAAGATTATCCTTTTTTTAAAAAAAAAAAAATTAATTAAAAAAATTTTTAATTTTTAAAATTCAGAATATTAATGGGGGTACAAACGTTTTGGTTACATGAATTGCTTTTGTACAGTTTAAGTCAAAGTTATAAGTGTGTCCATCACCCATATAGTGTGCATCGTACCCGTTAGGTGTGAATTTACCCATCCCCTCCTTCCCCTTCCCTCCTCCTAGCTAATCCTTAACCAGTGGGGCTGAGGCCTAATGTGAATTCTTGATGGACACCTGCAAGAGGCAGACCTACGAGAGGTATACCTGCTGTACTTCAGGTTAAGTAGCTGAAGGAGGTATACTCAGGGAGAACACATTTAGAGTGGGAATACCTGGGTAAGGTGAGTCTTGATGAGGCTTACCTGGTGATAGACGCCAGGAAGAGTTCCAGCTCTGGGAAAGTTAAGATCACCTCTCTGAATAATATGATCCTGGCTACAATTGTGAAGTCAATTAGTTGTTGGAGATGAGAAGCCATTTTTTATAGTTTACCCCTGACCAAGGGCTCCCTCTAACCCACACCTGTCAGAGTTCTTTCTCGGTCTCAGCTCACTTAGCCCACTCTGGCCATTGAACCTTGCAGTTCTTCAGGCTGGTTCTGTGCTCTTCCCATTATGGCCTCAGACACTCCCATGCTTTCAGATACTATCTGTATGCTGGCGATTCCAACATTTATACCTCTAGCATCTAGACATCTCTTGGAAACTTAGACCTACACAACACTGCCCAGCTGCTGCATCTTCTCAACTACCTCTGGAGCATGGGGTGTTTTAGGTTGCTGCTAAGCTGGAGGCAAAGAAGATGCTCAGAGATGTCCAGGTGAGGGTGTAGCTTCATTAATTTGGATTTGGCTCCAAGGTGAGGGGGCACTGGATGGCTCTATATAGTTCCTATTAAGGGCACAAATTGTATTAGTGTCTCCTGAGGGTTGATGCAAGCCTTAGGTAGCATAAAGTTGGGCTGTGGTACAAAATTGAGCATTTCAGATCTGGTAGGATCTTATTTGGAGTAATCAAAATGAGCAAAAACAGCTACATGCCCACTAGTAAGGTGATGTGAAACAACCTCTGTGTCTGTTGCCCATATTTTTTAATAATGCTGACTTTACTCTCAAAAGTGTCCTGGTTTAGATGATAGAATCACCCATCCCATTAGGGACTCCAAGAGTCCAAGACACCTCTGCTTAAACGTATCGTATCTGCTCTATTCTGCATGGCTATCTTTGATATTGGCCAAATAAATATGGATCTTATAGTGTGTATGCCTGTGTGTGTGGGGGTATATGTGTGTATGTGTATGCGTGTGTGTGTGTGTGCGCGTGTGTGTACATGCTCACATATGCTCTTTCTGCTCACCTTTAGCCCCCTTGAAGCCCTGCAGGGTTTTGTAGGCTCCCCGAACTCCACATCTCCAAAACCGGTCCCTCAATTCACCCGTTCCCCCTTCGCTGCCTACCCACTCTCCAGCGTTGTCTCGGAAGAGCCCACCTCACCCGCTCTGGCCCCGATTCAGAAACCGGGGGGCTGCCCTTCTCTCTTTCCTCTCTCACCCCCTTGTCCACTCCATCTCTTTGTTCTGCCATTTTGCCTCTGCCTAAGTCCCCCCATTTCCCCCGCTACTGCCCGGTGCACTCAGCCGTCGGCTCTCTCCTGGGTAACTGGAAAACTTTCTAAAAGGCTCCTTGACTTACTCTTTTGACTTTCATCCATTCTCCACACAGAAGCCAAAGAGATTGTTCTAGAACATAAGCATGTTCATGTTGCCTCTTTCCTTCCTGGTCCCTACCCAGCTTCTGCGTCCAGCCCTTCTCGGGCTGCCTGTTGCTCTGAGAAGGAAGACCAAGGCCCCGCTGTGGCCTCCAAGGCCCAGATGGCAGGTCCTGCCTGTACCTCCAGGCCCTTCATGTCCCACATCCCACTGTGCTTACTTTGCACTGGCCTCTGTCACTTGCCAGAATGTTCTGACTCTCTCCTGCCTCAGGCACGCACGTAAGGTTGGCCCTCTCCATGGAACCTTTCCCCAGCCCACTCTCTTGTGCTGCCTCTTCATGTCCCAGCCTGGGTCAGCTCTGTGTGATGCACCCTGCGCTTTTCCTCAGTAACGTGCATCACAGCTGCTGTTATTCCTTCAATGTACGTTTTTCCCCCAGGTGAGAAGTTCCATGAGAATAGGGACCATGACAGTCTGAGTCTCAGCTTTATTTTTAGTGCCTAATGTGGGGCATCATACACAGTATGTACTAAATTAACATTTTGTTGTATGGATGCATGGACAGACAGGCGAATTGTCTTTATCAGGTATTTTTTTTTTAATGAAGGAATGAATGATACACATTATTTTAAAAGCTCTTGGTCTCTCTACTAACTGATCCCACATTTTCATCTTTGCTACTATGCTTCCCATTTCACAGAATGGAAAACCAAGGTTCCAAGGAGCTGAGGCAGATCGCTGCTTCTCCCCTGTGCTACTCTCTCTCCCCAGAGATGTGACTTTTGCTTCTAATCTTAATTCTCTCAGCCCCTCATTACAGCAGAGTGTCATTTCGTAAATATTGGATTGTGCTAATACAATCTTCTGGGCTTTTCTAAATAGAGGCATTTGATAATGATCACTGAAATTATTCTGTCATGATGTGCCTGTGGATTTCAGTGGCTCTGTGTGCTTCTTAGGCAGAGAGGCATGAAAGCGAATTTGGATTAGGCAAAACTGTTTGTTCTTCTCACGGGCAAAGGCTGAAATCTTACTTTTCCTTCTGTAAAGCCAGTGGTTCTCACCTTCTTGGAAACCTAGCTTGAGTCTATTTATTCCGAAATTCCACAGCCTTTTACTGATCCTTGTCTGTGTGACAAGCTCTGTGCTAGACTTGGTCTGGGTAGATCAGTCTGTGTCATTTTGGCTGTTGTTCCCTCTGGTGGCCTCCCTTGACACATAGCATGAAATCTGAACCTCTTACCATGGCCCGCAAAGTTCTGCATGATCCAGTGTCTTCTAGCTCTTTTTCTTCTCTCTCAAAATGCTCCAGACACACTGGACATTTTTGGTTCCTTGGGCATGTCAGATTTTTTCCTGGCACAGGCCCTTTGCACGTGCTGTTCCTGCTCACTGGCATTATTTTCTCTACTCTTCACTTGGACAATGTCTTCAGGTCTCAGTTCACGGGACTCCTTCTCGGGGCGATCTCTCCTTATCCGTCTATCTAAAGGAGGACTCCCTCATTCCACTCATGACATCCTCTTCTTTGCTTTCAAAGTCCTCATCACAGACATTTTTGCAGGTCAGCATATGCGTCTTATACCCCAGCTAAGTGACCCTGGGGCCTCAATTCCTCTGCCTCAGCTTCCTCATCTTTAACTTGGGGACCAGCGTGAGAGAGAAGTGGAGGATGTCTGCATGATTGTGAACTGTCTGCACAGCGTAGGGCTTAGTTGACGTTGGTTTTTCTGAATACTTTCTGGTTCTTAAAATCTCTGGGAATGTAAGTCTAAGTCTACCTTAGACCCTGCCCCTCCTTCAAGCTCACTGGTTCCCAGATGCTGCTTTATAAAGGAACACTGCCCAGCAGGTGGTCTGCTGTGGGCCCCGACAGGCCAAGGGGGCTTTTCGATGCCCAGAATACATTGCTGCCCTGAGGGCACGGGCGTCTCCTCCAGCTCAACTCTGTGAATTGAAAGCTGCACACAACCACTGTCATATTCATCCCTCATCCCTCTCCACGGGAAAAGCTCTCAGCCCAGCATTCCAGGCTTCAGACTAGGTTTTCCCCCACCTTATCTTTACTGGGGCTGTCACAGAGAATGGGGGTTACTACACCCACAAACCCTTTCCCTAGGCCTCTGTCCTGTCCATGGAACTCACTGCAGCTACCACCAGTTCCTAGCCCTGCCTTCCCCATCCTTGGCATGGGTTTCAACAAGGCAACCCTGAGGTGCAGCCCAGCAGGGGGTCTCTAGGTTTCTGTGGATGTCCAGGGCACTTGAGCAGACCATTGTGTTTTCCTCTGAGAAGCCCATTGCTGCCTTTCCTGAGGTCCCTTCTGGTCCAGTGATTCGCTGCTTCTTTCCCAGGCTGGGAGCCCAGGTGCAGCAGCCCACATCCCTTCTGGGACCTGCCCCTACTCGGGTACTGCCGCCGAGCAGCGTGGCACCAGTAGAGCCATCCTGTCCCCTTCCCAGGATGGTGGAGTGTCTTCCTCACCTTCTTAGCTCTCAAAGGCACACACCTCTTGGCCCAGCCCTTCTCAGACCCCCAGCATACTCTCTGCAGTAACTTTAGACTTTGAAAAGACAAAGGAGGAACGAAGGAAGCCCTGACTTCAGGCAGCATCTTCTCTCTGTCCTGCACGCGTTTCTAGAGCAGAGAGATACAAAGAGCCTAGTTAGTTTCCTGATCACGGGCAGGAGCTGGGAGAACAAACACACAGGCAAGAATATCTCAACCAAGCAGCGTGCCATGGAAGCAGCACAGCCTCCAGAATGGGACTGGCCTTGTCTTTCACATCATTGGGCCCTTGGGGGTGGGTTCCTGCCTTGCTCTAACTGCTGATGTTTCTAGAAAGAGGGTTGGGGTCTGCTATGGTTTGAATGGTGTCCCCCCAAAAGATAAATGGAAGTCCTAACTCCTGATACCTGTGAATGTGATCTTATTTGGAAATACGGTTTTTATAGATGCAATCAAATTAAGATGAGGTCATGCTGGTCTTATGGGACCATAACCCAATACGACTGGTGGAGGCAAAGAGACGCCCAGGGACACAGGGAAGGAGGCAACGTGAAGATGGAGGCGGAGACTGGAGTGGTGTGGCTGCAAGGCAAGGAATGCCACAGGGTGTCAGTAGACACAGAAGTTAGGCGAGGCAGGGAAGGAGTTTTTCTAGAGCCTTTGGAGAGAATATGGCCCTGTCAGCACCTTGATTTTGGACTTTTAGCTTCCAGAATGTGAGAATAATTCTCTGTTGTTTTAAGCCACCCAGCTTGTGGTAATTTGTTACAGCAGCTCTAGGAAACTAAAACCAGGTCAATGACACATCAGTCCTCCAACCCCACTACCTTTTTCCACATCAGAATCCATGCAAGAGCCCCGTAAGTATTAGAAACTTCTGAGGGATCTGGCATTTCCTGCATGTCCACTGTACCCAAGAATCGGGGTAGGTATTTTCCCATAGGACATTTCCTCTAGTGTGCCACCATCCCATGAGTTCAGAGATATTGTCACCTCTTTATTTTTGAGAAAACTGAGTCCCAGAGAAGTGAAGCGACTTGTCCAGGGTCATGTGAGTTTTATGTGGCAGAGGAGCCAGGCTTGAAATCCAGGCTAGAGAGAGATATATCATATACATGGTGCTGTCATCAAATAAGCATCTTTTGAAATTATTTCTATTTGTAGTCATGATTTATGATGGCAAAAATAATATGTATTTATTGTAGAGAATATGTACAATAGTGATCGCTATAAAGAACAAAATGAAAGTCATACGTTCACACAAACTTACATAAATATCTATTTTTCTATTTAGTGCTATTTTTTTCAGCATTTTCCTGTGTCATTAAATATTCCTCAAAAGCGTGTTTTCTGAAGGCTTCATAGTTTTCCTCCGCAATGACTGTTTAACGATTTATTTAACCACCCTGTATTGTTGCCTATTTAAGTTCTTCCCAGTTACTCACTCCTAAATCACATTGCAGCAAGTGTTCTTGTACACACATCTCTGCTCGTCTCCAATAGGAGTTACCAAATTTGCATTCATATGTATAAATTTCTGTATTCCCTCATGTGCCAAAAACAGAATGGTTGTATATTATCTTTGAGATCTGGAGGAAAAATATCATTACATGTCCAACATGTAATCTTGGAAATTTGCCCATGAGTTAATGGTCAGGAAAATGCCTTGAAGTGCTAAACACACGTCAGCAACTGGTGATGGTCCCCTGATTGCACCCCATTTTAGCTCTTAGCTTAGGTACTGGATGGAAACCTTCTGGGCTTTAGCAGGAATTGTATTTGAAATAGTGTCAACCAGAACGGTCCAAGTATTGGCCAATAAAGGTGGACATGTGGATATTAGCTGTAAAAAGCAAGGTGGGCTCTCCAGTGCTTACTGGATGAATTGCAAGCCTGTTTATGGTTTGTATACAGAACTAGCTTCCATTCATGTAGGCAGGGACAACATTTTATTTTTATCTGTAACACAGTACCAGGACTTAGTAGGTAACTGTAAATGTTTGTTGAATGAATTGCACTTATTAATAATTGAACTTTCTCATGATATGACCCCAGCATCTATCTCTAGCCTCAGTCTCCTCTTCTCCCTGTCCTCTTCCCTTGCCCTTCTGTGTAATCACACGAGAGAATTCTTCATGTTTATGTTTAGAGAGTCCAGGCTCCAACCCTGCTTCCTGATTTTGGGAATCTCCCATTGTGTTGAGTCTTGGTGGAATGCGGCACTTGCTGGAAGGTGCAAGGCGCAGGTGCCGGATACTCACCACTTCCTGGCAGCCTGAGTGTGACTGGGCAGGTGACCTGGACCCAGCCAGCTGGACCCTCATCTAGGAAGGATGAGCCAGAAGCCCGAGGCTTGTGAAGTGGGGTGTCCAGTGGTAGTGGTGGTGTCTGGCTACGTTGTTTGCACTAAAAGAGGTTGCTGGGCTTCCTGCTTGTTGGCCTGTCAGAACTCCCTTACTTTCTGCTTGTTTTTCAAGTCTGATGTTCCAGCTTTCTGTTCATGATGAACTACCCCATGTTTTTCCAGAACATTCCTATTTTTGAGAAAGATGCCCCTAGCTGATGTCTCTTGTTTCTACCACAAGCCCTGCAGGTTACAGCGTCATGCCTTTGCACTTACTGATGCCTCTGGCGAGGGCATACCTCCTGTTCCCCTTCCTCCTATGTAACAACCCTGCACAGATGCCACCTCCTCCAGGAAGCCCTCCCTGACTCTCCTCCCAGCACTCACCTCTATTCCATGCTTCTTTGGCTAAGTTTACCACATGTGTGTCTCTGATTCTCCACCAGGGCTGTGAGCTGCTCCGGGGTGTGGGCTGCCTCTCATTGCTGGATTCCTTGTGCCCTGCATGGGGCCTGAAACAAGGAAGGTGGTCCCTATATGGACTAAATTGTTGTTAGGGTTATTAGTATAGGGAAAGTCAGAAGACAATGATTTCAGGAGAGCCCTGGGGAGGCACCTGCTTTTTGGCATTTTCACGACACCTGGGGCATCTGTAGTTTTTGTATCTTGAGTGCTGACTCTCAGCTTGATGTGGCGGTGGTCAGGATGGGCCACTTGATCCCAGGCCCTGGTTGGTCTGGGTTCTTCTGCTCTGGAGTTGATCCCGGGATCCTTGGGACAAATGAAGGGACACAGGGGAGTATCCCTTCCTTCCCTGTGGGGCCTGGCACACTTTTACAAAGGTGTGGAGCTGCTTGTGCCCTGTGAGAGGCTCCCTCTTAGAAAAATGGGATGCATCCCCAACTGACGCAGTGTTCCTTTAATGTAAGGCTTGCCTTAAAATGATCTGGAAGTGTGAGCCTTTAAGTATTCTTAATCACTCCTGATATTATTGTTCATTGCTTTAAAGCTATAAGCTCTTATGTTCCCATTTAGCCGCTATTGAGTCAATGTATTTTTTCTTTCTCCTTTAATGATACAATATTGTATATTCATTCATAACAATACTGTTTATACATGTTACCTCTCTCCATCCCCATTTCAGTTCACCTAAATATCACTATTAACGTATTGATGTGTATTGAGAGAGGAAGAGGAGGAGGAGGAGGAGAAGGGAGGGAGATAAAGAGGGAATATATATAAGTGGTGATAGTGATAGAGAAGTGATATTTGTGCTGTGCTTATTACGCGTCAGGTACTGTCCTAAGCACTTTAAATTCGTAACTCATTGGATCATCACAACAGTCCTCTGATGTAGATATCATCGTCTGCATTTTACAAATGAGAAAACTCAGGCACAGAGAGCTTAAATGACATGCCCACGGCCGTAGTTAGCATATGGCTGAGCCAGGATTTCCCTTTGGGAAGTCTGGGTCCAGTCTGTGCCCTGGACAGCTTCACTGGAGCACCTCCTAAGAATGCAGACGGTGAACAGGATCATAGTTCCGAACAGTTCTGTCATGGTTCTCTTTTCATACCACTATATTCAGGTCTAGTTTTCACCTTCCAAGGCTACGTGGGATTCTACTGGACAGATGTACCATGGTTTATGTAACTAACACCAAGAGATGGCAGTGGGAGAAGAAAAAAGCCAAAACATATCCCCTATGTCGAAATAAAAGACAGTATCTTTGTCTCCAAACAGCTCTCAGAAAAGTTCTTACAAAGCATCTCATATTACGGGATGGTTTCTCAAGTACGTAGAGCTGTAAAATTAATTGAAGAAACTACATTAGCCTGCAATGACCCCAATCAGTGCTAGTTTGGGATGTGTACAGAGATCACAGAATTGGTAGGGAGAAAAGGCAAGAAAATTTAATGCAGGTTTAGTAATTTTTCTGGAGGATATGACCAAATAATGATGAGTGCTGTTGGTTGTTATAAAGTGTCCTAAAAATGGCTTCAAAAAGCAACAGAGAGTCTCTGTGGTGACCAGAACATACAGTTGCCAGAAAAATGGGCAAACGTGTCTGTGCTAACATCTACATGGATGCTTGCCTTGATGTGCAGTTTTCTGTGACATCATACCTGGATTCAAAAAGTATTGTATTTGGAAGTAAAGTAAAATGGTGTAATTGGAGGTAAAGGTGTTGTAGATTGGTGTCATTCAACTTAAAAAGTGGTTCTTCTGAGACAGACACTGGTGCATTTGCAAAGTTTGAATAAAGAGGTTTTGTAGTCTATGGGAATGGACAATAAACCACTATTTTTTTTAAACTAACACAGGTATACCACTTACTGGACAGTGTTCTAAGGGCTTTCCATGTTTTTAACTCATTTAATACTTCAACAACACTGTGAGCTGGATGTTATTATTACCCCTGTTTTACAGATATGGAAACTGAGGCCCAGAATGTTCCATAACTCGCTCTAAATTTAGTAGTAAATGGAGGAGCTGAGCTTGAATCCAGGCAGTCTGACACCAGAGTCTGTGCCCTGAACCACTGTTTTTCAATTGACATATTATTTTATGAAATGTGATTTTAAATATGTACATGTAATTAAATCACATATTAGATACCATAAGTAGGCATTTGACTAATTCATTCATCCATCTACGCACCTAAAATTTTATATATTAAAGTTGTCTGAGAACTTTTCTGTGGGGTCTCCTCCCTGTGAACATGGAAGGAAGCTCTGCTTTCAATCACTGAGGGTTGCTCCTGTCAGTTGGTTGAACTGACTGAGTCCATCAGTGTTTACCTGACTTAATGAACCCACACGTTGTTCGGAGTAAATTCTTTTAAAAGGAAGTATCACAAAAGGAGTCAGGCATTGGAGACACATTTTTAATAGGACAACAAAGATGACTTCTCTCTTGACTCCTTGGTCTTCTGCTGCTTCAACTTCAGCCTTTCCCCGGAAAGCCTGAGAGGAAGACGTGGCTGAGAATCTCAGTGATGCCAGGCAATGTTTTCACGAACTGTGCAACTGACTGAGCGGCCGCTCCAGGGGCTAGAGACCTTCCAAACGAACGCTTTGTTTTTGAATGTGTGGATTGTCTTTTCTTTAATGAGGAGACAGGTTTTTTTTTTAATGCTTTGAATACTATAGTAATTTGAATTATAATTAGGCATTCTGAGAGATTTGGTAAGAAAAGAAAATTGTTTAGTATAAATGTAATAGTTTTTGCCTAATTTAGTGAAAATAAGATGGCTTATGTGTCACCATAAAACAGTCTGACCATCTGGAAAATATAATAATCCATTATAGTCCTATTTGGAGATATCCTAGACCTGTAGTGTCCAATCTGGTGGCCACTAGCCACAGGTGGCTACTAAGCACTGAAATGTGGCTCGTTCTGTAAGTGTAAAATACACAACCGGATTTCAAAGACTTAGTGTGAGGAAAAGATTGTACAACATCTCATCAATAATTTTTAAGTTGATTACATGTTGAAATGATTATATTTTATTAGTAGATATATTGGGTTAGATACAATAAATTATTAAAATTAATTTAACCCATGTCTTTTTACCTTTTTAAATGAGGCTGCTAGACAATTTAAAATTACATGTGTGGCTCACATTATATTTCTATTGGCCAGTGCTGCCCTAGATTATCAGATTTTTATTGCTCCAGTGGTAGTCCCACCAACGGGGAAGTCTCTCTTTGATAATAGTAGCAGCAGCTGGCATTTATGAAGCAGTTACTGTGTGCCAGGTGCTTGAATGTGTCCTTTATGGCTCACAGCAGCCCTATTATAGTGTAGGTCCCATTGTGATCATGATCCCATTTTACAGATGGGAAAATTAAGGCACAAAGAGGTTAAGCAACTTGCCCTTAGTCACAGAGGTAGTAAGTGGCAGACAGGGGGTTTGAACCAAAGCAGCCCAATTCACCAGCCCACACTGATGTCTCCCAGGCTTCCACCTTTTGCCACATGGATGCAAGACTTCTGACCCTGCCTTGCTGTGCTAACTCAAACCTCTGGGCCTCAGTTTCCCTACCAAGGATTGGGCTGGAGTATACTTCAGGCACCTCCAACTCTGCTCTTCCTGTGGTGTGTGTGTGTGGGGGGGTTCTGTGTGGGCTGCAGGCATACACTGGGGCAGGGGGTAGGCACTGTCTCTATTGCCGAGCCTTTTGGTTAGCCTGGCCCTCTGTCAGGTGGCATGACTAAGGAAATGTCCCTGGGTACCGGTCCCAGCTCTGCCACTAACCTGAGACTTTGAGCTGCTTTTCCCTGTACTTCCTGCATCTGCTTCTGTGAAATAGGTCTGAAACTAGATTCTGTCCTGGCTCTGCCATTAAAGACCTCCTGTCCCCCTTTTCAGTAAGGCTTCATTTGCCTTAAAGTCACTTTACTTGAGAAGTTAAATTTCTTACTTGCTTATAAATTATTTTAATTTTTTTTTTTATACATCTCTTTTTTCCCGGCAGTCCAGTGGCTTCATATGCTACTGCACTCAAACTCCGTCAACGCTTCCTGCCTAGCCTCCAAGTGCGGCACTATAGGACCCCACCATGCCTGGAATGTTCCATTTTTAGTAGAACAGGGTTCTGTCTTTTGCTCAGGGTCTCCTCTTGCTCAAGCGTCCTCCACTCAGCCTCCAAGTCGTGGATACGCATACCAGCCATATCTATTGAATAGATTACAGCTAGGGTTTCCATACTTAAAAATCAATTCCTTTCTCAGGGTTCACACTTATTGAAATCAATGAGCACTTTAAATTCAACATACAAGCGAAATAGCTTGTAAGCCTTAAACGGAATTCTGGTCCTAGGATCTAAATTAGAATAAGACTTACCCCAAAGCCCACTAAACCATAGCTGCTAAGACATATAAGCATGCTGGGTCCATCAGTTTGGACTTAGGTAAGAAAACAGAAACCACCCTAGGTATTTCAATCAGGAAGGGGTTTAATACAGGGTATTAGAGGGTTATAAAACCTTTGAAACCCTCATGTATATGGTCAAATGATCTTCAGCAAGGGTGCCAAGATTACACAATGGGGAGAAGATAGTCTCTTCAACAAATGGTATTGAGTAAACTGGACACCCACATGCAGAAGAATGAAGTTGGATCCTTATTTTATTCCATATGCAAAAAGTAACTCAAAACGGTTTGAAGACCTAAACATAAGACTTGAAATTGTAAAACTCCTTGAAGAATATACGGGGGAAAAGTTTTGTGACATTGGATTTGGTGATGATTTCTTGGATATGACACTAAAATTACAGGCAAAAGAGCAAAAACAGACCAATGGGACCACATCAAACTTAAAAACTGATGTGTATCAGAGAAAACAACAGAGTGAAAAGGCACCCTGTGGAATGGGAGAACATATTTGCAAACCATGTATCTGTTAAAGAGTTAATATCATGAAAACAGTAGATGGTACAAGAGTCTTATAGTTAATTCATGGGGAATTAACTAAAATTACACATGCAAAGTGCCCTGAACATCGATAGATATTTTATGACCACCCTACCTTACAGCCACTCTAGAATTTTGATGGAGCAGCATCAAGGGAGTCTGCGTCGAGTCCAATATGTCAAAGTACGTGGTGTGTCTAGAGACATACAAGTGGTTCTACATGGTAGTATGACAATGATGACAGTAGTATTAGTTAGCATCATGGAGCAACTACTGTTTTCATGGCAGTGTGCTGAGTACTTTATAAATGACATTTTCCTTTTATTATAAAATTCCCACAAGAGCGTTTTGAAGCAGCTACTATTATTAGCCCATTTTACAGATGAGGAAAAGGAGGCTCAGAGAGGTTAAGTAACTTATCCAAGATCACACAGTAAGTTTCAGAAACAATATTCATAGCTATATTCTTGACCATGGTAGTACTCTAGGAATAGGGTACGTTGGTTGTGGTGGTGTATGAGATGTGATGAGAAGGGAAGTTGGGGCCAGAACTTGAAGGGTCTCATGTTCTAGGAGTTTGAACTATAAGAGTGGAAATTCATCAGAGATTAAATCAGGGGATGTTTGATCAGATTTGCCTTTTAGGACAACAACTTGTTGGCCAGTGTGGAAGGCAACTTGGAGCAGGAGCCTGTTGTGGGAAGGGAGGCTATGGCAGTGGGCCAGGAGAGAGCTGCTCAGGCCCAAATGGGCATCAGCTGTGAGGACGCAGAAAGCAGGCTGGGGACATCGGTGACTCAACAGGACTTGGTGGAAGAGATGAACGGAGACACTGGATTTGGGTTTGAAGTCAGGCCCTGATTCTTGGAAGTTCTATGACAAGCTACATGGGTTATATTTCCTCATCTGTATATTACACACATACCTATGGAGGTGTGCTAAAAATGGCTGGGATGCACTTGCAAAGCTTTGGAATACTGGCTGCCTAGCAAGTGAAAGTGTTGGTTCAGTGTGTGATGCTTACCAGACCCTGGGTCTCAGTGAGCAGGAGAACTGAATGCCCAAAGCAGAATCACATAGGGTGTTTTTAAAAAGCAGGTTCCTGGACCCCAGCCCCACATGTGGGGCCAGGAAATAGGTGATTTTAGTGTACATTGGACTTGAGAACCACTGGCTGTTTGGGAAGCTAGGATAGGTGTCAAGGCTGGGGTCAGTGTTCCTCAGGGCGTGAGAAGAGCAGAGGGCAGAAAGTAGAACTCTGGAAATTCCCACACACTGGGGTGTGGCTGGAGGATTAGGAGCTTGAGGAGGTGATGGAGGAACAGTCAGAGAGGAAGGTGGGAGCAAGCCTGTGGTTCACCAGGAGTGCCCTCCCCTTCTCTGCAGACACCCCTGTTGGGGGGCTCCATTGCTTGTGTCCCTGCAGCCCCCACCTCTACCTGCTTCACTAGGCCATCCTCTGGGCATCACACCCACATTCTTTCCTTTGCCTTGGGGACCACCGGGTCTCAGAATTCCCTTGTGCTTCCACACGCTACCCCAGGTCGGGCAGCTAAGAGAGCTCGACACAGCAGCACTATGTAATTTTGCATTTGGCACCCCTCTTGCTCCAGTCAGCGTAAGCTCCGTCGGAGCAGGAAGCAACTTTGCCACTCACAGCTATGTGTCCTCAGCTCTTGGAACTGGCTCTGACACCAGTATGCCCTCAGCAAATACTGAGTGAGTAAGTTAGAGGGATGTGTGAAATATTAAGCTACTTGGAAGCGGGTTTAAAGGAAACGGAATATCCGAGGTGGCTGAAATGCATGCTTGTGGTTCAGAGCACGGTGCTTGGGGGCGGGTCTCAAGAGACTGGGTTCCTGGGTCTGCTGTGCTGCTGACATGCTGGGTGGCCTGGAACAAGTTGCTTAGTCTCTCTGGGCCTCAGTGGCTTTACCCACACAATGAAGAGTCCTGATCAAGTAATACTCCCAGTTTCCTAACTCCAGTAGCACGCAGGTTCTGTAAAGCAATTCTGCTATGGCATAGTTTGTTCCTTACTGCAACCAGGGACCTCATGAAGACTTCACAATCCAGGAACAAGGAGAGTCTTGCGTGCACGTGGGAGTGGGCAGCACGGAGCCAGTGGGGCCCAGCAGGCCAGAGAGCCACCATGAGTGTAGATCTAACCTTTGGAAAATAAATCTCATTTTTCTTTTCTGGGTGGTAGCAACAGTTTGAAGACAGACCGCATTTAACACCTGTGCTGAATGAAATAATCTGATTTTGACCATTTCAAGCAAAATGTCAGCTTTACAAGCTTGATTTTTAGATTTTTTGCTACGTTTTGAGACTTTGCAATATGGAAAATAACAACAGAAAGGTTATTTGCCCTAATTGAAAGATCGTTTTCCTGTATTCGAAATAAAAGGTCGATAACCTTTGTCCTTGACTCTCTGTATGGTTGACTTTCAGAAAGGATACCAGAAGTGTACACCCGTTCAAGGCTCACACACACTACAGTCAGAGGGACGTGCGTGGAGGACCTTGAGCAAAGCTATTAAGTTTCTCTGTGGCTCAGGGTTTTCTCTAACCTATAAAATGAAGGTAATGTAATTGGGATGTGTAGGGATTAAATGACATAACACGTGGGAAAACACAGAACAAAATGCTTGGTGCATGAGCCCATGGCAGGTCTTCTCAGTCACCCCTGGGTGCCTTCCTCCTGTCCTGTCTCGGAGCTGGGACTCAGCCCGGGGGTGATGTGCTAACCATCTACAGAAGGAAAACCTGAGGTCAGGACTTGGGTGTGTGTTTTAGAAAGGTGCAGTGTCACTAGATGGTGGCTCTCACCCCTGACTGGTCTTCTTTGAAGTCCTTAGGCCCCTTATGCTGAGTGGCTGTTGGGGGTCCCTTGTCCGACGTGCTTACGGAGGCTCAGCTGCAGGCCCTAGAGTGGCCAGACCCAGTCATTTTAGCCCTGGCCTTGGATGAGAGAGCCCACATGAAGGTCTCTTTGCCAGTGTCAGGAGTGGAGAGAGGAGAACCAGACCCTGATAGGGAGAGGGGGGCCTGAGTCTGCAGAGAAGGGGCAGGAATCAGGATGAAGGGTTCCCTGTAGACTAGAGCACCCTGGCCAGGGACTTCCCGAACACCTGTCAGCTCCTGCTTCTTCCGACTCTACAGGTACCCCCAAAGCCCCCTTCCCTGCCTTGGAGAGAGCTGGAGAGGTAGGGCCAGACCCCAGGGTCTTGTCTGGAATGAGGAGATGTCACACCATACTGTAGCAATAGCCTGGGACTGAGATCTGAGCTTTGACATGATTTGCCCACCTTGGGTCTGTTAGGGCAAGACCAGCTTTTCGGGTTTCTCTCCCTCCAAGACCCATGTGTTATAACTAGGGGCAGGGAGTAAGGTTGGGGGGTGGAGTTTACTTCCCCCTAAAACCTTGGAAGAGGTGATGAGGGTCTCGCTACCACTGACACACCTACCACTTTAATCTTACTTAGGAAAAGAGTTTAATGAATCTGTAGGTTTTTAGGCCTGGATCCTGTTGACCAATTACAAACTACTCATGAATTCATGCACATTTGCGATCTAAAGTCTCAACAGCACAATGGACTTGGCTTCTGCTTTCAAGAGGAAGAAAACACCTGCAGAAGGTAATCTCCAAACACAAGGCTAGACCATGCTTCTCCACTCTCATTTCTGGATGGTCACAAACAGAGTGGCTCCTGGGTGGACCCTCCAGCATGGATGTGGACTCCTGTCCTTAGTCTCTCCTGGGTGTCAGCATTCTGCAGTGTAGACACAAGGAAACAGTCTCCTTAGTGGTCCCCGTGGCTGTAGGCACTTCAGGTTTACAAAATTTTTAAGATCATGCCTACTCCTTTTCCACCAACATAACTACAAGACCACATGCTTTGCCAGAGCTCAAGCACTGCTATGTGGCATCATTGGCAAAGCACAGGGTTTCCTATCACACACATGCAGGTTTGGGACCCAGCTCTGCTGTTCACCAGCCTGTTACCATGTATGACTGAGGACCTCTCTGAACCTCTGTCATTTCTTTGAAATGGGAATGGGGAGTACTTGTCTGCCTCACCCCATTACTATAAGAAGCAGTCAAGATAGCAGAAGTGAACATGCCTTGACAGCTCAGTGTCTCGTAGGAGTTAGATGTTGCTGCTATTATTGTGACCTTGAATAGCAGCTGGGTCCAAGCTTCCTATTGCAAATAAATGTAGTGCTCTCAGCTAAAAAGACCACCCCTTGCTTATCCACCCAGCCCCTCGGAGGGCGGATTAGAGCTGTTGTGGCTGTAAACCCAGCCGATATGGGCTGTAATATAGTAAATTATCACTTGTTTTGCAGTCTTGACGAGAAAAATAAATGTAATTACATTCATGAATGTTGAAAAATGAAGCAAAGCAATGCAGATCGGCACATTCGAGGTGCTTTTCCAAATGAAAAGCTGTGCACAATGAATGCTAATGGGCTCGCTCCCTCCCACGCTTGGCATATGGTGTGATGGGGTCTTTCTGAATTAAGGGAGCAGCTTTGTCAGGCACCCCAGCCACGGAGAGGCGGCCCTGACCAGCCTCCACAGTAGGAGATGCAGCAGGTGGACCCCAACTTCCTCTCTTGGCTAAGGACCCAGAATAGGCCCAGTTTCCTAGAGCAGGTACCTGAGTGATGTTGGCAGTGCCTCTCTGCTTCAGGAACCTGGCATCTATTTTGCAGTTCTTCTGTCACTCTGTGTAGCAGATGTTCGCTGAGCCCCTACTGTGTGCCAGGCATGATGCTGGGAACAGTAGAGATGAATCTCACATGTCCTGACCCTCCCAATCAAGGGAGGCCTTGTCACCCAGGCCTGTTTGGTACCATCTAGCCTTGTGCTGTTCAATACAGTGGCCACCAGCACTTGAAATGTGGCCAGTCCAAATTGAGATGTGCTCTAAGCATAAAATACATATCAGATCTTAAAGACTTAGTACAAAAATAGCATAAAATATCTTATTAATTTTTATATTGTTTAAATGTTGAAAACATAGTATTTTAGATATATTGGCTTAAGGAAAATACATTAACATTAATTTTCACCTATTTCTTTTTACATTTTGAGGTTTGGCTGGTAGAAATTTTGAAACTACCAGTGTGGCTTGCTCTATACTTCTGCTGGAGGGTGCTGATCTAGTCCCTGCGCACCTGTTTGTTCATATCCTCTGCCTACTGTCCTTGCCCATAGCACTCTTGTCCATTCCTGACCACACCGGGCTGGGCTCTTGCCTGCCTCAGGGCTTTTCACTTGCTAAAGTGTCTTCCCTCCATTTTTTCCCAACTTAAATGTTACCTTCTGTGAGAAAGAGTCTCTGACCGTCCTTTTTGAATGTATATCTCCTGTTATTTTTTTTATCAAGATACTTTCTTTCTAGTCCCTATCATAATATGTAGGTATTTTAATTATTTGTGTGTTTGTGTATCTGTTTTCCCTAAAAGAACATAAGGGCAGAAGGTCTGTTTTGTTTTGTTTTGTTTTATCTATTCCAATCTCTGTCTATCACAGCAACCGACACACAGTAGGTACTCAAGTTTTTTTTCTTAAATGAAAGAATGAATGATTAAATGTCACATCAATGTCACAAAGGAGAAAAATATTTGACTCTTTTGAGATGTTGAAAAGACATTTGAAAATACTTACCAACAGCTCCTAATTTATCAATCAGTTAAGGAAAGTTTGGGCAAGAAGCATATGACAGATGAATGATTTAAGTGGATTTTAGGCCTGCGGGACAAGATGGAGTTAGTGCAGGTGGCTGGAGTACGGGCTGCAGCAGGGCAAATGATGGAAGGGCTGGTACATTAGCGGGGAAGACAAATATGGAAACAAATAATATGAAGACAGAGCAATTTTTTGGCCATCGCCGATGGGTTTTATATACTACTGAAATGAATGGCAAAAATACATTCTGGGATGTGTATAGAAGCACAGTGCCTCCTGAATGGCATCATTGTCTTCACTGTATGACTGATGATCTTCCCACAACAAAACCACCTACTGCTTGTTAATTCATTTGGACAAACCATAAATTCAACTGGGTGGCACCCCAGAGTGATATGTACCTTATTCTACCACTGGAAAGAAGATTCAGGAGTGGGTCCCACCTTCAACACCTTACAAGTAAACACAGTGAAAAATGGTTTAAACATGCAAAATGTGGGGCTTTTCATGTAATTGTGCTTTTACTACTGACCATTAACTTGATTAAAATTGTTTGACTAAGAAAAATAAATAAATAAATGGAGTTTAATGAAATAGAGGTGGGATCAGGATTAAAGGAGTTAACAAGGGATGGTGAAGCACCCAGGTGCTGGCAACCTTGGGGAGCTGTTACCACCCCTAGTTCTGAAGGGCAATGGTATGAAATGGTGTTGAGGGCCTGCCTGAAAGGCTATGGAGGAACATAACCACCCCCTGGTCTTCTGCCAGTGCCTACCATTGGCCAAATTCAGCCAGAAGCAGAGGGTAAGGAAGGCTGGAAGAGGCAGAGGCAGGGGTCAGTTTCAGAGCACAGAGCAGGGTAGAGACTATGTCTGAGTTGGCAGGGGAGGGTGAAGGTGGGAGAGCAGAGAGTAATTGTCACCCTGAAAAGACCCATAAAGCTATTTCCTTAATGTGATAGAGCATGTCTATTCCAAACCAACAACCCATATTCTAAAAATATAAGGATGCTCATGAGTGCTAAAATTATATAACATTTATTCAGAGATCTCTAATAACAGAATGGGAAGTATAATTATGAGATAAAGTTTTTTGCAGAAGATTTTATTATCTGCTAAAACCCCAAGAGAAATAAGTTGAAAACTATTAGAACCCAATAAAAGTCCAATAAGGTGACTAGTTAGGGAATGAATATACAAAAATCAACAATTTTCTAGATCCTAGCAATAACCAGTTAGAAAACATAATATAAAATAATTCATTTTATAAAAGCAACAGAAATATAAAAGGCTGAGGCATTAACTCGAGAGGCGATATGCAGTGGCTTTATAAGGAGCCTATAATGCTAAACTGAGAAAACCAATAAGTAAATAGAGATATCCCATTCTTGGATGGGAAAACTTGACATTTGAAAGCTTTTTAATTTAATTTAAAATATGTAATGCATAGTAAAATAGAGATTTATAAGCCATGTTATAAAATGATTTTAAAGTTTATCTGGAAAAAAAATGGGCACAGATCATCAAGCAGATGTTGAAAGAGAATGGTGGACAGAGACTACTACTTCCAAGTTTTAGAAATATACCCTGGAACTAAAATTGCTCAAATAGCTTATACCAATCCAAGAAGAGATAGACAGATCAATGGAACAAAATATGTCCTTAAAACATATGTGTGTGTATACATGCATGCATGTGTGTGATAGACAAACATAACATTTCCAATTGATGAGATGAATCAAGATGAGTTTGAAATGATAACCCACCAGGGGAGGGCATGGGCCAAGTTGAGGTAGGTCCTTACTTCATACTGTATGCCAAATGTGTTCTAGATAAATGCAATACATTCCAGTTAAATATAAAAATTGGAAAATACCTAAGATGTAATGTGTACTATGGAAGTAGGACAGTTTTCTGATGATACCATTAAAAGTAGAAACAATAAGGAAAAATATTTATATCTTTGTCCTTAAAAACCATAAACAAGATGAAATGATCCATATCAAATGAGCTCTGATACTTGCAATATATATACAAAACAAATGGTTGATGCCATTAATATGGAAAGAGCTTTTACAAATCAATAAAAGAAAGATGGATGATCCATTAGACATGTATTCAGTGTTGGTGAGACCTCTGAGAATCAAGTGGCCATATGCTGTTGGTATGAGTACAAGCTGGTATGATATTTAGGGAGGATAACATGAAGTATTTGCATCTGTGATCAGAAATTTTATTTTGGGGACTGTATTCTAAGGAAAGAATCAGAAATAAGTGTGAAGTGGAAAATTCTGGGTGTGTGATCTATGATATGCCACTTGACCTTCCAGAGTGTCACTCCGTTCATAGCTTGAGGAGATAAATCAACTTCATGGGGTGGCTGTGATGGTCATTTGGGAGGACTGGCCCAGGAGAGCCTTGAAGCTGTGGAACTCTGGGTAAACGGTTAGCATTCTTGATAAAGTTTGGGCTGTCACATTTTGCCACTTTCCTTCCCTGCCCCAGGTCCTCTGACATTATCTTCTGGGCACCTTCTGTTGCCACTTCAGCTCATGGAAGAGCAAAGGAGAGAAAGCTGTAATCCTTTGCTCAAGTTAAGCAAGGCTGCTCTGAGGATGGATGCTCAGCTGGGCTCAGCAAGCATTTAGTTATTGCCAACCACATACAGGACAGAACTTGTGCCAGGTGTTAGGGTGACAAAGATTCTCCCCTTGACCAAACTTTAGCCAGGTTCATCTGTGGCTTCTTCTTGCCTAGGTGTTGGCCTTGGCCCCTGTCTTATCTTTGGCCTGCCTAGTCTGGGTTTAGCAAGAATCCTGCCAAGTTAGTTTAGTGAGAATCCCCTACTCTAGATATCTGTCTTAGTCTATTTGGGCTGCTATAACAAAACACCATAAAGTGCATAACTGATAACAACAGAAATTTATTTCTCACGGTTCTGGGGGCTGGGAATTCCAAGATCAAGGTGCTAGAAGATTCCATGTTTAATGAGGGTCCACTTTCTTAAAAATGGAGCCTTCTAGCTGTGTCCTCACGTGGTAGAAGAGGCAAGGCAGCTCTCTGGGGTTTCTTTTGTAAGGGCACTAATCCTATCCATGAGGGTTCTGCCGTCAAGACCTAATCATCTCCCCAAAGGCTTCACCTCTTATCATCACCTTGGAGATTAGGATTTCAACATATGAATTTGGGGTGGGGGGACACAAACATTCAGACCATGGCAATATATGCTCACCCTGGCCTGTCTTCAGTAAGAACCCTATTAAGTCAGTTTAGCAAAATTCTCTCTACTCTTGTGTCCTTTTGGTAATTTTCCATTAACTCACTCTGCTCCTTGATTATAAATGTCCAGCTATCTTTGGTATATTTATCTGATCTCTCTCCTCTGTTGCAATAGTCTTGAATAAAGTCTTCCTTACCATTTTAACAAGTGTCAGAGTAATTTTTTAAAATAAGCGTTAGTTACTATGGCAAGTAAATCCCACTCTTCTCCAAAGGAGCTTTGGGTCTAGTAGGTGGACAGGTAGGCAGACCCATGATCAGCTCTAGGGAAGAGGAGCACATTCATTCAGTATTTCAACAACCATGTATCGAGGATCTATAATAATATATCGGGCATTGAGGACACGACAATGAACAAGATTCTCCAGCTTCCTGCCTTCATGAATTTTACCGTCTGATGAGACAAATGGATGATAAAAACAAACATAAATAGAAAAAATACAGAGGGGGCAGGTTCCTCATCCCTGGGGTTGTGGAGGGAGTAGAGGTCCCACGTAAATAGGAAAAACTTTCTGCAGGAGATGACATCTGAGATACACCTCCTGTGAGTTTAACTGTTGCTTGTGGGCTGCAAGACTTGACCGGTCCAGAGCCTGTGTAAGCACATTTGTGAATAAGTACGATGTTGGATTGCTCGGGAGCCAGCCTATAATGTGCAGACTGTGGGGAGGAAGACAGCTGAGTTTCCAGAGGCAGCCCAGCTGAGAGGAGACATGGACAGGGAGATTATCCTAATAGGATTTCACAAAGACCACTTAGCAGTCGCTGAGCTCGGGAGAAAAATAGTTATGAGCTGAGGGTGGAGAAATAGCCAAGAATCTGGCAACTCTGCGAAAGCTTGGAGAGAAAAGCTGACAGCCAACAGACAGAACAAGATGATGCTTGCAAAAAGGTTAAAAGAATAGACACGAGAAAAAAAGTATGCTGAGAGATATGGATGAAAATGGAAGCGCATTAATATAACTTGGAGACATGCATTAGGATAATTCCAACTCTAAGAAGGAGCAGAGCCAGGACTGATGCATTACAGCATTTCACACTGCCAGGGAACTCGTAGAAACAGATGTGGGCAGTGGAAGGTCAGAATTTGGATGGAAAGAAAGGATTTGTGAATACAAAACACCATAGGCAGAAAGAGGATAGCTAGTCCTAACCCCTCCTCTTTAGAAACGGGGAGACTGAGGCTCAGAGAAATAAAGTGACTTAGCCAAAGTCACACAACGTAGTAAGAGCTAGGGCTAAGAAATTAGGACCTTGTACATTGCTGGTGAGAATGCCCAATGGTGCAGCTGCTGTGTGAAACCGTTGACAGTTTGTCAAAAAAACATCGAGTTACTATGTGACCCAACAATTCTGCTCCCAAGAGAATTGAAAACAGGTGCTCAGATTTGACCCCAGAGTGGCTCTTCTGAAACTAGGTAACCGTGCTATCCTATTGACAACCCCAGCTTGCTCCATTCCATACTACCTCTCCTGACTTCCCTCTCTCTCTCCCCCCGCTCGCTCCTCTACCTTACTCTCTCAACCTCCTCTCCACTCCTCCTCTCCCAACCATCCCCTCCCCCTCCCTCCCTCTCCCCTCCTCCTCCCCTCCTCCCTCTCCTCCCCTCCTCCCTCTCCCCTCCTCCTCTCCCCTCCCCTCTCCCTCTCTCCTCCCCTCCTCCCTCTCCTTCCCTCCTCCCTCTCCTTCCCTCCTCCCTCTCCCCCTCCTCCCTTTCCTCCCAACCTCCTCTCTCCATCTCTCTTCTTTTCTATTTTTATATATATGGGCAAGGTGAGGTCTAAGTTGTAGCTTGCCACTTACTAAATATATGACCTTGGTTTTACTGGAGACTAGACGAAGGTCCTTCCAGCTCTAATAGTGCGTAAATTTTTTATGCACTTTGCCAGCACATGTTCAGGGATTGCAGAGCTGCCATTGATGAGGGGACAGTACCTCCTAAACATATAGACCTAGGAGGTTGTCCAGAAGCTGATGCGGTGTCCAGGCTTTGACAATATCCTTGTTCTTTGCTTTTAATTGCTTGGTTCACAGAGTTCATAATCTCTTTAATTTTCCTGGGGTTACAAAGCAATTGTCTATTTTTGTTTCCTGAAGCATCTCTTTTTCCAGTGCAAGGCTTTTTTTTTTTTTTTTTTGAGATATCTTTGCATGTCAAACCTATTTTCTAGGCACACAGTTTTCATTTAAGTCTTATGTTTTTTCCACCTTTCTCTTTTTTCATGTTTAAATGGGGGGGGGTAGTCAACCTATTGTGTGTATTTGTCCAGATTGGTAATGTTTTGCTTTTGCTTTCTCTAAGGGGCATATTTGGTCACGTTTGACTCCTACCTTATGGGAGAGAACTGCTGCGGGACTTGCAAAAAGCTCATTGGAGCTTTTTCTAAATTAATGAGGGGTTGAACACTAGGTTACTTTGTCTGTATGTTAGCAATGGGTCCTGTTTCTGGCGGGAGGGGGCCAAGGGGAGATTTCCAAAAGCTTCTATTTGCTCACCTGTTTCAAAATGAGTCAACTACTTTAATGAGAAGTTCTTCTGTTTCATGCGCTTTTGTTGTTTGTTTTTCTAGGCTGTTCATTGACTTTTCTTTGCCCGTTTGAGGCCTTATATGAGATCATTGTTTCTGCCTGATCAGCAATTCTGGGGAGAGATTTAGGAAAGAGTGCCAATCCAAAGCAGGAAAAACAAGCTCTAAGTGGAATGTTCACACTTTTCCAATTTATTCAGCAACATATTTCCAATTTGTTCCCTTCAAATTAGGAGCTATCATTCAGATTTTCTGTTAATTCCACATTTTTTCCCTCACCAGCAGTACTTTTTTATTTTGGATTCTTCTTTAATTTTGGCCCAGGTGACACTCGAAACCTATGGCTTGAAGTTGGGGTGCTTTCTGGGTTTCAGAATTAATAGTATATTCTTTGTTCATTTCACTTCTTTTTGTTCATTTCAGTGAACTTCAGCGATGGAAGTTCTGTGAAATGATACTCAAGCTACCATATTTTCTAGAATACCTGGCATTCTTTCCACTATACCATGCTGTGTGATTATAAATACACTCTTGCACAGCCAGTATGACATGCTCTTATTGGAAAAGGTTTTCAATGACTGTATTCACAGAAATGGCCTATTTATATGTCAAGTATATTGTTGAATATGTGCTTCTGTAAGAATAGAACAACAACAAACAAAAGACACAGTTTCGTGTGTTGCCAAAAGATACTGCAGGGCCTTCCTAGTGGTCCCACCTCCAAGTGTTCATGTAAAGTTGCCACAGAAGGTTTCAATGGTGAATGCCTTTTAACTGGGCAATGAGATTAGATTTTCAGAAGGTAATTTCCTTGTTTTCATTTCAAGATCTTAATTTTATTGAAGGTGCTTCTGCTGTTGTTGGTACTGGTACAACTGATCTAATTTAATTTAATTTGCTTCCTTGCAAAGAAGGCGATCCCTTGCCCAGCTGCTGCTCTGGGCAGAGAGAGACAAAGCAGGCTTGGAGATAAGCTCTGAACTTTAACAGACCTCTCCAAGCTTTATGGTAATGAACAATGCTTAGAGATTTCAGAAATTTTTTCACAGTGATTGCTTTAACTGTCATGCTGCTTCCTGGGCAGTAAGACATCCTTGTGGGTTTCTATCTGAGGGGCTATGAGGAAGGGGAGGATGTGGGATATTTGGCTATTCTGTTGCACTGCTTCCAGGTGCCATGTCTGTGATGGGTGGTAGTATTAGGAAGGGCCACCCCTGTCCATTCTGTCACTGTGTGCCTAGGCAAGCTTTGTGGTAAGAATTCTGAGGGGTAGCGGGTGCAGTAGGGTTAGACCATCCTTGATTAAACCCTGATTGTACCTCGCTAGTTTGTTTCCTTTGTTGAGTTGTTCAAGCTTGCCTAGGCATGGCTTCCTTAAACTATGTGTGATGCCACAAGGGTAGGGTGCCTCATTCCTGTCTGTATTCTCAGTACATAGCAAGGTGCCTCCCATACAGTGGGCTTGGTAAGTATTTGCCAAATGAATGGATGAAGGAAAGGAAACAAATGGATACTTATGGAAGGGAAGATGGAATGTCACTATCGTGTCTCCAAACAAATGCTCTCTGGGTGTTAGGAATTAAAAATCGTGTAGTGATAAGGGATTGTGAGCAGTGATGGTGCAAGCTTCCCCAGTTCTACTCCTGTGGTTTGATTTGGTGGGTTGGAAAGGATTTGCTGACACTTTGCTAGACATGTATATGGGTGAGAATAGGTGGTACCTATTCCTACAAAACTGCTTTATTCAAGATTGTGAGGGTTAATTTTGTGTGTCAACTTGACTGGGCTAAGGGATGCCCAGATAGTTGGTAGAACATTATTTCTGGGTGTGTTGGTGAGGTTATTTCTGAAATAGATTAGCATTTGAATGAGGAGACCGAATAAAGAAGTCGACCAATGTGGGAGAGCTTAATCCAATTTTTTGAGCACCGGAATAGAACAAAAAGGTAGAGGAAAAGTGAATTTTCTGTCTCTTCTTGAGCTGGGGCATTTATCTTCTCCTGCACTTGGGTATTGGAGCTCCTGGTTCTCAGGTCTTTAGACTCTGAGACTTATACTTGTGCCCCACCCTTTTCTCCCTGATTTCTCAGGACTTTGGCCTCAGACTGGGAGTTGTGCTATCAGCCATCAGCACCCCTGGTTCTCAGGTCCTAGGACTTGTAATGAATTACACCACTGGCTTTCCTGGTTCTCTAGCTTGAAAATGGCATATTGTGGGATTTCTTGGTCTCCATAATTGCATGAGCCAATTCCTATAAGTTCCCTTTTACATATCTATCTATCTATTTATATACTATTGGCTCTGTTTCTCTGAAGAATCCTAACTAATACAACCTTTATATGGGGCTTCTGCTTCAGTTTCCTTGACTAAGATAATGGTTTTTGAGAGAGGGCCAAAATACTCAGGGCAAAGCCACATGAGCCAAAGAACATTGTTAATGTTGAATTTGTCTTGATATATCAGACCAAAGGATGCCTGAGATTTAGCTTCCTTTGCTTTTATCCTGAAATGCAGCAGAGCTGTTGCTAGCTTCTCCATACCTGGCTCTTAGCATCCTTGTCTCCTGATGCCTTGACTTGGACATCTTTGCTGTGCAGCTCCACCACCAGCTTTGACTCCTCAAGTATCCTGGCAACTTAGGTGGAACCTGCATTTGTCATGTTCTCTTGGCCACTCAGATTGGACTTGTGTCTACTCCCTGGGAAGGTCCAGGCTTCCCAGTGGGTCTCTGCAGGCCCACCTTCTTCTCAGGCTCTTACCTTCCCCACCCAACCACTGTTGAGCTAATCTGTGTCCTGTATAAGCCTTGTGAACCAGAAGACTATAAGTTCTAGAAGACAAATGGACAGGTCAGGTGAGAGGGTACGTGAAGTAGAAGAGGCATCTAGGCTAGCTGTGGTGGGGACAGAATCCATGAGGGAAGGACATACCTCCAGGATGAGCCAGTGGAGAGAAATCCTTAAACCAATAAAAAAAAAAATGCTATAGCTCTGAAAATCAAAGGACATGGCCCTCTGAACAAATGTGATTAGTATTCTAAAAAATGTATGCAACAGCATCAAAGAAAAACCCATTGGCATTAGCAAGAGGTTTCAGGGGCCAGATACAAAATAAATTTTCAATAAAAAATTTTTTTATATGTATAATTTTTGAGTTATAATATATAGAGCAAAGTAAATTCCAATCATAGCAGGATGGAATATTTTTTAAAGCTTGGGATAAAGATGATCAAAAAAATGCAGGATCTACATGAAAACTTTAAAGCATGGAGGCACATAAAAGAAGACTTGAGTACTTGGAAAAAAAAACATGTTTCTGAATAGCAAAGTTTATTCATATAAATATTTCAGCTCTCCCTCAAATTGGTTGCATATTTATGTTTTTAGAACTTGACAAAAATCATTCTAAGGTTTGGATAGAAGCTTAAACCCATAAGAATGGCCAAAAAAACCCAATTTTTTTTAAAAACAAAAGAGAGATTTGCACAGTTAAACATTATAAAGAGTTATAAAAATAAGCACTACAGACAATTTAGTGGCTGGTGAAATAAAATATAATTGGAACAGAACAGAAAATACAATAATAAAAACGATTTGCATCTATGTAAATATTTACTATGTGATAATGGTGGATTTTAGATCAGTTGGGGAAAGAATAGATTATTTAATTAATGCTATTAGGAAAATTGGCTATTTAAAAGGAAAGGCAGCTCATTACCTCAGTCCTTATATGAGAATAGATTGCAGACTGTGGCCTACAGGCCAAATCTGGTTCGCTGCTTGTTTCTGTAAGTGAAATTTATTGACACGAATCCACATCCATTCATTTACATATTATTTATGGCTGCTTTTGCACTACAGTGGCAGAATTGAGTAGTTGAAACAGAGACAGTCTGGTTGTAAAGCCACAAATATTTACTATCTAGCTCTTTACATAAAATGTTTGCTGATCCCTGTCCTGTCACATCGAGAGCAGGAACCTGAGCTGCAGCAATAGCGAATAAACAGGAAACATCTTGTTTTCTATGGTTGGGGTGACCATATTATATTTGTTCCAATTGGGACAATTTTGAGAGTGAAAGGGATGCCCCAGGCAGGCAGACAGGTTATTGTAAGTATAGATGCCTATAATGGATCATTGAGAATTAGATTGGAAAGGGAGAAGTGCAAGACAGTGATGATTAGAGTTGAGTAAAATTAGAGTTAAAGTTCAGTGGGAGAATAGAAATCAGTGTTGGTAAAAGCACAGTCTTCTAAGAGTAGCCAGGGGCTTTATGACTCTTTGGATACTTTCAATAGAAAATAGTGAATCAGTTATTCTTAGTCCCACAGCAGACAGAATGCTATTTATTATGCAATGTAAAAGCAGAGGCAAAACTCAAGTACTTCTTGAGCCGTGCAAGGGACAGAATAGATGTAAGACAAGAACAAAATGTTCAACTCTAATGAGTGGATAAGAACATTAGAAGACTGGTAACTTGGGTGTTTGAAATAGTAGGGAATGGCCGACAGGAAGAACAGCTGTAATTAAGTGCAGATCTAAGGAGGTGGCAGGGAAACAGTGCCTTGCAAGTGTGACTTAGCAACGAGATGGCTACTGAGGGCTCTAATGAGGACCACAGAGTGAAGGCGCTCGTGGGGAATGAGAACTGGGTAATCAGCTTGTTCTTGCTCATCTGTGAGCTTTCCGTGTGATGAGAAGCAAGGGAGTCAGGAGGTAGATTGGCCCCAGGGCTGCTGTTCGAGAACATCTCATCCCAAATCACTGCTTCATGGTCAGGAAGGGATGCTCTGAAGTGAGCCCCTGGAGGACGGCTTTGCAGATAAACCCATGGGACTGGAAGCATCTTCCTTGTCACTTGGAGAATAAGGACCAGGGCACAGGCCATTGATTAAACAAATAGTTGGCCTTGTTAAGGAATGTGTAAGTGTGGCTGCCTTTGAGGGTGACACCGCAGGGCAGTAGGTATGTAGAAATTGAACAAAAGTACCTGGCTTCCTACTGCAAGGGGATGCAAAAGGTTTGCCTCAGGAAGACAAATTGACAACACTGGTGAATGGCTCCCACCCTCCTGACAGAAGCACGGTGCCTTCATCCTTGCCGAAGGAGCCACAGTCTCTCTCATGTTAACAGATGCCTTTTCAAGTTGGGCCTGGTCTTCCTTAGTAATGAGGAAAATAACTAAGACTTCCAGTTAGGATCTTGGAAGGACATGGTCGGGGGGCTTCTTAGGAATCAACTAGTCCAGTGCTTTTGAGGACCTGGGAATCTGGGAAGGCGAAGTGGTAGTTCTTGAGCCACTTTTCGTATTTCAAGATGCTTGTGTAATTATGTCCCTAAGCTACACAGGTTCAAAGAAATCTCAAGTTCATTGGGTTAGAGTTTGAGTGGAATCGACCCAGTGAATAAGGCTGTGATCTCATGCTGCTTGGAAACCCGAAGGGGGCAATTGCTTTGATTAGGAGAAAATGGAGGGAGAGGTAATTTTTACTTCATAAATTCACCTTTTGTAGTAGACAAGTCCTTCACAACAGGATGTCCAGGGAGAAATACAGTCATAGAGAAGGTTGAGAACCACTTGTCTTATCCATTGTAAAACCTGCATCCCTTCTTTTAATAGATGATGAAACTTAGACCCAGAAATAAATGGGACAAGGTGATACAGCCCAAGTTGTTGGAAACAGAAACAGCAGGGTTTGCCTGCTCTGAGTCTGAGATTGCCGGGGGAGACACGGGGAACACTAACTCAGGCACCTGGACACCTGCAGCTGCTTGTAGGGGCGAAGAGCTAATATTGCTGAGGACTTTCTGTGTGCCAGCTGCTGTCCTAGAAAACTCACACGCATCATCTCATTTAATCCTCAGAGTGATCCTGTGAGTTAGGGATTATTCCCCGAAAGATTCAGAGGAGGAAAACAGGATGCAGGGAGTCTAAGTGACTTGCCCAAGGTTATGTAATAAGTAATTAATGGAGCTGGGGTCCATATCGAGGGTGTTGTGGTCCCAGGGTTGATGCTCTGCCCGCTACTCCATCCTACCTTGGAGAACCAGCCTCTCCTGGCTTGTGCTGATCTAGGGCATGTAAGGAAAGGGTTCGAGAATGTCTTCTGGAAAAAGAGAAACCACTGACCGTGCCTTCCAATGTGTCTGATCTGTTTCAGCTCTGCCCAGAAGCAGCACATGCCCGACTGTCTGTAAATGTTGGATTAATTGATTTGATTTATTGGATTGTCATTCCAAGGAGTTCTTCCATGGAAGAGAGAGCTCCATGGTTCTGTGGAGCTCTGAATTCAGACCTAGAGCAAGTGGGAAAGACTTAGAAGGAAGTGGTTGTGATTTAAGAGAAGGTGGGACTTTCTGTAAATTGGAGAAATGGACCTTTTTCACTTCACAAGTTCCGTGGGCCCCAGACAAGGCAAGAGCCATTTTTGCTGTCAGAGGACCCCTGTTTTCTAATCTGTGGGTAGAAACACCCACTGCCTCTGTCCTAAGTCATTGTCTCCAAAGCCTAAGTATTCTCAAGGTGAACTTGGTAGGTCCAGGGAAGGCCTGGGGGTGTCACCTACAGGTGGCCTTCCCCTTAGCCAACAGTTCACCCAAGTGTAGCAGCTGCAGGCCTGTGAGAGACATTGATGACTATGGCATGTGGCTCCAAGGACCCATTTAGTCTCCTGGTGAGCAGGGTTGGACCCATGTATGCAGGGCGAGGGTGTGGGTGGAGCAGCATCTGCCTGTTGAGTGCTTACTGCCTGAGTATTTCATGTACTGTGCTGGTGCCGTCCACATGACCCTCTCCTCACAGTCCATCTTTCCCCTTCTCCACCTTGCTCCCTGCCCTGGAAGGCCGACCAATGCCCTCTGGCTTCCATATGGCTGGAAGTTGGAGGAGGGAGGAGGGCGCATTTTGGGTACTTATTCCCTGGACCCTCCATGTGCAGTTGCCTTGGGCCAGCCACGTCCCTTGACTGGAGGTCACTGCCCCTCTCAAGGGGGCCTTCCCACCTCTGCTCTCTCCCACTGGATTCTGGCAACTACTTTCTCCCCTCATCGCTGTCATTCCTAGAGATGGCAGCAGCTCTTCTGCACCTGCCCTTCTTCTTGCCCTGTCTATACCTTGGTAAATATTCCCTTTATTAACTTTTCTGGGATTCTGCTCACTTGAACCTGCCCAGGGTGACCCTGGTGGAGCCCTAGGCATTATCTTATTTGATCTTCATAAAAACTGGAGGACATAGAGGCTGTTAATGATCATCCCCCTCACTTTTAAGATGAGATGACTCAGGCATAGAATGGTCCAGTTGTTTCCCCCAGAGTGACATCGTTGGTAAGGGGCAGAGACAGAGTTTGCATCCAGGCTGTCCATATTTTTCACCACTACATAGGGTGCATGCTTCTATTGCCTCTTTTCCAAGCAAGCCTAAGACACAGGAGAAAAATAGAAAGATAAAAAGCAGGCTGTGTAGCCTTCTCGGAACCTGGCCCCAGACCCATGTGCTTATCTCGGCTCTGCAGAGCTCACCACTTAAGAGGGTAAGAATGATCCTGCCACACGGGGGCTCAGGGCTCCTGAGGGGCAAGCCAGGAGATCTGTGAGGAGGTCATTCCCTAGATACCTGAGCTTTTAACTCCTTCAGTGAAGTTGCAACTTCATCCCCTATTGCATTTGAGGCTCGGGGAACGCCTGCAGCCTTCGCTCAAGCTTCGTGTTAAGCAACAGTGGTGCCTCTTGCACCCCCCAGAGGCCAAGAGGTGTGGAGCCGGGACTGTGGTGTTTTGATTGGGAAGGAGGGGACACCCCAGCGCCACAGACTTGGGGAACATCTGGTGGGGGGCGGGGGCCAGTCCCAGTCCTTCCCCAGATGGCTCTTGTGCTTTGGAAGCTTTTGCCCCAAGCCTGACATCTGCTTCTGTGCTGCATTTTGCTGAGCTGTCCTCAGAGGGGGTGGTCACCACAAGGTGTTTCATTAGGTGTCTTAATAAGCCGTGTAGCTGCAGCCTGTGCGCCTCTCCCCTGCAGAGCTGCTTTCTGCATGAGGCAGGGAAGGGTGGATGGCTCAGACATAATTTGCATTGGCAGCAGGAATATTATTTTTGCGTTATAAAGCATGGTGAGTGACCTTATCAAAGTGGGGAAGTGAGCAGGCAGCCAGCGAGCGGGCACCTGTGCTTCTGGGGACACAGAGGCTGAGGCAGTGGGGGTGATGGTGGGAAAGTGTTAAGTCCCTCAGCCACCTGAACCCTCCCTGGGGGCTGTGGGATGCTTAACTTCCCCTGCAGACCCCTGTGAGTTCTGTCTTTACGTAGACACACCCTGGACGCAGCAGGCGTGGCTGTCGCATAACTGAGAGCAAGGATTCTGTGTTTTCTTTGGTGGCACCCCTAGGTTTAACCCTGAGCCCTGGTCCAGCTGGAGGTCTGATTCTCTGCCTGCCCGGTTCATTGCTGTCATCATTTCCTGGAGGCTTGGGCTGTCTCTGATTTGCTGAGGCATTCTGGGATAATCTAGCTTGCCCTTGGCCATGTGCTTCATATGTGCGCCATTTCTCCAGACCAAACTGCAGAGCCCTGTTCATACTTGTTTTGGATTCATAGAAAACCCAGAGTCAGATTTTTCACAGGCCACATTCATATACACATACACTTGCCCTTCGATTTATGATAGGAGGATGGTAAACAGACTTATATAAAATCACAAACCATTAGACATGAAAAAGATGACCTTGGACAACCAACAAATACAACTTTCCCATTTTACAGATGAGGCAGCCAAGATCCAGAAGGGGAAGCGACTTGGTCAATGCTACACAGCAAGTTAGCCCTTTACACTTTTCCCCAGTCTGGACCTCTGTCCACTACAGTGATCATGCTGTAAGAGGGGGGAAGAACAAGCCAAACAGAAACAACATGGGACTTGGAACAAGCACTGGTCTGACTTCTGTGATGGTCTTGAGTACCTTCACATACTCAGACAAGTGAGGAGGTGGGCTGCTTGCTGAGCAATGTCCAGGCATTTCATCCTTAGGCAGCCCCCTTGCCCCATGAGGGTGCCTTCATCCTCACCTTCATGGCAACAGTGGATGGGGGTGTAATGTGATGGTTTTTGTCAAGCAAAGCACCAACCTATTCCCAGAGGGCAGGAACTTGAAGACCCCAAACTCAACTCTCGACTAGCAGAAAGTGCTGGGAGAACATGCCTGGACAGGGAGGCTGGATGGATAGTCATGGAATGGCAGGCAGGGACCATGAGATCCCTCCAGAGTGGGCAGCTTGCCAAATCCCAGTACTCCTATCTCCTAGCAAGGGGTCTGGCCCAAAACAGTGGCCTAAACTGATGAATGAATGAATGAATGAATGAACACCACAGTAGTATTAAGCTGACTCTGGGTACGTTGGAGGTACCCAAGGTCAGTGTATTTTTGTGAGTTGGGAGAGGGGAGAGGGGATGGGAAGGGAAGTGTTAGAGCCCAACATAGCCTGTTGTCATGTGAGGGAGTGCCGGGGGGTGGTCAGCATGGATGCCCTCTGGGATCCACCAGGGGACTCTACCACTGCAGGTAACTGAGTTGGTTTTCTGCCAGAGACTTTCTGGACCACAAGGAAGATAATGAACCATTGGCATTTCTGAAATCATTGGCCCTGGGGACATTCTGTGTACCAGAGTCATCTGGGCAGGGAAGATAACTCTTGGAGAAAGGGCTTCTTAATTCAAGAGGTAAAGCGGACATTATGGTGATAGCAGCTTTGGCATCAGGCTCATCTCTAAAGATGAGTTTAGAGTTCTCATTTTCCTCTTCATGAATTTTGAGTTTTACAGACTTACTACCATGAACCTGGGCTATTTTTTTTCATCACAAAAAAGTTTAAAAATACTATCACTTCGATTACTGGTGTTTTTCCTATTATCAGTGCTACAACGACTGCCAAAGCTACTTCATATGTTTTTTATGAGAGTGAAGTGAAATAATGAATTTAACATGCCTAGCACAGTGCCTGGTACGTAGTTGGCACTCACATAAAAGGCCCTCCCCTCTCCCATGCTCACCTGCATGAATGTTGTCCCCATGTCTCCAACATGTATGCTTGACTGTTTTATTTTGAAATTCAGTGTTTTTCCTCATTATCATCTGTTTTTTTAAAAATTTATTTCAGAGTATTATGGGGGTACAGACGTTTAGGTCACATGTATTGCCTTTACTCCGCCTAAGTCATAGCTACAAGTGTGCCCATCTCCCAGAGAGTGCACTCTGCACCTCTTAGGTGTGAATTTATCTATCCCCTCCTCCCCCTTCCCCCCTGCCCAACACCCGATGAATGTTACTTCCATATGTGCACATAAAAGTTGATCAGTTAGTATCAATTTGATGGTGAGTACATGTGGTGCTTGTTTTTCCATTCTTGAGATACTTCACTTAGAAGAATGGGTTTCACTTCCATCCAGGATAATACAAGAGGTGTTAGTTCACTGTTGTTTTTTGTGGTTGAGTAGCACTCCATGGTATATATATACCACATTTTTTTAATCCACTCATGTATTGATGGGCACTTGGAATTGATAAATAACTTAAGCAAAGTCTCAGGATACAAAATCAACATACACAAATCAGTAGCATTCATATACACCAACAACAGTCACACTGAGAACCAAATCAAAGACTTGATACCTTTCACAATAGCAACAAATAAAATAAAATACCTAGGAATATATTTAACTAAGGAGGTGAAGGATCTCTACAGGGAGAACTACAAAACATTGAAGAAGGAAATAGAGGATGCAAAAGATGGAAGACTATACCATACTCATGCATCAGCAGAATCAACATTGTTAAAATGTCTATACTACCCAAAGTGATCTACAGATGCAATGCAATCCCTAAGAAAATACCAACAGCATTTTTCACAGATGTAGAAAAAATAATTCTATGCTTTGTATGGAACCACAGAAGACCTTGTATAACCAAAGCAAACTTAAGCAAAAAGAACAAATTGGGAGGCATCAATCTACCAGACTTCAAGGTATACTACAAGGCTATAGTTACCAAAACAGCATGGTACTGGCACAACAACAGAGACATAGACCAATGGAACAGGACTGAGAACCCAGACATAAAACCATCCTCATATAGCCATCTGATTTTTGACAAAGCAGATAAAAACATACACCGGGGAAAAGAATCCCTATTCAGTAAATGGTGCTGGGAAAATTGGATAGCCACGTGTAGAAGACTGAAACAGGATCCTCACCTCTCACCTCTCACAAAAATCAACTCACAATGGATAATAGACTTAAACCTAAGACATGAAACCATAAGAATTCTGGAAGAAAATGTTAGAAAAACTCTTATTGACATCAGCCTGGGCAAAGAATTTATGAAGAAAACCTCAAAAGCAATCTCAGCAACAATAAAAATAAATAAATGGGACCTGATCAAATTAAGAAGCCTCTGCACAGCCAAAGAAACTATTGCTAGAGTGACTGGACAACCTACAGAATGGGAGAAAATTTTTGCATGCTATACATCTGACAAAGGACTAATAACTAGAATCTATATAGAATTCAGGAAAATTAGCAAGAAAAAAATCAAATAACCCCATTAAAAAATGGGCAAAGAATATGAACAGAAACTTTTCAAAAGAAGACAGAATAATGGCCAAGAAACATATAAAAAATTGCTCCACTTCTCTAATCATCAGGGAAATGCAAATCAAAACCACAAGGAGATACCACTTAACTCCAGTGAGAATGGCTTATATCAAAAAGTCCCAAAACAACAAATGCTGGTGGGGATGCGGAGAGATAGGAACCCTCATACACTGCTGGTGGGACTGCAAATTACTACAACCGCTATGGAAAGTAATATGGAGATACCTCAAAGAACTAAAAGTAGAACTACTATTTGATCCAGCAATCCCACTACTGGATATTTACCCAAAGGAAAAAAAGACTTCCTATAATAAAGACATCTGCACGTGCATGGTTATAGCAGCACAATTCATTATTGTCTGTTCCGACAAATTTCATTCAGGTTATCGATCTTTAAGTTTTCTTGGCTGAATCTAGTCTAAGATTTTACATACAACACACATGTTATTTTTTCCTGGCCTGTTACAGAATTTTCTTCCTAAGAAAGGAGATGTACTCTCTGAGGTCACTCTAAAGTGATGACGTGTGGCCATGTCTTCCCCCCTTATTTCCCTCTGATTAGAATGCGGCATCCAGAATTAAGCACAGAGATGGCTTTAGTCCAGTTTGGAAGCTCATGCTCACTCTCCTCCTGGGAACGAACGCCACGGCCATAGGCGTGGCGTCCTTTCCCTGTACACTGCAGGGAGCGCTCTATCCCGTCTTCCCCTTCCCCCAACACATACCCGTTACAACTGCCACATCCTCTATATTTCTCAACTTTGGATTCAGGCCACCAGAGGTTATCACCCTTGCCAGGTTTCTTTGGAGAAACGACAACTTGAGATGCTACCATCTGCCACATTTACCTGAATTACCTCAAATTCTGGAGCTTCTGTTACCAAAAAGAAGTAATTCCTTGGGTTGATTTCTGACAGGTCCCTGCCTTGTGGCAGCTGCCCAACAGAGGCCATGGTGGGAGCAGCCTGTTTGTAGGCTGTGAGGAACAAAGTTCCCCAGGGTTGCTGCAGAACGTACTGATGCTGTGAGTCCGTCAGCACACTGAGGCTGTATGTCACATGAGATGTGCACTGAGTAATTGCTTATTTACCCCCTGCCTGTGATTGTCTATCGGAAGCTATCAATAGCTGCAGTTTATTTTCCAAATCTCTTTAGGGAACCAAAGTTTATTTCAAACAAAAAAAGAACCCTTTAATTGTGGAGTTTTTAATCCAGAAGTTCCTTTGGAAGGAATATAATCTATGTGCTTATTTGGCAGGTGGAAACTTTGAGATCCAGGAAGTCAATTTGCTTATTCAAGGTCATAGTAGGCCTGAATAGATGGACATTGTTTTCTGAATGTTTATGTCCCCCCCAAATTCATATGTTGTCACCTAATCCCCAATGTGATAATATTAAGAGGTGGGGCTTTTGGGAGGTGATTAGGTCATGAGGGCTCTGACCTCATGAATGGGATTAGTGCCCTTATAAAAGAGGCTTGCAGAGCCCCTTTGTCCCTTCTGTCATGTGAGGACACATGAAAGGCACCCTCTATGAGGAAGAAGACCCTCGCCAGACATGGAATCTGCCAATGCCTTGATCTTGGACTTCCCAGCCTCCAGAACTGTGGGCAATAAATTTCTCTTGTCTATAAATTACCCAGTCTAAGGTATTTCGTTACAGCAGTCTGAAATGACTAAGACTTAGGCTTCCCAACCCTGGCCTGGTAGTGTTTAGGTGCTTCACTCTCTTATAGCTGTGGCTCCTGCCTTGCGGACTCTAGGCTCTTTTCCTTTTTACATGTTCTCTGGAGTTTGGGGAATGTTCTCAGAGAAGTTTCCATAAAAACCACTTCCCACATGAGGAGGAAGACCTGAGAATCTGAGTCTGGCTGCTTTCATGAGACCAGGCTACTGTTGGAGAATACAGGACTTTTTTGATTCTGAGGATTTTTCCTACGAGTGGGTCTTCTTGTAACAGTGATTTGTGCCAAATCTTAAGAGGTGTGGAATTGAGCTAGAATTAAAAAAAAAAAAATCACTGTAATGATTAGAATGAACGTGGCTCCTGTACCACGCTGAGACCTCAGTTTGGGGCTGATGATGAAGTGGGTAGCAGAGCGATGCCGGGGACATGTGGCTACTTATAATGCAGAAGTGGAAGGCCTTCCAGCCAAATTACAGTGTTTTAAGGAGAGTGGCAAACTTTGGCTTGTGCTGTATTGAAGCTTTTTTCTTTCTTTCCTAGATGCAAAAGTATTTAATTACTTTGAACTAGCCATTGTGCAAGATATCTGCACATAGGTTACCTCTTATAATAGTTACCACAAGCTCATGAACTAGATTCAGGCCAACGATCTCTTACACATAGTCCAGAAATTCGAGAAGCTATGAAAATGGAAAGTGTTTTGTTTTTTGAGTTTAACACTAAATTCATTTGGCTGCTAAATCTGACCCAAACTGATATGAAGCTGTCAATCATCTTTATTTATCTCACACTGTGTGAATTTTCATATACTTCATTGTGGAAATACTTATGTGTTTGAGCATAGAATGTTGTCCCAGTTCCCACCAGGGCTGTTATATGGGCCCATGTTACCCTTCTAAAAATCTAAATCCTTCTGAATTCTGAAGTGCCTCTTGTCCTGAGGGTTTGTGATCAGAAATGAGGTTATAGATTATAATCTGTGTTTTAAAATTGGGGGAAAAAACTTTAAAGAGGGTAAGTGACTTGCCCAAGGACACTCACCTTATGAATGAGCTATTTGAGCTAGCTCCAAATAAATGGAGACTGTGAAGAAGCTTTGACTCATTATGGGGGCTAGTTCCTGGTGGGTGGACTCTCTGAGCTGTGATGCTACCTACCTAATAGGAGGCAGGTGCCAGGCCCACAGTTGGATGGGATGTCTGCTTTGTGGTTAGGCCCCAGCTAGCGGTGGGATTTTGAGGGGACAGGCTACAGTATAACTCTCATGGAAAGGGAGTTTGGGAAACTTAGCAGGCTGTCAGTAGCCTTGCCAAACAGCCTAGGGTTGAGGACCCAGAAGCCAAGGGCCAATTGGCCCAGGGCAAAAGGCTTTGAGTCAAGTGGCACAGACAAGTCCATGGCCGTTAAGGAGAAAGGCAGAGGCGTTGTGGACAGGAAGGCCACTAGAGATCCTCTAAATATGTGGGATGCTGGGCTCCAAGCAGCAACTCGTGCTGTGGAGTTCAGGCAATGGGCGGGCAAAGTCCATAGGCCAAAGGTGAGGGGTTGCAGGATTAGCCACGAGAAGACATAGGCACATAGGGAGGATACCATGTGACAGTGAAGGCAGAGATCGGGGTTATGTAGCTATAAACCAAATAATGCCAGGGATTGCCGGCAAACCAAGAAAAGTTCGCAAAATGGTAAAAAGCGATTCTCCCCTACAGGTTCCAGAGGGAGGAGGGCCCTGCCTACACCTTGGTTTCGGACTTCTGGCCCCCAGAACTGGGAGACAATAGATTTCTTTTGTTTTAAGTCACCCAGTTTGCGGTACTTTGCCATGGCAAGCCCGAGGAAACCCATATACCCCTATACAACATTAGGCAAGGGTGCTCAACCTCAGCTGGTATCAGGACCTCCTGGGGCTCTTATAAAAAGTCCCTTTGCCCCAGCTGCACCCCTGTCTGATTCCATTAGCATCTCTGAGGGTCAGCCCCAGGCATCAGGATTTTTAAAGCTCTTCAGGTGCTTTAAAACCAAGTTTGAGAACTATAGTCTAGAGTACTGCTTATGAAAGATCCTGGTCCAGGTGTCCAGGTCCCAGCAGTAACTGAGCACCGGGGAAGCCTGAGGCTAGCTTCCACCACCCTGGGGACCTCAAGGTGTCCTTGGCCAGTCTTCCTAACCCACACCTTTCTGTTCTTGGCTTTCAGCCGCAGGGCTCCGGGAGATGGCTGCTTTCCGTTGTTTGTGAAGCATGTAGAGGTGCCTGGTGCACAGTGAGGGCTTTCTACGAGTCGCTTGTCATTGTTTCTGCAGCCACCCTTCCTTTCTTAATGCCCACTTTCCAGAGAGTACCCCAGAGTGGTAAGATTTTGTCATCCTGGCTCAAAAAGAAAGCCGTTTCAAACCCTGCTTCACTTTCTTGTAATTAAGCCTTTTTCTTTCTTTTTTTTTTTTTCCAATTTGCCTGAGAGCTAGATCATGTGAAGGACACTTTTGTTTTTTAAAGAGAATGAGCACAGAGTGAGTATGGCTGAGCTTCAGAGTGACATTGAGAGAGCTTTTTGCTCTGAGAGTAAAGGGAGCCTGGATCAGAATCCTGCCCAAGGTGGGAAGGGCTGATGGGGGGTCAGGGAGGCCGTGTGGGGTAGAAGCCCCCCGAAGGCATGCAAGAGGAGCCCACCTCCAGCACCCGGGCCTTCCTCTGCCCAGCGGATCCCTCCGGTGTTCCAGGCCTGGCAGAGCACAGAAGGGAATCACACCGAGCCCCGGCCTCTACTAGCTCACGGTCCCACAGGGGACGCAGACACTTAAAGTAGCCAGTGCTGTGCAGTGATACAAGATTCGTGAGGCCTATTTTCTAGACCAACCCCAGGGCCAGAGGTGCAGGAGCCAAAGTCTGGCCAGTCCAACCCAAAGCATGGGCTACTGTATACGGGGGACTGTGGTTCCCCAAAGGTGCCCCAAGGAAGGAGGAGGAGGGGGCACGGATGCTGAGCCGGCAGCCAGCGCTGGCCACTATGCCAGACACTGGTGAAGAAAGGGGTGAGGGAGGTTGGTGCCTATTTGTGTTGGACCTTGAATTCCCTGCCAAGGAGGTAGATGCGCTCCACAGAGAAATGCGAAGACAGTGCAGATTTAAAATCAGGGAAGGGGCATGACTGATTATTTTTTTTATTTCATTCTTTCTGATTCTCTCCTCTGTGATGGGTCAAGGGCCTCTGGCCCATTGATTACAGCGCAGCTATTCCCATGATAATGACAGGGCCACAGATCTTCTAGGTCATGGTGTAGACCCTTTGATCCAGGAGCCCCTACAAGGCATGGATCCCCAACTGGTCCTCTGGTGTTCAGTGTATTTTGCTGATCTCGGGGAAGACATCTTATTCCTGTTTCCGGCTTCCAAGACCCCAGCACCAGCCTGGTTAGCTCAGTCTAGGGTCTGGGGTTAAAAGGGTACAAAGGGGGACAAGGGCTCAAAATGTGGTGTTCCCTTAGGCAACAGACTGGCTTTTTATTTGCAGATTTCATTTTATCTAACAGTTTAAATGGAGGCCTAGTGCTCTGAAGCTGCCACCCAGATTGGAAAACATATTTAGTTGTCCCCCTTACTTCTCTGGAAGGACAGATTTACCATCTGTCCAGGGTATAAATGTGAGCCCCAAGAGTCACTCTTGACTCCTCCCTTCCCTCAGACCCCAATTCTGTCCAGTTTTCCTCCTAAATGTCCCTTGAATATGTTCTCTCCTTTGCCACCAGGATGCCATCATCTCTCTCCCAGAAGTCACCCTTAACTGGTCTCTGTTTCTCCTGTTGGCCTCTCTCCTCTATTCAGGACATAGCAGCTGGGACTCCTGTTTATCACTAGGCACTGTGATAGGCTCTGAAACTCCAGCAGGGGATAACTCAGAGATGTGGTCCCTGAATAAATGCATAGTGTAAATTTAGTTAGTGCCAGGGGCTATCAGGGAAATAAAACACTTGCCTTGATAAGCATGAGCTGTCTGAACATTCTGAACAGTCCAGACTTCAGCAGGCCTGGCGGGATCCAGGGCCCCGGGGGTCTGTCCCTCCCTCACCCTTGGTGGCAGGACACGGGGGGTGCTCTTGGTCAGCGTGGAGAAGGAGGATGAGCTCTTGAGTGGGGTGGACTAGGGCAGGTATCCCAATAGGATGACAAGCCTGGCAAGTGTGGCTGAGGGTGGCGGGGGCCAGACACTTGCTTTCCCTGCAGAAGACCATGCACATAATCAGAACGAGGTGGGGGAACCCGTGAGTGTCAGGGGTTGTGGGCAGTCTGAGGCAGCAGGGTGGGCACACTCACAGTGGGGGTCTGAGCATCCTCTGGATGTGCCTTTGTGAGCTCCATCCTCTGCTGGCAGGAGGAAAGGATTGGAGCTGAATCCTGGCTCTACCCCCAGCCCCTGCATGACTGTGGGACACCCATGTCCTTGCTTTGGGCCTTGGTCTCCCCATCTGTAGTATGGGCAGGGGAAGGAGAGA
The DNA here is from genome assembly GCA_023783475.1 of Daubentonia madagascariensis. NCBI lineage: Eukaryota > Metazoa > Chordata > Mammalia > Primates > Daubentoniidae > Daubentonia > Daubentonia madagascariensis. The sequence continues at coordinate 25,353,984 of JAKFHU010002136.1, read as the reverse complement.
GGGTTGGTTACTATCCACCTTCAAGAAGTGGCTGTCCTTAGGGACACCATGGAGTGCTGCAGTTAAGTCAGGCCTTAGGGTGCCTGAGTTCAAATCCCAATTCTAGAACGTCTTTGCTGAATTATACTGAGCAAATTACTTAGTCTTTCTATGCCTCAGTTTCCTTATTTTTAATATGAGGATGATAATACTTAATTTCTGAGGATTAAATGAAATAATGAACATAAAATGCTTGGCGCAGTACCATTGACGTAGCAAGTGTCCAGTAAACATTAGCTTTTGTTATCTAATTATTTGCTAATCATTTTGGACATAAAGTAGGCCTTATTATGCCAGTTTTATAGATGAGAAATCTGCCAAAAGGTGTCTAAGTTAGGGCCAGGAAGTAAGTGGCCAACTGGGGAGTCAAACCTAGGTCTGTCTGGTTCCAAGGCTTGCTTTGTCACCTCGTGTTGTATTGTTGTTTCTGACTTGCCGCTCTAGAAGCTGCATCGCCAAGCTTGTAAGAAGTCATGAGGATCAGCTTCTAACCCGGGAGGGCTTCGCAGGTAATAGAAATGTCCAAGGGTTGCTACTTATTCAACAACTGGAAGTACACAGACCAGGCGGAGGCACTGAAGTTCTGGCAGCCATTTATACTTGGTTTGGGGGACCTGTCTCGTGGGAGGCCAGCAATTGAGAGAAGATGTAAAACTGCCAGGAACATAGTGCAGTGGGTGGGGGCTCTGGCATGGGGACGTGGAGGTGGGCAGAGGAGGGGCTTCCGCTGCTAGGCCTGGGCAGCAGGAGGCTGGGGTGACCTGACCCTGGCAGCTTCCTTGGTTACAGGTGCTGAGGTGGACACAGCTTCTTGGAATAAAATTCTAGGGCTAGAGAGAGCTGGCAGACCCCTAGCCCTCACCTTACAGATGGGAAAACTAGGCCAGGGGGCAAACGGAGAGGTTTGTACTATCCAAATTCCTGTTTCGTGCCAGGCACGGCGATAGCCATTTTCCCCACGTGTTATCTTATAGAAACCCTTACTGTGCACCCTGAAGTCCCCACTTTCTAAACGCAGAATTTCTTAATAAGACATGGATTTCTATGACGTTTTGCCTGATTAATAAGGGAGAAGTATTTTCTGCTCTTGCTTACACTGTCTGTCTCTCTCTGCTTCCTACTGATGATTAAGATAGAAAGTTTGGGATATACAGGAAATTGTAAAGAATAAAATGAAAATTACCCACAAACCAAATAATAATCGGAGATAATCATTGTTAATAATTTGATATCATTCCTTGTCTTTTTTTCCTTTTCTTTTTTTAATCAAAAACGATGTTCTTGTTTAGAAGAGAGTTTTAACAGTATTGTATGCTACAAGGCTTACAACAGCCCCTTCGTCTTGATTCTCTCTCCCCTGAGGCAACCAGTTTCACATAGGCAGTCGGCTAGTGCTTATTTTGTTTGCATATTGTCTATAGACTTCTCTGGAAGCTTCCTTAAACATCCTGCGCCCCCACAAACATTCACATATCCCTGCAGGCTTCCCTCCTCCATCTTCCCAATATGGTACATCATCCTTGGGCAGTAGGGTGGGCCTCATTTTAACTTTCTTAGTATTATTTACATCTGAGCTATGATGTAGTGTATATATGATTATATCTCCTTTCTCATTTTCCCTGTCGTAGAGTTAGTAACTGCCTTGTTTTATTGATTATTTAATTTTCTTGTTACCGATCCCTAAGTTTTTGCAGTTCCCCCTCAGAGGTGTTAATCTCATCTCCTTATGTTCAAACTCATCAGGATATGTATTGGCTTCATTTCTTTTCTCCCCTTGGAGTCATATGCTTGGAGGCCTCCAACTTCCCAGTTTAATCTGGCCTGTGTTCTCTTTAGACCCTAAACACAGCAGTTGCTCTGGGATTTTCTGTTACCTCTCTTCTTTTACCAGTTCCCATGAGTTCTTTTGGTGGTTGACTTCTTCATTCTATTAAAGCATCCTAGGAGAGCTTTCTGACAAAGGCTTCGTGGAAAGTAGAAAAAATTTTAAATGTCTTGCATGGCAGATAATTGTTTTATTTTATCTTTACATTGATTGACAGTTTAGCTAGGTATAGAATTCAAGCAGGCTATAATTTTCCCTTAGAATTACTATTTTTTTATTGACATAGAGTAAAATTCACTTTTTGTTATGTAGTTCCATGGGTTTAGACAAATGTATAGAATCAGGTATCCATCACTCTAGTTAGTGCATATAGAAAAGATCCATCCCTCCAAAAAAATTACCTCATATTGACCCTTTGTAGTTATTTCCTCCCATCCCTACTCCCACCCCTGGTAACCACTAGTATATTTTTCTGCCTCCTTACTTTTGCCTTTTCTAGATGCTATAAGAATAGAATCATATCATAAGTAGCCTTTTGAGTCTGATTTCTTTCACTTAGCATGATGCGTTTGAGATTCATTCATGTTGTGGTGTGTATCACTAGTTCATTCTTTTATTGCTGAATAAAATTACTATAGCATGGATTTATCACAGTTTATTTATCTATTCAGCACCTGAAGAACATTTGCATTCTTTCCAGTTTTTGGTGATTATGAATAAATCTATAAACATTAGCATACAGAATTTTGTATCAAATGTAAGCTTTTATTTCTTTTGGGTAAATACTAGGAGGAGGATTGCTAGACTGTATGATAAGTATATATTTGACTTTATAAGAAACTGACAACCTGTTTTCCTAAATGGTTGTACCATTTTGCGACACTATGAGCAATGTGTGAGGATTTGATTTGTTCTACCTCCACCCTAGCACTTGGTATTATCTTTTTTCTTTTTTAAAATTCTAACCACTCTAATAAATGTGCAGTAGTACCTTATAATTTTAATTTTCATTCCCCTAGTGAGTAATGATATGGAACATCTTTTCATATTGTTTTCTGTATGTCTTCTTTTGTGAGACGTTCAAATCTTTTGCCTATTTTCAAAAATTGTGTTGTTTCTTATTATTGAGAGTTTTGAGAGTTCTTGATACATTCTGAATATAAGGATTTTGTCAAATACATGATTTTTAAGCATTTTTTCCAGTCTATGACTTGCCTTTTCAGGCTCTTACCAGTATCTTTTACAGAGCAAAAATTTTGAATTTTGATGACGTTTAACTTATCAGTTTTTTACTTTTATGGATGGTGTGTTGGTCTCACATCTGAGAATTCTTAGCCTAATCCAAGGCCATAGAATTTTTTTATATTTTATGTTTAGGTTTATGATCCACTTTGAATTAACTCTCAATATGGTGAGAGGTAAGGGTCAAGGTTCTTTTTTAAAATATATATATGGACAGCTAATAGTTCTGGCACTGTTTGTTAAAAATACTCTCCTTTCTCCATGGGATTATCTTTGTACCTTTGTCAATCCCTCAGAATTTTGCAGATATTGGCCATATTGTCTTCTGACTTCCATTCAAAGTCTTGAGAAGTCCAGTGTAATTCTGATTCCTTATCTTTTATATGTGACATGTTTATTTTTTCTTTTTGTAAACCTTTAATTTTTTTTTATCCCAGTGTTTTGAGATTTCATAATGCTTTGGAGCAAGTTTTTCGAATTTGTGACACAGAGCTATTTGGTTACCATTTCAATGTACAACTTCCTTATCTTCAGTTCTAGGAATTTTTCATGTATCATACCTTTGATAAATACTCTCAGTTTTCTCTTTTTCTTTTTTTTTGACAAATCCTATTAGTTGGCTTTTGGACTGTCTATTCAATGCTCTCATTTTCTTATCCTTTCTGTTCTTTTCTCTTTGTTTCCTTTTTTTGTTCTACTTTCTGGACAATTTCTTCAACTTTATCTTCTAAACCATCTATTGTAATTCTTATTTATGCCTTCATATTTTTAACATCTGAGAGTTCTTTTTGGTTCTAGGAATGTTCCTTTTTTATGGGATCTTGTTCTTAGATGAAATATCTTGTAAGGTTTTAAAATACCTTTTGAATTGTCTGTTGTTTTCTATCTGTACTTTTCCCCCTACCTGCTTGTTTTGGTCTCCTCTATTCATGTTAGAGGTTCTTCAAATGCTGGTGATCATTTTCTATCCATTCATATAAAAAAAGACACATGTTGAGCGTGTCTATTGGATGGGGATGTGTCTTGTTCACTGGCAGTCTTGACTATATGGAGATAAGGCACTAAACTGGCTTTTTTATTGATGAATACTGGAATGTTTATACCTAGGATCTTTTCCTCTTCATCTGGTCAGTTTCCCCAAAGATAAAGCTCCTGCACTCCTGAAGGCATGGGGCGTGTGTGTAAAGCCTGGCTCCCGGTGTTCTCAGAGCTAAGCGGGGGGTGCTCTCTCCACTCAGTATGTTGGTTTCAGTAGATCACCCCTGGTTTTGCATGCTGCCTTACCTACTCTCAGCAGGTCACAAAATCCTCCAAGCTAGATCCTCTATGCTTGATATGTCGTGGTGACTAATTGAGAAGGGACTGTCATGTGGCTGCATGATGGATGCAGATGGGAATCTGGGGGTCTTAATATTTCTTATACAAGTTTTCAGGTAATCCTCTTCTCTGCCCTATCTGTCCCTGCCTTTAGAGGAAACTGGTGTCTCCAATTTCTGGATCTTCCTAGTGCTAGATGGGTTGAATTGGCTGCATCCTGCGTCCTTACCTAATTGACATGCCAGCTTCAGTGTTCAGTGATCTGCTCCATCAGTTACCATTTGTTCAACCATTTTTCTTGTTCTGAAATGTTGTTGGCATCTCTCAATTGCTGCCATTTTCTTTTCCATACTCTTGGTATATGTGGGTTTGTTTATGTCTTTTTAAAATTCTTACACTGTCATTTTAGCGAGAGTTGGGGAGAAAAAGGAGGTTAATGCCTGCAAATCTATTATGTTCAATTGAAAGTCTATCTCTTTTGCTATAGATGTAGAATACCACTGTACATGTAAACGTGTGTGCATGCACACGCACATATATTTGCTAAATATATATATTTGTATGTGTATATATTACAAATTGGGAACAAGCTATAAATACTGTTAGATGGCTTTTTGTTCATTTAAAATTCTGTCATTTTTTTTCATTGAATATTCTTTAATGTTTGAATTTTAACATCAATTAAATTACATATTGTCATATTTTACTTATTTCATCATGTCCTTACTCTCAGGCATTGAAGTTGCTTCCAATTTTTCACTATTATAAATAATGACTGTTGTGAGATTTTTTCCACATAATTGTTAGGATTTCTAATTATTTCTTCTACATTGCGGTTGTCCAGTTAGCAATGTGAGCATTTTAATATGGTGTGGGATTCATATTGAAATGTGTAATGCAGAACATGATAAAGTGATATGTATTGTTAAATTACCTTTCAGAAAATCTTTGTGTCCACTTGTAGTCTAAGCCTCAAGTGATTATTCACTGAACCTTTGCTAATGTTAGGAATTATCACTGTTTTAAAATCTCTGCTAATTTGATAAGAGGAAATTACATTGCATCATACTGATTTGGATTTTCTTTATTACTTGTGCAGCTGAACACATTTTCTAAGTTTTGTCCTCTGTGAATTATCTGTTCATGAATATTTTTATATTTTCCATATATGTTTATAAGATCTTTTAGGGAGTAGGGATATTACTCTTTACCTGCTACTCATATTCAAAAATATTTTATAGTTTTTATTTCCTTTCAGAATTTTTGATGTCTCTGATGAATAGTTTTAATTTTTATGTTGTTTATTATAGAAAACTTTATATCTTCTTTTGCTTTTGGACTTCAAAGGTTATTTTCCTATCCCCACATGAGAGAAATATTGTCCTATATTTTCCTAGATCTTTAATGATTTGATTCTTTTCATTCTTCATGTTCAAATTTTTATAGTTATAAATTACTTAATTAGCCAATTAATTAATTCTGGTTCATCTTGTGAATAGGAATCTAAGTCTGTTGTTTTCCAAATACTGTAGTTAATCAGTATTCCGGAACCATGAATTAATTGTCTAGCCTTCTCCACTCATTAGACGTGGGACCATTATCATCAAACACATTCTCTCACGGGGTCTATTGATGTTCTTTCTTCTTGGTGTCATTAGCCTATCCATTTTTATGTCAGTACAACACTCTTTTAACGATCCTGGCTTTACCAGGTATTTAATGCTTGATGGGATATACCCTTTTTGTTACACTTTACTGAAAAAAAAAAAAGTGTGGCTCTTTGTGTCTCCTTTCAAATGATCTTTAGAATTACTTTGTCAAGTTCCAGAAAACTCCTCTTGGGCTTTATTTGAATTGCAAATATTGTACAAATTATTTTTTGTGAGAATTTCCTTCTTGACTTTAGTGAGTCTTCAGATTTAAAATCATTACATGTATCGTCACGTTTTCAAGATTCTTTTATGTTCCTCAGTAAAGTTTTATGGGTTTCTTCATTTGGCTCTCACACATCTCTGCGTAAGTTGATTCCTAGGTATTTGCTACGATTGTGATTTAATTTATTTCCTGTTAGAGTTCCCAAGGGGTTATTGATGCTATATAGGAAAGCTGTTGTATTTTATCTATTTATTTTTTAACCACTCACTTTACTGGACTCTTTAATCAGTACTGCACATTTTTGAGTTGATGCTTGGGTTTTCTGAGTATTCAATCAGGTCATCAGGCAAATAATGGTAATTTTATCTCTTACTTTTTTTTTTATCATATACCAAAATTTCTTCCTCCCTCATTTTTTCCTTTTCTCCCTCCCTTTTTAATTTTATTGCTTAGATCTTGCAAATCAATGTTGAATAATATTGCTATAACCTTGTTCCATTCCTGAATTTAACAGAAATGATTTCAGTGTTTGACTCCTACACATGAGGTTGTCTTTTGGCTTCAGATAGGTGTTGCTATTCTAAGGTGGTATTCTTCTATGTCTATAAACCTGACTTTTTAAAGCCAAGAATGTTGAAAAGATTTTACCAAAAGCCTCTTCAGTAACAATAGATTAGAGATTGTTTTTCTCACCTTCATCCTGCTGAAACGATAACATATAAATGCATTTCACAATTTCAAATAGTCTTTCCATTCCTGGAATTAACATACTGTCTCTGAATATACATATATCTCTTTTTCATGTCATAATTAATTTAATTTAATTCAGGGAGCATTTTTTATGCGTTCATATTTATAGGTGAGATTGTTCCATAGTTTTATGTGTAATTTCACTTTCAAAAATGTTTCTAGGATTTGTTAAACCAGAAAGCAGACATGGTTAAGACATCAAATAGCTCAGAAGGGCTCGTGTTGAAAAGCCACCATATGCTGCTTGGCTTCCCTGCCTCCCAGATCCCACTTAGAGGTCGTCCATTTCTATTTTTGTTTCTTCTGGTGGTTGTCTCTACATGTGTAAGTGGTTTGCTTAAAGTGCTTTACTTGACTTATTAACTTATGATGTCATTTACCGGCTTTCTGCTACAAGAAATGAGGACTTGCTCTTTAAATCACCCTTTGCCACCCATTCTAGTTAGATTTTACTTTTTGTGCGTTCCACTGGTGATCTTTGCAAATCCAGATACTCTATCTAGTATGCTTAAGCCTCTACTTCTTGTTCCAGGGGCCATAAGTAGCGTCTCCTGGGTAAGGTGAGGAGGTCACTGCTGGTCCTTCCCACTCCAGCCATCTCCCTATTTTCCCTTGCCAACCTTGTCTTTATTCCTTTGTGGCCATCACTGGTAATTTTTAGACTTTTCCCTGTAACTATTCTTGCCTTTTGTGATTGATCAGTTTCGTGATTCTAAAAGTTGAAAATGCATGCATAGGTCTTCCATTATTCTGACCATGTAAATTGTTTCATTGTACAGCCAAGGAGTGTGCCAGGATCGTATTTTCTTTTCTGCTGGATTCAGGCATATCTTCTGTTACGTCTGAAAGGAGAATGCCCCTGGCCTCCAAGGTTGAATGGATTCTCTCTTTTGTTTACATTCCACTATTAACTTTTATCATACCATCTGAACTATCAAGTCCTCTTATTTCATGAAAGGCCCCACTCACTTCCAGAACCACCTGTCCTACTGTTCAAGTCAGTGTTGTGTATTCTTCATGACTGTCATCTGAGATGTCCTTTCACAACTAATAGCACTGACCTTAGTCCAACAAGGAAGAATTTTTCTTTTTCTGCCAGCCTCCAGCTTAGAAGTTTTTTTTGCTTCCAAATACATTTTTTGAGGTTTGCATAAGCCTGATATTAAAATGAAATGAAAGAAAGTACAACAATTAAAAATTTTCAGTCCAAACAGGACTACATTCTCATGTAACTTCCTGAGGAAGAGTATGCGGGAAGTGAAATTCTTGAGGTCTTGTATGACTCAAAATGTCTGGGTCAGATTTAATTGATAGTTTTGCTAGGTATACAATTTTTGGCTAAAAACTATTCTCCCTTAAAATTTCAAAACTATGGTGACCTTTCTTTTTAGGATTCAAAGCGGTTAATAAGAAGTCCTGTCAACTGAGCCTCTCTCTTGTCCTCATAGTTTTTGTGAGCTTAAATTCGTTTCAAACACTTTTAAAAATCCACTTATGATAAAAAGAGACCCTAAGAGAATAACTATCAATGATCAGTTCGCTTTTTTGGATCTAAAATATGTATTTAATTTTCATGCCCTCTTTTGTTTTGGTCTTAATATTAGGCTTATGTGAACTTCCTAAAATGTGTTGGGAAGCAGATAACTAAGTTTGGGGCTGGCAAAAATTTTTTTCCTTTTTGGGCTGAAGCAAATGGTACAAACTTACTTTGCTACCTGGTTCCCTTTGCCATGCATATATCACCACCTCTGATTTCCGCCATGGTTTGGACTTTGCTTCCTCCCTTGTGTTGGCAATCCCTTTAGCTTCAAGTTAAAACTCATCTCTTTACTCAGTCATCTGACAAAGCCTAAGCCTTTTCAGACCAGTCCTCTACCCTACTACATGTCCTACTCCAGGGTTGTGTTTGAACACAGGAAGACACAATAGACCAACGTGTATAATTAAATGGGCCCCACACCCTCTAGCTTCTGCAAATGACTCCACTGTGTCTGATTGTCCTTTCCTAAGATCTCAATGAATTCAGGAATGCCACTTTCAGGAAACCTACTATGAAAGCATCAGTGAGTAGTGTAAACTTTACTCAATATTCCTGGTTTGAGGAGGAGGAAGTGTACACTACAGAGCAAACAACTGAAAATTAATGTCAGACCTTTATTTTTCAATGTCCCTTCTCATCTGTATTCCCATGGATTTTATTTAACTCTTCCTTTTTCTTACTCAGCATTTGGTCTAGCTTGCTCTATCTCTTTAATCTCTTCTGTTGTATTTTTTCTCTCCTCAATTATGGAAAACAGTTAAGCTTCGCTCCCAGCTTCTACCCACAAGCTTGCATATTTAAACCCATCTTGGTGTGGAGCAAAACAAGGAGGCCTCTGATTGATAGAATCTTTCTCCTCAGAAATGAATAAAAATATTTCTTCTTAACACATGAGGTTTATTCTTAAGAAGAATTCTTTGGAATGACATGTTTTTCATCAGCTTATCACCATAGCGTTCTTGTGTCACCCACCTCCTGATGAAACCTGGCACTGAAGATGGCAGTCACAGCATTTGTCTCTTGATGTATAAAAGAAAGTGAATGGGCTACGTGATTCCTAGGATTCCTTTCAGTGCCAACATTTTATAATCCTATAAATTAGATAACTAAGTTCATTACCACAGAGTAATAACAGCTCATTCATTCACAACTACATTTATTGAAAACTTACTCTTCATATAAAATTTGAGAGCTTGCAAAGCAATTTACATATATTATCTAATTTAGTACTACTAAAAAAAAATCCGTGAGTTCAGTATTATAATTATTATTCCAACTTACATGTGGAAAATGTGACGCTAATGTTCAGGTTAAGATTATGGACAGAAACTGCGTTACAGAATTCCTCTTGCCCAATACCTAATAAATTGAGCAAACAACAACAACAACAAAAAACCCAAGAAAATACAAATAAATAAAGTTAGCCACAACATCAAAAAAAGAGAAAGAAAATTATAAAATGCAAACTTGAAACACTGGTTAGTAAGGAAGAAACAGAAAATACTGGAGTGATGAGGAGAGGAACAGCCAGGCTTCTAACACTTCTTCCCCACCCACCAAAAACCATGTTAGTAACAACATCCTGAGGTTTCTCATTAATACCCAAACATCTAGAGGAAAACAAATTGACTGAGTAACATTATCCTTTCCCTCATCTGATTAAGGAATAAGAAAAAATGGCCTGAGGCTGGGGTGGGGGTAGAAACAAGGCAAAGGAGGAAGGTATGGAAGTGGTTAACTTTCTCTAATGGTAGCAAAATCTTCAGGACTTTATACTAGATTGGGTAAATTATATGAAAATAGGGACTATCTCCTCATAGGAAGAGTAAATACCTGCAGGTAGATGGAGTGAATCTGAGTATGGGATACTTCACAAAATCTAGGAAGAGGGAACAGACATCCCATATTCTAACAATGAGCTGAGCTCTTTCCTTCTTTCTCATGGTTGCATTAGGCTACAGAAATCAGGCAGAATAAAGAATACTCCACCTTCAAACTTCAGCTTCAAGGGGAAAACAAATTGTTCCCTGATATGGTGGGGAGAGAGTCAGGTGTCACCTACGCTATATGTCATAGCAGGTAGAATGTCATGTTGGAGCCGCCCAAGCAGAGCCACCTAGGCAGAACAAGAAGGTAAGAAATGTCATAGCAACGTTAAGGCATACTACAAATAAAAACAATAAAGAGAGAAGGAGGGAAGGAAAGAAGGAGGGAAAGAAAGAACAAGAAAAAAGAGAGAGAGAAAGGAAGAAAAGAAAGAAAGGAAGAGGGTGAGAGAGAGAGAAAGGGAGGAAGGGAGGAAGGAAAGCAGGATGCAAGCAAACAAGCAGGGGGCTGTAACACGCGACAGCAAGGATTCTAACTAGAAAGAAATGTAAATTAAGGAACCGAAGTAAATTACTCACAATTGCTTTACTCTGTAGAACAACTTGACATGATACGAACATCAAGTCAATAAACTTAAGAGGCCAAGGAAGATGGGATACATGTACCGAATACGATTAATAGGGACAAAAGGAAACAAACGGAGGCCCCAAATAACATTAATAGGATTAAAGAGCCCATAAATAAATTAGTTAACAGCAAAAAATGAAACAAAACAAAAACAAAATAGAATGTACATTGCTGGAAAAAATGTACAGAGAAAAGACTTAACAAGCACATGAATGCCAATGACAGTGATAAGCGTAGTGAAGGGAAGATTAACAAAAAGATAACTAAAGGAGAAAAGATGTATTCTAAGATAGGCTTAAACATATAGATACATGATATAAAGGTATATGTACATATAACACTTGATTTATTAAAATATGTATTATAATATAACATAGCTTAATTTAATTTAACAATAAGAACAAATTCTTCTCAAGTTGACTATGCATGAAACACTTTTTTTTAGAGGTTTACGTGCATTAATTAATTTTACACAACAACAATTTGAGGTCAGTACTATTAGCATTCCCAATTTATAGATGAGGAAATTAAGACATAGTCAAGTAACTCACCCGAGGTCACACAGCTAGTATATATAACATAACTGGGATTTAAGAGAGTAGCATTATGCTATTCTGCCTCTGGATAGAAAAAATTTCCTGAAGTAAATAAATAACTAAATTTGCAGATCAAAAGACAACGTGTTGCAAGCAGATGCACCATTTTCCCTGCCCACCAGCAATGTCTGAAGGTTCTAATTTCTCCATATCGTCCCAACACTTATTACTGTCTTTTTTATTTTTTGACTATAGGATTCTACTTATAAGAAATATCTAGAATATGAAAAATCAGAGAGACAGGAAGTAGATTAGAGGTTACCAATCTGGGGGAGGGGAGAATGGAGAGTTCTTGCTTAAGGGTTATAAAATTTCTCTTTAGGGTGATGAAGAAGTTTTGGAAATAGACAATGGTGACGGTTGCAAAATATTGTAAGGGTAATTAACACCACTGAATGGTACACTTAAAAATCGTTAAAATGTCAAATTTTATGTTAAATATTTTGGCACAACTATAATAATAATAATAATAGCAATAATAAAAGGCAACGTGTTCAAGGAAAATTTGGTACAGAATGCCATGCCAAGACATATCCTAGTTAAGCTATCAAAACTTAGGATAAAGAAAGAATTACCCACTTGTCCAGATACAAGAACACCCTCCACAAGGAGGAAAAAAAAAATCAGGTCGTCCTTAGACTTCTCTACAGTAGAATTCAGTATCAGAAGGTAAAAGAATGATATTCAAAAGATCTGAGGGAAAGAAAGCATAGCTCAAGAATATCATGGTATATAAAGCCAACAAGTAATTGTTGTCAAGAATAAAGGTACTCAGGCAGTATACCATCCATGAGATCTTGAAATACCTAATCACAAAATCAACTAATTAAGAGTGAACAAAAATAAAAGTGTTCTGAATGCAGAGGTCATGATGTAAGGATTGATGACAAGTCGTGAAACCATATAAATATAGAAATAACAACAGACAACTTGGGCAACTACAGTTATAGGTCAGGATATAAAGGTCATAAATCCAGGCAGTATAACAGCAGCAGCCACCAACAATTAAAACTGAGAAATCGGTGGATAGAGGGGAAATTGAGAGAGAGTTTGAGAGTGCTAAGGCCATCTTTCACAGCGTGGAGCCATTAAATAAGTTTAAAATAAATAGTTAAAAAACCACACAATTACTCCAAACTCTTAATTCTTTCTTCACAATCTGTACTCTTAACCTTTAAAGGGATCTTTTGCTAAATATCTCTTGGTGAAGAAATATTGAAAGTCTAGATGTTCTTCAATTTTCTTTTAATTTACTTTTTCTTCTGTGAACTATAAGTAAAAACAAATAACACATTTAAAATTTTTAAAGTAGCATATACTATTTTATCCCACACTCAATAGTGTTTATTTCTATCTATTGTTCTGTCCATCCACCCATCCACCATCCATCCATCCACCATCCATCCGTCTATCCTTTTGTGTCTGTATATATCGTAAGATATTTAAAATGATGTTTGCCATATGTTAGTGATAGCTATTTCTGGGTGGTGAAACTTGGAATGTTTTCCAACTTGAATCATGATCCTTCTTTGCATTTCTTGAATTCTTCAACGTGAGTATATATCATTTTCACAATAACAATAAAGTGATCTCTCTTTAAAAATAAAATTACAAAGCAAATATGCCAAAACAGTCACAGTGGTTAATCCTAGATGGTAGAGCTATGGGTGTTTATTTTTTTATTCTTGGTAGGTTTCCCTATTTTCTGACATTTTTAATTTATTAAAAATTAAAGAGCACAAAGTACAAAGGGACTTGTGCTAAGTTATATGGTCAGAAAGTGATGAGGCCGTGATTCAAGCAGAGATGCAGGGAGGACAGGAATTATGAGCTGGGACCGCAAAGGGAGGCAGGAGCATTGAAAAACTTCTGTGCGTGGAAGTGATGTTGGGTCTGATGTTTCTCTTGTGGGTGGGGGCAATGTTTCAGTTGTTGGGTGAGTTACGTGTGGTGAATCTAATGCCTACGCTTCTAGAAATCCTACAACCACAGGCTGTGAGAACTGGAAGGAATCTGGAAATCCTCCCATCCAACCTGCACGTTGAACAGATGAGGGACGGCAGGCACCAGACACTATTTTGTACAATTGCAGACTTTATAACTAGGAACTACTTATGAGGCAATCCAGTGCGATCCTGAATGTGAGCTGGGTTTAATGCTTTGTGTTATCCCTGTATGAATTAAGACAGTCCCTCAGTCCTGACCAGTCCCCAGAGACCACCCTGTGGGGTGGGTGCCTGATTCAGATTCAACAGATACTTAATTCAGACTTCCCCTGTACCTATGACTATGCCAGGTGCTTTGACTTGTCCTGTCTTATATCATCAACTCAGTGTCTGGATAGGTCATCTTCTCCACCCACTCCCTATTTTACTAATACAGATTTAAGTCTTAGCACGAGGGTAAGTGACATGCACAGGGGCACTTGGTGTAGTTGTTGTGGTTTGAATCATTCTCTCCACCCCCAATGACATGTGCAAGTCCTAATCCCTGGAACTTGGGACTGTGACCTTGTTTGGAAAAAGGTCTTTGCCGATGTAATTGAATTAAGGATCTCAGGATGAGATCATCCTGAATTTAGGATGGGCCTGAAATCCAATTATAAATGTCTTTGTAAGAGAAAGGCAGAGGGAGGTTTGAAACATGGGGGAGAAGACTGGGTGAAGATGGAGGCAAAGATTGGAGCAATGTGACAGCACTGGGCACCAGAAGCCACCAGAAGTTGCAAGAGGCAAGAAGAATTCTCCCTAGAGCCCTCGGAGAGAACACCACCCTGCAGGCGCACCTTGATTTCAGGCTTCTAGCCTCCAGAAGTCCACTGCGAGAGAATGAATTTCTGTTGTCATGAACCACCAAGCTTGTGATCGTTTGTTATAGCAGCCCTAAGAAAGTCACACACCACGCCGGGAAATAGTGGAAAAGCCACAGTTTGTGACTTCAGGATTGGTCCCCTCTGCTCCGTCTTGGTGCCAGTGAGTAAGAAGCAGCTACCCGCTCTGGGAGCAGATTCACCCGTAATCACACCTGGCAGGATGGGGCTGTGTGTCCCATGTATACTTTTCAGGTAGCCCCTGTCACCCGTCCTCCTTAGTCCTGCTCACTTTCCCTGCCCAGCCTCAGAGCAGGTTCGAGAGAACCGTGGAGATGAGGGAGAATCAGGCAGTGACGTGATGATGGCACCCGTGTCTCTTGACTGGGCTTCTGTGTCAGCCCCTTCACTGACATCCCTGCTGCAGCCACTTCCTCTGTAACCCATCTCACATCCCTCTCGTCCCTGGATGTTGCTTGCTATACACGGCCCCCTAGGCTCTCTCCCTGCCACAGGGCACAAAGCCTGGAAACAACCTTCCCCAGACTCTAGCCTGCAGGGTCCCGAGGAGATCCCTCCAGTGAGAGGGATCAGAAGCAGAAGAGCTAGAAAGCCGATGGTCACCAGCAGCTGGGGACACCTGGGTGAATGTTGGCAGTCAGCTGACTTTGGGCTGTGCCTGTGTTTAATGAGCACCCACCTGGTTGGTCACCCAAGCGGCCAAAACTACGGGCACTTGTTTTCCTGTGATCCCTGTACTTAGGGATTTCCCGAGGAGGACCTGCCTGGTGTCACTGCCTTAGCCTTCCAATAGTTGTGTAAAGGTCTGAGTCTTTGTATAAAAATTCTACCTACTTGAAATATCCAGAGTGGCTCCTGTTTTTCTGACGGAGCCTTGACAGAGACATTGATCTTTGTGAAATGACTATTTTATCGTGTCTTAATTCCTCTTAAAACATCCACTGGCTCTTGGTGGATGGTCACCTCCTTAGCCTGACCATCAAGTCTTGGCTTTGTGCTTGACCTCGGCCTCCTGACCGCATTCTGTCATCAGGCTACGATAGTGGATGACCCTGGAATCAGCTTGTATTGTCACATGCCAGCCTTTTTCATGCTTTTCCCCTCTGCCTGGAATGATTGTCCCTTTTCTCTACCTGGAATATTCCTACATGTCTTTTAAAAACCTATGCAAATGTCACCTCCAAGCCTCCCAGAGTGATTTGCTCTTTGTCTGTGTCCCCAGACCCTTTGTCATAGTTGGGTCTCTGGGAAGCAGAAGCAGAGAGGAAGGTGAGTGTTCAGTAAGATTTTATTGGGAAGTGCCCCCGGGGACTAGCGGCTGTGGAAGGGAACGGAGGGGCCAGGAGCAGGCAGAAGGAAGAACTGAGCTGGAACAGGCCTGGGGACATCCTTGGCGAACTCTGCGGGGAGCTCTGGAGCTAAAATGGCCCGTCAGAGTCTGCAAGGGACAGGCATGGCAGGGGCTTTCCACCCCGCCTCCGTCAGTCACTGGATGTGCAGCTCCCAGAAGGCCAGGCCTTGAGTCAGGTCACACTCTGCAGCTGACACAATGCCTGGGGGCTGCAGCTGAAGGCTGGTGCCAAAGTGCCCCAGCCTTGGGCAACAAGTTCTTCCTTAAAGAGGGGCCTGGACAGTGCATCACAAGGTCCATCATTCCCATTTAGATCAAGGAGTCTTCAAGAAGAAAATATATACTCTGTATCTCTGCATCCCTGGTACCATGCACTTAATGTGTTCTCAGTGAATGTTTGATGAGTACATGAATGAGTAAAAGAATAAATGAATGAAGGAACAAATGAATGAATGTATATAAACATATGGGAGGAATTGAAGCCCAAGCAAATGGAATTCCTTTAAAGAATTTCTACACAAGGTGACAAGTTTGGCTCACACCTGTTGCCTATGCTTGTGGCTTTGGGCCCTAATATATCAATTTTGGTCAACACAGGGGAGAAGCAGGGCATAGCTTAACCCTTGGTGTAGGTGGTGAAGGAAAAACCAGAAAATCCTGAGAAGTGGATATAGCGTTAGATCCACATGTTTGGAATGAGGTAGTGGGCACCACAGAGAGCACAGGACTCAGGAATTCTACTCTTATGCCAAGAGGCCATGGTGGAAATAAACCTTATGAGCCTTTGGGGATCCCAGTAAAAATTCCCACGAGGACAGCAACAAAGGCAAAAGGTCATAGCAACACTGGAAAGTAACATAGGCAACCCTTTGACAGAATCTGGGAGAATTTTTCCCCAACTGTAAGGCCAGTTGGAATGTTCAGGAAAAACATTAAATCAGCCACCTATGCTGTGCCCCCAACAAAAGTAAGACATAGCTTTAATCTTTCTCTGTCCCTCTAGTAGGAGCGTAAGGTCCATACCAACCTAAAACGGGACAGACATCCCTTTATAGCATGGACAGGCCTTTCTGAAGCACTCAAAGTTCTGTTGTTTTCTTCCCACCCTTAATTTTTACTTCTTTCTGGAGGCTGAAACTCACAAATACAAGGAAAAAATTAGCAGGGAAATCGTGGCAGCACATTGCATCTTGGAAGGTGTAGTTTTCACACATGTGAAAGTGGTATAGGTGGGCTGGTAGCAATGCTTCTGTGGATGGTAGTTTTTCATGTGCACCATCTGTTCCTAGTGTCAGAGAACCAGGCAGTAAGCACGGGAGAGGATCCAACCACCATCCTTCTGAATCTAATCATAGTTAATGATAATAATAGCTAACATTTATTGAGAAATTAGTATTTGCCTGGTACCATTGTAAGTCAGGGGTTAGCAAAATACAGCCCGTGGGCCTTTTCTGCTGCCTGTTTTTGTAAAGCTTTGTTGGACTTACTCATTTATCCATTGTCTCTGGCGGCACTCCAACAGTAGAATTGAGTAGTTGGGACAAAAACCTTACAGCCGGCAAAGCCTAAAATACTGACTATCCCGGTCCTTTATGGAAGAAGCTTGTCAGGCTCTGTGCTGACCGTTGCGTGTATTAACTCAGTTAAACCTTGTCACGGTCCTGTGAGGCTGATCTTTTTATTATCTCCATTTTACAGATTGGGAAACAAAGACAGAATCTAAGTAATTTGTCCGGGGATGCACTTTAGCAAATGTCGGAGCTGGGATTTGACTGCAAGAAGCTGGCTCCAGAGCCCACATCTTAATTGCCGTGCTGTGCTCCTAAGTATAAACCCATAAGACAAAGAATCTTTCCCAGGTTCGGGATTAGGGGGTGAGATGTGTCTGTCTTCCTGCTTTCCAAGTGTATAGCCAAGAGGAGGATTTGGACAGATGAGGGACAAGTCCGCTCTCCTTGTTCTGTCAGCAACGTATGAGAAGCACTGGCCCGGGGTATTTAGAAGGGGATGGATAAGTTGAGACTCCGGAAATTTACTCCTAGCCTCATGATCTATAGTATAAAAGTGATGCAGCATCAGAAATGCACAGACTCAGAAAATATACCATTCATAGATACTTCCTGGGGAAATAATCATTGCAAAGGTACTTCAGAGCTTCGAAAGATGAGCCAAAAATCAAGAACTGAAAATGGGGAAATTATGGGATAAAAGGCTGGCATACATCCCTGGGGGGGTGTCTACAGGAGCCCTATTCAACTTGTTTCAGAGCTCTTGAGGAGAATTTCGTCTCAGCAAACTATCTCTGATTAAGTATCTTGACTGTTTTGTTCACAGCTGTACTCCCGGGGCCTACAACAGTGCCTGGCATGGAGCAGGTACTCAATATGCATTTGTTGTAGAACAAACCAGTGACATCAGTGAACAGGCAGGCCCCGTGGAAGGGGTGCTCACTCCTTTCCCAATGGGATCTGGGAACAGCTTCAGTGCAAACAAGGCCACTATAAACTGTTAGCCCTTGTTAAGCTTCTTCAAGAAAAGTTTACTGACTGCAGTTACAAGCTCAATTAAATGTCACAACTCCTTAGAAAGCACCGACCTATGCCAGGAAATGAGACTACAAGGAAATACCCCAAGACATGTGTGGTTGTCTTTCTACAGTGGGTGATTTTTTACCCCTCCTTTCTACTCTTCTGTTTTTTTCCCTGTATGTCACTTTATAATTAAAAATGATTAATATTGTCCCATGCTCCCTCCAAACTTGATGTTCAGTCATCTCTACAAAAACCCTCCTAAGTACTGCCTTTGGGTGGTGAGCACAGTAGGGCTCTATAAAGCTTGTTAGGGGTTGAATTCTGTCCCCCTAAAATTCATATGTTGAAGTCTTAACTCCCACTACCTGAAAATGTGACCTTATTTGGAAATAGTCATTGCAGATCTAATTAGTTAAGATGAGGCCATACTGGAGTAGGTTGGGCCCCTAATCCAATGTGACTGGTGTTTTTATAAAAAGGGGAAATCTGGAGACAGGTGTACATGGGGAGAATGCCATGTGAATCTGAAGGCAGAGATCAGGGTGGATGGATGCATCCATAAACAGAGGACCACCAAAAATCACCAGTGAACCACCAGCAGCTAAGGGAGAGGCCTGGAACAGATGCTCTGTCACTGCCCTCAGAAGAAACCCCTGCTGCCGACACCTAGATCTCAGACTTCCAGCCTCCAAGACTGTGAGACCATCAATGTCTGTTGTTTTAGCTACTCAGTCTGGGGCCCTTTGTTATGGCAGCCCTAGGAAATCCGGAGCTCACTGCCTACTTGACAGCCCAGCGCCAGTGCTACCTCTCCTTCCGTGTTGCAGCTTGTTCCGCTCTGTCTTTCCATCTGTGTCCAGGGTGTGCCGCAGAGCTGGGGGGAAGCCAACTGGGTCGTCATCTTTGGTGGCCTGGAGTGTGGAGGCTGCTGGGCTGGGTGGGGTGGGTGGCAGCAGGAGGAAGGGGAGCCGGGGGAGTTTGGTGTCTGCATTGTGGGCAAGGGCAAAGGTCCCAAGGGGAATCTGATAGGAAAAGTGTGACGAGGGAGGGGGATGGGATGGGTAACGGGAGAAAGGTGGGACAGGTAGGAAATCAGCTCCGCAGCTGGGAGGACGGGGCAGGTTGGGCAGGGGGGGAAGAGGGGCAAGGGTGAGGGTGAAGGCCAGAAAGAAAGCCAAGGGGCTCAGGGGCTTGATTTCAGGCGGCCCCAATTGACAGCCGTGGAGACGTCCTGGTGGCTTCAAGACTCACATAGGACTGGGAGACTCCTCATGTCTATCTGTGTGAGTCCTCAGTGCTCTCCAGGTGGCCTCCTCTTCCTGCCTCTGACATGCAGGGGCAGCTGTGGCCTCCTCAGCCATGAGTGCCTCCTCCCAGCTGGCCCTCAAGGCGGTGGGGGCTGGAGTCCTTCCCGGAAGTGCAAGTGGGAAGACAGTTTCAAGAGAGACCATGTAGGGCCATGGTCAAGAATGCAGGCTCTAGACCCAGGCCACGTTGCTGTGAACCCGGGGAATGTGTCCCTTCCTGGGAAGAATAGGGAGCATCCAGTGTATAGGAGCTAGCATGAGACCCCAGGTTATGGTGGTCCACCCAAATAGGCTGAGACTCAGGCAAACAGTTTGCAAAAACAAAGTGGTTTTCAAACTTGTGCATGCATCTGCGTCACCTGGATGACTTGTTAGACCCCAGATGGCTGAGCCCCTCTCAGAGTTCTTGGTTTGGTCAGTCTAGGCTGGGCCCCGAAGATTTGCTTTTCTAACAAGTTCCCCATGGTGCAGATGCAGCTGGCTTGGGGACCACACTTGGAGAACCACTGGTGAAGAGAGGTGTTCCCTGGGGTCAACTGGGGGACGTGCTCCGTGGCTTCCTGGTGCTTCCTAGGCCCACTGCCTGTGTGGACAGTGAGGCTGGGACCTGCCTTGCTCTGCTGGTTTAGGGGGTCAGCTGTCTCCCTGTTGTAGCCACAGATCCCCATGAGGGCTCAGGGATGCTGCCAAAGGCTGTAGTAGCTAATATGTAGGTCTCCCGATGCGCCAGGTACTGTTCTAAGCTTACATACGTAAGTACATTTAATTTGCATAACAAATCTATAAGGCAGATTCTGCTTTTACCATCATCACCTCCTCCATATTTCAGATGAAGAAACTGAGGCTCAGCGAGGCTAAGTAACTTGCCCAAGGCCATATAGCTGGTAGCTGACAGAGCTGGGATTTGATCTGGCAATCTGATCCCAAGTCCCCACCCTGTCCTACGTGATTTCACTGACCTGGCAGGGGAATGGGGGCAAGAAATGATCCCACTGATGTTGGATGAGTTAATTGGCCTCTCTTTACCCTTGTTCTTACCTCAAAAAAGGTAATAGCTTTTCCAATCTTAGATGAAAAAAATACCTTTACATTATAAAAAAAATAAGCTGTCAGGATTAATTGGATAACAGCTGTCAAAGTCTTGTAGCTCCTTAGAGGATGGTAAAAGAGGAGGAATAATTATTGTGCTATTTTCTGTGCAGACCCTAGTACATTTGGGGGAGTCAATAAGTGTCTAATGATATTCTTGGTAATTAGCAATGATGGAAGGGAGGCTGCTCAGGCCAGAGGAGAGGGCTTGCTGGAGCTGGGCAGCAGAGGCAGCCTTCATGTTGGATGGCCTGTGGCCAGAGGCCTTCTGCCCCTGAGAGAGGTGGGCAGGGTGTGGCCCAGGGTAGGAGGGAGTCTCTTCAAGCAGGTTAGCATCCCTGTGGCAGCCCAAGTTCCATCTGCCCAAGTTCATGGCTATCAGGGCTGGGCAATTAGAGACCAGCTAGTCCAGTGTTTCTCAAACTTTGGCCCAAGGATTAGCTGTATCAGCATCACTTAGAACCTTGTTAGAAGTACAAATTCTTGGACTCCACCCCAAACCTACTGGGAATGGGCCTAGCCATTTTAACAAGTTTTCCTGGTGACTCTGATGCATGCTGTGATTTGGGAACCACTGTTTTAGAAGGAAATAGCGTTGACCTTGGGGTCAGACACACCTAAGTTTGAGTGCTGGCACTACCAAACTGGCTGTGTGACTTTGGACAGGTCACTGCACCTATCTGAATAACAAGTTCCTTATCTATAAACTAGGGGGGCGGGTGGGAGGTTAGAGAGGTGGTCTATAAGGCTCTAGCTTTCTACATACAATTCCTTCTAGCCACTCCTCAGGGCAGAGACTATCTTGTTTCTCAGTTTTGAAACAGGCTATTTCATCTGTTCCCTCTTCCCTCGTCTGACACCTACATGACCTTAGGCCTCGACATAGAGTTTATTTGCTCCAGCAAGTTATTATTATTTTCTTTCTTTTTATACCTTTTCCCCCCAAATCAAATCTGGGTTAGTTACCTCTCCATGTACTTGTCTTATTATAAAACTTCCCATATTCTTGTCATTGCTTTTTAATTGTCTGTGATCGCCAAGAGGGCAAACACTCTCCCATGCTGACTGTTGTTTTCCTTGAGTGCCAGACACATAGTAGGTGCCCAAGTAATATTTGAGGTTAGAACAAATTTTGGTAAATTTATAAAATGCTTGGTTGTGGTGGATTTCATGAGGAAGCCTGTAGAAGGGTTAACCTTCATGCATTGAACCACATGGGGGAAACTGAGGCACAGAGGTACCAGCAGACTAAGGGATGCAGTGACAGAGATAAGCAAGTGGAGGAAGAAAGCTCCAGTGGCTGAGGATTTGAGGGGAGGGTGCTGTGGAATTGGGGTACGGACGGTCTTTGGCAGATCTCCACGGGGCTGAGGGGCTCGTCTGGTATCGGCATTAGGTAGTTTGACACACTCACCTCCAACACCCGCAGTGCGGTTTGCTAATGCAGAGCAAAATAATATGATGGCATCTGGCTGGCACTCAGAATGAGAAGTCCATCCTAGCATCACCAGGGCAGGTATTTTGCAAAGCTCAGAGTAGCTCTTAGCCTCTATTTATTTGTCTGTCTATTTTTCTGTCTTGGACGGGGTTATGGACCTCTTTGAGAAACTGAGAGATGCTCTCCCTAGGGAAAACAAAAAGCAAAAGACACAAACATTCCCCACCGTTGACCTTGCCACTCACCGGGTAGGTGACGAGGCTGCTTTCAGACCCAGTTGTTGTAAGGGAGACAAAAGCGTCAGGTGAGAGGAAAGGTGGGCCTCTAAATACTTCATGTCGCTCCCAGCCCTGGCATTTTAAAGCCTGGGAAATAATAGCAATGACCCAATTTAGTCATGCGAAGGCAAGACAACACCATTTCCACAGGCTTCTCCTCATTTTGCTTTTTTCCTCCCCTTTTCCATTTGTGTCTTTTCCCATGGCAAATATATGAGGTAATAATCCAGTATTTTCTATGGAGCATGGCAAACATGCTATATATAAGACACAGTTGAACATTCTGTGAGTGTAATTGGAGCATAAATGTAACTAATCAAAATATTATCATGCCAACGGATGTGTGAAGAGTTTGGAGATCTAAAAAAAATATATATTTTAGTTCCATGTCATTTCCATTTAGAGCTGCAGAAGCAAAGGACTCAGCCCAATGAATGTCAAGAACAATCTGGGGTCTGAGAATGTTCCTGGCAGCCCTGTTGTTCTCTATACTCCTGATATGGTAGCAGCTGGGCAACTGATTTAATTTTTGTTCTTTCCTGGCGCTCTTTGCCCCTCTCCCTACCTGGACCAGCTCGCCCGGGGCAAGGCCAGCTTACTGCAGGGAGTTCATTATGACTCCCTGCCATCAAATACAGCATGCCCACTTGTGGCATTGAGCATAGCAGCTAAATGATAATTAAAACTTCCTAGGTTTGAATCCTGGCTCTGCTCCCTGCTGTGTGACCCTGAGAAAGCTACTTAACCTCCCTGCCTCTGTTTTCTCATTTGTAAGAGAAGACTAATAGTGACTACCTCATAGGGCTTATATTAGAATTAAATAAACGGATCTAAGTGAAATGTGATAGTACGTGTTCGCTGCTGTTGCTGTTACAGTTAAGAGCAGGAGTGACTAAGGAGAGAAAGGAATTCTCCTGAGAACACTAAAAATACTGCATTCCTCCAGGAACAAGACCCAAGGAGGAAGCTCTCTCCTCCCCAGCCCTTCTTCAGAGAGAGACTAGGTAGAAAATCCAAGCCAGCCTTGGATCTTAACTCACTACTAACTAGGCATGTAAAGTCACGTAAAGTCTTAGAACCATAGACTTCTCTAGCTGGGAGGAACGTCGGAAACTCTACCTGTGCTCCTGTTTTGCAAGTGAAGAAACAGAACGGGTTCTTGCTTACAGAGACACTGTGTGCCTAAAATGGGTGCGCAGGGAGGCGCGGGGCGTCTAAAGGGAGAGTGACATTATCCAACCTTCAGTTCTATCTTGACCCTGCCAAAGGAATTGTGCTATTTCCAACACCAAAGAGCAAGTGGACAAGGCCTTCTGTTTCACAGTTTATATAGCTCAGTTGTCATTCTGTCATGTTTTGGGTTCCATTGTTTTTCCTACGATCACATTCAGTTTTCCTCCTGGGGGGTTGAGATACTACCTTGAGATGTTGGGGGAGGCAAATTAGCAAGTGACAAAGGGGCAAACACGGGTCCTGGATGCCCTATGACGTTGTCCCTGGGTCTCATTTCGTCACACGATCGTTTCAAGAACCAAAAGGAGAAAGCTGGGTGAACAGTTTGATTTTTGCTTTTGTTTTTGTTTGGGGAGTTAGAGGGATGCAAGGTCATTGAGGAGTTGTATGTGGTTTCGATTTTATTCTGCTTCGTCTCCATGGTCTTTCTCCTCTCCTCTTCCCTCTCCCTGGTCGGCGTCTGTTTCCTTGCCCGTGTTTCGTTTCTCTTGCTGGTCTACCTCCCTCTCCCCCTTTCTCCTCCGTCCCTTCCTGCCCTCCAGCCGTCCTCTCTCTTCTCTGCTCACCTTCATCTTTTCCTTTACTCTTTTTCTTTTCTTACTTCTCCCTCTTCCCCTCTGCCTTCATCTTTTTCTCAGGAAGGGGGAAGAAATGCAGGAGGTCCAGGTATTTGGTCTTTGGGGAAAAGGCCTGAGTGTACCTACCCCCCCCCCCCGGCTCTGCCCCTTCCACCTGTACCTTCAAATCCAGTCACCTGGGGTTAATACCATTTTTGAACTACATTATCCACACCTACGTGGATTGTTAGATAGCTGTTTCTTAGAAAATTGCCTTAACAGATTTGCATATGAAATGCTTAAACCCCAGCTTATTGGTCTGAATGAATGATTACAGACATACCTATTACTTGTTCACGCAAACTGACAAAATGTTCACAATATTCAGTTCCTTTGAAATTTCAGGGTGTATTTCCCTTATCTTAAATAGATATTATGTATCCATTAAGCTGTAATTAATACCTCCTCCCCATTTTCTGGTGTATTAGAAAAGAAGCAAATTTCTCTCCTTTTTTTGACACATGATAATTAGATTGCTTTCATAGATAATGTGAATAATGTTGAATGATATGTTTGTTAGTGTGGCTATTGGCTTATTGTTATGTTTACGATTGGCCTCATGATTACTAGTTTGCACGGTAATGCCAGTAATACTATGTGATTCTCTTTCTCTTGCACACACATTTTCTTACTTGAAAGTACATTATGCCTTTTGATGTTTTTGTGCCCCTCACACTTTTATTATGACCAGACTGCTAAATTTCATCATTATGGACTCTTAAAGTAGGTCTTGTTCAAAATAGCTATAATAGAAGTATGCATTATGAAGTATAGGAACAGCAGTGCAGGAATAACTGTTCTCTGGATATTAGTGAAAGCCATGCAGTGTAAGTGGCATTTAAGTAGTTTAATGAAAGACCATTAAGGGTACCCATCCACCAAGGGTAGTGTGGATTTCAGGAAAGGCATCACCTGAACAAAAACCCAGAGACAGGGAAGTACACAGGATGTTTGGATGTGTATTAGTTTCCTATTGCTGCTGTAACAAATAACCACAAGTTTAGTGGCTGAAAACAACACACAAAAGTCTTAAATGAGTCAAACTGGGCTAAACTCATTGGAGGCTCTAGGAGAGAATTCATTTTCTTATCTTTTCTAGTTTCTGCAGCCCTTTTTCTGGCTCGTTGCCCTTCCTCATCTACAAAGCCAGCAGCATAGCATCATCAGGTCGCTCTCTGACTCTGATTCTGGCTCTCCTGCCTCCCTGACCACTTACAAGAACGCTTGTGGTTACTTTATGCTCATCTGGAAAATCTAGAATCATCTCCCCATCTCCAGGTTACATGCTTACTCACCTTCATGCCATCTGCAAACTTACTTCTCTTTTGTCCTGTAAGGTGACACATTCACAGCCTCCAGACATCAGGATGTGGACATCTTTGGGAGGCCAATAGACTGCCGACCGCAGAGGAGATGAGGGCTGTGTGTGTATGGGTGGGGGAGTTTTCATATACAGGGCAGGGAGGTGGGGGCCAGGATGTGGAAGTCTCCAAATACCCCCATGAAAGACCTTGGACTTTACAGGAAAGGGGGAGTTTCCTATAAGGTAGGATGTTAGTGGAAAGGGAGGATACATCATGGTCAGTTTTGTGTCTCGGAAAGATGGTGCTGACTTCTGGTTTTATTGGATGGTGAAAGAATCAAGGACTAGACTGGTTAGGAAGTTGTTGCAAAAGTCCATGAAACAGACAAACAAAAAGTCCATGACACACATGCCATGGCCTAACCCAGGCCAGTGGCCCTGGAATTGGAGAGGAAGAAGATGATCTAAGAAACATGACAGGGAGGCATCCCCCAACCTCTATGCCTGATCACTTATGGGGTGGGATGAGGCAGCAGATTATATTCTGTTTCTCAATGGATTCCTTGCTGTTTCCTTGCTATATTGGAAAAAAAAAAACTGTCGGGGTATGGGAAAGATAGAAAAGAAGCTATTTTTGAGGCCCTAGGATGCAGCAAACCTTATCTAGACACTTTATAAACAGTAGTTCATTTAATCCTCATGACCACAATGTGAGATTGATTTTTATGGCCATTTTACGGAAGAGGTAACTGAGGCTCAGAGGGTTTAAGTGTTTTGTCTGAGATTATCCATGGAGAAGAAGTGTAGTTGGGACTCTAATCCAGGCCAGTTCACTCCAGGGCCCCCTAGTTAGAAGCATCCTGAATTATCCTTGCTCACTAAGGCTGGAGGATCGACAAATAGTTGTTGATCTGCATGTCAGAACTGAGGCTGGGAGCGCCCTTTGTGTGTGCCAATTCTTCCCCTAAAAGACACGTAACATTTAGAATGCCTAGGGCCTCTCTGCTTCCTGGAGGCAGCATGTGTTTTTGCCCTCTTAAATAGCTCTCTGGGGGACCACTTCTGTGGCTGTACAACTCAGGCAAGGAGGGCAGAGTTATCCATAGTGGAAACTGAAATGAGAGTCAGGAAATCTGGGTCTAAATCTTCATTGTGTTGTGTGACCTTGGGCAAGTCACTTGCCCTCCACTGGAGTTTATAAAATGAGTAAGTTGTGTCAGTTGAGCTCCTGTGACTCACCTGGGTGTAATTTGTTATGCTTTGATGAATAATCTACAACTTCTAGGCCAGTGCTATCCAACAGAACTTTCTGTGACTATGGAAATATTCTACATCAACACTGTCCAGTATGGTAGTCACTGGCCATATCTGTCTACTGAGCACTTGAAATTTGGCTAGTATCGCTAAGGAAATAATTTTTCTGTTCTATTTAATTTTTATTAATTCAAATAGGCACACTGCTGCTGGTTTGGAGAGTGCATTTCTAGACCCTGAAGTCTCTGGTTCCTGAGTGAGAATAACTGATTTGAGTATTTACCACTTTCTGGCTGCATGGCTTTGGGTGAATGACTTCACCTCTCTGTTCTCAGTATTCTTTGTTTTAAAATAGGGATAGCCTGGCACTACCTCATTGGGATGCTACATGATGCTTATATCAATGCCTGGCAAGTAGTAAGTTCTTAATAAACATGAGCTGTTATAAATTGCATTGGCCCCCTGTCATCTGCTGCTGGCTGTTTATTATGAAATTAACATCTATTGAGTCAATAGATGTTATTTTTCCTTTAACTTTTCCTATTTTTCCTTTAATATTCACTTGAAAACAGAAAAACAAAAACCTTTGATGGTATGTTTTATTGTCCCATTTTATAGATGAGGACACTGAGGCCCAGGGAGTTATTGACTTGCTCACAGTCCCACGACTAAGAAATAACAGAAGGGGGACTGAAACTCAGCTTTCTTGACTGAAGATCCAGGCTTCGTTCCATGCCACCCCAGCTGCTTGGCTTTCAGCAGCTCTCGGGGCCTCGCTGCCATCCTTTCACGTAGGTGCCGGCACTGGAAGCTGGCAGGGCCACCTGTCTGCAGGGACCGCACTGAGCTCTTGGAGCTCGAGGCCCTCGGCTGCCAGTCGCCCGAGCATACTCATGTAATCTTAATGAACAATGTGCAAAGCCATTAAAAACTCAATTAGGACTTTCATTTTACTGCCGACGTGAGGAAATGCAATCCTGAGGTGCTCATGTGTAAACACAATAGCCGCCATCTGCTACGGAGAAGCGTTTTGCCTCCAAAAAGGGGATCTGTGTTGCGGACACATCAATAACAGGGCGCTTATCAAGGCGTTATTATGCACGAAGGGGAAAAATGCAGAATTTATGGCCAGCCAGAGAGTACTTCCTGGTTTAATTCCACAATTTTCGGTGCTATGTATAATAACTATGAGGAAGCTAATGCTGTTTTATGTTCCTTACCATGTTGGTGCATTTTTTTTAAGGGAGAAGGGAAGAGAAGTATTTACAGTCTTTCTCTTTCTTGTTTCTGACTGATCTTAGCGTAATGACCGGCTCATTTTTGATCTCCAGGAAACTGACAGCCCCAGGATGATATTAATTATGCCAACCTGTTGATCAAAGAGGGCCTCACTGAGCTGCTGATGTGCAAGGGATTTCAATCCTGAATAATCTATAATGGCAGGCCTGTGCTCAACTCAGAGATACAGCTTCCTTTCCTTCTGGAGGCCAGACCTCTGCAAGGTGGGCTAGATGTGGCAGGGGATAGAGATGGCCGGATCCCACCTCCCCTAAGACACTACACTTGCATTGCTGGATGCTTCTGTGCCCTTGCATGTACTGTTCTATTTCAAATGCCTCCGAAGTTAGTATCCAGGGTTACTTCTCTTAATGATGTCCCAATGTAGAACGTCTTGCAACTTTGCTTAGTAGCTATCATTTCACATCTTATCCCTTTGAATAAAGGGACTTGTAGGAAATAGGGGCCCTACTGGGGTACCAAAATAGTAATGATTTTGCTAGCTGTGGAAATCGTTAAACTTCAAAATTTCAATGGCTTAATAGCCCAATAATAGCATATTTCTTCTTTACATAAAGTCCAAAATGAGTGTTCCTAACAGGTGGGTGGCCTTCTGTGCGGTCATGGTCATTCAGGGAACCCGACTGCATTTATTGTGGCTCTGCCTTCCCCTGGGCTCTTGAAATCCTGAACATTCAGCTGGTAGATGGTAAAAGAGAATGGACCAGTGAGTCTCACACTTAGTGTGCATGCAGATCACCTGGGGATCTTGACAACACGCAGATCCATATTCAAGAGGCCTGGAGTGGGTCTGAGATACTCGTTTCTGACAAGCTCCCAGGTGATGCTGAGGCTTCTGGTCCAAGGGCCTTCCTTTAAGAGACAAGATGAGGGAGGATGGAGGCAGGGGGTGAGAGGGAGGAGGCTGTTATGGAGCAGGCCTGGAAGTGGCACACATCATACCCACACCCCATTGGCTAGAACTCAGTTGCATGGCCCCATCAAATACTAAAGGAAGGCTGAGGGATGTAGCCCAGGTGTGTGCCCACGGTGATGTTACATGGTTGTTAAGAAACCCCATGGAGCATGGTAAACTCTACCTCCTCAGAGCCTGCCCTGCTACTGAAGCTAGGATGGAAAGAAATAGGAACATGAGCTGGTAGACGGAAAACCTTCCCGACTCTCTTGGCTGTGGGTTGTAAGAAGCTGAGATACATGTGCACCTGGTGTGCATTGGCAGCAGGACAGGAGCTGAAATGTGCATGGAGGCGTCATGGGACTCAGAGTGCAGAGAGCCAGACACACTTTGCTTCTCAGGCTGCCTCCCCTGGTGGGAGATGTGCTACTTCTCAGGGTGAGGGGCAGCCATCGTGGGGCTTGGGGGTCATTACTCATCTGTCCAGGGAAATCTTCTGGAACCCTGTGGGATGTTGGTCAGCAGAAAGCTGTGGGCATGGATGCAGGTTAAGTCTTACCTCTGAGCCTCAATTTCTCCCCTTGCAATGGTTCCCTCCTTTGCTGCCTCACTGGGGGGTTATGACAATTAGATGACATATCTGACATGGAGACATCTCTCCATTTACCCCGTGTTACTGTCAGGCCATAAACTAGGAAATTTCACTCACTTGGAAACAGGTGAAAATACCACCTTTGTTCCACTTCCAGCGGCTCCTACCCTGAGGGGTGGGTGTGTTTTCTGGATGGTGGTATGGCAAAAATCTGATAGCCATTGGTTCAGGTTTCTCTGTGCTTGTCACATTGCTCCTTGTTGACTCCTTTTTGGTATGAGTCCACCCCACTGCCCTGAGTGGTCCTCCCTCTAGGACAGCCCTCGCCCTAGGGATCTGGGCAGAGTTGGGGGGCTGCCTGTTGTTATCCAGCTGCTCTGCCTGCTGCTTCAGGGGAGAAAATACAGAAAGTCTAATTTGGCCTCAAGTCCAAGTTACTTTGTACATAATGAAGTGGAGGTTTTGAACTCTATCTCTCTCCTGTGTCTGTTTTTAAATTCATTCAGAATGCAGAGGAGACAGAGTTTGATTGGTACTCTCTAGAACTCCAACAAGATATGGATTGCCCAGCACTTATTAACTGGAAGCTGTTATTCTTTTTGGTATTAGGGTGAAGGGACAAGGCAACTTATAGCTATTGAAGTGGCTCATCTTGGCTGAGGATAAGTAGTCTTAAGGTTTTATCCTGAATTGAAGATTTTAGTGGTTAAAGTAAGATTTCAAAACAACAGTGGTTTTGTAGGTGGAAATATTCATCCCCGAATCACCTGAGTTTCTCTGCTGTATTTGGTGATATAGTTTATTTTATAGACTCATAGGACCCTCTGAGTCACAGGGTTCAGCCCTGCCAGTTGATTGTGAAATTTCCTTTGACATCTCTTCAATTTGTCCAGGCTCTATTTAGCCACCTGCATTTATGGGGAATTCACTTTGCCTCTAGCCAGTCAGTCCCATTTTGCACCAGCTTTGTTTGTTAGAGAGTCCTTTGCACGTTGAACTGAAATGTACCTCTTCATGGCTTCTTTCATGAGTCTGCCCTCTTGGGTGGCTGTATCAATTAGCTATTGCCACAATAATGCTGCATAAGAAACCAAGATGAAATTCAGTGGCAAACAAATTTAACTATTTATTCCTGTGCTCATGGAACTGTGCACTGACTGTGGATTGGGTGATCTAGGTTGGGCTTGTTGGCCGTGTGGCTGTACTTCTAGCAGTGGGGGTGGTAGGGCCTAGTTCTTCACCATTGGTTGATGTCAGGTCTCCTCTATGTGTGTTTATTCTCTATCCCAAGCTGAAAGGAGCAGCAGCCACCTGGGGCACATTCTTCTCTTAAAAGGTAGCAATAGTGCAATAGGGCAAGTACATTTTAACCTTTGCTTGAATCATTCTGTTAGCATCCTGTTGACCAAAGCAAGTCATATGGTGGAGCCCAGAGTCAGAGGATGGGGACACACCTTCTGCTCCTATTGGGGGGAACTGCAAAGCCAATGGCAAAGGACATGGATCCAGGGAGGGATAATGAACAGGGAACAACCATTTAATCTGTCAAAGCAATTCAAAAGAGGCTCACTTCCTTCCTATGAGACGGCCTTTTGTTAATGCTTGGAAATAGTAGCTATGTTTTCTGTAAATAGTAATAGCATAAACATTGAAGTTGGAGAGAATGTGGGTCCCTTCCTCTCTGACCGAGTGTCCCAGGTCAAGTCACTCAATCTTTAGGTAAAACGAAAATCCTCCATCTTCCAGGGTCAATATGAAGATCGAACTGAGCTATATATATATATATATATATTTTTTTTTAATATATATATATGACACCCAACATCAACACTAGTACTCTGCAAGTGCTTAACAAGTATTACTTATCTTCCATTCCACCTGAACATCTTCCAGTTGGTTCTTATACTGCTTCAGGGTCTTCCTTGCTTGTTGAGTATACTCTACTTTTATATATTCTCCTTTAGTATGTAGTTCCCTGTACCGAATGCACGCCTCCAGGTGGGATATGTTGGAACAATGGCATCTCCTATATTGTAGAGGTTCTGCATCCATTGAAACAGCCCAAGTTTGCATGAGGTTATATTTCCTCTCATTTCACCTGCTGAGGTAGCAGGCAGCTAAATTCCTGGGCTTTTATTTCATGCTTCCTTCAGGAGCTTTTGGATGTAACGTTTCTCCTGCAGATGTTTATAGACTGTTTACCTTGTAAAAATACTTCATACATGTTACCATCTCTTAATTCTTAAAACCACCTTGTTGAGTAAGGTTTTTAATTCCCGATCACAGAAGAGGATCCTCAGGCGCAGAGAGGAGATGTGGCTTCCTTAGGGTCAACCAGACCCTCCTAGAATGCTTTCATCTCTGGTCACTCCTCTGACCATATTTATGGATGTGACTGATTTTCCTTCTCTCTTCTTGTCTCTATTTCCCACCCCCTTTTTGGGTCTCCAGGATCCTTCATGATGGTGAACAGCTCTGGGAGAGCCTCTGGCCAGAAGGCCCACCTTCTCTTGCCGACCCTGAAGGAGAACGACACCCACTGCATCGATTTCCATTACTACTTCTCCAGCCGCGACAGGTCCAGCCCGGGGGCCTTGAACGTCTATGTGAAGGTGAACGGCGGGCCCCAGGGGAACCCTGTCTGGAACGTGTCTGGGGTCGTCACCGAGGGATGGGTGAAGGTAGAGCTCGCCATCAGCACCTTCTGGCCACATTTCTATCAGGTATGACATTTTACCATGGTTTGGTTTTTAAAAGTTAATAATAAATCTATATACCTCTTGTCCTCTCTATAGTTGCTAGGTCTAGAAAGGACTTCATTTATTCACTCCCTCATTCAACTCACATCTACTGGGCTTCTCCTCCTAGCCAGGCCCTGTGGATGTGGAGGTGATCCAACATAGCCCCTGCGCCCCTGGAGATCATCATCTGTAGGGGGAGACTTAGGTGTAAATAAACAGTGACAATATCTTGCAGGATGATTTTGGCTCCCTGGGATGCTGGAGGAACAAAGATGTAGATTCCTTTTTATAAAACTCAATGCTTACAACAACCTGATGAGGGAGGTACTATTACTTTCCCTATTTTATAGTTGAAAAGATTGAGCTTCCGAGAGATGACATAACTAGTCAAAGATCACCCCTGGGGAAGGGGGTGTTTGGTGGGGAAGGCAATTAGGATGGCTTCTAAGAGGAGATGACAGCTAGGCTGAGTCTTGAAGGATGAATGCAAATATATTGGAAAAGATAGGAAAAGGCATTTGAGTTGTCAGGGACTGTTTACAATGGGCTGGAAGAGGGAGTGACAGATTATGGCAGTTTGGAAACTCCACCTTGTTTAAGGGTTCACTGCAAAAGGGATATAGAGAGAGATAAGCCTGCAGGGGCCGGTAGGTCATGGGAGCTTTGAATGTCAGGCTAACGAGGTAGAATTTACGCTCTAGTCTAGAGCAGTGCTGTTCAGACTACCTTTCCCCCCCGCCCCCAGCTTCGTATCGAGCAATATTCTTATAAACCACAGTAAAAAATGTCATGGCAGTGCCAAGTTGCTGTAACAGATTCTAAACGCCTCTCTCACTTTCCCTGCTTTTTTCCTTGTGGACTGATATGCGCAGTGCACAGACTGGCACCAGTCCACGGAGCATGCTTTGAGGAAAGCTGTTCCTGGTCATCTTGGCCTGGGACTGTTGAAAGTTTTTTCTTCTTCTTTTTTTTGTTTTTTAACAACAGTATTATTAAGGTAAACTTTACACATCGTGGAATCCACCTATCTTAGGTATGCAATCCGATGACTTTCAGGAAAACTGCCAAGTTGTGCAACTAGCACCCTTAACCAGTTTTAGAACGTTTTCATCATCCTGATAATCCCTTGTGTCCATTTGCAGTTAATCCCCACTCGCACTGTTGAAAGGTTTTAAATTAGAAAGTGATGTACTCAGGTCTGTATTTTGGAGAAATTTCTCTTGTGTCCGAAGCAGAAGATGGACCTAAGGGTGGCAAGATTAGTGGCTGGGGGCTTCTTAGATATCTCCCAGTTCAACGTCCATGGCATAGTTCTTTCAGATTTTAGTGTTAGGAATACACTTATCCATGAGATCACTTGTTGGGTTTACCTTAATGAGACAATTCAAGCTTTATTTACCCTTTGCCTTGGCAACTAGAAGTCAGAATTGTATACTCAATTACCCGCGATACTTAGCCTGGAGTTTTGCCATAAATATTTCCTTTTGTCTTCAATGGCTTCTGATTTCTTTTTAGAGTAATGTTATTGTCTTTTGTTATAGATTCCCTGAAATTCCTTTTAGAAATAGGGAAGAGGTGATAATGATAAGGGTAGTGGTAGTGATGGTAGATGATGGTGACAGTGTATCTACCATTTGTTGAATGTTTATCATGTTCCAGGCCTAGCATAAAATATTTTACATACATTAAGTTGTTTAATCTTCAAGGTAATCCTTTGAGGCAGGTGCTATAATACCCATTTTATAGATGGTGAAACTAAGGCTTGGGTAAGTAACCCAACCTCATATGGATGTAGAGCCTTGTTTTGTACCCATTCTGTTGGATTTCACAGCCTAACCTAGTACAGTCCCATAGAAGTATAATGGGGGCCACATGTGTAATTTATACATTTCTAGGAGCCATATTACAAAAGTAAAAAGGAATCGGTGAAATTAATTTTAATGGCATACTTTACTTAACCCAGTATATCCAAAATATTATCACTTCAACATGTAATCAGTCTAAACAATTATTTGTGAGATATTTTCCATTCCTTCCTTATAAGTCTGCACAATCCAGTGTATATTTTATACTTACAGCAAGTCTCAATTTGAATGCTACATTTTCATTAGAAATACTGATCTGTATTGGTAGGATTTCATAAAATGTACAACTGAAGAAGTGGATTCATACACACAATTTGTTCCACACATACTTAAAAGTTTTCCAATAACTGAATTGTCAGTTTTTAAATTTGAATTTAAAGTAATTAACATTAAATAAAATGAAAATTTCGGTTTCCCCATCTCAGTGGCCCCATTTCAATAGCCGGTGGCTATTGGATGAGTATAGATTGAAATACTTACCACTTGGCTCCACAGCTTTGTCCAGGAGAGTTATTAAAAGTTTCGGCCATGCCTGGAACTCGTGGATAGGGGGATGAAGGGTGTGACTCCAAAGCTGGGCTCTCAGAAGGGACCTGGCCTTCATGATGTGCTGGTTCTGCTGATGTGCACACTCCACTTCTGGGGGATCTGGCAGCTGCCTCTTGTAATCTGGATCTGGGTCTGAGGATCTTCTTAAAGTTTACACTTTGGAGTCCTTTGTCAGGAGACCTAAAGGAGTGGGTAATAAGGTGGTGTATTTGTAGCAGGGACTGTCAAACAGCACAAGTTACCGGCACGACCCTGGAGAACTGCAGACAGCCTGGGAGAAGGACCTAAATAGTCCTGCTTGTGACCTTGTTTCCCTTGGTTCTCTCATCCTCATCTCCTCTGCCCATCCATGGGTGGCCAAGAGGCAGAAGCAGGAAGTAAGGAAAGTTAGGAAGCGAGTAGAAAAGAAAGAGGAAGTAAGGAAGAGAAGGAAAGAGATAAAGAGAAAGTGAATCCCTGGAAGAACTCATCTTAAGTTCAGTGAGGGTGGCAGCATGGTCATACAGACGTTTTCACAAAGCGTTGCTCAGCCACTCAATCTGCTCATCCCTTCGTCCATCACTTAGCATCCTGTGCAAGCCAGGCAAGTGCCGGGTACCAGTAACACAGAGGTGAGTTGGGCAGACCCTGGCCTTGTGGGGGTCGTCTGGTCTGTCCTCATTTTATGTCGGATTACACCTCCACTCCCTTCTTGAGAACAGCAAGAACCTATCAATACAAGTAGCTAAAAGGAGAGTCCTTTGATTGTTAATATTGAACAGTGTGGTGTGTTTTATCCTCAATGTTTTGAGACAAATCATATACCTTTGGCCTCATTACTTCTGTGTGTTTGAGGCCCTTTGTACAGTATGTTTTAACACAATCTTTTATCTGAAACCCATGGTGTCAGATATGTTTCAGAATTCAGAACATTTGGAATTTAACTGGTAATATATATGCATATCCTGCATATTTTATAACACCCCTAGTAGGGTCTCAGGCAGCACTCCATAATCAAATATACTAGTATTCCTTCAGCAAAACTTACACATATTTACAAGAAATGTGATAAAGAAAGACTGTACGTAGTGTCAGGCCAGCTCAGCTCAGTTCAGGTTTTACCACCAAATTATTTTATGGAACTCTAAGGTGAAGTACCTTGTCTTCAGAGCTTTTTGGGTTTCAGGATCACCCTGCATTCTCTGTCTCCACAACTGCACAAATGAGGGGAGACAATATTGCCTGTACACCTTGGGAGGAATCCTCACTGCATGACTCGTAGAGTGTGTGCTGGTGGAACGTTTGTTCCCTGAGATGCTCCGTGGTGAAGGCTGATGTGATCAAGGTCTGCGGTCCCCAACCCCCCGGCCAAGGTTGATGTGATCAACGTCACAGCATTCTGGAAAAGCCACATTGTGTATTCCCTCCTAGGAGACTCACAATTATCCAAGTGGGGGTTCTGAGGAGTCAGAAAGAACCCCATTTATTGGTGATTAATTTACTGTCTCCCTCTAAGTTTGACCTTGGACCTCTTTTGTCCT
This sequence comes from Daubentonia madagascariensis, assembly GCA_023783475.1. Taxonomy (NCBI): domain Eukaryota; kingdom Metazoa; phylum Chordata; class Mammalia; order Primates; family Daubentoniidae; genus Daubentonia; species Daubentonia madagascariensis. The sequence goes on along the minus strand of JAKFHU010002136.1, from coordinate 25,317,654 downwards.
GTGACTACCTTACTATAGAGACAGTATTCTGGAGAGAGGTAGCTCTACATCCTGGTTTGCTGGAACAGCCCTGGTTTGCTCCTGTTTTGGTGAAATTGTTAAGAGCGTCCGTTTCATAATGTGCCCCAGTTATAGTGATAAGTTATATAGTCTTCTTATCCATAGAGATTTGCAGAACGCATATTGGCACATGTGGATTTGGTTTATCCTCATTTTGTAGATAAGGCAAACATTTTCTGTTAAGGGCCAGACAGAAAATATTTTAGTCTTTGCAGACGATACAGTCTCTGTTGCAATTACCCAACTCTGCCTCTGTACCGTGAAAGCAGCTATCAACAATATGTAAGTGAATGGACCTAGCTGTGTTCCAGCAAAACTTTATGAACAAAAACAGGTGGTGGGATGGATTTGGCTTCCAGGCTGTGGTTCACCGAACCCTGATGTAAGTGATGAAGCTGAGGTCCAGAGATGGACGATAAAGTCCATTCGAGAGCACACAGCAAATCATTGGCAAAGCTGAACCAGATCCCAGATGCCCTGGTCCCTAGACTATTCCCACTGTGTCATTGGGTGTATACAGCAAGTATCTCTATAAGCTTATGGACACCCTCAGTGAGCCTTTAATATTCCAGTTAGAAACCTGCTATCTAGGGCCTGATGCGAATGGCTACAGGATGGGGCCACAGGTCGAAGTACAGTGAGCAAGAACATTGACCCAGGAGAGGGACAGTCACGCCATTTTCCGTGCTCTTTGACAGGGTACCAGGGGAATAAAGTCCATTTCTTGAGCACCCCCAAGTCCTAGCCCTATGCGAGGCATGGGATCCATCCAGCAGTGCCTTGTATTAGGTAACAATGTGTCCTACCTTCTAGAGTAGGGGACGTTACTGGTAAATCGAAGTCCTCATGATCCTGCCTAGGTCCTCTGGCTCCAAGCCCTGGCCTCGCCGTCAGGGACGATAGCTTGCCCTTTCTGAGACTCTCCTGCTTGCTGGCAGTGTGATGTTAGCTATATCCCGTCATCACTCGGAGTCACAGTTCTCCCGTTTGTAAAATGGAGAGGGTAATAGATACTACAATGGGTCCTTCTGCAGATTAAATTAGAGAACATACGTGTAACGTCATATCGGGCTTGCAGCGGGCTCAGAAGTTGTTGGAAGGAAAGAAGGAACAAGGAAAGGAGGGAAAAAGAAAGGAGGAGGAAGAGGGAGGAAGGAGGAAGGGAGCCTCCTTTACAGAAGTGGCCACTGTTATTTAGCCTCTACTCAGTACCCTCTGTGCCCTCCCTGTGATAAGCCACCTCATCTGGGAGCATTTTCTGGTTTCCAACTTGTTGGCTGCTATAGCATCATTACATTTCCTTGGCTGAAAGTGGCAGTTTGGAAAAGATGTGTGTCTCTCTCAACCTCTCTCTCTCTCTCTCTCTCTCTCATGCACACACACACAGAGTCACTAATGGATGCTCACATGGCCACGGGCACAGCGGAATGCACACATAGGCGCAGCACCCACAGACTCCCAGATTCATAACTCACTTGCACATGCACATATAGGTATGGTGGCCAGACAAGGGGGCATATCATTTCAAGACATTAGCAAAATGGGTTTTAAAATTCACCAGACCTGGGGCTCTGGTCCTGCACTTATAATACTGTGTAATTCTCATGGACGAAATACAATTGCTGGGCTTCAGGCCTGATGGTTGATGTATTAATTTATTAATATTAAAGTCATATTTTACAGTTCTAAAATTGACTTTTAGCTCTGTGGTAAACACAGACATTTCCTCTTTCTTATTAGTGGGCTTTCTGGCACCAGGCCTTTGGCAGGGCCCGGGGTGAGAACCTCCCGCTGCCGCCCATCCCCCCACACCTGCCTCCTCTCAGGGAAGCAGGGGTTTATTTTTATTTATTGGTAAACACTAATCTTGTATATTTATGGGGTACAATGTGATGTTTTCATCTACGTATACATTATGGAAAGATTTAATTAAGCTAATTAATATATCCATCACCTCACCAACTTCCATTTGTGTGTGTGTGTGTGTGTGTGTGTGGTGAGAATGTTAAAAAGTCTATTCTTTTAACAATTTTGAAATGATAGACCCCTGAAAATGAAGGACTCATCCAACTTTGATTCAACTGGACTTGAAACTCAGTCTCTTTCCCAGGAATTCCCCTGGCATCTGGCACTCTGTAAGATTAGTAACTTCACTCCCAGTTCAGGAGGGTTTATCACAATGAGGAGCCCACTCTACCACCTTTGGAACTTCACCCTGTGTTGTTTCCCATCCACCCCATCCCTCTCCACTAAGCAATAAAATTTCCTCCTTGTCTTACACAGGCTTTCTTGAACTGGTGTGGGGAAGAGTGCCTCTTTTAATTTTACCCTAAGCAATCCCTCCCCATGAAAATACATATGCCCCTCTTCCTAAGGAGTTATGACAAGTGAACATTTTTCTCTTATCCTTTGAGAAAATGTTTGCAGCCCCTTGAAATGTTTTCTGTAACATATTCTCTGCCTGTGGACTACAAAAGGTGAGGATAAAACACCAGGTCCCTTAAACCATGGCCTGATATGTGCACACCTTCCCCCAAATATGCACACAACCTGCTTTTTTGAAGGGTTGGGTATGACTCATCTCTGAGCTTCTCTTGGGAAATTACTTCCTGACTTTGCCCCATTTCATATACACAGGGAGAGATTTGCACTTTTCCATGTAAGCCCAATCTCCCCAAAACCTGCACCAGGAGGTCTCTCATGAGGCTCTTGGGGCCGGAGCATGTGCAATTGATGGTAGGACCACATGGCAGCCTTGGAGTTGAAGAGTGTCTGCAGAGAAGCTGGAACTCCCAGCCTTCGCCCTCTGCCCCAGTCCTTGCACTCAGGATCTCTGCCTCCATATACTGACATGGAGCACCACTGGGATTGCATGGCCCATGGCAGTCCTCTATCCCATATTCTGCCTTCCCTGTCCCCTGTAGACCTGGAGTGGGGGTCAGGGGACAGCACCAGAGTAGCCTCCAGACTTCTTAATTCATTCCTCTGGCTTTTCTCCCACTTCCTGATTTTCATTCCACAAGGGCCTTGGTTTGAGTTTCCTTGTGAGTGTGCTTGGCTCAAAGATGAAGATGACCATCCTCCCCCTCCTCAGAACACCTGGGCAGGTCTTTCCATCTCAGAAGATCCTGGCATCACCCTGTTCCCTTGTGGTGTCTGTCCCCAGTAACTGTAGTTTGCTAGCTCCTGGGTGGGAGATTCCTGTGATCAAGACCCCTAACATCAGAAGCACATTGATGGGGTGATCATCTCTACCCAAAGCTGCGGGTGTCTTCTGGTGTACCTTCTAATCATCCTCAGCGTCATTTAAAAAAATTGCATTTATAGATTATTACCATTTCTACTTCATTATTTTAGGAATTATCTGCTGATGTCATTTGCCAGTTTTTCATTTGGAGGGTTTATTTATTTATCTTGTTGATTCTCAGGAGTCCTTTACACACAAAAAGGATATTTTTCCGTTAGCTATCATATATATTACAAATATTGTTCTCAGCTTGTTGTTTGACTTTTAACTTTGTTTCAGATTTTTGTTAACTCATACAGAGTATACTTTGACATCATAGTTGTTAAGAAAGTATCGTACAACTTTTGAGAAATTTATTCTTTAGACTTTGTCATTAATCTCTAGTTATAGTGAATTTGGTTAGAAAACATATGGACCCAAGCCTATCAATTTCTTCTTTGAAGGATTTGTTAAAGTTATGCTGTGGCCTAGTATATGATTTTTTAAATAAATAATCCATAAGCATTTGAATAAAAGTTTCATTCTTTTTAAATATTTATTAACATATCTAGTAAATATGTTATTATTTATGTTATATACATACTTGCTTTTTCCTATTTGACTAGTCAGAGTTTAAGATATGGGTTAAAGTGTTCAAATAGTTTGATTTTTTTCATCATTTTCTTTTCTTAAGTCTCTTGACTCATGTATTTTTTTAAGTGACCATTTTGGTCCACTTAATGTTCTGAAATTTTTTCCTTTTGGTTAAATTCCACTTTGATGCTTTCACATTATTTTTGCAAACACTGCTTTCTGTTTATTTGCATTTCCTTATTATGTCTTTGTTCAAGTTATTATTTTTAAGGTTACGGAGTCATTCTGTTTTAGGTGTTTATCTTACAGCATACAATTAGACTCTGATTATTTAGACAGTCTGAGAGCTTTTCTCTATTTTAACCCATTTATATTTATTGTCACAGCAGAAATATTTTTCCTTACTTTTGTCATTTTTATTACACAGTTTGAATGTTTTTATGTTATTTCTTTTTAAATGCATTTACTGTGTATGTTCTATTTTTTCAATTTTTTTCCTATGGACTTTGCTTTTGGTTTCCTTTGAATTATTAAAAAATATAATTAGGCATGTAATTCTTCACAGACAGGCCTCTGTTGACCTCCCCCTCTGCAAGATGAGGCAGCCATCACACTTTTATTCTCACAAGCTTTCCCCTACCTCCTGCACAATTTTGTTTGCTAAGTCTCTCTGAAGGACCATTGTCTTAGTAAACCACTCTTCCAGAGTGGTGGTCATGCTGGTGCTGCAGGTTTATGTTTAGTGCGACTGTCATCTCCAAGTCACTCCGCATAACACCCAGGCAGCCACGTGCTGTTTCACAGTAGATCTTACCACACGTGGAAGCTGCCTCCTCAAAGCCATCCGCACCTGCTCCACTGGTTCCCTGCTCACTTGTTATAGCTGTTGGGGCTTTGGACCCCACCGAGATCACTGACCTTTGAATCCACTCACCGGGAATGACCACACAGATCACAAAAAGATTTCACGTGGAGGGTTTTGTGTTGGTCTCATTGCCCACCTTGCATTTCACCCACAGGCTTGACTTGATGAGTAAAAGGAAGGAGAGAGAGAGAGGGTCCCTTTGGGAGTCAAGGTGGTAGAGATGGAAAGCGATGACAGTTTGAACCAGAGCAGTGGCACTGACGTCTGACTGGTATTGACCTACAAAAAAGGCTGCTTCCTAGGGTTCATCCTAAGAGCAGAGATGGAAAGACAGGTGCATATTTGAGAAATGCTAGTAAGGGAGAACCAAAAAGAAAATAAAGGTGAAGGATGAGGCAGGAGGGGAAGCCCAGGGAGATGCTCAGATCTTCCACTTGGATGACCAGATGGGTAACAGTGCCACACTCCAAGTCCTGTATTTCAGAAAGGAAGGCCCACTGGGCAATGTGGGAGAAGGTTTGAGAGGGCAGCTGCTCAGACATGTTATACAAAGGTTGAGGCATCGATGTGGTATCTAGGTGGAAACGCAGAGCTGTGAGCTGCATCAGTGAGACTGATGTTCTGGTGGGAGATCGAGGGTGCAGAGACAGGCTTGGGGGTTCTGAGTGAGTTGGCAACCATTGAAGGGAAAGTGTGTACAGTAAAAAGATGAGCAGAGGGGCCCACACTTGAAGGAAGGATGGGCAAGGAGGAGGACCTACCATCCTATGGTAGAATAGTTCCACAAGTATGAGAAAAATCACGAGAGTGAAGTGTCATCTGAGCCTAAGTAGAAGAGAGACCCAGCAAGGGAGAAGCTGTGAACATTGACAATTGTAGAAGACTGGTCAAGCTGTGATAATAATTATATAGTGAACACATATGAAGAATGTACCATGTGCCACACATTGTTGTAAGTGGAGTATTAACTTCCTTAATCAGAAAAATTACCCAGGGAGGTAGACACTGTAGTTACAGATGCAGAAACTGAGGTGTAGAGCAAGAAGGTAACTTGCCTAAGGTCACACACTGGTAAGTGGCAGAGCCAGGACTCGAACCTGGGCTCTCTGACCCAGAGCTGAAGCACTACCCTATCTTCCTTCTCAAAGTAAGATAAAGATTGAAAAATATCTACTGGATTTAGCCGTTAGGAGATTATTAGAGTCTGCAGTTTTGGGGGAAGTGTTGGAGACAGAATCCAGATTATAGTGGTTTGAAGCTTTGCAGTGTGAAGTAAGGAAGTGTCAGGAGTGAGAGATGATAAAACTACTGAGAATTTTAAGTGTCACTGAAACACGACTTGGAGGTACTAGAGAAGAGCATGCTGCTGGAGGGTTGTTTTTAAAGAACAGGAGAAGCTGCTGACGTATGTCAAGGTCAGGGATGCGAAGGAGGCTTTGGAGATACAGGGCAGAGAGAGAAAACTGAGAAGAACGAAGATGCTGGGAAATGCAGCTGGAGCCAGGGTCAGGAATGCTGGCATTCCTTGCAGAGAGGAGGCAGTGGATGGTGTGGATGTAGAGTAGGGCAGTGGGGAAGAAGTTGGGAGCCAGCCCCTCCCTTGCCTCTTGAAGATGTGGTGCCTGCTGGGATTAGGTGGGTGGATGTTGAAAGGGGAACGTTTGTGCGGGATACAGGAGTGGAAAGGCAGGTTTGTAATAGGCTTGGCAGAGTTGAAATAAAGGTGCAAAGGAATTGGGGTTTAGGGAGAGCCTTGTATGGGTGATTAGCCAACATGCGGGGGAACCTTGGCTTGTCAAGGGTGCAGAGAGGTCCAGGCCTATGCGTAGACTCTACAAAAATAGAGGTCCAGGGTACCATGTGGGCCTGAAGAGCAGGTTAGAGAGGAGTGAGTTGGGAGAGGACTGTGGGGGTAGGAGATGGTGGCAGAGTACGGGAAAATGGAATTTCCACTTTGTGGAATAGGGAAGGACAAGACTGAGAGTATGGCTGAAGTGGCTCGGAGGAGACGGCCATTGGATTTAGAGAGGTCAAAGGTGTTGGCCATGTTGTCCACATAGATATTCATATCTCCTCAGTGAAGATGGAGTTTGGGTGATGAAGGAAGCCGTTAACTGAATTACAAAATTTTTACAGAAACAAGCTGTTTGGGTGGGAATCAGAGTGGAGAATTCAAAGGACTTGTTGCCCTGTATTCCTGGATACCAATGGGTAGGTTGACACTTATTTTTAAGAGGTGTTTTTAAGAAATTCAGATGGAATATGTTCCTTGGGAATGAATAATCAAATCAGGGTAAACCTCCTTGGCTTATAGTCACTTCCAAGGTAAGCATCTCTCTTACTTTTCATAAGAAAGTCAGGATATTAGGAAGTCGTTCTCTGGTTTCACTTGAAACCATGATGAGAAAGATGCAGACTGGGGTCTCCGGGACACTTTTGGGTTGTTTTTTCCTGCATCTAAGTGTTATTTCTAAAACCCATTAAAAATGTTCCACGCGACTGACTCTTCTTTTGCTAGTCACCAGAGTGTGGCCTTTTTTTTTTTACCTTGTTTTGAAAATCCCAGTTGATCGCCAGGGTATCGTGCTGTCCTAATGTAAGTTCTCTTTGGTTGGTTCTGATAGGAAGTTGAAATGTAAAGTGTTGGGGGCTGGGCAGGGTCCTGTGATGAATGCCTACGACCGCTTCTGTGAAATTGACTCCCGCCCTGTGTGTTGCAGGTGATATTTGAATCCGTCTCTTTGAAGGGTCATCCTGGCTACATCGCTGTGGACGAGGTCCGGGTCCTCGCTCATCCTTGCAGTAAGTCTGTCCCCTCCTCCCAGCACAGCCTTGCTCTGTGGCAGACTGGGTAGCGTGGAGGCTGCAATCCCCCCTCTTCATTCAGCTCACAAACATCTCTCTCTCTTTCTCTCTCTTTTTTAATCCTTCAAAAATGCTTACATACTCAATGCAATCAGTCCTGAATAAATCCATAATTTTGCTGGCCTGCTCAACAGGCAGCACCTCCAGGAATTTGCAGAGAGTGGCAAAACATCTTCGTTTGAATCTCTCTCCGTTATTAAGGGAGTCTAAAGTCCTGATTGTTTATTAGTGGGATTCAGACCACTGAAGTGGAAGAATTAGAGGGCTTTGGATAGAATCTTGTGCAATTGTCTTAAAAAAAAAAAGAGAACACCACCAAAACACTGAGCAAATTAGCACACTGTTCACTCACAGGGAAAAGTACCCCAAAGCTATTAATTCTTTAAAAATAATTTTAAGTACACTCATCAGCTCTGTGCAGGCATAGAGGGAGATTTCTCCTAGTGGTTAGTACTCACGGTACAGTGTCAAGAGTCCTCAAAGGCGTACCGCTCCTCCATGCCCGTCCACTTCTTTGCTGTATTTACTCTCGGATACTTGAATGTGTTTCAGCAGGGAGATGTGGTTGCTTGATTCACTGAATCTCAGAGGGACAAGTCCTGGGTGCAGGTAGTTGAGATGACATCATACCTAGTGACATTTCTGGGGGGGACGTGCATGTAGATTATGGCAGCCCCTGGAAGGGGGAGCTGGGATGCCAGCCCCACATGTCTGTTAGTATTCTGTGGATTGGAGATTCCAATTAGTTTCTTGGCAGCCATTGGTTCTAGGTAACCATGGTGGGGCTCTCTGCACTCCCCCATATGGCTGTGAGTCATGCTGTGGGTTATGGTGCAGCTTGCTGCTGCCTTAAGGGATGCCACGTGCCCTCCTCTTCTTATGTGCCTTTTAATTCTCCCATTTAGGGACTGTTGTCATTTCAGCTCCATCCATGTTGCTTTAATTGAAATGACTCTTTCCACTTCTGTTGCAACGATTTTGTCAGACCCTCAAACATCGCTTCTGTCCCTCTGCCTGGCACTAGAATGCCTTTGGTCTGACTCATTGTCGTAGAGCACCTTCTCTGGAGGAATTTGGGACAAGTTCCAAAATTCCAGACAATGTTTTGGGAAAATATGTTTGGATCCTGTGCAAGAAAGGCCTTCCTTCCCAGGAATCAGCCAGCATTTCAGGAATGCTGAGATCCTACAGGACTCTCCATTGTATTGGCTTAAGGTCCCTACCCTCTGGGTCACTCCCTGGGCCTTTTAGAATTTCTCAGATGGGTCTGTCCATTCAGCCATGTCTGGGGAATGTCTTTGTTTGAACCAGACTTCATGTGAAGAGGATCTCAGAAATCCCCCCGGATAGACAAGGCTTGTACAGTGGATAAGCAGATGAGTCTCCCTCACCAGGATTAAATCTTATCAGCTGCCTATCGGAGAATGATCTTTGGCCTAAGACTGGGCCTAAGACTGGGAAACTGTGTTGGGAGATGTCTGCTCTACCTGTGGTCCAACTGCACACACTCAACCCTGCACGGCCACGAGTTTTGAGGCGGTCTCTCTGAAACAAGCCTCTTTCTTCCTCAAGCCCTGCACACATCCCGTCCTTGTAGCACATGCTTGCCCTTGCTACATCTACCTGGGTTCCTGCTTCTTACCTTATGTTTGATGCCTGGACTTGGCCTTTCTAGTAGGTGATGCTTGGCTCTTCCCAGGAGGGAACAGCATGGCTTTCTCTCCCTGGATCCCAGAACTCTGTGTTCAAATAAGAATTTTTACCTCCACCATGATGCCCAACTTGACACCTGTCTTTTGTCCCAGCCTCAACCACCTTCAAGGCCAGATTGAGAAGCTCTGCCTTACCTCCAAGCACTGACCATGGTTTTGCCATCACAGGCAGACACTTCCTTCTCTCTGATAAATCTCCACAGGGAGAGAGTTCTCTGGAGGGCATTCAGATGCCTGTTCACCCCCAAAGTCTCATGGTTCCTCTTGGAAACCTCCTGTCACTGGGGCTGCTCCTGAATTTAGGATTCTCCCGACAAATTCATCTTCCTCCTGCTGAGATTGTGGATTGCACGCTTATGGGATTGCTGAGAGCCAGTTACCCAGCAAATGGGCCATGGGATATAACTCAGGAAGATGTGACCCTGGCCTTATTCCTGCATAATGTGCTTCTGCTGGGTTCAACCTCAAAGTTTAGATGACTTAAGCATAAACTTCCCAGAAACTACAATGTGAAGACCCTGTAAGAGTGGCTGGAATTGGAAAAAATTCCGTTTAACTATATGTACAAATGCTGGCCATGTATGTAGTCGTCTGAGATATATTCAGAGCTCACGAATCATGAGGAGTTGAGTAGACCCTAGAAAATGCCCCTTCCTGAGGGCTGGTGCTCAGTTCATACCTAGCCCAGGTTTTTACACATCCTTTCTTTCAACTAGTAAGTAATTGAACATCAGCTATGTGTTAAGAACTGTGCTGGGCACAGGGGATACTTAAGTGCCTAGGAAATGTTAGTTCCTTGTCCTCATGGTGTTTGCTTCACGGGAGGGCCAGAGGAGGGAAAGGCACTAAATAAGCAACTAGTATGAAATAAGTAACTAATAATTTCAGATAGTGAAAAGTGCTGTCAATATAATACATGTGATTGACTGGGATGTGGGAGGGCTTCTTAGATACAGTGATCAGGGGACATGTCTTTAAAGATATGATCTGAGCTGAGACTCAAATTATAGAAGGGAATTCTCAGTATAAGGATTTGGGGAGGGGGCATTCTAGACAGAGGAAACAGCAGGTGCAGGGGCCCCACAGTGGCAGTCAGCTCGATGCTGCCAGCGTGTCCAGAGCATACAAAGCACAGGAGAGAGTGGTCGGAGTGAATGTTAGGCAGGTAAGCTGGGGCCTTGGGCATCGTGGTGAGCAGTTTAGATGTTAATCTAAGTGCAGGGAGGCCCCGCTGGAGGGAGTTATGCTGCGGAAGGGCACTTGGGCTGCTCTGTGGAGAATGAGTTGAAGGGCTATAGAAAAGAAGTCAGGAGACCTAGGAGGAAGAACGTTCTGGAACCATGTAAGAGATGGTGGTGGCCTGAATGTTTACGGAGCACGTGCGCCATTCTAGACACTACTCTGGGTTTATGGGAATGAGTAAGACAGATTCATTCTCTGTCCTCAGGGGCTGAAAATAAAACAAATAAGGAGGTAATCCTATGATATATAACAGACGGTGTATTAGTTTGCTAGGGCTGCCATAATAAAATACCACAGAATGGGTGGCTTGAACAACAGAAATGCACTTTTCACAGTTCTGAGGCTGGAAGTACAAGATCAAGGTGTTTGGCTGTTGGCAGGGTTAGTTTTTCCTGAGGCCTCTCTCCTTGGCTTGTAGATGGTCACCTTCTTGCTGTGTCCTCACGTGGTCTTTCCTCTGTGCTCACAGGTCCTTGGTGTCTCTCAGTGTGTCCAGATGTCCTCCTCTTTTAAGAATGCCAGTCAGATTGGATTAGAGGCCACTCTAAAGGCCTCCTTTTAACTTAATCACCTCTTTAAAGGCCCTGTCTCCAAATCTACTCACAGGCTGGGCTACTGGTGGGTAAGGAGTTCAGCATTTGAATTTGGAGAGGTCACAGTTCAGCCCATAACAGGTAGTAAGTAGCGCTTTGGAGAAACATAGAGCATAGAGGTGAAAAGAGGTGGACAGATTAGAGATATATTTAGGAGGTAGGGCCAACTGGTCTTATTTGATGGGTTGGGCTGGGGACAGAGGTGTCAAGGATGGCACACTCCTCATAGATTTCGGGCTTAAGCAAGGTGGCGCATGTCTGGGGAGAGCTGAGCATGCTGCCTTCCGAGGTCCCAGCCGTGGGCCCCTGGGGCTGCTTGGGGGGGATTTCCTGTCATGGAACCAACTAGTGGCTTCTGAACTATCCTCAGACTGGAAGTGCTTTCCCCCAACCCCCAGCCCCGCATTTATGGCTTCACTCCTAGACGGTTTGAAATTTAACTATATTGAAATACATGCATTGCCTTTATGTCCTCACGCTTTTCAGTTCTTCCCTTCTGTCCTCCAGAACATGTTTTCTTGTTTTCTATTAACATATGGTCAGACTTTATCAGTAAGTGATTCCACTAAATATTCCAAAAGTTCCAGGGGGGTGAGTGACTGATTTGCAGTTGTGTCCCGGATTGATTGGAGCTGGAGTTACGACTGCAGATGCCCACCTTGCAGCTTCCAAAACTGACCGCAAGACAGGCGTACTACTCAAAGGAAATTATTTTCTCTTACAAACTGAAACATCTTGTCTGTATTTTATAGCCCATTTAACATTTTTGTGTTATTCTAAAAGAGTTCTAGCTGTAGTTACCCTCTGCTGCTCTTTCTCGTGTTAGCCATTAGCAGGGCCACCGCGGTTGTAACTACGTACGCTAAATGTCAGTGCGATTTTCCACTCGGTTTCAAAATTTCTAGCTCCTAAGTTGACTTTTAGAATTTTTTAAACTCTTTTTTATTTCCGCATCACAACCTTGTCGGGCCATGTCCCTCAGCCCACAGAGCGTCTGCAGCACGTTTCTAACGTTCGTACTGAGCTTTCTCCTCCGTGGTGTGGCCTCCTACTGAGCACTGTCAGGTTTAAAGAGCAGGATAAAGGGTACAGTAATATGTCTTCAGATGCTGCACTGACATCTGCAGGAGTCTAAATGTCACCAACATCAAGGCATTTTGCCCCAAATGCACTGCCAGTTTTCTGTTAACCCCATTCAGTGGGATCCCATTTTGGGGGAACTGGGTCTCAGCGGGGTGTGAGTGTAGTACGCTTAACACCACGAGCTGGTGGCTGGCACTGAGGTCAACCGTCTTTGGCTTAAGGTGGGTGAATTGAAGTTGGTGGAATATTCTCTCTCCCAGAGCAGAGATGCCAGGGGATTGGGAGAGTATGGCTGAAGGGGGGTCTGGTGTGAGGGCACAGGAGGAGGAGGGTCAGAGAGGCCAGGAGCCCAGAGAGGAGGACCTAACAGGTTCCCAGCATAAGGACGATCCCCGGAGAGTGATATCTGTCATGAGCCAGGGATGACCCCAAGGTCCAAAGAGCAGAGACAAGAGTAAGGGCATGTGACAACAATCCTGAGCTCAAAGAGGGTGGGACAGATAAGCTCCACCATCCAGGCTAGCATTTCACGTGACCCCCACAGCACACTGCATGGGGTGGGGGGTGGGGTGTCACTGGATTTACGGGGCTACATGGGGCAAGACTGGCTAGTGCAAATTGTCCCAGATGACTTGCGTAAGAGCTACCCATCAGAGACCACAAACTGATAGAGCCTGCCTGCCGACCTGTTTTGTTAAGTCCGTGAGGTATTTTACTAAAACATGAAGAGTTTAGAAGAAGAGGTTTCATATAAAACCTGGGTTTCTTACTTGCCTTGAGAAATCAGGTGACTGACACCCCTGAGCAAAGCACATACACAGGGCCTCCTCCCGCTGCTGGAGTGAAGTAGCATCTGTTCCCTTTCAGTGGGGCACAGGGTCTCTCTCCACTTCCCCCAAATCCCCACCACTCCTTATTGCCTCCCAAGCACTGAGGCTGCTGTCAGGTACCAGTTATTGTCGTGCTTGCAATGCTGCTTTTCTCGTATAGAGAAATCTTTTCTTTACCCATGTCTCTATCAAAAGTGGGAAAATGAAAGATGGGGCCGGCGGTAGGGTTTTTGTTCGTTTTGTTTTACAACAGAACAACTTTGTTCATTTGTGCAACTGTATGGCTCTTGTAGGCGCATGGGTTCTAAACCTCTGCCGTAAATTGCCAGTGTTTCCCCAGAATATTAACACCAGGAACCATTAAACATGTAAATTCTCTACTCCTGAAGCCAGAAGGGAGGGAGGAAGAGGGGGAAGTGGAAAGCAGTCAGATGCAAGCAGGGACGTTAATCCAGAGGAGATTCACTGCTGATTGCACGTGTCCCAGACGTTAAACCATTTTCCCGGCATCCCAAACAGCATCCCTCTATAAAACCCCACACACAGTTTCCCAACACTAGAGCTAAGACTCTGCACTTCCTTTCTACGTGGGGTGGATGTTCCCTCCCCCTTTAAACCTGTGGCATAAACAGACTTACAGGGTTCACTCTATTCCTGCTTCAAGAATTGTCCAAAAATAACTTTACAAAATTATACAGGAGAGCAGAAAGAAAACAATTTCCGACAATCAAAGCAGCATGACATTTGTCAGGTTGACTGGATGCAGGAATCTTAAATTCTGAGAAGCCCACAAGAAGTAGTCTTCCTTGGACCTTGGACCCTTGACTAGTGTGGGGTCTTGAAGGTAGCAATGAGGGATCTCTCGAGCTGTTGTCATTAGTTTAAAAACCTGAGCAGGAGGCGTATGTTTTCTCACAGCAAGTCTGCCTAATCAGGCCACGGTTCTTGGCTTTTTCTGAGCTTTCTAGGTGGTGACATAGTTTGGTGGACAAGATAGTTCAAAGCAAGGAAAAATAGCAAAACAAAAAGGGGATCGCTTGGGGTAAACCATTTGGGAACAATGAGGGGAGCCCAGCAGTTAGCACAGCCCTGCCTGGGAGCCCTTTCTCTGCACCCTGAGGTCTGTCTGTTGGCGCCATCTTCATTCACAATGTCCAAGAGGCAAGAGAATGTGCTAGTTAAATGCTGAGTTTGGGGCTAAAGCGGAGCTGGACTGAATTCTGTTTCTGACTCTCATTAACGCTGGGTAACTTTGGGCATATTAAACTTGTAGATCCTTGGTTTCTTCTGCCTCTCTACAAGGGAAATGATAATGCTGTCTGCTTTACAGGGATGTCATGAAGTTAAATTAGATAAAACATGCAAAGCGTTTGTCATATTTAATAGTACCGGGCATGGTAGGAGTCCTCCATAAATGAGATTATTTATTTTTATTTGACTCCCTCTGGAGAGATGGCCAAAGGCCTTTGTTGATCCTGTCATAACTCTCCATTTGGTCCCATTCTGGGGTGTTCTGTGCCCAGTTCATCACTGGTTTGGTTGGTGGTGGCAGCTTCCTTTGCTGTGCCTCAGTGAAGAGCTCATTCTTCTAGACATAGGTTATCAGCCTCTGGAGAGCTGATGGTGCTGTTACTTGGAGAGCTGATATTTGGAGAGCTCATATAGGTGAGAACCTATCTCCACAAACAAGGAAAGAGGTGAACCCAAGTTACCCAACACAAAACGTATACTGAGTCCTAGGACTGACTGTTCACAGGCTCCCTGGTTTCCCTTTGAATGTCCTTTCCATGTCTTGCCCAGTCCCCAGAATCACTGCTCCCCTCATGCTCGGGAGGGCCCATCATTTTGAGTTGAGACTCTGGGGTCTTGTGACTTTGGGCAAGTTTCTCGAGTTCTCTATGTCTCAGTTCATTCACTGTAAAATAGAGATAATGCCTCTACCAGCTGCATTGGGCTAAGTGGGTCACTGCAAGTAGGTCCTGCGCAGGGTACTGATCACGTAGCAGGTACTTCGTGAATGATAGTTGCTAGTTCTTCCCTCCTTCTTTTGTCCTTCCTCTGCTCTTTGTCCTTCTCACCATCTTCATCGTCAGCATCATCACCAAGGCTGGGTGTGCAAGTCTCAGGCCCAAAGGTGCTTCATTGCAACTTTCTTTTTTCTGCTTGTTCAGGCTACAGGGAAGCATCATCTATAGTGAATATCCTCCCCCCTCACCCCACCTCCAATTTTTCTTCTTCCCAACTTTCAGTGTCATGGTTCTACCTCTCATCCAGTGCCAGCCCCAGAAGCAATGACCAATTAGGGTATATTCTAGGGATGTTTGTGCCAATTTCCCAGGGTAGTATTGCACAGCAGCTAGTAAGAGGGACTTTGAGGGTCTCAGAGACCTGAGTTCACATCTTGGCTCCCCCACTGTCTGGATGTCTGGTTGTGCCAAACTTTGTAAGCCCTCAGAACCTTGATTTTCTGATCTGCGAAATGGGGGTACTTCCTTCCTCATGGGTTTTTAGGAGATTTTGGTGAGATACTGCGTGTAACGCTCATAGGACAGTGCCCAACTCATAATAAGTGATTGGTTGATTTTCTCTTCACTGAGCCAGGCCACTTGCCAAGCACCAATCCCACCTTGCCCATTACCCACCTTGAGCTGCTGTACACCAAGGGGGAAGTGGCACAGGCTGTCGAATCCTGTCCTCATGTGTTCTTTGGTTTCTCTCTTAGGAAAAGCACCTCATTTTCTGCGACTCCAAAACGTTGAGGTGAATGTGGGGCAGAATGCCACGTTTCAGTGCATTGCTGGTGGGAAATGGTCTCAGCATGACAAACTTTGGCTCCAGGTAAGAATGGGAGAAGCCCCTGTTTATCCTGGCCCATCCCCTGGCAAGGGAAGAAAGTGTGTGCTGGGATTAAGGGTTTGGTGGGTAAGGGGAAGAGAAATTTTTTAAGTCCCTCTGCTCTTTGGATGGTGCTCTGCATCCATGATCTTGCTAAATCTTAACTATAATTCTGTTAGGTTGGCATCAGTATACACATTTTACAGATGGAGAAACTGAGGCCAAAACCTAAAAGTTCCAGAGCTAGAATTTGTGACTATGACCTTTCCCAACTATAACAAACTTTGTCTTTTAAACCCAGATGACTAGGGCTGAGGCAAACTAAATATTTTAGGTTCTGGGTATGTGGTGTCATAAAATCTTGACTGGAAGGTTCTTGGATATCCAGTGGTTCACTAGTCCACCTGGGTAAAATTAGAGAGTCCCTCTTTACTGGAATTTGTCACTAAAATGAGCAATCTGTGTGTTCTCTGGCTAAACAGGTCCATCAGTAAAATCCATCAGTAAAATCCAAAAAGTATGTTAAGCTTGCATTTTTTTTCCTGTTATTTCTGCTCATTGATGCTACTTTCCAAGCAAGATGAGAAAGGACCTCTTTGGGTGGGAGTTAGAGACAGGGGCAAGACACAGAACTAAAACACAAGTTGTTATATAGCATTAACAGACACCTGTCAAGGCTAACACAAATACCAAGTTCTGGGGCAGCACAGATGTTAGAGCTGTGTTGTTCAGTGCGGTAGCCACCAACCACATGTGGCTGTGGCTATATACAATTTAACCAATATTTCTATTCCTTTAGGTAGATACCCAGTAGTGGGATTGCTGGATGGAATGGTAGGTCTACATTTAGTTCTTTGAGGGATTCCATACTGTTTTCCATGGGGGTTGTACTAGTTTGCTGTCCCACCGACAGTGTATAAGCATCCTTTGTCTCTGCATCCACGCCAGCATCTGCTGTTTTTGGACTTTTTAATAATGGTCATTCTGACAAGGGCAAGGTGGTGTCTCATTGCAGTTTTAATTTGCATTTCCCTGATGATTAGTGACATTGAACATTTTTTCATATTTTTTTTGGCCATTTTGTCTATCAGGAATGGAAAAATAAATACCACATGTTCTCACTAATAAGTGAGAGCTAAACAATGGGTACACAGGGGCACAAAGAGTTGTACAGGATACTGGAAACTAAGAAGGAGGGAGGATGGGAGGGGGGTGAGGGATAACAACTTACCTATCAGGTACAATGAACACTGTCCAGGTGACAGGCACACTGAAAAGCCCTGACTTTAGCATTATGCAGTGTATCCATGTAACAAAAACATTTATATCCCCTTAATATTTTGAAATAAAAGACTAAATAAATAAATATTTCTAAACAGTTTTATTGAGGCATAATTGAGATGCAATATATATATTCTGATAAATTTTGATACATGTTTATGTGTGAAACCATTGCCTCGATCAAGTTACTGACCATAGGCATCACACTCAAAGTTTCCTTGTCCCCATTTGTATTCCCTTCCTCTGCCCTCCCCAACCCTGTCGCAGGGAACCACCGATCTGCTTTCTGACACTATGTATTAGTTTGCATGTTCTAGAATTTTATATAAATGGACTCATGTAGAATATACTCATCTTTCACTCAACATAATTATTCTGAGGTTTATCTATATTGTGTGTAACAATATTTATTTATTATTCTTTGTTGAGAGATTATTTCACATTATGGATATAGCACTATTTGTTTATCCATTCACCTGTTGATGGATACCTGTTGGGTTGTTTCCAGTTTCTGGCTATTACAAAGAAGCTGTTGTGAGCATTCATGTGCCAGTCTTTGTATGGACCTATTCTTTCATGTCTCTTGGGTAGATACCTAGGTGTGGGATGGCTGGGTTATCTGGTAGCTCTGTGTTTAAATTTTATAACACAACAAGCTATTTTCAAAAATGGTTGTACCATTTTGCATTCCCCAACAGTCTGTGAAAATTCTAGTTGCTCCACATCCTCACCAACACTCAATATGGTCAATCTTTTTAATTTTAGCCATTTGAATAGATGTGTAATGTCCCCCATTGTGGTGGTAATTTTCATTTCCCTGATGATGATGTTGAACATATTTTCGTGTGCTCATTTGCCGAGCAGTCTCTCTACACACTTTGATGAGAGTTCATACTGTCACTTCGCTTTTGAATTTAAGCCCATTTCCTGCACTTGGGAAATCCGTGGGCTGAAAGAGCCCATCTAGGGCTGTTAGAATCTTTCTAACACTTCTTCCTTGCTACTTAGCATCTCAGCAGAATGAAAATAGCAGTAATGGCTGCCCCTCTTGCTTCCCTGGGCTGCTTACAGACCACAAGAAAGCATAATAAATTTCCACCTGCCACTCCAGTCTTCAGTAGTGTTATTTACTCTTTTCATTATAATTAGTATTAAAGTGTATTAGGCCGCCAAGAAGCTTTGTCATTTCGATGGCATTGCCTCTGCTGGGTCATGGGAATGAGGCGGGATGATCACAATATTTTTAGCGACTTTATTTGGGTTTTCCAATTATTTTATGATTGTTATTGCTGCAGTTCTGAGTTGCATGCCCTAGACCTTGGGCCTGTCAGTGGGAGGATGTTAAAGCTGAACATAATTGAAGTTTTGAAGAAAATAGATAGAAATACGTGGTATGGAGCTCTTCTACATCTTATTTATCTACTTTCCAGTGTAAACCAAATCTTATTTCACAGAACGTTTTTCAGGGAGCTTACAATGGGACATAAAACATGACAACATAGTGTAAATTAAAAGTGAAGCAACACAAGATAGGAGGAAAAGAATACGCCAGAGCTGGCAATAATGCTAAAACTGTGTTTCTGCGCACCTGCTACTTACTGGGGGTTCACAAGCAGAGCCCACAGCACCACAGCCACCAGTGGGAAAAAGAAAGCTTGTCAGATATACAGTTCACAATGTCTGCGAGATAAACACACACCAATTGCTCAGGAAAATTCCAACTGTTGTTCACACAGAGGCCAGACAGGAATTGTTCCCCAGAGTCCTCATAAAGAAAACACTGTGTGATGTAATGAACAGCGTTTCCCGCTGCAGTCTTATTGAGGGCACACAAGTGAGTTTCACAGGCCTGTTTCACATAATGATGCTCTGTGTAAAAGCAATTTTGGAAGGGGGATGAGGAAGGAGGGAAGGGTGAGGTAGGCGATGTGATACGGCAGAGGCCCCGGCTCTCTGCTAATCCATCTCCATCCCGGGGTTCTTGAAACCGATCTGCTGCGTGGATAGATTCAATAACTATTTCTCCAAGGAAACCTCCCTAAATGTTGTCTCTGTCATCTACATCTCAGAAAATATTGAGAGGTGAACGGTTTATACCGTGCCCTCTGGCAAATGCCTGCCTGGCTAGTTAAGTCCAGGCTTATGTGCAACAGTGTGGTTGGGATAGTTGGAAGTAGCTTGTATTAGTCAGGGTTCTGCAGAGATGCAAGACAAGGAAAAGACTTAGCATGAGGAACTGGCTCAGTGATCATGGAGGCTGAGAAGTCCCATGATCTGCTGTCCATGAGCTGGAGACCCAGGAAAGCCAGTGGTATAATTCAGTTCAAGAGTTCAAGTCCAAAGCCCCAAGAATCAGGGAAGCCAGTGGTTTGAATCCCAGGCCAAGGGCAGGAGAAGACCTATGTCCCAGCTCAAGCAGGAAGGCAGGAAGCACAAGGGGCAAGTTCCTCTTCCTTGGCTTTTTTGTTCTATTCCTCCAAAGATTGGATGAGGGTACAAAGTGTTTGTACCCCTGTAGTATTCTGAAATAAAAAATTTTTTTAAAAATTCAAAAAAAAAGAAATCTTTCCTCTTAATCTTTTGTATTATATGGCATAATGAGAAGAGGAAGGAATTGGGGGGGGGGTCTTGGTCATATTATTGTGCTGTATCAACATCTTAATTCTTTAAGCAGTGAAGTCTTCTCTTTCTCAAGTAAACTTGGTCTAAGCAAGGCCATGCATCAATAAAGTTCCTAAGATATGCCAGGCAAAAAAAAAAAAAAAAAAAATTGGATGAGGACTATCTACTTTACTGAGTCCACTGACTAATCTCACAGACATACCCAGAAATAGCGTTTAATCTGGGCACCTTGTTGCAGTCAAATTGACACATAAAATTAACCATCACAGGTTAACATCTTTCTACAAAATAGGAGGTGCCTGTCAAGAGACCTGCCATCCAGGAAATGACTGTGGTCGTGACCTGGGACAGGCCAAGGCAGCTGCAGATTTCTCATGAGACATTGCTTTGGATCTGTTCCAACACCTAGAGGAGCAGCTGGCAGACTCACCAAAGTTCTATTCCATATAACAGGGCTGGGGTGACTTAGCCTGAGAATTTCCAAAGCAAGTGAAACAGGTACCTCGTGGCCAAAAGATTCTCCGTAAGACACCTCCAGCAGATCTATCTTTCACCCATGCTAGTTCCCGCTGCAGCTTCCAAGATAAGTTCAGGCATTTCATTAAGTCACCAAAAGTGGTATCTTTTTTATCAGTTAGTTTTAAGTCAGGGAAATAAGACTTTGTTTCCAGTGTTTCCAGAATGGTAGGTGGTCAGTGGCCTTTCCTTCTGTCAGTGGTGGGGAGCAGTCAGAGTTTGAGATCAATCCCTATCACCTGTGTTGTGGGGAATGCTTGCCTTCCTTTCTATAGAGTGATACTCTATTGCCTCCTTTTTCATAAGTGGTTTCAGATCATACATTAATAAGGTAAAAAGTTGGACAAGCCTGTGCCCCTGTTTTATACCCTTGTGGAAACTTCTTATGCCTTTAGAAGACCCTGTCTGCTAGTGCTGCTTTTCATGGAATTATAGTGCAAGTTCTACTTAAGAATCAATGGGCGGGACCTATGTGGAAATGCATGTACCTGAGCCTAGAACAATTCCAGCGCGTCGGGGCAAAGGAAGATAAAAGCCTAGTGAAAAAGTCACAAGCAAGCTTGTCTTTTCCTGGGATGATTTCTCATTGAGGTGAAGAGTATAACACTGTGGTCGATGATGGAAGGACCTCATTCATAACTTGCTTATTCCTTATGTGATACATGGGTCTGAGGAATCCAAACTTGCAATTTTTCAAGCAAGTAGACGGTGTGCAGTCTAAGCGGAATGCCCACTAAGGAAAGTGTTCTGCTGTTTTGGGGAACCCTTTTAAAAAAAGAGAAATATTATACTGACCAAATTATCAGTGAAAATGTAAATGAGTACATCTTTTATGCAGGATAATTAGGCAATTGATATCAAAAGCCTTAAATGTGCATATTTTTCTAATGAATAACTTTCCTTATGGGAATTTGCCTAAGGAAATAGCCAGAGATGGGGACAAAAATGTATCTGCAAGGATGTTCAACAGTGCAAAAAAACTGGAAAGAACATACTCCTATAAATACATACCCACAGATACACATATAAATATAAACACATACAACACTGTGACACACGTATCAAGAAGCTTAATAATTGATTGTGATGAAAGATCATGTATGCTTTTTATTTTCATCTCGGTTGTCTGTTTCATCCAAATACTCTAAAATAAATATAGGAAACTAATATAAACAGAAAAAAAAAAAGAGAAAAATAGTCACTTTTTCCTAGATACAGAATATTCTAAGGACAGTAGGAAGGCTTGGCTGGGTTTGGGGTAACTAATTCCAGCAGGAATGCTGCCCCCCCATGAGGACACAGGTGAAATTCTGTCAGGTTTATCCCATACCCCTGTCATCACCATCAGACACTGCTCATCCAGAGGGTGTCTGGAAATATTTCGTGTGTGTCCTCCTGTCTTTATCAAAGGGCACGGTGGTTGGGGCTCCATCCTAGAACTCCTCGGGGACTCCAGAGCAGACCCTGTCAGCCCCACCATGGAGCTGACTTCCAGGCCTCCCTACAAAGGATTTGCTCCGCTGGGGTTTTGTACAACAAATAACATCTAAAGAGTCTCACAAATGAGGCCATGTGTCCAAACGCTCTGCACAGATCTCAGTAGGGGCAGTGTATGTGTTTAGACAAATCACATGCCTTGGACTGGGAGCAGATCTGAATCTGGCAGGAAAAGGCTACTGCCTGCCCCGCGAGCCCATCGGCTCTACAGCAGCCGCACCAGGGCCGATGAGATAAGGAGACATGTCAGTTCTCACTGTAGCTGATTCTTCCAGTAAACCCGTTTCCTTCCTCCCCGCAGGGCTGCCACTGGCTGCCAGGGCTGTGAGTGTTCTGGGGACCAGCTCCTCCTCTTACCTGCCTGCATCTGAACTAGGCATCTCATCCACGTGGGACTTCTGTTGACAACCTAGTAGCCACACTACAATTAAACGATGATGATAAAGGAATTATACTACTTATAACAGCTGATGTTTATTGACTGCTTACACATATGATGTATTTAATTATCACAACCAATCTTTCACATAGATGTTATCATAGCCCCATTTTACAGATGAGGAGACTGAGCCTTAGAGAGGTAAATGACGTCTTAAGAGTCGTCCAGGTAGTGAGCAGCAGACTATGGTATTCTTCAGTCCTGCGCTTATCCTTCGGTGCCTACCTTGTAGCCCTCTCACCTCGGGTCTCCACTCCAGCCTTTCATTCTATGCAGATGGCTTCCTATTAAAAAACATTAATTTTTTTAGCACATATTTATACACCTCTAATTTGTTGGCCACTGTACTAGATACTTAAGTGTATTCGAATTTCTCACATCTACACAAGAAAAAAAAAACCCTTAATTTTTTTTTTAAATTACATTTTATCTTTCTTAGCCACATTTCTTAAATGTGATGTCTACACTTGCAATGCGGCTTTCTTCAATGCCCACCTCATCCGGGAAGTGGCCCTTATAAATGTCACCAGTGTTCTCTTTGTTGCTATAGCCAAGGGATACTTATTGGGCCTTATACTTGGCCTCTCTTTCTGCATATGATGATGCTGACTGCTCCCCCCATGAAAATCTTTCTTCCCTCTTGATTCTATGACACCATCTGTCAACAAGTATGAAGGATCTAAGAGATTTTACTTTATTTGCAGGCTAACAATGTAGACTGCCACAGTTTCATAGATGCTGACAGAAGACACAAGACTCCTGGGTCAGAGACAAAGGACTTTATTATTCACCACACAGCAAGCAGCATAAGCTTCATGCTATAGTCAGTTTGACTTGTTCCCCTCACGTCCCCCCCCAGCCCACTGCCAAACCCCATGGGGATGATGTGGGGGTGAATCCAGGTGGATCTTTGCAGATAGTAGGTATGTGTCATAGCTGAGTAACCCCATGCTTAGGAACCCTCCATTTTTCATTAATAGCTTTATTGAGATATAATTTACAAACCATAAAATTCAGTATATTTGATGGTTTTTGTACTTTTATAGAGTTGTGACACCATCATCAGATGCTCTATCTTCTCTGCTACTTTTCACCTGTAAATAACCCTAGATCAACAAACAGCTCCTTCAGGGCAACCCAGTGGATGAAAATCTAGCTGGGCAGAAAAGCTGCATTCTGTCAAATTCTGTACCTACATCTTCAGAAAAGGGTGCATTTTCTCAAGTGTATCTGCCCCTAATGCATGGGCCTGTTCTTGCCCCATCCCGTGCAACTCAGCTCTGAGGAACCTCGCCAACTCTGACCTGGAAATTTCCCCTCACACGCTTATTCTTTCTGAAGCATTTTCTTCTGTGTCTTCTCTCCACCCATCCTGGGTTCACACTCTTCAGGATTGAATTCCAGGCCATCTCGGCCCCCACACACTGCTGGGAGCTGGGACAGAGTGGTGAGCAGGTAGACCCACCTCTTTCTCTCAAGGAGCTTATCTCCAGTGGGAAAGACAGATGGTGAGCAATCACAGAGTTAACTATTTCCTCACCATGTGATGAGGCTACCAGGGAGGAAGACGGGGGATGGGGAAGGCAGAGCAGGGCAAAGTGGGGAGGATTATGTGTGTCAGAGTCCCCCCAGAGAAAGGGGCCTTTGCATGGAGCTCTGAGCACTGCACCAGACACAGGCAAAGGGAGATGTTGCCAGGCAGGAAGAGGCGCGTGTGCAGGCTTTTCCCCACCCGCTCATTCTCTTTGCTCAGGGCTTATGGCTTCCTGTGGGGCTTATGTCAGGCCCCTCCTGACTCTGCAGGAGTTTCTGATTCCCAGAAATCAACCCCAAATGAGCAGCCAGCCATGCATGCAGTGGGCCCTAGGAAGGGTTTCAGTATAGCTAATCAAAAGTGATTTATGCGTACTTCCATTTCTTCTAACTTTTAATAAAGAATAATCAAAAGCTATTCTTTAGAGACTGCCAAAAAGGTACAAATATGGTCTTAAGAGAATCAACGGGTGAGATTTTAGTACTTTTCCAAATGTCACCGCCATGGCAGCAGTATAACTGGAAGTGAAAAGAATGTTCATTATACAGGAATTGTGGGAATCTCACCCAAATATTTTCTGGCCAGGAGATTCCTGGAGCAATCAGAGCAAGTTTCAGCTGGAAATCCTGGGCCTGATTTTATATTATATTTTATGTTAATGTCAGAAGCTCAAACCAGCACACTGAAGGCTTCCAGGACCCTATATTAGAATATCTCCTGTAAATCAGATATAATATGTGTTGTGCAAAACCAGAAAAAAATTTCTATTATTAAAGACAGTAATGTTTCCACTTCAGCCAATTACAAATCGATTTCAAGGCTTCCTACTCTTTCTGAAATGACAGCCATTTTTACAGGCTATGTCTTCTCTCTTTGTGAAGGGAATAATGTCGTAACACCAGAGGAGAGTAGATGGGGAGTTGCAAAATGGCAAGGCCATTACGGATTCCCTGATAGATAATCAGGTGGTAGGGAAACAGTGCTCTCTGTAGCATCAGGCATGACTCTTGCCTTCCTCTGTAGGTGGTCCCTGAAGATAGAGAGGTCTTGCCTGGGGGTGGAAGGATGCACATGCACTAGGGACAGAGGAATTAAAGTGTAAGTTTTTATAGCCCCTGTTCTTCCAAGGAGTGTGTGCTCTCAAACCAAGCGAACTTACCCACATAAAACAAAGCAAGCCAAGGGAAGGCGGAATTTGAGTTGTTTTTAAAAAGCAAGGCAAGCATATGAAAAAGGGAAATGGGAAAAAAAAGAGATATTTCAAAGGCAACTGTTGCCATAATGAGAGTCACGTGGGTATAAAATGGGATTAAGCAGAACCACTGATTAGGCTGTAAAATGCCTTTGTTCAATTTACAACGTGTGTTCCCTGTGGATGGATGCATTGGAAACACTGGCTCACCTTCTGGGAAAACGCAGCTCCATGGGTGTGTAGCTTGATAAGCAGACAGGGCCTTTGGGCACAGCAAAAAAGGTGACCTTCCTCCAAGGGGACTCAGCCCTACAGTCAGGATTTGTGGCTTTGCCAAAAAAGCATGGGTTGGATTTGGGTGCCACACCCCTTGCCTTGTGGCTGGGCACCCTTGGTGCAGTGATCAATTGCTTAATCTCAGGAAGTGATCCTAGATTTAAGGAATTTTTACCATTCGTGTCTTATGTGGTATTATTTGGCCCTCTTGCTTCCATCGAGGGACTAAAGATGACATTAGCCTTCAAGTCCGTGAGAGCCAGGACAAGTTCAGCAGCATTAGCATCACCTGGGAACTTGTTAGAAATGCAAATTATCCAGCGTCACCCCAGACACCCAGAATCAACCTCCAGGTGATTCTCTGCATGCTAAAGTTTGAGAATGCCTCAAACTCACCCAACCTGTAGCATATCAGATATGCCATAACTTAATAATATATGAAAAGAATCCGTTAGCCAAGAATGTGGGAAGATACTTGGTTGCTTCTTATATATTTCTGACTTAGAGATCCCCAAGGTTTCCAGAAAGCTAGGCATCTGGGCTTCTATCACAGCATTTCCCAAACTGTTTTCTATGATGTAGTTGTTTTCTGTAAGATGGCATGAGATATTCTTTGAACAGACAAAGTAAGTTTCTGGAACGCTGCACACTCTATCCTACTTTTGCAGTGTCATTAAGTGTAACTGTGTACTGTTATCTACTGGATGGCAGATGGGTGATGTGATTAATGTCTCAGTCTCTGGAAGCAGATCACCTGGGTCCAAATTCTAAGTCAGCCACTCAGCAGAGTCATATAAGGTTGTGCTATTCCTAGTAAGGCTCATGGACCAGCAGCATAGGCAATACCTGGGAGCTTGCTAGAAATGAAGAATGTCAGGCCCGACCACAGACCTCCTGAATCAGGATCTGCGTTTTTTAATAAGATCCCCAGGTGATTTGTATGCAGTAGTTTGAGAAGTTCTATAAGCTGTATTGTTTGACTGCTCTGTGCCTCAGTTTCTTCATTTGTTCAATAGGAATATGAATAGGACTTTATCAGGCGTTAGAATCACCAGGAGGTTTTTTTAAAACAAAAATGGCCTGGCCTCACCCCTGGAGTTCCTGATTTATTAGGCCTAAGGTGGGGCTGGAGAATTCATGTTTCTAATAAGTTCCCAGGGGATGTGATACAGCCACTCTAGGGACTAAGCTTTGAGAACCACTGCTCTAGGTTATTCTAAGAGCATTTCTCTTTCCATGCCAACCCTGTTTTCCTCATGAAGTGTATTATTTCAATGCTCGACTTTGTGTTTGTTTTACTTTTTTTGCTGTTTTTTTGGAATCTTAACCCAGCCTATAAATTCCTTTGGGCAGAAATTATACCTTCCACATTCTACGCTCTATACTGTCTCATTTTCTGTTTTGTGAGATAGTGAGTACATTTCTGGTGTGATTAATAATGGAAGAGGGAAAGAGGAAAAAACTCCAGCTACCAAACCCAATAAACAACATCTACAACATCTACGGATGGATATCAGCCCTGGCATTCTCTTAAAAGTTTATATTTCTGGGAAGAAGGGCCAAGGTGCAGACTAGAAACAACCTGCACGTGCCGCTCTCATGGAGAGGATCGAAAGGGGCCAGTAGACACTCACCGTCAGCTTGAGTGTGTAAGAGAGAGCATGGGAACCAGCAGAGAGGCAACGGGAGGCTCCCAAAGGGAAGGAGGGGGAAGTGGGGTAACCTGTCAGCTGCACTGACTGTACCTGGGGAAGGTGCCCACACGTGGGGAAGGGACTGAGGGGAGAATCCCGGGGCGCCACCCTTCCCCTGCAGACATTGTAACCGGAGCTGAGGGAGGGACCCTCCACCGCAGCAAGCCTCTGGACTGATACGGAGACCAGACTGGAGGCTGTGCAGCGGCATTGCTCCAGAGAGAAGGCACAGCTGGCTTTCAAACCCTGGGCCCTGCAGTTGGGGCCATTTTGAGGTCCCAGCCCTAGAGTGCTATGTCTACTTGGGGGTCAGATCCATAGCTGCTGCCTCCCCCTTGCCCCTGCCAGGCCAGGGGGGAACAGG
Organism: Daubentonia madagascariensis; assembly: GCA_023783475.1. Taxonomy (NCBI): domain Eukaryota; kingdom Metazoa; phylum Chordata; class Mammalia; order Primates; family Daubentoniidae; genus Daubentonia; species Daubentonia madagascariensis. Next base: position 25,290,334 of record JAKFHU010002136.1, on the reverse strand, counting down.
AAGGCCAGGTGCTCTTGCATACCCCATGAGCAGATGCTACAAACCCACAGTGCTGCCAGGGGGCCTGGGCAGAGCAGCTGCCCACAGACCCGGCAACATAACCTGAGTGGCCCCACCCAGCCATACTTCCCGTGGGACCTGGGAACAATACACACTCATGGCCTTTCGCACTCACTGCCAGCCATCTGGGCAGCGCAACCACATCCGCTGCCACTTGGGGAGCCCTACCAAGGAAGGACCTGGGCAGGGCAAAAACCAATGCAACCATCATTGCCGGACCTGGAAAAACCGCACCACCAAAGGCCCACCCCGCCATGGGCCAACCCTGCCACAGCAGCCCCGTGACAACCACAGGGGAACAGTGAGATGCAGGAGAACAGCTGTGCTAAAGGCTCACAGTGCATCTGCCCCTCTCCTGCCTCGTCAGTCTTCCAGAGTAGGACTCAAGCACACCATCCAGAGACCTCTCCCTCCCTTCATCAACCAACCAAGGTCCCAGCAGAGAACAGGTGCACCACAAAGCTATCTGTTTTAAGTCAAGAGAAGAGGTCCCAGATGAGAAGGAACCATCATAAGAACTTTGGCAACATGAAAAAAATGGGCTTCTTGACACCCCCAAAGGATCACAGTAACTCTCCAGCAATGGACTCCAACAAAAGGAGATTGTTGAAATGTCAGATATAGAATTCAGAATATGGATGGCAAGTAAGTTCAATGGGATTGATGAGAAAGTTGAAAACCAACACAAAGAAACCAAAAAAATAATTCAGGATATGAATGAAAAATTCACTAAAGAGATAGATAATATAAGAAAAAACATAAGAGAATTTCTGGAAATGAAAGAGTCATTTAGGGAATTTCAAAATACAGCACAACATTTTAACAACAGACTAGACCAAGCAGAAAAAGGAATTTCAGAGCTTGAAGACAAGGCTTTCAAATTAACTCAGTCAAAAATGTAGAAAAAAGAATCAAGAACAATGAACAATCTCTCCGAGAAATATGGGACTATGTAAAGTAAACAAATATAAGGTATCCCTGAGAGAGAAGAAGAAAAAACAAAAAGCATGGGAAACCTATTTGAGGAAATAATTCAGGAAAACTTCCCTGGTATCACTAGAGATTTAGACATCCAGGTACAAGAAGGCCATTGAACACCTGGAAGATTCATGGCAAATAGGACATCACCAACCCACATAGTCCTCAGTCTAGCCAAAGTTAAAATGAAGGAGAAATTCCTACAAGCTGCAAGATGAAAACATCAAGTAACTTACAAAGGAAAACCTATCAGACTAACAGCAGACCTCTCAGCGGAGACCTTACAAGCCAGAGGGGTTTGAGATCCCATTTTTAATCTCCTTAAACAGAATAACTGCCAGCCAAGAATTTTGCATCCTACAAAACTAAGTTTCATAAGTGAAGAAGAAATATAGTCTTTCCCAGACAAGCAAATACTAAGGGAATTTGTCACCACTAGACCTGCCCTACAAGATATGCTTAAAAGTGCTCTATACATGGAAGAAACAATCAGTACCCACCAGAGTAAAAACACCTGAAAATTAAAACCACAGCTCTTATAAAACAGTAACACAAGGGAGAAAACAAAGCAACTAGGTAACAATCAACATGATGAACAGAATAGTATCTCACATGTCCATACTAACATTGAATGTTAACAGTCTTAATGTCCACTTAAAAGATATAAATTGGTTAAATGGATTAAAAAACCACAACCCACATACATACTGTCTCCAAGAAACCCATTTAACTTGGAAAGATTCTCATAGACTCAAGGTAAAGGGGTGGAAAAAATATTTCATGCAAATGGAAATCAAAAGTGAGTAGCTATTCTCATGTCAGATAAAATAGACTTTAAATCAACAATGGTTAAAAAAAGGACAAAGATGGTCATTATATAATGACAAAGGGATCTATATAACAAGAAGATATAACAATCCTAAATATATATGCACCTAACACAGGCACTCTCACATTCATAACACAAATTCTACTAGATCTAAGCAAGGAAATAAACAGCAACATCATAATAGCCAGGGACTTCAAAACTCCACTGACAGAACTGGACAGATCATCAAGGTAGAAAATCAACAAAGAAACACTGGACTTAAACAGAGCTCTAGAACAAATGGACCTAATAAACATTTACAGAATATTCTACCCCAAAACTGCAGAATACACATCCTTCTTATCAGCACATGGGACATTTTCCAAGATAGATCATATGTTAAGCCACAAAATGGGTTTCAGCAGATTCAGAAAAATCAAAATCATACCATGTGTCTTCTCAGACCACAGTGGAATAACACTAGAAATCAATTCCAAGAGGCACTCTCAAAACTACACAAATGCATGGAAATTAAACAAGCTGTTGCTGAACAAACCTTAGGTCAATGATGAAATCAAGACGTAAATGGAGAGATTATTCTAGTTAAATGACAGAGATGACACAGACTTCCAAAATCTCTAGGATACAGTAAAAGCAGTGCTAAGAGGGAAGTTTGTAGCTTTAAATGTCTACATCAAAAAGACAGAAGGATCACAAGTTAACAACCTAATGTCACACCTCAAGGAACTAGAAAGAGAAGAACAGACCAAATCCAAAGCTAGCAGAAGAAAAGAAATAACAAAGATCAGAGCAGAACTAAATAAAACGTAAACCAAAAAGCAATACAAAGAAACAAAAAATTGGTTCTTTGAAAAGATAAACAAAATTCATAGACCACTAGTGAGATTAACCAGAAATAGAAGAGAAAGGACTCAAATAAGCTCAATCAGAAATGAAAAAGGAAACATTAACAACTGATACCACAGAAATACAAAATATCATCTGTGACTATGATGCAAACCTCTACACACATAAACTAGAAAATCCAGAGGAAATGGATAAATTTTTGGAAATATACAACTTGCCAAGCCTGAATCAGGAAGAAATAGAAATCCTGAACAGACCAGTAATGACTAGCAAAATTGAAACAGTAATAAAAGAAATCTCCCAATTAAGAAAAAGCCCCAGAACACACGTATTCACAGCCTAATTCTACCAGACCTATAAAGAAGAACTGGCACCTATCCTACTGAAACTGTTCCATAACATCGAGAAGGCTGGTATCCTCCCTTTTCATTCTACGAAGCTATTATCACTCTGACACCAAAGCCAGAAAAGGACACAACAAAAAAAAGAAAACTACAGATCAATATCCCTCATGAACAGAGATGCAAAAATCCTCAATAAAATACTAGCAAACGGAGTCCAACAGCACAGCAAAAGGATAATTCACTATGATCAGGTGGGTTTCATCCCAGGGAGGCAAAGATGATTCAACATAGGCAAATCAATAAATATGATTCATCACATAAACAGAATTAAAAACAAAAACCATATGATTATCTCAATAGATGCATAAAAGGCATTCAGTAAAATCCAGCACCCCTTCATGATAAAAACCTTCAACAAACTAGGCATAGAAGGAACATACCTCAGAACAGTAAAAGCCATTTATGACAAACCCATATGCAACATCATACTGAATGGGGAAAAGTTGAAAGCATTCCCCCTAAGAACTGCCACCATTGCCACCACTTCTGTTCAACCTAGTACTGGAAGTTCTAGCCAGAGCAGTCATACAAGAGAAAGAAATACAGGGCATCCAAATCAGGAAAGAGGAGGTCAAACTATCCCTGTTTGTTGCAAATATGATCTTATATCTAGAAAACCTTAAAGACTCCACCAAAGGACTGCTAGAACCAAGAAATAAATTCAGTAAAGTCTCAGGTTACAAAATCAATATGCACAAATCAGTATCATTTCTATATATTAATAAAAGTCAAGCTGAGAGTCAAATCAAGAACACAACATCATTTACAATAGCTACAAAGAAAATAAAATACCTAAGAATATATTTAACCAAGGAGGTGAAAGATCTCTCAAAGAAGAACTATAAAACATTGATGAAAGAAATGATATATGACACAAACAAATGGAAAAACCTCTCCTGCTCATGGATTGTAAGAATCAACATTGTTAAAATGCCCATGCTGCACAAAGTGATTTACAGATTCAATGCAATTGCCTTCAAAATACCAATGTCATTTTTCACATATCTAGAAAAAATAATCCTAAACTTCATATGGAACCAAAAAAGAATAGCTAAAGCAATCCTAAGCAAAAAGAACAAATCTGGAGCCATCACAGTACCTGACTTCCAATTATACAACAAGCTATAGTAACCAAAACAATGCGGTACTTGTATAAAGGTCAACACATAGATCAATGGAACAGAGTAGAAAACCCAGATATAAAGCCATATAGCTACAACTAACTGATTTTTGACAAAGCAGACAAAAATATACACTGGGGAAAGGACTCCATATTCAATAAATGGTGCTGGGAAAACTGAATAGCCACATGCAGAAGAATGAAACTGGATCTTTATTTCTCACCATATGCAAAAATTAACCAAGATGGATTAAAGATGTAAATGTAAGACCTGAAACCATAAAAATTCTAGAATAAAACATAGGAAAAACTCTTCTGGACAAGTAGGCAAAGAATTTATGACTAAGACTCCCAAAAGCAAATATAGCAACAACAAAAATAAATAAACGGGACTTAACTGAAAAGTTTCTGCACAGCAAAGGAAATAATCAACAGAGTAAATAGAAAACCTACAGAATGGAGAAAATATTCACAAACTATACATCTGACAAATGACTGATATCCAGAATTTACAAAGAACTCAAACAAATTAGCAAGAAAAAAAAATGAACAACCCTATCAACAAGTGGGCAAAAGACACAAATTTTTTTAAAAGATATACAAATGGCCAACAAACATATGAAAAAGTGCTCAACATCACTAATCATCAGGGAAATGCAAATTAAAACCACAATGAGATACCACCTTACCCCTGTCAGAATGGCCTTTATTAAAAAGTCAGAAAACAATAGATGTTGGTGCAGATGCAGTGAAAAGGGAACACTTATACACTGTTGGTGGGACTGTAAACTAGTATGACCTCTATGGAAAACAGTATGGCGATTCCTCAAAGAACTAAAAGTAAATCTACCATTCAATCCAGCAATCCCACTACTGGGTATCTATCCAAAGGAAAAGAAGTCTTTATATTAAAAAGACTCCTGCACCCGAATGTTTATCGCAACACGATTCACAATTGCAAAGATATGGAATCAATCTGTGCCCATCAGTTGATAAATGGATAAAGACAATGTGGTACATATATACCATGGAGTGCTTCTCAGCCATAAAGAGGAATGATGTAATGTCTTTTGCTGCAACTTGGAGGGAACTGGAGACCGTCATCCTAAGTGAAGTATCTTAGGAATAGAAAAACACATATCACATGTTCTCACTTATAAGTGGGCTAGGTGTATATATCATCATAAAGTGGCATAAGGACATTGAAAACTAAGAAGGGGGGAGGGTGGAAGGGAGTGAGGGATAAAAATCTACCTATCAGGTACATTGGACACTGTCCTGGTGATGGATACACTGAACGCCCTGACTTCAGCATTATACAATTCATCCATGTAGCAAAAAAAGCACTTGCACCTCCTAAATCTATGAAATAAATAAAAAATTTATTTAAGAAGTTTAAATTTATAACAAGTTCTCAAATGATGCTGATGGTGCTGGCCCAGGGACCATCCTTTGAGAAGAACTTCATAGTGTTTTTAAGAGGATTAAGTGAACTCTTATTATGTAAGCCAGTTAGCACAGTGTCTAGCACGAAGTAAGCCCTCAAAAATGTCAGTTAATGTGACTTTTACTTGAAAAACACTCAGACAAATCCTTTTAGATTAAACAAAATGTTTATCAAACTCAGTTATGGAACTCTTTATTCATGGGAGAGATGGTGACATTTCATAGGAAGCAGTGCCTAAGATTGCAGGGGTGCTTGAGCAGTCTGATGTTGCCGGTGTTCTGCTAAGGTCAGTTCCCAGGCCCCATTTTTTAAAACACAGTCAGAGACAAACTACCAGCAAATTTCACAGCAGTGGCTCATTGGATTTCAGGAGACCACCATGTATAATTTACTGTAGGAGAAGGCAGAGATGGAAAAGTGCCAAGTAGAACAGATGCTGTTAGCATCCTTGATAGATCTCCTTTGCAAGCCAGTGCCCTTAATACCAAAGCCCTGTGCATGTTGGCTGCTGAAAGATCACAGCTCCCTTTGCCCAGAGAACTGCCCTAGGTCAAGTGGGAAGTTCCTTCCTTCCCCTGCCTGGTGATCCATGACCGATGACTGATTGATATGGTGGCTCAAATGCTGGCCCCTTCCCTCAAGATGGGATCAACTCTAGGGTAGACATCATGCTGCAGGGGTCCCTGAATTGGGCGAAGCTCACCTCCAGCTTTGACCTCATCCTTTCTTAGCCCCTTTGCTCATCCTACCCTTCACCCCCTTGCTCCTGAGAGCACTCGATAAATCGCCATGTCTCAGATCCTGCTTCCAGGGACCCCCAACTTGAGATGCCACTCGTTGGTGCCCACTGGGACATTTGTTCAGTTGGCTCATACCATCAGAGGGCTGGAAGAAGATTCCACTTAAGAACAACAGACACAAAGGTTTGAAAAACTTGCCACAGAAGGCAAAGAAACATGCCCTGAAATTTTGAAGGAAGAACATAATTATGTCTGAAAAATACCACAGGAGCCAAAAGAAAATTTCCAACAAGCCAGATGGTGGACAAGGACCTGTGCTGACACAGTCTTTCCCAGGCTTCCACAGGCATGCACCATGCCATGCTTCTCTTTGGCTTTTCCCAGGACGTTGGCTGCCGTTCACTGTGCTGCTCTGCATTCCCAGCATCCTAGCATTTGCATCCCTGTGCATTTATACACTACCTTTTGTCTTGTTTGGGCGTTGTTGTGCTCCCACCCTGGCTCTGGGTTCTGGTCCACTTCGGGCTTCTGGCCCTGCCTTTTTGCTCCATTTCTGCCTGTGCCCACCCAAGCCTGCTCAGTTTCTGGTGGGCCTGTATTTCTGAGCCCTTACGTGTCTAACAAAACTTCCCCTTGTTTTCTCCCCTTGCATTTTCTCTTCTTCCTCTGTCTGGGGCTGAGACAGTGCTTGGGACCTGTGCTTCTTGCATAGTCACTCTGTATAAATCATTCTCCCTGTTGCTACAGCATGCTGACACCTGAGCGTCTTGCTATCTGAGCATCTGCTCCGTAGTCTTCCGGTATCCCCCTGATTTCTGTTTCTGGGCTCCTGGGTCTCCGCTCACATGCCTTGACCTTCAGCACCTGCCTGCCCTGCTCGGCCTTCTCCTGACCAATCGTACTCATGGGCTCTCCCCAGCTGGGCTCGTCTCTTTGAACTTGACCTCCGTTTCTCCTTGCTGATGGTCTGTCACAGCGCTGTTTCCTCTCATGACTCTGGGCCCTGTCCTGCTGTTGCCTGTTCCCAATATGACAAGTGTGATTATCAAAAGGCCTATTTTCTGGAGATTTTATAAGACAACCCGCAATTTCCTATCCTTCAGTGGGATAAAGCTTGTTGGTTCAGGAGCTAAACAGAAAAATGTGAATTGTTCAGGGGGACACTTTTAATCCTCTCTGGTTCTGCTGGAATCTGACATCATGAAGAAGAAAAGTATTAATAAATAATACTGGAGGTGACATCAAAATAAAATTTAAATGTGAAAAATGAATGCTTTGCACATAACCAGCCTTTTCCTCTTTGTTTTACTTTCCTATTGCCACTGTAACAAATTCCACAAACTTAATGGCTTAAGACAAAACAAATTTGTTTCCTTACAGGTGTGGAGATTAGAAGTCAAAAGTGGGTTTCAATGGGCTAAATCGAGGTGTGGGTGGGCTGCATTCTTTCTAGAGGGTCTAGGGGAGAATCCATTCCCTTACCTTTCCCAGCGTCTGGAGGCTGCCTGTAGTCCTTGGCCCCTGGCCCCTTCCTCCTCCTTCAAGCCAGCAGTGGCATCACTCTGACCTCTCCTACCGTCCCATACCTCCTGCTCCGCCTCTGACCTGCCTGCCTCCCTCTTCCACATGTGAGGGCCCTTTTGATTACACTGGGCCCAGCTGGATAATCCAAAATGGTCTCCCAATGTCAGGACCCTTCACTCAACCACATCTTCAAAGTCTCTTTTGCCAAGTAAGGTAACAAATCCACAGGTTCTGGGGACTAGGATGTGGGTGTCTTTGGGGGGCTGTTATCCTGCCTAATTACACTTTTCATGGCTAATTTCCTGGTTAATTTGGAGAGCTCTGATAACACCAGAATGTGCTTTCATGTGCTAAGTGTTTTACGTGCCTTCTCGTTTGTTCCTCACAGTAACTTCATACAGTGGACACCATTATCAAATCTATTGTATATATGAGGAAATCGAAGCTCCAAGAAATTAAATCACCTGCCAAAGTTTCCACACACTGGGTATTTGCCCTCATTTGTGTAATTAGCACCCCCTATCCTGTCTTCTCCTAGCTCCATCCCTGTCCTCTTACAGGCATCTAGGTCACTGTAGCCTCCTGTGACCACTGGTGGACCAGTCACATCCAGGGGAGGTCACCTTGGATTTGGAAACAGTTGCAGATGAGGAGTTTTATACCAGATGGGTTTAGTTTTTTTGGTACATTATTTTTTTTTTCTGCCTAGATTTTTATTTTTTATCCTTAACAGTATTTTTGTGAACCTCTATTATTTTGATTTTCATAAATTTTATCAAGTAAATGGTAAAATTCAATCTTCAATCTGAAGATTCAGGCTTAGTTTCATCCAGGAAAGTGACCTCATGTATCTTGGAATCTGATTTGCTTCCACTCATTCTGCTTTCTTCTGTAGGAGCACCGGTTACTTTACATGACAGTTCGTTGGCTACTGTCCGTGTTCTTGATCAATTTGCCTCTCTCCAGCTCCTTTCATCTTTGTCTTCTTTGCCATCTGGGTTATTTTTTTCAAGCCTGTCCTCAGGTCACTGATTTTCTGCGACACTGGTTCTGCTCTTTGCTTGTCATGGCACGTTGGATTCTGCAAATGGCTTTGTTTTTCACAACTCTTCCGTCCTCGAGGTTTCTTTTCTTTCTTAGTACTTTTCCTTATCCACTCTCCTTGTAGCTCGTGTGCTGTAGAGCCCATGTGTTGGCATCACTCTCGCTCCCTCCTTTGTAATCCCCCGGGTTTCGTGGCTGTTCACGACGTCGGATGTCCGAGGCCAAGCCCTGTGTCTCATGGGCTGCTTGGTCGGGCCACGTGCATTTTTGCTTATTTCCTTACACAACATTCCTGCCTCCACTTCTTCCCCCTCCCTTTTTTTTGTCCTCAGTTAAGAAATTGGATCTGATGTCCCATCTGTCGCTCGTGTTGTCCCACGTTGGGAAATGAGAGTACCAGAGGGGGTGAGGGGTGGAGGAGTAGTTAGTCCGCGTCAGAGCAACACACATGGTTTTGAGGGCAGGCGCTGAAGCTGGGTGCCCCGCGCTCAGATCCCGGCTGTGCAGCTCCCAAGCTGTGCGCTCTTGGGCAGGTGATTTCACTTCTCTGAGCCTCATCTTCCTCATACAAACGATGGAGATGAGAAGTATGCCTACCTTATGAGTTTTCATGAGGAATAAATGCGAAGGCATATGTAACGCTTAGCACGTAATTGTGCTTAGTTGCTGTTAGCTTAAAAAAGAAAGAAAAGATAAAAGTGCTTGTGATACTAGAAATAATCACTCAGGTTAGAAAATCTCTACCTGACGCCTCATCACCCATTCATATCCCCACGGTGGCCTGAAGGGCCTTGCAGGCGAACATGGGCTCCTTTTGGTGACCCATCTCTTCCTAGGCCCTCCTGTCCATTCAGTCGTCTCTTCTCCAAATCAGGACACATTCCTGGTGTTTGCCAGAATTTCCTCTACTTCCTCATTGCCCTATTTGGGAAGGGGCGCTGTGTGTGGTGTCTGGTAGGTCCTCGCAGTGGGGTCCAAGTTGTACCACGTCTTGCAAAGATGCATCCAGGTGTGAGGCAGGTGGTTGGCAGCTTCGGCCCTCATGACTTTTGTCCCCTTCCTTTTCCTTGTATTGGTTTTTATCTGGTCCTATCGGATAGTTTCTGGCACAGGAGGGGGTTACGGCTGCCTCCCCTAATGCCATGGCTTTTTAAAAATACCATTGATTTTATTATTTTTAAGTATGGAGGCAATACCTGTTTGAGGCAGAAAGCCCGGAGACTGTTAAAAAGTGATAAGGAGAAGACAAAAAATCACCTAGGATCTCCCTGTCTAGTCTGGAGCAAGTCTCCATTGGCCGCCCTCCGACGGGGGCCTGGGTCACTCCGTGTTTCTTGCCTGCACCCTCACTGCCCTCCCCTCATTGGCTGCCATACAGCTGAGCATCGTCCTCCACCCGCCCCTCCGTCCCCATCTGGAAAAGTCACTGAAGGAGGCGATGGGAGATGACAAGGATGAAAGCAGCTTGTGCATGTGGTGAAACTGTTTACTTGGTGCAGGAAATGATGGGGAAGACTCAGGGTGTGGGAATCATAAGTCACAAGGTTTCCCCTAAGCCTGAGCCGACAATTAAAACACGGAATTTCGCTTTTGGGGAAAATGTTTTTGAATTAAGGCAGTAACTGAGGATAAGGTCTTGAAGTTTGCAAACCTGGATGAGGGACTTTTTTGGTCTACATATTTGTTTAACCTCTCTGGTGTTCGAATTCTTCTCTCTTGGCAATGAAGAGAGGTGTTGAAAAGCCCCCATCTACTCCCTACCCATGGTGGCAGCTTGGTGCAGGTGAGGCTCAGAGGTGTGGGGGTGCGGTGCAGGGCACCGGGTGTGGGGCTGGGAGCTGGACTGTTTACCATCATTCCATGTGGGCTGGCTTTTTACTCATCCAGGAGAATTTGTTTTGGGTGAATGCTGTGTGTTCTGCTTAAGGGATAAAAGAAAACAGGAGGGAAGCAGGTTAAGGGGCTGCATGCCAACCCCAGATGCAGGCTGGGCTGAGGGTTTGGGAGCCTTTCCCTCTCTTCTTACCCCTTGGCCTCTGCCCTCTTGAGTCAGCACACCAGCAAAGTTCACTCTTGAGTCAGATCTTTAACCAGCCATGGAAACCCCTCTTGTAATGGAAATTCCTGGGCCCTGGCGGGTGAGGATGGGTGGACCTCTGTGCTGGGGGGTCACCTGGGAGCCCGTGACACTGTGATGCCTCCTCTCCTCCTCTTCCTCTCTTCTGCAGCAATGGAATGGCAGGGATACGGCCCTCATGGTCACCCGCGTGGTCAACCACAGGCGCTTCTCGGCCACAGTCAGCGTGGCGGACACTGCCCAGCGCAGCGTCAGCAAGTACCGCTGTGTGATCCGCTCGGACGGTGGGTCTGGTGTGTCCAACTATGCAGAGCTGATCGTGAAAGGTGAGTGCCACCAGCCTGTGCCTCTTCCCCAATGGCTGCGGTTCCTGGGTCTCCACTGCCCTCCCTACGCAGTCCTGTTTCTCATCCACTGCGTCTTCACCCGTTCAGTAGAAGACGACACAAATTTCCAATCGCTCTTCCTTCCTTCCCCCAGCACAAACCCCCCAAAGAGGGGATACTATTGTAAAATCATGCAACACTGCATATTATTCAAAGTTGAGTCTCACATACCGGAGCCATATGTGGAAGCCTGTGGGATATATAACACAGAAGGCATCCCCAAATTTGGCCTTATTTTGTATTTAAAGTTAGAATGAACAAATGTCCTTGTGTTTTGGTGGCTCTCTATTGCAGTTTTCTCATGCTGTTGTTTCTGAGGGATTTTTAATTGAAAACTCAATCAATGACAATATTTTTGAAGAACTTTTGAAATAAATAATCCCCTACCCCACTGGCCTTGATTCAGTTCTTTTCAATTTTCTTGTTCTTGCTCACCTTGAGATATTGTTTACATGCTTTCCATTAAAATATGCACATTGTTTTCTTTTCTGCTTCTCTCAAGAAGCAGGATATTCCGTTTATTTTTTGAAACCCTGTGTAATCTTTGTTATCATGCTTAATGGTCATATACTATTTCATCAAGTGAATTATGCTATTTCTAAAAATCCTCCTATTTGCAGTCATTTGGGTAATTCCAGGTGTTTTTGTTTTTTCTTTCCTTTGTGTATGTAACAATTAACACCTCAGTGGAGCTCCTCTGATGAGAACATTTTTATTCCACTAAACCAGATTATTTCCTTAGGATAAATTCCCTGGAGGTAGACTTGATAGGTCGAAGAATACGAGCATCTTTATGGATTTTTCTTTGTGTTGCAATATTGCTTTCACAAAAAATGGCTTGACAGTTTATACTGGCAACAGTGGCATACGGAGGTACTCGTTTTACCAATGTTATGTTCACTGATTAAAATTTTAATGTAGCATAATTTGGTGAGCGAAATAATGAAGCTGTTCATGTTATGCCAGCTGCAGGACACCTGGTGTGTTTGAAGGGAAAAAACGTTGATCGGGCCCCAGAGGGCCCCTGAGTTGGTTTCCTTGGTCAAAGGATGGGTTGGTGGGAAAACCCTGACCTCTCTTTGCTGGCCCCTGGAGCTTGGCTTGACCAGACTGGGGGCTTCAGTCTGGGATTCTCTATCCTGCCTGTCTTGACTCTATGGTGATAGTCACATGGCTAATGACGTGTCATCATTCGGGTCTCAGTGTAAATGTCATCATGTCATCCTCTCCTAGAGAACTTCCCTGGCCCCCTCCCCTGCCCCCCTTCCTTTCTATCACATCACCTTGTTTCCTTCCTACATGGTTCTTACCACACTTCAAAGTGACAATTTACCTTCATTTGTTTCCTGGGTGACTTTCCATCTCCCCTTGTAGGATATAAGCTCTGTGAGAGGAGGGGCATTGTGCTTAGTGTAGCGCCTGGAGTGCCTGGTTCTGGGTACGTTGAGCCATAGCAAATTGCCAGCGTTCGACTGTCCCGACCTGCACAATCAGTGCTTTCCTAAGCTCAACCTTAAAGAAAGTTATGGAATGATGGATGAGTGAATGAATTATTGGCCTCAGCAGGAATTCATTTCATCACCATGATGCCGTGCATCTTTATGCCAAAGAGCAACAAATTAGTCATGAACAAAACAATAGGAAAAAACTCATCTTTGAATTTGTTTACACCGAGTGCCATTAATATAGAAAAGAAGTCATCCCTTTGATCGCATGAGGCTCGTATCATTGCTTTTTTGGTGCCATAAGACTGATTTGTGTGACACAGTGGCCTTTGCAGGCTTTTCAGGTACTCAGTGAATGTGTAACTTCCTGAACTGTCCCACTGCAATGCTCCTTCTACCTCTTTTGTTTGCTGGCCTCCCACACCCACAAATGGAACCAGAAAACTCTTGGTTTATTTTTTCCCATTCAGTTGTAGGGCAGGGAGCTGTGGGAAGACAAATCCAGCGGCTACTGGGACAGAGAAGGTGGTGAAGGATCATTGCCTTTACTTGGAGAGGTAGCCATGGTTTACCAAGACAGTGATGTGTCCTGTGCAGCCTCTGCCCCGGGTGCACCAGCCAGGCCTGTCAATAGACCCCACATCCCCCACTGCTCTGAAGCCCTTCACCCGCAGCCTGTCCTGCTCCAGCTTAGGGGAGGCGCCAGGTGGCTCCAGGTCTCCACAGTGGCAGTGGTGGGTTGGTACTCCCTGTAACCTGTCTCCTTTTATTACACCTTGATGAGATTCGCCCATATTTTTGGCATGGGTTATCACTTTTTTAGTGCCCCTTTTCCCCCCATTTTGATATTCAGTTGGTAGTAAGCTAGGACCTTGGTACCTTGAATGTAAAGAAGTCCCTTCACTTATGTTATCCCATTTTATCCTAATTGCAGCTCTGCACATTGGTTTTGTTTTATTGTAACTCATTTTACAGCTGGGAGAACCAGCAGAGACAGTTTGAGAAACCAGGGTCATCCTAAAGGCGCAAAGCTGGAGTCCGACCTGGATCTGGCTCATGCTGTTAATATCTTGGCCTCACCTGGAGGGCCTGCAAGTTGTGGCCTTGTTGGCACCTGGTATCACAATGTCATGAGCAGTGCCGAAGGGGCCCAGAGAGCAGGCAAGCAGGGAAGGCTCATGGCAGGAGTCCCTGGGCCTGTCTGGCTGACTTACCATTTTGACTCATTCCTGCCCCTGTCCGACTCTCAGATAACTTCCAGGTTCCTGGTGAAACACATTTAACCTTTCCCTACAAACACGCACACACATACACACACACACCCCTACAAGCAAAACAAGAACATAAAAGGCAGGGACACCCAGAAGCAGAAGTAGAGGAAACCTGTCACCCTGGAGTGTATGCCCAGGACCCATTCGAAGGCAGCAGAGCACAGCATTTGAGGGAAATTGTCTGATGAAGAGAGACTCACTCACCTCTTAAGAGCCTTTTGCCTCTGTTGAGCCAGGATGCTTAAGTACTTAATACTGAAGTATTTGTACTCGTAAAAAAAGAAAGAGAGAGACAAATATTAATTTTCCTTCAGAGAAGGGAGAAAATCTGAAAAACAAAGACAAGAAAAAAAGGATTCTCAAGGGTCAAGTGCTGCCCACGGGATGGGCTGTGGCCCAGTGTCCTCTTCCCAAATGCTGGTGGATTTACGCATCGCACAGATGGGGGTGCTGAGGGGCCAGGAACTGCCAGGGACCCTGGGACATCACAGAAGGAAAACCATCCCTGCGTGGTTTCCCTCCACACAGGTTTCCTCCATTTGGTTCCAGTTCAGAGGAAGGAGAGAACTCTGGGGCCAGGATGCTCAGGTTTAATCCCAGCCCCATCCTGTCCCAATTCTGTGACCTCGAATGTGATATAAACCTCTCAGGGCCTCAGCTGGCTCATCTGGGAACAGGAATATGGAATTACTTCACTCAGGAGGCACTGTGAGGACTATATGTGATAATGGATGTAGGAGTTCTTAGAACAGTGCCTGGTTTTTGTGCTGTAATGTGTTTGTTACATAAAATAAATTGCCCATGGGGGTGGGATTTCTCAGGTAAGGAAGTAAAGTGGGTGAAGGACTCCGTGGGCAGGGACAGGACACTTGAGCCAGGTGCCGATTTGCTTAGCATCTCTGTGGCCGTGGAGGAATCATTTAAGGCCTCTGCAAAGTGGGGTCTGGCTGGTGCTCCCTCCCCACAGTGTGATGTGCTGAGCAGAAGAAAAGGGGGAGTGGAAATATAAAAGTGTGGGCTTGGGGACATTTAGGGAATGAGGTCTGTATAGGTCAGAATTCTCTGGGTCCCCTCCTGTGCTCACCACTGATGAGTCAGGAAAGCTCATGCAGGAATCTTGGGACAAAGGAAAAGTAGCTGGTCCTGCTTGTCCTCAGCCATCTGGCCACGTGGGCCACCCCTTCCCCTGGCATTGTTCATGCGGAACTCTGACCTCGCTGCAGTTGGGATGTCACAGGGTTCCTGAGCACCCGTGGGTGCTAGGAGCTGGAGGCCCGGTGCTGGCTTCCATGGCAGGTGCTCACACTGAGTGGAGCAGCAGAGGCCCAGGCTGGGTCTCTGTCTCTCCCCAAACAGTCGTATTCACAGCTGGCTGGCTCGCAGCTCACTTGCCATCCTGAGATAGTAAAGACTGGTGCTCCAGAAGATGCTGCCTAATTTGAGTGTAGGTAATATCAAACTCTCAGGGTGACACGCAGACTGAAATGAAAGCAAATTGGAATTACTTAATTCTGAAGAGCTGTTTATCGAGTTGTGATAATGTACTTGGGTATACATTAGATTACTCTGTAATTGAGGTTTCGCTCAGTTGGCAATTCAGCCCCTCAACCTACCTGTTCCAGACCAGTGCTCACAAATGTTCTCATTCTCTCCCCTGTTTCTGGATTTCCAAGTGTCTTCGATTTCAAGGCGTTTAAGCTTGAGCCAAGGACATGAGTGTCTGCAACCAAAGTTACACAGGTGCATCTTGATGAAAATTTTCTAATTCATAAAAAGTTTGCTGTTGGTGGTGATTTTTAAACCAGTCTTCTAACTCCATTAAACAACCTACCATGTGCTCAGAATACTCTTATCAATATGGGAATTAGTGCCCAGAAGAAATGTAATACTGGTGCTGATTGTCAGATATTCTGATTTAAATGTTGTTGTAACCTCCGCCCAAGGGAGCTTGGTAGGGTCAAGAATAGGGATCGTTGATCTAAACACACCTGAGTTTCAATCTCAGCCTGGCCCCAGGTGCCTGTGTAATTTCAGCAAATCACGTATTCACTCCGGGCCTCATGTTCCTCATCTGTATAATGGAGGTGAACATACATGATTGGGTCCTTATGCGAGGGAGACACTATAACACATGCATGGATCCTAGTACTAGGTAGGTACCCACAAAATTATTTCTGTAACTACCAGTAATCATATTTTTACCATTATTATTAATGAATGTTACCCAAACACATTGTCCAGTCAGTGGTCAACTGTGGAGCACGTTCTGCCAGCATAGGGCTTTGGAGAAAACCCATGGCCATTGAGATTCGGATACGACAGTCTGGCAGTTGGAAGTTGCTCTGCACTCACTACAGTAACAAGGCCTGAGAGGTGGCAGTGGGACACACAGCTTCTGTTGCAGAGTATCCTGCAGCATCTGTGGCCTCTGAGGTGACCAAGACTGCTGGCTCCTGCCTCGTCAGTGAGAGCAGCTATGGAGGACAGGTGCATGCTAGGAGAAGGGGAAAGCCAGGACCTTCTCTGAGCCCTGTGCTTGGATGGCCACTAGAGCACGTCAAGGCTGCCCTTAGAACTGAACTCGGGAGCATCCGTTCCTGTTCTCTGCCAGTCCTCAGAGGCAAAGGGGGAATGGAGGACTGTAGCGCCCAGTGTTTGGAGAGCAGGCTTGGGGTACAAGAACTTGGGCTGAAATCTGGCCTTTGCCCTGGAAACTCTGCCTTCTAAGTTTATCCAGAGCTGCCTACCCTCCACCATCTCTATTGTCAACACCCTAGAGCAGGGGTTGGCAGACTTTTCCCGTACAGGGCATGATAGTCAATAGTCTCAGCTTTGGGGCCCATATAATCTCTGCTGCAACTACTCAGCTCTGCCGTTGTAGTGAAAACAGCCATAGAAAATATGTCAATGAGTGAGTGTGGCTATGTGCCAATAAAACTTTATTTGAAGAAACAGGCAGAGGGCTGGATTTGGCCCCCAGGCCACAGTTGCTGATCACTGCACAGGACCAAACCCCCTCTCTTTCCTACTGCGTGACTGTCCTAGCTTCTTCCCTGCTCCATTCTTGCCCCACTGAGGTCTATTCTCTATGTAGCAGCCTGAGTGATAGTTTGAAAACAAGTTAAATCATGGCTTTTTCCTGGTCAAAACCCTCCAGTATTTCCTATCACACTCAGAATAAAATCCACACTTTTTTAACATGACCTCTAGACCTGTTCCCTCTCTATCTTTTTGATTCCTGACTTTCCATCCCCATATCTGTCCCCTCATTCTCTTCTCTAGCCACATTTGCCTGAACCACACCAAGCCAGTTCTGACCTCAGGACCTTTGCACTCACTGTTCTCTCTTTGCCTGAAATGCTTTTCTTCCATAAAATTACATGGCTTACTTATTTTGTTCACTCTGGTCTCTGCTCAGATATCAGCTTTTCAGAGAGACGCCCCCCCCCCACGATGACCTTATCTAAAATAACACCCCCCGTCATCCCTTCCCACTGTGGCTCTGTACCTTTGTACTGTGCTTTGGGTTTCTTCCTAGTTCTCATGACAACCTGACATTGCTGTTTACATCGATTCCTGTGTCACCCATCTTTCCTACTAGAACACAAGCTCCTGGAGGAAGAATCCCTGTAAGTCTTGTTTCCTGTGGATCCACAGCACCTAGGACAGTGCGTGGCACATAGTAGATGCTTAAACACCTGCTGTATCCAATGAGGCGTTCTCAAGACCCTACCTCACAAGTACATGGCAGCATTTGAGACACCCCCCAACCACCATTTCTTCCCTTTTAAGCCTCACTTTATTGTTTGAGCTCCTGGTTTTCCTCCTACCTCTGGGGCAGTTTTGTCCCCTTCTGTCTCTACAGTTTCCCGTAAGTATTGTTTTCTTCCTACTTATGGAAGCTGTAAGTTTTGCGATTCCCTGTGCTCCTTTCTTTGCCCTACTTGGGTTGCAGTGTGGGGGGCTCAGCCGACCTGCCGCAGCCATGCTACTTACCCAGCCTACCTTAGGGTGGTCATTTAAAGAACTTTTGGGCCTTCTTTTATGCCTTTTAAAGGAAGCCTTGCCTCCAGGTGAGTTCTGTCTATTCCCCCAAGAGTCCCATATGTTGGAGTATATGTGCTCCCACTTATGTCTAAAAGTTTAACAACTTTTAATGTCAGGTTTAGCTCATTTCCTCTCCCTGCTCCCATACCTGACCTTGACTTTCCAGGAAAGACCCTGTTTCAGACCAGAGAACCCACAACATCCTCATCTTCTCCATGGGTTTCATTCTCTGCAGGAAGATATCCTGGTACTCGAGTTCTTATTTTTGTCTTTCTTGAGTCATAACCTTTGTGAATGGGTTGCATCATTTTTTACCATGACGGCTATTGTCAAGAACACACAGGTAGCAAATCTTGGGTTCAAATCCTGGCTCTGCCCTGTATTAGCTATGTGAATTAGGAACATCATTTCCTGACTCCCTAATTATAAAATGGATGATGCCAGCTCCCTTAGATTTGGGGGAGGGGTTGTGGATATGGACATCCTTTGTAAATAAAGTGCTGTGCCTATATTAAAGCCCGTCTCCATCAATCTCTGTCATGCTAATATTTGCCAGCTACTTAACATTGGCCTCTGACTCCCTCACTGTTCGATGACATCACCGCTAGCTTTTTATGGCAAGAGAAAAATGACCGATGGGAGAAAAGTGGGAAACTTCACTTGAACATATGTGTGGAGGGGAGACTAACCAGGAGATATTACGTATATTGTATTCCATATGGGCACAAAGACAGGCTTATTTCTAAAAAAGGGTAAATGTGGATAAATAAAACCTGACAAGTATTGGTTTCCTTGAATTATTTTGACTACTTTATCAGCTGCATGCTGATGTGTTGCATTAACACTTTTAACACATTTGGAAATTAAATCAAATGGCAATTGCATTAAATCCTCATTCACTTGGAACATTACCCTCCTGTGTTCAAATGGAAGAATGATCGGAGATGTGGAACGAGCTGCAAAGTCTGTAGTCAGCTACCATTTGTGGGCCATTTATTGCATGCCGGACACTTCGCTGGGTATCTTCACATGAGATTGTATTCAGTCTTCACTGTGGCCCTTGTTGCAGATGAAGAGGAGACTGAAGCCCAATTACGCAGCCTCATCAGAGTCACACAGTCTAGGGTCTGCCCTCTTCCTACTGTAAATGAGACTGTTTTCTGACCCTCCTATGCTAATTTTTCCATAATGTTTTATGCTGTGGCAGATACATATGGAATAAGTTTCAGCCTCAGCTAAACTCAGTTAAGCCATAGGCTTCAGATTTAGAAGAAGGCCCAAAATTATTGCCTTTGTCCCCTCTCTGGGGCCTACTTCTCCTCTGAAACACTGCAGTCTCTGCCTGGATGAGTGGTTCTTAACTGTGGGTGATTTTCCCCCAGGGGACATTTGGCAATATCTGGAGACATTTTTGATTGTCACGATTGGGGAGGGGGTACTGGCATCTAGTGGGTAGAGCCCAGAGATGCTGCTAAACATCCTGCAATACGCAGCATAACAACCACCGCCCCCCAACCAAAGAATGACCCAGCCCCAAAGGTCAACTGTGTTAGCCAGACCCATCCCTACCGAGAGGCTTTTTTAACCCTGATGCCCTAGTGTTTATCTGTATCCTATGGTCCTCTGGCTGGTGGGGCGTGAGCTGTGGGAAAAGGAAGGCAGAGCTGATGATGTGACTATGAAGAAATGATTCTGCTTATCTGAGCCCCAGTATCCCTGTCTGGAAAATGGACATTGACTTCTAGTTTACTCTGACTCTGATCCTTTGCCTTTCCTCCTCCATTTTCCCACTAAATACCCATGGAGACCCAGTAAAAGGAAGATGCAGACTAACTCCCCAGTGCTGAGATCTGTGAGAAACTGCCACTAACTCTCAGGCCAGCAAGCTGCAAACAGGTGTGCCTCCCTCCCATCGAGGACAGTGGTGAAACAGCTGCCCAGCCAAGGACTAAGTTTCCCAGCCTGCCTTGTTCTCACTAGGGCCATGTGGTTCTAGTCAAAGGAATGTGAGCGGAACTGCTGCATGTTCTTGCAGAGTCAAAGAGTTTAAAAAGTCATTTTTCCACATTCTCTAATCTCCCTTTGGTTGGCAGGATGCAGACAACTCCAAGCTCCTAGATGGGGGCAGAGTCAAAATACTGAACATGTCTGGGCCCCTGAATCACCTTGTGGAGGAAAACTGCTAAGCAGACCTGTTATTTAAGCGATAATAAACTATTATTTTGTTAAGCTACTTAGCCCTGGGGTTTATTTGTTGTAACAGCTAGTATTATCCTAGTTAATATAAATTGGATCAACAAAAGCCATTAGCTACCTCCCCAGGCTTAACCTCTTGAATCAAAGCTTTCTAGCCTACCTGAAAACAGATGGGGAGATACTTCTTCCTCTCCTACTGATAGTGGGCTCAAACGTCCAAATTGTGTACAACCTGAAAGCTAGACAATTATCCTTTTTGCCAGGCGTTGATGTTTTTAAAGATTAAGAAAAGTCTCTACCCAGACATAATTTTTAGGTGTAGAGTCTACAAATTCTAGAACAATGGAGGGCAGCAATTGTGTGTTTTATGTTAAGGAAAGGGGTTGGGAGGGCCTTGGCTGTGGCCCATGATGCTCAGGTAGCCTCTGGCCAGGTGTGGCAACTTGGAAGTCCAATCCAGAAAGGTGGGTCTTGCACTAGGAGTCCAAGAACTGGTGATCTTCCCATCACATCTAGGACCTGGACACAAGGTAGGGTGTTCAGGCAAACAGCCCGAGGTAGCCCAGCTGGTCATGGGAGCTGTCTTTGTGCATGGACTCACCCAACATGCCAGTCCAAGTTGGTTCACCTGCCCATGGCACCAGTGAATCCAACTGGGGATGGTGGGTTTGGAAGAGGAGGTGCAGGAAAGCATTTTGCACTTCTGAAATAAGCACCACCAATCAGTTAGAAAGGATTCTCATGAAGAAACATTTAAAAAACAAAATGGGAGCAATTAGCAGGAGGCAGATGCCAAAAATCAGTATCTCAGCAATTGGGGTGGCAGTGAACTCCCAGTGCGATCAGTGAGGTTCGTGATGCCCACTTTGCATTGTTTTTAAACTCCACATACGCCCCCTGCTGAAGATGTGCTCATCCTGGTCCAGGGAGCTCAGACCAAGTGCTTAGGTGGAGAGGTTTACCTCAGAAGAGATGTAGCCTCCATTCTGTTGCTAATTAGACTTAAGTGACCATTTCTCAGGGCCTCAACTTTACTATTTGTCAAAAGAAAGGGTTGTATTATACAGCTGGGGTTCAAACTTAGTCCTCCCTTAAACAATGGAATGCCTTCCTAAAATAGTACAAAAACAAATGATACTGCTCTGCAGAATCATGGGGCTCCTAGAATAGTATAAAATCTTTATATCCCCACCACCTGGACAGATGGATTTCTTTGCTTCTTTAAAGTTCCCCCCCCCCTTAACCCGATGATCTTTCTCCTTTTTCATGCTTTCCTAAACCTAGTAGAAAAGGAGGCTAGGATTTAGCCTCTTCTCTTTTAAAATGAAATGTGCTTGCACCAGCTTTTCATTATTAATCAGAGTAGCATGCCTGTTGCTTTATATGTATATCCAGGGGCAGATGTGACTTGCTTTCAACGCAATAAATGGAGACTATTCCTTTCTGACGGAATGTGGCCTGGTGGTACGGAGCAGGCAGTTATTGGCAGAGCAGCGGATCGTCTGTTCTCAGTGAGGGAAAGCCTCCTGTTTGAGTTAATCAGTGGCAAAATGTGCTCAGTGGTTTGCTCTTTTAATCTCTCACACACGTGAGTGAGGAACTGCTGGGGCCCCAGCAAGACAGGGCTGTGATTTCCTGTGTCTGAGCAAGCAGTTGGAAATGCTCTTCCTAAGGGGAGGAGGGGAGGCTGCACTTTAAAGGCAAGCAGGGCTGGATTTCTCTCTTGGTTCTACTTTTTCGCTGTTGAATGAAACTCTGCAAGTGACTCAGCCTCAGTTTCTGTATCTGTAAAAAGGGACAGAATGATGGTACTTGCTTCACATTTTCTGAGGCTTGGTGAAATAAAGTACGAAAATCACAGAGTGTGGGACCTACTTCAAACTAGCTGGGAAAGTTGAAAGATTCATGTGACAATGTTATTTGTCCTCTGTACCATTTAGTCTTCCTTCTGGGCAGGCAGGAAGGCTATACTTCCCAGCTTCCTTCATCCGGGTGGGGCCAGTGGAATGTGTGCTGAAGTGATGTATGCCCCTTTCAGGCCAGGCCCATAAAAAAATCTCCCATGTGGAGCCCCCTTCCTTTTTCCCTCCTGCTGTGACATTGGAGAGCACATGTTAAGGCAGACAGCACCTCCAGATAGAAGCCTGGGGCCCTGAATGACTGTGTGGAGTTGAGCACCACCACTCCCCACCCAATAACCTCGCTGGCCTGTCATGTGAACGAGCAAAAGTTGAACCAACTGTGACTTGTCCAACTCATGAGGGTGGGCCAGAATGATTAGAAACATCATTCTGGCCACCTATATGGTGGATAGACACTCATAGCATCTGGATAGTGCCATAGTTCCCACTTGGCATTTTGTGGAATCTAATAGTGACCAGAAGAGAGAGTGTTTGCTGAGTCTAGACTCATAACAAGGGGAGTTAGCTGATTCTTTTTGCCTGATGCCATTGGGACTAACTCATCTGAAGGCTGTTCCTTCTCCATGGACGTTGCTGCCACAGGCACCTCTGTACTCATCCCGGTGACTTTTCTTCTGTGAATCACCCCTGTGAGCTGACTACCCCTTTTGTTCTTCACTGTTTTCCCCTAGTTAGGCTAATGTAGTCTTTAAGTGACCAACAAAGCTTGCAGGCCTGGGGACAAGCGTGACTCTTCCAGATATATTTGCTTTGTGTGTGTCTGCTGAATGCCAGCGTTGGTATTCCTTGACTTTATTCCTTGACTTCTGCAGTTTGCTGGGTATTGTCTGTACCTAGGGTCTCTACCCTTTCCACCACAACCTTTCCCACCCTCCCTTATCCAGCCATGACTGTAGGGCTCCTGATCAACTACTGGTCCCTGATGTCTTCAATGAACTGTTCACTGTCTTCAGAAATCACAGAAAAGACAGCTCACGGGTATACCAATAGTGATTGTCTTTGCACAGGAGGGCTACTGCCAGGTGTTCCTGGGGCTGTGTCTGAGAAGAACTCCCCCAATCCCTAATTTATCTACAACCCGGATGCCAACAGAAGTTACTCTGCCTTTTGAGATTGGGGTAGAATTAGCTGTCTCTTACATTTTCTCATATTCCTAGGGGCTTATACTCTTAGGGTCACTTCTGACATTACCTGGTTTCCATTCCTGCTGACTTTCTATCTTAGTCACCTCTCATGCCTTACACCTGCTCTCTGCTCCACACCAGCCAAATTTGGCACTCAGCTCCCTTTCCTTAATATTTCTTCATCCTTTCCCCAACATACACACACGCACACACACACACACACACACACACTCAAGTTCTTTGTGCTGTAGCAGACTTTCAAGGATTTAGGGCAATTGGTTTATAGCCCAGAAATGCAAATGCCCCCAAATAGAATATGAGCAATCCCTGCCCTTATAGGTGCCCTGGCCACTCCATCAAGGCGTTCTTGGTGGCAGCTCTGGCCTCCCGCAATGTTTGCCTGGCTCTTCCCTTCTCTTCCCTCCTTGGAGACTCTCCGAAAGAGCAGTCTGGCAGCAGACAGTTGCCTTGGGACCTGTTTGCACAGCTCATTTCTGCCAGCCCTACTTGCCAGTTCTTCCCCCACTGGTTTTGGATTAATTCCCTCTGGCAGATGTATGACTCTCCCCTGCCTTTCTTTTGTCTCAGAAGCAGGGCCCCATTTCACTGCCAGGATGGATTCTGCCCTTGCCTCAGTCCTTGACATCTGGCTGGGTCTGGGCATATCTGCTCACACTCTTGCTCATGTCCTGCCAAAGTATGTGGTTATTGACAAAGTCACGGGCAGGAGACTCGGCAGGTGCTGCACTGAGCTTAAGGATGGAGATGGGGGGCCTTTCTTGTCTGGACCCTCTCAGTGGTGAGTGGCAGACCCCAGATCTAACTGGATAAAGCCCCAGAGGGAGGTTCTGGGCAGGCGTCCGTGGAATGCCCAGGCACGGAGGTGTCTCTATGCGGAGCCACATCCTGAGGCTCACATGGGGACCCGGGGCTCTGTCTCCTCTCTTCACTTCTATTCTGTTTTATTTCCTCATTGACATTATTTTCCTTCACGCTCACGGGGCCAGCTGGGGGCTGGCAGCTCCAGATCTACACCTTCTAGTCTAACAGCCTCAAGGGGAAGAGGGTTACTTCTCTCCATATGTGGATGCCAGTCCCAGGAAAGGACTCTGCCTGCGCCTGCCTGGGTTGAGCTGCCAGTGCTAAGCCAGCCATTCTGCCCAGTCAGTCGTGTGCCCAATTCTGCCACCAGAGACTGAGGATCCAGGCCCTGCAGGAAGGCGCAATGTGGGGCAAGGCCCCTTTCCCACAAGAGGGATTCTGGGCAGACAAGCAGGACAGGTAGAGGTAGGGCTCCCCTGACATATGTGGCTCACCCGCTGGGGCTCCCCTATAGTAGCCATGGAAGGGCTGTCAGCCACATGAAGACTTAGGACTAATAAGGTGTGGCTGAAGTGTCCCTGGTTTCAGGCTTCTATAACAATGGGGATGATCTACTTAACATTTTGTTGTAATGAATTTCACACTGGTGGAAGGCCATTTTGGCGCCAAGCATATTCAGAGCTGAGTTACGTATCTGCCTTCTGTCCTTTTCAGAGTCTCATCCTGCTTGACTTCTCTGTCTGTGCCTCTGCTCCCTGACTTGCTGTCTCCCTTTCCCCATCCCCTGCCCTCCTCCTGTCCAGGTGCACCCAGCTCTGCCCCTCACTCTCTCTCGCCACCTTTCCTATGCGTCCAAAAGGTCATGAACAGGTAACTGGGCTCAGCACTGCTGTGCTTGTTCATGTCCTGTCCTACTGATACTCCTTCCTGAAAAACACAGCTCCTCTTCCTCCTCTCTCCCCCCACCCTCCCTCCTTACTCCCTGCGGTTCCTGCTGTCTTTGCTGCTGCCCCCTTTGCTTACCTATTAGTGCCTTGTTACACATAGTGCTCTGGGCGACACCAGCGTCTTCCACTCCAATGGAGTTGCTGGCCATGCTTCCTCCGGACTCTGATGCTGGGGGCCAGGGGTGGGGCCCGCACAAATGTGTGGCATTCGCATCTTCCTCTGAGTGTTCTCTGATCAAGGACAGCAAACAATTAGTACCATTTGCCCCTTTGTTAAACCAATATAGAAACATACACCTGGGCAGTGCCATGGCAATCTCCAAATGCCCCCTGTTAATTGATTGGTCAATGAGACAAATATTTATTAAATACCTATTATGTCCCAGGAATCTTTTAGCCACATGCATACATCAAAGCGCCATGTGAGTCAGGGCTTCTAGCATCTTGAATCATACATTCTAGTGGAGGAGAACACAGAGAGGTAAGTTAGGAAGTGAGATCATTTCAGAGAGTGATAAGAATGTTCTTAATTCTGTAAATAGTGAATGCTTTGTGGACAGGGGCTGCTTGAATATAACCCCAGAAGCAAGCCACATGGGACTGGGGCATGCCACACACAAGGCCTTTGCAAGCCTGTTGTCCCTTCTACAGAGTGAGCCCAAAGAGGTTGACCTATCTGGTGGGTTGTGAGGTACAGGTGAGACAACGTGGCCAGGACAGTGGTTGGCAGCTCATCACCCTCAGGGGTGACACCAGCCCCCTCCCTGGCCCTTTCCCACAAAGTGGGGATAAGTACATCTGAATGGAATTATTAGGTTACTTCAACTTGCCACCCCGAAGGCTGGTAACCCGTACATATTCAATCTAGTCTTAGTTTCTTAGTGCTGCTATAACAAATTACCACAAACTAGGTGGCTTAAAACAATAGGAATTTATTCTCTCAGAGTTCTGGAGGCCAGAAGTCCCAAATCAAAGTGGCGACAGGGTTGGTTCTTTCTGGGGGCTCTGAGGGAGAATCTGTCCCTCACCTGTCTCCTAGTTTCTGCTGGTTGCTAGTGATCCTTGGTGTTCTTGGCTTGTAGACACACCACTCCAATATCTGCCTCTGTCATCAGTGGCCACCTTCTCTCTGGGTGTGTCTGTGTCCAAACATCCCTCATCTTGTAAGGATGCTGGTCATTGATTCAGGGGCCACCTTCTTTGCGTATGACTTCATCTTAGCTTGATTACATCTGCAAAGTCCCTGTTTCCCAAACGCAGTTACATTCATTGGTACTGGAGGTTAGGACTTGAACATATCTTTCTGGCTGACACAGTTAACCCACAACACCCACATGTATGTGCTTTATGGATTTTGATATCTCCCTCCCAGCTCCTTCTGAATTATTCTTGTGTATCTTTGCTTCTGAAGAATTCAGCTACCTCCTTTTATGATGAAACAGAGGTGCGTGTCTTCCCAAGTGTGAGCCGTGGCCAAAGACTCACCTGGGAGGTGACAGCAGACAAGAGAGTTGTGAGTGGAGGCTGGGGGCTGGTCCTTTACTTCCCTCTTTCCATCTCTGCTCCTCTTTGAGGTCTTTTCTGTATGCTACTGTCAGGTCAGAGCCTGCCCCTTCCCCGCCCGTGTCCCCACTGCCCACAGAAGGAGGCCCCCTCCATAAATTGGACCCTGTGTCCCTCTCTAGCCACAGTTCTCACAAACAGATTTTAGTTCCCC
This sequence comes from Daubentonia madagascariensis, assembly GCA_023783475.1. NCBI lineage: Eukaryota > Metazoa > Chordata > Mammalia > Primates > Daubentoniidae > Daubentonia > Daubentonia madagascariensis. Next base: position 25,263,388 of record JAKFHU010002136.1, on the reverse strand, counting down.
CGTGGCCACTGGTGGGCAGTGACATCGCTGCTCACACACCCTATTCCCTATCGTGGTGTTTGCTTTCTGGCCTTCTGATTCTGCCTTGCCCACCCTTTCCATCCAAGGTGACCTCTCCAAACTGCACACCGTGCAGGAGCATGCCACGTTCACCAGATGATGGGCACCACGAGGACAGACGCTGGCTCTGTGCTTGTTCATTCTGTGTCTCTAGTGCTTGGCACATTGCAGCCACTCAGTGGACATTGTTTGCGTAAACGCAAGATTACAAGACTTCGATAGTTCTCTGTTGCTTACTGCCTCTTTGGGGAGGTGGGAAAAGCCCTTCCCAATCTCTTTTCTTCCAGACCTTTACATGGCAGCCTGTGCTGGAAACCAGACAAAATATTTACAGTCAGCCTCTGTGCCTTTGCCATGCTGTTCTTTTTCTTTGGAATATCTTTTGCTACTTTGTCAGCCCTTTCATAGCTCAGCCCAAGCATTTCCCATCCAGGGATCTTCCCCACCACTCTAAACCGTATGAGGTGCACCCAAATCAAGAACATGAACCCTTACTAGACTCTATTCTCTGTGAAGGCAAGGGCTGCGTCCCACGCATCCCTTTATTCCCCGCATCCCTGTGTATGGGAGGAACTCTGCTGGTGGCTGCTTCCGTGCAGTCGAACAGTTCTTTAACATACACAAAATGCTGGGGATGCCCCAACTCATAATTGTCATTATTTTCATTTTCTAAGTAAGGAATCAGAGACTCAGAGAGATTAAGTGACCCGGTTAAGGACACACAGCTAGAGTGGAGCTGGTGGGGTGAGTGGCTCCAAGTTCTCCTGGGCGCAGCACACATTTAGGCATAAAGCAGAGCAAATGTGAAGGTGTGGGCAGCCCATGGAGAGGCACGGCAAGCTCTGGGGCAGGCCTGGCTCTGGGCCATGCCCTTGGGAAACTGGGCAGGAGGCGCTGCAGCCTTGGCCTTCACTGTAACTCTTAGGAGACTTCTGTTCTAATTGCTCTTTTCAAGTGGCGTGCATGCAGTTCAATGTGTGGGGGACATAGTGTTTGTAGCAACTGCTAATGACAGGGCTACTGAAAAAGACTGTCTATTTTTGGAGTTAAGCTTCAGCCTAAAAGAAATAAAAATAAACATTGCATTTGTTTTATTTTTAAGGAAAATATGTAGAAAGAAATCAATTCCATCTCAAAATGTTCTTCCTCCTACTGAGGGTGGAGTAGGGAGTTAATCTAGAATCGGAGGTCAGGGGGCCCGGGTTTGAGTCCTGGCCCTGTCACAAACACTTTTCTGTGGGATGCCACCTCCTCCAATTCTCGTGGGTCACAAGGACAGCGATGGGGTCAGATCTGGCCTGGTTGAAGCCTTTTCCCTCTCCACTAGTCACAGCTGGCCTTGTCACAGTTCTTAGAGTCAGTCTTGACCAGGCAACAGGGGTTAAACTTTCCCAGGGCCACTCCCAAGTAGCAGACTCCAAATAGTGCCTGTCCACTCCCCCCTTACCTGAGCTTCAGTGAAGCATCAGCAAATGCTGTGACTGATAGTAATGATGATACTGATAATATTGATAACACCTAACATTTTCTGAGACACTGCTATGTGCCACTTCCTTGCTGAGCACTTCTGGGAGATTGTATTCTTCTGCAAAGATTTATTCTTCCTGATCCCTCCCCATGGGCAGAGTGCACTTCCTGATTGGTTTTGACAAAGCCCCATTGATTTTGAGCTTGGCACTTGACCATGTGACTTGATTTGACCAATAGGATGTGGGCAGAAAGAATGGTGTGCCAGTTCCAAGAAGAGATTTCAAGGGGTGTCATGTGTTTCCGCTCCCTCTCTTGCCCACTGCCAACCATCATTAGAAGAATCTGTCCCTTGGCAGCGACTGCCCTTTCAGCCTTGTTCCTGGAGTGAAGGGCATAAAGATTTGAACCCAGCTTGGAGCCAAGCCTGGCCAAGCATAACTGATCCACACACCTGAGAACAAGAATTAAAGGGCTGTATACATTATCAAGATTTGGGGTTGTTTGTTACTGCAGCAAAAGCTAATTGACTAATACAGCACTTTACAAAGATGATCTATGATAACTCTCACAGCAAATTCTATGAGGTAGCTATATTATTACCCCATTTTATACAGGGTTGTGCTGGATGCCTTTCTTCTAGGATCTTGCCAAACTCTGATCTTTTATAACTCTAAACCTTGGGATCTGGCAACATCAGCTCTTTATTAGGTTGTGATCAATGGGCCATGAAGAACAGCATCACTTTATTGGGTTTGGGTATTAAGGGTGATGCTATTAGAAACACTCTGAAAGCCGGGAGAGTTCCTGCTGGTGTTTGGATGGGCCAAGAGCGGTCCTTTATACTTCTTTACTTTACAGAGAGTTACTGGCTTCTGGAAGGCCGCACCTGCAGAATTGGAGTCAATGGCACTTCACAGGATTTACAGTCCCAGAGGTGCAAGAGGATCCCAGTCCCAGGATCTTGTGGCTTAGCTGTAGTGAGGACTTCCCAGAGGCCTGGGGAAGACCATGTGTAGAACTAAGATTCCCCTGGGCCCTGGTGGCCATGTGCAGGCTCAGGCAGCAAAGGGATCATTAAGGGAAACGTAGCTCAGACACAGCGTTTCTGTGACCCACATCTGGATGGGAGATGTGGCTTCGGGATCTGGTTCCCAGTTGAGATTCCTGGGCCTTCCCTTGAACTTCCCAAAGGGCATCCTCATGCAACACTGTTGCCACTGAGACCTTTCCCCCACCCACATTGCTACAGCACCTGACCGAGGCCTGGGTCCCACTCCCAACACATACCTGGAGGCTACTTCCCCCCAGATCTGGACCCTGCTGTGTTACGAGCCCAGAGGACTAATGTGCAAAGAATGGCATGCCATTTCCTATGAAGTGAAGATGTGTGTGTGGATAAACCCAATGGTTCTCCTTAGAAACCTGTAGCCTCCAATGGCTGCAAGGGCAGTGGATGGAGTGATTGCAGACGCATCATATTGATTGCAAAGAAGTAACTGAAGTGAAAGTTCAAAATGCCTCCTGGAAGGCAGGAAGCTCTGGGCTCTGGTGAGGGGCTAATGAGCTCCCCAGCCAGCTCCAGCTTGACCTGCATCTTCCTAGCACAAGACCCAGGGCCGGCGTCAAGGAGGGCACCAACGAGTGGGGGTGATGGAGGTGATTAACGCAGAGCAGCTTCACAGCTCATACCAGCTTCGCTTCCCAAGTCTTTTGTTTCTTTTTCTTTTCATCTTCACAAAGCAAAGCAAAGAGCAGCGCATGCTATGGGAATTCCTCCTGGTATCCTGTTCTGATCTGTTTGCTTGTATAAATGAGCCCATGTTTCAGAAGAGAGTGAACCCTCCTTTTCTAAAGGGACATAAACCCAAGGATTTGCTCGTCCCCCCCCTCCATGTTCCTTGCCACCCTCCTGGCTTGCTGAGGCTGAGTCACCCTGTTTCCACGCGGATGTCAGAATGAACACGTCATCTGGAGGGCAGATGGTTAAACCTTGTATCTGGGGAGGGAGTTGCTTGGAAGCAGGCATGTGCCAGCATATTGAATGGGTACCTTTACTTCCATGTGCAGTTGCATCATTGTGTTTCCATGCTGAGAAGCCTTCTTAAGAGATCAGCTTTTCTATTTATCCATCCTAAAATTGGTACTTTGTCTTCCGTGCAACCTATGTATGCTAAAGTGTGTCTGCAGCCCAAAAGCAAGGAAGATGCAGTCTAGGAGAGGGATACGGGGATCTTTTACTATTTATTAAAATATGAATATTCCTTTTTCCAACTTGAGTTTTAAAAATCAGTACATTTTTCTTACTTTTCAAAGATATATGCTTTACCAGTGCACATTTAAATTCTAGGCCGTGAGGCCAATATTTCAGCTGTGAGCCCCCAAGCATCAGACTTTCAATGAAAGGAAACCTGAGTTCTAATCAACTCTGCAACAAGAAACTTGCAACAGGAAACTCCGAAACAAGAAACTTGCCAAATCTCTAAACATTAAACAGCATGCTCTGTCATCCTCCCAAGCCTTTACCTCTGTCCTTCTCTTTGTTCTGTGCACCTCCACCTTCTTCTCATTCCCTTCAAAGCTCAGTTTAGAAGTCGCCTTCTCCATGAAGATGTCTTCAACTTCCCCAAGCAGATATGAACATCCCTTCTACTTAGCTCTTCCAAACATACTTCTATTTAAAATATTTGTTGTCTGTTAATTCATTTACTCAAATATTTATTGTGTGGCCACTGTATGCCCAGGCAGTATTCTAGGCACCCAGGGATAAAGGGGTCGATCAAACTGATAAAGCATATATTGTAAACCAGCCCTGTCCAGTGAAACTTTCTGCTGTGATTGAAATGTCCTGTATCTGTGCCATCTGATATCTGCAACTCACTAGCCACATGTGGCTATGAAGCACTTGAAATGTGGCTGTCATGACTGAGGAATTTTAAATTTTATTTCATCTTAATTAAATTTGAATAGCCACACTTGGCTACTGGCTACCCTGTTCGGCAGTACCATTCTACAAGGAGAGATGGATTTTTGAAGAGTTAATAGACCAATATAGTATTATAAATTGTGATTAGGGCCATGTTGGAATCAAATAGAGTGTAGTGACCAAGAATAAGTAGGGAGACCCATTTTGGTAAATGGACAAGAGAGGCTTCTTGGAGGAAGGGACATTTGATCTAAGACCTTGAGGATGAGAAGATGTCAGCCATTTAAAGAGAAGGAAGAAGACCTTTCTGGGGAAAGGGGTCAGTGAGTAGGAAACCCCAGAGGTAGGAAGGAGTGTGGCATGTTGGAGGGACTGAGAGCAGTCAGTGCCGCTGGAGTAGATGGGTGAGTAGTGGGAGTGGAGGCTGGAGATATAGTCAAGGGTCAGATTATTCAAGACCTTAGAGGCCACGGGGGAAGGGAAGGGGCTTGCTGGAAGCCCTGGCACCAGACAAAGAAAGAGCAGGGCACTGGAGCCACGCCTCCCGGCTGTCAGCTCAGTACTTCTTATGCTGCGCCATGCCGCCTAAGCAATGTGGGCTCCCAACCTTCGCACGATGCTGGGCCTGGTGGTAAGCCTCATCTGCATTCTTCTTCCGTCCCTGTCTCCAACCTGACTTATTTAGGCCTGTCTAATTTATGTAGCTGCTGTACACGGGTAGTGCATGTCGGGCTCGGGGGCCTGCCCGTGTTTGCCTCTGCAAAAGAGAAATACTACCGTCTCCACTGGAGCCATCTTTTCTGATCATGCCTGCTTGGTAGTTAAGATTCTGGAAGCATTTAGCACAAGGAGGAATTGCTGTAATGACAAGTGGATCCTTCTGTAACCTCCGCTTAATTGGATGAAGTGACAGCCCCAGTGAAGACTCAAATAAAATTTGGTGCAATTAGACTGTGCTGAACGTCTGGTGCCAGAACCAGTGCAGAAACCCTGCAGCTGGTTCATGGAACCATGGAGTAATCTTGTTGGACAGGGGGAGTCTGCGCTTGTGGGCCAGGTAAAGGTGTTTGCTTCACTCTGCCCCCCCATTATTCCCATGAATTCTGTGTGTCTTCTTTCCAGAAGGTTCCTTGAAGGAAGTGGTAGGAGGTACTGAGGCAGAGGGAGTGTCTTAGATTGGGTTCCCTAGAAATGAAATCTGAAACAGAGAGTTGGGTGCAGAAAGTTTATTTGGAAAGCTCCATGGAGACACATGTGTAAAGGAGTTAAGCAGGCAGGACTGGGTGGCAGGAGAAGCTGACTCATGGTGCAGTTACACCTGAGGGCTCAGTCAATGTCATGGGAGAACATAGGAACAGAGATGCTCCTTCAGAATTGCTCCAAATTGAGGATGGAGGACCAGGCCTTTGTATTCCAACATCAACCAGTCATTGGTCATGTCCTCTCACCCCCAACAAAGCAAACATGACCTTGGGTGAGACAGTTCCCAAGGAAGGGTGATGCTGTGGACAGTCAGCAGTTGACATGCTCAGCAGCTGGTGGGGGGAGCATTGTTTTCCTTGCCAGAAGAACACTGCAGTATCTACTACAAGGTCAGCCAGAACTGACTGCCCATGGTCCCCTGGGAACTTCTAATCTTCTTCAGGTGTTGACTCCAAGGTGCCCCACACCCTGCCTTCTAGTTCCCTTTACTTCATCCTCCATGGGTTCTTGGTGAAATTGAGACAATCCCATGGCTACCTGGACTCTGGTTTCCCCTCTAGTCTTCATTCTGCTGTGTCTAATATCATTGGCCTCCAGTGCTCCTTTCTTATTGCTTTCTGCTTTTGTCTCCTGTGGCTGATCAACTATGTCTGAAGGCAGCTTCTCAGTGCAGTTCCCACCCATGCCACGATTCTGCCCTTTTGGTGGTCTTATTTCTAGCAGTGGGTCTGGAAGCCCAACTTCCACCATCTATCAGAGCACCCTAATGTAGAATGTGGAGTGTGCGGGCTTCAGGTCAGGCATACCACAATGAGAATCTATGTTCTATCACTTTCTAGAGGAATGATTCTGGGCAAGTCAGCTTTTCTCTTTGTCAACATTCAGGATATGTACATGGATTCATGTGTTTGGTGTCATACTTTCATTTTGAGCCTTCCTCCTCTGTAAAATTGGGATAAGTCTACCTACTTCATAGAGCTTCTGAGAGGAGTAGGTATTGCATGACAGGCTCATAGCATGGTGCCTAGCATATGGCAGAGGTTGTCAACCTTGTTGTCTTCATTGAAAGCTGTGGTCAACTCAGCCTGGCCAAGGGCAGTCCAGGCCAAATCGCAGTTTAGAATCCAGAGGCTGGAATCCAGTCCTGAGTGTAACGCAAAATCTTGAGAAGAGAAGAGGTAGCCATGGTGAAACCAAGTCATCCACAATTTGATTGGAGGGTCTCTAGTCCAGTCCAAACCCACTTCTCAAGACATCTCAAGGAATGGATACCTTGAGGGCCACATCAGAGTGTGATCCCACACCTCACTGCCAAGGGCCAAGCAGCATGTATTCCTGGTTCACTCCCCTCCTCTCCCTGTACCGTTCTCCCACCCAGCTCTCTCCTTACATAGCCACAGCCTCAACTTCTACATGGGAGAAGCGGGCCATTCCCATAACTCTGGCTCCCTGTAGATACCTTTCTGTCCTTGCGTGCAGTGGGAGCCGACGTGGAATCCCACACCTCGGTTCTGTTCTTCCCCCATTGTTGGACACGCAGCAGGAGTCCACAGGCAAATGGAGAAGAAAAGCCTTGATCACTGTTTATTTTCCTTAATTTTCATTGTTCCTGTTTTATTTTTACCCTTGATTACAAGCAACACAAAAGTTCCCCTCTGCTTCTTCCCCCCCTTTGCAGCTGTTGGTTTGAATAGCATTCGCTAGACCAACCGACCCCCCTGGTAGACTCAGAAAGGAGAGAAATTAGCTAAAAGGGAAACAAGAGAAGCATTTTTAGTTCAGGGTGGGAGCCTCATTTTGCCAAACCTGCAGACTTTTGCCTGGCTCCAGAGCCTTCTTTTAATGCCAACACACACAACCCACAGCTTTTGGAGACAAAGTGTTTTTGTCATTGTTATTGGTTTGCTTTTGTTTTTTTGAAGACAAACTGGCCTCCCTCATTGTTCTATGGATCCAATCCTACCACTTACAGAGAACACCAGTGTACTTGTCAAATGGTTGAGACTTTGGTTATTTTCACGTCCTTTATTTTATTCTCCAGTCTTGCATATTTATCCATTCATTAAACACACGTATGTACCTACTAATTGTTCGCATTTTGCTGGGGGCTAGAATGCAAAGTTAACTGAGAGAACTTCCCTGACCCCACAGGTGCTCACAGTGTGGTTGGGAAGACTTGCAAGTAAGCCAACAATTGCAATGAAGGGTGAGCAACATTGCATTTAGAAAATGGCCGTTGTTAATGCATGGGCATGCGGTCCTTGTCCCTTCACTCCGTTCTCCATTTCACCACACGCTGTCTGTGGGACCTTAGGTAAATGACTCTTTCTGCACCTATCTCCTCATCAGTTATAATGCAGGAATGATGGCTCTGCCTTAGCAGATACTGAGGACTAAATGAGATAATGTGTATGTCGTGCTTGGTGGGATGCCTGATGTAGAGTGAACCGTTGGGAAATGTCAGATGCTGCCAGGGCTGTTGTTGAGTAAGGGAGCTCAGCCTGTTGCTCTAGAGACTGAGGTTCAAAATTTAGTTTCATCATTAGATCATTTAACCTATGGCAAGTCACCTGCCTTCTCCTTCTTTGTGAAATGGTAATGTGATCAGACTCACAAGTAAGGCAGTGCTACTCCAAGTGTGATCATGGACCAGCAGCAGCAGCAGTGACTGAAACTTGTCAGAAGTATAAATTTCCAGGCCCCACCCCAGACCTATTGAATTGGAATCTGGGGTGAGGTTAGGAATCTATGTTTTAACAGTCCTCTGAGGCATTAGGATGCATAGTGAAATTGAGAAGCACTGGCTTAGAGAGAAGGTGTGACAGTTACCCGGCATAGAATCTGCCCAAATATTGATGCTTAATAAAGGTATTTACCACTGTTATTGCAGTGACAGAAAAAATAATGGGCATTGAATAACTCTTTTCAAGGGTACAGCAGGCTTCACTGAAAAATTTGGTTTGAGCTGGCTCTAGAAAGATGAGGGTGTGTTTTGAGATGCAAGAGAACTTCTGGATGGAGGCACAATGTGGACAAAGGCAGAGTGGTGTCTGGAGGATGCTGCAAAGTTTGGTGCTGCTCAGGCACAAAATTCAAGAAGGGTGGCTGGAGACACAGCAATAGAGATGCAGTCTGGTACAGCCAGATCAGGGAGGTCTGATTTGGCCAGGCCAAGGACTTGGGGCTTGATCCTGGGGACTCTTGATAGGTTTTAAACACAAAAACAAGATCAAATTTGTTGTTAGTAAGATCAGTTATTGAGGCTACTGTGTGGTAGCAGGAGAGAACCCAATGGACCAGGGCAAATCACAGTCCCTAGAGTCTCCATAAGAAACTTTCTGCTGAAATTGAACATTGACTGGTGTACCAGTTGTCCTTTTCTTATTTGTTCTTCCTATGAACATTCACTGGGTACCTGCAATGCTCCAGGCACCAAGGACACACACACGAGACAAATGAAACAACATCCTTATCCTCCCTTGGTCCAGAGTCTCTTGAGAAAGATGATGAGTATAATTATCAGACAGTGTGGTGAGGAAAGGGAGCTAACCTATCATGATCACCTGACACACTAAAGGCACTTTGCAAATAGAATCTCTGCTAGTTATCATCCCCTGGCAGTGTTCTTGGGGTATCCCAAGTATAATCTATTTGGTCCTCACAATGACCCATTTTATAACTGAGGAAGCTTCACTTAGCGGTGTCATGTATTCAGGACATACAAAGAAATAATGTCAAATAAGAAATAAGATACTAAGTTTGGGGAAGCCCCCCCCCCTTTTTTTGTTTGCACTGGTACATGGAGGTTGCCGGGCAAAGCTGGAAGAACAACCAGGAAACAGGCACAAGGCCCTCTGAGATCCCAGGCAAAGGAGGCCTCTCCTTGTCCTTTTGGTAGCAGGGCAGTCTTTAAAAAGATGTTTAAAAGGCAGGTATCATGATCAGAGATACTCTGACATCTTAGAGTATTTGCAGGCAAAAAGTGAGGCCTTGGGAGGTAACCTTTGGTGAGGGGCACTGACATTTATTCATAGCTTGTCTGCTTCTTTACCTAATTCTCTTAAGATCTGTGTCTATGTCAAAATCCTCAGCAGGATGAGTGAGGTACTGAAGCTCTTCTAGTCTCCCACCGCTTACCCCACCCCTGAAAAGCCCCATTAGTAACAGCTCATCAGTCTCCGAAGTGTATTGGTGGTATCTGCTGAGGGATCAAACGTGGCCTGCACGCGTGCGCCTTGAGAATGGAAGGCAGGAGGGGGGCCAAAAGAAACAGAAGAGCAGAGCCCTACAATGTGTTGAGTTCTCGACACACTTGCCCTCAGCATGGGGACTACATAGTGTTCCCATTTCACAAATGGTAAAGTGACGCTAAGAAAGGTTAAGTGTCTTGCTCAGGGTCACAAATCTGCCGGTTAGCCGGATCAACGCCTTTTGCCAAAGGCCATCTGGCCTCAGAATCCTGGCTTGGTGTGTTGCTCTCTGTAGGCGACATTAGTGCTGGTAACACCTCAGCGATAGGACTCAGTCTTTCTAATGGGCAAGTTTCCGTCCACTCCAAGGCCTTATGCCCCTGTGGAAGGCAGAGTAATGTTACCCCAAAGATCCCACACCCTAATCTCCAGAATCTGTGAATGTATTGTTTTGCATAGCAAAAGAGACTTCACTGGTGTGATTAAGTTAAGGGTTTTGAGATGGGGAGATTATACTGATTTTTGTGGGCCCACCGTAATCTTAGGGTCTTGTAAGAGGGAGGCAGGGGGACCTCAGAGTCAGAGGAAGAGAAGTGACAATTGGGACAGAATGAGATTGGAAAATGCTCTGCTGGTGGTTTGAAGATGGAAGAAGGGGCCAGGAACCAAGGAATGCGGGTGGCCTCTAGAATCTGAAAAAAGCAAGGGAACAGATTCTCACCGACAGTCTCCAGAAGGAATGCAGTCCTGCCGACACCTTGATCTTAGGAATTCCCACTTCCAGAGCTGTAACATAATACATACCTTTTGTTTTAAGCCACTGCTTTTGTGGTATTTGTTGGAGCAGCAATAGGAAAGTATTAACGGTCCCCATAACTTGTGACCTGGACTTCACTGTGTGCTGCTTATCTGCATACACAGAGGAGACTGGATTTGTGCAACCTTGACCACCTGGCCCTTCTCTGAACCTCACTTTTCTCATTGGTAAAATGGAAGATTTTAGTATCCATTGTGCAAGTTTGTGGTTACCTCTTACTGTATTCCTCCAATCCCAACTGAGATTTTATCTTCTCGGGGGAAAACTTCCTCCCTCCCTAGAGGACGCCAGCCCCTCATTAGACATCCTCAAGGAAGCCTGCTCTTTCCTTCATAGCACGTTTGCTTCTGAAGGGGGTGTAATGAAGAGATTGTCTGCGGAGATATGGCGGAGTGGAGGGAAGTAGGAATGGGAAGGCAGGCAGGGCGGAGCAATGGCAGGGAGCTCTTACTGCCCAGGGTGAAGGTGCAGGCGGGAGCGGTGGGACCCGGGCCCAGGGAGAGCCCCGGGGCAGGAGGGAAACCAAAGATTATCTTTTCTCTTCACCCTCCTGCTACAGCCTCGTTAGCTGACGCCCACTGGGAGCCAGGGATGCGATCAGTAGGGCTGGGCTGCAGGTGCATGGGGCAGGGCAGAGACTGGATTAGAGGGCAAGCAGAATAGTCAACACAGTCGTGCAGCTGATGTTAATGCATTTTCATTGCTGTGTAGTATTCCTCCATAAGATTTATCTCAGTGATTAATATTACACTTAGCTGATTAAATTAAAAAGTGTGCTTTCTGAAGGCAGAGATTTTGTTGCTTTTCCCACCGTAGTCTCTCCAGGGACAGAACACACAATAGGTGCTCCATGCATGTTTGTTGAGTGAATAAATGATTGAACGTACACTTGTGAAAACACTTTGCAAATCACTCATTGTTATGCACAAGTTTATTTTCGCTCGCTGAGACCAGCCTCAGAGAGATCAAATAATTTTCCTAAGGTCAAATGGGAAGTATCAGAGTCAGGATTTGAATTCAGTCTTCTAGATCCCAGCCCAGCTGCCTACCCTGTGCAGACAAGAGTAAGGATTCTGCCTTTGGCTTTAGAATCACGGCCTTCTGGTCTGCTCATCCCGTGGCTCCTTGTGACTATATCTGAGATACTACTATGTGGGCTGGGATGCTTTCTGCAAGGCAGCACAAAGGGAACATCTCAACAGAAGCAGGTGGCGTCTCTCTGGGGACCACTCTGAATTTAGAAGTACATAGCTTGGCCACATTGAGTGGAAAGGGAGACGTGTCCCTGTATGGTAGACCTGAAAAGGGGTGCCCTTGGCCCTGGGGATCTAGAAAGGGGAGGTGCAGGTCCTTGTCAGGCCCCCAGTGGGTAGAGCACAGGCCACAACTGCAGTGAACACAGAGGATCCCCTCCCCTCAACATTGCTATGTGTGGACCACTAGCCTTTTCTGGGACTGTGGAAATAGTGAGCAGTGAGTGAGCTCTTCCCCAGCCTGGCTCACAGGGAAGGCTGTCCGGGGTGGCGGGCACTATGGCTTCTGATGAACCATCTGGCCCACGGCTGACCCACCAGCTGCTTTGGAGCTGGGCAGGACCAGATTCAAACCCCAGTTTTCTGTGTGTTCCTGGAGTGACCCCTTTTTCTTTCATATTAGTAAAATGAAGACAATAAGACAATAATCCCTTCTTTGCAAAACTAGTGTCCCCAAGGGACAGGGAAGTTTTAATAATCAAAATAGTAACAAGACAGCATTTATTGAACACTTATTACATACTAGGCATCGACCTAAACGCTTTGTATGTATTCACTTATTTAACGCTCCCAGCAATTCGATAAGTACTATTAGCACCTATTTGTTACGCAGGAAGCCAACTGAAGTTGTGACTTGCTAAAGTCACTCACTCAGCCAGTATCAGAGGAGGGATTTGAACTCAGGTCATCTGAATCTGACAGACATGCTTTCCATCTACTAGTGTTTACCGCCTTCTAGGATAGGTTTGCAAAATTGCTAAAATTTGCGATAGGCTGAAGAGCATCTGGTGTATGGTGAGACTGTCTCTGAGGTATTTGTTCCCATAGATTTGTGCTGTCCAATATGGCAGCCTCTGGCCATGTGTGGCTCTTTAAATTCAACTTTAAATTAATTAAGCTTAAATAAAACTAAAAACTTCAGTTTCTTGGTCGTATGAGTGGCATGTGCTGAATGGCAACCACAGGGGACAGCATGGATACAGAACATCTCCATCGTGGAGAGAGTTCTGCTGGACACTGCTGCCGTGGATGAAGGCACAGCCCTGAGGTTGGCCAGAGGGCAGACAGGCTGACCCAGAGAACCCTGAGACTCTTAGAAGGGACAGTGAGGGGGAGTCCAGCTTCCAGCTAGGATGCAGAAAGTAGAATTGACCAGATTCCTTTCTGGGAGGAAGTTCCTTGACCTGTCCATTTAGAGTAGAAGTTGTCTCAGGGAGCCTTGATGAGGCATCAGAAGGCGAGGAAGAGATGGTTCCTGGGAGTGGGAAGGTCAAATGCTCATGTCTAGTGGATTGGCAACAGGAAAGACATGAGTGGACTCAGCCAGAACTGTTCTGGTAACATGGTGGGCGGTAGAACTGCTGGGGTTGGGCAAGAGGCAGTAGAGACCCTGGGTATAGATGAATCTCGCTGGACACGAGCAGCACTGGCATCATCTGGGAGCTTGTTTGAAATGCAGAATTCTGTCCCCCTCAGCTTACTGGATTAGAATCTGTGTTTTAACAAGTTCATCAGGCAATTCATGGACCCAGTGAGGAGCATTCAAGCATGCCAGCAGGTGGCTGGGTTTTTCCCCACAGGTCACAAAGACAAAGGGAATTACTGGTTGGTGAGAGAGTTGTAGGGATTCTGAGCGGGATGAGGAGGACTGTACGGAGAGGAAGGGAGGACAACTCGGGAGTCAGGAAAGAGGCCAGCAGGCAGGATTTCCTGATGCAGCTGAGCACAGCGCTGGGTGCTACAAGGAAGGGAAAGGGGACAGGCACAGAGGAGACCTCTGGCAACACAGATGCACTGGTGTTCTTCTGAAAACCTGCCCCAGCAGAGCATCAAAACAGACACAAGATCATTAGTCCCCTGGGGGATGTGGCAGCAGCCTCTGAAGGGTCAAGCATCGGGAGGTTTTCATTGCATGGTGTTTTACTGACTGACTGAAATGGGTGGAGGGAGGTGTCTGTGAAATTACAAGATGGAGGTGAGGGATGCCCCTGTGCGTGTGCACAGATGCACATGGCACAGGAGTCTCCCAGAAAAAGGCCAGGCCCCTGACTATGCAACTGGCTCATGATGGAAATGACATGGGACACCCACTGCTCTGATGTCAACCCCAGGACAGAGCCTGCAGATCCCATGGGCTCTTGTTCACCCTCACACACCAAACTGCATGGACTGACCCTCTCCCCCAAGCCTGCCTCCTTCTCATGTCCTCTTGCAGCATTGCTGTGCGCTCACCATCCAACCAGAGACCCAAGCGCCAGCCCTATTGTACCCCCCACTCTTGCCTGGTCAGCCCCCTGATCACACCAGCACTATTTCCCAAATGTTGTCTGCCGGTCTCCTAGGCTCCTGTGCACCCACACTGCCAAGGCCCGAGTGACACCTGCGTCCTCCCAGGTCACGTGGGTCCTCCCAACCCTGGATCTCACAGCTCCGTCTCAGTTCCTGCTCCCCATCACACACGTCACACACTTCCTTTGACGTGCCTTGTTCCTTGCCTTTCTGGGGCTCCCTGCTGCCTTCTAAGATAAATTTGACTCCTGAGTCTACCTTCAACCATCCTTTTTCTCCTCATTTCCAAGCACCCTGTCCCTGTGCTTCCTTTCTCTTCAGGCCCAGATAACTTTTGTTCTTGAAATTGCCTGAGTATACACACTCTCCATCTTTGTTCAAGCAGCTCCAACCATGTTCCTGCCTCCTTGGAGGAGTGCTGCTTGTGTAGAGGTAACAGACACTCGTCACAGTTCATCAGTTGTGTGTTTACTCAAGTGTCTTCCCACGCAGACAGGCTGTGAGCTCAGAGCTTCGGGGACAGTGTGCAGAGAGAGACAGGTAATCACAGTGCTAGACGCCGGGAGGCCGCTCAAACTTGCTAAGTTCATCAGGGTTACCCAACCCCAGCTTCAATAAGCAAGGGGTTGTAAATACGCTAGTGAAAGACAGGGATTTTCAAAGCATTAGCGTTACCTGGGAACTCATGAGGGACTCAAATTCTTAACCCCCCACCCCTACCCCCACCCAAGCCTACCCAATCAGAAGTCTAGGGTGGGCTCAGGAATCTGTGCTTTCACAAGCCCTCCAGGGATTCTGATGCACACCCAAGTTGGCGACCCACTGACTTAGGGTAGCTGCCATAACAAATCAAAAAATGTGTAGTGGTTCAAACAGGTTAGGGGTGTACCTTGTGCTCATGAAATATCTCAAATGGACAGCTCTCCTCCAAGTGGGGACTCGGGGACCCCAGGCTCTTTCTGTGTTCTATCAGCATCTTCACAATGCTCTTCTGCATCAAATGTTTGAAGGGTAATGTTTGTTTTCTGTTGTTATTGTTGTTTTTTGTTTGTTTTGATGGACCAAACCTGAAGATGGTGCACATTTGCACTTTCTCCTTGGCTAGAACTCAGCCTCATGGCCACACCTAACTGCAAGGGAGGCTGGGAGTGTCAGCCGATAGGTTTGTGAACAGTGAGACTGCCAAGTGAGATGGTCTTTACTCATTTATCAAGCAATGACTGAGCGCCTACCTGGTGCCAGCCCAGTGCTGGTCTGTGGCAGTGTGACAGTGGAGGCCCCTCAGTCACGGGGTTAAAATACTTTAGCCAGGATGGTCGGGAGAGGCCCCTACAAAGCTGGAGAAGGAGGAGCCGGGCAGGTCAACAGAAGCTCGTCACTCATGTGAAATGGTTGTGATTTCGGGACTCTATGGAGTGGAGGTTGGGGTGGGGAAGGTCTCTTCTGTGTTGTTGGTTCTTTTGTGCCAGACACTATACTATGATATTTTTAACACTAAATAAGAAAGGTTTGTGGATGAGGAAAGCAGTGCTTCAAGAGGTTAAGTGGCTTGTCCAGGCTGTACAGCTCGTTAGCTGCAGAGGCGGCAGTGAAATCTAGGGCTTATGACTCTAGAGGACTTGGTTTTTCATCTATACCTTGGCATCCGTCTCAGAGTGCATCCTTTTAGCAGCTTCTCCTCCAGAGAAGCCTGAGGACCATAGAGCCCAGAGCTAGAAGGAAGCCCTGAGGAGGTTTTGCCCACATTTCCATCAAAAGCTTTGGGAATTCCGCTTCATATTCTACTTCCACCTTCATAATTTCTACTTTACGGAAGGAATACTGGGCATGGTGGCCTGTGCAACATCCAGGCATCAGCCTCCCTCTGGGTCCCCTCTTGCGCAGGGTCATGTTCTCAGCTCCATCTGAGTGCTGGGCATTCTGTATCAACCACACCAGCTCCAAGTGTGTTCTCTCCAGTCTGTTCCAAGTGAGACTTAAGCAGGAGGAACTCTGGTCTACACAAGTGTTTATTCAACTCCAGCTGTGCCCAATTCCTTGGTCAGTGTAATGGGTCTTTGGAGACTCCTCAGACACCAGGTTAAAGCACTCACAGCTGTTCTGTCATTACTGGCACATCTGAGATCTCTCTAAGCACTAAGTCCATCCTGATCAAAGTTAACTTCAGAGGAATGCTTCGTTTTGGTTAAAATTAGATGAAAGGGATTTTTTAAAAGTTAGACTGGATATTGTGAAGATGTCCTTTTCTATGGAAAGCAGTTAGTTTCTAAATGGAAAAAAAAAATCAAAATAAACGAACTCTTTTCTTGATCATTTTTGTTTAAAAAAAATCAGAGTCTTAAATATTTCTACCATCTGTTCCCTGTTATTTCTGAAGCTTTGTGTTGAGTATCCGGGATGGGGGAGAAATTCAAACAACCATCAAAATTGTTTTAAGTAATTAAAACTGATAAAATTTGTAAGTTTTTACCTAATCTCTAGATGATTTGATTGGAGTCAACCAGATGTAAAAATGCCTGCGACAAATTATTCTGTGCCTCTATGACAAGCAATTCTGACAAAATATCTTGAAAACAGCTGCTAAGTATGCGATCTGGGGATTTGACAGTGCAGAAGGACAATTCTGTGTACTCAGGAAAGCTTGGAGAAAATCCAGTAGAACTTCGGTCATAAGAATGAATTGTGCTTATTCAAGAAGGAGCCACATTTTGATGATGGGTAGGCAAGCCAGACCTAGGGATGACTTCTCTCTATGCAAGGAATGAGCTGTGGGCATATGTGTTCTGGGGACATTGGAACATTAGTCAATCTCTTCTTGCCCTTGACCTTTTTCTCTTGGGAGAACTCTTATTTCAAGACCAAACCCATATGTCGATTTCTTCATTGAACCCTCTATAACTCCCCAACAGTTTGCACATCTGTGACAGCCATCTCACCATACTGCGCTACGATTACTTGTTTATATGCGTATCTCTTCTGCTACCAGCTCCAACAGGTACAACCATGTGACCTTGGGCTAATCACTTAGCTTTTCAAGCCTCAGTATTCAATTATGTAAAATGGGAATAGTGAGTTTATCTCACTGCTAAGAGATAAACTTTATAGCACATATTGACTATGCATGAAAGCCCACAGTTTAGTACATAGGAAACGTGCAATATCTCCTGAATAGTTCTTCACTGCATCTCTTCCCTACCATCATGACTATCACTGTATCGGTTCTTGTCAGCTCTCAACTGGACTCTTGCAGTGCCTTTGCTTTTTTTGGGTGGGGGGTAAACTTTTATTTTGAAGAATAACATAAATGCAGAAAAGAGTACAAATCATAACTGAATATACTAATGTAAACAGTATCCTGAGCAAGATATAGAATATAACCAGCACCTCAGAAACCGTCTTTGTACTCACTCCGATTCATTGATTTGCCTTTGCAAAAGTAATGTGACTACTAGAGTAGTATTTTCTGTTTTTGAATTTTACATAATAGAATCATAAATTATGTATTCTTTGTCTTATTTCTTCCATTCAAAATTATATTTGTGAGTCTCATCCATATTATGTATAGCAATAGTTTACTTTTTTATTTTTAAATAGTATATCATTATATGAATATGCCAAAATTTGTCCGTTCTACTGCTTACAGACCTCTGAGTTCTTTCCTGTTTTAGATATAATGAACCATGTAATTGTCAATTTTCTCTATGTGTTTCTGGTGTTATTGAGCTCCATTTCTCTTGAGTCTATAACTAGGAGTAGAATCATACTTTGCATTAAATAGATACTGCCAAATAGTTTTCTAATGTGACAGATTGCTGTCATCAATATTTTAATGTTAACCATTCTGGAAGGTATGTTGTGATAGCTCATTGTGGTTTTAACTTGCATTTTTCTGATGACTAGTGAGGATGAGCAACCTACACACACACACACACACACACACATACACACACACTTGACAATTTAGATGTCCTCTTTTGTGAAGTGCTTGTTCAAGTCTTTTTTTTTTATAGAGTTGTGTCTTATTGATTTGTAGTTTACTGGATGTGAGTACTTTTCTAGTATATGTATTATAAATAGCCTCTTCCTTTCTGTAGCTTGCTTATTCACTTAATTAATGGTATCTGTTGATGAATAAATATATTGATTTTAAAGAAATCCAGTTATCAATCTTTTCCTTTATTTATCCATGTTTAATAAATACTTGTGTTCCCCAAGATAAAAAAATTACTGTCTTATGTTATCTTTAGAAGCTCCGTTATTCTGCATTTCACATGTAGGTCTACATAATCCATCTAAAATTGATTTTTGTGGAAAGTATTATGTAGAGATCAAGGTTCATTTTATCTATATGGATATCAGTTGAGCCAGGACCATTATGAAAAATATTATCTTTCCCCAAATCATTTTAGTTGAATCTTTGTAATGTATCAGGTAACCATAATGTAAGGGCCCATTCCTGGATTTTCTGTTCTGTTGATCTATTTGTCTATCCCTATTTTTGTATCTCATTGTCTTGATTATTAATACCTTACCATAAGACTTGAAATCAATGTGAGTCCTATACAACTCTGTTTTTTTAAAAATAGCAATTCTTTATTTGCTCACACATTTACGGTTTAGTTAGGAGTCAGCCAATCCAGGCTGGGTTTAGCAGAATGGCTTTGTTCAAGCTATGGGTCTTGCCAGCTCAGACCTCTGCTGTTTTTATTCTGGGACCCAGAATTATGGGATCACCTACCCAGCATGGGAGATTTTTATGCAGAAGTGAAAGAAGGCAAACCCCACTGCACAAACACTTTTTGAACGATAGACTTTATTTTTTAGAGCAATGTTAGGTTCACAGAAAATGTGAATGAAAAGTGTAGAGTTCCCATATACCTCTCCCTCCACACATGGGCTCCTCTTTATCAAGATTGTTTTGAATATTTTAGGTTCTTTGCACTTCCATATAAATTTTAGCACCAATACATCCATTTTGGGATTTTTGACCAAAATTTACATTAAGTCAATAGAATAATTTTGGGAAAATTTACCTCTTAATAAAATGAAATTTTCCAATCCATTAATATGGTATGTCTCTTGATTAATTACATTTTTTTTTAAACTCTCAGCAATGTTTTTAAGATGTTTTTCTTTACTCTTGGTTTTCATCTTTTGTGACCTTATTTCTTCAAATACTTTTTCTCCCATTACATCAGCCTATCTCTCTGAGATGCCAGATATGCATGTTAGAGCACTTGATGTTGTCTCACAGTTTACTGAGTCTCTTTATTTCTCAATCACTTTTTCCTACATTTTTCAGATTGGATAATTTCTATAGATCTGTTTTCACATTCAATGGCCCTTTTTTCTGAAGTGCCTGAACTGCCACTAACCCCAGAGTAAACTTTTCATTTCAAATGTGATACTTTTCCATCATAGAATTGTTATTTTTATTTTTACTTTCTGCTCCTCTGCTGTGATCCCCTAGCTGGTCTCCTGTTATATCCAAGTTTCCTTTAAATCCTTCAACATATTTGTAAGACTTACTTTAAAGTTCTCATCTGCAGCTTCTAATACCTGAATCATCTTGGTGTCTGCTCATTTTACTGCTTATTTATCTATTTATTTCCTGTTTCTTAATGGAAGATCTGTGGCTAATATGCTGTAGGTAGTCTGGGTTATGTCAATTGGCTTTAAAGGGTGTTGAATTGTATCCTGGTCGGCAGTTAAATTATTGGCACGTCCTCCTGAAACTGTCAGGATTGTTTTATCCTTTGTCAGGGTGGATCTATTTTGGTTTTGTCAGTCATGTTAGTGTGAGATTTTTACTTTTAGATGTGGTACTTGCTACTGTGTGTTGCTCTTTCTGGGGTCTTAACTGAATCTCTACTGCAGGTGGGCCAAGATTCCAGTGTTTGCCAGCACTGTACAACCTCTGGTATATTTCTGTTCATGTCTCAGCCCTGCATCAACTACTCTCTTCTAGACCTTACAGAGTCTTGTCTTTCATATGTGCAGGCCAGCCATCATCCAAACACTGGCAGAGAATCCCTGTACATACTCCCTGCTACTCTGCTTTACAAATTCCAGCCATGTCAGCAGCCCCAAAACCTCCAATTCTTCTTCCTCAGTTCAGCAAGACTGCCGTGCTCTCTGCTTGGGCTCCATCTCCCTGTGCTGGGACTAGAAAATCCCCCTAGGTAGAAAGCCAAGACAAACATGAGCCTCGTTTCTGTATTTCCCTTCCATCAATGATCACAATTCTGTGCTAAATAAAAAAAAAGCTCTATTTTTTTATACTGTTATAATTGTTTTGGCAGGAGATCAAGTCCAGTGCCAGTTACTTAGTCATGGCCAGAGGTGGCAGTTTTTGTCATAGGATATTGGAGATTGAAATCACCCTTTTGTTTGCTATACAATATACTTTATACTGCTATACTGTGATCTCTATCAAGGCAGTATTGTATCCTGTTCATAGTTGTATACCCAGCTTTTATAGTGCAGTACGTGGTACAGAATCGGCTCATAAATAACATGTGAGGAATGTGGATTGAGTTGACTCATAGCCCTGTCACTCTGGACACTCATCGGTCCAGCTAGGATGTTGCCAGATGACAGTTAGTTAGTTGAGTGGGAAAATACACGTCAGGGTCCAAAAGTGCCCTCCAGGGTGTGGCCTTGCCTTTTCCCTATTCCATGTGGTTCGTAGAATCCTAGAAAGATAAAGCTGGGTGGAAGGGGATTTGGGACCTCACCTATTCCATAGCTTTTTTAGAACCAGTGGAGAAACTGAGGCCCTGAGAGGGCAAGGGGCTTGTCCAGCAGCTGCACAGGGGATTAAAGCCCTGTCTAGAACCTAGTTCTGTTTACTCCTTTCCATGTCTCCCTTCTCTTATCCCTAAATTCATTTCTTCATAATTGAAAAAAAAAGTTAAGTAATGGAAAAGTTGCATTGAAGGTATTTGGTGAAATTTCTGAAGAGCGGGGGACGCCAGGCAGATAGTACAATGTATATCGGGAAGAGAGAAGAGACAGATTTTGTCCATGAGAAGCCTTCGGGTACTGGACGCCAGGAGGAAAATAGTTGTGATTCTGTAGAATCTTCAGAACATGCTTTCGGGAATTTTCTTGATTCTTATTCAACCCCTGGCTGGCAGAAGTTTAGAAAATTGCAATGTTATTCATTTTTGGCGGCAATATATTTATGTGGTTCAAAAATCAAAACACACAGAAGACTATACACTGAAAATTCCTCTTTCTGTTCTTTATTCCACACATTTCTCTTCCCTGGAGGTTACCGGTGTTACTGCTTTCTTGCGTATCTTTCCAAAGGTATTTCAGGTGTAGATTAATCCAGTTCCTGTTCCATTGTCTTCTTTTTCTTATATAAATTGTACCATATTATACAAACTCTTTTTGAGTCTTTTTTTCCTCTACTTCATATATCTTGGATATCTTCCTGTATTTGGACATAAAGAGCTTCCTTGTTCTTTCTAACAGCTCCAAGGTATTCCACTGTATGGACACATCATCGTTTATTTAACTGGGCCCTATGGATGGGCATTTGGATTACTTTCAGTTTTTTGCTATCACAAACAATACTGCAATGAGTAACTTTGTGCAAACATCATTTCACTGTGCAAGCATATCTTAAGCAAAATTTTCCTAGGTCTGGGATTGCTAAACATTTTTAACTGTGATAGATATTGCCAAATTATTCTTCATAGGGGTTGCACCAATTTATATGCCTATCAACAATGTGTGAGAGTTGGCATCAGTTTTTATCATTGTATTTTCAAGCCAGAAATCACCTTAGATATGACTTTTCCATTCCCTTTGTACTACGGATAGGGAATCCAAGGCTCAGAGACAGAACTGAGGTCACGCTGATGGTCTGTTGCTGAGGTGGGGCCTGAGTCTGGGTGTCCTAACTGCTCAGCCTGAGTGATCTTGCACACCCTCAGGGCGCCCAGATGTGCACTACCCCTGGCAAAATGTGTCATCTCTTTGTACATCCTCAACTGGGAAAAGTGCACGGAAACTGACTCTTAGAACCCAAAGTTCTCAGTAGGGACTTCTTTTCTGGGCTGCCACATGATGTTTGCTTCTTTTAAAATAAGAGCCAACCTACATACTGGCAAGCCAGATGTGGCCTAAGAAAAACTAAGCTGACATCCAGGCTGGGCAGTACCCATAATTAGATCCTGTAGGACTTGGGGAAGGGACCATCTTGGCCCCTGGGCCCCTTCAGGAGACTCTTTAGAGGAGAAAAAAGAGGTCATTCAGGATTCTTTTCCTAACGATGTTCCTCTTCCTGTCGAAACACCCTTGCACTTGATGTCTCCCACATCGTTGCTGACTCATCAGTCCGGGTAAAGCGTGGCAAACGATGCTCCTCATCTTCAAGTGGGACTCTTGTCACGTCCCTGCTTCCACTGGAACACAATGTTGGATTGTCCAGGCATCGAGGAGCAGAGGGACCCCTGCACAGTGGATAGAGCCACGAGCTCTGGAGTCAGGCCACCTGAACTGGAGTCTCAGTCCTGTCGTCAGCAGCTGTGTGAACCTGAGCCCATGACTTCATCTCCCAAACTTATTTTCCCCACTTGTGAAAAGGGGAGAATAGTATTAATGCTGTATTAGAGAGGATGCACTAGAGAACGCCACTGTAACAAACAGCTCCTCAATGTCAGAGGCTACAAACAAGGCTTATTTTTTGTTCACATCACTTAGCTGTTGGAGGTTTGATAGGGCTCTACTCTATACATATGCTTTTTTAGGGGACCCAAGATGATAGCGCAGCCACCATCTGGAGCTTTGCTGGTGACTGTGACAAAGAGGAAGAGGATGTGGGGAATTGTGCACTGGCTCTTTCTTTCCAGAAGGACGTAAAATCCTTTGCACTCACATTTTAACAACCAAAGCAAGCCACAAGCCTGGCATGCCTCTGAGTTTACACTGGGCCACATAGAATTTGGACTGTCAGTTACCTGAGGCAGCTACCTGCCTCCACACCTCCACCTGGTAGGTTCCATCTGCAGCACTTGCTGTACATTCTGTTTACTTCTGTGGATGGGATTTTGTGTCCTCCCTCTGGTTTGACCTGTGGCAGTGCAGTCCTCCTTGTGAATGCCAATGCTGACAACGTTCCTATGGAGGTAGGCACATGTAGTCATAACCCATTTTTTGGCTTATAAAATTGAAACTCTGAGAGACTGTCTCCCCCAAGACAGAAAATAAATGGGAAAACAGAAGTATAATTTATTGAACAATTATATTCATGAAATCTTTTTTTTGATGGGGAACTTAGGCCATAGGACATTAAGGAACTTGTTCAAGCCACTTAGGAGGCAGCGATGAAGAGAGAAGAGAAAGGGACTTTATAAGTGTGGAAAGTATACGGCGCATCCACCACTTTGGGCCCTTGACAAAGGCTGCACTTTTAGCCCCAAGGACGGGATGTCTGTGTTTCTTCCCCTTGGGCAAGGAAGTGAATGGCAGAAGGGAGGGCCTGTGTGAAATTTCTAGGGAAAAGAGTTATTTGTGATGCTATGATATATTAATCTAACTAAGAAACTCTCTCGCGGATGGAATTTTATTAAACATCAGTTCTCAAACCTTTCTTTCAAGTAGCTTCAGCTTCTGGGATACTGTGCTTTCTAAAAGCCCCTATACTGGTCTGTTCAGTGTGGGCTAGGGGTATGGAAAATCTTCACCTTTTATAATTTTTTAAATTCTTAAAATGACGAAAGAAGACTAGGAACAACTTGGAGCCAACAATTTTGTCACCCTGGTACATCCAAAGTCTCTCTGCTTTTTTTTTTTGTTTTATCCGCATATACCTATATTTGGCATAGATGCCCTCAGAAGAGCTCACCATTTCATTTTACATGTTTTTAAGTTAATGTTACATTACACACATGTTGTGTGTTCCTTTATGGCCTGTGGTCTATTTATCATTTAATAGTTTCAAGAAATTTTAGACAGTGAATGTGTCTACCTGTATTGATTTTCTATTGTTGCATAAAAAAATTACCGCAAACTTGGCAGCTTAAAATAATGTATTTATTATCTGAGAGTTCTGAGACCTGGCCTGTAGCCAGGGCATGGCTGGGCTTTCTGTTCAGGGTGTAACAGGACCGTAATCCAGGTGTTAGCTGGGCTGAATTCTCATCTCGAGGCACTGGAGAAAAATCTGCTTCCAAGCTCATTGTTGTTGCTGGCTGAATTCTGTCCCTTGTGATTGTAGGACTGATGACCCCATTTTTATTTTCTGATGGCTGTCAGCTTGGGGTCACTCTCAGCTCCTAGAGTCCACCCACATTCTGTGTCCCATGGCTCCCTTGATCTTCAGAGCCAAAAATGGCAAAACTCTCAAATAAAAATGCTCTGACACTTCAAATCTCCTTCACTAGGAGAAGCCCCATCTCTCTTAAGGGCTCACCTTACGGGGTCAAGTCTCCTCAGGATAATGTCCCTTTCTTAGAGTCAAGTGTGTCATACAACAAAGCCTACTCACGGGAGTGATAGCCCAGCCCGTTCACGTTCCCAAGGATTATACGGGGCATGCGCGACAGAGCATGGGAATGTTGAGAGACGTCTTGAATTCTACCAATTCATTACCTTTTATTACAATTGTATTAGTTTCCTAGGGCCGCTGCAACAGAGTACCACACAATGGGTGTGGTGAAGCAACAGAAATTTATTCTCTCATAGTTCTAGAGGCTAGAAGTCTGAAATCAAGGTATCAGCGTGACCATATTCCCTGTGAAGTCTGTAAGGAAATCCTTCCTTGCCTTTTTCTAGCTTCTGGGGGTTTGCTGGCAATCTTTGGCATTCCTTGCCTTGTAGCATCATCACTGCAATCCTCTGCCTTCATGCTGCCTTCTTCCCTTGTCTCTGTCTGTGTTTCTTCTCTTATAAAAACACCAGTCATATTGGATTAGGGCCCACCCTACTCCAGTATAACACCTCATCTCAACTAATTACATCTGTAATAGCACCTGTTTCCAAATACGGTAACATTCTGAGGTCCTGAGGGTTAGGGCTTCAAAATATCCTTTTGGGGGGACACAACTTAACTCATAACAACAATATTCTTTAATTGTATTTTTAGGCTGTTTCAAGATTCTGCGGGGTAGATAATTTTCTAATAAGCATTGTTGACTAGGGGATGGTTTCATTCATTATTTCCTTACAGTAGAGTTCCTAAAATGAGATCTTTGCACAGAAAAGTTATTTCCAATAGAGAAAGAAGAAACCCAATTTTTAAAATGACTGCTATGCGACAGGTGCTTAGGTTTCTATGTGCCCATATGTTTTATACTGTATCTTCAGTATAAACTTTGAAGATATTAGCAACATTTCACAGGTAAAGAAACTCTAGTGCAGAGAGAAACTTGCTCGAATATCTATACCTAGTGTATCTGCTAATCAAGGCCCAGGAAAGAATACACAAACTCCAGATATTTCAAACAGAAGGCATTTAACATAGGAACTTGGTTACAAAGATGAGCCAATTCAGAGATTAACAACAAACAGAAGCTGCTACCACCCCTTAGGCTCGATGGTCAAAAGATGCAGACAGTGTTATTGGAGTCCAGGATTCTGGGTTACTAGAAAGAAGCTGAAACTGCAATGGAAAGTCCAGCAGGAGCTGGAGATGCTGCAAGAGCCCCTGCCTGAGGGAGGGAGTGGGGGAAGGAGGACAGACATATATAAATACCCTAGAAGCTCCCCTCCTCCTACCCTCCAATATCTTGTACATCTTACTGGTCAAACCAGAAGCAGCTGACAGCAGGAACTTGGGAAACCTCTCCCCCTCCAGTCCTTACTCTACCTACCAAACCTCTCCCCTTATACAAAGCAGGGCAATGGCAAGGAATCTATCTGATGGTAAACAGGCCTAGGACCATCCTCAATAATAGTAAGAGTAATGTTCATGACATACTCATATTAATAGTTAACATTTGCTAAATGCTTATTATTACTATGTGCCAGACACTGTATAAATTCTCAACATTACATTATTTTCTTATTTAATACTCATAATAACTCCATGAAGTAGGTACTGTTACAACTCCTACTTTACAGATGGGGAACACAAGGCTTGGAGAGGTTGCATACTTTGCCTGAAGTCACATAGCTGAGGAATGGAGAACTCTGTTCACATATCCAGTTCTATCTGACTTCTCAGCCAGTGTACAAACACCATGATATTAAATTAATGGAATGTTTATATATTGTTAGTAAGGTGAGATTATAAATATGAGACTTGGCTCCCAGAGGCCTTTGCCCATGAGCCCATGAGTAGGCTGGACCTCCAGGGAACTTGAAGCAGCAACCGTGTGTCACCAATTGACTGAAGCCTCAGTTTATTCCCTGATTTTGTCCCAGCCTTGAGTCCTCAAAGTGTCTAAGCAGCTTGGAAGATCAAGTAGACACGCCAGAAGCCAGGGTTGCCATGAGGACTGCATTAAGTGAGACATGGCGACAAGGAAGTGCTTTGCAGACCAGAGAGCACTGTGCATGTGAAAAGTGGTGCTGTTATAACAGACCAGAGCTGAATTTTCATAGGCATCTTGATTATTATTTTTAACTCTTATTTAGAATATGATTTTAAATATGGCAATAATTGCATAGGAAAGATATTCAGTTCTTTGTGGGGAAAAAGTAAACAGCCACTACGTGGAGCTCCTGCTGTGTCAGCCCCTGCACTGAACCTTGTATAGCCGTTCCCTTCAAAGAGCTTTGCAGTCTGGAAGGTTGGGTCACAACGGGGCACACATAATTATAGTTTGGTGTGATGTGTGCATAATAGCTGTATGTGCGGCATAGGGAAGTGGTAGAGAGGAGTAGGTTCATTTGGTCTACCTAATGTCAGAGAAGGCCTCCCAAACTAGTTCTCCAGGGTCAGAGACGAGGGGCTTTCCAGGTAGCAGGATCTGCATGTGGAAGGTACGAAGGCCCTGAATGATGTTTAGCGTGCCATGGCACGAGATGGGATGAGGGAAGTGGATATGGACTTATGGACAGCATTCTGTGTCAGGCCAAGGATGTGGCACTTTTTTTTTTTTTTCCTTTTTAAGATGTCAGTGCCCTGCAGCTAAAGATCATGAGGAACATACCTGTAGGTGAACGAGTTGGGTTCATGACTTACTGCAGTGAGGGAGAATATACTCCATGGAGAACCATGGGGTGTCTCAGTAAGAAGGTGTTAGGGGATTGGGGCTTTGGCTGAATGATTTGGGGAGGTTCTAAGGAAGTGGGGGTTTTCTCTAGATCAAGCTGTTAGGAAATGGGGACAATTCTGTGATTGGATATTAGAGTAAACCTCGTCTAGAAAGAGGTGATACTAGAGCAAGACTAAAGCCGTAATCGGTAGCTGCAGCAGACACTCATTTGAGCTGGATGAGGAGGCTGTGTGATGTTTTGCGGTTTGCACACTGACCTTGCTTTTGTCTTGCTTAGAAAAAAAATATAAAGTGTCTGTTTTCTGCCTCACTTCATCATGGTTGCGTGATCTTGGTGTTCTGTGAGATTGTTTACTTGCAAGAGGAGAAGAAAGCAGCCCGGCTAACAATGCCAGGCCAGCTTCTTACCACAGCAAGTCCTAGCTGATCGAAGCAGGTCCTGGATGTCAGAGGCTGCTTTTCTCTTTCTTAGAGGACAGTAGGGGGCCACAGAGAGCTCACGTGCATGGACAGGTCAAGGTCGCACGTGCTTTTGCAAGTCTCCCTCAGGCAGACTTGGTGTTTCTAGAATGACTCTTCCTCAGATCACCGTATGGCCTCGGATGAGTTCCTTCCCACTTTGACATCAACTTTTTCCCTAGTAAATGGAAGGAATGAGGCTAGATGTTCTCTAAGCTTCCTCCTCCAAGAGCTGAGGTTTTATGATTGTCTGTCTGGGAAGTTAATGAAGCCTGGGTTGCAGTAAAAGGAACAGAGACAGGAGCATCACTTGGACCATGGGAACTCTCTGTTGCTGGGCCCACTGCGCATAGCTCTGCCTGCCACAGCCAAGATTGCTTTTAGGTTGGGGCTCAACTTCCAGTCACCCGACACCTAGTAACAATTTTCTTTCTTTTCTTTTTTCCTGTCTTCTCTTCTTTTCTTTTCTTTCTTTCTTTCTTTCTCTATCTATCAACAAGGGAGTTTACTGTTTTATGGAAATAGTCAATGAATAAGTCTTATTGGCTTTCAGTGTGAGCTTATTAAAGGCTCAAATAATGGGTTCACAGAATTCCACTTTGTCTCCTTCTCCCTTTGTCTTCCTTTCCTTTTGTTTTTTGGCTCTACTTCTTCCATATTCTTATTCTCTGGCCTCACGTGGTCAGATAAAGACCACAGCAGTACTAACCCCAACATTCTCCCTTTAATGGGTGAACAAACTATTTCTGACCGCCACTGGGCAGAATGGGGCCATGTGCCTATCCCTCAACGATGGGAGGGGAAGGGTGGATGTGCTGATTGAATTAAGCTAATCAGACTGCACTCTTGGACCTGATGGCAGAGTCGATCACAAACCATGTGGACTGGCTATGGGGCAGGAGTCTTCAAGAGAAATTTGGGAAGGTGCTTAACCAGAAGAAGTATGAATTGAAATTAAGAGGCAAACATAAAACTAGGGAATTTCCTCCTCAGGGATGCTCAGGGAAGTATAAATTGTGTTGGGCAGAGCCTTAGAATCCAGAAGGCCTATGATCTTGCCCCAGCTCTGCCACCATCTTTCTAGGGGAATGTGACTAAATACCTCCTTGCTGTCTCCTGTCTCTATTTCCCACTGTAGGTTGATGGGCATAGAAGAGTGCTCTCATAGTCCTGCAGGGCTGTGGGTCTTTATCCTACTATCTGAGGTCCTGTGTTCATTACAGGACACAGGACAGCTGTCCCAGGGGAGCTGGAAGACCTTTGTTCATGAAGATGCTCCAAACTGGATTGCTCAGGCTCTCGCCCCCTTTGCTGAGCAGAAAAGGATCCATGGAGGGTTGAGTGTGTCAGGGGAGTTCTCATCAGAGGCAGAACAGAGAATGTATTCAGGACTCTGGAAACATTTAAATGAGTTTTCACACCAGCCTCTTATAGCTTCTACAGCAGGGTGGAGCCTTGGGCTCTCTGCTGTTCTTCACTGTGGGTTGATGTCTAGAGATGTTAATGACAGTTACACACAAGAGGGTCTAGGGATATGAAGACTCTCCAGACAGCTCAGAGAATAGCCAAATAGCTGTCAGAGCAAGTTCATAATTACAAGAGCACCAACAGTAGAGGACAAAGAGTTCTCTGTCCAAAGTTCTCCAAGACTCCCACAGAGGGTGGGCGGGTCCTTGAGCAGGTGGGACAGGGTGTGATTGGCAGGTGCACAGTGTGGTGGGCAGCTGCGGGAGATGTGAGTCTGAGCAAGTACTGCACTCGGGAGGTGGGTTAACAGGGGAAGGGGCTGGGATTAGAGCAGGGCTAGGATTAGGATTAACCTCAGTGACACGGGGCTGCACACACTCCCATCTATTTTGCAGCTTGATACCTCTGTGGCCTTGGGCATCTCTCTGCATCTTGGTGTCCATATCTGTAACATGAGGAGAAATAAGAATTCTAGTTCTAGCTGTCCCACAGGGTTTTTGGGGACCCAAATACCTCCAAGGTGTGGTGATGCCTGGAGCACTGTAACAGGCCACTCAGTGTGAGGGTTATGAACCTGGGGACAGCAGAGTTTGCCATCCAAGTGTCTCCTGGCTGGGCCCTTCCAAATCCCTCCCTGAGACACCACATTCTCTAGCTTCAGAACATCCAGTCCGCAGGATGTCTCAACTCTTGCTCTGCCTTGGTCTTTGTTTACACAACTTCAAGCCCTGAATCCACCCTGACCAGCCCTAGGAGCGATGGTAGGATTTGCAATTCTCTGAAGCCCAGGTCCACTTGTTCCTTATGGGGAATCTCTTCTGACCGTTGGCTTTGTTTTCTGAGTTCTGTAAGGGTAAGCAGATTCTAAGGATTAATTGAATGGAAGCATCTCTGAGCCTGAGATCTGAAGAGGGGGTCCTCCAATTACATGGCACCATGGCATTTTCTGAGTAACATCATTTAAACGTCCCATGGTAGCGCCCATCGTTACTGACTCATCCAACATTGTGTGGGTTACTAATGCCTACTGGTACATCACTTGCCTTTCCTGTCCCTCTCCAATTCTGGTTTGGATAATTTACCTTGCAGCTCCGGGATTCTCTCCAGAATGAGCAGGAATGACTCATGTTATTGCCCTAAAACCCCATGGAAATGTATCGCCACTCTCTTCCTTCCCTGTGCAATAAATATGGTTATAACTTGTGGATGGCCACTCGTAACTGTATGGTGGTTTAAAATGCACTGAAAGATTCATTCAGCAAAACCGAAGTTGTCAGGTGGAGAGCCAGAGGGAATTCTTGTTGCAGACACAAGTTGTGTTATGTCTGCTGTAGCCTTGTGGCGGCTTTCAGATTGCTGTTAGGAAATAAATCCATTAATCAGTATGGACCACCCCTGCTGGCTCTGCCCAGCCCTGGGCTCCATGGAGGTATAATGTTCATCTTAGTCCCTCACTTTCCTTACTGTGTCTGATAATATGGCCTTGATAATTGATTTTTTTTTCATTTTAACATTACACTCTTAAAAAATAGAATCTTCAGTTATGACAGATGGAAATGATCTCAGAGACCACCTTGTCCAGCCCCTAGATGAGGGTTCTGAGACCCAGAGAGGGACAGTAACATATCCCAGGTTATGCAGACAGTCAGCAAGAAAGCTGGACTAGATGCTGCTTGTGACAGCCAGCCCAAGATTCTGACATTATACGTGCTTTTCATGGCTGCTCCTGTTAAAGAGGGATGCAAGGAATTCTATTTGGGCTTTATTCTACTGTTTTACAGTCTCTTCTGAGTAATAAGGTCGGCTTGTTTAATAAGTTCAGCTTCAAAGTAGGTCAGGGATTTTATTTCTGTGCATGGGCCATTAGCATTCTTAAGTGAGAACACGTTTTTTTAACTGAGAAAATATCCTCTGTGTAGTTGAGGTGCTCTGCGTCTGTCTGTTTCCTAAGCCATGTCAGATCCTTTTATACCATGCAGCCTGTGTGAGGGGGGCCTCCCAGCCTCCAGGCTTCGCCGTGGGGGCTGAGGCTGGGTGGGAGGGGCCCTGGGAGCTGGCAGCACGCGTAGCAGAGAAAGGAAGAGCAAGGTGACTTCCTCAGGCTTCTCAAGCTGGTGGTCACATCGAAATGAGGTTTGTGTTTTGTTGTGTCAGAAATAATTCTTTGCAAAATCTCAAATGCTAGGCTACAGAGGGTCAAGCACTATATCAAGAAATTTCTCAAATCTCTTGTGACTTAAGTACTTTCCTGGATCCTTCGCCCTGTGGCGGAACTGGGGGAAAAGGAGTTAAGGGGCAGCGTCTCGCTGCTGTTGTCAGGGAGAAGGACCAGGACATGGCCAGGTGGCCACGTGGGGAGGTGGGGAGGTGGGGAGGGAGAGAAGGGAGACATGACACCTCATCTATTTAGGGCTGATCCTGAGGATAATACTAATTTTGTATTTTTAGCAATGACCTGAATTGTTTCGTGGGCTTACTCTTTTGTCAATTCCCTTTAACCTAAATGAGACTGGGAACGCAATAGAAGGAACATGGTGGTTTTTATTCAAAATTCCTATGTAAGGCACAGTGTGTGGCACAGGGGGGAAAACAAGCGTAACTGGCCGTTGTTCCCACCCTCCAGTAACTCTAGGGCAGGGGAGAAAGACACAGGTGTAAATACTGACACCATGAAGAGGGCAACGGGACAACATGGGCTGCAAAGGCTCTAGCAGACTTTTCCACGCTTCATACATTTTTGTGTCTCCTTCATGATTTTTGTTTCCTATCTATTCTGTTATTCGTCTAATACTTTTGCTTTTTAAAGAAGATACATGCTTTCCTTGATCTTTCAAATGAGAATTCGTATCATGATCATCTCTATAATAGAAGGAAGTCTGATAGTTTTCAAGTTAAAGTACATCTTTGACTATTAAAATAATTTATAAGTAAATATCCATGGATGTGCACCTGATTTAGTCTCATGTACCACTCTTTGGAACATGTCAGAGATGCTGGTGGTCTCTTGGAAGGTTTTCTAAAGCAGGTGAGAGTTTAAAAGAGCCTTGAAGGATGGAACTGTTTTAGCAGGTGCACAATGATCATGCATAGTGATGTTTCAGAGATGATTTGGTGTCTGTGATCATGTATATTTCAGATATGATTTAGTATGAGATGTGATGTTTCTCAATACTCAAGGATTTTGGGGGGGGTATAGAGTAAGAGGTGATATGTTGGGCCCTTGGGACTGTGGTTTTTTATTCCTCTTTAGGTTGTTTGCAAAGAAAACATGAGATTGGGTTTCTTTTTCATTGTCACCCCTCTCTCTGCCTAGTTTTCAGGCATTATTGCTAGAGAGTTATGAGTTGGTAGTGGTGTTAATCTACGCAGAGCTACCTTTAAGCATTAGAACTCCTGCCCGTATCCCAAGCCTGGAAGAGGCAGATGAGGAAAGCCATTCATTTGCTCATTGATTCATTCATTCGTGTATGCATTCACTGTTGCCTCTGATGCTGGAATTAGAAATATAGAGATAAATACAACATTACAAACTGAAGAGCAGGGTGGTTGGGGAATCACCCAGAGGCCATGCATATAATGAGTGTCCAGGAAGTATTTGGATGAATGAATGTTGCAGCCCAGTGGTTCTCAACTTGCCTGCATATTGGAAGCAACTGGGGAGTTTAAAAGAATAGGGATGGCTGGATCTTACCCCATAGATGCTGATTTAATTGGTAAGGGTTGAGACCTAGGCTTCAGGTCCTTTTAAACCTCTCCACATGATTCTAATGTGCAGCTAAGTTTAGAGCCACTGGTGCAACCGCTAAAGATTTTTTAAAAGAGTAGGATAGCTTAATACAAAGGACCTTTAGTAAAAGCAGTATTTGGCCCTTAGTAGGGAATGGACTTGGAGGGACCCAGGCTGTCTGCCATTTAGGTGTAAGTACAATTTAGCCCTTTCTAAGGGCTCCTCTAAGGATCAAACCCTGCAGAGTTTTAATAATGACTCTCCCATTTCTTAGAGGGGCTCAGTTTATGTGTCTTATCTGTAAAGGAACTGGTTCCTTTAGCTTTTGAATTGACCTTAAGACCCCTCAATGTTCCCGCATCAGCCTTCTGGGCAGAATGTCGATAGCTCAGGGTCAATCTTGAGTATACCCTAGCTGTTGGGAAACCTCATTGGGGTTTCCAACTAGGAACATATAATCAAAGTTACATTTCCTTTCCTTTAGGAGTATCAAAGGTAGGAGAGGAAATTCATGGGCCAATTTGGAGAGGCTATAAAGGCCTCCAAGCTGTGAAGAGCTCTGTAGGAATGATACCATTAGATATCAATTTTTTTTTTTTTTTACAAAAAAGGTTAATACTTTGGGAAAATTGCTACATTAAACCTGTTTGTCCTTTGGTATATGTGGCTTTAATCAGATTGCTTTACTGATTAAGATCTAGATGAGGCTTTAGGCAAGATTTTTTTTTAAACTTTGTTATTACTTATATGTGTTTTTCCTCAATGAGGAATGATAGCAATTTCACTGGGACCATCAGTGTGCCCCATTGAATAGGCCAAGGTATATCTTTGAAGCAGAGCAAGCTTTCAAATTCACTTCTCATTTTATTGCACATATGACCACAAAGGTGAGTTTTAAAGTTTTTCCTCCATTTTTACCACTCCATTGATGAAATGAAGAGGTATGTTTTAGAACTAGCTTTTATTATTAAATGATGCTCTACCTGCTGAAACATTTTAATTCATAATATCTTGGTAAAGACATGTAGACCCCCCTGTCCTGCCCCACAGTTTTGTCTGTCTTACATTGGGTTCCATCTGTGCAAAATCCATCCATGTCTTATTGACTATTTCTTCACCAGTTATCTTCCTTTCAAGTAATTTGCCTTGGTATCAGTATCATAGAATTTGTGGAAGAAACGTATAAAAATGGCCAGATGTTAATTCTCATGTTTGCTTACCTCTGCAAAATAAGACACTGGGCTTGCCAAATGTTTAAGTACATTTTTAAATGCATTCACATGTCTCCTTTGAGAGCATCCTTCAATAAGAGTAGAATGCCTCCTTTTATTTTTATCTCAAACAGATTCAGCCGTGTCTTTTCCAGGCTTTTGCCTATTTTGTGAGCTTCACCCTCAAAGGTGATTCTGAAACTGATCTTAAAGGAAGTGTCAATTTTTTTTTCTTTTGGTGTATTTGATTGTGCTTTTTTATCATATTAACTTATAGCCAAGACTTTTTCCTTTTTGGTTACAAAAATGTCTGGTGATTTCCATCAAAATATTAGTTATCTATGGGACATGTATGATGTAGTCGTCATCTATGATTACATAAAAAAAATTACCCCAAAATATAGTGGCTTAAAACAACAAACATTTATTTTCTCACAGGAGTGGGTTAGGAATCCCAGTGCAGCTTGGCTGGGTGGTTCTGGCAAGGATGTCTTCTAAGACTGTGATCAAGAAGTCTGCTGGGGCTAGAGTCATCTCAAGGCTTGACTTGGGGAGGGTCTGCTCCCAAGCTCACTTGCAGGCTTTAGAAGAGTCACTTCAAAGATCATTCCTGTGGCCATTGGCAGGCTTTAGACAGCCTTATTAGTTGTTGGCTGAAGATGTTATTTCTTTGCTATGTGTGCCTCTCCATGAGACTGCACACAACATGGTGGGTAGGGGGAGGACAGAAAGGGGAGAGAGAGAGAGGCAAGCAGGGAGAGAGAGAGGCAAGGAGCAGGGAGAGAGAGTAGGAGTGGGGGCAAGGAGTGGGAGAGAGAGAGAGAGGAAGGGAGAGAGGGAGGCATGTAAGGTAGTAGTTTTACTGTAACCGAATTTCATAAATCACATCACATAACTTTTGCTGTACTCTGTTAGCAGAAAGTTACTAGGTCCAGCCCACTCTCAAAAGGACAGGGTTACACAAGGACGTGGATACCAGGAGGTATGAATTATTGGGACCACTTTAGAGGCTGCCCACAATTGGTCTTTAAACACATAAGTAATGGTCTTGTGCAGATGTTGTTCAGGATTTTCTTGCACAAGAGATTCTGAGTTTTCACTCTTTGCAGATATACAGTAATAAAAGTCACATATTAAATAAGTATCTAAGTGTATCTTATACTTTCCAGATTGACGGATGCTTAATACTGAATCACTAATTGAATTTGGAGTAGTATTCCCATCTTCTTCCTTGTCAAGTTCCATGAGGGGGTTCCAAAGGACAGTGCCATGTTGGATACATGCCTCCCAGGTTGCAGGTTGTCCTGATTTTACTGTCTTACATCTTTTTAATAGTTTGAGTATATTCTTCAGATTTCCCATTTTTACTTAACTATCCGTCATCCTGATTGAAACCATAATTTTAAAAATATCATATTTCTACAAAATAAATGAAGAGGGCTACTAACACTTTCAGAATAATACAGGCATGTTTTTTCAGCATTTCTGTATTATTGAGAAACTCTCTATGGTAGGAAATAGAACAAAGTGTAGTTGTGTGTTTGTCGAATGATTGAGCGTGAATTTGTCAGGAATCTGAACGGACTTGTGAGCACTGATGAGTTTGAATATAATTAAAAGTAAAAAATTAATATGGACTTGACATCAAAAGCATGATTTATTAGTAGAAAATTTAACAAATTGAACCTTATCAAAGTTAAAACTTTTTCTCCATGAAAGCTCACGCAAAGAGAGTGAAAAGATAAGGTAAGTAGTAGGAGAGGATATTTTCCAACCGTGTCTATGACAAAGGACTAGTATCTAGAATATATAAAGAATTCTTAAAACTCAATAGCAAAACAAAACAATCCAGTTAGAAAATGGGCAAAAGATATGAGCAGAAATTTCCTTGAAAAGGATCTACAGATGGCAAATAAGCACTTGAAAAGATGTTCATTATCATTAGCCATTAAGGTGGTATAAAATTAAAACCACAAGGAGACATCACTACATACTTATCAGAATGGCTTAAAAATAGTGACACCACCAGTGCTGGTGAGAAGCTGGATCCCTCGTACACTGATGGCAGGTATGTGAAATGGTATAGCCACTCTGGAAAGCAGTTTGATGGTTCCAAATGCCATATAACCCAGCAATTGAACTCCTAGGCATTTATCCCAGGGAAATGAAAACTTATGTTCACACAGAAATCTGCACGTAATTGTTCATAGCAGCTTTACTCATCGTAGCCTGAAACTGGAAACAACCCAGATGACCTTCAACAGGTGGATGGTTAAAACAAACCGTGTATATAAATAACATGGAAAACTAGTCAGCAATAAAAAGGAATGACCTATCAATGCACACAACAACCTGGATTAATCTCCAGGGTACTATGCTGAGTGAAACAAACCAATCCCAAAGGTTATATATTGTCTATTTTGAAATGACAAGATTTTAGAAATGAACAGATTAGTTGCTCCCAGGGATTAAAGATGGGGTAGGGAAGTGGGAAGGGAGTTGGGTGGGTTGTAAAAGGAGAAAGCATGAAAAAGCAGGCAAAAGACATGAACGGACATTTTTCGAAAGAAGACAGACAAATGGCCAACAAACATACAAAAAAATGTTCAATATCACTAATCATCAGGGAAATGCAAATTAAAACCACAATGAGATACCACCTTACCCCTATCAGAATGGACATTATTAAAATGTCAAAAAACAATAGATGTTGGCATGGATGTGGTGAAAAGGCAACACTTATACACTGTTGGTGAGAATGTAAACTAGTATAACTTCCATGGAAAACAGCGTGGAGATTCCTCAAAGAACTAAAAGTAGACCTACCATTCGATCCAGCAACCCCACTACTAAGTATCTACCCAAAGGAAAAGAAGTCATTGTATCAAAAGACCCATGCACTGGTATGCTTATTGCAGCACAATTCACAATTGCAGAGATATGGAATCAACCTAAGTGCCCATCAACTGATGAGCAGATAAAGACAATGCAGTGTATACACACCATGGAGCGCTACTCAGCCATAAGAAAGGAATGAAATAATGTCTTTTGCAGCAACTTGGATAGAACTGGAAGCCATTATCCTAAGTGAAGTGTCTCAGGAATGGAAAAACAAATACCACGTGTTCTCACTTAGGGAGTTAGCAATGGGCACACATGGTCATACGGAGTGGTGTAATATACAGACTTTGGAGACTCAGAAGAGGGGAGGGTCAGAGGGGAGTGAGGGATCAAAAATCACCTGTCAGGTACAATGTATACTATTCGGGGGACAGGTACTTTAAAAGCCCTGCCTTCACCCCTATACAATTCATCCATGTATCAAAAAGTCACTTGTTACCCCCTAAATATATTAAAATAAAATAAAAAATAAAATGTCCTCACTTTTATGATTACAAAAAGAGAAGCGCAAGGAACCCTTGTGGTCCAGTTTATCAGTCATTTCCTTTATGGCTCATAGTTTTTGTGTCTTGTTTACAAAATATTTGCCTACCCCAAGGTCAGAAAGATCCTATTTTATAGGGTTTTTTTTTTTTTTCCATATGGAGGCTAAGTGATCCTACATCTTTTATTGAGAATATCACACGTCTCCTACCACAATGAAGTGCCAACTGTATCATAAATCAAGTGATTATGTATGTATGGAGCTGTTTCTGGACTCCATTCTATTTTTCTTTTTTTGGCCAATACCTCACTGTCTTCATTACTGTAGCTTACTGATAAGTCTTGATATCCTAAAATGTAAGCCCCCAACTTTCCCTTCCTTTTTCAGTATTGTTTTGTGTATTTCCGGTATTTTGCATTTCCGTATAAACTTCGGAATAAGCTTGTGAAATTATTGAGAAAGCCTAGCAGACATTTGGTTAGCATAGCATATAGTTCAACATAAGAAGAATCTATAACTTTACCATATTGATTCTTGTAATTCATGAACATGGACTATCTCTCTACTTGTTTAGACCTTTTAAAATTTACCCCAGTAAGGTTTGGTAGCGTTCAGTGTAGAGGAATGCATGCATATATGAACATTCACATATACACAT
Organism: Daubentonia madagascariensis; assembly: GCA_023783475.1. NCBI lineage: Eukaryota > Metazoa > Chordata > Mammalia > Primates > Daubentoniidae > Daubentonia > Daubentonia madagascariensis. Next base: position 25,225,101 of record JAKFHU010002136.1, on the reverse strand, counting down.
GTATGTATATGTGCATTCCTAGATATTTTAGTACTTTATTGGTGCTTTTGTAAGCACTTATTTAATTTTTTTTTATTATTGAGTTAGAACATAATGCAGTAAAGGGCATTAAGTGCACTAATCTTATGTGGATAGCTCAATGACTTTTATATAAGTATGCATCTGTGGAATTGGGGAAATCAGGGAAAAGCATTCAGCATTTTACCACTGATACTAATGTGAGAGTTATGTTTTAGATACCCTTTATCAGATTAAAGGACTTTCCCTCTATTTCTGGTTTGCTGAGAATTTTATCATAAATGGATGTTGACTTTCATCAAACACTTCCTTGGCATCTCTTGAGATGACTATGTAATTTTTTTCTTTTAGTTTATTAATATGATGAGTTATACTGATCAATTTTCTAATATTCAACTAATCTTGTAGTCCTGGAATAAACCCAACTTGGTCATGATCTGTTATTCATTTTATATATCACTGGATTTGGCTTGGTAATATAATATGTAGGATTTTTGTCTGTATGTTTATGAGAGATTGGTCTGAAAGTTTCTTGTGGTATCCTTGTAAAGTCTTGGTGTGACAGTTATCCTGGGCTTGTCAAATGAGTTTGGAAGTATTTCTTTTCTTTGTATTCTCTGAAAGAATTTATGTAAAGGTGGTCTTTTTTGAAATCTTTTGTGTGTGTAAAATTTCAAACTTACTTTACCCTATATCTTGAAGTAGAATTTTGTTTCAGGAAGGTGTTCTAGCTGAAAACCCTGTGGCTTTCTATAACCCCTCAGAAGTCACTGTATATTTCCTTGAGCTCCCTGTGTGTATGTTTTAGAAGAACATTAATAAAATGTTAGAAATATCTAGAACAGTGGCTGAAATGTCATACGTAATAAATTTGCCTTTTCCTCTCTGTCGCCTCGTGTTCTGTCCAGCCACAGAAGCACCTAGCTGCAGGGGCTTGTGGTGGGCACCAGCATGAAGCCACTCATCCTGCTCTCAGAGCCCGATGTCCACTTGGCTGAGCCAGAATCGTGGCCTCTAGGGACAGGGACAGGGGTCTATGGGACCTTGCAGTGTTCTGTTGTTTCCAAGTTCTTTCCCACAGAGCAGTTATTTAGGCTGTGCTACCCTCTCTTCAGACTGGATGTGGCAGAATGCAGAGGCAGCCCTAGGGACATGAGGGGGATTTGGGAGAAACTAATTTTTCAGGTCCTTTACATAAAGGGGGCAGTCATTTCTTAAACCGAGTAGGCTATATGGATAAGCCTCCTAATCCATCTGGACACTCCTTCCAGACACTTCAGAGCTGTCGATAGTTCTAGTCACTTCTAGCCATTTCAGCAGCTTAGAGAGTAATTATGCATCTCCCTCTTGCACATAGGGGTAGGCCAAGGAGAGAAATTTGCAAAATAACAATATCTCTAAAGCCCCAGCCCCCTTCTGTGTAAGCCTTTCTTACTGTGGCTGGTAGCGTAGCAACTGATAGAGCTGCCTGGACTCAGGTTGCCCTGAATTGTGTGTTTCTTCCCTTGCTGCCTTCCACCCCCTTCTCCTCCGCTCTGTCTTTTTCTCAGATTTGTTCTGTTAATTCGGCTGCCATGTTTATCCCCCCCACCCCCTCAGTGCTTGTTGAGCGTGAATTGCCAGTCCCAGTGGGAGATTAGCGGCTTCCTCATGCATAAAGCTGAAATTGATTTTATGGTGTGTGGTGCATGGGCTTCATGAGCCCAAGATACACTGAGGGCTCAGGTGCTCAGAGTGGAGCTCTCAGGAGGCTTGAGAAGCTGGGCTGAATGGCGCACGCAAGGAGAGGGTTGTGGGATGGGAGAAAGACCAGTGCAGGGGTCCAAGGCTGACAGGGATGAGGAAAAAGGAATGTCTCACATTTATGGAGGGCCTGTCATGTTTCAGGTGTTTATACTTGATCTTCACAAGGACCCAGTGAGATACGATCCATTACTCTTATATTATATATGAAGAAACTGAGGCACAAGGGAGTTATGCAACTTGCCCAAAGTCATACAATTAAGTAATAGAGGTTGCAAGCCAACCTCTGTTTGACTCAGTGAGTGATCTTTTAGCTTCCAATACACCACACTGCCCTTTGTAAGTAACAGTGAATGAGAAGATGAAAAGGGATGGAGAGTATTGGGCATAGCATGAAGCTGGTATAGAGCACTGGGTGCTGGGCAGGGAAACCAAGGTAGACTCCTGCCTATAGGGCCCAGGTAAGCATCATGGCGGCCAAGGGAAGACTCACTCAGCCTGTGGAATCTGAGCCTTGTTCTGCTCCACCGCCCTTGCCCCTTACATTCAATGAACAACTCCTGCTAATTAAGGCTCCCAAACCTGTGTCTGGTTCCTCTGACTCTGTCTTTCCAGCCCACGGCCACTATGTTGGCCAGACCTCCATATTGCTTCCCTCAGTAACTGACACGACTTCCTTATTGGTCCCCCACTTCTCGGATTTCTCTCCACCCTACACTCAGAGGAGTTGTCCCCAAAGAATATGTGCCTGTGTCATGGCACTGCTTACAAAGGCTCAGGGTGAAGACCATTCCTGGTCTGGTCCCTGCTGACCTCACTGACTGCCTTTTTGCTGCAACTCCCCACCCCCATCCGCGATCACCTATGTTCCAGCAGGACCTGCGATTCCCAAATGACTCTGCCCTGTGCCTATTAGACTCTCCTCTCCTTTCAAGATCCAGTTGTGATTTGATTTGAAGCCTTCCCTGACCTCCTCCATCTGCTTGGCTGTCCCTCCTTGTATTAGCTTCCTATTACTGCTCTTACTAATCACCACAAACTTAGTGTCCTAAAACAACACAAATTTATTATTTTACAGTATCGGAGGTCAGAAGTCTAAAATGGGCCAGCGGGGCTGTGTGCCTTTGACTCTAGGGGAAATCCATTCCATCACCTTTCTAGTTTCTAGAGGTCACCCACTTTCCCTGCCTAGTGGTTGCTTCCTCCACCTTCACAGCCGGAGCACAGCATCTTTCAGTCTCTCTCTCTGACCCTCCTGCCTCCCTCCTTTAGTTATTTTGAGGCAAATTGTGATTATACCAGGCCCACCTGCATATCCAGGATTCTCTCCCCACTCAAGATCCTTAACTTAATCACATCTTCAGAGTCCCTCTTGCTATAGAAGTTTTGGGTATTAGGACTTAGGCATCTTTGCAGGGGGTACTGTTCTGTGCCCCATGTTCCTCTATGAGTCCGCGGGGCCCTGGGCCTGCTACTGCCCAGTGGGTGTCACTTTATTCTGTAGCTCACTGGTTTCTGCCTCATTCCCTAGTCTCTTAGTTTCCTCCAGGTTGGAAACAGTTATTTGCTTTGAGTCAGTAACCTCAGAACATAGCAGAGTCAGCCCTCAGTGCTTGTTTGTTGAACAAAAGACTTTATCTCCCCAGTTGTCAGCTGCCTGCCTGACTCTGTGGCTGATCGGGGTGCTGAGAACACTGGGGCACAGCTTAGTGCCTCAGTTAAAGCCACAGCCTCTAGAGCAAGACAGCCTGGGTAGCCCAGCTCCGCCGCATACTAGCTGCATGACCTTGGGCAAGTTACTTAACTTCTATGCCTTAGTTTCTTCATGTGAAAAATGAAGGTAATTGTGATATCTACCTGTATCAGTAAGGGTCCAGGAGAGAAACCCCAAACCACACTAGGTATTTCAAACAGAGGATTTTTGTTGAGTGGAATTCGTTACACAAGTGATGGAAAGCTGCCAGAGCGAAAATGGGATGCTGAAGTAGCCAAGAATGGTAGGAAGCAACTAGTCCACCTGGGGCTGGGGTCATAAAATGAAATAGGTGGGATTATGGGACCCTGAAGTCTGTGGGAAGAGCCCTGCAGGGCTGAGGCTGGGAATTCTGAGGAGGGGGATGCCACATAGATGGTACCACAGCTGCAAGGGGCGTGGCCGAGCTTCTGTTAGTTCCTCCAGAAAGATACTGTGCTATGGGTGCGGTGAGGACCAGAAGAAAGTAAAGATTGGAGTACGGTGGTCCCTGTTGCTAAAGTGATGCTGGAAGGACCCTGAAACAGGAAGAGAGCATCTTCTTCCCTCTTTAGCTTTCCAGTCTCCATCTAGAGCCTCCCATTGGTAGGATGGAACCAGAGCCGACTGGCAAGGGAGTATGGAAGTGTAGTTTGCAGCATCCCAGCTCCAGAATCATAGAACCAATTATAACAGGATGTGCTTGAAGCTAAAAGGCCAGAGGTGAACAACTAGCACAGTCCTTTAGTTTTCTCTTCTGTAAATGTACATGATATGGTATGATATGATGAATAAATAAGTTCGTATGTGTAAGTCCTGGAATAGAGTGAGGCACACAGTTAACACTGTGTTGTTTGTCCTTGCCCCACAGTAATAATAAAAGCTCTCATCATCACTTGGGCATACAGACTTTGATGTCTCTGGAACTCAGAGCTCCAAACTGGCTAGGGCGTGAGTTCCTCCTGCCCAATTCTCCAAGGCAAGGCTGCTGGGCAAAGGTGAGGCAGGGGAGCAAATTTTGCCTGTTAGTGAACCCGTGCTGCCCTGGGACAGGATGTTTCTCCAGTGTGGCCTCTGATTCCAAAGCTTTAGCCTCCTGGTGCTCCTAGCCCCTCTCTGGGGGAGACAGGCTCTTGATTCATATATTCTGAAGACTCCTGATTAGCAGGCGAGGACAGAAAGGCTCTTCCGGAATAATTGCTCTCAATTTTGGGAAGTGGCCCAGCAAAGAGTAATCTCGAACATGATGAGATGCTGGGGGAGGAAGAGGAGCCAGGGGCAGAGAGAGTGTTGCAGATCATAAAGTCTCATCTGATGCTCAGTCAGTTACTGAATTATGTGTTTCTAAATGACTTCACTGGTTGCAACATGACTGTATTAAGTAGACTGAAGTTGAGCTCTGAAATCTATTTGCTTGTGGAAGTTTTGGCAGGAGTTAACAATGACTGTGGACCCTCTTTATCCTGACTGCATGGAATGGGATCTCTGTGTCTTTCTGTGGGGGCCACAGAATGGGGATGTCAGCTACTGATTCCCACCGACTGCTGCGTAGCTTACAGTGGCCGGTTGGGAGGAAGATGGTAATAGCTAACACCGTTTACTTGTTATGTGCAGGGACTATTCTAAGGATATGGACTATAATATTTTACTTAATCCTTATGGCCACTTCCATGTTACTATATCCCCGTTTTACAAATGAGGGATTTCAGACTCAGAGAGGTTAAGTGACTTGCCCTGATTTTCGTAATATCTTAGATTGGATTTCTCCAAAAACAGAGCCTGAGATGAGGATTTGCTAGTAGGGTACCTGGAAGTCGAGGGGAACACTGGTGGACAGGAGAGGAAGTGAGACAGAGAAGGAAGGGAGGCCCCCATGGGATGCACGAATGAGCTGGTAGCCCTGGGGGTATGTGATGCTCAGTCCCCCCAGGGGCTCTAAAAGGCTGAGTAAAACCACACCAACCACTTGAAGCAGCATCTCTTTCTTCTTTTCAGAAAAATATGAATCATAATAGTATTAACCCACCCACAGAGTGACTGTGAGGATTAACTGAGTTAATATTTTACAGCGCCAAGAACAGTGACAAGTGCCTAAAAACGTGCAGTATGTGTGAGCTGCCAGGCTGCCATTTGTGATTATTGTCACTGTTGTCATCACCTTCGCCGTCATATCCCTGTGTTTGAAATTGTAATGATGAAATCTGAGAATGGACTTTGTAGTCTTTTTTGTTTCGTTTCGGTGGATATCTAGCTTTTTTCTAGAAGCCTATGGGAATTTTTCTTTAGTCTTGTATTTCAAAAATATTGCCAGTATGTGCTTAAGCTGAGTCTCCTCATTGATTTTGCCCGGAACCCACTGTGCTCTTCATAGTCTGCAAACTCAGACCTTTATTTATTTCAGAGAAGTTTTCTTTACCTGTGGCTTTGATGATTGCTTTGTATCAGTTGTTTGATGTCTTCTCCCCTAATCCTTCTAATCCTTTGCTTGGAGGTCCTTCCACTGCTCTCTGTGACATTCTGCTTCTTGCTCTTTTTCATGTCTCTGTTTTCAGCCTCAACCTCTTATTTTGGGAGAACTTATCAATTTTTTTTCTTTACTCATTTAAATAAGATATCAAATATTTATTGACCATTGGCTGTACACTAGGTTGGAGCCCAAAGACTAGTTCTGGTTGGCGTCTGCTGGTGGATTGGATGCTATATCAGGTTGTGTGTAGGGACTCTGGGCCCAAGCCAGGGAGGGATGAGAAGGCCAGGCTGCTGCCGACAGCTCACAGTCAGAGTGGAGTCAAAGAACACACATAGAATCCCTATGGTCCTTGGTAGAGGATTTAGGTTTTTATAGATTTTATAGAGGTTTTTATGATTTGAATCATAAAATAATCTTCCATTTTCAAGGTAAAAAAAAAATGAGAACCACAGAAATTAAGCGGTTATACATCTGGCCAGTGGTGAAGCCAGGGCAAAGAAAGACCCGGAGCCTGGCCTCGAGCTGGTTTCCCTTCGCCTTTTTGATCCTTAGTCCATTATGTTGTGAAAGTAGTGTTGCATGCAAAGCAGTTGGATATGTAATCAGCATGATGCTTTTGAACATCTACTCTGTAACTAGCGCTGTGGTACACAAAACTAAATAATCATGAAGCAGATTTGAAAAGAAAAATGGGCATGGTTTACTTAAAAGTAAAAGGAGAGACGTTCTAGTTGGGAGAAATGGCACGTACAGAAGTGTGGAAGTGATAATGATACAACAGTGTGACTGTGCGTGTGTTGGTGGGGGGAGGGGGGCGTTCCCACCGACCTGGGTGGGTCAGGAAATACAAATGCAATTAAAATGGAGATCAGGTCGGGTGAGGAGGGTGGTGGAAAGTATTGGAGACCAGGTTGTACTCACCTTAACCATAGCAAGCCTTGCTTCATGTCTTAGTAATGTCTGGTTTTTCTCAAACGTTTGATTTCTGTCTGGAGCAGACAATATGTGAGTGCACAGCTCCATCTCCAGCTATTTGAAACACTTTTGCTCTCTGTAGGAATTTCTAGGGAGTCAAATTGTTACAAGTGCTCACAGCAGGGAAAAGAAAGACAGAATTGGTCTGGAGATTGCTGCCTGAGGATGAGGCAGAATTACATTAAGGGGTCACCTCACCACCTACATGTTGAAGGAGAGCCTTGGCGGCTTAGGGGTAGCTGCTGCCGGGCCTCACGGATGGCTCAGGGAATCCTGGTCCTCGCTGCACTTTGATGCCTGGCTGGAAGGCGCCAATGCCATCTCCCAACTCAGGTCTTGCCTCCCTGAAGGCCAGACTTCCTCTCTCCTGATTTGGTTCCAATATTTGTGAGCAGAAGGTGCCATCAAATGTTAAACACTTACTCCTGGCTTTGCACAGTTGGTGGTGTCTGGTCTGGTAAAGCAAGGAGGGTGGTTGTGTTACATGTGAAGAGGCTCATGGATGAGAACTGGTGTGTGCCTGGACAACCTCTTGTTAGACAAATTAGGAATTCAAACGTCTGATGGTGCCAAAAGGATGGTTTGGAGGGAGATGGTACAGGATTAAAGACTCATTCCCTCCAAATTTTCTGGGGCTCCATTCCAAGTAAAATTTAGTGGCATTCTCCCTACCTGCTGGGTCACAGATATGCCATATTTTTATTTGTTTTTCTTAATTTTTGGAGTATTATTTACATAAAGTAAAATACCTGTATTTGAAGTGCACAGTTTGATGAGTCTTACACAACCCTAATCAAGATACAGAAATTGTTATGACCCCCCCAAATTTTTCTCATGCCTTCTTCCAGGCAGTCACCTCACTTATGACAACACTATTCTGATTTCTATTATTTAATCACTCAAATCTATACGTAGAACATTCCAACACCCCAGAAATTTCCCTTGTGCCTCATCCCAGTCAGTACTTGCCCCCATAGGTAACTATACTTCTGGCTTTTATCACCATAGATCAGTTTCGCCTGTTCTTGAACTCTTTGTATAAGTGGAATCATCATGCATTCTTTTTTCTTTTTTTGTGCAAATGATCTTTTTGAGATTCATCCATGTTGTTGTGTGTATCTGTGACTTGTTCCTTCCTTGTCACTGAGTAGTATTCCACTGGGTGTGTGCATCATTTTGTTGATAAATAAGCACCCACCTAGGTCTGGCTCCCAGAGCTTCTCTATTCTCCGACACCCTCCTCTTCAACAGCTTCCGAATCAGCCTTTCTCTCCCTACTCCTTTGTTTCAGCCCTCGAGCAAAGGTTAAGTTCCATGTAGCCAAGACTGTGTCTGTGCCTAGGATGGTATATGACAAGCAGAAGCAGGTACTCAATGTTGATAGAATGAGTGTTCAGAGCACATAGCTATAATTGTTTACCAGCCTGGCCCTAGGTGGTACCTTCCCAAGCAACTCAGAACTATAGGACCCCCAGGAAATTTTCTTTGCTCATAGACTTAATGTGAATGACTGGTCCCAGTACAGCTTCCCTAGCCTCTGGACCAGATTAGGTCCCTTCATGGGCCTCAAAACTGCCTCTGTCACCCCCATCATGACCCCATGACACTTTGTCATTGCTGCTTTCCTTGGCTGCCTTACTCTCTGATTCCACGGGTACAGAGTCTGCATTTCTCTTTGCCCCTAATTTTTTTTTTTATATTTAGATCATATACATAAATTTCACATGCTTGGTACTCTGAATGGCATGTGAGATGCATAGTTAGGATTTCTTTCAAGGAGAGTTTCTTTCCATCAGATTGTTCACCTGAAGACCCCAGCAGTTAGACAAAGCCCTTCATGAAGAGACAGATGGATTTGAAAACATGGCTTCTGTGGGAGGTTTCTAATTGAATATATCATTTCATGGCTAAGGTCATGTCTGTGTCCTTTAAATATTTTAGATCAAATGTTAAATCTATGAATATTCTGGAGAGTCATGATCATGGGAACCCTAGACATTTATTTGGCATTGTCCTGTGGAAATCTCAGCATGTTTATTTTCATCCAAAGGTTGGGGAACCTGGAAGCATGGTAGTACCAGTTCTATGACTCCTTCATTGCTTCATTCCCTTACATGGCTGCACTCCCTACTCTAGCCCCCATAACAGACAGCTGTAGGAGACCCAAGGAAGTGTAAGATAGTATAGGCGTGTGGTCTATCAGTAGAATCTCTGTGCATTTCCTTTATTCTCAACATAGACTCTCAGGGGTTCATGAATTCCTGAAATGGTGTGCAGAACTCCAGGTAATGTCCTTGGATGCATGTTCCTGGGAAGAGATTCTGGACATTTTTCATCAGATTTTCAGAGTTTGTGTATCACCTGAAGTTAAAAACTACTGGTACAGACTTCCCCTAATGACTCTTCTGGTTAATTACACAAACATCTCAAGTACAAGGGGAAGAAGGGAGGAGCTGGAATGGCACGCAGTCCTCCAGTGCCCTGTCCCCACCCCTTCTAGCTGAACAGGTCATGATCCCTGCCTTGGTTTCCTTCCCAATGACTCTAGCGGTTGGATTGGATGGCCTCACACATTTCTTGTACTGTCTTGTCGAGGAGTTCATCTTAGAGATAGAAGAGAACTGATACAAGAAACATGGTTTCTCCATATATTTAAAAAATAATGTGCTGCTTACCAAAAAAAATAAAATTCTGTGCTTCATTCCTGCTTCTCTCTCTTTGAACCACTAGTACATGTGCCTTTTAAAGAATGCCAATTATAAATCAAATGGATCACTAAAAAAAGAAACAAAACAAAACAATAATCTGATGGCTTCTTGGTGCCAGATACAGGAAATGCTGTGATGAACTTACACAGTCTATTCTTGAGGGGATGGAGGGAGAGATAACCACATGGCAAATCTGCACACAAATGTGGGAACTTGCAAGTCATTTGAGATAAGGACATTTATATACCCAAAGAGATGTTTGTTATTATACTGGCACATACCCTTAGAAATTCACGAAAAGAGAATAAGCGTTTGGAAAGATTAATGCATTATTTTCTTTCTGGTGGTCAGAAATGGAAAACTGCTAACATCTAAAATAGGAGAGCAGAAAACCACGGTGAAAAGTCAATGGATGAGAGCTTGATGTGGCCACTCACTCAGCTCCCAAAGTATTGAAGTCCACTGCTCTTAATTCTGTCCAGGTCCAGTCTGTGAATAATTATATTAAGGAATTGGGCAGAGTCATCACAGAGCTACAAAATATCACCCTTGGGGCCTCATCTGAGATGGATGGGAACTCTGGAGAGTTGATAATGGTGATCAAAGACTCTATATATTTAAAATGCACAAAGGATGAGCCCAGAAATTATTTGCCTGCCAACCTAACTTCTCTACCTGGAACAAATTATCCAAAAATCAATTTGTAAACACCTTTGAGATAACAAGATCTTGAGTAATAACCTCCATGGCTTTGTGAAGAAAAGCATCTAGCTTGACTAATCTGCTTAATTTCCTCCTCTGACCGAATGGCAGGCTATAATAGAGGCAATCCGAAGTTGTCCCTTAAGATTTGCTTTGAATCACACTGAGAAAATATTGTCCACCCCTGTTTCATTGCAATTATTCTGTTTCTGGAGAATCTTTCCTTCTAGGTAATTGATTAGAAGGAAAACGCTGAATGAGTCTCTATCTTGAAGCCCTCACCTGAGTTCCAAGCTAAAACTCATACCTGCCTTTGTCCATATGAATAGCTCAGAGGCCCTCCAAAAGTAACATGTTTTCAAATGAAGTTACATTGTACTCCACCCAGAAATGCCTTCCCTTTCTCCACTTCCTCGTTCTACCTTAAGAATCATGAACTTGTTCATACCCCTTGACAGATAATCCCATTCCTGTTGGTTCTAAGAAAATATGAGACAAGAAAGACCAAAAGCATTGGCACAAAGATGTTCATTGCAGCAGTATTTACCATAGAAAAACTTGGAACAACTCCTGTGTCCAACAATTGAAGAACAGTTAGTGTAATAACCTGATGGCTTGTTCTGTAGATACTAAAGGCTGTGGTGATAAAGCCTGTGCAGTATATGAAAAAAAAATCCTTAAAATATAATAAGTGAAGGAAGAAAAGCAAATCTACATCAGATCCATTGTTATTGTAACAACATGAAAAAGGTGTCAGTAACATAAATAAACATAACAAATATATCCAGTTTGATTTTTTAAAATATGGGTATTAAGAGGCAAACAGCCTTTCATGGGGAGAGCTGGTCTGGGAAGGCATGCAAGTGCAGGTGTCCTCCTGCCTTACCTTCTCCATGACCTTGGTTAGGTGGTCTGATTACTGGGTTCTTATTGTCCATTAAAAGGAAGGTGATAATGTTCCAAGAATTACATGAAATAATGCATGTGAGGTTTTCTGGTATATAAGAAGTACAAAATAAGTGTTAACTTTTCAGCTTTGCCATGGGCTAAGGATTGCTGGGAAGAGGTCACCATGCATGCCTGTTGAAATTCTAGTCTACTTAGCTGAATGTATGGAATTCAGTAGAAGATTGAGCGGCAAGTCAGAGCAGATAAAAGATAACTCAGCATGGCTTTTCCTTTGACCCTTCATTCCTGCTGGGTCCACTGTGGCCAATGACATTTTCTCTGCTGGAAGGAACCTGCCAGAGTTGAGGAAGAAGCTGAGTTCTTGCTGTGCCATCTTCCTTTTCCTACTTAGGCTCATACCACCATTCAGAAAGAACTTCCACTAACAATCTATATGTTCCTATATAAGAAATGTTTATAAACCTCAGACTCCCCTGTGTTTTGAACCAAGCTTCACTTCAGTAAAAGCAAGTTTTCCTTTGAGGACAGGGAGCAGAGTATTCACCCAGCAGTTTTGCTGTGTTCTGCAGAAACCATTTCCTCAGATCTCCTGATTTCCTTCCTTTCTTTAAATAAAAGAGATATGGTAGGTGTTGAATATAGTTCTGGAATTCATACTGATTCAGGTGTTTACAAACAAAAACTTAAAAATTAAAGTGGACATGAATGGGGTTAAAAACGGGGATTTTTGACTATTTTCTATGGCTATGTCTAGAATTCTGTCCTTGACCTCACACGCTTGGATTCTGCTTTGTAAACCACTTGAGTCTGACAGTCCTTTGTGATTGCCTATCTTACAGAGCCTCCCACGCCCATTGCCCCCCCAGAGCTGCTGGCTGTGGGGGCCACCTACCTGTGGATCAAGCCAAATGCCAACTCCATCATCGGGGACGGCCCCATCATCCTGAAGGAGGTAGAATATCGCACCACCACAGGCACCTGGGCAGAAACCCACATAGTCGACTCTCCCAACTATAAGCTGTGGCATCTGGACCCCGATGTGGAGTATGAGATCCGGGTGCTACTCACACGACCAGGCGAGGGGGGCACGGGACCGCCAGGGCCTCCCCTCACCACCAGGACCAAGTGTGCAGGTAGGAGCCTTCTTCCGGACTCCATTTTGAGAGGCCGTGCTGTTGCTACGACTGGTCTTCCTCTTGCCTTTCTATGACAAATCGTTCCTAAATTTCTAAGTGTGCTTCCTGTTGTGGGGAAAAACAGTCAAGGTTTTGGTCTTTCCTTAGCGGACTTCCTGGCTCTGGTTGCATCTCTGGGGACTTGGCTGTGACTGTGATTCTAAGAACTTCCTTACTTTGGCTGTGTCATGGAGACGTTCCTGGTTCTGAAAGTGTTTCTGATGGGATACTGGCTCTATTTCATTGAGGACGCCAGTTGCCAGTTGTATGTCTGAGGCTTCCTAGTGCTAGTAGTGTCTCTGAGGGCTCCTGGCTCTGGTTGTGTCCCTGAGGGCACTCCTAGCTCTGACTGTGTCCCCTGAAGGCCACATTTAGACTATATCCTAAATATAGGATATGAGGGCTTCTGGTTCTGGTTGTATCTCTACCAATTCTAACTTTGTCCCTGAGGATTCCTGGGCTGTGCCCGTGGCCCTCGGTTTTGGCAATTTCCCTGACAGTTCTGACAGTTCCTCATTCTAGTTTTATCTCTGAGGGGCTCCTGGTGCCAACCATGTCTTAAGTGCCTCCTGGCTCTGACAGTGTCTCTAAATTGTTTGTGGAATTGCCTTGGTCCCTAAGAGCTTCCTGACTCTGTATCCCTTGGGGGCTCCGGGCTCCTACCTAAGAGTCTGGGCTTCTGACTGTTCCTCTGAGGGTTCTCTGGGTTCTACTATATCTCTGTGGGCTCTTGGGTCCAACTGTTTCTCTGATGTTCCTGGATCCTGCCTAAGAGTTTGCTGGCTGGGACTGTATCTGGGGGGGTGGGGAGGAATTCTTTGGATTCAGCTGTATTCCTGAGGCCTTCATTTCTAAGAAGGGGCTATTGGCTGGGACTATGTGCCTGACTGTATCCCTGAGATGTTCCTGGCTCTGAATGCAACTCAAGAAATTAAAAGAGCTCGATTTAGTTTTTGCAAATCATATTATTTATATTGTCTCATTTTTTCACTCTAAGTAACCATTCACTGTAAGTACTTTTATCTCATCATACACGAAGAAGTGGAACTTCGATATTTTTAAACTTCTTGTCCAAAGTCATAGAACTGACCAGTGGCACAGTGAGGATTTATGTTCAGGTTTACTGGCTCTAAGCACTTTATCTCTTGTCCCACTATGATAGAGAGAGAGAGGTAAGTGCCTGCGGCACAGTGTGCATAGCTGGGGGTGCTCCTGTGGAAGTGGGCTTCAGGGGAGCAGGCAGCATGGGCTTCCTAGGGAAAAGGTGTTGCCGACAGCTTCTGGGTGGGGGAAAGGATCCATCAGTGCCACAACCATGAAACAAAAAGCAAGGTAAAGTGCACTTAGTTCTACTCTAACATGACACATAGGTCCCTAAAAACCACCACTCTGTGCCAAGTTATGCAAGTAAGACCCACAGGGCTTATGGGAAAATGTGGGGCCAGAGGGCTCACACTCATGCTTCATCCATGACACATTAAAAAAACAGAGGAACCTAATGAAAAAGGGTGGCACAATGATTATACATGTGAAATGGCTAAGAAATACCTAAATCCAAGTTGAGCATCATAGTCTGAAAACCTGAAATCCAAAATACTCCAAAACGTGAAACTTTCTGAGTGCCGGCACGATGCCATGAGTGGATGATGAAGATGATGTTAACACTGCAGAAAAAGTGCCTACAGACGACATGGTGAAAATGTGTGGTGGGCTTATTGAAAGACTAGAGCAGTGCACATTCGTAACAGGACAAGAAATCATGTCAGTTTATAAAATCAAAGAATTCTAAGACTAAAGCCATTGTTAATGAGGCAGATGACTCTGGAGGAAACATTTTCAAAAGGTGTCCAGCAGAATGCCTCCTCCTCCACCCTAGAGGACCCACTTCCTGGTCCCTCAAATGCATCTGATGTTTCTTCTCACGGAAAAAATAAAATACAGTGTACAGTAACCTATTAATCAAAACACAGCATTGTAGGCAGAGCCTGAAATCCTACTGTTGTTTGTGGATACTGTTGTCTAACAGCTGATATGGGTATTCAGGTGATGCCACTGTGCTGCTTAGTTAACCTGAACATATTATTTTTTCACTGTATTAATGGTATGTCATATTTTTTACTGTTGAATATCTATATATGAATAAGTGTAGGAAAATGATTGCTTATTGATAGTATATAAATTCAGAGTCAGAAATGATGGTGACACCAAACAACCACAGATTGTTCACATGGCTGAGATAGTGACACCTTTGCTTTCTGATAGCTCAATGTACACAAACTTTGTTTCATGCACAACATTATTAAAAATATTGTATAAAATTACCTTCAGGCTACATGCATAAGGTGTATATAAATATAAACATAAATGGATTTTGTGTTTAGACATGGGTCCCATCCCCAAAATATTTCATTATTATATGCAAATATTCTAAAATCCAAAGAATTCTGAAATCTGAAATACTTCTGGTTCCAAGCATTTCAAATAAGGGCTACTCAGCCTGTGCTACAATACATATGGTGTGTTACCTTGAAAAAGAACTGACCTTTGCTTGTGGAAGTGGGCATCAAAAAGGTTGCAGCTTGTGAGTTACCGTGAAGTAGCAGAAGGAAAGCTGTCTGAAATTGGGGGAAAGTTGTTCCATCAGGTGTGGATGGATGTGGCTCATAACACATGCAGCCAATGGAGGAAGCAGGTAGGTGTTGGAGGTGTGTGCATTTTGTGTATTCCTAAGTGGCTCAGTTTAACTGCATGCAGTTTGCTGCCTCAGTAGTGTTTCTTATATAAGAAATCACATATAAGCAAATGCGAAATTTGCATTATGCTCAAATTGTTCCTTCATATATCTATAGTGTTGGAACAAATTCGCATTTTCAAAACACGAGTTGTAGTGGAATTGACTGTAACCATTCTTAAGTATCTCAATGATGTATCTAGGTAGTTTGTAATCCAAGTGTTTTTGTTGCTTGGAAATATTCCTTTGAAGGTTATTGAGCCACTGTGATGCACAGAGATGCCATTTTCTTGATTATTTTCAAACCAGGCCTTTGGTAAAATTCCTCATTGAAACCTGATTATGAAACTTACTACTTTAAAAGGACATAAGGGTATGTTATTAAACTGGGTAATACCTTATTTCAGCTTTGCAATGCAATATTCATCCATAAAAATAATTGATTTGATCCTGCTGATGAAACTTTTCTCTTTCCACAGGGTAAATGTAAGGGTTTCCAGGGTTTTTGATCTTTATAAATGATATTCAAAGTACTTTAGCAGCCCCCATGGACTTATTTGCTCATGATTGTATAATACATTTTGAAATTCAATCACAAGATGATCATCTCAATAAAAATTTACAACCTATTGCTAACTGTTGCCACGACTTGTGTAATGGATTTTACACGTTGAAAACACAATAGTCTGACTATCACTATAACAATTATGAGTTGAAATGCTGTTTGTGGTATTTTATTTCAAAAAGTGTTGGTGTTTAAGTAAGTTAGAGCTGGAATCTTGAATAATCCACATTTTACAAAATGTGTCATCAAGAAGATAATCTTCTTTCCTGCACTGCCACTGATGGTGGAAAGTTTTTTGCCTCATAATTAATTTTTAAGAGAATTCCAAGGGCTGATAGCTATTTGTAGGTGTTGTTTATTGGTGTTGGTAGTCTGAGTTTTTCCCCCGTTCCCTATTCTATTATTAATCACACTGGATATGTACTCATTATTTTACAAAACAGAAAATAAGAGAGTGTGGAGTGTGGAAGGTATAATTTCTGCCTAGAGGAATTTACAGACTGGGTTAATATTTCAACAAAACAGCAAAAAAAAAAAAAAAAAGTAAAACATAAACACAAAGTTAAGCACTGAAATAGCAAACTTTATGGAGGAAAACAGGGTCAGGATATGCTGTCAGCGTAATCTAGAACAGGGGTTCTCAATGTGTGGTTCCTGCACCAGCAGCATCAGTGTTGCTAAATGCCAAATGTTCGTGTTCCTCCAGAATTCGTATGTTGAAATCCTGACCCTCAAGATATTAGGATGTGGGGCCTTTGGGAAGTGATTGGGTCATAGGACAGCACACTCATGAATGGGATTAGTGCCCATAGAAAAGAGACCCCAGAGAGCTCCCTCACTCCTTCTGCCATGTGAGGACCCAGGAAGGGAGCCCTCCCAAGACGCTTAATCTGCTAGTGCCTTGATATGGGACTACCCAGTCTCCAGAACTGTGATAAATAAATTTCTATTGTTTATAAGTTACCGGGTCCAAATGGATTAAGACAAGTGTCCCCTGGGAACTTGTTAGAAATGCAAATTCTCAGGCCCAGTCCCTTGACCTAATGAATCAGAAATTCTGAGGGGTGAGGCCTGGAAATCTGTGCTGTAAGGAGCCCTTGGAGGGATGCTGCTACATCCCCAAGTTTAAGAATCACTTCCATACTGTGACATACCAAAATGTCCCTTTAGAAATATGTCCATTCCATACCTCGATCCTTGCATCAGCTCTGAGAAGTAGATGGGAGGAAACTGAGACTGAATCCTGGGGCCAAGGTCACAAATCAGTTCAGCGCTTAGAGCTAAATCTCTTGCCCTAAGGAACTCTCCACCACATAGTTTGATGGAGTCTGCAGCCCTGGGGGGCCTCCTCTACTCACAGGTGTCTTCTTAGCGTTGGGTGGTAGGGAGACAGATAGCTGTGGAGACCAGTTGAGAATGAATGGCTTCTATACACTGAAGCTTCAGTCCTTTTCATCAGGCATTTACTGAGTCCCTTGTATGTGCCAAATTCTGTGCTGGGCACTGGTGGCAGAGGCTGGCTTTGTAAGGACATGCTAGGAGCAGGCAGAGGCTTGGCAGCAGTAAGCTTGGATGTAGCTCAAGAAGTTATCTTCTTCTTCTTGAATTGGCTGCCTAGGGGGGGCAATTCAGCACCAGCAGGTGGGGATATAGTCTGGCTCTGCCA
Organism: Daubentonia madagascariensis; assembly: GCA_023783475.1. NCBI lineage: Eukaryota > Metazoa > Chordata > Mammalia > Primates > Daubentoniidae > Daubentonia > Daubentonia madagascariensis. Next base: position 25,207,707 of record JAKFHU010002136.1, on the reverse strand, counting down.
GGTCTGACAGGTGACTGACCAAGAAGATCCTGGGGCACTGGGTGCAGGGTTCAATCCTTATGCGGGGAGATTGCCAAGAGTTGTGGCTACCAGCAGCATCCCAGCCCAGTAAGCTGGGGTTCAGAGCAAGACTCCTAGCCAGTTAAACCAGAGCCTGGACAGACTACCAGAGAGGAATCTGGGATGGGAGAAGGGATTCGACATCCCATGCTTAGTTGACTGAGAGATGAGTGGTAGAACCATCTTCTGAGATGGAAAACACAAAAAATAGGCAAGGGAGTGCGTTCAGATTTGAATATGTCATGTGCAAGGTGAAGGTGTGTAGCAGGTGGTAGAGATGTGTAAATCTGGAGCTCAGGAGATATCAGCAGATAACCTCTTTCTTTTCCATGGGAACTACCTGATTTCACCTTTCTTTAGGATTAAAGGGACTTCTTAGTACCCATGAAAGCAATTTATTTTCTTATTTCAAAAGATTAAGGGTGTACAAATGTTTTTGTTACATGGATAGCTTTATGATGCATGAAAGCAATTTAATTTTCTGCCTTTATGTTACTCTCTTGGGATGCCCCATTTATTTATTTATTTTCATTTACCGTTTTGTTCCTTTTCCTCAGTTTAATCATTTACCGTCTTTCATGAGATGGTAAAGCCTGGGAGCAAATGTGATAGTGTACATTAAAGTGGTTTGAAAAACTCAAAATGCTCTGTAGATGCCTGTAGTGAACAAATTATTGTTTGTTAATGCCATTATTATGGGTATTATGATTATGAATCATTATATCGAAACAAGAAGTCTGACTTGTCCCTTTTTCGGGACTTACTGGCATCTGGAAGGTGGGCCACATTCTTTTGTGGTTCGTTACCCCATGGGAAATCACGTTTCAGAACATGATGTTCATATTGTGGTGTGGACTCTCAGAGACTATCTTGGCTAGAACATTGGATAGTTTCCTCCAGCACATCCCCAACAGCAGACATCCAGGGATAGGAGTTGGGTCCCAGGAGATGTGTGTGTTGCCCACCCAGCCTCACCTTGAATGCTGCCTCTGATGGGAAGTTCATGCTCTCCCATGGCAGATCATTTTACTACTGGAGATCTTGGGTTGTTGCTATGATTCTCTACCCAGTGTTAGCCTGGTTATCATCAAACTCTGGATGGGGTCATACACAGACACCTTTTGAACATTAGGTTCAAAAGGGTAGGGCCAGTAGGCAGGCTGCTAGCATTAACTATCTGGAGTTCACAGGGACACCCAAAGGCAGCGGATGCCAAGGTCAGTAGCTGGAGAAGGCTAATGAGATGGCAAGAGATACCGACACCACACTGGTCTAGCCTGGCCCCGTGTCTCTTCTGCACATACCATTTTTAATGGCTTGGGCACCTGCTTGTTGGTATCTTAAAATTATCATCTGGCATTAGACAGAAGATACTCTCCCTTACTGTCACCCCAAATCTGCCTCCATGCAACACCCACATATGGGTTTATGAAGAGTATTTAGAAATAAATCCCAGAAGACATATTCCTCCTCATCTCAAAAACAGGTCTTCAGCAACCCAAAGTTGTCTCTCTTGTGCCCCAGAGATCTCTTTCCTTCATCCCCAAAGGCCCTGCTTGAATCAGACCGCAGGCAGCTCTCTTCAGATCATAGTTCTGGAATCACAAATCAACAATCCAGAAAAGCAGGGGATCGCCCATCCCCCTTGTGAGCGCGTACTCCCGTACGTCAGAGCCCCTCTTGCCTGGGAACTCACTTCATCGTGGTCTTGTAGAGTTCTGTCTCTCCAAGTGAGACGTGGCTTCGTACAGCTGGAGACGCCAGCTGCTGGCTTGGAGGGCTCTCTTCCTATTCCCTCCACCTGAGGGTTGATTGCATGTTATATTTTATTTACATATTTATGGATTTCTACTTGCAGTGATGTGTGTCTACCTCTCTCTTTTCTCCAGGGGGATAAAAAAGACAAATTCAAATTGCTTGGCTCAATGAAGTGAGAGTAGTCATTAGAACTGAGTGAAAAGGCTATGGGCTTTAGAGCCAAAAAGAATCTGTTTTTTATTTCAAGCTGGACACTTACTAGCTGGATGACCGGAGGTGCATTATATCATCTCTCTGTGCCTCAGTTTCTTTTCTTCCCTCTAAGGGAGATTATAATACACCATTTTGTTGTGCAACTTCAGTGAGATAAGTGATATGCCTAGAAGAGAACCCAGAATGTAGGAGCCCTTTAATGAACATTATTTAGAAATAAATGTCAGGGAAGAGGATGTCAGAACCCAAACTGATTTGCTTCACTGTGGCATGATGGACCCTATTGTAAGAAGGATTCCTCTAGTTGCTACTCTCCGTACTTTCTTAGACAGTGGTGGTTTAGCACAGGAGCTCTGATCCCTGCTGGAGAGATGGGGCATATGTGGCCGGGCATGTGTTCTGGAGTTCTTGATGTGTAGTTGCAATGGTGCCAGATGATGGGGCGTTGGGTGGGTGGATGAGGATTGTTCTTTTTCTAATTCTGTCTACTGTCCCAAGTGAGAGAGAGAAGCATGTTATCCAGACCCTTCTGTCTTCTGGGGGCCAAGGCTTGTGAGAATGAGGTCTTGCAAGTGAAGAGCAAACAGAGTGGAGGTGAGTCCTGACTCTCTGCGGTGAGCAGCCTTAAATGGTCTCTGTGGGAACCACAGTCGAGGATCTTTCAGTCTATCTTAGAGTTCCAAGGCAGTGCAGAGGAAGAGAAAGACAGAAGGAAGTAATTGAAGGTCTGGAAAATGGAACAATGTCTTGAAACTAGCCAGGTGAAGCTTTTTCTTCATTTCTGTAAGCCTTGGCTGCATTATCTGTAAAATGGAGGTACTACAACCTCCCCTGACTCTTAGGGCTCTGACTCAGAGGTAAATGGAACATCCTTCTGGGCAGGATGGTAGTATAAGCACCGACATCCAACCTCCATCTGCATTGCCATAATTCTGGTGAGATGATTCATAGATCTTAGGGGAACATGGCAAGATTAGCCAATAGAAATTGAATTGCCATCCCACCCAGGATCAAAGCAAAATAGTCAACGGATTCTAAACACCAGTGGAGAAATCTTCAAGACCATGAGGAACTGGGGAAGGAGGGGTCTTCCTTGTATGCCACACCATGCTCAAAGGGACAGTGCTGCTAGAGCAGTGCTGATGAGCCCAGATGGAAGGCGGCCGCAGAAGATGGATTACAACCATCCCTTCCTCAAAAAGATGTGGAAAAGGGATCCCAGCAGTTCTTGCATCCCCCCACCCCACTTTCTTTGCTTCCCCTGCACTTCCTTCCTCCCCTGTGGTGTAGGACTGCAGAAGAGAGATGAGGATTAAGGAAGGGAGAAAGACTGCTTAGATCATGGTTGGTTCTAGAGTCTCTGCATGAGCCAAAAATTGTCTACAGGTGAACAAGCATCTGCTAGGGCATAAGAAAGATGTCTGTCTCTTCTTGCAGACCTCTCTCCCCTCCCACTGCACACACAATGCCTACCTGTGGTTACGCTGGAGTTCCCCTCCCTTGGCTTAAGAAAGAGGTAAAGAAAACATAAATCCCTCTCTCCTTAAGCCTACAATTCCCAATCTCAGAGACTCTCTTCCCCTAACCCACAAAGTCTTCTTATTGTAGGCGCTGACTGTGGTGTTGGGAGGGAAGGGTCTAGCTGGGCACTTCTTAGTGATCTCTGGAAGAAAGAGCTGGAAGTGCTGTAGCTATTCTCTGTAGAATGTGGCAGTGCTTGTTGCTTACTCTTATTGGTTTTGTAGTCTTAGGTAAAATTCCAAAGCAACAAGAAAAGCCCTATTAGACATCCTGTTACTCTTTTAGATTTTTCTGTCACCCCATGCTCCCTAGGGAGATAGGGTCTCCTGGAAGGCAAAGTACAATAGCAAGTCAACAAATACTCCTCCAATCCCTGCTAACTTTGAAGGTTAGGATGTGTAGGAAAAATGAGTCAGAGAATCATTAATGATAATAAAAGCTAACAGTGTTTATTTATCAAGCTGTCTGGATTTTAAAAAGAATAGCCCCAAAATATATTAAAATTAGAGGTTGATGACTCCAATAGTTATGAAAAGCTTGAGATGGCAACATAAAGAAAATGTATGATTATAGTATTGAAAACAGTGGCTACAAATTTGAATATCTACTATATGCAAGGCCTGTAGTGTTGAGCTTGTTTTGCATGTTTTACCTGTAATTCTTGCAGCAACCTTGAGGGTATAATTTCCACCACTGACTGGGAGGGAGATGACTTACCCAAGGCCACACACTTGTTCAAGTGGCCCAGCTGGGAATTGAACCTTTAACTGTATAGCTATAAAGCTCAATTTCTTTTTCATATGGCTCCAAAAATCCAGCATCATTATCAAAGAATAACGCATCATGACCACGTTGGGTTTATTTCAGGAATGTGTTGATGAAAAATGTTGAATACTGGAAAAACTATTGGTATAATGCCTCATAGCAGTAGGTCAAAAAATAAAAATCATCTGATCCTCTCGAGAGAGACTGAAAAGTAATTTGAAAAAATTCAGCCTTCATTACTGATCGGAACTCTAGTAAGCTAGGAATGGAAAGGCATTTTCTTATTTCAAGCAGAAAATGTTCTTTATAGCCTCAAAGCCTAAGAGAATAAACTAAAAAAAAAAGAAAGCTATTAGAATTACTAAAAGATTTCAGTACTATGGTCAGACACAAAGCAAATAAACAACAATTAATAGCTACATGTTAGTAATAACCATTATAAAAATATAACAAAATATATTCTATTTTTAAATGCAATTAAAATATAAATACTTAGGAGTAAACTAAGAAATGTGTTGAATCTATGTGAAAATACACATACCTACAAAATTTTATTGAGGATGATAAAACAAGACCTGAGTAAATGGAGCCATATGTCATGTTGTTGGACTAGCAAATTTAATATTGTGAAGATATCAATTCTCCCCAGATTAATTTATGGGTTTAATACAATTGCAATCAAAATCTTAATGAGATTCTTTTTGGAACTTGACAAAGTGATTTAAAAATTGATCTGAAAGAATATACAGGAGAAAGTAGTCAAGAATACTTAAAAGGAATGGCAGAGGGATTTGTCTCTGTGAGACATCAACATTTATAATAACCATAATAATTAAAGCCCAGACGAGAATACTGTATATGGCAAAACTGGCTTTTTAAAATTTATAGGAATAAAAAATTGCTTATCAAATAGTACATGATTAATCAACTTTACATGGTACAAATTATTTGGAAAAAATAGAATTCATTGCATATATATCACAATATGCTAAATAAATTATGAGAGTTTAAGAACTTAAAGGTAAGAAAAAGCAAGAACTAGAAGAAGATAAAGAAAATATTATTCTTTTATTGGAAGGGACTCTCAGTTCATTAAAATGAAGCAAATACCATTGAGGTCATGGTTTACAAATTTTACTACAGAAAAAGAGAAGAAGGCAGCAAAAGGAAAAAAATCTTCTATGCCATATTAAAATTCAAAAAGCAAATGAGTAAACTGGATATGCGAAAATATGTGACATAATTGAGAAAAAAGTGATAATATCTTTACATATAAAGAGCACTGATATTAAAAGGTAATCACAATGATAGAAAAAAAAGGCTAAAGATATAAAGAGGTAATTGCTAAACAAAATATGAATGGCAAAAAGCATATTTAAAATGCCCAATGTTACAGATGATCAAATAAATGCATTTTTACCTATAACATTACCAAAATATATTTTTTAAATTGGTAATAGCATTGTCAAGGAGAAACAAGGTAGGCTCTTACAGGCATTTCTGCAGGAGGGTTAACTGGCACAGCATATTAAGAGGGCAATTTGCTAATTTTTTTTTTCTAACAAAATAATCAGACCTGCTCAAAAAGGAGTTTTCTACATAGAGGTCATCACTGCATTATTTATAAGGACAAAAAGTTAGAAATCACTTAAAAGCACCAACAATAGGAGAATAGTTAAGTAAATTTTGGTGTATGTACACAGTGGAATTCTACGCTAGTGAGACAGACCCTATTTTCATAGTATATCTATCTAATGGTATGGTTCAATGTTTATGCTATAATAAGTTTAAAAAGTCAACCCACAAAGCTGCATAGTAAATTATCACTATCCCAATTTTGTGAAATGTAAAAGTACAGGCCATATGTCAACGGGGGCCAGTTTATTAGTGAGAGCTATAAAATATTGACCAGAACTCCCCATTTCAGATTCTCCAAGTGGAGCTGCCCAGAGGATCACATGGACCCCTGTTAACCGCCTGCCCTCAATTCTGGAAGATCATTTTGTTTCTCCTGGCTGTCCTAACTGGACCATATGTGTGCCTGGGCCCTTCCATACCACCTTCTCAAAGCTACATGAGCACCAGGCCATTGCCTGCAGCAGCAAACATCTCTTGGTGTTCAGTGGGACGCATGCAAAGGGCTGCATTGCCACCTGACCCATGAACAACTCACAATCCTTCCTCAGACTTAAAAGTACTTTCAGCAGGGATTTTTCTTCTCTTCCTCTCCCCTCCCTCCCAGATGGCCCGCAGGTGCAGCAAAGTCTTCTCATTCAAGTTCCCAGAGCAGTTCAGCTTTCTCCAGACTCTGGTTCCAGTCCCCTCCCTTCACATCTTTTGCATTGAGCTGAACATTAAGTCAGGTTATGGCTAATTCTGAGGTGAAAGCCTTTCTTTTAATGGGAACAAGCCTTCTTAAAATACATATTTTAATCCATCTTCACTCATGTGCATGCACAGACACAGACATGCCATATATATGTATGTATGTATATGAGTGTGTGTGTGTGTGTGTGTGTATATTCAGGTGTTGAGCTTATGGGTCACTGTAAATGGTTTTCTTTGTTTTGCTATCCTATATAAAATTCATACAATTTTGAAGTAGTTTTCCCCCTTATACTCAGATGTGAGTGTGAATGATTGTTATAAATTGTAAAACACTCTGTATAAATATGAAAGGTTGTTTTTATTACAGTTAGTGAATCATGGACATTTTTGGATGTGCAGAAACAGTTCCATATTTGCTAAGCCCTGGGATGCAAACCAATCTTCAGACATGGTGTTCCAATGGAACAAGAGGCAGTTAAATGAGGGGTTTGCATTTGGACCTATTTAAGTTTGGATCCAGGTTCGGTCATTAGGATGCTGGGTAGCCTTGGGCAATTTGTTTGACCTCTCTGAACCAGTTTCCCCATCTGTTAAATGGGTATAATGTTACTTACCTCACTGGGTAGAAATAAAGGTTGTTAATATTAATGATGGCTAATAATGTCTGTGAGGCTTAATCTCACTGAAGTTGCCTGCAATGCTGCAACCCCATGAGGTAGGTTCCCTCATCACCAATACTACCAAGGCCTAGAGAGGTTACATGCTTTGCTCCAAGTCACACAGTTGAGGAAGTAGCTGAGATGAGGGCCCAGGGAGTCTGACTCTAGTAGAGTCCTTCTCTGAACCCACCTGACCATATAACTCTAAGTGCCTGGCACAATGGCGAGAACTTGGTAGGCACTTAGTAAATGGGAGCTTTGGGCACTTTAACTCCCTAAAGACTCATTTTCTCTCTTATTACCCGGGCCCTCCTCACCAGTAAACCCCAAGATCCTTACTGCCATGGGTCCAAGGGGCCAAGGGTAGTCACTTGCCACATTCACAAAGGGATATGGGAGGGCCCACCCTATCCAGAGCTTGGCGTGCAGCCTCAGTGAAGATGTTGTGAGAGCCAGAGGAAACCCAAGGCGCACTGGCCCTGCTGGAATGCTACACAGAGGATATAAGAGAGTTTCGCGGAGCAGTGAGCCCAAATCTGGCATGACGCAGAGAGGAAAATGACTGTGCCTGCCAGAAGAGAAGGGCTGGGGAGTCTTGGGGGTCTCAGGGACTCCAGCAGGGAGTGGTTTTCCATCTGCCATTGCCATGTAGATTTCCCTTGCTAGGGATGTCTTGAATCATTGGAACCAACAACGCTTTTCCCAGCTAAGCTGCAGGAAGAAAGCGGATGCAGCCACTGCAGCCACTGTGGCAGTGGCTGCTGCCTTCCTTCTTTATCTTCTTCCATTCGTACTTGAAAAAAATGAAGAAGCAAATTTTTGAAGTGTGAAAACAACTTTTTGAAAATAGAAAATCCATCCCATATTCCAATTAAACATATATATTTTTTCCTGTGCCTCTCTCTTTCAAGTATTGACCCCATTCTTAAGCAATCACTCCCTGTGTGCCTGTTCGAGTCTCACCTGTCACTCAACAGCATCAAGTAAATATTTTACAGGTTCTTAAGGAGTTTCAACATAGTTTTAACAGCTCCATAGTGTCCCATACTGTCTGATTACTATAATTTGCTGTGCAATTGTTGAATATTTCAGTGATTCCAAACTGGCCCCATCTTTCTGTCTATAGCCTTCTGCTTGAATTATTTTCTTAGGCTAAATTTCAAGGAGTGAGGTATTAAGAGGTACAGACACCCTTTGGCTTTTGCTACATTTCACAGATTGCTTTCAATGCAATAATTATGCTATTTTGTGATGATAAGAGCAGTTTTAGTGTAACCTAGCCAGAATTGTATGCTATTATTTTGTTTTAATTTTGCCCATTTCATAAGCATACGTGGAATCTCAAGCTCACTTTATTTCATCTTTTTCTACAGCCTCCTCTTCTGCATTCTTCTGCACCTTGCTCACATGTGCAAGCCATTCCAACCTTTTTTTTCTGTTCCTCAAAAATACCACGGCCAGCCTCTTTCCTGCCTCAGGGCCTTTGCCCAAGCTGTTCCCTCTTCCTGGAACTCTCTCCCCACTCACTCCCTTCACAAGCTAACTCATCCTTTACATGCCCCTTTAAAAGTTACTTTGCAGAGGACCTTGTTGATCTAAATTAACCTCATTCTCCTTTTTTTCCCTCTTTTTAAATTTTTAGTTATTATGGGTACATAATAGTTGTATATCTTTATGGGGTGCATGTGATGTTTTGATACAGGCACACAACATGAATTAATCAAATCAAGATAATTGGAGTATCCGTCACCTCAGGCATTTATCATTTCTTTGTGTTAGGAACATTCCAATCCTACTCTTTTAGTTATTTTAAAGTATACCCTAACTTATTGCTGATTATAGTCACTTTGTTGTGCTATCAAATATTGTTCATTCTATCTAACTATCTAACTATGTTTTTACACCCATTAACCATCCCCACTTTATCTCTCCCACCCCCCTTGCTACCCTTCCCAGCCTCGGTAACCATCATCCTACTCTCTGTCTTCATGAGATCAATTGTTTTTAATATTTAGCTCCCACATATAAGTGAGAACATGTGAGATTTGTCTTTCTTTGCTTGGCTTATCTCACTGAACATAATGTTCGCCAGTTCCACCCATGGTGTTGCAAGTGGCAGGATTTCATTCTTTTTTGTGGCTGTGTAATATTCGTCGTGTGTATGTACCACAATTGCTTTATCCACTCATCTGTTGACGGGCATTTAGGTTGATTCCAAATCTTGGCTACTGTGAGTAGTGCTGCAATAAACATGGGAGTGCAGATACCTTTTCAATATACTGATTTCCCTTTGTTTAGATATATACCCAGCAGTGGGATTGCTGGGTCATATGGTAGTTCTATTTTTAGATTTTGAGGACCCTCCATACTGTTCGCACTGATTTACACTCCCACCAACAGTGTACGAGGGCTCCCCTGTCTCCACATCCTCACCAGCATTCACCATTGCCTTTTTGATAAAAGCTATTTTAACTGGGATAAGGTGATATCTCATTGTTTCGATTTGCATTTCTCTGATGACTAATGATACCTAGCATTTTTTCATATACCTGTTGGCCATTTGTAGGTCTTCTTCAGAGAAATGTCTATTCAGATCCTTTGCCCATTTTGTAATCAGATTATTTCATTTTTTCCTATTGATTTTTCCTATTATATAAGGTGCTGGAGCTCCTTATATATGCTAGTTATTAATCCCTGCTCAGACAGGTAGTTTATTAATATTTTCCCCCATTCTGTGGGGTGTCTCTTCCCTTTGTTGATTGTTTCCTTTGCGGTGCAGAAGCTTTTTAGCTTGATGTGATCCCATTTGTCCAATTTTGCTTTGGTTGCCCGTGGTTTGGGGGTATTACTCAAGAAGTTCTTGCCCAGACCAATGTTCTGAAGCATTTCCCCAATGTTTTCTTTAAGTAGTTTCATAGTTTCAGGTCTTAAATTTAAGTCTTTAAGCCATTTTGATTTGATTTTTGCCTATGGTGAGAGATAAGGGTCTAGTTTCATCCTTCTACATGCCAATATCCAGTTTCCCAGCACCATTTATTGAAGAGAGTGTCCTTTCCCCACTGTGTGTTCTTGGCACCTGTGTTGAAGATAAGTTCACTATAGATGTGTGGATTTATTTCTGGGTTCTCTGTTCTGTTTCATTGGTCTGTGTCTGTTTTGATGCCAGTACCCTGTGGTTTCGGTGACCACAGCTCTGTAGTATAATTTGAAGTCAGGTAATGTGTTTCCTCCAGTTTTGTTTTTTTGCTCAGGATGTTTTTGGCTCTTCTGGGTCTTTTGTGCTTCCATATATATTTTAGGATTGTATTGTATATTTCTATTGGTATTTTGATGGTAATTGCATTGAATCTGTATATTGCTTTGAGTAGTATGGACATTTTAACAATATTGATTCTTCTAATCCGTAAGCATAGAATATCTTTCCATTATTTGTATCCTCTTCAATTTCTTTCATCAATGTTTTATAGTTTTCATTATAGAGATCTTTCACTTCTTTGGTTAAGTTTATTTCTAGGTATTTTATTTTATTTGTAGCTATTGCAAATGAGATTACTTTCTTGGTATCTTTTTTAGATTGTTTACTTTTTTAGATTGTTTACTAGCATATAGAAATGCTATTGATTTTTGTGTGTTGATTTTGTATCATTTAATGAATTTATCAGTTTTAATGGTTTTTTTGGTGAAGTATTTAGGTTTCTCTAGATATAAGATAATATCATGTAAACAAGGATAATTTGACTTCTTCCTTTCCAATTTGGATGCCCTTTATTTCTTTCTCTTGTCTGATTGCTCTAGCTAGAACTTCCAGCACTATTTTGAATAACAGTGGTGAAAGTGGGCATCCTTGTCTTGTTCCAGGTCTTAGAGGAAAGGTTTTAATTTTTCCCCATTCAGTATGATACTAGCTGTGGGTCTGTCATATATGGCTCTTATCGTGTTGTGGTAAGTTCTGTCTATACCTAGTTTTTTGAGAGGGTGAAGGGATCCCTCTGAAACATCTCATGAAGGGATGTTGAATTCTATCAAATGCTTTTTCAGTATCAATTGAAATGATCATATGGTTTTTGTCCTTCATTCTTTTGATATGAGGTATCACATTGATTGATTTGCATATGTTGAACCATCCTTGTATCCCTGGGATGAATCTCACTTGATCATGATGAATAATCTTTTTAATGTGTTGTTGAATTCTGTTTCCCTGTTATTTTGTTGAGGATTTTTGCATCTATGTTCATCAGAGATATTGGCCTATAGTTTTCTCTTTTTGTTGTGTCTTTGTCTGGTTTTTGTATCAGGGTGATACAGGTCTTGTAGAATGAGTTTGGGAGTCTTCCTTCCTCCTCATTTTTTGGAATAGTTTAAGTAGGATTGGTATCAGTTCTTCTTTGAATACTTGGTAGAATTCAGCAGTGAAGCCATCAGGTCCTGGGCTTGTCTTTGATGGGAGGCTTTTTATTACTGCTTCTATCTCATTACTTGTTATTGGTTAATTCAAGTCTTGGATTTCTATTTGGTTCAATCTTTATAGGTGGTAAGCGTCTAGGAATTTATCCATTCTCCTAGGTTTTCCAAGTTATTGGCATATAGTGCTCATAGTAATCTCTAATGAACCTTTAGATTTCTGCAGTATCCGTTGTAATGTCTCCATTTTCATCTCTGCTTTTGTTTATTTGGGTCTTCTCTCTTTTTTTCTTAGTCTGGCTAAAGGTGTGGCAATTTTGTTTATCTTTTCAAAAAAATAATTTTTCATTTCCTTGGTCTTTTGTATTATTTCTGCTCTGATCTTCATTATTTCTTTTCTTCTCCTAATTAGGGGTTTGTGATTTGCTCTTGTTTTTCTAGTGGTTTGAGATGCACATTAGGTTGTTTATTTGACACTTTTCTGCTTTTTTAATGTAGGCACTTGTTGCTGTAAACTTTCCTCTTATTCCTGCTTTTGCTGCATCCCATAGGGTTTGATATGTTGTGTTTTCATTTCCATTTGTTTTGAGAAATTTTTAAATTTCCTTCTTAACCTCTTCGTTGACCCACTGGTCATTCAGGAGCATATCGTTTATTTTCCATGTGTTTGTAGTTTCCAATTTTCCCCTGTTACTGATCTCTAGTTTTATTCCATTGTGGTCAGAAAAAAATATTTGGTATGATTTCAGTTTTTTTGAATTTGTTAAGACTTGTTTTGTGGCCTAACACATGGTCTATCCTTAAGAATGATCCACCAGCTGAGGAGAAGAATGTGAATTCTGCAGCTGTTGAAGGAAACATTCTGTAAATATTTATTAGGTCCATTTGGTCTATAGTGCAGATTAAGTCCAATATTTCTTTGTTGATTTTCTGTCTGGATGATCTGTCCAGTGCTGAAAATAGAGTGTTGAGGTTTCCAACAATTGTTGTATTGGGGTCTATCTCTCTCTTTAGCTCTGATAATGTTTGCTTTATATATCTGGGTGCTCCAGTGTTGGGTGCATATATATTTAGAATTGTTATGTCCTCTTCTTGAATTGACCCCTTTATCATTATATAATGATCTTCTTTGTCCCTTTTTACAGTTTTTGTCTTGAAATCTATTTTTTCTGATAGAAGTATAGCTACTTCTGCTCTTTTTTGGTTTCCATTTGCATGGAATATCTTTCTCCATCACTTTATTTTCAGTCTATGTGTGTCTTGACAGGTGAAGTGTGTTTCTTGTAGACAACATATAGTTGGCTCTCGTTTTTTAATCTATTCAGCCACTGTCCTTTGATCGGAGAGTTTAGTGTATTCATATTCAATGTTATTATTGATCGGTAAAGACTTACTACTGCCATGTTGTTATTTGATTTCTGGTTGTTTTGTTGTTGTTTCTCTCTCTCTCTCTTCCTTCCTTCCTAGCTGTCTTTGTTGAAAGATTTTCCTGGTAGTGTGTTTTAATTCCTTGCTTTTTATTTTTTGTGTATCTGATGTAGGTTTTTTGATTTGAGGTTACCACGAGGCTTGCAAAAAACATCTTATAATCAATTATGTTAAACATATGACAACTCTACTTACAAAAAACAAACAAAAATAAATAAGCAAAGAGAAATCAAATAGAAATTCTACCCTTTAACTCCATCCTCTGCCCACTTTTTAACTTTTTGTTTTTACACACTGTCTCTCAACAAATTGTTGTTGTTATTTTTGATAGGTTTATCTTATCTTTAGTCTTCCTACTCAAGATATAAGTGGTTTATACACTGCAATTAAAGCAGTACAGTATTCTGTATTCGTGTCCTTACTATTACCAGTGAGTTGTGTACATTCAGATGATTTCCTTTGTTCATTAACGTTCTTTTCTTTCATATTGAAGAACTCCTGTTAGCATTTCTTATAGGACAGGTCTGGTATTGATGAAATCCCTGAGCTTTTGTTTGTCTGGGAAAGTCTTTATTGCTCCTTCATGTTTGAAGTATATTTTTGCAGGATGTAATATTCTAGGGTTAAGATTCTTTTCCTTCAGCACTTTGAATATGTCGTGCCACTCTCTCCTGGCCTGTAAGGTTTCCGCTGAGAAGTCTGCTGCCAGATGTACTGGAGCTCCTTTATATGGTATTTGTTTCTTTTTCTTCTTGCTTCTGTTAAGATCTTTTCTTTATCTGTGACCTTTGGGAGCTTGATTATTAAATGCCTTGAGGTAGTCTTGTTTGGCTTAAATCTTGTTGGTGTTCTATGACCTTCCTGTACCTGAATATTGATATCTTTCTCTAGGTTTGGAAAGTTGTCTGTTAGTATCTCTTTGAATAAACTTACTACCCAGTCTCTTTCTCTTCCTCCTCTCTAAGGCTAATAACTCTTAGATTTGCCCTTTTGAGGCTATTTTCTAGATCTTGTAGGCGTGCCTCATTCTTTTTTATTCTTGTTTTCTCTTCTAACTATGGATTTTAAACTAACGTGTTTTCAAGCTCACTAATTCTTTCTTCTGCTTGGTCAATTCTGCTGTTGAGAGACTCTGGGGCATTTCTCAGTTTGTCAATTGAATTCTTAAGCTCTGGAATTTCTGCTTGATTTTTTAAAATTATTATTTCAATCTCTTTGTTACATTTCTCTGCTGGGATTCTGAATTCCTTCTCTGTGTTGTCTTGAAGTTCATTGAGCTTCTTCATGACAGATATTTTGAATTTTCTGCCTGAAAGGTCACCTATCTCCATCACTCCAGGAGTGGTCACTGATACCTTGTTTAGTTTGTTTGATGAGGTTATGTCTTCCTGGATGTTCTTGATGCTTGTGGATGTTCATCAATGTCTGGGCATTGAAGAGTTAGGTATTTATTTTAATCTTTGCCATCTGGGCTTTTGTTTGAATCCATCCTTCTTGAGAAGGCTTTCTAGATACACAAAGGGAATTGAGTGTTGTGATCTAAGTATTTGGTCGCTGCAGCTGTACCAGCACTGGGGGTGTCCCAAGCCCAGTAATGCTGTGACTCTTACAGACCCCTGGTGGTACTGCCTTGGTAAGATAAGGGAGTATTTCCTGGATTACCAGGTAAGGTCTCTCATTCTGTTCCCTCACTGTCTGTGCTGGGCTGCTGGAGTTGGGGGAGGAGTGATATGAGCCCCCCATCATGGTCACCAGCACTAGGTCACACTTGAAGCCAGCCAAAGCCAGTGGTGACTGTGGCCTGGCTATCTCTGATGTTTATTCAAAGCCTAAGGGCACTTTAGTCAGAAGGTGGTGAATCCTGCCAGGACTGGGTCCCTCCCTTCAGGGCAGCATGTTTCCTTCTGGCCCAGGGTGGGTCCAGAAATGCCATCCAGGAGCTAAGGCCTAGACTCAGAGTCCTCAGGAGTCTGCTTGGTACTTTATTTTACTGTGGCTGAGCTGGTGCCCAAGTCACAAAACAAAGTCCTCTGAGCTCTTCCCTTTCCTTTCCTCAAGTGGAAGAAGACTCTCCCAGTGCTGCACTGCCTGGAGTTGGGGGAGGGGTAATGCAGGCGTGGCCACTGCTGCTAGTATCTCACTGGGTCATGTGCACCCCAAGTCCACTGGCTCTGTGCCAGTCCAGCTGCAGAAGTTGCTCGAGGACTGCAGCCTTTGTGGCCCAACTGCCTTCCAAATTTAGTCCGGGCCCCAGGCTGCTTTTTGTCAGCTGGTGGTGGGGTTAGTTGGAATTCGGATTTCAAGGTGGAGGATTTACCTCTGACTGGGATGGTAAATGATCCCCCCATGGGCACCGGCAGAATTCTGCCCTGTTCTGTGTTCCCCTGTGCCACGGCAGCCCTGAGTTTCAGTGAAAAGTCCCACAATCACTTCACTCTCCCTCGCCTGGGCACACAGATGCTCCCTACTCTGGGTGCTGGCATGGAACTGCCATGGGCCGGGGTAGATAGGGGTGGCACAGGCAATGCAAGGTTGTCTCTTCTGCCCTCTTCAGTGCTTCTTTCCTTTATATAATCTGAAAACCGGGTAGTATGATCACTCACCTGATTTTTGGTTCTCCTGAAGGTGCTTGCTTGTGTGGGTAGTTGTTGAATTTGGTGTTCGTGGGGAGGGACAATTGCTGGAAGTTTCTATTAGGCCATCTTGCTCCGCACAAAGCCACTCACTGTCCTTTCTGACCGTTTAAAAACCTGGCAAATTAAAACCACAATGAGATATAAACTTACCCCAGTTAGAATGGCTTTTATTAAAAAGTCCAAAGACAGCAGATGCTGGCATGGATGCAGAGAGAAAGGAACGCTTATACACTGTCGGTGGGACTGCAAATTAGTACAACCTCTATAGGAAACAGTATGGAGCTTCCTCAAAGAACTAAAAGTAGGCCTACCATTCGATCCAGCAATCCCACTTCTGGTTATCTACCCAAAGGAAAAGAAGTCTTTTCAACAAAAAGACCCCTGTACTCGAATGTTTATTGCAGCACAATTCATAATTACAAGGATGTGGAATCAACCCAAGTGCCCATCAGTTCATGAGTGGATTAATAAAATGTGGTATATGTATACCATGGAGTACTACCCAGCCATAAAAAAGCTGAATTAATACCTTTTGAAACAACCTGGATGGAACTGGAGATCATTCTCCTTAGTGAAATATCTCAAGAATGGAAAAACAAACACCACATGTACTCACTACTAAATTAGAACTAACCAATGACTAATATGTACACAGAGGGAAGTAAAACTCAGTGGTAATTAACCAGGGAGGAGAGGGGAAGAGGAGAGGGGAAAAAACAACCTAATAGGTACTATGAATACTATCTGGGTGATGGACACACCTACAGCCAGGACTCAAGCATTACAAAAATGATCCATGTAACTGAAACATTTGTACCCCCTTAATATTTTGAAATTAAAAAAACCTGTTCACAAAACTTATCCTATTTATCACAAAAATCATCTAATTATTTGTGTGTCTATTTGTTTATTACATGCCCCTTCCATTAGACTATATACTTCTCAAGGAGTCTCTTCTGGTCAGCAGTGCCTAAAATCGTGCATGGCACATGTAGGCACTCAGTAAATAGGCGTTGGATGCATGAATCTTGTGAAGATGTACGTGTACACTGGAGAAAATTTGTAAAGTCAGAAAAATGCATGGACAGAAATTAAAATGACCCAACAAGGCATCACTCAGCAATAACAGTTTTTACCAAGTTGGCATTTTTAATGGTTTCATGTCTCATATTTAATTCATCAATCAATATGGGGTTTATTTTGGTCTTTGGTATATGGTGACATTTCAACTTTAAGCTTACAATGCCCCAAACAATGAAAGATTGGGAAAGGAGGGCAAGGAAGTCTCTTGGGGGAGAGAAGGGATAGAAGCTTAGAGCCTGGCCCACAGCTATAAGATAACCTATCAGAGCAGGAACCCTAATTACAAATCATCTGACCTTGTTGGCATAATAGCGGGCAGAAAACTCATTTTGGGAGGAAATCTCCATCCCCTTCCAAGTTGCCAGCACCACCTGCATTTTCAAAGCCTTTACAGGACTATCTTTCTAGAGCCCTTTAGAAGCACTATCTCTACTATCCTTACAGTGACCCTGAGACTTAACTCAGACAATCACTACCGTTTTACACAGGGGGACACTGAGGCTTGAGGAGGTAAGTAATTTTCCTGGAATCTCAAATCTCATGATAGCTGTGAAACAGCATCTCCTGACCCCAAGCTCCTCTGACTCCTTCTCTGTGTCCAGCGTGGGAGGTTTCTGTGTGCTGTGAATCTTGGAAAACCGGATGGCTTGGCGGAAAGGTGGGGGTGACAGGATGGAGGAGGCAGGAGTTCTGATTAATTGAATTTTTTTTATTTGAAGGTTAATCAGTGAATCCATTTAAACTTGACCCAGACTATTTTATATAGGATGGTATATGAACTAAACGCTATCAAATTGAGCCCAGAGGAATATTCTCGAGAAGGAAGAAGTCAATAACATGACCCTCAATTGCCTTTTACGGTTGGTACATGCATTTGGCGACCCCAGGACCCACCCCAAAGCGTTTGGCCAAAGCCGTGGTAGCTTAGACATCTCAAGGCCTCCCACAGGCTGTAAAGGGCCACCCCACTGTCTTGAATATATTAGACACCGCACTCCCTGACGACAGACCTCTGTGTCTTGATGGCACATCCAGCGGTTTAAAGAGTGAGTGAGTGTATATCCTCAATTAGGTGTGGCTGTCAAGAGCACAGTATTCCATGTGATGGGGAGTTAAGGGTTCAGACTGAGTGAGCAATGGGATGCCTGCACTATGCCACACAAAATATCCCTGGAGCATGACGCTTAATTCTGACTATGTATTTTCAAAAACATTAGGTAAAATATATCACCTAGGAGAGTGTTGGGCCCTGGGGGAGTGAGCTATGGAACCTGTCATGCGAGCAGGCTAGAGATACTGGCCCAGATGTTTTCTTGCAAGTCAGAGAGTCTCTGGTGCCTGGAGCTGCTCAAACTCCTGCTATATATAATGGAAAAGTTAAGACAAGTAGTCATATCTTAATGGCATTTTATAGTAACGATGAAAGAAATATGTTTTCATTATTTTTATGTTGGAATATATAGAAAAACACTAAAAAAGAATATAAAAATCACCCATAAACCCCACCATTTGGAGATAGCTACTCCAAATTTTGGTATAACTCTTCCTATTGGGTTTTTTTTTCCCCAAAGGAGACAGGTACATCTCCTTGGACAAAATTGAGCCAACAGGTACATGACGTTCAGTAATTTCTTTTTTTAATAGTATAGAATGAATATTTTCCCAGGTATTTAAGTTTTATTGATTTCAATACATACAAATGAATGTTGAATTACTCTACGTGCTAGGTATGTAACTTGGTATTAAGGTGTGTAGCATGATGAATAAAATAGACGTGGTGTTAGTTGTTATGGATCCTGAATACTAATGGGGAGGGTGTATATTACATTTCATGTATATACAAAAATACAATCAATTTTTTTATTGGAAGATTTCATATCTGCAAATTCACTTACTAAAATTTATTTGTAACACCAAGATTAATACTCACAATGCTTTCTCTGTCATTCATAGACATGCATAGAACAGTGAAAAATTTGAATTGCCCAATACATATATTTCCAGCTGAGGTCAAACAAGGTGATACTCTTGTCTTCTTGTTTCAGCTTTCATAGTGTAAATAAGTGTCCTTTTTGTGGTCTATTAGTGTCATGTTTTTCACATTTTAGTGCTTTCTGTTGGTGACTTTGCTGTTTAAAATGGCCCCCAGGTGTAATGCTGCAGTGTTGTCTGATGTTACTAAGCACAAAAAGGCTGTGATGTGCCTTATGGAGAAAATTGATGTTACTAAGCACAAGAAGGCTGTGATGTGCCTTATGGAGAAAATAGGCATATTAAATGAGCTTTGTTCAGGCATGAATTACAGTGTTGATGGCTCTGAGTTCAATGTTAATGAATCAACAATGTATATTAAGTAAGATGTCTTTGAACAGAAACACAAATAAACAAGGTTGTGTATTAATCAGTTGACAAAAACGTGACCAGAGGCTCACAGGAACCTAACCTTGTCTTTCCCATAGGAGCAATGGTTCAGTCAGTTTTCACTAGTTCAGTGTGACTTTATAGAATATTACTTTCAATAACAGGAATCAACTACATATATATACACACACATACACACACACACACACACACACCCTGCACACACACACACACAAATCAGTAAGGTAGAGGAGGTGGTTAGGGATAGAGACATATGTTTGTGTTCTTTGGCTTAGATATTACTTAAAACTGTTAAAAGATAGTTTTCAAGAAAAGGTAAAACCATGACCCTCATACAGATGTAAAAATGAACACGATTGTATTTAATTCATTAATGAGAAAACTGATGAGGTGTTACAACCAGGACAGAGGAAAATCCAAAGATCAGAGACACTTATTGATCATGAATATTGAAATGAACATGCAAATGGAAGCAAAACTGGCTTTTTTCTTTGGGAAGGGGTGAGATTGTCCCTCCCCCAGACAGAACCATTTGAATGTCTATAGATAGGAATTATTCTGCATTGTTATCACTTATCTACAACTTCCAGAGTTGTAAAATAGCTCCCACAGAGTTAGAAAACAAGAAAGCATGTGCTATAGACAATGCATAGTTTTCCACTGAAGCACAGATCATTCCCCACAAAGCCATGGTAATAAATATGACAGAGTATGTGGAGAGACAAGAGAAGCCAGCCCTGAAGAATGCCACCACCATGAGGTTGGACTGCAAAGAGAGAGCCTGCAAAGAAGACTGTGAAGGAAGAACTAGAGGCAGAAGGAAAGCTAAGAAGATGTAATGCCTTCAGATGAACAGCAAGACTGAAGATGGAGGAAGCTGTCAGCTGTTGGAAAGATCGAGTAAGATGTGCTGAAAAAGGTCCCCTTGGATTTTGCAACATGATAGTCACTAGTGCCTTGGTACTGACAACTATTAAGGAATACAAGCAGGCAAGCTGGCGTGGCATAGGATAGTTGAAAAGGGGTGAGAAAGTGGAAACATTGTTTTGATTACAGTCTTAATATAATGTTACATGGATGTACAATTGATTTTATCCTAACTTTGATTTCTGGATATTTAGGTCTTTTCCAATTTTTTAAAAAATGTAATTAATATGCTGATAGATACTAATATATATGCACATACCTAATAGTCATCCTAGAATAAATTCCTGAAAGTGTCTTTGCTAAGTCAGTGAACATTTGCAAGACTTTGAGACAGTTCTCCAAAAATTGGGTCAATTTACACCTGCCCTTGACAGTGGATGAGCAGCTTTGTTTATTTGGACATGCCCATTTGTAGCCATTACAAGTCTACATTCTGTCTTTATTCTTCTGTTTTCCTGAGACAATAACTCTGCAAACAAGTAGTTTGGTGTTTGGAACTGATAACCAATGGCTTTTATTTCTTATCGCTGCTTACAAGTCACAGCCTCCTATTTGGAGCAGAATCGATTCTCTCCCTTGTTGGCATTAACACATGTCAAATATTTGCAGATTCTTATCTTTCCTTTAGGCTTGGCTTAGGCAGGCTCTGAATTTTTAGCACCTGACATTTCCCCTCCCACATCCATCTCTGTTTTCATTAGGGCATTCCTGTCTTGCCTCAGCTTTTCTTCCTCTTAAGGCATGGCCATGCCTCCATTCCCAAGGAAAATCCCATCTTACCTGGACCAGTAGAGGGAATTTCCACCTTTACCTCCCTGTGGGTTGCATGGCAGCTTTTCTTTTAAAATAAAAACTCCATCCAGCTCATGTACATTGAGGACTTGCCTATAGAATCATATGCTCACTGTTTCTCGTCTCTGATTTCTACATTTCATGGTGTTTCTTAAGGCTGTGTCCTCTGCCCAATTCTCTCTTCATCACACAAACTCTCTGAGATACCTTACCTGTTCCATGGCTTCAACAAGACATGGACATATCCCCGTCTCTTCTGAGTTCCAGATCTACACACCTAACAGCTTTTTCTACTTGTCTTATACCCACCTCAACCTTACATACAGGTTGATGCTGAAAATGGTCCACCTCTATTTGGTAAATAGCATCCTGTTTGCCCTGTTCAGAAATCTAGGAGTCCTTTGGAATCCTTCCATCTCTATCCCTACCCTGACAGCCAGTCAGCCATAAAACTGCATTTGCTCTCTTTATCCCTTAGATCTGCCCCTTCTTCCCCAATTTTACTCTCCCATCAACAGACATGGTCTTTGCTGCCACAATTCATTAAAGTCTCACATTTTATTTTACACCCATTACCAGTGTGTAAATATGAGACCTGGCAAATGTCTAAGGCAGATTATTATCATTTTTTCTTTTCCAATAAACCATGTTGTATTTTTAAATGTAATTTCATGTTGCCACTTCTGTGTCTTTCCATTTTTGGTACATTTCAATGGTCCTTCTCAGGGTAGAAGGGACATCTACACATCCCTTTGCTACGAGGATCAAATGTACAATGACATTACTGCATCTGTCAGATTGTCATGCTGAAGCAAGTCTCATGATGACTAAATGAGAAAATGAATCTAAATTCATAGAACATTGGTACAATGAGATATCATCTACATATTTTTCTTCAATGCCAGTAATAGTGATATTCTTGCCCTGATGTTAGTGGGCTTTGGGAAGCAACAGGGTATTGTGAGGAGAGTATGATCTTCCAGATTCAGACTCTTATTTCACTACTTACCAGCTATATGACCTTAGGCAAGTTTCTAAACTTCTCTGGACCTCCAGTTCCTCATCTATAAATTTGGAATAACTGTGCCCATCTCAGTGGGTGTTGTGAGGCTTGAATGAACAGATAAGTGTAGAGTCATTTAGAGTGCCCAAAATGTAAGAGGTACCCAGGAAAAATGGTGATTCTGGGGAGCTGGTTTTTCTGGGTGTGTTGGACCTAGTGGTGTCTGTAAAGATACAGTCTTGCTTGTCCACACCCCATCTCTGTAGAGCCCCTCTGGCCTGAATAGCTTCACGCCCTCATTGAGCAGATTCCAAGGGGGAGAGCGGCCCTGGGTGTCTGGTGTGTGATGTTCTCATCTGTGGCTGGTGCTGCTTTCTTGTTCCCCTGTAGCTTTTGCACAGTAAGGAATTCACGAATTCCCAGAGGAAGAAAGTGGTTGGAGAAACCATAGGCAATGATAAACTCTCATGTTGTTGGGAACCAAATATTATAATATTGAAAGTAAAACTATTTTTTAAATATTTCAAATTGATTTTATGACAAAAAACCATTACAGTTAACACTGGAGGTCGAATGTAGGTGCATCTTACTATGCTGTGAGGGAGAACTCCAGAACTAGGCTGGCCTATGAAGACCAGACACGGCCTTGGGCTCCCCCTTCCCAGCAGCCTCCTGCCCTGCATTTGCATATGCTGATTACGGGACCATCCACCGTTTTTTCTTTTTCTTATCATTCAATCCTGTGATATTTGATGCTGTCCTCCATAGGCTGTGAGCCCCACAAAGCTGATTATGTGTTAGTCTTATTTATCTGCTGGGTTCCCAGCACATGACAGCTCCCAGTGCTGTTAACTGAGCAGCACTGCTTGGTCCTGGGGAGTTATCATGGAGAAAGGGAATGCTGGGGAATTTGCCTTTTATGGGATCCTCAGGGGTAGGACCAGATTCATTCAGATCATTCCACCACATGTACCTCGTGTGGACTGAAGGGCACGCTGTTCAGGAAATCTGCACTAAGTGATGTGATGCAAAGGTGGGGAGGTGACACAAAGGTGGGAACCACCCTTGGCAAGTGATCAGGCCCTTGACTTGGGCTATTATCAGAGGCACTATAGGCATCAAAGTCCTCTGTGGCCTCCCAGCAGAGAAGAAAGGAATATGGTGAGCAGAATTAGTTCTGATAGCACTGAATAGAGGTTTCTAGGAACCCTGGGAATCATGAGTGGAGGGGAGGGTGATGTTCTGAGAGAAAACAGGGAATCAGCCCCCAGTGGCAGAACAAATCCCGGGAGCCACGGTGGCCATCACCAGACACAGGCTGGAGAATCACTGACCACCCCTGCTCTGTGCACTGTCCCTCAGCACATTCCTGAAGGCGGGAACACGTCTTCGAAGCTCTGATATTCTAGTGCTCAGTAAAGCCTGGCCCTCAGCGAGTGCTCAGGGAGGTTCTGTTGAATTAACGAAGGGCTAAGTGGTCTAACCATGTGGATTCAGAGCAGATAATTCCCCTTGAGGGAGCCTCTGCAAGTATCTTGATTTCATAATGAATGTTTAATAGGCTGTTTTTGTTATTTGAATAGAATAGAAGCAGAATATATGGCAGGTATTTTACCTACATTCTCTAATTAAATATTAGTAGCAATTGGAGAAAGAGTATCATCCCTTTTTTAAAGATGAGGAAGAAGCTCGGAGAAGGAAGTCACTTGTCCACCGTCACAGAGCTGAGTGACACACCCAAACTCTGAAACCTGGATTAAGCCTCTGATGTCCCTACTCAGCAATACCACCTCACTTGAATATCATCAGTAGTGTTCTGGAAAAGGAGATTGCTCTTTGGAGCAGAGAAACCTCTCTGGGCTTATAGTCACAGCGAATGGATTCCAGACCTGCCTTTGCCTCTGTCCCTGGATAACTTTTGCTTAATCTTTTTGAGCCTCAGCTTCCTCATCTATGAAAAGGGAATGAAATTTGACATACCTTATACACTCAGAAGAGAGACTAAGTGGATAACATCTGTGAAAATACCTACTGCAGTTATTGGCGAGAAGGTAAACAAATGTTAATTGATGCTGATGTTGGAAATCAATATAGTATGCCCATGTTTTCTTATATCTGACTCTGGCAAGCAGTGACGTTTGGCCATGTTCATTAATCCCTATTTGATCCAGTTTAATGTATGTTTGTTGTCACATGCAATATCATCCCTCTCAGACTTCCTTTCTGTAAAGGCATTTACCCTAATCTCTTGCAATAATACACACCAAACCCACTTTTCATATCAAAATGTTTTCCTGCTTGTAGAATCCTTTATAACCTAACACCATCCAGATGTAAGAGCCATTTAGCTGCACGTGTAAAAGAATCCATTTGATGAGTCAATAAAGTAGCCTGTAGTGTCTTTTGGTGGCCTTTCTGGGGTGCTTCACCAGAGAAACGGAGGTCTGCACGCTTCCTCAAGAATGCAGGTGTCACTGGGGCTTCTTAATTGTGTTATTTTCTCCTTGTGTACATGTGAGGCCCAATTGCATTTTGCTTTGTATCCTCGTCATTCTTTGCCACAGTGGCAGAGATGAATATTTTCCCCACTGTAGTTGTTTTCCTGAGAAGCTAAAAATATTGGAAGGAAATTGGTTTTTCTCTTCTGCCTTATCTTTGCATAAGTATTCTCAGGGATCTCAGAGCAGCTTAGGAGATGACCTCCACTTTATTGTCACCTCAGAGCCAAGGCAGAAACGCGAGCAGCAGAGAATAGGAGAATGTCGTTTGCGCATGCTGAGTCTCTCAGCAGCCCTGGCCCCCGTGCCTGTGTCTGCCAGGAACTGTCAAGGTGAAGACTGGAATGAATCCACCGGTCAGTTCCAACTTAGTCCAATCCTTGATTTAACAAGCCTCCCTCCCCTGCAGCCACATGACCAATTGTTTTTCATGATTGAGAGAGGTGACAGATTTACCTTTGAAATTGAAGTGATCCTGATGAGGCTGGGGAGGTGGAGCCGTGTGTGTTTGTGAGATTGATCGAGGGAGGGGAGACGCTGCCTTGCTAATAGCACCTGGCAGCGATTTCTGTAAAAGCCTCCGTGGTTCAGGAGGTCTGGTATTAGGGAAGCAATGGGTAGGATATTGGATGTTGGTTGGGAAAACCTGATTCCAAATCCTTGTTCTACTGTTTAATTGGATAAGTTTCTTAATGCATCTGGGCTTCTTTATAACCTTTTTAAAAATGAGCCAAGTGGAAGAGACTGCTGTTTGCACCTTCTTACTTACTGAGATCGGATTTTATTCTGACAATGATATGAACAAGTAAAAAAAAATACCCTTCCCAGTGCCCCTTGCAGCCGGGTGTGGCCATGTGGCCACGTTTCAGCCAATGAGATGTTAGGCAGAGTGGTGGGTGTAGCTTCTGGGGAAGCACTTGCTGGGGGTTGGGGGGCAGTTGGAGCGAGTCCCTGATTGCCCTCCTTGGCTTCCCAGGGCCTGAGTGGTGCAGACCTGAGGCCAGTGGGCCTTGCCTGAATCCAGGAGCTGGGACAAGGCTCCGATTTGCTCTGTGCCGTAGCCCTTCTATGCAAAAGCAAAGAGGTTCTCATGCTAACTGCAGAGGGGTTGTCTCTCTAAACTTGAGAGGGAAATTGAGGGAGGGGTATGTCGGCTCTCAACCAACAAACACTGCAGTAAATGAAAGCATCACCCATGGGCTCTTTGAGGACCTTCACATGATCCCAAGGGACTGGGGAGTTATTGCCTTAACCAGCAATCGTATCTTTTTGACTCTGAGGAGTCTGGATGCTTCTATAGAGAACGACATTCAGCAGATAAATGTGTGCCTCAATGAACTCAGTTTGTAGGACATGGTGAGAACATACAGCAAGTGATTCTAAAGTCAGAACGCCCCAGTTGGGGTGAGCAAAGAGGGAGATGTGTGTTCTGCATGGCCAGCGAGGCATGTGCCCACCTGCAGGGCTGTGGTCTTGCTCAGGTCCAAAAGACATCATGTACATAGACTTCCATGTGAACCGTGTGCCCTGGAGTTACACGATACAGTGGCCTTAGACACTGAGGGGACTTGGCACAGGTGTGGGAGTACGGCTGCAGTGGCCTTCTTGGTCTGTCTTTTAGCTGCCCTCAGGGGCCCCGGGTGACTCTTCATGTGGGCAGATTCCCACCTAATGACAGGACCTGCTGTTTCTCCTCCTCACCTTAGCAGCTGCCTCCCTACCACGTCCCGGTGACTCAGCAAGCTGTGAGAGACACAAGGCTGCCGAGGCTGACTGTATTCCTGTGAGGCCTTCTTTCTCTCTGCCAGGCTTTGTCAGCTGGAAGGGTGGTAGGGAATAAGGACAAACCACCCTGACACCTTTCTCTATTCATAAAATACCTTCGCGAAGGATGCCCTGACTGAAGTGCTAGAGGTGTCTGCTCTTACAGAGCCAGGCTTTCCCCGGCTACATCTGTTTTCAATATGGCTGTCGATAACCAGCCCATTCAGCAACATGCCCTGAGGTCCAGGGACTTTGGAAGAGCACTGGGAATACCCCAGAGAACCTCGGGGCCAGCCATTTCCCCGGAGCCTCAGGGGAGAGTGCTCCCAGCTGGACCGTGAGGAAGGAGCCGCTGCGGGGCCCTGTCCACGCCGTCCTCCATGTGCCGTGGGTTGCCATGTTAACGGGCGGCCAGAAATTTTCTATGAAGCTTGTCTCAGAGGAAAAACTCCTGCCTTTGTTATTACTTAATGATTTCTTTTTACTCTGACCACTTCAGATGTGATTTGTAGCATCTTATAATGAAAGCAGAAGTCTAGATAGCCAGACTTTTCTCTCAATACTGAGGTCGGAGAGGACCCCCGGCCACAAGGGCCTTGGCTTAATGCGCATCAGCTGGTATCACAGACACAGTCCTTGTTAGCGGGTTCACGGAGGTGCAGACTTGTCCTCCATCCTTGCATCTCCCATTCCTGCCTTTCAGAGGCAGCGAGGGTGGAATGTGAGGGCGCAGTGTCTGTGGAGGGGAGGTCATGGGGCTGAGTGCTGAGACCTAGGTGTGAGCATCCTGGAGATCTGGCTTATTTTACGGCAGAGACTCAGGGGAACTCGCAAATTGAACGGTTTCATCTATTAGCTGTCACAGCTGGATTTCTAGGCAAGGCTGAATGGCTGAGAGACAGAGACTGGTACCTGCAGTGGGAAGGGGTCCGAGGAGCTCTGGGCTACTGAGTGGACACCAGGGGTACAGCGTGTGAGGGGGCCACTCATTTACCTCATCTATTCACTCATACATTTTGTATTTATGGAATTATTGGTCTGTGACAAGCACTGCTGTAGGGACTGCTGATTTAGGGGTGAACCTGACATTCTCCCCTACCTCTTAGCAGCTGACAGCCACATCATGAGAGGCAAAGATATGAACCTGTAGATGCGATGCACACACATCAATAACTGTCACAGGTTGGGATCCCTAGAAGCAATGTCTGAGATAGGGGTACAGGTACATGTGATTTATCCAGGGAGGAACCTGTCAAGGAGGGAGGGGAGTGGAAGGGTGAGTCAGAATGTGGTCAGGCTGAGTCTACCCTTGTCCCGATCCACAAGCTGAAGGCTCTAGGGCAGAACCACCCAACAGAAAGTTTTGTGATGATGGCAGTATTCTGTATCTGTGCTGTCCACTAGGAGAGCTACGAGCCATGTGTGGCTATAGAGCACTCAAATGTGGTTAGTGTGGCTAAGGAACTGAAATATTAATTTTATTTAATTTTAATGCATTTAAGTTTAAATAACCACATATGGCTAGTGGCTACTGTATTAGAGCAGCTCTAGAGCAGGGTCAGCAAACTTCTTCCATAAAGGGTCAGGAGTAAATGCTTTAGGTCTTATAGATCAGATAGTCTCTGTTGCTACTAGTCAACTGCTGTTGTAGCAGGGAAGCAGCCACAGATAATTCAGAAAGGAATGGTTGTGACTGTGTTCCAATAACTATTTACAAAAGCAGATGGAGAGCTGGATTTGGTCCATGGACTATAAAGCAAACTGCATAGTTGCCCTTTCCACATACATTCAGCAAGGGGCCAGCTTTGGGTAGCTTCTGCCAGTCTGGCATTCATTCGTTCATTTGTTGACCACCTGTGGAAGGACATACTTGCTGGGCAAGGCAGTTCCATTAGCTGAGGGCATTTCCTGGAGCTGGGGAAGGGTAGGGGTGGGACCCTGTGGTCCCTTAGGCATCTGGAATCCCAGCCAATGGGATGGATATAAAGGCCAGGTAAGGAGAACCTGCTAAGTGCTACAGTGTCTACTGCAATAATTGATAGTTCTCATTGTGCGGTCACTATGTGCCAGGCACAGTGTTAGGTGCTTTACCTGGATTCTTTTCATTCAGTTGTCAAAATAGCCCTATGAGGAAAGTAACTCAAGTATCTCTAGCACATTTCTATAAAATTCCCTGGCTTTCATCACTTCAAGTTTTTGGTTTGGTTACCAATTACCAAGATAGTTATTCATTTTCTCTCTCTCTCTCTCTCTCTCTGTATCATATTCTCTCCCCCTCCCCACATACACCACAACACACAAATAAATACACATCCCATCTGAAATGTGTGTATGATGCCACTGGCAGTCAGGTACTATTTTCTGCCAGATGACTTTGCTCTACTCCCGGAGACCCCAGTGACCTGATCTCTCTTTGTTCTAACTGCCTGGACTTACTCTGATTCCCTGTAGCGTTTTTCAGCCCACATTTCCTTCTTGATAGGAAGCCCATCTCTCCATGTCTTATTTTGGGTTCCCTCAAAAACTGATCCTGATTTGGGTACAAGTCATTTCCTCGGGAGGTGATCCCAGAAAACACAGTGGAGAAATGGGTAAGGAGAGAGGGAAGCAAATAAGGCCAATGAAGGATGTGTTAATGAGTGAGTTACCACTGTGGCCAACTGGAGTTTGTCCCACAGGAGACCCTGCTGGACAAACACCTCAGAAAGTTAAGGTATTTATGCACCCATTCCCGTCCCACATTGGGCGAGGGTTGCTCCTGGACAGCTACTCCCCTAACACTTCCATATGACCCAGGGTCAAGCATATTCCCCCAGTGAGAGCCCCTTTCCCCTCCAGGCAGAGAGACCCATGAGTCAGGCTACCTGTGACCTCCAGGCGGAAGGTAGGGCCCTGGAAGTCTTTGTCACACTCCACTTTCTTGGCTTCCTAATAGTCTTCCAAATATGGACTTTTTTAGTATAAGGGATTTGTTGCCAATTTCTACAGTGCAGTAAACTCTGCACGACAAGTTGCATGGTCAAGGAGAAGCTACAGACTTTTTAACTTGGGGTAAGAAACTAGGGAAACCACCACGTGAACCTTGGCTTTTACTTCTGATTGACTGACCTAGCAAGGTTCTGAACTTCACCAGGTCTCAGTTTCCTCCTTTGTTTAGTGGGAGTGATGGCAAGGCTTTTACTGTACCTCAAATGAGAAATGGATGAGCCCATACTTAGTAATCTGTGAAGCACACATGGATGTAAGTTATTGATTAAGGACTAAGTGCTGTGATTAAGGCAGTGTAAATGAATGGGTGATCATTATCCTAGGTCTTTACTTTAATGTGTATTAAGCTGGAACTCCCTGTTCATAGCTTGCCTCCCACATGTTCCCTGACTGCTCTTGGGGCCAGGCTCTGGAGGTGCACTGAAGACCACTGTGCTGAGTCTCTGGACTTTGAGGGCTCATGGCCAGAGGAGAGGCAGACCCAGGACCATGGGCCCCCATGCAACACAGCTTGGTCTCCATTCCATCCTACAGCCCCTGTCCCCCGTACCTGTGCCTAAAGACACCCTGCAGAGGGAAGAGCCTAACCTGGCGATGAAGAGGAACATTTAGACCAGAAAGAGGAGCGTGGACACAGACAAAGGGAAAATCTGTGCTCTCCTCTGGGAACAAGGCGATCGGTGCCCGAGGTCTGAGAGGCTGTGCTGACAAAGGGAGAGGGGACCTGAGTGCTGCATTCAGGTGTTTCATCTCAGGGACACATTGCAGGGTTTTAAGCAGAGAGTGACATGTTCTGATATGTATTTTGGGAAGATTCTCTGGTTTGGAGTGTAAGGTGGATTAGAAAAGGTGAATGTGGAGGTTGCAGGCCCCCAGAAGAGGCTGTGACAAAGGTCTAGATGACCCAGATGATGGGACCTGGGCAAAAGTGGGCTGTAAATATCTTTAACCTACTCAGCCAGCTGAAGCCTCAGTCGTGGGTCTTTGGAGCTTTACTGAGAAGTGGCAAGAGTCACCTGGGGCTCCCCCTCCCGCAGCCTGGGATTTACGAGCACTGCATCAGGAAGAGCACTTAGCATTCTCAGCCTCTCCACCGTTAGGTCTTCAGAAGGCGTCCTTTCCTGAGCGTGTTCCCTCTTCCCAGAGTGCCTTGTCAGAGAATAAGACGGAGCTGTAAGCTCAGAGGGGAAGGCAGCCAGCTCTTGATTCACGATGCTTGGCCTGGCGGGAAAGGGCAGTCTGGGGAGGCATTGCACCCAGGTAAGGGGAGGGTCTCAGCCACTCCTACAGAGCAGCTTATAGTGTGCACGAGGCGGTGTGTAGTGGTTAGGGCTGCAGGCTTTGAAGCCAAACTGCCCAGCTTCAAATCCTGTCTCTATTACTTACTAACTGTGCGAGCTTGAACAAGGTATTTAAATTCTTCGCACCTTATTTTTTCATCTTTAAGTGAAGATAATAATAACATGTACCTCATAGGTTTTCATGTAAGGAATAAATGATGGAATCCATGTAAAATTTTGGAAGAATGTTTATTCACTAGGTGTTATCAGAGTGTATGAAGGGAATTGTGTCTGTGAGGGAATGGGGCTGGTTGTGTCGGTCGGCTACCACCATAATAATGCTGTGTAACAAAACCCATAAAACCTCAGTGGCATGCACCAAGCATTTAATTTTGCACATGGGTCTGTGGTTTGTCTAGAAGATTCTACTGACCTGGGCCAGGCCTGGCCAATGTATGTCTTGGATCAGCTGGCAGGTGAGCTGGAGCTGGAGGGCCTAGGGTGGCCTTAGCTGGGTGACTCCACTTTGCTCCATGTGGGCCGACATGGTCCAGCAAACTAACCTGGACTTGGGGCTTGTCCTTGTGGCAGGAGCAGGGTCAAGAGAGGAAGCAGACGTACACAAACAATTTTTCAAGCCTCCTACAGTTTCTGTTGTCCCATTGCCCAAAACAAGTCGCACGACCAACCCCAGAGTAAAAGTGGGTGGAAACCACCCAATTATAGGTCAAATAGCATAGATACAAGAAAAGTACTAAATGTAGTCATTAACACAATCAGTATCACTCTGGTTTTTTAAATAAACCTCCCAGAGGAGGCCTAATCCTTGAGGCAACACTCATTTTGACAATCCTCCTCTCTCACTAATGGGGTTATTCCTCTTTGGGAATTATTGGTATTAAAGATCATGATACTAGTTACCACTCACTGGGCACCTCATAGATGATGGGTATTTAATTTTCCTACCTCAGGAGGTTGTCATGTAGATTAGATGGGGTGATGGATGTACAGCCTTTAGTTTAGCTCAGTGCCAGCACATTGTATTAACTCAACAAATGTCCACATTATCATTTTTGTTGTTCTTGTCATCATCATGATTATTACCAATATCTTGTCTTACTCCCAATGTAGGCATTTTTATCCCCATTTAACAAATAGATCGCTGAGACTCAGGGAGGTCAATAACTCTCCCAAGGTCGTACAACTATTAAGGGTCGGACCTTTCTCTAGGGGTTCGAAAATAATTCAGAAAGTAGTCAGAGGTCATTCATATGGTATGATGTGGAAGAAAGAGCGCACACATGGGCAGAAAGTTCTGATTCTAAGCCCACACCTGAGGCCCTCCAGCTTTGGTCCCATAACCTTAATTCTACGACGTAGAGCCTGAAGGTGTACGTGGGTCCTCTTCTCACTGGCATCCTTACACTGATACATAGGCCACTTGGTACTCACTTGTCTCCCCAGGCCGACCTCCCAGACATGTTCAACGTGGTTTGTGCAGGAGCATAGCTGGTGTAGGCAGTCTGGTCGCAAAGTCGGATCTGCTAACCTTGTGAATGCTCGGGTCTTCCAAGGCAAGCTCAGCCACTCAGCCCTCTGAGCTCCACACTAGCCTGGGAGGCAGATATCTGGGTCCCCTGGGTAAGAAGGAGCTCGAAGAGGCTGAGAAGTCAATATGAGGCCACATAGTTAAGGTAGAGCTGGGACTGGAACCTGGGGATCCAGACTCCAAGTATCACTCCTTTTGTGGATACCAGGTCTTACCTGGGCACAGAAGCATCGTATTATGCATCTCTAACATTTACCTTGCCTCTCTTTGCCATTTTTGGTCCCTGTGGCTGCTTGTTTTAACTGCTTTCAGTTCTTTTCGAGGGACCATCTCTCATAAATGGCTCATTCAAGCCATTTACAAGTTTGCTACGTCCACTGGAAAGAGTTGCACTCAGGCTTTACCCGGCTCCCACTGAGGGAGAAGCATGTGCTGGGCACAGACTCAGAGGGTCTTTTCCCAAGGTCCCTGAGGCTTTGGCTCATAGGAAAGCTGATACCTCACCTGCAACAGAGACCCTCATTAATGACTCTTTGAATGATTTCCAGGCAAGGGCTGCTCAGGGAGAAAGGGGGCAGAGAGTAGGTGTAAAGCCTCCATCAATGAGAACTCTTTCAGACCTATAATCCATCAAAATATCCTATACTCTCAGCTCTCACACGGCTGCTTATTCATCCAGAGTTCCACACTGTTCTCAGTGCAGTTCACCAGTTCTCTTGGGTGTGTTAGGAAGGCCTCTCACACATTTCTGATGGCAGATTGTCACAGTCATTTTGGAAGGAATTAGAAATGCACATGAAAGGTCTTAAAAATGACTCATACTCTTTAATCCAGTAATTTAATGTGGGGAAAATTGTCATAAGGAATTAATCTAAACCTAGGAAAAAGCTATCTGCAGGGCAATTTATGGTAGCAAAAATTGGAAGCAACCTAGATGCCTGACAATATGGCAATGGTTCGGGAAATCATGACTCATCCACTTAGTAGAATATTATGCAGCCATTAAAATGGTAATTATAGATAATATTGGACAACGTAGAAAATGCTTACAATGTAATGCTAAATAAACAAGCCTAGAGAAATCACTGAACATACACAGTGATTAAAATCATGTAAAAATACGTGTTTGTGTTGTCATAAATGGTGTGGCCTCAGCAACAATCCATGTTTGAATTTCCCAGCTGGAGAGAAAGCAGTTTCCAGCTATTCTAGAAAGCAAGACCAGACTGACACAGAGGTGACCAGAGCAAATTGAATGGTTTTCCACAATCTTGATTTAAGTCTCCCACTAATTTTAAACATCTCTAGTCATTTTTTCCCCCAATGCCTGTTTTCAAAATTTGTATTGACTAAAATTGAAGAAGTTTCTATACTTAAAGTTTCCTCCCAATCTCTAATATTCTAATGCGTGTCAGGATTCACACATACACATTTGAGTCAGACTTTTTAGACTTGGTGAAAGCAGGTGTAGTGGTGTGGTGTGGGCAGAAATCAGATTGCAGTGGGCATAGTCTGTGTAGACAACTCTCTCATGATATTTGGCTGTAAGAAGGGAGGCATCATATAGGTTCATGATTGCTGAGGGATAGCAGGTTAAAGTTCTAGCTTTTTTTTTTTTTTTAGGTTTTGTGTTTATTTTGTAAAGCAGAAACAGGGTAGGCATTTTGAAATGCTGATGGGCAATGGACAGACTAAAAAGACAGGTAAGATAGGTTAAATGCCTGAAAAGAAGGGACCAAGGGTAGAAGAGCAGCTAATTTCTACATAATTTATAAGCATTGCATTATAATACCCCAAAGAGCATGTGGAGTCTTTTGATTGGTTTGTGTCTCCTAGAGTCTTGAAATTTAGGGTCAACAGAACAGAGGCAGGGACCTCAAGAAGAGAGGAGATGGGGAAGCTTGGAAAAGCCCAAGGACTGTGGGCTAAGGAGACGATCCTGGGGAAAGTTCTTTGAGTGCTTTTAGTGAAATGCTATAAGTTGTGCTAGGTAAACATACTCTTTTGTGTTCCCTGCAGAATGCTTAGTAAAATGCAGATTCTTCATCAGAGCTGAGACCCAAGGAAGGCTCTGGAGATTGCAGAGAGAGCTGGTTGAGGACTAGAACAGGAGTTGCATGCAAAAGCAGGCAGCAGCCAGAACATGAGAGGCCCAGGGCTCCAGTTTCACACTCTAGTTTCCTGCTTTGCCACAGGGAAAACTGGGAAGGAGGAAGTGCATACTTCCACCAAAATGGGTGATAAAACAAAACAGAGTACTAAACTCACGGTTAAAACAAGTGACTACCAGTGTTCCTTGTTCTATTATTTCTTGGCTTATTTTTTTAAAAAAATGTACATGCCCTCATCTGGCTGCTATAGAGCACCTCTAAAAGGATAAAATTATATTGTGACTAAAACAGGTTCCTTGTAGAAGAGCTCAAGTGTGCATTTGGTCATTTTTCTGAACCGGTTCAAACTTAAAGGTCAACTTATCCTTCTATTGGAGACATTAATAACTTAAAAAAAAAAAAAAAACCCAAATGAGTAGGTAATTTAAAATTTTCGTGTTTGAGTTACAAAAATCTATCTGAAGCCTTATAATTAATGTGCTATGGCAATCTTTGTTGCAAGAGATTTTTTTTCTGGTCTTTCTTTAAATATGTGATATTTAAGTCAACTCTGCCATTTTAATTCCACATTAATTTGTGGGTTTATCTTAGACATCTTCCTGGTGTCTGGGAAAACAGTTTATAAACAGAGAAGAAAATTTAAATACAACCTATATGTTATGGATTTTTTTAATTGAAAAGACAATGTGACTAAAATTTAAGCAAAAATATTTAGACAAAGAATAAATTCATGTAACTGCCAATAAGGAAATGACTTTTACTGGTATGTACTCCATTCTGTCACTTGTGGCCTTGAGTATGTATTTTATTTACTTGTGCTCATACTTGGACTTGTACTATTTTATATTCTGCCTTAAAAAAAAAGCACTATATAGTCAGGATTCATTTAGTTGTAAGAGTGGGAGAGATTTATTGACTTGTGTAACTGAAAATCTATTGTTGGGTCTGACTTTAGGGTGAAATAGCATGAGCCTGAGTCATATATTCTACTCCTAGACTCAGGAATGAGGACAGTTTCCCCATCATACATGTAGAGCAGGGGGGAAGTGTAGATATCACAAAAAAGCATGCATCCCCACGTTCGCCTGTTTTAGATTTGGACTGCTCATGCGGGACATAGTAAATGTTCTACCCCACTGGATGGACATCCTGGAACAAGATTTGGATGAACTCTCCCAGTGTATCCCATTCTAATTTACTGAGATGTCCCATTTTCTCTCCTTTAATTAGTGACCAGCCTGTCTCACCCTTGGTCTTGGTGACAGGTCCATGGGCTAGGCTATCAGACTGAGTAATAGAATGTGTTTATCTATGGGTAGAATCAGTGGTATGCTGGTAAATTGGCTCTCTCACAAAAACAAGCCCTGGTTGTAGTGTTTGCCGATTTCCTCGGTGTAAGTATTCCCGCTATGACTGATGTCAAGCTAGCAATGAGAAACTACTAAATATGGGGTTGGGAAGAGATGTGCACCAATCAGCTCTTGTGAGTGGATACAATTCAACCTTCTTTTGGCCTGACAAGTTCTCTTATGTAATGCATGTTCTTATTTATAGATTGTTTTTGTAGACCCAGGTTTGGTTTTAAAACTGTATACCTTTACCCTATTGCTTTTGTCAGCTTGAAGGCCAGCTTATTTGCAGATGCTGTTTCTTAAATTCATTTATTCAATCAATTATTTATCCTTTCATTTAACAAATATGCATTGAATGCTTGCTGTGTATCGTATACTTTCTTATGCACTGGGAATATAGCAGTGAACCAAACAATGTCCCTGTTCTTAGGAGGATACAGACTATTAGCAAACAAATATTACTGTTTCAAGTGAAAGTGATGTGAAAACTCTAAGTAGTGGAGGGGATAAACATAATGAGAGGGGAACTGTGAAGAAGGAAGAAATTTTTAAATAGGATGGTGATGGATGACCTCTCTGAACGGAAAGCTGAATGAAGAGAGGTAGCAAGCCATTGGCAGATTTGTGGGAAGAGCATTCTGGGTTAAGGGAACAGCAGTTACAAAGGATGTGAGGGGGGAACAAGCTTGGCATGTTTAGGGAACAGCAGAGAAGACAATGAGCCTGGAACGGTGCTAGCAACAGGAAAAGTGGCACGAGATGATGTCAGAAAGGTCACCAAGGCCCAGACCATGTAGAGCCTTGCAGGTGTTATTAGGACTTTGGATTTTAAGCCCAGCAAGAAGGGAATAGGGTGAATCATTCTGGCTTCTGGGCAAAACACCTAGACCAGTAATTCTTAAAGTGTCAAAGTGTAGATCCAATCACCGTCATCTGGAAACTTGTTAGAAATGCAGATTTTCTTTATTATTATTTCAGAATATGATTGGGGTATAAATGTTTTGGTTACATGAATTTCTTTTGTACAGTTTGAGTCAAAGTTATACGTGTGACCACCACCTAGATAGTGTGCGTTGTACCCGTTAGGTGTGAATTTACCCAACCCCTTCTCCCCACTTCCACCTGCTTGATTACCGTTGAATTTTACTATCATATGTATAACTTGGAACTAATAGAAATGCAGATTCTTAAGCCCCACCCTAAACCTAGTGAATCAGAGCCTCTGGGGGTGGGATCCAGCAATCTGAGTTTTCGCAAACCCTCCTGGTGATTCTGATGCATGATAGAGCTTGAGACCTAGACTAGAGCTACGTGTACTCTCTCTCCCTCTCCCTCTCTATTTTATTCCTCTAGAGTCAGGACCACCATCTCCCCTGAAGCTTTAAGCATTATGTTTCATCATCTATGTCAACACTGTTAGGTTCCTGAAAGAATACAAGAGAATCCCCACAGATGACACTCTCACGAGCCAGTGGATCCTCATGTGCTGGGATGGATGCTCGAGCTTGCACACCTTACCATGATTCCTATCTTTCGTCTCTATTTTAAGATCCGACCTATGGCATTTTTACAGCCATTGGGGATTACAGCACACTCTTCACCAAAGGTGTGTTTCTCCCTCAGTTTTATGAATTATACCCTCATTTTGGTAATTTTTTTCTGTAAAATGATTGTTTCCAACTATCTAAAGAGTAGCAGAAAGAGCAGTTTGCAACACAACATAAAGGTTATGTAACTTATATGTAACTGGTATAAATTGTTCCATGATGTAAACCTAAATCATATTAAGTATGGCTCAGTCCCTACCCACTTCAGACTTCTGCCCTTCCTTGAAACTATGAAAGAATGCCAGAGCCTGGGCAACCTCTATGTGACCACAATGAACAGCCCTTCCCTGGGATTTCTGGATTGTTTTAGCCTGTATAAGAGTAACCAAGTTCAGAGTTAATGTAACCTAATATTATTCAAATTATCTCTCAACTCTATTTCATAGGTGCCAATTTTTTAGGGATTTATTCAACATTAACTCAAGGACTTTCCTTAAGCACCAAAGAAAGCGTCCTCATAGCCCAGTAGTTAATAATTAGATCTTATGAGTTACATATAACTGCATCATATGCAAGTCCTTAAGACTCCAGTGTGGACACTCAGCTTGCAGAATTCTTGGTGATGATATCATGATAACAATTTATAGGTATTATTCAACAGGTGTTTTGATCTCCATTTGGATCTCATTCTAGCAACTAGATCTAGAATTCAGTCTCCATTAACTGAAAGTTGGATTTTCACCTAGTCTTAATCAAAATGAAAACCAAAATAAAACCTAAGACTTTCAAAAAGAGAAGGTACTAACTTTATGTGTTATTTCCAGTTCTAGCCCTTCCAAATATAAGAATTATTACTGTGATGCTTTTTCAAATATAATCATCTAGGCATATTTCTAAACATATCTGTTATTCCTATTACAAGCAATTTTAGCAGCAAAAATAATAACATTTTTTTCAAGGATTATAAGTTCATGTAATTGCACATCAGAGAAAAATATGGATATTAAAGCCTCTTAAATGTTGAAATGCGGCACGCTGTTGCCCATTATATTTTTCAATTTCTTGTTCATGAATTTCAGCTTAAAATATATCTCTTTTTTGTAATTTTCCCCTTTTGTTCATAGATTTCAGGAATAAAATTAACCAGGACATGGAATTTAAAGTATTTCTTGATATTGAAATTCTCTACACTATAAAGTAGTTATTTCAAATTTTATTTACATAGTTATTATCTCTCATCTGGGGACACATGCATCTATCTGTGTTCAATATACTTCTAAGTGTAACTTTCCAAAGTTTATCATCCATCCATTCATATTGATTTAAAAATAAAATTAATTTGTCATGAAAGCTCTCAAACCTAGAAGATGCTTGCATTTCAGAAAAATATAAAAAAAATGAATTCTCTATCTAGTTTCAAATTAACTCTCAGAAATTAAACCACAAGGAAGATTAAAGTTAATTGAGTTTAAGCATTCCCTTTTCATCTAGTCATCCTAAGATTGTTGATACCTACTGTGCATCAGGCACTGGGCTTGGGGGCTAAGGATTCAAAGGTAAATACGAAACGAGAATGGATTGGGAGCTGGAATAAAGGACTTACCTTAGTGTTCACTTTAATTTTGTTTTATAATCAAACCAAGGTGTAATAGATAATCAAGTTATAATGTTTTGTTAAAGAATTATGTTTAACTCCCTAAGCAGACTGTATCGCATGTGAATTTACAGTCTGGTCATATATATATTTTGAAGCTAACTTATCTTTCACAGACTTCAAAACTGCCCAGCTGTTAGACTATAATACTTC
Source organism: Daubentonia madagascariensis (assembly GCA_023783475.1). NCBI lineage: Eukaryota > Metazoa > Chordata > Mammalia > Primates > Daubentoniidae > Daubentonia > Daubentonia madagascariensis. The sequence continues at coordinate 25,168,855 of JAKFHU010002136.1, read as the reverse complement.
ATATATGTGGGGGGCGGGTGGAGAGAAGACAATTTTTTCCGCTTTTTCAAGGTACAAGGAAATTCAAATCTTCATTTTCCATCCATGATCCTTAGCTATTTTCAAAATGAAATTTGCTTGCTGTTACCTTCCTCTATTTGTCAGTATAACTTAGGCTGTGATACAAAAACAACCCCCGCGCCCAGTGATTTAACACAATAGAAGTTAATTTCATATTCATATGAAGTCCAATGTGGGTCTTGCATCTCTCCTGGAAAGCCCTTCTTCAAACGTTGGTGACTCAGGGATTTGGTCTGCTTTTGTCTTCTAGCTATGTCATCTACATCATGGAACTTTTAAGGTCTCTGTGACAAAGGAAGAGAGATATAGAAGTAGCACACCAAGTCAGAATGAGTTACGTCCACTCAGCAGTGATATACATCACTAATGCTCACAATCAATTGGCCAGAAGCAGTCACATGGTCTGGCAGATCAATTATGTTTCTCATTTCAGTTTTGTTTCTCATCTCAGGACCGAATTGGCAGTTATCAAATAACGCACCAAACTATCTTCAAATAACCATTTCCCCTCACCCCCAACTTACAACAAAATGTCAGACTGGAGTTTAAGCAGACACTGCATTTACCTAGCCATGCAGTATACATTTAAAAAAAAAAATATGATGCCATTTTCCAAGCAAAGCTGTGAGTCTTTCTAAAGATTGTTTGCTATTGTTCCAGAAGATACCCATCTGCATTTGATCAAATTCCAGTACATAAGATACATTTCAACTTACTATATTTTAGCCAGTCTAATTCTGGTACCTGGTGTTAATCGAATAGCACATGAATTTTCCAATGAATCAATTTCAGATGATTCCTGTAGCCTTCAAAATGGGTATCTTTTCAAGGACCTGAAATGTTAAAAGTAAGCTAGAGCTGCTAGCCAGAGATTCTTTAGGAATAATTCAGATTTTCTCCCCCATCTGAGAAAGACTCCTTTCTCCATATGAATAGCACACGAAGATAGATACTGGAATCGCTCTCCAAAAGCACTCTTCTTCTACCAGGCAGAACTTGGCTGGGCACTTACCAACTTATACCTTGCCAAATAGATTTCCTATTTATGGACATTTTGCTTGCTTCCAGCTTTTATAGGTGGATACTGTGATGTACCACCTGGGCCCCCTTCAAGGAAAGACTTGTTACCCTAGCTTCTGGAATTACTGTGAGCAGACAGCACTCAGTGTTCAGCCCTGTGCCAGGGGTCCCCAGGGCCATCCTTAGGTTTGATGATTTGCTAGAAGGACTCACAGAACTCAGGAAAGCTCATGGTTACAGTTTAATACAAAGAAAGAATACAGATTAAAATCAGTGAAGGACTGATTTTAAAAGGAGCATAGGGTGAAGAACAGGAGAAACCAAGCATGAGCTGCAGGTTGTACCAACAATGCTTCCTTCTCCCAGCAACAACATGTGACAGTGCGTATGAAGTATTTCCAATAAGGAAGTTCACTTGAGCCTTGGTCTCCAGGGTTTTTATTGGAGGTTAGTCATGTAGATTTGGGGTGCCTCTGTGACTGCTCTTAACTAATCAGTTTCTAACACCACCCCCCTTTATCCTCAGAAGTCAGACTGACACAGCATGGCCCATTTGTTTCAAATAAGCAAGAACAGTCATTTATCATAAATCACATTGTTTACATAAACTATCCGGCATGTCCTAAGACTCCAGGTATATAAAAACATTCCTATCAGGCTAGATATTCCCAAGGTTTATAGGTTATCTCCAAGGAGCTGGTCAAGGCCAGTCCTCTGTCTGGAATGTGCAGGGTTAGAGTGCCCCAAGTCCACTGAGTTAACCCTTTACTTGCATAACCCTTCAAGGATCACCTCAGCTTCAGGGAGCTGCTGTGACCAAGGTTGTGCTCCTTCCTGGGGCAGCCAATGTCCAGTGACCCACTGAAGCAGGAACATAAATGCTTGACCATCTCAACTCAACAACAGGACAACTCACATGGGCCATTCCAACCTCAGAGCTCCCCAGGGGGTGTTCTGATGCTGTTATCGAGTTTATGTCACAGCTTGACTTCTCCTTCTGCCTCATTCCTGCTAACTTCCCCTCTTCTCTGTAGATGTTGACCCCAAGGGAACCACTTAATAAACACCCTGCATGCTAAACTCTGTCTCAGAGTCTGCTTCTCGGGAATCCAATATGTGACAATATGTGGAGCTGAAGTGAGTATTTTCATTTTGTTTCTTCTAAATGATTATCTTGATTTAAATCTTCAGGAATATTATTAACTACATATAGCTCTAAAATGAATATGGAGATTGCTTTCAGAAAAAAATATGCTTTCCCATAGAGTCCCATTGTGTTCCCCCACCAGGTGGTAGAGAAGTTTACCCATCTCACCCCACTCTTGACGGTAGACATCATCCTAATGACTATAGAACTTCTGTCCAGGAGAAATGGAATTTTCCTCCTCTTTCCTCATATTCTGAATCTTGACCTCTTTTGACACTGTTGCAGATCTTGTCAATATGACCATCTGGCTGAGAGTTTATTTACTGGCACAATTTTATTAGGTGAGGATTTTTCTTTTCCTGCAATAGTTCTTGGATGAGAATCTCATCAGTCTATCATGACTAGGTTAAGGAGGCCCAGAGGACAAGATCACTTCCATGGTACCACTCACCACAGTGGGGGAGACTTCAGTCACTGAGCAAATATCTATGGTGTCAAACTCCATACATGGTCATTTTCATAGTTCTGAAGTCATCGATACTAATCCATGAACAACACTCTTGATAATAACTGTGTACATCATGTCATGATCGTCATTGTGAATTCACTTAGACCTGCATGGCAATCTTCAATACCCTTTGTTTTCATTCCACTTATCCAACAAGTATTTCTATTTCTTTCCCTGTATGCACACATTTATATAAAGATTTGTGGCTAATGTAGGATTTTAAATTAAAGTGAATTGAATGAATTAAGCTTTGAAAACTAAGGAATTTAAAAAATTGTCTTTACACTCTGAATCAAGCAATACCAGAGCTGAGAATCAGTGAGTGAATTATTAGCATGCTGGCCTGAAACCCATTCAGGTGCTTGTTGGGAACCTGTAGTCATGCGTAATTCCAACTGTCCCTCCCATGGTGGGAGGTGGCGTATGACTCCCCTGCCCTCAGTCATGGCTGTTGTGTAGTTTCTTATTGGTGCTATAACAAATTACCACAAACATAGTGGCTTTAAAGCCACACAAATTTATTGTCTTACAGTTACAAAATTATCATCTTCTGATCTTCTGAAATGGGGTTGAATGGGCTAAAATTGAGGTGTTGCCTGGATATATTCTTTCTGGAGGTTCTAGGGGAGAACCCATTCACTGGCCTTTTCCAGCTTCTAGAAGCCGCCTGCATTCCTTGGCTCATGACCCCTTCTGCCATCCTCAAAGCCAGCAGTGTAGCATTGTCATCTCTCTCTGATTCTAACCCTCCTGCCTCCCTATTTCAATTATAAGGACCCTTGTGATTACATTGGGCTCACCCAAATAATGCAGGATAATCTCCCCATCTCAAGATCCTTTTGCCAAGTAAGGTAAAGGACCCAGATAGTAAATATTTTAGGCATTGTGGACCACATGGTCTCTGTTGTAACTACTCAACTCTGCTGAAATCATAGCATAAGTAAACAAATGGGCGTGATTGTGTTCCAACTAAACTTTATTTACAAAAATAGATTGGACTTGGCCCGTGGGCTGTATTTTGCTGACTCTTGGGCAAGATATGTAACCTCTCTAAACTTTATATAATGACATTAATAATGAATAGTAAAAGCTGACTTCCAGGGTATTGCTAAAATTTAATGAGATATTGTGTATTAAGTGCTTAGAATAGTACCTGACACAAAGTTCTACCTTGTGTCAACGTACCTCCGGGTGATGTATGGATGTATGAATGGATGGAAAGGAAGGATGGAGAGAGGAAGAGAGGTGCGAAGACAGAAAAAGAAGGAGGGTCAACTGTATTGAAATTAAACATGCTGAAAAATAATTTGCCAATTTCTGGGAGGGAGCTCTCCCTGACTGTAGGGCTAATGGAGCTAATTGAGTGGGTGATTCATGTCTTGTCACATGGAACACAGGCAGCAACAGGTAAGCTACAGAGACTTGTGCCACCACAGTAAAAAGAATGGTCAGTCCCTTCTCTACTGTCATCACCCTGTCCCAGCCAGGAGCTATTTTCTGTGACAGTCCGGGCCATCCCATTTCCCCTCAGCCTCCTTGTAATTGCCCTCTATGAATCCCGGAAGATTATTAAAATCCTGGAAGTGGAGGCCCCAGAGTTACCTGTGTCCTGACCCCATTGCACTCCCCTCTGCCTTCCTTCCTACCCTGGGTGTCTTGCTAATGCCAGGTGGTTTGGGGGCTGTCATAGTTCCCAGGTCTTAGATTTTTTAGGTCTATTTCTGCAAATGACTTACTTGTTCTCTCAGTGGTCCCCTTGGGCAGCCTGGATGGATGAAACCTTGCATATAACAGTGTACCTGTGTCTAAGAAAAGACAAACTTCCACAATATTTGAGCAAATGACAAAGATGCCTCTCATTTGTTATTAATCATCCTTGGAAACAAATTGAAGAAGCTCCCACTGGAGTTTCTAGCTTTAAATTTTTTTCTCTGAAACAGACTCTTCCAGCTTGCAACTAACATGTTAGTGAAGACATTTAAAAAAAAAGATGGAAGACAAACAAATAAAACTACTTCATGACACTGAAAAGTAGACCTGAAAACTGGAGCTTTCCTCAAAAAGTAGGACATGGAATAATTTTGTTGACGCCTATGCAGATGTGGACTCAAATATGGGTAAAAACACCCTCTTTGCCTTACCCTGCTGTCTAATTCTTAGTTCAGAAACATGAGGTCTATTAAAATAAGAAAACCTACTCTTTCTACCACTTGAATGCTACTTTTCATGATAAAAAGAGGATTAAACAGTATGATTAAATGGATCCAGAGCTTTATGAGAGTTTAGGCATGAAGAAAAATAAAATCATTTCAAAAATTTAAAGCTCACTCTTATAGAATCTTATAGATGTGCCTGGTTATCCTGGACAGTGGTTCAAGCAGTATGTTCATAATTCAGAACAAAAAAATAAAAGATGAAAAAGATACAGAAATTGATGACCTTTTACAGGAGGAGAAGATTAGACCAGCTCGGTGTGATAATATTCCACAGTTACGTGTAACTGTGGTTTAAATGAATGAGTACATGTGGTTGTCACCCAGAGAATTGTCATTAAAGCTAATATTCTGAAGGCAGAGAGTTGAGATTTTGGCCATGGGACCTGAGGTTTCCGTTCACCCTCGCTGCTTGATCAGGGACCTAAGGAGTGACAGATAATTGGTAGTCAAGTAAGGCCTTGGGAAGTCTTCCCATCCCCTGGGCTATTTTAAAGAATCTAATCTTTGCCCTGATGTACAGTGACAGCAGGTTCTACCTGACCTTCTGTGGCTATTTCCAGAAATCCTGTTTCTACAAGCCATCTCAGGACCTGGGAATATGTGGACACTCTGGGTCCTCACCCTGACCTCTTGGAATCTTGGGAATAAAGGGACCAGGCTAGAGCTGATCAAGGCAGGATGAAAGATAAGGGTAACTTACTACCTTTAGTACTGTCCTGGAGAACTGGTCTTCTGTGCTTGCAGAACAGTTCCATTTAGTTCTTATTGAACAAGTTTTGGAAACATACAACTGAATGGGACAGACATCCTGTCCCCAGTGTGTTCTCAGTCTAATTAGAAGGTCAACTGCAGAATAGTGAGTGCTAGGATGGAGGTGTGTGCACTTGCAGAGCGGACACAGAGCAGAGGCTTCTCACACAAATTTGAAGGTAAGGAGAATCATCTGACAAGTGGGAATATCGTCCGTCAGAGTGGCAGTGACCCTATGGCCCAGAATTTCCAAGAGACTTCCAACTTTCAATAATTGTTTTTCTTAAATAGGATGAGCCCCCAAATGTATAGAAGTGACTTAACTTTTAGACCACTGTGAAATTCTTTGATGTTTGGCTTAGAAAATATGCTCACTGACAACATAAAGGCCCAATAGTTAGTCTCATGCTGTTAGCTGACATCTGAGAGTGTTTAGCACCAAGACAGCCAGGACTGCATTTCCTACAAAACAGAACTTTTTATCAAGATCAGAATGGATTAGGTAGTGAATACTTGTGAACAAGCACTCAGGGTAGAAATATGTAAAATAAGTCAACACATTTTAGTAGGAAATGATTCTTCCTCGTGAGTGTTCAATGATTATCAGTCACTGATTACCTGATTTCCAAGGTGACTCTCTCTTTCTACCACATTGTGTTGATTGCTCCTGTACCCATCACCACTAGCTGCTTCTAGTAATGCTCCTCTGACAGTTATAGACTGACCCATCCATCACTCGGGTTTCTGCACTTGTCTGTGCTCTGGCATTCTGAGATTGGGATGTGGCCCAACCACTCTGCATCTGGAGCTGAGGTAGAAGAGAGAGTGGGAGGGTCAGAGGGTAGGAGAGGGAAGACAGAGACTGACAAACCACCACCCAGATGGAAAACCTGGCTGCTACCAGACTCAATTTCACAAAAGAATGAAAGCCAAGAAAAAAAAAATTCTGGGAAAGGATGTAGCATGTTTCAGGTGCCAGGAACTGTGCTGGGTGCTTTATATGTTTTCATTCATTTCATATTCGCCCACCTATCATTACTTTATTCATTCTCTCTGTTTCTCTTTTATTCTGTCTTTCTTTCTGACACACGACTTTGCAAATTAGATGTTCTTACATCTCTGGTTTATGAGAATATGCCTCGGAGAAATTAAGGATCTTCTCCAGGACCCTGGAGCTATTCAGGGTTAAGCTAGACCTCACAGCGAGCACTTTCAGCTCCAGAACCAAAGTCCTTTGCCATATACCCCACCCCTTCCATCTTATGAAATGGACCTCTCACTGTGCAGTTATCTGTGGAGCCACTGTGTCTGCTGTGTCAGTGTTCACCTTTTTACCCTGCTTTGAAAGAACGCTTAGCAGTCTCTTGTTAAACAGAATTCTCTATCTGACCCTGTCGCCTTTTCACTTTGGCTGCCAGGAAGCTTCAAGTCAAATTTGGAATTTATACTGTGGTACTCTGGAGTACCTTATGGTCAGCAGGTGTGTGCCCTTCTTGCCAAGGCGTTCATAGCTCTCTTTGTGCTAGTCCTGACTCTTCACCCTTATTTATGTTTTGCCACTGTGCATCCTGTTCATTTTGTAGGCTGCCTCAAGCCCTTCGTGGGTGGAATGTTGCAGTGAATAAATAAATGAATAGCTAACTGAATTCCAAACGTGTTATGCATGTACCGCTAATGATTGTTAATTAACTCTGATTTGCAGCTGCTCCCACATAGCCTGCCACCCTCACCCCCTCAAATCTAGGTTTCCAAAAATGCTTTGCTTTTCTCCTTTGTGTCCTTTTTTTAGAACCCTCAGAAGTCAGGTTGTGAGGATGAGGACTCTAGCCCCCATTCTCATTTCTACCTAGGCAGTTCTGGGTAATTTGTGCCTTTGACACAATTCTCTCAAAGTGCTACTTGGACCTAGCCTTTTACCCAATATGGCTTTTAAAAATCATTAGATTTTTCAATAGTTTGAGCACCTCAATAAATGCATTGGGCTACTTGCAATATTAATAACTCATGCCGTTCTAACCTTATGTTCCTGATAAAGAATTCTCTGCCGTTTAAGGCTCTGGGATGAATAATGGCTGAGTGTTTCTATTGTCGTCTTAAAATGGAGATTACTATATGTTGAATCACAACAGAACTACTTTTTTATAGGCTGTGAATAGTATAAAGGCCCATCATGTTATTCCAGGCAGTGCCAAGTGAACGGATAATGGCGAGCCAATTATTATAAATAATGTCTTGTTTCCTTTTGGCCCCTGTGCAAATTTCACAGAGCAGGATTCTATTAAAGGCTGGAAGGTTAAATTAAATGAGACAGTGTTAACACCAGCATCTAGCACAGGGCCTGGCACAAGTCACCACTTCGTGCTAGCTGAATCATAATCTGGGCTCGGCAGGATTTTTTTGTTTTGTTTTGTTTAGTTTTTTCCTTCATTCTTTGGTTTTCCATGATTAGAGTTCCCAACAACTATCCCTTATCATTCAATCCGCTCAGGGGGATGGGTCAAGCCTGCCGGGTTATGAGGTCAGGGTGCTTTGCAGAGCTCCTAGATGGATGAGCAGGATGCTGTTTGGTAAGGCTGGTTGTAGTAGAACTAAAGGAGGAAGGAAACACAGTGGAACATTCTAGCAGAGCAAATGGGGCAAAGGTTAACCTGAGAAAAGAGGCAAGGCTGGGTGTAGGGACGTGAGTCCAGTGCTTAGAATCCAGGAAAATCAGGGGCCTGCTGAAATATGGATGTGAAGTTGGCTAGGACTAGAGGTTCTAGAAGAAGCACATTGATAAGGTGAGTAAGCCAGAGGCTCTGCTGGGTGGGATATTGACATGCTCTGCAAAAATTCTAATAACTCAAAGGCTCTAGCAGCATGGGGCCATGTCTCTCACGTCTCTCACATGCCAATGAAGTAAGCACTAAGTTCTAACACCATCTCTTCCCATTCCATAGAGTTTAACCTTGAGGAAATTTAACCTTCTCTTCTCTGGGCCTCAGTATCCTTGTTTTGAAAATAAGGGTGCTAGCCACTGGTACTCACCATCAAATTGGTACTAACTGATCAACACTTATGTCACACATGGCAAGAATATTCATCAGGGGGTGGGCAGGCAGGAGGCAGGTGGAGGGGATAGGAAAACTCTCACCTAATGGGTGCGGGGAGCACAGTTTGTGGGATGTCCATGATTTTAGCTCTGACATGGGCAGTGCATGGGCAATGTATATAACCAAAGTGTTGTACCCCCATAATATTCTGAAATTAAAAAAAAAAGAAAAAAAAAAAGAAAAGAAGGGTGCTAGACTCCATGTTCTCTAAGATCCATGCTGTTTCTCTCCCCCAACCCCCAAGGCTAAGATGCATTTTGAAGCCATGAATTTTTCTGTTTCTAATCTTGTTTTTTATTTTGACATCTATTGTTACACACTGACTTCTGTTTAACTTCTAGCTACTGTACTAGTGATTATAATTCTGCCCAACAGTGGGGCCGAGGACCAAGCTGAGTGGACAATGGGAAGCATAATTTAATATAGATTTTTCCCTTAAAAGTGTAAGTCTATACATTATAGAAAAAGCAATACCCACTCCAAAGTTAGCATTACACAAGTCAATGACATACCCATGATTTTCAGTGGACAGTCTCTGTATGCCAGCAGTGGAGAAACGATATATTTTCTAAGATAGACGCACATTCAAATTTAATTTATGTCAAGGACAGCTGTGTCCTTTAAGATGTAGGTGTGCAGAAGGGTTAGCAAGGCATCAGGGAAATTTGAATTTGAGAGAACTTTTTAAAGAAGTATTAAATATTTCAGCTAACTGTGCCCTCATTTCACCTCTGCTTTCCCTAACCCTGCCAAAGGGATCTTTGCCCTTCCTGAGCCCATATCAGCCCATGACTCTGCCTACTGCCTGTTAGCTATTTGCTTTCATAACCATCATTGGATGCGGGTTGCCCAAGGGGAGCTGTATTAGCAGAGAGGAATAGAGACGTCTGGAATTCAGGAGAAGGAGGTATACTGGCAGCGTATCATGGTGAATCATTATACGGGGAGAGAATGAAAGACCAGCAAAGCAAACCAAGGAGGAGAACTGGGAAGCTATAGGATCGCTCAGAAGCCAGGGAATCCTGTATTTAAAGGAGGAAGTGGGCAATGCATTCCATGCTTGCTGAGTGATCCCTTAAGAACTGAAAGAAGCCCTTAGTTTAGTAACAGGAGGGGCCATGGCAGGATAATTTACGATCTGCAGGTGAGGGCAGGAGTCAGATGGAATGGGTTGGGGACAAGAAAAGTGGAGATAACTTTTTATTTTACTCTTTCAATAAATTTGGCTCTGGGGTGGAAGGGAGGGTTTGGAGACACGTGGGGATAAGAGATTTTGCTCTTTATGGGGGGAAAGATTTGGGCATGTTTAAATGCTGATGGGAAGAAGCCAGGGCAGAGAAGATGTTGAAGACAGAAGCAAGAGGGGTAAATGGTGTGGGCAAGGCCCCTGAAGGAGGCTGGAGGACAGGGCATTTAGAGCCCAGGAGGAGGGATGCACCTTGCTTTATGACAGGGCAGAAGCAGGGAAGAATGGAGGCAAGCAAAGGGAAAGGACTTCTTGAGGGATGGCCAGGACATTCTTTTGGGGTGGCCTCTATTTGCTTCTGTGTAGGAGGTAAGATTGCCCCCTAATGTTGGGGGGATGGAGAAGGATTCAGGAGCATGGGGAAAGGTGGAAAAAGTGGCAGTGGAGAATACGAGGTGACCAGAGAGGTGGGGAAATATTAGCTCAGCTGACATTTGAACTCATGCTGTCACTTCGTGAGGTTGAATAGTATTTTCCTAGCAGGGCCCAGCAGCTTGGTTGGGGCATAGGTTCAAAGAAAGTGCTTGGTTGGTTGATACAAGGTACCATGGGTTGAATTGTATATTGCAGTCCTAGCCCCCTCATCTCAGAATGTGACCTTACTTGGAAATAAGGTCACTGTGGATGTAATTAAATTAAGATAAGGTCATAATGGGGGAGAACTCTAATCCAATGTGACAGATGTCATTAAAAGGAGAAATTTGGGCACAGAGACATGCACGCAGGGAGAACGCTGTGTGACATCGAAGGCAGAGATCAGGCTGATGCTTCTACAAGCCAACAAATACCAAAGATTGTCAGCAAACCACCAGAGCCTAGGAGAGAGGCACAGAACAGATTCTTTCACAGTCTTCAGAAGGAAACAACACTCTGCTGACCCTTTGATCTTGGACATGTAGTCTCCAGAATGGTGAGACAATAAAGTTTCATTGTTCAGCCTGCCAGTCTGTGGTGCTTTGTTATGGCAGCTCCAGCAAAATAATGCACAAGGGATAGGATCCCCCGCTTTCAAGTGGTTGTGAAGAACTTGAGGCAAACATTTTGGGAGCACATTCTAAAAATTATTAAAGCGATAGCTGCTGAGGCCACGTGCGGTGGCTCACGCCTGTAATCCTAGCACTTTGGGAGGCCGAGGCTGGAGGTTCGCTTGAGCCCAGGAGTATTGAGATCAGCCTGAGCAAGAGCGAGACCCCATCTCTACTAAAAATAGAAAAAATTAGTCTGGTGTGGTAGCCTGCCTGTAGTCCCAGCTACTCAGGAGGCTAAGGCAGGAGGATCGCCTGAGCCCAGGAGTTGGAGGCTGCAGTGAGCTATGAGGATGCCACTGCTGCCCTCCAGCCCAGGTGACAGAGCAAGATCCTGTCGCAAAAAAAAAAAAAAAAAAAAAGAGATAGTTATAGCTGGAGGAATGCAAGGCGTATAGGGGAAGGAGGTAAAATAGGAGAAGATGAGTAGAAAGGAAAAGAAAGAATGATGGGATTTGGTGTTGAAATTTTCTTTGTAATTGTGAGTAGCTCATAGGATCTCAGTTTCTCAGAAAGCCTCAATCCTATTCAGGCTTTTCCTGTAAAGGTTAATCTTAGCCTCCAGGTCCTTGCTAAAGTGATCGCTGTGTTACTCCTCAAATTAGAACTGCAGCTTAGATCATAGCCAAGGTATTTGCAAATAATCATTTCTTGTTAGGCATTGGCTTACATTAATATATGATAACCACAGATCCTGTATATTCTCAGAGGGACTTTCAAGTTATCTGAGCTGTGTGAGTCTTCAAAGGGTTGCGTAACTAGCATGGATTTAATGGGCTATTCGCTCCGTAATTCAGCATTTCCTAGGTTCCAGTACTCAGAGAATTTGCTCATTAGCTTGGAAAGACATCTTTTTAATGGCGCAAAATAAGGGGGACAGCAAGTTGTGGTTTCAAAAGTTACTATGATTAAAATCATATGGACAGCTGCTGTTCAGTATGGTGTCACCCAGTGTGAATGAAAAAGTACTCACTGTCAGGAAGCCACTGGGCTGTAAATTCTGTTTACTGTGCAACCGGCCGCTTTCTGCCGAGTTTCAAGTTTTTGGAACAATGCATGAATAGACTGTGTTGGGCAAAAACAACTTTTTAAAAAATCTTATTTTAAAAAAATAACTTTCTCCTTCATTGAAGATAATTTGGAAAATATATGAAAATACGTATCTTTTTAAAAAGTAGACCATCTCTTGAGTTTTACCATTTAGGATGCCTATCCATCTGGTCTTTTTTTTTCCCCCTGTGCATACATATACAGGCATACATTTACTAAATTGGAATCGTACTGTAAATAGTTTTGAAACTTGCTTTACTTAACATATCCTGACCACATTCCCACGCCCTGGAAACATTTCAGTGATGGGCCATGTTTCATTGTGTGGGTTATTGTAATTTATTTAACCAATTCCTTCTCTTTGGAAATTTAGGTTGATTTTATTTTTTTGCTCTTAAAGATGATTCAATGTACATTTTTCAGTATATAGTTTTTTGAAAGCTGGAGTCTTCTGGGTTTTCGTTAGAATCGGTTGAAAGTCAGCCAGGGAAGCTGGCTGGTATCTGGGGAGGAGAGGGCTATCCACTACCGAGTTCCTCTAGCTGACTCCTTTGAGCAAGGTCCTTTGGGAGGAGGGTGCTGCCTGATCTTTACTTGTACACAGTAGGGAGGGATTCGATTCAACCAGAAAAGCAGTCAGGGACGGCTGCACGGAAAATGGGCTTAAATGCAAAGTGCGATGACGTGTAATATGACAGGGGAACCTCCGAGGCTGCACTGGCTCCTCTCTGATGAGTTGAGGCTGTGACTCACAGGGGATGGGGGGGGTGGTGGGCTGGTTTTTCTCCCCCCTTCCCCATCCTCTCGGATTCCTCATGACAGAAAATTCATAAACTATTCTCGGTGACAGTTGTGCAAAATGAAAAGCTCTGTGGATGTGTGGAGAATAGATTATCCTGACTGCTGTTAAGCATTTGACAAATTGGGAGTTTTGTCATACATCAGAAAACAATGGCAGAATAGGGAACGATGTGTATCCTGTAAATACACACACCTGCCGGCTCCCCAGCTTCACTTAGTGTCCTGGGAAGGGAGGAGCCAGGCGAATGGGTGGCAGCAGGCAGGTCACTGGCCTCAAGGAGCATTTGTGGTGCAGCCCCTGGCCAAGGTCCCACCTCAGTGCGTGTCTTAGGAGGTGCCAGGTTGTTTAGGGTCCTGCTCATTATAATTTTTTGAACTAAAGAGAGATTTCCTGTGAGTCCAATGTGTGTGTGTGTGTGTGCGGGGGGGGGGGGTCCCTGAAGCCACTGATGGGCCAGGCAGGAGTCTCATGTGCTCCAGTAGGTGGGTGCAATGGCTGCTGAGCTGCCTGCAGCCTCCTTGGGCTGAGGCTGGGCTAGGCCAGGCACAAGGCACTGATGGAGGGGAGGGGGCAGAAAGGCAGGTGGTTTATTTCCTGACAACCTGGGCTCCCACCCACCTTCAACGTAAGAAATGCACACAACCAGGAGCAGATGGTTCAAATTCAGGGCTTGGGGGAGGAAGGTGAGTTTGGATACACTGTTCAGTTGCTGCCATTCCTGACTATCTCAGCAATGAGTCACATGTGGAGCATAAAGAGAAACCTGAAACCCACAGAGAGGGCTATGCAGGTGGCATCACTGGCCTGAGAGGGTAGGCCAGGCAGTACGGTAGTGGGAGGGATGTTGGGCAGACCCAACAGCAAATCTTCACTCCCCTTTACCAGTTGTGAAACCTTTGGCAGGTGAATGAATCAGCTCTTTGAGACTCAGTTTTGGGATCTATATACTGGGATGGTGGAACTGCCCATGTGGCATTGAGAAGATGTGGAGAAATTGGAACCTTCATTCACTGCTGGTGTGAATGCAAAATGGTACAGCCGCTTTGGAAAACAGTTTGGGAGTTCCTCAAAAAGTTAAATGTAGAGTTACCATAAAACCCAGTAATTCCACTCCTAAGTATATACCCAGGAGAAATGAAAACATACATCCACAGAAAAACTTGTACATAAATGTTCATAGCAGCATTATTCATAATAGCCCCAAAGTGGAAACAGCCCAATGTCCATCAGCTGATGAATGGGTAAATAAAATGTGGTCTGTCCATACAATGGACTATTTTCCCATCATAAAAAGGAATGACAGCCTGATACATGCTACTGCATGGATGAAACTCGAAAACATTGGGCTAAGTGAAAGAAACCAGAAGCAAGAGATTATATATTCTATGACTTCATTGATATGAAATGTCCAGAATAGTTAAGTATATAGACACAGAAAGTAGATTAGCGGCTCCCTAGGCAAGGAGTTTGGGGGAGGAGTAAAGGGTATGGGGTTTCTTTTTCAGGTAATGAACATATTCTAAAATTGTTTGCAATGATGACTGCAAATGTGAAAATACTATTACAAAATTTATTGAATTGTACACTTTCAATGGGTGAATTGTATGATATGTGAGTTATAGTTCAATAAGGGTGTTACCACCCCCCCAAAAAAAAGAAGAAAAGTACCTGGGACACAGCAAGTAACTTATCTGTATAATCCTCAACCCCTTCCTGTCTCACAGATTAGTTTGGAAAAGGTTGACAGGACCTCAGTTCTCAACTTTTCATGTTCAAGTCTTTATATTCTACTCCTTATAATGTTGTCTGCTGTCCAAAAAGAGACACTGAGCCTTCATTTAAGCCAAAAGTGCTCACTAGGGTGACATCCTTTATGAAATCATTATGTTCCAGAAAATCTGGGAGTATGAGCTAAAAGCCTAGTTTCTATCAATTGGATTCCTTTTCTGTGTCTCCAGAGAGCGCTCCTATTTATCTGAGTGTCTTTGTTGAGTCTGTGCACCACATCACAAAAGAGTCTGTTGGAAAAAGCTGGTGTTCTGAAGAAGGAAAGACGTTCTTCCCACTGTCTAACCCGGGTCTTCCTGCGATAATTGAAGCCTGCTTCCCACCACCTGTCGGAATTCTGGAATCTGTTGAGGTTGGATGCCTAGCGTCAAATGGAGTAAGTGCCTCCTTGGAGAACAGCTCCTGGAGGCCACTGTATATTTGTCACATGTCACTGGGATCTGCATATGGGTATGAAATGTATATTTAAAAATGTGTATACACTCGGCTGCACAGGCATCCTGCTCTGAATGTGTTTATCCAATTGCCCATCACAGACCTGCCCTAGGGGGTTGGGGGGCCGGCGACCCCCCCACTCACCTTTGCCTGCCAGCCTACAGCCTCCCCAGTTGGCAAATATCCCTTGGCCACCCAGCTCCTTGCCCTTCTTCTGGGCAAGATTCTGCTTTGTAGCCAGTTACCCAGCTCCAGAGATGAATTCCTTACCTTGACAGAAAGAAATAGGCAGCCCCAGCTTCCATAGCAGCCAGCATCAAGGGAGCAAAGAGTAAGCTTTGGATTTGGAGTCAGCGACTTCTTTTTGAACACTGTCTGCATCTTTTAGCAGCCATGTGACATTGGGTATATCAAACGAACTCTCTTAGTCTCAGTTTCCTCATCAATAAAATAAATGCAAGGACCTAGGTTCCTCAAGGACCCTAAAATTTGGAGTGTGCCTTGCTCTTATGCCTCAAGGAAGTGAAAATGGCATAATTCAGAGTACTGGATTGTTGGGGACAGGGGGTAGGCATCTGGGACCATGGTCCTGAAACCCACTCCTGTACCAAAGCCTGACATCTTTCCTTATGGTGGTTTTAAAACATGGCTCCAATCTCTTTGATACTCCTCCCATTGAGAAATAGAGTCTCTGTCCCCTTCCCTTGAATCTGGGCAGCCTGTGACTACTCCTTATCCTTGAGAAAAGCAGGAATGATATGGTCTCTTGGGACACTTGTTCCCTCAAAGATGCCCTTTCTCAGAACTCACCTTCTATGCAGCAAGAAGCCCAGATCCCATGGTAAGACTCCATGTCTGTGCTCCAGGTGACAGTCCTAGGTGAGTTTACCTTAGCCATCCCAGCCCAGGCACAAGGCATGTAAGTGAAGAAGTCTTGTTGGAAATGAATTCCTCCAGCTCTACCTGCTCCAGCCCTCAGACGTCGAAATCACCCCTGGCTGTTCCAGTCTTCCAAGTTGATATCCCAGACATTATACAGTAGAGCAAACCATCTGCACTGGATCCTCTCTAAATTCCTGATGCACAGAACCCATGAACATGATAAAATGTATGTTGTCTTACATCACTACTTTATGGAATGTTTGCTATTGTTATAGACTGAATGTGCCCCCCCAAACTCATATATTGATGCCCTAAGTCCAAATGTGATGGTATTTGGAGGTGGGGCCTTTGGGAGGTAAGTAGATTTTGATTAGGTCATGAGGATGGGACCCCTATGATGGGATTGGTGCCCTTGCAAGAAGAGGAAGAGACAGTAGAACTCTCTCTCTTTCCACATGCACAAACCAAGAAAAGCCCATGCAAGTGCACAGCAAGAAGACAGCTGTCTGCAACTCAGGAAGAGAGGCCTCCCTAGAAATCAACTGCACTGACACCTTAATCTCAGACTTTCTGCCTCCAGAACTATGAAAAAATAAATGTCTATTGTTTAAGGTACCCAGTCTATGGGATTTTGTTAGAGCAGCCCAAGTAGACTAAAACATCTATGCAGCAGTAGAAAACTAGATTATACCCTGTCTGAGCCCTGACATTTGCCACCTGGTCCCTTGGTCAGCATGGATGTGGTCTACAAAGTGTGAGCGGGTCACTGCAAATTTATCTCCAGGAGGGAAATCGCGTTCAAACCCACACCTGCTGGTAGGTGTAAGTTATCTTTGCTCCCTTCACAGGAGTCCCTTGTGAGATGTCCTTTCTTTCTAGGGCAAGAGTTGGACTGAGTAAGAGTGTGTGTATGTGTGTGCTTGTACACTGTGTGTGTGGGTGTGTGTGTATCTTGCAGGGGTGGTATGGGGAGTTCAGGAGCAAAGACACAGAGTTCCTCTGGGAAGATAGAAGCCCAGCTTCCCTCTTCCTTACCCAGCCTGTGTTGTCGGAACACCCAGCAGTGTTTATGCCCCAGACAGTATCCCCTACCTCCCACCCTGCACCAAATCAAAGCTATTATCCAAGGACAATGAAAGTCTTTGGTCCTTTTCATTCTGCAACAGAGAGGCAAAGCTGACAACATGGGTATTTATATCACACTCTGACCTTCCAGAGGCCTCATATTCATTAGTGAATCAATCCTTTCTAATAACATTCCTTTTATTAGAGTGGCATCATGACATGTGTTCATCAGACAGGAGACTGAGGCAGCGGCTAAGGCTGCCCGTGATACAGGAGGTGCCCCAGCTGTGACCATTGAAGACTCACACATTTCAGGGTCAGATCAGACCACAGGGTGCCAGATGCAGACTTGGAGCCTGGGGTCTGGATGTGAATCTACCCTCTAGTTATTCCTTGGACAGACAGCTTTTCTGCTCTGAATCTCGGTTTGCTCACCTGGAAAACAGGTGGAGATAGTAATCCTACCAGGGCATAGAGTTTTCGTGACAATTGGGTGGCACGTGAAGATGCTCTGCAAGCTGTGACACATCACACACGGTCACTGTCATTGCCTCTGGGTCTACATGAAGATGCTCCAATTAGCTGGTGTTTCAGGGAGGATCAGCAGTTGTACTGAGGGTGAGAGCAGAGTGAGGACCCCTCAAATCCCCCTGGCCCGTGATGATGATGAAGACCCTGCAGCCAAGGCAAGCACCTGCCAATCCCTCCACCCCTCCAGCATTCAGCACCCCTCTCCCTGCACTCCCAGCCCCATGTAATCTACCCAGCCCTGCGTCCTCACGCTCTTCACGCTCACACGCTGGTGCTTGTGAGCCAGGTGTGTTCAGGGTTTGTTTTGTTTTTTATTTTATATTCTATTTTGTCTGTGTTCGGGAAGCATTTTATTGTTGCCCCAAGTGTAAGAATTGTCATTGATGAGTGATGAAAAGTCAAAAAGTCAAGGCAATGTCTTGCATATCCCTACTTAGCCTGTGAATCTTAGATGTGGCCGACAGAGTAATACATTTCTGTGCAGTCCAGATGGTCACCCCACCCATAATTGGTGGCTCAGTCATAACCTCCAATTTTAAGATCTGGTCTTTACATAGAAAGCTGCTTAGGATCTCTTCTTAACACCCCCCTCCCCAATTTTTAAAATTGTGGCAAAATACACTTAACATAAAATTTACCATCTTAACTATTTTTAAGTGTAGAGTTGAGTGCTATCAAATACACTCATAATGTTGTGCAACCTTCACCACCATCCATCTCCAGAATCCTTCTAGTCTTGCAAAACTGACAATCTGTACCCATTAAACCATAACTCCCCATCCCTCCTCCCCCAGCCTCCACCATTCTACTTTTTGTCTCTACAATTTTGACTACTCCAAGTACCTCGTATAAGTGGAATTATACAGTATTTGTTTTTTGTGTGTGATTGGCTTATTTCACTTAGCATGGTGCCCTTAAGGTTAATCTATGTTGTAGCATGATTCAGAATTTCCTTCCTGTTTAAGGCTGAATAATATTTTAGTCTATGTATACATCACATTTTATTTATCCATTCGTTCGTTGTTGGACACTTGGGTTGCTTCCACATTTTAGCTATTGTGAATAATGCTGCTGTGAACATGGTATACTCAGGCCCACTTTGAATTTATTAATAGAATGGCTGGCTCCCATCTAATGGGAATCCAGTGGCAGCTAAACATGGATCTTCTCCGTGCTAGACACGCATCATAGTAGAAAAGGCAGAAAGAACTTCAAGGGTGATGTTCAAACAACCATGTATGGCAGGAAAATTGATCACGTTGGGTGTGGGAGAGAAAGCCAGAAGAGGGGGGATCCCAGCTAGAATGCTGTTTCTTAACCTTGGGCAAGTTACTCAGTTTCTTGGAGCCTCAGTTTCCTCATTTGTAAAATGGGGATTGTGCTTTCTATCTCACAGGTTTGTTGTTTTTCTATTGCATGTGACTTCACTGAGAGAAAGGAGTGAACATATTTTATCAACCAAAAGGTATTATACAAATGGCATTTGTCATTCCCCCAGGGCCTGGCACATAGCAGGTGCTCAAAAAGTATAGGTTGAATTTATGATTATTATTTTCTTTGCTGCAATCTGTGAGCAGGCAGTGAGGCCTCAGTGTTCACTGAGTGAACATTTTTTCAGTTCTGATTCTCTTGCCATCAGATTGGCTTTGCTTAAGGTCCCAGATCTGCAGGGGTGGCCCTACCACATTGGCCCTGTAGTTGCATGCATTTGTGTATGTGTCTCCCTGAGAGATTGTATGGTCCAGAAGGACAGTTGTATTAGATTTGTCTTGGTGTGGAATGGGGTCTTTGAGGAAGTAGAGGCGAAGGAGGTGTAGTCACAGAGTCAGGGAAGACCAGGGGCTGGAGAAGAGCCAAGGGGGCTCATGATGTGGTTTAAGCCATCGTTTCTCAAACTCTTATATGCACAGGAATCACTGGGGATCCTGTTCAATGCACACTCTAATCCTGTAGGTCTGGGGCGGAGCCTAAAGTTCTACATTTCTATGACACTGCTCACAATGCACCAACCGCACTTTGAGCAGCAAGGCTCTGAGGACACACCTCTAATAGGCTTGCTGGGAAGCTTGGCCACGTGGTGGTCTTGCACCACATCTATAGACTCCCTGGTGAGGGACCCAGAACCTGCACATTGAAACATTCTCTGGTTGATTCTGATGCACCCTGGAACCTGAGAACCTCTGATCTGTGGACTGAGGTGGGAGGCTCTGAGCTCCTGTAGGAGGGGAAGAGTCCCCCCTGTCCTGGTAACCATGTACCTCCCCAGAGCAGCACCCCGAGGGGTGCTTCTTGTGCCAGGAAGTCAGTCTTTGCTCACATTCTTCTTTTTGCTAGTTGCTGAAAGCCTTAACTGTTCAAATCAATCTTTCACAAACTTCACCAGCAACACCCTTTGCTCCAAGGTATTTGGATAAGATAGTGAGACATTTGTGAAAATCGAGGTTGACAATCGATGGCTGGGGCCCGCGTTAGCTCAGCCGTGATGACTCCTCTAGCCCTTGACCTTTCTGCAGAGACGTCTGAGAAGTGAGTAAATTAACACCAGCAGGGAGTGACAAGGGCCTACGGACCCACAGCTTTTCTCACTCAGGGGCTGATCAGCAGAACTGGGCCTGGGAGGTCAGTGTCATCACACCTAGTTTTTGCATCTCTTTGCCTGCCCCCAAGCCAGGGCAAAGAGCCCTCCACTGTAGGCTGTGTTCTGAGGGTCAGTCCTGGCCTAAGGCAGAAAGGGGCTGGATGGATTCAGCTGGGGGTCCAGCTCTGACCATGTGACCCATCTCCACCGACTTCAGGCAGGTGTAACTGGATTATTAGTAGATACTTAGGCCTCTGTCCAAGCCTTTTCCTGTGCCTTACAAGTGCCTCAGTCCCTGTAGCATTCGGGTCCTGCCTCACTCTGTGAGTTCTCCTCCCATCTCTGCTCTACTCTGTCCAGCTGACGCTCTGAGATGCTCTTCCTCCCTGGACCTTGGAGTCCCACAGCCTACATCAGACACCCCTGGTGACGGCTTTCCTGCTGTCAGCAACACAAACCCCCTGGACTAGGTTTCTTGTCAGTGCTTGAAATGGGAGTCACCTTCTCAGCAGCCACCAAGCCTCAGGAGAGGCCTACGTTGACTGGGCGGGCCCCCATCGTGTTCCATGAGCCGTGGCAACACAGGGAAGGTGCAAGTGGGGACCTCTACATCTTCAGGATGTGGAGGAGAAGTTTGTTCAAAGAGCACCAGCTCAGCTGAACATTCCTGGGACAGAAAGAAAGGCTCTTATTCCTCCCATCCTCTTCCTCACCTCCTTTTCCTTCCCGCAAGTATATCTTGAGAAGCTGTTGAATTCTGGAAACAACACCTCCCCAGGCATCAAAAGGACACTGGCCTTTGTGACCTTTAAGTGCCCTTGTGACTCTGAGCATGTAAGACCCTTTATACAGCGTGTGTGGTGCAGGCACAAGACATTTTACCAGTCAAGTGGCTGGAGGGGGGCCACAGAGCAGACCCTGTAGATGGAGAATAGGAGGAGCCCAGGCAGAGATGGGCTCAGGTGGTGTGATGCGTGACACCAGGGCAACTAAGGAAGAGCACAGGCAGAGAGGAGGTGGGGTTAAGTTTTTGTTTGTGATATTTTTACTCAGTATGTCTTAATTTTTCTGCAGTGACCTTGGGGTATGGGCACCCCTATTCCCTCTTTGGCAGCTGTGAAGCCTTGGTGTTCATGAGTCATGGAGAACACAGAGATTGGCCTGGCTCTCAGGGCCTTAAGAGGGTTTACTGACCCCAGTGGGTGGCTGGACCCAGAGCACTTGGGCTCAAGCATCTCCACCTAGCTTGCTAGTAGATGTGCACATGAGACGGATATAAGAACGGGAGAACCTCTTTCCAGAACATTCTGTTTAAGTCCCCCACTTCCACCACTATAGCCACTCACATTGGTTCTGGGTAGGAAGGAACATGATCAGGAGCAAAAAGAGAAGAAAATCTGCCACTGAGGCATTGTCCTGGGATGTTACTGACTTTTTTTTCCTTTATGAGCTAAACACCCCAATCACAGCATTCATGATCTCCTTAGGATCCAAATAAACCAGCTTCCCCATCTCCAAGGGACTGCATGGCCCCTTCATGACCAACACTAATAATTCAGATGAGTATCAAAATTTGACAGGCCCTGTGTATTAACAGGGAGAAAGGGGAAGGCAAAATATTGTTGAACGTGTGGGTTCTCACCAGATGACTCTGTTTAAAAGACCAGGAAATGCAGAGGCGGGAGAAAAATAGGGGAGAGATATTAACAAGAACATTGTTGACTCATGGCTGTCCAGCTTTGGCAGGAAGTCCTGATTAGGGCCTACGTCTGCCTGACGCCGCCTGCAACGCGGACATTGCTTGTGTTGGAAAGCTAATATCTGCGTGTACACACTTGTGTGTATTATTGTTTGATTTGTTTCTATGAGTATATTTTTTTATCATAAGACAAAGGAAAAAGGAAGACAATGTTGGTTTGGTGGCAGTTGTTGAATCTGGAGTTCCTAAGAGACCAGGTTGAGAAGAGCTGGATGTTCGTGGAGAAGGGAGTCTGGAGGGTGGGTGGGGAGTGATTACTCACTCTTTACTCCTCTCTCCTCTCTGCTGGGTGTCTTGGGAAACACATCTAGGGAGACAAAGCAGAAATGCCATTTTTGTCCACCTATTGAGTGAAATTTTGCCGTCTGATGTTTATTGCGATCTCCAGGTTCCACCTCTAAATGTATTCTACTCATTTCCCCCTTTATCCATTCTTCAACTTCTTATCCAGAATGAGCTTCTGAAAACATAAATCAGATCATGTCACTCCTCTGCATAAAATCCCCTAAGAGCTTCCTGTTGCACTTAGGGTGAAATCCAAACTCCTTGCTTATGACAGCCAGCCTGCGTGGCCCAGCATGGTCTAGCCCCACTGACCTCTCAAAACCCATCTCCTTCCCTTCCCTGCCATGCACTATGTGTTCCAGCCTCACTGGCCTTACTTCCTTTTCCTGGAACTCTCCAAGGTTTTCTGCCTGTTTACATTTTGCATTTGTTGTTTTCTTTATCTGGAATGCCCCCTTCTCCCCCAGGTCTTTACTGGGAGGGCTGATGCGTCTCATTTCGGGCTCAGCTCAAATATCTCCCAGGTCAGTCGAAAGCAGCCGCCTCCCACCCACCCTCCTCACCCCGCCCCATCACTGTCTCTCTCATGTATCCTGTTTATTCTTTTCACTGCCCTGAGTCTCTCTCTGAAATCGTGTATGCCGTTTGTGCATTTGTGTATCTGTCTCTCTCACACATCGCTAGACAGTAAGCTACATGAGAACAGGGGCCTCCTCACCACCCCATGGAATGCCTGGCACGTGGTTGGTGCCAATAAAGAACTGGTGGGTGAATGAATAAATGAATGAATGAACAATAAATTAAGGGGTGCTGGGTCCCCCCCAGCTCTGCCTTGGACCTTCCCAATTCAGAGCATGCAGGACATTTAATGTCTCTTATGTCTTAAGTGTTTGCCAAGGTACCATGAAATAGGTATCATTTCCATTTTACAAATGAAGAAGTTAAAACTTAAAGAAGTTATTCAATCCACCCACAATCATACAACAAGTAATTTCAGGACAGCCAGGAGTGGAGATCAATTCTAACTGATTGTCAGGCCTCTCCTGCTTGCTCTATTGCCATCTAACACTTGGTGTTGTTTGTGAGGTGGCCAAGAAGGTTGCTGTATGCATAAGTAACTCTAGGAGAGAAGAAAAACAAACACAGCAGTGAGAATATGTGCTCTGGAACCACTCTGCCTGGGTCCTAAGCTTGGCCGTGCCCATTCCTAACTACGTGACCTGCCAAGTTTCTCAACCTCTCTGTGCCTCAGTTCCCCCATTTGTAAAATGGAGATGTTACAGAGTTGTCACGAGAGTTAAATGAAAGGATAGGTGGAAAGCCGTTCCACCAGTGTCTGGCACAAGGTAAGCACCGTGTAATAGGTGTTTCCTATCCTTATTATTCGTACCACATTCTGCAGTTCACCTTGCGTGTTGCTCAATCTTCCAAGAGATCCTTAAGAACAATCTGGTAGCACAGAGGTCTCATTGGAAACCCCCAGTCTCTCTCTCAAGACCTGCAGGAGCTTTTAGGAGTTCTCTGTTGCCTCTGACTTCATAGGAAAGTGGTAATGTGCAGCCTATTGTGCACAAAGGAACATAAACTTTAAAAGCGGAGAAGGAAATGGATGTGTCCGTGGCACGGAGCTGTGGGAAAAACCACCCACTAAATTACATTTCTGCACAAAAAAGAACTGCAGGCAAAGTGGGAATCAATGACGTTGGGACAGCAAAGACATCAAGAAGCAGAGCCGGTAACAAGGCGCGGAGCCCTCTATTATTTCTGGCATCAAGGAATGGGTAGTTTTATTATTCTTTACATAGATGGTCTCAATTCATTTTTTTGTTGTTGTTGCTTCTTATTCACAACCAGTGCAGCTGGGATTCTCGGTGCCTGCGTTCTGCCCAGCACAGACCCCAGCCCGACGGCCAGTCTGGGGCCAAAAATCTACAGTTAGAGAAAGGGAGTTCCAGAGAGGTTCTTGGGAACCATCACACCTAAATTTGCTCATTTACAGATGAGAAAACTAAGGCCATGATGGAAAGGGACATTGATTTAGTCATTAATTCAGTAATGATTTATTGAGCAACTTTGCTGTGCAAGGCCCCAAACTAGGCACTGAAGAAAATTAAAGTGTCCTCTTTTGCAGAGTAAAACATCCACAATGAACTCTTATAAAAGACTATTTGATGGAAGTAACATGCAAAGAGCTCAAGTCTGAGAAGTACAAGTCTTGAGTTCTAATGTAAACTCTGTCACTTCTTGTCTGACCTGGAGTGATTTGCTGAGCCTCAGGTTTCTCATGTGTAAAATGTGGAAGATGGTTTCTGGCCTTCGAATCTCACAAGGATTTTATGAGCACCCAGATAATCATGACATGTGCTGATGTTTGATGGCCTATAAAGCAATTTGCAGATGATGCTTTTGTTACTGGTAGGATGATAACTTGCAAGCAGGGAACTGCGGCCACTGGAATGATATAATGGGAGAGTGAAAGGGACAGACGTACAGGTAGAAGGCAGATTGTATATTGGGGATGGAGCAGAGAAAAGCCAAAGGTGACCCCCAAACCTTTGTTCTGAGGGATGGTCCTTTGCACTGTTTGGAGTAAATGGGAAAGAATTTTCCACTATAAGGAGTAGCTTTTTCAATCAGGTGGCAGCTACCACTCACTAGTATAGAGCCTGGTGGTAGGTGGGGGGATGGAAGGTACTGAGACCAGGCACAGTGACCTAAGAGCTCAGAGTTGGGCAGGAGACACAGAACCATAAACAGAAAGGTGCAGTTCAGTGCCTTGATGGGGTCTCAGGACAGAGATACCCAAACCCACCCTGTTAGAAATGGCTTGAAGACTCCCCAGGAGAGATGATGATGGAGCTGAGTTTTGAAGGCTACAGAGGGCTGGAGCATTTGGGTTATGCCGGAATGTTGTGCTCATGGAACAGCGCAAAGACAGAAGGATGTGGCAAATTTAGAAATTGGATGTGGCTCTGAGGAGAGGGCTGGAGCATAGATGGGCATGGTGGCAAGGACTGTTTTGCAAACAATTTGAGAGCCAGGCAGAACGTGAGCTGGGCAAGAGGTGGTGTTTGTGGGAGGCTGTCTTGTGATGATCGTTTGGTGGCATTTGATTAAGATTCCTCGATGACAAATGTAATTTACACTCAAAGTCCATCTTCTCCCTGTTGTAGCTGCTCTTGGATGTCACCCTTGGAGCCAATTCTTCGTGAAGGGTTTTCAGGAAGGGGATAAGGATGGCACACATCATCCAGGGAGGGCAAATGAAGAACCGGCACACCGCAGAGGGGGCTGATACAAAGGAGCATCTTCCCAGGGGACAGAATGGCAGGGGCCTGAGTTTCTCAGCTCCTGCGGTGCCCGACACTGTAACCCAACCCTCCCATCGCCCTGCTTCTCTCTGGGCTCCAGGAAGTAACAGAATCCAGGGGAGGGGGCATTTCATCCCTGAGGAGGGATTGATGAATTTTACTCAGGAGGCATGTATCGATTAAGCTCCTATGGTTTGCAGAATCAGCCCTGTGTATGGTGTCAGCTGGGAGGGTGACATAAGAGGCCCCTGGTGGTGCCACCTGGATGGCTCTACTCATCAAACCCAGAGTATCCAAACCTGAAGTTGTCACTTGTTCTCTCTCAAGTGCTTTTGCTCCTTATTCAGGCAAATATCACCACAATAGTTGTCTAAGGCAGAGCATGGGTGTTGTCCACAATGCTTCCCTGCCCTGACCCTCAACCCCAATATTCCCCCAGTTCTACCCATTCTACTTCCTGTGTACCTGTGTTGCTGCTGCCTCGGCACCAAGTCCTCAGCATCCCACACCTAATGAACCAGAGCAGTCTGGTCTCCCTGCCTCCAGTTTGCTCCCTCAACTCCATCCTCCACCACTGCTAATGAAGTGGTGGCTCTAACACCCTGCTTTGCTTTGCAAGGTCCTGGCCTGCCCGTATCATCTTTATTCACTTATTTGGCCACCATGGAGTCCCCTCTCGGTGGCAGGCCCTGCAATGGGCACTGGAGGTACAGAGGTGAGTAAGACAGGGATGCTGCCATCAGTGCACTCACAGCCTGATGGGGGAGGCAGGGTCATAAAGGGTGGCGTGAAGCCACAGGGGCAAGTCTGCGTTCCACAGGCTGGGGCTCTGGTGTCCGGAGGCCAGCCCTGACTGGAGACCAGGGGAGTGAAAGTCTCTTTTGGCTTGTTTTTCCTGCCTGTGGTTCCTTTCCTACACTTAAAAAAAATACTAGTGGTTGATTTGAAAAACTATGAATATAATGTATATGTTATATTGAAATATGCAGAAAACAGAGCTAAAATAAAAACTTAAGACCTCCCATAATATCAGCTTCTATCTAGCCGCTATGAAAAGCTGTGTCTTCCCTGACAAGTTTTTTTTCTTCCCATTTATATTTTACAAAATACAAGATGCCCTTAGGTATACTATATTGTATGGTGTTCTTTTTACTAACCAATTCCCTAGCATTTAAAAAACAGCTTTATTGTTGTTTCTTGTTATAGAAGGAATATATAGCTATCTGAAAGTTTTACGTGATAAAAACTATGTGGAAAACAAAAATCATCTACTACTGCCATACCTGGAGATGCCTTTTGCTTACACCTGTGTGTATGTTCTTTCAGAATTTTAGGTCCATATTCACAGTAAGATAAATATAAATATAAATATAAATATAAATATAAATATAAATATAGATATAGGTATAGGTATAGATGGGCTTGGTCTTTAACCTGCTTTTCCCCTTAATACATCATAGCTCTCTTTTTATTTAAATACCTCTTGATCACCTTTGGGTTCTTTTACATCTATAGTATCCCATATAGATGTATCATGAAGTATTTAAATTCATACTTATGGACATTTAGGTTGCTTCTATATATTCATGATTTCTAATAGCAGAGTGGTGAAAAGGCCTTTATGACCATATATGTGTTCTAGTTCATTTATTTCCCTGGAATAAAGTCCTAGAAGTGAAATTTCTATGACAAATATTGTTAACATTTTAAGTTTTGGTTTATATATGTGGTTGGCAGAATTATAAGATGATCTCCTATGTCTTTCTTTAATTCCCTCCCTTTGAGCATGAGTGGACCCATGACTTGCTTCTAACCCACAGAATGTGGCAAAAGTGATGGGATGCCACTCCCATGATCTTTTTCATTATAGGGCAAAAGTGAAGGGATTTTCTAGATATAACTAAGGTCTCTAATCAGTTGACTTTAAGTTAATCAAGAGGGAGATTATTTTGAGTGAGCCTGACCTAATCAGGTTAAGTCCTTTAAAAGAGGGTCTAGAAGCCAAAGACCCTCTCTCCTGCTGGCCTTGAAGAAGCAAGGCTCAAAGAGTCTGCAGCTGCACGGGAATGAATTCTGCCAATATTCACATGAGCCTGGACGAAGACCCTGAGCCTCAGATAAGATCTGAGCCCTGTCTGACTCCTTTGTTGCAGTTTTGTGAGACCTTGAGCAGAGATCGCAACTAAATCCTGCCTGGACTCCTGATTCACTAAAACTGTGTTATAATAAATATGTGTTGTTTTAAGCTGCTTAATTTGTGATGATTTATTATATAGCAATAGAAACTAATACAATACAGGAAATCTGCCTCTGATAAATTATACACCAATTTATACTTGCCATCAGTATGAGAGCTTCCATTTTTATGAGTTTTTTCCAACACTGGCTGTTGCCATCCTTTTAAATCTTTGCTAATCTAAGAGGTTAAAAAACACTTGTTTAATTTGTGGCCTTCAATTACAAGTAAGGTTGCATATTTTCCATATTTTTATTTTCCATTTTAAAACTCATTTTTGGCATATTGCCTCATCATATCCTTTGCCTATTTTTGACTTTTTCTTGTTGATTTGTGAGAGCTCTTTATATATGTGGAGGCCAGGAGAGAGGCAGAAATATAGATATTATTTTATCTGTCATAAATGTGAGGATTTTTGTTTTTTCAGCTTGTTAATTTTGTTTTTTTTATTTCAAACATTGTTTATGGTATTTAGTGAGGAGGAATATGGATGTTTTCTCATTCTGTTGGGTTTTACAAAGACAACTCTTGTAGTCTGCATGGAATATTGATTGAGTGATGGTAAGGAGAGCCATGAGAAGGCAATAACATTAGCCCAGATGAGAAAATGAAGATGAAATCTCAACTACATTAGGTATTGCAGGGACAGAAAGGAGGGATCTGAGCCCAGAGACGTATCAGAAATAGAATTGGCAAAATTTGGTATTCTCAGAACTGACTTTTTATTAAATGGGAACTGGAGACATAGCAATGAAATAAGCAGTGTGTGTTCCTGCCTGGATCAATAGATACTAAGTTCACTGAGGAAGCTTCTCCCTGGTGGATCTATACCACCACATGCTCTGGACCTTGCAAGTCCCCAGAAACCAGGGAGCACATGTCTCCTTTCCTGTGATCACAGCCCTGCCTTTATTTCCAGTGGGTAGATGAATAAATCATTCCCGAAGTCTCTTCTTCCCTTCCTACTAAGAGATAAAGGCTTCACTCTTTGTTGTGGTTTCTTTGAATCCCCCTCACCAGGCATACCTATGGTTTTGAAGCTGAACAGATGGCTAGGGGTGTTAGCTCAAACAAAAATCCACTTGGACATGCCTGGTGCATCATTGATTTACCTTTAAACAGCCTGGACAGGCTTGTCTCTAGGCAGGTGTGGGGATGGGGTGGGAGGAGAAGCGTTCATCTTTGCAATGAGAAAGCTCCAGTGAGATGTTAAACATCACATTAAAATTTCTGGCAAGAGGAGAAAAGGCAGCCTTCTCTGTTCCTAGACTCTGGAAGATTCCTCAAACCATCTGAAATGAAGAAATGCTGCCCATAGTCTATAATGAAGATCTATTGGGTCAGTGGTTGTAACATGCTTGGGGTCTCCTATGGGTGGGAGTAGAGGAGAGATGTCAGACTAACAAGGCTAAATTCCTGCAAGCACCTCTCTGGCACCACTGCGTAATCCAAACAGGTGTGGATTATTCAGAACCTTCCTTCTTGGTCCCTTGGTTAATTTAGTGCAGTAGTTTAGTGCAGTAGTTCTCAACCAGGGGATATTTTGCTACCCCCCCAGGGGACATTTGACAATATCTGGATACGTTTTTGGTTGTCACATTTGGGAGTGTGCTACTGGCATCTGTTGGGATACTTCTAAACATCCTACAATGCACAGGGCAGTCCTCACAAAAAAGAATTATCTGGCTGAAAATGTGAATAGTTTTGAGGTTGAGAACCCCAGTTTAGTAGGAACAAGGGGAATGGTGTGAATTGATGATATGTCCAAGTTAGAAATGTGTGCAGCATCTCCCAAGCACTACGCCAGGTTTTGTGAAGAACTGAACACCTGACTCCTTCACTCTTTCCCTGGGGTCTCTTCTGGGTGCTCTTTGGCCTCCTTGGTGCTGAGAATGGGAGTAAGCACCCAACACCAGGCAGTAGGGACCTCTAAGCTCTTGCTCAGAGTTCGGGCCACAGGCAACAGTGCTTGTTCTAAAGCAGGAGAAGAGATATTAAAAAAGCAAATCCATTTGTGAAGTACAGCTGGATCTTTCCCCTCGAACCACCATTTGGCAAGTGTCCTGCATCACGTACCAACCCACAGAAGCACTGACATAGCTTTGATCCTGGCAATCCACACACTTTGCTAGATCCAGGCACGATTTCTGCCAGATGAGGTCAGCTGTGGGAGGAGGCAGGAGGCTGGATTTTTGAAATTCTGGGAGTGGGTAAATATTTGATATGTCTTAGCTTGAGCTGGGCATTCTATCCCTGAGAGTCAGAACAGACTATTCAGATTCTTGCTTCCAGGGACAGTACTCTTCTAAAGCAGTCCAGGAAAAGGGGAAACTGAAATAAATTAGCATTAACTACCATCTGCATCTCTCAAGCATAATGTGATCTCTCTATATGTACATATAGGTATGTGCATACTATATATAGACATCAAGAATTTTTTTTTAAAGATTGACTCCAGATGGAACAAGATTTTTAAAAATTTTTTTAATGTTTGTTTGTTGATGTTAGCAGCATTCTTTTCTGTCCCAAGACAGATAGAACAAACATTAAAAGGAATAAGTATCGGCCCTAAATTGTCACTCATAAAGGATAACAATGTCCGTATTCTGTTCCCATGAACCAATTTTACGGAAAGAGATGTTTTTAGGTCTCATGTCTGTTTCTCAGAAATGGTCTCGGCGGGGTAGGATCTGGATTGACAGCGGCAAATGGGATTTGCATGGAGGCAGCGTCTCCGGTGACAACCCCACAGAGGGTTCTCAGTCCTCATCATTCTTAATCCCCCTTGGCAGGAGTTGCTGTCCCTTCCTCGTGTTTCTCAATTCCCTCCCTAGCACTGGTCTGCTGACACTCTCGCTTTGGCTGTTTTGACTATTTCTGTCCTGCTTTGTTCTCTAGGACTGCTCCCCACCCCCACTTCCCTTCTCCTCCTGTCCCTTCTGATATGACACTTTCATTAATTCCCAAGGCCTCAACCCACTGACTCTACAGACAGTCCTGAAATCCCTGTCTCCAGCCTCAACCTCTCCTTGAGCCATGGACCTGCTGGCCAACGAGATGAAAACACGTATCGATAAGACTAAACTCATCTCCCAATATCTTCTACTTCTAGCAAAGAGGCCATTTCCCTATTTATCCGGGGTCAAAAATACAAAGTGGTGTTTGATTTATCTCTCTCCCATAGATTTGGAAACAACTCCAAGGTAGCTTAAAAAGTGGTCCTTTCTTGTACTGCTGAGGAGGTGACTGAGTTCTTCATGTCATTAGGACTGCCATGATGAGTAGTAAAGTTGTCATCTTTCTAGTTGTCATCTTTATCTCTGTTATCATGACTATCTTAATGTGATGCCAAACAACAACTTCCCACTCTTCTACAGGAGTTTAAGGTTGTCAGCAAAGGTAGAAACATTTAGGTCCTCACCTTCCACCCAATCTGGTTTTAACAGATTGGATAAACAAGCTCTCCAGCTCTGCCTAAATGGCAATAAGTAAGCTCCATGACAGCATCGTTGTAACCTCAGTGCCCAGCTCAGCACCTAGCACAACTATTAAGAAGACAAAATAGGATAAGGTATTAGAAGAGTTACTGGGAGGGTGGACAGGGAAGTCTTCTCTGGGGAGATGACCTGGGAGTTGGTGTCTGAGTGGGACACAGCTTCCCTTCCCAGTACTTTCAGGGTAGAGTTTCAAGCCTGGAGGCTGTTAGAAGCTGGGAGACCACTAGATAAGGAAGGTGTGCAGGGGATTTTGGCATCTGATGACAACCAGGGAGGCAACTTTGGGGACTGGTTCCTCCAGTGATTCTGAGATCCTGTGGTCATCGCTGTGCCTGTGCTGGGACCCGAGTCATGCAAAGATTCATGAACTAGATGCTGCAGTTCAGTTTTTGCCTCTGCCTTTCTGCGCATTCACTGCCCTCTTACTTAGTAGGAAGACTCCCCAGCTCTTTGGTTTGATCCAGTATTGGCCTAATGGATCCCATGGTGGTATTCCAATGGCTGAGTTTTCCACACACAGGAAATTCATCAACCATTTCACTACACTGGAAATGGAAGAAAAATTTGGAGGAGTACTCAATGTCACTTTCATTGACAAAGATACAGAAAACTCCTGCAAGCTGCCCATGCTGTTGGCTAAATGGAGAGGCTGCCTTTCAAATCCTTGATTTATAGTGGTGGGGACTGATGACATGGCTAAGTGGGGTCCCCAGAGTCCCATGGTGGAAACCAGGGAGCCGAAGCTGGCTGGCAGGCACCCCACACTCAAGCTTGGTAAGGTCTGTGCAAAGAGTAAACTCCAGGGAGTTGGACACCTTCAACTCTGTCTTTGTTTTCCTACCTTGTTCTGAAAATTCTTGATCCACGTAAAGCCTCCCAGGCTTCACTGTATTAAGGGGGGAGTGAGAAACAAAAGCCCAGCTTTGACAGCTCCTTGTCTCTCAGCCTGAAATCATGAGAGTGTGGCCTATGACCCAACATCTTGAGTAACAGCTCAAGGTGCCTCAGGGTGCTTTCATTTTGTTCTCATGCATCTTTGGTGACATGTTCTATTCATCTGTGCAATGTGCCTTAAAAACAGGAAACAAAGAGCAGGAAGAAATGGCCTCTTCTCTGGACATAGATGTACAAGCGGAGATTGCTTATTAATCCAGTCGGGGCCTGGCCTTTGTGTTTGGTGTGATGGAATCACCAGTAAAGTAACCATGACAATAATAATTGGGGTACACAGGGATTAGCTATGAAGCTCATGGTATGTCCTACACCCATGCTTGGCTTTTTGTATACGTTATTCTCATTTAAACTCCTAACTGTGTTCTGAAGTCACTGCCATTGTCCCCATTTTACGGTACTAATGAGAAAATTGAGGTTCAGCAAGATGTAACCAGTTCTGACATTTGGAGAAGTGAGCCTAGGGTTAGTGGAACAAGATGAAATCCATGGAACGATGCCACATTTTAACTGTTTTCCTGATTCTTGGGCTTGCTTTACTGCTATTTCAGTGGCTTTGCATGGCAGTCTTGATGACTGTAGCATCAATGGGTGATGCAGGTTTTCCAGAAATGAGGTTGTAGAGCAGTGGGGAAGCAATCACCTGCCTTGCTGGAACACCTGTTTGTTTATGTCCCAGGTCACATAACTAGACATTTGCCAAGTTAGGACTAAACCAGAACTTCCTTCCTAGTGAAGACTTCTACTATATCATGCAATATATCTTATTAAACATTTACTCTGTCCCGGGCCCTCTGTAATGGCTTCAGGAAACTACAGTTATCTTAGGATTGCTAAGGAGAAGCTGCAGTTTTTCAGGTTAATACTGTACCCATTTTCAACCTTGATGGAGGTCTTTGTTTTCCAATTTATCTTAACATCTCTGTCTCTTTTTCTTTTGGCATTACATGTTTTCTCATACAGTCAGATTTATCAATCTTTCTCTTAAGTGTTTCTAGATTTTGAGCCAAAAAATATAAAGGCTTTAGATACCCCCAAGGTTATAGAAAATTATTTTCTTTCTGAATTTCTATTTTTCTATATTTTCTTCTAGGATTTCAATGGGTTTTTTTTTCACATTTAAAATTTTGACCTATTTGGAGATTATCTTGGTAGATAGTGCGCAGTATGATGCATTTCTAGAAGAGTCCCTCTTTGGGATGCCCCTTTAATATATTTGTAGTAAATCCCTGTGGCATTGGGGTCTATTTTTGGACTTTCTGATGTTCCATTAGCCAATAGGTCTGTCGATATGCTAATTAATTATTATTAAGGTTTTAATTATTAAGGTATTAATTGTTGAGGTTTTATAATGCATTTCAAATGTTGAGCAGACTTTCCTGGTTTTTCTATCTATTCTTGCTACTCTACTTTCCCTGAATGCCTTAAAATGAATTAAAAGCTCTGTCTCCTTCATCTAATTGACTCATTTTCAAGACTTAATTAAAAATCCCCTCCTCCAGGAAGCCTTCTGTGATGTCCTCAGGCCTACTTATGTTCCCTCAGCCCTGGTTTGTTCCCAGATCTTTCACATCCCTCTGCCACCTGCTCATATGGAGCAGGCTTGTGATTGGCTACTTTTCTATGTCCCCACTGAGCCACAACCTCCCTAAGGGCAGGGACAAAGTCTGCTTCACTGTTGTATCTTTTAGCAGATGGCACAATGCCTGGCACATAGTAGGTGCTCCCTCCAATAACCCATTATTGCATAATGAGCCACCTGGAACTTAATGGCATAAGACACATAAGACAACAATGTTTTATTTTTTTATTATTTCTTGTTATTTGGTAAACCGTGACTGGGCTCAGCTAGGTGGCTTCACTTTTGGGGTTCCTTCCTGTGGTTGCATCAGGCAGTGGCTGGAGCTGGTGTCACATCTAAATCTTCCTCCTCACTCACAAGTCTAGAGATCAATGCTGGCTGCCAACAGGGGGCCTCAGCTGGGGCTGTTGGCTGGAACACCTATCTCTGACCTCACGTGGCCTGGGCTTCCTCCCAGCATGGTGGCTGGGCTCTAAGAGCAAGAGCTGTTGCTGTTTTATGACTTTTTGTGACTTTTACATTTAGCTTCAGAAGTCACATAGAAGCACATCTGCCATAGTTCATTGGTCGAGGCCGTCACAAAGGTCCACGCAGGTTCAAGAGGAGAAGGCATAAACCCCACCTTCTGACGGGGAGCGGCAAGATCACATTGTAAGAACATGTGGAATGAGTGGCGTGGTCATGACCATTGGAAAATATGATCTGCCACAGTGCTCAATACGTATTTGTCAAGTATTTATAAATGGATGATTCAAGATCACCGAAAAGGTTACATTCCAGGCCTAGACTTGAACCAGGAATTCTGGCTGATCAGCAAAAGATCAGGCTCTGGAGTGAGTGTGCTTCCCACCCTCCGCCCCCAGCTGGGTGTGAAGCCAAGTTGTTAGGCTCCTAGGGAAGTTTTCCCATCTCCGGAGCAGTTTCAGGAGCTGCAGGGGGATGCATGTGCACAGTCATGTCAGTAAAGCATTTTAAGTTCTTGATCATAAAGTTCCTCTCTCCCATTCAAAGTACCAGGTTATTAGAGTTTGTTTTTTCCTCTCTACTATCTGAAGTAAGTGCTTTGAAGAAGATGGATGCAAGAAAAATGATACATTAAGTATTTCTGCTGAAATATGGGGTTTCTGCTCAAATGGAAGGTGCTATGTTTATGACTGGCACACAAATTGAAGAACAGAACTTGCTTTCTGAACAATTGAGTTTATCATTTTTGCTCCCAGAGGTGCCTCTCACTAATGGAGAAAGCTAAAAGGGTCTGAGGAAGCTGTCCTCTTTGATGCTGCCTGGCAAAGATTACATGTATGCAAGAGATTAAATGAGAGAACTCCTCCCTCCCTGTGAGGACACTACTACTGGGTGTTGACCAGTCTGATGGGCAGTGAGGTGCCTGGTGGTGGGATAGCTGGGGGCTGGGAGGGTGGGGGGTCCCTGGTGCCTGGGTCCCAATGACAGCATTTAATTTTCTGGGGCAAGTTTCTTCTCTGTGAGGTGACCCATTTGTGGGAAGGCCTCTGCTGAGATGGCCTTTAATGAATGTGACAATTACTGTAGAATATAGGTTCTGGATGCAGATGTTGTGGGCTCAACTCCTACTTCTGCTCTTCACTGGCCTTCCAGCTTGGACATGTAACTTCATTTCTTGGTGCCTCAGTTGTCTCATCTCAATAATGGGGACAATAATAGGGCCTACCTTTAGAGGTTACTGTGAGAATTTACGTGTTTAGAACAGTGACCGACACCTAATGAGCACTTAGTAAATGTTAGCTATTATTTTCACTGTTGTTGTTATTTTGTTTCATCATTATTACTCATGAACTGCTCTCCCCAGACCTCTAGACCTGAAAACCACACGTATAATCTTAAACTTTCTAGTAGCCACATTAAAAAAAAGGAACCAGGTGAAATTAATTTTAGTAGTTTTTTTTTTAGTCCAGCATATCTCAAATATTATTATTTAAATATGTGATCAATATAAAACATATTAAGGATACATGTTGCATTCTTTATTTCATGCTAAGCCTTTGGTCTTTGAAATATGGTAGGTTCCTTACAGCACATCTCAATTTGCACCAGCAACATTTCACTTGCTCAGTAGCTCCATGTGGTTGGTGGCCACTGTTTTGGACAGCACAGCTCAGGAGGTCTTGCTCCTATATTGTAAATTTAGCTGCAGCTGACAAGATGCCTGTTGAGGAAATGGCAAGATGCTTATTGAGGTACTCATTGAGTACCTACTGTGAGCTGGGTACTTTACATATCACATAATTTAATCCAAATTAAATTATCACATAATTGAATCCTATGACCATCGTGCCTGTAGGTATTTTGTGCCCATTTTACAGATGGATTTCTCAGAGTCAAAGAACTAATTTTCCCAAAGTTGCCCAGCTAGACAGAGGCAGAATTGGAACTCAGGTCTATGGAACTGAGACTCCTTCCCCATGGCGAGACAGTAACTAGATGCTCGCTTTTACAGGCAGTAGGATGTAAGTACTGTCAGAGCTGAGGGAGGGCTCACACAGAGCCATCTGCCCACTTTGCCAAGCCTCCTTTGTGACCATGTTTGAAAATGTCCAGCTGGCCTCAGTCACCAAGGTGAGGGCTGAGTCTGGGCCCAGGGTCAGGGCTCAGGATGAGTCTGGGGCTTGAAGCTGTGTCTATGGCCTGGGTCATGATGCAGTGTGAGGCTGGGACCTGGGTTCAGTCTGTGCAAGAGTCAGAGTTGAGTCTGTGACCAGGGTCAGAGTTTGGTGTATGGCCAGGTCAAAGTTTGATCTGAGGCTGAGGTCAGGGCTCTCTGCTTTGAGTCAAGGCCTGAGCTCATTTCATGTCCAAAGGGCAGAGTGGCAGGTGCAGTGAGTTCACAAAGGGCTCACACCTTTAGGTGGATCCCGTCAGTCCAGAACCCATTCTAGGTAATGACTCTGCAAATGCTGGGACATAGGCCCTCCTCTGCCTGTTGCATGAGCAAGTGACCCAGGCCACCCTGGGTATCAATGCAAATGCTTGTTTGGAGGCTCAGGTGCAGTGAGGGCTAGACTTTTAGCAGGAGTGATAACCTCGGGAGAATGTTAGGGGCACACAGTAGTCGGACTCCTCCACCACGTTCACCCTGGTAGGAGAGGGATCTACAGCACTAGATTCCAGCAGCCGTATTGCCTGTTGTCGAGGGTAGTAAGGCAGAGGACAGAACTCCCTCAGCTCTCCAGGAAGGGTAGGCAGAGCTTATAGGGATGCAGCCAGTGTGGCCGGACCGTGGGGTAAGTCAGGGCATAGGGGACGCCACTCACTCCTGAGGACTGAATTGAGTTGAGTGGCACTACAAGCAGGGGGCATGAAAGGTTCTGTTCGTTAGACTGAGCCAAGTGCCAGGCAGTGGGCCACAGGGGTCACCTCTGTCACAGGCTAAATAAATGGGGGTCTAGCCATCCAGTGAAATAGTATTCAGCTGTAGAAATGAATGAGGAACTATCTTCAAATAAACCTTTAAGAAAAAAGCGAGGTGGGAACAGGATATATAGTATGCACTCTATTGTATGAGGAAAATATGGAACTATAAATGTGAATGTCAAAGAATGTACATGGTACTAATAAATGCAGTTCTTACTACCCTGAGGTTGTGGAAGGAGGGTGTTCTAAAGAGCGAGCAGAGCTCAGTCAGAGAACCAGGCTTAAGAGTATGAATATCATCACATCTTGGAGAACTATTAGCCTCTCCAAGAACCAGTGCTTTCCCCCAGCCTGGGGGTCCATGGGTCTTCATTCCAGCAACCCACATCTCGAGGTCCAAGTCCTCCTCTGAGTGTGGCAGGGGGTGGAAAAGGGGGGTTCAGTGGAGGAGTCCCCACTTGGGGAACTAGACGAGTCCTAACTTACTGGAAGCGATTTCCTTGCAGTCCCTTCCACACAGCGGGGGTAGAAATGTGCTTTGTGGATCTGAACATAAACTGCTTGCTCATTCATTTGAAACCAAAATCAAAATGGTTTGCGAGAAACCAAAAGCAGTGAAACCTGATGGAGCTAAACATCCACACATCGTAGATACTCGCTTTGGGGTGAAAGAGGCTTGTGTGTGGTGGTGGTGGTGTGGCTGCCAAAGTTCTGAAGCAAACTGTTTCCAACACGTATTGTGCATTTGTAATGCAATTTAGAAGTGCTTATGTTTTTATTTGACAGGTGCATATTTCATGAGAACAACACTGAATGTGTATTTAATCAGGATTTGTAGGGAATCGCTGGTAATCCTTTTATGTTTCTTCTTTATATTTCTATTTTATAAATTTGCTTCACTGCACGTACCACAAAAATTATTCAACAGCTGAAAAGATTGGCAGGTGCAATTGAACTTAATAAGGATACCAGCAAACACTACACGTGTGTTGCTTGTGCGTGTATGTGTGTATGTTCATGTGCATATGTTTGTGTGTGTATACACATATATATTCATGCATATATACATCACAATATGTTACAAATATGTTACAAGTATAATTTTAATTTGGTAGAGGAGGGATAAATTATTCAGTAAACTGTGTTAGAGCACATGGCAACTATTTGGGAAAAAATAATTAGACCCTCACCTTCCCATGGAGTAACCCCATGGATTACTACTATTACATAGTAATTGCAAATATTAAAACTAAAATCATAAAGCAACTTGAACAATGTATAGGTAAATATATATAAAATCCTACATAGGAAATGATTTATTTTGTAGCTTCCTGCCTCAGTTTCTTTATTTATATAATGAGAAAATGATAGTGTCTTTCTTCTAGGATCACTGTGGGGAGTTAATGTATAATGTATGTATGTAAAATCCTCAGAAAAGTGCCTGGCATGTGGTAAGCGCTATATAAGTGTTAACTATTATGACTGTTTCTAAACATGGTATCAAATAGAGGAACTAAAATAAAATGATAGATGTGACTACATAAAATGTTAGAATTTCTGAATGTCAAAAAATAGCGTACACAAAATAGAATGCCAATGACACATTAAAATTCAATCTAGATGACAGAAAAAATATTCTATATGTATAGAGTTATCTCAAGTCAACAAGAAAAAAGGGACAGACTTCTGAAAGGAAACACGAGCCAATAGCCTTCCAATCATTAAAAAAATCCATGTAAATTAATTCTTCCAACAAGTATTTATCACTTACCTGTGATATTCTGGACTTTTTCTGGAGTCCTGGGGAATAGCAGTGAGTACAACTAAGCCCCTGCTCTCAAGGAACATACATTCTAGTGGCCTATAAACATATGAACAAGGGAGCTTAATTCACAAAGGATCAAAGAAGGAAAAGCAAAGAGTAACCATTTTTTTTAACATACCAATGTTTTACATACCAATGTAGCAAATATTTTTTGAGTGATTTTATTATATATTGGTGGTAATGCCAGGAAATTAACATTCTTACACATTTCTAATGGGAGCAAAACCCAGTGCAGCCTGTCTGAAGGGAATTTTGTCCAATATGTGCTAAAAAAATTTTGAAATGTGTGATTCCTACAACTCAACAATTTAACTCATAGGAACTTATTTTGAGGAATGATCAGAAATGCATAGAAAAGTTTCTATACAAGAACATATACTGATTGATTCATTCATTCATTTAAAAATATGTATTGATCAGTCATACACCCAGGGCACTGTTCTAGGTCCTGGGGATAGGGCAATGATAAAAGCAAAGTTTCTGTTTTGGGAGAGTTTATACTAAAAGTGTGCAGACAATAAATATATATATAAATATATATATATATATATATATATATGTGTGTATATATATATTCAGATTGTGAAAGTGCTATGAAGAAAAATAAAGTAGGTTAAGGAGGGAGAGGTATCCCCTAGCTCCTCAAGGGGCTGGTATGGAGGAAAGGGACCCCTATTTTAGGTAAGGTGTCAGAGGAGATCACTCAGATTAATTGATATTTATGCAGAGGGCTACTGGAAGCCAGAGACCACCCCATGCTGACGTTTGGGGGAAGAGCATCCTCACAGAGAGGAAAGTGAGAGCAAATGCCCTGAGGTGGGAAGAGCA
Organism: Daubentonia madagascariensis; assembly: GCA_023783475.1. Classification (NCBI taxonomy): domain Eukaryota; kingdom Metazoa; phylum Chordata; class Mammalia; order Primates; family Daubentoniidae; genus Daubentonia; species Daubentonia madagascariensis. The sequence goes on along the minus strand of JAKFHU010002136.1, from coordinate 25,128,996 downwards.
TGTTTGGTATGTTCCAGGAGGAACAGGGACGCCAGTGTGGCTGGAACAGCGTGGGCCACGGGAAGATCAAAGATTAGATCAGGGGAGGAAAAGGGAAGATCACATAGAGATTTGTGGGTCATTTTAAGGATTGTGAGAGCATCAGGAAGACTGGTTGATGCTTAAAACAACAGCCATTTAAAAAAATATCTCATGATTTTGTGGGTCAGGAACGCGGGCAGAGCTCAGCTGGAAGATTCTTCTGTTCCACATAGCATTGGCAGACAGAGGTCACTTGGTGATGTTCAGCTGGAAAATGAGCTGATCTTCAGAGGTGAGATGGTTTCACTAACATTGCCACCTTGGTGGGGATGGCTGGAGGGCAGGGCTCGGCTGGGCCAGTCACCTGGAGGGGCCTGCCTGTGAGCTCTCCAGCATGGTGGCCTCTGGCATCGACTCAAATCAAGAGCTGACTAGAGGACACAGTGGAAAGGGTAAAACTGGCAGCCACATTTAATCTCCTAGATGGAGCAAAAGAGAAAGAAAGGAGTCAAAGGGCCAGTTTTATTTCAGACTCCTGACCCGACAAAACGAAGCACTATAAGGGTGATCACAGACAACAACAGTTGCCTGTTGTCGTATTTTGGGGGCCTCTGTGCAAATTTTTAAAAAGACAACCTGTCTTGGTGAACATATTGCAAAGAAATGTCCCTCCCTCTGGACTAACCCAGCCCATGAGAGGAACAGTGGCTCCCAGGCTGATTCAGTTTCAAGCCCCACTCTCTTCCTTGACCTGTGGATTCGTGCATAACCACAGGTGGATCCAGGTGCCTTGGATCCTTCCAGGTCATTGGTGACCCGCTGTGATCTGTCTCTGCCCATCTGAACTCTGCACGGTGTTCACTTCTAGCCACAGGGCTCCACCTGGCCAGCACTGAGTTTGAGGCTCATTCTCTTCTCTCCTAGGAGACTCCACCCCAGGCCTCCACACCAGCCTCCAAGAGCCCCTCCACACCCCAGCTAAGGGGCCTGCAGAAAAGATCAAGACAGGTGCCTCCCTCCTCCCTTCTCTCCACAGAACAGACAAGATTCTGATCTACCTGTGAGGACCCAGGAGGGAGAGAGGAAGGAGTGGACACTTTCCCCACAAAGCTACCATTTTTATGATCATGGCAGCACTTAGCAAGTATCCCGGAGTGCTGGGTTCACTGGGGTGAACAAAGCCAATCAAAGCCAGGATTCCAGCGCCTTTGTTGTTCAAGCGCTGATTTGTTTCCCTGGGCTGTTGTGCATGCATTTCAGTTATTCCTTTAGAGCAGAATTTAAGTTGTTTATTGATTTGGGCTGTAAATTGCCGGGTAGTGCTCTAGGCAGAAGCTTAGATAACAGGACAAATTCCACCACATCTAGCAGCAGCCACCCGCCTCAGCCTCTCTGTTTCCACCTATAGTGGCAATGTCTTAAGCATCTTTGCTTTTAGATACGCTTCTTTTCCCATTTAAAGGCAATGCAATTTGCTCTTTCCAAGAGTTCCTTTCATATTTTTGTTCCATGTTTTATTTCTTCTTCCATGCAAACTGCCTTGTTAAGACTACACATTCAGCCCCTCTTATTAAATAATTGATGATGGGGTAGTGTTAAAAAAATGACTTTGTGATTTAGAAAATTTTCCTCTTCTGTGACTTTCACCCTTTTTTCCTGCAGTCACCAACTAGAGAGATCATTCAATGTAATAAATATTTACTGTGCACCTACCACGTACCAGCCACTTTCTGGGTGGCTGGGATACATCAGTAAACAAAACACATAAATTCCTCCCTTCATGATGCTTACATTCTCCTGAGGGAGACACAAAATCACCAATAAGCATACAAGGTGTGCTAAAAGGGAGTTTGTGTGTTAAGATAAAATGCAGCAGGGAAAATGCAGAGACTGGAAATGCTCTCTTGTGGTAGAATTGGTTTATGCTTTTAAAGAGAGTGCCTAGCGTAGGCCTCATTGAGGAGGTGATTTATTGACCAAGACTTGAACGAGGTGAGAGAGATTTAGGGTAGAGAAAAAGGGGAGGAGGGAAAACTTCCCACATAGGGATAGCCAGTGCAAAGGCCCTGAGGCAGGAGCCTGTTTGCTGTGTTCAAAGAACAGAAAGGAGGCCAGAGGGCCTGGAGCTGAGTGTGTAAAGGAGAGAGTGGGAGGAGACAGAGTCAGGGAGGTGCCTGGAGACTGGAACTTGCAAGGTTCCAAGGCCATTGTAAGGATTTAGGCTTTGCTCTGCGTGAAATGGGGAGCTCTTACAGGGTTTTGAACAGAGGATAAGATGACTATTTTGCATGTAAAAAGGATCACGCCAGCTAGGGAGTTGAGAATAGACTGTAGGAAGCTATTGCAAATCCAAGATAGGGCAGATAGGGACATCTGTGAGGGGAGAGCTGGTGGAAATGGTTGGATTCTGGAAATGTTTTAAGATGCAGCCAACAGGTTTGCTGGCGGATTGGTAGTGGAAGCGAGAAGTGAAGAGTTCAGGCCCAGGCAACGGGAAGATGGGCTTGGTGCCAACTGAGATGGGGAAGAATGTAGACAAATAGTTCACTGGGGAGGATCAGCAGTGCAGCTATCTGCTGGATGACATGAGAAAATGGAAAAGGCAGCTTTGGAGTCAAACAGGCCTTCCTTGCAATCACCTGTGCCCCACTGGTTAGTTCTATGACCCTTAGAAAAGTATTAATACTCAACATCTCTAAGCCTCAGATTTTGTACTCCTAACAGGTGGATAATTTTCTCTCTATGTACTGCCCTGGGAGATGGAGATGAGGATTCGATAACAGAGTGTGTCGTGGAAGCAAAGTGGTCTGCACCATGAGTCCCTAGTTAGTATGTTTCCAGACAGGCTAGAGATCCGTTCTAATCTCAACTCATAGACTCTCCTGTTGACATGAAGCAACTCACTTCTCCCACTCTGGGCCTCTGTTTACCCATCTCTAGAATGAGACAGTTGACATGATTAACTTTTCAGGTCTGTTCCAGCATTAAGGGTGCATGAGTGTGAGGATCTCAGGGTCAAAGGGGCTCTGCCTTCCAACTTGCTAGTGTCTTGCCTCATACTGGGAATTTGCATGCGTGTGTGCATGCCTGTACACACATACACACACACACACACCCCCGTCCACACACAAAGCTCAGCCCGGTTCTGAAGGTTTTCTCCTGTTTGGACAGATCCCACCTCCCTGGGCATGCCAGTGCCTGCATCTGGCCAGAGCCTCCTTAATTTGCGGCATACAAGTCTCCATGCAGTCTATCTCCTTCCTCTCGGGCTCATAGCCTGGGCAGCCCTGGCCCTCCCGGGTGGCCATACCAGACAGGGAGAGCACTCTAGGCAGCCACTGCTAGCCAAGTATAACCACAATCAGTGCCAAGGCAACGATCTCCCTTCCTCTTTGCAGCATTTCCAATAAGAGAGGAGCCAAACATCCCAAATCTATGGTACCATTTTATTTACACTGAAAGACACGCAGGTCAGGAGAGAAACAACAGATTTCCTCTTCTATGCAATGTTCTTAGCCCTGCGTGCTGGGTTCTCCCTTCGTCCCCCTCATCCCCTCCCTCGGGGCAGCCTGCGTCTCTGCCTGGCTGGTCCTTCCAGGCTGTCTCCTCCATGCACCTGTCTCATTATGCTTTCTTATCTACCTTCTGCAGAGGAGTGGCCAAGATTGGTACCTGCATGGCCATTTTGGGGGAGTAAATCACTTCCAATCTAGTTGATCTCCTTGCAAACTGCATTATGCTTCTGTGATCCAATTTTGCCAAAAGCCTAATGTTTCCTTTCTGTTCTATCTGTTATAACAATTGTTGGCATTGAACTGACCTATCTAGCTTTATTTTTTGAACTGTCTCTATAAACTCTTTGGTTTTTCTTTAGGTTGTTAAGTCTACTTGTTTCTAAAATACTACTTGACCTGAACTTTCTAGTATACTTTATTGTCAGTTTTATTCTTCCTCATTTTACTCCCTGGCATCATCCCTAACCATCCATTTGTCATAGCATTTACCACACTGTATCAAAATGGCCTGTCTTCCTCATCAGATGGTAAGGCAAGAATTGGGTATTGGCCAGCTCTGTGGATGCAGCAGCCGGTTCAGGGGCAGAAACCCCATAGGAGCTCGGGGAACATTTGTAGAATAAATGAAGGAATTAAAAAATTAATAATCATACTAAGGAAAAGATGATAATGAATTCGCTTATACTCCTACCCAGAAAAACATGTAAACATGTTAGTGTCTTTGTGTCTCTCTAAGCCTTGGTCCACCTTATAATGCACAGAGAGTTCTGAAAACCAGGTTAGTTTTCTGACCCAGATAACTCCTGGATCAGAAACTCCAGATCTGTAAGTTCCAGAGAACTCCAGAGTATAAAGCCATCCCAACCAGGCCAGGGAAAGCCACCGAAGCCACAGCCTCTTCTGGCCCCTGGGGAAGGATGACCAATTGGATAGCCTCTGGGATCCGTCCTGCTGGTGTAGAGAGTTAATTGATGGACTCACTGATGCATCCAGTCAGTCAGCAGCTGTTCACCGAGTGCCAGCTGCAGGTCACTCTGCTGCAGGGTGTGGATGTGTTGCTGAACACGACTCCTTCCAGACGTGTAGGATTTAGCAGGCAAGTAAACAGAGGGTGCAGAGAAAGCGTTCAACACTGACTCATGACACCAGGGACGATTGCCCAGAAGAAGTAATGCCTAAAAGGAGATGAGGCAAAGTGAAGAGAGGGAGGGATGTCATTGTGCTGGAGAGACAAGTAGGTTCCCGCCAGTTTATCTAGGGACAGAGACCCAGGAGGGAGAGAGCATGCAGTGCTCCAAAAGGCACTCACACTGGCTGCATCCTGGCGTGATGGGCAGAGGGGCGACTGGGAGCTGACTCCTTGAGGGGCTGAGCCGACAGGTGTTCTGGTCAAGGGTAGAGATCTTTTGGGGGAAGCAATGGTGAGCCCCTGAGGAGTTTTAAGCAGAGAGGTGGTAAGATCAGACCTACATTTTAGGCTGCTCACTCCGGCTGTTGGGTGGAGGATTGCAGGAGGCAAAAGTGGAAGCAGAATGACCACGGAGGCAGCCACTGTGGTCGTCCAGGCAACAGAGGATCGTGGCTGGACTATTAGGGCAGGCGAGGGGGCTAGAGCGAAGTGGGCTGATTCAAGAGCGTTGCAGAAGGTGAAATGACAGGCCTTGGCAATTTGTTAGGTCAGGGGTTGGCACGCATTAGCCTATGGGTCAAATCTGGCCCACTGCCTAGTTTTGTAAGGTTTGTTGGAACATTCACACTACAACTGTAGGGTTGAGTAGCTGTGACAGAGACCCTAGGGCCTGCAAAGCCTAAAATGTTTACAGATTGGTACCAGGGATCCTTTACAGAAAATATTTGTCTACCCCTGGGTTAGATGCAAGGCACTGGGGGAGGTGAGGGAAAGGAAGGATTTGGAGGTGCCACCCAGGTTTTACATTGGTGCCTGCTGTTGAGATGGAAACCCCGGAAGTGGAGAAGGGGCTGCCCTGGCCCTTGCAGCCAGACTGGGCCCTGACACTTTGCCTGGCTCTTCCCAGCCTCTTCCCCTCGGTCACTGAGCCCTGTTCTCCCTTCTCTGTGTCTAGCTGTGACTCTGCTAGGATTTAGCCATTCGTATGACACCTTGACCTTGCCTTCACCTGCTGCCCCCATCTACCTTGACCACAGGCCTGGGTCTTAGGGTCGACACTACCTTCCTGGGTCTTTTCATGCACACGTTACACCTATCTGGAACCAGAACTGGATGCAGTCATTTTCCCAGCCCTGCACCAGGCAGTCCCTCTTCTTTCTCTTGCCTCCTCCATGCCTTCTGCCAGCTGTGTTGCTGGGGTCCCACAGCCTTTCTGTCCACTAGAGGCTGTTTCAGGGGACCAGGTGGCACCTGGGCTGATGCTGCCCTTTGTTCTCTCTCATCCTTTCCCTCCCTTCCCTCAAGCAACAGTAACCTGCAGGGACATGGCCTGCGACTGTCTTCCTTGGAGGCCAGGGAACAACCCCACTGTCTCTTTCTAAGCAGGTCATCCTTGGTGGGTGTGTAAATCCACTTTTCTATTTGCCAAAGTGACATTTTCAGGATGTCTGAAGTTGTTAAGTGGCATCTTTGGGCACTTACTTTTTAACCAAAGTGGAGTAGGCTGGGAAATGTCAATAGTGATGATGTACAGTTATGTCCCCAATACCTTTTGATTGAACACGATTGAAACAGTGCAAACTGCAGAGCCCTTTGCAGGCAATTGCCAGTTAAAAAATTTGTTCAGACTCACGGATTTTTAACCATAAACTCTGAATGTGTTAAATAAAATGCTGGCTGCATGGCCCTCAAACTGACTAGGAAATGTCAGAGGCTCGGCCTGGATGCTCGGGCTGGCTCTTTCGCCCTCAGCTCATATCTGGGGGTTTAATGCGTCTCCAGCTCACGAGCCTGGAAGTACCCTCGGTCAGAAGCATAGAAGAGTGACCTGGTAAATGTCCCCCAATTCCAAACATGGGCTACAGGCTGGAATTTCTCCTGGAGTCTGAGATTGACAGATGCTAGCTTAATTCTCACCACAATCTGTCTAATGCCACCTCTTTATTGGCAAGAGAGATCACTCTCTGGGGCTCAACAGCTGTGTCCTTCTTCCAGAAAAGCCCTTTCCTACTGAGGAAGGATATTTCATCCAGACCACCATTTGCACAGGAGTTGGGGGGAGGGTTATTCCACCAGTGGAGACCCCACCCAGCAGCTGGAGTGCTTGGCTGGTCCAGGGTGGGCTGGGCTTCTACTGCCAGGGTCATTCCTACCCCTGTGTCCTTGCTGGCCACTCCTTAGCTAGTTGTACCTCTTGTTTCTCTTATTTCTATCTGCTTGTGGGCATCCTGCTCAGTGTATTTCTTACACCTATTTGCCCAAATCCTACAACATTAATTAGTTGTTAATTAAATAATTCATTGTTTAATTTGACAAATGTTTGTTGAGCAAAGATACTGGATACTGGACATATGATAATGAATAAAACAGATGTGTGCCCTCTACTCCTGGAGCTTATATTTTAATGAAGGAGACCGAAATACCCAAAAAAAGACTAATTATATTTTGTTTATATAAAAAACTAATCTCTACTGTCAGCAGTCAAGGAAGGCATTACCTTTGGGGCCTGAGTGACTGGAAGAGGTATGGGTGGGCTTCTGGGATGCCCTAGAAGGCAGAGAATGTTCTGTGTCTTGCTTAAGATGCTGTTTACACAGGTGTGTTCAGTTTGTGAAAATTCATCGAGATTATGCTCTGTGTAAGTTTCTGGATGGATATTAAACTTTGATTAAAGTTAAACAACTAATTAAAAAGTTAATTAATTATAATCATGGTGAGTGTTATGAAGAAGAACAGAGCATGAGAACGTAGAAGTTGACTTTGCCTGGGAGTAAAGGGGGTCCTTCCTGAGAAAGCTGCATTTCATATGGGCTCTGAAGGACAAGGGGGAGATAGCTATGGCCAAAGGGGAATATGAGGAGAACATTCCAGGCGGGGGAGCCAGCACGTGCCAAGCCTCTGAGGTAGGCAGGAGTGTGGCCTGTGGGCAGAAGCTGGGGGTAGTCCTGTGTGGCTGCAGCAGAGAAGGTAAGGATCCAGGGTGCCTGTGGGAGGAGAGACCAGGGTAGGGGTCGTTCTTCTTACGTGAAGAGTAATGGGAAGTCACTGATGGGTGTGCTGTGGTCTGACTGTATGTACCCTCCTCACCCACCACAGTTCATATGTTGAAACTTAACCCCCACAATTTGATTTGAGAGGTGATTAGGTCAGGAGGGCTCCGCCCTCATCAATGGGATTAGTGCCCTTATGAAAGTTATAAAAGAGGTTTAAGGGAGCCCCCTTGCCTCTGCTGCCACTTGAGAACACATAGAAAGCGCCATCTATGAGGACAGGCCCTCACCAGACACAGAATCTGCTGGATCCCTGATCTTGGACTTCCCAGACTCCAGAACTGTGAATTTCTATTGTTAATAAATTACCCAGTCTAAGGTATTTTGTTACAGCAGCCCAAACAGACCAATACAGAGTCAGCAAGAGAGCACCAGGATCTAATTCAGGTTTTAATGAGATCCCTCTGGCTGGCAAAAGGGGAAGTAAAGAGACCAGTGAAAGAGCTGCGACATTTTTCCCGGGGGAGCTGAGGGTGGCGTGGACAAAGGTGTGGGCAGCTAAGATGGAAAGAAGTGGGCCACTGCCCCTGGACTTGGGGCCCTCTTCCCAGAGCATCTACTGTCAGCCTGCTTGCATAGCAGTTTGGCAACATCTACCAAGAGCTCTCAACACAGGCATACCTTTTGACCCAGGAATTCCACTTCTAGAATTCTGTTCTAATGGAAATCGGAACTATGTAAACAGTATCATTTGCAAGGATGTTTGCATTAGTTCTCTTTTGCTGCTGTAGCAAATGACCACAAACTTAGTGGTTTGAAACAGTGCAAATTTATTCTTTTACACTTCTGGAGGTCAGAAGTCTGAAATATATCCTACTGGGCTAAGATCAAGCTGTTAGCAGGATGCAGTCTTTCTGAAGCATCTAGGGGAGAATCCATTTCCTGGCCTGTTCTGGCTTCTGGAGGCTGCCTGTATTGCTTGGTTTATGGCCCCTTCCTCCATCTTCAAAGTCAGCGGTGCAGCTTCTTCAACCCCCTCCCTCTCCTCTTCTCCCCTTCTCCCCCATTTAGGGAAATGCAGACAGTTAGAAACTATAATATTAATAATAAGTACACATGATTCAACTACCAGGTATAACCAATGCTAACTATTATTTCCTTGCCATCTTATTTTTTCTCAATTGTTCATCCTTTTTACACATTGTGCAAAACGTAATACTTTTTTTCAAATTTGCACAACTTTCTACCAAATATTACAGCATCAACATGGTCCCTGTTATAAGCAGTTCTTCATAAGCATCTTAATGGTGGCAGATATGATGATGAGGGGGAGATCATTTAACCATTTTCTTCTATGGGATACTCAGATTGTTTCTAAACCTTTCATCGTCACAGGTAATGCAGTGATAAACATTGGGGTGGGCAAAATAATGGCCCCCCTCAAAATAATAATCACATCCACAACCTAATCCCCAGAATCTGTGAATATGTTGCCTTACATGGCAAAAGGGACTTTATAAATTAAGTCACTTAAGTTAATTAAGTGATTAAGTTAAAGATCTTGAGATGGGGAGATTAACCTGGATTATTCAAGCAGGTCCAATGTAAATAAGGGTCTTTACAAGAGAAAAATGGAGTCAGGAGGGAGAGGGGAAACTCCCCCTCTCTCCTCTCCGTGTCTCCCTTTTTCTCTCTCCCTGTCCTGTCTAGCTGCAGAGAAAAGTTTGGGAACCAATGAGACAGGTGACCCATTCGGATAGTAAAAGATGCAGAGGAAGAGGACAAAATAATGTGAATTTCCTTGGAAAATCTTTGGCTACATTTTCTGGAAATATCTAAATGTAGGAGTAAATGGCTTATTAATTATGATCCTCTCACCTTGCTAATTAAGCAATAAAGGCCCATCAGGCAGTGCATTTGTGGGTGATTAGAGCTATGTTTGGTGGAGTCAGAAACTTGCAGCTGAAGATTAAGTGGTTTTCACCACCTGAGAGATGCATTAATCACCTGGAGCTTCCCTACCTGGTGGATCTGGTTGCTTATTTGGAATGCCATTTACACATTACAGTGAGGAATATCTGTGCATGCTGAGTAGAACTCTGGAGTGAAGGGTAGTTACTCAGCAAGGACAAGCAGGGTTTCTAAGTGTGATATCCTGACTCAATACAGCATCTGTCCAAGGGTCACCTTTGTGCTACTTTCAAGGCAGTACAGATGGAAGAGATGCCCCAAACACCGATGACACGCACTGGCTGGTCTGCCAGGTGTAAGGACTGGATGTCCTTCCAAAAGATGAAGCGAGACAATGTGGGGAGTAGAAACACATTGGTTTTAGAGATAGGCAGGTCTGAATTTAAAAACTAGCTTCATTCCTTACTGTGAAATGTTGAGCGAGTTACTTCAACTTGCTTATCTTCAGTTTCTTCTTCTGTAACACAGGCATATTAATTTGCATTAGTCAGCTATTACTATTTAGGAAAGTGGACCCAAAATATCAGTGTCATACAACTGAATAAATAAATAAGTGAACATTTATTAGCTCATGTATGTGCAAGTTGGAGCATCCAGGCTGAGTGTCTTTACATACCTACAGGTTCACTTGGGGTCAGCTGGTCTAGGCTGAGATGGCTGGCTGGCTCTCTTCTTGATGTAGTTCTGTAGACCTTTTTCCTCTTAGGACCAGTGAGCTAGTCAGGACTTGATCTCAGAGTGAAGGCAGCAGCACAGAGCGTAAGTGGAAACATGCAAGGCCTCTGAAAACTAGTCTCAAAACTGACACACCATCACCTCTGCCTCGTTCTGTCTGCCAAAGAAGGTCACAAGGCCAAGTCCAGAGGTGGAAAGAACTGAAAACTTACTTAGAAAAGAGCCCTGATAAAGGGGGGGTGAAATTTTTGAGCCAATAGTATGATCTACCGCATAATTTGTTTATACAACTGCTATTTTTTAGGAGGACGTGTACTATGTGTTACTTAACTCTGCTAGGTGCTGGACATGGAGTTCTGAACAAGGCATCTTAATGTGGCATAGAACCTAGTGAACATGTCAGACATTAAGCAAATAATCATGTACATGCACAAAAATTAACTAATGACAATTGTCTTAAGTTACAAAGGAAAAGTAAGGTATGCTAATAAGGACTGATAAGGTGATCTAATATAAAGTCTTGAGCAGAGTACCTGGAACATGCTAGGCATTCAGTAAAGCCAGACCACTGTGTACAGCTGTACAGTATATGCATTGTACACTGACTTCCACTCAAGGTGGGGGGTTAAATGCATGCCCTGCTCACCTGGCATGCTGGTATGGGGCCCTGCAGTAAAGGGCAGTGCCCTCCCTCTCCAGCCCCAAACATCTCTCCAAGTTTATGGGGTACCATCTGTAGGATGCTCCCCATGGGTAGATATCTTGTGCCCTGAAGGAGCCTAAACTGGGATGCAGAGTCTGAGTGGTCTGCTGAACTGGGTGTGCCTTGTGCTCTGCCTTCCCAGGCCAGCATCTGGTAGCCTGAGTTAATACACATACGGGGAAAGGGATCCTGCAAGGAGGAGGAGGAGAAGGAAATGTCTAGACATCAGGGTGAGGAGGGGTCTTTGGGTAATGATTTCTAGATGGTGGTGACTGTCTCCATGGGGGGACTTTTTGAGGCCTCCAGCATAAGTCATGCTAACTGAGAGCTAGGTGATATAATGTGAAAGAATATCAGGCAAAAGAGCCCTCTGCTTATTTCTGCCTAGAGCACAGCATGGCTCTGGCCCAGAGAGCCCTGAAGAGAATCCACCACCATCAGCATCAGGGAGTTCTGCTGCCCTGGGTGCTCTGAGGTAGTGCATGGGCTGGTGAGGAGGAGGCTGGAGGGGAGGAATAGCCAGGAGTGGGTTGGTAGGATAAGGTGCAGGCTCAGGCATTTGGTGATATTCAAGTGATAGCAGAAATTATTGGCTGATTCATTTAGGGCCTTCCAGAGATGCTATTGTTTCCCAGATTTCTTGTGACTTTTGCCATTCCATGCTTTTATTCAGCAATTATTTATTATGCACCTATTGTGTGCAGGACTTTGTGATGTGTACTTTAGACAAGATGAATAAGGCAGGACTGTCCCTGCCCTCAAATAGCTTGCAGTTGATTGGGAAAGGAGGCATTGAGCATCTAGTTTCATAGTGAATGATTTATTCACAATAATTTTTGCCTAACATGTCTGAGGCTGCTTCATCGTCTCTGAAGCTGGAATAATAAATTGAGTCTTCTGCTAAGGATGTTGTAAGGGTGCAGGAGCTGCACTATGTAAAATGCTTAGCACAGTACAGGCATGTAGTTAAGAGTTTAAATATTACTTATTCCCACATGAATCCAGGACACTTGAAGGATCCTGGGGTTAGCAGCTCAGACAGCTCTCTGCAGGCTGGGAGGGGCACCTCTGACCCCAAGCCCCAGTTTCAAGAACTGGACTTCGGTTTATGGCAGTTTGAGTTCTGGCATTCAGTTTTTATTTGAGAGGCAACCCAGAGGGACATGGAAGAAATTGGATTTATTTTTATGACAGTTCTTAGTGGAGCCCGGTGATCAATCATATGTCAAGATGCTGTTTTGAAAAGAAGCAGGTTATAGGTGGACTTTGGAGACCTAGCTCTGCTTACAAAGTGAGTGGTGGTAAACACATCGCTTCTTCTCTCTGCTCCTCAACTTTCTCGCCTGTAAAATGAAGGATAATCATACCAACCTCGGAGGGTTCCTCTGGGATTCAATGAAATAATAGATGTGAAAGCCCCCAAAACATGCTTGCCTAGCAGCCCGTAGGCACTTAAGAAATGCAAGCCCCCTCCTCTGATGTCTTCGAGTGTTCAATGGAAGGCATTGAATTGACTATTTCAGCTATTTTGCTGCATCAATACTAATTAAGACAATCACAATCATGAGACCAAGTGCCATGTATCAATGCAGACTCTGTAGGCCACCAGGAAAATATATCACAACCATAAAGCAGACCTGGCATTCGATAGATACTTGGCAAGTGATTAATCATCCCCTGCCTCTGTGCAGTACTCCAGAATTAATGAAGCAGAATCTTACTCTGGCTGGTGCAGTAAATGTTCACAACAAATAGGTGAGGTTGACGTGAACTCGTTGGACAAATACGTCTGAACACCATAAGGAATGTTATAGTCGTGAAGGAGACAAGGCTTCTTACTCAAGGAAGACTTCAGTGTGGTTTGGGAAATGGGCAGGTCTATTAGTTACTTCTCTTGAGTGTGACAGAGGAAGGAAGTGTACAGTGGAGGGGGGCCTCACCCCCCAGGAATCACAGAAAGCTTCTTAGTGGAGACGGTGTCAAAGCTGAGTCTTGAAATGTGTGTAGGAGTTTTGCAGGTGAAAGAGGAGTACGTTCTTTAGGGCAGGCTAGGCGGAGGGAGCAAACAGACCCAAACATATAAAGGCTCAATAAGCCATGTAAAAAATCTTTTTTTTTTGTTTTTTTTGAGACAGGGTCTCTCTCTGTTGCCCAGGCTGGAGTGCAGTGGCGTGATCATGGCTCACCACAACTGGGCTCAAGTAATCCTCTCGCCTCAGCCTCCTGTGTAGCTGGGGCTACAGGCACGTGTCACCACACCCAGCTAGTTTTTCTATTTTTTGTAGAGATGGGGGCTTGCTATGTTGCTCGGGCTGGTCTTGAACTCATGGCCTCAAGTGATCCTCCTGCCTTGGCCTCCCAAAGTGCTAGGATTACAGGCCTGAGTCCCCACACCCAGCCTAAGACATCATTTTTAATACACTTTTAATTGTAGAATAATTTTAGATTTATAGAAAAGTTGCAAAGGTGGTATAGAGAGTCCCCATTCTACGTAGTTTCACCTAATATTAGCATCTTATGTTACCATGGCACATTTATGGGTTACTATGGGTTACTAAACACCAGATTTTATTTGGGTTTCACCAGCTGTGCTTTTTCTGTTCCAGGATCCAGTCCAAGATACTACATTGCATTTAGTGTGTTGTCTTGGATTGGTAAACAGGATGAACAGTCTTTTACTTGGTCACTCAGGCACCTACATGGACAGAGGCCCTGAAAGCCTCAACACATGGCTTCCAAGGTTGTCCTGGTCATCTCCACCCCAGCAAGCCGAAAGAGGGAAAGAGCCTGGAGGCGTGCATGTAAGGTGTTTTAGGGCAGGGCCTGGAAGTCACTGCCGTCACGTCTGTTCCCATTTCATGGCGAAAACTAGTCTTGAGGTTCTGAACTTTCTGCTCAATTTTGCTGTGATCCTAAAGCTGTTTTTAAAAAAATAAAATCTATTAAAAAAAAAAAACTTAGCTTGAAGCCACACATAGTCAAAATGGGAGTAGAAAATATATTCTCTACCTGAGTAGCTGCTCCTCAGCTACAGCTGTATGCTATTGAAAGGGAGAATAAATTTGGTGGAGAACAAGTTGTCTGTGCCGTGAGGAGGATGTGGGAGCGTATTTGAAGCAGAGAAGACTTCATTAATGAAAGCAGAGAGGAAGGGCAAGAGATAGCATTGCCCTTTTATAAGCAGGAAGGCTACAGGACGCAGCTGGGATGGCGCAGCCGCTGAGCAGTGCTGCAGGGACTCAACCCCACGTCTGCCTCGGCACCCGCTGCAGCCTGCCTTCATTCCCCTAATCCAGAAGGTCTTCAGACTGACAGGCTGATCTGCCGCATGAGCCGCAGAGACGTGTTTGCATCTTGTAAATTTCTTTAAGAGCATTTTTATCAGAAGTTTTATAACTGTTAAATTTAGGAGGAAAGCTTTTCCCCAAATTCCTTCATTCTACCTGAAAAGAGCAAGTGATGAGAGAGGGAGAGAAATGCTCCGAGGGCCCCGATTGGTTTGCTTTTCCCACCAGGCTCCAGGCTGCATCTGTGCCCAGAGGCTCAGTCACAGCTGGGCATGATGAGGACGGGTGTGCATTAGAGACAGTGTCTGCCTGTCACCTCTTATGTGATGCTGGTGTCTGTTTATTTCTGGCTGGATGGAATATAATTGCTCCCTGGGCTGACAGTGACAAATGGCCGTGTGGGGCGTGCAGTCCTCTGAGTGGTGGGACGGGCTTGTGCACCTAGGCTGACAAAAACAGGCCCTGTCACACAGCGACAGGGGGTCTGCTTCTAGGTTTGAGGCCTCACAGGCATGGGCAGGTTACCAGGTGGTGGGCTCTGAGCTGCTTCAGGGGCTGGCGTCCATGTCTTTTGGGATGTGAGGGGCATCCAGGGATACCCTAGGACCCCCTTTATCTCAGGTTCCAGCCCTTCCAAGAAGGACTCAGGGCACCAGGACACCAATTGCAGCTTGATCCACAGTGAAGGACCCTCATTGCTCTGTGGAGCCGTCAAAATGGAAATACAGTCGACCCTCAGTATCCTCAAGGGATTGGTTCCCGGACCCCCTGCAGAAACCCAAATCCAAGATTACTCAAGTCCCTTATATGAAATGGTGTAGTATTTGCATACAACCTATACACATCCTCCCGTGTATACTTTAAATCATCGCTAAACCACTTATAATACCCAATACAATGTAAATGCTATGTAAATAGTTGTTATACTATATTGGTGTTTTATTTGTATTATTTTTTATTGTTGTATTGTTATTTTTTATGTTTTCTTTTCCTAAATATTTTTGAGCCGTGGTTGATTGAATCTGCAGACGGGAAACCCACACATATGGAGGACTGACTGTAGCTTTATTGGCTTTTCCTCTCTAATTTTAAAAATGATACATGTCCTTTGGGGAAAATCTGGACAATGCAGAAGAATGAAAGGAGAAAGCAAAGCTGGTCCCCAATACTTCTAGCCAGACCTAACCACTTGGGAATTTTGCTGTGTTTTCCTCTGCAAAAGAGACTAGGTAGCTGTTGCGCACACAGCCAGGCCGCACCTCTCAGCCCCTCTTTGCAGTTAGGGGTGGCCGCATGGCTACGTTTTAGCCAGTGGTGTGCGGGCAGAAATGAGCCACCTCTGGCCCTGGCCGTTAGAACACCCCACATCCATTGTCTCTTCCCTTTGCTGATGGCCAGCTGCAGAGGACCCAGTGGAGGACTTCAAAACTCTTTGGGATAGTGGAGCCACTGATTGAAGGAACCTGGGAGTAAAGCAGACAAAGCCTCCCTGCAGACACAGATTTGACTGTGACAGGAGCAAAAAAGAAATCATCCTTGTGTTAAGTCTCTGAAGTTACAGATGTTAGCTTACCCTGAGTAGAACACCTTCCAAACCACTTGTTCTGGGCATGTGTGTACATACACACATGTACAGTAATGGAGTCATGTCTTGAATTATTTTTTGCAACCTGCTTTAGTCTCTCAAAAATGATATGAACATCTCTCCATGATAAACATGTACTTATCCAATTACCTTAATGTCTGCATATTAGTCCATTGTATGTATGTACCATAATTTATTTAATGACTCCCCTATTCTTGAATGTTTAGGTTGTTTTCTTACTTTTCAATTTTTTAAGCACTTCTGTTATGAATAGGCTGGTGCACATCTTTGTGCATGTATCCAACCATTTCTTTAGTGCATCTTCCTAAAAATTGTAATTATTTAACCGTATTTAAATGGTATTTGATCATCACAGGAATATCTCCTTGGAAAAGAGGTATTGATTTATAATTCTATCAGGAGTATACGAGAGATCTAATTTTTCAAAACCATCAGCTGTCTGAGCACTAATCTGACAAGTAAAAAATAATGGTTCATTTTAATATGTTATTCTTTGTTAATTGATAATGTTGAGCAATTTCTTCATGTTTTTTGGTCCTTTATATTACCAATTGCCTCTTCTTTATGAATTTTTTTCTGCTGGGGGTTTTACACATGAGCCTTTTGCATATTAAGGATAATATATTATTAATATGTTTTGCAAGTTTTGTTTTTAGCATATTTATGTTTTTCACATTCTTCTATAAATACGTTTTTAATTTTATTTTGGTCTTCCTTGCTTTTAGCATTATTACACTTTTAGGGAACCAAGGCCAGCGTATGAAAATATTCTCCAGATTTTCTTCTAGCACTTTTGTTGTTTTGTTTTGCCTTTAAGTCTTTAATCTTTCTAGAATGCATTTCTGTATAAAGGTGATGTAGTCATCTGGCTTTAATGTACTCTAAGGGCCAGGGAGGGAGAAAGAACAAAGCATATTCAAAGCACTAAGAGAAGTTCAGGATGCTGGCCTGTAGCCCTGGAGGAGATATTTTGCACTGAGGCTAGAGTGATCATCGGGGTCAGGTGATAAAGATGGACACAGTGTAGAACCTGCTGAGTCTCAGGTGTCTGGGGAACATTGAAACGTGCTGATGGAAAACTGGGTGTGGGATGAATTTTGGTGCCTAAATCCTAATACTGGGCCTTGGTATAGACCCAAGAGAAATGAGTGAATATGTCCATAAACATTCCTGCATAAGAATATTTATAATAACTTTATTGATAATAGCCTCAAACTAGAAACAACCTAAATGGCCATCCAAAGGAGAATGGATAAACAAATTGTCATATTATATCCATACAATGGAATACTATTTAGCAATAGAAAGGGACCAACTATTGGTACACTCTATAATGGGGTTAAACCTCCAAACCTTTATGCTGAACAAAGCCCTTGACACAAAAGAGTACATACTGTATGATTCCGTTTGTATGACACTCAAAAATAGCCAAAACTACTCTAATGCTGATAAAAGCCAGAATAGTAGTTACCTATGGGTGTGTGGTATTACCTGGGATGGAAAATGAGATAATTCTGGAGGGATGGAAATAAATGTTCTTTATGTCAGTTTGGATGGCAGGTATGTGGATATGTACATATATAGAAATTCATAAAGCTGTACACTTAAGATTTGTATATTTTACTGAATATAAATTACAGCTCAAAAAAAAAAAAAACAATCTTTGAGAATGGATAAAAATGTTCATTTTATAGATGAAGCAACTGAAGCCCAGAGAAGTGGGGTAATTTGCTCTGAGTCGGTGTTTCAGACCAAGGCTGCCTGATTTCAAGGCTGGAGCCAAGTGATGACAGAATTGTGATTTCCTCGATCAGTCGTAGGATGGAGGTAAGGGCCTAGGTTCCATCCCTGAGAGGAGCCTAGAGTGAACCACAGCCAGTATCAGGGTCACAGTTAATGAGGCTGTAGTCCCAACAGAAATCTGGCATGTTAAATGTGGAAACTGAGGCAAAAATTCCATTATGTGGCTTTCTGCTCTTTGGAGTGCATGTCAGCATGTGCTGGCAGCACCTGCTTACTGGGGGGCCAGTACCAGAGTTCTCCTGACCCCTCCCACTCCTATGGCACGTCCAGCTTGGCAAGGGCAAGCCGCATGACCCAGTGTGGGATGAACATTCCAACTCCACACCCTAAGTCCCTGAGAAACAAGACTTGGCGAGAACCAAGTAGCAGTACACACAGTTTCAGCACTGGAGAAGTGATGCCAGGATCCAGATATACTCTAAAAGAACTTTATACCTGGCTTCACGGATACACACACCTATGGGATCATTTGTGCCAATTTTTTCCTTAAGATCTTCCCCATGGTATGCATGGGGCACTGGCAGTGACGCCAAGACAGCATCATTGATATTAATGTTCATTGGTGACGCTTGCAGTCCTGAAGCATGTCAGACCCAACACGCCTCCCTGCTGCCTCCTGGGGCACAGCCTCCAGCCCTTGGCCTCTGCCCTTTGCAGGGACTTGGGCAAATAGGCAGCGACTGCAGGCCTGTGCTTTCCTCTTAAGTGTGCAGGAGGAGGCCAGTACCTCCTCACGGAAGTCTCTAAGGAAACTGGCACACACGTTTACTGATTCAAGAGTGGTTTATCTCTAAGGTTATATTTCCGAGGGAGAAAAAGCAATTGTTACAGTCCTTAAACTAAGGCAAAGGCAGACCTCATTTAGAGGTGATTGCTGCATCCTGGGGACCAACAGCATTTGCTGCCTGCCACTGGTTAACCGCAGGGCACTGGTGCCAATTCAGAAGCCTCTTAGACCTTTCGTTCCCCAGGAGGAAATTGCCCACAGACACGAAGGGTCATTATAAAAAGAGGTTGAGGTGGGGAGTGGATGGGGCCATGTGCCTATGAGGAAGCTGGGAAAGAGAGAATTTCACTGAAGCCACTGGGATTCCAGCAGACACCTAGAGGCTCTTCCTTGCAGTGGCCACACGGTGCTCACAGCCTCCTGGGAGCCCTGGTCCCTGCGGTCTACTGAGGGACACAGCGTATCCTCAGTTACTTGGCAGAATCCACACTGAGGAGCACACACGCTGATACCCACCCGTTGTGGGTGCCCAGCTGCGTGCAGATGGCATTCTCAGTGGGTTAGCGGCAGCAATTAAATGAAGGGGCTGTCTACAAAGGTGGAGGCAGTGATTCTCAACTAAAGGCAATTTTGCCCCCCAAGGAACATTGGCACTGTCTAGAAACATTTTTGGTCACATTTTGGTCACAACATGGAGAGGGTGCTACTGACACATAGCAAGTAGAGGCCAGGAATGCTTTGAAATATCCAACAAAGCACAAGACAACCCCCCACCACAAGAAACTGTTCGGCCCCAAATACCCACAGAACTGAGGCTGAGAAACCCTGCTGTAGGAGGATGTAGCCACTGTCTGAAGCATGAAGAAGCAGGGAGAGAGTGATTGCCCCAACTTCTCCATCTTCCAGGCCTCTGATCTCATGCCTGCACTTACTATTGGCTGAGCCCCACTGGAAGCCAGAGACCGAGAGCCCAGTCAGCTTCCTGAATACTGGTCATGGGCACCCTTATAAGGGGAGGGGACCAGACTCAACTCATAGTTCCCAGGGAGCCAGGTCCTCCTCAGACAACAGGACAGGGGCTCTGCAGCCCCATGCTGTTCTATTTTTTGTCTTTGCTTCTGCTGATGCTCTTTTAATGTTTGCCATCAGAATGAGGGCAGGCCATGGGAGTGGGAACTTTCCCTGGGTTCAGGGAAGAGAAAGTGTGCAGGATGCCAGAAGGGAGCTCCGTGATACTGCTGGAATGTGGATTTTCATACAGTTCAAAAAACTTCTCACCTCCCACCCAGCTTGGATGAGAAAGTAAGAATTAAGGAGCTGCAACATTTTTCTGGCACAGTGAACTTTAAAAATGGAATTGCTGTGCAAAGCAATGACTGATATTTCAGTAAACAAGCTAAGCACAATTGCATTATGGTTATTTCAGCTTTGACATTTCTTTGCATTTAGAATAGCATCTGCAGGGATGTTTGGAGACCAAGTTGTTCTCCCTTCTCAGAGTCCAGTTTCTTCAAGTCAGGGGTCAAAGAACATCAATGGAAGAGACTGTAATGTCAGGCCATTCCCTCTGTTCTCCAGGTACCTTTCCATTCTCTCCCTAATCACACACTGTCCCTCCTTTAATCATAGTAGCAACGTGCCTTTAGACATGCCTTTAGACACCTTTAATAATAGTAGCAATATGCCTTGAGACACCATGAAGCAGACACTTAGAATGTGTTAGAAATCTGTTAAGTGAACTTACTGGGGGAAAAAAAGATGACTTAGAGGCAAGGAAACATAGGTTTGTTGCTCACCAAGTGGGTGCCAGGCACTATACTAGGTGCTCTACATAAGTTACCTATGTTGCTAAAACCAGGAGCTTCCTTCTTCCCTATGGCTGTGGTCTCTGGGGTTGCAAAAAGAAAAGTGTTAGAGACAAAATCTGGGGTGGCTTGCAGATTCTCAGGGGACTGATACAGCTTGGAATCCTTGCACACATTACAGAGCAGGCAATGTGGCATTAAACATTAAACCCTCCTCAAAGGGCAGAATTTTGCAAAGATGTATATAGATTTAAGTCCTTCTCTGTACCACAGCAATTCTGCCAATCCCTCTGACTTTCTATCCCATCAGCATAATCACCCACAGTTCATAATAAGCACTGAGGATATTATTAGGACAGTGGAAGGACTGCACAGGAGCATCTGGCCTTTGGCCTCATTTTGGGGTGCTTGTCCTTACAGAGTTCACCCGGCAAACTCGTGCAGCCTTGATGGGAATCATCCACTCAGCATTTGTAAGCTGCCATCTTGGTCAAGGGCTCCCAGCTCCTTCACACTGAGATTACTGTTCAGGGTCTTGGGGATGCTGAGCCCCAAGCTGGCACGCATCCCAAGGATCCTGTTTCTGGCCAGCTAGCTTTGTGTCAGCAGAAAGTTGGCACTGAACAAAGCTTTAAGGTAAATGCACATGGCTGTATCGTAGGTGGTTACATCAAAGCAGTGTTCATAAGTAGAATTGCTCTCAGCCGGTAATGATAGGATCAGAAAATCCATGAGATGAGCAGCAATACCCAACTCCAGTTGGGACCTCACTATGTGGATTACTGCCTGGAGTGGGCCTTCTCGCCTACTCCACTTCTTCCCGGGAGCTAAGAAACAGATCTCAGCCCCTCCCCTCTGTGCCACATGAATCCATTTTCCCCTTTATAGCTTTGTCAAGATTGACAGCAACAATTAAACATGTGATTCCTTTAACTGAAAGGATATTTGTGTCTGTAATTCCTGAATGGGTTGGCCGTGGGCAAGGTCTTGTGGGTCAGGCAAAGGATTGTCCCAGCCTTCCTGACTCTCTTGCCTAGGCATTCTGAGATTGGAGCCGGCCCGTGGGGTTTGTCAAGGTTGGGGAAACACAGATGAGGCAGATAGTTCCAGTTCTTCACTGTGGCAACTCAACCACTTTCTTTGCATGACTATTTTGTTTCGCTTGTTTGTTTGTGTTTGTTTTTGCAATTTTATACAACGTAAAGTTGCTACTCCAAACAACCCTTCTCTGCCCTAGCCATTGACTGGATCCATTTGCTCTCCCAATCACCAGGAAACAGCGAACGAGTGGTGGGATTGGCTAAGGGTTTGACCTCTTGCAGCAGAGTTGTCTGGGACTGGCTGCCCAAGGGTTTCATGAGATGTGGGGTTTTGAGTCTGTATTACTTGTACCAGCAAAAGGGTGGAGACTCTAGGGGAATTCTACATCCCTACGACAACCTCCCTCTGGCTTTGAGACCCTCCCCATGGTGGTCTCCTATGGTGGGTTGTTTTGCTGGTTGCAGCGGCTGTCTTTACAGAGAAAAGGGTAGCTGTTCTGTGCATTCAAAATGGAACAATATCGAGGATTTGTGGGTGTTCACACACCACAAATTTGGAGAGCAGAGACCGGTTGCACGTTATTGCTGTATTCCCAGGGTCTTGCACAATAACTTATATATAGCAAGCATTCAGTATACATTCAAATAAATGAATGAATGAAGATCAATGAATGAGTTCAATGACCTTTGAGGTCATTGCTCAAGACCATACAGCCTTTCCATGGAGAAGCTGAGCTTCCAACCCTAACAACCCTGTCTCTGCCAGGCAGAGTTGCCTCCTATGTTTACAGCTTGGTAGTTTCTCCCTATTGGTAAAAGTGCCCAGCAGAGCAGAAGTTCAGGGGACAGAGACACACATCCCTTCTCACTGTTATACACCTAGACTTGTGGATGGTGATAGTCTCAGATTCCAGTGGGGAGTAGCTGTTTCTGAATGAAGATGCACTATGATATGTGGTTTCCTCATGCACTTTGCGTCTAGCCTCTCCCTGGGCATCAACAGCTGCTTTTCCTGTTACTTAGTTAAGGATGAATTGATTAAGCAATAATGTTCATTGAACTTCTTTAACTGCAATGTGCAATGTGTTTGGTGGCCAACAGCTGTGGTTCTGTATCTTCATAGAAACCCACATACAGCTTATGCTATGCACAGGTTCTGGGGTAAGAAAAACCCTTGGTTCTAATCTGCTCTTCTAAGTTATGAGACCTTCTGAGAGTTCCTTTGTGTCTCTGAGCTTCAATTTCTTCATCTATAATAGGGATAGCAAATCAATGGGGCTCGAATAATCAAGTATATGCAAATTCTAGCAATGTAGTGATATTCCTGGTTCCAGAAAAGTAGAGTTTGCATGACCAATACCCGTGTACTGCATGATTTTAAAGAAACTGCTTAGCTCCCAGCCTTAGCTTTCTCATCTGTAAATGGGGGGTCTTGATAATCACCATCCTGCCTTGTCTCACAGGCTTATAGCAAGTTTCAAGAGAGATACAGAAGATGAGGAGGAGACAGAAGAATTCAGCTACAGACTTGGTCACTTTTGCCTTCAGTTGCAGGAGAGGACCACATGCCTCAAGTAACTTGGGGCTGGTTTGACTGTTGGAGGCTTGTTGCCTTAGGACCCTACTTAGGGAGAGAGGCTGCACGTACAATTGGCCAGGATGGGGAAATATTGCCGACAATGTGGCTTTTGTGATATGAGCTAGGCAGGTCCCTATCGGAGGAGATCGTGTGAATAACCCCAGGGAGAAAGATTTTTAATGCAGTCTTCACCACTTAAGAGAGTCACATCACTTCTCTGGGCTTCAGTTTTATCATCTTATCTCCTTCTGGTCTTTGCTTAAATGTCACCTTCTTAGAAAGGCTTTTTATATTAATCAGCTATATGGCGGTAACAGAAAAATAATGTCACTGGCTTACACAGTAAACCTTTTCTTCTTGCTCATATCCCCTGTGGGTGGGGGCTTGCTGGAGGCTGTGGCTCTCTCCACGTGTTTTCTCGTTCCAGAACCCAGGCGAAAGGACCAGCCCTTGCCTGGGACGTTCCATGTTCATTTTCATGGCAGAAGGAAGAAGCAAGAGATCGAGCTAAATGCTCAAGTGTGTTCCTATTGGATGTGGCATATGGCACATCTGCTCCTATTCCATTGGCCAAAGCAAGTCATACAACACACCTCATGTCTCAGGGGCAGGGAAGTCAGCTCAGCCAGCAGGGAAGGACTACAGGTCACATGGCTGTGACAGGGATGCATTATCGCCTTAGAGGGGGCAAAGTCATGGATATTGAACAATAACACAACCTAGCACACCTCCTTTGACTGTCCTACTGAAAGCTGCAATTGTCCTACAACACTAGCACCACTTACCCTTATCTCCATTTTATTTTTCTCCATTGTGCTCCTCATGTTCTATCATCATTCTATATAATCTACTTATTTAGTTTCTTAATTTCTATCTATCTGCACCTGGCTATCCTAGACTGTCAGCTCCATGAAGGCAGGAGGGATATTTATCTGTGTTTCCATGGCTGTATCCTCAGAGCCTGGGGAAGTAGCATGGATACTTTGAATTGATTAATTAACCAATCTGTTATATGAAGATAAACAATGGATGATGTACCAAGTGCCTCTCTGAGCATTAAGTCCTTCCTTCCAGGCCCAGAGCATTATGCACTCATTAGTTTCCATGTCTCCAGGTGCTCAAGCAGCAATGCCCTGAATTATTCTGAAAGTCACATTGGAGAGCTTGTCTGTCAGTTGGCTCCCACAATCTGTACTGCTGACAAGAATTCACCTCTCTCTATAGATGAAATATTCAGATAAATTATTGGGACATGGAGCCCCTACTTCAAAATACAATACTTTCCTGAAAATTTACATAAAAGTCAAATGTCCAGTGTTTGAACGGTTGACTTAGGTTTTCTTTTTTTTGGTAGGGAGGGAGGAGTTCTGTTTCAAGAAGTCTAAAATATAATAATAACCCACCAACTTGTCTTACCTTTTACATAAAATCTCTGTTCAATGCTCTGTTTCTAGCATTCAATATATCTTTAATTTTGTTCTTTTCATTGACACTTGAGCACAAATTTGACCAGCTTAAGTCTGATGAGCATCCAATTGAGGCTGAAAATGTACCACTTTCAATGATGCTTAATGATTTCCATCACTGCTTAGGGTTTATGGACCTGCACTTCTCATCACAAATGCAAGTGCTTCCATCATTTCATCTTGGTATTCTGTTTTCCTAGAATAATAATGACAACATGAAAAATGATTTTAAATATTCATTCATTCCAACATATTTCCTGAGTACCCACTAAGTGGTGTCACTCTAGTAGGCGGTTGAGACCTATGGTAAGCAGTTAGGACAGTCTTCCCTCCCTCCCAGAGTTTGCAAGGCCTTTTTGGGGAGATAATTGCATCAGTAATATTGGGCAAAGAGGAGATGCTGCCAGCATTTAACTAGTGGCGGGCAAAATTTGCTATCATGCTCTATTTTTTAAAATATTTTAAAAATATTTTTTAATCTGTTGATGCACAAAGCTTAAGTTTTGCAGGGAAAAATGGTTTAAGGATATCACTGAGTAGTATATAAGAAAGAGAATTGTTGAAAGTTGAAGAAACAAAATTCAAGGACTGCCTGTATGTCATGATGGACTTTTTTCTCTTCTCTAAGGGCTTTTTCCTTGTCTGAAAGTGCCATGGGTATGATATTACCTTAGATATAGGGGCTCCAGGATCAAAGAACACTCAGGACTGCTTCCTCTACCACTTTCTGTGATGCTCTTGATGGCATTTCTATCTACTCTGTCGTCCCGGCCAGAAACCTTGAAATCATCCTAGATTCTGCCTTCCGTGCACCAAACACGCAGACAGCTGCTCAGGCCCGTCAGTTGCACCTGAGAAATGTCTCCTGTGTCCACAGTTTCCCCTTCCTGCCTGTGACTGCTGCTTGGTGGAAGGAACAGGCTCCATCCTGGGTTATTGCAGCAGCATCTGCTTCAGGTCTCAACACAGTCCCGGCTGCCCAGTGATTCTGTAAACTCCGATCTGCCCACTTCACCTGCTCCTTGAAATTCTGTGGGTTAGAGAGGGAAACTGAGTACGTGGGGGAGAGAGCAAATAAAAAAGCATGTGTAAAAGTGATAGTGCAGGAGAGAAAGTAAAACTGTGTGAGTGAACTAAAAATGGATATAAGAGAGAGAGTACAAGTTTGTGACAGAAAGAAAGAGAAAGTGTTTGGGGGGGAGAGAGAGAAAGGAAAGGATCATTGTGTGAGAGAGAAAAAAGAAATGGCAGAGAGAGGGAGAGTGGTCAGTGGGAGGGAAGGTAAAATTGACTGGAGGGGAAAGGTAGAAAGTGAAAGTGGCCGAGGGTGGTGGCTCACGCCTGTAGTCCCAACACTTTGGGAGGCCAAGGTAGGAGGATCCCTTGAGATCAGGGGTTCAAGACCAGCCTGGGCAACATAGAGAGACCCCATCTTAACCCAAAATTTAAAAATGTTAGCCAGGCATGGTGGCGCGCACCTGTGGTCCCCGCTACTCGGGAGGCCGAGGCGGGAGGCCGTCCTGAGCCCAGGTGTTCGAGGCTGCAGGGAGCTGTGATCGCGCCATGCACTCCAGTCGGGGCTACAGAACAAGACCCTGTCTCTAAAAAACAAACAAGCAGAAAACACAAAAAAAGAAAGTATTAATAAAAGTGAGTGAAAGAAAGAAAGGAAACATAGGTTGAGAAAAAGTAAATGTGCATGTGAGAGAAAGAATAGAAAAGTGTGTGGGGAAGAAAGAACAGATTGGTACGGGTTTGGGACAGAATGGGGTGGAGTAAGGAATTGGGAATAAATTTATACAACTCTTTTGGGAAGAGATTTTGTTTGAACTAACCTATCGTTGAATTTTTATGTTATTTCCAATTTTCTGTCATTATACCGTTTCAGAGAGCACTGTCGTACATGCATCAATGCAGATTTGCTTTATTCTTTCAGATACATTCCTGGAAATAGAGTCGCCAAGTGAAAAATTATTTGCATTTTGAGGTTTTAGATATAGAATATATAGAGATCATAAAGGACCACGCTGACCTCTAAAATTGACTGTACCACTGCTCAGAGGAGTTCTTACAGCACTGCCTTCTCACCAATACCTGGGACTATTTTTCATTTTAATCCATAAAAATATCATATGTCAAAAATCTTATTGTTTTAATTTTCCATTCTTTGATACCCAAAATGGAACCATTTTTCATGCTTGCTGGCTACTTGTATTTCTTCTTTTGTAAGTTACAAATTTACCTCCCTTGTACATTTTTCTTTGGAGACAGTCATCTTTTTTCTTATTGATTTGTAAGAACACTTTATGTATTAACAGCATCAATCTTGGTTGGTTCTGTGTATGGCAAATACTTTCCCATTTAGACATGCACTTTTGAATGTGTTAATGGTCTATGATAATGAGAAAATATTATCCTTTGAGTGGTTAAATTTATTTATTTTTAAGAACTTTTTCTTTGATGTCATGTTTTAAAAAGTTTCCCATGGAAACAAATTTCATAAATATTTACCTAAATTGTGATGTCATTTTTGTTTGCTTTTGTACTACACTGAGAGTTTTATCCCATCTGGCATTTGTTTTGAGATAAGACTGGATATTTTTCACATATGTAACCTGTTAAGCAATACTTCTGAATACTCCAACACTATTCTGTGCCTTTGAAATGCTACCTTTAGATTCTGAATTTTTATTTATATTTGTGTTTGCTCCTAGATGTTTTGTTCTGTGCCTCTTCAGTAGCTACTTCCATGACCCCTCCCAGTGTGGGTTAAGGAGGTATTGTTCTCCTATATCTGATTACCAGGGTGTCTGAAATTTTTCAGGAAGCTGGTTTGAAAGTTACCATTCTTTTCTTGTATTCTTTCATTCTGGTCTCCATCATGAATCCAGCAAAACACCTGGAAGTTTTTATGCTGTTGCAAGTTTCCTCATATTTATGCTCTTAATTGTTTCTGTGAGGAACAGAACATCTGTTGAAAAGAACTGTCTAGAAATTAGAAAAGAATTGTAAATAGCAATACTGGAATTATAGATTGATATAAATATATGACAAGCATCCCTGTCCTGCATAGGTGGTAATGAAGGTTTGAGACTAATCAAGTTACCCAAGAATAGAGTGTTGCCAAATAATAGAATAGGATTAAGAATGGAACTTTGGGGGAAACCCAACAAGAAAGATGTGCAGAAGACCCAGAAAAACAAACTACTCAAGGATGTGGGTATAGTAGTCAGACCAATGTTCATCTAGAAAAGTCCAAGTAAGAGAGAAGTTCCAGAAGGCAAGGTGAGTCAACCAAATCCCCCCTCAAGAAGTTAGGCAACAGGTGATCTCAGAGAGTTCAAGGAGCAGACCATAAGTCAACAAGCTAGAAATTGCCAAGGCATAATTTGAACTCAGAGATTCAAACTTCTTTCTATCACAGATGCAGACAAGAACACCCAAAGCCAGCTTATCATACCAGTTAAGCATTGACTAACACATTTTGCATAGGGGGAAAATGCACTTAGTCAAACAAACAAAAAAATCTCTGTTTAGCCATCCATTTCAAATTTTTATAGAAAACTGTGTAGGCAGCATCAATTATGCTTGGGCAAATTTAGACTAATTAATGGGTTGACTAAGATAATTATTGAAATTTGTCTATGGATGAAAAGAGGAAAGATGAACCATTTAAATTGCTTTTTGTGTGTGCCTGATGACTATTTCTAAAAGAATAAGCCCACTGGGGAGTGTATGAAATGGGAGTGGCCCAGCTCTTTGCAGGGTGTGATGATAGAGTAACAAGGCAGATGTTTTAATCAACACATCAGGATTAATGCCTTTAAAAGTCTAATATGCATAAATACATATAACTTATACCTTATGTAGAGAGATATGTAATTGACTGAGGGTCAACAATGTGCAAGAATTCTTCCAGATGTTACATGTGATTACCTTTCATCTATGAAAAACGACCCCATGAGGAAGGCATCATCATCCCCAATTTATAGATGAAGCCCCTAAGGCACAGGGAGGTTAAGTACATTATCAATTTGTGCAGCCAGTAAGGGCAGAACTGAGTCCAACTCCAGTGCCCCCAATTCTGTGCCCTCTGTCTCTTCAAAGCAGCCTCCTTGGGTGGTAATTTACTTGCTGCCGTGAGGGGGCTATGGCTCAAGCCAGATTTGGACTCGCTGAGAAATGCCTTCAAAACCAAGTTTGCCATACAGTGTGTTATTCTCATTTCCTTCCAGTCACACTACAATTTTGAAAGTGTTTTCTGGATTTTCTTTTTCATTCCACAGATCCAAGCTTGGGCAATTTCTAAAAATTGGACCTAACTCTAAAGTATGAAGCTTGGGTCCACATTGAAGCAGTTCCACAGTGGAGTGTCCAACATTCTGGGAGCCAAGGTGGCCCCTTTGAACCAGTCTGAATTTGTGCCTAGGCAAGTGACAGCCTGGTTGGACAGGGAGGGACTTGGCTTTGCATCAGGAGGGCAACTGGTGCAAAGCTGTGTGTTACCGGCTGTGTAATCTTGGGCAGGCCATCTATTCTATTGGATTCAATTGATAGAAACCCAACTCAAAAAAAAAAAAAAACCTAATCAGAAGAATAATTTTGAGGCTCATGTAATTTAAAAGTGCAGGGGTAGGATTTGCCTTTATGCCTATCTCTAGAAAGGTGATCTGGAGATACCACCGGTCTTCAATGACAGGCTCTCATTGTCCTTGCTGAGGTCACATCCCTACCCCTGTGGCAAGAAAGTTGGGAAGGTGATTGGCAGCCCACCTGGATAACATGGGCAAGGACAGTGACAATTTACAAAAATAAGGAGCGTGCAAAAGACAAAACAATAGCTATTCACTGTGGAACCAGCATTTCTTCAGCTACAGAATGGGTCTGAGATTTGTCTTGTCATTTTGGTTGTGAGTGTCCAGGATAATAAATGGCAAGTGCTTGGCACATGGTAATTATTCAATAAATGTCTCCGCAAGTTTTTCCATTGCAAACCAGCCCACCGTCCCTCCGAAAATTACAAAAATCTCAAACCATTCACAGTTGATGCCCATTTTTAATTTCAAGCAAGCAGTCTGGTCTTTGTCTAAGCACTTTTGGCTAAGCTCAAAATTATTCATTCAATGAATTGAGTTAAGTCCTTGAGACAGAAATGACTCACGTCGTTTCTCAGCCTTTTGTATTTTCTATCAAGTGTAGAAATGAATCAGGGTGGGTCTCTATCCTGGAGACTTTCCTGACCTGGTACCACAGTTTCCCACAGTGGAGCAGAAATACCCTAAGTGGGTCTAATCAATGGGAGAGCAGGCAGTGTGGTTACAGCTAGCTGTTGGAAATTGTATATCACGTAAGCTGCAACCTTTCCCTCCTGTTCAGTAGCTGGGGTGGGGGCTATTACTGAGGGACACATCTTTACACAGGGTTCTAGGCAGATGAATAAGCAGGGACAGTTTTACCATACTTGTTCAATATTTATTCCGTGGAGGTAGGATGAACCTGACTTCCTGTTGACGTCTACTGCAGGTAGTTGAGTTAATGATAGGCTTCAGTTTACAGCATCTGATCACATTAGTCTGCAAAAGACCCTTCTTTATTTCATGTATTGAGTCACCCCCTTATCTCCTTGTTCTCTTCTGCCATGTGCCTCCCCTACCCCACTGCCTTTTTAATGCGTTTAATTTACATTCCTTTGTTTGTGTTCTGGAAAAACACAATTTGTCATTTTGAGTATTTTAAATGTACACAGATGAATCATTTATAGCTCATTCTACTTCATCCTTTCTTTTCAATCAGCACTAATTTTTAAGTTCCATCTGGCTGACTCTATGTGCCTTTCACACATTATTTCTAACTCTTGCATTGTAGTCTACACTTTTCTAACCCATAGCCCCACAATGGGTGACCAGGTTGCCTCCAAATCACCACCTCATATGACATTCTGATACACGTCCACTCATGGAGCTTTATGAAAAGTTCTCTGGACTGTAAAGGTAGGTTTTGAACTTCTGGGTCATCGATTATATTAGCTGGACTAAGTACTACAGATTGTTTTCCAAAATGGCTGCACCAGTCTACACTCCCCAAGTCACCTAGCTTTATTTCTTTGCCAGTCTGTTCAGGGTAAATGACCTTACATTGCTTTAATTTTCATTTCTCTGATAACTAATGAGTTTGAGTATCAATCCAATGCTTATTAACATTTTGCATTTCCTCTTCCTTATTAGTTGTCTGTTCACGTGATTTCTGCATATTTGTTGGGGGAAGGGTTTCTGTCTTTTCTATTACATTTTCACAAGTTGCATTTATATTCTAGATGTTATCCAGTGGTTAATTTAAGACAATGCAAATATCTTATCCCAATGTATGTTTCATCTATTTTGTTGAACATAAATTAATAATTTTATATAAAAAAGTTCCTCAATTCTTTGCTTTATTATGTGAGCCTTTCAAGTTTTATGTCCTCCACCCTGAAGTCACAAGATATTCTCCTTTATTTTCTTCTATTAACTTTATAGTTTTATTTTTCATGTTTTGTTATTTGATCCACTTGGAATCCATCTTTGTGATTTATGCTTTATTTTTCTGCATAGGGTGAGCCAGTATTTGCAACACATCTACTAATCTGTCCATCACTTACCCATTGATGTGCAATTTAACCTTTATAATATATATTTATATTTTCAGTGGTCTATCTCAGAGTTCACTGTTCAATTCCACTATAACTGTGCCTTTATTGTCTGTCTCAATATTGGATTGGGCAAGTTCCCATCATCCATCTTAGCTAGTCATAGGTTTTATTCTTTCTTATAAATTTTAAACTAAGTTTATTTAGTTCTTATAAGAGCCCAATTAGAATTTTTACAAGATTGCGTTAAGTTTGTAGATTAATTTAACAAAAAGCTGGCATATTTATTATATCATTTCATCTTATCCAAGAGCATGGAATGTTCAGTTTTTCTCTGTCCATTCTTATATATTTTTAAAAGTTGTCTTCATATAGGTTTTGTGAGTCCTTAAGTTAATTCTTAGACATGTTATAGTTTCTTTTTTTGTGTGTGTGGTTTTTTTTTGCCATAGTATATGGTATCTTTTTTAAGCTGTGTTTTTTAGTTATTTGTTGAGGGTGTAGAAAAATGTTATTGATTTTTCTGAGTTGATATTATATCCAGCTACCTAGTAAAACTTTTATTGATTCTAATAGTTTTTCAACTGTGTTGCATTTTCTGTATATATGATTGTATTATCTGCAAATAATGACAATTATATCTCCTTTCTCCTGATATATACACCTCAGTCTGTTCCTTTTCTCTTTGATAAACAGAACCAGAAATAGTGAGGATCTTTGTCTTGTTCCCAGTCTTAAAGGGAATATTTCTAAAGTTTCTAAAAAAATGTATAGTATTTACTATAGTTTTTAAGTATATAACCTTTAACAAGTTAAGAATATTATCCTTTATTCTTAGTCTGCTTAGAGATTTTAATCAAAAGTAGAGGTTGAATTTTGTCAGGTTTTTCTGACAATTAATAATATGATTTCCCCACCCCCCCACGACTCTGTCTGCTTTTCTGTTAATAAAACTCACATGCTTATTTCCTTAGGCATGTGATCTATTACCTTATGTGACTATAAAGTCTTTAAATATGTATTTTAATTCTTTCATTTTACAGTGTTTCTGCCACATATACATGGAGAGTTTGGGTCACTCACACTGAGGAAGAAAGGAATAACTTATGTGGCTATAGGGACATAGTGTCATTCAAAAATAATTTTAATGTTTCTTGGTGTCCATGTTAGCAAAATATTTTCCACTTTTATGAACTTACAGTACAACTTCTTAAATAGCATTTTTAAAAGTTTTTAGTTAATTTAACATGTAGTTTTCTAAATAAGTAATACATTTCTGAGGCTCAAAATTCAAAAGGCACAAAAGAATACTCAGACATAGCTCATTTTATTGCAGTTCACTTTATTGAGCTTCACAGATGTTGCTTTTTTGTTTAAATTGAAGGTTTGCGGCAACCCCGTGTTAAGCAAGTCTATCATTGCCGTTTTTCCAACAGCATGTGCTCACTTTGTGTCTCTGTGTCATATTTTGATAATTCTTGTAATATTCCAAATGTTTTTATTATTATTATATCTGTTATGGTAATCTGTGACCAGTGATCTTTGATGTCATTATTGTAATTGTTTTGGGGTGCCATGAACCACACCCATAGAAGATGGCAAACTTAATGGATAAATGTGTGTGTTCTGACTGTTTTACCAACCAACCATTCCCCATCTCCCTCCCTCTTGTAGGCCTCCCTATTTCCTGAGACACAACAGTATGGAAATTAGGCTAATTAATAACCCTGAATAACCCTGCAGTGGTCTCTAAGTGTTCAATTGAAAGGAAGAGCCACGTGTCTCTCACTTTAAATCAAAAGCTAGAAATGGTTAAGCTGAGTGAGGAAGGCATGTGGAAAGCCAAGACAGGCCAAAAGCTAGGCCTCTTGTGCCAAACAGCCAAGTTGTGAATGCAAAGGAAAAGTTCTTGAAGGAAATTACAAGTGCTACTCCAGTGAACACACAAATGATAAGAAAGCAAAACAGCCTTATTGCTTATATGGAGAAAGTTTGAATGGTCTGGATACAAGATCAAACCAGCCACAACATTCCCTTAAGCCAAAGCCTAATTCAGAGCAAGTTCCTAGCTCTCTTCAATTCCAAGAAGGCTGAGAGAGGTGAGGAAGCTGCAAGAGAAAAGTTTGAGGCTATTTAATAGCAGAGGTGGCTCATGAAGTTTAAGGACAGAAGCCATCTCTGTGACACAAAAGTTCAAGGTGAAGCAGCAAGTACTGATGTAGAAGCTGCAGCAAGTTATCCAAAAGATCTAGGTAAGATAATTGATAAAAGTGGCTAAACGAAATAATAGAATTTCAGTGTAGACAAAACAGCCTTCTATTGGAAGAATATGCCATCTAGGACTTTCATAGCTAGAAAGTCAATGCCTGGCTTCAAAGCTTCGAAGGATTCTCTTGGTAAGAGCTAATGCAGTTGGTGACTTTAAGTTGAAGACAGTGCTCATTTACAATTTCAAAAATCCTAGGGCCCTTAAGAATTATGCTAAATCTGTTCTGCCTGTGCTCTTTAAATGGACAACAAACCTGAATGACAGCACGTCTGTTCACAGCATGATTTACCGACTATTTTAAGTCCACTGTTGAGGTCTACTGCTCAAAAAAAAAGATTCCTTTCAAAATATTACCACTCACTGACAATGCCCCTGGTTACCCAAGAGCTCTAATGGAGATGTACGAGGAGATTAATGTTGTCTTCATGCCTGCTAACACAACATCTATTCTGCAGCCCATGGATCAAGGAGTCATTTCTATTTTCAAGTCTTATTATTTAAGAAAGGCATTTTGTAAGGCTATAGCTGATATCTCTCTGATGGATCTGGGTAAAGTAAAGTGAAAGCCTTCTGGAAAGGATTCACCATTCTAGATGCCATTAAGAGCATTGGTGACTCATGGGAGGAGGTCAAAATATCAACATTAACAGGAGTTTGAAAGAAGCTGCTTCCAGCCCTCACGATGACTTTGAGGGGTTCCAAAACTTCAGTTGGAAGAAGTAGTAGCAGATGTGGTGGAAATAGCAAGAGAAATAGAATTAAAAGTGGAGCCTGAAGATGTGTCTGAATTGCTGCAATCTCATGATAAAACTTTAATGAATAAGGAGTCATTTCTTATAGATGAGCAAAGAAAGTGGTTTCTTGAGATGGAATCTACTCCTGATGAGGACGCTGTGACCATTGTTGAAATAACAACAAAGGACTTAGACTATTATGTAAACTTAGTTGATAAAGCAGTAGCAGGGTGTGAGAGGATCGACTCTAATTTTGAAACAAGTTTTACTGGGAGTAAAATGCTATCAAACAGTGTCACATTCTACAGGGAAATCTGTTGTGAAAGGAAGAAATGTATGCAGCAAACTTCACTGTTGTCTTATTCTAAAAAATTGCTATAGCCACCTCAACCTTCAGCAGCCAACACCCTGATCAGGCAGTGGCTGTCAACATCGAGGCAAGATCTTCCACCAGCAAAAAAGATTTAATGACTTGTTGAAGGTTCAGATGATCCTTAGCATTTTTTAGCAATAAGGTATTTTTTTAATTAAGGTATGTATATGTTGTTTGAACATAGTGCTATTGAACACTCACTAGACTAATGTATGGTGTAAATATAACTTTTATATCCACTGGGAAATATTTATGTGACTTGCTTTATTGTAATATTAGCTTTAATGCAGTAGTCTGTAATGGAACCCGCAATATCTCTGAGGTATGCCTGTACAATAAACAGTAACGTTCCCTCCAATCCATGTCCCTCAGCTTCCCAGTTTTCTTCCCTGCAGTGGATCAAAGTGCAGAGTTGACAAATACATAAATATTTATGTATGAGTAATCAAATGTCACATGTAACTTCCCAACACCTTTCCTTTTTTAAACAAAGATATTAGTAGACCTACTGTAGCATCTTGTTTTGGTCACTTATCAATGTATCTTGGAAGTCACTCAAATACATAAAGAGCTTTTTTTTTTTCAAATGGCTGTTATTATTTCATGATGTGGATGAAACTTGGTGGATTTAACAGTTCCCTGCTAATAGATATATAAATAGTTTGCAGTCATTTGTTCTTATAAACATTATTTCATGCATGTGTGAGTATATTAGCAGGAAAAAATCTTAGAGGTAGAATATTTGGTCCCAAGGTAGTTGTAGATATAATTTTCATAGATTTGTTAAATTATCTTCTCTGCATAGATTGTATCACTTTGCATTTCTTACAGAAATATGTAAGAGTGCTTGTTTTCCCTACCTCCTTACCAACAAAGTATGCTTTTTTAACTTCTCTAATCTAATATGTGAAAAATTATATCTCAGTAAAATTTTATTTTATATGCATATAATTAGAAATTAAATTGAGCATCTTTTCAAATGTTTATGAGTCATTTATATTTTTTCTTCCCCAGAAACTATCTCCTGTGCCATTTTTCTGTTGGGTGGTTGCTCCTTATTTTACTGATTTATAGAAGTTCTTTCTATATTAGGAAAAATGTGAGTTATACTTTTTTCAGTTTAAAGTCTTTTGACTTTGCTTTATAGTAATTTTAGCCATATAGACTTCTTAAGTTTTTATTCAATATATTTTATCAATCTTTCCCCTTATGGCTTCTGGGTTTTGTGTCATACTTGGGATCCCTCTACTCCAAGTGTATAAATAAACATTAGCCTCTTCTATTACTTTTATACTTTCATCTTTTGTGTTAAACTTTTGATTCTTTGATCCATCTGAAGTTTACCCTTTCTGTGAACTATGGATCCTATTGCATTTTTTTTCTATGTGGCCACCCAGCACGATTTACTAAATAATCTATTTTCCTACTAATTTCTATTCCACTTTTATCATATCCTAAATCCATACTGTATTTTGATCTAATTCCACATTTTTTACTATATTCTTCTTGTCTGCTAACATACTAGAATCATATAGTTTTATTTAATGAAACTTAAAATACGCTTTAATGTCTTAGATAGCTAATCTACCCCCACACCTACCTTTACCCACATAATGCTCTTCTTTTTCAGAGTTGTCTGATAACGTTGGTTGTTCATTTTTCACATGAAATTTAGAATCATCTTGCTGGTGTTTTTATTGGCATCATATTAAATTTGAATTAACCTAGGGAACGTTGACTTCACATTGCATATATATTTTTTTATATTTCCAAGTTGTTTCCAAGTTTTATGTGCACATAGTTTAGATAGTCAAATTGTTTTTCGATGTATGATATGAATAACTGTAGGCTCTAACTCCCCTCTCACCCAGAAGCAAGCACTTTCACCTGCTATAGTTATGTTAACTTCATATTTCTGAATGGGCAATCTTTATTGGTACCTGTGATTCTTCCACCTTGTGATTATCTATTAACTTCTCACTGAGGAGGAGGATTTCACTTTCTCTGCTCCCCTCACTGAACACTCACATGGGTATCCTTCCCACCCACCTTCCCCATTCTTCCAATAAAGTTATATCCTAATTTTGGTTAGATCAACATTCAGTGTTTACAATATTTTGACTATGTAAATGCCATTCAAAATTGAACCATGCAGTAAATTATGATTATTTTCCCTTCCTGCATAACTATTATGTTTTCCCTGGAGCTAATATTTGCCTTGTTTATGGTTTGTTTGCTCCATTTTTATGTTTTTATTACTAATTCAGCCTCAACACTTTGCCAATTATAAAGCTCTTCTGAAGATATGCAGATGCTTCAGTTATTTTTTTCAATTTCATCCTCCTACAGCAAGCTCTCCCAGAGCTTTTGGCTTGCTCTGTCTACTCTGGTGCTCTGCTCTCTGTGTGCCACCATGTGGGACCTCCCTTCACCTTCACCCGGGGATGCCTTATGCTTCGCTTCTGCATTAGTGCTCTGATGTTTTCCTGCCTTGTCTTGGAGGAGCACTTCCTTCAGTAGCTTCCTAAGAAAGTGGACACAGGAGGCCAACATGTGAAGACCATCATTGACCCTCGCATTAAATGAATGATTACTTTCCTTCACTACTTTGAAGGTAGTGTTCCATTACATTCTAGCATCCAGCATGGCTTTAGAGAAAACTAAAGCCATTCTGATTCCTAAGTATTTCCTGGTATTTGTTATTCCTGAGTAAGTGCTCCCCACTCCCTGTCCAAACTGTAGGATACGATCAGTGTCTCATAATTC
The DNA here is from genome assembly GCA_023783475.1 of Daubentonia madagascariensis. Classification (NCBI taxonomy): domain Eukaryota; kingdom Metazoa; phylum Chordata; class Mammalia; order Primates; family Daubentoniidae; genus Daubentonia; species Daubentonia madagascariensis. Next base: position 25,091,912 of record JAKFHU010002136.1, on the reverse strand, counting down.
TAAAATTACACAATTATCTACCTTAACGTGGATCAGTTTTTATCCATTTATTTGGTTGAGTGCATGGTGGGTTATTTCATTCTGGCAATACTCATCATTCACACCTAGGAAATTTTCTGGACCTCTTTTGTAGATTATTCCCTCCTTAATTTTCTCTGCTTTATCTTTCTGGAACTTTAGTATTTGGATGTTGAAACTGCTGGATTGGTTCTGTAATACTCCTGTTTTTTGTTATTTTCCAAATCTTTGGATTTTTTCCTCTGCTTTTCAAGAGATTTCCTGAGCTTCATCTTCTATCCCTTTTATTGACTTCTACTATATACTATCATATTTTTAAGAATTTCTGAGAGTTCTTTATTGTTTTCTGAATGTTTCTTGGTTTCTAATATTTTGTTCACAGTTTTACAATATGGTCTCCTCTCTCTGGGGATGTTAGTAATAGTTTTGGGGTTTTTTTTTTTAAGTTGTATTAACACAGAATAGTCTCTCCAAATTGTTTTGTTCTGCTTATTTGTTTTGATCTCTCTCTTTCATGTTTGATGCTTTCTCCAGATATCCGTATCTGGTGAGAAATGTTGAGACCTAGTCTAAGACAATTCTGGTAGGGGGGAGGTAAACTAGGGAGGAATTAAAGAAATAGAAATACTGAACTTGACCACTGATTTAAGCAATGGGCGATCAAGAAAGTGATGGTGATTCTCTAGTTTTTTGATTCTCCAAGATCAGAAACACATAGTAGGAGCAACAGAGTTAGTAGGAATTTCACATAGTTCCCTGGCAATGCAATACGCAAGTTTCCTAAGTCTGCACCCTCAAGCCTAGAACCACAGTCAGTTTGTACCTAGCCCTATGCCTAATCTGGAGATACAGAGTCAACTAATCAGCAAATACTGAGTCTTACTGAATGCCGAAAACTATAATTAGGATCTGAAGATAGAGTAGTAAGGATGGCATAGTTGCTGACCCTGAGGTCCCATTGCCAATGCAAGAGCTGGTAGGCATACATATGGTGGTCCAATAGTGCTGGTAAAATAGAATTTTGTACATATATCACTGTGAAATGCCTGAAGAGGAGAGTTAGCAATAATTGCATGGATTGGTGACATTTGAATCTTTTGCTGGAAAATGAATAAGAGTTTACCAAAATGCAATTAAGATCCAGGAGGAGAAAGAGGATGCTCTATGGAGCATGAACAGCTTGGATAAGTGAGTGAAATGAATAGAAGTATGAACAGGCCAATATGGGGAGGGGGCAGGAAGAGGTTCTGTGTGGAGGTGACAGGGCACAGAACTGGTAGATTACTATTAGTGATGTTGCCTGGATAACTAGTTAGAAATATCGCTCTGCCTTTGTCCAATACACAATATACTCATGATTCATGAGAGGGAATATATGAAAACATTAAGTTTCCCTTTGGAGGCCAATTGCCTCACCCTTTGTACTAAGCAATAATGTTCCCAATGATGGCACAGGTTAATCCCCATGTGACTTGATGTGTAGTATTTCCGAGTAGCCAATTAATTCTGCTAATCACATTAGTGGCAGTTAGTAAGATGCTCCTCTGATTAGGGGGCTGTGGTCAAGAGACTCTTACACACTTATGTTTACTGAAAAATAAGGCCCCTCTTTGCAGAGCTTATTAATTCCTGCCAACAGAGGATATGAGATTTAGCCCCAAAAACCCACCCTTTCTCCCTCTCTCCAACTACTACTGAGTCTTGTACGAGGAGAGACATCTGATACTAAATTAATAATGCTCAGATTTGAGAGGAGACTTGGAGAAGAAGATTTGATACGTGTGTCTTGTTGAGCAGCTTGGAATCTCTTGTTGGGAAGGCAGTGGGAAGGTAAATTTTTAGTTGTTTTGTTTTATTGATGTATTCTTTTTAATCTCTGTGCCTCACTTTCCTCATCTGTAAAATGAAGACTGTAATAGTACCTACTTCATAGGGATAGTATAAGAATTAAATGTGTCAATCCATTTAAATGTTGGAATGATACCTGACATATAGTTAATGCTCAGTAGCTATCTTCATTCTTACTGTTGATTCAGAGACCTACTAGGGAATCAAAATATTTAGATCAGCAGGTCACGCTAATGGTGAACTTTATGGTGATGAGCCAGACCCAAAACTAGTTGTTTAGTTGTGCTCCCCTACTTTGTTTCAGATGTCAGTGAAGAGCGTGTCACTGCCCCTGAAGTCCCAGCAGGGCGCATTGCGTTTGTAAGCGTGGGTTGGTCTGTCTGCTTTGCTGGCTGGACTGTGATGTACTGAGAACAGGGAGCGCCTCTATCCTGTCTCCTGTTGCATCTGCAGTACCCAGCACAGAGCTCGGGACGTGGGCAGTGCTCAGGAAAGACTTGCTGAATGAGCGAAGAGGTGGAAAGAGAACTGGGCTCAGAGGCAGTCAGTCAGTTTTCAATCCTGGATCCACGCCGTACTAACCGAGAAACTTCACTTTTATTATCAGCAAAATGAAGATCATCATTTCCATTTCAGTGAAAATATTTTTAAAAAGAGATGGCGTATAAAAGTGTATCAGAGTAGACCACACTAAACAAATACATAAACTTGTTTATTAACTGATTCATTTTACTTGAAAGAAAATGAAGACTCAGCGTTAGCACCTAATGCATTATAATTATAACTGCGATTTTGATTATTATTTTACCTTTGTAAGTGAACAAATCATATATGAATCTACTCACACTGTAAAAACTATGTAATATCAGGTAGTACCAAGTCCATTTAGACAGAGGGCTCTCCTGCTCTTAACAGTGTAGATGGTATATTTTTGCAGGCTTAATCCAGTGCATTTCAGAGCATTGTATTATTGTCATGTTTGAGCTTTTTCTTTAACTTAAATGGTATTTGCCAAACTCTCTTTTTCCACTTCTCTCCACTTCTTAGAGATTTTTTCTACTTAGTAACTGCAAATTTACCCAATTCTTTTTATGTGATATTGTATAATCTTCCACATAAGGAATATACCATAGTTATTCAGTCATTAGTTCATCAATAGACATTTAGGTTGGTTATAATATTTGGCCATTACCAAAAAAAATGCTTTAATGACCCTTGGATAGCTAGCTGTCTAGAAGTAATGTTTTAGATACTAGTTCTTGCCAATTGCTCTCCTAAGTGGCTTCACCAATTTATGCTTTTTCTAGTGATGTAGGACTGCCCATCTTTATCAAGACTTAATATTACAAGATTTTTTTCTTTTCACTTCTGCCAATCTGATGAGCCAAAAATGTTACCTCATCTGCTCAATTAATAGGGAAGTGGAGCATCTTCTCTTGTGTTGTGATAGACACCTTATGCATATCCTCATTTAATCTTGAGAAAACCCAATGAGTGAGCTGTTACCATCTTTGTTTTAAAGACCATTACCCAGAACAGTCATGACCTCATAGCCCATGAGGTAAATAATGGTAAAATGATTACCCATAGGAATGCAGGTGTCTCCTGACAGGTATGCTGAGGCAGTCTAAAGAAGCCTTAGGAGCTGAAGGTAGAATAACAATCATTGATAAGACTATTGGAGGTAGATAGCCTTAGGTTCAAACCTGGAGTTCCAGATTGTCAGCCATCTACCACTGGGTGGTGAGTCATTTAATTTCTTGGGAATATCAGTTTTGACTTCTGTAAAATCAGAATAAGATTTCTCTTATGGTATTATTGTGAGGATTAAAGGAGGTAATGTGTAGGGCATAGGCAGCTTTTGAGAAATGTTAGCTGCTCTTACGATTTGAAAAATAAAATCTTCCTGGAACTTTGGAAGCTGTTGCTTATACAATGGTTAAAAACAACACACTCAGATCCCTGCCCCTAGCAGAGCTCTAAGGCTTCTGCTTGGTGGGACGTTTGTTTCTGCCTTAAACCTGGTCTAGGAGATTATTCCTTCCTTTCTGAGAGATTGTGAGGAATAACCAGTCTGGCCAATCTTATTGAGTCCCCATAAGCCTACTATTAGTAGACAGGGTAGGTATCGGTGTGTACAATTTACAGATGAGGTCACTGCGACCCCGGGTGCCAAAGTGACTTCTGACCCTGCTGTCTGTGTGTTGCCCCTGATCTATTCTGGCCCCCCCCAGTGGCCATGGAGTAGGCACTGAGTCTCCAGCAGCTAGCACTGCCTGAATCAAACCCACTTCAAACCTTACCCTGCCATGGGGACCCCAAAGATGTGCACTCAGCCTCTTTGTACAGGGCTCCATCACTGCCAGGGCCATTCTCAGCCATTGACTACCTGGTCCCATCAGCCACCTACTCTAACTAATCTGGTACCTGCCTGAGGCCATGAGCCCTTTTCTCCTCCAAAGTTTGAAATGGTAGCTTTCAAAACAACTATATTTTTATTGAGTACTTACTCTGTGACAGCGACTTTGCATAAGGACTAAGCTCCTTATTTACTAGTTATATGACTTTGGGCAGGTTCATTAACCTCCTTTTTCCTCCGTTTCTCATCTGCATAGTAGGGATTAATAGTAAGGCTCACCTCCCATGGGTGGGGGAAGATTCAGTAAAACAGAATAAATACATCAAGTATTTAGCACAGTACCAGGCGCATCCTGAGTGCTTAACAAACAGTGAGCATTGTTGATAAGCTCCTTCCATTCCTGCAATCACCTTATGTTGTAGGTATGATGGTTGGCCCCATTTTACAGAAGAAACAATTGAGGCTGAGTGATCACATGGCAGCCAGTAAGTGGAGAAACAGGCATCTATATGAGGTCTAGAGGGTAAAACAGCTGCAGAGTGAGGACAAATGTGGCTTTTGGTATTGAGGTCACTAATGATATTGTTGATATCCACCCCAGTGTTGTTTGGGTGTGGTCTATAGCACCCCTGTTTTGCATATTGATGTCTTTGTCATGTAAGATGCTGTCCTTGTGGAAATCCACACACGCTATCTGCTGGTATCTGCTTGCCAAGGACTCGTAGCTGGATGTTGGTGTGGAGAAAGCTCCCAGTGAAGGCGGTGGCAGGCTCAAATGCTAGAAGTTTTGAGTAAACACAGCCTGTCTGATTTCTTTCCCTGACCCTCACCATCACTGGCCTAAAGGGAGAGAATGGAGACACCCGTCTGCCCATCTTTACTTTCTAGGTGGGCCTGGCCCACCCTCTCCCAACCTGCCTCCCCAGCGAGGTGACCTGTCTCCCCTCAGTGCTCCAGCTGGATCACTATGGAAACTGCACACATGGACAGAGAGGGCAGCAGTATGAGAAGCAGCATTCGGGAGTGGCAGCGTGCACGAGACCATGGCTCGGCCAAGTGTTCAGAGTGTGTTGGGCAGGAGAGGAAGGCAGCGGATGAGCTAATGCCCACTGGGTATCTCAGTGCCATGCCCTATGCACCCTGCGCCCCCTTCCCCTGAACAACAGCCATTGTCCCAGTTTACAGAAGAAGGGATTGAGGCTGAGGGAGGCCATGCACCTGCCTACTTGACAGCAGTGAAGCTGATATGATGAAATCAAACGCACAGCATAACCGTGAGCCAGATCCTCTCAAGGCACCTTATGTTTACTGAGGTATTTAATGCTCACAATAACCCCTTGAAGTAGGTGCTATTATAATACCCCCATTTTAGAGATGAGAAAACTGAGGCACCCAGAGGTAACTTGCCCAAGTTTACAAAGCTGGTAATGGCAGAGCCAGGGTATCAACCAGCGTCCATTCTCTTAGCTGTGATGTGATGCTCACCTGTTTACCAAGTGTATATGTGCCAAAAGCAAGGACACGCTGCCTTTGCAATGCCAGCCCTCAACCTACTCCTGGTTTCCAGGTAGCTGACTGACTGAAAGGCATCCCAGTGCCTTTTCAGCTCCCTCTGTGTTCTTTAGAAATAGGACCAAGGTCCCTGAGAGGGACACCTCACTGCCCAGCCAGGAAGGAGCCTGGGTTGAGAGCCGGTGGCACACTCACATTTGATTACCCAGTCCTGCAAAGGAACACTGAGTTTGTGGAACAGGCCAGCCCAAATTCCTCTGCTTGATTTTCTGGAATAAAATTAGGCTGGTGAATAGGCCAGTGGCACTTTCATCAATTTCTCAGCCTGCCCTTGGAACTGAGCCTGATTTCCTTGGCCTCCCACAATGCTGCCTGCTGTTTACTAAGCAAATGGGTTCCTAGAACCAGCCCCGCTCTAGTAATGCGGCAGGGCAACCTGGCGGAGGGAAGATTACAGGTATTAGAGGCCATTTAGGAGCATTTAGAATCGAGCTGTTTTCTGAGCAGGCAATTAATCCAGTTGCATTAAAGGGAGCTGCCGGGGCTCCCATCCCTCTCCCTGCTGTAAGAGGTAAATGACTTGCATAGCTAGCTCTGAGACTCAAAGGGGCAGTTTTATTGGGGGTTGGGGACTATGGGCCTCTCCCCACCGAACTGTAGGTCTGCTCTGGGAAGAAGAAGTCTGTGTTGAAAGGATTGGGTTCGTACTGGAGCCCATGGCTGACCAGGCCTAAGTACCTCCTAGGGTCTTGGGACAGAAGTTGGGGCGATGGTCTCAGGTCTGCAGAGATGGCTGGGATACAAAGAAGCAAATACACTTTCTTAGAACCTTTTCCTTTATTTAAGATGGAACTGGCCACAGCCGGGAATAGCCGTTTTATAGAAGGATCTGGGACTAATGGCTCCCTGGAGGACTTCTAGAATTATACCATTCACTGAAATCCCACTTTGTGCTGAACCCTTGTGCATCCATTACATCAGCCTCACAAAAAACCCTATGTGGTGAGGACTACCAAGATGGAAACTGAGGCTCAAAGAACTTAACAAGCTTGGAACTTGAAGCCACGAAGCTATGGTAGCTGACCACGTGCCCTCCTCTATGGGGCTGTGTCCAGGAGGCTGTGTTCTCCGTCCCCAGGAACCAGGCAAAGGTGCACACAGCATGGCCTCCTTTCTTCCCCACAGCCTTGCGTTTCCCCAGACAAAGTTATACCACTTACCACACTAGAGTGAAATTGTGAGTGTAGGCATCTGTCTGTCCCACTGGGCACCCATGAGGACAAGGGCCCCGTCATGCCCATCTTTCTAGCTCTAGTAGACAGATAATAGCACCACTCCTCGGATAACACGTGCTTGGCTCAGTGCCTTTTCTTTTCTGTGTCTCAGTTTCCCTTGTAGCAAAATTAGAGGGCTGGCCTCCATCTGTGGTTGGAGGTTACCTCTAGCTCTGGTGTGCTGTGAAGCTGCATCTGTGACACTGGGGAGGACAGCCAACACCTGTCCAAAGTAAAGACTGTCTCCTGGAGGAATATGTACTTCTCGGGGGCACTGGGAGTCCTTGATCCTGCACTGGGTCTCTTGTACGTGGCATTATTCTTGAGCATCTACCCATAGTCTGGATCCCACTGACAGCCACTTGCGCTCAAGATGGGCTACACCCCAAATGAAATTGTCAGAGGCAGAAGGCACAGGGGTCTGGTGGCGAGGAGCCCTTCAATATGTATTTGCTAAATGAGTGCTGAGAATGGCTGCTGAAGGTCTTATTAATGTCTGTGCACCACAGTGAGTCAGGCACATCTGCCATCCCCAAGTCAAAGCAATAATCAATAATAAGAAGGTAATCAATTTATAGAAGCCTCCTTTCTTTCCCAATTTCTGGTGATGCCCTTTTGCCTGCCTGCTCATAATGCCCTTTAACAAAGTAGATTGCCCTCTGTCTACCCCATAGGTAAATTTTCAATTTTCTGTGGTGTTTGTTCTTCTCTTCTGAATACAAAAGGAGATATACTCCTTGCAAAATGCTAACATTCCAAAACATCACAGCCTAGCATAAAAAGAGAAAGTTTCACCCCCAAAGAAAACCACAGTTGGCACTTCAGTGCCCATTAACATCTCTGTAACTTTCAGTAAGTTGCCAACTTTCCCAGATTCTAAAAAAGTTACCTTCCAAACCAAAGGTGGATCAAATCTACATGCCACCAACAATTGGCAGTAGGAGTCATACTTGTTCATTTTAGTCTTAGTGATGAAGTCGTTTGCTTCTCTATTTAACAAGCATTTCCTTTGTTTTCTGTTGGGTTTAAAGTATCGAGCACTGTACTGGGCACCGTGTCACAGGGAAAATTCTAGGGTTGTGTTTCTCCAGGGACCACTGACATCCAATTTATCCTGGGTTCTCATAAAAAATGCAAGTCTTGGGCCCTACCTCAGCCCCACCAGGTAAGAAGCAGTGCTTGTGAGTGCTCAGTTACTGCTGACGTGGGTGCCTGAATCTCACACCCTCTTCCCCTTCCTTTTGGCCTCAACTGACAGCTTGGGGCAATGCTGGTTGGACAAGCCAATGGATCAGAAAGCAGCCTTGGTCCACAGGAAAAGCACATGCATTTTTACAAACATGAAGAGGAGAACAAGAAAACACTGTGCTGAGGGTTTCAATTTCCCTTTCCCAAATTGACCTGGTTAACTCTTCTTCCCATAAGTCTAATCCCAAAAGTCACCTCCTTTTCAAAGCCTTCTCCAATATCTCCAGGCTAAGGTAACTGCTCCCAATTCAAAGCTCGCACAGCAGTTTATACCTCCTCCAACACTTAACACATCATGTTGTGATTGTCTGTGTCTGCCTCTCCCACTAGGCTCCATGTTGCAGGTCACCTGGCATGCAGCAGGCATGCCACAACTGAGGAGTGATGGCTGGGTGACAGAGAGGGTTCGTGGGAGTGCTCGGTTGGTCCCCACATTCTGTAAAGGAAGGTGATCCTTAAAAGTCTGGTCTCCCTCCAAAGGTATTCCTCAGGTCTTGCTTCAGTGAACCACCTCTAATTTCTCATTGAATCTGTAGAAGCTGCCTCATCAGCTTATGTACAAGCCCTCTCTTTTCTCAAGATAGATGAAATCAACTAATATCTGGAAGCAAGCAGCAAGTCCACAGCCTTATAAACTCATCCCATACCAACACAACCCAATCTAACAAACAGGCTTGATTTGCTCATGCACAAAGAATGTTTCTATTCAATAGTAGCATTCTCTAGCCTCCATCTGGTAAAGAAATTGAGGGACAAGAAAGCAGAGTGGTGGTAGGGGGAGGAAATGAGTTAAATAAACACCTTTCACGGTGGCTCAGTAGTAATGTTTCAATAAAATGTCCATTCCATGCCTGCAGGACAAATCTATCAACTCATCTTTTTGCCCTAATAAGTTGCTTGGGAGAAAAGGTGGTTTCTTTGATTTTTTAATTTAATCAGCTTTGAGCTGGGCACCCAGAGGGTGTTTCCAAAGGTGATGATAACTACTATCAACAGTAGGCTCTTTCCTCTCTCATGCTTCCCTCCACATTTGGTCATTCTTGCTTCACATGTGTCAGACACAGCTCATTAGACAGTGGCAGTCTGAGGGCATCCTCTCCCATGCTAGTCACTGGCATTTTTAACCTCAGATACCTTTTCGGCCAAACAGACCCTTTCACCAACATTCTTTTGGGGGAATTGCCCTTCCTCTTTTGAACTCAGAAATTAGAGTCCATAAACCTTTGTTGAGGACCTACAAAGTGCCATGCACCATGCTAGATGTGCCATCTTACAGGTGAGGAAACTGAATCAGGGTTATGCACTAAAACTTCAGCAAGTTAATTTAGAATTTAAAAAAAACTCAGTTCTGTTTCACATCAAGGGTTACACACTTTTCTAACTTTTTCCTACAAGAGCTAGCCCTGCTAGGAAGCATTCCAGGGTTCAGAAAGACAGTTTTGACAAACGGATGAGTGATAAGACCATAAATGGATAGTGGCCAGGTTTTATGAACAAAAAAACCAGGGAACCAAGCCTGACAGGTGAGATGTACTTTTTAAGAGCAAGGGCCCAATCTATTTAAAAAAATGAGAATATCCCAGAAAAATCCGGGATGTAAGGCCACAGTTCTAGAATGTTTGAGGTAGAGACATCTAAGACTATACAACCATATAATGCAATTGATTTTATATCTGAGTGTTTATATTTCAGGTATTTAAGCTGTAACCCTATGAGGGATCAGATAGTGAACTGCTTTTAATGACTTTTCAGAGTTTGTATTTACTTATAATAAGGACTACTTTATAGCATTGGTCATCCTGAGGGTGAAACTTGGGATTCTATGTAACATACAAATGACCCAGCTGAGATCCAGACCAAAGATATTCAGGCTAGGGCGTCAGGAATGGTAAAGGATACAAAACTTTCATTGGCTTCAGGTAAATAGGTTTGAACTTCAGAGCTCTTGTCTTTGACACAGAATGTCTATTCATTTATCCACTCATCTAACAACACATACTTATTAGAAATCTACTATGTGCCAGGCACTGTGAGAGGTGTTGGGGATATAGTCGTTAACATAAAGATAAGAGAACATGATGCTATTAGAATGTATACAGCAGGCTTATTTGGCCTGTTTTGAGGTCTGTGAAGGCTACCCAAGTAAATGAAATTTGAGCTTAGTTCTGAATGGTGGGTAAGCATTAAAAGGCAAAAAGTGAGAGAAAGACATTCTAGGCAAAAGGAACTAGGTATGTGAAAGCTCCAGAGCTATAAGAAGCATAACATATCCCAGTAACAATAAAAAGGCCATTTGGATAATGGCTCAAAATTAGAGGAGCCAACAGGATCCAGATCATAGGCCTACTAGGCCATGTTAGGACTTTATGCCTAGCCTATGAACAATGGGGAACTATTGAAGGGTTTTAAGCAAGAGAGTGACATAGCTTTGCATTTTAAAAGATCCTATATTCTACCAGCTAGAACTTGGAATTTATTTTTCCATAGAAATAACTTAATAAGTGGTAGTTCTGTGAAGCCAGAATAATGCTATTAGCACAATGTAGCCAGCTAAACACTTCATTGAAAAGCTGGCCTTGGTTGCCAACTACCATTTATAACTTGGTTTCTATAAAAAAAGCATTCCAAATTCCAGACAACCTAATTACAAATGACATTTTCAGGTACAGCCTACAATCTACTTGCACTTGTGAAAAGCCTCCAACATTTTTCCATATCCAAGGTTGTTAAGAAAGGTGAGGAGCAGACTTCTGATTTTGAGATAGTGAAGATCCTTCTGCCCCTTCTGCTTTTTTTTTCCCTTCTCTCCATAAAAATAAAAATCAGGCAAGCACTATGGTAAAATAGGAAGAATATATTATGCTGGACAATAAGCATAAGGAAGGGTTGCAGTGTGCACGTGAAGGGTCAGGTGCTGAGAGAAGACATCCGTGGCTACAGACCTTAAATAAAGTCAGCAGCCTTGCAAGATTGGTAGTGTACTCTAAAAGGCAAAGCAAATCATTCCTTTGATGTCAATTTCAGGGATAGAGCACATGGGGTGGAACAATCCTTGGCTACAGTTTGGCACCAGAGAGAATCAAGGAAGGAATTCCTGAACAAAGAGCCAAGGAGTCAGTCTCTTAGGGAAATAGAGTAGAAGAGACTGAATCTTATGATGTTGATCTTTGGTGGCTAAAATAACTAACATGCAAAGCCAATACTTTGTACTGTAAGGAATTTTACTATGAATGGCTATTATCTGCTAGCTTAGAACATTGCTATTATCTGCTAACTTAGGCTAGCCCTGTCCCACTTCTAGAAAAACTGTCTACAAATAGCTGATGCAAGTAGAACTCAACTCAAAGATTGGTAATAATATTTATTTTAAAAGAAACCAATACAAGTTCCATGCAAAAATAATGCAGTAAAATTGCAGAAAAGAATAGGAAAAAAAGTAAATAAAAAAACTTGCTAGAAAGTATTGCCACAGATAAAATGAAAATTGAGACCAAATTAATCACCATTAATTTAAAAAGTAAAGTAAGCAATCACTTTTTTCTACCAAAAATACAACACAGAGAAAGATCAAGCTGGGGATAAAGAATGATCTTGCTTCCATCAGGACTGAGGTAGTATAGCAAAATAAAACCATCCTAGGAGTGAAGGGGCCGTATTGGAAGCATTACAAAGAAGCCTGAGTACTCCTAGAACCATTATGAGCACGAGTAATAATGAGGAAAAGGAAACGGACATCAACAAAAGATCAGAGAGAAAATGATAAACATGGAAGACAAAAAAGTCTAACATACACATAATTGGTGGCCCAAAAGTAAAAAAAACTGAAGAAATATAATAGAAAAAAGGTTTAAAGACAGAAAACAAGGATATACTACAGTAATTAATTAAAGAAAACTTAAATCTGAAGAATGAAAGATCATACTATGTTCCAGGAAAACATTGTCCAAAATATTCCAAGCAAAGATATACAACAGTAAAATGAATAGATTTTAAATCTAAACAAAGAATCATTTGGGAGTACCAGCAAACACATCAATGGTCTATAAAATTTAAAACAAAACACTTTCCTTAGAGATATTAAATGCTAAATGCCAGTAGAATAATATCTTTAAAATTTTCAGAGAGATAAAGTCTGACCCTGAAAATCTATAACCAGCCAAATTGCCATTCACATATAAATAAATGCAAGAGATAGACATTATTGAACACAACAATTTCATGAGTACAGTCCCCACGAACATTTTCTTGTTAAATTATTAGAAGATAAATTTCAGCCCATAGCAGCGACATAGATTCCATGTTCTCTGCCTATCCTTTTTTGCTGTGGCTTCCCCATTCTAGAAAACCAAACTCTTGGAATTTTAATTACAGAAATGGAAATATGGAAATTACCTAACTTCCACTATGGCCAATATTGAAAACTAGATATTCTAAAAAAAATCCTTCTATAACAATTACCTGTATGCTGGAAAATGACAAGTGTGATTTTAAATGAATGATCATGCTTGTGTAATAAAGGGAAATATCCAGAGGAAGAAAGTGAAGAGAGAGCTGAGAATAAAGTAAAAAGTGAACATAAAGCCCTGCTTGTCCTCAGGGAACTTCCCAACGGAAAGGCCCTAGTGCCTGAGTTTTACTAGCCGTCGGGGGAGTTGGAACTATTAATAAGACTCCACCCTCAATAACGCTCACACACTTGAAATGACAGGCCCTCAGTGAATGACTGAATACGGAAAGAAAATACTTAAAGCATTTAAAGAAATAAAAGATAGGATAATGGATCAAGAAAGTACCAGATGTTGAGGCATATTTTTAAAAGAACCAAATATAACTTAGATAGGAAATTACAAACTCAGTAGACACGTTATGAAGGAAATGAGACACACGTAAGAAGAGAATTAATGACTTTGGAGGTAGAACTCAATAAGCTACCCTAAATGTAGCCAGGAAGAAAAAAACCAAAAAAGGAAAACTTGAACAGAGTCAAGAAACGTAGGAATGGGATGAGAGAGTCTCACATATACATCCCATAAGTAGAGAGAGAGAGAGAAGGGGCAATTTTCAAAGCAATATGGCTAAGTACTTTCTAGAACTAATGAAAGACAACAGTGCTCAATTTCATGAAGCCCAGTTAATCCTACACAGGATAAATAAAAAAAGAATTGAAAAGATACCGAAACTTATTATAGAAAATTTCAGAAGACCAGAAAGGTCTTCAGAGAAGGTGGGAAAAATACATAGATCACATTGCCATGGAATGACCCACCCAAAGCAGGTTTCTCAACAGCAGCAATGAAAGCCAGAAAACAGCCGAAAATCTGAAAAATGCAGAGGGAGGGGAAAAAAATTCCTTAAATTGAGTACATAATTGAGAATATGAGTAAGAGAAAGGTATTCTGATAAACAAAACCTAAGAGTTGGCTGCCAATAAAATCTCACTATAGTAAAGTCAAAGGGTTGTTACTCAGGAAAGGGAAAATTTATCTGCCCTAGAAGAAAGGCCTGATATGCCAAAAAGAATGGTGAGCAAAGAAATTGATAAACAGAATGGGGAATCTATACAAACATTGACTATGAAAAAATAGTAATGCTCGATCTGGTGTGTGCATTTTGCAGAAGACATGATAGAACTAAACTATTAGTCAAAATAATACGTAAACTGGAAGGAGTTGGTTGGATTTAAAGTATTCTAAGATTTTTGGATTGTTTTTGAAGTGAGGTATTGATAATATTTAGACTTCAAGTGAGATGTGTGTAATACTTTTTTTTTTTCTGAGATAGGATGTCGCAATGTTGCCCAGGTTAGAGTGCAGTGGCTATTCACAGGCATGATTATATTGTGTTACAGCCTTGAACTCCTAGGCTCAGGTGATCCTCCTGCCTCAGCCTCCTGAGTAGCTGGAACTATGGGTGCATGCCACTGTGCCCAACTACAGTTTTAATTGAAAGTTAGAGATTAATTTTCAAAACAGTAGAGCAGGAAAATGGAATTAAGGAAAGGATTAAAAAGTTGTTTAGAAATTGAAGAACAGAGTAAAAACACAGAATAAGATGAAGAAATGATACCAAATTTATTAGTAGCCATAATGTATGTCTACGTCATTGCGCTAAACTGACCAATTAAGAGAGACATTGTCAGATCAGGTTGTGAAAGAAAAAAAGGCTATATGCTCAAAGATGACAATGATAACTTAGTTTTTGAATTTTCCCAAATTCCCTCACACAAACAAAGAAACTCAAACAGCAAAACAAAACCCCATGGATAAGATCTACAAAGCACCTAGATGACAAACTATCCCCATGAATTACAAATTATGAGTGAGGAGGGTCTAAACCACCGACAGTCAGGATGGCCAACAATGAGACATTCACATAAGATTTCTGGACTTTAAAAGGAAAGAAAATTCTTTCTGCTTCCACACAAAATAGACTAAATCACTTATAAAGGAAAGAGGATCAGATTACTATCAGACTTACAGTTACAAAAATCTGCATAGTACCAGGATTGTGCAGGAAGAATGACAGGAAAGCAAATAAGGCATCAAATGGGGCTCAGAGTCAAAAATGGCCAACAGGTACCCACTGGAAAGCTCCAAAAATCAAATTTGAGAATAGTAGCTAAAACTGGGAGGGATCTTGCACACGCCAATAGTGGATGAAAACAAATAGTCAACAGGAAGACCTGAGGGGTCTGGAGAAGTCTGGACCCTGTGGACTCTCAAAAGTAATCAGTCATAACTTTCTTTCAGGAATAAACACTGAGATTAAGAACCTAAATTGAGTAGCAGAAAGACAATAGTGACGAGAAATTGAAGGTGTGGCTAAAGAGTGTGAGAAAAACAGAGCTGGGGAATATCAGTAAACGAGCCACCATACTTTTGCTCAATATACACAAACAGCAGGAAGAAAGACCTCTGTGAAGTCAGAAATTAGATTTGGGACTACAACCTCTTCTAAATGTTTGGGAAAACTTATGTCACGTAAATAGGAGGACAGAACATGATTCAAATAAGAACACATACAAAGTTCGTGTCAAGAAGAAGAACAGCATCCCTCCAGACAATAAAAGCATGCCAGATAAATGTGCCTACAAGCCTACGAAAACTATAACATACTATTTCAAAAAGTATTAGAGACATTAAAAAATGATATGAGACATGAAAGAACAACAGAAATCAGAATTAGAAAACTCAGAATGTGGCCGTAGGACTCAGGAAATAATAAGAAATTTAAGAAAATGTATCTCACAAGTGAAGACTGAGCTAGAAGTAACTAGAGTAAATCAACACAACAAATAGTTCCTGGAGAAAAAAAATAGGTTAAAGGGGGAAACTTTTACAAAAGCAAGAGGTAACTAGATTCAAAAGAAAATGAAAAAATTAGAAGACAGGCTAAGGAGATCATCACAACTGTGCTAGAATGCCCAAAGAAGAAACCCAAAGCAAGGGCACAGATATCAAAAAGGAAATTTCAAGAAAATTTTCCTGAAATAACATCAATAAAAATTACATATTGAAAGGGCACCCCACCTACTTGAGGACATCAACCTGGGATGGCCAACATTGAGGCATATTTTAGTAACATTTTTGGACCTAAAAAGAAAATAATTCTTTCATGCTTCCAGGAAAAATGACTAAGTCATATAGGAAGGAAAGAAAATCAGATTATTGTCAGACTTTTTAGAGCAATTCTTTGTGCCAGAAGAAAATGGAGTGATATATTTATGATACTCTAGTAAAAAAAAAATGTGAGCCAAGCCCTTTATATACAGCAAGATTGACTTTCAAGCATTAAAAAGTGCAGACAAATTGCTATCAACATGCAGGAAATTAGGGAATATTGTTCTCATGGGTTCTTCCTAAAGAATCTACTCAAGAATGAACTTCAGTCAACCAACATAATTAGAGAGACATCAGCATAAGGACTGGTAGTGAACATTAAATAAATATTTATTGTATGGCAAAAAGTACGGTATTGAATGGTTATATGCTCTGGCAATGTAGATTCAACACAACTATTAAAGATGCAAGCATATTGGAAGAGGAGCTATAAAAAATTTACTGCTTCAATAATCAAATAAGTGGATCTAGTATTGGAATCATTACAGTTATTCTGAAACTATTAATTATACAATATGGAAAAAAAGCATGATTTTCTAATTCTATTTTACCCTTATCTCCTTGAGAACCAGGATTCTTGCTGAAGAATGAAGGCAATCCAGATGTAAGATAGGAGACCTTGCAGTCCTGAATTTAAATCGGAAGTTTTTGTATGAACTCAAGAGATATTTTATCTTGAACTCATATGAAATGACCAGAATTGGTAAGGCAAGAATGAATCTTTTTGAGTTGGAATCAGAAATATCAGAAGGGATAGATGGACAGATAGATAGATAGACAGAGATGGATATAGATAGATGCATAGAGATAGATGATTGATTGATAGATATGGACATGTGTTTATGCGTAAGTTTCTATACAAACAGATCTTTCCACTCTGTGTCTGCTGAGAAGACCTGGAAAGCATGACATCCTAGTAGCAATGAACAAAACTAGCAAACAGATCTTGGTTTCTAAATACCATATCTCATAAAAGGAACTAGGCCTCCTTAGAGAAGTAGTTGACCTCAGAGCTGAGGCAGAGAAAAGCAGGAAGTGCCTATCGTAAATCAGCATACTGGTTATGTTGAGGGGAAGGAAAGAGTTTGTGCTTGGAGCAGGTATTACAGGGTGGCCAGTAAATTGTATTTGTTGACCTGAATGCTGATGCCAAAGCTATTTGCTTCATAAATATTATAATTAGTTCTATATTTGTTATATTTTGTTATCTATATTTGAACTATATTTCACAATAAAAATATTTATTTTATTTTTTGAGCACCATGCTCTCTAAGAGACACATCCCAAACATAAGAATGCAAAGAGGTTTGAAGTAAAGAGATGAAAAAAATCCATACAATTTTTAAAAATAGAATAAGATATTATGGGCAAAAATAGCCAAAAAAGAGCTGGTGTAGTTATAATAAGACAAAGATAAGATAAGAGTTGGTGTAGTTATATCAGACAAAACAGACCTTAAGGCAAAAAAAAAAAAAAAAAACATTATTATAAGAAATAATGAAACTATAAGATGAGAGGATAAATTCACTAGATAGATATAATTCTAAACTTGTATGCACCAAATAAAGCAGGTTAAAACATATGAAATAAAACTTGACTGTACTAGAAGGAAAATTTTTCAAATGACACATCATAGTGAGAGATTTCACATCTCAGTAATTGATAAATCAAGCATATAAACCGTTAATGAGGATTTAAAAGATTTAATAACAAAATTAATATGATCTAAGAGAAATATAAAGAATACTACATTTAGAAATGAAATTACATATTCTTTTCAAGCACACATGGGAAACATAAAATTGATTAAATAAAGACTCCACTAATTTAAAAACATGAATGAATACACATACACATCAAATCTATATCTGTCTATCTACCTGTCTATATATTTGGAGAGAGAGAAGAGAGAAGTCAACAATAAAAATATAACCCTATATAAATGTAGATACATATTTTTTTAAAAATTCCAAATAACTAATCATGTATTAAAATGAAATTATAATAAATTAAAATATATTTACATACTACAAATAAAGCTACTATAACATTTCTGTACATATTTTTGTGTCAACAATATTTATGCAGAAGCTTCCATGTGAATGTTCATTGCAGCTTCATATATAACAATCCCAAACTAGAAACAACCCACATATCCTTCAATGAGTGAATGGTTAAACAAATGTGGTACCTGCATACCATTGATTACTACTCAGCAATAAAAGGGAATATATACAATGACCTGGATGAATCTCCAGAGAATTAAGTTGAGTGAAAAAAATCAAATCCCAAAAGGTCACATGCTGTATGATTCTATTTATATAACATTCTTGAAATGATAAAATTTTAAAAATGGAGAACAGATTAGTGGCTACCAGTGTTAAGAAGAGGATGGTGGGTGGGGGGTGAATATGGCTATAAAAGGGCAGCATGAAGGGATCCTTGTGGTGTTGGAAATGTCCTGTGTCTTGACCGTATTGATGTTAATAATGTGATTGGGATATTGCACTAGAGTTTTGGAAGATGTTAAAATGGAGGAAACTGGATGAAGGGTACATGGGATCTTCCTGTATCATTTCTTAGAACTGCATGTAAATCTACAGTTATCTCAAAATTTAAAAAAAAAGACTTCATAGAAAACACAATAAAAACTGTAGATTAAAACATGTGGGTACAGTTAAAGTGAGATTTATTATTGTCTTTAATCCTTGTTTTTTAAAAGGCTGAAAATTAGTAAGCTAGTTTTTCAAGCTAATAAACTAGAAAATGAAACTATTTTGTAAATTCAAACAAAGTAAAAGAATGGAGATAATTGACATGAGAACAGAAATTAATGAAACAGAAAAAAATACCATAAAGAAGATCAACAAAGTCAAAAGGAAGTGAGAACACACAGAGTGTTAACGGACACAATAGTTATTACACAGGCATGGCAGAATTTAAAAATACAAGACAATAGTATTGATAACTACATTCTAATAAATTTGAAAATCTAGATGAAATGGACAATTTCTAAGGAAAATAAAATGCTATGACTAACTCAAAAAGAAGTACTTAAACTACATTGATTGTGACCACTGAAGAAATACAGATGTAGAAAACACAAAACAAAATGGTAGAAACATGTCCAAAACAAAGATACAAAGTTCTCAGGGAAGTGACCAAAGTTGTCCAACAAAATTTTTTTTTTTAAATCTAGTTATATGCTGGTTAGAAGAATCACAATTTAAAATATAAGATCATGGAAAGTTTGCAAATAAATTATAAGAACAGGGATATCAGGAAACACTACTAAAATGACAGCAGATATTACCAGAGATAAATATAACCATTATATACTGACACATGTTCAATTCATCTTGAAGATATAACCAGCTCTAAACTAATTATGCCAGTATTAACATGCCTTTAAAAATTCAAAGCAAATGTTAGAACTGCAAGGAGAACATGACAAATACATCATCATTATGGGCAATGTTAATATACCCTCTCAGTGAAATTTTAATAAGAAAAAAATATTAGAATGGAGATTTGAACAATAAAAAGTACTCAGTGGCTAGAGACTACATATTCTTTTCAAGTATACATGAGAATTCATAAACATTGACCATATATTAGGCATGAATCAATTCTCAACACACTTAATCTGTATCACACAGACTGCATTCTTTGATTTTGAAGTAATTAACATAAAGTCAATAAAAAGATGACTTTATAAAAATCTATATGGGGACTTAAATCTCTCCTAAATTACTCAAGGTTCAAAGGAGAAATCACAGGGAAAATTGGAAAATATTTAGAACTCTATGATAATAAAGTGTATATCAAAATACATGAAATGCAGTTAAAGCAGTATTTAGGGAAAAGTATAAGCAATGGAATGTTTATGTCAGCAAAGATTTAAAGATGAAAATTAATGGGCTAAGCATCCCACTTCTAAATTAGAATAAATAAAGAATATAGAAAGGAAATAATTAGAGTAAAAACAGAAATTAATTAAATGGAGTACAAATGTACAATAGAAAAGATTAACAACATGAAAGTTCTATAATAAAAGTTAAAACAATTGACAAACTTCTGCCAAGACTAAGTTAAAAAAGAGAGAAGGTACAAATAAACCATATTATATATGAAAAGGAAGAAAATTATAAGTGCATCAGTGATATAAAAATATTATAATCTGTAGGCTAGTTAGCCTGTAAAATTAGCTTGAAATGAACACATTATAGAAAAACATAAAAACTGACTGAAGAAAAAAATTAAAAATAGGAACAGTCCTGTAATCTTTAAAGAATTTATTTTATAATTAGTAGTTAACAACCTCCCCCAAAAGAAAACATCAGGTCCAAATGGTTTAATAGGCAAGTTTTACCAAACATTTGAGGAATAGGAAATTCTGATCTTATGTAAAATTTTACAAAGAGAAATGGTGGAAACTTTTCCTGATTGTTTTTATGTAGCAAACATAAACTTTGTGCCAAAAGTAGATAAGGACAACATGAGAAAGGAAATTATAGCTTCATTTTCTTATGAACATTCAGAAACCAAAAATTTGTTAGCAAAAAATTGTTAGAGACTAGAGACAGCCATACACAAAGATAAACATGATGACTAAAGTGGGTTCATTCTCAAAATGCTAGCTTATTATATAAATAAAATATTTAAATTAATATGAGAATTTACCAAGTTTTCTATAATAAGATATATTAAAATGTCAAATACAGATTGTATTCTGATTGGAATTCTTATATTCTACAAGTGAATCTTAAATTGGTACAACCACTTTGGAAAATCAAAACCATATGGCAAGATCTACTAAAGCTGAACATATGCATGCATAGCCAGGAATTCTGCTTCTAGATACAAATTAACAGAAATGAAAGTATAAATACAAAAAAAAGACATATACAAGAATGTTCATAGTAGTCATATCCCCCAAACTGGAAACTATTTAAAAATCTACCAACATTAGTTGGGATCCATAAATTATAGTCTATTTATATAATATAAATCTATACAGCAAAGAGAATGAACAAACTATAACCATATTCCACATGGATATATCTCACAAAAACATAATATTGAAGGAAAGAAGCTAGACATAAAAGAATACATTCTGTATGATTCCATAAGTGCCAAAAAGATGGAAAGCTAATCTATGGTAAAAGAGATCAATCAGCATAGTGATTATGTTTACATGGGGCAGTTGCTGCCTGAGGTGGTCCTGATGTTATGGAGATATTTTCGTTCTTGGTTGGGGTGCTGGTTACATGGACCTATGCTCTTTGAAAATTCATAAAACTGTACGCTTATAACTTGTGCATTTTATTGAAGTATATTGTACTTCAATGAAAAACTTATTCAGGAAAGTTAGTTGCATTTCTATACCCCAGCTGCACACAGAAAGGTGCTAAAAATGATAATAAATACAATAACAAAATATAACTTTCTAGGACTGAGCAATAACACTTGTACATGATTCTTATGGAGAAAATTATAAAATTCTATCGAAAGGCATTAAACATGACCTCAATAAATAGAGATATATTATTGGGTAAAAAGGCTCAATGTGTTTAAGATGTCAATTCTTCTCAAACTAATCTATAAATCCAATGGCAATTAAAATAAAAATCCCAATGGAACTTGACAAGTGAATTATCTAATTTTTACAGAAGAGGATATCCAAAAGAAGAAATTGTGACGGGTATTGCCCTCCCAGTAATAAAGCCATACTATAAATTTAGAAATTAAGAGAATGTGATGTTGGTACAGGGATCAACAAGTAGAACGGTATGGAAAGTCCAGGAACATGACCATATACATATGGAACTGTTTTGTAAATTGGTAGTGCAACAATCCTATATAAGCAGTGGAATAATTGATTATCCACATGAAATAATTGCTGGGATCCTATTACTCACCATGCGCAGAATCAATTTATGATGAATGAAGGATTTATATATAAAAGGCAGATCTTCATATGAAAAGAAAAACATAAAGGAAATACTTTTTGACTGTGGGGTATATAGAGAAAGATTTCTTAAAGGTAATACAAATAGGAATGCTGATAAATTCAAATGTATTAAAACTTTGAATTTTTATTCCTCAAAAGACACCCCAAATCAATTAAAAATACAAACCATACACTGGGAGAAAATATTTGCAACACACAAAGCCAAGAACAAATAAGTATCTAGAATAAATCATGGGTCTCAGTGAATCAATTTTTAAAAAGCATTTAAAAAGAAAAGAAAACATGAACAAAGAAAAGACATTTCATAAAGTGTGAGTGATTACAAAGAACTGAGGAAGTATATTAAAATCTTAGAAATAGATATTAGAAGTACTATGTGATATGATTTGATGTCATATGTGATATGATACTACATGTAACAAAATGTTTAAAAGTCTGACATTGTCAAACATGAGCAAGGATGCAGAGCAACAGGGAGGTATAAATTGGTGAAATTGCTTTAGGTGAAAGTTGGCATTTTATTATAGAGCAAAAGATGGATATATCTTCCATCTTAGCAATTCCATTCTGAAGGAGCTAACCTAGATAAATCATATCCATGTTTCCATGTTTGCTAAAAATATATTCAGCAAATTTGTTCGTACAAGCTAAAAATTGGAAACAATCCAAATGGCCCATCAGTAGTAAAATGATAAGTAAATTGTGATATTTACACGCAATGGGGATGCTATACAACAGTGGAAAGTGAGCAAACTATAGCTACCAGTATCAAAGTGGATGAATTCCAAGAGAAAAAAATGCATATTACAGTGGAATGCATTCACTATGAGTCCATTACCATAAGGGTAAAAAAGTTCATTTTGCATTATTTACGTATATAAACAGTTGAATGATTAACACAAAATTCAGAATAGTGTTTGCCTCGGGGAGTAGAGAAATGTACGTATTAGGGGAGGACAACAAAGTGGACTTCAGAGGTATTGACAGTGTTCTACTTAAACTGCTCTTGATGTGTGTTTCTTTGATCATTATTCTTTGCGCTTTATGTATACTATGTATATCCCAGCACCTGGGAATTTAAAAGAATATTAATAATAAAAGAATTCTCTCACACAACTCTCAGGCGAAAGAGGAAATCAATACTAAAATTGCAGAATATCTAGAAAATTACAAGGAAAATAATACCTATGAGACCTGATGGGATACAGCTAATGCATAGCTATAGCTAAGTACATTTGTGGACTTAATTTCTACTCTCTCATGTTTATTAGGCTGTGTGAATTAAGGAGCTAACTCAAGAAATTAGAATTTTTTCAACAAAATAAACTGAAGGAAGTAAAAGAAAAATTCAGTATCTGGACATTAATACAATGAGAAATATAATAGCTTTTTTAATGGAGCCAAGGGGTAACTGGCACAACAATTTTGTACCTAGAAAACACAAAAAAATCAATAAAGAACACGAAAAACACAGTAACAATAACAAAACATTACAACATAACTAAAAGGATGAGATAGATCAAAATATACTGATATATCCAGAATGATTGGTAAAGTGCATTGTTAATTTTAAACAAACAGTTCAGAACAAGGTATACATCAGTTTCTGTTTGTGTTTAAAAAAAATAAAAAAAGTAAAAAAAAATGAAAACATTTTGTCAGTTTCTTATTAAGTTGAACATATACTACCATATAAACCTATAACACAACTACTACTGGGCATTTACTTTAGAGAAATGAAAAGTTCACACAAAAACATGTACACAAATATTTATAGCAGCTCTATTCAAAATCACCAAAAAGCGGTGGCTTTCAAGAGCTCTGTGGGTAAACAAGCTGTGGTACATCCACATGGTGGAATATCACTCAGCAATTAAAAAGGAACAAACTGTTGATACATACAACCACTGGATAAAGTCAAAGGCATTCTACTGACTGAAAGAAAACAATCTTGAATGTTACATATTGTATGATTCCATTTATGTGACATTCTCAAAAAGACAAAACCATAGTAGCAGAGAAGAGACCAGTGGTTGTCAGGGGTTAGGAATGGGGGTGGGGGGGATGTTATGACTATGAAGGGATAGCACAGGGGAGTTTTCAGGATGATGAAAATGTGCTGTATACTGATAGTTGTGGTGGTCACCTGAAATCTATATATGTATTAAAATTCACAGAATTTGTATATTAAATTTTATAAATATTTTGTATGATAAATTTTTGTAAGATACTTTAAACATATGCAAATACATACTTAAGTAAAGAATATCTCTAGAAGGTTGCATCCAAAATTACTAAGAGTACTTGTCTCCAGAGAGAGAAACAGGACAGATAGCTCAGCTCAGGAAAAAGGAACAATAGAGCCTTTACTATTTTCCCCTTTGTACCTTCAGAATTTTGTATCATGTTCATTCATGATACACAAACTTTGAATGGTAAGGCACACACTATACAAAATTAAATTTTGTTCTAAGTTAAAGAATGGAGTTTACTATGGGATGGGAATGGTGGTACTTTTCTGTCATTGACAGGAACTTGGTCTAGATACAGAAAATGAGAGGTAGGTCTGCAAAGGCCCAGGTTGTGGCACTTTCAGATGGAAATACACCTTGCTAAGACATTGTTCTCTAAAAGAATAGGCTGTATACCAGTTATTACACATTTGACACCAAAACCATGGCAGTGATAGTCAAGTTGGTCATATCTAATTCTGATCTCCAGGTATATATTTTGTGTTCTTTCTCAAGCTCCTAGTTAAGGGACCACACCAGGAATAATTGCGTCAGATTATTGACTAAGAACTAATGCATTTTACTCTTCAGCTTTTGACCATAGTTAAGTCAACAAGACCACAAATGATGAGTTATCTATTCAATGAGTTGGGGAAAACATTTAGTCAATTCCAAATAAGTCAGAAGTCTCTGTCTTGGCACTATTTAAATTTCTTTTCCCCTTGAGTGTTCAAGTTCTGCTTCCCCCTACATTTCCCACTGTTACTGTCTCGTGCTGGTCTCTGCTAGGATGAGTCTATTGTGTCAGGACTTTTATTATCATTTGCAGAAAAGGCATATTATTCTGTTTTCTATTGCTTATAACAGAACACTTGAAACTCGAAATTTGTGAAGAAATGAAGCTTATTTCTCACAATTCTACAGTTCTGGAGGCTGGAAAGTCCAAGGTTGAGGGGGCACATCTGGTGAAAGCCTTCTTGCTAGTGGGAACTCTCTGCAGAGTCCAGAGGCAGCGCAGGGCATCACATGGCCACATGGCAAGAGGCTGAGCATGCTAATGAGCTAGCTCAGGTCTCTATTCCTCTTTTTACAAAGCCACTGCTTCCTCCCCCACCCTGCCCCCATGATAACCCATTAATCCATTAACCCATTAATCCGTTAATCCACAAATGGATTAATCTATTCAGAACACTCGTGATCCAATCCATCACCTCTTAAAGGCCCCACCTTTCAATACTGCAACATTGGGGATTAAGTTTCAACATGAGTTTTGGAGGGGACATTCAAACCACAGCAACAGGCAAGGTCTTTACTAATGCTTTTGCTCAAGGATTATTTTAAAGTCTGAATTTTTATCACTGCTCTAGCTGAGGAATGTGGCTTTCCTCTAATTTATTCTGCAAAATGAACAGAGGAAAATGGCTTTCCCACTTGCTTGCAGGGTCCCACTGTTCTGTTACTTGCACTCTGAGTGATTTGTCTTTATTTTCTTGCCAGCTACCCCTCAGTTCTGCCCCTTTGTCTTGATTTCTTGCCCAGCGAGATAAAGGGGAAGGTTGTTTTACTCCATCCTTTTGGGCTGGAAAAAATAACTTCCTTTTGGGGGTCTGAGCTCTTGTGTGGACTCCAAAACACATCCGTGTGACTTGTAAACACCCTTTATTTTACTGTGTGCAGCTCTATGTGGGGGACTTTTTTTTTTAAATACATTATAATGTGTGAATTCATGCATGTGGAAGGTGAAACTGCAGATGAATTTTAACCCAAGAAAAGTCTGAGGAATACATTTCAAAAGAAACCATCCAGATTATTCAAGAATGTAGGCTACAAGCTATTGTTCCTAGGCAGGGAAGAGCCCCAGGAATGCATCTTCCTGCAAATTTACTGGCACTGCTGTGGTCACACAAGCCAATTCTTCCTGGGATATTTTAAAGAGGGGTGGGTGTGGGTTTTGGAAATAAGACAATGGGGCCCTGAAAGGATGCAAGATAACAGTGCGTTTGTACCCAGCACAGCATGTGCCTTGAAGGTGCTTGTCTCTTGGGCATAATAAAATCAAACTAGAAACAGACAATTTCTCTCTTTATCCCTGATCTGTGCCCAGCAATATGCTGTGTGTTTTCACCTTCTCAAATTCTTAGTTTTTGGGGGCAACCCTACTTTCTAGATAGGACTCAGAAAATAAGATAGCATGTCCTGCTACAAGTGGAGGAGCTGAATTTCTGACTCCATGCCCATATTCTTTCTTTAGCCAGGGATGTCTCTTCCTGTACGATCAGAGGTCCCTGGGGCTGGTGTGTCAGGACTGATTAAAATCACCAAGACCCTTTCCTCCAAGAACATGGACAGAACTGATTATCCTCTGAGAGACTGCTCTAAATGGATGCTCAATACATATTTGCTAAATAAATGAGAGATGATAGTAGTTTTCCATCACATCAGTCTATAAAATGGCAGGTACAATCTGTAGCCTAATTTTACAGAGAGATGAAGTGAGGTTCAGAGTGATCTGCCTTCAACAATATAATTAGAGAGAACCAGACTTATCTAAAAAAAATCATGAGCTATTCTGCAGAGTGACATACAGTGAGTATAAATAAAGGCCAATTCTGTATCAGGCACTGAGAAATGAATATATGGAACACCTTATAACACAAGACAGTTTGAATAGAAACATAAATTAAGTCAAAGGATACACGTAAAGGGTAGGCATTAAACATACAACGGCCAAAGTTTCCAGTCCAGAAGCCAAATCTGTTAAGAAAAAATATGCTATGGTACCAATAACAGCAGTAGTAAAAGCTCCCCTGTTTAGAGCATGGCTCAGAGTATGTGGGGGAGAAGGAAATCTTCACCTTCTGAAAGATCAACTCACAGTAAGGAAGATTAATAAGAAAAACAGATTTATTTACCGTGCACATGGGGAGAAATCACAGTGGTTACCCAGCGTCCCAGTGGGGTCCAGAAGTTTATATACCCTCATTTTAGAGGGTATATTGGGATCACAGGGAGGGGAAGGAAAGGCATTGTTCTTTTTGTTGGGTCTGTCTGGTTTTATGCAGCTAGAGGAAAAGCCCCTTCCCACACCCGTTGATCTCTAAGGGCCTTTAATTTAAAATACTCTTTATACCAAGGAGTCATATTTTGGGGTGAAATTCCCTGAGCTCCTTCAAGTATAAACTGCTCAAGGCAGACTGTCTGGGTTCTAATTCCAACTCTGCTGCTTACTAGCTGTGGAACAATGAACAAGTTGCTTAACCTCTCTGTTCTTATTTTACTTATCTATAAACTTGGGATATTCAAAGTACCTATCTTGGTAAAGTTGCATCGATGACTAAATGAGAAAATATTTGTCAATCACTTCCAATAGCTCCTGGTGCGTAGTAAGGGTCATTTTAATTTCTGCTAAATAAAATTACTTTTAAGCATCTTTGTTTATATACAGCAACTTTGTGAAGAACAGTGGTTGCCATTTTACAGATAATTCAGAGAGGTCCGGTGACTAGACCCCTCTCACATGCTGGGATTCAAAGCCACACTGCCTTGTCCCTGAAGCCAGGGCCCTCTCCCAATTCCAACTGTTCTTACGTGAAGCTTGCATTAAAATGCACACCCTAGAATCTACCTTTTCATCTATTCAGCAGACACTCCTCAAAACAAAACCAAACAAAAAATGGTATTTTGAGTATTCTACTTTAGTCTCATTTTTTTGCTACATACCTAAAAACCAGAATTAAAAAGGAAATGGAAAGATGATAATACAGTGCACACACACACAAACACACACACACACACAAAGGGTAATTACTGATTTTATTAAAAACATCTATCACAGAACCATATAACCATTGTTATTTCGGGCCTGGGAATACAATGCACACTATTAAGCCATTTGATGATGAAAGATAAAAGCATGATTAAATATGTTAATGAAAGTGCCAGGCTGCATCAGGATGCACACCATACATTGACCTCAAAGAGTCTGGGCTACCTGTGTGACCTCTTTGTGAACTTTCTCCTCCACAAGGTTTTTTTAGACCATTAGTTATTTTGTGCTTAAAAAAAAAATCCTCTGGGTAATGAAATTCTACCTGATCCCTTGGGCCTGACCAGCTACCCTGGCCTTCTGCCCTCTGGCTGCTGTTGCACCCACTTTCTTTCTCTTCCTAGTGCAATTGGAAACTGGGCCCCTGGCATTCTCCTACCAATTTCCTCTATTCTTAGGTCTGGAGGGAAAGAAACAAAATGCAGGCAGGAGGCAACTAATATTTGTCAACCATTGGCCAGGCGTTGTGCTGCACATTTCACGTATTAAGACGTTAGTTCTAATTTAGCTTATTGCTATCTTTATAACTGTCCTGTTTGTACATAGGAGACGGAGGCTCTGAGATGCTAAATAACACGGTGTAATAATCATTAGTGATGCATCTCAAGTATTTTTAGTTCTCCTGCTGGGCATAGGACAGGCTTACCCTTCTCTGCCATCTTGGCTTAGGTGTATCCATATGAGTGTAAGTGACACAGGGCTCATCCAGGTGGAAGCTTAAAGAGCTAGTTTATGGATCACCATGAGCTCTTCCTTTGACATCTGCTTCATCACCTTGGGTCCACATACAATTATTAGTAGCAGAGCCTCTTTCTGATCTGCCTGTGGACATATAATGTGAGTGGGAAATAAATACTTGTTGTTGTCAATCCACTAAGATTTGGGGCTTGTTTTTACTGCTGTATAGCTAGGTTCCATGATTTGTATTGATCTGGGAGCTGGGATTTGAGTGCGATTCTGTCTGCTTTCAAAGACCTTGCTCTTTCTACTGCCTCAAACTCTATTAATGAGACATGGTCAGACCCTAGGATCCAGAAGGACATTGTCCCTACCATGTGAGGAACAAGGAAGGGCACAAACATAGCCCCTGGTCAGAGGTTATGAAAACATGGACTCACTGAGGATCCCAGCAGGGGAAAGCACAGGACTCAGAATCTCAAGGTCATATTAAAATGAATCTATTGATTCTATAGGCTTGCACAAAAATCACCTAATCTTAGTTTTTTCACATACCTCCTATATAATGGGAATAATACCACCTGCTATTCAAAGTCCCTGATGTCCAGGGAGCCCTGATACTAAAAGATATTCTCATTTTTTTCTCAAGCCAGGAAGGATATATTCAAGGATTACATAAGATAGTGTACAATATTTTTCACTACCTTGAATGGAGAAAAAGCTGTGAGATATAACTGGAACTGAGTGACAATACTCTGGGCCTTGGCCAAAAAGGGTAAGGAAAGAAGAGAAAATAGGAGGAAAGTGCCCTGGGAATAGATTCACCTGGAAGGCATCAGTATCACGCTAAGGACTTAGGTCAATAATGAAGGCCCAAGATATGAACTGGGACAATATGCCTGAGACAGTCCATAGAGCTGTGCTCACTGAATGGTGTGGATGAGCAATCAGGTGTCCTGATCAGTTCCATAAAAGAGTGTACTCATTTTTTAATTGCAAATTACATTAATAAAACATTTCTGAGCACAGATTCCCCAAAGACACATATACTTACTGTTAAATATATATATACACACACACATATATGCATTACTGAAGTAATGTATTATGTGTATTACATATACATTTTGTGTACATAAAACACACATCAAAGGGGAAATGATAAAAAGATGAATAAATAAACAGAATGAGACAATCTAATATGTTCTTCCCATACTCTCCAGTGGATCATCAAGCATGGCTTAGGATGTTCATAACCCATTACTGAGTCAACGGCTTGGCACCTTTCTGCCTGGAAATGACTTTGTTTCCACTAGTCACAGAGCACATGAGGAAAGGAGCATAGGAAAACTTTCCAACTGCTTGTTCTGGCTCAACCTTTCAGTGAGTTGAACACTTTAAAAAGGACAATGAACAAAGGAAAATATTTGTTAATCAAATTCAAATGGAAAACACAGTCAAAGGGCAAATGTAAGTCTTGCTTCTGTTCTCTTTCCAATGTCACAGAGGATTGTGAACAATCTGTGTCCCTTGGAGACCAAGCAGAAGGGTAGGCACATCTTGATATGCAGAGAAGTGTTAATTTACACATTTAAACCAGTAGTTCCTGTTGCTCATATCAAGCTCATGCTTCTCTTATGAACCTAAAAATCTGTCATCTTAACAAATAATTAAAGAGTCCAGTTTGTTATGTTGTCATTTAAAATAATAAAGTCATGAACTCAACCAGGCATGTTTCTGAAACTTAAGAATCCCTTGATATACAGAGCAGTATGTTTGGTGGCTGAGTTGTTTGTTTGGTTGGGGGAAAAACAAATGGAGAGAAAGGGCAGAATCACTTTCAGTGGAAACTTGAAAATTACTTCCTTGGTGGGGGTAGTTGGTATGTGAATTCCGTGAGATAGTATATTATACAGCTGATATTAAAAGGATAAGAAGTAAACTTAGAAGACTGGCAAATAGCCTGAAATGCCAAATATTGGAAATTATTTACAAAAGCAACTTTTTTAAACACTTCTCATGAGAATGTAATTTTCTGCAAGCACTTTGATAAACGATTTTCCATCATCTATTAAATGGAAGATGTGCATAACATTCAGTGATTTACTCACAGATATATAGCATAGACAAGACACTCTTGCACATGTACTCTCAGGAGAGATATATGTGTGTGTGTGTGTGTATATATATAAAAAAATGTTCAGAGCAGCTCTGCTGACTAATAGCTAAAAAATCTGGCACTAACATAAATGTCTATGTCAGGAGAACTGATGAGTAAATTGTAGTTTATATCCATTCATATAGTCTCATAAGACAGTAAAAATGAGGAAACCAACACCAAAATGAGTCACTCAATATGGATAACTGTCACAAATATGATGTTTGAGTGAAAAATGCGTGGCCAAGAAGGAGAATATATATAACGTCCTTCCTTTTATATATACTTTCAAAAGCATGCAAAACTAAATTTATGATATCTGAATACTGGTTTGGAGAGTGTGTGTGTGTGTGTGTGTGTGTGTGTATGTGTGTATTTTTAGGATAGTGGCAATAGGAATGGGATACAATAGGGAGAAGCACAGATGGGTTTCAAATATATTGATACTGCTCTGTTGCCTAAGGGAGATGTTGTATAGACAGGAGTGAATTTTATTATTTTTCTTTATATGCACTTTATAAATGCTCTTTTTATATATGAAATAATTCCTATTAAAATACTTGTGATGAACGACTATCATAAATAACATTTGTCAATAAGTGAAACTAAAAAAAAAGTATATCTTACCATTGAAAAATGTAATTTCCAAAACTGACTCAAGAAGAAATAGAAAAAACAAATACAGTTTTTTAAAAAATTGAATCACTAGTCGAAAATATTTTCTCAAAGAAAATGCCAAGCCCAAATTGTCTTACAAGCAAATTTGACCAAACATCCAAAGAAAAGATAATTTTGTCCTTTCTTTTTTTCTGCAAACTCTCCCAGAGAATGGTAAATAGAGGAATATTTCCTGATTCCTTTCCATAAGGCTAGGATATCTTGATACCGAAACTACACCAGGGCAAAAAAATCAAAGGGAACAATATATATATATAGGAATAATATATATATATATATATATATACACACACACACATATATATATAGTGTGTGTGTGTGTATGTGTGTATGTATTTGAGAGTTAATAACTTAGAACAAACACAAATGTCCCTCAACAATAGAATGAATAAATAAATGTGGGATATTCATACAATGCAGTGTTATATAGCAAAGAGATTAGATGAAATCATGTTAATTATAACACTGTCGTAGATTCTCACAAACTTAACGTTGAACAAAATAGACACAAGAGAGCAAATGCTTATGATTCCTTCTATATAAAAGTTCAAAAACAGGCAAGAATAATCAATGAAATTATTGGTTAAAATACTGTCTGTTTTTGGAGGGTTAGTGACTGGGAGGGGTGTGATGGGGCTTCTGCTGTGCTGGTAATATTCTATCTCTCGATACTGGTTCCACGGAGATGTTTGTTTTGTTGGAATTCACCAAGCTGCTTGTTTATGATTTATGATCTGCTTGTATATACCAATGAAAAGTTTAAATTTAAGAAATAAAAACAATAAATGGATGAAGGTAAAGTTTGGTTCACTGAGAAAATACAAGGGCAGCTATCTCACACTGGAAAATATGTTAATGTAATTACCACTTAATCAATCCGAATAGAAAAATCATAGCTGAATAGGTGCATAAAATCATTTTCTAAAATTAAAAAATCACTGATATTAAACTAAAAAAATCTCATAAATCTAGGAATAGAAAAGAACTTTCTTATTCTGTTAAGAGGCATCTTCAGACAATAAATATGAAAACATTACATTGAAAACCAAGAGAAAACAAGAAAGGAATACACCAAAACTACTTCTACATAACAAAGTACTAAAGGCAGCCAGTATAGCTGGAGAATTTTTTAAAAGAGGAGAAAAAGCATAATTACTAGAAAGGAAGTAAAACAATATACCAATAACATGTGGCATGATTGTCTAGAGATGTAAAATATATACAATATAAATTTTAAATTTTGTGATTATAGCAAATTGTAAATAAATAGTAAAGTTCTGTATCAGAGTCGCTACATAGATCAGTATACAAGTCATTTATGTTTTATTTACATTTTTATAATTAGGAAATTTAATTTAAAAATATCAGAACAGTGGTTATCCCACTGGTGGGGGCAGTGAGTGAAGGGATACAAGCAGGTTTTTGTGATCCTGGTAGCATCTTCATCCTTGATCTTTATCTGGTTATATTAGAGTGAAGTTTGTGAAAATTCAGTGATCTGTTTACAACTGTGGATGTATTTTATACTTAAATAAAAAGTTTAAAAACATCATTTACAGTTGCAGCAAAAGTAAAAGCAAAGCACCAAAGCAAGTAAAAAATGTGTAAGACCTAGAAAATTATAAAATGTATGCTAAACAAATTTTTAAAGATCTAGGTAAATGAAGCAGCATACAACACTAACATTTCATTAGTGGGTGAACGGACTCAAATTACAAACACAACTAAACATCAATAAATATAAAATAAATTTTCATCAACAGAGTAATGAATAAACTGTGATATAGTCATACAATGAAAAACTGGATAGCAGTGAAAATGAATGAACTTAAGCTCCATGTGTCATCATGAATGAGTCTAACTGAAATGATAGAAACTGCAGAAGGATACATACTTAATACTAATTACAATTGACCCTTGAACAATACAGATTTACACTATACTGGTCCACTTATACATGGATTTTTTTCAATAACTATATTGGACATTTTTTGGAGATTTGCAACAATTTGAAAAAACGTGCAGACAAACCATGTAGCCTAGAATTATTGAAAAAATTAAGAAAAAGTTAGGTATGTCATGAATACATAAAATATATGTAGCTACCAGTCTGTGTTATCATTTACTACCATAAAATATACATGACTCTATTGAAAAGTTAAAATTTATCAAAACTTATGCACACAAAACTGTACATGGTGCCATTTGCAGTCAAGAAATGGAAACAAACATAAAGACGCATTATTAAATAATGACCACATAAAATTTACTGTAGTGCATATTGTACTACTGTAATAATTTTGTAGCCACCTCCTGTTGCTATTGTGGTGAGCTCAAGTTTTATGAGTGTCTGCTTAAAACGCCATTTGACAGTAATCGTTTCCACATGAGCAGTTCATCTCTCCAGTAAATTACTTTTTGAAATAAAAAGTGATCTCTTGTGGTTCTTGAGTATTTTTTTATCACATTTAGTGCGATACAGTAAACCTTGAATAACACCATGGTACCTATACAATGTGCCACTATTGATGCTGGAAGTGCTCCCAAGAAGCAGAGAAAAGTCATGACATTACAAATAAAAGTGAAATTCCTTGGTATGTACATGCAGATTGAATTCTGAAGCTGTGGTTGCCCAGCATTTTGATCCAGCATAAGGGCTATTGTAAAAAAAAAGAAAAGGAAACTTGTGGAGCTATCACTACAGCTATACCAAGCATGCATGAAAACCTTGAACTTTTTGTGAAATACTTTTTTATATCATACTGAAAATACAGGTTTTATATAGGTGCAGGATTGTTATAAGAAAAGCATTATCTATAGACTCTAATATGACTCCAGAAAAAGTCAAGTTATTATATGAAAACTTAAAGCAAAAGGAAAATGAAGATTATAAAGCTGAAGAATTTAATGCCAGCAAAGGATGGTTTGATCATTTTTGAAAGGGGTTTGGCTTAAAAAATATCATGATAGCAGGAGAATCAGTTTCTGCTGACCAAGAGGCAACAAACAAGTTCCTAGATGCCATTAAGAAAATCATTGAGAAGAAAGGATATCTGCCTGAACAGGTTTTTAATGCAAACAAACATGCCTATTCTGGGGGGGGAAATGCCACAAAGAACATTTACTAGTAAGGAAGAGAATCAAGCCTTTAAGTCAGAAAAGGATATGCTAATTCTACTATTATGATCAGGACTGACCTTATCTATAAAGCTGCTAAGCCCTAAACCTTCAAGGTAAAAGGTAGATACCAGCTGCCAGTCCTTTGTTTGTACAAAAAGAAGACCTGAACAACAAAAACCCTTTTTCTGGATTGGTTCCATTGATGACCTTGCCAGAAAGAGACTGCCTTTTAAAGTTCTTTTGCTATCGGACAATGCCCATGGCCACCCAGAACCCCATGAGTTCAGTACTGAAAGTGTCACAGTGGTCTACTTGTCCCCAAACACAGCATCTCTAATTCAGCCTCTAAATCAGTGGGTCACATGGACCTTTAAGGCTCCTTACACATGGTACTCTATAGAAAGGGTTGTTGATGCTTTGGAAGAGAATCCTGATAGAGAAAACTCATGAAAGTCTAGAAGGATTACACCATTGAAGATACCATCATCGTTATAGAAAAAGCTGTAAAAGCTGCCAAGCCTGAAACAATAAATTCCTGCTGGAGAAGACTGTGTCCAGATGTTGTGCCTGACTTTCACAGAATTTATGACAGAGGCAATCAAGGAAATCATGAAAGAGATTGTGGATATGGCAAAAAAAAAAGGCAGGGAATGGAGGGTTTCAAGATACGGATTTGGGGAAATTCTCACCAGAGGAATTAACCGAAGGTGACTCAGCGGAGATGAGTACTTACGAACCAGTGCCAGACAATGAGGGAGAAGATGTAGAAGCAGTGCCAGAAACAAATTGACATTAGATAATCCGACAGAATGGTTCCGGTTATTCAAGACTACTTTTGACTTCTTTTAGGACGTGGACCATTCTATGATATTGGCAGTAAAACTAAAGCAAACAGTGGAAGAAGGATTGGTACCATATAGAAACATTTTTAGAAAAACAAAAAAAACTTGAAAGTCAGACAGAAATTACAACGTACTTTTGTAAAGTTACATAGAGTGTGCCTGCCCCTCCTGCCTCTCCTGCCTTCCCTTCCACCTCCTCTTCTGCCTCTGCCGTCCCTGAGACAGCAAGATCAACCCCTCCTCTTCCACATGCTGAATGTGAAGACAAGGATAAAGACTTTCATGATGATCAACTTTCATGATGATCCACTTTCACTTAATGAATAGTAAATATATTTTTTCTACCTTATGATTTTCTTAATAGCACTTTCTTTTCTCTAGCTTAGCTTACTGTAAGGATACAGTTTATAATACATATAACATACAAAATTTGTGTTAATTGACTGTTTATATTATCGATAAGGCTTCCAGTCAACAGTTGGCTATTAACAGTCAAGTTTTTGGGGAATCAGAACTTATATTTTCATGCGCAGGAGGCTGGCACCTCTAACCCCTGCATTGTACAAGGGTCAACTATATATAGTTTTTAAACCTGCCTACACTCAACACTATTTAATTCTTGGAGACATATATACATAAAGGAAACATGAATATTTGCATGGAAATGCTAAACCCTAAATTCAGTGTCTGAGGTGCTTGGTTTGAGGTGTTTGTTATATTAATATTTTAACTTGTGTTTTTCCATATGTTTTAGATAGCTGTTACTAAAATTTTAGAGATAAGCTACCTCTTTCTCAAGGAAGCATTGAGACCCTGATGGCAAAGATGAAATGGGCTTTGTGCATATTTATCAGAAAACCACTTGGGGATGGTCTGTGTGCCTTTTGACAGTTACCAGAGAATATTGTTTTATTTTCCCTTCTCTTTGTTAATTCTTTGGGCATAAAAGGCAGGATACCAGGTGCAAGGACATGCAAAATAAAAAAAGAAGGTATAGGTGTGGCTCCTCTACTTGCTGGCCCTTCCTGCCCCTTCCAGTGTCTGGATAGATGCCCTGGGGTAGGAAATATGAATTGCAAATTCAAAACCACTGCCCTGTGGCTTAAAGAACAAGAGGGTGGGTGCCCAGAAAAGTGCTGGGCCTGCCACACACTT
Organism: Daubentonia madagascariensis; assembly: GCA_023783475.1. Classification (NCBI taxonomy): domain Eukaryota; kingdom Metazoa; phylum Chordata; class Mammalia; order Primates; family Daubentoniidae; genus Daubentonia; species Daubentonia madagascariensis. The sequence continues at coordinate 25,055,372 of JAKFHU010002136.1, read as the reverse complement.
ACCCAGTGACCTGAAACAATTTGAACAAAGAAAATATAGCATTTTCCTGGATTATTTTTGCTATTGGGTCTAGATAGATCACATCTCTGAAAGTTAAACCTAATGATCTTTAAGTTCTTTCGTGCTCTGGAAGTTTATGACTCTAACACTCAGAGACCTTAAATTCCAGTAGGGAAGACAAGAAATGTACACAAATAATTAGAGTATTAGGATGACCAGGCCCAGTGTCCAATGAGAGGTCCAAACACTACTGGGGGATTAGAGGAGGAAGACTTTGTGCCTGAGGAAACAAGAAAGGTTTCTAGGAAGAAGTGATGCTAAATTAAACTTATTTTTTTTCCTAATTATAGAAGTAATTTTTGTTCATTGTAAAAAAGTTTGAAATCATAGAAGATTGGGGACAGAGGAAAACATTTATTTCACATATCCATCCGTTCATCCATTCATCCATCCAAATATCTGACTACCTATTATATGCAGGTATGATCCTATGCACCAGGAAATAGCAGAAAACAAATACACAAAGTTCTTGCTCTTTTGCAACTTATTTTTCAGGCAAGGGAGGGGGAATCATAGAAGTAAACAATCACATAAATAAATGAACAAGATAATTTATGCAAGGGACAAGTGCCAAGATGATAAAGGGGATTGATATGAAAGTGACATGGTAGTTGGGGGAGGGGTGGCATTTTTGATTGAGGTCATGGGCAGCCTCTTTGACGACATGTTATTCATGAAATCACCACTCAGAGTTAACCATTAATATATGGTGGGTCTCTTTTCCCTGGATATTTCTGTTGATAAGTATTTGCTCCTCCACCATCCTCCCCAACCCCTACCTTATGCAGCGACTCTTTCACAGTCCCAACTTCATTATTCTTTATAAATAGGATGTCCCCATGCATTGTTATAACGTTTGCAGTGAGAAAACTTGCTTCCCTAATTTTCAAAGAGATCAATAAGAACGAATTAAAATAGAGGATTAGAGGTATCTTTTTGCCACATTATTTTTCCAAGAACAAAAGATGTAGTGATGTCATCGGTATTTCTCCAGAGGTTTCTAACCATAACATAAAGCCATTTAGTGCAGCTTTGCATGGTAATAACTCAGTGCTCCTCTCTCCTTACTCCAGGGAGCCATGAGGAGGGAGAAAAAGCAGGTAGATGTAGGGGTTGGTATGACTGAGAAAAGCCCCTATCTCCATATTTAAAAGACACTATAAGTGGTATTGGCTTATCAGTCCATTGTAGGGTGGGGCTTTTCTGGAAGAAAACAGGAGAAGGTGGACTATGTGATTGGGTGTATGTACTTCCCTAGAAGATGAGGGGGTGTGATGGAGAACTGTGAAGAGGAAGAGATGAGCTAATAGTATGAACGCACCTTGACAAAGACCAAGTGCTGCATTTGGGAATGTGCGGAGCACTTTGGGGGGATAAAGAGAGGATGCTGTGCTTCAGATTCCAAGCAATGGAAAGCGACAATGCCATCAAGTAAGAGAGGCAGAGGAACTTCTTTTAGGAGTCCCAGAGATCAACCAAAGGACTATTGGATAGATGTGTTAAGAAGCCACACCACTTCTTCCCTCTGGCAGCTGTTGTGGGGCTACATGAAACATTGTCAATAGAATCTCCAAGTCAGTGTGGGAGACCAAAGTCTAGCATTGTGATTAGGACCATAGGCCCTGGAGTCTTCACACTGAGTTCACATCCTAGCTGGGTACCCACTCTGAACCCTTTGTTCCTAATCTGTAACATTAAGATTTCAATACCTACCTTGTAGGTGGCTATGAGGATGAAATAAGATCACTGACATACCACACTTAGCACAGAACCAGGAACTTACAGAGCAGGAGCTCAATAAATGTTAACTCAGGAAATGATGATGGTGATGAGTTTTCTAGCCTAAAAAGGAAACCTCAAGGTCCTCCAAACCCCCTCCTTTTGCAAATGCATAAACTGAGTCTTAGAGTTAGAGTCATTAAAAGCATGGACTTAGTAGACAAATCTACATTTAAAAGCTCTGCCATTTGTTGGCTGCATGACATGGTCACTTTGCTTCTAGACCCTTGGTTTTCTCATCTGTAAAATGGGGACATTGCAACTTATAATTGTCAGAAGTAAATGTGATATAAGCAAAGTGCTTAGCCAAGGGCCCAGCACATAGTATTTAAAATTTTAAATGAAATGGATAAGCATTTGCAATTTATGGCTGTTTTTATGGTTATCATTTAAGAAACAAGCCAATGACTAAACTAGGAGATCAATCTACTGAAGCAGAATAATATCAAGTACATAAAAAATAAGTAGAGATGTTGAAGATCTGAAAAATAGAATTAATAAACTCAAGCTTATTAACATATTGACAAATTAATATTAAATAATTTTAATATATAGAACTCTAAACCCAAACAGAGGAAATGCATTTTTTTGAACACACACAAAATAGTCGCAAAAAATAGAACTGGTATTAGGCCATAAAAGAAGCCCAATTAAATTTGAAAGAATCCATATCACACAAGACCATGTTCCCCAACTGTTATACAATAAAATTAGAAATTAATAACCAAAGAACAGATTTACAAATCTCACGATTTTGACAACTAAATAACATATTACTAAATAACACTTCGGTTAAAAAGGAAATTGTAGAGAAATCATGAAGTGAATAATAATGAAAGCAGAACAAATCTATATTTGTAGAACAGAGCTAAAGCAACATGTAAAGTTTAGAGCTTTAAATTTATTTTCCAGGAAACAAAAGTTAAAAACAAACGAACTGGATGTACAGATGGCAAAAAAACACATGAAAAGATGTTCAACATCATTAGCCATTAGGGAAATGCAAATTAAAACCACAATGAGACATCCCTGCACACCTGTTTGAATGGCTCATATAAAAAGTAGTGACAGCACCAAATTCTGGTGAGGATGCAAAGAAACTGGATCTCTTATACCTTCCTGGTGGAAATGTAAAGTGGTATAGCCATTCTGGAAAGTAGCTTGTCAGTTTATTTTATAACTAAAAATGAATTTTCCATACAATCCAACAATTGCAGTCTTAGGCATTTATTCCAGAGAAACAAATATTCATGTTCACACAAGTGTAGAAATTTGTACATGAATGTCCATAGTGGATTTATCCATATCTGGTTCATATCTGAACTGGAAACTACCTAAATATCCTTCGATATTTGTGAATGGTTAAACAAACTGTGTAACACTCATACCATAAAATACTACTTAAGAATAAAAAGGAGCTATTGATACATGCAACAATTTGGATGAGCCTAAAGGAAATTATGCTAAGTGAAAAATTATGCTGAGTCAAAATGTTCCATAGTATATTATTTCATTTATATAACATTCTTGAAGTCATAAAATTGTACAGATGGAGAACAGATTAGTGGTTGCCTGGGGTTTCAGATGGCAGGGAGGAAGAGGAGGGTGTTACTACAAAAAGGTAGCATAAGTGTCTTAGTCCATTCCTGCTGGAATAACAAAATACCTTAGAATAGGTAATTTATAAGTAATAGAAATTTATTTCTCACAGTTCTGGAATCTAGGAAGTCCAAGATCAAGGTGCTGGCAGATTCGATGTCTGGTAAAGACTCAGTCTCTGCTTCTAAGATGGCATCTTGTTGGTGAGTGGACAAAAGCTGTGTCCTCCCATGGCAGAAGGGATGAGAGGGGCAAACTTGCCCCCTCAAGCCCTTTTATAAGACACTAATCCCATTTACAAGGGCAGAGCCCTCATGGCCTAATCACCTCCTAAAGGCCCCACCTCTTAATATAGTATTCCTCCTTTATCCACACTTTTACTTCTCTTGGTTTCAGTTACCCATAGTCAACCTGTCTGAAAATAATAAATGGAAAATTTCAGAAATAAACAATTCATAAGTTTCAAATTGTGTGCCGTTCTGAGTAGCATGATGAAGTCTTGTGCCATTGTACTCCACCCTGCAAAGATGTGAATCATCCCTTTGTCCAGCTTATCCATGCCATATACACTACCCGCCTGTTAGTCACTTAGTGGCTGTCTTAGTTATCAGCTCAAGAACATGCAGTATATATAGGGTTCTGTACTATCCATGGTTTCAGGCATCAACTGGGGGGTCTTAGAATGTATCACTGAGTATAAGGGGGGACTACTGTAGCAATGCATTGCGGATTAAGTTTCAACATGAATTTTGGAGGAGGCACAAATATTCAAACCACAACAATAAAGGAGCCTTATGATGGTATAGCTCTGTATCTTGACTATAGTGGTAGTTACATGAAGCTACACACATGATAAAATTGCATAAAATTAAACACACACACACACACACTCAAAGTGGGCACATGTATAACTGGTTACATCTGAATAAACTCTGTGGATTGTGACAATGTCAGTTTCTTGTTTATGCTACTGTACTGTGTTACGTGAGATGTTAACATTGGGGGAAGCTGGGTGAAGAGTGCTTGGGACCTTCCTGTACATTTCTCTGAAACTCTTGTGAAACCATAATTATTTTTAAATGCTAAAAAAAATGAGCTATGCATTTGATCCAAGAGCATCAGAAGAAGCAAAAAGAAACAAGAAGAAGGAAATTAATAAAATAAGGATCAATATTAATTGAATGGAGAAGAGTTAAAAAAATGAAAGCTGATTCTTTGAAAAGAATACTAAAAAAACAAAGCAGATTGATGTAATAAATACAAATATTTTTAAAAATAAGAATATAAGGAACTATGTGTTATTAAATTGGAAACTTTAGATTGAATGGACACAATCTTGGAAAAACATAAAATGGCAAACTTGGCATGAGGAGAAAAAGAACTTTTAAATAGACCATTCTTTAAACGAATTAAAGAAAATGAAATGGTAGTCAAGCCCTTCTTCCTCAAAAACACCAGGCCTACATGATTGAAAAGTGAGTTCTACCAAACTTCTAAAGGAGATTTAATTTTTAACTTATGCAAGTGGTTCTAGAAAATAAGACAAAAAAGTTACTTGAAGTTAATGGAATCTTGATTCCAAAATCAGATAAGAATACAAGAGAAGCAAATACAGAAAATAGAGGCTCATTTCATAGGTAAATATGTGGAAAATACATTCTAAATTAAATATTAGCTAACAAATCCAACACTGTTTTACAAAAATAATAATAATTGTATTCATATGTGGTTTATCTCAGAAGCAAGTTTGTTTCAATGTTAGTGTAATTCACTACTTTAATATACTAAAGGATAAAAATCATACGATTATCTCAATCAATGAGACAAGCATTTGATAAGTTTTCGCCAATTCATTATTATTTTTAAAACCCTTAGAAAATAGAAGAAAACTTTTCAAAACCGTCAAAGTTTATAAACCAAAATCCTACGGCCAACACTATACTTAATATAGAAAATTTAGGTGCATTCCTCTTCAGAGGAAGAAGACCAGAACCACAGCTGCTATTTAATATAATGCTGGAGTTTTTGGCCCACACTTTAAGGAAAGAAAAAGGAATAAGACATGTAAGGATTAGAAGAAAGGAAATAAAACTCATTGTAGATGGTATGATAGCCTCTTAGAAAAAATCAATGACAATCAAAAATTGTGATAAGTAATAAGAGAGTTCAACAAGGTTGACAAATATAAGATTAACTTATAAAAATCAATACCATGTCTCTACACCAGTAATAATGAACTAGAAAATCTAATTTAAAACAATTGTAATACTAATTATCAAATATTTAGGATTTAATTAGCCCAAGAATATATAAAATCTCAATGGAGAAAACTTTAATAAAAGACTTGAAAGAAAATCTGAATAAATTGGAGAAAGAGTCCATGCTCACAGATGAGAAGATATTAGACAAATAAAAATCCTCCATAAATTTATCTATAAATTTAATACAATGTCAATGAAACTTTCTGTTAAATTTTTAGGGATCTTGATAAACTTTCTCTGATAAATATATATACAGGAATAAAAGTCCATAATTAGTAGTCAACTTTGAGGGGGAATTTTAAAAAACCAGAGAATGTTCCCTACCAGATATTAATACATTATATATATTATGAAGCCATAATTATAAAGTGTGGTATTCCTGCTATAACCGGCAATGGACCAATGGAACAAATTGATAGCTCAGGAATCAGTTCATGTATATCTAGAAACTTCGTGCATGATAAAGGTGGCTCTACAAATCAATTGGACAGAATAGTTACTGAATGGTTTCGAGGAAAACTTTTTCACTGTGTAGAGGAAAATAAAACTGAATCCTGGCTTAATACCTCCTACCAAGGTAGTGGACTCCAGCAAACCTAAGATGTCAACGTGAAAGATACATCTATAAAGTTAGAAAAGAATATTGAAGAATGATTTTGTGACCCAAGGTTGGGCAATGACTTGTTGAACAAAAGTTGTGTCTTTCCCTGGGAGAAAAAGAGGGAAATGACAGCATTTATCCTTCCTTTGAAGACCACACAGCAGAGAAATGATACAACACGATACCATTTATCTAAACTTAAAATATGCACGTGTAACAGTATGTATTTTCTAAGAACACAAAATAAACGTATTAGAATGGTTGCCTGTGGTAGGAGGGTGGGGAATGGGGAGAACAGGAAGAAACGAATAAGTCAAGATATAGTCTAGAACATATTTTCTCTCTTTAGTGCTATGTGACAGGAGTCCGTGTGGGAAAAGGGAAATGGACCAATCACACGCGGGCTTTAGAACAACCCTGGAAGTGAGGGTTGATCTTTTCTCACATATCAATGAGCAAAGCAAGTCCGTAGCCACATCTGACTTCAAAGGAACTGGAAAGTACAGCCTGACCACATGCCTGGAACAAGGGGGAAGTGGAATATTTGAGAACAGATGTCATGTCTACCATTTGGGAGACATAAAAAAATAACAAACTGTAAGTTAAAAATTTGGTCGATTTCATTACATCAAAAATAAAGAGATCACCATGAACAGAATGAACAAAAAAATACATAGAGAGAATATACAAAGAATTGCTGCAACTAAATGGATAATTGAGCAAAGGATGTGAGCGCAGATAGTTTGCAAAGATGAAAACCCAAGAGGCTCATGAATATATGAAGCAATTCTCAAACTCATTAGTATCAGAGAAATGTAAATGGAAATAGTAATGGGGAAAAAATACTTAGCACCCATCAGATTGGCAAAAATTAGAAAAATTGGAGAATGCCAAAGGTTGGCATGAATGTGGGTCCACAGGAATCTTCACACACAGCTGAGAGTTGGGGGGCAACTGCTCTGGAAGCAATTTGACAGTACTTTGTTGAATTAAACTTACACATACCCTATCACTCAGTATGTCTGCTCCTAGGAATATATGCCACAAAGAAATTCACATGAATCTAGAGGAGGTCTACTCCCACGTGATACCTGGTAGTGATGAGTCGGAAGCAAACTGTGCGTCTATCACTGGAGAGGGGATTGATAAATTACGGAGTGTGCCCACCCTGGAACCCTACGCAATGGTTAGACATAACGGAATGAGGGCATGCTGCAGCGTGAGTGCAGGTCAAAAGCGTAGCGCTGAGTGACAGAAAAGTAAAGGAGCCGGAACACATTCAAATTTACGTAATTAAAAGTACAGGCGTACTAAACAGTTGCATGCATTTTACAAGAATTCATTCAGGCAACAGAACGTGCATGAAACATAATGTGTCTACACAGGAAAGGCAGTGACAGTGAAGAGTGTGGATTAAACACAACAGGGAAAAGCAGAACAATATTTGAGGGTTGTATCAGTTTCCTATTATTGCTGTAACAGATCACCACAAGTGTAGTAGTTTAAAATAACACAGATGTATTATTCTGGAGGTCAGAAGTCTAAAATAGGTCTGCAGGGCTGTGTTCCTCCTGTAGGCTCTAGGGGAGAGTATATTTCCTTGTCTTTTTTCAGCTTCTGGAGGCTACTTATATCCCTTGGTTTACTGGCCCTTGCTCCATCTTCAAAGCCAGCAGCATAACCTCTCTCCCCTCTGCCCTCCTGCCGCCCTCTTGTGTCAAGCCCACCCAGATAATCGGGATAATCCCACATCCCAAGATCCTTAACTTAATCACATCCTTAAAGTTTCTTTTGCCATGTAAGATAACATATTCATAGGTTCTGAGTATTAGGATGTGCACATCTTTGGGGGCTGATATTTTTGCCTATTTCAGGCGTTTTTATTTAGGGCAGAGGCTATCAGGGTATGTGGAGGGATGTGGTTTAAGCCAGCATTTGGAGGTGAGGACAGGAATGACTCACTTGGCCATTGTGGCTGGTGGATCAGAAGGTTTATTGACATTAAGAAAGACTTCGAATGCCAAGATGGCTTCTCCAGGTCTGTCGTAGACTTCTCCCCTCTCTCCAAGAGACACATTACATAATAGTCCTGATGGCTATAGAGCGGGAAACTGCCTACACTGTGTGGTTTTTTTTTTAATTTTTAATTTTTTATTTTTATTTCAGATTATTATGGGGGTACAACACTTTGGCTATATACATTGCCCATGCACTGCCCGTGTCAGAGCTACAATCGTAGTCATCCCCCAAACTGTGCTCCCCGCATCCATTCAGTGAGAGGTTTCCCTTCCCCTTCACCCCCCTCCCACCTTCCCTCCCCCTGATGAATATTATTGCCCCGTGTGATGTAGGTGTTGATCAGTTAGTACCAATTTGATGGTGAGTACTAGTGGTGCTTGTTTTTCCATTCCTGTGACACTTCGCTTTGAAGAATGGGTTCTAGCTCCAACCAGGAGAATACCAGATGTGTTAATTCACTATTTTTTATTGCTGAGTAATACTCCATGGTATACATATACCACATTTTATTAATCCACTCGTGTATTGATGGGCACCTGGGTTGTTTCCACGTCTTTGCAATTGTGAATTGTGTTGCTATAAACATTCGCGTGCGGATGTCTTTATTATAGAATGTCTTTTTTTCCTTTGGGTAAATACCCAGTAGTGGGATTGCTGGGTCAAATGGTAATTCTACTTTTAATTCTTTGAGGTATCTTCATATTACTTTCCATAGAGGTTGTACTAATTTGCAGTCCCACCAGCAGTGTATGAGTGTTCCTATCTGTCCACATCCCCGCCAACATTTGTTGTTTGGGGATTTTTTGATATGAGCCAATCTCACTGGAGTTAAGTGATATCTCATTGTGGTTTTGATTTGCATTTCCCTGATGATTAGAGAAGTTGAGCAATTTTTTATATGTTTGCTGGCCATTACACCGTGTGGTTTTAGCAGAATCTTCTGGTTCCACACACACCTGACTCAAAGTCAGATTTTCATCCCCGTGGGCAACCAAGCCTGTACCATGTGAAGAAGTGCTGGCTGGTCATGTTAATCAAAATATAAACACATATTGATCTGGATAGTCAGAGTTGTCATTCAGCAAATATTCAGTCACCCACCTCCTTCCCTACTTTGGGAGGAGTGGCCCCATTGAGGTTGGGCTTGCCCATGTGACTTGCTCTGGACAATGTGGTATTAACGGGCATGACATGAGGGAGGCCTCATGAGGCCTTGTGAGCTCTTGGCTCTCATGCATCCATCATGGACAGAACATGCCCTGAATAGCTGCCCTGGAATGAACAGACACACAGCAGACTTGTCCATAGTCCACAGCCTGGAGCCACACCTGGCTGATCCATGCCAGGAGATCATACAAGTAGGTGCATGAGCTTAAGAATAAATACCTACTGCTATAAACCAGTGGCTTCGGGGGTGATTTGTTATACAGCACTATGGTGGCAATATCCCACTAATACATCAACACATATAATTTAATCCTCATGAGAATTGTAGGAGGTAGGTGTAATTATAAAATGGGGGCTCTGAAAGGGTTCAATTATTCATTCAATGACTCACAGTTTACACGTAAGTTTTGGTGGTAGGAGAGAGAAGCTGTGAAAACATGGGCATCTGAGCAAGACTATTTGCAGAGGGAGGAGAGATGAAAAGTGGAAAGTGTGTCAAGATTGATGACACTTAAGAGAAAGTTTGTATTTTGCAGATGGCAGCCTTAGAAGGCTAAGTCAAAGTTAAAGGTCTAGGAGGAAGAGTAGTGATCGTCTTTAAGATTCTGATAGGAAGGATTATCATTGGGTAGTTTATGTCAGAGCCTGTGCTGGGATTGCATCTTACAATGTCACGGCCAAGTGTTGGCCCCTATTGGAGGGGTCAGCCTGGAAACAGGATGTGTACGTTTTATTCCATCATCTTTGCTGAGAGTTTCTCAGCAAGGCCAGAGGGTATTTCACAAATGAGGGAGGGAGGCAATCAGATAGCGAATGTGCCTTCTAGTTCCTGTTCTGCGGTGCTGCCTGTTCTACTGGGGTTCTCTTCTTGTTGTTTGCCAAAAGTTGACTGGAATGGACAGCTTTGCTTTGTCATGTCCCCTTTCTCATTGCCTAGGTGAGTCCCCAGTGAGACTCAACAGAGAATAAGCCTCCCTTAACTGACAGCGGTTTTTATTTCAAAATGTTCCTTCGATTTAACGATACTCTTGTACATTTCAAAGAATAAAGCTTTGGACATCATAAAAAAGCTTGGTAGGCGTTTCTGGGGCTGCTGACACAGCAGGGCTCGTCAAGGTCCAACAGTCCTGAGTAGTGTCTATAGATTAATGTGATTCCTTGGAAGATCAAAAATGTCCTGGGGTGGGGGAGTTCTCAGCTGTGAGCAGCCTGAACTTTGAAAAACCCTGGATCTGGATATAAAAAGCCAAACTCTCCAACTGAAAGGAAAAGTATTAACAGTAGTTCTGGGAGAGGGGCCTTCAGAGTCCAATTAGGAGATATTACTTTTGTTTGTTTTATATATCCTAGAAACAATTTGATTTACACATGGCTTCTCATGCAGTGTTGGCAAATTAGCTACACTGAAGACCTTCCTAATTCCAGTGCCCTATTGTTCACAGCGTGGAGAAGCTCAGAATGTTTAATACCTCTCCTAAGCCCAGCTCTAGATGGCTTTTGACCATCAGAAATGTTTCAGGTTTTATTCTTTCTCCAGAATTTTTTTTTCCTTTTTTTAATGGACAAGGAGTCTTGCCATGAATTAAGTGTGAATTGAAGTGAAACCCAGAAGATGTTATGGGTTTGCCTTCTCCTTTCCCCCCCCCAGATCTCTTTTCCTTTCTCTGGAAACTGAAACCATGTAATTTAGAAATTGCTTCTCTCTTTCCAACCCAATTTCCTCTACCACAAAAGTAATTTTTAGACATTCTAAAGGTTTTATTTCCAGGTTGCAATCTTGTGCCTGTGTCCATCTAATTCTTCTCAGCGTATGAGCACCTGAGTGGTTGATGTGGCAGGAGGTTCAGCTACAGTCCAGGTGGCTGCATCTGGATGGGGGTGGAGAGGGAAGACCAGGATCTGAGACAGAGCTGGGAAGCAGAATGTGGCAGCGAGGAGATCAGCTTTGGGGGCATGGGGTACCCAGGCCACATGGAATACTGGGAGAGGAAGATGGGAACAAGGAACGTTGAGGAAGTTCAGGCAACAGTTTCCTGTATCGATCAATGTCTAGTTAGGAGATAAATCATGCCACTTATTTTAACAGAGGGGATTGCCTGTACAGAATTAACTATCCTGCTTGTCAAACTGTGTGCTGAGGCAGCCTAGGACACCCCTATGAACTCACAAGGGCAGCAGGAGATATTTTAAATTATTGTGGAAAACACAGCACCATCTGTTAGACACTATACAAACCACTAACTTGAAGGGGTGCCCAGTGTCAACATTAGGTTGTTCTGCATTCCTTTTGATGTCACATCTTCACAAACCTGGGCTTTTTGCAGTTGCTATGATGAAATGCAAGTATTGCACGAAAATCAAGGTGGAGCAGGCAGTAGAAGTGGCAGTGTCTAGTCTGAATCCCCAGTTTGAGAAATTGAGCAGTGCTCAACAGATATATGCATCCTGTTAGTAAGTCATTGTGGTTAAGAAAGGAATAAAAATATTTTTTAATTTTGATTTTTGTATATTGTTTGCTGAAACCACTCTTGAGTTGTTAGGATACAAGTACTTATTGAGTTCTTTGGACCAACTAATAAATGAAACTGTTAGGTATTTCTTTGGCTTAGGGTCTGTGAAAAAAAAAAAAATTACCAAAACACCAAAGGAACCGTGAACTGAGAAAGTTTGGAAACCTCTGGTTGACTATATATAGAGAATTGTCTAGAAAACTGAAAACAGTAAGAGGAGAACATGAAAGCATTACACCAAGGTAGCAACTGTGGGCATCAGCTACTGCTAGGGCTGAACAGAACAAAGAGAAGAGGCTGGAATTATAAAAACTTAAAGATGGGAGGAAGAGGTGCTTTTTGGCTGGTGCTGTCTCTGAGGTCGTGTTGGAGAAACTGTAAACTAGATCCAAATGCTGCGACGGAATGAGCTCCCCAGATGAGGAGGTGATGCCGGTGTGTGCCCACAGGAGCGGGAAGGGGTCTCCTCATCCTCCAGCCTCCCAGGTGCCCTCCGTCGCCCCCTGCAGGCAGAGGCGAGCATGGAGCCAGGTGGTAGAGCAGAGGTGTGGTTTGTGGGGTCCCAGTTGCAGCATCATAAAGCAGGGTGTAGAAGGGATGTTTGGAGCCAAGAGAAGATGGCTTAATAACTGGCTGAGGGCCCTTGGGTTGTAGCTCTGGTGCTTATTCTGGGCCTGAGGACCATGACCACGGTCAACAGGCTGCCCCTTGAACCTGGGTGGTATCTGACTCTTGGTTCCCCAGCCACACCCCAAGCTGAGTGGCTGCAGGGCCTGCGGGGTAGGGCTGTTGGGCCAGCCCTGATGGGACCCCAGCTGACACTCCAGCCAAGCTCACGCACCCAGGTGGGATGGGGCGGGACACACATCCAACTCTGGGTGAGATAATCTTTTGAGAAGAGGCTTTCCCAGAACAACTAATGTTTCAACTGAGACCCCCAAATTGAGTGGAAACTGGGGGAGAATGAGAAGAGAGAGGAGAGGGAAAAGTGACAAATTTCAGTCCCAATGTCACCTCTTCAGACTCATCTCTGACCACCATACCTAGCCCGCCATTTTTATCCAGTTTATCCTGTATCTGTTTCCTTCAAAACACTTTTTATTTATATTGTTATCATATTATAATATAACACATATATTTTCTTCAAAACACATGCCATTTGGTCAGCTCATGTGTTTGGCTATGGTTGTTTTAATCTGTCTCTCTCGCCAGGTTTTAAGCTCAAGGGAGGCAGGGATCATGTCCATTTTTGTTAACACTGTGTCCTCAACGCCTAGCTCACCATCCCAGAGACACTAAATAAATATTTCGGGCTAAGCCATGGCGGGGAGAAAAGTAAGAACTTTAGTGTAAATGGAGAGGAAGGATCAAGAAGCTAATGGCAGGAGCTAAAATCAAAGAAGTAAAATTGTAGGTGTAAGTAAGCCTCTCCCAACCCCCCAGTCTCTCTTCCCTGCTTGATTTTTCTCCGTAGCACTTAGTACTATCTAACGTGCTACGTATTTTTATGATTTATCTTATATATTATTTACCCATGCTTTGCCCCCACTGGAATATAAACAGAGAGGATTTATGCCTGTTTGAGTCACTCCTACATCTAGCATAGTACCTGGCACAAGGTGGAAACTCAAAAAAAAAAAATATTTGTTAAAAGAATGACTCTGTCCAGTGGTTTACTTTTGGCAAAGAATATGCTTCATGATGGTGTTACAACTGCCCTAGTAATTCTCATTTTTCATCTTGGGGATGATAGGAGGGGCCATGATAACGTGTAACGCCCAGGCTGGCCTAACACCTCACTGTGTAGGGGTGTGACGCAGTGTAAGGTGGGGACTGCCCCTCCCGGGGCCTGTCCACGCACACGTCAGACTCTCCATGGCCATTTGCTCCTCCGCTCTTGTCTCTTGGACTTTAAATGTGCTGCCTCCTTTGCCTGGGGCTTAACCTTCCCGCTGCCTTTTCTCGATTTCCCTTGCCCCTCCCCACACGCACACCCTGCCCTTTTACCTGGTTAAGTCCTATGCATCCTTTGCTAAAGGTCCCCCCTTCAGGACAGCATTCTTGGCCTCAAAACCAAACACTACATTGTTGGTCATTTACACTCAAATACTGAAGCTTACACTGTGGAATGTGATGGGTGAGTTATGGGTCAAGGTGTAACCTAGAGCTGGGAGCCTTCCAAGCAAGTTCACGCTTTTAGGGAGGTACACCAGTGCTGCAGTCAAGAAGCCTGTACTTCAGAGACAGCTCTAAGTACACCGCATACTTCTGATACTGCATCTTCATCAACAACCTTCATTTTGCTAATTAGCATACTAAATATCAGAAATTGGCCACTGTGGTTGAAATCAAGGGCCTACTAACCAGCATAATACATTTTACAAATGGACACTAATTGGCAAAATTTAAGGTATTCAAAATATGTGAGTTGGCCAAAATATTTTTAAAATATACTCCAGAATTACATAGTGAAGAATAATCCAGTAAGACCTCCGTCTAGCCTTTAACCTTGGGGCTGGTGTCTAAGCCTTGATTCCTAAGTAGTACTGTGTCAGCCACTGGCTTAGGAGGATTCCTGGTTGCCTGAGGTGACTATCACGGTCATTTATTTTGCCTCTAGAACAGGAGTAAGCAAACATACTCACTTATAGCCCAAGGCCTTGGCTGCCTATTTTTGTAAATAAACTTTTATTGAAACACAGCCACATCCATTTGTGTACACGTTGTCTATGGCTGCTTTTGCACTATCATAGCAGAGGTAAATAGATGCAACAGAGACTGTCCAACCTGCAGAAGACTCATCAGCCTTCCTCGTGCCATCTGTCACAGTTGTGTCTGCATGTCCCCAGCATCAGTCTCACAAAGGCAAAAAATGGTCAGTGTCATTCACCTACCCCCCTAATGCCTGGCCCACCTCCGAGATCCAAGATATGTTTGTGGAAAGGAAAGAATAGATACAGCAATATCTGAAGGGTTAGGTTTTATAACCCTAAACTATAATTGGTTAAAAGCATGAGCCCAGCAGCCAATTAGATTGAGAACTAGGTCAGTATCCACAGCAACCTACACAACTCCTGTTTGTCTCTGTGGCTGTCCTGTCTCACCTGCCTTCCGGGTTGGAGGCAATGCATCTGTATCAAGTAACATGCAGGAGTTTGGAAGATGATGTCTCCCTAATTCACGTCATGGCCCTGACAGGCAGGGAGCATCACCCATGTTCCACACCTGAGAAAAGGGAGGCATAGATATAGGTAGGATAAGTGATGTGCTTAGGTCCCGGTGATGCCAGAGCCAATGTTCTTTTCACCATCTCATGATGCCTCCATGTTCAATAAATACTTTTTAATTAATGAGTGAGCCAATGAACAAGTGAATGAATTACCTTTCCTGTGGCATTGCTCCAAGAGGGTAGCAACTGAGTCACCTTCTCACGAGGTAACATGCACCACCTTCAGGTGACTCTAGTTGTCAGGGTAGGTAGGAGCCAGTGTTTCTGGATTGTGGGATTACCAGCATCCCCAAAGGAAATTTCTGGATTCCAATCCTTGCCTACCTTTATAAGATGTCCATGACAATACAGGTTGAGTATACCTTATTTGAAATGCTTGGTACCAGAACTATTTCAGATTTCATGGTTTTTTCCCCCAGATTTTGGAATATTTGCATTATACTTACAGGTTGAGCATCCCTAATCCAAAAATCTGAAATCCAAAATGCTCCCATGGGCATTTCCTTTGAGCTTCACATTGGTGTCCAAAAAGTTTTGGATTTTGGAGCATTACAGATTTCGGATCTTCATATTAGGGATATACAACCCGTATTCGACAAATTTCTTTCCACCAAACATCTGAAATACGTTAGAGGAGCTGGAAAGTAAATAAGAGCATGGTCTTGGATGATGCTGGGAGGAAGACGGATTTTTATTTTGTCCCTCTTACCTTTTTTATTCTTTGTATATCATTTCCATGAAGAAATTGCAAATTAATGGTCATGTCGAACTATCTGTCAACGTATTACTGCTATTGCAGTATCAAATTATGTTGGCAATAATGTTTCCAGCTGCCTAGGACTCCATTGCAATTTAATTTGAAAGGAACTCAAATTGCATCTCCAAATGGATAAAAAATTAATTTTACATACAAGCTATCCACCTCCACATTTTCAGCCCCATGCCCCAAATTATCTCAATTGAGGTTCAACTTTGAACAGTACATATGCTACAGCCAACTCCACATGCAAAGATGAATACATAGCAAATTCATGAGTTGGAAATCTGCTTTGCTGCTTCTTTTTTAATAAGATGTTCTGCCTTGATTAAAGTCATTAGGAGATTCTACAGCTATTGCATTTGACAGCAAGGACAGAGGCTGAGTCCATACAGAACACAAAAAGGAGGCAATTCTAACTTAACCACGTGATTACCCTTAACCATTAGAGTGTAAAGGGAACCTGGATTCACTCCTTTACTCATTGTTTTTTCCTTGCAGTATATTAGCACTTTAATTTTGGTGGTTTGGTCTTTGGTCATCACCTACTTTCTATATTTACTCATTTAGTAAATTTTTACTCATTCTAAATTTACTTATTTATTCTTTCATTCATTCAGCAGCTATATGTTTTAGTTATAAAAATGAAGAAATCTAGGGGCTCACAAGTTAGCAGGGGAAGTGAACATGAACCAAATGTATAAGCAATTACCCTCAATTTGATAAGAGCTATGGCAGAAGTATGCTAGCAGGTTAAAGAAAAGAGATCACAAAGGCATTCATTATGGGAAAGGGAGGCTAACGGAGAACCCTACAAGTAAAGGAAGGCATTGGAGCTGGGCCTTGAACATACAGAATAGGAATTTGTTGGTGGCTCCAAGCAGAGGGAACAGCACGGGCAGGAGCATGGAGGCATGAGAGGATTTGGGACACACTGTGCTTTAGGGGTATAGGATCTGAGAGGTGAGAAGTGGGAAACAAAGCGGGGAATTGAGGGAGGGACATCATGAGCTGCAGGTTGGGCTCAGGTATTAGGTTGAAAATGGTACTTCAGGATGGAAATGGTACTTGAGTGAGAGCTGACGTGGTAAGGGGAGAAGAGTTCAGAGTGAGGAGGACCAATCTGCCTTCCTGAGGCAGCAACAGAATGGAGACGCTTCTGAAAACATGAGTTGGTCAGCCACACATGCATGTATGTGTACACACACGTGCACACACCTGTCCCCTAACATGTGCAAAATCACAAATGGGGCTGGGAGAAGAATACAAATGGCAGCTCTTTCCCTTCTCTTTCCCCCAACTCCATCCCTCCCCACAAAAGGCCCCCCATGCACATGTGTATAGAGACCTCAGTCCCCATGTGCAAGTTCTGTCCACTTTCCCAAAGCAGCCATTTTTTGGCCACCCCTTGGGCCAATTGGTGCTCACAGGAAGGGCAGACCAAGGGAATATGGTCACATAGGGCCTGGAAGTGAGTTTAGAGCCCCTTGGGCAGGGAGTTCTGGGGTGTCAGGTACATGGTCCTGGTCCAGAAGGGAGAGCACAGGGGCAGGTGGACACAGCCCATTGGCCCACTGACTCCTTGCTCTGGGAGGAGGCCACAGTCTGAAGAGTGTCAGAGTGGGCTCTCCAAAATACAGGGCTCAGGACAGGGCCCCTGTTGCCCAGTCTTAGAGCATATAGGAAGTGTACTCAGAGGCTGAGCCACTTTGATTTTCCATCAGAGGGTGATTTTCTAGCTTCCGAGACAAGCCACATTCTCTTCCCACTGTTTGCCATGTTCTTGGCCTGTAGGCTGTTACTCAAGGAGGTCATATGGGCAGGGCTTTATCTGGAGGCAGAAACCTTAGGCTCTAGGCTTGGATGTATTTACATGGGGGATGTAAATTCAACAAACCAATCTCCACTGCACACACAAGGCTTTCTCAGCAATTTCCAGCTTGTTTGCACCAACCTGAATGTAAACCCAAGACTGTCCCTGCTGCAGGCAATTACTGGAGCAGAAGCTGAGTTTGGCGGCTGAGGTTTAGGGGGGTCAGATTGAAAGCGTGAATGCTTTCATCACACATTTTGAAAACTAGTTTCCATTGTATAGGATTTTAGGACATTCTCTTGCTTGAATGCAAAAAAAAAGAAATGTTTCCTTTACAGACCCTGCTGATGTGCTGAAAAGGACAGAACAGGGACTGTGGAGTCAGGGGATCCGAGCTCAGTTCCCAAGAACAGGCCACCATCTGTTCATCTCACTGGAACTGCCCCTCGACAACCCCTGTGTCGTGTGCTGGGGGAACTGGACAAACAGAATGTGGTCCCTTGCAGCCTAGGAGGGCAGACAGACACATGAGCAAGCAATTCCTGGGCAGCATGACAAAGGCTGAGTGTGAGGGACAACAGTGCAAAGTGCCCTGGGAGCCCAGAGAACAGGGACTCGGCTGTGTGGCCCTGGGTGAGTTATATCCCTTCCCTGAGCCTCAATTTGCTGCACCATACAGTTGTTTTCAGAAGGCGAGTGCTAAGGGCAGCACCTAGCCCAGAGCTGCTACTTCAGTAGCCATTGCCTTTCCCTTTGCTTGAATGAGACTTCTTGAGTTTACAAAACACTTTCGCCTACATATGCCTAACCTGCAGATCTACTGGAGTCCTTCTTGTCTTTTGCGTAGAACTGAGATCTCCTTGACCCTCTTAACTTCCATAGCCTGGAGAACCTCCCAAGGTTTTGGTAACACACATGGACGTATTTTCCAAGGCCCCTTTGCCTCTGGTCCCTGAGTTCCCATGTGGTATCTTATTTGGCCATTTGGCCTGAGGCATGCAGATTTCAGCCCTTTCTAGAATCCATGGGAGATCCAATCACAGGAAACATCTTTGTGGTATTTTGAGGGCCTTGCTGGAGATTTTATTATAGGAACACACGGGGAGGCTCATATTGGCCTCCACCCAATGTTCTGCTGCTCACCCTCACAGCTCTCCTGTTCACCCTAAGTGAGTGCACTTTTCTCTTCCTCTGGAGGCTCAAAAGAAGTGGTACCAAGACCCCAAGAACAGAGCTTCTACTCCAAACAAGCCTCTTAAAGCATTTCTCCAAGAAAGGCAATTCTCTCTATGAAGAATACCTACTGTTAGGCAAAGGCAATTTTCTCTCTCTCTTTATAGTTCATTTTATGCTCATTAACAGCTCCAAGGTTAGCATAATAATTTCCACTTTATAGATGAGGAGATGGAGGCTCAGAGATGAAGTGCCCTTGCCCAAGGTCACACGGCTAGTGAGTGCCAGAGTCTGGCTGCAAGCCGTGCTCTGGTCAACACCACTGTACCCTGTGGCCTGTTGTTGTGACAGTCGATCACATGTGCTTGGGAGAAAGCAAGTGGATTTTCCCGCATCCAAACCTTCTCACTAGGCAAGGGTGGTGGTAGAGGAGGTGTCTCTTTGTTGTGCGGCAGGCTGACAACTTCCCTTACCTTCTTTGAAAAAGTGCCCCTGCCTGCTTCTTCCTTTAAGGGAAGCAGAAAGGTGTTTATGTGCACACCTCCAGAGGTGAGTTACAGGGAGAACGGAGTCCAGGGGTGGGAAGACAGGCCAGAGGTCAGCTTAGCACTAAATGCATTTAAGTCCCGCATCACCCTCTGGGGCAGGTCTCAGGTTCCTGAGAGCCATTTCTGCCTTACAGTTTTTGTCATTCTCACAATGGTTCTCCTCGGGTGTCCCCAGATTCCTGAGGATTGTGACATGCCTCATGATTCCGGTCTCTCCCTGGTCTCAGTCTCTGGTGGTATCATGGTGCAGAGAAAACAGAGAGGTTTTGGACTCTCACAGACTTCAAATCTTGGCTGTGTCACTTGCTGTGTGGCTTTAGGCCAATCATTTCATCTCACACAGCTTTGGTTTCCTCTAGGGTAGGCCTAGTGATGCCTTCCTCCCGGGTAGTGAGATTTGCAAAACAGAGCAGGCATCCATTCAACTGATACCTACTGAGGCTCTTTTTTATACTTCGCACACTAGATGTCGGGTCAAGCAGACACAAGTTCCAAACCCCACTAGCTACTTGCTAGCCTTGCTACTCTACACAAATTCTCAGACCCCTCTGGGCTTCAGTTATTCATCTATAAAGTGGGCTTGGCAGTCCCTCCCTCCTTGGGTCACAGGATGATTCAGGAGCTAGAACCTGGCACTTGTGGCTGCAGCTCCATCAATGGTGTTTTGTTTCTATTGTTTTGTTTGGGCTTTAAGGCTTTAATTTTATAAGCTCTCAAAAATCATATTTAACATGAGATATGGTACATTTTGAGATGTTTAACAAAATGTGGACTTAGCCTTGGGGTTAAATGGGTCTTACATGTTCCTGTTCTCACTCCCTCACGAGCAGGGAGGTAAGAGCCCCAGGAGAGCGATTGTCCTAGGGGAGCTTGGCGTCAGTGTGGAAGGCGCCCCCAGAGGAGTAGTGTTTAGTGGGTCCTGAGCTGGGGCCCGGGGGGTGGCCTCCCTGCCAGGAGAGTTCTGGCATCCGGGCAAGTAGAAAGGCTCCAGCTGGGCAAGGCTGGTGGCGACACTCAGGGCTTCCTAGGCAAGCAGCTTCCCGCTGTCTCTGTGCTCGTGCATCTGTGCTCAGTGCAGTCTGAACCACTCTGCTAACCAGCAGCAGCTGCCATGGCCAATCATAACACCCCACCTAAAGGGACATAAAGGGACAGCCCTTTTCACCTTCTGTTTCACATGGGCTCAGCACAATGGGCCCATGGCAACAGCTGATTCAATATCATCTTCTCAAAGTCACCCGTTTGATTTTGGGATGCTGGCTGTCCTTCCCACAAAGGACCTGTGTACATGAATAATTGTGCTATGAGACTGACCGTGAATTCTTCAGTTGATCAGGGGACAGGGCTGCCCACTCTCCCTGTCAGCCTTATGCCAGCAACCACATGGAGAACTCTGGGCTGGCTTGCCAAGCTCCCTGACAGTACTATGAAGCATGTCCCTTGGTCAGGCTCTGACACAAGTTATAGGACATTTTCCCCACAGGGACAGATCAACTGGCACCAAGATTACCCTCCCCCCTTTTTCTTATAGCTGTACAGGTGCAGAAGTAGCCTCATCCCTAAATAATATTATTATTATTACTATTACTATTGGTGCAAAACAAGCAAACAAACAACATACCCCAGCTACCATATATGGACTGCTTATTAAGTTCCAATTCTAACTGCTTTATGAACACCTTATCTAACTCTCTCCTCCCCTGCAATGAGGTTTGCTACTATTATTATCATCATTTTACAAATGAAATAAAAAGTGGATCCAAAGAGGTTATGTAACTTGGCAAAGTCCTGTAGGTGATATGGGGAAAAGTACTGATTTAATCTCTAATCTGTGTTTAACTACTCCCAGCTAAGGGACTCTGATGCAAGAATTTCTGGGGGTGACTATCACAAGAGAAGTTATGTTTCCACCATAACAAATGCCTAAACCTCAACACAGCTTTCCATGTGGGGATTTAAAGAAAATATTTTGTGATAATCTGTTTTATACAAAAACATCTATTTAATATGTGTAATGTATAAAGAGAATACTTATAGTAAAATGAGATACAGTCAATGCTGTATATACATGGGGGTCTGGGACCAAGTTCGGTGGGAAGGTGAGCAGGAGACAGTGTGGGTGAGAGGGCGCTGTCTGTCTGCTTTTAGAATGATGTTCCTGGAGGGGCCAGCTGGGGAGAAAGTGGGGAGGAAACAGACAGGTGGGGAACTGTCTGTCACAGGAGGCTGGGAAATGCTGAACCGTGTTGTTCAGGAAAGGAAGGGAAATCCCAAGTCAGAGCCAAGGAGTCATGGTGACAGCCTGGAGAGACCGGGTGCTGGGTGTGTCAAGGATGTGACTCAGTTTCCAGCTTCTGTGTCTGGACGCTGTTGTCTGAAGAGGGGAGACCGATCTCCGAGGGGAGAGTATATGGCCGAATTAAAAATAAGGAAGCAGGTCAGCATTCCAGCAGCCACGTAAATAAGCATAAGAAATGTTGTGTGTGCTGTGGGTGGTACCCAAGATGGGTTTTGGTGGCACCTTGATGAACCGTTAAGAATTGAACAATTTTGCATTTAGGTTTATGGTTCACCTAAATAGGCAGGTTTTCCTATTACATATTTATGTTTTCTTTTAGCTGCGCATATTTAAATAAGAAAAAGACGATTGATCTGAAGAAAAATGTTGTCTAAACGATGCTGCATGTAGCCAAAATCAGGAAGGCTGTGACTGGGTGGTTGGGATTAGTTTGGAAGAGCACTCCTGTTCTCCCCTGTGTTAGCGGGACATGCACCCTGCCTTCCTGACAGCCTGCTCAGAGCCCTGTGTCTTGCATGTGTGTCTTGCAGACCCGGTGCACGGCCCGCAGAACGTGGAGATCGTGGACATCCGAGCCCGGCAGCTGACCCTGCAGTGGGAACCCTTCGGCTACGCAGTGACCCGCTGCCACAGCTACAACCTCACGGTGCAGTACCAATACGTGTTCAACCAGCAGCAGTACGAGGCCGAGGAGGTCATCCAGACCTCCTCCCACTACACCCTGCGTGGGCTGCGCCCCTTCATGACCATCCGGCTGCGCCTCCTGCTGTCCAACCCCGAGGGCCGGATGGAGAGTGAGGAGCTGGTAGTGCAGACCGAGGAGGACGGTGAGCAAGGGGGGTGAGCTTACTCGGCAATAGGGAGGTTGAACCTGCTCACAGGGCCATGCCAGTCAGTTGTGAAGGTTTCATTCTTCCTGCATCTTTAATCTGCCCTTCCCTACCTTTTTTTGTATCTGACTCTGTTCCAAGGTCTTCAATGAAGGACTGTGCAAGCTGTGCATTGCACAACTCCAGGGGGTGCTGTTCCCATCACAGTGGCAGCTCTGGCACAGACGTGCACTCAAGTTTGACCCTTTTGAGACTTCGTCCCACTTCACCCTTTATGCTGCCTTCTCTGCTCCAGGTTTAACAACACTGATACCCCCCAAAAGAGAAAGTGTATATCGTGTTGTTTAAACATGGTGAGTTTGGGAGACAGATAACTCTGAATTCTGTAAAAATTTTAAGAAAGAAAATACATATGAAAAACTTCGCACACACATTGAATGCACCCACAACTGAATATTCACCTGGTTGTAATACAGGCATCTCAAATTCAAAGTGTTCAAAGACAAACTAATCTCCTCTTCCATACTGACTTCTCTGCCTGTGTTCTTCATCTCCATGAACTGCATCTGGTAACGCAAGATAGAGACCTGGAAGTCAGTCTAGGAGCCTCCATTTATCCTTCCCCAGCCCACCTCCACACCTTACAAGGTTCTAATGAGCCTGCTTCCTGCCGTTTATTTTCCAACATGCCTCATAACTTGAGACTCCAGGAACATGGCACCACGACTCTTAGAGCACATAACCTTTCCTGCCTCTCTGTCCTCACCCATGCCATTTCTCCTGCTGGGAATGATCTTTTCCTCCATGATTGCTGGACAAACTCTACTGATCTTTCAAGTCTTTGCTCAAATGTTACTTCCTCCAGGCAGCTTTCCTTTGCTTCCCCAACCTGACTTGGATATTCCTTCCCAGGTTCCCTCCGCAATTTGTGTGTAACTCTACCACAACGGTCACCTTATTGATGGGATAGAATTTGCCAGTTCTAGGACTTATCTAAGAAATACTTCTCCATGGCTGTGTTTCAGTTTTCCCTCCAGCCAGGCTGCCTCTGGCCCTGTGGGGTATCTTTAATTAGTTCCCAAGAATCAAACTCTGATATGAAAATTTGTGTGCAAGTGATTGATGAAGAAGGTTTTCCCAGGGGAGACTGGGAGGAGAGTTGGGAAAGCAGAACAGGAAAGGGGAGGAAGCCAAAGTGCAACTTCTGGCCAAGTCCAGCAAACGGTGGCTGCAACCTGAGCCTTCAGGGGATGCTACAGGCTGGACCATGTATCACAGGTGTTCCAAGTCAGGGAAGGGAACCTCCAGCCAATGGTTAGGGGCAGGGATGAGGAGGACAGATTGGGAGGTAAAATTTCAGGAACTTTTGTCTCTCTGCACATGCAGGCGAAGGATAGAAGGGCACAAAAATGGTAGAAAGGGATCCGAAAGGATCTAGCCATAGCACCGTCATTGTCAACTGCATAGGGTAAACACCCTACTTGACTCAGATTAGCCTTAGATCCTCAGGACACAGACTCTACCATGGCAATCCTGTCTAGCACTCTTGTTTCATGAAACAAGAGGCAGCCTGGCTGGAGGGAAAACTGAAACACAGCCATGGCGAAGTGTTTCTTAGATAAGTCCTAGAACTGGCAAATTCTACCCCATCAATAAGGTGACTGTTGTGGTAGAGTTACACACAAATTGCGGAGGGAACCTGGGAAGGAATAT
Organism: Daubentonia madagascariensis; assembly: GCA_023783475.1. Lineage (NCBI taxonomy): Eukaryota > Metazoa > Chordata > Mammalia > Primates > Daubentoniidae > Daubentonia > Daubentonia madagascariensis. The sequence goes on along the minus strand of JAKFHU010002136.1, from coordinate 25,031,014 downwards.
CCAAGTCAGTTTGGGGAAGTAAAGGAAAGCTTCCTGGAGGAAGTAACATTTCAGCAAAGACTTGAAAGGTCAGTAGAGTTTGTCCAGCAATTATGGAGGAAAAGATCATTCCCAGCAGGACCCCTGAGTTATGGCCCTGAGTGGGATCCAGAGCCACATCCTCAGCTGCAAAGCCTCACAAGGACATAAGGGAAAGACTGCCAGCCTCTTCTTATTCTATTTCCTAATTTTCACTTACGCCTATGTCCCATCCTAGAACTGGAAGTTTTACACCATCTACCTTCACGATAAATCTTTCCCCCACCCCCTTCAAGTTCATCCTTGCCGTCTTCCTGTTTGCAACCCCCACATGCTGGGCACTGGGTCATCCGTAGAGATAGCAGCAGCAGTGAAGACCCAGACTCTGTCACCTCGGCTCCTCCCCTTCCTGGCCTTGCAATGAACCTCAGTCTTCTGTGGGTCCAGCTCTCCCCACCTCCAACAACCAGCTTCTCTAGGAGAGCTGAATGCTCTACTTCCTCTGAACCCCTCTTCACCCAGCTTCCAACAGATTAGGTTAGACATCTCGCCTTCCCTTCATTCTGCAGCCCTGAGCTGTGACCCTGCGTTTGGCTTGTGACAAAGCTACCAGAGCTAGATCTGGCTCCATTGTTTCAAAAATACACAAACCCTTCCCCCAGCCGGTAGAATAATGCACTGTTGGAAAAGGTAGACTCTGAGGCCAAGCATGCCTTGGGCAAGTCATTTAACCTCTTAGTGCCTTGGTGTCCTCATCTATAAAATGGAGTTAATTATAGTTCCTACCTTATAGGTTCTTGTGCACACTAAAAGGGATGATATATAAAGAAATTGGACTAACGCCCAGCAGACTGTAAGTTTTCAATAAATGTGGCTACTATGCATTCGCACTATCATAGAAAAAAATAGTTCTTGACAAAGGAGCATCCGGCACAAGCAACTCAGAAACCACTCTGCTTCCCTAGCAAACGTCTCCAGAGCTCTAGATATCCACTCTAACTGGTTATAGAAAATACAACATAGACTCTCAAAAAGTAGCAGTGTGCTTGGTGCCTGATTTGAGAAGCAGAGCGAGGGCAAAAACGGTGGTTTGATGACTGGTATTCACAGGGAATTCCTGCTTGTTAGACAGGTAGGAGCCACTGTTGAAAACCAGCATGAAAATTCAGGACTCAGGAGATGAACAATAGTGTTTAGCCAACGAGCATCTCAGGACATTTTTTTTCAAAGATGCTCTGCCCACCTTGGACTGCTCTTTGAGGATTACCTACCTATGCACTAGCAAATCCCAAGTTCCAGCTTTAAGGCATGCCTTAACCTCTCCCCTTCTCCTTCTTGTCACCAAGAAAAAAAAAATTACAAAGCCTTTATCAAAACAACGTGAGAGCAGCAATGCTTTGAAATTAAATTTTCATTAAACACCATTAATAAAACACCAATTCCTGCTCCGTGGCACATGTGTGGACATTATCATACTAAAGACACCAACATACAAAGACACCAGTCCTCAGTTCTGAAGCTATTCTGAGGCTCCATTGCAGAAACCTGTGGACTGAAGGAAGGTCTCAGCAGAGTGTGGACCCCTTTGTATGCCAGGATTAGGTTCCATTCTTCCTCAGGTCGGCAGGGGCACCATTCCCCTCAAGGACGAGTTGAGGATACAGCATGGCTCTCTCTAGTCGATTAACTGAAGCTCCCTTTGGGGAGCCAGAGAGCAACCTTTAGGATTGAGCTGACGGGATTCATGCTGCTTCCATCCGTGCTACAAAATTGTCTTCTGGGGAATTTGTAGAATTTGTCATTTCAGCACCCCCGTGCCTTTGAGGGCCTGCAGAGTAATTCACCACTGGAGAGAGAACCTCGTGGCCACTGAGCCCAGTGGCTTCATCTGGGAAGCAGCTGCTGCTAAGAGACTAAACAGATTCTTTATTTTTCCTTTTCCACAAATGTCTCAGACAAAACCACAACTTACTTCCTTAGTGGTTACTTCTCTACCTTTAACCAGACCACAGCCAAGATTGTGAAATGGAATATATGAGGCCTTGAAAGATGCAAAACCAACTGGGTGATGGACTCATTTGGGCTAGTTGTGCACCTGCTGTGTGCTAGGCACCCATAGGCATGTTATATACCGTGACTCATGCACTCCTTTTGCCCAATATTTTATTGTGACATGTTTCAAAGCTATAGAAAAATTGAAATAATAGTACAAAGAAGACCTGTAAACCCTTCACCTACATTCAACATTTGTTAACACTTTGCTACATTTACTTTTTCATATGTGTGTGTATCTGTCATATATGTAAGATGTAAGATATATATATATATCTTACATATATGATAGATATGTATGATGTGGAAATATCATAAGTACATACAATATTTTTAACCATTTGGAAGTAAATTACAGAAATCACAACAGTTAACTTCTATACTCTTTAGCATAAATGACCTAAAAATAAGCACATTCTCCTAATATCCACAATGCCATCTAACCTCTAAGATGTTTAGCATTAATTTTAAAATTATCTAATATACAGTCCATGTTCACATTTCTAATAATATTAAACCTGATTCTACGTGACAAAGCCAGAATGCAAGATAGTTTTGGGAAGAATATTATTACATGGGTGGTGATGTATATTCCTCCCTGTATCTCATCATGATGCACATAATGTCAGGGAGCCCCACACTATTGGTGGTGCCGCGTGTGATCACTAAGATGCAATGACGACTGCCCTTTTCCTCTTGTAAAGGATTTGTGCAGTGATACTTTGAGATGGTATAAGAATCTTATTCCCCCAAACCTTTCACTTGATGGTTTTAGCACCCCTTGATAATCCTCACCTGAATCAACTATTACGTTGGCACTTACAAAAGGATGATTTTTAAATCTATCATTCCCTCTACAATTACTAATTAGCATTCCTCTTTAAAAAAGAGCTTTTCTTTCCTCATCTTCCTCCTCGTTTTTAGTGTCCCTAGTGACTCGTAGATTATTTTTTGACTCAATGCATTAAAATCCGCTACTGTCATTATTCTTTCCAAGGCTCAAATTGCCTCAACTGTGGCTGGGGTCCCTTTAAGCTGGCTCCTAGGTTGTTTTGACATGTCCTCATTAGTCTTCCTTGTTTCTAGCCCAACAAAATATTCTAGACTATCCTTGTAATGTCCCTTCCTCAGACCTGAAATCAACCACTTATCTAAGGATTTCTAGTTTCTTTCAGCGGGGAGTGGTATTTTGGCACTGAGATATGTGTCTCAGGTGTGTTTGATGATGCGTTACTGCCTCTAGGCTCTTGAAGTAGGCAGAGCTAGGGAATGTGATTTATCTGTTTTAAATCATGAGCTCATACCAATTCAATTCCAGCACCTCGGGATTCTTCTGCACATTCTACACATATATCTCCCTTCTCCCACAGTGAGAATTCTGATTCTCAGCATCCACATACTTTTTACCATTTGTTCCATCCTACAACACATAAAGTAGTTTCAGAATTACAACACCAATGTCACTAACAAACAGTAAAGCTACTAAGTTAGGTTACAGAAGTCAGGTTTTTTCCCTCCCCTTGAGCTATATCTCACTAAGGGCATACAGTCAGAATACTGCATTCAAAAGTTTAATTCTTTTCTCTGTATGATTATCTCATCAATTTGATACCCAGTTAGGTTCATTTGTTTCCATTTTAAGGCTTGTCTTCCCCCCATCCTTTTGTATTTAATTTCTTTGTTTTAAACCTGTAAAGCAATGGCATGTTTCAAAAGTCAAAACTATATAAAAAGGTACAGTCTGAGCAATGTTGCCACCATCCCTATCTCTTCTGCACTGTTCCAATCCACACTTGAAAATTAGCCATTTTCATTCATTTCTGGTTTGTCTTTCCTATAGTTCATTTTGCAAAAAGTAAATAATATTTTTTCTCCTATTTCTTATACGAAAGGTAGCATAATAGATATACTTTGCATCTTGTGTTTTTGTTCACCTGATATATCCTGGAAATGACTCCATTATCAGTTCTTTCCAAATTCCCTCATTCTTTTTATAGCCCTATGATACTTCGTTGTGTGGATGGATATACCATGGTTTATTCAACCACTGTCCAATGGACACTTAGGTTGTTTCCATATTTGCTATCACAAATAATATTGTGTCAAATAGCCTTGTGCATATGTTTTTTGGTAGTTGTGGAGATGTATCATCAGGGTAAATTCCTAAAAGTGGGCTTGCTGGCATCAAAGGGTAAATGCATATGCAGTTTTCTTAGAGGTTGAGAGACTCCTCCATGGAAGTTGTATCATCTTGTGTTTTCACCAGCAGTGTAGATTCATTTAATCTTAATGCCAAATGTGAAAAAGCAAGCAGTATTATTTTTCCTAGTTTATAATAAGGAAATTAAGGCTCCTACATAATTTTTAATAATTATATAAAATATGATTGATTATAATTAATAACATGGTATATAATATATATTAAAATAATTTATACTTAATATGTTTCATCACATATATTTTATTTCATTTAATATCACAAATTTTAAAAAGCTCATGTACTGCAATTGTAGGGAAGACTGACATATCTCAGGAATGAGTGCCTTTATTTTATGTACCTTTCTAACAACCCCAATCATCTGGTTTCTCAGGTCACAGGAAGCTAGAAGGAGGCTGCATGTAGCTAGGAATGGGTACATATGTAGTAACAAGATGTGGCACGTAAAACCCGGAATACAGAAAACTGAGGGGAAAAACATAAAAGGCAATAGCAACAAGGCAGTAAGTAAAGCAGTCCAGAGTCATTTAGCAGAAAAGTAAAAAGCCATATGCACCTTAGTAAGCCCTGAAGGCATCGTTTTATTAGAGCTCGGTACATTTGAGATGTTTACAAACATGACCTTGAGAGGGTAAGGAGAAATGTACTTAGGTTTTTCGAATGTCCACTACGAGCTAGGCATTGTGCCAATATTCTCTATTCTTACAGTCAATTGCCACTGTAATTGGCGCCACTACATGCTATTGATACAGTTGTGCAGAAAAAGAATTAATAGATCCCAAAATCTTACCTGTGAACCCTTCTCTGACCACCTAATATACAATCCTTTACCTGGCCACAACTTCCCTAACACTCTTCTCTGTTTTATTTTTCCCCACCACATGCTTTATATTTATTTCTTTAGTTTATTAGTAGTTTCTCTATAAGGAATGTATAAGCTTTATGAGAATAGAAACTTGGTTTAGTTTTGTTCACTGCTGTATATTCTGCAGCACCAAGAACAATGCTGGTCCATAGTCTGTGCTCATTAACTATTGTTGAATGAATTAATTAATTAACAAATATCTCACATCGAAGTCTATGCCCCCTTCATGATACCACAGTGTCCCATTTATGTATGTGGTTTAAGAAAATGGGGATAGGTGTGATGTATTTTAGCTATATTCAAAGCTGACTCAACTGGCTTGCTGGGGCTGGTTGTTAGCATCTCTTCCCACCTCCAAGTTCAGTAACATCACATTTGTTGCTTGAAATCAACCATAGTGTTAAATATTTACACCATGGAAATTGGCAAACAAATCAGGTTTTTGGGTTTTTTTTTTCCCCTAGAGAGCTGGTTGTGAAACACTTAGTAGCATACCACTGTATAGTTCAATGAAAAGGCTATATTTGATGCCTTAAGATGTTAAGATTTATCTGGAACAAATATTTTTCCTCCAACAAAACTAGAAGATATAAGTAGATTTGAATTATCTAAATCTCTCTGACTTTTCTCCGTTAGACTCTGGGGGCCCCAGAATTATTCTCAAATTATCTCGATTTTTCTTAAGTTAGTTCCAAGCCTCTTTATAATGAACAACAAGCAACCTACAAATAAATATGGCACCTAAAATGGAGAGGCCTAAGAATGACCTAGACAAAGAAAGAAGGAAGGGAAATTCCTGTTGACTTGTGCAAGGCTCTGTGCTTTTATATATGCTGCCTTGTTCCTTTTCATATGAACCCCCAAATTTCACCATTATTAACCCCACTTTTCAGATATGGAAATGGAGAGGAAGAGAGGAGAAAACTTGCCTTGATAACGCTCTGTCCTCTTTTGTGTTGAAATGAAAATTTCCCTTAAATTACCACCTGACTTTAAGGCACAAGAAAACATCTGGTTTAATTACAGTGAATTTGCATGAACCCACTGACAAGAAGCACAGTTAAAATTAGCAAGTTTAGTGTGCTTTTTTTTTTAAGAGAATGAAATTATAAAGTAATTAACCTTTGTTGTAGAACTCTGTCAAAAGGATGGAAAGTTCCATGCTGTTAGATAGAAGAAGAAATGAAATTTTAGAAAGGGAAAATGTGGATTCATTAAAGAATTATAAGGAGTAAAAGAGTGGAAAAGTGACACAGAATTAGAAGATAAGACAAAAAAAGCAGTCTTTCTCCAAGAAGTCTTTTCACGATGAGAGAGAGAGAGAGAAAAAGACCTAGTTAAATCAAAGGAAAGTAAGTCTACTTCGTTGAAAAGGACATCTTGACCCTGGAGTGGCAATGCAGTGGGTAGAGACAGCCTTGGTCTGGGGCTGAGACAGCCTGACTTTGCCACTGACAGGTACTGTGACTACCTTTCAGCCTTCTGGACCCACATATCTACCAGATGGTGAAAGAAAGGGGTGTGTCAGAAAATACTGCGGAAACAGAAGGATCCGAGCTATATCCAGGCTTCATTCACTACTTTGTTATGCAACCTTGGTTAAATAACTTGCACCCTCTACACTTTAGTGCCCCTTTCTATAAAATGGCGATGAAAATACTACCAGCCTCTTTAAAGAGACTGTACTATGTGAAAGTCTGTATATAAAGCACTTAATTTACTCTCTGGCAAGAGCTGTGCTAAGTGGTATGTGGCCAACATCAGACATAGTAGACAGCTTTTTATTTGAGGGTGTTTAGGAAAAACCAAACCAGAGATCGATGCAAAATTTCTGTTTGCCATGGCCAAGGGACCCTTTTTAACTAACCTCTAACCCTTCTATAATCTCAATTTCAAACATCTGACTCTGACCACGTCTCTCTTTTCAATTTATTCTCTCCAGTACTGTAGCTCCAAAAATTCAACCCCACTAGGACCTGCTACCTATTCATTGTCCTCGCTCCCCTCCCTACCCAGCTTGAATTCCTTGGCTGGTCCTTGCAATCACTCCCTTGCACACTCCCCCAACATCTTGGCTCCATTCTCATTTCTGGGCATTCACAATCCTGGTCCCATCTGATTTCCTGCCCATTCCAGGTCTTCCCTTCGGTAGCCTACTGCACATCCCCATGCAAACCACTCTCACTTTGCAGCCAGAAGCACCACGGCAGCAGGCTTTTAAAATTGCCCAGTAATACTGTGTTTCCCTGGCGCATTCACCATTCACACTTCTAGTCTCCCAGGAAATATTTCTCCCCTGTCTTCAGACTGCCAGCACCTCCACCTGTCCTCACGCTCCGTTGATGACCTTGTGGCTTAATGGGCCGAGAAAACTGAAGCCAAAGAGACTATCTCTAGCTCTCATCACCTACATCTTGCCTACATATTTGAACTTCCCCCCTTTTCCTATGGATGAACCATTTGTTTTCTAAACAAAGGCCAATTTCTCCACTTGATGCACTAAATCCTACTTCCCTTTCCCTGTTCAAGGTCTTTGCCCCAGCAATTGTCCCCTTTCTACCCTACATCAAAATTTCCCCATATAACTGATCATATTTATCACCTTCCACACAGCTGCATTTCTCTCATCTCTAAAAAAACAAAAACACCCAACTCTACCTGCTCCTCAGCTACTATCCCATCCCCTCTTCTCTGTATACCCATTTTTTCTCCTATTCTCTCTTGAACCACTCAACCAAAGTAACTCAAATCCCTAACGTTCAACCAGAACAATTCTTCCAAGGTCATCTGTGACTTTCACATCACCAAATGTGATAATCATTACTCAGAGAGTTAGATCTTTCTACTTAACCCATTGGCAATATGTGGCACAGTTGGTTGTTAAATCCTCCTTAAAACACTTTTTGCACTTGACTTCTAGGACATCACACATTTCTAGATTTTTCTCCTTCCTCAGTGGTCCCTCCTCTTTGGTCTTTTCTCCTGGTTCCTTTTAAACATCTCAACCTTATTGGCTCAATTTTTGAGACCCTTTTCCTTTATCTCTATACCAGAGGCTGGCCAGATCTTAAAGCATAGGCTTTGTGTGCTAGACAGTCTATACCAGGCTATTCAACTCTGCCTGTTTGTAGCAGGAAAATAGCCAGAGACAACAGATAAACAAATGAGTGTAGCACTGTTCCAATAAAATTTTATTTACAAAAACAGGCAGCTGGTTGGATATGGCCCGAGGGCCATAGTTTGCTGACCCTGGGTCCACATTCATTTCCCTGATTATTTTCTCCAGTCTCTTGGCTTTAAAATCCATCTATATGCTAATAATTTCCCCAGTTGCTATCTCCAGGCCAGACCTCTCCCCAGCCCTCCAGAGTCATTTATCCGACTTTCTCTTCAACCTCTCCACCTGGATTGCTAATCAGCCTCTGGAATTAGACACGTCCCAAACTGAGCTCCCGGTCATCCCTCAGCCACCACCAGACTCCTTCTTCCCACTGTCTTCTCCATGTCAGTTAATGGCAACTCCATTTTATTAGTGGCTCAAGCCAAAAACCTTGACTCCTCAATTTTGTCAGACCCGAAGCCCTGGATGGCACAACTCCAAAGAAAACCCTTCACCTTTTATTGCCTGTGATTGGCACCCCCTGGCTTTGTCCAAAGCAGCAGCCATGCTCGTTCCCCACATCTGACCCATTAGCATATTCTCTTGGTTCATCTTTCAATATATATCAAGACCTTGACCATTTCTCACAGCCTACACTGGTCCAAGCCACTGTGTTCTGTAACCTGGATTACTGCAGCAATCTCCTAAATGACCTTTCATCTTCAGCCCTGTCCCCTGCATTCTTTTCTTAACACAGCAACCAGGATGATCTTGTTCAACCATGAAGCAAATCATATCACCCCTCTGCTCCTAAGCCTCTGATGGCTTCTCATATACCTGAGATGAAAAACCCAAGGCCTTACATGGGCTCACGAGGCCCCAGGTGACCTGAAATCCCACTTCTGTTTGCCTCTCTGACCTCAACTCCTTCTACTTCTGTCTCACTGCACAAATTCAGTCATTGCTCTCCTCAAATCTATCAGATATATACCTGCCTCAGGGCCTTTGCATTTGCTATTCCCTCTGGCTAGACTGATCTTCTGCCATATAAATGGGGCTGGTTCCTTCTGCTCCTTCTTTATTCCAATGTCACTTTGCAGGGAGCTCTCCTCAGACCATTCTATTAAAAACTGGAAGCCTCCCACACTACACTCTTTGTCCCTCTTTCCTGCTTTGTGCATCTCCTTAGCAATTATCATCTGACATACTGCATATTTCACTATAACTTTTATTATCTGTCTTCTACCACTAGAATGCATTCCACAGAGACAAGAATTTTCCTTTCTATTTTGTTTACTGCTACTTCCCAAGCACTTAGAACAGTGTCAGGTAGATAAATAAGAATACAATAACTACATTATTGAATGAATGAATCCTGAGTCCTTGGAGACAAAACAGATTTTAAAATTATTTACCATAGAAGTCAGAAGATAATTGTAGAAAGCTATTTAACATCCTCAGTAAGCCATGAGAAGATAGGGCTGCTATGATTAGCAATAACATCATTCAGAAAGAACAGACTGAGGTAAGGACACCACTGGAGATAGTAACAATCCTAATTGGCTCTGCAAAAAAAATCAAATTAGTGATCTCTCGGCTACTCTAGAGCCATTCTCAGAGAATTCAATGAGACCAGGGGGAGGAGCAAACACATGGAGTATTTACTTTGTGCCAGACACCTTGCTAAGCACTTTATGTGTATTAACGTGGTAAATCCCCACAAAGATCTATGAAGTAGGTAGTATTTTTATCCTCATTTTAAAGTAAGGAAAATGAGGCACAGAGACATTAGGCAACTTGCCAAGGTCTTCCAGCAAACAAGTGGTAGGAACAGGACATAAACCCAGGCAGTCTGGCTTCAACCCGTGGTCTTTGTCATGCCACACTATTGCCTTATATGTCTAAATGGTGAAAATGGGCATTTTGATTCAAGATGGCAATCTGATCACTCTTCTTAAGTTAGCTTCCTAAAGAAATATAGAGAAAAACACCTTTACAGATGCCTGAGGTCTATAAGAGGATGCTGAGCCCGCACCAGGAAGAAGGAATGCTGAGCATTGTCAGGGAGGGAGGCCTATCTGGGAAAGAGGTGACTGAGCTGAGATGGCTTGGAAAGAAAACTCCCTGGGGCTCAAGAGGAAGAGATTTCCAAGCCCACTGCATTCATACCCCTAACTCTGACTGCCCTGTACTAAAAGCAGGGGTGGGCCGGGAGTGGGGAATAAGGAGGGGTCAGTATCATGGGCATTTTTATTTCCTAGTTCATGGTACAGAGGATGAGAGTTCCCATCCCAAGCCTGCATCCAGGGCATGTGGCAAATAAGGAAAGCAGAGGGCTTTAATGGAAGGCTGTCATTGGAAGGAGATCCTCCAATTAAAGGAAGGGACAGTGTTCCTGGTAACTAACTTTAGGCAGTCTTTTAAAACATCTAAAAAGCCCTCTCTCCACAGAGAATATTCCTGCTGCCTGGTTATTTTCCTTCCTTAACTGCTCCTCATACCACTCCCCTACAAGACAAGCAGACCCCTTACCAAGCTAAGTAATGCGTGAGTATATCTAAGTTCTCCCTTTCCCTCTGAGTTGGAAATATTTAAAACAGGGACTCATGTGGTCATTAGCAGAATGACCCACTAAACCAGACCATCAAATACCAGTTCTCATAGGGTTGCATAAAGAAAGGTTACTGAACAGATGATAAAATGCTTTCATTCTTATTAAAAGGAACTAATCTGATAATGCAAAGCAAATGCCTCCTAAGAATTACAGCAAGAAAGAAGATTAAAAAAAAAAACACTAATATGCATGCTTGATAAGAGTATCTAAATAAATTCTGGGGTAGAATATGTTCATGGAATGACAAAGTTAATGTTGTAAAGGTGTTGGTTCTCCCAAACTGATCTTTGTAAAAGAGTTTAGCACTATTTACTTTACCTATTTTATTTATTTAATAATAAACTCCATCATGCTTAGGAAGTGAAAACTATAAAGAAAAGCAAGGTCATGGTATAAAGTTGACTACTGATAAATTAATGAGATGATTATTTGTATTGTGTACTTGTATGGTGCTTATTTCATAATAATAAACATAAAATGAGGATACTATATATAATTTTATACCAATAAATTTGAAATTTAGGTAATAGGGAAAAATTTCTGGCAAAATATAAATTAAAAAACCTAACTCAAGGAAAAACAAATCCTATATAGTTCTACAACAAATAAATAAGTAGAATCAGTACTTAAAAACTTACTTTTACAACAAAGACAACATCAGTCCCAGGTGATTTTATAAGCGCAATCAGAAAAACACTCAAGGAATTTGTAACCCCAATCTTACTTATACACTTTCTGAGACAGGAAAAAGAAAGAACACACCCCCCTCAATTTATGACAAGACTGTAACCTTTATATCCAAACCAGACAAGCTCATTATGAGAAAAAAGAAAGTAGATGCAAATACCCTAAACAAAATTTTAGCAAACGATCCAAAACTGTATGCAAATAGGAAAAAAAATTGGTTTATTTCAAGAAACCAATATTGGTTTAACTTTAGTAAATCCATTTATGTAATTTGCTACATTAACATACTAAGAGAGGGCAAAAACATACTGTTACTACAATAGATATAGAAAAAGCATCAGCTAAAGCTCAGCATGATTTTAAAACAAAATATCCTTGTGTACCAGAAATAAAAAGGATCTCCTTAACCTGATAATAAAGGATAACTACAAAAAACCTACAAACACCATACACAAGGATGAAATAAGAACATCATTATCTTTAAAATTGGAACAAGCCATATACCTGTCATTACTTCCATTAAATATTGTATTAGTGGACCTAGTTGAAGATAAGAAAATAAAATAGAGTTAAAATATTGGAAAAGAACAAAACTATTATTAACTGCAGATGCTACGATTATCTACATAGATAATCCAAAGAAATCTGCACACAAATTATTAGAATTACTAGGAGAATATAGCATGTTTGCCAAGATAGCAACATTAAAAATTCAATTGAGTTTCTATTTACCTAACAAGTATATGGTATTTTCTTAAAGACACCATTTACAATAGCAATAAAAATATAAGGCATTTAGTAAAACATTTATCAGAAGTTTTCAGGATGTATGTATAAATGTATAGAGCACTGAAAGACATTAAGGAAGACCTAAATAAGAGATATACCATGCTCATGGATGGGAAAAGCTAATATTATAAGGACATAATATTATCTCCCAATTGATCTATAACACATGCAATTCCATACAAAAATAAAACATTTTTTGAAAAGGTAAAAGCTGGTCCTAAAATGTATATATATGGAGAAAAGGTAGAATAGCTAAGATAGTTCTGAACATGAAGTACAAAGTTTCAGGCCTTGTTTTACCAAATATCAAGACTTACACATTAATTAAGAAGGTGTGGTATTGACACAGGGATAGTCTAATAGAACAATTAAATAGAACTGAGAAGTAGATCCATACATATGTGGAAATGTGATAGAAGGTAAAGGTAACATGTCATATCAATCAAGTAATTAAATTTTTTTTTCCAATAAGTGTTTCTAGGATAGGGAGGAAGAATTGGAATTGGATTCCTACCTCACATTATACATAAAAACACAAACGTAAATAGGTTGAGGACATTTTATTAAAGGTGTACCTTTAAAACTTTTGATGAAAATTTAAGAAAATATTCTTATGACCTCAAGGTACAGAAAGTGTTTCTTAATTAAGACTCTTTTGTTTGGGATTATTCACAAGCAGACCCCACGATAAGGATTCAAATGGAAGTGGTTTATGTAGGAAGTGGTCTCAGTACACACTGGTCAGGGAGAAGGAAAGGGAGACAGGCAAGGAAGGAAGCCAATATGAGATGTGCTATGAGGAAAATTACCATGTGAATAACCGGGTTTTGGAACAGTGCCATTCCACGTGTGGTTCAAGGACGAGCACTGACTTATTAATTCTTTCTGATTCATAACAAGGTAAAAAGGAGGAGGTTACTTTTATTTTGCTTTTTTAATTTCACTTTTACTTTTAAATTTTACTGTTCGAGTAATTAATTTTTATTATATTTTATGATAGTATCAATCCACAATGGGTTAGAAATCATTGTCATCATCATCATCATCATAATCATCATCATCACTGAGTTTTTAGTGTTTGAGGTAGTTTTAGAAATACTAGTAGAACAGAATGTTTTGGGGCATTAACTCTCTGGCTCTTCTTGCTTGCCCTATGTGGAGACCGCATTTGCTCCCACAGCATTTAGTTAAAGTAGCAAGTGTTTTGCAGTAAGCATTAGTAAGATATGGTCAGGGCACCAACAGTGTCTGATGTCTGATACTGTTTGTCTTTCTCTCTCTTTCTCCCATACAAGAAATGAAAAACTCTGATAAATTTGACTACAATAAAATTAAGAACTGATCTATATCCCAAGGTAATATAAAGAAAAAGGAAGATGCAAACTGACAGATTTTCTTTTATAACACATATAGCCAATAAAAGGATCACTATCAAGAATATACAAAGAACCTCTACAGATCTACAAGAAAAGGACAGTAATGTTCAACAAACATTAAAAGATGCTCAGCCTTTTTAGTAAATAGGTAAAAGCAAATAAAACCTCAATGAAGTATCATTTCACAATTATCAGATGACCTAGAATTTTAAAACCTGATAATACCAAGTGTTTATAAAGATGTAGGGAAGTGGGAACTTTCAGAACGTTGCTTGGGGGAGCATAAAGTTGCTACCACCACACTGGAAAGCAATTTGGCATTACTCAGTATAGCTGAAGACAGATACGCCCTTCAGTTTCCATATCCTATTAAAAAGTGTACCTTAGAGAAATCTTATATATGTTCGACCAAATGTACAAAAACATTCTTATGAACCATGTTTTAAAATAGCCCCATCTGGACACCACCCTAGTGTCCATCTACTGTAGAATGGTAGAATAAATAAGAATATATTCATGAAGTGGAGATGAATGAAATACAATTATATGCATCAACATGGATGAATCTCAAAACAATGTTGAATGACAAAGGCAAATAAAATAATAAAAAACAATCCATGTGTATATAATGGAAACCAAGAAAAACTAAAGGATATATTATCTTGGGATACATATATTATATATTTATAACTTCAAATAAAAATAAAGAGAATGTTTAATGTAAAATTCAGGATAGTATCTTTTTGTTTTTGTTTTCTGATGGTGAGAAGAGAAGAAGTCAATGTCAATGGATATACAAAATGCTTCAATAGTATAGTGATGTTTTATTTCTTAGAGTAGATAGTAGGCATGTGTATGTTTATTTCATAATTATTTTTTAAAATATTCATACATTATTACATATACTTTTTAATATAATGTAAAATATTAATAATGTAAAACATTATAAGAGAAACTTTTTAATATAATGCAAAAACAATATGAACAAAGTAATAAAGTCCTAGAAATGCAATTTGTAAAAACCAAAAAAAAATTTAAATGAGGGACATAAATAGCAGCATTAATAGATGAAAATTTATACAAGCTTACTAGGTAGAAGAACTCATTGAAAGAGTAGAACACAACTGCAATAAAAATTCTGATGGAATATATTTGAAATTGTATAACATTATTCAAAATTTTTCTGGAAAAAATAAATGTGTACTGATACCTCAGAAAACTTTGCAAAAGCAAAATAATAAAAAGAAAGGCTTGTTCTACTAGGTATTAAAACATGTCATCTCAGCACAACAGAGAGATACTGCTACAGAAGAAGCTGTGACTCAGTAAAATAGAACAGAAAGCCATACAACATATGCCAGAATATAAAATAATTCAATATGATGGTGATAAGGTGGCATTTTAAATCACTGGGGGAAGTTTTGACTGGTTAATTAACTGTCCCAAGAAAATTGTAGAGAACGACAGTTAGATTTCTACCATGTACAATGTACAAAATAAATTCAGATGAGTTAAAGTGTTGGGTGCTGAAAGAAAAAATAAGAATAAATCATAAAATAAATAAATTATAAAATAATTATTCATGCGTATTTTCTACTCATCTGATCTGGAGTGAGAAAGAGGATTATCTCTAAATTGGGAAGACCAAGTGGCCTAATGCTACTAGCTTCAGATTCATTGTCACAACCTCCATCAGAGAGACCCTCATCAGCCTCCATCAGATAGACCCTCAGATGAATGAGTAGAATCTGCATGTCTCTATTCAGCTCACTTTCTTCTCAATGATTACATCTTTTCCACTCTCCTCAAATTCTTTTTTTTAATTTTTAATTTTTAATTATTATGGGTACATAATAGTTGTATATGTTTATAGGGTACATGTGATGTTTTGACACAAGCATACAATGTGAATTAATCAAATCAGGGTAATTGGAGTATCCATCACCTCAGGCATTTAACATTTCTTTGTGTTAGGAACATTCCAATTCTACTCTTTTAGTTATTTTAAAGTGTACCCTAAGTTATTGTTGATTATAGTCATTTGTTGTGCTGTCAAATAGTGTTCATTCTATCTAGCTATCTAACCATATTTTTGCACCCATTAACCATCTCCACTAACCCCCGCTCCCTGCCACCCTACTCAGACTCTGGTAATCATCATTCTACTCCCTGTCTCCATGGGATCAATCATTTTTAATATTTAGCTCCCACAAATGAGTGAAAACATGTGAGATTTGTCTTCCTGTGCTTGGCTTATTTCAATTAACATAATGTTCTCCAGTTCCACCCATGTTGTTGCAAAGGGCAGGATTTCATTCTTTTTGTGGTTATATAGTATTCCATTGTATATATGTAACAAAATTTCTTTATCCATTCATCTGCTGATGGACAGTTAGGTTGATTCCATATCTTGGCTATTGTGAATAGTGCTGCAATAAACATGGGAATGCAGATATCTTTTCTTTATTTTTAATTTCAAAATATAATATTACAGGGATGACAAATGTTTTTGGTTACATGGATTGCTTTTGTAATGCTTGAGTCAGGGTTATAAGTGTGCCCATCACCCATATAGTGTTCATTGTTCCCGTTAGGTAGGTTTTCGCTCATCCCCTCTTCCCTTCTCCCCCCGCTTGATTTCCACTGAGTTTTGCTTCCCTGTATGCACGTGTGTGCTCATCAGTTAGTTCCAATTTAATAGTGAGTATATATGGTGTTTGTTTTTCCATTCTTTAGATAATTCACTTAGGATAATCGTATCCAGTTCCATCAAAATTGTTGCAAAAGGTCTTAATTCATCCTTTTTTATGGCTGAGTAGTATTCCATGGTATACATTTTGCTAATCCACTCATGAATTGATGGGCACTTGGGTTGATTCCACATCTTTGCAATTGTGAATTGTGCTTCAATGAACATTGGAGTACAGGTGTCTTTTTGATAAAATGACTTATTTTCCTTTGGGTAAATACCCAGTAGTTGGATTGCTGGATCAAATTGTAGGTCTACTTTTAGTTCTTTGAGGAGTAAGGCATGAAACCATAAGAATTCTAGAAGAAAATGTAGGAAAAACTCTTCTAGATATTGGCCTAGGCAAAGAATTTATGACTAAGACCCCAGTGGCAATTACAGCAACAACAAAAATAAGTAAATGGGACTTGATTGAATTAAAAGCTTCTGCACAGCTAAGGAAATAATCAACAGAGCAAATAGACAACTTACAGAATGGGAGAAGATATTTGCAAGCTATATATCTGATAAAGGGCTAATAACCAGAATCTACAAAGAACTCAAGCAAATCAGCAAGAAAAAAAAACAATCCTATTAAAAAGTGGGCAGACAACATGAACAGAAGCTTTTCAAAAGAAGATATACAAATGGCCAATAAACATATGAAAAATGCTCAACATCACTACTCATCAGGGAAATGCAAATTAAAACCACAATGAGATATCACCTTGCTCCCATTAGAATGGCTTTTATTAAAAAGTCCAAAGACAATAGAAGCTGGCATGGATGCAGAGAGAAAGGAATGCTTATACACTGTTGGTGGAACTGCAAATTAGTACAATCTTCTCAAATTCTTGATGCAACTTGTCTCCCACTGTGCTTTCGGTAGATGGCTTCACCCCCACTTCTCGAGAAAATAAAGCCATGAGGATACTTCAATTCCTCCCTCCAAAGCATCTTCACATTTTCTTGCTCTTCTCTTTTCTCACAGAGGGAAAGGTGCCTTCTTTCAACCCACCCCTGCTCCTGCCTTTTCTGGATCCTACCAATGTTAGTTTTCCCCTCTCTCTTTCCCACCCTTCTACCTCTTACCTCTATTTTGGACTTTTCCTGGTGCCTTTAATCATGCCATAACCTCTCTTATCTTTGGCGAGGGGCGCTATTTTGGCTCCATATCTTATCCCTGCTCTTTTTTTGCATTCCCCTCCTCTTCATAGCCAAAATTGCTTACGTGTTTACTTGACTCGCCTCACCTCCCACGCTTTTCCCAAACCTCTTCAGACAGGATGGCTCATGAACCAACACTGTCCCTTAAATTACTTTGGCTTGAGTCACAAGCAACCTTGAGGACACTGGATTCAACGGGCAAGTTTCAAGCCACATCTCACTTGCTCACTCAGACATATCAGTCACCGTTGACCAGTCCCTCAAGAAGGGACTTCCTGGTTTTCCAGTCGCCTCTCTGAATGCTGCCTCCCAGTGTCTCCATTTGTTTCCCTCCTAATTGTTGAGATTGGAGTTCCTCTTGGCGTAGTCCTAGACTTGTTTTTTTGTTCTCTGCTATCTATTCTTGCTGTCTATTTCCTGCCCGTGGTTTCAATTTCCAAACACTCGCCCCAGTCTTCCTATATCCACCTGCTACTCAACACTGCCACTTGGATGTTCTCCATGTACCTCAAATGGAAAGTAGGACAAAAACTGACCTCAGCAGCTTCCTTTCCAAAACTGGTCATCCTTTAAGACTCCTTCTCTGTGCACAACACTCTGATCCCACAGTTGTATAAAACAAAAGAGCTGGGGTTCTCCATGACACATCCCTTCCCTCCTTCACCCCATCCATTACCATCAAGTCATGTTAGTTTAGCATCCCCAAATCTCCCTCACCATCCATTTCTCTTCTACACTGCCATCACCCGGGCCAAGCTACCATTCTTTCTCTCTCGGATGGCAACAGCAAACTCCTGATTTTTCTTTTTCCGCCCTTGAACTCACAAAGCTATCCACAACACTTCCAACCCCCTCCCCCTTTCACTTTAGCAACTTCTACTTATCCATCACCTCTAACTCATGTGCTGCTTCATATTCTAACTTGCTAGGCTATATCTTCTCTGCTTGTTATAATTCTCCTAATACCACATCCCTGTACCTCAGAGTCCTGATAACAAGTATAATGAATTAATTGTGGGTGTAATTATTTAATGTCTGTCTCCCTTTCCAGAGTACAAGCTTTAACAAGGATTTGACTACATCTCTCCTTGTTACTGGTGCATCCCTAGTGTCCATCCCCGTCCCTTGATCATATGAAATACACAATAAATATTTGTGGAAAGGAAGACTGGATAAGGGAAAACAATAAGAGATCTGACTAATTAAAAACTTTGACATATCTAAAAGATTTAAAAAGCCAATGAAAAACTGGCAAAAGTATTTGCAACCTATGCAAGAAAGCTTATGTCCTTAAAAAGAGATTACAATTACAAGCCCGAATGACAAAGATGAGCAAAAATGAAGAGCCACACAGGGAAATGAGGGGTATAGAGAGCTTGTTCATAAAAGAATCGGTGCAAATGGCTAAAAATCTGGAAACAAAATCCTCACTCTCCAATAGTCTAAAAAAGATACACACACACAACTTAAATTGTAAATAGTCAGTGTTGGCAAGGATAGGGACTAGACATATTCTTCTGTTGGAAGTCCATAATGGTACAAGTTTTCTGGAAAGCAATCTGGTAATATGTGTAAAAAGCCTTAAAAATAAAATAGTTCATTTACTTTGGCCCAGTAAATTAATTTCCAAGCATTTATCTTAAGGACATCAGCATAGTTGCATGCAAATACTTATTTGTAAGAATGCTCATTCCAGCATTGCTCATAATCATGAAGAATTCAACCAATTTTAATGCCCAATAATAAAGGATGTGTGACTATAAAGAGGCACATACCCCTCTAAGCAGCCATTAAAATGCATGGCCCCAAAGAACACCTAAGTATTTTCTTTTAAATCTGTAACTTCCTTAGTGATAAAAGAAGGTCACTGTGCAGTATGCACAATAGGAATTAATTTTTTTACAAATAAGAAATACATATGCATAGGCATATTTCATATTTTAAAAACAAAATATGTGTATGCATTTTATATGCATAAAAATACTGGAAAAATATCTTTGAATATGGGGATTATGAGTGATTTTGTTCTTTTTTTTAACCTTTTTGTATATTCTTAATATTCAACAAATTCTGTATATCATGTCCATAATGAGAAAAATTAAGTATATTTTAATTTAACAATGGGGAACTGATTGCAACATATGGTCGAGGCTATATGTAGAGAGGCATAGCATGATGATTAAGAGTATATGCTTTAAAGCTCATAGACAGGTGTTTAGTTCCCTCTTTACAACTTAAGAGCCATATGACCTTGAGCAGGTTATTTAATTGTCTCAGCCTCAGTTCCCTTATTGGCACAAAGGAGATACTGCATACTGGGCAGAGCTGTTTTGTGGCTTAAGTGAAATAATGTATGTAAAATTCCAATCAAAGAGGAAGTGCTTAGTAAAAGTACCTGCTTTTATAATGCCAAAATATAAATAGATCCAGTAATAATTTATAGGAACTCATGATTCCCTAGGGGGTTATAACTGAAAGTTTGGGGAATCATATTTATTTTCTGGTTCAGCATCTTTCAGACTATTATAAGGATGGTGAAATCCAGCAGGAGGATGCTGGTAGGAAGACTGACCTGCTTACAGAAGCAGCCCCAGGAAAGGTTGTGCTCATTAGGGCAAAATGCTGGCATAGGTCATTCATTTGCTTATTCATCCAACCAGCAAACAGTTATTAAGTGTCTGCCCCATACCAGGCATTGGGAACTTGGCAACAAGACAAGCTAACTGCCTTCTTGGAGCAAGGCAAGCTTCTTCTCATTGGATTGAGGTTTCAAGGCAAATCCTGTTGGATTCAGGAATTAGTTAGGAAACTGAGGAAGCACGTCCTAAAGTTGGAGAAAACTTGGCAGGGTTAGGAAAATGATAGTTGATAAAATGATGGGGAAGTTCACTTTCCATTCCTCAGATATAAATTCTAAAGCAAAGGCCAGATTCCCACTTGCTGGCAGAACTGGGGCCTGCTTATGTCCTCTCCACCCTCATCAGGTTCAGTTCATAAACAGACTTGCTCAGGCTGCACATGAAAAGCCTGATCCACCTTCTGAAAAGGGGTCAGCAAACTATGGCCCACGGTTCAAATCCAGCCCATTGCCTATTTTTTGAAAGAAAGCTTTATTGGAACACAGCCATGCCCATTCATTTAGGGATTATCTATGGCCATTTTTGTGCTGCAATGGAGGAGTTGAGTAGTTGCAATGGAGGCTGTATGGCACATCAAACCTAAAATATTTACTATCTTGTCCTTTATAGAATCTTTGCCAACCCTGTTCTAGGTCAATTGGGTTGGAGTAATGACATGGAAAGTGACATCAAGTTCATAACTTTCCCATTCTGTAGTTCCAGGAGCTGTTCCTCTAGAATCCATCCAAGGGGGGCCCTTTGAGGAGAAGATCTACATCCAGTGGAAACCTCCAAATGAGACCAATGGGGTCATCACACTCTATGAGGTAAGGCGGCCCCTTGTGCTGTGTCAGTTGGCTTAGCTTTATTCAAATCACTTCAGCCTGAAGTTGGTGAATACCCATTCCATTGAGGGCATAAAGGTGAGTGAGACACAACTTGTCAAAAGGTTTCTGACAGTACAATGGGAAGAAAACGCACACAATTGAGCTGTCTTGATAGCCCCAGAGATAAAGAAATTTGGACATACCATCCATAGAGGTGCTTATGCTGACAATAGATCTCTTCCATAAAGGAGTCAGAATTCATGGAGTCAGATTATCCTGATGTGGAAGAGAACCCAGGCCTGGCAAACAGTGGTTAACACTCATCTGGGAAACTGCAATACCCACACGATGCTCAGCTCACCCATATCAGCCCCTGGGCTTAGAAAAGAACCCCAGTGTTACCCTCTGCCACAGGGGTACAGGATTCTTAAAGTCCCAAGATATATTTGTCACCCAGGTGATAGTGTTCAAAGCCCCTCTCCAAGCACTAGCAGGGCTTTATCATATCAGAGATGGAACAGAACCTACTCAGATGGGAATTTACCCATCAGGCCAACACAATATGGCTTCCTGAAAACTTGTAAAACTAAAACAAACTATATAATAGTTCATTGCAAAATAAAACAGAACAAAATATCTCCAGCAAAACTGATAAAGCTAAGATTCAAGTATTGGGATGTAGGTAAAGGTTGACCCTCCTTGCACCCATTGTATTCTTAGACAACATAAGATTGCAATACTGGATGAAATAGAAAAACACAGCAATGCAGAGGGAAGGGCATGGATGTCACAGCTACAATGACATAGCCCAGTGTCCTAATAGCACTACCATAACCTCAAGTTGCCTTTGACAGGTTCCTCCTCTCTTTAAGCCTCATTTTCCTCATCTGTAAAATGAAGGCAGTAATCGCTGCCTGAGGGTTGCCCCAGGGAGTCTGAGGAGGGAAAAGACACCCACAGGCTGAAACATAGGCCAGTGGAAGGGCTTCAGCCACTGCGTGCACTTGCAGAAACATGCACCTCGAGAGTGGGCTTGGGGAAGAATGTTGCTGCCATTAGGGAGGGTAAGCTCTGGGGAGGGAAGTCAATGAGTATTTGATGAAGGAGAAATAGGATTAATCTGATGGGACTCTCTAGAAAAACTTAGAAGGTGTTCAGAGCTCTCTGAGGGAAGAGATTATCCAACATATGCAAGGTGCTTGAGAAAACACCTTGACTCACTGAATCTTGCATTTCTCAGAAGAAGAGCTGTCTAACATCTCCATTTCAGAAATGGCAAGGAGCTTGGTGCAGCTCCCAGGATCAGTACATGGAAGGAGGGAACAGACATGTATCCCTACCACTTATGAGCCTTCTCCAGCCACATGCTTGAGAGAAGGGATGTTCCAAGAGGAAGAGACGGCCTCATATGGATACACCTTGCTCAGGATGTGTTCAGAATCTTGTCTGGGAAGAGAGGGACTGGAAGTTTAACTGGAACAAAATCCAGTCATTTCAAAGTTACATGCTATTCTTTGTAAAGCAGAGACCACAATCATACACACGTATAAATGAAATAGAGATCTATTGTATGTGACAGTCTGTTCTTTGTAAAGCAGAGGGAAAGGACCCACAATTTAGGGAGTTAAATTACTTAGTACTGTTATTTAAGAGGCTATCTCAGCCAGATGTTCAAGACTTTTGGAATTCACAGGCCACTAACATTTCAAAAGGTTTGGGGGGTTAGCATAGGGTAATTTACCATTTTTTATAAACATAATTTAATAAAAGACATAAGTTTAAAAATACAGAAAGAACATAATTTCAGAATAAAAGGCAGTCCTTCAAATTGAATAAATTTAGCTTTATGACTAACTCATGGCATTCACTTTATTTTTTCTTATTTTGCCTTGGATTGATGATGATTTTGTCATGAAAAGGCCCTGGTCCTCATACCTATCTGCTCTTGGAAACCATTGGTTTAGGCCATGCTGCAGGTGGAGTCATATCTCTGCACAGACTTCTTCCTTGGAAAGAATATACTTTTTTCTCTAGTAGGATTATGCCTTGGATTGGACTGGCAGTATCATGATTGCTATTCCATGATAAGAAGAAAGAAATAGAGGGAGAGCAAGGTGCAAACACAAATGTTGAGTGAGATGTCCTGTTTGAGCAATAGCTCCTGAAGTTGAGGCATCATTATATGGTAGGTGCTCGAGTTCCAGGCACAAAGGTGGGCACAGCACACTCTTTTCACTTCTGTGTGAACCCCATGCCTTGTGAATTTTGAAAGACCAGATGCAAGGGATGTTGGCACCCCCATCAGGGACTTTACTAACGACAGTTATGTCGAGATACCTTCAAGTAGCTTCTTGGCTGCTACTTGGGCTATGATTACAGAGAACCAGGGCCAGGTTATTGCATCTGGCTCACTTGTTTGTAAACATCTGAGGCTACCTTTGGGGAATATGCCAAAATTCTTGAGGGGTGCCGTGAAGGGAGCTAAGGAGGTTGTAGGCTTAGGCCATTATATTTTCAGTATAAACATGACTGTGATCATGTGTTTCACAAGCTAGTGAAGCCCAGGAAGGTACAAATTTTGACTCTGGAGATCAGACGGCCTAAATCTGAATCCTAGCTCTGATATTTACTTACTGTGTGACCTTGCGTACATCCTGTAACCTCTCAGAACCTCAGGTTTCTCATCTGAAAAATCAAGAGAGTGATAAAACTGCCTTATAGGGTTGTTGTGAAGATCAAACTAAATACGTGTTTTGCACAGTGTTTGACATTTAGAAATAGCATTATAAATGGTAGCTGTTATCATTACAGAAAAATGAGGAAATTGAGGGGCAGAGAGGTAAAATGAAAAGACCAGGGTCATACAGCCAAGATGACAAACCTGTGTCTCCTAGATTCAGATGTAGATGGCTTGCCCCTTGCTGCAACCAAGTGTAGTGTATGGACCAGCAGCAGCAGCATCCACTGGGAGCTGGTTAGAAATGCAGCATCTCAGGCCCCATCCAGACCTCCTGAATCAGACTCTCCAGTTTAACAAGATCCCTGGGTGATTCCTGTGGGCTTGAAAACCTGAAGTACTACCACTGCTCTTTAGAAAGTTTTGCTAACTGACAGGAGAGTGTGTCCTCCTGAGCAGAGAGATGGGGAGTCCCCTCCATGCTGGGCACAACCTAATACAGTTCCAGGTAGTAAGCAGGGGACCTTCCTTTTAAACACATTTATAACAAAGCGTGTGTTTATGAGGCCATTTCCAAATTTAATTAGATGAAACCAATTTGATTTTTAAAGTTAGGTTCTAATTGTCTTTTCAAGAGACATTCATAAATTAAAATTCACCCTCTTCTGGCCTCAAAAAGAGTATTTTGTTACAAAGAAAAACAGGATAGCATGAATGGAAGAGAAATCCAGTGTCCCTCCTACGCACAGCCTTGTACTTGCACTCGGTAAACTCAAAGGGCAAACAAAAAATGGTGGGGGGAAGGGAGGGATGGGCTGTTTCATTATTATAACTGTGTCATTGTTAAATATAGCAGGTCCAAGTACTGTCAAGATTAAATTTATTTTCCCATGAGTCTAAGTCACAACCTCTGGATCCATCCTTGGACAATTCTGCCCCCCATCCCGAAAATCTGAGTGGCTTTGATTAAGTCCCATTTGTCTCTGGGCTTCAGTTCCCATGAAGGTGTCAGACTGTTTGAGGCTTCAACTGGGTAAGAATGAAGGGAAAAGTAAATCCATGTCAAACCCACAAAATCAAAGGTTCTACCTCATTTTGGAGTTGCTTTGCTGTTTAAACCTTGCCTTTAAGCTGCCCAAAGTGTTTGAAGGTGAAGTAGCGATGACACTTGAAAAACAGCAGTGCAAAGGCCCTGAGGTGGGCATGGCTTTGGTGTGTCTGAAAGATAGAAGGGAGAGCAGAGTGACTGAGGCTTAGTAAGCATGGAGGACAGTGATGAGACCATGCTGGGGAGCAGGTGGGCAGGGGCAGGGAGTGCAGGGCTCCTAGAGTTTGCATTTTATCCCAAGAGAAATGGAAAACCCTAGGAGGGTTTTAACAGAGGAATGAAGGAATCTGATTTATGTTCTTAAAAGATCACCCAGCTGTTGTGTGGATAATAGACAGTGGGCACACAGGCATGTTGGGGACATCTGCAAAATGCACCAGGAAGCAAGGGCATTTCCATCATTTGTGATATTGCGATGAGGGCTCAGCTATTTATTGGAAGACCCTGTACCCGGGCAGACGATGTGAAAGCTTTGTTACAGCTGCTTCTTTCCTGCTGCTGATGTTGATGCTAACCCCGCCTTGACACCCTCTTTTCAGTAGAGAATTGTTATCTTGATGAGTTCCCTGGAGCCATATACTGTTGGACCCTGGGCCCTCCTTCCCTAAGGAATGGGAGTCTCACCCTGACTCTGTTGCCACTCCAGGGCTGTGAAACAACCTAATTCTGCAGCAGCCATGACCTCTCTTTCTGCCCACCGAACTGGGAGCTCAGAATGCTCATCAGAGCCCACTGCAGCCAGCCTCACCTCCACTGCAACAGAAAGTATTAGGATGAATTAGACCATGGCCTCAGATCTTTGGGATTTGTACATTAGTGGGAGATGCAGAATGCACTTCTGTGATCACTCTCCTAACAGAGTGACAGATCGTGCACAAAGAGAGGTAGCATCAAAGGTCCTGTGTCCACAAACCATCAGCATCAACATCACCTGGGAGCATGTTTACAGATGCAGAATCTCAGGCCCCAGCCCAGACCCACTGAATCAGAGTCTGCATTAACAAGATCCCCAGGTGATTCGTGTACACTTCAAAGCATTAAAAGCACCAGTCCAGGAGACGTTCTAAAGTCTCACAATCTGGATCTGCACAAGCGGCTACTAGAGGTGGTGAGGGAATATCAACTCATCTGGAAAGCTCTGCTTGATGAAAACATTGTAGTCTTTGCATGAATAATGTGGTATTGAATGAACTAAGGAATATTCCTGCTCACTTGGGGTCCAAAGAGCTGAGTATTTTCACCAGGCATATGGAAAGCACGTGATTCGCATAGATTCTTCCAGAACCCTGATCTTGGGTTTGAAAGAGATATATCAGGGTTCCCCAGTCAGGGCTTGTATGTAAAGAGGGATAGTGTGGCCTCTCCCATTCTGACTCAGCTCTTAGGAACAACTACAACTCACCCAAAACTCAGACCATCACAACTGCAGACAGGCACTTATAGCCAGAATGAGGTCAGCAGAGTCACAATCCAGCCAAACAGTTGTCTAAATCCAGCCAAACAGTTGTCTAAAAACTCTTCAATAAAATCGTTTAGAGACAAGCTGTTCAGAGTTCATGAAAAACAGTAATCAATATGTGTTTCAATTCAATTAATTGTTCTCGTCTCTGTCCAAAAATAAAAATCACACAGTGTGAGGGAATTGGGCCAGAAGATGTTACACTTGCAACTGGGTTAACGAAGTGTGAAAATATTTAAAATTCAGACATGTGAAGCTTCCCAGGAAGCCTTTCTGTTTAGCAGTCAAAATCACCAAGTTTCTAATTACAGTGTATAAATCTGAGGAGCTTAAAGGGAATGAGAAAACCCTAATGAGGCAGGAATGGGTGTCTTGATTATGCTAGAGTTGATTGGCACTTATCTTACAAGCTATTCTAGGTGCCTGGCATTCGGAGTTAAATAAAACACAGACTTTGCCTCAATAAAACAAGGCGGCGTTCCTGTGTGGGAGTGCCTTTAAAAGGTACCATAGGTCAGAGGGTTTGTCAATATTTTTTCAGCATACAGATAGTTGGATTCAATCTGAACAAAAAGCACGGGCGCCAGGAATCAACATACCATCGGAGTGCATTGCAAGAAAGCTGGGGCATCTTCTGAGACAGAGAGTTCTGAACAGGACAAAAGCAAACACAAACGCTGATGGAGAGAGGGGACCAGCTGTGCAGATAAGCTCATGAGCAAACTCTCGAAGGGAGAGGCCCACGGAGGTTCCTGGCTCTGTTTGCATGAACCATGAACAGGCACACCTCCTCCTGTTCTTCAGTTTTGCCACAGTGACCACTCAGGGGTCCCCGACCTCAGGCTCGCTTGCGACTCTGGCCCACAGAGGAGCAGTGGGGAGGATGGGACATCATGGTCCAGATGGCCAGGAGGTAGTCTAGGCAGGAAGAAATCAGCTGGATCGTGACTAATGCAGCCCAAAGCAAGAATTTGCATAATTCAAACTCGATCTTAGTTAATTAGGACACACAATTTGCATAATGCTGGCCGCTACTGGGTATAACTCAAGCCAGGCTGGTAACTAGGACAAAAAGCTCTTGTTTCTTTTGAATTGTTCAAGCCAGCAATATGAGGGTCATCCATGGCTCCCCACTGCCACACAGCTAATCCACCAGAAAGTTTGATCGTTTCTCCTGCCACGATAGACACAGGTCAGGCCTAGTGGCCCCTTCTCCACCACCACACCCTGTTATGAGCACCCATCGGATGCCTGGACCACTTCAGTACCTCCCTGCCGGCCCACAACCCCCGCCCCCCATTCCACTTCTCCACACCGATCATGTCCCTTCCCTCCTTTGGCCTCATCTTAGCTTCAGGTCACTGGATGATCCAGCCCCTGCCTACCTCTCTGACTTCATCCCCATCTCTCTTCCCTTTGCTCACTGTGGTCCAGCTCCTCCAGCCTTTTGACGTTGTCTCAGGCTCACCCAGTTCTTCGAAGCCCATGTGACTTGGAAAATGCCGTTCCTTCTGCCTGTAGCACTCTGAACTTCACATTCCTTGTGGCTGGCTCCTTCCTATTCTTCACCTCCAAGAGGCTTTTCCCCTCTCTTGTCCACTTGATCCAAAACAGGTTCCCTTCTGCTTTCTCTTTTAGCAACTTGCTTTCTTTCATGCCATTTCCACAATCTGCACTTGTTTTGTTTGTGTGCTTTAGTGCTGTCCCGCCTTCCACTGGACTTTTATCCTCATGAGGGCATGGGCCCTGCTGATGGTGAATTTTAGGTCAACTTGGCTGAACCACAGTTTGGCAAATGTGCAGTGAAATGTTATTTCGGATGTTTCCGTGAAAGTGTTTTTGGATGCGATTAACATTTAAATCAGTTTAAATCAGTGGGCTTTGAGTAAAGCAGATTGACCTCCCTAATATAGGTGGGACCTCACCCAATCAGTCAAAGGTCTGAATAGAACAAAAGACTGAGCTCTCCTGCCCGCAGATGACTCTTGGACCTGAACTGCAACATCAGCTCTCCCCTGGTTCTCCAGCCTGACAGCCTTTGGTCTGGAAATGACTAACACAGGCCATATTTACTTTTGCTTTTCAATGTGTCCTGAGGACCTAAAATAGTAGCTTGGACATAGTACATACTCAATAAATATTCCTTGGATGAATGTGTAGATTTGTGCTTTATCTTACCGAGGGGTAATGATGAAATGTAGTGGTTCTCAAGCCTGACTGAAGATTAGACTCACGCCCTGAGATTCCTTCTGCTCAATTTTGCTGTCAACCTAAAACTGCTCTAAAACATAAAATCTATTTTTTTTCAAAAAGCATACCTTGAGAGCTTGAAACAATATAGATAGATATATAGGTAGATAGATACCTGAATGGATGAATGGATGGATGGATGGACCTCTTTGCACTCCAAATAAATCAGAATCTCTGGGTGAGGTGTTCTATCCATGTGTTGTTTTTGTTTGTTTGTTGTTTTTAAGTTCCTTGGGAATTTTTAATGTAATTCAGGGTTGGGAAGAAGCATTTGTGTGAAATGAACCCAGTCTCCTCTGATGTGTTATCCTAGCTAACACCTGCTTAACACCAGTGTGGTCCTGGCTCACACTGTCTTGCTCTCACTCTGCCAGACTCCACCTCTGTCTGATATTATGTGACAGCCAACTCACTCATGTGCAGACAGGTGCTAGGTGCTAATTTTCTTTAAGAATCAAGTTCAAGAAGCATTGGCCTTTTTCTCTCAAGGTTGCTAAACAGCGGATGGAGTAATTGAAGACACACAGGGAGGTATCGTTCTGTCAATATCCCTTTACGTTTCACTAATGGCATCCTGCAACTCTGATGCTGAAGCCCACTATAGACCTTCCCTTAGAAATCTTTTTTTTTTTTCTCTCCTGGATAGTGGAAGTTAGTTCTGTTGTGTTTTTTGTGAGATCCAAAAAGACATACGCACACACAAAACTTAATAGATTTGCGCAGAGGCCTTCCCTAAATCTTAGAAGTCAGGGCCCTGGGATGTGTAGGAGCCACTTTTTTTCTGGCTCTCAGCTCATCACTCAACCTCCATAGGATGTTTCTTTCTGTTCTAGAAACTTGAAAAATGCAGGCATCCCTGGGTAGATGCCACATACAGGTCATTCAGCTGACAGGGAGGCTGACAGGTGTTTGAACAGAAACAGCTCTGGTTGAAAAGAATGATTTCTGGCACTCAGAGTCTGGAAGGAAAGGAAGCTGCATTCTGATGTGAGTGAGTTACATTTACGTAAGTGGGCCCGTTTGAGGTGCCTGTCATCTACTTGTGGAATATCAAGACCGCCTACGTATTTGCCTTGGGGTGTTTCTTTTTTTCTATTACAACACAGGTATTTGTGATGGAGCCAGGTAACATGACAGTGGAAACCAACAGATGCATAGCACTCCTTACCTAAAGGACTGCAAATCATGTTCTGGCAATAAGAAGGTTTTCACAGTAAACATTAATCATTTAGTTCGGCTGTAGAAAAACAACAGGGGTTGCTGCATGGAAAATATGCCTGCCGTGCACATGTGTGGATAAGTACGTTTGTCTTGATGCGTGTGTGTATGAGCATATATTTTTGTAAGTTTATGTAGTTGTACGCTGGCATGTGTATGCACATGTGCATTTGTATGTCAGCATGATTCAGGGCTATGCCCGTTTTCTCCTGGACTGGAGGAGCTCCTGGTCCCCTCATATCCATGCCATGGGAACATCATGGGAGAAACTCCCTGTCACTTAGCAGTCTTCCAGCTGTTTCGCATGAACTTCTGCAATAATTCCTCTCTAGAGGTTTCGTTAAAGAAAAATTTAGGATTAAAAAAAAAAATCTTCAGGTTAAGTTTAATCCTATGCATTTACAGCTGTCCTAGGAGAGAGGAGGGAGGGAAATGAAGAGTTAGTTCTGCATTTGGCCCCACATGGGCTCTCCTTCATGTTCCTTAGATGGGAGGGAAACCACGTTTTGAGGCACTGTGTGTGTACCCAGAGGCCTTTGTAGGGCATCCTTCTATACTCACAGCCATGTGGCTAGAGGTGGAACCCTCTCTCTGGCTGCCATGGTCCTTTCAATAAACTGTGCCCAGAGGTGGTGTTTAAGTTGCGAAGTGTCTCTTTAAACATCACAAGTTGTTATCTTTTCATCTCAGATGTTTTACCATGTTACTCCTGTTGGAATTCCGCTGGGGCTGCTTTTAACTGGCTGGCTCTTTCCCTTCTATTTTGGTCAAAACAATACTAAGGCTGTTTGCAGGTTTTCACCTCTCATCAGGACATTTGGGCCCTCCGTTCTGAGGTCTCTGGAGTCTGGAATTCAAGTTAGTGATTCATAGCTCATCCTTTCATTGGCTCAGGAGATAGCAGGTGGCTTTTCTCCCCTCACCCCAAACCAATGGGCCCTTTTCCTTTGACTACTTTTTTTTTTTTTTTTTTACTCTTCACCAAGAGAAAAGTAATTCCCTAAATCCGACACCCACAGGACCTTGGTCTACCTCCTTATGGTTTCAATACATATACACATACGTGCATACACACATACCAGGTCTCCTTCGGAGTCCTTCAAAATGGCATAAAAATGGTCACTGCTTTCTTGGTCTTTTTTTTAGTTTATGCATATTTTTAACATATGTATATCACTGCAAATCAAATAGTGAATTGTGCAATTAAGAAATTTAAGATTGAAGTTTGGTTTGCCATTGCTAAGTAATGTACTTGAACTAGTCCCTTTCCCACCTGAGCCTCAGTTTCCACATTTATAATTTCAGAGGATTGGACCAGATAGATTCGAAAGGCCCTTCCTGCTCTGACCTACAATTTGGGTGCCCAAAATCAGATTAATCTTACTCCTAGTTTCATGAAACACTTTCCTCACTGGTCCGTGCGTGACCCTCTTTTCTATGTATTTATTCATTCATTTTTCAATAACACACCACTAACAAGACAATCAGAGCTTTGACAGTGTCTGACATTTACTTATGATCTACAAAAGCACGTCTCCATCTACTTACCTACACCTCCCCATTTCATCTTCCTGACTCCTCCACTGTCCTGAATCTTGTGCATAATCCATTTATATTTTATATAGCTTTACTACTTGCATGCATTCCTTAAAATCATATTGTTTTGTTTGATTAGTGTTTTAACTTAATAAAGGCTTTTAAGTTTTATATAATCTTTTGGAACATTTGTGTACCATGTTATAGTGCTACCATTGCTTCCAGAATGTTGCCTTTATCAACAGTGATGAAATGAGCCTCCTTGTACATACCTGCTACTGCATATGTACAAGATTTTCTCTTGAATTTCTACCTAGAATCTAGGTCATATGGTAAATGAATGTTCAACTTTACAAAAAAATGACAAACTATTTTCCAAACTGGTTTCACTGATTTACACTCATGCTGGGCAAAGCATAAGAACGCCTGTTATTTCAAACTCTCTCCAGTATTTAGTATCATCAGAATTCTTCATTTTGGCCAGTTAAATAAGTATAAAATGGTATCTCATTGTCGTCTTGCTTTATACTCCTTCAGTCATTACTAAGGTTGAATATCTCTTCATGTATTTGTTATTCATTTGTATTTCAGTTTTTGTGGGTTGTCTATTCATGTTGTTTGCCCATTTTTCTATTGAGTTATATGTTCTTATTGATGTACACTCGTATTTTAAATAGGCTTTTGATAATGTTTTGCCAGTTATATATGTAACTTTCTGTTTTTACTTCTTCTAAGGTGTCTTTTATAAACAAAAGTCCTTAATTATAGTCAATTTTTCAGTCTTTGCTTATATAGTTAACACATTTTGCACCCTTAAGAAACTCTTCCCTGAACCATGGTGAAAAAGATAATTTCCTCTATTTCTACCAAAAGTTGCATAGTTTTGCTCTTGAAATTTAAGTCCTCCATCTATCTGCAATTAATTTTTGTGTATGGTGTGAGATGGAGTGCAAAATTCTTTTTTTTCTTACACGGATAAATGCTTTTCCCCGGTCCTTTTAATAAACAGTCTCTCTTTTTCCCTGCTCTACCAGGCCATATCTGACTTCTGCCAAAATTCCTTACATGCATGAATTTTTTTCTGAGCTCTTTATTCCACTGGCCTCCATACACCACAACCATACATGGTCCTCCCTAGTTACTACAGATTCACAGTCTCCTGATCTCTGGTAGAGAAGATCCCTCCTCCTCATCCTTCTTCAGAAATATCTTGATTATTCTTGCCCTTGGCTTTTTCGTTATAGAATCTACTTATCAAATTCAATGAAAACATCTGCTGTAATTTTGATTAGAATGGCTTTGAATGTATAGAACAATATATGGGTAATTGACATCTTTATAATATTCAATCTCTCTCTATTTATTTGTATATTCTTTAATGTCTCCCATAGTTTTATTACCTTACTTAGAGAGGTATCATATGTCACATAAAATCCAAACTGCCAAGTTAGGTCTGAAAGACTTGCAACTTCTATTCTCTTTTTTCCTCTGGACTCACTGGCCTTCTTTTATGTCCTGCAACACGGCAGGTTTCCCTCCTGCTTCAGGCTCATTTCATGTGGAGTTCTTAGTTACCAGAAAGCTCTTCCACTTCCTCTTCCATGGCTAAGTCCTTCTCCTACTACAGATATCAACATGCATGCCACTGCTTCCAAAAGGCTTTCCCTAATAGTCTTAAAGTAGGACTCTACCCATTCACCATTACTCTCCACTGTTGCTTCCCATTCCTGAATAATATGTACCACAATTCAGAATTATTATATATTTGTTTATTAATGTGTCTCCCTATATTGTAAGTGCCATGAAGGCAGGACCAGATAGATGAATGGATGGATGGATCGATTAATTGATAGATAAGGTAGCTAGCTAGCTCACCTCTGGAAAGAACTCAATGCCTTTCACAGTCCCTGGAACATAGTAGGCACTCAAATGTGGTGGTGCTTTACTTTCCTTGAATGAAGATTGGAGAGGTTCCCTTTGATGGCTGAGTTTCAGTGATAGTCAGGGGTAACTCTTGGTATCTATTAGTCCACAGATATGACCTTATAGGACCATATAAAATCATAAGATTATGTCCTAAGCCCTGTAATAATCTCTAATAGATTACATGAAGTTCCAGTGACCGATGAGTTTACACTCAACTCATAGAATTCAATTATAATACTAAAATGTAAACTTGTCAAGGTTGGGGATCTTTATTTACAGCCATATCCCAAGTGCCTAGAACAGTACCTGGCACAAAGTAGACACTCAATACATATAAAATTTTTTTTAACAAATAAAACTGTATTCCAAACTTGAATCAAAGTTAAGGCAACAGTCATAATAAAAATTTAAATATCAACTTCCCTATGATTGCTTTATTTTTTTAAAAGAATTTATTCTTTGTTAATGTTAGTGAAATAACAACATTACATGGTGTTAAGAGGAGAGGAAGTGAAAAGTAACCCCTACCCCTTTCACACCAACCATTTTCACACAGGTTTATTTTCTTTCTAGTTATTGTGTATTTGCAACATCTTTGACATGGTTATGGTGACATTTTTTATTGTCACTATGGCCAACATAATCCCATTTCTATGTAATCTACTTAACTATCCCATTTAATGGCTCTCTGTTCTCCTGAATACATAGATCGTACTTTACTTTCAAATCACTTTATTTGGGAATGTGTTGATTGATTTTTCCTAGAACATAAGATACAATTTTTGAGGTATGATAAGAGATGCCTGGATCTCTTGAAACAACTCATTGGGAGAGTTTGAACTTCTGCTTTCCTTTTTTCTCTCAGTAGATTTGTCAGCAGCAAGCAGAGGCATTCACACGCATTCCATTGATCGTAGAACTGTGCTCGAAATAATAGCTCTCTCTGTTCAATAGAAATGGATCTAAGGGAAGAGAGTGGAACAATATGTACAAATCTGGATGGAAATCTATAAACCTGAGGTTAGAAGTGATGGTAATATTTTCCTCCTTGTTTTAAAACTTAAGTTTTAGTTTGTTTATTTTCTAACAGAGGGGGATGAATATGGGACATGTGTGTACCTCCACTGCTCCCTAATACCTTTCCCATGATGACATCATTAATCAATCAGAGCACGCTCTTCCACAGAACGCTGACATGGCCTCAGAATCCTTCTTCATGGTACAGCACTCTAGGTGGGCATTTCCAATCCAGTGGGGTCAGCCTGCAAGGAGAAGCCTGCCTGCCCTCTCCTGCCTGTTCTCAGGACATTGATATGGGGATGGATGAAGCTCTGCAGTCACTCATTGTTGTGTCCTACAGAATCTATCTTTGCAGTAATTTCTGGATTTTTTTCCCTACACTCTAAGCATGTTTCAGTTTCAAAGCCTTTTCACAACAGTTATAATCCTGCTGGACTCTGTTACAATATCTGCAGGATGTCAGCATTAGGGACCAACAAGAAGATGAAGCAGATGGTATGAGGTTCTGGGGAAACTTAGACTGTAGCCCCCATGGGCAGCTGAGGGGCCAGGCACCAGTAGATTAAAGCAAGATCCAGACGTGTCAGTATCAGAGTCGCTCCCATCTCAGGGATGGACTCAATGCGGTGAATTAAGGGGACCAGAGGTGTTAGAAATGAAAACAGACAGCAGGCTCAGTTTCCTGAGGATCCACCTATTTACAGCAAGACCTGAGCCTGTGTGAGGAGGTCCAGAGAATGTCTGGACCCCATGCAAGCAGGATTGCCTCAGCAGCCTCCCAGGAGGGGCTGTGTTAGGCACACTGGGCTCCTGGGGATCAAGACCATGCTAGCTGAAGCTGTTGCTGTGCCCTTGGCCCTGGGTGGGGCTTAGAGTGAGGATGTGTAGGAGGACGTGGGGAAGGTGGGAACTGGGAAAGCTTGGGCATCTCCCTTCCCTCACAGATGTTTTGCCTCTTAACAAGATGCGCTTCTACTCTCCCCGGTCCTCTGAGACATGCCCTGGAAGGCCAGCCCTTCACTGCAACCATCAGCCACGTCTCAGCTGTGATGCTTAAAGCTGTGATGTAAATGTGCTCTCCGCAGTTCTTTTTAATGAGGCTTACTTGTGTTTCTGTTGGGGATCAGTGCTGCAGAAGCCTTCCTGAGGAAGATGCCAGAGGTGGGAGGGTCCACACTAGAACAAGTCATCTAGAGCTGCAGTCCCCAACCCCCAGGCCATGGACCAGTACCAGTCTGTGGCCTGATAGGAACCAGGCTGCACAGCAGGAGGTAAGCTACGGGCCAGCGAATGAAGCTTCATTTGTATTTACAGCCACTCCCCATTGCTCACATCACCGTCTGAACTCCGCCTCCTGTCAGATCACCTGCGGCATTAGATTCTCATAGGCGGGAGAACCCTACTGGAAACCACGCGTGGGAGGGATCTAGGTCACGCACTCCTTATGCGAGTATAATGCCTGATGATCTGGGGTGGAGCTGAGGCGGTGATGTTAGCGCTGGGGAGTGGCTGCAAATACCGATTATCATTAGCAGAGAGATTTGACTGCACAATAAATGTAATGTGCTTGAATCATCCCAAAACCATCATCCCCCGCCCCCAGTCTGTGGGAAAATTGTCTTCAATGAAACCGGTCCCTGGTGCCAAAAAGGTCGGGGACCGCTGATCTAGGAGTCTTAACAGCTGAAAAGCAAAGACAAAGGGAGACAGGAGCATCGTAGATGTTTCAAGACTGTACTGGAACTTCCCTTAAGGCTCTCGTGTATACCGCCAGCTCTGTGCACACCCCCAAAACAAAGGCACTCTGTAATCTTCGTTTCTCTCAGCCAATTTTCATAATGATATTACATAAAGTTTGGATATCAGAGGAAAAAAATCACCTATAATCTCTTTCCCAACCACAACATTTATTTTGCCTTGTATTTTATCTTTGTTAATATGCATACATCTTTTCCCTAACTATAATTACATAAAATTTGCTATTGTAATTTTTCATTAAGCATTTTATCGCAATCATGGTGCCTTTATAGCACCATGGAAACGGCTTATCTTTTTTAATGACTGCATAATTGTCCACTGAGTGTATATACTCTAATTTACTTATCTATTCCTCTGTTGTTTTTTTCATATTTCTGATAACACTGTGGTAAACTTCATGCTTATGGTGGCATTGTGTCATGGTAGAAAGACTGTCCCTCAGATCACATTGACCTGGATTCAAATCCTGGTTCTAACATTGCCTAGACAGGTGATTTGGGGACCAAATTAACCTCGGAACTTGAGTTAGCTTATTGGCTTAATTTTAAAAAGTTATGTGTAGGAGCAGCAATATTCAAGCCTACAATTCAGGAATATTGTAAGAATTAGAGAGATATTTTAGTCATAGCTGTCCAACAGCCATTCCATGTCTTGCTGGTTTTCTTTCTCTTCTGTTTAGTGTATGTATGTATTAGATACCCCTTCACACATATGAAATTACAGGGTTGAATGGAACAAACACTTCAGTAACTCTTGCCACACATTGCCAAACTGTTCTCTGAATGGATTTCACTCGTGTGAGCATGTGTTTGAGTACTGTGTTGAGTTTTTATGCCCATCACCATGTCTGGGAAGAAGGCCTTTGGCAGCCCACCAGAGATTTATGTCAGCTTTCATGAAGCTTTCAGAGCAGGCTGATGTGTGAGGAGCTCATCACTTGTGCTGGCAGATCCATTTGCACTCTCCAAGGACATGCTGGGAACACTCTTGTCTCATCAACTCCTGTTCACTCCCTTTCCCCTTTGCCCTTCAATAGCAAATAGAGTGCCTGGTCCCTAGTAATCTAGAGGGTTCTGGGGAGAACTCTGAAGTGGAGAACCCACTGCCAGGTTCCTACAGGCTCTGCCACCAGCTAACTCTATGGTACACTGTCAGTCATGCCCGTCCACGGCCTCGTCAGCACATCTGCAAAAGGGAGGGTTGAAGCAATTGGCCTCTAAGCCAAACTGCTCAGTGTATTCTCCTGTTGTCAGCATCACCTGGGACCTGGTTTGAAATGTGCTGTCTCAGTCCCCACCCCAGATCTGCTAAGTCAGGGTCTACGCTATTACAAGCTCTCCAGGTGGTCCCTGTGCACATTAAAGTTTGGCACTTCCCGCACTCACTAAGTTGTCTTCTTCTGGCCAAGATTTCCCACCATGCAAGGGACACTTGGTGGAAGCCTCAGTCTTAGAACCACACTCTCCCTGAAAACTGCTGCAGGATATCCCTACCCTTCAGTGAGATTCCTCCCCCAGTTACGTCTGAGAACCTGATGCCCCTTCTCGTGGGCCAGGGTCAGAACAACCAATACCTCCTTCCCCGAGGTGACCAAAATCATTTTGCTAAAATACAGATCGTACTAGTCACTCTACTGTTTAAAATCCAGTCGGAAATCCCAATGGCTCTAAAAATCTAAACTCATCTTTAACTCAACCAAAAATTCCCTCCACAATTGACCCAGCCCTTGCTGGCTTTCCCAGGGCCCTTTCCTGTTTTTACACACCCACCCCAAATCCACAGGCTTCACATCACGGCCACACACGGTCCTCCTGTTATCTTCTTCTCTCTGTCTTGGGTGCTCGGCCCCATGTCTCCTTTCTTGCATCCTCAGCACCCTGTTCAAGGGTTCTGTCAGGGATACTTTGTCTCTCTGCATCACCTGGATTAGGGATTCCTTCATGTAATTTTATAATAGCATTTATTGTCCTGTACTGTGATTGTTTATTTCTATATCTGTCTACAACTCCTCTCAGACTTGATGGGAAGATTCTTAGGCTTCCCCAAACCCATTTTGTTCATTGCTGAGCTCCTGGGACCTGGCATATGATAGGTCTTCCATGAATGGCAGTGGTGCTGGTACCTGTGCTTTCTTCCTCCAGGTCTTCTCTCCATCCTTCTCTGCCTGCTGTCTGGCACAGGAGATTGAATCTCAGACATCACTGAGCTGCCTTGCCTTCTTGCCTTCTGTTCAGCCACAGGAGTGCCCTGCAGGAGAGGAGGGAGGGAGGGGAGGAGGAGAGGTCTCTTCACTGCTCCAGCTTCCTCCTCTACAGAGAGGTCACACCTCCTCTCAAGGTGACATTCCAGGTTCTGGGACCTGATTCCTTCTCCACCCCTCCTGCCTTCCCTTAGGAAATCCCTCCTCCACTATACCTCTGCCCCATTTCCCTCAACAGGGCCATAGCACTGTGGCCTTTATTCAACCCTCCTTGAATTATCCATCTGGTTCCTGCTGGGATCCCATGGAGACTCCATTATCATTACCGGGTATCACTCAGAGTGCTTATCATTATGAACTTTGTGTCAAGGTGAGGATCACTACTCCCATTCAATACTGAGCTTAGAGAGTACTTGCCTAAGATCACCCCACTAGTAAACAAAACCTGGATTCCTACCAGGTGTGATTACAAAGCCTGTCCACTTAACTAGTTAGCCACAGTGTCTTTTCCAAAGGCACTCCATAAATGATGGTGGAATTGATCTGAATTTCTCAGTCATGACCAATCCACCTGACTGGGGTGGCCATGAGCCTGCAGCTGGGGGGTGAAGGGACAGTCTTGGGATAAAGAGGGAGACTAGGATCTGGAACGAGCCTGAAAACCTTCCAGTCCACATTGTGTCTCCCCAGCTAGAACTGTCAAGTCATTGAGGAGTGGTGCTCCATCAATACTGGATGGACTGGGGCTGATAGAGGGAAGTGGGCAGGAGGAAGCACGGGGGCCAGAGTGGGAGGCACCATGCCCCTCAATGGAAGTGACTTCATCATCATGATTGTATTTGCAAATCCCATTCAACCTGAACATTTCTGCAGATGAACAGAGGTATTCAAAGCCCCATACCACTCCTCTTATGTAGCTGAATGGCATTGTTGACCTGATGGCTTTGGGAGGGTTCTGACACAAATTTCTGACACAAATATACACTGTCAGGTGTGTCAACATCAAAGAAAAATTGCAGAAGGCAAATTGGGATATTTTTCATTACCAGAAATAAGTTTCCCATTCCAAGTCAATTTTGAAAAAAAATAAATCCTTTCCTGTATCTGCACAGAAATGTCAAAATGGGCAAGGCTCTCTGTAAACAACAACTATGGCAGCTCATGAAGTTTCTCATTTTCAAACCAATGATTATTTAAAAAGAAAAAAAAAGGAAACCTCTCCCGGGCCACCTGGATAACTACTTCTATAACCACAATGCTGGCAGGAGAGCCCAGGGACCGTGTTTGATGGGTGGTTTCAATCTCAGTGGAGCAAGTGGTAGTATGTGATGCTCAAGGAAGTATTTCTTAAACTGGAGTCCATGGAACCCTGTGGCATGGGGAGTTCACACATTTATGCTTGGGGGTTGCTATGGTCTGAACGTTTGTGTTCCCCCAAAATTCCTATGTTGAAACCTAATCCCCATTGTGCTGGTTTTAAGAGGTGGGACTTTTGGGAGATGATAAATGTTTAGATGATCAGGAGAACTCTGTCCTCAATTAATGGGATCAGTGCCCTTATAAAAGATGCTTGGGGGTGCTTGTTTGCCCTTCCCACCATGTGGGGACACAGAAGGTGCCATCTATGAGGAAGAGGACCCTCACCAAGCACCACATCTGTGGGTGCCTTGAACTCGGATTTCCCAGGCTGCAATAAATTTCTATTGTTTATAAGTTACCCAGTCTATGGTAATTTGTTATAGCAGCCTGAACTAAGACACATTTTTACAAGTTTTACAAGTTTACAAGTTTTTAAGTTTGAGAAACACTTAAAAGGATGAAAAAAAATAAATCCTTCTTTATTCCTCAACTTCCATGGTACTTTTTAATCTTAGCAAATTATCGCCATGTAGTGAGTACCAAATAGACAGTTACAGAAAGCAAAGAACAGGGGAAAGGAGGTAAAGAGGAAGGGCAGGCTTTACATTCCAATTCAGAGGCTTTCAAACCTGGCTGAGCTTCCAAAGTCCTGGAGGCTCGCAAAGACAGAGAGGTCCAGGTCCTCCTGAAAGCTACTGAATCAGAAACTTCAGGAGTAGGGTCAGGGAACACTTATAAACGGAGCCCAGAGGAGTTTCCTGTGCAGCCAGGTTTGAGAGCGACCATGGGAAATCCGTCTGGACTGATCTCCACCCTCCGACCTCAGCCCTGGTTGGGACTCAGCTTCTGCAGGACGCCTGCATCCATCACCTGCGGGCTCCTCCTGCCCTGGAGCAGCTTTCTCCAAGATCCACCCTCCACATCAGCCGTCAGAGTAGCCTACCAAATGTACA
This sequence comes from Daubentonia madagascariensis, assembly GCA_023783475.1. Taxonomy (NCBI): domain Eukaryota; kingdom Metazoa; phylum Chordata; class Mammalia; order Primates; family Daubentoniidae; genus Daubentonia; species Daubentonia madagascariensis. Next base: position 24,990,491 of record JAKFHU010002136.1, on the reverse strand, counting down.
GCCCGGCGAACACAGGCAGCTCTCGCCAGCCACACAGCTCTTTCATGAAGAACCCAGATGCCACCTGACCCCTCCGGACCTCATTAGCTTCCTTTCTGATCCTCTCTTCTTTCTGTTTCTTTTCTTTTTTTTTTTTTACTGTGTGAACTAAATGCCCAAGTAACCTCTTTCCAATTCTACGTTCTGGCAGCACCGCACTGCTTGTTGGCAGCACCTTCCAGGAGCTGCTCTTTGCCTCCGAAGCTTTGTACACACGGATACTTGGATTTGCCTTCGAAGCCCCCTTCCTGTTTGCCGGGGCGAAGTCTGCTTCCCTCAATCATCTCGATCACTGCCTCTGTGCTTCTTGTTTTCCAGCTTTATTGAGGTGTACTGGACAAATGAAAACGGTATCTATTTAAGGTGTGCAGCATGATGTTTGGATATGCGTATACACTGTGAAATGATTACCACAATCCAGCTCATTAGCATATGCATCCCCTCACATAGTTATGATTTTTTTATGGTGAAAACACTTATGATCAACTCTCTTAGCAAATTTCAAGTATACAAGACGGTGTGATTAACAACCCTCACAATGCTGTACATTAGATCCCAGAACTTACTCATCCTGCATAACTGAACCTTTGAACCCTTTGGCCAATATCTCCGCATTTCCCCATCCCCCAGCCTGGAGGACATCATGCTAAGTGAAATAAGCCAGGTACGGAAAGACAAACTGCATGACTGCATGATCTCACTTATATGTGGAATCTAAAAAGTCAAATTCGTAAAAGCAGAAAGTAGAATGATCATTACCTCTTTTCAAGATTTCTTCTCACCTCGTCCAAATGGTTTATGCACTCCCGTATGCAATATTCTAGATTATATTTGTCATTGCAATGACTGCATTACATTATAGTGATCTTTGTGTGAGTGTGCCTGTGCGTATGTGCATGTGCACACCTGTGTGTGGATATGTGTGTCTCACACTAGACCTCAAGGCGAGGACTTTGTCTTACTCATCAATGTTTCCCCAACACCTAGAACTGTGCCTAGCACAAGTGGATATGCAATGGATACTTGACTAATACATGACTTCGTTTGGCCTTTTGTTCGCTCCAAAACAACCTATCCCATTTCAGCTGCAGCAGTAAGTTCCTTCATGTCAAAGAAATATGGAAAAGGAAAAGTATCTCTTGGTTTCTTTTCCCATGTTTTCTTCTTGTCCTTGTCTATTTGCCTAAATCCATCCTCTTCCATGCACATATCAGAGACATGCACCTCTCTTTAACTTTGGATTCTTGCTGGAACCACCTGATACCTTGATGCCATCCTAGATTCCCTCCTGCATTCCTGTCTTGGGAAGAAAGATGTTTCTCAGGACTGTTTCATATTTGTGTCCTCTCCTGAAAAAAAATGGCCATGGCTGCAATGGCAAAGTCTATTTCACAATGCCCAAGAGCGCTGACATTTCTGTGATTTCGCTGCACTTGGTTTGGTCTGAGGGCTGCCACGTCCAACCCCACAGACAGTGACTCCAGGTGACACCAGTTAATCATGAAGAACTCCAGTTGCATGTGTAAATGAGTAAATCATCCCCAAATTAAGCACAAAGCAGGTCATCTTCTTTCTGTTTGAGGCTTTCAAGACACAGAACCCCTCTCTACTGTCCTGCAAATCCCATCAGACAAGTATCACTCAGTTTGAGAGTCAGAGGGAGGTGGAAACCCTTCATTACCAGCAACCCTGGTGTTTTCTGCGTGGGGCTCCAGAATAAAATGGGCCAGGAAACTTATATCCTGACCCATAGGAGTCCTAGGATGACAATGCCTTTGGTGTCACCTTGAAAGCTGTAATCCTGTCTTTATTAAGTTTCTGTCAGTAAATTGGGAGTATTTTTTTTGCATAGAAAAAGAACACCTGTGACACTGGATTCCAGCTGAGGAAAGCAAGGTTTTCTTGATGTCTGGAAAAACTTGAGTGTCCAAAGACACGGCAGCAATGAAAATGTTTGCAGGGGTAAAAAACCAAAATGCTTAGAGATTGGTCCCTTCTGCATCTCGATAACATTTGACTAGTTCAGCAGATGCCAAATGAATAGAGATTTATTGGGAGCTGTTAAGTCGAAGTTTAGCACAAACTTTAAATTTGTTTAAAAATGGTAGTTATTAATATATATAAAATGTAATCATAATAACAGAAAAAAAACCAATTTCAGTTACTCAGAACCTCACATTTTTCTCATGTTTCCTTCTAGTCCCTGTCTATACACATATCAAATTTTTAAATCATTGTAATTATCGCATCTTCATAATTTTAAATGCTTTTTCCTCACTTAAAATGATATCACAGTTACACTCTTAGCATTTTAATGGCCACATAATGTGCCATCAAAGTGGCACTACCATGATTTATTCGACCACCCCCTGTGACACTCACACAGCCTTCAGTGTGTCTCCTTTATAAACGAGGCTTCCATGAGCATCTTCATGGATTTGCTTTTTCCTGTCTTTAAATTATTTCCTTTAGATAACTTTCCAGGGTTATGATGGCGATGTCCACAAGGAGCCTGGGCACAAGACCAGTCTGAGGCTGGGAGAGTCCAGGCCGGATGGAGGGTGCAGTAACAGGGACAGCAGATATGACCCACGTACAAAAGGGAGATCCAGTCTAACTTTGCCACTAGCCTGGGGTGACGCTGTATTTATCATTCCTTTGGGCCCGATGATTCCTTGCCCGTAAGTGGGGAGAATGATGACTACTCTGGCAAGTTTCCCGCGTTGTGGAAAGGAGGACCCTACATGCAAGTACCTAGCGGAGAACTGGGCTCATCTCTGGTCCCCGCCCCCAAGCACATGCGCATGCGCACACGCATACGTGCACGTGCAATCCATCAGCACTCCCCAGAGTGCTATTTCCACATGTTCCCCAAATCTGCCCATGCCTCCGCATTCACTCCTGCCGTCCTCGTCGTGACCACCACAGTCTCTTGTCCTGACTACAGTAATTTCCTGGCTGTTCCCCCTGCTTCCACGCCCATCAGAGTCCATCCTCCATGGAGCAACCACAGTGCTGTTTTTAAAATGCCACTTTGTTCATATCATTCCCCTGCCTGAAACCCGTTAAAAAGGATGGTAACATCAGCAAGCCAGCATATCCCAAGCCCTTCGACCCCCTCATGGCCCCTCAATACACAATTTATTTGTACTCTATTGAAAACACACCATCAACAACTTGAACCAAACCCACGTGAACCTGGACAGTGCCCGAGAGCTTCCCTCTGTCCTGTGTGAACACTCTGGGGTTCCACACAGATGAATCAAGTTCTTGCTCGTGGAATACCTTCTGGACAATAAACGTGGGTTCCTCCTTGGTTCTGGAGTATGAAGGGACCAGAAAACAGGTCCAATGATGGTATATTAATTTCCTGGGGCTGACACAACAAATTGCCACAAACTAGGTGGCTTGAAACAAGAGAAATGTACTCCCTCACCTTTCTGGAGGCCCAAAGTCCAAAATCGAGGTGACAGCAGGGTTGTTCCTTCTGGAGGCTCTAAGGGAGAGTCAACTCCATGCCTCTCCCCTGGCTTCTGCCGGCCATCAGCAATCCTTGGCGTCCTTGGCATTCCTTGGCTTGGGCTGCATAATTACAGTCTCTGCCTCGGGGTCACGTGACTTCTCTCTGTGTCTCTGTGTCTCATACCTCCCTCTGCCTTCCTGTTATAAAGACACCTGCCATTAGATTTAGGGCATACCCCAAATCCAGTGTGATCTCATCTCAAGATCCATAACTTAATTTAATCTGCCAAGCCCCTTTTTCTGAATAAGGTCACATTTGCAGATTCCAGGTGGGTGTATCTTTGGGGGCCACTATGCAACCCACTGCTCGCGACAACTCCTTTGAGAAGGTGTGTACGTGTTTTGGGATGGGGGGCTTGCTGGAAATACCACACATTGATACATTTAGAAGAGAAGAGAAAACTGCAGCTCATTCTCCAGGAAAATGGGAGGTAATGGGACTCTTCATTTTTGAGGGTTTGTATGACTCCAAGTGGAATCAGAAGAGAAATAAGGGGTAGTTTTGGGTCCTCCAGGAGCAGACGCCTGGGTTGCTGCTTTTGACCCAATGCTGGGTGAGCTACGTATGGCCTAGGGCAGGGTTGGAGCATTTAAGCTCAACAAAAGGCAACAGTGAAATCCCCCTAACCAATCCTGATCCTTCCCTAACTGAGGTCTAAGAACTGCCCTCAGGGACACTCCACTCACTGCCAGGGGCCTCCTCCACAGCCCCCACTCCAGACAGCATCCCCGCAATGCCCCCAGATGTAAGGTCCGAGAAGTCCCGGACACATACAGGTAGAGGTTGGTTTCAGAACTGCTTAACTACTGCCAGTTTATTGGGCCCTTCACACTCTGGGGACAGAACAAGACAGATGAGAGCATCCCCCCCAAAAAAAGATGGGGACTTTGAGGGGTACTACAGCACCTTGGGCACCAGCAGCCGAGCCTGCTGGCTCCAGTTCACGAGCGAGCGCTGGCCAGCAAGGCGAGTGGAAGCCCTTGTGAGGTAGGATAATGAGGGAAGAGGAAGTGGACATCACAGAACATCAACAGTGATTGGCCCGGGATGGGAGAATGGAGGCAAATTATTTTTCCTTTGTGATTTGTTTGCTTGCTCTCTCTCTGGGTTTTCTAACAGGCGTGCATTTTGTTTGTAATCAGAACAAAGCAGCATTTGTATGGGGTTGAGGGAGTGTGAACATGCCAGAATAAAGCACAAGAGTTCAGACATTTATCTGAGCAGAAACTAGCTCAGCTTTCCTTGGTCATAGTAACTCCACATTTCAGAGATGATAGGAGCTGAACAGTCATATTCGAGCCCGCAGATAAATGTGTTCACATAATGGCTCACATTTTCTTATCAAAACTGTGCCTGTTGGTAACCAAGTCACCTGTCATAGCTGAAGAGAGACAGACAGACACACACACACACACAGCAACCCCACATTAGTTTCTTAGGGCCGCCATAATAAACTACCACAAACTGGGTGGCTTTAAGCAACAGAAATTTATTCTCTCACAGCCCTAGAGGCTAGAATTCTGGAATCAAGGAGTTGGCAGGGCCATACTCCCTCTGAAGGCTCTAGGGGAGAATCTGTTTCATGACTTTTTTTTTTTGCTTCTTTTGTCACCAGCAATCCTTGGCGTTCCCTGGCTTGTAGCTGCCACACTCCAATCTCTGCTTCTGTCTTCACGTGGCCTTCCTCCTGGGCACCTGTCTCTTCTGTGTCTCTTCTCTGTTTATAAGGACACCAGTCATATTGGGCTAGGGATAATCACTTCGTCTTAACTTGATTACATCTGTTTTCAAATAAGGTCACTTCACAGGTACAGAGGGTTGGGACTTCAACATATCTTTGCGGAGAAGACAATTCAAAGACCAGCAAACTCCCAGCCCAACCATCTCTTCCAGGATCCCTCTGAGGCCTGTCCCACCAGACAACAGTATACGATTACTTGGAACAACTGCCTCTCCCTCAGACCTCTCTTCTCCCCACACGCATTTTGCCCTCAACACACCTGTTGTTGCTGTTTGCTGGTCAGTGACACACGAAGGCAGGCCGAGGTGACATAGTCATCATCACATTTTACGCAGCTACACTTCAAGGTACGTGACCAATCAATCACCCTTGAAAATTGCAGCCCCTCCCTGCACACACATGGGGTATGGGCAGCAGGGGAGCTTCCCCTTAGGAGGGCCCCATCCCAGAGCCCAGTCTTCTGCTCGCATCTTACCTGCCCTGCTCTGTTGGTCCTCAGCTGACCCTCCACTGCCAGAACAGGACGCAGAGGAGGAGGTGACCAGAAGCGGGGGGGTAACTAAGGGACCGGAGGAGAGGAAACCCTAGGAGAAGGGGAAGAAAAGAGAGCCAGCAGGAGAAGGAGTCCTTGAAAGATCCTCACCCCAGCCTCATGTTCCAGGGTTCAGAGTGTTAGCATCCAAACCACGTGCCAGCTAGTGAGATTGCGTGGAAGGGAGGCCTAGGGTTGGTGAAGCAATGTTCGGAGAGGAGGAGATGGTTTAAAGCAAAGAGATGCTAAAATAGGAGAAGCCTATTTTTCCCCCAAAATCTAGCTCTTCCCTGGTGCCCCAGTACCTGCAGGCACCTGTGTGATCCTCCCTCTTCCACTGTTGCTGAATCTTGCTCCTGCTCAGGCAAATTATGTGCACGTGCAACTGGGCTTGAGCTTTATTCCAGCCCTGGTCAGCTGGGCTTGACCTATGTCTCTGCCACACATTGGGTAAGGTGGACCTGCACGTGCAGTCGGAACGCTGACACGTCGGAAGTCAGGGGCTCACACATGATAGGTGCACACAAATGTCATCACTGCAAAAACCAAGCTCATAATGGCCATTATGGTCTCTCCCTATAGGCAGTGTCCCATGGGAAGTCAAATTCATTCATTCATTTGCTTATTCATTTATTCAATATTTATTGAGCACTTATTATGTGCTGGGAACTGTTCTATGCAGTTGGGACACATCAAGGGACCAAATAGACCCAAATGTCTCTCCTCCAGGAGCTGATATTTTAGTTATTATAGGAGGCAGCTCTTATGAAGGCTTGATGAGCCTTTGTCAAAGACAAGAGGAGACAGGAGATAAAAGTCTTTAATGGCCTCCATCTCCACCAGATGGGGTGTCCTCCAGCCCGGACAACCTCTCCCATGGACTGGGCTGGGGTGTATGTTGTGGCGGGGGCATCCTGTGACTTGGCCTGGCCCCTGTGCTCCTGGCTGACTACTACTCCCAATCTAAGCAGCAAATATCTCTGCCCTGTCTGCACTTGAGAGCCTGGAAGCCGCTCTTTCTTATCTGGGTAATTTGCATCTCTCCGTTCTGCTTTGATTTGGACGTTGATTTTGAGGGCAAGCTGATGGCTGCGTTCCTTTTGTCTTTCATTTATGGGCTGTAAACCGCACATTAATGACTACTGGCTAGGTTAAATTTTTCCCTGTGTATTTTGTTAACCATTTATATGTTATTTCTGAAACATTGTTTTCTAATTCATGGTGGGGCAGAGACCTAACTAAGGGGAAGAACGTGACCCATTTTGGAGTTCTAAGCCCAGGTCTAAGCCAGACTGATAATTCTAAGTTCTGTCATTTCAGACCAGCACCTTCCAGGATAAAAATAATGCCAGCTATATATGTAATTTAAAATTTTCTAGTAGCTGCATTAGGAAAAATAAAACTAAAAAGAAACAGGTAAAATTAATTTTAATAATATATTTTAGTTAATCTAATATATCTAAAAAGTATCATTTTAGCATGTAATTTAATATAAAAATATTAATGAGATTTTTACACTTTTTGTACTAATACTTGAAATACAGTGCATATTTTCCACTTACGGCACACTTCAATGTGGACTTGATACATTTCAAGTGCCCAGTAGACAAATTTTGGTTTCCTCATTTGTACAATCAGGATACAAATGCCTGCTCTGTGGTGACAGAATGTGGTGACAGAATGAGTTTGTGTGTAAGAGAACTCCTGGACCATTGTAACGGGATCAATAAATGTCAAGCTTCCCTCATCTTCATATTATTCATCAATTTTGGATGTGCTGGACAGGAGTTAATGTTTGCCTCAAAGTATGTATAAATGAGCTTCTAATAGATATTAGCTTGTCTATTATTTTTTGTTATTTTGTTATTTTTCTCCAGCTGTTGTTTTTCTTTTACTTTCTCCCTAAAAACTTCCAGGAAGATTACTTTCTGTGGTGGCTTCAATTGTGTCCCCCTATCCCTGCCTCCCAACAAAAGTTAAATGTGAATGTGACCTTATTTGGAAACAGGGTCTTTTCCAATGTAATTAAGTTAAGATGAGGTCATCCTGGATTAGTGTGGGTCCTAATACAATGACTGATATCCTTATAAGAAGAGGGAGATTTACTTTAATTTAAATTTTTTTTACTTTTTTTTTAATATAGAGACGGGGTCTCGCTCTTGCTCAGGCTGGTCTCAAACTCCTGAGCTCAAGTGATCCTCCCGCCTCAGCCTCCCAGAGAGCTAGGATTACAGGCGTGAGCCACCACACCCGGCCAGAAGAGGGAGATTTAGACACAGAGGCAGACACCTGGGAAGAACACCTTGTGACAAGGGAGGCAAGATTGGAATAAGGAGTCTACAAGTCAAGGGATGCCAAGGATTGTTGGCAACCACCAGAATGAAGAAGCAGCGAAGAAGGACTCTCCCCTAGAGCCTTCAGAGAGCGCAGGGCCCTGCCGACACCTTGATTTCAGAGTTCTAGTCTCCAGAACGTCAGGAAATACATTTCTGCTGATTTAAGCCATCCAGTTTCTGGTAGTTTGTTATGGCAGCCCAAAGAAACTAATACACTCTCAGTTGACTATTTTCACTTCCTCTCCCCGCCAAGCATTCCTCACCCCACTGCACTTGACTTTGCCCCCCAGCATTCACTGCCACAGTGCCGCAGGAGGTCACTCTGGCCTTTGCCTTCCCAGTTGCAAAGGCTTGAAAGTCAGGCTGCCCTGAGGCGCTCTGGTCCCTAAGCCTACATGTTGGAGATGCAGGACCAGAGAAGCTTGTCAGTCTCCAAGATTATGAGTTCCACGTGGCATCCTGGAACAGGGAATGTCTCTAGACTTCAGGGTCCTCATCTGTACAAGCCACACTTTCTTCTAGAAGTACACCAAAGGAGTTGGTCTGACCAGGGAGGTCCCTAACAGCTTCACAGAGCAGTCTGCACTGAAGCTGAGCCTTGAAGAATGATCAGGTGGTTTGTTTGTTCAAAAAGAGGAGAAGGGATAAAGAGGCACCCTCTATTTGTGTTTGCAGAAGGAAAAAAAAAAGAGATGTTCAAGAAATAGGGAGGAGGAGCATGTGTGTGTGGTTGTGGAAGGGGAGGGTAGCTGGAGGCTGCTTCGGTAAAATCTAAAAAGGCCAGATTGTGGAAGGGCTGGGATGTGGGGTTGTCTTGCCTGTAGTTGTGTCGTACCCAGTGCTTGGTAAGATTTACATGGAATCTGCCAATAGGAATTCGAGCTTCATTCAAAAATGAATTTGAATTATCACTCAAAAATACAAGGCTCCATACTGTAATAGGAGGTGCCCAATCCTCTATCAGGACAAACTTTGATAGCGCTTCTAAGGCAGGGCCCATTGCTTCATGATGTTTAGCCACCCTTTGTCCTTCTGCAGTTTCCATGGCACCCTGGGGTGAATTGTAGGCTTTGGTGACCTTTCTTTTTTACTATAGCACAGACACCATTTCAACAACATCCCTAAGACTCCAAATGAAAGAAAGAAGAAACACGCCCACAATCCCACAGCCCAATAAATCAAGCCGTTGTAACTCCTTGCCCACATCTAGGAAGAATTTTTTATAGTTATTATATTGTAGATACAATCTGGTAACATACTTTCTTCCACTTAGTGTTATGTCAAAGACCTTATTTTTTTCACATTGCTAGTCTTTATCATTATCTTATTCAGTGACTATGTAATATTTCATCAAGTTGATGGACCCTAATTTACTTACCCATTCCCCTATTATTGGACACTTTTCCTCTAATACAGATAACACTATTATCTCTATAACCAGCGGATCAAAAGCTGACAAAGCAGATACAGCCAGAGTTAGTCATGAATTATGCATAGGGCCAGGTTGCAAACAATTTCTTCTGTTTAACTTAAGGGCAGCAAATAGAAGGCCAGTGGGTCCTTGAGGGTAGGGAGGAACTGAACTAGGAGGTGAATTAGGGGAATTTTGAAGATAAATACTGGGATTTGATGAGATTGGAAAGTATATTAGTTTCCTGTAGCTGCTGTAATAAATTTCACAAACTTGGCGGCTTAAAGCAAGAGACATTTGTTCTCATACAGTTCTAGAGTCAGAAGTCTAAAATCAAGGTGTCAGCAGGGTGAGTTCATGCTGGAGCCTCTGAGGGAGAATCTGTTCCTTGCCTTTGTCCCTGCTTCTAGTGGCAGCTGGCAGCCCTTGGCTTTCCTTAACTTGTGGATGCATCACTCCAGCCTCTGCTCAGTCCTCCAGGTATCTCCTCTCCTCTTCTTTTATAAGGACACTTCTCATTGGACTTAAGGCCCACTCTACTCCGGGATGGCCCCATCTTGAAACCCTTAATCACATCTACAAAAACCTTATTTCCAAATAAGGTCACAATTCCAGGTTCTGGGTAGACATATCTTTTAGGGGTCACCATTTAACCCACTACAGGAAGAGAAAGCATTTAGATTCATGAACACAATTATGCATTACAGGTTCATGTTCTATACATGTTGCCCTATAATCTCTTTACTCAACAATATATTGACAATATCTTTCCACATCAATGTATGGAGGTCTCTTGTGTTCGTTTCTCTTAATCATATAGACTAACAATGTTTCACCATGGTAAATAATGGTGAAGGTGGACATCCTTATACATGTATCAGTCCCGCTTGTACATTTTGTCCAAGATAGCTAACTAGTTGTCCTAACACTATTGATCAAATAACTTCTTTTCTCTACAAACTTAAAATAAGAATTTTGTGTGTGTGTGTGTGTGTGTGTGTGTATTCTAACATTTGTTGAACATTTCCTACATGTCAGGTCCTATGTTGGCATTTTTATATATTATTTCATTTAATTATATCAAAAACATTTGAGGTCATTATTATTGTTATACTGTTTTTCTTACCCGTTACAAAGGAGAAGACTGCTTTCCAGAAAGGTTAAAGCAACTAGCCCATGGTCCCATAGCTAGAAGACGCAGAGCTGGAATTTGAACCCAGTCTCCAGCCGTTTAACTACTAGGCTCTACTGTTGGTCTTTACACTGAATTTATATATATTTTCAGTTCCATTTCTGGACTGTATTCTATAGTATTGTCTGTTGGCCTGTTGTTCACTATTACTACACAGTTTTAACTTCCATTCTTTGACAACACATGACCAATATCTGATAGATCTATCCCCTTTTCTCTTTTTTAAAAACTTCCTAGATATTCTCACATACTTATTTTTCCAGATAAGTGGTAGAGAATTTTGTTAAATTCTAGTAGAATTGAATCTATAGATTAATTTAGGAAAAATTGATAACTTTACAATATTGAATTTCTTATGACTCCATAAAATCTTTTATATTTCTGAATAGAATGTCATAGCTTTATTCACATAGGTACTTCACATGTCTAGTTACGCTTGTTCCTAAATTTTTTTTCTGATGACTTTTATTTATAAGATTTCTCTTGCATTACATTTTCAAACTGATCATTACTTCTATTACATTTTCTGTTTATTGTACATTGTGAAGCTACTGGCTTTTTATATTAATTTTGCAACCAGCCACCTTAGTAAAATCTATTTCCTTTCTAATATGTTTTTCAGCTGATTCACCAAGGCTGACTCCCAAATAATAACCTTTTTTACTCCCTTTTAAAAAATAGGCATATCTTTATTTCAATCTCTCGTTTAATTGCTTTGGCATTTATACCTGGAATAGAGCATCCTCATCTTGTTCTGAATCTAATGGAAATGCTTAGATTATTTCAACATTAAATACAAAGCAAAATTTGAATATGAGATATTTTCCCCTTTTATCATGTTAAAAAAGTAGCCTTTTTTTTCTATTTTACCAAACCTTTTATCAGGGATAGGTGTTGAATTTCTTGAAAACCCTTGTAGGTATCTACTGATATTCATCTAACATATGTTTGTTGAGTAGTGCTAGGTATACTGTAGGCAGTAAACAAAGTCTCTACCCTCATGGAGAATGAGGGTGCTGGGCTGGTTGGGAGGTGAAATGGCCCTGGGGGTTGGGCACCTCAGCCTTAAAGGACCGAAAATACTTTTTCATAAAACTAGATGTCCTGGTGCTTTGGGGAGGGTGTAGTAGGGGCAATCAAGTAACTGGGACATTCTTGTGTGTTTTGGGTTATTTTATTATTATTAATTCATTTAGGTTTTCCATTTGTTTTCAGTCAAATTTGTTAGTTTGTGCTTTCTTGGAAATTCATCCAGGTTTTCAAATAGAATGGTGATAGGGTTGGGCAAAATTATTGTGTTATATCATTTTAATTTCATATTTGTTCCTGATTATTTGCCCTTCTCATAAATAATTTTGTGTGTGTGTTTAAATTAAGTCTTTGAAAAGCATTATTTACATATAATAAAATTTACCCTTTTTAGTAGGACAATTTAATGAATTTTGACAAATGTATACAGTTGTATAACCACTACCACTATCGAGATAAAGAATATTTCCATAACACCAAAAAGTTTCCCCATGCCCTTTGTAATCAATGCCGCCCTCCCCCCAGGCCCTGGAAACCTCTGATCTGATTTCTGTGCCTATAGCTTTTCTATTTCTGGAATGTCATGTAAATGGAATCCCACAAGACATAGCTTTTTGAGTACAATTTCTTTCATGAAGCATAATGCTCTCAAGATTTATCCATGTTGTTGCATATGTAAGTAGTTTATTTCTTGTTTGCTGATTAGTATTCCTTTTTATAATTATACCACTGTTTATCCATTCATGAATGGAAATTTAGGTTCTTCCTAGTTTTGTCTGCTATGAATAAAACTATAATGAATATTTGTGTACAAGTCTTTGAATAGACATATATTTTTATTTCTCATGGATAAACATCCATGATTGGGTATGATGGGCCATGTATAAAGTATATGTTTAACTTTATAAGAACCTGCCAAACTGTTTTCCAAAGTGGTTGTGCTGTTTTGCATTCCTGACAGTAGTATATAAGTGTCCCAGTCACTTCGTATCCTTGTGAAGACTGAGTTGTCTTCTTTTCCCTACTTTGGCAATAATAGGTGAGTGCATGAGTGGTAAGATCTCACTGTGGTTTTAATTTGGATTTCCCTAATGAATAATAAATGGTGTTGGGCATTTTTCATGTGTTTATTGCTCTCTACGTATCTTCTTTGATGAAGTGTTTGTTCAAATCTCTTGCCTATTTTTTAAATTGAATTATCTTCGTATTACTGAATTCAAAGTTCTTTATAAATTTGGGATGCAAGTTCTTTATCAGACAAGTGTTTTGCACATGTTTTTTGCCTATCTGTGACATCTTCTTTTATTTTCTCGGCAGTGTCCTTCAAAGAGCAAGAGTTTTTAATTCTGATGAAATTCAACTAATTAGTGTTTTTTTGTTTTGCACCTTTTATGTCATATCTCAAAATTCTTGTCCTAACACAAAGTCACAAAATGTTTCTCCTGTGTTTCGTTTTGAGTTGCTTATTGTATGTGGTGCAAGTTGTGGGTCTAGGTTCATTTTTTTACATATGGATGTCTATTACAGTGCCATTTATTGAAAATATTATTCTTTCTCTTGTATTTTTTTTTTTTTCCTTAAATGTTTGGTAGAATTCGCCAGTGAAGTCTTCTGAGTCTGGATTTTTCTTGGTGGAATGGTCATCTAATTCTTCTTGAGAGAGCTTTGGTAATTTGTCTTTCCAAGAATTTGTTTATTTCATCTATGCTGTCAAATTTATTGGCATCAAATGTTTATAATATTTCCTTCTTTTTCCTTTTAATGTCACGAAGTTCTGTGGCAATGTCCCCACTCTTATTCTTGATATTAATGATTTGTATCTTCTCTATTTTCTTTCTGGATCAATCTGGCTAGAGGCTTGTCTGTTTTATTGATCTTTTCAAATAATCAGCTTTTGATTTTATCATTTTCTTCCACTGGTTTTCTGTATTTAATTTCACTGATTTCTGTTCTTATCTTTAGCAATTCCTTATTTCTGCTTCCTTTATATTTAATCTGCTCTTTCTTTTCTAGTTTCTTAATGTGGAAGCTTAAATTATGGATATAAGAACTTTCTTGTTTTCTAATATAGGCATTTTAATGCTATAAATTTCTTTTTAAGTACTACTTTGGCTATGTCCCACTATCCCACATAGTTTTCAATCAAGTCAATGGTCATTAGCTTTCCTAGTGATTTATTCTTTGATCCATGGGTTATTAAGAAGCTTTTATGTGTAATTTAGAAATATTGGGAACTTCCCAGGTATCTTTTTGTTATTGATTTTTAGTTTAAATTTACTGTAGTCAGAAAACACATTTTCTGAGAGCGCAGTTATTTTACATTTGTTGAGATATGTTTTATAGCACAGTATATGGCCTATCTGGGTGAATTTGCCAGGAGCACATGAAAAGAATGTGTATTTTGCTATTGTTGGGTGAAGTGTGCTGTAACGTTACTGAGGTCTAGCTGGTTTATAGTTTCCTCAGGTCTTCTCTAGTCTTAATGATTTTCTGTTTATTTGTTCTATCAATCACTGGAAGAAGATAGTTTTCAACTGTAATTATGGATTTACATATATCTCTTTTCAGTTCTATCAGGTTTTGTTTTATGTATTTTTTTGCTGTTGTATTTTTGTTTTGTTTGATATAACTGTTGTTAGATGCCTTTTTATATTTCTATTTTTATAGATTTTATTTGCTATTGGCTCATCTATGTTATTATCTAGATGGAAATATGTTTGATTCCCAAGAAATTCAATCTTGAATATATCTTTTAAATCTATTCTTTTGTTACTTTTCTTTTATTAATTCCTCCTTCTGCCTACCTCAGAATTTTGTGTTATGCTTTTTTCATCAGTATTTTGAATTAAATGCTTTCAATAATTTATTTAATTTATTTTCACTCTTTCTGTATGTAATGAAACATGGAAATATGCAGTTTTGGCAGCATCCCCTAAGTTTTTGTATGAAACATAATAGTTACCATTCTTTTCTAAAATTTCTGGAGCAAACTGAGGTTCTGACTTCTTCTTTGAATCAAATTTTGATTATATTTTTTAAATTTTCCAAGAGGGTTGAGTTTTTGTTTGCTTGTTCCTACTTTTGTGATTTCTTTCTAAATTTATTGAGTTGTAGTCAGATTTAGTCTGCTCAATCTCTAGAAGTAAACAAGTTTTCTTTTACCCTAGTAGGTGGTGTGACAGCAGCTACAGACAGTAGGTAACAAATATGTATGGCCATATTCCAATAAAACTTTACTTACAAAAACAGAGGAAAGGCTGAATTTGGCCCATGGCCATGCCAAACCTGTCCTGAAGGAGTCAGTAAAACTCTAACTTGCGTCATCTTAGTTCTCTTAAACTTTCTTTAACATTTCCTTCTGAAACTAAATCAGAAAACAAAACAAATAAAAAAATACAGTCATAATTTGTTTAAGACTGCTTCACCAATTATTTTACCTTCCAACAACCTATTGACATTTTTATCATACAAGAAATTATTAATACATCAATTTGTACAAGTAATACTTTCAATTTGACAGTACTTTGGAATTTGTCTAAACTTTTTTATTGCAATGTTATAAGTCCATTTCAGGACAACAAAAACGTAGATATAATAGATCCATCAATGGTGTAGTCTGAATGTGTTCCCCAAATTTTATATGTTGAAACATAATCACCAGTAAGAGATGAGATCCTTAGGGGGTGATTAATGGGATTAGCATCCTTATAAGAGAGGTGCTGGGGAGCTGTCCTCCCCTTCCCACATGTGAAAATGCAGCAAGAGGCACCATCTTTGAAGCAGAGAGCAGCCCTCACCAGGCACCAAATCTGCCCGCACCTTGATCTTGGACTTCCCAGCCTCCAGAACTGTGAGAAAATAAATTTCTGTTGTTTATAAATTACCCGGCCTCAGGTATTTTATTATGGCAGCAGGATGGACTGAGATAATCAGATCATCTTTTTCCTTATAATTTCATTTTTGTATTGCAAGATGGATCGGTCTGTTATCAGGTTTAATTCTGTGGTCACCCATGTATAGACAGTATATAATTTTCTCTTAACACAAAAGAATATTCAGGATGGATTTAACACAAAGAATCCAGTTTCCTATCTAAGAGAGGGGTTAATTATTTTGGAGAGATCATTCTACATGTGTCTTGGAGATTCCCTAAATATATTTCCTAATTTTGTTGCCAGTAGAACAGTTATTTTTTTCTTAATTTTATCAAGAAAACATCACCTTACATTAATATGGTTATGGTTACATTAATATGGTTTGGTTAATACCAGACTTCTTCAAATAAAATACATTGGTGGATTCCACTGAATTGAAATTTCACCTTTGTCACTTACTATGCACTCATATAAACTTGGATCTATTCTGGTATTTCTATGTTATTCCACTGAATTATTATCTGTTTCTGGGCCAATAATGTACTATTTTATTTATAGTGACTTTATTATAAGATAAATAAAAAGAAATAGTGGTTTCTCCTACTTTTTGTAGTTTTTTTGGTTTATTTAGACATATAGTCTTCCATATACAATTTAAAATAATTTGGTAGTTAAATTCATGAGTTAAAATTGTAAAGATTCTGAATGAAATTGTGCTTCATCCAGATATTGATTTTGGAAAGGCTGACATTTATAATATTGAGTTTGCTCATTCATATATGTGGTGTTTTAAAAAAATTTGTTCAGGATATATTTTTATATCTTTCAATAAAGTTCATTGTGTTTTAATATATATTTTTATAAGTCCAAAACCATTCCCATCAAATGTATTCTTTCTTGTCTCATTTTACTCTTTATTATGAATGGGATTTTTCTTGTTTGTGATTATTGCTGTTGATTTTTCTCTGCTTAGATTGATTCTAAATTCCAATCATTTTTAAGTAGTCTCTCAAGTTTTGTGAGTTTACAGTCACATAATTTGTAGATAGATACAATTTTGCCTCTTCTTTTTCAGTATTTTTCCTGAGTATTTAATTTCTTGACTAAGTGCATTGGCTTAAATCACTAAAACAATATTAAATAGAAATGGAGATGTTAGGCATGCCTGTCTTGCTTATGATTTTAAAGGAAATGGTTTCAGTATTTTACCCCTTAACAAGAGGTTTACTGAAGTTTTTTTTTAAAGCCTTTATTATATTTAAGTAGGGCCCATAACTTCCTATTTCAGTTAAATTTTTCATTAGGAATGTCTACTGGATTTCATCAAATGTACCTTGGCATCTACATCAATGAAGACTTCCTCTGTGATTAATGCCAGGAAATTTTAACTCAAATTGGCTTAAGCGAAAAGTGAGTGCATTGGCTTTTATAAGTGAAAATGCCCAAGAAAAAGATAACCTGAGGCCAGCTAGATATAAGGGCTCAAACTATGTCATTAGGATCTGGTAATTCTTACAGACTCCTTCCTCCCCCGCTGTGGCCCCTCGATCAGCTGCAGCAACTCCAGAACTCATATGCATTTAGCTTCAAATCCAGTGGTGGGGGAAAAGATCAGTATTCCTAGGGTTTCTTGAAAATGTCTATTGCATCTCACTGGCTTTGGCAGGGCCATAAGCTCACCTCTGAATCAGAGAATCATTATAATCAGAGGAATGTGATGTGCTGATTGCTCAGATGTAGATCACAAGCTCCACCCCTGAGCTGGGCAGAGTCCCATCCAATCTACATCTGCTTAGAGGAGAGGAGCAGGTGCATCCCTAGAGGAAAGCTTTGGCTTCAGTTACCAGAACAAGGGAAAATAGCTACTGGGTGGCATAATAACAGATGTCACTTCAGCATCTATTGATTCAACCATATGGCTTTTCCCATTAATTTCTGGTTGTAATACATTGTCTTGATCTATTTGCTGATGAGGAACCATCCTTGAAATAATACTTGCTTAGTCATGGTTTATCCTTTTGATGCACTGATTGTTTCCATTTGTTTAAAATTTTCCATCTGCATTCATAAGTAAAATTGATTTCTAGCTTTATTTTTTGCATTATTTGCATCATTTTTTGGCATGAAGATTATGTTTGATACATAAAATGAATGGAAAAGCTTTAGTTTTATATGGATGGAAATAATTTAAATATCATTAGAATTATCTTTCTGTAAAGGATGTATTTGAAAAATCAGCTGGAGAAAAAGGATCTAGACATTATGTGATTTTTATAAAAGATATTTAAATAACTTTCCTAAGCCATTACATGGTTTTCTTATCCTTGGTTGAATTTCATTTTTTTTCCCAGAAAAATTATCACTCTTTGGAATTTCAAACTTGTTGCTACAGAGTTATATATAAAAATCTTTTTCAATTTAAATTTAACCTCTTTCCTATTTATGCTTATATCACCCTTCTCTTTTTAATATTTTATATTATACTTTCTTTATCTTTATTTCCTTCACCAAAGGTGCATATTTTTTTCCAAAAGACCAGCTTTGGTGTTATTTATATACATATCCTTTTTAATTTTTTTATGTCATTATTGCTTTTTACTTGGCTAAAAAAACACCATGTCATTATTTTCAGCTCTTATGTTCTTCTAATTTTATTTAGTTATTTTCTTACTTTTTTTCTAATTTATAAAGTTGAAACACTTGGGCTACTTTATTCCGGTTTACCTTTAGCTACTTCCATGTGTTTTGGCATGAAATAGTGTCTCTTTTTTTTTTTTTTCATCATTACTTTTTAGATGGTTTACGATTTCCATTTGGATCCCCTATTTGATCTAGGGTCTTCATATTTAGGATAAAGCTTCTTAGCTTCCAAGAAATTAAGGTTTTCACTTTAATTGGATTATATTATGATTAGAAATGTGACCTATGTAATCACTCCTGTAACAGAATGTATTATGATTTTCTTCTTAGCCAAATAATGATCAATTGGTGTATATATATATATATATGTATATATATATATATCTCAAGGACATAAGAAAAGGATGTATGTTCATAAGACTTCAGGTTTATTGGTCAGTTGTTGCTTACCTCTAGCTGCTTGTGGAATTTCCTCTTTCACTTTGACTTTGGTCAGGTTGAATACTGTGTGTCTTGGAGATGTTCTATTTGCTATGAATCTTCCTGGAGTTCGATGACCATCTTGTATCTGGATGTCTGGATCTCTGGCAATACTGGGGAAGTTTTCCACAATAATTCCCTCAAATAGATTTTCCATGCTTTTAGCGCTTTCTTCTTCTCCTTCAGGGACACCTATAATTCGTATGTTTGTTGGCTTTGCACAGTCCCCTCTCTCTCTAAGTGATTGTTCTGCCCTTGTCATCTCCTCTCTGCCTCTTTAAATGACTGGGTTAGCGCGAGAGCCTTGTCTTCAAGCTCTGAGATTCTTTCTTCTCCCTGGATTAATCTGTTGCTGAAACTTTCTGCTGCGTTTTGAAAATCCCTGAAAGACTCTTTCATTTCTTTAAGTTCTATTATTTTCTTCCTAACTTTGTTAAGCTCTTTAGTGACTTTTTCATTAATTTCCTGAAATATTTTGGGGGCTTCTTTTTGTTGGTTTTTCAACTTTCTCTCTAATTCCATTCATCTTATTTGCCATCCATATGCTGAATTCCGTTTCTGTCATTTCTACCATTTCCTGGTAGTTGGAGTTCACTGCTGTAGCTCCGTTGTGATCCCTTGGGGTGTTGATCTGTTTTGATTTTTCATGTTGCCAGGGTTCTTTTGCTGGTTTCTTCTCATCTGAAACCTCTTTTGTGAGTTCTGGTATTAAATCAAGAATAGATGTTGGATTAACAATTTTTAAGTCTTTATAACAACATAATAAATATGAAATACTTAAGGATAGATTTGAAAAAGATGTGAAGGACCTGGACCCTGGCAGCTATAAAACACTGCTGGGGAGAATTAAAGAAAGTCTTAATATAAAAAATGAATAAATAAAGTTAAAAAAACCAAAGACTTCAGGTTTTTTAAGTGCATAAGTGTGCCGTATGATACATTATATATTTGCATATATATATAATTTTAATTGATCCTCTATGTGCATGATTTTTATCTCATTTATCTGTCAAATAAATGACAAAAAGTTAAAGTAGTCTCTTTAATAACTGAAAAAATATTAAAATCTCCTACTTCAGTGGCATTTATCAAATTCCCCTTACATTTTCAGCATATTTGGTTTTATATGTTTGGCTTCTGTGTTGTTTATGACTGTTATACCTTGTATTTTTCAAGGTGTCAATGTCAAATGTTTTTTCAGTTCCTTACATTTGAAATTTTTTGTTGCTTATAATTTTTTAAATCAATAAAAAGTTAGGATTAGAGGAATTCTTATGTGTGATATAGAATAGCTTCTTGGTTATACTAATGGGGAAACTGAGGCCAAGAGAGGAAAAGGGCCTTGCCCAAAGTCATAGAGCTTGAATTGGGTGAATCTGGCCTCTTTCTACCATACCATATCCTCCAAGTTCTCTATGATCAAATTGTTTCTATATGAAATTATAAGAATAGATGACCTGACATAGGCAAAAAATAGAAATAATGACCAAAGAAAGAGATAATTCCTGTTTAAGAATGATGGTTGAGATCTTCTTCACTCAGTCATTCAAAGACCCAGGTTCTTTCTATTATATTTGGTGTCTTCATCATCCCCTAGGACATTCAAGTCCTCTACAGGATACGACTGGCTGACAAGGGAAAAGAGAGAGTGATGGATTCCATGTGGGGTCTTATGAGCCAGGCCTAGAAGGGGCACAATAACTTTCACCTGCTTTTCATTGGCCAGAACTGAGGCATATGACCACAGCTAAGTGCAAAGCTATGTCTCGCTGTGTGTCCAGGGTAAGAATTGGGCTTGTTGAACATCCACCCAGCCTGTAACATATCTTGTCCTTGGCTGGAGAATAGCATTGAATTTGGATACAGAGGAAGAAGCTCAGCTGAGCCCAGAGCCCCTGTTGATCTGGGAAGAGAATGAGGTTCCAAGCTGAGTTTGGAGAACTGGAGCTTTTGTTGGAAATTGAAGCAAAAGCCCAGAGTGCCTAGAGGGATAAGAAGGTGGACTCCCATACAATGGAGGCAAAAGAGCCCAGTATTTCCCTAGGTACAAAAGGCAGCAGGATAACTCCCTACAGGTCACCTGTACCAACCAGGCTGGTGTGGATGGGGCCAGATCAGAAGGTTGAAAGCATCACTACTATTAGCAAATGAGGTGGGGGCCGGTGTGAGGATGGAGTGGAGGTGAGAAGGCAAAAACCCGTAGGTCCCCAGCCCCTGGCACTTTTCTGCAGGACTTTGTCCACGGATCTGGTCACGGAACAGGGTATCATTCCCTGTTATCCAAAGTATCACTTATGATGCTTGCATATTAAAAGGAGCAATTGAAGACTGAAAGTCTTCAAGGCAGAAATGAATTAATTTATCTAATATTAAAATTTAACCCTGAGGTTGAATTTTAAATCCCACATGTTCTAAAAAGCTCATCTGCAGACCATGTCACGTGGCGCTCATGTGTTG
Organism: Daubentonia madagascariensis; assembly: GCA_023783475.1. Lineage (NCBI taxonomy): Eukaryota > Metazoa > Chordata > Mammalia > Primates > Daubentoniidae > Daubentonia > Daubentonia madagascariensis. The sequence continues at coordinate 24,969,236 of JAKFHU010002136.1, read as the reverse complement.
TTAGTAGAAGTAACTATCCCTGAAGCACTTCCGGAAGTTATCTGTGTGACTGGAATACATTTCCCATACAAGTCCAACATAGTTTCAAAAAAACACTGGCACTTACCTAGCTAATCGTTGTGATATCATTTATAATTGTGAAAGAAAATGAGACTAATGAAATACCAAAAAATAGAGAAATTTTTAGGTAAATGATGGTACTTACACATGATGGAATATTATAGAATGATTAAAAATGTTTATGAGGAGGTTCAAGAATCAAGGATGAGGTTTATGTAATAGAAAAGCAAAATGCAAAATTGTATATGCAGAATGACTGAAACTATGAAAAAATGAATAGGAAAAAGGAAAACAGGGGTGGGTAACACATGAAAATATTTAGAGTGGCTGTCTTGGGCAATCTAAGGCTTTTTCCCCCCTTTCTTTTATGTATTTTCTAAATTCTGTACCATAAATATTATGTTTAGAATAATGAAACAAGCATCTTCTTAAAATCGTGTCATTGTTATAGCTGCAGATTTTAGCTCTTCATGGAGGCAAATGTTATAGCCATCCTTGCAATACCCACATACTCATGCATGAACATGTACAAGCACATGCATGCATGCACACACACACACACACACACACACACCACAGTCCCCCAAGAGAGCCAAGACACAAGAGGCATGAGTAGCAGCAGATATTCTCGCAAATCCTGCAAGGTCCTCAAGACTGAATGCCTTATAATCCACACTGAGCATTATTATCTCTTTTGCTTTGTTGGAAACCAGATTGCTGAGTCCCCTTCCCTCTCGTGTGCTCACACCCCCTCCCCCTCCCTCTTGTAAATGCTGCATATTATTGGATGTAGGTCATTGGGTCAGGTTCAGTGCCATTCAGAACTGGCTCAATATTGAAATCTTTGGCTGTCAGCTGACTTTTCCTCCCCCCACCCTTGCTCTATCCTCCATGAGCAAATAGGGCATCCTTCTGAGAATGAGCATGTAAATTTCTTTGCATTTTTCACAAACATGTTGGTTGCATGCTCACCTCCAGCCTCTTGGGCCCAATTGTCTGAAAATAGACTTTCATCTATTTTAGTCCGGGCTTGGTTGGTTGCAAATAATAGAGACCCACTCCACCTGGCTTAATCAAGAGAGGAAAATTTGCTGGAAAGGCACAAGGATAACTCACATATCTCAAATCAGGGAAGCTTTGAAGAATAAAAACCCAAAATGGAAACTGAGGTAGTGGCTGGCTCTGGCTCTGTCCATCCTTCTCCCCCCTTTCTCCAAGCCCCTCAGCCTTCTCTGCAAACATGCTTCATTCACCTGTCTCTCTTCTCTACCTGCCTCGTCCACATGACAGAATGTGCCATTCCAGCCCCTTGTAATAGTTCTGATGAAAATCAGAGGGAACCATTTCCAAATTCCTATGATGAAGGGTCTGGTTGTCCCAGGACAGGACAGGCATCCATGGCTGTGACCAGTGGGGTGCACTGGAGGCTCTGGAAAGCAAAGACACCCCTGCTGCCCCAGCCAAGCAGCAGTTATGAAATATTTCAAATAGGATCTTAAAGTGTAACACTGAGTCAATCAGTTCCAATGGCTTAGGGCTGGTTCCAGTGATCTGTCTCCACTGTCTGCTGTCCAGCCTGACAATGACAATGATGACACCTGGGATTTAACATCCTTTCGTTAAGCCTGTGCTGGGCACATCCATTATCGCACGAGATTCTCACAGTGGCACTACTAACCCCATCTCCTAGAGGAGGGGCGTGGGGCTTCCAGAGGACAATGACTTGTCCAGGTTCACATATGCTGCATCGTCTGCAGAAATGGTGTTTGAACCCAGCTCGGACCCTCAATTCAGTTCTTCTTCAAATGCTCCACGGTGACTCTCTATTAGTTCATGCATGTGTGTGCTTTCTCATGTGTAACATAGTGGTTAAAAAATAATACTTGTGCCAGGTGTGGGGACTCATGCTTGTAGTCCCAGCTACTCGGAAGGCTGAGGTGGGAGGATGGCTTGAGCCCTGCAGATTGAATCCAGCCTGGGCAACATAGCAAGACCTTGTGTCTAAAACAATAATAATACTAATAATACTTGTATTTTCCTTATGGGCTTGTTATCATGGTGAGATGGAATGGATTGGGTAGAAGCATTGTGAAAACTACAGGATACGATATAAATATTATTATCATTGTTATCACTTTTTCCACTCAGCGAGCTTCCTACCATGCTGCCAAGAATTATGTTAAGCATTGGCTTGATTTGGCAAAACTTTCCTTGCATATTGTTTTGTCAGGGAATATTCAGAAGGGACAGTGGGCAAAGGGAGGGAAAAGGGGGATAAATCAATAAGCTTCTGAGACATTAAGCCTGCAATGCAATAAGATGTCAACGCTGATAGTGATTTTCTTAAAAATAAAGGTTGATTTTTTTTACCATCTTGACATTTATTTTTTAGTTATTCCAAATAGAAATCTAGATCCACCTATCTGCTTATCAAAACTGCTTCTGCTCCTATATTCCTGGCCTGGTAAAAAGTAGACCCACCACCCCAAAGCCAGAAACCTGGGGGCATCCTGGACTCCACCCTCTTCCTCAAACCCTACGTCCAACTGGCCACCAAATACCCCTTCCCTCCCTGCCAGTATAACTTCCTCTGTTAAAAACCCAACCATCCCTTGCTCAAACTATAGAAATATCCCCATGCTGTTCTGTTGTCTTCCTTTAATTCATCCCAAGGTTGCTACCAACTTTCCAAGACGTACATTTGATCATGTCACTTCACCTGCTCAAAATCCTTCAGTAGTTCCATTTTCTAAAGCCCAAGCCCTTAGTGTGACTTACAAGGCCCTTCCTTTCTCTTCTTATGCCTGGACACAGAGTGTTTGGCATGTCCTTAATACACCATGAGCTTCCAGTTCTGGCCTTTGCAAAGAGAATTCCTTCTGCAAGGATGCTCCTTCATACTCTTTCTGCCCTGTACAGTCTCCATTATCCAGCAAGATGTGCTCCTAGATGGTGTGCTTTCTGACCCACCCAGAGAGGGACAGTTCTGTCCTCATCTTGGCTCCCCAGTTTTGCAGATATCTTTATGTTGTCCTTTCTCACAGACATGGCAGTGATTTAAATACCATCTCCTCTCCGGGCTTGAGCTCCTTGAAGACAGAAATTATAACAGTCATCCTTGTATCCCTAGGACCTAGCACAGGGCCCAGCAAAAGATGAATTCTCAGTAAAAGTTATTTGAATAAATGAATACACCAATCAATAGTGTTTGTCTAGTGTCATGCTTGCTAAGAGGAAAAGAAGCCAGACTGAAGTCCCATATGAGTCAAAAAATGATGTCCCTGAATTAAACACTGGAAGAGTTTTGCCTTAAAAGTCAGTGATCAGAGATCAGACTTGGTGGTTCGTGCCTGTAATTCTAGAACTCTGTCAGGCCGAGGCGGGAGGATCCCTTGAGGTCAGGAGTTGGAGACCAGCCTGAGCAAGAGGGAGACCGTCTCTACAAAAAATAGAAACAATAGCTGGGTGTGGTGGCGTGCACCTGTAGTCCCAGCTACCCAGGAGGGAGGCTGAGGCAGGAGGGTCACTTGAGCCCAGGTGTTTGAGGTTGCAGTGATGCCACTGTACTGTAGCCCAGGTGAAAGAGCGAGAGTCTGTCTTAAAAAAAAAAAAAAAAAAGTCAGTGATCAGTTTTACTTCACATTGCTGTCTCTTTATTAAAGAGAAAAAAATAATCCAGCCTGGAATATCCATGGCTCTGACTTGGATTAAAGACAACATGAGGTGTATTAGGACCATGTCGAACATCGATGTTGGCAGTACTGATGAGTGCATTCCAAAGCAGACCAAGCTGTGTTTTCTTGTCTGCCTGGAATGACCATCTGGACTCCATTGTTAATGTTCAATCCAATTTGTTGCTAAGGCAACCAAGTTATAGGCCATTGTCAATTTACAAAAGGTGATATTGCCAAAGTCGTCTTATAAGTCTGATATTTCAAAGACACAATACATTCTTCAGGGTGAAAAGTGATGTAAATGGTAGCTAGAACCTAGAGAATTGTATTTAACCCATATTGTTGTAGTACTTATGCAAGATGAGTCAGTAAATACATCTCATGTCTCCCAGGTCACAGCAACAGTCTCAAAGCAATCTGGCTGCTAGGGAAATATCAGCTTCTCTTTACTAGTTCTCAAAACTAGTTTGAGCCCTCAGGACATCCTGTGGTTAGTCCAGAGATTCTGAAGCCTGGTTGAACATCTGGATTACCTGAAAAGGATTTACTAAAAGAGCCATTGGTCCAACCCCAGACCTGTCCCATTAAAATCAGAATCTTTTATGGGCCCTAGGAACATGTGTATTTTTAAAGCTCCCTGTCCCAGGTGGTTCTGGTGCTATTTGTCAACTTCTATCCAGACTTCTTGGACAGCACTGGCATTTTCTTCTGCCCTGCTCTGGCACTGCGGGTAGCTTCTCATACCTCTGCCCAAGCTTAAAGCTGTAGTTATGTGGGTGATGGCCTCTAAAGGTACCATAGTTCCTACTTACAAGATGACCTTGGGTGTCCTCAGAAGGCAATGATACTAACCCTATCATGACATCTGGATCAGCACTGCTGACACTCACAGGGGCTGGCTCTGCATCTCCACAAGGGAGACCAATGCTGTTATGATTACCAGCTCCATTATCAATATCATGGGAATCCACTTAGAAATCATTAAAGTAGCTCTTTTGCCCCCTATTTTACTTATCTTTGGACTCCTGGGGAAATCTATACATAAGATACCATATCATACTCAAGGTAATTTCCCCCAGACAATAACCTGTGATCACTGGGTATTACGTCATTGCTGTGACTATCTTTGCTCTTATAATAAACTGCAATGATGAGCCACTGTGTCTTTTTTGCGTAACAAAGCCCTTTTTTGTGTAACAAAGCATCTCACCAGTTTCCAGAAAATTCTAGACAACTAAATCCAAATGTGAACCTAGATTAGGATCAATAGAGAATCCTGAGAAGGCCTATTGAATTGGGGGTGGGGGAAGATTAAATAATTTCTTATTGATAATTAATCTATTACATTGCATAGGGTGTTATAATAATGGTTCTCAATAAATGACACTTCCCACATCCGTGCCCGTTTGCAATGTAACACGGCCACTCTTCCCAGCAAGTGGTAGAATCTAGTTCTCCATTCCTGTAAATCTGTGCTGTCTTTGAGAATTGCTTTGGCCAATAGAATGTGGTAGAAGTGATGATGTGCAAGTCTAGAAATGGGGTCTTAAAAGGCCTTGGCTGGAAATGTCTGTTCTTGCCCTCTTGGCCCCTGGGGCCACCATTCCGTGAAGAAACCCAGTCTGGTCTTCTGGAAAATGAAAAATCAAATGGGGAGAATCAGAATGTCCTAACCAGTAGTCAATACCAACTGCCAGACAGGTGAGGGAGGCCATCTTGGGACCTCCAACCTCAGCTGGGCCTTCAGGTGACAGCTGCCACATGAGTGATCCCAGGCAATGCCAGCAGCTCAGACTTCTAACTCATAGAACTATGGGAAATGATAAATTGTTGTTGTAAACCGCTAAATGTTGGGGTAACAATAGATATCTGATTCAGTCCTATGTTTTTTATATTAATAAATACACAAATGTGAAATTGAAAATTATGACATTTAGTCTGTCTGTGCAGAGGTAATTATTATTATTAAAGTTGACTTCCTTCCAGAATATTAATATGCAAATCAAGACATATATAGAGGTTTTGTTCTTGTTGATACACCATTGGAATTCTAGGGTACATGCTATTTTTTAACTTGGATTTTTATGTAATAATATACATAAATTTCAAATCTCATAAATAATCTTTTACATCATTTTAATGACTACATAATACTCCATCGTTGAGATGTACATAATTTATTTAACCGGCTCCCATTACTAGATAATTTTTGGCTGTTATACTCAATGCTGTAATGAAAATCCTTGCACATAAATCTCCCCACACATAAATGATCATTTTGTTAATACATTATGGATATTATTGCTTCGTTTTTGGTTTTAGAGAAAGAAACCTCACTATTTTAATTTTATGTCATTAACCACGAGTTTAATCAGATTTGCACATGTCTATTGGCCATTTCTATTTACCTATTGTTTTATTAAGGAATTACCCTTTCATATATGTAAACTTTTTTTTTTTTACAATTTATTGTGGGGGACACACACACACACACACACACCCCGTTGAGGCAGTGTACCACAGAATATGGGCCTTGAAACCATACCTGACCTTCTACCTCTGCTACTTTCTAGTTATTTAACACAGACTATGTTAATTACATTTTTCAAGCCTTAGTTTCCTCAAATATACAATGGAGGTACTACTACCTATTTCTCTGGACTATTGTGATTTTGATGAGGTAAGAAAGTGCTCAACAAAATAAGTCGTGCAAAATAAGTGTTCAATAAATATTGGCTTTCACATATACTTGTTTTACAAAATCAGAACCATATTATAATCGTTATCTTTTATAATCTGTTTTGTATTTTAATTAACATAGTATTTTCATTCATTTGACAAATACTTATTTGAATATGCACCGTAGCTCTAGCTTTGTCCTAGGTGTTAAATAGCAGTGGGAAAACAGACAACATCCTGCTTTCACAGAGCTTACATTCTAGTTTACTAAACAAATATTTAGTAAATCAGATGGTGATGATAACTATAGAAAAAAATAAAGCAGGGTAATGGAGAGAGGGTGTACTAGCTATCTGTGTGGGAAGGACATTTTATTTTCAATAAAAGGCCTGGCTGCAAAGGTGGCATTTGCACAGAAACCTGATGGAAGGCAAATTTCTGTCCAGGGGAAAATTGCTGCAGGTAGAGAGAACAGACAGTGCAAAGGGTCTCAAGGGAGAGCATGGTTAGTATGTTTCAAGAATAATAAGACCACTGTGGTTGGAACAGAGTAAGTAAGGGAAAGAGTGGAAGAAAATATTTGGCTTTTTGTTCAAAAGGATCATTTTGTCTGCTCTGCTAAGAACAGACTTAGGGCAAGGGTAGACGTGGGGATGCTGGTGAGGGGACAGTTGCAACAACACAGGTGAAAGATGGTGGAGGCTCAGACCAAGGCCGAAGGGGAGTGGGGAGAAGTGGTAGAATTCTACATGGGGCTTGAAGGTAAAGCCAATCGAATTTGGCAGCAAACTAGATTTGGGATGCGAGAGAGGGAGGGAGAGAGAGATCCAAATGACTCCGGGTGTTGTGGGCTGAGATGGGAAAAGCAGCGACATGAGCAGGTTTCAGAGATGAGATTAGAATTTAAGTTTGTGATGTGTTAGGTTTCAGGTTCCTGTTAGATATTTTGGATGAGAGGTCAAGCAGACAGTTGGATATTCCAGTCTGGGGTTCGGGGAAGAGTCCAGGGTAGAGAAGTTAACTGGGGAGTCAGCCCATAGACGGGATTTGAGGCTGTGACGCTGGAGGAGATCATAGGGTTTCAGTGCAGACAGAGTAGACAGACCCTAGGACTGAGCTTTGGGACACTTGGATTTTGAAGGTGGGGAATTTGGGGCAGAATCAGCAAATGAGACAGAATTATCTGCCAATGAGGTAGGAAGAAATCCAAGACAGAGCAGGGTCCAGGAAGCCAAGTGGAAAAAGTATTTCAAGGAGAGAGTGATTAACTGTGTCAAATGCTGTAGATAGTGCAGGTAAAATGAGGGCTGAGAATTGCCTATTAGATTCAGCAACGTGGAGGTCATGGGTGACTTAACATGAGCAATTTCTGCAGAATGGTAGGTACGGAAATCTGATCACAGCGGGCCCCAGGGAGAGCAGGAGGAGAGGAATTAAATAGAATGATACAGGGGCAGAGACGGTAGCTAGAGGTGTTCTCTGGTCACAAGGAGGGAGTTTTATGTATTTTTTTTAAATGGGAGAAATAGTAGAGCTAATGAGAGTGAGCCAATGGGAAGCAAGAGGGTAGACAGCACTGCTGGGATGTCTTTTGGTGAATGGGAGGGCGTGGGTCTCACTCACACATGGAGGAGTTGCCTTAGACGCAGCACGACGGTTACTGCGTAGAAATAGGAGGGGAGGCAGAATGAATGGGGGTGAGGGATGAGGTGGTCAACTGGACAGAGGCCACGTTAGAGCTGTGGAACTTCCATTTGCTCAGTGAAATAGGGAGCAGGGTTATCCGCTGAGTGAGGGGTGGGGGGAGGTGTTAGAGGTTTGAAGAGACTCTATGAAGTTGAAATAGTTTGGAAGTCAGGGAAAGGAACTAGAATCGGGAGATGTAAAAGACTTCCAGGAGATGCTAAGGGACCACTTGAGTTAGCAGTTAGTGACGGAGGGATCACAGTGAGCCCCGTCTGCATGGTCCCATGCTTTTCTCGCAGTTTTTAGCAGGCTCAGAGTAGGTGGAAAGTTGGATTTCATCAGAGTTGGTGCTTTGACAAGTGACTTCAGTGAAGGAAGAGGGGCAAGAATATTTTGAACGTTCCCATTATCAGTGTATTTATGTCATTTTAATTTTAATGTTTTTAGAGGATTCTGTAAAACGGACTGGATGCAACCTATTTAGCCAATCCCCCCATCTTGGCAAGTAGCAGATTGATGTTTCTAGTTGTTCGCTTTTACGTTGAACCAATAATGATTCAATGAATTCCCCTGTATGTCACTCTTTGCTCATAGTTTCTGTTCTTACTTTTGAAAATGGTATTGCTAAACAATCAATATAATAATCAGAATATTTTCAGCAGAAAAATCAACTCAAAATGACTTAAACAATATGGAAAATGTAGTGCATCATAAAACAAGATACCCAATGACACCCTAAGGTGTGGAGTTGCTTAATTCCTCACTTTAAAAACATGATTATGGACCCAGGTTTTCCTGCTCTGTCAATCACGGTGTGTCAGCTTTGTCTTTAGGCCAGCTGTCCTCACGATGAGAAGCTAGCTGCTGCCATGACCTCACATATCACATGTGGACATGGTAACATCCCTTCCTAAAAGCCTCTTTTTCAGGCAAACAAATGTTCCCAGATGTGCAAAGTAAATTTCTCCTCACATTTCACTGGCCAGAACTTGGTCACATGCTCCCACATTAACCAATCACTGAAGAAGAAAATAGAGTTATCAAGATTGGCTGAGATTATTCAATGCTCATCCCTGGGATGGCCACAGGGTCCCCTTTGCTGAGTGCATATCCATATAGAGAAGGACAAATACACAACCAAACCAGTCTTTGCCAGAAGGGAAGAAGAGAGGGGAGAGGGATGGATATTACATAAACAAATGTGTCTTTTGCCAAGGAGATATACATCTTTATGGTTTTAGAAACATATTATCAAATTTCCTACCAGACTTGCACCCATTTTTTTCTGTCCTCACTCCGACTTTAAGTAGTGTAATTTTTTTTAAAAAAAAAAAGGACCTGTAGCATCTTCATAGACTGTGTGCATTTTTACCTCCTGCTTATTCATTTGGGAGCAATCCTGCCCCACTGGGCATCCCGCAGCTTGTATTCACAGCTGTAGTCTTCCCTGACTCTTTCAGTGTTATTTTGTTGATACCTACCCCCTGTACTTGCCTTACACTTGGGAATGCAGTCAATCAATTAGAATATAATGCGACTTGTACATTCCTAAAAATCACCATGCTGTGCAAAATTGCACAATAAAAACCACAGGTCTTATGGAAAAAATGGAGTTAGGAACATAATTAATATTCAAAAACTTTATCAGTGACAAAAAATAAGAACCTAGTAAAAATGGTAGCACAGTTTTACCCATGTTAAATAGCTAAGAAATACATAAATACTGCAATAAATATGGTAATTTACCTTGAAAGAGGTTTGGAATTTGTGTGTGGAAGTGGGCATCAGGTGGCAGCTGGTGAGTTATTGTGAAGTGGTGGAAGGAAGGTCGTCTAAAATGGGAAGGAGAGTTGGAACACAGGCTGTGACCGACACACCCAGTGATCTGAGGGGGCAGGCAGGTGTTTGAGGTGTGTGCATGTAAGCATTGTATGTTTTCCTACGTGGTTGGTTCATCTGGATGCAGTTTTCTCCAGTCACCTAGTGTTTCCCTTCTATGAAATGACACATGATCAAACACTTGTGTTATGTTCAAATTGTCCCCTAATATACACATTGGTGTGTTCAAAACAAGTGGTGTAATAGAACAGACTGCTGACTTTGCCATCGAGGGGGTTCAGAACATGCTACCCCGAAATATGGCACCTTGGCATTTGAACAAAGATCAGAAACAGGAAGGTCACTCCCTTCCCCCACACCTCAAGCTTCTTCCCTGAAGCAGGTCATAAGACCCTCGTTCCAGAGATGTCCTTCCTATACCTGGAGGAAAGGAACACCCTTATCTCTGAAGACACAGGGACACAGAGAAGAATCTGAACAAACAGGTCTTGCTAAATTCCCCCCAGTTTATTACCATTAGATAACACCCTCCTCGTCCAGTCATACTTCTTTGAGATTGTCCATTCTTCATCAAATCTAAGTATAAAAATACACAAGTTCTCTGTTTCATTGGGCCTTCGTTTCTGAAGGCTCCCATGTTGCATAAAAGTTATATGAAATACGTTTGTATGCTTTTCTCTTGTTAATCTGTCTTTTGTTATAGGTGCCTCAGCAATGAACCCAGGCATAGGTGAGGAAAGAATTCTTCTCTCCCTACACCCATCCACGCCCCTTCTATCCTATTCCATCTGCATCCCACCTATGAAAGTTCTTCCAGGTTTCTTGCATATGCATGACAGCCCCTCTGAGTTTTCAGGGCCCATGCAGGCTTTTTCCTATCTTTATACTGTGAAGTCCTGAATCTCTGGGGATGTAGAGAGCACTAAGCAACTGTGATAATGTTGCTATTTTTCTAGAAACCAAAACTAGTTCTGTCTGCCTCTGTAGCTCCTCACTCCTTCCTATGCCAAGCCAAGTGAACTGTGGGTCACTGCAAAATGGCAGTTAGTTGTTTTTTTTTTTAATGTAAATATGTGGGTTAAGGTAAGAAAAATGAAGTGGGTTTTTTTTTTTTTGAGAAAGCACCAGAAGAAAGATCAGTAAACGCCCTCCACCAGAAGAAAATGTCAGCCTCTATTTTCTTATCGAAACCTATTATTTTACTTTTTCACCCTCTTTCTTGATATATGTTAATAGCCCTCTTACCTTTCAGGTTCTTAGTTGACTCACAGTTAGAACAGAGGGAGGGAACAAAGACATTCATGCAAGGTTTGAGAAAAGGCAGGAAGAAAGGTTTGTCTGTGTTAGAACGGAGAGAGTTTAGGTAAGATTGTCTCCGTTGGACTTAGCTGAAATGGAAGCAAGACACGAGGGAAAATGTGGAGCCTGTTGGGATCAAATTAACCGTGAGGGCGGAGAGTGGCACCGGGTATAAGAGTGGGATAGAACCACTTGAGAGCTACGGGAATCGAGAGAGAGGGCAGGGCAGGTGGGCAGAGCGGACACAGTGTGGTGCCGAGAGCAGTGCACCCCTCTCTGGCCATCGCCCATCATGGCTGGCAGGGAAGTGGGAGCCAGTGGAGCCCTTGGCAATCTGTCGTTGACTTGTGTAGGGCATCCGGCAATTAGCAGCTCTTGTACTGGAGGGAAGCTAGACTGTGTCATCAATGATTAATTTGCCTATGCTCAGCATCTTGAAGAAAAAGAAACCCAATGGCATTTAATTGTGTGACAGAGCATTTATGTCTCTTTCTAAAGCGTATGACTTGCTCAGCGACACGCAGGGGCGAGACATAATCTGATTTCTTCAATGTCACTGAATTGAGTGAAACGTTTCAGCTTCCACCGGTGTGGCTGGCAGCACATCCAAGCCCAGTCACTGTTGCGTTCCCTGCTCCCACTCTTCAGGGTTGAGCCTCTCACTACAGGAAGGCCCAAGAAGGGCCTAGGTCTTTGGTTCCTCCAGGTTGCTCATGAGATGAGAGTCATCCAGGCCCAAGGTGCCCTGTGACATTTGCTGGTGGTGTCCACTCCCACCTCACCAAGCTCGGCAGCCAGGACATTGGCTGTGGCTGTGATTCCTCAGGCTGCTATGCTTGGTGCACAGGTTGTAATATCAAGGGATCATGTTTGTGTTCTTGCAACTTAGATAATCCTCCTCCAGCCTTCCAGGCTTCTACACTTGTGTTCATGGTCAAGCCATACCCCTTTCTGGTTCCTGCTGAAGCACAAAATTCTCCTCCTCCTTCTCTGTGTGGTGTAGTTAAGGGATCTGAAAGGCAAACTCTTAATTCTTCCCTTGGGTGAGAGAGCCCAGAACTCACAATTAAAAGGACAATTGCCTTTTAATTCTTGTTTTAAAGAGTTCATAGTAACCCCCTCCCCTCTTTCCTCTAAAAAAAAACTCCAAATACCTCTTAAGTTACTCAAAACTCACCTTACTACATATTATTCAATTTATGTCTAATTGCAGCCCTTAAAAGTAGATATTATTCTAATTTTAAAAGCAATAAAAAGAGCTGAGTAACTTGTTCATGATCAGTTATAAATGTAGGAGTAAACTTAAATAAAAGAAGTTTTCAAACTCAAGCCTGATTCCACAACCCAATTTCTTATTCCTACATGGCAACTTCCTGGCCAGTACTTGAGAAAGCCCCTGCTCTTTTTAGTTAATTTTCTCCACCCACGTAAAACAACAAACATTTATTATCTTCAAAAGTTTGTGGGAGCCAGGAATCTGAGAGTTACTTAGCTGGCAGTTCTAGCCCAGGGTCTCCCTTGAGGTTGTAGCCCAGATGTCAGCTGGAGCTATATAGTCTCATCTAAAGGCTGACCTAGGGCTGTAGGATCTACTTTTTTTTTTTCTTTTTTCTTTTTTCTTTTTTTTCCCCTGGGACAGGGTCTTACTCTGTCACCTGGGCTGGAGTGCAGTGGAGTCGTCATAACTCACTGTAGCCTCCAACTCCTGGGCTCAAGTAATCCTCCTGCCTCAGCCTCCCCAGTAGCTAGGACTACAGGTGCACAGCAGCACACCTGGCTGATTTTTCTATTGTTGGTAGAGACAGGGTCTCACTCTTGCTCAGGCTGGTCTTGAACTCCTGGCCTCAAGTGATCCTCCCACCTCGGCCTCCCAAAGTGCTGGGATTACAGGTGTGAACCACCACACCCAGCTGGATCTGCTTCTAAGATGGTGCACTCACACAGCTATTAGCAGGAGGCCTCAGTTCCTTGTAACATGGCAGATGGCTTCCACCAGAGTAAGTGATCCAAGAGAAGAGAGGAAGAAATCACTATGAACTGTATGACCTAGCCTTGGAGGTAGGAGGAGACTACACACTGATGTGAATACCAGGAGGTAGGAATTGTTGAGGACCATCTTGGAAGCTGGCTACCAAAAGGACTTTACTTTGGTTAATTTTAATACTATGTATATCTGCAGCACCATGTTGACAAGTAATTTCTGGTTTATATTTTTTTCAATTAATCAATCAATTTTTCCATCTGAAGTGGTGAAGATGTGGGTAATTGCAGAGACATAACCCACCAATTGATTGTATTCCATCTTTTAATATGTGTCGGTTTATTCATCAAGTCTTTATTGATCACCTGCTATGTGCCAGGCACTGTACTAGCTGCTGGGGATACAGTGAGGAAGAAAAGAAATCCTGTCCCCATGCTCCTATTTTTGTCAATTGCATAGGGAATGAAGCTATTAATATTAGATGAATGCATTAGTCATTTTGTGCTGCTATAACAGAATACCACAGACTGGGTAATGTATGAAGAACAGAACTTTGTTGGCTCATGGTTCTGGACACTGGAAAGTTCAAGATCAAGGGGCCAACATCTGGTGAGGCCTTCTTGCTGCATCAGTTCATGGTGGAAGGGCAAAGAAAGGGGAATAGAGGGAGATCAAACACGCAGCCTCTTATAATTAGTGTTAATCTACTCATGGGGGTGGAGCCCTCATGACCAAAACACCTCCCATTAGGTCTCACCTCCCAACACTGTTGCATTGGGGATTAAGTTTCCCACATATACTTTTTGAGGGACACATTTAAGCCATAGAAATGAATAATCACACACATAGATATATCCCAGCAAAATATGAGTGCTATGAAAGAAGGGTTTAAGTTGCTATGAAAGCATAAATCATGGGGGACCTAATTTAGTTTGAGAATCAGAGAAAGCCTTATATCAGGATTCTCAACCTTGGCACTATTGGCAATTTGGACTGGATAATTCTTCGTTGTGAGGGCTATACTGTGTGCTGTAGAATGTTAGCAGCATCCCTGGTCTCTACCTTCTAGATGCTTTTCCATATCCAAGTTGTGACAACCAAAAACGCCTCCAGATATTTCCACATGTTGCCTGGAGAGCAAAATCTCCCCTGGGTTAAGAACCTCTGCCCTACAGGAAGTTTCCAAATAAAAAGTGTTGGTGGAGTAGGGCATTTCGGGAGGAAGAAAGGTTATGGTAATGAGAATTTTGTTGACAGATAATTTCAAAATAATAAAACAAAACAAATAACAGCAACAAAAAGACCATGGTTACATAATTTTAATTCTCAAGTTTAAATTCGGATCAGATTCTTGCCCATATGACTTGTTGGTGCCCCTTTAACACGTTAGCTGCCATGACAATTGTATTTAACTCACTCTAGTTTTGACCCCGGGGCTGCGTGAAGCATATATAAACTCTTACTTGTTGGTGTTCTTATTGTTACAATTAATATTGACAATTTAATTCTAAAAACGTGGATTAAATGAACAGAAGTCAATAAATTTCATTTTTCTATTTACGTTTATCTTTAAATGACACTTGAAGTTTTTATTTTATTTTTGTAATAAAACACTGTGGCCCCAAGGAAAAGTTTCTGGGTTTTTTTGTGTGTGTGTGGCAGTCAATGTGTTAAACAGAAATTCACACCCTGTAGCCAGTCTGCTTGTGCTGAATAAGGTGTCTCCATATAATTGCCAAGGAAAAAACAGGTCTGGCCTGGAGCTGTCTTCCAAAACATATTTTAACTTACTGAATCTCTAGGCTGGTTATAGTTGTTTGGCCTTCAGTCTGCTGGTTTATATCACTACCCCAAGCAGGGTATTATCACTCAGAAATACATGGCCTTACTTTTATTGGAAAGATATTTATAGGTACTGCTTATACTCTATATGAATATGTTTAATGTAGAGAGAGTATATAACCAGGCTGGGTATAAAGTGAGATTATTTCCACCAAGACTTGCCTTATTTCAATTTTGAACAGATAAGAATTAGCTTGTGTGCTTAGAATCCTGAAATCTTGATTAAAAAGGAACTTAGAGGATCTAGTGGGAAAAGCATGGAGAGAATACAGAAAACTTGGGGTCACATTTGGCCTCAGCTCTATGAACTTGGACACATAAAACAGCTGCAATATTTTCATACATCATGAAGATAGTAATTCTTACCTTGAAGGAGTGTTACGTAAGATAATAGCAATGTCAGGCACACAGTAGACATACAGACATGAAAGGTCCCTCTTTCCTTCGGATTGTCCGGTTCAACTCCTCTCAAGCATCCCCAAGAGATGGCCCTCTAGAAATGTGGAAGCCAGCCTGTCTTCAGATCATCCCTCATCCTCCACATCCGGCGGATCTTCAAATTCCCTCAATTTTACCTCTATGTTTTAATTAGGCCCCCATAATTTCATTTTTAGATTCTTGCAATGGTTTTCCAGTTATACAATTATGGCCAAAGACAAAATCTAACCATGCTGGGTATAAAGTCAGATTACCTGCATAATACCTTTTATTAGTCTTACAGGATCCTAAAGTTCAGGCTCCAAAATGGGATTTAGGCTCTCCTCTCTAGCCTCATCTCTCTTAGACCCCACCTCTTTCATCTGTGCTCTAGCAGTGCCAAACTTCTGATAAAGTCCTGAATGCTTTTTCATATCATCATGCTTTTCAATTTATAGAAAGAGTTTTTGTGTGTGCATAAAATAATGGTTTTCCACTTTATTCAAAGCATTATACATGTATATGCATGGCTTAAAGTAGATTCATGTGTTTTTGTTTGTTTTAGGAAAAAAGGTGGCTATTTATCTTATTTATATTGTGATAAGAGCACTTAACATGAGATCTACCCTCTTACCAAATTTTTATAGTACTGTATTGTACTGTCCCTACAGGATAATGAACCGTAACTGTAGGCACAATGTTGTACAGCAGTTCTCCAGAACTTCTTTATCTTGCATAACTGAAACTTTATACTCATTGGAAAGCAACTCCCCACTTCCCCCACCTCCCAGCCCCTGGCAACCACCATTCTATTCTCTGTGTCTGACTTTGACTAGTTTAGATACTTCATGTAAGTGGAATTATGCAGTATTTGTCCTACTGTGATGTTTATTTCACGTAGCATAATGTCCCCCAGGTTCATCCATGTTTTCACATAGGGCAAGATTTCCTTCTTTTTTAAAGGCTGAATAATATGGATTAAAGATTTCTCATACCTGAAGCTGTAAAACTCCTAGAAAAAAAAACACAAGGAGAAAGCTTTATGACATTGGCCTACGCAATGATTTTTGGATATGACCTCAAAAGCACAGGCAACAAAAGCAAAATTAGACACGTGGAATTACATCAAACTAAAAAGCTTTTGCACAGCAAAGGAAACAATCAGCAAAATGAAGAGACAACCTACAGAATGGTATAAAATATTTGCAAACTATATATCTGGGGTAAGGGGTAATATCCAAGATATATAAGAAACTCGGCCAGGCATGGTGGCTCACACCTGTAATCCTAGCACGCTGGGAGGCCAAGGCGGGAGGATTGCTTGAACTCAGGAGTTCGAGACCAGCCTGAGCAAGAGTGAGACCCCTGTCTCTACTAAAAATAGAAAAAATTAGCTGGGTGCAGTGGCACACACTTGTAGTCCCAGCTACTCAGGAGGCTGAGGCAGGAGGATTGCTTGAGCCCAAGAGTTTGAGGTTGCTGTGAGCTAGGCTGATACCACGACACTCTAGCCTGGGCAACGGAGTGAGACTCTGTCTCAAATAAATAAATAAACAAAAAAAAATATAAGAAATTCATGCAACTCCATAGCAAGAAAACAAATAATCTGATTTAAAAATGGGCAAAGAACTTGAATAGACATTTCTTCAAAGAAGACATAAAATGACCAGCAGGAGTACAAAAAGATGTTCAGCATCACTAATCATCAGGGAAATGCAAATCAAAGCCACAACAAGGTCTCTCACACCTGTTAAGATGGCTATTATCACAAAACAAAAAATAACAAGGGTTGGCAAAGATGTGGAGAAATTGGAACCCTTGTGCACTGTTGGTGGGAATGTAAAATGGTGCAGCAGCTATGGAAAATAGTATAGAGGTTCCTCAAAAGATTACAAATAGAACTACCATATGACCCAGAAATCCTACTTCTGGGTATTTTCCAAAATAATTTAAATCAGAATCTCAAAGAGATACACGCATCCCCACATTCATTGCAACTTTATTCACAATAGCTAAGACAAGGAAGCAACCTAAATGTCCGTGGATGAGTGGATGATAAAGAAAATGTGGCATATTCATCATGCCATTTTAAATGTTTCCTTAGACAGAAATACCCTCCCACCCTTGCCCACCCATCAGAATCCTACTGATTCATCCTCAAGGACCAGCCACCTGCCAGAGCATCTTCTGACCTCCCACTTACCTCCCTTCCCCCTCCATCACCTTTTTGCTTTGACACACCTTGTTCACATTTCTACTCTGGAGTGTGTGACACTTCAGTGACTGATATATTTGTTCACAGGTCTGTCTTCTCCACAGGAGAGTGAATTACTGGGAAGCAAGAGCCACCTCTTATTAATCTTTGTGTTCCCAGCTGTTATCACTCACTGACCTTCTACTGGTCTATGCTCCATACACATTTGATGAATGAATCTACATTTAGCTAGAAGCCCCACAGTGATGGGAACTCACAGCATTGCAAGTCAGCTACTTGATTTTGACTGTGTCCCTCATGTCAAGCACATATTGGTAAATCTCCCATCATTATTGCATATCTACCTCTCTACTTCTTTTACCCACTGATCCTACTTAGAAAGAATAGATATGCAAGCCCTCATCAAATCAACTGCCATTTCATTACTAGAATGCAACCTCACATAGCAACAAAATTTCCTCTTCTTGGAGAATTCTTTCAATGATTCTTTTTGTGACATGGTTTCCAGGTCCCTCACCACTGTGTCTCCCTGATGGAGATCTGTCATGGGTTGCCACTGCCACCTCTAGAACTAAACCCAAGATACTCAATGTGTTCTGACAGCATGGTGAGCCTTTGTCCTAAACATGATATCATGATATTTGTCTTAGGGGACAAAATATAATATGCTAATATGCTTGCATTTATTCCTGTATTTTCCTATTATAACTGTAATTAGTAACTAACACTAGTGGGTTCTTACCACATTCTAAAGACTGCAGGGTCAACAGCCTGAGACTGGTTCTTCTCTGTACTCTGTGGACCCAACTGTTTGACCATGCTCGTGTCCTCCTAGATAAACCAGAAGCCCTCTTGGTGAGGCAGTGCTCCAGGGTCATCAGCTAGTGTGGTCCAAACACAATAGTTGGTTTTTGTCTATCTCTGCTTAGCACTGTTTTTCTGCCAACCTGGCAAGAATAAAAACACATGAGCCCATGGTACACACAGATTCCAGCATCCGGTCAAGGCATCAAGAAAGCCAGAATGTCTAACCTCAAAAAGCTCTACTGAATGCACTGGTCAAGGGTCACTCAGATCTGAGGACTCTTATTCCATAACTCCATTGCTGCCCTTTTAGTCTTCCAGATGACTACAGTTTCAGATGTCCTATGCTCTGTCCAAAGTGTTACAAGTATAATCTGGGTGGTTTAAAATATACTTGTACAATATACTCACATACTTATACAATATACTCATACTTATACAATATACTCACATATATTGAGCACATTTTAGATACCAGGAAGTCTTTCCAGCAACTCTATAAGGCAGATTCATTTTCAAGTTGAGAAAATTCGGGTTTAGGGAGATTAATTGACTTGGCCAAGATTATACACCTGTTATTAATACTTATCAGAAGAGCTAGGATTTAAACCTGGACATGATGCCAGAGCTCAAACTCCTAAATTCCACACTGCATTGTTTTCTGAATTGGTTTATTCTTATACTAAAGGGATAGTTGGAGATCCTAGCAATAATGATATGCAGCTGGAAGCCTGGACCAAGGAAAACCTTCCGGAGCAATAGTGAGCACCTATGGTGGAACCATTTATGTGTGGCAAGAACAGGGGCAAAGACAACTGGACTAGCAGTTACTGACCTGTAGGATTTCATCTAGGTGCCATGACAGCTCCCTCTGCCTCCTCTTGTACCCACGACCATACCCCAATTGTGTCACACCCTACCTTGCTCTCAGTGTCATCGACTGCCATCTGTGTAGCCATTGTTTGTTCTGCTTTGTCTCCCCTTTTCCCCTCTTTTCCTGCACAGACCTGGAACCCACTTCCATGGCACTTTCCATCTGGCCCAGGCAACCTGTCCTTAGGAAACTCATCCTTTATGTTCCAGTTCCACTAAGACCCAGGAGAAATATTGCCAAGTGATGTGCAGGGATCTGGAAGCAGCCTGCCAATGGTGTGCCCAGGCAGGAGGAAGTGTGGACTTCTCCTGGGGTCAGAAACATGTGGGTGCTTTAGAACTGGCTCTAGTCCAAATTAAAACTAGAAGAGCCATTTCACTCCATAGGAAAATCTCCCTGAACTCCATCCTCTCAGCAAAGGCCAGCTCGGCCCCAGAGTCCATCAAAACTTCAATTTTATCAAAGTCTTCTCTATAGATGCCTTTTTATGTGCTATTAAACAGAACAATGCAGCTCACCAGTACAATTATCTGCAATAACAGCCCATTAAAAGCTTTCCTTAATATGGAACTTTCTAATTAATGTAAATGGGGTGCAAAGCTTGTATAGCCAAGTTGATTCTAATGTTCAGAAAGTAGGTAAAATAGGAAAGGGTCTTATTTTTCATTAGCAATGTATTAGGGAATCTAATGAAATCTTTATGGCTTGGATATATTACCAAAAAAGTCACAATTGCTTTGTTTCCTGCCTCATTTCTCTGCCACCTTTCTCTCTCTGTATCGCTATGTGACACATTAGATTTGAGAAAATAGAATTTTCTACAAAAAAGAGGCATGGATTTTGTGTCTGAATACTCTCACGTTCTCAGAGTGTGGACGGTAGAAGGGAGCACAGCAAAGATGAACGTCATTTCCCAGATGTCTAAGCTGGAAACTGAGCCCCGAAGAAAGATGAAGACTATCTGGTCATTTGCTTCTTTCTCCCTTCTCTTCCTTTCTTTTTCTTCCCTCTCTCCTCCCTCCATTTTCCCTTCCTCCATCTCTTCTTCCACTTCCTCCCTTCCTATTGCTCTCCCTGAAACATTCAGTGAGCACTGTATCTGGCAGGTTGGGCTAGGTGATACTGCAATAACAAAGCAACCCCCAGATCCCAGAAGTTTAAACATCAAACATCAAGTTTATCTTCCACCCGTACTGTGTGTCAAAACATCAAAGTTTATTTCTCACCTGTATGACATATCCATCCTGGGTCAGCAGGGGCAGAGTCACTCACAGACCCAGGCTGATGGAGCTGCCACCATGCTGAACATGCCAGTCATCACGTCAGAGGGAAAAGAGAAAGTGGCAAATTGGGTTTTGGCTCTTAAAGCATCTGCCTGGATATAACAGGTCACTTCTACTCAGATTTCATTGCCAGCACAGGTCACCTGGCCATGCCTAACTTCAGAGGGGTCATGGAAGCATCAACCTATCATCCTACAGTGAATCTAAAAGGCTCCCCATGAGCCAACTAAAGTAATAATTTATGATAATATCAAAAGGAATTAGAAACACATCCTGCTGTCAGGGAGCTCAGAGTGCAGGAGGAGAACCAGAACAAACTCAAGAAACAGCATGATCAGTGATGTGAGAGGCTATACCAAGAGCCCTAAGACCAAGTGGGCTCATTCTGTTTTCCCTTTGCTGGCCTTCTCCTGGGGCATTTTTGCAGCTTCTTGTGTGACTACCATCCCCTTTCCTATTGGGGTTCCATGTCCAGGTGGGAAACCCACAGTCTGTCCCAGATTCCCATATACCAGTCTTCAGTTTTACAGATCCTTGACCCAGAGACTTATGAGGAGGAGAACTATCTAAGACCAACCAACCCAGGCAGGCTTGAGGCTAAGGGAAGGCCCAGGTTGTTCAGTGTTTGAGGCAGCACAGTGAGTGTGCGCTAAACCTGATCTCTACAGAGCTATGGGTCAGTGCCTGTTGCTTCTCCATGCCAGGGAGTCAGCCATCTTAGAGGACAGTGCTGTATCACATGGAGGAGGTGGCAAAGTGATTTAGAGCAGAGATTGAGACTCCACAGGGAGCTGGAGAGTGGGATGGGGAAATGGAGGCAGTATCTCAGCAGAGGGCAACACTGAAGTTTAAGGTTTTTCTTAATCA
Organism: Daubentonia madagascariensis; assembly: GCA_023783475.1. Classification (NCBI taxonomy): domain Eukaryota; kingdom Metazoa; phylum Chordata; class Mammalia; order Primates; family Daubentoniidae; genus Daubentonia; species Daubentonia madagascariensis. The sequence goes on along the minus strand of JAKFHU010002136.1, from coordinate 24,947,716 downwards.
GCCTGCAGTAGCAGTCTGGCCCAAAACCTATCTGTTGAAGTTGGTCTTATGTCCTTAGTGGACCACCAGCCACACACATTCACCCTACAGGTCTTAGGCAGGATGACTCTGGAACTCATGGGAGCAGGGGATTAAACCTTAGGGAGTGAAAAAGTCCTTGTTTTTGGTGAGCTTGCTGTGGATGGCCAGACTTCATACCCTTTACATCCCTCTGCAACAGGCCTTTTAAAAGCCCAGACAGAATGCTCTGGCTGGCTTTGTAATCATGTTCCAATCAGCTTCATAGAATTGTGAAATTGATTGTCCTACTGACCTCACATGGGCTTTGGAGCAAGGGGGCACCTCAATTCTTTGTTCAGTTCCACACACTGATTCAAGGAGATTTCAGCTTTTCCATTCATTCCCAAAGGAAGGGAGCTCAAATCACCTTGAAATTATAATTTAGGGACATCAAGCCTTGGCCAGTCTGTTTCATTTTCCCAATCACCCAGCCAGGACCAAGGCTGAGAAAGGAGGTACCCAGCATATTAAGTCCTTCTAGGAACATGGAGAAGAGGTGGCCCAAGAGACCACCCCCACCACCCCACACAGGCTCAGGCAGCTCTGGAAATGGTGAGCATGAGAGGTTCTGGGAGGCATGCAGTGGGTGCCCCAGATTGGGGTCTGGTGGTTCTAGGTCTCCCCACAAGATGGTGATTGTGGTGTCGTAGTCAAATGAGTTGTGCCAATGTACTCTCACTAGTTTTTCTTTGCTTTCATATTCTGCCATGATTAAACAGTTGGGATTTTCCTACTGCTGCAGGGAAATATACAGAACTTTGTCATGGATTTCACCAGCCTAAGGGTTCGGGGAAATCTTCTTGAAATCAAGGGGTCTGACCTGAGACTTGAACAATGACCAGGAGTTAGCCAGTTGGAGAAAACCGGGAGTCTATCACAGACAGAGGCAACAGCCTATGCCAAGACACAGAGGCATGTTGCTAGAACAAGTTTGAGGGAGGGAGTGGTAGGAGATGAGACTGGGGAGGCTGGCACCCTGAAGAGATGAGTGTCTAAAGGCAGAGGCAAAGACTTAACGTGTTGACAATGAAATGTGGGATTTCCAGTGCAAAAATGGAGCTGTGGGGGCACAGTAGAGGCACTAAGTGGGGATTGGTCAGCTCAGGGACTTGCTAGAGCAAGTTAACTCAGTGTCACATCTATCAACTTATGTATGGAATTCATAAGGAATTTAATTTTCCTCTAAATGAGGCTCACTACATGTAAGTATTGAGTGCTTACTAGATGTCAGAATTATTTTAAGAGCTTTGCATGAATTATCCTATTTAATCTTTTTTTTTAATCTTATGAGGTGAATACCATTAGTGTCTACATTCTACAGTTGAGGAAACTGAGGCTCAGGAAGTTAAACAATTTGCAGTAGGTCACAGAGCTGGACTAAGATTCTCGTATAGGCAGTCTGAACCTAGAGCCCATGTCTTAACCACTGCACCATGCTGCCTCCAGTGATCTTAGGAAAATAGAGCTTGTTCATTCCACAGATATTCACCAAATTGCAGATACACCCCAGGCTTTGTGCCAAGTGTTGGCAATACAGGGTTGAGCAAGATGGAAAGTTAGATCTTCACATGGAGTACCCAATCTAGTGGGGAGACAGAAAATAAGAAAAATAAGAAAATAATCAGATTGCAAAGAAAGAGTAAAATCAGGCATCAGGAGAGAAAAGAGCAGAACTTGAAAAGCTCTTTGATGCCATACAGCCCAAATTCTGACTTTTACAGATGAAAGAATTGAAGCCAAGAAAAGAGGAGTGATGTGCTCAGAGTCACACAGTAAATTGGCATCACGGCAGAGAAAAGAATCCAAGATTCCTAATATATTCAGTAGATATTCATCTGCTGCCTGCTCTGTGCCTCCCACTGTCCTGGGCACCAGGAAGGCAATGCTAAACAAGACCACCACAGTCCCTTCCTTTGCCCTGTGCTGTCTGGGTATCTGAAGCTTTGCAATGCACATTTGATTTCATCAGTTGTTGGTTCGACTAAAAGATTTCTACTGTGCTCAGCTCATGGCAGGAACATCGGAACAAGAGCATTTCCTTTGGCCAGATTCCCGTCATGAGCAGAACATTGGGAGAAATAAGGTTAGGGGGCTCATGGCTTACTCTAACTTCCCAAAGAGGAAATATCTTTATTATGTAAAATAAGATGATTTCTACCCTGCCACACCATTCCCTTGAGGCAATCAATAAACACAGAGTGGATTATCCCTTTTAAATAGGGAAACAGAGGAAAGAGAAACACCAGAAAAGCAAAAGTCCAGGATTGCTTTAGCTATTCAGGGTCTTTGTGGTTCCACAGGAATTTTAGGATAGCTTTTTCAACTTCTGTGAAGAATGTTACTGATATTTTGATAGAAATTGCATTAAAAAATATAGGTTACTTTGGGTAGTATAGACATTTTAACAATATTAATTCTTCTAATCCATGAGCATGGGATATCTTTCCATTTTTTGGTGTGTGTCCTCTTCAATTTCTTTTATCAGTGTTTTATATTAATTGTTTTCCTTGTAGGGCTATTTCACTTCTTTGGTTTAACTTATTCCTAGGCATTTTATTTTATTTTATTTTTTGTAGCTATTGTAAATGGGATTGTCTTCTGGATTTCTTTTTCGGATTAATTGCTGTTAGCCTATGGAAACACTACTGATTTTTGTATGTTGATGTTGTATCCTGCAACTCTACTGAATTTGTTTATAAGTTCTGAGTTTTGGTGGAGTCTTTAAGTTTTCCTAAATATAAGATCATGTCATCTGCAAACAAAGACATTGGCTAATACTTCAAAGATTTCCCCTCTTGTGTATATTGACTTTTCTTCCCTTTTCATCTTCCCAGCCAAGGCAAGGGGCGTGTTGCCTGGCTGAACCTTCAGCTTCCTACATGCCCTGCTGAGGTCCTACAGCTCTGAGACCCCACAGGGCAGGCTGCTGAGACAGAAAATAAGGGATTCTACTAGATATAATTCCTACTAACATGGCACAACAAGGCTGCTGTAGATCTAATAAAGGGGTGCCTATTCTAGCTCTCTTTGGATATAGAATAACTCATAGGTTGTCTCCAGGAGCCTGACCCTCCCCTACCACCTGTCCTTCCCTTTACATATACTAACTCATTTAATCTTCACAGCCACTGTAGATGATATTACCATTATATTGATGAAGAAACTGAGGCACAGAAATGTTAAGCAACTTTTCCAACATCACACAGCTAGTAAGTAGAAGATGTGGTATTTAAAGTCAGGCAGTTTGGCTCCAGAGTCTGGATCCTTAAGCAGTGAGATATAGACCACATCTGTCACTCCTTCTATTCTGCCCCCACCTCTGCCGCTGAGATAATCAGTCCTACTATCATTAGGACCCCAATACTACTTCTGTACTATTGACTATAATGACAGCATTTTTACTGTTGGTGCTCTATTGGTGCTGCTGCAGGATTTGGAATACTATCACTACTGGTTCTGCCTAGAGTGTTAATTTTGTGAATAACAGCACTACTGCTACTACTTCATGCTGGCTTCCTCCTTCTCTTCCTCCACCTTCCTCCCTCTCCTCCAAAGCTACCAATATTTATCGCCGTAGTCCTAGACTCTGCCATGTCTTCCACAGGCATTATTTACAGGTGGGTAGCTGAGACTCAGAACTAGGAAATGTCCCCTCCACAGTTACCAGGCTGGCAAGTGGCAGCACAGAGTTTTAAGTTGTTTGTTTCAAGTCCAGTGGTACTTTCAAATTGATACAAAGAGCCTGTGGCTGAGAGTCTATTGGTGTTTAGAACCTCACTACGTCCATCGATTAACAGCATCAGAAACACCTGATTAACAGCATCAGCGACAGCACCTGGCAATGTGTTAGAAACACAGAATCTCAGGCCCCAACCCGGATCTACTGAATCAGAGTCTAATTTGGCCACAGGTTAAAGCTTGCAAAACACTGGTTTAGAAAACACACACCCATTGTGCCATTTAATCCTTAGGGCCCCCTATGAAATTGAGAGAGCAGATGATTCTGTTCCCAGTTGGGTCAGGGCAAGTGGCTCAGAACCGAGGGTGGGAACAACAAGCTGGTATGACAACTCCCTTTCTGTGGGGAGCAAGGTAGAAGTGTTGTAAGAGGCAAGGGTCTTAAGGGAGTTGTGTGGAGCCAGCCAGGCAGGTGACAAAGGTGAATCTGGACGGGTAGCCTTCGTACATAGACTTAAGAAATAATATTTGTTGACGTTATAAACAACTTCATTGGGGGAGGGGGTGTGAGTGCGTGCATGCATGTGTGCATACGTGTGTGTGTGTGTGTGTGTGTGTTGGGGGAGTACAGTGAGGGGTGACAAAACAGTGTCTGCCAGAGGGACTACTGCTTAGGTATCCCCCTTTGCCAACCAGAAATAAACTGCTTGTTGAAGGAACATTTGCCTTGGGGATTCCTGGAGTTTGCACAAATCCTGAGCCCAGGGGTCTCCCTGGCTCTGCTCTTTTCTGCGTGCAAGTCCACCCAGCGCCTGACTCCTGTTGCCGTGAGTGTTCCAGGCAAAGGGTGTGCAAGCACCGGTGAAATTCAGGGCTTTGCTGAGAAGCAAACACAGTGGTAAGAGTGGCCTTCACCCATGTTATCAAAGGAAGGAGGTAATTGCAAAACGAACCAAGAGACAAGCAGCCAACAGCCTCGCTGCGTCGTTCTATGTATCTTCTCTTTACACGTATCCAAATTGTCGCCGGTGTGTTCTTTCCTTAAAGAGGGAAATACGGTAGCGTCGGTCTCTGGCTTACTTCCACAGCTGGCATCCCACAGCTCTGTCATGAAGCTTGGGCCCCTCATCGAACCTCTCAAGACCTTTTACTGTCTGGGCCAACTCGCCGCTCTTGCTCATCTCCCCTTCACGTTCCGTTGCCCAGAATTTCTCACCGCTTTTCATACTGCTCAGGCTTTTGTTACCAGGGGTCTTTTCTCAGGCTCTTCTTCCTATCTGGAATCCTTCACCCCAATCTGCCCTGGAACTTCCTCCTCCCATTTCATGACATGAACGATGTTAATGTCTGCGCAACACCAAAGTCTGGGCTCTTAACCACTGTACCTCCCAAATCTTCCCTTTGGAAGGGGCTGTTGAAAGGGCGAGGGTTCTCAGGGGTGAGGGTGAGGGTTAGGGTGTGAACTTTTCCCCAGAGAGGCTGCTGTTTGTGGGCAGGGGCACCTTGGCATTTCTGCTCCAGACAGGCAACTGGACTGTCTGGTGGGCGGGAATGGAGCAAAAGACACATCCGCATAGTGGAGCCACTGGTTACTGTCATGAGGTGCAACCAGAGGTTGGCCAGGAGAGGGCACATTTATCAGAGAAGTTCTCTTAGGGACAATATTCCTTAATATGAGGCCCTTAAGAGTGTGGGGAGGGTCAGTGAGTGTGAGGAGGTTCTTTCCTGATGACATTTCCGAGACGGTTTTGCACTGAATCAACTTTAAAACGTCTCTCCTTCTGCTTTTGGAACTTGGGATTGCTATTTCTCCCCTGCGGGGTGGGAGCGTTTCCACCTTTTATCTGGAAATCTTGTGTCTTTTCAGCCCTGTTCATCACGGTTTTCTCATGTAATTGGGGGATGCAATTTTCTCCATCCACTGTGACAGTTTGCTGTTGGCAAAATTCAGCCTTCAGATTCTGGAATTATTTTAATTGTATAGCTTCCACATTTCTTCCTAAAGAATTTTGCTCTCTTTATACCCTCCCATGCTGATTTATTTGTAGTTGTTGTTTGTTTGTTTAATTTGGATTGCTTGTATTTTGATAGCAATGCTGAACAATAATGATCTAAGCAGGCACCCCCTTCTTCGTTTCTGACTTTAATGGGACTGTGAATTTTCACCACTAAAAGTGAAATCAACTGTTAATCACTCTCTAAGACTTACCCTGATTTTCTTCATAGCCCCTATCACCCACTTCCTTTTTATTTAAATAAATAAAAATCTATCTATCTATTTAGTTGGTTACTACCTGTCTTCGTTTGTGCTGCTATAACAAAATGCCACAGACTGGGTGATTTATATAGAACAGAAATTTATTTCTCACAGTTCTAGGAGGCCGGGAAGTCCAAGATCAAGGCACCGTCTGGAGAGGGCTTGTTCCTTTCTTCCAAGATGGAACCTCGAATGCCGAGTCCTCACATGACAGAAGGTGGAAAGGCACAAAAGAGCCTTAGCTAGTTCCCTCCAGCCTTTTATAAGGCATTAATCCATTCATGAGGGCAGAGCCATAATGATTTAATCACCTCCCCAAAGGACCCACCTCTTAAAGCCACCAAATGGGGATTAAGTTCCTGCATGAATTTTGGAGGGGACACGTTCAAGCCTTAGCGCCACTTTGTCTCCCATTCTAGGATGCAGCTTCTATGAGGTCAGGGACTTTGTCTTGCTCTTCATTGTGTCCCCTGGCACGTGGTGGGCACTCAGTACATGATTGTTGGATACACTAAACGATTTTCCCCTCCCATTAAGAACACCTCCGCCCGACCCGGTTATGAGTACGTTGCTTTTTCTTTAGAAATTGATGTTGAATTTTGTCAAATACATTTTGGAGCCTTTTAGGATGAACTTTGAGTATGGATAAGGTTAATTACATTGGTAGATTCTTAATTTCCTTAACAGTCTTTGAATTTCTGGAATAGATTCTTCTTTGCGGTAGTATATTATTCTTTTAAAATTGATACGCTGCTCTGTAGTTTTTGTTTTTGTTTTGTTTGGATTCTGCTCTCTGTGTCAGACTCTGGTGTTACTAACCTCTTGTAGGAGACTTCCAGCCGTGAGATCAGCCCCCAAAAAGAGATTTACAACCCCATTAGCAATGCATGAAACTTCCCATTTACTCTCACTCTAGCAAAACTTTGTAGGGCAGTTCAGCATAATGAGAGCTGGACTTGGAATCAAACAGCTTGCACATGAAATCTGATCTTTCATTTCCTGGTTTTGGTATAGCCACAGCTTTTTCTCCTCCCTGAACATGGCATAACACCATTCTGCATGCCACACAGAATTGTGGTCTAGATCACGTAAGGTCTGTATTTTGCAAACGGCAAACCTCTATCCATATATCCATAATTTCTACTGTTGCTACTGCAAATTAACATTAGTATCAACAGGTTCATTTAAAGTGTGAGGTTGCTGCCGCTGGCCACTATTAGCATCAAGGCTTTTAAAAGCATCAACACAGCAGACAGGTCATTTGGGGACACAATAATCAAAAAGAGTGGATTCTGTCCCCTCTGAGAGTTCCCATCAATGGCAGGATCCTGTCAGTTTATAAATAAAAATCTAAATATTTAGAAACCCTAAGCTCCTGCGTGAAAAGAAGGATTAAAAATTAATATTTATGAACTGATAGTTCTGTAACTCTATCTTCAAAATGCTTCCTTCAGTGACACTGACAAGCCTGTCACTCTTTGGACAGAAGCCAGACCCCAGCCTGACAGCATACCACTAGCTCTATGACCTTGATCAAGTCACTTGCCCTGTCTGAACCTGTCTCCTTGCAGTAAAATTGGAAGGGTAATACTTAACTCATACTGCTACTCTGCAAATTAAATACTACAATGTATACCGGAGAGCCTAGCGTAATGCCAGGCACACAGTAGTTACTCAATAAAATGTGAATATCCTCTGTATGCTCTGATTTGGCTGAGATCTTTGTCATTTCTTTCTGCCCAGAATGTAGCAGAAGTTTCCGTGTTTTGTTATATGTCATTTAGACATTGTCTTAGCCCATTCAGGCTACTATAACAAAATGCCACAGACTGAGCAATTTATAAAGAACAGGAATTTATTTCTCACAGTTCTGGAGGCTGGGAAGTCCAAGATCAAGGTTCCAGCAGGTTTGGTGTCTGGTGAGGGCCTGTTCCTCACAGATGGCACCTCCACGCTGTGTCCTCACATGGTGGGAGGGGAAAGGCATCTCTGACTCTGGAATTACTAACCAATAGCTGAGGTGCCTAACATTCCTTCCCTTGAGCCAGGGACTAGGCTGAAATGTACAATATAATGGTGAGATTTCAGGCACTAGGTTTGGCCATTTGGGGCTAGAGGTCAGCCCTGGGTACTGAACCTGAAGCTTATTCATTAATTCAACAAATATTTATTGAGGTTCTACTCTTTGTCTTAGATGCTAAGGATATTGCAGTGACCACAGCCAGCATGACCCTTGCTTGCATGTTGCTAGAGTCTAGTTGGAGTGGCAGGTATTTATCAAAGAATCAAACAAATGAATGTGAAATTGCATGTATAATATGGGCTGTGAAAATTTGCTTCAAAGGTAGCTTTAGGGGAGGATTTATTTATTTTATTTTTTTTTTTTAAGCTTGTTCACATTCTTTATTCTCATACTTATAATATAGCATTTGTAATCACTTGTTAACAATAGCATAGGTTTAAACATAATGCAAATTACATTATAAAGGGCTGTTTTTGTTATAAACCATTCACTACTACCTCAAGAGGGAGAATTTGTTCTGGCTAAAAACAAACATAAAATATAAAGCTACTTATATTTTATGTTCCAATTATATTTTTTGCAACATGATTTAAATCATTGTGTCCTGAATTTCAGGACCCAGATGACATATTCACAATTTTGCCATATTCATATTTTACTTTCAGTATTATTTACTTCTTATCTCAAGTCATTTTTTTATTCCAGAATATTATGGGGGTACAACACTTTGTTTATATATATTGCCTATGCACTGCCCAACTCAGAGCTACAATCATGGACAGCCCCCAAACTGTGTGCCCCGTGCCCATTCGCTGAGACTGTTCCCATCCCCTCTAGCCCCCTCCCACATGTCCACCCCCTGATGAATATTATTTCCATGTGTGACATAAGTATTGATCAGTTAGTACCAATTTGATGGTGAGTACCAGTGGTGCTTGTTTTTCCATTCTTGTGATACTTCACTTCGAAGAATGGGCTCTAGCTCCATCCAGGATAATACCAGATGTGTTAATTCACGGTTGTTTTTATTGCTGAGTAATACTCCATGGTATACATATATCACATTTTATTAATCCACTTGTGTAAAGATGTTGTTTCCACATCTTTGCAATTGTGAATTGTGCTGCTATAAATGTTCGTGAGCAGATGTCTTTATTATAAAGTGTCCTTTTTCCTTTGGGTAAATACCCAGTAGTGGGATTGCTGGATCAAATGGTAGTTCTACTTTTAATTCTTTGAGGTATCTCCATATTACTTTCCATAGAGGTTGTACTAATTTGCAGTCCTACCAGCAGTGTATGAGTGTTCCTATCTCTCCGCATCCCTGCCAACATTTGTTGTTTTGGGACTTTTTGATATAAGCCAATCTCACTGGAGTTAAGTGATATCTCATTGTGGTTTTAATTTGCATTTCCCTGATTATTAGAGAAGTTGAGCATTTTTTGTTTGTTTGCTGGCCATTATTCTGTCTTCTTTTGAAAAGTTTCTGTTCATGTCCTTTGCCCACTTTTTAATGGAGTTGTTTGATTTTTTCTTCTTGATTTTCCTAAGTTCTGTATGGATTCTGGTTATCAGCCCTTTATCAGATGTGTAGCATGCAAATATTTTCTCCCATTCTGTAGGTTGTCTGTTCACTCTAGTGATAGTTTCCTTGGCTGTGCAAAAGCTTTTTAATTTGATCAGGTCCCATTTATTTATTTTTGTTGCTGCTGTGATTGCTTTCGGGGTCTTCTTCATAAATTCTTTGCCTTGGCCAATGTCTATAAGAGTTTTTCCAACATTTTCTTCTAGAATTCTTATGGTTTCACGTCTTAGGTTTAAGTCTGTTATCCATCGTTAGCTGATTTTAGAGAGGTGAGAGGTGTGGATCTAGTTTCAGTCTTCTACACGTGGCTATCCAATTTTCCCAGCACCATTTATTGAACAGGTATTCTTTTCCCCAGTGTATGTTTTTGTGTACTTTGTCAAAGATCAGATGACAGTATGAGGATGGTTTTACATCTGGGTTCTCAGTCCTGTTCCATTGGTCTATGTCTCTGTTCTTGTGCCAGTACCATGCTGTTTTGGTTACTATAGCCTTGTAGTACAGTTTGAAGTCTGGTAGATTGATACCTCCCAATTTGTTCATTTGCTTAAGATTGCTTTGGCTAGATGGGGTCTTCTCTGGTTCCACATGAAGCATAGACTTATTTTTTCTAGATCAGCAAAAAATGATGTTGGTATTTTGATAGGGACTGCATTGATTCTGCAAATCACTTTAGATAGTATAGACACTTTAACAATGTTGATTCTACCTATCCAAGAGCATGGTAGGGTTTTCCATCTATTTACATCCTCTGCAATTTCTTTTCTCAGTGTTTTGTAGTTCTTGCTATATAGATCTTTCACCTCCTTAGTTAGATATGTTCCTAAATATTTAATTTTCTTTGGTGCTATTGTGAAAGGTATTGCATCTTTGATTTGTTTCTTGGATTGACTGTTATTGGCATATATGAAGGCTACTGATTTGTGTGCATTGATTTTGTATCCTGAGGCTTTGCTGAATTCATTTAACAATTCTAGTAGTCCCTTGGTTGAATCTTTGGGATTTTCTAGATATAATATCATATTGTCTGTGAAGAGTGAAAGTTTGATCTCTTCTGCTCCCATTTGGACACCCGTGTTTCCTCTCTCTTGTCTGATTGCTCTGGCAAGGACTTCGAGCACTATGTTGAATAGAAGTGGAGATAGTGGGCAACCTTGTCTGGTTCCAGTTTTAAGGGTGAATGCTTTCAATTTTTCCCCATTCAGTATGATATTGGCTATGGGTTTATCATATATGGCTTTAATAATTTTAAGGTATGAGCCACCTATGCCTATATTGCTAAGAGTTCTTATCATAAAAGGGTTCTGAATTTTGTCAAAAGGCTTTTCTGCATCTATTGAAAGGATTATATAGTCTTTGTTCTTGCTTTTATTTATATGGTGAATTACATTTATAGATTTGTGTATGTTGAACCATCCCTGCATCTTGGGGATGAAGCCCACCTGATTATGATGAATTATTTTTTTGGTGTACATTTGAATTCGGTTTGCTAGGATTTTATTGAGAATTTTTGCATCTGTATTCATAAGGGATATTGATCTGTAGTTTTCTTTTCTTGTTGTGTCCTTTCCTGGCTTTGGTATCAAGGTGATATTGGCTTCATAGAATGAGTTTGGGAAGATTCCATCCTTCTCGATGTTATGGAATAATTTCTGCAGTATAGGCACCAGTTCTTTGTAGGTTTGGTAGAATTCAGGTGTGAACCCATCTGGTCCAGGACTTTTTTTGTTGGAAGATTTTTTATTACTGCTTCAATTTCGGTGCTTGATATTGGTCTGTTTAGGAATTCTGTTTCTTCCTGTTTGAGCCTAGGGAGGTAGTGTGTTTCTAGGAATTTGTCCATTTCCTCCACGTTTTCATGTTTTTGGGCATAGAGATTTTTGTAGTATTCGAAGATGATGTTTTGTATTTGCATGATATCAGCTGTGACCTCTCCTTTTTCATTTCTGATTGAGCTTATTAGAGTCCTTTCCTTTCTGCTTTTGGTCAACCTGGCAAGTGGCCTGTCTATTTTGTTTATCTTTTCAAAGAACCAACTTTTCATTTTATTAATCTTCTGTATTGTTCTTTTGTTTTCAATTTCATTTAATTCTGCTCTGATCTTGGTTATTTCTTTTCTTCTGCTGGATTTAGGATTGCTTTGCTCTTCCTTTTCCATTTCCTGAAGATGATTCATTAGTTTACTGATTTGTGAACTTCCTGTCTTTTGGATGTGGGCATTTAAGGTGATCAGTTTTCCTCTCAGACTGCTTTTGCTGCATCCACAGATTTTGATAACTTGTGTCCCCATTATCATTGAGTTGAAAGAATCTTTTGATTTCTATCTGAATCTCCTCCTTGACCCAATAGTCATTCAGCAATAGATTGTTTAATTTCCATGTTTTTGGATAGAGATGTGAGTTTCTGTTGGAATTGATTTCTAATTTTATTCCACTGTGGTCTGAAAAGATACATGGTATGATTCCTATTTTTTTAAATTTGTTTAGATCGGTTTTGTGGCCTAGGATGTGATCAATTTTAGAGAAAGTTCAATGAGCTGATGAGAAGAACATATATTCAGTGTTATTTGGGTGGAGTGTTCTGTACATGTCTGTTAGGCCCAAATGTTCTAGAGTCCTATTTAGGTCCATTGTTTCTGTGCTTATTTTCTGTTTGGAGGATCTGTTCAGTTCTGTCAATGGGGTGTTGAAGTCCCTGGCTATTATAGCATTGCTACTTATTATGTTGTCTAGATCAAGCAGTATTTGCTTTATGTATCTGGGCGCTCCTGTGTTGGGTGCATAAATGTTTAGGATTGTTTAGTCTTCTTGTAAGATTTTTCCCTTCATCACTATATAGTGACCATCTTTGTCTTTCTTTACTTTTGTTGCTTTAAAGTTTATAATATATGATATAAGAATGGCTACCCCATATTTCTTTTGGTTTCCATTTGCCTGGGAAATTGTATGCCATCCTTTCACTTTGAGTCTGAACGAGTCCTTGTGTGTAAGATGTGTTTCCTGGAGACAGCAGATACTTGGCTTGTATTTTTTAATCCATTCAGCCAGCCTATGTCTCTTCAAAGGGAAATTCAAGCCATTCACATTTATTGAGAGAATTGATATTTGCGGTGGATTTCTGTTTATTCTGTTGGGTAGTCTCTTGTTTTGTTTTACCTCTTGAGCCATTGTGAAATCTGGGTTCTGGAGTTTTAGCTTTTGGGTAGTTTTACGTTGGTGGGTGTCTGTTGCACTGGTTAGTGTATAATGCAACTCTAAGTACTTCTTGCAGGGCAGGTCTGGACTTCACAAATTCTATCAGTGGCTGTTTGTCTGGAAAAGTCTTTATTTCTCCCTCATATAAGAAGCTTAGTTTTGCAGGACAAAGAATTCTGGGTTGGCCATTATTTTGTTTTAGAAGACGGAGGATGGGTCTCCAGTCCCTTCTGGCTTGTAAGGTTTCAGCTAAGAAATCTGCAGTTAATCTGATAGGTTTCCTTTTGTAGGTTACCTGCTCTTTTCACCTCACAGCACTCTGAGGAGTGCCTCTTTTGTATTTACTTTGGTCAGTTTACTTTGTTAATTATGTGGGGTGGTGAATGCCTTTTCACATTGAGTCTTTCTTGTACTTGGATATTGAGATTTCTGGCTAGGCCATGGAAATTTTCCTTTGTTATTCCTTCAAATAGATTTTCCAGCCCATGCGAATTTTCTTCCTCTCCTTCAGGGATGTCTATGATCCTTATGTTTGGCCTGTTTACATAATCGCACACTTCTTGTATGCTTTGTTCATGCCTCTTGTTTTTGTGTTCTTTCTCTTTGACTGATTCATTTAGTGCATAGGAATTATCTTTCAGCTCTGAGATTCTTTCCTCTACGTGATCCAGCCTATTCTTAAGGCTTTCCACTGTGTTTTGTAGATCTTTGAATGCCTCTTTCATTTCCAGAATTTCTATCTGATTTTTCCATAATACTTCTATTTCTTTAGAAAATTTTTCATTCATTTCTTGCATTTTTCTTGTGGTTTCTTTGTGCTGGGATTCAATTTTCTCTTGAATTTCATTGAGCTTTCTTATAATCCATAAATGAAATTCCTCTTCTGTCATTCTACCAATTTTATTTGAGCTGTTATCTGTTGCTGAGGAACTAATGATTTCTTTTGGGAGAGACTTTTTGCTCTGATTTTTCATGTTTCCTGAGTTCTTTTGCTGATTCTTCCTCATCTGGCCTCTTGGTCAAGAGCTGGGGGTGTTAGGGCTAGTTTATGGCCCTGTCTACAAGCCTCTGAAGATCGTTCTTTGGTAGAGACAGGGAGAGGAGTAGTGGCCTGTATTACCTTAGGTGTATTTTAGCAAGTTGGTGGACCTGTTTGGTAACCTCTGACCTGTTGTCTTCACCTCTTCCCAGTGGAGTGGAGTTTGTTCTCCCAGCTTGAGCTCCAAGCTGGTGGATTGTACCTGAGGGTATGATTCCACTGCTCCCTAATAGCTTGAGATGGAAGGCAATATTTTTAGCTGTGGAGTTGTTCCCACTGTTGTTGATTGTAGTTTGTGTGGAGTAGCCAGTTACCTAAGTATTCTGTTGTGCCTGTGGGTGGCTCTGATCCCCCCAGTGGGGTATACAAAAGCCCCAAGCTTTGGGAGGGGCCTTGTAGCTCCCAGGGGTTACTTTGACCCTGCTCCTCCTGAGGTGGGGGGAGAAACAAAATAGCTTGTGGCTGCACTGCAAGAGCTTGATTGGGAAAATTCTACAACACTCAGAGGTTGCTTATCTGGCTGCTTGGGGGGGATGCTGCTATGGAGTTCAGAGCGCTCTCTCTACGAGCTTGAAGGCTGCTTCTGATGGGAGGGGCCAGCTGTTGGGATTGCTGAGGTCTCTAGCAGGTTTTTCTTCCCTGTCCACAAGCTCGGGCACTTTCCCCTCCAGACCACTGTGGGCTCTCGAGTTTTCCCACAGTTCATGTGTCTGGCCTCTGACATGTGTCTCCACATGTCACTGTCTGATGGGGGATCTCCAATTGTGCACCCCTTTTCCACCACTAGACCCCAAGGTGAGGCAGGTGGGCATCTCTATCCCCAGAAATCTCCTCCAGGGGGATGTTCCCACTGAGGGGGAATAGTGGCCACTGGAGGCACTCTTGGATCGAGCGAAATTCCCTAATGAAGTGGGCTGGGTTAGGGGGAGCTGCTCTGGTTCAGCCTGTGGCACTTGAGGCATTCGGTTGCCATGAGAACCGGTACTTATATAAAATGAGTCACTATGACAAGCAACCTTCAAATTGACTGATCTCTGGGGTAGGGGAGGACTGGGACCTGAAGAGCGGGCACTAGGACCAGCATGTAGCAAGCACGTAGGAGGCCAGAGCCAGGGAAGCAGGACCAGATGGACGGGCTGCAAACTGTTTCCAGTACACAAAGGTCCTACCGATACAGTTCAGGGATCTTGTCCCACCTGGAACCCATGGAGGCAGTTGTCCATGGCCACCAAGAGTGTAGCCTGTTGTGCCTGGGCCAAAGAGCTCCTGGGCCAGGGGTGGAGTGAAGCTTGAGACCTATCTAACAGTCAGCTCCAGGCGGGAGACTTTAAGATGGCTGCTGACTGCCAGTCTGGCATACAGCAGGGCTCAGATCGTGCCCATGAATGCAGCTCTTCTCAACCGGCCTGGGTCCCTCCGAGACAATCACTGGCAGCCCCTGAGGGTGTACCCCGTTGCTCTCCATTCAACTGCTGTGCCCAGGTCCCACTGACTTCCAGTGGCGAGGTGCCCATCTGCAGATTCCCGCGTACTGTCCCAGGAAGCTATATCTCAGTCCAGTCCCTACCCGGCCCTGAGCAGTCCCTGTACAGTGCAGCTGAGAGTTCCGTATGGCTCTCAGAATTGCTTCCTCTTCACAGAGCCTGCTGTCTCGAGCAATAGCTTTGCACCAACTCTGGGCTTGTGCCTGACTGACTGGATTGGAAGTCTGTGGGGAAGGTGCGTGACCACTTGTAGGGTCAGGTCGCACTGTGCTAACCTGGTGAGCACGTCCTTCATGCACTGTGGTCTCTATTGTATTCCCTACGCTCTCCGATATTTGTGAATGAATCTCCCAGTCACCTGTTTCTTGGGTTGAGTGTCCCATAATGTTTCTCTGTAAATTCACCATGCTGTTTTCGGAGTGAACGATCTGCGCGCAGGCAGCTGATGGCGTTTCTCACCTACTTCCCTGGGAGCGGTGAGGTGGGAGGGCTCTATCAGACCGCCATTTTTTCGCATCCAGCTTTAGGGGAGGATTTGAAGTAGAGTATCGGTTGTTTTTCTTAGTGTGTTCTCTGTAAGTGACGCTTTGGCTGCAGATGTCAAGACAAGAGTGGAAAGATGGTAGAAGCAGCACTGTGAGACATAAGACTGAGTCATCAGTGCTTAGACCCTGAGTCACAAAGAAAATGTTGGCAAATGGTTTTGGTGCCCTGATTCCTGCACCAATCAATGGTAGATCCTGGCCTCTTGGTCGGCCCAGCCTCAGCTCCAGCTGTAACCCCTGCCCTGCAGGGCTGCTGCGTTGTACCACTCCAGAGGGCACCTGCCCATGGATACAATGTGAATAATGCTCCCAAGAGTTGTTCAGAATGGTGAGTGTAAGAGCTATCGTGGCACATTGGACTTGGGCAGAGAATGCTCACCTAAGGAAATAAAAATAGAGCCCAGAACTGAAGGAAAAGAAGGGGTTAACCAAACCAAGAGAGGATGGAAGAGCAAACTGAATGAGGGAACAGTATGGCCATAAGCCCCATGGTGGGAGATGCAGGGCCAGTACCAGGCACATGAAGGTGAGTGGCCCTAGTGTAAGATCCAGGGGACATATGATCAGTGAAATGATGGGAGAGCTACAGTGTATATGGTTAGTTTTTTCCTAAAAGCTATGGAAAACCATTGAAGGACTTTAATGTTTTAACAATAATAAAAATAGATTGCATTTATTGAGTGCTTACAATGTCCAGGCATTGTGCTTACAATGATGTGCAGGCACTGTTCTAGGGGCTTTACAAGTGTTACATCTCAGTTATTCCTCATTCTAAGCTATGAGATAGGGACATCATTATCCCCATTTAACAGATGAGGAAATCAAGGTACAAAGAAGCTAATCACCTTGCCCAAGTTCTCACAGTTAAAAAGTGGCAGAGCTCACATTTTTAATCACTGAAGGAAGCTGCTTCCTGCTTTTCAGAAGGGGTGAGTAGGGGCTAGTATCATTCTTGAGTAAAGCAGAGAAAAGACCCAGCCCACCTCCTGATAAGAATACCCATCCCTCTGCCACGGACATGGCCAGGCAGGGCAGCGTGGTATGCCTGAGTGTACATGTGGCTCCAGGGCAAGACTTGACACCTGGCACAGGTACCTGTTGCTGGCCCTTATCTGGAGCTGGTGCCTGAGGATTCTGACAGGTAGAGAAGCCCTTATCAGCCCACACAGCTGCTTCCTGGGCTGTTTCCCCCGGGGAGTTACACGGCAGTGAAATGAAGGTGTCGACATTCAGTTCCATTCAGTTCCACCTTCATTTCACTGCCTGGACAAGCTGTGCTGCCTTGGGGATCGCCAGATATCCACATTAATTAATGTGATTTGGAGTCTGCACTTTGGATGAACCCAAATCCAGGTTGGTTGTAGGACTTGGGATGGGGAAGAATGGCCGGTGGACCCAGAGGAGAGGACATGGAGAAAGCTGCTGAGCCAGGGGTACCAGCAACGTTTGGCTGTTTGCTGAGGGCAGAACGAGGAAATGATTGAAGATCCAAATAAGGTGATTATTTAGGTGAGATATTCTCGTCAGGGCAATACACTTTTAAAGACACAAAATAGCTTAGATTGGCTTTACAGAAAATCCTGGGCAGTGGATGGAAAATGATTTGGCATCATGGACATGTAATTGGAAAGTGCAGCACCCAGTTTCCTTTCTGTCTTTCTCTTCCCCATTGTCTCTGCTTCTTGCTTCCTTTGGTGTGTCTGCCCCACCCTCCTTTGTGCACACTGGCTTTTCTCTTTGCTTGGCTGTTGCTTTCCCTCCCTGCCACCTGCTTTGAAGGGAGTGTGTCTTCAGCCTGCAATGGGGCTAACTCTGGCCCCCACCACCTCTGGGCCTTTAAGCTCCAGCACCTGTTTGTTTAGCAATAGAGTATAAATTTGCAGATGTGTCCATGGCATCCCTGACTCTATAGACTCGAAAATGGCAATTGTAATAGTTCAGGGACTGGGAGAAGTAAGTTTCAACCCATAGGTCCAGGGTAGAGAGGGCATTAAAACTCCCCAAGGGCATCCAGATGTGGAGATAACTACATCCCTTCTCCCAGGCTACCATTTGTTGTTGGAGTGCTCTCATGGTTCCAGAACTTTCTTCTTTGGAGACAAAATCTGGGCCCCTGGAGTGTTTGTCATTGAATGGCAGAGTCAGACTCAGAGAAGACCACCCTCTTCCCTGCCCCCCCTACAGGTGAGGCAGCCCAGGCCACTGCATCACCCCACCTAACCTAACAATGAAGCCAGTAAGACAGTGATAAGGAGACAGTGATAAAGAGAAGGCACTATGAGCAGGTCTCCATGGGAGTGTTTCTATATTTATACTCAGAGCACTTCAAAGAATATTTCAATTGCTATTACTTTAGCAAATGTCTTTCATGCAAATTTTGATATTTTTCAATGAAGGAGGCTTTATCTGAATCAATGGGATGATTCTTTTCACCTCCCACAGGAAACACTCAGCACCTTTTAGTTACACATCTTCAACATGCTAAGGAGAGAGTCTCTGAGTTGCTTTCTTCACATCTGGGGGATTTGTGAGCTCTGAATCTTGATTGGAGGCTGGAGTTCTAGGTGCAAATCCCATAAAAAGTTTAAGTTTCTTTAAATATTGCTCCAGCAGTGTACCTTGTCCCTGAAGCTCTGCTTGGCCCTATCCCTAATCCCCCTACTTGAAGAGCAATGGGATCTCAGGGTCCCTGGGAGGCTAAAACTAGAGGTTACACCTGCAAAAGTTCTGGAAGTTCCCCCTTCAGAGAGCACAGCTTATAATTACCTCTGATGTCTTCAAATCAAGCTTCACACTCCTGGGGTTTGGGGATGGCCATACTGGGTGAGCAATGGTCATCTTCTTACATGCCCCCTTGACACCCTGATTTTTGTGTTCATTTTCCCTGCCCAGGGCATAATCCATGCCCCCTGTTCTCCCCACACTCCTCCAGCAGGAGCCCTGCAGGAGGCGTTGTGGATGGGTGCTGAGCCAGACAGCTGGGCCAGAAGGCTGGGTCCAGAGACTGGGCTCTGCAGCATTCTCTGGGCCCTGAGGGCATGGAGGTAAGACTCACATACCACCCTGTCCCCCCAGGCACCCAGAGCCCAGAGCCTGGGTGGAGCAGTCTCGGGAGGTCCTGGGCCCCTGCATCTCTGGCCTGAGTTGGAACAATGACCTTTCAGGACCAAGTCCTGTCCCCCCAGCCCTTTCTCACCATCAGGTTGGACTCCGTGGCTAGTTCTCATGACTTGCAGTGGCCCCCAGTCCACCAGACCAGACACCTGAGTCTCACAAGGACTCTCAGAGGTTCTTGCAACCCCTGTAGACCCCTCTGACCCCACCTCCCAGTCTTCCCTTCTGGAAAGCTCTTCTCTTGGATGCCCGCTCAGCTGACTCCCTTACCTCCGCGACGTCTTCCCCCAGGTCTCGCTTTCTCAATGAGCCTGTTTGATGCTGCCCCAGCCTCGTCTCCCTAGATCTCTGCACTCCGCACCCTGCTCTGCTGGGTGTTTCCTTTTCTTTTGTTTGCTAGAACACTTATAATCTGCTAACACACCGAATGAATGACACATTTATTATGCTTGTTATAATTTGCTCCTCTCTTCTTACCTTCCTGGCAACTACAAGGTAAACTCTGGGAAGGCAGGGATCTTTATTGGTTTGTTCACTGGTGTATCTCAGGTGCCTAAAATAATGGCTAGTTTATATTACTGCCCAATAGATATTTGTTGACTCCAGTGGAATGAGTCTGTGGTTTCCCTCAAAGACCCTCTCTCATGTTGTAAATTCGAGTCTGACTGACCTACTTGATATTTTACTCCGTGCTGAGCACTTCCAAGGCCTCTTATATGCGTGGACACATTTCAACTTCATGAAAAACCCTTTTTTTCTTGATGTTGGAACTGGGTCTTATTGAAGCCACCCAGGTGCCAGGCATCCTAGCCTAAAACCAGCCCTGCCCACCCAAGATCAAGGTCACACTGCTAATCAAGTACACATTGTCTTTCATAATCCAAAAGTTCTTCTTTTTGTTCTCCTTGAGTTTTACTGATACAATTCAAAACAATTCCTTTCTATTCTGAACCCTCTCCCCAAATAAAAGGTGGGGGAAGGGTCATATCTATAAAGAAACACAAGAACCAAAAAGTACACTGTACTGTAAGGCCAAAAAAAAAACGGCAAATCCCAAAGCCATTTTCCTTTCCAGTTTGTAGTTTGGCTTCTCCCTACAGTGGGTGCCTAATGAGGTGTGGGTCTGGAAGGCCAGGCAGTCAGACTGCTCATTCCTGGGTTTTACTCTGCAATCCCCAGCTTAGGAGACCAAGTTTACAGCCTTTGAAATGAGCTCCACTCACAGGTGCTGTGTAGTCACTGGACTCACAGGAGCTGAGAGTGGGAGCCTTGTCTGAGCCCAGCACCCACGTTCTTGTAGCACTGTCCAGAGGCAGAGTCACAGGGTGAGCAAGAGGGACCCAGCTCCTGTCTCCAAGGGTGTTCTGGATTCTTCCCAGGTGACCCCTGGCATTGCCTCTAGGGGCATGTCTCATTCAGATGGGACAGAAGAGGAACTGGACAATGATGGCAGAGTTGTTGATGGCAAGTTGGAGCTTCTTGGGAGCCACAGATGCAGAAATAGACCCTGTTGGCCAGTGGGAAGGGGGGATGGGAAGGGAAGCAAGAGCTACAATCTCTCAGGAGCTGCAGGAGAAAACCTCTTAACCCACAGTTAGTAACCTCTCTATTCTGGGGTAGATGGGGGCTGGGGGCAGGCAGAATTTGGAACAGGTAGCATGTGTCTCTGCACAGAGAACAAGCCTGGACACTACCCTTATGCTAGTGGGCACCCAGGGGGAGGAGGACAGGCCTGGTCTGGGTGGTAGGAACCTGGGTTGCCCTCAGGGGAGCCCTCTGGACCTTTGGCATCAATTAGGTGTCCACTGGGAGAGGGAAGGCACTGAAGCTGTGGTCCACAAGGTCCTGCTGCCCTCGGCTGAGCTGGGGCCAGGTTGAAGGACAGAGCCCTTGTGCTCCCTGTGAAGGCTTTGGGAAGTCCCCTGGAGCTGGAAGGAGTGCACGAGCAAATAACACATCTTCCTGGCAACTGCCTGCAGGTGAGGAGGGGGCCTAACTCCTGGGCACCACCCTCAAAGTGGAAGGGAATGTGTTGGAAGCAGCAGTCCAACTCAGTGCCACACTTGGCACCAGGGGACACTTTCCCAGGAGAACTGCCTCATTTAGTCCACACATTTATCCTCATTTTACAGATAAGAACTGAAGGCTCGGGGTTGTTACTGCTTGCTGTAGACCGTGCATTCTTCATGGGGATGCCATCATCCCCAAGAGGTGAAAATTGGTTCTTGGCAGTAGTAGTAAGGGCAGGGTGTATAAAAAAATCATGCCTTTCTTAGGCATATGCATAATATGCATAAAGTACACATAAAACTATACAGATATGCATAGGGTCCATATACGACTTTACAACTTATCTGTGGAGTTAAAATTTCACAAGGGCACAAAGAATAAAAGGTCTAAACAAGAAAAAAGTTTAGAAGCCCTGGCCTACACTGGCACATGCTAGCCACTGGCTGCAAGGGGCTATCGAGCACTTGAGATGTGACTAGTCCAAATCAAAATGTGCAGGGAGTGTAAAATACACACCGGATTTTGAATTCCT
The DNA here is from genome assembly GCA_023783475.1 of Daubentonia madagascariensis. Classification (NCBI taxonomy): domain Eukaryota; kingdom Metazoa; phylum Chordata; class Mammalia; order Primates; family Daubentoniidae; genus Daubentonia; species Daubentonia madagascariensis. The sequence continues at coordinate 24,926,195 of JAKFHU010002136.1, read as the reverse complement.
AGTATGAAAAACAGAATGTAAAATAGCTCCTTAATAATTTTGTGTTGATTACTTGTTGGAATAATAACATTGCAAATATCTTGGGTTAAATAAAGTATATTACTAAAATTAATTTTGCCTTTTTCTTTTTGCTTTTTATCATGTGGCTCCTGGAAAATATAAAATCACAAATGTGGCTCACACCTGTCTCTAGTGGGCAGGCTGCTCTGGAGGACATATGCTAAGAGGAAGCCTGAGGGCATTTACGCCCAAGTCCTCTGACTCCCCCCCGCATGTCGCTTTGTCATCTCATAGCTGCCTTCTTTAAGAACCACTTACTGTAATTCTGACTCGGGCAGAGTAAAGGCAATACATGTAACCTAAATATCTGTACCCCAGTAATACTCTGAAATAAATTAATTAAAAAAGAAAAAGAACCACTTACTGTGTGGCCTTTGGCAAGCCTCTTACCCTTTCTGAGCCTCGGTTTCCTCCTGCCCCAGGCTCCTCCCAGTACTTTGTAAATGGAGAAACTCCCTCCAGCTGTGAGGTTCTAGTCTGGACCCACAGTAAGCCTGGGGTCACTGCAGGATAGGAGGGTGTGGGGTCTCCCAGGAAGACCCATTTCACCAGAAATGACAGTTCCATAAATAGCAGTGTCACCTGCTGTGCGTCTGCTTCTGGGGAAATACCACAGGGGCAAAGTTAGAAAAAGAGAGCTTCTAACCTGAGATGAGCAGGTTAGAGAGAAGGTTAGAATAAATGACCATTTTAACCAAGAAGGGAGAAAAACAGAACCAAAAAAAAAAATAGGATTTTATAAAACCTTCCCATAATAAATAGGGGCTAATAAAAGGTCTTACAAATGCTGCTTTGCTGGGTTGAATTGATACTTGAATCTCCGATATGCCCACACTTTTATTCATTTCCTAATGCCTAATTTAGTGGAGGAGAAAATCAATTCTATTTTAATTTCATGAGAAAAATGCTGAATGAAAGGAAAGCTCAATAGAGTGAAACTTTAGCCTTTGGCCCCCCACTGCCCCAGAATGTGTGATTATGTGATCAATGGATTTCTCCTTAGAAAGGCCTCCAATCTGCTCTGTCTTCTCCTCTGACAAGGAGGCAGGAAGTTCCAAGCTTGTCAGAAAGGCCCTCTGGGTGCTTGGGAAATGCAGACTAGCATCAGGTCCCCTGAGCTCCCCCACTCTCCAAATTTACTTCCACCCACTTCCTCTTAATTTTGGCCCCTATACACCCAACTCTCTAACCAGAATCTCTTCCTGCCCCTCCAAACTCCTGGCATGTCTTTTCACGCCAGCTGATCCTTTAACAAATAGGTTCCCAGAGCAGGGTTTCTGGCCTCTCAGACCTTGGAAGCAACACTAGCCACTCTTCATGACAGCAACAGGGCCGAGGTTAAACAGGTGGATTCTAGACTCATGCTGCTTGGGTCTAAAAGCCTGGCTCTGCCTCTTACACTCTGTGAGAACTCTGGAAAGTTATTCTCCCTAAGCCTTAGTTTCCTTATCTGAAAAATGGGAATATTAATGGTAGTAGCCTCATAAACTTAAAGGGATTTTTTTTTAATTTCAAAATATTACAGGGGTACTAATGCTTTTGGTTACATGTATTGATTTTGTTATGCTTGAGTCAGGGTTATAGGTGTGCCCATCACTGAGATAGTGTTCATTGTACCTGTTAGGTAGGTTTAAATGAGTAAAATGTGGAAAATGCTTGGGAAGGCAACTGGCAAACAGTGAGTGGTAATAAATATCCGCTCATATTGTTATTATTATTGTAATAAATTGCTATAAGGATATGGGGAGCAGAAAGGTGAGCCTTTGGCTTCTGACCTTGTGGTCTCATGATTCCAGATTAGCCAATCAAGGAGACTTAGCACACATTTTTTTTTCTGTTCTCCTTTTAAAAAATATTTAATTTTAAAATAATTTTAGAGTTATAGAAAAATTTTGAAATGAGTGCAGAGAATTCCTATAGACCCATCACCTGGCTTTCCCTAATGTTAGCATCTTACATAAACACAGTACAATGATTAAAAAACCATGAAATTAATATTGATGAATACCTCAAACTATTAATACAATATGATGAGTATTATAATCTACTGACCTTATTTGAATTTCATTTATTTTCCAACTAATGTCCCTTTTCCAACCTGGGATCCTATCCAGGGTCCTTTGTTGCACTTAGTTGTTATTTTCCTTAATCTTCTCCTGTCTAGGATACCTCCTCAGTCTTTCTTTGTCTTTTATGACCTTGGCACTTTTGAAGAATACTGGTCAGTGTTTTGTAAACTGTCCTTTAATTTATTTTTTTCTGATGTTTTCTCATGATTAGATTGAGATTATGTATTTTGGCAAAAATACTGCATAAGTGATATGCTGCTGGTGCTGTTACCTTTGATCACTTGCTTAAGAAGGCATAAAGTATTTGTTGAGCATATACTGTGTTTCCTTTTGTGGATACAAAAGAGGATAAAATGTTGCCCATGCTCTCAAGAAACTCTCAAGTCTAATGAATAAATGGTGTTTTAGTTACTACTGCTGGTAACGAACTACTCCAAAATTTAGTGGCATGAAACAACCACCTTATTATGCTTACAGATTCTGTGGGTCGGGAATTTGAGAGGGCATATCAGGGATGGCTTGTTTCAGCCCCACGATGTCTAGGGTCTCAGCTGAGGAGACTCAAATGACCAGGGGTGGCCAGACAGCTGAGAACTGGAATCACCTGTAGGCTTCCCCACTCAGCAGTCTGGTGCCTGGATGACGGGACTCAGCTGGGGCTGTCGAACCGTGAATATCTACACATGGCCCCTTCATATGTCCTGTGTGTGCTCGCGTATGGCGGCCCCCGGGGACTCAGACTTCCTACAGAGCAGCTTAGATGCTATAGACGTGGACTTCTCCGTGGACAAGTCAGGAACTGCATTGCCTTTTACAACCTAGTCTTAGAAGTCACAAAACATCACTTCCTCCACATTCTATTGGTCAAAGCAGTTGCGAGTCCTCTGAGACTTGAAAAGGGGGGACGTAAACTCCATCTTTTGATGAGAGGAGTGTCAAAGTATCTGTGGCTACTTTTAAAAACCACTAAAAATGGGAAAAGCACCAAAAGGACCATTTATACAGATTTGGAAACTCACACCCAAGAGAACAAGAGCTTCATCAGCTTGGGCCTCATTAATTATTAAATACATAAGTTTTGAGCACCAACTATGTGCCAGACAGGTGTGGACTGAGCTGCCAGGAAGCTAACCAAGACCCTCCTGGGGGAGGCAGGTTCAGACAGACCCATTGCAAAGCCTTGTGGTCTGACAGTTGTAGCCTCCCCCAATCAATCCCTTGCCCTAGAAACTGTTCACACAGGCGTGTGCACAGACAGGGTGAAGGCAAGGAGAAGGGTGGGGTGGAGAATGGTGGGCTTCAGCATCAGAATGACCTCATTCCAAACCCCAGTTGTACCACATTCAGGATTTGTTATGTTTTTATTCTTAATCCTCATTTATTCAGTAAACCTTAATGACTCCTTCTCTCTGCCAAGCTGGGTGCTTGGCAATTATTGCAATAAATAAATAGAATCCAGGCTTTGCCCTTAATGGAGGATTTTCCAGGCTGCCTCTCTTAGAAAGGGTGTTGATGTGGCTGCAAGGTTCCGGGGAGCAGGGTCATAGGATTATTTAACTTCTCGAATCTCCATGCCCACAGCCAACTGGAGAGGAATTGGTCATGCAACTTAGCAACTTAACCAGGTTAAACTTAGCAGAATAAAAATCAGCTGAGTGTGGAGTTGGAAGGCAAGCAGCTTACATTCAGGAACCCAAGAAGTATTGCCATGCAGACTAAAAGCCACTGGGAATATCGCTAGACAGACTCATTAAGCAAGAAGGTTTCTGTGAAAAGTAACAAAATCATAGCACCCAGGACACACTGGCATGAGATTAAAAGCTGAAAGGGGGTTTAAGCTTCACATTATTAAGCTGCATTATGATAGTTTAGGAGGAAAGAGCTTAGAGCCATCTGAGTTGATGGTGGTTCTGTTATGGGACTCTGGCTGCATTCTTTGGAATTTAGAGCAGTTGGAAAGAGTGAAGCTCTGAATATCCTTCCCATGCGGGGCAGGGGAGGGGAGGCAAAGAAACTGGGAAGTAGCCCAGTGTTAAGGATTGGAGGGGACTGAAGTGCTGGTGAAGGGGGCACCTAGTGACAGGAACACACACCAAAGTCTGTCTGGGAGCTGAGGGGGTGGGGATTTGGGTAAGAGAGTGGGGTGCCTGGTAAGCGCATAAGTGTTAGTTCTCGTAATTATCACCCACTGGCCAAACTTGCCGTTTGGGTTGCTGAACGGTGAACACCAAAGACCCTTGGCCGGTTGCATTCTGAGCTTGTTTTCTCCCAGTGTTTGATCCCAGAGCCAACAGGAAACCAGCTGAATTCAGAGAACAGGATATTGATTGGAAACAGCAAAAGCCATGTTGGGCAAATAACCTGACTTCCCCTTCTGCAACACCTCCTTGATCCATGGCGACCAAAGAAGTCCACACTAGACAAGGGCAAGCTCCCTGCAGGGCCACAGCAGGGCTGTCATGGCAGCAACCATGGGCATGAGTCCCTGTTCTGGCAGCACTGGGGAAGGAGTGCAGCCCAGGCAGTCCTGGCACAGACAACCAAGCCCACAGGCTGGGCCTCTGACCCTGGAGCTCAGCTTTGGGAAGCAGAGAAGCCTGCCAGGCACTGTCCAGAGACTTTGCCACTCCACCCATTTGTCATCAGAGTACTTTGGCTGGTGAGGTTACAAAATAGAACCTTGCTCACTCAACTCTTGGTAAGTGGTAGATCTGGGTCTCAACACAGGTTCTATAAGACTAAAGACCAGTGGTCTTCCCTCCCCCCAGGCTGAGACCCACACTCCTTGCCTTCCTGAATGTCAGCAGCATAAGGAGGATGAGACTAGTAAAGACACTGGCAGGTCTTCCCCAGTGGTTTCCAGCCTTTGGAGGCTCATCCCCCTTCAGGTCTGGTGCCATGTGTTAGCTTAATCTTATCCCTACATTTCTAGGAACCTCATTTTTCTCCAGCCAGGACTCGACAGCTCTCAAAGTCACTCCATTCACCTTTTCTCCATCCTCTCTGCTTCTGGTCTAAACCAGGCCTTCTTTGTCATCTGTCATCTGGATGAAAGCCAGACCTTCCAAGGGGCCCCTATATTGTTCCAACAGTCAGTTTAATCCTTCGTCCCTTGGCTTGAGAATGTGTTTCTCCAAATTCAACATGCGTGAGAATCACCTGGAGAGCTTGTGAGGCACAGAGTTCTGGGCCTCACCCCAGACATTCTGATCACTAGGTCTGGGATGGGCCTATGAATCTGTATCCCTAACAAGTTCTAGGTGATACTTGATGCTGTCTTGTCTGCAGACCACACTTTCAGTAGTGCTGTTCTAAAACACAGGTATGACCATGTATCTCTCTTCATCACCTACGTTTCCCTTTAAATGGCTCTATATTACCCTCAGGATAACATCTAAGCACTTGAGTAGTCCCACAAAGGCTTCCATGCTCTGACCCCAGCAAGGATGCCATGTACCATTGCATAGTTTGTACACTGCACAAAGACATACGACCAAGGGGATGTAATTTATTAAGCTCTTGGCTGTGTCTGGCAGGAGGAATATGACTAGGCATTAAGAAAGGCACCATTGGCTCACTGAAGTACAGGAGGGTGAGACTGAGGGGGGACAGCCACCTTTTTCTACTTTGCACGGAAACACCCCTTAGACAAGCAATGGTCCTGCCCCAGAGCCTCTCTCCTGCCTTCTCTTTCCTTCACTCTGCACTGTCACTTATCACTTCCTCGCACCCTTCTCCCACCCACCTCACCTGGTTAACCCCTTCACACCCTATGAGGAAGGCTTCTGGCCCCAGAGACTTAATCAGGTTTCTGTGTCACATGCTCCCAAGAGGCACCTTCCCTTCCTTCAGAGCAGGAATCTTACTGTCACTTTCCCACTCATTCCTGTGGGTCGTTCCTGTTTCCTTCATTGGACTGTAAGTTTCCGAAGACTCCCCGGTGCTTAGCACGTGGCTAAGCACCTAGTCAAGAACTCAATGAATATTTGTCGTAGATTCTATTCTGCAGCCACAAAAACTCTCACAGGTGCCAAACCCTGGCATGCCATTTGTTGTTGTTGTTTTAACAATTTATGTTGAAATAATTACAAATTTACAGAGAAGTTGCAAAAAAAAAAAAAAAAGGACAGAGTTTTATTACCTTCAAACAACTTCCCCTACTGTTAACATCTTACATAACTATGGTATGTTTATCAAAACTAGGAGTTCGTGTCAGTGCGTTACTATTAACTAAACATTAGACTTTTTTTTGATTTCCTCAGTTTTTCCACAGAAGTCCTTTTTTTCTCTTCCAGGTTCCCATGCAGCATTTAGTTGTCATGCCTCCTTGTCCCCTAACCTGTAACCATTTCTTGATCTTTCCTTGTCTTTCTACAACCTTGACAGTTTTTAAGAGTACTGTTTGGTACTCAATCTGAATTTGCCTGACGTTTTCTCATTCATGAACTGAGGTTATGGGGAAGAAAACCACAGGACTGTTCCCTGCTTACCACATCATATTAGTGGCCACATGATCTCAACATGACTTGTCACTGGGGATGCTAACCTTGATTGTTTGGTTAAGTTGATGTTTGCCAAGTTTCTCCCCTTTAAAGCTACTATAGTTTCCCTTTCCATACTCCATTCATTCAAAGTGAGTCACTGGGTCGAGCCCCCACTCAAGGAGAGAGGAATTAGGCTCCACTTCCTGAAGGGAAGCTTATCAAAGAATTTCTGGACTTACAGCAAAACCGCAAAAGTAACTTGTGAATTTGGGGGAAGATACTTTGAAGCTCTGCAAATATCATTTCTCCTTAGTTTCACCCACCCATGTTAGCACCCATCAATGTCTCCTGCCTGCAGCAACTGTCACTGTGGTGCTCCGGCAGTGATTTTCTGGTTCCCTCCAGCAGGCCGTGTTAGGACTCCTTTCCTTGGCAAATGCCACATCTCACAATTTTTTGCCTAATTCCCTCTATTCTCTAAGTCCCAGCTCTACTATTCTTAGCTATGGCTGCCTGGCTCAATCTTCTGGGTAGCTTTAAAAATGTATCAGTGCCCAGGCCCTTGTGTCCGGAGAGCTGGATTTCACTGGTTCTGTGTGGAGCCCGGGCACTGGTGTTTTTCAGAAAGTGCTCTGAGCACTCTGTGCTCTGCTGGGTCTGAGGACCACTGGCCCAGCCCAATGCCATCACAGCTTCTCAGGGAGGCTGTCCTCTCTTTCTCCGGCAAAACCAGTGTTTTGGGAGAGAAACACAACGGTGTTCCCAAAGGACTTGGCTCCCTGTAATATCCCTCAATGCCTGTGTTTGTCCGCAAAGTCAGGAACTATGTCTTCTCCACCTATGTCTCCCCTCCCCAGGGCCCAGCACAGAGTCTAGGACAAAGTGGGTCATCAGTGAGCATTTGTGCATGGAGAGAATGAGCAAATCTCATTAGAAGCAAAAGCAGTAGCTGCTTGTGCACAAAAGCAGCAGGTGTTCACACTCATGCTGGCTCCACAGTCTTAGAAACACCAGGAACAGCAGTATGAGTATCAGTCATAGTCACTTTTCTGTTGGCATTATAGTCCTTGGCTTTCTAGGGAAAAAACAAGAGCACCCCGGCCAAGAAGTCACTGGCACTTGCATTGCAGACATCTGTAGATTTGAAGTGTTCCTCAGAAGGAATGGTTTCGTGTTGTATTTTTAAATCGTCTGGAAACCAAAGAGCCAACACTATGCTTTCTAACAAGAGGAGATTACCTTGAGCTGGTCTCCTTTTTACCACTTGCCTCTGAGGTCACCAAGATGGCAAAGACCATGCCTGTAGCCACTTTTACAGTGGATTGAAAAAAAGGAGAAAATATTTTAACCAGTTGTTCTAAGCTTAAAGAAAAAAAAATGAATTTAACCCTTTATTTGATGAACTGACCATGTTGATCCATTTTACCTGTGGCCTTGTTAAAATTCTACTATGTTGAGACTTCTAGAGTATGAGCTGGAAGCCACTGGAGAGCAGATGGGATAGATAAGTTAGGGTGCTGATGCTCCCAAAGGGTTTAGGATGAAGACACAAATGAAGTAGTAAGAGGGGAGGGTGCTAAGCTACAGAGGATGCTTCTAGAACATCAAGCTGTGGGTGGGCAGGCCTTGACTCAGTTCACACTACTATCGCTGACGGCTAATGCTGCTGTGAGCATTCTCAGTATTTTTAAAATTCCACTTGATTGTTGGCTTAATGTCAGCTTGCCTCTGACCATGATGCTTACGTGAACCTCGTGTTTTTAACCTGACATGTGTATCACTATGTAATAAGAGTACTCAGTTAGCTTGATAAAATCATAGTGAGTTTTCTCAATTTGGGGCCATTTCTTTGGGAGTGATGTCTTTGAATAAACTTCTGGTCCTCCCGGGCCACCCTGTGTGTGTGTTCCCTGCCACGCATGGCATTGACATTCACGCACCGGCTGAGAGATGGGGCCATGGTGAAGTGGAGGCAGCAGAAAATACTTTATGTCCTGGGGGGGGTCAACACCTGTCCTTTCAGCATGCTGCCCAGGTGGCATTCCTAGCTGCTGCCCTTCCCCCAGTTCACACTTTCACTATGTCACCTTTCTTGGCCTCAGTTTCCTCAGCTGAGGAATGGGAATAACCAGAAAAAAATCCATACCATTTTTGAAGATTAAATGAGATTTTTTAATAGGAGTCCCCCCCTCAGTGCCTGGCGTGTAGTGAGTGTGCTAACATGGTGTTTTTGTCATGATTGCATCTTCCAGCCACTTGTTTCTGAGTCCTGGCCATTTCTCTCATATCCACTTTATCTCATCTCTTCCATTAGCCCCCAGGTACCACCTCATCCTCTAAACTAGGATCTTGTCATCTGTTCTGTCTGCATGTGAAACTGATGTATTTTGACCCCATACTTAGCCCAGTGTCTAAAGCACAGCACAGCTTAACCCAAGCATGTTCAGGAGACAAACAAGCCCTTTTTGATGGGGTTCTTTGAGGGAAATTGTTTCCTTCTGTTCTCCCCACTCTCTTGCCATCTCCCTGCAGCCCAGGTGGAAGAGCTGCCTGTTCTTCTCAAGATGTCCCCTGATCCATTGCAGCAGGATCCTTGGTGCAGAAACTAGAGCCACCTGTGGACTTGCTGGAGCCTCATTCCTGGAGAAAGGGCTTGTCTCCCAGGAGTAAAGAAGCTGTGTGTCACCCTGCAACATAAATTAAAACCAAAACTAAAAGTAGAATTAGCATTTTACCCTTGAAGAACTGGAGGCTTAGAGAGGTTAAGCAAATTGCTCAAGCCACACAGCTAATTTGATCATTCATTTATACATGTAAGGAGATAAAATGTAGAAGAAACACCAGATAAGATCCTTGCCTTCTTGGAGCTTAAAGTCTAATATGGGGGTCAGCAAACTTTTTCTATAAAGGGCCAGAGAGTAAGTATTTTAGGCTGTGTGGGCCATAGGATGTCTGTTGCAACTACTTGATGCTGCGTTTGTATGTGAAAGCAGCCGTAGACCATACATAAATGAATGGTGTGGCTATGTTCCAATAAAACTTTGTTTATAAAAACAGATGATGGGTGGAATTTGGCTTCTAGGCTGTATTTTGTTCAACCTCTGGGTGGTGTAAAAGGGACTCATTGATGAAATACTTGTATGGTTACATGCAAAGTCAGTGGCTCAAAGGAGAGATATAACATAAAATGGGAGAACCTGGGAATCAGAGAAGGTGCCCATAAATAGGGTCGTATTAAGTAAGGTCTAAGGATGAGCAGTCATGTATTAGGCAAAGGGGAGGCTTGGAAAGGAAGAGGTGTTCCAAGCTGGCAGAACAGCTGGTGCAAAGGCCCTGTGGCAGAAGGGGCCCTGGCTCTTTTCAGGTGCTGAAATAAGTCTTGAGGTGCAAGAGAGAGGGCAGCCTATGCAGTGAACTCATGAAGACCACAGGTTAAGGATGCAATCTCCATCGCAAGAGCCATGGGAAAACATCGTTCTTATGACATGATTGGATTTTATTATGCAGTGCTCGTCTGGTTTCTGGCTCCAGATCCCACTGTCAGCAACCAGAGGAGGAGGAGGACACCCTTGAGAACTTTATCGCAGCCAGAGCCCATCCCTGGAGCCCGGGGTGGATGTGAAGCTCAGCACCCTTCCTTCCACTAACCCTTTATTTTATGTTCGCTATTCTAACAAATCTTCCCTTCTCTCTACTTACAAACGAAGATTCATATTTCATTATGCATTTGCGACCACAGCGCCATCATTCCGTTTTTCTCAACTTTCTTCTTTCCCTCCCCGGCCTGATCCCCCACTAACTTCGTAAAACTTGCAAGTTAAATTTTTCAAAGACTGTTTCTGACAAAGCAGTGGGAATTAGATTTGGTGAAGCCCTTCATAAAAAATTGAAGGCATGCTATATTAACATACATTGATTTATTCATAGTGTTTCATTACAAGTAAGTGAGGATCCTGTAATACGAGGAAAGGTTAGGAGAGCAGGGGAGAGCGGTATATTATATTGACAGCTCAGTGGAAATTAAGTTGCTTTTGGATTGAATTTGGAGCGCAGGAAAAGAATGGGCTAGTAAATAAGGCATGAGCTTTACCTCCCAGTGTCTGTATATCAATGTGGTTGCCACCAACCCAGGCAGGCGGACAGGGACAGAATCTTGAAAGAACACAAGGGCATGTCCTCTCCACTGGGATGCTGGGGTTCACAGGCAGAACCCTGTGAACAGCCCCCCTCTTCTGCCAGTAGGGAAAAGTAAACTCCAACCGCACACTGAAGGCTCCACTTGCCCCTATTTGCTGGCTACTCTGGAGTCTGACTGGACTTTGCTTTGTGTAAGCCTTTTCCCACCCCAGGCCTTTACCCAGGCAGTTTCCTCTGCTTTGAACCTAGAACACTCTTTCCTCTGCTCTGATTCCGTATCATCCTTCAGGTGTTAGTTTCGCTCTCTCCTTAGATACTGCCCTGAGCACTTTGTCTTAGTTTGGCAGTTCTCAGAAGCAGACCCTGAGACAAGGATTTGAACATAAGCAGATTGCTCAGAAGTTAAAGAAACACCAGTAAAAGGATAGGATGTGGGGAAGAGAAAGGAAAGTAGCCAAGGATCAGTGTGTTTTCAAGCCAGCTACCTTTGGAAACAAGTGGAGCTGAACCCCTCGGGGAAACTGGGGTGCTACAGGGGTATCAGTGGAGCCTGGGGAATTCATGCACTGATTGCCATCAGTCGCAGGGGCTATTAATTACCCAAAACTCCCCACAAGCACCCATGGAGAAAGTCCTCAAGCACAGAGAGGCAGATGCTTGCAGTGCTTGCTTCTGAGAAGGGCTGGGGTGACAAGAGGTGACCAGAGGGAATGCTGTGGACAGGTCCACCAGAGCAACCGAAAGCTGGCGGTCACCTGCATGATGGATGCACATGTTTACGCTCTGCTTGCAAAAAGCCCAAAGCCTTCAGCTCCCTGCGTTTCTCTTCCTGGGCTCACTCTGCTCCAGGCAAAGTCTGGCCTCTTTCCTCGAGGATGTGGCATCAATTGTTACACCATACTGCTTAACACAGAAGAAGGAAATCACTTCTTTCTCCAAAACACTTGCTGCCCCTGCCAGAAAAAGAAATCACTTAGTTTTAAAGTAAAGTTGGTGTGGTCCTTTTCTGCCTGGGTGTGGCCATCCTGTAAGTATGAGACACTCTTGACTGAAGACAAAGTGATGTCAGCTGTCTGTGTATCTGCCTTGCCTCTCTCGAGAATGGAAGCCTTGAGGATGGCGCCTGGCTTGTATTCACGTGGGGGCCCCCAGCAGCATACAGTACAAGGCCTAGAATAAAGGAATATGCAAGGAATGGTGTGGACGAGCAAGTAAGTGGATGAATGAATGGATTCTTCAACTGACGAGCTGCGTCTCCAGGCCCGGCAGTGTGGTGCAGAATAACAAACACAGGCTTTGGAGTCAGACAGACCTGGATTCGGTCCAATGTCACTGATAGATTATTGAATAAGCGTGAGAATGCATGATTTGCAACTATACATGCCAACACGGATGAATCTCTCAGACAACATGTTGGGAGAAAGAAGCCAGACACAAAAGAGCACATACCATAGGATTTCATTTATATAAAATTCAAAAACAGACAACATTAGTCTCCACTGTTAGAAGTCAGACAGAGGTGATCCTTGCTGGGGGAAGGCAGGTAGGATTGGAAGGAAATGTGGGGGGAAAGTCTTGGGCCTGGTAATAGTTTGGTTCTTGATTATATGACTGTGTCCAATTTGCAAAAATTCACCAAGCTGTATATTTTTCTGTATGTGTATTCTACTTTAATAAAACAGTTTTAATGGCAAAAACTAGTAAGACAAACAAAAACTCCTGTGCTTGCTACTTAACCACTGTGTAGTTTAGAGAGGTGACACTAAAAGTGTGATCCATGCAGCCAATGCCAGACTACCAACTGCGGGTTATTTTCACTGTAGGGTAAGTGCAGAAATTATTGAGAGTGAGCACTTCCAAACTTTTAAAGTACCTTGACATTGCTGTGATACCCAAGCGTGTGATCAGCGAACAGTGGACACGAATCATTCCACAGAGTGTAGACCAGTTAGGTCATCGCCAGACTCACACGATCAGTCACGTGGGGTGTGGTCTTTGAATTATTATCAGTCTGCAGTGGATTGGAAAACACTATAAATAAGCCATCACCATAAATAGTTTGAAAAGTGCTGATTTAATGCAAAATTCTTCCAGTCGAACCTCAGTTTTCCCATCAAAAAACGAGAATAACTATCTCGATGCCCCCAAGGTTTTCAGGAAGACAGCCAAGATAATGCACAAGAAAGTATCCATCAGCAAATGCTATCCATGTGGAGTATGGGACCCGTGATCTGCATTTTTAACAAGCCTTCTAAATAATTCTTATTGGGATGCTACTCGTGGACATCACGTGACAGTTGCACTATCCAATACAGTGGCCACTAGCCACATGGGGCTACTACACTTTTGAAATGTGACTAGTCCAAATTAAGATGTGCTGTAAGGGTAAAAGACATACCAGATTTGTAAGACTTAATGTGAATAATAGAATATAAACTACCACATTGAATTTTTTATGTTGATTACAGATTGAAATGATAATATTTTGGATATATTGGGTTCAAGATATATTATTACAATTAATTTCACTTTCTTTTCTACTTCTTTTGAATGGCTACTAGAAAATGTAAAATGTACATATGTGGCTCACATTATGTTTTTATTGGACAGCACTACTCCAGCATGTCAGTAGTGGCGTATTTGGAGGCTGGGATAATCTGTAAAGTGGATGGTAAGAGGCAGCTTAGCAGAACTTGCTGTCCAAACTCACATACCCTCTCCTTTCCTCCTCTGGTGTTCCTCCAGATGGGTTCCATCCAGTTCCTCAATGGGGTATTTATTTGTTTGTTTTCTGGCTTGTTGTACAGATCAACTACAAGGCTGTTGGCTCACTGGACCCAAGCGCCGACCTCTCCAGCCAGAGGGGAAAAGTGTTCAAGCTCCGGAATGAAACCCACCACCTCTTTGTGGGTCTATACCCAGGGACCACCTACTCCTTCACCATCAAGGCCAGCACAGCAAAGGGCTTTGGGCCCCCTGTCACCACTCGGATCGCCACCAAAATTTCAGGTATCTCTTTTAGGAAGAGAAAAGGAAGAAAGGTTGTTTCACTCCCTCCAACTCTTTGTAACTTTCCTTGAAGAGTCAGAGCCAACTGTCACCATGTGGTATTAGAGTAATTAGGATGATGCAGTCCTTAGTGGGTTCCCCTGGTGATCTCATGAAGAAAACCTAAATGATGAACTGCCTAAAGTGTAAAAAACATATTAACCAGGTGGCAAGTCACCAAATAATTTGCCCACAGGGTTGCATTAAATAGTATGTGTGTGTGTGTTTATATATATATAGAGAGAGAGAGAGAGCATACAAATGGTTTTTAAATTTATCTTCAAGAATATTCTTTTTGCCAGTGCAAGACACGGCACAGGTTCTTCTGAAATGTCTTCTAAATGAGTGGATGGGTGAATGAGTGTCCAGGTTGCAGACTGCCATCACCACTCGGGCCCCCTCCACCTCTAGACAGCATTAAAGCAAAATTATCTCAAAACCCTTTCTACAACTTTCATTTTCCAGAGTATCTATGCAGTTCTGGTTTACATACATACGTATTTTGCACATGGTGTTGCAAAAAAACATGTTTTTTTGTAGCTTAATGTTTTCACTTATCCCATAAGCGTTTCCCATGTTGCTACATTGCTTTCATTATAATGTTCTGTCAAGTGGATGGACGTAATTTAATTAAACATTCCTCTGTGGTTGGATGTATTTGGTGCTTCCATGTTTTTGTAAAATAACACTTCAATAAATATGTTACAAAATAAAGTTTAATTCGTTGGTTCAGATTATAGCTTTGGGATTAAATTCAGAAATTGAAAAACTGAATTAAAAGGGATATGGGTTGTACTAGCTCTTAATACAAATGGCTAAATTACCTTCCCAAAGGATTAGATTTATTTGCACTCCTATCAGTTGGGTATGGGGGAGGAGGTCTCGTAAAAAAATGAAGGTAGAGGGGAACTACTTTATCATTGCTTTAATTTGCATTTTAAATGTGCTTAACAAGGTTGACTTTGTTTTCATTCCTATGTTAGTACTTATAATCCCTGCATGAATCTGTTTATTTGGTGTGGAACTTTTTGATTCATATGGTTTACATCATTGCTCCCCTTCCCTGGACTCCTGACCTCTGAAAGAACCTACTATGGGCTGGGTGGAGTCAGGGCCTCCTTTGCTGAAAGCCTGGGAGGCTTCTCATTCAAACCCTTTCCCAAACTTCCTCCCTGTAGTCACACTGTGTCTTTAAGGATGGCACCAGGGTAGGTGGTGAGCAGGGTTTGGGACCTGTGCTCAGCTCACCTGCGCTCTCTGTTCCCTGCCCAGCTCCATCGATGCCTGAGTACGACACAGACACCCCACTGAATGAAACAGACACGACCATCACAGTGATGCTGAAGCCTGCTCAGTCCCGGGGAGCTCCTGTCAGGTGAGGCGGGTTCTTCACCCGGAGTTTGCAGTTCCCCTTCCCTGCACCATACACACCTCCAGTCCAATCCTGTGACTGGCTGTGCCCATGGGCAAGACTGGCCAGGAGCAAGCCTTCCTGGAAGGAAGTCTTAAGGCCTATTTAAAGACTCTGCCTCTGAGCCAGGATCCTGTTACCAAATAGTGGCGTATTCAGAAGGAACATGCTGATAGGGACCTGAGGTGGTCTGGGAGAGAACTTTCTGGAACTCACATGGCAAATGTAGTTACTGGGGTTGGAGGCCCAAAACATAGTCTCCTGGCAAGATCACCTTCCCATGTGTAACTGCCAGTAACAGAGAGATAGACAGACTAGCTGAATTCTGAAAACAACCTGCTCAGAGATCATGACTGGAATAAGACTTGGGGGCTGGTCCAGTTTAGGGACGTAGAATGCAAGAGTCTTACAAAGGCACTTGCCATCAAGGTTACACTGCTGTGCACACCTTAACAAGAGGTTGTTGGAGTTCAGGAGCACACTGATGCCCAGGTAGCAGAAGCATCTCAGTAGCTAAGCTGCACAGTGCAAGCTCCTGGGTATCAGGAGTGTGGCCCCCTCTTTTAAACAAGCTACACTTTGCACAAGGGCAGAAATGTTGACTGGTGGTTTTGCTCAGAACTCCAGGAAGCAGAACTACAGTCCCTTGAAATGAAGCAGAGCAGTGGGTGGAACAGGTTTCAAATTGGCTCGGTTCAGTTTAACAAGCATGCACTCAGTACCTGCTGTACCAGGAATAAGGCAGGGTACAGGGGGTAAAAAACAATTCATTCATTCAAAGAACATTTCATTAAGTATCCATCCTATCTCAGGCAGTGTCTAAGTGCTTGGATTATGTTAGTGAATGAGCCATGAATAATAAAGTCCTGAAGAAAGTCATACTCTAATTGGGGAGACAAAAACACAAAAACATCACTACGGCACAATGCATCCTTGTGGGGATGTGCATGGGTGGTTCTGAGAGCTCAGAGGAGAGAATTCCCAGTGGTGGTGACACAGAGCTGTATCTTAAATGACGTATAAGATTTTACCACAGTTGTGAGAGGGTCCAGTACGAGCAAAGGCGTGGAGGAGAGACGTGGCCTGCTGTAACAGGAAGCAGCCGTGACGAATTGTTTGCTTTAACACAGAGGCCGACGCAGAAGGGGTAGTAGGAGAATGGGGCATGTTTGAGAAGCCTGGTCCAGCATCACTCCTTGTGTCATGGAGGCTGGGACACCAGCCCACAAAGAGGCTTTTGAGATGGTTTAAATTTCCATTTTCCAACCTGTATCCAACATTACCCAGATATTATAGGCAGTGGGGCAGATAGAACCAACCACCAACAATTTGGAAGTTCCTGTCTAGTCTGAAGACTTTGGACAATGCTCCCCGCTAAGTCAGGCCTTGCAACAGGTGTGGGTGATGTTTGTGGGGCATCTGACCAGAGAGCTTTTTCTCATATTCTACACATTAGCTGTTCTAAGACTATCCTACCCAAGACAAGCCAAAGCAGATTGTGGCTCTTATCAAGTTATTAATCCCTGCTTTTCTTCCAGTTACTCTGTTATAACACTGCCATTTAACTTTCTCTATACACTGTGGGACACGATCCTCCATTTCAGATGAAGATGAAGAAACTGAGGCACAGAATGCCCAAGAGCACACAGACAGTGAATAGGAAAGCTAAGCTTGAATGTAGGCTCCCAGTGTCAAATTGTGTGTTCCATTTGGGTCAAACTCCCTTCACCACCCTCTCCTCTTCCATACAGCAGCATTGGTCACTGTTTCCAAATCTTAGAAAACTTCCCAGATGGCAAAAGTACAGTCAAGAGAAGGGAAGCAGCTTGCCCAAGGTTGCAGAGCAAGTTAGCATCTGACCCAGAGCTCAGCCCAGATATGACCCAACATCCGTGAACTTTTTGCAGTGGACCCAGGTATCCAAGCCTATAAAACTACCAACAGAAGGTCCCGCTGACCTGCCACTGTGTGGCTTTCCAGTGGGTGTGGATTTAGTCCCCCTCCCTAGTTTTCTGGCTGTGTGTGGGATCGTGGAAAAAATGTGAGTTTGGTGGCAGCAAACCTGGATTGAAATCCTGATGTAACACTGCTGTCTGACCTCAGACAAGATGCTTAATCTTTCTCTCTCTGAGACTCAATTCTCCTTATCTGTAAAGTACGAACAATGACTGTTTCACAGAGGCTGAAGAAAACGTGGACAAAGCCAGAGCAAGGAAGCCCTGACCCGCAGGCCTGCCTGACCCCAGAGATCACACTCCTTCACCCCCAGCAAAGGGGTCCTCTGAGTAGCCCAATCAAAATGCATGGGAAAACTTCTCCAGTTCCCACGACATAAGCCCTTACGCATCCCCTCTGAGCCTGCATGCTCTTAGTTTGCCCATCTGTTTAAAAAGCTCATGCATCCTAATACTGTAGTAAATTATGAGGAGGGAGAAGAGGACAAAAGTGCCCCAGTGGCAGTTGAGTGAGAAATGACAATTGGCAAGGAGGAAAGGGGTAGGGCAACTCTACAAAACAGACACAAGGACTATCAAATCAGGTAGGTCTACGTGATGCAGCCCCTCACAGCCATGCGTGTTCCTTACTTGGTCCTGTTTACCCAAAACACATGGGTCTTCAATTTCAAAGGGCCTGCCAGCTTCCATTTCATGAGCGAGCATTTGCTGTGTGTCTGTCACCGTACACAATGCTACTTGCATTTTCCCAACATTGCGATAATAGTCTCCTCATTTTGCACACGTAGAAATTGAGACCAGCAGAAGCCAAGTGAGTTGACCCAGGCCATGAAGCAAGTAAGTGGTACAGGCAAAATTTAAGCTTAGTTCAACTGACCCTGAGCCAACACTCATTTCATTATACCACACCACCTTCCTAGGAGAAAGGTGTGCATGATATATTTTGGTGACATTTCCATCCAAAAAAAAAAAATTAAAAGAAATGTCACTGCTCGAAGGGGAAATGGTTGGTGTCTGGAAATGTCTGGCTGCCCCTCTTCTCAAGGCTGTGGATCACTTGAGGGCGTGTGTACGCTCAGCTCCTGGAATTATTTTCAGACTGTTGCATGGGCATTTTTCAAGAAGGGGATGAGACTAACCAATGCCACCAAGCAAGATTTGCAGGACAACTGCAGTGACAGAGGTGGAAATATCACCATAGACTTCAGTTATTTTGACCTTTATTCACCTTGAAACTTGGGCACTAGGGGGTGCATGGGGGAGGCAGTTGACCATTAGGCCGTTCGACAAATACTTATTGAGCACTTGCTATGTCTGAGGACGTGAGCTAAGCAGTGGGGTTATAGCAGGAAACAAGACAAACACACCTGTGCCCTCTCAGAGCTCCGTATCCAGTTAGGGTGCGTGTGCATGGGGCAGGGAGGTGGGGCATTCAGCAAACAATCAGAGGAAATCATGAAATCAGCAAAACAAGTGAGATGACAGGAAGCCACTAGGGACAGTGCCTGTATTGACTGAGAGCAACAGTAGACTGGCTGGAGGGATGAGCCCCACCCAGGAAAGTGGACCAACGTGAAGGCCTGCAGATTTGGGAGGTGGAAGCATGTGAGAAACAACATGAACACTCTACAGCCCCAGGACACAAAGGGCTCGCTACATGCACTGGGTCAAGGATGCTCTGAATCACATTTTACAGTGGATGGTTTCCTGACTTAGAATTTACGGTACTTCTGTTGTATTGTCTGACCCCCTCTTACGTGGTGAATAAGCCAAATGAGAAATACCATCACCATTTCAGTGGAGGATAGAAGTCGAAGATGTTGAATGTTTGGCTTTTTACAGGTAAAGCCATAGACCTAGTCTCCTGGGTCTGAGCTCATTGCTCCTCCAGCAAGTTCTGAATTCCCCTGCCTGGCACATCAAGTGATGACCAGGTGGCCCTTTTATGAGGATGCTACAGAGTGAACCTCCACCAACGAGGGGGTGCGGGGTGGGAGGGTGACTTCTCAGGGGTTCTCCACCACTGCCTGTGTGGGCCCAGCCTGTAACGTGTGGGCTCCAGCAGATCTCTCTCTGATGGAGCTGCCTGGTCCCAAACAGACTCACACCTGAACCTGGGCCTTTAGGCCCCACCCAGGCAGGCTGTTCTTCCTCCTTCTGCCAGCAACGCCCCAACCCTGGTTGAGCCCGACTCCAGGCCCTGCTCTGCCACTTGCTGCTCCTTCAAAGCCCCGTGGGTCTGACGCTACCTGGTAGAACTGAGTGTGGAGGCGGTGAGACGGGGTGGCAGGGAGGACTGCTGCCATATGGGGCTCCCGTACCCTTGTCCCTCCATCCAGACCACCTCAGCAGGTTGGCCTATTTCTCTAATACTCCGCAATGGGGATTTATTGCTTTTGTATTGCTTTCCTCGGGCCTTCAAAGATTTATTGGTTTTTAAGTGACAGAATCCCAGAATTGCTTAAAAGATCAATCAAATAGTGACTAGAATCTAATATTCAGCTCTGACTCGAACACGCCGAGCCTTCTTCCCCCACGCCCCACCTGTCATGCTGATGTATCTGTAGTAACCTTCATAGGAAAGTAACTTGGCTGTGAATTAATCACCCATAATGCAGTCCCTGAAGTGAGGCTGGGGGCAGAGCCCCAGATTCTGTCACAGACCCTCCCCTGACCACCCACGGGCTTCCTTGGAGATGTCCTTTGTCCCCCCTCTCTCCCCTGCCCATCCAGTTACCGAGACTGGCCACTGGACTTCAGAATCAGCCTGAGCTGAGCCCTCCCCTCCCCCGTCACCACTCTACAGCTCCCCCCCCCCCCCCCGCCCCGCACCTGCCAGGGTGTGCTTGCCAGTTTGTGTGCCACAAGCTTCTCTTTCTTCAGTCCATCCCCCACTGAACTGCTGGAGTGGTCCTTTGGAAGCACAAATTCGATCAAGTTAACTTTCCTGCTTAAAATTCTTAAATGGGTCACTGGTTTTCTATTGCATTAGGCTCAGGCTTCTTAGTGTGGAATTCAAGGCCCATCAGAATCTTGCCTTGACCTTGTTTCCAGTTTCATTCAATTTCCCTCGGCCCCTTTACCAGGTTTTACTCAACAGTGACTTGTGTGGTTCCTTCATGGTTCTTTCCTGAGCAGTTAATTGTGTTATGCATTTGTTCGTCAGGTTTTTTGGCTTCTGTTTTTTACATGCTCCTCAATAGGCTGTGAGCTCCAAGAAATCTGGGCGCTAGGCACTATTGGACTTCCTTTTCATGAGATATGTCTGGCATTTAGTAGGTGCTCAAAAAAAAATAATAATAACTCATTACTAAAGTGTGTAATTAATTAATTCAGCAAATCTGTTTTGCCCACCTGGTAGATAGCAGGTGCTGGGACTATAGAGATGCATGTTACAGACCAGGTCTTCAGCTGTCTCCTATTCTGTAATAGAGAGCTGTCCAATAGAACCTTCTGTAGTAATAGAAATGTCCTATGTGTGTGCTGTCCAATATGGTTGCCACTGACCACATATGGCTATTGAGCACTTGATATATGGCTAGTACAATTGAGGAACTGATTGTTATTTTATTTAATTTTATCTGATTTAAATTTCAAGAGCCACATATGGCTAATGACGATGATTTTGCATGGTACAGATCTACAGGGAAGACAATCAGAAAAAGAAAAAGTACCATGAGCCTGTGTACTTGGTCAGAGGTTTCCATGAGAGTTCAGTGCAGAGGCATCCGTCATTAGCCTAGTAGGCTCAGAAGCTGGGAGGACTTCCTGGAGGCAGTGTTGCCTAAGCTGAGAAACAGGGAATGAGGGGGGGTTAGTAAAGGAGGGAAGAGCATGACCCAGGAGAAGGAAGCAGCATATGCAAGAGCCCCGGCAGGGAAGATGCAGGGTGTGTTCAAGGAGCTACAGTAGCTCTGTGGGCAGGGCAGAGCTATAAGGAGAGAAGAAAAGAAACAGGCAGGGCCCGGGTAAGGAAGGTCTTCACGCTGCATATGGACTTTGTCCAGAAGGGTGCGTGGAACATTTGGCAGGTGGATGCCCAGTGTTTTGTCCTTCTCTGTGCAATTGGGCCCTGACCTGTGCCATCTGTCTGCCAAGCATGCCCTTCTCCACTCCTCCAACATCTGGTTTCAATCTGCCACATCCAGGGCCATCGCCATCCTTGCAGCAGAATGCACCAGCTCCTTCCGAGCTCCCGCTCTGTCTTGGCCACCCCTCTGTCAGATCCTTGCACTTTCAGTCTTGACCAGAATGTGGCCTCTCTGAGGGCAGGGACGGGGTCCCACCAGCAGTTCTTGACTCGGATCTGAGACCCTTACATGCCCCCTGCCACAGCTGACTTCCCAGCTGGATGTACTGGAATAGGAGAGGCTCCTGGAATCAGATCCAACCTTATCCAGTTGCCCCACTGAGTGGCCCTGGACCAGGTACTTATTTTCTCTAAACCTCAATTGCTTGTTGGTAAAGGGGAATACCTACATCACAGATTGTTTTGAAAGTCAAATAAGCCAAAGTGCATAAAGTGCAACTGGTAGTTGTACAACATGCTCCTTGAGTCTGGCCAAGCTGTTGAGGTAAGGAGTGGCTCTCAGCCCTAGGTAGCCGTGGACAGGAGTGTTCTCTGAGCTCTGCTGCAAGCCAGTGCCTGTCTGCTGCATATCCTCTAATGCTCATGTGAGACCTACTGTATGCAAAGTGCTGACTAGTGTGGGACACATCAGGGAACCTATCACTATCTCCAGGGGTGATATCCTCAAAAAAAAATTACCTTAAGCACAGATCCCTGGATTTGAGCACCTTTAAGAAACACAAAGTTAAGAAGGCAAGGCTATGGTGTCTCACTACTGAAGGGTCAGCAAACCCAGGGCTAATAGCAATGCCCTTGGGAGACAATTATGTTGTTCAGATGAGAAATGAAGGTGACCCAAGTTAGAATGGTTGTGGTGCTGAGATAAAACTTTTAAGAAGTAAAATGGGCACACCCTGGTGGCGACTTCCCCATAGGGTGGGATAGTGGGGTGTCTAGGATGACTCCCAGTTTTCTGGCTTGGTTAGTGGCATAGAGAATGGTGTCATTCTCTGAGCCAAGGGATGCTGAGGGAGGGACAAGCCTGAGAGGACACTCTGCCCAGGAGAGGCCAATGGTGGTGAAGGGGGTCTGGGAACTGAATGGGGCAGTTAGGAACCAGTGGGGCAAGGACAGGCTGGGACCTCATGGGTGGTCCAGGAGAGTGCCGGGGACCTCTGAGGGACCACCAACAAGGTCAGGGCATATGACCTGCTGTCTTAGGCTGCTTGAGGCATGGTGAACAGGGCATGGCAGCTCTAGCATGGAGGACCAGAGGTATGACAGACCGAGCACTAGAAGACAGTGGAACATGACAATTGGCTTCCAAAGGTCATTGCAAGTTCTTGTCACTCTCTGATGAGAATCCATGATCCTTTTGCATTTGACAGGTGCAGCTTGTTAAGACTGTAGATTCTGAAATGCACAGTGATTAGCTACAGTACAAACTGGAGATCCAGCAAACTTTTAAAGAAAGAAGAAATTTTATTGGGAAGAAAAGCAAACGATTGTCATATTTCCTCCAGGATTCCTTTAATAACTGTGAAGCCCAGAGTGGGAGTGCACGAAACAATCAAAGAAGGATTTTGCTGGTCCATGGAGCTTCAGGGAGCAAAATTGGAATCATTACTATCTGATTCTCAGATACCAGCAAATGACAGTGTCCAATTAGGAAGGGGAAGTGAAAATTTAGAGGATTTATTAACACGGGGAAGGCTGAGGAATTTGTGAGTCCCTGTCCATGCTGGTAGAGAAGAGAAACTATAATTACATTCAGATACTCTTTCTTTAAGCCTCATTTATTCACTTAGTCCCCCAGCTCTCTGGGCCACCTTTGCTGGGGCCTGAAGATGAGGAGTGCTATGTGTCCCACTTTGGGACATTGAAGGGGTCAGCATGGATAAGAGGTGCTCAGACAGGATCTGCAAGAGAATTTAGCTCTGTAAGTAACAACACTTGTGCCAGGCCTGAAAGCATGCTGGGACGTCACCACACCAGATTGGGGAAAGGGAGGAGCCAGATACAAGAAGCAGCAAGCAAAAATGAGGACTGATGGGGTGCATGCTACCATAGAGCTCCTCTCCACGGGGCTGTCCCACAGTCTAAATATGGCAGCTAAAGGGACAGATATTAAAGGGACATGTAACTACCACCGATGAAATCACCGAAGGAGACAGGGGCCAGCCCGGTGATGGAGCACAGAGCTGCCCTTAGAGAGATCATTCAAGAAAACAAAAGGGAAGAAGGGTGGTGCCCAAATAATTTTGGTGGGTTTACATTCACTCCAGCTTACCCTAACTGCGCTGCAGGTCCCCTTTTATAAGGACCCAGCAACCCGGCTCACCAAGAATTGGCTCTGGTGTTGGGATTCTGGATTATATTATTTATGCTTGAACCGAGGAAGAAAAACAGGTGTTTGGGGAAGAAGAATATTTTAAATGGAGCAGTCGACGGAACATGAAGAACAAGAGAGTGTTCTATTTTGGACTGTCTGCCATCTGGAGAGCTGGAGACAGGGACTGTTGCTGGCATGAGGGAAAGGAGAGTGGTTGTCATGTTCACCTCCTACCACAGGGACTATTTAAACTCCAAAAGTCTGGAGTGCTGGAGAGGCGTCTGAGCAGGGGTTTTAGATTTGGGCATCGTTAGCATCCAGGTGGCATTTGAAGCATGGGAGGAGTGGATGACCTCATCCTGGGGGAGTGTAGACTAGAAGAGATGAGAGACAAGGGCAGAGCTCGATGAAACTCCATCAAGGAACCACACAGGAGATTGGAAAAGAATAGTCGAAGAGGGAGATGGGAAACCAAGGCAGCATAACTTCATTTTAACTTTTGTTTTCTTTTAAAATAGGAAAGCCAAAGGAAGAATTGATTCTTTTAAAAGTGGGGGGATGGTCAACATTTTGTGGTTTAATTTTCTCCAGGAGCTCCAAGCAGCTCTTACAGTAGAAAAGAATAAAGACACATAAGTTGGTCCAGGACTGTGGGAAAAGGAAGATGATGATGTCAACAAAAGTGCTTAAAAATGGACCACCTGGTCTATGCTAAAAAGAAAAAAAAAAGACAGGAAGTGAAGGTAGATGTGCAGGTAACAGAGATACTGGGGGCCAGGCGACCTTGATGCTGTTGAAGAATCTGTGTGGGGGCTACAGAACAGGCTGGAAAGGCAGAAAGTGGTATTCGGGGAATAAGATGATCAAAGGTAAGATGTCAGTAATGGAACCTTCAGATAATATAGCTCTGGGTATGACCACGTCAGCAGTAAGGGTGGGCAGACAGTAACAGATTCAAGGTGAAGGTCATTGGAACCAAGTATTTCAAGGAACAAGAGGCCAAGCTAAGGATGGAAGGGCTAAGTAGATGCAGTTCTTATAGCACTAACCCTCCCGCCCTGGGGAACCGGTGAAACTCTTTGCAAGAGCAACAGTGACTCTGCAAGGTGCCTTCTCATGGTTCTCACTTTTTCTCCAACTTTCTTTTCTGCTGACTTCTACTTCTCCCACTATTCTGGGCCCCATGACAGTTTGCATCACTGCTTTGTCTCAGATCTTATGCTGCTGATAACTGATGGCTCTCAGTCTCTGTCTGCAACTGCCCAAAGGTCAGACTTTGAAGCCTTCCTCCATCAAGTGCGTTTCTAGAGCCTCATCTATTGATGTTCTTCCAAGTTAGAGCATGGCTCTGTGCCATGTTAGAATCCGGGAGGTTTGCTCTTATCCAAAAAGCATTCTGCCCAATGCCTGCTCCAGCTGTTTGGAGTTGCTCAGAGAGTTGCCTCCTCTCAGCAGCAGTGAGAGAAGTGACCCTGAAAACTCTGTCTTTTTGGTAGGAAAAGAACAACGTAAGGTTAGAGTCTCCACTGGTAGGCAAAAGAAATTTGTGCTTATTCTCTCACGGTACAACCCATCCTTTTCTTGGCTACAGCTGCTTAGAGTTTTCTGTTTAGTGCATGTCCACTTAGGTGCAAGCTCATTAAGCAATTTATAAAGATTATAAACATATAAAGTAGGTACTCAATGGCCAGGGCAGGAGGTAGCAGCCCCAGTAACACAAGAAGGATTCAAGGGCAAGATTTTAGACCTATGCTGTCCCGTCCTATAGCCGCTAGCTACATGTGGCTATTTAAATTTAAATTAATTAAAATTAAATAAAATTAAAACTTCAGTTAATGAGTTGCATTAGCCACATTTCAAGTACTCAGTAGCCACAAGTAGCTAGGGACTCCCACATTGTCAGCATTTCCATCATGACAGAAAATTCTATTTTATTGCATTTCACTAGACAGTAGGAGGGTGGGTAAAAGGAGGTCAAGGCCCATGTTTGATTTCAAAGAGGTTATTAATGCAGGCATTTGGGGCCAGAGGTAAAGGCCAGGGATCCTGTCCTGAGAAATAAACAATATAATGGGGGCTTAGACACAGATGTAACATGTAAGTCCCAAAAGTAGAATGGCACGTATGGCTCAGCTGACTTGTTCCCGAGACTCTGATCTACTGAGCTAGACTTCCAAAATCCCACTGCATCACCCCCACTGTGGATAAAATGTGGAAAATGGTTTAATCCCAGGGTTTGCAAACTATAGTGACCATCAGAATCACCTGGAGAGCTAGGAAACATGCAGATTCCTGCCCATTCCCGAGGGCTGTGGGATAGGGCCTGAGAATCTGCATTTTGAACAAGCTCCCATGTGATGCTCATCCTGCTGGTCTTGGACCACACTGGAGTATTACTGGCGTTGCCTACAGGTGGCCTCAAGTATGCAGAAAGGAGCCTGTACAGGAAACCAGGTAGTCTCTTCTATGGCACCAGTATTTGCTCATTTTTATGATATGGGGAAGGAGTTGTTTTGCATTTTACTGTGGAGTTGCCCCTGTTGTTTTTACAGCTTTTGTAACTCCCATGTCTCTTCTGATGTGTTTTTCGGCATGAGAATAACAAGTTTTAGCTCCTAAGAACTGAACGAGAATCTCTGCCAGCTTATTTCTCTATCTCTGTCCACGTGGGGGCTGAAAACACACCTCTGATTTCCTATGATTATGACAATGACTGGTGTCAAAATAATTCATGTTGTGTTGTTGCCTGCTGATAGCTTATCTGAATATATCACTTCCATGCAGATGTTGGGGCTTAGGTAGAAGACGGATGTTTGGTGAGGCTGAACATCAGAATCTGAACAAATCTGTATTCTTTTGTGGAAGGCTGGAGCAGCCTGGGAGAAACAAATCCATTCCCAACTTTTACTCTAAAAAAAGTTCCATATTTTCTTAGATCAGACAAAATATATTGCGTGCCAAAATCCTGCAGCAATATGGGCGCATCACTCAGCTGGGTTGGAATCTGTATGCATTGTCCCCCCGGGCCAGTTTTGATTATGTTCTTTTTCCTTTTATTGCAGTCAGCAAATCTGAATTTGCTATTGTGGGGAGAGCAGGAAGAAGAGGAAAAAAATGAAGGTTTTTAACCTTCAGAAAGTTCAGAGGTTCAGTCTGAATAAGCACAAAAACTTTCAGTGTGCCTCTGAATTCCTTGAATTTGCAGAACTGCTCAGAATCCCAAGAGAACTACCTTGCACGTAGGATTCAGGCCCTGCTTTGTGGCGAAAAGGCAAAGCGGAAATTTTAAGAGAGGAGCAGAGTTATAGAACGTGGAAAGAGGAATCAAAGTTAAAAAAAGGAGTTTGGTCCTAATCCAGGCTAAGTTTCAATCTATTGTTCAATTTCTTCAATTCAAAGCCATCTGCTTCCCACGGCTCTCAGATAACGTCTCCCCTGCCAGGACACCCTGTTCCTGCTTAATTGAAATTAGTTTCCAAGAATAGTTGTCCAAAGCAGTTTCCAATGGTGGGAATGTTTTGAAAGTCACAATAGGAGTTGAAGCTTTGGGATGCAGATGTTTAAAGGCATCACATGGTCTACAAGGGCCACCACATTTCCAAAACCAGGAGTTCTCTCATTGGCTTCTGCAACTCACAAATGGCTCCTTGGAAACCGGCACCTTCTCCCCGTCAGGGACCTGTAATACTGCAAGTGTGAAGGGAAACAATCACTTCCATTCAGGTTTACAGCAATGTGTTTCCCAGGCTTAATTATACCACAGGTATATAAATTACAGAAACATGTTAATGCTCCCATGATTAAAATTATAGAGTGCCTAATTGAAAAAGCATAAACTGAATTGAAGAATTCCTAATTATAGTTTGCTTTGAGGTGTTAATTTCCTCCATAATGAATGCATAATTTTCTGGAACCTGAAAAGGTGGCCTCTGCATCAGCACGTGGGCTCCAGGCAGGTGGGAAGGGTTGTCATCTTTCAGTTCAGGAAGTTGACAAGGGAGGCTCGGCTCAGGTCTGGAGCGTGGGAGAGCCTCGGAAGGAATCTTGGGAGGGAAGTGGCTCTGGTACAGACATCACACTGAAGTTCTACCTCGTAGGCCTCAGGACCAAGTCAGATGAGGAAACCTGAGAAAACTTTTCCCACCTGCCTTCCCCTTCTCTCTCCAAAGTCTCAACATTTTTCCCAGCTGGTATTGGTAGAATTTTGTGCCTAT
Organism: Daubentonia madagascariensis; assembly: GCA_023783475.1. NCBI lineage: Eukaryota > Metazoa > Chordata > Mammalia > Primates > Daubentoniidae > Daubentonia > Daubentonia madagascariensis. The sequence goes on along the minus strand of JAKFHU010002136.1, from coordinate 24,898,416 downwards.
AAAATTTTGTGGTTTGCAAAGTTTGGTCCCAGATGATCAATATTACCTGGGACTTTGTTATAAATGCAAATTCTCAGGCTCTGCTCCCCCCGATCTATTAAGTCAGAAGCTCTGGGGGTCGAGCCCAGTACTCTATGCTTTAACAAGTCCTCCAGGAGATTCTAAAGCTAGAGTTTGAGAAGCCCAGTTCTGAGGAGTGAGTCATAGACCCGCAAAGTCACATCCAACTGAGTTTTGTTGAGCTCTTACTCTGCATCAGAACCTGTGATTGGTGACTTCCCAAGCATCCTTTCGTTTTGCACTCACAACATTGCACTGAAGTGGAAAAAATGATCCCCTTTTCTCAGGAGAGAAAACTGAGATCCAGAAAAGATGCTTGCCCCACTGATGTTGTTTTTAGGAGCCATCGGCCTTGTAGGTTCTCATGCAGACTCAAATTTATTACGTTGTCATTTTTTTTTTCATGGTTGTCATAGTTGTCATCAATATCTTTGCTGAGAAATGGGTTTTCTGAGACATTGTGAGCTAGAGGCTGAACCACAGCTGAGAATGACTTACAGGTGAGGCATGACTTTGCTAGTGATGAGTCTAACTGTAGAGCCAGGGTGTGGGCTCTTAAGTGTCTGTAATGGCAGAGATTGTTAGCACGCACTCTTCCTGAATAGTGATGTGAACTCTAAGAATAAAAGGCTGTGCCGCAGTTCAAAAAAGAAACTCTTCAGTTTTTGGAAGAAACTTCCTTTGCACAGTGACCCAAGCAGCTGTGAGTCCCTTCACTGGGGACCCTGGAGGCCACAGGAAGTTGTATAGAATGAAGATACACTGCATGTCCTTCTCTGCTCTGTAGACGTCCTAGTTCTTTCAGGTTTCTGATTCCTTAGTCTAAACACATCAGGGACTTTGTGTGTATGTGTGGTCTGTTTTAGCTAATACATAGCCATCCGAAACAATAAACTTATGTTCTTGGTTTTTACCATTCCATCAGGTTTTTGTGTAATCCCCAGCCATTCCCATATGGTTGAAAATTTGGGTCATTTCCAGTTTTTTTGTTGTTATAAATAACCCAGTGATAACAGATTTATTCATGTTTCTCTTTTGGTTTTATATCTTTAAATAGGAAAAATCCCCAGGAATGGAATTATTGAAATGAATAAAATGGAACTGTAGTGTATTGAGCCTACTCTAATATGCCAGGCACTGACAGCCAATTCATATACATTAACCTTTTTTATTCTTTAATTTAAAAAAATCTCAAAGTAACAAATACACATAGTTGCAAAATCAAATAGTCAAACCATTCCCTGCTCTACCATTTACAACCCCCTAGTCCTGTGCCTCACAGGCAAATGCATTTTAATGCTTTGCCATTTCTTCTGGGAATTGGCAATGTTGCTACATAATGTGCTATTTTAAAGTTATTGATTGCAGACATTATCTATTTACTTCCTGCTATGATGGATGAGCATTTGGCAGTCTTAAATCATCCAGCACCTCCCTTCTGTCTTTCCAGTGTAGTTAAACCACTGTTTTTAGTTAGATAAATACACAATGGCTAATGTTATAATTCCATAAAAGCAGATCACTTCAGAGCCAAGTGGTATACTATTTTTATTATAGTATTATATACTTAACAAAGCTTACTAAGTGCCAGACACTGTTTGAAGTCCTTTACATGTATTAACTCAGTTAATTCTCAGCAGAACCTTATGAAGTAAGAACTAGTATTATCCTTATTTTACAGATGGGGAAACTAAACCACTGAAAAGTTAAATAACTTGCCTAAGATGTATTAATAGAATTTGAATATAATAGTCAGGCTCCACAGTCTGGAACTCTTAACCATTATGGTATCCTACCTCTGATTAATCTTTCTGTCTCATATAGTCATGGGCTTTTTTATTTAATTCATCATAAAATGTATAATTATTCTCTTTTCCTCAGATAATATCTTTACAAAACTATCCATTTATTTTCTTCCCTCTTAGCTCTATCATTTCAGGTTTACTATTACTCTTTTTTTTCCCTTTTAATTTTTTTTTTGTCATTTTGTTCTATTTTTTAGAAAAATACCAACTCTTATATTGTCTTTATTTACAATTTCAGCAATCATAATTTTTTCTTTTAAGAATTATTTATAGTTCTCTGAATTTTTTTTCTCATAGCGAACTCTAAGAATAGAATCCACTTTTTGCTTATAGAAGCAATCGTTTCTCAAACTTTTCTCAGGATACGATTTTGATTGGGGGGAAGGGAGGAGATTTCCTGGCTCCCGCATTATCTCTATTTCCTTTAGAGTCATTTTTTTCCACTTGAATTGGCTGCTCTCTTTCATGTCAGAAGCATTTCTCACCTAACCAGTGAGCCTCTGCAGTCAATATTTAAAAGTAAGGTGTACTGCTGTGTTTTTGGAGGCTGAGGAATTCAAATTCTAAGGCGAAACACCTTCCTATTTCCTGCCTGAGGGGTAAGGGCCAGATACTTCCCATTTCATGTTCAAGGGTTTGATCCATATCCATATTTCACCTCCACACTGTCCATACCTGACTGCTCCAAGATCAGAGTCTCTCTTGAAATCTGTGGGGCAAACCAACTCTGTTCTTATTCACATGCCTTTGCAATCTATTCCACCACACCAGGTGCCTCTCCTTTGACCATTTTTAGTCTTCCAGAATTTTGTTAAAACCTTTCATCCACTAAACCCATCTCCTGTTCTCTTTTTCCTTGTGAATTTATATGCTTTTTCATTTTTTTACTGTCATTTTAGTGGGATCTCAGGGGAGAGAGGAGGTAAATGGAGTGCATTAAATCTTCTACTTTTAACTAAAAGTTCACTTACATTATTATCTAATCCAGTTCTCACAATAATAATTGATGGAGACATTATTATTGTCTTCAGTTTTCATAAATGATATCATTTAAATAAATTAAGGAAGGTCACACAGCTAGTAAGGTTCAGAGCCAAAATTTGAGTTTAATGCTGATTCCAGAGACTATGCTTTTTTTACTCCTAGGTCATAAAAATGTTTTATGAGTCTTGAAAGTCATTGCCAAATTATTTTCTCCAATTTGATGAATCAATTAACAATCTGCTGGAATTATGTAATCCTACCAGTTCAACCCCAACTTCACTGAAATGGCTTGTTACAATTTATGTTTACTTTTACTAATTTAATGCATTTTAAAGGGAACATATTGTCATTTTGACTTGCATTTCTTGTCTTACTGGCAAATTAGAATGTTTTTCCATGTATTTTTATACTATTAACATTTCCTCTTTTCATAAGTTGAATTTTTGCATCCTTTTCCCATTTACCTATGGCAGTGGTTCTCAACCATGGTTAATTTGTCCCCCAAGGGACATCTGGCAATATCTGGAAATGGTTTTATTACAACTGGAGGTGGTGATGCTACTGGCACCTAGTTAGTGAGTAGAGGCCATGGGTGCTGCTGGGCACTGCATAATGCACAGGAAAGTCCCCCCGACAAAGAATTATCCAGCCCAAAATGCCAGTAGTGCCAAGATTAAGAAACCCTAAACCGTGGGGATCTTGAGTGTCTTTTTTTTTTAAATGTATAATTAGTCAGAGGTTCTTGATCTTCTTAGTCTCAAGACCCCCTTACACTCTTAAAAATTAATGAAGGTGCCAAAGAGTTTTTGTTCATGTGAGCTTTGTCTATCAATATTTGTATTAGAAATTAAAGCTAAATTTAAAAATAGTTTACTTCATTTAAAAACAATACATATTAATATAAATAATACATTTCTATTTTCTGAAATAATAAAGTTAGGGTGAAGAGGTACATTTTAATATTTTGCAAATCTTTTTAATGTCCTGCTTAGTAGAAGATAATTGGATTCTCCCTGTTTCTTCATTTAATCTGTTGCCATGAATTGTTTTAGTTAAAATATATACAGAAAACCCAGCATCCCACAGGTACATAATTGGAAAAAAAGTAGAAATATTTTAATAGCCATTTAAGATAATTGTGGATATTATTCTTTCATATTATACCAAAATTCAGAGTGGTAGTTTTCTAAAGTTTAGTTGTAACAAAAATATATCAGTGAACTTGTCATACTCTGTTACATTAAAATATATCAGTCTATCTTGCACTTGAATGGATCTTTTATCCTTTCATGATTTTGCAACACTATGCATTAGTCATTTGAAAAATATTCACTGGGTTATAAAAATCTTCCAAATGTTGTTACATTTCATTATACTGTATCAAAATATCACATTTGCTACTATACCACCAATATCACCAATAAAGCTTTTAAGTATCGGGAACTTTTCAAGTTCAAAGTGGCAGATACAAGTTTTCCAAATTCTTATTTCCACTTGAAAGCTCACCTATGTCTTTGACAACAGCATCTGCCAGTGTTCCGCAAAGTGACAGATAGGCTTCATTTCTTTTTAATGGAGAGAATGTTTATCAGATATCCAAATCTGAATAACCACAACTTGTTAGTTATTCTTTCAAGAAAAAAAAAAGAGGCCTCAAGAAAAACTGGCTAGTTTAGCATGCAGCTCAAACAATCACAGAAATATTTTTCCTGAAGAAACCATAGTACTTCAACAAGCAGAAAATGTAATTTATGCATACTGCCCATTGTATCACATGAATATTAAAAAGACACGTACATGAGGGTTGAGATTTAATAATATTAACATTTTTTACTGCTTCATCAAGGACCTTCTTAAGGGAAATTGACATTTTTGTTTGTTATAGCGATGTAAGGTGGTGAAGAATATAAGAAGTACCATTGGGTACCACTGCCTTGATTCATGCTAGGGCACTGGCAGTTTTACCCACCTTTGCAGTGTAAATATCAACATGGTGAAAAAAGGCAAATAAAGTCTTAGTATTACTGTTAAAATCATGTTGATGTTACAGAATCACTGGAAGGGCTGAGGAACCCCCAGGGGTTCATAGACCACACTTTGGGGACTTCTGAATCATACTTAGGGCAAGACTTCTCCTGGAAATGGGAGGTCCCTGGAATTTGTTGTATAGAAGAATATCATGGTGATACTGTTCAAAGTTCATATTTCCAAGTCTCACATCCAGAGATACTTGGTGGGGCACCAGAATTCACAGGAAATTCTGTTGTTGGATGGGGTCCTGCACTTAGTCACCTACACACATGTGATTTTCACCTCTTGCATTCCTGCAAACAACCTCATCAGTGGAGTACATTTTCCCATAGGAAAAACGTTTTAATTGGTGTTGTAATTTTTCTCTAGCATTTATTTACCCTATCTGGTACTAACATGCCAGGTACTTTGATTAATTTGATGCTTAATTAGTAATCATTCCATTTACCTTTTTAGAGCTTAGAAAGGCTTTTTGAGCATAATTGATTTCAGATGGTCTTATAAAAAACTGCCCAGGGGGCCTTCACCTGACACTTTCCTTCCCTTAAGCAAATGTCTTTGTTGCAAGAAGAGACATCCAGGCACCCTACTGGTTACTCTTTTAAAAACAGTAGCATCTTCCTCCGTAAAAGCATCACGATGGGTTCTAACAGTGAAGTTAGAAACTAGCTAGTCTCGTTCAACTCCATTGTTTTTCTTTGCTCCTCTTACCACGTAAGGTGACTTTAGAAAACAACAATGACATTTCCACTGAGAACTTGGCAGGAGGGTGAAGGGATTGCTTCCCAGGATGTCTGAGGATTGGGAGGCCTGGGGTGAGGGAAACAGCCTGACTCTTCACTAGGGTACAGAACACACTTCTGAATGTTTATTAAAAAACAAAACAAAACAAAAACCAGGAAGCTTTCCAGTCCCCTGAAGTGTTCTATTTCACTTTACTGCTTTTCAAAATTTAACGTGCCATTGAAATAACCTGGAATCGCTTAAAATACAGATTCTAATTCAGTAGCTCTGGGGTGGGGCCTGAGATTCTGCATTTCCAACACATTCTTAGGTGATGAGGATGCTGCTGGTCCATGGACCACTGAGGATCAAAGCCCTGCAGCATTCTGCTTCTCCTAGCTAATGTTGGTTAAGACTGTTTGAAAACTTTTTGTTAGTTAAGTCTACATAAACTTGCTTAAAGTTGTTGTTTAAATGAGCTATTAACATTAGCTGATAGAGCTATTGGTCAGCTCAACTTTCCTTCATACATTACTGGATTCTTGATTGCTTGAAATTATGCTTTTCAACATGGACTCAGAAAATAACACTTCTAGAGTCAGGTAGGGATGGGGTATATTTAGTAAATATTAAATAGTCAGCATTGACCAGCAAGGTATAAGTGTATTAGGCGTAGATTAAGCCATGTCACATTTATAGAGAAATCCATCTATCAATTAAAAATATGATACTACAGCTATTTTTTAATACATTACATTAAAAAATCATTTTCAAAGTATCTTTATGTTCCTAATTGTCTTTGATCCTCATCATAATACTGAGGTAATTCATACAATTTTATTTTATCACTTTATTTTGAATGAAGTTTTATTTAGATTCATCACAAAAATAGTACATGCTTATATAGAAATAACAGAAAAAAATTTAAAAAACATTTGGGATATCTTTTCCATTTTTCTTTACCAAATTAAAAAATTAGGGTTTATGTCATTTTGATCCTCCCTGACAATGTTGCATCCTAATTTTGCCATATATCATGATAGCTATTATAATACCATTTTAATGATTTTGGGGGGTACTTATTCTTTGGTTTCTCCAAATAGTTAACATATTTTCTCAACACAACCTATTGAATGCTCTTTCTAGTTCTACTGATCTGTGATGCTGCCTTTGTGTGTGTGTGTATACCCCACTGTATTCTTGGTCTGCCCCCACCATTCCATCAGATCTGCCTCTCTATTCATCACAGTGTCTGCACCACCCATTTTAATATAGTGTCACAAAACATTTTAATATCGAGCCCTCCTAATGTCTCTTGTTGTTCAAAATGTTCTTAGCTGTTTTCACCCACTTATATTTCCCTATGAATTTTAAAATCTCTTTGTCTTGGTCCCTAAATAATCCCCGATGGGATTGGTTTAAATTGTATTAAAATTATTGCTTAATCCACAATAGTTATAGTAGCATGAGCTTTTCCATACTGAAAGGGGGCAAGCCTCTCCATTCACGTGAGTCTACTATTTCTTAGGAAAACTGCATTGATTGCATCACGTAGATTCCATCCACAGCTACCTTGTTAACATTGTTTCTTACTAACATTGTGTGTTGTATCTCCTGCTGTCTTTCCCCTATTATGCTTGCTAACTGTTTTTTGCTGGTATTTAGGGAAATTTTGTGTGTGTTTGTGTGTGAGAGTGTGTGTTTGGTGTGTGTACTTTTTATCCATCCCATTTGCTGAAACCTCTTGTGAGTTTCTTTAATTAAGTTTTATTATCTTGGTTTACCAGCTAATAATCACACCCTCTATGAATAGTGATAATTTTGTGTCCTCCTATTCCAGTTGCAATCACTCTTACTTTGGTTTTATATTTTGTTGCACTAGAGAGCTTCCTGGGTAACGTTGCCAAATAATGTTGATAGTTGACCTTTTTGTCTAACTCCTCATCTCAAAGACTAGAACTCCAGCAAATTTCTCTTATGTATGATGGTAGTTGTAGATTTAAAACAGATATTTTTTAAAACTGGTAAGGGAAAATATTTCTATTCTACAGTTTATCTTTATGACTCTTTTAAAATCAGAAATGAATGTCTAGTTTTATCAAATGCATTTTTGGCATCTACCCGTATGATCTTATTGGTTTTCTACTTGGACTTATTTATGTGACTTTATTTAGACTTTTTTGTTACTAAATCTATCTCATGTACCTGGGGTAAATGACCTGCTTATGAGAAACCAAATTAGTAGCTTATTAGAGGAATTATTTGCAACAATTTGGGATGCTTTCCCTATTTTTTCTGTCTTATGTAATTGTTTCTGTAACACGGGAATTATCAGTTCCTGAAAGATTGAAAGAGCTCATTGGAAAAGCCATCTGGCTCTAGTGTTGTTTATTCTAATATTCTTTTATGGAATGCATAATTAATTTATTGTCATTCTTTTTTGTTTAATAACAAAGGCTTTGCAGATGCTGAAAACAGTTTCGGTCCTATCCCATAACATTAAACATCATTGTTCTCATTGTAATAGTTTCTAAAGAGTATGAAATTGTAGTTTTGATTTCCTATTTGATGTGAGAATTACTTAGGAAAGTTCTTATTTTCCCCAGTTGGAAGTTTTTATTTGTTTAGAATTTTGGTTTAATAGCTTCTGGTTCTTTCTCATTATACATAGAGAATGTAGTCTACACCTTTCCTTAGACAATTTATTGATTTTTATATTTGTCCCTTGTCATTTTTATTCTCCATACCTAATATGATCTCTTAAATATTAAAATATTGTTTTCCTCCTTGTCACATTTTCTGGGAATAGCTTTTCTAACTGGTTGTTTTATTTTTTATTCTGCATTCAGACATTTCAAATTTACATAGAGACACATCTATCTTTTGTCTTCTGTCTTTTGTGAATTGTTCTGTTGTTAAGGTTAACAAGATTTTTTCCACCCAAGATTATCTTTTTCCTTGATTGCAAACCTACGGGATGTTGCAAGAATGATACCATAAACATCCATATATCCTTCCCTCAGATTCACCAGTTGTAAACATTTTGCCATATTTGCTTTATCTCTCTCTCTCTCATCTCTCAAATGGTTGTTGAACCATTTGAGGGTTAGTTGTAGTAGTCATGACACTTCAAAACATTTATGTTGTATCCCCTAACGAAAAGGTTAGTTTCTTACACAGCTACAATATAAGCTTCATATTCGGGAAGGTTTAAATTGATATAATACAATATCTAATATATGGCTTATATTCAAATTTCCCCAATTGTCCCAATTAATTGTCCATCAAGGTTTTGAAAATTCAATCCAGGATCTAATCAAGGATGACGCATTATGTTTGGTTGACATGGGTATCTTGAAATTTTTCAATAAATAAATAAAGTTCTGAACTATTGGAATCCAATGTGGTTTCATATATGTGATGAGGTCTTAAATATGATTTTTTTTCATAACTATGGAATTTTCCTGACACTATTTATTGATAAAATTTTCACTTTTCCCTTGATTTGTGTTGCTTATATTTATATATATAAAATTCTCTCTCTCTCTCTTTCAGTTACACACAGAAACTCTCTCTCTCTTTCTCTCTCACACACACACATACCCCATCCCATTTTTATTTAACTTATATTCCAGTACCCATGGTTTAATTGTTACAGCTTTATAATATGCCTTAAATCCAGCAGTGGTTTTTCTGTCTCATTCCTTTGTTTAAAAAAAGTTAACTGTATTTCCTATTTTATACAAGCAAACAAACAAACAAATCTTATTAGAATTGCCAAATTAAGGTCATCCATATCTTTAGGGCTCACAAATATCACCTAACTAGCCCATATTTTATATAACTTGCTTTTTCCCGAAGAAAACAATATATCAATTTGTCAAGAATTGGCATTTTTATAATATGCGATGCTTTCCTCCAGGACTTCAACATTTCCATCCATTTATTCATCTTTGGTTCAGCACGGTTATTTAATACCCACTCTGCCAAAGCCTGTGCTAGGGGCCGGAGATATTCTTTTATATTGAATACCTCAGTTGAGGTTTTTTCCCCTTCCAATGTCAATCCTGTACATTTCTTATTTGTGTTATCCTTAGATAGTTTTAAAGGACTCTATTCTAAAAGGATTTTTTCATTACATCTTGCTTGTTTTTCATGGTGTACAGTTTATTTATCTCTGTCTTCTATCAAACTACTTCACTGAATTCTTTTATTAACTTGAAAAGTCTTTCAGTTGATTCTCTTAGATATATTAGGTCACAGTCATATTATTTACAAATGATGATGAATTGCTTTCCTTTCTAAAATGTGTCTCTTCTGTTGTGTGTCTTATTGCATTGGTCAAAATTATCCCATTTTAGATACAAGTTCTAGGGGTAAAGTGACTTGCTTAGCATGTCAGACAGAGCACCAAGTGGTAGAGGCAGAATTGAAACCTCCACCTTGCTTTTTAATTTGGTGCTACTCTAGAAAAATTCACCGAATAAAGGTCATCTACCCAAATATTGCCTAACTAGCCCCATATCTATCCAGTTGCTTTTGCCAAAGGAAAGTTAACAATTGCAGTGCTTACAGTCCTCTCTTAAAAGGACTTAATCTCTTAGGTGTATTAGATGATGATAAATGATATGGAGAATAATTAAACAGGGAAATGTATTGTAATAGGGTATGTTGTGTGTTTGGCTTGCTATTTTAAATACGGTGGTCAGGTAAAATTTCACTGGCAAAGGTGAAGAAGCAAGCCTTCCAGGGGTTGCATGTATCCAAGGGAAGAGCTCTCCAGGCTAAGGAGATATCGAGTCCAAAGGCCTTGAAATGGGAGCACATCTAGGGTTTTGAAGAAACAGCAAAGAGGCCAGTATAACTAAAGAATTAGAAGAGTGAGTTCAGAGAGTTCATAACTGTGGACCTTGTAGACATTGTAAAGATGTTGCTGTTTACTCTAAGTAAGGTGGGAGCCATAGGAGGGCTTTGAGCAGAGGAGTGTCCTGACCCCAGTCATGTTTGTAAAGGGTCACTCTAGCCACTGTTTTGAGAATAAATTGTTGAGAGCAAGAGTGGAAGCAGGGAGACCAGTTGGGAGGCCAGTGTAATAATCCAACCAAGAGATGATGGGGGCTTGGTCCGGGGTTGTAGCTGTGGAGATGATGACAAATGGGCAGATTCTGTATATATAGTATATTGAAACTGGAGCCACAGGAGTTGCTGACGGACTGGATGTATGGTATTGAGGGACAATATATGAGGGTAATGGCCAGGTCTTCTGCATTTTGACTTAAAATATATTTCAATCCCAGTCCATACTCAATTAAAGCTAGTTATGCTTCTTCTAAATATTGGAGAAGAGGATGTAAAGCTCTAGCCATCAGTAGATGGTTGTCTGGTTTCTCTTTGTAAGACTTCTTTTGCTTTCCTCTGAAAATAAGTAAAACTTACTTGAATTCTTCAGTTGAATTTTTATGATTCCTTTATACAACATATTTTTATTCCTCTAAATTTCTACACAAAATCCACTTTCATTAAATGTATCAGATGCAGTTAAATCATAGGAGAAGGGCCAAAATGGAAAGCAAGGCAACTCCTTGGTGTCTAATTCAGAAACATTGTAATAATAATGCATGCAGCAATTATGACAGCTCCAGCCAACTTTTATAGAGCCCTTTCTGGAAAGCACTTTTTAGACACATTATCTCATTTAGTCCTCATACTGCCTTGTAGGCTCCCCTAGTCTCAGAATCCTTCCCTGGCAGAGTTCCTCTTTCTACCCTCACTTCATTGGATTGTGGCAAACAGTTAATATCTGTCTCCTCAGTCTTGGTTCTAAGTTCCTGGTACTCAGGGGCCAGGTTATATTCAAATTTGCATCTGCTATACTGTAGTCACTCAATAAATGTCTGATGAATAGATGAATAAAGGTATAAAAGACAGACAGATGGGGCAAGAGGTCACACAGCTAGTCAGAGGCCAAGCAAAGATACACACACACACGCTGACAATAAACTGCCAAATGTACACCTCCTGTGATTTCTTTGTCTCCTCTGGGAGCTATTTTGACTAGGCAAATAGTGAATAAAAACAGGAATTCCCAGAGCCTTGGAATAAAGGTTGGCTACCTAAGACATATTATTGTAAATTTCAGCTCATTGTTCCGAGTGACCTTTAATATGGGGAATATAATTGCAAAACTAGATTCTTTTGGGGATTACAAGGTTCACACATTTTTCTTAGCCCATCTTGTCCAATAACATGAAGGGTTTATCATAGCATTTTTGTATTAAAATTTGTGCTTAGTTAAATGCTAAAGCAAGACATTTGAAGGCAGAAAGAGCATTCAAGATTGTTCAGTCCATTTCTCTTATTTCTTTAACAGCTTTATTGAGGTATAATTTACGTACTATAAAATTCACCTATTTCAAGTGTACAATTCTTTAGTAAATTTATAGAGTTGTGCAACCACCACCACAACCCCATTTTAGAACATTTCCATCACACCATAAAATCCCCTGTGCCCATGTACAGTTGATTCCTGTCCCCACCTTCAATCTCAGGCAATTACTAATCTGATTTCTGTCTCTATAAATTTGCCTTTTCTTGACATTTAATATGAATGGAATCATACAATACGTAGTTTTCTGTGTCTGGCTTCTGTCATTGAGCATAATGTTTTTGAGCTTCACCCATGTTGTAAAATGTAGCAGTGGTTTGCTTCTTTTATTGCTGAATAATATCCCATTGTATAGATATACCACGTGTTGATTATCCATTCACCAATTGATGGACATAGCAACATTATTTCACATTTTGACTATTATGAATAATGTTGCTATGAACAGTTGTATACAAGTTTTTGTGGGGACATATGTTTTCATTTCTCTTGGGTAGATGCCTAGGAATGGAATGGCTGGATGAATGAAAGTTTTATGTTTACCTTATTAAGGAACTGCCAGACTGTTTTCCAAAGTGACTCATTTTACATTTCCAGTAGCAGTGTATGATGGTTCCAATTTTTCTACATTCTTGCCAACACTTGTTGTCTGTCTTTTGATGACTCATGACCATTCTAGTGGGTATATGTGGTGGTTTCTCATTGTTGTATTAATTTACATTTCCCTAATGGTTAATGATGTTAACCATCTTTTCAATAGCTTATTAGCCATTTGTATTTCATCTTTGGTGAAAGGTTTAGCAAAATGTTTTTGCCATTTTTAATTGGGTTGTCTTCTTATTATTGAGATGTAATGAGTCTATGCATGTTGGATATAAGTCTTATCATACACATGATTTGGAAATATTTTCTCTCAGCATGTGGCTTGTATTTTAATTTGTTTAATCGTGTTTGTTGAAGCCTAATTTCTTAAAAATCTAATTATATCCACTTCAATTTTTTCTCACTAATGGACAATGCTTTTGGTGTTGTGTCTGTATACTTCTTTTCCTAATCCAAGGTCATGAAGATTTTATTCTATGTTTTCTCCTAAAAGGTTTATATTTTTATCTCTTACATTTAAGATATAGTGTGAATTTAAATTTAGGTTTTTGTTTGTGGATATTCAATTGACCCAGTACCATTTGATGAAAAGACCGTCCCGTTACCATTGAATTGTCTTGGCACCTTTGTCAGGAGTCAATTGATCATAAATGTAGGAGTTTATTTCAGGACTGTCAATTCTACTTCAATGATATATATGTCTGTTTTTCTGCCACCACAACACCACATTGATTTTTATAATTTATGAAATCAGAAACTGTAAGTCCTGCAACTTTGTTCTTATTTTTAAAAATTGTTTTGTCTACTGTGGGCCCTTGCATTTCCATATATACTTTAGTATCAGCTTGTTAGTTTTTGAAAAGTCTCCTGGGATTCTGGTAGGGATTGCACTAAATGTGTAGATAACTTTATAGATAATTGCCATCTTAACAATATTGACTATTCCAATCCATAAACATGGAATGTCTCTCCATTTATTTAGATCATCTTCAATTTATTTCAGCAATGTTTTTAAATTTTCAGTGTACAAGTGTTTCATTTCTTTTGTCAAATTTATTTCTAAGTATTCTTTGATGCTATTGTGAATGAAATTGTTTGCTTAATTTCATTTTCAGATTGCTCTTTACTAGTGATAAAAATACAACTGGTTTTTATATATTCATCTTGTATCCTGTAACTTTGTTAAAATTGTTTATTAGTCCTAGCTGTGTATGTGCGTGTGTAGACAATCCTTAGGATTGTCTACATACAGACTCATGTCATCTGTGAATAAAAAGTTTTACTTCCAATCTGGGTGCCATTAATTAATTAGTTAATGAAACTAGTTAATTAAGTTTGTCTTATTTCACTGGCTAGAATCTCTTATTACAATGTTGATCTTACATTCTTATCTTGATCCTGATTTTTGAGAGAAAGCATTAAGTCTTTTACTCTTGAGTATAAAGTTAGCTTTATATGTTTTATAGATGACCTTTATCAAGTTGAGAAAGTTCCTCTTAACCCTACTTTCCTTTCTATAGTACTTTTTATCATAAATATGTATTGTGTTTCACCAAGTGTTTTTTCTGCATCTATTCTAATGATTATATAGTTTCTGTCCTTTATTCTATTAATATTAATATGCAAATTAGTACAGCCTCTATGGAAAACAGTATGGGGATTTCTCAAAGAACTAAAAATAGAACTATCATTTGATCCAGCAATTCCACTACCGGGTATCTACCCAAAGGAAGAGAAATCATTATATCAAAAGGATACCTGCACTCGTATGTTTACTGCAGCACTAGTCACAGTAGAAAAGATATGGAATCAACCTAAGTGTCCATCAGCAGATGATTGGATAAAGAAAATGTGGTATATATACACAATGGAATACTATTCAGCCATAAAAAATAATGAAATCATGCCTTTTCCCACAACATGAACAGGAACAGAGGCTATTACCTTAAGGGAAACAACTCAGAAATAGAAAGACAAATATTGCATGTTCTCACTTATAAGTGGGAGCTAACTAATGTGTACACATGGACATAGAGTGTGGAATGATAGACAAGGCTCAAAAGGGTGGGGTGGTGGATGATAAGAAATTACTAAATAGGTACAATGTATGTTTTTGGGTGGTGGATACACTAAAAGCCCTGACTTCACCACTACACAATATATCCATGTAACAAAATTACACTTGCCCCCTTAAATTTATATAAATTTTTAAAATATGCCATTTTTCATTAATTAATTTTTGGATATTAAACCAACCTGTATTCCTGGGATAAATTGCACTTAATTATGATGCTTAATCTATCTTATACATTGCTAGATTCAGTTTGCTAATATTTGGTTAAACATTTTTGGGTCATGAATAAGCATGTTGTCATTTTCTTTTATTGCATATATGTCTCTGACCTTGATATCGTGGCCTTATATAATGAGTTGGGATGCATTTATTCCTGTGATATTTTCTGAATAAGTTTGTAGAAATTGGAACTATTTCTTCTTTAAATATTTGATAGTCTTTACCAGCAAAGCCATAGAGGCTGGGCTTTTCTTTGTAGAAAGGATTTTAATTACCAATTCAACTATTTAACTTGTTATGTAGTTCTATTGAAATTTTTAATTTTTCATGAGTCAGTTTTAGTAAGTTATCTATTTTATCCATATTGTCTATGTTTTTTGGCATAAAGTTTTTCACAGTGTTCCCTTATAAGTGTTTTTATTTCTGTAGGGTCAGTAGTGTTGCCCCCTTTTTTATTCCTGATTTTTGTCATTTGCATCATCTCTCTTTTTCTCTTGGTCAGTGTAAAACGTTTTCAATTGTGTTGTTCTTTAAAAAAAATGACTTTTGGTTCATTGACTTTTCACTCTTGTTTTTGTAGTTCCTATTGCATTGATTTCCACTCTGATATTTATTTGTTTCTTTTTTCTTTTTTCTGCTTGTTTGGGGTTTACTTTGCTCTTATTTTTCTACTTTATTATGGTGGAAACTTAGATTTTTATTTTAGCTCTTTCTTTCTATAATATAGGTGTTTAAAGCTATAAATTTTTCTCCAGCCACTCCTGAGACAGTTGATATTGACACTGTTGTCCAGTTTAATCATTGCTTTTTGGGGAGAGCAAGTGCCAAGCTACTTATTTTGTCATTCAAGAAGGTCCACCCCATAATTTTTAACTATGAGGAATTGAAGCACAAACAGGTTATTCTAAGTTGGTATCTCTCAAAAGCAGACCCATGGGCCAAAGATTTGAATGCAAGTGATTTATGAAGGGGGAATTCCCAGTAGAAACCAGTAAGGGACAGAGGGAAGTAGGAGGAAAGAGAAGGTGAGAAGCCAAGCAAGTGTATTACCCTGTGGGGAGCTTTGGAGAGTAGATTACCCCTTATACCTCTTCCCCTTGAGGAAAAAGAGCAGGATTTTTTTCACTTCAGCTCAAGGCAATTACTATTCTGGGGCCAGGTATGGGTGTGGGTCAGGGAAGATCTATACTTAAATTCTCAATCCCTCTGTACCAGCAAAAGAGGCTCTAATAGTTTTAAGACAACCCTTTGAAGAAGTCGTTGATAGCATCATTAACTGCAAAAACATAGAAGATGGGGAATGGATGCATAGAAACAGAAAGGGATTAGGAGGGGCAATAACTGTATCCTCTTGCAAGATTAAGTGACTAGCCCTAGATCATACGGCTATGTATTAGCAGATCTTGGACTAGAAATTGTATTTTTGTGAATGCTAACATTGTGTTTTAGTCAACTTTATTAAAAATCCACTAAAGCTGTGTTGCATAAGTCCTTGCTTACTGTTGATTAACCTTTCCTTGATGGCTACAGGCATCATTATCTGTATATTAATCAACTCTAATGGGGGTTGTTACTGTGTAGGAACTTTCCCCCATAGCTGTCCTGGCCAGCACAGGATGCTGGGGTAATCTAGAAAAATATAGACACAAAGAAGCATCCTACTATCGTGGGAAATTGTATTATTTCCTGGAATAGTTGAAGATATATGATATTGGGAGCATTTTGTATATAATATTAAAATTGTGTGTGCAAACCAACCAAGTTGACTGTAAGATAAATATCTATAAGAGAAAGGCTTTCTCCCATTGATTTTCAGTATTAAATCAGAGGTGGTTCTTGCAGAAGAAAAGCATGAGAAAATACCCACCAACATTTCATGGATGATTACATTACAGTGGTTGGATAAGGGAAACCCTTTGTCCCCTTTTCTTCGCTTTCCAAATTTTATAAAGTGCTATGGTATTTTCCTTGACATTAAAAGAATATTTTTTTTGAAAAAGCAAGGTATTTGGTGGGTAAAATAAAGACGGTGACTTAACCTTTGGTGTGATAGAAAGCAGTATAGCCTTGTGGTTAAGATCGAGGGTCCCGGGGGCGGACTGCCTAGGTTCAAATCTTAGCTCTAGCACTCAAATATCAGTGTGACCCTGGAAAAGATTTTGAGCCTCTATGCCTCAGGTCTCTTATTTTGTCAAACAGCAATAATAGTATCTGCCTCTTAGAATTGTTGGGAAGGTTGAATGGATGGAATGAGCTTAACATATTACCTAGTAGATGGTAGGTATCCAATAAACATTTTCTGGGGAAGGACAACATCATGGCAGTACATAGGAGTGGGACCCTAACAGAAGTGTGGACAAAGAGCTATAGGAACAGAAGAAGGAGACATTAGCTCTAGTTTGCAAGTCAAGAGAGGCTCCTAAGACAGGGTGGCATTTAATCTGGGTCTGGATTGGGTGAGGAGCTCTCAAGACGGTGAAAAAGGAAAGAGGCATTGTGGGCAGATGGAACAGCATATAGAAAGACATTGAGGCATGTGGTGAGAATTGATGTGAATGTGCACTTAAAATTCATTTTATAAATCTTTGTAAATTCATTTTTTTAAAAAACTTAAGTAACAACTGTTATATGTTTAGTATAGTATTAGATGAAGTTCACAGTCGACTTGGGGGCAGACAAGTAAGTAAGCCTGTAAACAAATAATCAAACAGGACATGTTTTAATTGTGATAAAAGCTACAGAAGAAATAAATCAAGAGATGGGCTAGGCAGTGGCTCAAGAATACTAGTAATTATGAATTAATGCTTTGGTGAACTTAAAATGACTGAAATCAATGATTTTCAAGAAAATGAGAATGCCAGAGGGGAATGCTCCTGTTGGGTATAAAGGTATAAATATCAGAATAAATAAATAAATGTCACGACAAAGGTATAAATATCAGAATCACCTAGGTTTGTGGTTTCATAGCTGCACATTTAACTGTCTAGAGAGCTTTAAAAAATAAAGTACTGCTGCTGAGGACCCACCCCTAAAGATTCTGATTCAGTTCGTCTGGGGTAGGGGCAAGGAATAAACATTTTTAAAGCCCCCCGAGTGATTATAATGTACAGCCGCAGTTGAGAACTGCCAATCTTGAACAGCCCCCGTAAGATTCTGAGATGACCATCCACTGCCCTCGCTTGAAGATTCGGCAGTGGAGAAGCCAGTCTGAAAGGCTACCACATCCCTCCGCTGAGCAGTGCTGGAAATAAAGGGTGAAGAGTACCTTGCCAAAATAGGTGTCTGAATTTTTTTTTACAAGTCTCATGTGGTCATTGTTTCAACAGCCCTGGAGGGGCCACTGTTGGTGCCCACCCAGATCCTGCCATCTCCCCTCTCCTGCAGTGTGTTCATCCCCCAGCTCCCATGTGCTTTGACGTGAATCGTTCCCACGTGTGAACTGCTTTGAGCTTTGCCATTAGGCTTCCAGAGCCACCTTGTCTGACCTACACACAGAGCTGGGAGTGCCTGAGAGTTTATGTCTCTCTGGGGCAGCCCATAACCAATGAAATGACACAAACTCTAGGGTAGAATTTATGCTCCAGAGCTCCCTATGGGATCAGGCTGAAACTGAGACTTTGCCTGACATCACACCCTTGCTTGATGTCCTCCCCTTTTCTCTCCTGCTTCACTCTTTTACTGGTTTCTTCTGGGACCCCAATACATCATTTGCATTGAAACCTTGGCTTAGGGTCTGTTTCTGGAAGAACCTGAACTAAGATATGCCTCTTTCTGGGAGAACATGTACTAAAATGTGCACCTTTCAGGGGTTGGGCAATCTTTGCCTGTGAGCTAAAGCACACACTCCATCTGTCACCTGCTTCAGCATTCTGAAAGGATACAGCCCCCGGCTAAAGACTTCTTCCCTAGACATATAAAGGGGGCCACAGAAGTGGATGGAAAGATGACTCTCTTAGGTCCCTGGTCCCCCTCAGTGAAATCTAGTCAGAGAGGTATGAGTCACTGTCGAAACCTTTAGCTTAGGAATCAGAGGGGGTGAGATGGCTGAGCGGTGGGGTTTTCCAAAGCCTGTGGGGATGTCCTGCGGGTGTTTGCAGGACACACGGATGGCAGGAGACACTCAAACAGAAAATACAAACTCCTCTTGGCCTTACAGAAGCCACCTTCTAGTGAACAAGATGGGGTGGGGGCACAGCGTAGTTTTCAGAGCCCTGCAAGAAGAAAGAGATGCACAGGATAAGTAATGCAAAGAAAGTGACAATAAATGCCCATCTTCTCATTGGGAGAAATAAAGACAGTGTCATGAGAAGGGAAAATGGATGAGTAAATGCTTTGTGTGGTGAGGTGAGCATTTTAAGTTATTCTGCTCTCATGCTATCAGGATTTTCCTGCTAAAATATCCCTTCTCTTTATAAATGATCCTGAATAGTTTATTGCAACCACTGTTTATGAGCTGGAGATATGACTTTTGGGGGGTTATTCTCATTTAGGTTTGATTTTATCATTACCAGCCAGCTGAAAAGAGCGTGCTCTTAGATAAATGTACTCTCAGGAGAATGAGGATGAAGTTACTACAAGAAATAAATACCCAGTTTCTTGTTTCTTTCTCCCACCCTTTCCTAAAGGGTATGTGTCAGGGAAAGGAAACTTACACAAGTGCTGTTTCTTCTCTCCCCCTCTTTAATTACAGACCCCTGGTCTTTGAGAGAGGCTGGATTCACGGGCAAACAGATTTATCTGACAAAATGATTTACATCCTTCTGGCTGCATTGCAGATTTGCCTCTGAATGGAAAAGCTGCAGGTGCAGTGGGCCTGAGGGAGTTTCTGGGTATACTTTGACACAATAATCCCAATTGTATGTGAACCATATGTTGACTACACAGTTGAAACCCAAAAGATATTCTTTACTGTTCTTTGTGATTTCATATGGGGTTGGATAGGATAGAGCTAAGCAGTTTAGGCTGCCAAGTTAAAAAAAAAAACGCTTGGAAGGCCCTTCATACATTTTGTTGGTTTGTGGGAAAAGAAGGAAGGTGGAAAAAATGAAAAGATGGGGAACTATGAATGAAAAGTCTGAGTTTCTGCTTTTGCTGCAGTTGGACATTCACGGGCCACTTGATCTCCCAGACCCAGCATCCTCATCTGTGATGTGGCTGTTGAGTTTGGTTGACAGGTGGGTCCTCAATAATCAGATTGGTAGGGAGGAGGAGGTGGTAGGATTACAAGCTGACTTCCATAGAGATGTCATGCTTCCCTCTATGGGCCTTGGCAGCATTTGAGTGTTCAGAGCCCAGTGAGGACCTGTCTTCTTGGTTGTCCACGACTGTGGCATCTTATGCCAGTCATGGACAGTACATGAGGCCAGCCTTGAAGTTCTTCTTGATTTATCCCATCATAGGAGAGCCAGGGACAGCAGAAAGTGGAAGCTCCCAAGTCTTTGAGGTCTCAATTTAGAGGGGAAGGATGACAGAAGGACTCAAGGTAGGATGAGAGCGCTGGCTGAAATCACAAGACAAAGGTCTTGTTATGTGGGCATAATCGACCCAAGTAACAGTTAGGAACAGACTGGGCAGCGGGGGAAAGCAGGATCCCACAGCTCTTTCCAACCCCTGGTTCTGGGGGTGAGGCTGTTGGCTCCTCCTGAACTGGTCAGGAGGACATGGGGCTAGATCGGTCACCTGCCCCCACATCCAATGCACAGTGTTCTCAGATGCTGTTGCAAGCCTCAGCAGGAGAGCCCAACAGGTTGTCTGCTTCGTGAAGTCACTGCTTTGCGTTTTATGAACTTTTACCTTTTCCCTCACAGATCAGAGTCCCATGAGTAATAGACCTTCAACCGGTTGAGCTACTATTAGCACTCTAGCCAGGTTCAAAGTTTTGCTT
This sequence comes from Daubentonia madagascariensis, assembly GCA_023783475.1. Classification (NCBI taxonomy): domain Eukaryota; kingdom Metazoa; phylum Chordata; class Mammalia; order Primates; family Daubentoniidae; genus Daubentonia; species Daubentonia madagascariensis. The sequence continues at coordinate 24,877,648 of JAKFHU010002136.1, read as the reverse complement.
GAGACTATGGTTATATGTAAAGCAGTACAGATCCTGAAAACTCTGTTACAAGCACCCCTCTACTTCTACCCTGCAACCTCTGGGTTTGGGTCTGAGGTCCTTGTGTTGCTTTTCAGTCACTGCTCTGAGCTTAGCTGTCCTGATAGACATAGTAATTGTGCAATTGAGACTGACCCCAGAGTTGAGGAGGAAGTGAGCACTGAAGTCATAATTTAATTTAAACATTTATGGACTTCAACAGGCATTAGGAACATACTTAGATGTCATGCACTCACACATACTTTGGGATGTTAGACACACTCAGATGTCATACACACTTACTTAGGAGTCTATACACTGAGGTTAGCTATATTACATTCATTTGGATGTTACATTCACTCATTCTGAGGTAGACGCCCAGGTGCTACAGATCCTCATTTGGACATTGTGCACACTCAGATGTAGCACGCACTCCCTGAGAGGTTGGCCACATTTGCTCACATATTACTTCCATGCAGTCTGGGCTGCCAGGTTCTCATTCAGGTGTATATATAGGACAACAAGAATGCTCATTGAGCTGCTGCTCCCCTCCACTCAGATGTACTTATCCCAGGTGCTGCTCACCTCCACCCAGATATACTCATCCCAGGTGCTGCTCACCTCCACCCAGATATACTCATCCCAGGTGCTGCTCACCTCCACCCAGATATCTCTCCAAGTGTGACATACACTCATACCCATCCTTCCCCATTTGCATAGCTAACCATTCCCATGCTCAAGGAAATTCAAAGGAATACTTGCCATATTGAGTGTGTCACATTTTCTTGGGGGCAGTCCCTTTATAGCCTTTTTTCCCTTAATGAAATTGTCCTGTGTCTCTGTCTTCTCTCAAGTTGTGCTTCTTAACTAAGTGTCTTTAGGTGAATAGCCTGATTGAAGGATGGTAGCCTGCGCCACATTCCATTTTCATAAACCATGTGCTACTTCACTATGCCCTCTTTAAATGATTGGTTTGGGGCCCCTGCTGCAACCAACTCATTAATTCGCAGAAGTCTCCTCTGGGCACTCACTGGGCAATTGATCTTTTGTTTTAGATCATGGCTCCCAGAGATCTGTGCAATAAAGCTCTTCTAAAAGTAGAGCATTTATTCAAGAGAAGTACAAACTGTGGGCTTTCAAAGAGATGGGAAAATGTTATCCAATTCCTAAATTTTAGAATAAATTTTACAAGGAGAGTCTACATACTGGGTATGCAGTGGCTATTCGATAAAGGCTCCGTCTACTCTAGTCACACACTAGCATCTTTTTACACCCTTCTAAGTTGGAGGGAACAATGTGAAGTCACTAGACAGGAGCTCAGGGGAATCACTGTTTATCTGATTAGCATTTCTGCATCCAGTCAGATTTGGTTTCATGCTTGCATTCCATTTTAATTCAACCCAATTTGATTCATTTGAACAGCATTCATTGATCACTTTTGGGGTGGCAGGCATACTGCTGGGGAGTGTGTGTGTGTAAGGAGAGTGATGCAGAGATAACTACACCACGACTCCTACTTTTTAAAAGGTCACAGTCTAGCCAGTGAGACATTAGTCCCATCTCATATTATTGCAGACCCAAGAAGATAGCAATTAGTGAGCTTAGATAGCAAAGAGGGGAATAACTCATCCAGCCTGGGTGAGTCTGCACAGGCTTCACAGAGGAGGTGAAAGATGGGCTCAGCCTTTAGGGAAAGGCTTCCACAGACAGAGGTGGCCAGGATGAGAGGCCACTGCAGGTAGAGGAAGCATGAGCTAGTGATGGCGTGGGGTGAGATCCCAAAAGACGTTTGTGCAATAGCCTGGGGTCTGGAGAAGCTGGAATGAGGAGCATCACGAGAAGACCTTGTGAACAGAAGACTGACAGCCAGGCACAAAGGGCTTCGAATGCCAGGATGAGGGGTTTATATTATATAATTTGGACAGTGGAGGGGCTGTGAAAGTGTTTGAAGAGGGGCAGTGCTATATGATTAGGAAGATCAATGGACTGGCTGAGTAATTGATCAAATAAATTAGAAGTAAAGAAACTGGTTGAGTCCAGGTAAGAGGTGGGAAAGTGTCCAACGTTGGCATTATCAGTGGGAGGGGAAGAAAGAGGTGGGTCAGGTGCAGCCTTGCAGACGTCGGATCAACAGGGCTTGTTGATTAGAGATGAAGAGTGAGAATTAAGGAGCTAGGAACTGAGGATGAACCCTAGATTCAGGATCTGGCCACTTGACAGGAGGCGCTACCATTCATTCAGAAAAGAGATGTAGAAGGAGGAGCAGGCAGGTTTGTAGGGGTTGGGGCTGCGTTCAGTTTTGGACATGTCCAGGATGAGCTGGCTTCGAGCCGTCTAAACGGAGATAGAGTTCTACAAAACAGGGGGTTTGAAAATCTGAAGCTCAGAAGGGAAGTTCAGTTGTAGATAGAAGTAATGAAGATGTTTCCATATAGATGAAGTTGGCTTGACACCATGAGAACTAACAAGCTCATCCTTGCAGAAAGTTGCTCATCTGTCTGCATCTCCTCTTTCCTGTCCAGTGTTTATCAGCTGGTTGTCAAGGAGGAGCGACTTCAGAAGTCACGGAGGGCAGCTGACATTATCGAGTGCTTTTCGGTGCCTGTGAGCTATCGGAATGCCTCCAGCCTTGATTCTCTACACTACTTTGCTGCTGAGTTGAAGCCTGCCAACCTGCCCGTCACCCAGCCGTTTACAGTGGGTGACAACAAGACGTACAATGGCTACTGGAACCCTCCTCTGTCCCCCTTGAAAAGCTACAGCATCTACTTCCAGGCACTCAGCAAAGCCAATGGAGTAAGTGTGGCCACATGGAGGCCATTCCTCGCCTTGTTTGAGTTTTCCCAATCTCATGTGATGAGGCAGCATGGCTCTAGAGCAGAAGTCAGGAAACTAAGGTGCATTGGCCAAATTCTGCCCCATGCTTGCTTTTTTTATATAAAGTTTTTTTTTTTAAATACAGCTATGCCTATTTATTTACATATTGTCTATGGCTGCATTGGTGCTTAACAGTAGAGTTGAGTAGTTACAACAGGGACTGTGTGCTCCACAAAGGCTAAAATATTTACCATGGCTCTTTACAGAAAAACTTTGCAGACTCCTGTATTAGAGTATGGAGAAGGTGCTTTGCTTCTCCATACTCACATGGCCTATCTAAGTCTCAATTCCTTCGTATATAATAATAATACCTATTGATCTGTTATCTAGGAATGCACTAAGCATGTTTCGGTTGATCATTAAATACTACCTCCTTTGTCATTACCATTAGTCACATTAGAAAATAGTTTTTCTCCAAAGACGAAGTAACTGTTTTTGTGTCAAATATTTCTTTGGTCAAGGAATGGTGTCAGTCATAACATCACAAACTCACAGTTATGAGTACAGGGAAAATGATACTATCATTTTTTGTGAGTTCTTGAATAATGACTCATTTGGGTAGGAAGCAGGCCTCGGGCTAGTAGTATGGTTCGACTATGGATGCGTTCATAGTTTGAATTTGCGAGGCAAAATAGTAATGGGGGCTGGAAAGGATCTTCAAGGTCATGCATGCAACACCCCTCCCCCACAAAAAAAAACAAAAAAAAATGCTTCAAGCAATATTACAACATCGCAGTTAACTGGTATTAGTGGTTATTCTTGAATACCTGCAAAGACAGAGAACACACTTATTTCTGTGGTAGTTTTGCTGTTCTTTGGGGTAGGGGTGGGCTGTGTCTCTAAGCCTTTTTAATGTACTTACTTAAATATCTGTTATTGAAGTTTCTATCCATTGCTATGGGTCTACACTCTTAGGAGCCTATAGAACCAATGCAATCACCTTAGTTGGTATTCTTTCAGTTATATAAGATCTTTTCTCCCACCCACTTCCCCTCTATACAAACATGCCCATCTGGTCCTCTTTTCTGCAAGCTAAATATCTTTAGTCCCTCTTATAACAGAGGTTTGTATTTTCCATCCAGGATGTTTTTGTGGACACACTCCAGGTTGCCATATTTCATTGAACAAACATCTAATGAACACTGACAAATGTTAGGCCCTAAGGTTCATATTAAGGTTATATAGTATGTGCCCTCCAAGAGCTTATAGAAAAGTAAGGGAGTTTGTCATGTGCCATGTTATGCAGCGTATCTGGAGGATTAAGAAACTCACTGGATACGGGAAGACTGAGAGAAAAGCAAGATTTGGTGAAGTCTGTGGGGAACAGCCCATGCAGGCTCTGGGTGGCCAATAGAGAGAGTTTAGTCAGTCAGTGGCAGTCATTGCCTGGTGAGAAACCTGGATTGAAGAGCTAATTAACATTTAGAATGTCCACATACCTATTTAAATTCCACTTTGGTATTTCAGTTCTGCATTTATTACTGGTTCAAGCAACACTCCTTACAGAGTATAAAACTACAAAAATAAGCTGCCAGACTGCCTTCCACCTGTCCATCTGGTCTTCCCTCCACATGAAGCACTCTGATGTACTGAGCAGGAAGACATAAAGATCAGCAGAAGCATCTGGGTCCCATCTTGTTCTTGGTTCTCTGCATCCCACACTGGCCAGTTCATTGTTTCAGCACAACTTTCTAAGAAGGTGTGGCTTTCCTAGCTCTTGGTACAAGTCAAGAGGCATAGTTGGGTTTCCATGCTGGGAAGAGACAGAAGTAGCTGTACTTGATTCTTTTCACTGAGATACTCATAAAACCTAGGAATAGAACCCAAGGAACTGGCAAATGTACCCCAGAAGGAATTTCCCCAACCAGACCATGGTTGGCCCTGAGCATAACAGCAAGAGATGCAGGACAAATGTTAGAGGTTTTGCTCCCCAAACATCACATACTAGACCCCCTCTTCAAGACATGGCATTTTGCCATTGAGACAAAAAAGAAGTACCCCACTCTGAAGCGACCTCATTTCAGAAGTAGTTTCTAACTACTGCATCTGAGATGAACAAGGCCATTTAATTACTCATGTCTTCCACTCCACACCAGGTACACTCTCGTTTTGGAACCAAGATTCCCAGTAATGAAACACAAGCATAATGAAATTGGATGCGTGCTCATTCCAAGTGTCTTGGTGGTGCAGTTGGCCTCACAGGAACAGAGAGAGGACAAGCAGTTGGAACTGGGCGCTCGGAATGCTGTATTTTTCTGGCAAGGGAAAAACTACACACTGTTTCAAATTACTGTCTTTAGTATCAAGTTTTACTGAAAAGAGCTGGGTGAAAGGGTCATAGGAGCAGAACAGCCATTCTCAGACTAACAAATCTCTGCCTGGCCCCACTCAGATTTCTCCGTATCATAAAGGACAGCAGGCAATGCAGTTAAGCCTGGAGGATTTTTGAGGAGAAAGTGTTATAACCCCCAAATTCCTTATCACTCAAGTTGTTGTTCTTGTGCAAATACATCAGAAAGACATTCTTTCTTAGTATCCAGGGGCTCCCACATGCCTAGCTTCTAATAAATCATTCAAAGAGTAATTGGCCGAGCAATGAGTCAAAATAAAGAAATCAAGAAGAGAGAAATATGGAATAAAAACCCCCACAGTGAGCATGAAACTAATTAAACATAGCATTAATGCTAAGTAGTTGCTCTAAATACGTTATAAAACAGAAGGTTAATGTAAAAAAATTACTTAAAAAGGAGATGCATAATGTAAAAAATTAGCAATTGTGATCTGGATCTATATAATTCACTATTTTGTCAACACAAACTGAGAAAGAGTTGGGAGGACTGATGAGTGTAAATAAAAATCTGCTAATTTTCTCATATTAGACAAGAGGGAATAAATAACTACTGTTTTATTTTTGATACTGAGAATATTAAAAATACATAGTTTTTTAAAATATAAAGGAAGCCTTCCAATCTATCATTAAAAAGCCAAAAACCAACACTCTACAAAGAAAAATGGAGAAAATTAAGGAAACTGTAAGTAAACATGAAAATCAGTGACCAAAAAACAAGCCAGAAGACAAAAGCACTAGATTTGATTGGGAGAGGTGGCAGTGTTGCTTTGCTCCATCATAAAAGGGGAAAAAAATAGCTTGTGTCAAATAAAAACCAGAATTCCTCAAATCAATATCACTAACAGATTAAAAACAAAGGATGGAACAAAGTGAATTAAACAGAATAAAGGAAAACAACAATGGCCATTTGTTGCAGGATGGCTGTGGGCCAGGAATGGATAATTTGTTATCAACCAATTTAATTCCTCCCTACCCTACTTGCAAGTTTTAGTCAGGACAGGGTAAGAGAACTCTAGGGTCCAGATATCTTTATTCTATGGATATTAAGGATAGTTTGTCAGCTCAGCAGACTGGCTGTGAATCCAGCCTTTACAATCAGACTGCCTGCATACAAAACCCTAGTAGCTATGTGACTTTAGGTACGCTAATGAAAGAATCAGATATGATTGCATAACTAAGGAAACATCTATTGAGCACATGTTATATGTCAAAAGAAGGCACTTTTCTGAGTGCTGGGAAAACAGTAGTATGCCAAGTAGACAAAAATCCCTGCCCGCAGAGTGTTTACATTCTAGTGGGGGAGAGACCAAAAATAAATAAGTAAAATGCTGTGTCAAATAATTAATATCAAGTTCCACATTAGGAATGGGGAAGTCACTCATTCAATGTGGACTGTTATTAGCATGAGGATAAAGACATTTTGTAAACTCTATGGCGATCTGTGAATGTGGAATATTCTACTCCACTATGGAGAGTTCAAGTCTGATGTGCATTATTAGACACGGTAGAGTACTTGCAGACATTTTCGTGAAGTGTGAGTTGTTCACAGGCACTTGTGTGGGGAATTTTGATCTGATTAGTAATCGAATATTTACCCACTGATACTTTCTTACAGACAACGAGGGTAGTCCCATTTATCAAAGTACTGTCCTTGGTGCTGAATTCATAACACCTGTCTTGTGAATCAGGCCATATTGTAACCATTTGTTTTGGATGCAGCTATATTATACATTCTTAGCATCTTAGAGTTGGCTGGACTTTGAACTGTCATCTAGTCTAGACCAGAAGCCAAAAAAGAAATCTCCCATAAAGTGTTTTTCGCAAGACATTATATTGTTTCAGCTTGATTACTGCAAATCTCTGGAGTGAAAGGGAGTTGATTCCTTTGTGGAGCAGGTAAAAATATTAGAACTTTTTTCCCTATATAAAGCCAAATTCTATTTCCTTAACTCTCCCCTCTTGGCCACTTGTATTGATTTGAACAAATCAAATCTTTCTTTCCCATGTCAGCCTTTCAGAGAAAATATGACAGTACCAACTACCCACCCCTGGCCACCCAAGCCATTTCTCATTGATAGTTAACATGCAATTACCTCTTTTCTTTCCCACATGGCATAATTTCTGAATCTCTTTCATCCTATTTACCCTTTTCTCTGATAGATTCCTTTTTGTCCCATGCCCTCCTTAAAAAGGGGTGTCCAGAATCTATCACTGTTCTTCAGATATAGTTAGACCGTGCCTGCTACATTTTAACTACCCCTCCTGTCTTAAACATTTCCTACAACATTATTTCTCAAACATTCCAACCTGTATTTAGCCAAATCTCTCTTTTCTTCATTGTTTGCAGAACTAGTGCCTTCTAATTTTTTCAGGCCTCAGTTTCAATGTTACATGCCCTGATAACTTACCAACCGTATTACCTAAGAGCCACCCACCAGTACTACTTACATGTTAACCTATTCTTTTTCTTTATAACACCAGCTATATCTTCAATTGCACATATTTTGTGTACTGCATGCCTCCTTCACCATTCCTCCAAGAATGAGGAACTCTGGTTTGGGGGTTTGTTTTTGTTTTTTGTTTTTTGTGGGATTTTTTGCTGCTATACCCTCCATGCTGAGCACAATATTTCACACACAGTAGACGCTCGGTGATCATTGACAGATGAATGGATGAGCGGGAGTATGAACTGTTTCTCGTTGTCTGCGAGTCTGTTTCCTCACTTATAAATTGAAATAATAATACATACATCACACAATCATTTTGAGGATTAAATAAGAAAAGAACTTGAGTAATGAAAAGCACCAAGTAAGTGTAAGCACAGTCTCAATATCCATTCAGTGTTGAATGAGAGATGGGTTTTTCAGCCATTTTCACCATAAACAGATGAGCCCTAAAGGACCTTCTTTCCATCACAGTAGTAAGATTCTTTCCCCAGATGTCTCCTTTCCCAAGCACCAGGCTCCTGGGCAGCCTTGATTCCCTCCCAGTCCTCCAAATGGTATCCGGAGTGGCTGTCTCAGTCGTAAACAGCGGGTGGGTGCAGTTTTGCATTGTTTCTTTCCCACTCTTCCCAGGATGAGGTCTGCTGAATTTACTGTTCTCTGCATCCTCACCACCATTAGCCATAATTGTGAAGTTGAAAGGACAATAATTAACGGTTGGATACAAAACAAAGCAAACTCGTGGCAAACTCATGCAAGTATCCATCGGAAGCCACTTTTTGTTGGGCAATGCTGTGTTCTATTTATGCAGAGAAAATATTCTTTCCTGGCCATATCCTTTTCATCATGCAGGGGTACATCTAACCTGGGTGATGCCTCTGCCAAATGCTAAGCTAAATAAAAGAAGTGGGAAGTAGAAGGATGGTTGTTCTCTTTCTCCTACTTCCTCCTCCAAGCCTTGAGCTCAGTCTCCTCTTGAGAGCAGTTGGAAGCCAGATGCTATGTTGAACGGCTCATGATGTTTGCAGGGTAATCACATTATAATCGTTGAAATGATCTAGGTAGGGCTGGATTAGGGGAAAATTCTGGGTCTCTGAATGCGTTAAAAGAAATTATATTTAGTTGTGTCCAAGCAGTGTTAAAGAAATATTTGCACATGGATGGGTTTTCCATGGCATGGTGGGATGGAAAGAACTGAAAGCTGAACATCAGACAGACTTGGCTTTGAATTATGGCTGTTCACAGCCCTGTGGACTTGGACAGTTTACTTAACATCTCAAGATGTATAGTGTGATTAATGATCCACCTCTCAAAAATATGGGGACAGTAAATGAGACAATGTATATAAAAGCATCTTATGACATTACAGTTGTAATATTTGTTCTCTATTCCTTTTGCTGTTTTCCTGAGACTCCTTTCCTAAGAGGGCAGGGGGTTGCAGCATCCTTGCCTGGCATATCCCAGTTTGTCCAGTAGACTCCCCATGGAAGCACATACCTTCCTAAGTTTGTAGGACCTCAGGACTCTTGTCTGTGTCCCAGCTGTTGACTGCCTTGATGCACCCATGACTCACCCCTGGCTTTATTTTTCTTAGTTTAACTTCTCCTACATGGTTTCAAGCCTGACATATGTTCCTATTGAATCTTTTAACATAATTGGTCTTACCTTTTGGGTGTGATATTGGCCTTCCCAGCCTATTTCCTGATTCTTTTGGTAGCTCACTGACTGTTCACATGTTACATACAAAAAGCTCAGATGGACATGGAACCAGGAGCTGTAGGAGACCCAGACTCAAGAAGGTTAAGAGCTAAGACCATCAGGAGATCACATGGCAGTTTGAGTCATGGATATTCCACTATGGAGTTTGTAAGAAGGCTCCTATATTAGTTAGGACAAACTAAATCATTCTGTAGTAACAAACAACAACAAAATCTCAGTGGATTACCAGAAAAAAATATTTTTCACTCCTGCCAAATATCTGAAATGGGTTAACAGAGGACTCTGTTTATCACGGTTACTCAGGGACCCAGGCTGATGGAAAGTCCATCTTGACACAATCACTAAGTCAGAGAAAGAAAAATGTGGCAAACAGAGCACTGGCTATAAAAGTTTCTATGCAAAATGATACACAGCATTTTCACATTCCATTGGCCAAGACTAACCACATGGCTGTACTTAATTTCAAAAAGTGTAAGGTGGTGCCTTCTCATTATGTACCTAGAAGGAGAATTGGAATATTTGAGAACATCACTAATGACCACCACACTTTTCCATGATGACTAAGCTTTGCCTTCAAATTCTTATAAAAAATATCCAGACCCACCCTGGAAGCACTTGTGCAATTCCTATCACAAAATCCTGAGGACTTTAAATTACTGGGCACATGCTGTGTTTCAGACACTAGGCAAGGTGCTTTCACCCACTCCTTCCTTGATTGGTCTCATGAAGTGACTCCATTGTCGTCAACAGATGGATGGAGAGCCAGAAGACCCCTGGAACCTCACGGAGTCTCAGTCATTTCATACTGAAGGAGGGATTTTAGTAGCAGCTTTTTCTCTGTACCTCCACGGGGAATGGTAAAGAAATGTCTGGCTCTCACTATGCCACGGTTCCACTCTGAAAGGCAGTGGTTCTTCCAATGCTGCCATGCAGTGTAGCTGAGAGGCCTCAGCCAACCTTAGATTCTGCTCACCAGGGGTGGAGCCAAGGTAATGGAAAACTGTGAACCAAAGGCCCACACATACCCATTTGCTGACTTGTCACAAAAGTCCTACATTAGGAACATATTTCTGGATTTTATTAGCTCTGCAGAGCCCTGTGGAAGTGGAGAGGAGGACTGAACGGACATTTGGAATCCAGGATTATCATCACAACCTTTCTATAACCACTTCGGAAAGCCTTGGTCTGGTAAATGTCCCTTCCCAGTTCTTGTCTGTCACCAGAGCCTAGGTTCCATGTCCCGTCTACCTGCCTGGGCCTTGTTCCCAGTCCTCAGTGGATTCTGTCTCCTGGAGCCCAGCCTACCCGCTTCAGCATCTCTAATTCCAGGCCTCCATTCCCCCATGTGAGCCTTTTCACATGCTCTTAAAAACTCTGGGCTTCTGCTGGAGCTCTGTTGTGCCTCAAACTTCTATCCTCAGCTAAGAGAGAAATTCCCTGAGTGTCACTGTGTACAGATACCAAGATGAGCTCTCCCAGGTTGATACTTTATTGTTTTACTCACTTACAGGTGCTACAGCTTTTACTATCATGCTATGAGACCTGAGGGAGCAAAAACATTTTCCTTCCCGTGCAAATATGTTTTAAACTCATTTGGAGAAGGAGATGAAGGTTACCCAAATGTTGACAAGCGATAATCTTGTCAGCCTGGGCCTTGAGACAAAAATGTGCCAAACCTAGTCCTAACAAGGCCTGTGGAAATATCAGCCTAAGTTTCCATATAGCAGGGTCTTTGCCCCCATAAGGTCTTTCCAAAGTGAGGGACCCCATGAAGCTTGGACTGATTGCTCCCAAATGGTAAAAAAGTGGGGAAACCTCAGAATTTTAAAACTGAATTCATGGGTTTAAGAATGGGCTCTGCATTTCTCAGCTACATGAACTGAATACTTGCCTGCCAACCTCAGTTTCCCCACATGTCAAATGGGGATGAAATATGCCCTTTCATGATCACTGAAATCTTTGTAAGTAAACAATTGGTGTGATAACTCTGCAAACACCTAAGGACTCTTCAAAATGAAGGTATAGTTGCTAACATGAATATAGACATATGTAGCATATGTGTGTATATGTATGTTTAGTATATGTGCATATACACATAAATATTTTTGCATGGGGGTGTGTGTGTATATATATATATACATATAGGTGATTATGTATGCATACATGTTCAGTTAAAACAAAGTGTTAAAATTAGCTCAAGAACTGTATAGTAGAATAAAGAGGAATCATTGTGCCAGAGACTAGTATAGGTGATTAATGAAATAGTACACTATTTGTACCTCTTGAGCCTCCTGGAAGCCAAGGCAAAAAGGACCATGTGGCAAATTTGCATAGCTTCTCTTACTTGATAAAAGGAAGCATATATATTTTTCATGGGAGTCATTTAAGGGGATTTATCACATATATCCTTACATAAGAGACCCTGAAGAAATGCAGGTCAATATCATAAGAATATTTTTGTTCAAACATGAGATTAATCTCTTCTATATCAATCCTATGGAACCTGAGGTTAAAATATTAGAATTTAGTGGAGACATTTGAAGGATTTTTTATTTCTTGTTAAAAATGGCATTGATGCTATTAATTAATGATATTAAAGAGATTAATGGATTTCCAAGTTTATTTCCCCTCAGCATTTTTGGTGACTAGGCCTAGCATGGGTTCTTTCCTATTGCATAGATCAACACTGACCAGCTATGTGACCTTAGGCAAGTGACTTAAGCTCTCTGAGTCTCTTTCTCTTTTGGAAAATTTTGATGCCCCTAGTATAGACTTTATAAGAATTTTTGTAAATATTAAATGATAAGATGCATGAAGAAGTGCTTGCCACAGTGCTTGGTGTACAACAAACAATGTCAGCTATCACTGTTAGACTATCACAGGTGGCATACATGGGGCAGAGTGGAGAGGTACACTAAGGAAAGAACAAGCAAAATCTATAGGGGCACAGACTTTTTACTCATCAATCAAATCTGAATAGACTGTGGACATGATGTGGGAGGAGAGAATTCAGGGAGGAGGAACAAAATCAGTGAAGTCCGGGGTGTCCAGAGAAGCCAGGTGGCACACTAGATGCATGAACCAGAAAGAGGAGAATGTTGTACTTACAGAGAGACAAGTGAAGAAGGGACACAATTCTTCTGCAGGCCCTTCCTTCTGAGAGGCTGAATTTTGGTCAAGTTCCATCTTTCACATCACAGCCCTCAACTTTGCAAATCCATCAACTCAATTTATTAGGCTACAGAGCTAAGGAGATTGACATGAACCAAACCTACAAGACACTGATAGGCATAGTAGGCAATGATTTTTTAAAAACTGAATTGTTCATCTCCCACCACCACACCAAATTATTCCTAAATCTTTCCTATCTCAGTAACGTCTGGGTTGCCCAAGACACCTCATCTTCTATGTCCAATCACCACCAAGTTGTATTTATTCTACACTTTAAAGTTCTCTCCAATCCATATACTTTTATCATCTCCAGTGCTACCATCCTAGCCCTGGATACCACCATCTCTTGCCTGGACAACCTCAACAGTTTTCTCGCTCTTCTTCCCATATCCATGATTGCTTGCCTCAAACATACTCTTCAATCACAGCAAGTGTAAATTGGTATACTCTGTATCCTCATTTAACACATGAGCAAGCCAAGACTCTGAGAGGCTATGATTCACTGAAGCACATTCCAGAAGCAAGAGACTGAGCCGGGTTTTTAATCTGTGCGTGCAAAAAATGCAGGCAGGCAGTCCTGTGCATTTAGTGCCCCGTTTTGTGCTGGGTCTTAGACCCAAAAAGTGGCTTCATAGAGGAATACGGCTGCACTGAAACCAGCAGGAGTCCCTAAAAGATCTCAAATCCTTCACACACCCATGCTTTTCTCTTTCTGCCACCAGACATGGCCAGCTCCAATCTCCCATTCAATTTTGAAACACCTGCTGGCCCTGCCATTTACATCAACAAATAATGAGGAGCTGTACTAATAACAATTATCATAATAAATTGCCCTTTGATTACATCTGTCACCTGAGAATTTCAAAGACTTTACAAACATCAATTAGTGATTACAGCTCAACGGATCTCTCACAGAGAGCAGGAATCATTAAGTTCAGATAAGAGCTGTGCAGGGAAGCACAGACGTTTGCTCCGGCTTAGGTCGGTTCAGATTGGGGGTTGCCAGCTCCTGATAGAAAGTCTAAGCCCCTCTCCGTAAGGCCCTGAGGAACCACACTTTTGACATCCTGATTAGGGGATAACTTGTACAGCCAATCCATAGCCTCAAAGTCATGTTGCTGAGAAGGGGAGACATAAAATGCAGTACTGGAAGGGAGCTAGTTTATAGATTGCCCAGTTCTCTTCTTCTGGCAGAAAAAGAAACTGAGGTCCAATGTGGGGAAGTGATTTGTCCAAAATCAGAGCCATGGCTTAAACCCAGTCTCCCACACCCCCATCTGCATTTTTTTACTCTGCAAAATTGTGCCTCCTTCATTGGTCACACTCTCCTCTGTAAGGAGATATGGATGGTGATAATCCCGTAATCATTGATTAAGGGCTCACTCTGAGTCAGTGGGGGATACAAAGATAAATAAGATTCAGTCCCTGCCCTCAGGGATCCAACAATCCAGTGGAGAAGACAGTCATGAAAACAAATATGTACAATAACCTGTACCAGGAATCACAGCAGCTGAATACTTGGTACACAGCTGTAAACCTGGAGGTGGAGGGGAGAGGGAGGTGCTTAGGAAAAGTCTTATAGAAAAAGTGACGTTTAAGTTGAATATTGAGAGTTAAGTGAGTATTTTCCAGGCAGACAATGGGGCAGAGGAGAAGGTGTACTTGGGCAGAAGCCCAAAGGTTGGGGACTCCCTGATACATTGGGGGAGATTTGGTGGGGTTGGTTCTGGGATGTGGAGAGAAGGCCAGAGAGAAACAGAGACCAGATAATGGGGGGACCTTGCATGCCATGCTAAAAAGCTTGGAATTTGTTCTGTTGAAAACAGGGAAAATTAGAAAATAATACCAATATCAATTTATTAAGATCATAAGGTTATGCACATATATTTGCATCTTTCATGCACTTATGCAGACCAAATTTTGTTCACCCTGGTGAGATGTGCAGAAGGTATTATTGCTCCCATTCTACAGGTGAGAATGCTGTGAGTCAGAAAGATTAAGGAATTTACCTGGATAATTTACCCAAGGTTACCCACTCAATGAGAAACAAAACTAGAATCTGAATGTCTAACTTCATTTGTTCTTTATGGCATGTTCAATATGTGCCAGGTACTACACCATCAATAAAAGGGACAGGCAAGTCTCCTGCTTCCATAGTCTTTACATTCTGGTGGGAGGATGGAAAGTGACAATTGGTAAATACACAAATAAATAGTTTCATACACTGATGTGGGAGAATCAAAAAGAGCAATATGATAGGGGCAGCTGGAGAGTGTGGCAATTGAGTGGCACCATCAGGGAAGGCATCTTTGAGCAGGTGGCATAGAACAGAACTCAGATGATGAGAAGGTGAAGGTCTCAAGACATTCCAGGCAGAGGGAACAGCAAACATAAAGTCCCTGAGGATGAAACAAGTAGGGCATGTTTGGGGATCGTAAACAAGACCACTGAGCCTGGAGGGGAGCAGTGGTAAGAAGCGAGTCAGAGGGGACAGCAGTGTTCGCTTGGGCAGGGCACTTAGGGCCAAGGGAGGGAGTTGCAGTTTTATCTCCAGTCCACTGGGAATCAACTGGAGAGTTTTAAACAGGGAGTGGTGGAACCTGACGTGGGTAATGGCTCATGAGGGGAGGGAATTATTTACAGGGGTCCAGAAAAGGCTTCAGCGGGGGTGGGGGGGTTGGGGGGGGTGTCAGGAAACAATTGCAGTCATCCCGGCAAGAGATGGTGGTGGTTTGGACCATAATGGTAACAGAGAACATGATGTATTCAGGATATGGGAAAATATGTATTGTTCTCACCTTTACAAAACGTGTTATGAAACATTTCACACGTGTGCATAAGTAAAGAGGGTAGACAATAGAGTGATCTCTACATGCCCACCCCTCAGCCTCAACAATGACTAACCAGCATCAATCTTGTTTTATCCCAAGTCACTCCCTCTATGCCACCAAATATTTGTAACTCCTTATTTCAGGTAATTTCAAACTCAGAGAAGTTTCAAGAATAATATAAAGAACGTTCATAAACGCTCTGCCCAGGTTCCCTAATTGCTAACAGTTTACCACACTTGTTTTACCGTTCTATTTTCTCTCTCTCCCTCTCCCTGTCTATCTATAAATCAGTTGACCTATCACCTCTTTATTCCTAAATGCTTTAGTGTGCATTTCCAATATAGCCACAGTACAATTGCCAGGAAATTGATGTTGATGTAATCCTGCTGGCCCCAATTTTGACAATTGTCTTAGTTATATCCTTTATAGTACAGTTTTTAAAAAATTCTGGTTCAGGATAACATATTGCGTTTAGATGTTATGCCCCTTTAGATTCCTTGTATGTCAGTCTTTCCTTGGCTTTTATGCCCTTGACTCTTTTGAAAACTACAGGCCAGTTATTTTATAGGATGTCCCTCAAGTTGGGTTTGTCTGAGGCTTCCTCACAATTAGATTCAGGTTAGGCATTTTTGTCAGGGTCAGGAATACCACAAAAGTGATGTTGAGGTCTTCTCAGTGTGTCATATCAGGAGGCATATGATATCAATTTGTTCCATTACTGATAATGTTAACCTTGATTTACTAAAAGTGTTGTCCATGATGGTTTTCTCCACTATAAAGTTACTATTTCTTTGCAATGTATAAGTATTTTGTACAGACGTATTTCTAGACCATGGAAACATCTTGTTCTTCGTCAAAATTTCATCCCTTAGTTTTAGCATTTGCTGATAATTTTTGTTTAAATCAACTATTACAAAGATGTTTGCCAAATGGTGATTTTCTAATTCCATCATTCATTCTACATTTATTAGTTGACATCTATTGTTGTTAGGTAGATAGTTAGGATCTCTGGCTCTTCTCAGGACAAGGGTTCCCCGTTTTGGTGCTGTTTCAAGCAATTACTCCCCCTGGGAAGAAGGATAAGGGCGGGTACTCCATTTTGCTGTTGCCCCACCCTTAATCCTATCCCGAGCAACTGCTACACCTGGGGAAAAAGGGAATGCTTTATCAATCTAGGAATTCCCCAGCCCAGGCATAATTTACAAAGTGACCTAAGAGTAACCTAAGTGTAATTAATATGCCATTAGCTTGAATCTGCATTGCAGTTCACCTCCCCCCAGGTGGGCTTTCTTAGAGGGAGCTCATAAATGCAGATGGAATTTTGAGGACACCTGTTAATCATTTGATAACATCCTACACCTCCCAAGAGCCCTCCTCCAGACTGGGCTAATGAAAAGAAACAATCCTAGAAGTCAAGAAAGTAGTGAGTAGGTCAGTCAGTCAGTGAGTTGGTCGGTCTCTCTCCACTTGAGGAGACGGACCCGTTTTATTCTACAATAAAGAGCTGCTCTTGTGAAACTGCTCCCTGCCTGAGGCTACTCTGTTGTATTGGCCTTGCTGGTGATTTTTCCAAGAAAGGAGTCAGAGGACTGGCATAATAGTCTGGACTTGACACTTTGGTGTGTCTGGTCATTCTTTGGCCAAGAGCACACCAAGAACTGAGGACAGACTCCCATCCTGACATCTTTGGTGCCGAAACCCGGGATTCTGACATTGTAAGGATGAGTTCTCCTTTCTCCCCTATTTTTAAGGTATTCATTTATTTATATTAATAAAAATTTATAGATTCTTATTTTATTCAGTAGGTTATAACTCATTACCATCATTATTTATTTTTATGCTCAAATTATCCCAGACTTAGCTAGTGGAGCCCCTTCAAGATGATCCCTTTGTTCTTCTGACACAACTCCATCAGTTCTTAAAAATGTCTTTTCTTTCTGATACAATATCTGCTGCTTTCTCTGCCCCAACTCTGGTTCCTTTTAACAGGGAATGATAGTTAGAAATTCCAGTGGGAACTAGTGAGTATCAACACTAGTAAGTGTCATTGATTCTAGGTTCTCACAGTGAGTCATAACTAAAAAGTCCTTCTTATACGTAGGTTATAAAGGAATTTGCCCATATCTGCTTCTAAGTCTTCTATAGTTTAATATTTTTTAGATTTATATTTTTTGATGTCTGGTGTTTATTTTTGTGTATGGTGTAATGTATGAATCTAATTTTATCTGTTTCCCCAAATATTTGTGTAGTTGTCCTAGAGACATTTATTGAAAAGTCCATCTTTGCCCTGATAATTTGAGATGGCACTTTTCTCATATTTTGAATTTTCGTATATTCTTTGGTCTTTTCCTGGGCTTTGTATTCGATTCCACCAGCCTGTTTGCCTATTTATGTACCAGCTCCACCCTGCTATGATGAGAGGCTCTGTGCTTTAATGTCTGGTGGGGAAATTCTCCCCACCCAGATTTCCTTTTTCAGTGACTTCCTAACTCTTCTTGCATATTCAATTTTTCATACAAATTTTAGTGTACACCTGTCCAGCTCCATAAAAAGTCTATTAGTAATTTTACTGGGATTGCATTAAATTTTTAAATTAATTAGGGTGAACTGACATCTTTAAGATGTTGAATTATCTTGCCTGGGACAAGGGATGTCTTTGTATTTGTTCAAGTCTGCTTTTGTGTCTTTCAGGGGTTCTGTAAAGTTTTCTTCATACAGGTTTTGCACATTCTTGTTATTACCAAGTAGTTAATCTTTGTTGCCATGGTAATGGGGTTTTGCTACCATTATGTCCTTTAACTGATTATTGGTTTTATATAAGGCAACTAGTGCCTTTGTATGTAAATTATTGTGGGTTTTTTGGTGCATATTCATACTTATTATATTCCTTGTTATCTGTAGGTGTTAGCCTTTAAAAGTATCCACGTTTAATGCATTTTTAGCTGAATTCTTGTTTGATATCAGGATCACTAACATTGCTTTCATTTGCTGTTTATAGCTTCTCCCGTTCTTTTATTTTTACCTTCTGAATAATGTTGTTTTATGTGTAACCTTTACATACAGAAGATAGTTGGGCCTTGCTTTGTGAGTCAAATTGAAATCTTTTTCATTTAATTGTGTGAGTTAAACACATTCACAATTTGTGGATGTAACTAATACATTTTGTCTCAACTGTGCCATATATTTTTATATCACAACTTAATATATTAATTTTATAAAACTGTTGCTGTGCTTTCTTTACTCTTTTATTTTTAATTTTCACTTGGTATTCAGGAAGGTTCATATTTTTGTTCTAGTAGTTACCTTTATTTTTATATTTTAATACCTTTAATCCTTGTTTTTCTTGTTTAAACTTTTGTTATCTAGTTTGTCAACTTCTTATGGTGTCCATTAAGTTTCACCTTTTGCCTGAACCACAGTGAATGACCTTTTACTACTCTGCTCTCACCCTATTTCTTCTCTCCCTCATTTTTAGTTGCATTATTTCTATATTGTCAGAAAATATAACATTTCTATATTCTCCTTTCAACTGTGTGCCTACCTTATTTTAGTCTTACATTTACAATTAAATATATTCAATGATTATCAACAGTCCTTTTGTTGAAGTTTCCTCAGTCATATCTTTGTTGGATGACATTTATCTTCTGTTGATTGTGCAAGAAAGATTCACGGGTGCAGTATTCCCTGTGTTTTAAAAGCTATTTTTCAATAGCTTTGCTCTTTGAAAAACACTTGGCTGGCTATAAAACTCTTGATTCGTACTTTCTCTGAGCTTCTTGACAATGCTGCCCCATTGTTTCCTTGCCTGTTTGTTGTTTTTGAGAAGTTTCATAATAGTCTAATTCTCTTGCCCCTGTGTATTATTTGATCTTTTTGTCTAGAGGGCTTGAGGATTTTTTTTAAGTTTAGTAGTTTCACTATGATATATCTTGGAGTTGGTCTTGTCTCTCTTCTCAGGGATTCCAACTATACATATGTTGGATTCTCTTTGTCTCACTTTTAAACCACGTTTTCACTGACCCTTGTTAATTTTTTTCTTTATCTCATTTTTGTTATCTTCGTTGTGTTCCTCTCTTTCCTCAAGACCCCTTTTGAAATTACTTCTTTGGACATCTTGCGTCTAACCTTCATGTCTGAGGTGACTTTCTAAAAAATTTCTCTCCTGAGTTAAATCAACTCTCTTTTCATATTTTCCTAATTTTTTGTACATTTCAGTTTTTAACTTGTGGGTTTTTCTAAATCAAAATGGTTTGTGGGTATTTAATTCAGTTTGGAGTATTATGTTATTTATGTTTTTGGTTTCATAATTGTTTTCTTGGTGAGGATAGATTTTTATCATTTGTAATGTTTTGATTTTCATTTTCTGTTTTCTCCATATAGTAGCTTTATTGAGTCCCTTTAATTTTTTTTAATTATATAGATTTTAGGTGGTTTATAACATTCCCAGTTTAGAAACACTCTGTTCTGACAGGGTAGTAAAGTATAGTTTCTTTAATGGATGATTTTTGTGTGTCATGGAAAATGGGGGTGGGTTCTGATGTTTCTTTCTTGTTTTTCTCTTTTTACTTTTATGATCCTAAAATCCTCTCCTTTTCTTCTTTTTTCCTTCACCATCCAATTTCCCAAGGTTACTTCTCCCTTCCTTTTACTTCATTTTCACCTGTAAGTGATGCCTATTGAAGACTATCACCTTGAATCATGTGTTCTCTTAAGTCCTTTCTCTGTACTCATAGTTTTGATCTACCAGGAATCATTTTTAGCATTTTCACATGTAGCATGGACTTTGTCTTTCTGGAGCTTATTTTAGATCAGCTATGTGCTTTCTGCTAGCTTACCTCTTCTCTCTTCCAAATTGTGTTTCCATATAGCCCTTGCTCTCCACAAAGACTTGTGTTGACAGCCTCAGAGAAATTTCGTTTCTATTTGGTTCTTATTTTTCTACCAACAGGGACTATGACGTTTTGAGACTGCTCTGTACGTTAGTTGTACTTAGGTTGTAGATTTTGTATAATTTTATTTTTTCTTTTTGTTTTTCTGTGTTGTTTTTTGAAGAACATGTGGGAACATTTGGTGTTAGATTGTTACTAATTTCTCCAACTACCCACAGACCAAACAGGAATTGATGGTTGATTGGTTGTGGGAGTGATGGATCTAGAATAATCGATGACGACTCCTTGGTTTTTTACTTAACCAACTGAGTACCTGATAGTGCCATTCAATTAAATGGAGACAAACAGTGATGGACAAGGCTTGGAGTGAAAATGAGGGTATAAACAGAATTCTCTTAGTTCTATTTATGAATAGTTCAAGTAGACAGATGGATAGATGATCCCAGATATCAGGAATACCAGTGCTAGAAAAAGAAATTTGAGAATCCTGAGAACCATGTCCACTTTGCTCATGCTTGGAACCCCAGTACCCAGCACAATGCCTGGCACATAGTGATCATTCAATAAATATATGTCGAGTGATGCATGAATAAGTGAATTTGGTAGATTATCAGGGGGGTCCCAGCCTAGTCTTAGAGGAAAATTAAGGCATGAGCCAAAGTAATTTTTAAAAATGTGGAAAGACTCTGGGGTCAGGGCTAAATCCCCATCCTATTAAATGAGGAGTCTAATGGGAAAGTAGAGTAGGAATTGCATGTATTACCCATATACCTAGGGCTTCTTCATCAGGTTGGCAGTACAACTTTTAACCTAAGTTTTTCTGGAGGATAAGCAGCAGCTGCTAAAAACTTGATGCCCTGGACACTTATACTGTGAAGTGCTCAACTGGATAGGCATTCTATAATTTCAGCAAATAATTGAAGGATGGGTGGATGGATGGATAGGTGGATGGACAGACGGATGGATGGATGGATTGTTGGGTGAGTCAGACTTGGCCTAGTCTAAAAATAGAGATTATAAGCAGGTCCAGATGTGAGGCATTCTGGAAAGTAAAGTAGGTAATAGCTTAGCAAAAAAATATTTGCATGAAGTGAGGTGGTATGGAGTGGTATCAAGAATCAAGACAGAATATTGAAAGAACAGGAATACTGCCAGCAGCTGAAACCAGATTTAGCATTTAAGGACTTGAAGCAACCTTAGAATGGCCTGCCTTCTGAACCAAAGTGGCCTTTTCTACCCTGTTCTGTCATTTGATTGATGGGGAAGTTGAGCCACAGAGAGGGACAGAGAGTTAGTCAGTATTGCACAGCACTGGCAAAGCCTTGAGTAGAAACAAGTCTCAACAGAAGCACAGCAGTAAGGATATTATGTTCTACCCCAAGATGATGTATACCTGTGTGCAGATTTTCGTCTCGAATGAAAGGGGGGATGTGAGTAAGGATAAAACAATGGAGAAATGAAATTGTATTGTGCGGTCCCAGCACATATGACAGACCTAGAAGTAGGGTATAGTAGGGATAGAACAGAAAATACACCAATTTTTTTTTCCCCAAAGCCTTATACAATCTGAGCACAAAGAAAGTACTCATTTCCCGTTTATTGAACTATTTGGGGACTTGAACATATCCACACTGGCCAGACCTCTCATATGATGGAATTCAGGTGTCCAGTATATTTCTGATTTGCTGACAGTCCAATCACGCAGAAGGTCAAGAGAGTGACTCTGGGCTTTGTTATTCTGTGCCTAATTCTAACCAACAAAGACAAATCGGAATTCAAGTTGTCAGGAACTTAGGAGAAAGCAAACATGTCAGCGGCATGTTTGCCAGAGGCAGGAAGAGTTAAGCATCATCAGACATACACTCTAGATTACAAGAAACAGACCTTAAAAAGTGTAGAGCAGAGGGGTGGTATTAGAAAATGGCTCATTTTCAATGCACTAAGCTATAGAAGGAATGATGATTCCAAGGAGAGTTAGAAAGTTCTCACAAATGATGCAATGAACAAGAAAAGGCAGTAGGATAAACCACTGCAGCTACCCAGAATTCTCTTTAATGTGACCACATTTTAAGAGAACATTTCCACAGAAAGTAAGTTAGTGTTCACCTTTGTGGGGAGGAACTAACCAGAAGAGGCATGAAGGGGACTTCTGAGATGCTGGTGGTGTTGGGTGCTGGTCATAGGTGTGTGTTTCCATGGTGAAAAATTTGTTAAACTATATTTAAGATTAGTATACTTGTCTGCATGTGTGTTATCAGATTAACTGTGCAACAGTTATTAAGATTTAGTATATTTCCTTCAGGACTTATTTTTTAATTAAGCTTAGATTTAGATGTTAGTTGTAATAAAAAGTTGCACTTTGCTTTATTTATTTAACATTTTCTTATGCATATCCTCCCATGCTATTTCATGGCCTTCACAATCATTTTTGTTAATAGCATCATAATATTCCAATATATGGATAGACTACAACTTTCTTTTCTTTTTTTAACTTTTTTTCTTTTACTTTTAATTGCCTTATAATAATTGTACCTATTCATGGGGTGCATAGCAATGTTTTGATACATATATAGTGATCAGATAAGGGTAATTAGCACATCCATCATCTCAAACACTTATTATTTCTTTGTGTTGGGAACATTCAATATCCGCCTTCTAGCTATTTGAAACTATACAATATATTATTGGGGTTTTTTCTTTTCTTTCTTCTGTTTTTTTAATTTGTATAAATTTAAGGGGTACAATTGCTGTTTTGTTACATGGATATATTGCTTAGGGGTGAAGTCAGGGCTTTTGGTATAACCATCACCTGAATAGTGTACACAGTACCCATTAAGTAACTTCTCATCCCTCACCCTCCTCCCACCCTCCCACCTTTCCAGGTCTCCGATGTCTATTATTATTAACTATAATCATCCTACAGTGCTATAGAACCCCAGAACTTATTCCTCCTTATCTAGATGTAATTTTCTATCCTTTAATAAAACTCTCCATATTCCCCCTTCCCTCTACCCTTTCTGGCTTCTAGTATCTTCTGTTCCACTTTTTACTTCTATAAGATCAACATTTTTTAGCTTTCACATATAAGTGAGAACGTGCAGGGTTTAACTTTCTGTTCCTGGCTTATTTCCCTTAACATAATGTCCTCCAGTTCCATCCAGGTTGCTGTGAATGACAGTATTTAATTCTTTTTCATGGCTGAATTAGTATTCCATTGTGTATAAATACCACATTTCTTTATCCATCTATAGTTGGACACCTAGGTTGGTTCCATATCTTGGCTATTGTCAATAGTGCTGCAGTAAACATGCAGGTGAAGATGCCTATTCAATATACTGATCTCCTTTCCTTTGGATAAATGCCTAGTAGTGGGATTTCTGGATGATATGGTAGTTCTATTTAGAGTTTCTTCAGGAGCCCCCATACTGTTCCTTATAGTAGCTATACTAGTTTACATTCCCACCAACAGTGTATGAGAGTTTCCTTTTCTCCACATCTTTATCGACATATATTATTTTTTGTCTTTTTGGTAAAAGCCATCCTAACTGGTGTGAGAGGATACCTCATTGTGGTTTTGCATTTCCCTGATGACTAGTGATGTTGAGCATTTTTTCATATCTTGTTGGCCATTTGTATGTCTCCTTTTGAGAAAAATCTATTCATGTCTTTTGCCCATTTTTGATGGGATTATTTTCTTTTTCTTGCCAATTTGTTTGAGTTCTTTGTAGATTCTAGATATCAGACCTTTGTCAGATGTATAGTTTGTGAATATTTTCACCCATTATGTAGGTTGTCCATTTACTCTGCTGATTACTTCCTTTGCTGTGCAGAAACTTTTTAGTTTAACTCTATTTTTGTTGTTGTTGTATTCAATTTGTCATATTTTTTAACATTTCTGAACTTTCCATTTTATAAAATAAAACAATTATTTGTTTTAAAAAGGGAAATTTTTAGCATTAAAAAAAAGAAGAAAAGGAAATATTTGTTCTTCCAAAGAACAAGTAATGTCAATCCAAACTTCTTTAAGACCGTCTTTGGGCTGATAGGTTGGGGAAATGCAATAGACAAAGTGTCAGTATCTAAAAGGAATTTGACACTATTCTCAAGCTATTTTTGTGGGAAAAAAAGATTCATAAGCAATTGAGGATATTAGTAACCTAGTTAGTTCAAAGATTCTGATGCAAAGATGAATGCCAACCTGGAAGAAGGATTCTAGTACATGCCATGAGGCTCTACCATTGGCATTTTCCAGATTGCTACTTATATTAATGATCTGGATGAAGTTATTTCCAAAAATGTGCAGCTTGTGGAGGGAGAATATGATGATAAGGCGTAGTACTCAGATCAGTCAAAGAAGATGGAAGTCAATAATGGTAAATACGACTGTACTTGGGTTCCAAAAATACAGCCACATTTATATATGTGGAAGCAGGCTTATGACCAATACTTTTATTTCCGCCTGGGGGAGGTTGATGAAAAACTAGGATGTTGGCTATATTAATAGAAACCCAGTAAAACTAGAGAAAATAGTGATAGTCTAGATAATCATATATCAACAAGACCACATGTATGCTGTTGCTTCCTGCTCTAGCCACTGCACATTAAGAGGGACAAAGTGGAGCATGTCTCAGGATAAGTAGCTAGGATGGCTCGAAAGACCTAAACTCTTATCATATGAGGAACTGCTGAAGAAGAAGAATGATGAGGAGCCTGAGAACCATCTTTCAGTATCCAGACATCTTTCCTGCACAAGCAAGGGCAGACTTCTGTGCAATCTGAGGAACATAATCAAGACCACCGGCAATACTTATGAGATTAATTATGGGAGCCATATGTGGGCTTAACAGCAGTGATGATTTCTAGCATTCAGAGGTGTGCATAGATTGAATAGACTCTACTGTAGACATTATCATTTCTTCTCTACTTCTGGGAACATAGAGGATTCCATTTCCCCACCTCACTGAAATTAGGCATGGCCACGTGACTGGTTCTGACCAATGAAACACAGTGGAAGTGAAAGCATTGTTTCTGATTCAAAGCATCTGATTGCCAGTGCTAGGCTCTTCAGCAGTCTTTCCCCTGGTGTTGAAATGGATGTACCAGCTCTTGTTCAACCCCACTCTCCACCACACCACCAGCAGACCCAGCCACACACCTACACTGGACATAGAGTTTGAGTGGAAAATAAACCCTTGCTGTTTTTAGCCACTGAAGTGTGTTTTATTACTGCGTCATAACCTTTTCTATCTTGATTGCCACAAGCACCTTCAAGCTGCAGTGGTTCTTTGTGGGTGAGAAGCAGCAAGATGACACTGGATTCTGGAGAGATTTTTGGTTTGGTGACTCACACACTCACAATCTTGGTGTTTTCCTTTCATTGCTACACTGCATTCAGACTGTTGTTGGGGGTGTAATTTAGTCAACTGGGATTTTCAGATGGCTTCAGGGCCTCCTGGGAAATGGATCCCAGTAAAGTAGGCCAAATTGATCCTCCTCCTAAACACACTCTTTGTTAACTCCACTGCATGCCCAGCCACATCACAAATTTATGGATCCTGTTCACTTTGGGAACAGCCAACAATAACTAGACAGTTCACCCAGCAAAGATTCTATCGCCCTTTGACCCCAGTACACAACAATATTTGTGAAGACTTTGAAGCCCACCAGAGGTCTCAGGGCCAAAGTGGCTTTTTTAACATGAACTTTGCACTTTGGTTTTTACACATTTCATATAGACTTTTTTATTATTATTATTTCAAAATATGACAGGGGCATACACATTTTTGGTTACATGGATTGCTTTTGTTATGCTTGAGTCAGGGTTATAAGTTGCCCGTCACCCAGATAGTGTTCATTACACCTGTTAAGTAGGTTTTCACCCATCCCCTCCTCCCCCCTCCCTCCTGCTTGAGTTCCACTTAGTTTACTTCCCTCTGTGCACATGTGTGCTCACTGGTTAGTTTCAATTTAATAGCAAGTACATGTGTTATTCATTTTTCCATTCTTTAGATGCTTCACTTAGGATAATGGTCTCCACTTCCATCCAAATTGTTGTAAAAGGCCTTACTTCATCCTTCTTCGTGGCTGAGTAGTATTCCATAGTATACATATACCACATTCTGTTAATCCACTCAGGAATTCATGGGAATTTGGGTTGATTCCACATCTTTGCAATTGTGAATTGTGCTGCAATAAACATTTGAATGCAGATGTCTTTTTGATAAAATGACTTCTTTTCCTTTGGGTAAATACCCAGTAATGGGATTGCTGTATCAAATGGTAGGTCCGCTTTTAGTTCCTTGAGGAATCTCCATACTGTTTTCCATACAGGTTGTACTAATTTGAAGTCCCATCAACACTGTATAAATGTTCTTTTCTCTCTGCATCCACACCAGCATCTATTGTTTTTGGACTTTTTAATAAAAGCCATTCTTACTGGGGTAATGTGATATCTCATTATGGTTTTAATTTGCATTTCCCTGATGATAAGTGATGTTGAGCATTTTTTCATATGCTTATTGGCCATTTGTCTTCTTTTGAAATGCTTCTGTTCATGTCTTTTGCCCACTTTTTAATGGGGTGGTTTGTTTTTTTCTTGCTGATTTGCTTGAGTTCTTTGCAGATTCTGGTTATTAGCTCTTTATCACATGTATAGCTTGCAAAATATCTTCTCCCATTCTGTAGGTTGTCTATTTGTTCTGTTGATTATTTCCTTAGCTGTGCAGAAGCTTTTTAATTTAATCAAGTCCCACTTATTTATTGTTGCTGTGATTGTTATTGGGGTCTTCTTCATAAATTCTTTGCCTAGACTGATATCTAGAAGAGTTTTTCCAACATTTTCTTCTAGCATTCTTATGGTTTCATGCCTTACATTTAAGTCTTTTATCCACCTTGAATTAATTTTTGTGAGTGGTGAGAGATATGGATCCTGTTTCATTCTTCTGCATGTGACTATCCAATTCTCCCAGCACCATTTGTTGAATGCGGTTTCTTTTCCCCAGCATGTATTGTTATTTAGTTCTTTGAGGAATCTCCATACTGTTTTCCATAGAGGTTGTATTAATTTGAAGTCCCACCAGCACTGTATAAATGTTCCTTTCTCTCTGCATCCATGCCAGCTTCTATTGTTTTTGGACTTTTTAATAAAAGCCATTCTAACTGGGGTAAGGTGATATCTCATCGTGGTTTTAATTTGCATTTCCCTGATGATTAGTGATATTCCCCAGTGTCTTTGTCAAAGATCAGTTGGCTGTATGTGGATGGCTTTATATCTGGGTTCTCTGTTCTGTTCCATTGGTCTATGTCTCTATTTTGTGCCAATACCATGCTGTTCTGATCACTATAGCCTTGCAGTATAGTTTGAAGTCTGGCAATGTGATTCCTCCAGATTTTTTCTTTTTGCCTAAGATCGCTTTTGGCTACTTGGGCTCTTTTCTGGTTCCAAATGAAGCATAGAATTATTTTTTCTAGATCTGTGAAATATGACGTTGGTATATTGATGGGGATTACATTGACTCTGTAAATCACTTTGGATAGTATGGACATTTTAACAATGTTGATTCTGCCTATCTGTGAGCATGATAAGTTTTTCCATTTGTTTGTGTCATCCGAGATTTCTTTCCTCAGTGTTACATAGTTTTCTTTGTAGAGATCTCTCACCACCTTGATTAAGTATATTCCTAAGTATTTTATTTCCTTTGCAGCTATGGTGTATGGTATTGAGTCTTTTATTTGACATATAGACTTGACTATTGCCAAGTGTCCTTTAAGTCTATGCATGTAGATGTATTACTGCTTGTAATGAAGTTTCCCAAGGATGCCCTTGTTTCATTTGCTCACTCATGGAGCTGAACCAAACATGCTGCATACCACAATGTACCCACTAAATGTTATTGTTAAAGTTGTTGGGTGCTAGGCAGTATCTGATATGTTTATAGAGTGGTTCTGTCTAAGGAAGAGGTTTATGAGGAGGTAGAAGCCAGGAAGTGAACCAAATAACATATGTACATATGCACCTAGCCTGAGAAGAAATAAAGAAATGGAATTAGAAGATGATTTCCAAGGGGGAAAAAATGGAAAGTGCAAATTTAAAATTATGATTAAAAAGACATATGTGTGTATGTATATGCATATATGTATATTTTCTTTATATAACAACTTTATATAACCCACAACTAATTAACTGGTACTTCATTTTTGTTGTTCACAGGAGACCAAAATCAACTGTGTTCGTCTGGCTACAAAAGGTATGTTGGCATGTCTTTGTCTGTCTTCAGCTGTTCTTCAGCCATTTAAGCAATACTTTCCCTCTAGGCACACAGGGAAAATTTAGGAAACAATGACAGAAAACAAGAAGAATTGTTATTTTCATTGGGGTCATTTGCATCTAGACCATACATCCTAGGGTATATGTTAGTAGCATAGTGCCTAAAACATAGTAGAGCTCAAGACATATTTACTGAATGGATAGATGAATGGATGGATAGATGGATGGACTGGTATCAGTGGAGTGATGAATGTAAATTTACTGAAATATTATTCTGCTGTATATTTTCATTGTATGTGGATCTGTGTTTACGTGAGTTTTTTTCTTTAAGCATGTATATCCCATCTTCTGGGTTTTGTACTTCATTCAATTGGTATATGCCTTTCAAAAATGAGGTGATTAGTGTTGGTGCCTTTAATAATGAGAAAACAAATCCTGCATTGTTATGTAGTTGGTATTTTCAACACTTATCCCCAAAACTAAGGCAGCATTGTTCAGGCTCATCACTTTTGTTTTCCTAATTATAATTGAATTGCCTGGCTCTTTCAATTGGTACATGTTTCTGGTTATTACTCTTTTTAAAGAACAAAATCAATGAATGGTTTGTTATCATTTAACCTCTTTCAAGGTTGAATGCTTAGAAATCAGGTTTATCTTTTTGTTATAGAATTGATATTTTTAACAACAACCTCCCATACACACACACCAAAATTGGGCAATTCTATTCAGTTCCCTGCATTTATTGACAGCGTACATAGTTTCATAGATTGCTTCCAAGGGGATAAAAATTCTAAATATAAGTAGACAAATAATCCTAGATAAACTATAAACAAAGGCAGTACCCAATTATATATGTGTATGTATGTAACGATGTACACACACATGCACCCACCTACATACACACACATACGGGCAGGGGAGGGGAGAGAGAGAGAAAATATCTGTGGCTACTGGATAAAAGATGCACCAAGACCTACCACACATGACTTTTATAACTCTGAAGAAAATCAGCTCAATATGTAGACACAAAAGGGAAGATGCAGGAGGAAGGAGAAGACAGAAGCTCTGAGCACTCACTGTGATAAGAAGTCACCCTGATTTCACATAAGTCATAGAGGGTGGCATGTCCCTAACTTGTTCCCTCTCGGGAACTCAGGCTACTGGATAGAAAGAGATAAAATACGCTCTGTGAGGCAGGGAGGATTGATGGCCTGCAAACAAAAGTGACACAAATCACAGGCCTTGGCAGACTTTTCCACTGAAGAAAACAGATAATGTAGAAGGAAGAACACCATCAATTGGGTAGCAGCAGGGCCCTAGACAGCAGTCAGGACAGCTGGGTGTCTGCAGCTGAAACAGGCAACCAGAGAGGGAAGGAACCTCCTTCACCATGGTATGCTCTGTGGCCTCCTGATAGCTTTCGACCTCTAGACTGGGAAGAGGTCTATGCAATGACTCTCCAGTGACCCTGGGGTATGTGAGATTCTAAGAACACCCTCTGGGATGTAAGCCCTCCGAAAGGGTAGCTTTCTGGATTGTATTTTCTGAACTGAAAATTGGAAACATGTGACCTGACAGGCAATACGTACAAATGGGGATGATGCGAGAATATCTAAAACTATACTTTACTGGCAATTTCAGGACTACTGCCCTCTATGCCAGGCATAGAAGCCCACATACCTGGCTTCTCCAGAGTTGCATTGCTGATGTGAAGGAGAATTGCAGTGGCATTTAAAGAACTAGAGAGAAAAGCTCTCTATCTCCCTTTAGCATAAGGGCTTCTCCTCTTGCTTGATCTGTAGGTTACTATGTTCCTTTAGTGGAGTGTGTGTGCAGGCGCACTGTGGGTGTGAGAGGGTAGGAATGCATGAGTGGGTATGAGTGCCCAGCTGGCCAAGCCAAGGCAGGGCTCTGAGGGGTCAGGTATTGGAAAGTCCAAGTACATACATGCTGGCTTTTCAGTTTGGTGAGAGCCAACACTTCAGCCCAAAGAAACAGGGCTCCAGCAACACTTGGGAATGGGGCAGAGAGGTAGATAATGCAGAATGCCAGTCAACCACCATTCAGCACCACATCAGATAAGAAGGATGCTTGGGGAATGCAGGGACAGGGCAAAGGGAAGGAGACCTCTGTCTGATTAGTGTCTACTCAGTTCTAGGTGCTACAATTGGAATATCTAGGGTTGATTAAAGGCAAACCTTATCTAGATCTGTCCGTTACCCATGAGAAGTTTGTATCAAGGATCTAAGGCCAGGAATCAGTATTTGACCCATCTTCCTGACTACCTGGATCAAATTCCCTTTAGGTAGGCTTGCTGGAAACAGTATTCCTTTTAGCAGAGGAAAATACTGGGAATCCCACAGGGGTATATACAATCCCTGAGATGGGCCATCAGTCCTTCCTGAGCTCTTCCATCTCTCTGTCATCATGGACCTTCCTCGCAGGTCTGCTGGCAGGCATCCAGCTTCCAGAGTGTGTTCCCACGTCAGACTTGAGGTCAGTGCTCTGGTGATGAAGCAACTTGATGCTGTCCTGTCCCTGACTCTGAGAGTCCAACCAGTGTGGTCAGCTATATGGATCCTGCAGAATCAGAATGTTGCCACTTGGAACAGCCCCAAGCACTCATTCATGGTCATTTTGATCTGCCCCCAAGCCCAGTGCCTCTTATATTAGACACACATCTGGCTCCAGTGTGTGTCTCTAACCCTTCCCTTTCTGTAATGTTGCTACTAGTCATTCGGGATCTAATTTAGTGCAGTTCAGTTTGGAGGGTTGCAAAGCAAGGGATCTATATTAGTTTTCTGAGGCTGCTGCAAAAAGTCCTACCGATTGGGTGGCTTAAATAACAAAAATTTATTGTCTCACAGTTCTGGAGGTTGGAAACCTGAAATCAAGGTGTCAGCAGGATTGGTTCTTTCTGAGGACTCTGAGGAAGAATCTGTACCATGTGTTTCTTCTAGCTTCTGGTGGTTCGCTGGCGATCTTTGGTATTCCTTGGCTTGTAGAAGCATCAGCCTGATGTCTGCCATATCTTCATGTGGCACTTTTCCTGTATGCTTGTCTGTGTCCAAATCCCCCCCCACTATTTTTTTTTAAGAGGCAGGGTCTTGCTCTGTCACCCAAGCTGAAGTGCACTGGTGTAATCATAGCTCACTGCAGCCTCAAACTCCTGGGGCCCAAGCGATCCTCTCACCTCAGCCTTCTGACTAGCTGGGACTATAGGCGAATGCCACTGTGCCTGGCTAATTTTTTTGTTAAGAGATGGGGTCTTGCTGTGTTGTCCAGGCTGGTCTCCAACTCCTAGCCTTAAGCTGTCCTCCTGCCTCAGCCTCCCAAAGTGCTAGGGTTACAGGCATGAACCATTGCACCCAGCCCAAAATTTCCCCTTTTTATAAGAACACTAGTCATATTGGATTAAGAGGTAGCAAAAAGCTAATGGAATTGCCTCAAATCCAAGAGCTAAAAGGACATTTACTTGACACACTCTGGCCCTGGGAATAGATCTGCTTAGAGTTGTATAGAGAAAACCATAGCCAATGGGTAAATAAGCATTAAGTTTTGTTTTTGAAACAAAACTATTATTCAGATATTGAAGGGAAGGCAATAGAAAGTCAGGGAGCAGAAAAGGTCAATTTAAAAATCAGGTTTTGTTCTTAGAGTTAAAACAGGAAATGTGAGAAAGGGCAAGTGAGCAGGGGAGGCATTTAGAACCATTAACAGTGTTTATCCTGCATTTGGAAGATGAGGGATGGGCTCCATTTAGGCACAGGTTGAAGATGTAAGATGAACGTGCTCCTAAGTGATCCTTGGGAAAGTGGAGCACACAGAAGCTTGAGGAGGGGCTCCTTAGACTTTGGAGGTGTTGGACCTCAAGTAGAAGAGAAACCAACTCTTCCTGTGGAAGGTGCATCATCCCATCTGGTAGAGGATGCCCCAGGCTGCAGCTGCTAAAGGAGATACCCAAGTATCTCAGTTCATGACCCTCTCGCTGGGACAGAGCAGGCCAGGGGAAAATTGTTTCTGACCTAGTTGTTCAATTTTGGAACCATACTAGTGAGTTCCTTTTTGAGGGACTGAAGTCTACTTCCATCCCAGTCTTCTCACCCACTGATTCTCCTGTCTATCTAATTTTTCACCCTGCCTCCCTCCATGCACCCATCTGTTCACTCTTCTGCTTTCTCTTACCCACAGGCCCTGCCTCTACCAATCTTGCCTGCATGATCTGGCCCCTTCCACCCTCCAGCCTCATCTAGGCATCTATCCTCTTATTCATTGCACTCCAGCACACTGTGTTCTTTGAATTCTTCAGACATGTCAAGCTCCTTCCAACCTCAGGGCCTTTGCTCATCCTGCCCCCTCTGCCTGGAATACTCTGGCCACTATATGTGTCTCCTTACCAGATTAAACCTCTTTCAGACTGCAGCTTAAATCTCACTTCCTCAGAAGACCATCCTGACCTCTAATTTAATGTATATACCCAATTTTTCACTGTCATTATATACTGTACTTTTCTTTCATAGCACTCATGACAAATTGCATATATATATATACGTGTACAATCTGATAGACTAAGTGACTTAAGTGCAAAGACTGTGCCTATGTTGAGCACTGTTGTATCCCCAGATCTTAGTATACACTGGTGCTCAACAAAATGTGTTGAATGAACAAGTGGATAAATGGATGGATGGATGGATTCTTCAATGCACAAATGGATGGATGGATGGATGGAGTCTTCAATGGAAGAATGGATGGATGGATGCATCAGTAAATCAATGGCTTGATAGATGGATGGGTGGAGGGCTAACAGGTCATTGTTCTTCCATGGGCTCAATTTTTTCAAATTCAAGTGACATATCAGGACTGTTCTCTAGGAAGGTAGTAGTAAAAGTGACAGAGGCAGGGAGTCAACTGTGTGATCTACAATCCCCATTAACAAGAAGGCCAGCCAGCCTCTGCTTGGGTGCTTGGGCTCCTGCTGTGGTAGGGACCTCGCTACTTTCTCAGTGTCCATCTTTGGATACTTCAGCTGGAGAGAACATCAATGTTATGAATCTAAATCGGCTCTTTATTATTTCTGCCCATTAGTCCTTGAGGCCACATAGATCCTGTCTACCATTTCTCTTTCCAGAAAACAAAATTTGCTTCCTCTGACTTGCCTTGGTTAGGGTCAGGAAGGTACATGGCTGCCTGCCTTCCTCCTGTTGGTTGGTACCACTCTGGCCGCCAGCAGACAGTAGCACTCCCCTCTCTGGCGCCAGCCTTCACGGGAACACAGCTGGCTCTGCAGACTCCTGCTGGGTGCACCCGAGTGGCAGTTAGAAAAATCAGCTTTGATTTGATTTGCAAACTGAGCCGAGTCACTGAGACAAAATAAATCCGGAAACCCATAAAGCCATTTGCAGAGTTGCTTTGCAGAAGACAGCCACAGTTTTAATCTAGTAAACACTCTCTAAGGATCCCATTAAAACAACCCCCTTGGAGTAGAAGCTGAAAGCTGAACTCCAGAATAATGAAGAATGGGATAAGGGGCCAGTGCCACCAATAGTTCTGTTCTGCCCAGTGGTGGTGATGGACTAAAACCATTGTCCCAACGGTGACAGGCAAGAGACTTGGGCTATGGTCTTGTGTAAATAAATATGCCTTGTTTTTATAAGGGCTAAGCCTAAGGTAAAGCATTTTATCCAGCACTTTCTCTTCTCTCTCCATAATGGATTCTTACTCCTGCAGGGACTGGCAGGGACATTAAATAGCCATTTTCCAGTGAGATGCCCTCATCTTACGGATGCTAAGACTGGGGCCCAGAGGGGAACCACAGATGATGTGAGAAGCCAAGTGAGATTTAGGAATCATCTGCTATCAGTGGGAAATCCCCACCCCTGTTGATACAATTCTATGTGGAAGGTTCTGTCTTGTATAAAGCTTCCTTGAGAGGTTGCACAGAATGATGGGAAATAAGAGACACCTGTATTCAAATCCTGCCTCCAAAGCCAAGCCTTTGACCTTAGACAAGTCACTTTAAATCTATGAGTCTATTGCTTCACTTTTAAGCCTGAGACCCTTAGTTTTTTCCTACCAATTATTCAAGAACATAAAAGATGATAAACAATGTGAGCATCCTTCTTTCCTTCTTCCTGACTGATTCTCTGATGTGAGACTTGGAGACCCTGACCTGCTAAGCACAGGTCCTCTCTCTCAGTTCCCAAGGAGAAAGCCAAAGCCCGGACTGTGGTCGCTTCTCATACAAGCCTACAAATCAGCTGTTTGTCAAATGGGCACAGGCTAGATCAAAAGTGCAGGAACTGAGAGTGGACGGGGATGGTGATGCCTCAGCTGTCTGCCCTAGATCTTTTCATCCATAGGTCGTTGTGTTGAGACGACATCCTGCACAGCAATAATGTGTGTTTATTGGCCATGTTCAGTATTGTGCTCATTCATTTGCTAGCTTTGACTCTGGCACTGTTCTTTCCTCATCACCTGCCCAGCGATTTCAGGAGGGACCCAGGACCACAGAACGCCCAAACCTAGCTATGGCAGCCGGGCTAGGGCCATAATGAAGGATCATTGTAAAAGGAACAACTGTAGTGAGGTAGTCTATTGTAAATCTCTTGGGTGTTGTTCAGTCTTTAGAAATCCCATCAGACTTTCAGAGGGGAAAGCTCAGAGTGTGTGGTTGGAGGGTTGGGACAGGGCAATGCTGTCCTTACCTGGCCAAGTCCAGTGAGATACAATTCATGAGAATTACGCAAATGTAACAAGTTCTCCTTGACTGTTGGCCCCCTTTGCTCTCACCCAGTGTCTCTGAGGTCCTAAAATGCCAATGGAATAATACGGATTTTCCTGAAGACTTTGTGAGAAGATGGAAAAAGAGAACTATATCATAAGTATACTGTAAAATAACCAAAAGATGACCTTTACATATTCCAACCCTTTCTTTAATATATGTCTTGCTACAATAGCTGGCACATCTCTCTAGTCTTCTTCTGTGCTTCTCCTACCCCCTACTCTCTAGATTTACTCAAATTTCTCCCATATTTACACACACACACACACATATCCCTTCTCCATGCCCTACTCAGGAAGGCAAGAGTTGGTGTGATAGAGACCAAAAAAACTAAAGTGAAGACCCACTCTTATCTTTCAAGCATAAACCTGGAGAGTCCCAATCCATCCCTCTCAACTAGAAATAAGAATTATCTACTCAAGACCTGAGACACCTGAGTTGACATTAGCTCAAATCTGTTATTCCAGAGAAGTTGCATCTTATAAAGGGAACAAAGGCCTTTTAAAATCAGGAGTCAGGAAAGGGGAGCATTTAAGGTAGGCTGGAAACAAGGGTTAGAAATAAAGAGATTAAAGCTGCATTGGAGGTTTTGAACCCCATTGATGGGATCTCAATGTTGTGTTCGAGTGAGGGGAGGAGGAGTTTGCAAAAATTAACCACCTATTTTATGCCAGTCACAGGGTTGTGTGTACTGACATGAGGTTACAGTGAGATGACAGAAGTAAAGGCTGGCATATATTACATACTAAATAAACAGTGGTCATCATTATTACTCAAGAAATGAAGCTAAATAGGCTCAGAAGTGTTAAATGAAGAGCTCAGGGTCCCTCAGAATTGTAACTCAGATGTGACTCCATGGCACCATTTTGAATCTTGTTAATACCATAGACTTGATGAGATTCTATGGACGACTGACAGGATCCCCTATCTCCTATTTGTTAACCCCTTCCGACATCTCTTTTCCAGTGACGATTGATGGTAAAATTTTTAGGGTGTGATGGTCTTTGGCCTGTCTCCAGTGGTATCCAAGCTAAGTTCTGAAATCTGGAGCAGAAGGTGAGGTGGCTCAAGGAACCCTCATCTTTCTTCATTTCCACAACATATTGAAGCTAATAAACCAAGAAATTAGTTTGTCTTCAAGGTTGTCTGCTCTAGGGCCATCTGTAGCCCAGCAGCATGTCTCTGCACTCAACATTCATTGCTTTAGAAGGAAAAGAGTCTGAAGGGATATTTGAGGCACTCAGCATTCTAAGCACCTTCTTCTTTGCATGGTCTCAATGTTTTCGTTAATGACTGACGGATATACATAAATACACTGAACAGGCCCTGAAACCGTGAAGAGAGAGGGGTCCTTTCCAGTAAAAAATCCTCCAGTAAAAAAGTGATGCGACAGGGGGACCAGGTGATACAGGAAAAAGCAAGAGACCGCCACCTCCTCTCTGGCTGGATTAGTCAGGATAGGCTAGGCTTTGAAGCAACAACAAATTAATACCCAAATCTCAGTAGCTTAATACTACAGAGGCTTATTTGTTGCTAAGCCGTCTAGAATATATGTGGCCTTAAAGGACCCCTCGACAGGGGAAGACAAAGCATGGAGGTGGTAACTTGGATCTTAAATACCTCACTTGGACATTACTCATGCCACTTCCACTAACCTGGCTTTGATGAGGACTTGCAGCCTGACTGCAAGTTTGCACTCTTTTGTATGCCTAAGAAGCAGGGGTAGACCAGACACTGACAGACACTAGTCATCTCTAGCATGATATGTATATATGTAGGACCTTTCTCTATTTCTACTTCCCTTTGTGTTCTGCTGAGATCCATGATCTAGCCCATTATATTCTGCTACTCCACCCACTAGAAAAATCTCTCCCCATCCCTGCACCTGTCCAGCTGTCCTCTGTTCCCACCCCTGGTAACTGAGCATTACTGCTAAGTAGAGCATGGGTTGTAGCCCTGGAGGGTAGAGTGGGGAGGCCCCCCCCATGAGCCTGCCAACAGAACTAAGGTTTTAACTGTTTGTCATTTGATCCTTAAAATAACTTCATGAGATACTTACTAGTACCTCTACTTTATAGGTAGAGAAACTGAAATTTAGAAATGTATGTAATTTTCCAAGGGACACAGCTAGTAAGTGAAAAATACTGGATCAGACTTTCATGTATTCATTTAGTTTTCAACAGACATTTATTGAGTGCAACTTGGTATTGATATGTGGCCTCATGTTCCCAAGAAATTAAGAACTTCATCTTTGGCTTGGACAGTGTTTGATTCCAGGTGGAAAAATGTACTCGACTACTCTGTGTCTCAGTTTCCCTGTCTATAAGCCAATGACAATAACACCACTTACTTCACAGGGCTGATGTAAGAATTTAATGAGCTAATGTATCTAAAGTGCTTAGTGCAATGCCTGGCTTATAATAAGCACTCCACAAATAGTAGCTTGTGGGAGCACCAACCAATAAATATATTAATACAGTACAATAAGGGCTATGATGATGGTAAATTCAGGATGCCATTGTAGCGCAGAGAAGGGAAACATAAATCAACTTTAGAGTATGCTTTCTCAGAGTGCGTGATCACTGAGAAAAGTTTCGAAAGAAGAATAGCAATTATCATGTTGAATGAGATTAAAGAGTAAAGCAAAAAGGTCTTCTAAGCCAAGAGAGTAGATATGCAAATCATTGAAGGCAAGAGAACATGCCGCAGAACTTGAGTGGGCCAAGGCAAAGGAATGATGTCTAGCCGGCCAGTGGGATCAGACAAAGTTTGGAGTGGACAGAGATGAAGCTGAAATGGAAAGCAGGGCCAGGCCACCCAGGACTCTGTGTAGCCCCAGTGTGGTGGTGTGTGTGTGTGTGTGTGTGTGCGCGTGTGTGTATATATATATGAACATTGCCCTGAGATAGTGGAACCCTTGGAGGTGCTTAAGCAGATTGCCCTTTTTGGGAAGGACACCCTAGTTGTAGTTTAGGAGGTGGGTAGGAGAAGTGGGGCTGACACAGAGAGAAGGCTGCAGAACAGGAGAACAGTCAAGAGTCTGCTGAAGGCGGCCAGGTGGGAATACATGAGTCATCTCTTCTCTCAAGCCTTCTGTTTCTTTTTCTGACACGTGAGCTCAACAGTCCTTGTCTTGCCTGCCTCAGAGTGTTGGAGGAAAAAGAAAGATTTGAAAAATAGCT
The DNA here is from genome assembly GCA_023783475.1 of Daubentonia madagascariensis. NCBI lineage: Eukaryota > Metazoa > Chordata > Mammalia > Primates > Daubentoniidae > Daubentonia > Daubentonia madagascariensis. The sequence goes on along the minus strand of JAKFHU010002136.1, from coordinate 24,839,120 downwards.
ACTTAGAACAGGAGTTAGCAAACTCTTCTGTAAAAGGCCAGATAGTAAATATTTTCAGCTTTGCAGGCCTTATGGTCTCTGTCACAACGACTAAACTTTGTCACTGTCGCTCAAAAGCAACCATACGTAGAATATGTATAAGAATGAGTGCAGCTGTGTTCCAATAAAACTTTGTTTATGGACACTGAAATTTGCATTTTATATAATTTTCATGTGTCACAAAATATTACTCTTCTTTTTTTTCCCCCCAACCATTAAAAAATGTAAAAAGCATTCTTAGCTCCCAGCCACACAGAAAAGAGGGAGTGTAGGGCCGGATTTGGTCCATGAGTCATAGTTTGCTAACCCCTGATTTAGAATGTGCTTTAAAAATGGTGAAGCTCCCCATATTTTTCAGGGAGACATATTATGATTACTGTTTACTGGTGGTTAAATTTTATGGTATTTCACGGCTGTTGATCAAGTTGCCATCTGTGTTATTTTTTAAATTATGTATTTCCTGTTTATCAGTTGGTCTAGAATGCCTTACCTCTCTCTCCATTTTGCATAAAAACTTCTGCGGTTTTGTTGATGATCCAATAGAGAAGGTTGCAAGCTTTGATCAAGCCTAAGACACCTTTCAACCTTTTGTATGATTTTGTTTAGAGAGGCAAGTGGTGGGTTCGAAAGGGCACGAATATTAAAAAGCCAGACAAGCCAGGGTTTCTGTACAGCCTCTGCGAGTCACTAGTTTTGTGACCTTGAACAAGTTATATAAATTCTCTGGTTCACTGCTTCTTCATTCATTCATTCATTTATTCAACAACTATTCACTGAGCGCCTACTATGTGCCAGGTACGATGCAAGGCCACAGGAATACACTAGTAAATGAGACACAGTGTCTGCCTTCAAGGAGACTGCAGGATTAAGGAGAAGGCATCCACTTATACTACAGTGAGGTTATTGGATAGAAGGGAAGGTGAGGGTGTCATGGGAAGACAAAGGAGGAGCGTTCATCCCAGATTTGGTGAGAAACTAAAGACTGTCTGGAGGGGAGGGGCTCAAGCAGTTGTCAGCCAGGTGAAGGAGCAGGAGGGAGTATGTTCCATGCAAAGTGCTTCACCTGGGTGAGGCTTACGGACTGGAAGGCAGGGGGCTGTTGATAATGGAAAGTTGCTTATCATTTCTGTTGTTAAACAAGGGCAGAGCAGAGGGGGGAGTAGAGAGAGAGGTGGCCAGAGAGCAGGCAGGGAGCTCATCCATGTGGAGGGGTGGGTACTCAGGGTCTGGGTGGAGAGGGTTGATGTTTACCTTGGGGACAGTGGGGGGGTCACTGCTGCATTTCAGCTGAAGGGTAGAGAGCAGATTGAGGGGCAGGGAGACCAGAGGAGGCTGTGTAAATAACCCACATGTAACACAGGGTGACTTGAACTAAGTGGGAATGAAATTAAAGAAAAGCAGGCGCCTTCAAGAGCTTTTCTGGGGTAAAACTAATAAGGCATGGTGGTTGACTGTAAGCGGGAAGTCAGAAAAAAAGGAAGGGTAAACGGTCACTCCCAGGTTTCTAGACTGAGAAGCTACATGGGGGGTGGCACCATTTACAAAGAAAAAGGAGACTGGGGGAAAAGGAGTTTGGGTAGAAAAATGACAGATTTATTTACAACAATACTGACCTTTCTGGGTTCTTCTAAGTCTCAGAAACATCGTACGTGAGGTACCTGGAAGAGTACCTGGCATGTTGTGGGTGCTTGATAAATGGTGACTCTTACTCTTGTTTCATTTTTAAAAATCTATTTCAGGCCCCGTTTTGTTAAATCATGATGTTCTTTTGCTGTTTAGCGTGAGCTCTTCAGAGCCACAAGAATTGCAGTTTTGTTCACCGGACCGCACGTTTTCATGTGTGTTTCTTTCTCTCCTTCTCTTCTGCATGCTGCCTGGGGACTGGCTTCCTTGTGGTCAGCACCAATGGGCAGCGCCCAGGTGACCCCGGGGACTCCACTCTGCCTCCTCACCACAGGTGACCACTGGAGCCCCGGGCGGGTGGGAGGGGAGAGAGAGTGGCCCACACCCAGTGGGTCCTCCAGGCCAGGCGCACCAGAGAGGAACCGGCAGTTCCTCCACCTCACCCCCACCCACCCATCCATTCCCCCACCCACCCATCCCTCTATCCACTCATCCATCCGTCCCTTCTGCTGATGCTTACTGTGTGCCAGGCACCGTTCTAAGCACTGAGGGATACCGTGATGAGCAAAAGAAGACACGTTCCTATGCCTTTCCAGGGGAAGAAATAGCCATTGGTCAAAAAACTACACAAATAAACGTTCAACCGGGAGTAGTGCTACAAAGGAGAGGTGCATGGTGTTCAAAATAAACAGGCACACCTGGAGCCACGGGAGTGCTTCACGGGGGAAGTGACAACTGAGTGGTGGTCTGAGGTTGGCGAAAAGTTGATTTAAAAAGTCTGTGATTAGGAAATGAGTTCTGGTTATGGTCTCAGGCCTTCCACGTGTCCTGACAAGTTCCATGACCCGGGATCAGCCCCACTTTTCCTATCTGTTAGGAAGGGATAACAATACCTGCCTCTTAGGGGCTCCATTTGCATTGTAGGCTCCACACAGGCAGAGTTCTCTGCTGTTGTGTTCCACACTGAGCAAGATACTAAATGTCAAAGGAGCTGCTGTGGGTGTGCCCAGTCTAGAGGAGGTATTTGTTTGAAGTAAACACCAGCCCCTTTCCTCAAGGACATCGTAGACACGGGTCAGTTCACGTAACATGTGCCATCCTTCAAAGGACACCCAGTCCACCCGGCTCAGAGACTGGTTGCCATCGTGGGGCCCAAGAGACGAAAGACAATCTGCTAACCTAGCGGTCTCTTTTTTTCAGGGGCCCCTTTCTTGTCAATGGGAAGTTTCAGGGAGATTTCAAACCTTTCACTGTCACCTCTCTCAAAGTCCTTGCCCAGGCAATGGCCGTCTCTCTCCTAATCCCTGACTGGTCACTTTGTCCTGGTGGGAAAGAGGGTGCAGCGGGCAGTGAGGATGTAAGTCTGGCTGTCCATACCTCCACTCCTGCCCACTGCCTTTCTCAAACTCAGGAACATCACTGCTAGTGGATGTCTTAGGCTGGGTTCCCTGGACACTGAGTCTGAGGCGGGGACTCTGGTGCAGATTATTCACTGAGGAGTGTTCCCAGGAGAAAGAAAGGGGGTGAGATGGGGCAAGCAGGGGTGAAGCTAAGGGAGGATGTGCACATCTGTGCCAGCTGGAGCCCGGGGGACCGGGGAGATCTGGAGTGTGAGGCGTACCACAGAGTTGGTCCCACCTGGAGGCAGTGGGGCCGGCATTTGTACCGTGGTGTTGGTCAGCTGTGTGCTGGGAGCTGCCATGGGGGTGCATGACCGCCTGGGGAAGTGGTGCCCCTATGCCTGACGCTACTTCCCCAAGGAAGGAGGCATCTGTGAGCCATTTGCCACCTGCACCCACTGCAGCTGGAGAGTAGATGCCCCAGCCCAGTAAAGGAGATCTGGGCAGAACCTCACTGGCATCCACTATGGCCCATGTTTGTCTCCGCCCTTTTGCTGCCATGGACCACCTTAGTGCACTGTGTCAATGCCAGCACCTCAGGGATTTCATCTCAGCCCTTCCCTGGTTATATGACCTTAAGAAAGCTGCATAGACTTATTTCACCTGCAAAACTAATTATCACACTTCGTACAGTCCTATTAAAGATTAAATTATTTAACCTTTTATTTAAAGTATTTAATAGATACCCTAGAGAGTGTCCTGTGTAGTAGCAGCACATAGTAGGTCTTCAACCCAATGCCAGTCCCTAACCCGACCCCATCACGGGCCCACCGGGCTCACCCTTCTGCAAGGGAGCGGGAGCTGCAGATGGATGCGTGGGAACATGCAGATGCACAGTGAGAGAACAGTGGTTCTCGCCACTGTGCCTACCCTTAGTTTACAAGAAACAATGCTTCTCTGGAGCATGTGTGAGCTGCTCCGTTTCTGCCGGGCCATTGTTCTCCGGGCTCCATTCAAGTCGAGCAGTCAGATAATGTTTTCTTTAAACAGAGCCAATCCAATATCAGGTGCATTTGTTCTTACCTCTTGCCTTCCCGAGGCGTCTGAATGTTTCTCCTCTGACAGGTTTATTTCATTGTGTTCCATTTATTTCCACATGTTTCTCAGCCTCCTTTGACGGGTGAGGTACCTATGAGAGTTTCTCTTTGAGCAGGCTGTCCCTTTCAAGAGGTGTTTTTGTTAATGTTCATTCCCTGGTAGCAATAATGGCTGATGTAAATAATAACTGCCCGGGTCTGAGTGATGGGGATGTTAGACTTTAAGCACAGGCAGCCTCTTTTCATATCAGCACCAACTTGGAAAGCTGCGGAACCACATTATGTAGCAGGGACCGGCTGGCATTCAGGGTGAGTTGAGGCTATGTTCAGCTCTAAGCTCTGCCTCTTTCTGGCCTGGTGATCCCTAGTAAGTTATTTCTCTTCTCTGTACTTCATTATCTTCATCTGGAAAAGTTGGCATAATAGTACTCATGGTCATAGTTAATCATGAGAAATAAGTATTATAACAGCTTTAATTTCTTTGTCCAGCTAACTCCAACTAGTTCTAACTTCAGGTCTCCATGACTTATTGGCCTATCCTTCAGGGAATTCATGCTCTAGCATGAGGTTTCTCAACCTCAGTGCAATTAGCATCTGGAGCTGGAATAATTCTTTGTTTTCGGGGGCTGTCCTGTGGACTGCAGGATGTTTAGCAGCACCCCATCCTCTACTCACTAGATTCCAGGAGCATGTCAACCCCAATTGTGACAATCAAATATATCTCCAGACATTCTCAAATGTCCCCTGGTGATAAAATCATCTTCTATTAAAAACCTCCAGAGTTGCACTGTTCAATAGAAATAGAAATTGAACTGTGTATGCAATTTTAAATGTTTTAGAGTCACATTAAAAAGTAAAAAGAAACACCCATGGGAAGGTGAAAATATCATGTCAAAAATGTATTTAATACACCTAACCTTACTGAGCATCTTAGCCTAACTTACCTTAAACATACTCAAAACACTTACACATTAGCCTACAGTTGGGCAAAATCACCTAACACAAAGCCTATTTTATAATAATGCATGTAATTGGTTGAATACTGTATTGAAAGTAAAAAACAGAATGGATGTGTGGGTACTCAAAATACGACTTCTACAGAATGCACATCACTTGCACACCATCATAAAGTCGAAATCATAAGTCGAACTATTGTAAGTCAGAGATCATCTGGTATATTCAAAATATTATTTTAATATGTAATCAAGATTTAAAAATCTACTGATGAAAGATTCTTGCATTCTTTTTCTGTATTAAATCTTTGAAATTTGGTGTGTATTTTACACTTAGAGCACTTCTCAATTCATATGTTAAGTTTTCAAGGGTTTTGAAAGGTTTGAAATACAATACAGAAAAGATAAAAACTGTGTTTAAGGAGTAAACATAATTTACACTGTTTTAGTTTTTAAATTTAAGTTAGTTGAAATAAAATAAATTTTAACATTCAGTTCCTCAGACATACCAGCCACGTTTCAAGTGCTCAGTAAGCACATGTGGCTCAGTGACTACTATTGTGGACAGCGCAGCTCTACAGGTGAAAAATGTCCTGATTATCTTGTCCTGAGTTGGTGAACAGAAGTGCATATGTGCAGAGTACAGGCTCAGTAAATGTTCAACTACTTTTATTCCATTTTGCCCCCCAGGGGGCATTTGGCAATGTCTGGAGATGTATGTGGTTGTCACAACTGAGTGTGAGGGGTTATAGGCCAGGGATGCCTCCATTGAGAGAAGTAAGGTACAAATATCTTCTGGTCAGTCCTGGCATTTTTCTGCAGTGGGTTGACTTGAGGCTGCAGTGGACAAATGACTAGTTAATTAACATTTCACCTGAGAGGACTCAGTCTAGCCCAGGCCCACCACTGCAGAAAGAATGCCTCTTCTCAAGAGCCCTCCTGCAGCTCACCCAGGCCTCAAGGGGGTGGTCCGGGCCTCTGAGACCAATAGAAGACTGGCAGTGTCTAGTCTGGAGGCCAGAGTGGGTGTACTGAAGGTCACCCCCAGGGACAGATCTGCATTTACCGCCTTGGCCACACCCAGTGCCCATTGTCAACTCTCCACAAGGAGAAGGGCTATGGGACAAGCCTTCGTGTGGAGCCCAAACTCTGTTCCTTAAAACTGAGGGACCTTGAGCACATCGCTCAGCCTTTCTGAACCCCAGCTTCTTCATCTATGAAATATTAAGGATGAGCCCCGCACAGCCAGGCGCAGTCACGGCAGGGGCCGGCAGAAGAAAAGGAGGCAATCCCAGCCCAGCTCCGGGTTTGAGAAGGTGTTGGATACAACTCCCCTTATGATTCTTTTTTTCCCTGTGCAACTAATGTTAATACTCTCTACTATTATTTTCCCAGCAATTCTTTAAGCCAGGGCCTCGCTACAGTGACAGGATTCATTCAGACTGTCATGCACTCCCTGGGAATGCTTTGCAACTGCCCCTAAAGCAACTTTCCCAGAGACAGCTTGTAATCCTGGACCCACGTAGAAGGAGTTTAGCCTTTGGGACAAGGCTGTGCAGGCCAAGAGAAGACAGGGCAGCAGCACAACAGCCTCCCTAGGGTCACTCCCTGGGTCTTGCAAGCCTGGACACGCTGGGGCCTCTGTGGCCCTCCCAGGGAGCTTGTGCCCTCTGGAGGGGGTTGGCAGAGGGTGCAAGAACAGGAGCTGAGGCAAGAGAAGCAGGTGAAGCTCCAGTCTGAACCCCCACTGTGGTGGGACTGTGCTTGGTGGAGAGAAGGGGAAGACAGGCAGTGGGGGCAGGGGGCACAGCCTGCCAGGCTGGCTGGCACAAGAGGGCAGCTCTGGGGGACAGTGACATCAGCAGTGTCCAACAAGATGATGAAAAGAACAATATAGCAGCAAACACGTGTTACATACTTCCTACGTGCCATGGAATATGCTGAGTGTTTCACATTGTTGACTCATTCAAACTTCCCACCCACTGGTACTATGAGTATTCTCATTTTATGGATGAGGAAACTGAGGCTCAAATGATTGAAAATCACACAGCTTGAAAGTAATGAAGCTAGGATTCAAACCCAGGTCTGTTTAGACGGTCTATAATCTTACTCACCATGGTCTATGCCCATAGCCAACATGCATGAGCACCTATCGTGAGCCAAGGACTGGGAAATACTATAGTAGAATGGTTCAGGACTGTGTCTCAGAAGCCACAAAATTTACTAGCTGTGGTGCTTTGAGCTACACAGTTGCCCTATTTCCTTATCTGCAAAATGGGAACATTAACAATGGCCAGCTGTTGAGAGGAACAGTGAGATAAAACGCTTCATTATCTTAGATATGCGCTATCATAATAATGATTCTGAACCCATCTTACAGATGAGAAAACCGAGGTCCAGAGAGGAAGCAGGCAGGCAAGCTGTCCATTGGTAAGATCCAGGCAGAACTGTGGTTCCTGAGAAACATGGGTGGTTGGGGAGATAAGAGCCCATAAGGGCTTCAGGCCTGGGGCCCCCAAGGTGCCAGACAGAATTCATGAATCAGGGCTCCTTAGGCAATTGGGATATGAAGTGGGAGGCTGGACATAGCAGTACCTCAACTCCAGCAGCTGTGATGGCCCAGGACAAGAGCAGGACTGAGAGCTGAGATGGGTGATACGATGCTATGGTCCCTGAGCCTTTGACCTGAGTGGTCCTGCAGTCTCCCTTGCCCTAGTCCTTGGTTGGTCCCAGAGCACACAAGGGCCAGGGCTGTGCCTGCAGACTAGGGACAGAGCCACAGCTGGAGGTCAGGGAGGCAGGTGACATCCAGGAGCCAGGCTGGTCACTGCAGAGGACCCTCCTCAGCTCTTCTGAGGGGCTGCAAGACTGACTCTGCAGAGCAGGGGCGGTGGCTAGTACTGGGTCAAGTGCACAGAATACTGTCCTTGTCAATAGTCTTCCAACAGATGTTCAAAGCTGCACAGACACAAGGCTACTGGTACATCATTCTGGCTTCTATTTTCTGTTACCAAGATCCCCACTGAATCAAAAGACTTAATGCGGAAGAGGGGTGTCACACCCCTTATGGGGTACCCTCCTGTAGAAGGTGAGTGTTTATGCTTCCTTCAAATGCACATCTAATCAGGGAGCATATATGACTGAGGCTCTCACTGTACCTTTTTCTCTCCTGGGATATTCTCCTTAAACCAAAGAGAAATCAGTCTCCAGTCTTCTGTCCAAACTGCCATTAAATTCAGATTCAGAAACCCAGTGTCACCCTTTCCTTCTCTGTCTCCCTTCCTTCAATTTCCAATTTGTCAGCAAATCTGATTGATAGCGTCTCTGAAATCCCTCCTGAACCTCTCTCTCCTCCTTCCTCACTGCTATGCATAAAGTCTCACTTAGATTAGTGTCACAGCTTCCAAACTGGTCTCCTTGTCTTCATATTGGTCCCCTTCCAATACATACTCCCCACTGAAGCCAGAGTGATCATCCAGAAATAAGAATGTGATCCTGATTAAAATGCTCCAAAGGCTGCCCTTGTGCTTTGGGAGAATTAGCCTGAATCAAAGGCCATTTACTGTCTGGTCCTTGTCTGTTCTCCACCTCTCCACCTTCATTTCCTCCTTAGCATCCGGTGCCCCATTCACACTGGTCATGTGAGTGACACCTGCCTTCCCTGGGATGCTCTCCACACAAGGTCTGCCAACTCACCCACTGCGACCAAGTTCAGACAGCTTGATGTCTGCAAGGCCTTCTCTGACGCTCATCTATCTCAGCCTACAACCAGAGGAGATGGTCAACCTCTTCTATAGGCCACTCAGCACAGAGGACCCCCCAGACCCCTCCCCCCGAGTGAGGTTCCTCTTGAACATGGCACAGTCACAGTACAAGCATGTTGTCTTGGAGCTGTTTGGTTTCTATCGACTCTTTCCCTGTGCCCAGCACACATGCATGAATGGTCTAATGAACGAGCAGATGGTGACCACTGAGAGAGCATGTGGCAGGCACGGTATACTGTACCTGGTTCAAGCACCTCAGCCTGCTCACCTTCTACCACTTTGTTAGGCTGATTGGGAGTCACTGAGCATTGGTTTTCAATCCAGTATTTGAACTCCATGCAGCCCCATCTGCCAAGCTTCCTGGAGACGGAGACTCCAGAGCCTTTGAATTAGGCTCCCCCAAATCTGCTGGGACCAATCCTGCTGAGTTCAATGCCTGGACTGGATTCGCATAGTGCTGGCCCAGAAGAGAGTGGGCTGGGGGCCAGAATTGTGGGCAGTCGCTGGGGAGAGACCCTCTCTCAGGACTAACTCAGTCCAGAGTGCCACTGTGGCCAGCAACAGTCGCCAAAACCCTGCCAGCCTCCTCTTCCACCCTCCTCACCTCCCACAAACAACAGAGCTGCTTTTCCATCCATCCTCTGGGGAGGAGGATAGATCAGCTTTTAGTACAGAACACAATGATTCAGTGTTTCTGCTTTCAAAAGCCACGGGGCAAAGGCTAGAAGAAAGAAAACATGTTCGTGGTGGATTTGGCTGGAATCTAAGCAATCGATGCTGTGCTCGCTGCCGCTGATTTTATTGCCCTGGCTTGGGTTATTTGCACTAATCTGAATTCCGTGCTGTGTGTTTACCTGCTCCTCTCTCTGATCCTGCTCATGTTCCCACTAATCCTTCTATAGATTTCTTGTTCCCTCCTCCCACGGACCTTCTCTCCTTTCCAGGCACTCTGATGTTTGCTGTCAGCTGCATGTCACAGAGGCCTGATCTCGACAGAGCTGCCTGAGCTGGGCAGAGCTTTGCTTCTCCTCCCCCTTTTTGCTTGCCCCTTTGGGTCAGGTAATACAGTCACCCTGTAAGGGATCAATTTGGCCAGAGCTGGCTGGAAAGAATTGAATTATGTTTCTGAGTAAGAGCCTTGGGAGCCTTGGGGAGCCTCGGCCCCTGGGGCACCCTGCTGTGCCATTCAGACAGAGGAAGCCAGGACACATTGCCTTTCCAGAAGCCTGTGTTCTGCTCAGTCAGAACCAAGCAGGAATCTCCCATCCCTGTTCCCACAGGCTGTCTGTCCATTGGCCTTGACCCCTGTTGCCGTTTGCATTGCACTTAGTGAAAGGCTGAGATCTCCATCCTGTTTGTAGCCCATCCCCAGGCTGCTTGGGTCACAGCTCAGCTTAACCTGCTATTATTATGAGTTGAATTGCATCCCCCAAAAAGATCTGTTGAAGTTGTAACCCCCAGTGCCTGTGAGTGTGACCTTATTGAGAAAAGGATCTTTGCAGTTGCAATTAGTATAAAGTCAGAAGGGTAGACTCTAGTCCAGTATGACCGGTGTCCTTAAAAGAAGAGAAAATCATCCTGTGAAGACAGAGACACGCAGGGATGATGCCATGCTGACAATGGCAGAGATTGGAGTGATGCCTCTCTGAGACAAGGAAGGCCAAGGACTGCCAAGTGCTTGGAGGAAGCAAAGAGAGTATACCCAGAGACTCAGAGGAAGCGTGGCCCTGCTGCAACTTGATTTTGGACTTCTAGCCTCCAGAACTATAAAAGAATAAGTTTCTATTGTTTTAAGCCACCCAGGTTGTGGTAATTTGTAACAGCCATAGGAAACTAATACACTTGGAAATGCATGTGTCCCGAGTGCTGGTCATTGGGCAGTGGTTAAGCCCCAAGGGCTGTGCCTTTACAGTGGACAGACCTCAGGGAGACCATGGCCGAGAATCTTTGGCCCATCCCGTCTCCCCTGTAGGGTTCCCTTGGATCCTGTATTCTACACTTGGCCCAGGCTCTGTGGCTCTGACCCTTCCTGCTTTAGTTTGGTTTCTGCCTTCTCCCTTTGAACAGTCCTAGCATCTGCTGCTGGTCACACCCTGGCCTGGGCCTTTGCCTCACAAGCCAGGCTGCGGTACCCTGTTCTCTCTGTCCTGGGATTATGTGAGATTATATGACCCGTAGACCGTCCCTGGTTGGCTTTTTTCTCTTCTCTACACTTACCGCTTCTGAGAAGGCTCTGCTTGTCCCTGTGCTTCCCTGGGACTGCTCTGAACTCCACAGGAAGAATTACAATCAGTTCAGTATGACCATGTGCTCTCTCCTACTGGCTGCCTGAGAGAGAGTCTAAAGGGACTATCACTTTGCTGCAGGGCATCCTAAAGAGCGTGTGTTCTCCTCTCTTACATCTGCTCTTCAAACTAAAGCCTTAATCCCCAATGAAGGCCGTGGGTGCTTCTGTCGGCAGCAGCTAAGCAGCTTTGAGCCCCCTGGGCTCTGGGCTCAAAGCACAGATTTCTGCAAGCCAGGAGCCAGTGCTGTCAGTGGGCACTGAGCTGACTCAGCTCTTCATCTTCACCAGCAGGGCAGGCCTCGTCTGGCCCACAGGGAGCCAAGGTGGGAGGGGAGAGAGGAAGCCACTGAGTGATGTATTCCACACATGACATGTGGAAACAAAGTCTGTTGTCTGGTTTTGCCCAAGCAGAGCCATGCATGCCCTTTTCTGTACACACCTTTGTGGTAACACCCATCACGCTGAGCTTTGATTTTCAGTTGGCACACTTCCATCTCTCACTAAGTAGTGAGCTCCAAGACAGCAGGATTTTCTCTCAGTTACCTCCCATGCTCAGCACTTTGCTGTACCCACTGTCATCATGATCTTAGCACCACTCAGGTTAGGCAATGTCTAGGCCTTTTCCTCTGTGGCCAAGGGTTGAACTGGTGCTAATGAGACCAAGGTATTGGATATAGTCCATGTGGAGGTCACTTGGCTTTGTCCAGTTAGTTCCATGGGCGTGGACTAAATTTTATTTCTGGCCAAAGTCTAAGTACAACTGTAGGCATGGTTTGACCCCTTGCCAAGGATGCAGACTGACTGCCAGGACACCCCTAAGCCCAAGCCATAGGCTTACTCCTGATGCCTGCTTTAGCCTTCACTGTGGCCTGACACCTAAGCCAGTCTACAGAGTGTACCCTGTACCTGGTTCTTAGACAACCTTACACCCAAATCTAGGCATAGCTTAAGGTCCTAGTCTAGTCACAGACTGAATTCTCTCTCTAACCCCTGCTGAGTCCTGGCCACACTTGTAGGGTAGGCCTCTCCTGGGCACAAGAGTGAGCAGTTGAGGTCATCGGGAAGTATAAACAGATTTCCAGCCCACCAATGATGAAACCCTTGAAAGGTTATGCCTTAGAGGTGTGTGTCAATAATGACATCTGGCATCAGTTGGGCATGACTGCTCTTAAATAAGTCTGTTATGCTACATATGAATGGATGAAAAGGCATTTTAGAATAAAGGAGTTTTCTTGCACCCAGAAGAGATTCTCCATAAGAGCTTCATTAAGTCATCTTTCCTAGTGTGTGTAACGTGACTGAATTGGAATTTGACCTACACAGAGCATTTACAGTGTAAAACAAGGTCCACATGGAAACACAGATTCAGGAGATGCATGGAACCAAGCAGAATCAGCACTTGAGGAACAATTTATTTGAGTGGTCTGAGTGCTTTCAGACAATCAATTAAAGCTATTCCCATCTCACAAGGTGCTAACCTTCAATTGAGGCTGAACACGAGGGCAACTTCTGTCAGCAATATTTAGCAGTTTTAGTTGTATAGGCTGTGATGGAGTCGATTCTAACCTCTTAGGACCGGCTGGGTAATATTGAAGGAGTCCGAGATGTTAGAAGTGTGTGTCTTCTTTACACTTAACTCGGTACTTATTAAATGTTTTTCCCCAGCAAGGATAGAGCTCTTTTTGAAAAACTTGTATCTCTGTAGTGTTTTCCAGCTACTTAGCATTGACTCTGAGTTAAATCTTGGCTAAAAGCAATTACTGTCATATGATGAATTGAGGCAATTTATTTATTACTTGAGAAACATCCTAGGTGATGTCACTTAGAAAAATGATGGAATCATCCTTCTCAAGTGCTCCATTGTCACCAGATCTGGCGGGGGAGGCACTGTTCTGAGGCATGGGGGGAGGTATACCGTCAGCAATTTTAAAAAATCAGTCACAGTTAGATCAAAGAAAGAATATTAGAAACAAAGCAGAAAATGGTCACCTAAACTTGAGCAAGACTTGCCTCCCTGTGGAATTATATGATATGCTTTCACTGCTAAATATCAAGAAAGGTATTATAGAGAAAGCCTAGGGATTAATAACAAAACTAAATTCAGTGTATGAAAGGCTTGGAGATGGTGGTTGATATACAAGGAAAGTGAAAAGAATGAGGGAACTTAAGCTAAAAAGGTCAGGTTTAAATATCATTTGGGCAAAGTCTGTATAATTTGGCCCATGTAACAAGATTCACATGACATGTTCATCAATCCCTTAGATATTAGAATATGATATGTGGGTGCGAGGGCACATGGGGAGGTAATCTTCAAGAAAGGCATATGAATGGAACTGCATGGTACAGCAGGTGGCAAATTCAGCAGGAACAGGCATAAATACAAAGAGGTTTTAATCTGGTTGGTCAAGAGAAGATTCTAGATCTAAATACTGGTCTGCTTCTTTCTTCCAGATATTTGAAGGAAGACAACCAAATTTCTCTGCTGAGCAATCCCTCTCCCTATTTATTAGAGAGATGGCAGAGTAGTATAACAGTTTAAGGAGAATAAATTTCCCTGCCAGACTGCCAGGGGTCCATATCCCAGCTCTCCTGCTTGCTTCTGTTACTTAATCTCTCTGAAGCTCAGTTTCCCCATCTCTTAAATGGGTATAATGATAAAACCTGCTCCATAGAGTGGTAGTGAGGATTCAAAGAGATAAAGAGACTTAAAACGGCAGCCTGGATTGTAGTAAAAGCCCTAAATATGTGTTAACTCTTTGTTGTTAATTTTATTAGTGTTTTACATGTGGTCAGGTATCCTAACCTTCTGTTTCCATCTTCTGGAAAAACCCGGTTTAACACCTGGCTATCCTAAAAGCCAGCCACAATTTCTCCATCTCAGCCTTGACTTTGCTGAAATCAAGACACAGTACTGGACATTCTCTTTGATTTGCAAATCCAGACACCTCTCAAAAGTGGCAAAGAGGTGAGCCTAGCATCACTTATTCATAAGAAGCATAGGCTGGCCCTAGGCCCATCTTGTCTCCTGTTCATCCTTCACTGTTGCCCTGCCCTGCTGGGATATGCAGGTGACCCCAGCAGGCTGTGTTTCCCAGACTCCCATGTCAGCTGGCCTCTGGGTTTGACCAGTGGGAGACATGAATAAGGGATGGTAAAGCAAAAGGAAGAGAGGAGACTTCCTTCTCTTGGGCTCAGGCCCCTTCTTTAGCAGCCATTGTGTCTATTCCATGGCTTCAAGGCCCCCGACTTGAGTTCCACCTTCTGTTGAGCGATCCTGACCTCTGGGCTCTGATGATCCCACCACCCCTTTTGGTTTCTCCAGTCTGAGCTGGGTAGCGGCTTCCTGATACTGCTACCCTCTGGGTTGTCTCACCACTGTCTTCTGATCCCTGTGTACCAATTTTCTAGTAAATTTGCTCCATTTGAAATGCTTGCAGTGGTTTCCCTTTTCCTGGTTTAATGCCGACTGATGTAGAGCCTGTGCTGGTTGCCAGTGATTATTCCTTCCTTTTTTAAGTGGTAATGGGGTGGGCCGGGGGGAGAAGCCTGATTTAATCATCCGGTCTATATATTTTCTTCCCTGTATCAACCTCACACTTACTAGTGTAAAATATCTGAAATACACATTTTTTCATTAAAAAAAAAAAAAAGCCAGCAACAGCATTTGTTTCTCCCCAGGCTTCTCGCACCCCTCCTGTGCTACCATTTCAACCCTCAAAGACTGCCGGAGTAGTTCATGATCACAATTGCAAATACTCTCGATGCCTTGGGATGCAATTTGTAAAGTCTAGAGGCTTGAATCTAATGAAGTATCCAGACGCTCTCCTATCAACTTCTTTCATATCTTGGACTTTAATTCCATCTTAAAAATAGCCTACCATTTTGAGAATTTGCTTCCAGCAAAATCAAGAAGGTCTATGTTGCATCCCTGACTTTAGAAGAGCCAGAAAGTTGCCCAGCTTTCTCATCATTTCCCTTTATCTCCTCTTGGCAAAACTCCCATAATCAGAGATGCCTGCAATGTTTAAAACCTTCACTGGCATAGAGGAAGCAGCTGAGAGTCAGGGCTTCAAAGGTTTTCTCTACCGGGTGCCAGACACACGCAAAGCCAGAGTAAAGACAGAGAAACTCTTCAACAAAAGAAGTCATTAAGTAGACAGGGGTAAACTGCCAACACAGTAAGATTTGCCTCTGATAAGCCACACTGGGGATAATATGCCCTTGGATAGCTGACTGGCAACTGTGTTTTGAAGTGTGCAGCTTTTAGGAATTGGGTCCCCCAGAGCTGGCTTCCTTTCTTTACCATCAGCAATGATCACCAGCATGGGTTACGCATCCATTGGGATTTACTTGGTTTTATCAATTGCAATTAGATGTTCTTTATCTGTGACTTCTATTTTTGCTCCAGATCTTTATAGGGAAAATTCTCTGAAGTAAAGCTATAGCATTGGGCCTGTCACCAGGAAGAGCACTTTGAGAATGAATCATTAATCCCTTGTTGCCAAATTATGTTATTGCTGCCATGAAGTCATTCAGATGTAAGCCTGATACAGCCTGGCCTCTATGAGGAAAGTTAAGTGAATCGCTCTGGGGTCTCTCCCTAAGGGGTATCGATCCTTAGGATTGGACAAACTCAGGCAGCAGGTTGCAAGGAAGCATTGCTCCAGCCTCTGGCACCCACCGTTCATAGACACACAAAAAAATCCTGCTACCACCCTGGAACCAGTTCCAAGGACATGTCATCATTATGCCACATATGCGAATAGTTCCTCAGAATTTATCAAGCACTTTTACCTCCATTATTAC
The DNA here is from genome assembly GCA_023783475.1 of Daubentonia madagascariensis. NCBI lineage: Eukaryota > Metazoa > Chordata > Mammalia > Primates > Daubentoniidae > Daubentonia > Daubentonia madagascariensis. The sequence goes on along the minus strand of JAKFHU010002136.1, from coordinate 24,823,211 downwards.
ACTTGATCCTTAGAAAATCCCTGTGTGAACTTAGCATTTCCTCCCTCTTTCACAGATGAGGATATCAAATCACACTGTGGTTAACAGATTTGGTCAAGGTCACACAACCAGTTAGTGATGGCATCTGGAGGCAAACTCACATATTTCTGATTTAAAACCCATTCCTTTTGACCAGACTCATAAACCATAGGATCTCAACATCAAAGGAGGCATAGGAAATCATGTAGTCCCTTCTGCTCGATGGGGAGCACACTGAGGTCCAGCCAGCTCCTTTCACTCTCAGTGACACAGTCCCCTGCCTCTGCGGGCAACTTGGGAAAGGGCAGAGTGGGAGGAGGATAGACTGCATGGTAGTCCTGTGACTCTAAGGATGACGAGGAGAATGCCCCTCACCAAAACTGTGGGTATCACTGGAATTAGGGGCACCAAGTTGAGGTGGGAGGTGACCTCAGTAGGCAGAGAAGAAAGGGCAGCATCCCATGAACGTGAAGCGTTTGGGGCTTGGTTAAGCATCCAGGAAGCCAAGGAGGCGAAAACAGGTGGAGACAGAGTGAGCAAGTGAAAGGGAGGGCTCACTCCAACACAGGACTTGGGAACCACGACCGTATCCATCCTCTCTGTACGTCAGCATGCTTCCTTGAAAGGGTCTGGCCTGGGCTTTAGCCTCAGCTGGGTGGCTTTTCCATATTGAAACTTTTCTTGTGTTGGCCCCTAATCTAACCCTGTCATTTTTACCCATTGATATTAGCTCTGATCTTTGAAAAGTCAATGATCTCTGGACTTCAGTGTGTACCTGAATCATGTAGACATGTAGAGACCTTGTTAAAATGCAGCTGCTGATTCAGAAGGTCTGGGGTGGAGCTCAAGATTCTGCATTTCTAATAAACTCCCAAGTGATGCTGACATTCTGGACATTGGACTACTTTTTGAGTAGCAAAGCTCTTGACCTGTCTTCACCGTGAAGGTCCCACTCAGGGGGGTTGAGTCCAGCTGGACAGGACTTGCCAGGGTGGTAAGTGCAGAGCAGAGCATCACTGCCCTTGTTGAGTCAAAGGAATCACTGGAGAAAATCAGCAGGGATAGTTGTTTGGTAGCAGGGGAAGAGGCAGTAGAGAGACAAAACACAGCAACTGGACCCTGTGCAAAGAGGTAATATTGAAGGAGGGGAGTAGATGTTAAGAAACCAAGAGCCATGCCTTGGGCATCAGGTTTCCATATGTAAGAGTAGATAGCTAGCACATGAAAAGCCAGATGAGGACTCTGGGCTGGAGCTGGGAGGAGACTGGATTCTAAGCCATCGTGGCTTTTGGGGAAAGAGTCGACAGTGGGAGGCAGCAGCAGCTGACTTGAGAGAACTGGCTCACCCTTCGGGACTGCACAGAGCTCACAGGGCACAACTGGCTTGGGTATAAGGTCAGGCTTGCAGCATCATGGTAGAGACAGTAGTCTCCTGCCAGGGCAAGTTGAGTTCACAAGACTGTTTTTGATGGTCACGTCACTTGTTGGCCAGTGGGACTCAAGTAGAGCCTTACAGCTTCTTCAATTGGGTAAATGTATCACCTGGTGGTCGCCTGGTTGCCAATTCTGGTTTCCCTGGACTGTTCTTAGGTTGGGTCCTGTGGAAGGCAGGGTTGAAGAGGACTCCCCCTTCTCCCAGTTCGCAAATTCCCAGCCCCTGCTTAACAGACAGGAATCACCAGAGTGAGAGACAGAGTCTCTTAGGGACTGGGACTCATACTAAGGCTGACCCTGATGAAAAGGGTGGGCTTGGGGTGAGAGCAATCCAGCTGCCATCGAACTGAAGGGCTTCCAGTTCTACCTCTCTGAAAAGCCCCCTTGGGCTTTGGGGCCACTGAATCAGACAGGCAGCCTCCTGTGTGGACCCAGTGCTGGCCGCTGTGGAAAGCCCATCCCATGGCCAGGGGGCCCTGTAGACACCAAGCCTGATGCTTGCCTGCAACTGCTCCCAGTCTCATCCCCTGCTCCCCTGGGCACTGACAGTGTGAGCCCTGGGGATGCACTCCTGACTCTGCCATGGGCGCAGGACCATCCCACCCTCCGTCCACTCCTCTTTTTTCTTTCTCCCAGATATGGGAGCCACACGTGGATGCTGTCTGGCCTTTCGTCCCAGTATCCCATTCCTTTATCCCTGTATCACCTTTGAACGTTGCTGGCGCCCTTCCTTTATGAACATAGGCATAATTCCCCAGACACTAGAGCAGGTCCTCTTAAAGAAGTGAAAGTTGGATTTGCCATGTCGTGTCCCAGGGCATGCTCACATTCCTGTACAAGAAGTCTGGCTGGACCAGCCAAGCATGGTCCCTCCTAAAAACCTCACTGTGTAGAGTCTGTGATTTCAGCTCTGATGCCTGTTGGCTGAACCCGTTGAATTTGTCTAAACCACTAGGCTCTGACCTCTCAGACAGCCTCCCTCAATCCCCTGGAAGTTCCTCAAGTATTTTCTATTGTTGGTTCATGGTCACTGCTGAAGGTGCTTCCATTTAGCAGCATCTTGAAATTTGGGGTGGGGGGAGATTTTCTAATATTCATCCAAGATCTTCACTTTCCCTTAGCTACAGAGCTTGATTCTACCCTAGGAACAGCATGTGACGCAATGGATCACTCCCTCGTTTTTGAAACATTCTCTTCTCTTGGCTCTAGGATGTTACGCTCTCCCAGGTTTACTTCCTGCCTGTCTGGCCATTCCTGTTTCCTATCCAGGTTTGTCTTCCTCTACCCACTCCCTAAATACGGCAGACCCTCAAGTCTCTACTCTAGGTCTGCTCCTCCTCCTACTCTTTATTCTCTCCCTGGGTGGCTTCAGCAACCCCCATGCTTCAAATACCATCTATGTACATATGACTCACACATTTTTACCTCCAGCTCAGATATCTTTTCAGAGCCCCAGATCTGCATTTTTAACTACCTACTTTTCTGGAGTATCTCTCAGCTCAAATTGCCCCAAATACACACATCTTCCCCCTAAAGCTCTTCTTTTTCCATTGTTTCTGCAACCCATAAACATCACTATCATCCACCTTGTCATACAAACCAAAGGCTTGTGGTCATCCTTGACAGTTCTTTCTCCTTTACTCCCCATATCCAATCCATCAAAAGATTTTTTAGCTGTATCTCTGTCAAGTAATTATCTCTTCTGTCACATCTCTCTATCTATCACTGTTATCCGCTGAGACTAAGCCACTACCCTCTCCCACCTGGATTCCTGCAGTGGTCTCAAAACTCATCTCCCCAACCCACTTGGGTCCCACACTGAAGCTGGAATGGTCTGTTGGAAACACAAACCTGATCATATCATTGCTCCATGATTAACACTGAAATGGCTCCCTGTGTTTCTCGGGCTAAAGAACAGAAACCCTCTTTGTGGCCCGTAATGTTCTGCGTGGACTGGTTCCTGCTGCCTTCTCCAGCTTCCTTCTCACCCTCCCCCCTTGCTTCCTCACCCTCATTATAGCACATTTGTTTTACGTCTTGAGTGTACCATGGTGCCTGCCCCATTGCACAGCCTTGGCCAAGGCTACGTATGCTGCTCCCATGTACTCCTCTCTTGCTCCCTCTGCCTGGTTTTAGCCTGTCTTCCCTTGGAGCTCAACCTACTGGCCACTTCCTCCCAGAAGTGACTCATTTTCCTTTTATACACATTCCAAATGTCATGTGCCTCTCTGTTCAAACCCTTAACAGTGTTGAAAACTCCCTAGTACTGATTCTTGGTTTATTAATTGTATGCCCCTAGCCCCAACCACTACTAATTGTAGACTCTTTGAGGGCAGGAACGGTGCCTGTTTTGCTCACCACTGTATCGCCAAATGCCTGGCGTACGTGGGTCCTTGTGATTATTTATTGAAGGAATAAAGTGCAAGTTTCATTAGACCAAGCTAATCACAGAGTTCCTAGGGTAAGAAGATCCTGTCCAGAGGCTCTTTGCCCTTGTATGCCAAGTCTCTAGACCTGAACCCCATAACAGGCACTAAGTGAAATTTAGCTGTGCCAATGAGTGAATGCTCCAGAGACAACCCTTCCTCCAAATCTTAATAAAAAGACTCTGTCAGTGTAGAAGAAATTGTGATCTGAAGTGCTCCACTTCCTTTATGTTTGGTACATGGTGGCTTAGCTATATCTCAGAAACTGTCTCCAAACCAGGACATGGGGGCTACATAGGAGATATTTGGAATAAGCCCCCACTCTGGAATATCAGACCATCCCTGCTGAAGAGGTGGTTGGCTATCTCCCCCAGGAATTCTCCAGGCTGTACATTGGCAGAGTCTGCTTAGGCAGCCCTGGAATTTGATGAGTTGGTCTTGCCTTTAGCTTGTGAAAGGAATGAATAAAATCCCCATCCATGAGTCCTTCCAGGAGAAGAATCTCGAACCCTACAGACAGCATAGTTTGGCACATAGCACATGGCTGCTCAATATCAAAATAATGAGTGATTGAATGAACAAATGAAGCAAACAACTGTGACTCACTCACCTATACATCATTTCATAATCATCTCTTAAGCAACGATTATTAGCAAGAAGGCCTGTGCTAGACACTGGCATTACAGAGATGAATAGGACACGTCCCCGTTCTTTAAGACTTACTATTCTCACTGCAGAGACTTGGCTAAGTAAACCCGACTTGCCTAAGTGACAACAGTTTGGGGAAAGTGCTCTGAGAGAGGAAACCCTTGGCACTCTTAAGCAAAAACAAACAGACGCACCAATGTGCTGAGGGCTGCCCTAAAACATCAGTGAGTTTGGGGAAATCGGAACAATAGAGTATGGGTAGTAGCATCCCTTAAACTCAAGACTCCTCTGAGTTCTGTGAACACATGGCTAAAAAAAGGAGAAAACTCAATTTAGTTCCACGAGAACAAATGTGTGTGGGCAGAAACATCATCCCCTTTAGCTAAACGCTGAACAACCACAAACATTTAGGGAGCCCTTATTACCAGCCAGACTCTGTGCTAACATGGGAAAACAAAGATAAACGAGGCATAATCTCTCGCCTCTGAAAAGCTTGCACTGGAGGAGACAGATAACTGATAATATTGGTACATTGGGGTAAGAGACATTGTGAGGTATGTGCAAAGTGTTATAAAGTGTTAACAGAATTTAGAGACGAGAGAGAGAGAGAAACTATCCTGGGGGCACACACCAGAAAAGGTGTACTGGCTGATGAAGGATGAGCTGAGGCTGACGTGGCAGAAGAGTAGGAATGATTTAGGACTTCCAGCTGCCTCACACCCATGTGGCACCATTGGGAATGGAATATGAAGGAGAGCAGGAGGAAATTCACTTGGGATGCTGGTAACCCCTGGACCACTTGCCAGACTGTCTGAAATCAGAAGTTGCCTCTGATCCCTAGTACAAGGCATGCAGAGGCTGGGCTCTGGTGTTCTTTGCTTATTTTTGCTATGGCATAAGCAAAATGGTTGTTTTAGGGATAGTGGGATGGAGAAACGAGGTGAATTCAAGGTTTCTGACCACTGAGGTCTAAACGTGGAGGCAGAAAACCTATGGAATCCTAGCCCCAACCTTGATCAGTGATGTGACTTTTAGCAAGTTCCCTTGGTTTCCTCATCTGTAAAATGGGAAAATCAATATCTGCCTTCGGGGATGTTTTGAGGATTGACCAAGCTAGATCCGTGAACTACCTCAGCTAGATCCATGAACTCAGCTCAGGCTGAGGGTATAGTAGGTGGCCGGTTCCCTGCCTTCCTCTACTGGGGACTGAGTCAGTGAATTAGCACCTGGTAGAACACATCGCATTAGACTTATATATGCTAAAAATGGAGTTAATTAGATTTAAGTGTTTTTGGAACCCAAGGCAATTCCCTTTAATATACTAAGTTTTTACCCTACCATTTGTTTCATGTAAGGAATAAAACTTTTTTTATCTTTAAAAATCCAGTGATTTTAATTGTGTTGCCTTAACACGAAGCTGTTATTTCCACCATTTACCTGAAAGACTAAAGTAGGGTTAGGAATAATTCCATGAACCCAAAAACTGAACTGTAGTTCAAATGGTTTGATCCTAGGGACAAAGCAGTAGGAGATAAAAATTCTCCACTTGATCTCACTGGAGGAAAAGCGTGCTCCAACACAGCACATACATGACCTTGGGCGACTTATTTAATTTATCTGCGTGTCAATTTCTTCATATGCAAAAGGATCTAATGATAATCCCAGCCTTACAAAGGATTAATCCTCAAAAGGTATTAAATGGGACAAGGTATATAATGCTCTCAGTACAGTGCCTGGCACATAGTTAGCTCTCAATAAAAGGAAGCTGTTGCCATTATGTTTATTGTGTAGTCACACATGTGAACCTTTTCAACATTTTTCCCTTTCCCTGTTCCCCTCCAAGGTGCCTCTACCCAGAATTCTAACACCATGGAGCCAGAGAAGCAGGTGGACAATACCGTGAAGATGGCCGGCGTCATCGCTGGCCTCCTCATGTCCATCATCATCCTCCTGGGTGTGATGCTCACCATCAAAAGGAGGTGAGTCCCTGCTGTGGCCCTAAAGATTCTGCTGACCCCAGGTGACCCCAACACTGCCGTGTGGCCAGGTCATTGCTCCGTTGATCACTGTCCAGCAGGGATCTTCTGATTTGATTGTCGTGGTTCTGAAATACTTGGGCTGACTGTGGCTCATCATGTTGGTATCTGAAGGGTGTGTGCTGCCTGCTTGGCAAGTAGCCCTGAGACGGCTGGTTTCTAAGGGGCCAGTGATCTCTACAGCTGGGCCACCTTGATGTGCAATGGGTTCTGTGTATCACGAAATGAGTCTTCCTGGCGTGAACTGCTCTGCCGTGATCATTCATGTCATCAGGACAGCTAGGGAGCCCCTGGAACGTAAATGAGCCTGGAAATACCGTTGCAGGAAAGGAATGCTTTCTTCTTTTCACCTCCATTCAGCCCTGATTTCCATCGCTCAAGTAGCAGCAACCCAATCTACCCTCTACTTGGGAGAAAAAGCCTACAGCGGTGTGAGGGTCCCCAGGTACCCTCCCACTCCAGGCTTCTTCCTACTCTGTGTCCCACAAAACCTTCCCGGCTAGGTTGTTGCTGCTTGTCACCTCTTAACATTCTGTCTCCCCAGGCACCTCTGGCCAACAGTTTTCTCATATTGTGTGTGTTTTTGCCAGTTGTGTTGCTCATGAAAACAAGGGTACAGATTCCTCCCTTATTCCCAAGATTTACTATACCAGCATCTCCTGTTTAGGAGATGTTCACAGACTTAAGGGTAACACAAGGGAATTACAAAGAGTGAAAGGAAATACAAAGAATGAATATCACCTGTCACTGACCTTCAGGTGCATTGGTTACTCCTCTAAACAGGAGTCCTGCTGACCACCTTCCCTTAGCCCCTGCCTGCTACCGTGTCACCAGGCCTACTTCCCACCTCTGTGTCTTCTCAGTTCCAAAGCCAGGGCCCCAACCTTGGCTCTACCTCCCCACTCCCCAGTCTTCCAGAGCAAACAAAACATTTATCCACATTATAATATGTGCTATAATGTGCTCTGCCCCTGGCGAAAAAAGCCTTCTGCGTTATTAACCAAACTAATATCTCAGCCTGAAGCTCTGGGTTTGGTTATGCACAGAGTTCAGGGCAACCCCAAAAACTAAGGCCAGGGACTTTCTTCCATCTGAAGGATAAAAAATACACATGAAACATGTTCCCTACCAGAACAAAGGGACAGAATTCCCCCAAGACTAATTGCAGCTTCTGCCTTAGAAGCCACATGAATATAAATGCAGAAAACAAAATTTTAAAAAAAGCAATGTCCCCATTTCCAGCCACCAGTGATTCAGAGATACTGGGATTCCCACTACACATGCAGTTGGCCTTCTCTTAGCCATGTAGGCACCAGAATGTCCCCCTGTCTTTCTCTCATGATTCTGTTTTGAATCTGTTTTGAGCCTGTCCTCCCTCTGGCCAGGACAGCTTATGTTAGGACATCCTTTCTTGACATCTTTTGTCTAATAGCATCACTCCTTGCCTCAAACTCTTAGCAGAATGGCTTAAGAGTTAAGGTTCTCGTCCAGCTACTGATTTTCTGGTTGGAGAGACCTAGGGAGAAGAGAAAGTACTATGTTAATATTGGGGGTGAAGAGTCCTCAAAGGATTAAGGACAGCACAGTGCTGTCATATCACCATCATCATCAGTAAAACATGGCCATATTATATGTCTCAGTGACTATGCAGCTGCTATTATATGAGGTAGGACACAAGTTTAGATTTCTCTGGGGGCAGTAAGCACGTGGCACATGGAAGATCACTGACATGTTGTTTTTGAGGCATTAGAGGCAGGTGAGTTTGGGATTGTCTACCTGGAAAAAGTAACAAATTTAATGGAATTGAATATTGCTTTGATTGACCTGAAATTTTCTTATTCTTTGCCACTGATTTGTAAGTCAGATATACTTTTCCAATTTTGCTCTTTCTAAAGCCTGGCTTAATCCACGTCACCATCGTCTGTGAGCCTGTGAAGAAATTTCACTTCCTTCTCAACAGCTATTTCTGAGATGTGTGACTTTTGGGGAGGGAGGAAAGGGCTTTACATTTCCAGGGTGGGAGCAACTATGAAGTGAGTCCTTTGTGTGGTTTTAACCTCCTCTGAGTATCTTCATCATCTCTCATATCTGTCAAAACTGTCATCAGACCCAATCCACAGGCAGCATCATATGATCACCATTCACCCCCATGAGGCAAAACTCGGACATTGTGGTGGTTGTATGGGAGGGTGCCCATCAGTGTTCACATATACAGTATCTTTTGGAGAAAATAGGACATTTTGCTGAGCTAGTTGATAGAAACAATTTACAGATGGGTGGAGAGAAGAGGAGAAAATAAGGATCGAGAGAAAAATTAAACATAGGCTGTACTCTTTCCACTAACCTGCAGTGTCTTCCTGTGTCAAACGACAGGGAAAGATGTGGTGAAATCTTCTGTGCACCTTTCCTGATCCTGGCCTTATATATAAATATGAGTGAACTTCATTGGTCAGTTGAGTCTGTTACTAACTTCCTGCTGGCCAGAATGTTGTCCACGTCTACCCAAAAGGAAGAAGTATTAAGGGAAAAGAAACTCCCAAATAATAGGCTAATCACCACAGCTCAGAACCTCAGCGTCAGCATCTCTTCAGCATCCAATCATTGCCTACACCTCCCAGATCTAGGAGTTCCCTGAGGTCAAACACCTTCTACATTCCATCCACCAGCTTGAACTTGCCTGGGTCTTCTCCCTGCCCTCCATGTGCATGGGCATAGTTGCTTTCTGCTTTTTTTCTGCTCCTAATTGATTCAAAAGACTCAAAGTCTCCCTAGAGCTACAACCACAGAAGTTTCCAGTAAACGTTAGATGTCCCCAGCTTCTCCCTCTGAAGAGTTCACCGTGGTTGGCCTTAGGGCTTCCTTGCCACTCTCCAAAGAGAGTCTTTCTCTTCCTGTTAGGGGTTTCCTTTGTGACACAGAACTAGAAAGCAGGAAGAGAATGGGCTTGAGAGACAAAGGATGAAGGTTGGGCTTCACGAAGGAAGCTAAGTTAACTTACGTTCAGACAACTGGGGAGAAAAAGAGGAAGGAAAGAGAGACAGGGAGAGAGAGAGAAATATCAACAAGGCCTGAGGGATGCTTCGTTGCTGTTGCTTGGTCTTGTTTTGTAATGGAGCGGTGGGGGGGGGGGTCTTGAGAAATGAACGGTAGAAAGAAATACGCGGTGTTGGAGGGTGATTCAAATGGGATTCTCTCAGAGTTTGCAAGAGATGCAAGTCAAAGTTTAGAATTCCTTTGTGTTACCCTTGGCTGATTAGACTGGGCTTCTTTGGATGTGGATCCACGTAGAATCGGGACTACGTGAAGATACGCAGGGTTACGTGAGCATTACAAAAAGGGGTCCTGGAGCCCCTCGCTGGTGGAGTTAGTTACCAGCATGGTTTTAGCCACACTCGCTGCGAAATATCCATCCTTACGCTGTCACTAGATAATGGCTCTATCTTTTCCTCCTGGATCTATTGATCACATCGACACCTCAGAATGTCCTAGAATGGATGCCACATGCCATTATGTCATAGAACATACCTCCTTTTCATGAGCACCACGTTGAGTCCTGACATTGAGAGGGACCCCCATAGCTGACCCAGCACTGCAGCCCTGGTCATCCTCATCCCTTGCCTCCTCTCCTTAGAATAGTTGGACATCCTCGCCCACAAAATAATGGGCAATCAGGGAGTTGCAAGGCCACTTCTGTGGTTCCTCAGCTTAATACCATAACCACTATGCGCCTTCAATGCAAATTAGGGTGGAAAGCTCAAGTTTTAGTGCCTAAACCAGTATATCTTAATGGTAGAAGATGTTTATAAGCCACTCACATAAGAGAAGGTCTACACTTTAACGTTTGTTTGTGGGGTGTGGAATTATATGCATATGCCCACATGTGTCGTATAGTTCAATTTTATGCCTTGGGACATACTTCCTGGAGTCTGAGCATGGTACCCCAAAGCTTGAGGCACAACTGTGCACTTTTGCACAGGGTAACACCAGAGCCAGGTTTTGCAGGATTCTTTGGCAGAGCTATACCCCAGGACTTGTCCGGGTCCTACATTAACCTCTCCATCCCTTCTTACTTTTCAAATGAGAACTAGGCAACTTTTAGGAAAATATATTCAAAATCAATACCATACATGGTTCTAGCCACTAGGAATAACTATCTATCTCTTCCCCTCCTCCCCCACCCTGCTCCTCCTGGTCCAACCTGAACTTTCTACAAACCATGCCTTATTTGTCCAAATGGTAACTTTTCCAAGAGTGTATTTGGAGTGTCTTGAGTTTGAAAGATGAGCGTCTACTCTAAGATATAATATATATGCATCTCTGGTTATGCATTGATCCTCTGTGATTTGTATCTGCCCTCCAGTGGCTCCCAGCCTAATGGATGCAGAAACCTTGTAGCTGAGGGCCAGGAATCAGAAAAACTGGATCCAAATGCTCACAGTCCTATTTATTTGCTGTTAACCTTAGAGAAGCAACTTAACAAATCTCAGCCTTTGCTTTCTCATCTCTGAGATGTAGCCACTTTTAAAGGGCTATTCTGAAGATCAGATGAGCCAATGGTTGGAATAGGTTTTGTTCCCTGTACCAGCCTAAGGAATTACAATGCACAATATCTACGAGGACATTCATCTCCGTATGACCGTCAATTGTACCAAGCCAGCTTCCCACCCATGGCTAATATGGTAACAGCAATATTGCAATAAATACCCACACACTGATCTAATTTGTTCATTTTCCATTTAAACTGCTGCCGTACTCTGATTTTAATCTTCCTAATAATCATAGTACAGTATGTCTTTTGCTTTTTTGACAAGAGGCAACTGAAGTTCAAAAAGGTTACACGAGTTGGCCATGGTCTTGGACAGAGTTAAGATGAAAGCCAAGACTCTGTGACTCCAGAGCCCATGCTGCTAACTTCTACTCCCTCGGTCCATGGAGACTGGTAGAAAATAAGCAAATCCTGCACTAGGAAACAGGTGACCCAAGTTCAGGTACCACTTTTCCTTTCTGGGCTTGTTTTCCCCAACTTCACAAAACTCTTCCTTTGTGCATGCTATTTCCCTGAATGAAATGTCCTGACATTTCTGTTCACCTACAAAGTTCCTGTCACTCTGTAACCCTCAACCTCAGGACCTTCCAAGCAGGACTCCCAAGTATTACCTCCTCAGTGAAGTCTTCCAACCAGCCCCCGACTCCAGAAACACCCAATGGCACTCACCTGCGTGCAACCACTGTGCCATATGCATAGGTCTTCATTTGTGGATTTGTCACACTACCCAGTGGTTGCAGTTTTGCTGGCCTTGAAGATGGAAATGGCCAGCAAGAGACGGGTCTTCTGCTTTAGTCCTATCTCACTAGAGCTCCATTGCCCTGTATCGTCTGCCCCTGGACATCTACCTTGAAAATCCTCAGGTGTTTCATAGTCAAAGTCAAAATCATTACCTACTCTCCAACCCGTTCCCAATCTTATGTCCCCATCTCATTGACAGGCACTAACTACTACTTTCCATCCAATCAGCCCAACAGATGGGACTCCAACACCCGGGATTCTTCGAAACCTGCATCTTTACATTCTCTTGGTCACATCCTCTCTCTCCCCCCACCTCTCTCTCTTCCCCCCCTCCCCTTACTCTTCTTCCTTGGGGCAGGCCTCTATAGTTCTATTGCATGAGATTCCTCATTGGCCTTCCTAACTTCACCCCACCCCTCCAACCCACTCTCCACACTGTAGCCAGGGTAATGTTTCAAAAATAAAGCTTGTACTCCCAAACCCATTGTCTAAAATCCTTCACTGTCTTCTCTCCCCTGTAACAATGGTTCATGGGGTGGGAGTGAGGGAAGCATATGTCTGGGGAACTCTGTCAAGCTGTGCTGTGCCCCCATCCACAGTGGTCCTGGCAGGTCTCCTATCATCTCACCCCACTCCTATAGTTTTGGTTACGAACTTTCTCCTTATTCAATGCCTATGTTCCTCAGCTCCATGTGACCAGATATTACCCATATTTAAGGTCTATTTCAAAAGTCATCTTCTCCAGTAAATCCTCCCTTACCTCCAACCTAGACACAATCTCTTCACCATCTGGATCCCCTCTGCAAGGATCCATGTTATGTTCTGCCTTATATGTGTCATTTGTATTCACATCATAGCCCCTCGGCTGGACCATCAGCCGTCTATTCTGATTCATCCTTATCTCAAATGTGCCTTGCAAATACTGGGAATTCCCTAAAAACGTGTTGAATGGGGGAACCCAGTGAAATTAGGACAGATGGTGCCCAGGATCAACACTGTATCTCTTGTGTAAGAGAGCTTCACTCAGAACACACCCCTGGATATCAACATTGAGCGTCGATGGTGCACCAAGTCCTGTGGTAGCAGGGTGGCAGGGCCGGAGGGCAGTATGTGAAAGAAGGGCCGTGGCCTGAGCCGTTAGAGAACACATTGTCTAGTCAGGATGAAAGAAAAAGAAAACAGTGAGGCAATCAGAAAAGCTAATTACTGGATGAGCTAAAAGAGGCAGGGCATGTTATTAGATTAGAGAGTGCTACAGATCAGAAAACTGAAACACATAGAGTTAAAGGAAATTGCCCCGAATCACACAGCTAATACATGGCAGAGCTGGGTCTCAAACTTGGGCAATGTGATAAGGGAGTCCACCCTCTAAAACACCACCTAACCTGGACTAAATGTAAAGCAGAACCTGTGGAGATGCTAAATTGTGTGGCATAATTTTGAGTGATTTGCTGAGGTGGGAAAACAGTCCAAACAAAATGTGTCATTTTCCTTTGTCCACCCCATTCTAAACTGCTCCTGACCACACACTCTGAGAAGTGACCCTTTCTCCTATCTGCACTCCTGTGGGAAGCCACTCACACTGGAAACTTGGGAGTCCTTTCCGATGTGCCCACGTTTACTCACCTGCTGATTTTGTTTCTTAACCACCTTCCACGTTCAGTTCTTCTGCTCTGTCCTCATGACCACTGTAAAGGGCCCCAACATCTCTTGTCTTGGCCCTTGCTGCAGTAGCTTCCATGACCCCAATTGCTCTCCCATCTGACTTTCTCCTCATGCTCCTGCCAGAATTTTCCATTTAGAACAAATATTTGGCTACTTAGCATCTTGGGTTTTCCCTATGATGTGTAAGACTGAGACCAAGCTCCTTGAGCTCTTTGGGACACAGCCCTTTGGACATGTGGACATTCCCACCTTGCTAACCCACCTGCTCAGTCCACACACACAGTTCCATGTGCCTAAAATTACCTTCCCCCTCCTCCACGTGGCTTCTCTTTGACTTCACAATGCAGGCGTCACAGATTCTGGGCTGTCTTACCTGCTTTCGCCCCCCACCTCTAACCCCAGGTATGAGCCCACAGTTCCCTGTGTTGCTGCTTCATACCATTTATCACTCCAGAAGACAATACAATGTAGTGGCTATTAACATATGCTCTTTAAGTCAGACTGCCTGGATTCCCATCCCGGCCATACGACTTAACAGCTATGTGACCTTGGGCAAGTTGCTTAACTTCTCTGAGCCTCACTTTTCTCATCTGTAAAATGGAGATAATAATGTCTCATAAGATCATCATGAGGATTAAATAAAGTAGCTCACATAATGTACTTAGAACAGTACCTGGCACATAAATGATCTCCCACTATTTAAGTGGTAGCTGTTATTATCTCCTGTCTTTTACTTTTCTCATCTGGCTCTCTCATCAGACATGTGGCTGGATTGGGATCTTATTTGTTTTCTATCTCCACTTGGAAGAGACTGGTATAGAGTAGGCTCTTGAGAAGTTTTTGCTGAATTAATGATGTGCAGATGGATGAATGGATGATGGATGGATTGTTGGATGGATGGATGGATGAGTGGGTTTATAGGATAGACAGATAGGTGGGTGGATGGCTGGAGAGGTGGATGGGTGGATAGGTGGATGGGTGGATAGGTGGATAGGTGGATGGATGGATAGGTGTATGGGTAGATGGGTGAATGAGTGGGTTTATGAGGCAGATGGATGGTTAGATGGTCAAATGGGTAGATAGACAACTAACAACCTGTTAAACTTAGTCCTGTTTAAATGATCTGGAACAAAGGAAAACTGTGCCTGAAGTCAATCTTGTCAGCCAGCTGAAAAGAAGGTTCTGTGGTATGTGATTTATCAAGTTTGAGGTTATTGTTTTGTTTTTTTGTCCTAAGCACAACCATCTTCCTGCTCAGGATTTTTGGTTTCAGGCAATCTTTTGCTTGCAATATCACTGTATCCTTGTAAATTTAGACCTTCAGTAAATCTTCTTCAAGGCTTAGAAAAAGCACAAAGGTAAATAGTTTTGGTCACAGAGTAAAGACTGGTGATACTTGCCCTGGAAGACTTTGCAGTTTAATTGGGAAAAGATACTCAATTAATAGAAGTTTATTGATCACCATCATTCTGGAGTTGCCTCGAAGCTGGGTCAGGGAAAGGATTGGCTTTTGGTGACATCCACGATAACTCAGAGAAACTACGTGGAAGAGGTGGTCTGTGGTTTGAAGGTGAAGAAGGAGGCATTTGTCTTGAGGATGTGGCTCAGGAAGAAATGATTGCTGCAGGTTGAGAGCAGAAAAACTAGAAGGTGCAGAATGCTGAGTGTAACCTGATCCCAGGAGCAGGTGGCCGCTGACAGTGAGGAAATCCAGCCCAGGATGGAGGCCTTTGTCCTAGTGAGGAGTGACCTCTTAGAACCTCAGAATCTTCAACTAAAAGGAGAATAACGAAGTCTGCTCCACAGGGTTGTGGAGGGGATTAAAAGAGATAAGGCACATGGCATTTCAATAGCTCACCACATTGCTCAAGGTGCATCTGCTTCCTTCCTTCCTAGAAGGCAGCACAGGCTAGTGTTTTAGAGCCATGCTGCTATCAAATCCAGTTATTAGCTGTGTAGTGTGATCTTAGGCAAGTTAGTTCACCTTCTTTGCCTCAGTTTCCTCATCTGTAAAGTGGAAATGACAATAATGCCTATATTTTAGGGCAGTTGTGAAGAGTAAATGAATTAATGTAGGATGAGAGCCGAAAACAATGCCTGGCACATAATAGGTGCTGCGTAAGTGTCTGTTCTTATTTTATTCCTATTTCTATTATCCCTAAAGAGGTGAGCACTTTGTTCCTGGTCACCAGAGTGAGAAACAGTGAGCCTTACATCTGTGGATGAGGTAGGGACACAAACTACCCTTTATTGAGCCCTGCCATATTCCAGGTGTTTAGATTAATATAATCTAATATTAATTTAGATTAATGTAATACACATAACATACTTCATGTATTATATATCATATCTACTTAGAGTATAATTTAAATCAATATAATCTAATGTTAATGCCCACAATGACTCTTAGAAATAGGTAATTGTTACCCCTAAGCTTGAGATGAAGAAGCTGGGACTTGGGGATGTTTGGTGACTTGCTCAAGGCCGTGCAGCTACTGACTGGTGGTACTGAAATGCTGTTTGAGCTGTCAATCATCTATGTCATCCAATAATCTATGCCTTGGTGTGTGGATCAGGAAACAGAGGCCCATGGGGAGGAATTTACTTTCCCAAGATGTCACAACGAGCAAGTGAAAGACTTGGGATTAGAATGCTGGCCTCTTGGTTTCAGCCCAGTGTTCTTGACACTATGGAGAACACAGGTGTCTGTAAGTCCTCCTCAAATGGATAATGGGCTTTCTGTCCCTGAGGAATCACATTTCCAGGCACTGGACCAGCCAGGAGGGAGGCAGAGGAACGATATCCTTACAGTGCCAACCCATGGGACTGGTGAAGGGGATTTGGTGACTTTCTGTGGGATCGTCTAGTCCCCACCCACCACAGTTCCCAGTTCTTCACCCTCTTTCATCATCTAGGGCTGCTGTCCTTTCAGTCTAGGATATTGAACAGTTTTCCGTATGGCCAGACCTTGCTACACTGTGGCTGCTTGTTTCCACCTCAGCCTCCTGGAAGGTGTAGGGCTTTCCTTCTGCCAGCTTCTTATCTCTCAGAGTTGATTTCCTACTGGGGCTATAGGGCTGGGCTTTGCCAACAGATAAGAGAAAGCCCAGGGATAGCCCAGCCTGGGGGGCTTTGGCCACATCCTGCTTGAGAAGGGGACATTTGGGGCTCTGAAAACGTGCCCCCTGATGTGGTTGTTAAGACCCTATCTTCCTGGGCCAAGCAAGTAGGATCATGGTTGCAATTAACCAAATAATTCAAGACAGAGGGAAACAATTCTTGCCTACTCAGATGGATATTTGGGGACCTGAATCATCCAACAATTTTTCTCAATCCACAAATGTATCACTTATTGTCAGTGTAGCTAAATCTGATGTGAAATAAAAGACATTCCTATTTATTTTCTTGCAACACAAGAAAAGTTCTAACAAAGGGAATATCATGGACTTATTTGAGATTTTTGATTGCTTGGAAGCCAAGAGCTCGTAAGGACATTAGAAAGAGATTGAAGGCAGTGATTTTTTCAAGCTCTTTTTTGGAGAGTGGAATTCTTAGCCATGTGAAATCTTAAATGAAACTCCAATTTATAAAATAGATAAAAATGGAGATGCTTGGCTTTGGTGGATGGTGGGGGACCAGCAGCCCCACCAGCTCAGTGCCCTCCTTCTTCATTACAATGTGGCTGCTCTGCAGAAACTCCAGGCTTCTGGGAAAATAGTTCAAAATCTACACATCTAGTTCAACCCATCTAAGGAACAGATGCAGAAATGAAGGCACAGAGAGTTTATTCAAGGTAGAGTCTGTTCAAATCAAAGGTTAGAACTCCCTCTTAGTACACTGCTCTTTCGTGATAAGGTTGAATTTTGTTCTGTTTGTATACTGCCGTGTAACCAACCACCCCCAAAATCTGATGGTTTAAAGAACAGCAATAATTTATTTTGCTCACGAGTCTTCACTTTAGGCAGGGCTTAAAGGGAATGACTAGTTTCTGTTCCGTGATGTCAAGGGTCTCAGCTGGGCAGAGTTGGTTGGCTGGGGCTGGAACATCTGGGACATTCCTTTCTCTTCACGTGGTCTCAGGGTCTTTCCATGTGATCTCTGCAGCATGGTGGCCTCAGGGAAGTGGGGCTTCTCACATGGAGACTCATGGTTCCAAGAGAGACTTCTGGACAGAGCTACAAGGCTTCTTTTTCTACCTAGCTTGGAAAGTCCCAGAACATAACGCCTGCCACATTCAACTGGTCACACAGGGCTAGCCCTGATTCGGTGTGGGAGGGCACTGCACAAGGACCTGCATACTGGGAAGTGGGAAGCCATCTCGGGTGCTGCTACAGGATTTCCTTGCTTTTGGCATGACCTTGCTGAATAGATTCTGATGTGATTTCACTTGAAATAGAGAAGACAGAAGGAGTAATTGTGGTGTTGCTTAGATCATGAGAACACTGTCATATGGAGGAGCAGTAGAATGGTCCTAGGAGGCCACAGAAAGCTGATCTAAGACAAAAAAACTGAAAAAAACAAAAACCATAATTAGAAGGAAGTTAGTTTTGGTTGACCACAGGGAAGAACTTTCAAACAACAAAAACAGTCGACATGAAACTTGGCTTCCTCTGTGTGAAGTAATGAGTTCCCCTGTCATAGGAGAAGTTTCTCTCATTTCTTCTACCACTGAAAATATCTGATTCTCAGTGAAGATGATTAGTAGAGGAACTTGCATTTCCTTGAGCTTAGGGATGCTAAAATAATATATGCATTTCTAAGAATCAAGATGTCATAAAAATCTAATTCTTGTTTGTTTGTCTTTTCTTTTCCCCCCTTTTTGGACATTTTCTTCATCTGACTGCCCATCAATATATAGAAGAAATGCTTATTCCTACTCCTATTACTTGTAAGTATCGAGCCGGTGTTAACTTTGCTTCGTGCCCTGTAAGGGAACCTGTAGCATGCATTTCCTGCACCAACCAAGTGTCTGTTGGTTTCTCATAGTCACTCCTGTCTAAGTCGTCTGTAGCACTAAAGTTTTTATTTTACATAGATGTGTTCCATTTGAAAATGCACTGTCTTTGTTCAAGTCTGTTATGTTTCTGCCATCTTAGATTTTTTTCCCCTATTTTTGGATATATGAGGGGCTTTTTCTCCTTTGTGAGTGTAAGTTTCTAGTTAGGAATCCCTGGCCTAGATTCAAGAGGGGGACCCAGTCCTCCTGCAGGACTTGCATACATAAGACAGAATCACAGATCTCAGCAACTTCTGAGTTCGCCTGTGTCTTCTTAGGGAATGGGTAGCCCTGGGGACTCAAAGGTTAAAAAGGAATTCATTGGCTGTTTCTGCTATTTCAGAAAGTCTACAGGATATCATAACCAGCCTCACAGGTGACAGAAACATCCAACATCTTTGCTTTGGGCTGGAATTATCTGTTTGGTGTTTAGCATTAGTTATCTCACGTTATCAGTGCATTTTGTTGGGAATTATAGATGTGTGCTTTCCTATCATTTTTTTTTGCACTTGCTAAATAAAGGTGTTTTTTTAATTAATAAAACAGAGATTCTTAAAACATGAGAGTAAAGAAGAAAAACTCTGTACAATAGATCTTTGGTGATTAAAAAAAGTTAGAAAACCACTGAATTAGTTCCACATTCCTAATATGCATTTCCTATTTTTTGAAATTGAGGTCCATAGAGGTATATGGACTCATCACACATTCAGCTAGTAAAAGAGTGGGATTAAAACTCAGAATGCCTGGATCCTGGTAAAGTGTATTGCCCAACACTCCATGTCTTCCCTCACCCCTGGCAAACCCAGCTTTATCAGAGATGCCACACGTATCAGCAATTACCTGCTGAAGCCTTCACAGGTGAAAATGGAGCCAACAAAAGGCTGCCTCATCCCTTCTGCTCAGTATTGGGTCTGCAGGTCTGTAGGGCTGGCACTGCCAACCTCGTGTTATATAGGAACAAATGGACCCCCATCACCACCAATGCTGGAAGTACCAGAGAATTTACTTCATCTGTTTATTTACTCATTCCACAAACATGCATTGAACATGCACATTATGTTCCAGACAGTGTGCATGGAGAAATGACTAGGACTTTGAGCCTCACCCTCATGTTGCTCAAGCCTATCTGAGAGACTAGCATAAAATCAAACAACTGAAATGTCACTTGAGAGGTGCCAACACATACTGTGGTATAGGAGCACTTAGTTGAGTGACTAATTTTTAATTTGGCAGGGGATAGTTATCAGTATTTAGAGATGCCTTTAGCCAATACTGAAAAAACGAAGATTCTGATTAGAGGAAACAGCACCTGCAAAGGCATGGCGGTATGAAACAATACGGTGTGCCATTGCTGTGGTGGAGGGAGAATGAGTTTTTTTGGGGGGTTTTTGGCTTTTTATTAAAAGTCATGTTTATTAAAGTATAATTTATGTATGGAAAAGCTTACCCTTGTTAATGTACAGTTCTATAAATTTTGACAAACATAGAGTCGAGTAACCACCATAATCAAGATATAGAACAGAGCCATCACCCCCAAAATTTCCCTCATGCTTCTTTGTAATCAGTCTCCCTAAACTCCAGCCTCTGAAAAATACTGATCTGTCTTCTGTATCTATTAGTTGTGCCTTTTCCACAATGTCATGTAAGTGGAATCATATAGTATGTACCCTTTTGAGTTTGGTTTGTTTCATTCAGCATAATGCATTTGATATTCCCATAATATTCTGGAATGAACTTTTGAAGTCAGGCATCTCTGGACTCAGGTCCTGCCTCTATCACTCACAAGTTTTGAGCCTTGATCAAATTTTCTAAACTCTTTGAGTCCTCTTTTTCTTAGCTCTAAAATGAGAGTAATAGTACCTAACTCGTAGAGTTACCATGAAGAAGAGATAAGATGATTTTGTAAAGTGCCTGGTACAAAGTTGGCACTCATGGAATGTTAGTTTACTGTCTTTCCCCTTCCAGAAACCACAGGGATCATGGCAGTCACGGTGGCCCCTGGGAGCCCCTCTGGTCTTCCAGGGGTCCTTATGGCATCAGTGTTCCACAGTAGGCGACCCATGACAACCTCTGTGCACCTCACCCCTCTGTCTGTTAGCCAGTGGATGTAACATTGTCTTCAGGTGCCCACTTTATACCATGCACTCTGCTGGGTGCTGTGGTGAAGTCAGAAATGAGCAGAGTGGGAGTGTAGAAGACGGATGTGGAAATACTTGTCATTCCAGGTGCAATGATAAACAAGGGCCTTTCAATTGGTGCAGACATGAAGTTCTATGTCATGGCCCCTAGAGCGTGAAACTCATGCCGGCAGTGGGATGCAGAAACATCTGGCTGGGACACAGCATTTCCATTAATAATATTCATAATTTTATATTCACCCACCCCAAAGCACCAAGTGTATGTCACTAATATTCTGTCTTATACAGAGAAACCTTAGGTGGTTAGATTTTCTCTTAAGCACCATTTCCCTATCCCCAACCTCCTCCAAGCACTTGTGAGAGAAGATGAGCCATCTCCTAGAATGATAAGGCACTGACTAGATAAGGTATGTCTAATCATCTGGGCAAGAGGGGAGAAGGGAAACTCTTACCACATGCCAAGTACCTTGTACATACTTAGTTCACTAAGCCCTCATAAGAGCCTAGTCTGGTAGGTACCATTATCCGTATTTAATAGAAGAGAAATTGCTCAGAGGGGGTAAGTCATTCTCCCAAAGCCACCTGGAAGTAAAGGGGAGGGAGAATGGATTATCTTGGAAATAGAGAAATCTGGAGGGGGAGTGAATGCTTTGGAGCATAGAGGACAAGGATGACTCTGGATGTACTGGGCTGAGGATGCTGGCGGAGCTCCCAAGCAAAAGTGTCCCATGGGAACCTGCAAATGCAGAGGGAGAGTCTGGGTGGGAGGTGGGTGTTTGGAGACTTCCTCTGGGAGGTGGCAGATGAGGGTATGGGGTGGAAGAAGTTAGGCCTGGAGGAAGAGCACAAGAACAGAGGGCTAAGGGCTGAGGCCCAGGAGCTGACCAGGGTTAAAGATTCAGAGGAGGAGAATCTGGCAAAGCAGACAGATGGGAAGGAGGAAACCATCAGAACCAAGAGGCGAGGGCCATGGCAGGAGGAGGAGTTGATTGGCTATAGCAGACGCTGCAGAGGATGGATGTGGAGGACGTGGGCATGGCCTTGACCTTGGCCATCGGATGTCACTTATGCAGGTTTTGGGGTGGGTGGGGGAGGAAGCCAGCCTACCGGGGGTCTGTGAGGAGGATCACCTTAACCATGGGGTTGTAAGATAGAGGAGAAACATGATATTGGCCACTTGGGGGCCCGGAAAGTCCTGGGCACAAGTATAGTTGGAGTGGAGGAGCCCAAGCAGAAGGAAGAGGCTGATGATGCTGGAGGTGGGGTGGCTGTGGAAGGGAAAGTCTGGGGGCAGGGTATGTGGGGACAGGGAGCCACCTAGCATGGGGGGAAGGACAAGTCTTGTGAGACCACAGGATTGAGAGAGGGGCATGGAGATGGAGAAGAGAGAACAGAAGGAAACCATGGCCTTCAAGTACTAGTAAAGGCCCCGAGAGGGAGCCCTGAACCCTCGGTGCCCAGTGTGGGTACCACGTACCAGCAGCATCAGCATCACCCAGGAGCTCGCTGGAGATGCAGCATCTAGGGCCCCAGCCAAGACCTACTGAATTAGAACCTGCAGCGTAACAAGATCCCTGGGTGATTCATGTGCACATTAAAGTTTGAGAAGCACTGACTTAACCAGAGCCTCAGTTGTCTCATCTATAAAATAGGAAAAATAATGCCCTCTTCACAGGGGTTGGGGACACCTGGTCCCTCCAAAAGCCCCAAAACCTTCCATGAAAGAGGAAGGCCTTCAACACACTTTGGCTAACCAATCTATTCCATGAAACCAGTGTTTATTAATTCAACAAATATTTGTGGAGTTGCCCTCTGTTTGCCAGGCGCCGGTCAAGGTTCTGTATATATATGCATTAGCACAAGTCTTCAACTAAATCCCCACCCACATTGAGCTTTTTATTAGGGGAGACAGAAAATAAACAACATAGATAATAAAAAATAAGTAGTGTGTTATGTAATGTAAGAGCTAAGAAGAAAAAATAAATAAACTAGGGAGTAAGGAGATAAAGTGTGAATGGGGAAGGAGCAGAGGAATTTTTTTTTCCAAAACAAGCCCTCAAGTGCTCTCCCTCACAGAAAGGATCCATATCCAAGACCAGGGGTTCACAAAGGTTTTCTGTAAGGAGCCAGATAGTAAATGTCTTTGGCTTTGCAATTCCATATGGTCTCTGTTGCATCTACTCAACTCTGAAGTTGTAGCATGAAAGCAGTTGTAGTCATAGACAATATGCATATGAATGAGTGTGGCTGTGTTCCAATAAAACTTTATTTTAAAAAAAATCAGGCAGTGGGCCAGATTTGGCCCACAGGTCATAGGTTGCTAATCCTTGCCCTACACTTTCAAGAGTAGGGAGAGGATGAAGTTCAAGATTCACCCTGCTTTTCTGAGCTCCTTCTATGTGCTGTATCCTGTGCTTGGTATTGCAGACACAAAAGTGAGTAAGGTGTACCCTGTACAAGACTACAAAAGGACATAAATTACCAGTTGGCCCCTACTATGTGTCAGACTCATCTAGTGCTTTTAACAAGTCCTGCAAGGTATATGCTATTATGTTGATTTTATTTAGATGTTAAGACTAAAATTTGAAGTCTTGTCTATATCCCACAGCTAGGATGCAGGAAGGCTAAGTTTGAGTCCTACTCATACTTCTCCCCAAGCTCTGTTCTTTAGTGGGCAGAGGGACTCCTGCCTACATGTGCTTGCAGAGCCTAGCCAGGTCACAGGAGATCCAGGGTCCACAT
Source organism: Daubentonia madagascariensis (assembly GCA_023783475.1). Lineage (NCBI taxonomy): Eukaryota > Metazoa > Chordata > Mammalia > Primates > Daubentoniidae > Daubentonia > Daubentonia madagascariensis. The sequence goes on along the minus strand of JAKFHU010002136.1, from coordinate 24,799,821 downwards.
GCAAGTCTGTCTGCCTGTAGAGCCTCATTTCTGTGTACAGCCATCAGTGCCTTGCTAGAGATAAGAAGTGGTAGCTTTTCTGGGGTAGCAGGAGGCTCTTGGGGCAATCCTATCTCTGCTGTCCTGAGGATTGGCCACACGGTGTGGCTGTCTCCCAGGCAGCGCTGTGCACAGGTGACATGCTAAGAGGGATCAGAACTGAGGGCCCTGGGCTGCTGCATCAGAGGAAGCCACGGGGTTACAGCAAGACGTGGGCAAAAGAGTGCTAATTACCGGGATTAATAATGGCCCAGTAAAAGTAGAGCTACCCATAAAAGGATTTGGGGACCTAGGGACACAGGAGAGTTTAGGACAGGGTCCTTCATCATCTCTCCAAGACACACACACACACACGCGCGCGCAACAATAACGTGGATTTTGATGTCAGGCCTAGATCACAATTCTTGGTCTGCCTCTCCTCTCAGATTGTTTTCACCTTGAACATCATGGAACCACTCTGAGCCTCTGTTTCTTCATCTGCAAAATAGTGTTAACAACAGTGATTTCCCAGCATTTTGGGAAGGGGTGATGAGAGAGGGTACATAGAGAGTGGCTGGCACACAGTGGGTATTTTACAAATAGCAACTATTATTCCTCACATTCTGAGCTGAAAAAAATGCTTCTGTAGAATTCCTGTTGCCTTTCTATAGTAAAGCAGCACCCAGCAGGTTCCATTGTTCAGTATTTGCCTTTTTAAAGGATATTAAGAGTTGGCATGTGTCTACAGGTTAATTCACCTCAAGGTGTGTGATGGGCACGGTAATTGTTTTGAACACAGACATTTTAGTGTAGTGGTTCTTTAAAAAGCACTAAGATGTTTCCCAACCATTCTGCCTAAGAGAGAACACTTAACTACTTCACTTAGCCTTGGACAACTGCCTTGTGCAAGTGTCTCAGAGGCAGAAAACTATGACCCAGGCTGGTTCCTGTCAGCAGATACTCTGTGGGACTCTTGGGCTTTCCCTATATCCCTCCTCTCTCCCCCACATTTCTGCATATTCAAATTCTCCATCATTCTTCAATGTCCAGAACAAATGCTGCCTCCTACAAGAAGTCTTTCCTGATTCTCCCCACCTGTGGGAATGGCCCCTTTCTCTGAACTGCAGTAACTTTGTAACATGGGCAGCAGCAAATGTGTCTTAAGGATGTTTCTTGTTCATTAAGGTGTTCTCCGTGGTACCCCTAACATATACAGTGAACCTCCAGTAAATGTCTGTGGAATGAATGAAGGAACAAGGTGAAATTAAAAAACATAACAGCTAAAGTCAACAGGGAGATGCTCTGTTCTTAAAAAAGAAAAAAAAAAAGGCATTAAGTTTTTGATAATTCCAAACCAGACCCTGGACCTTTCTTGCCTTTGTAGCTTTAAGACAACGTTTTCTCCTATTTTTGCATGTGTGTGACCTGGACAAGCCATTTAACTTTTTCTGAGTCTCAGTTTCCTGCTATGTAAAATAGACATTAAAAAATGCAAAACTTCCAGAAGTCTCACAAAATTCAATGGACATAATGTTTGTAAAATGCCTACCACACAGTAGGGCCTCAACCAAAGTGAGAGACTGCTTCCTTTCCCCAAATGCATATGACTTTTCACATCATCAGCTGCTTCAAATCTGATATCATTGCCTCAATATATTTAAAGAGGCATTCTAAAATGATTATATCAAGAGATACTCAAAAAGTATTTAATGTAATTTATCAGCCACTTTGAATAAAAATGAAGAAAAAGTAGGAATAGAAGAAAACCATTTAAAGATGATAAATACCAATTACCAAAAGCTGACAGCAAACATGTTGGCAGGTGAAAATCTAAGACATTACCGTGCAGTCAAGACAAAGGTGCTTGCTGTCACTGCTGCTGTTCAGCCAGGGGGAGGGCCTTGGTGAGAATTCTGATTCCTGGGCTCCATCCCCAGATCTGCTCAGTCTCTTTGGAAGCATGGCCTGGGAATATGCATTTTAACAAGCATGTTCGATTATTATTTTGCTTGCTGACTTTGAGAACAACTCTCCTGACATCTTCAGATCACTCTGATGTAACTGTCCCTTTCACAATGTTTGTCTCTGCAGTACATACTGCCTGGAATGCCTATCCCCTTCCTGTACCTGGAAAATTCCAATATCTTTAAAAAGGGAACATTATTGTTCTCTCTTGCTTTGGTGGCCTTCAATCCCCACAGACCATATCCATAGTACTGGGCTCATATTTTTGCTGTTGAATTCATCTTTCATGCCTTCACCCACTGACACACTCATTCATGAACCTTCTCAGGTTACACGGCCCTTGGCATGTTTGCGTGTCTATCTCCTTGTCAATAAGGGGTGGTGTGTTACTCATCTTTCATTTCCCAATGAGTGCCCAAAACAAATCAGGCATCATAAGACTGTGTTGATTAGATGGGAGTGTGTGGGGGGTTGGTACCCCTCCAATTTTCTTTTTAATCTCTCATGGACTTATTCCATTCTCTGGAATTTAGTTAATATCCATTTTCATTCATTTTGGCACGTGGTGATGGTGGTGCTTTCAGATCACCTATTTTGTGGTTTCATATTTGTTTTAGGTTTAGAAATATTGCATTTGTACTTGCATGTCACAATTATAAATGCATAAAATTAATGAATGTTGCCACAACATGATAGACACAGATGCACTGGGCTAGATCATGTGTACAAATACATCTGGATAGGGGCTGTAACTGAGTGGATGCTTTGCTGTTTACTCCGTTGCACTGGAGTCTAAACACATCAGTCGTGAATACCAAACAGAGTAAATCTATAAGTCAGAGGCTCTGTCACCTTAATCAGAGAAAATACAAATGAGTGTTTCCCCTCCAAAGGTAGCAAAAGATATTTATACTTCAGTTGTAAGTTTATACCTGTTTAAGTTTTCATCCCAACCAGGTATTAGTGATGACTTGAGGCTTAGAAAGGTCTGTCTGTGATTCTAAATGCTCTACTCTGTAAACACATTTGAACTTCATAAAGAAGGAAAACAAGAGTATGGGGGATTCTCTGCTGACACAGAGGGGTGCCCTACTGGACTGTGCTTAGGAAGAAAATTCCTGTAGAAGACACTGGGATGTGCTACTCAGATCCCCCTTCAAGAATGAAGGACTTGCTTCCCCACTTGCTGGAACTGCTGTTGGCAGACAGCCCTCAACTAACAGGCCCCTTTGGGACTTGCTTTTTGGAGTTGCCTTACCCAAGGTCGTCCAATAGCTGGTCAACACAGGGGTGTCAAACTGACTCCAGCTTCAGAGTTTCCTGTGGGCTTGGCTTCAGGCACCACTGCAGCTGCGTCATCGTTCAGCTTTTCCTTCTGCCCACTCTTTCTCTTCCCTTGCTCCCTTCCCATACCCTTCCCTCCCCTCCCCAGCTGTCCCCCTCCCCTCCCAGTCCCTTCTTTCTGCAGGTGAAGCTTCCCCAGTACATCTCCTGCACGTCAGTCTCTTTCTCAGACTCTGACTTTCAGGGGACCTGACCTGTGGCACTCTGGTTGGCTTTTCCTCAGTGTGGCCACTGTAGACCAGTGGGTTTGAGCATGTTGTGTTTCCCTCCCCTGAAATGCACTCGTCATTGCCTATGACCACTTTGTGTACCAACTAATTGGGGATATTACTTTGTTACCTGTTGATGATTGGTAAACTCTAAAAAGTTCTTCCTTGGGAAATCATTCATTCATTCGTAGGCATTGGCTGCTCCCCTGTGCTTGTGCTGAGCACGAGAGCCACAGAGATCTTTACACATAGCTCCTGCTGGGGGGAGCTGAAGTATATTGCAGAGAAGACTGTAGTAACACCCTGAACTAGCCGGGGAGAGAACAAGGACCAGAAATGCCCAGCCACAGTGCCCCTTAGCAATGTGTCTCTGGGGCAGGAGTGTGTTTACTTCTGAAAGCACTGCCTTCAGCAAGCATCCCCCAAATGGGAAGGACTCTTGCAGCTAAGGCTGCAACAAAGATAGGATCCTGAGACGAACAAACTGGAAAAGGTCCTTCTAAGTGTTTCAGCATAGTGCTTTCAATGGAAGGAAGCGCTTTAGTTAAGCCCTACAATGTTGGTGGTGATGCTATGATTGCATCTTGTTTGTATATAGAGCTTTATCTCTTCCAAAGTGCTTTCCCGCTTATTACCTAGTTGTCTGGTTAAGCTCGAGGGTATTTCATAAGACATTATTAGATAGATGACTGTGCCAAGCAGGAAAAAAGCCCTGAGCATTCTGGCTCCACAGTTTTAGTGTAAGTCACTCAATTCCATCCCAACTTCAGTTTCTCATCTCTAAAATGGGAGTCAAAACACCTACATTTTAGAACAACCCTGATGTTTAAATGATATATTGTTTCATTCATCAGCATTTACTAAGCAATTTCTTTGTGGTAAGCACTGAGCTAGGTGTTGAGTATTTAGTAAGAAATATTCTTCTCTCAAAGAGCTCACAGCTTAAAAGGTGCTTGGACATGTTCAGAAATAGTTATAAAATAATGTTATAAATGCAAGAAAAAGAAGAGTAGTGAAGATATAACAAAGGAAAGGAAGTCACTGATTCTACTTTGAAGAAAGATACCATAAGTTAAAGGGCCCAGTAAAGTCCCTGGTATAAAGAAGATGCAAGATGTTTTCTTCAAGAAATGACACAGTCACTCACTTTTCTCCTTGGCCTCACTATCTTGAAAACCCCCCTACACAGACACTTTTTTTTCCCGTAACTAGTTTGGTGGCATGCTAAGAAAACAACTTATAAAGGAAAAGAAGAGGAAGAAAGGAATGGAGCCAAGAGGGAAAGAAAAGGGCAAGGAGAAATGTGAAGCCTCATCCTGCTACTGAGCAGCTGTGAATTCTAAAGCCTCTGAGCTTCAGTTTTCTCATCTGTAAAATGGGAATGACAGTGTTCGACTCAGGGGATGATCTTAGGAAATTATATAATAGAGTATATGCGCCAGGGGAATTGTTGTCCTTCATGAAATGGTAGAGATGAGCTAGAACAAAGCAGTGGCTGCTTATGTCAGAAAGAGAGAGAGAGATCGATTGTAACCACCAGATATAGTTAAACGGAAAAAGAATTTGCCAGATAGCGTGAAGTAGGGTAATTGTAGATGGTGGTTCTTAAACTTAACAGATTTTCCCCTCTGAGCAGTTGCATGGGACACCGCTCATCCTAGCACCCACCACGGTGATATCAACAAGAGAGATCAGAGACAGTGAATGATTTTGGCCAGAGCTGCAGGGTAGACAATGTCATTTTTTTACAAGACCAGTGGGCAGAAATAGGGCTGGGGTTAAAAGTGAGGCAGGGGAGATAATGGCTATTTCCAAATATAGGGAGTCAAGACCCCTCAGTGTTGATTAATCTCCCGAGAAATGCTTGTTCAGAAGCCTCTCTTCACCACCAGAACCTCAAGGCGCCCGATACTTCTGCTGATGACATCTCCTTTTTAAAAGAATAAAAGAACATTGGTTGAGCTGCTTTCTAGAGCAATTTTTATTCCAAGGGCTTTGAACCACTGTGCAGAACAGTCTAAGAGGGAGGGAATTGGTGGGTATATTACAACCACCCATGTATTTTAAGTGGAAGAATGGAAAGATTATTGTGGTCAAAACCCTGTTTTTAAGGGGACACTTGGTTTTTATAAAGAGTGAAAATATGGTTTTATTAAGGCTATAAACCAAATTGAGCCTCAAGACTGAAGAAGTCTTGTTTTGTCTTAGAAAACAGCTTAGCTCCAATGCACTTTTATAGAAATGGAGAAAAGCTAAGAGAGTCTTTTTATTTTATTTTATTTTATTTTATTCTTCCTTCCCCATTCCAATTATGATTTGGATATATACTAGATGAGAAGAGAACTTTTGGTGAAAAATACAAGCTCAGATCTGGTTGGTATGTCATTTCATACTATTCTTTTTTCTTATCCTTTGCTTTATACAGCAAAACCACCATGAAAGTGTGAGATCTAAGGTTTTTGCAGGAGATCTGCATCTGATTCAAAATGTACACATTGCCTGTATTACTGTGATGTGTTTTCCACCCATCTAGGCTGGGGCAATTTGCTCAATAAATTATGCTTTTATAATCTCATCGCCCATTCCTTAAGGGTATTAAACAGTTCTTTTGCCTCAGCCTTGAATGGTGAGGAAAACAATACCCAATACCCGGAAGGAGCATTGTAGTAAAAAGAGCACGGACTGGATTTAGGTTTGAATCCTGGACTTTGCCACGTTCTAACCTGACTTCTCTGAGCCTCTGTTTTCTCATTTGCAAATTGGGGACAGCAATACCAAATTTGGAGGGTTGCTGTGGGGATCTTCCAGGACAACATAAGATAATATAATACATGTACAACAACTGATTCTACATCTGGTACATAGTAGGTGTTCAGTACATTGTAGTTATTATTAATTATTATTATCATTATATTTTATTATCTATATTACTATGTCTACTCCTGTTTTGCCTTTTACCAAGTACGTTCACATAGGTATCTCATGAAATCTTTGACTCACTCTGACGAGGAAACATCATTTTAAATTTAAGGAAATGAGGGTTCACCAAACTGACCAGGGGCACAGGCTAGATGAAGAAAGAAACCCATGGAACAAAGACATGCCAATTGCTAGTGCTGTGTTCTTACCGTGAACTGGGAGGGTATGGCGAGGATTCTGAAAGAGGCCACTTATTTTACATGGTAGCAAAAACCCATAGGATCTACAGCCTCTGCCCCAGAGAGAGGCGTTTTACAGGTCTGAGTCCAGGAGGAATACACAATGAAAGGGTCCAAGGTGGTCCTTACCTGAAAGTTTATAAGCATTGCTACAAATTACCATAAGAAAAAACAAATTTAAAAAGCCTGTTCCAACCACTTCACTCTTTTAAATACATTCACTGTATAAATGGGGCAAGAATAAAATAGGGGCAAGATGTATTTATTCATTGTTTTACAATTGGTGTGAAATTTATAGTCTGCATTGGAGAGATAGGACGAAGATTTAAAAGAGGATAGGGTTGGGGTTGTTTTTATTGCTGTTTTTTAAACTGGCCTTTTAAGTCCCGCTCTTTATTGAGTAAACTTTCATCTCTTAACATGTTGTTTATAATGTCTTATAAAAAGGGTTGTGCCTTGGAAAGGATTTTATTCAAATTCTTCTATAGCAGACATACAGAAAAAAAGCTGCATTTAAAAAACATACCTAGATAATTATCCCTGGGGCTAGGGCTTGACATCTTAACTATCACACAGGAAGACACTAAGGGAACCTAAAGAACTTCCTAACAGTGCTTATCTAACAATGGAACAGGTTGAAAGTGAGGTAGTGAGCCTCCCATCACAGGAAAATGGGCCACCTCCTTTCGAGGTTGGCACAAGGGAAGTCAGGCATCCCTAAGAGTTGCTCCCTGGGTTGAGACTACAGCATCTCCCCCCAGCCCCCATGGCATTATAAGCAGGACCAGTTCCCGCATCTCCCCAGTCCTCCAAGACACTTGATCCACAGACACAAAGAGCTTGAAGCAGTAGACAAATAATATCCCTGAAAAAACAAACACAGGCCAGACTTATCTTTCCATCAGCTGCAGTTTATGATTGCACATTAAATTCAATTGCTTTCTTTAGGAGGCTGGTGTTGGGACCCGTCATCTCTAACCCAGTGCCATCCATTCTAGCTTTCCCCAGGAGTGCAGACAGACCAGCCGCCTTCCTAGTGTACACTAATTAATTTATCTCATGCTTGTGATTTTATGGTGCTTAAGTGCTGGAGCATTTCTGTTTATTCTTCTCCCTGCAAAGCACCTCACGTTGCATAAAGACCATGAATCTCCATTGCAAACGCCGTCTGTCTTAGGCTGGAGAACAGCCCACCGGCTGCCTGTTGTCTTGCTGGCACTGCCTCTTACAGCCAAAGTAACACATCCATTAATTTATTTTTAATGACATTTTGACATTCCAATCAGTTCATCAGATGTTCCTTTTGCAAGACTTCTCCGACACGGCTGGGCCAGGGTGCCAGGCCACTCTTGATGCATAATGCATGAGATCAGTGCACTGCTCAGTACCCTTTGACAGACAGATGCATCTGCTACTCTAAGACCATGAGTTCCTGATAACTCTGGCTCTCAGAGTGATCCACACCGGTGCCTTCAGAGTCATTCTCTTTTGTGCTTCCAGCTTGCTCTGCTTGGAAGAAGCTGGTCAGTGCAAGGAGAGCGTACTGGGCTTAGAAACATGTATGAAACAGTGCTAATGGGGGCAGGGGGGAAGTAAGGGTATGTCAACCCCTTGCCATATTCAAAGGGCTTAGAGAAGCTTTAATTCTACTAATTCAGGTAGAAGCAGGACCTATGGCAAACTTAACAACTTGAATCTCATCATTACCCTGCTACTGCTTAGAAATAAGGAATTCAAAGACACTCTGATAACAATAATGGATATCAAAGAAGAAAGGAAAATTATCCTTAATATCTTCAATCTAACACATGAGCCATCTGCACGATATACTTCCTCATCTTTGTAATCACAATATAGACGCAGTCTTATTTTCCAGGGGTTTTTTTTTAGCTTAATGTAATCCACTTAGCATTTTTCCATGTTGTTACATAGTTTTCATTTTTAATGGCACTCCATCATTTTAATAGCTGCATAATATTCCATCCAGGGGATGCACTATAATTTACAGAACCAGTTCCCTATTGTTAGACATTTATGAGGCTGTAACTGATCGTTTGCTATTAAAGAGAAGCAGCCAAGCAGGGTGAGGGGAAGAGCATGCTCGGCAGGCCAAAGAGCTGGGCTCAAATCCCACCTGTTCCTTTTACCTGTTTTATGAGTTTAGGATTGACCCTTCTGGGTCGTGGATTCCTCATCTATAAAACAAAAGAAATAATCACCACCTTGTAGCATTGTTGTGAAGATTAGAGCTGTTTTCAAGGTACCAAGCATATAGTAGTATCCATTTATGTTAAACTATACATCCATATGCATATGCCAGTGGTAGAGGAAATTCTGTTCCCCCGCCATCCCTGGGACATTTGTCAATGTCTAGAGACATTTGTGATTGTACTACCTGGGAGTGGGTAGAGATACTGGCATCTGGAGGGTAGAGGTCAAAGATGCTGCTAAACATCCTGCACTGCACAGGTCAACCACCCAAAACACACAAAATGAAGAATTATCTGGCCCAAAATATCCACACTACTAAGGTTGCAAAACCCTGGCATAGAGGAATCTGTGTTTCCAGTGTTACCTACATAATATATGTATATTTCCTTTTTCATTATTATTCCCTTAGGATTAAGTCCCAGGAAAATGTGAATCTTGGATTAAAGGGTAGATGATCTTACACCCATTGTCAGTTTTAGGAGGAGTGAGGTGGAGTCGGGGATCAAGTATGGTTTGAGGTGACTGATGGAGAGAAGATGGCAGACAGTGGGTACGTGTTCCCCTAGGGGCAGGGAAGGACATTCCACAGACTAGCAGTTCTCAAAATATAGTGCCCAGCATCTCCTAGGAAGTAGGAAATGCAACGTTTCTAGACTTACCCCAGACTTATCAAATCAGAAACTCTGAGGAAGAAACCCAATAATCCCTGTTTGACAAGGTGACTCTGATGCACACTCAAGTTTGAGAACCATCGCCATGCACCATCTGCAGAAGAAAGCCAGCTTGCAGAACAGCGAGCAGGACCCGCGTAAGTACAGACGCTTTGTGCAGAAATAGATGAAAAGAGTCAAGTCTAAGTCATAAGGAAGCTCAAGTATGGGACAGAGCAACAGGAAAAGAATTGAAATTGTCTCTCATTCATTCATTTATTCATTAATTCATTGAGCATGTTTAAAGCATTTATGACATTGTGCCAAGTGCTGAACTAGGTGCTAGAGGAAATATAAATATGAACAAATGTGTATTAAGTACGGTGATGATGATGAAGTATACGGAGCACAGGTAGGCAAATGACTAGGATACAAAACAGAAGTAAGACATGCCCTGTCCAGGAGAGGTCAGAAAGGCTTCCTGGAAGAAGCAATACTTGGGATGGAACTTGAAGGATTTGTGATCATCTGTTAATGCATTAATTCAACAAGTGTTTACTGAGTACCTGCTTGTTGTAAAAACCATGTAAGGCCCTGGGGAATTGGTGGTGAACAAGGCCACCATGGTCCCTGCCCTTGTGGTTATGGTCTAACAGGGGCAATGGTGCTGTGGGCAGGCCATCAGCAAGTAGGAGGTGTTTCTGGATGGGGACTGAAGGTCTAAGGTGGGGTGGGGGAAGAGGAAGCAGCTGTGGGCTTGTAAGAGGGAGACCATGCTGGGAGTCCTGGTTTGAGATCTGAGAAGAGGTGTGGGCATGTGGGTGTGGAATGGAGAAGGAGGTTCACTGAGCTGGGAAGGGAACAGCCATAGAGCATCAGCAACCAAGGGGGACTGCTTGGAAGAGGCTGCTTGGGATAAAGCTTGAAGGATTCATGGTCATCCACGTATCTACGTATAGGCTTTGTGAGGATACGGCAGACAGACTGAGGAGGGGCATTCAAGGGGGCCCTTCAGGAGGCAGAGTTCAGCTCAGCCTCTGCTCAGAGGGAAGGGGCTGCCCAGAGAGGTGGTGAGATCCTATCACTGAAGTTGGGTAATCAGTGGCTGGATATCCGTTGGCTGGGGCTGTTGCAAGGGGTCTCCTAGCTAGGGTGGGAAAATGACTTGGAGGACCCCAAGGGTCTTTCCAGTCCAGACAACCCAAGATTCTATAACTTGTAGTGACCTCAAAAACCTGAAACTGAGGGTCAGAGCATGACTCGGAGAAGAGTATCTGCCTGTCTGGTTTGGCTGTGGTCGTACGAGCAGGATATGGACTGGTGCAGGGGGTGCTGCAGGGAGAAAAAGTAGTCACCTCGGTTCCCTGGAGGACTCACCTCAGGAAGCAGATCAAATGCAAAATTAAAGCAAAAATTAAAGCGAGGAAAAAGTCATGCTGATTGCTGAGGTGAAGATGGAGGGAAAGGAAGTAGCATTTGTCGAGTATGTTTATATGCCAAAGACCGTGCTGGGGAATTATCACCATTTATCATTCTCATCATCACGGCAACTCTGTGAACTAGGGTACATCAAATCCCATTGCACAGATGAGGAGACTGAGTCTCATAGTCTCAAAGAGAGGGAGACTTGGCCATGATTATGCAGCTGGTTAGAACCAAGTGAGTCCAGGGCCGAAGTCCATAGTATTTCCACAGCACCAAGAACAGAGGGGCTATCTGCCCAGCCCAGGGCCTCGGAGCTCGGTGGCCTGAGGGCACCTCCCACTGTCCGAACCGTGGATTCTGCTCGAAGTCTGCTTTGGAGCATTTATTCCCTTCTCCTTGCCTATTACTTAACAAACACTTATGCAGAGCTTATTTGGTAGGTGACAGATCCCAGTGTAAGCACTTTCTCATTTATAAGTCAGTATCTACCTCAAAGCATTGTTAAGAGAATTCGCTACAATTATACCTATTTGCCAGATGAGAAAACTGAGTTACAGAGAGGTTGAGTAATTGCCCAAGACTATACAGCTAATCAATGGTGGAACTGGGATTTGAACCCAGGCAGTCTGACTCCAGAGTCCGTGCTGTTCCCACCAGGCTCTGCTTCAGGTTCCAAGGGGCAGTGTGGCCGTGTGCCCCGCAGGAAGAGGGCCTCACATCTGTCTTAGTCCTTCTGCTGCTCCGGTTTCCTGCCAGCTCCTGCGAGTGGTCCAGTAGGGTCTGACTTAGTGAAAAAAGTATGATTGACAGGAGAGCCCATCCAGGACAGAAAGAGAGAGAGGCAGTCACAGGCAGAAGAAAGAGACAGGTCGAGGCACAGACACGGAGAGCTAGACAGCAGAGGGATGGAGGGGAAAGATCAAGTTCCTTGGGCCCTTCAAATTGTGATGAGATCTATTGCTGTTGCTGCTGCTGCTGCTGCTGCTTTTGTAACTTTGCCATTCTGGGAGATGCATGGAGAAGCCCCAGGCTAGGATGATGGGACTAAGAGTGGAAGGACCCACCAGCTATGCCCCAGCACTGGTACCCAACAGAGGCAACGAGCAGACAGGATGCACATTGCCTGAAGGGTGTGAGTGGATGTGAATGTGTGCTTGCTGGCTGCAGGTGTCTATGGTGTGTGTGCATGTATGTTTGCCTGGGGAGGAAGGGAGCTAGCTGAGAAATCTCTGGGACCAGGGGAGAGATGTTTTGGGTGAGCATGATGTAACAAGGAATTTTAGAGAAACTTCAGAAGCCTGACCGCTGTGGTTTAAACCCCAGCTCCGCCTCTGAAAGCCTGGGTGACTTTCCGTGAGTTATTTCAATGCTGTGTCTCACTCTTTCATCTGTAAAATGGTGATAATACTCCTGACCTCGTAGAGTTATTAACAGGATTAAAGAACTTAATACACTGTATTTTAAAAAGCCTTGAATAGTGCCTGGCATGGAATAAGTGCTATATAAATGTTTATTAAATAAGTGAAATTAATTTAGGACTTACTGTTTTATGGTCATTTGATTAGTTTCTTTGGGCTGCTGTAACAAAGTACCACAAACTGGGTGACTTAAAACAACGTAAATTTATTCTGTGACAGTTCTGGAGGCCAGAAGTCCAAAATCCAGGTGTTGGAAAGGCCGTGCTCTGTCTCAGACTCTGAGTAGAATCCTTCCTTGCCTCTTCCTAGCGTCTGGTGGAGGCCACGGATTCTTGGTGTTCCTTGGCTTGCAGCTGCATCACTCCAATCTCTGCCTTTGTTGTCACATGACATTCTTCCTGTGTATCTCTGTTTAAATTTCCCTCTTCTTGTAAGGACACCAGTCATGTTGGAATCAGGGCCACCGTAATGACCTCATCTTAACTTGATTACATCTGCAAAGATCCCATTTCCAAATAAGGTTACATTCACAGGTACCAGGGATTAGGACTCTAACAAATCTTCTGCAGGCAGGGAATGCGTGAGCGGAACACAATTCAATCCAAAACAATCATTTTAAAAGCATCAGTTCTTGCCATATTTCTTAGATGCCCACTTTCCCCTAGAGTAAAATCAATACCCAGAGAAGGGAAAGGGAATGCTCATGGCAACGCAGTGAGATATTTGGAGATCCGGACTGGCACCTGGGTCTCCTACCTCCTGGTCTTCTGTTTTCATGAATGAAACATGATAGGGACTGTTCACTAATTCAGACCAGCTGAAGAGTGGGTCCACTTCAGTGGTTCTCAAATTTTGGCATGCAGTAGAATTGCCTAGGGGGGTTATTAATAATCTGGAGTTTCTGATTCAGTAGGTCAGAGGTGGGGCTGGCGAAATTGCATTGCTAAGACGTTCCCAGGTTAAGCCAATGCTGCTGGTCCAGTGACTACACTTGGAGAATCGCTGTTCTACATCAGTGGTGCTCAAGCTTGGTGGCACATTATAATCACCTGGGGAGCTTCTAAAAACCCAGATGCTCAGGCTGCACCCTACACCAATTAAATTAGAATCTCATCAGTAATTTTTAAAGCTCCCCAAATGATTTGTGCAGCCAAGGTTGAGAAGCATGGCTCTAGAATATACCAATGGATGTTTTTAGAAAAAAGCCATTCTTCAGGGCATCTGCTTTAAAGGATTCATATTTAATAAATAATGAGGTCATTTAAACTAGCATGGCTGCTTTCTGTATTTAAAAGATGATCATACCAGAGAGCATTTATTGAGTGCTTACTGTGTGCATGCCTTGGGTAAAATGCTTTGCTAGCAACATACCATTTAATCCTCATAACCATCTTACAGAGAAGTACTTCTGTAACCTGTGTTTTGCAGACAGGAGGAAACTGACATGTGGAGGGATGAGTAACTTCAAGAGCTCACACAGCTAGTCTGACATGGAGCCAGGTTTTGATGCCAGGCTCTCTGGCACCAAAGCCAGTGCATTAACTGCTATGCCGTCCTGCCTCCTGATGTAAGGGGAAACAGTGTGTTCTCCTTTAACTATTGATTGTCATGTGATGTATTCCAGCCTCTGCCTCAGTTACAGTAATTCTGAGTTAGTGGGGTTTAGACAAATAAGGTTTTGCTGTATGTGTAGGAGACCAGAGTCATGTGTACCATGGACTGAATTCTGCACTTCAAATCTCATCCCTAGAAGAAAGACAGAGGAATGTTGGAACAGGTGTCCTGAGCTGGCAGGTAGAAGGCAGGGTTTGTGCCCTGTGGTTTCCACCTATTGCTGTGTGCATTGGCTAAGTGCCTTCTCTGTCCAGGCCTCAGTTTCTTCTATAAAATGAGAGGATGGTGCAGGTCCTTTCCAGTTATGACGTGTAACTCTAATTTGAGACCCAGCTGTGTCAGCACAGAGCATCCTGGCTTCAAAGAGTACAATGCCAGCTTTTTATAGGAGCAGGGCTTCATTCATGTGTTTTTTTTTTTTTTTTTTTTTGTTTTTTTTTTGTCTACCTCCTATGGCTGAGATATCCCTCTGATTCCGGGGTTCCAGTCTTTGTGGTTTCCTGGGACAGTCTTTCCAGAGATGCCAATGAAGGATGGGCCAGGGGAAGAGGCCTGTGGAGAAGGGGAAGAGCATCTGACCAATGTCTCCCTAGGAGAGTGGGCACGGCTCTTCACATCCAGGGAAACACTCTGGGTGGAACCCCCAAGAATCCCCCAATTGGCTGGGCCCTCCTGTTCCCAGCCCAGAACAGGTTCAAGGGGTTTGCAGAGCCCAGATGCTAGAATCCTTCACTGTCTCTTTTCTAACTGGTTTCCCAGTCTCTACTTGAACTTCTTCAACGACGGGGAGCTCAATACTTGCAAAAGCCTAAACAGGGTAGGACTCATGTCTGGCTTTTCACATCATCATCTCCACCCATCTAATAGCACTGGTACAAAGTAGGTGCTCATTAACTATTTGTTAATGAGCAAAAAGGAGGAAACTACTAACTTCAGGAAGGAGGCAAAGACTTGTAAGAGTAGGGGACGTTGGAGTTGGGCCTTAAAAGGCGAAGAGAAGGTTGCCAAAGAAGACAAATTGGGAAGGGCAATTCAGGCATTAGACACTTCTAAAAGAGACCTAAGCAGTTCTACTTTGCTGGAAATTTCTTCCTTGTGTCAAGTCAACCTAGTCCTAATTTTGCCCCTTTGGGCCCCACAGACCCAGCTGTCAGGTGCATGAAGAGAACATTCCCTTTGTATTCCCTCCCCATGAAAAATGTCCCTGGATGTTCCACACACTCCTCTCGTGGCGTGATTTCAGCACCTTTAACAGCTCTTCATTCTTCTCCCTTGAGCTGTTCTACCTGCCAGTATCCCTTGTAGAGAGTGGTGCTCAGAATAAATCACAGGACTCACAGTCCATCACGGGCACATCCCCTGTTGCCTACCCCTCACTCAGCTAACAAGCAAAGGTCGGAGAGACCTCAGAGTGATCCGTTAGGGGGAAAAATGCCAAGATCTGTGGCCACGTCACATCATTCTCACCTGTCAGAAGCAGTAAACTTCGGATTGCCATGTCTTAAAACATCCTTCAGCTCTGAAAATGTCCCTGCAGAGGAATAAACAGGCTTATGCATGCTTTCTTTTTACCAGCTTTTGGTACCCCCTGCTGGTGAAATTGTGTGACCCAATTGGCAAAAATCTCAGAACAACTAGAGAAAAAAAAATCCCAAGTTCAGGAAGTTGTTAAGTTCTTGAGTCTTGAAGGCTCTGAGGATTCCATGAATTATGTGACCAGCCCATGAGTCATGTGACTATTCTATGAGTTTTTAAAAAATATTCTGTAGCTGTGGATATTCTGTGGGCTCTGGAGGAAAAAAAAATCTCTGACTTCTGTGAACACTCCATTAATTCTGCAGACATTCTAAGAAGGAAATGCTAAGTTATTAAACCCAAAATATTCCTAGGTACAAACATTCCAGGTCACAAACTAATTTTATACAGGTTTCTCTTTCTTTGTGCGTATCTACTTTTAAAGTGGTTATAATTTGTGTTCAGAGTAGGATGACCATCTTTTCTACACGTCAGATCATAGACTTTTAAATATAAATTTGTGCAACAAATTTATTGAGTACTGGTTATTTGCCAGACACTCAGCAAGAAATTGGAGTAGGTGCAAGAAGTCAAAAGCCCTTCTCCCAAGAGGTTGTTGTCCTAGTGGATGAGAAAGTGGAATGACTGCAATTTGACTAGACAAGTACTTAGCTGACCTGGCACCAAAACCTTCCCTGATCTCCTGCCAGGGTTCAAAGCAGGTGTTCGCTCTCTCGTAGCACCTGGCATTTCTTCTTGGTGTTCATCATCTTCGTGATTTTATCTTTGTTTCTGTATTTATCTGTTTAATGCCTGTCTTTGCCATTAGTCTCTGTGTTGCATGAGGGTCAAGGTCAAAAAGATATGGTCTTCTTACATCTAGCAGAGACTGATGCATGTACTCTATCAATAAATATTTGTTCAATGGATAAGACAGCCAAGAGGAGAAAACTGTAAATCTGTCTAGAGGAGCAGGGAGATGTGACATTTGAATGACACTGAGCCTCAGGGGATAAAAAGGAGGTGACCAGTGGAAAAGAAAGGGGACACATTAAGGAATACAGAGTGTTGAGGAATGATGTGTGTGTGGTGAGGGGGAGGTAGTTGATGTTTTCTAAAAAGAGATGTGCTTAGAGGATTCAGCTGAGCTGAAGCCTAGACCATAGTTTGAGGATCTAGTATGCCCTATTCACAGGTTTGGATTTTCCCCTCTGTTAAGGAAAAATTTTTAAAAGAATGGTAAATTAAACTCTTTGGTTATGGGAATGAATATCAATTTTCCTGTGTTACTGGGAGCATTCTTTAGAACTTAAGTCTTGAATTTTGAAAGAATAGAGGTAGGTCCCCAAACTGTGGTTTTGTGTTTTGTTTCCTTCTACATGCACCCCATTCATTTCCTTCTTGTAGCTGTTTACCTATTGCCAGAACATCTGTCTATACGTATTCACATTATCATACAGCGTCATTATCACCATGAACATGTAGTAAGTGTCAGCCATGAGCTAAGCACTAAGGATGTCCCATATCTGATTTTTTACAACTAAGTTATCTTTCCAGCTTTTAAATATCTGTATGTTTTGGAGAGGCTCAGTTTTTCATCTTTTTAATACAGATGTTCAGAACTGCCCAAACATTTCTATAAAATGCCATTTTTCATAAAAGCAGCCTGGCCTTTTTTATTATTATTATTCCTTTGGAAACCAGTGATTTGTGCCTAAGACAACCCTCTCCATATTATTTTACCCTGAACAGAATGAGATTGGTTGGGAGTTCTGCCCCCAAGGAAATATCAAAGCCTCCAATACATACTCATTTATAGTTTTAAAGTTAACTCTCTTATCAGATTTCTTTTTATTTCCTGCTGGGGCAATGTGAGCCGAGCTCAGACAGTGGCAAAGGATCTGCCATATATCTTTTCAAATTTATGATTAAGAAGGTCACATATACATTTTTAAACACACTCCTTTTTGATAATAAATGAAGAATAAAATTTTGAAATGTCATCAGCAGCAGAATTACTCATTTTTCTTTCGTTGGCGTTCCCACTTTCCCCGTCTAATTGCCTGTTGGTGCTGAGCAAGGGCCTGGCTGATCCAATGCTTCATTTCTTGTTGCCTTTCTGTCTGCCTGGAATAGTTTCAGTAGTAGAACAGTGTGCCTGTGGCCAAAGCATTACAACCAAAAGGTGCATTCCTATTGCTAAGTGCCCTTCTTTCCCCAGGCCAATCTTAAAAAAGTAAATAAATAAACGAGGAATTTCGTTTTAGGCTACATGTGTCTTCAAATTATGGCCAAAATGAGGGATAGAAAAATCTTTCTCCTCTTGGTCTGGATTCCTGGAGCCAGATTCACCTCCACCTTACTCCACTGTGCTCTCTGCTTACAGAGTGTGTTCTGTATGGCCTCTATCAAAGGGATCCCTTGCCACCCCCTGGCTTTTCCTTGGGTTTTGCTAATGAGAGCCACTACAGGAGATCAGAGGACTGGAGAGGGTGTCGTCAGGGCATGTCTTCCTCTGGTTCTCTCCCTAGGAGGTTGTCCAGGACTGGCTGAGCCCCTCAAGAGAAAGCCACTGCTTCTGTTTAGGTTTCCTCCTCTTCACAACTCTCTCCTTTTGGGTTCTGGTTATTGCTTCCTCTATTTGTCCCCTCTGGATCCACAGGTAGTATACAGCTCTCCTACTGCTATATTACATCTTGGATCCCCTACGCCCTTCTCACCTTTGTCAATAGTCCTTTTATAAATAAACTTTCCTCAATTTATCTTCCTTTGAGTGTGCATCTGTCATTCTTCTGCACACTCTACACCTGGATCACGAGACCCATGTTTTAAGGAAGATACTATCAAACTTGTTAGTATCAAAGTTATTAGTCCTAGATGAACTCCTCTAAAACACTTCCAAGTCTAGGTTTATTCTTTCCTTTAATATTTCCTCTGGCAGGGAGAGAATTACCTCTTGAAACTGCCTCTTTCACAATCAGGTGGGCTCAACTTTGGAAAATTATTCCCTATTTTGCACTGAATTTGACCTCTCTGGGACATCTGTTCTTTCTGTGTTGAGATAGGAATGACCAATATTGAATTTGAAGCCAAGTTTTGTGAAGGACGGAGCAAAAGACCTGGAGAAATTTACCCTCCAGATATTTAATGTTTAACCTATAGCCTTTCATGTGATAGGAACATAATAACTATATTTAGATGTAGATATGTTGGGAAAACTCAGAGGAACCATGTTGGCTTTTTAGAAATATTTGAATAACTGTTATATGTAAGAGGGGGTAGTCACATTTTTATCTCTCTAGAGATATATCTAAGACCTATCAGTAAAAATTTAAGAAAGTAGATTTCAAATCCATAAAAGAGGAACTTTTTAAACTTTCAGATCCCTGATGAGGTATTAAAGTCTCCATCACTTGACAGAATTCAGGAAGAGATGGGATTTCACAGTGGGGCTGTTGGAGAGGGGGTTCAGACATTGGAATATAGTTGCATCACTTGGCAAGAATATAAAAACAAGAACAGCAACTGTCATGTGTTGAATGTTCACTATGCACCAGGCACTGTGCTCTGTGTGTTTTATACATTATCTCATTTAATCCCGGCAACTCTGTAAGGCTGGTCCTGTTATTTGCCACAGTGTACAGAAGAGTCCAGGACTTAACGAGATTAAGGAATTTGCCCAGGTCATAGCTAGCTGACAGGCAGCAGAGGTAGGCTATGAACCCAGGTCTGCCTGATGCAAAGCTGATGGTTTTAACGTCTAGTGGTTGTCAGTGGTTGGGGAACTTGGTGTCCAGGCAGAGGTCGAGGCCCTGTCCTCCTTCCATAAGCCTAGGCCTCTGTGTGCTTTTCCAGCTCTTCGGGTGGTTCAAATTCATGCCAGAGTTTGAGAACCACTGTTCTACGCTATTATTATTATAAATGCCCATCTGGTTCTGAGGGTCTGTTATGCCTATGGGAATAACTATGCACCAAGTTCAGCTTTAACTTTCCTCCTTTTGAGCTATGAGACTAACCACCACCTTCAACCGCAGCCAACCATTAGCCCCTACTTTAATCTACCATTATTTGGTGGGATTTTTATAAGCTCAGTCTCTGAGAAAGGCCAGGCTCCATTTTTAATCTCATTCAGAGCCACAGAAACAGAACGACCAGTGTAGCCTCTTCCTCACTCTACATGGAGAGTGGCGGAAACATCGCACAAGTCTTGCCGAGTTCCCATTTTAAGCTCAAGTATAAAACACACCCATTGTTGGGGATGGGGCAGCATGAGGCTCATATCTGAGTAAACGGAACCCATGAATGGTTTCAGGAGGACTTAAGTTTATTTCACCTTGACCTTGGAGGGCCTGCCTTGACTCTGTTTCTGGAGAATGAGCCAGGTTTAGGGGTTGAGGGTGAAGGGTGGAGAAGGAGAGAAATCTGTCTTCGCAATACTTTAATGCAACTGTCACCATCTGACTGTGGTTTTTCTCCTTGCACATGTCCCACAGGAAGCTGGCCAAGAAGCAGAAGGAGACACAGAGTGGAGCCCAGAGGGAGATGGGGCCTGTGGCCTCGGCTGACAAACCCACCACCAAGCTCAGCGCCAGCCGCAACGACGAAGGCTTCTCCTCTAGCTCTCAGGACGTTAATGGATTCAGTAAGTTGAGTCAACTAAGGGGAAGGGGGCATATTTGGTCCAGCTTGGCCCCAGCACGTCCTCTGTGTACCCCTCTTGGTGGTCAGATGCTGCAAGGCATGGGTTCTGGATGCTTCCCTGAGATGGTCCAGGATGAAGGTTCTCTTTGGCAAAGACTTGAGGCAGCCCGTGCAAAGGTGAAAAGGAGTATTTAAGAATCTACCCCAAATCCGATGGAAATGAGAGCAAGTCATCCTAAATGCTTGTGGACATAAATAGAGGCAGGTTAAAAATAACAGTAGTAAAAAAGGAAGAGGAGGAGGATGGCTATGCCCTTAAGGAGAAAAATATGCCACACTGAATTGAGTGACTTAAAATTTCCAAAACCATTTTTCACATACACCAGGTTAGGCAGGTGAGTCATGGATATTACGGTTTCCATTCTGAGTGCTTAGGAAATGAAGGGTCAGAGAAGCAACGTCTCCAGAGTCCCAGGGCCGATGGTTTACACATGCGGACTGGAAGCCATGGCCTCCTAAGCCGTGGCCCGTTCCCTGCCACAGCCCATGCTCTAAGCAGCATTTAGTCAAGACCACCTGAGTCCTCATGCGGAGTTAGTAAAGAAGCCAAGCTGATAAGATTTCAGGGTTAATCCTTATCTGAAGGAGAACCCCAAGACTGGCAACATCTGGGGCTCCCTTGGGGATCAGACTCAAGAGCGCTGGCTTCCGTTCGTCTCTTTCAACCATGCTATAAGCCAGTTAATAGTCTAGATTCTCTGGCCTCTGCCCCAAATTGGGTAATGCAGGAAATCTAAAAAGATCTGAGCATAGGCGGATGTCCTCCATTTACCATGTAAATTGCAAATGGAAGAAATCACATTTCGTAAAAACCACTTTAGATACAATCAGTTTGGGATGATGAGGATCTACAAGCGGATGATGGATGAAGGGAATCAAACACTCTCATTTTATCCTCATCACAGTCCTATAAGGCAGGGGTCCCCACCCCATGGTGAGTTGTATAATTATTTCATTATATATTACAATGTAATAATAATAGAAATAAAGTACACAATAAGTGTAATGCACTTGGATCATCCTGAAACCATCCCCCCCCCCAGTCAGTGGAAAAATTGTCACCCATGAAAACGGTCCCTGGTGCCAAAAAGGTTGGGGACCACTGCTATGAGATACTTAATATTATCACTCCCATTTTATAGGGGTACCCAAGGCTGAGAGTGTTTGGCCGGCCTTCCCAGAGCCGCACGGTTTACTCCTGATGGTCCAGGATCTGAGAGTAATTCGTGCCCATAATTCCTAAGCTCAAGTGCAGCACAGAACTTTGTTTTCAAAATTCCACAAATCTGGGCTCCACACCTTGCCTTCTGAATCAAAATCTGGGGGACGAGTGGCAGGGCAGGCCTGAGGGATATGGGTTTTGTAGAAGTCATTCAGAGAGTCCTTATTGGCACCCAGGGTTAGAATGCAGAATTTTGACAGAGGCAATAGCTGTTTTCAAATATTGACATGCTGTCTCTGGAGAAGAGAGATTAGTTTAAACCTACAAAAAAAGTTGAGAAAACAGAAAAATGAATACTCATATAACCTTTACCTAGATTCACCAATTGTTAACATTTTGCAACATGTGCACTTTGTACTTGTACTAGTTCTCTCTCTCTCTCTTATATATATATATAAATTTTTATTTTCAAAATTTTCTTAACCATTTAGAAGTAAGTTGCAGACATAATGACTCTCTACCTCTGGAGAATTCAGCATGTGTTCTCTAAGACTAGGACAGCTCTTCAACACAACCACAATAAAATGTAATCTTGATTCAGTGATATCTAATATACCAGTCCACAGTCCAATTTCCTCAAAGCCACCAAAATATTCTTTATTTTTTGTTTGCTTGTTTTAATCCAGGATCCAATCAAGGTGCTCACATTGTGTGTGATTTTTATGTCTCTTCATCTTCTTTCATGTAGAACAGCCCTCTCAACTTTATTTTTTCTTTCAGGATACTGACATTTTTTTAAAGTCTAGGGCAATTGTCCTGTAGAGTGTTCCACAATCTAGATTTGTCTAACTTTTTCATCGTGATTACCTTTAGGTTAAATATTTTGGCAAAAATATTCCATGGATGATGTTGTATACTTCCCTTTGCATTGTATCAATAGACACCTGATACCACTTTGCCCATTATTGGCGATGCTAAGTTTAAGCACTTCTTAAGGTTGGTAATGGCTTTTAAAGACAAAGTCTAAAGGCATATACTGATTATTTTATGAGCAAATATTTAAGTGTTGTTTTTCTTAGTGAGCAGAGCAAATTTGCAATATGCCTCACCATGAAATCAGTCCTGTCCCATTTTTAATCCAGGTGAATCACTGGAATCCATACATTCCCTAGAGGCCAGGAAAGGGGATGTTGACATAGACTAGGAGAGGCAAAGAAGGGGTTGGCAAAGAAATGGGCTTAGTTTTTCCTTAAAAGAAAGAACCATCCTAGCTTTAATTTTATATCTGTTAACCAACCTCTGATACAAAGTACAGCTTGATAGGAGGAATAAGTTATAAGCACTGTAGAATGACTGTAATTAACAACAATTCATTGAATATTTTCAAATAGCTAGAAAGAGTGGATTTGGAATGTTCCCAACACAAAGAAATGATAAATGTTTGAGGTGATAGATATGCTAATTATCCTGATTTTATTATTAGACATTGAATACATGTATCAAAATATCACACTGTACCCCATAAGTATGTATAATTATTACATATCAATTAAAAATAATAATAAAAACAAAAAAAGAAAGAAAGGACCATCTTGAGCTCACTGAGCCTCTGGCTGCACCAAATTGTCACTGGCTTTCCTGATTTTGGCCCAGGGGCAGAGAAGTTCATTTGCAAGTCTAGCTGATTGAAAATACTGGCCAGGTAGTACCTATTCATCAAAAACCCTTTCTGTACAGTCTAGCCTCTTGTGCACACTTTTTTCCGTTTGTAAAAGTGTCATGGGAGGACTCTGAATGCCAAAAAGATTATGGTCAAAGATGTGCGACAATCATTGTGACCCTGAAATTGTAGGTAATTTGGTCTCAAACTTTCTGATCTCAAATGAAAACTTGGGTAATACTGATTTCTCGGATCTGAAAGGGAAACATCACCATCGTTTTCATCATAGATCCTTAAGATGAAAACATCCCAAACAGAGACAGATTAGCTAGCCAGAGAGGAAGAGGAAGAATAGCCAATGAAATCTAATTAGATATTTTAAAGTCCAGGGACAAAACTCCAAATTATTGAGGTGTGTATTTTGTATATGTGTGTTTTATATCCACACATATATACGCACACAGAGATGTAGAAACCTACACAGATACACACATATATACTCAGACATGTCTATGTATATACATTCATTTTAACGATACTGCTTTTTAAAAGACAGAAAATAATTTGATTGACTTATTGTACTCAATTATTATGAAATTTTGCATTTGTTTGAATCACTGAATATTTTAGGACTCTATGCATCTGACATCCTCAGGCTACAGCTACAAAAAAACACTCTGGGGATCTTTTGAATGCCCTAGAATGCATCAGGTACCTTTTAAAATGCCCTGTGGAACCACTGGGATAAGATTTGAGGGGGAAAAAATGTAAGTAATGCTTACACTGGAGATGAGAAATTGCTTCTGAAATCACCCTGATGTATGTAAAATTGAATCTATTTTTGTGGCATTAGGGAAGTGACTGTCTGGCTTCTGAATTGGTGTCTTTAGGAGGCCCTGAGATTCTGTGCAAATGTTGAAGCAGCATTGAGAGAGGCAGGTAACAGAACAGTTGTTACAGCAGAAAAGACTACAGAAGAACGTGCCCTGAGCAATTATTTCATTATGGAACAGGTGGGCCCTTGCCTAATTCAAATTCTGACTCTCCCTGTATAGGTTTGTTTTCTGGATTTTTCTGTTTCAAGTGACTGCTAAGTTCTGCGACATCTATTCAATCAAGCCTCCCAATATTGTATAGGTACAATGACCTCCGAGACTCAAGGGTGTGTTGGGACTTTGTCAGATATGGGCCATTACTTTGAAGTGCTTTGGCATTCTTGAAAAAGGAGTCCATGTCACATTTCAAGGACAAACAATGTGCATTGTTTTCCATTTAAAGAAATGTTAGCTTTTATTAAGTAATCTGATTTTGATCTTACTGCCCTGTGTACTTGTTGTTTTTTTCCTGCCATCTTTTGCTCACTGGGATCGTTTTCTGGGTCTTTCTTCAGTGCTTAAATCTTCGTCTTTATCTCTTTTGTTCACATGTCATCTTCTTCTCGTTCATTTTTAGTCCAAACAAAAATGCTTCAAAACAAATCCTTGTTGAATTCCTGTGATATGGGGCTTCGTTGTCTACTCTTCCCATAATGGCTTTTGACAGACTCGCTTGCCTCCTGGGTACCATTAGTTAGCTCTGTCTTAGTTTTGATGCTTCCATTCTATTGAATAGTCCCATGTCTGGTGGGTGAAGGCAATCCTTCACTAGAGGTCATCAGATGCTGGGCCATCAAGCTCCCTGCTAAGTAAGGAAGCAAGCATGTGTTGAGGCCTTGGAGGTGAGATTTAATGGCCATTTTCTCAGCACTTTGTACATGCCTGCCCCTGTGCTATGAGGCCTGGGGCACAGTTTGGGGAGGGAGGAAGTTACAAAGATGAATAAAATGGGGTATTGTTTCACAAATAATAAACTTTTCTACTTACAAGCTTTTCATAGTTTACAAAGTCCTTCGGCAAAACACTCCAGCAATAGTTCCTTATTCCCATACCATAAGATAGCCAGTAGGTTCAGTATTACCCCCATTCTACAGATGAGGAAACTGAGGTTCAGAGAGACTCCATGGTCCAAATCACACATACATTGCAGAGTCATATTACGGATCCATTTCTCCTGACGTCTGTTAGAGTCTATCTATCTTATTCTGCAAAGAATTTGGGGACATATCCAATAAGAGCACCTATAAATAAAAAAGAGAAATAAATGATCAGGATCAGGAAAACATGAAAGTCAAGACCAGGATAGATAAAAATGTAGTTATATTATATTAAAATTTAATATAAATATGCAGGATGGTAACTTTTAAATTCATTTGGCTCTGATCTTTCTAGCAGCAAAAGCCCAAAGAGGAGGACAACTTTTACTGGGCACCTACTATGTGCTAGATCTTGTGTGCTTTATATAAATTTCACTCTTCAGCTTCCTAGGAACCCTATAAATTGACATTATTCCCATTTTGTAAATGAGGAGACTGAGTTTCAGAGAACTAAAGTACATAAGCACAAAGTCACACAATGCAGAAATAGTGGGAAAGTATTAAAAGCCAAATAGGGTTATCTTACTCCTGAACCAGTGTTCATTCTCCTGTACCAGGAATGGTAGCCCAACATTCACCTGTATCACCAAGCGAGGTCACTGATGGCTGGGAGAAGGGGAGAGCTCTTCTCCCCTTCCGATGTGTCAGCTGGCTCTTCTGCCACACCTGTGCCCTACACAGAGGCCTGGGACCGGGTACTGGAATGGAGCCAAGCAGATTCCCACAAGGTGCCAGGCACTAGAATAAGCATGTTCAATTATGGCATCTTAGTCCATTCTCACAGTAACCCTGTATAGTCCATACTCATTATCAAACCCATTTTACAGTTGAGGACACTAACACTCTCAGATATTAAAAGATCTTCCTGAAGTCATACAATGAATACATATTAAGGCCTGGACCCCAGTGCAGATATTCTACTTTCAAAACCAAGCATCTTTGTCTTTCCTCTAACAGTAGCTGTCTTGCTACCATGAAGCTGGGTGGAGGAGAGACAGCAGATCAAGGCAAAATAGCCCTGCTAGCTAGGAGGACGGTGGCTCCGCCTGGGTCCTCTATTCACTGAAACTCCTGCTTCAGGAAAGCTGCGGCCGAGTGGATGCATTCACAGGTTCTGTGGGAATCATTCCTAAGGAAAGTGGGACTGCAGACCAGGGGTCCCATCCTCAGGCATTCCCAAGCTGGTCCAATCCCTGGGTAGATGTAGAGGGAGATAAGAAAAGAATGGCCCCTGCCCACAGGGAGGAAAATGGCCCAACCAAGAGCATCTTTGTTGTACTACCTTGTGCGGTGGCAACCTGCACCAAGAGTTACAGGACCCTTCTCTGGACTTTGCACCTCCCAGTGTGACCAAAATATACCTTGTGGAAATGACCAAAATATAACCTTAGGAGATTACACCTGCTGCTGACAAGGAGGATGGACCCTGAGATCTGCTGCTCTCCCTATCCTTCTGCACACAGACCTCATAAAAGGCTTTCTTTGTGGGCAGGTCAGGGAATGTCCAAGCTTGGTACCCCAGGGGACTGTTCAGCAGAGATGGGGCAGGCAGAAGGAAGCAGGCAAAATGTTAGCCTGATTATTTTAGGAACATGTTATGTAACTAAATCAATTCAAATAGGGAAGACAGATTGTGACTTTAAAAATAGTGGGGTACCAGAGGCCAGGAAGGGTGAGGGAAGGGGGGATAAAGGGAGGTTGACTAATGGGTACAAATACACACTTAGAAGAAATAAGACCTGGTGTTCCATGGATCAGTAGGGTGACTATAGTTAACATTAACCCATTGTACATTTCAAAATAGCTAGACAAGAATAATTCGAATGTTTCTAGCATCAAGAAAAGATAAATAATGAAGGTGATGGATATCCCAATTACCCTGATTTGATTATATGAACGTATCAAATTATCACATATACCTTGCAAATATATACATCTGTATCAATAAAATAAAAAATAAACATAAATAAAAATAATGGAGGTTGACTGAGGTTATAGTAGACTCTTTGGGAAGATTTCTTGACCCTTTCAGGAGGATGGTGAGCCAGCTGGAGAAATGAGTCTCTGGGAAAGTTGGCCTGACTGTGGACTTCTCTGGGAATACTATTGATTGAATGATGAGTGATGTTAAGGATTGCTACCTTTGTTTGGGACCTTTGGGTCAGCCGTTTTGCTAGATGCTGTTCACATGTTGTTCCTTATCCTCAAAACAGTGCAACCAGGTAGGCATTGTTATCCTGATGTCATACATGGCATCACTGATGCTCTCGAAGTAAAGGCTTAAATCCTAAGCCTGGCTTCCTGGGCCTTCCATGGCTGCTGGCCATTGCCCAACTCGCTCACCCATCCAGATACTCATTGAGTATTTGTTTGAATGTATGAATGAATGAATGAATGATGGAGCTGGGGTTCACACTAAGATCTTCTAGTTCCAAGCTCACATCTGGTTCCAGCTCTTCTGATAGTGAATTCTGCCTTCTATTAAGCTGAAATCTGTTCCCTGTAACTTCATTCATTCCTGTTTTTGCACACAAGCATGTATCATCTGCCCTCTGGTGTCACATAGCGTCATGGAATCAGCCTTTCTTTTCCTGCAGCACCCACCCCCACCCCAGCTATTGGACCGCAGCTACCTGCGTGCTCAGGATAAGCAAGCAGTCCCCACATCAGCATCAGCCTTCCTCGGAATACATTTCTGTTTTTCAATCTGCTCAAAATCCCAACTGACTGCTCTGTCCCTGTTTGGTCTGTGCCTGTGGAGTATGTGGTTTCCAAGATGACCATGACCCTCTCTACCGGGCCAAGTCACTGGGGGTTTAGAGAGCTGCCATCACCCTCACCCTGGATTTCAAACTTGGGTTCGGAATACACCACTTATGTCTGAATTAACCTCTAAATGTCCACCGTATGCCTGCCTAATGCAGAGACCACAGCTTCCAGCTAGGGCTGCCTCATTCAGCCCGGATGAAGATGACTTTTGGGGCCCAAGTGAAGGACTCTACATTTCCTTTGTGCTGTTTCTTCTTGTGAGATTTGACCCTGTTATTCAAGCCTGTTGGGATTTTTTTTTCTAATTTCTGTTTGTGCCAGCCCATGAGACCACTTAATCCTCCCAGTTTGGGGCCCCAAAATGTAATAATTATTAAGGTATTAATATTTATCATGCTACTTGTCATTTAATGAGCATTAATTATATGCCCATTTCCATGCTGAGTATTTTATATGCCATCTTATCTCACTGGTATATTGGGAGGATTAAATAAGTGTTTTGATTATATCTGATAATTTGAAGATGAAGAAACAGGCTTAAAAACAGCAAGAACTTGCCTAAGGCTTCATAGCTTTAAATGACAGAGGTGGACCTCAAACCTGGGTCTGTCTAACATCCCTAAGCCCATAGCTAAGACCAGTCCTCTATACCTCCTTCAGTAAGGTAGGTTGTTATTAATCCCATTTTATAGATAAGGAAACTTAAGTCCATAGACGTAGAGTCATCTGCTCAAAGCAGTGGTTCTCAAAGCATAGTCTCCAGATAAGCAGCATCAACATCACCTGGGAACTTGTTAGAAGCAAATTATTGGGCCCCACCTCAGACCTACTGAACCCAAAACCCTGGGCAGGGCCCAGCAATCAGTGTTCTCAACAAGCCATCCAAGTGATTCAGAGGCATGTTCAAGTTTGAGAATTACTGGCTCAAGGTAAAGCCCAGGACTGTCAGACCCCAAAGCCCTTGTTCTTCCTGTGCTAAGTTGTCTCTGATAATAGTAGAGTCATGGGCACTCTAGGAGTGGAAGGCTCTAATCCTCCCTTCCCAGGGTGGATGCACCAAAAGGACATTGCTATTGGGGGTGCTGGACCTGATGGCTGTTAAAGTCCATTAATAGCTATGAGGGTCCCCAAATCTGGAGGTCCTCTTTCAGTTGTCTCTGGAATTTTCTTTCTTGTCTGAACAGTGGACAATCTAAGAGTCAGGATGGAAGTAGTGGAAATTTACAAGGCAAAGCAATGACACGAAACCAAGTGAAACCAAGAGCTCAACAGAGCATTGTAAAGAGGAATAAAAAAGTGGAAAAATTCTGCTTGCAGGAACAATTATATTTTCTGGTTGCATCAGGATTAAATTGAATCTAGGAGAAGAATTGAATGCTACAAGCTTGCCACCTCCAGTTTTATTGAATATTTTACAGGAATTATTGAATATATTGTAATCATCCACTTGGCTGACAGATTAAAAGACACACTTATTAAGTTCCTGGCAATCCAAAGTTGAATAGAATTGTTTACTCCTTAGAAGTGCAAAATGGAAATTTAGTTAACCTTGAGAAAGTAGACAAATTTTCCATCACAAACACTAAGGAGTTAAATTAAGACACATTTCAGAGAAGATTTTTGGACACAAGAAGTGATATAACAATTATTTGAATAATCAAAACTATCAAAATAATCAAATAATCAAAACTGATCTAACCACCTCATTTTAAAGATAAAGAAGTGAGTCGTAGAGAGTTTTCTCAGGATCACTCATTGAGTCTGTAGTAGAATGACCGGGGCTAGCATTGGGACTGTGACCATTCTAGCCCTTGCCCCCGACCTCCTTCCAAGGAATGAAGTATAGTCAAGAATTGTTTGTCTTTTATTTTCTGTAGACTCTTAATCCAATTTCTGCACAAATAGAACCTTCTCAATTGAATTATACTTTTCATCTCCTAGTTACGGGAGTAGCTGAGGTGTTCTTTTAAATATTCATTGAATGCTGACTATATGCCAAGTGTTTTTGGGGATTGTAAAGATAAATAAGACATGGTCTCTGCCTTCAAGGATATTACTGTCCTCCAAGAGAAAAGTTGTAAGTGGATTAGTTTCAATAAATGTGATAAGTGATAAAGAAAAGGCAGGAACACTGATCAGAGGCTCAGCAAGCGGCTAATTCTGCCAAAGTGATTTAGAAAATATTATGTAAGAAGATGGGTTTTGATCTGAAGGGAGTGCAGGAGAAAGACTGTCCCAGGTAGAAGGGACAAAAGTTTGGAGGTGTAAGGAACATGGTGGGCTCAGAGAAGTAGGTTTGGAGTCCAAGGTGCTCTGTGTTGAGAGCATATGGCCAGAGATGAAGCTTGGACAGTGGCTGGAACCTGCGTGGAAAGGGCCTCACGTTTGTGTCCAATTGAAATTCGCTTCCTGAGAAGGGGAACCTATTCGGAAATTAGAGTGATCCCAGTGTCAGGTGCCCTTGTGTTTTGTTGGAACCTGGCCTCATACGCTCTTTGAGTCGTATAGATTGATCTTTCCTTTGCAGATAAGTAGGGAGAGCATTTTATCAGCCACAGACCTTCACTGTCATTATAAACTGGCCCAGCCATTCCTTCTCGATACCCTTTCGAAGAGATCTCAGTAAAGCTACAAAGCTGAAGTTGCTCCTGACAATTTATGCTAGGCCGCTTCATCTTGGGAAGAAAACAGAATTGTTCTCTACACCTCGCAGGTGGTCCTGAATTATAACAGGGCACTTAAAAGTGCTTGTTAAAGTAATCAGGGATGAAGAAGTGGTGTTGAAAATGTAGATATATAGTTGCTAGGTAGCAGAATAAACAGAGCTTAGAGACCAATCTCCCCCCCTCAGCTCAAAGCTACAGCCTTGATAAGTTGAAAACATAGATAACGATTCTACTAGCTAACACTTTGTGAGTAATTACTGGACAAAACACATTACACGCCTCATTTCATTTAATATTCTCAGCAACTCTAGGAGGCAGGTTAAGGAAACTGGGGCTCAGAGAATTTAAGTAACTCGCTCAAGGTCCTACAGCTACCAAGAAACCATGCCAGGTTGAAGTAGGGTTCATAGGACGGTGTCGGCAGCCCCTCCTTCTGGAAACACTTTCTTGCGTTGACTTTTATTCTCCTTGGTTTTCACATCCCTCCCAAGCCATTTCTCCTTGGTCTTCCTTTTTGGTTTGTCCTCTAACCATTGGAGTGTCCTAAAGTTCTTCCTTCCTGCTTGTACTCACTCTAGGTGGGCGGTGATGATGCTGAGACAATGGACACAGGAACAGGCCAGATTCGAAGCAGAAGAGGGGAGTTTAGACCCAGACAGGTTAGGTCTGAGGTGCTGCTGAGTCACTGAAGAGCTGTCAGGTAGGCAGTTGGATCTGTGGGCCTGGAGCTCATCGGAGGAGCCTGGCCTGGAGATATAAATGTTTGCTACCTTTTGTATACAAGGTGGTTGAAGACTTTGCAATGAACAGGGAAGCTGAGGCCCACAGAGGTGAAGCACGTTGCCTAGGGCCACCCAGCAAGTTAATTGAAGAACCAGAACATTGACTCAAGCCTTACATATAAAGTACCCGTTAAAAAGCGGACAGTTAGAAGCTGAGGGCACAACATTAAAACAGAGGACTATGAAGGTGGCTGTGTACACATGGTTCAAGTACAGAACCTTCTGGCAATCCACTGGGATGCTTGGACAGAACTCAGAATATGCTAATGCAATAGCATGTATTAGGTGACCCCATAGTTTCTTACTCACCTTGGACTGTGATAGGATCTCTGTATTCAAGGTAGAATTTTCTGGCAAGAACTTGAAGTCTGATTTATACATTAGTGGTTGGGAGCAGATCTATATGCCTTGGAAGTCAATGAAAGAGCCGTGGCATTGAAGATTGAAAAGTAGCATTTCGGATGTAGCAGGAAAGTGCTGATGTTTGGGCATTTCGGATGTAGCAGGGGCAGAGGACAGGCAAAGCCCCTTTGTTCACTGAATTACCGTCTCCATCATTTTCCAGGTGGTCTCCTATGTATTTTTGAAGGGAGATGTCATCATGCTTAGTAACTCAGCACTGGCTGACTTTAAGTGGGATGCTCTTAACCAGGTTGAGAGAACAGCCCACACACCAGACATCAAACACATCTCAAACCCACACCTACCTCCAGAGTGGACAGATGTCAAGTGAGCAGGAGATCCCACCAACCAAAATAATAATTGTTGGTGGCACAAACAAAAAAAATGGCAGTTCTACTCTCAAAAAGATGTAATAAAGAACACAGACAACAATGATATGGCTTGGTACATCCAGAAGAGGTATGTGCAGAAGCTGCCGGGAGAATGGTGTCTGGTGAGGGGGTGCTGTCCTGGCCCATTAAGCTGTGATTCATCTCTGTTCCGATGATTTACTTTTCACCTTACCAATCACGTCAGTTGATTTCCTAATTATATGGAGGCAGAAAATGAAATAAGATTTCAATTCTTCTTAATAGCAAGGACACATTCAGCAGAGATATAACATGGATTAATCTTGACATGTTCTTCTCTCTCATCTCCCACATCCAATTCAACAATAAGTTTTGATTATTCTACATCTTTGATGTATCGAGAACTCATCTACTTTTCTTCAATTCCATACCCCCATCCTTGTCCAAGTCATCGTCATCTCTTACCTCAACAAGATCCACAGCCCCTAAATCATCTTCATATCCATCCTAGTCATTCTGTAGCCTAATTTCTTTATAACAGCCAGTGAGATCTTTTCAAGGCACATCTGAGCATGTTGCCTCACTGATCCCTGGATTAAAATAATTACATTGCTTCTGATCTTGACCTTCCATAAGGGTCTTTCCCTTTGGCTCTTTCTCAGGCTCTCCCTTACCACAGCCCCTTTGTCTGTGAGCTCCAGCCACACTGTCTTCTTCCCACAGTTTTTAACCTTTACCACACTCCTTCTACCACAGGACCTTTGCCCATGCCTTGCTCAATCTAGAGCAGGGGTGGGCAAACTGCAGCACGTAGGCCCAATCCAGCCCACTGTGTCTGTTTCTGTGAATAAAGTTCTACTGGAGCACAGCCATGCTCATTTGTTTACATATTTCCTATGGCTGCTCTTTTGCTACAATGGTAGAGTTGTACGGTTACCACAGAGACCGTCTGGCCCACAAAGCCTGAAATATTTACCCTCTAGCCACTTACAGAAATGGTTTTCAACCCTTCGTCTAGAGCACTGGCTACACCCGTGCCCTTTCCCCTAACTGACTCCTCCAGATACAGTTCTTGCATTTCTTCCTTTCCTAGCCCCCTTCTCCCCTTACAGATTGGGTTCCTTTGTAGGTGCTATCAAAGCATTGTGTTCCCTCTTTTTCCTCAGCACTGACCTCAGTTTCCAAATGTATTTGTATATGATCTGACCCCCTCTACTAGATGGCAGGCTCCAAGAGGGGAGGACCATGTATGTTTTGCTTATTACTATATTCTCAGCATGTAGCACAGTGTGTGGCACAGAATAGATACCCAAACCTCTCATTGATAGATAGACAGATGAATGAATGGATAGATAGATAAGACTCAGGCATATAAATCCTACATACTCAGACAAAATTAAAATTAGGAAGCTTGATATAGCTGACACCCCACACAGTTGTCCTGTTTTCAGCATCCGGAATTGAATGCAGGCAGAGAAAGGGCTCAAAAAATGACACTTTGCCAGTCAGATGCCATCTCGATCTTAGTCTCTCTCCCACTCCTGCCACCAACCCCCAGTAGGCTAACACTGAAGAGGATTTTACAAATCCCTTTTTATGGTTCCTGCAAAACTGGGAGCTGCTACTCAAAATAGCCTAAAGAAGCCAACCATTGGCTGGTCTGGGAATGTGATACAATCACTCGTCCAATCATAGGAGGAGGAGGAAGGCTTTCAGCTTGTGATCTTCAGACCACATAAAAATCTAGGCAAAGACTCAGATGGGCTGCTATCTGGCTCTTCCAGGAGAAGAAGCAAGAAAAATAGTAAAGAAAAGAAGCAGATGTAGCAACAGATTATAGTTCTCCATTGGTTGGAAGACCTCACAAGTAGCCATGACAGCATCAGTTATCTGCAGAGGTTCTGGGAGACAATGAGCACCTGTTACAGGGGTCCAGTCTGTGTGGTCATGGACAGCTGGCTTTCCCTCACCATTTGCCCTAGGGCCAAGATGTTTCCTTGGTTATTGAAATCACTAGGTAAAAAGGAAGGTATTTGTACCATGTTGTTTTTCTAGGTGAGAAAAGGCCAAGATGAATTGATAGACTATCAGCAGGACGTGGAAATAGGCTCCTTGGACAGGATACAACAGTGGTAGTTTATGTCTGTGTGGAGCTTCAGCTGGGATGACTTGAAAGGCTGGAATGGCTGTGACTGCTCTCACAGGACCATATGTCTGGAACCACAGTTCTTCCTCAGGTGGCATCTGTCAGAGATGGAATGCCCAAGTGGTTCCTTTATTTCCATATATGGCCCCTGGGCTGAAATGACTAGAACATCTGGAGTGGGCTGGCATTGCTCTCTCCCTATGCATCTAACTTGGGCTTCCTCATAGCATGGCAGACTCATGGTAATCAGACTTCTTCCATGATGGCTGGCTTCCCTGAGAGCAAGTGTTTTGTGAAGGCCAGAAGAAATGCCAGCCTTCTCTTAAAAACTAGGTTCAGCACTTGCCAACACCACTTCTTCTGCATATCATTAGTAAAAGTAGTCACACACCAGCCTAAATTCAAGGCAGTGGAGGAGCAAACTCCACCCTTCTGTGGGAAAAATGGCATGTGCATACAGGAAAGGAAGGAATCAGTGATGGTCATCTTGGAGATCAACTGCCCCACTATTCTAAAAGAAAAGAATACATGTACTATATAAGGGCACAGATGGTCTGAGAAAGTGTACTTGGCTAATACAGTGAAGAACAAATAGGAATATTTTCCAATCTCCAGTTTCCACTTTGATTAGAGTGGTAACTCTGCCATTACTCACACATGGTTTGGCAGGGTCTCTGCATATTTTCAGAATCTGGAAAGAGTTTTTTCTCTCTTATACAATCCCTTGTAAGTGTAAATATATTCCTTAAAATACAGAGTCCAAAAGACATCACTAATGTTAACTTCTTCCTACAGCCTGAGAGAGAATGTGAAGGGTAGGAGACAGGCGTTTGGTGTCTCTATCCATGGTGCTGGTCTTCCTTGATCCTTTTTCCAGGAAGACCCTTCCCTTGGGTTTATAATTATGAGTGGTTTCACCTCTCTGTAGTACTTGGCATATTAGCTCCATAGGGTTAAGTGGTAGGAGACGAACCTGGAGAAGTAATCAGGGACTGTGTCTTAAAAAATCTCAAATACTAGAGAGCTTGAAATTTACAATGTTTTCTGCAAGGAGCTAACAACAGATTTTAAGAAGTGGAGGGGCAGGATTGAGCCCAATTTTAGAAAGATCATCTTGGTGACAGTGAGGTGACTGTGTTGGAGTGGGAGTGGATGAGACTTTAAGTAAGTATTGTTTATGCATGTATCTATATCAAACTTCAAGGAAAGTGACTTAGCACGAAATACTGATGTACATGGAAATTTTATTCCACATACACATACACATGCATCTACACATATACCTGCTTATAGGGTTAACAGTGACTGCAACCCAGTTGGTGTGGCCAGCTCTTTGCACTGAAGCAGTGATAGAGAGAGGGTGCTCTTTGGCATGCCGTTCTTGAAGCTGTTTCTGAGTCCAGTGAAGTGATTGGATCTCCCTGCTTGCTCCATATTTTCTTGATCAGTCAATATTTTGAGGGTTTGATACCTGGAAATATTTGGACATGTTTGATTTTAAAATGAGTGTCCTGATTCACTTAATGTCTCATTGGGCTAGTTCAGCTTTTCCAAGGTGAAAACCCCTTTCATCTGTAAGGTCTTTGATCTAGGTTAGATGAAATTCCCTCTGATCTACAGCTGTGACAGAGGCTCGGAAAGTGAGAGAGTCAGTCATTCCACACTAGAGTCACTTCTTCCCCTGCTGCAGTGGAGACCCAGCTGGTCGTCCACCGAGTCCTCAGCCAGCTATGTTCTGGTGAATACATGCACTTGCAAATCTGGTCCCTGGCACCCTCTCTGTCACCCTTCTCATTCTGTCCCATCGTTCTCCTTTCAAATCTATCCATCAGCATAGGTATTCCCAATAACTCAATATCATTGTCATGCTTTACTGATAAAATAGCTATTTGCCTAGCCTGCTCTGCAATTTAAAAATGCAAATCTCACCATGCCACTGTCCAGCCAGAAACCTGTCATTGGCTCCCCGCTGTCCTCAGGGTGAAGTTAAAATGCACCTCCTGGTCTCCATGGCTCAGGGTGACCCGACTCCTGTCAACACCTTCAGTCTCTTCTTTGGCTACTCTCAGACTTGCTCAATATAGTCCAGTCATAATGACTGTCTTCCTATTCTTTGAAAACACTAAGCATTTTCCAATGTCATGGCTTCCACAAGTCTGTCCCCCTTTCCAGAACATTCTTTCCCTCTATTGTTCATTGTGTAGCCACTATTTATCCTTCAGGTCTATGATTAAATGTCATTTTCGGGGGGGCTTCCCTAAATTTCTAATCCATACAGTGACCACTTTTTTTTATGTAATAGCACAAAGCTCCAGTCCCTCTTAGCAGTGTACCAGAAATATCTTGTATGCATACGTTTATTCATTTAAGTGTTCTTTTGGTTAATGCCTGCCTTCTTCACTAGACTGTAAAACTGCAGTGCACAGATCACTTCTGTTTTGGCTACCACTGTATCCCTGGAGACTAGTATGGTGCTTGGCATATGATAGATGAGCAGCAGTATTTGTTGAATGAATCATGATGTTAATTTTACAGTTAAGATGGATCACAGTGGTTTACTTTTAACTATTCAGTATTCAACCAACTGTTCTTGTGCATTGCTGGAAAAACAAGGACCTGCAGACATGGAGGTGACAAAGGTTACTCTAAAGTTTTAATCCCATAGTGGAGGTGGGGGAGAGAGGAATAAGGGGGGAGGCAATTGCACTAGTCTGGAAGAGATATAGAGGGTGCAGTTTGCACCTCCATTTCTTAGAAAGTCTTTACCCTGGTATCTTTGTCCTAGTCATCAGTTCTAAAGGCCCCATCACCAAATGATGGCTTCCTTAGCCTCTACTACTCAGCACAGCCTGGAAAACAGAGGGAACACTCTTTAGAACAACTTTGTGGCTCCTGCTTCCCCTACCCTTGTGATCTCTCTTCTCTCCTCCAAAGGACACTCAGCTTCTATCCTTTTATACTTCCCCGGTCACATCTTACCTTTCTCCAACTTTATGCCCTTGTGGGTCTTCCCAATGTCTAGCATAATCTGAAAAGTCAATTTACCCTTACGATTAAGGGATATGCCTCATTGTCTTTAAAGTGGAAAGTAGAAGAAACTAACATTTATTGCACCCTAACTACGTGCCAAAGACTATGCTAGATGCCATACATGTGTTATATCATTTAATCCTCACAACCTATGAGGTGATGATTGTCATTGGTACTAGGCTTCTTTCACATGTGTAGATATTGAGGTGCAGACAGATTGAGTAACTTGCTCAAGGTCACATAGCTATTAAGTGGTAGAGCTAGGATTTAAACCTAATCTTTCTCTCACATACGATCCTACTACTGTAATGTACTCCCTCCCAAATAATGAGAGATACGCAGACACTTCTGAAGCCACTGAGAGGATGGTATACTTGGACAGTGAGCTCTTCAAATCCCAGGATATAGGCTCCAGCTAGTTCTAGGATTGCACTACTCTTTTCAGAGTTTAGAGCACAGCAAGCTTCAGAACACTGCTGCCATTCACTCAAAAAATGTTTGCTGAGCACCTACTATGTGCCAGATGTGTTCTAGGCTCTTGAGCTATACATCAGCAAATAAAGCAGAAATTTAAAATTCCCTGTCTTTCTAAAGCTTACGTTTTAGTTGTGGTAGGAAGTGGAAAGAGAGATAGGAAATAAGCAATGGGCAACAAAGAAAAAGTGAATTATATGGTATGATAGAAAGTAATAAGTGCTATGAAACACTGGAACAGGCTGAATGGGATTAGGAATCATAAATGGGCAATGATTGCAGTTTTACAGAAGATGACATTTGACCAAAGACTTTAAAAAGGTAAGAGACATGAGCCATGTCAAAAAAGAGTGTCCCTACTAGAGGCTGCCAAGGCAAGAGTATGCCTGATGTGTTCAAGAAAAGGTGAAGAAGCCAAGACCCTGTTCCAGCTGCAAGAGTCCAGGAAGCAAGGTTTTTATGAAAAGTCTGCATTCTTCTTTGTTGGACAGGACTTGAAGGTCCAAACCAGTGGAGCCACGAGAAGTATGGACTTATCCTTTGAATCCAGATCCTTCCGGAAGGCACTATTTTAAATGGGTTGAATCCAAGATGCTTCAAAGGATAACAAAGACCCTTGTACCTATGAGGGCTGAATCCCACTACCATCCTAGCCTTCCAGGGCAGAGAGCAAACTCTGTAATCTTTGACCTCCTTGTTTATGATAAAACATATGTTCATCTGCAGGAATCTCTCCCAGAGCCACTGCTTTCAGGATTTGTTTTTGGTGTTGACATTGATCTTCCTTAGCCCAGGATGGTCTGGTATTGAATCCTACCTCTACTTACCCTACCCATTCCTGAGTTCTGCTATTACTCCAACCTGGCTATACTGGACTATTCCAAGCCCTCATTTAGGCTAGTCACCCATGCTATGACCATGGTGATTTCTCTGGTCCCCCAGAACCTACTACATCTACCCCATTCAGACTCATTCACTTGGCCCTGCTTGGCAAAGAGCCCAGTGTAATATTATTAAGAATGTTAGATGGCACAGTCACTTTTGTCATTGTTTTCTGAAAGCATCATTGCTTTTTCAACTGGCCCTAGATGTGGTGAGTGTTTAGTCACCATTCCAAGCTATTTATTTAGCATGAAAATTTATTAGTTAGGCCATTGTTTAGCAAATTCATCACATTACACTTTTTACTTAGCAGAATCATTTAATTAGTGTTTTATTACTGGAATTGACTGTCAATGATGTGGCTAATTCATTTTCTTAGGGAATAAATTTTTTATCAGGGTAAAGCAATTCAAAGTGCATTGTTAACTCTTTAATGATTGGAGATTGCTGCCAATGGCAATTCGTGTTGTAAGGAAAATGAAATCATTTACTTTCCTTGAAATACCAGATGTTGGTAGACTCTTTGGAAAAGTGTACAGAGGTAGTTTAGAAAGTCATGAATTAAAGAATTTTTCATTAACTGAATGATTCAGAATACTTGGCAAAGCTAAGCATAGTTAGCCAGAGGGTTTTGATCGAACCCCTTGGAATGAATTATTATAATATACTCTTATGTGTGTATATTGCTGTAGAATCTATAAATGTTCTTTCATTGACATTATCTCTTTGGGTTCTCACAACGTCGTTGTGGAGTGATATTAGGATTTGTGTTTGGCAGCCTCTAAGGTGGCCCCAGTGGTGCCTGCCTTCTATTCCACATCCTTATATAATCTCCTTCCTTTGAGCGCAGGCTAGATCTAGTGACTGGCTTCTAATGCATAATTAAGTGATGTCACTTTCAAGATTAGGTTATAAAAAGATTGTGGCTTCTGTTTTGGGTTCTCATACTCTCTCACTTGCTTCCTCTGAGGGAAGTCAGCTACCATGTTGTGAGTTGCCCTATGGAGAAGCCCATTTGGAACTGAGGGAGATGTCCAGACAACAGCCAGCAAGGAAATGAGGGCTGTACTTTAATAGCCCATGAGAAAATGAATCTGCCGACAATAGTGAATGAACTTGGAATCAGTGAACTTGGATTCTCTCCCAGCTGAGTCTTCAGATGAGACCGTTGTCGTGGCTGACAGCTTGAGTGCAACCTCATGAAAGACCTTGAGCCAGCAGTACCCATTTAAGCTGCACCCAGGTGTCTACCTGTAGAAACTGTGAAATAGTATGTTTATTATTTTAAAATGCTATGATTGGGGGTAGTTTGCTAGGTAGCAATAGATAACTAATACATGGCTTAACATGTGAGATGTTATAATAATTTGCCCAAAGCCTTCAGGTTAATAAATAGTAGAGCCAGGATTTAACTCTGGTTATTCTGATGCATTTCAATAAACAAGAAGGATATGAACTGCAGTCCAGACCTCTCATTTCATCTGTCAGATATCCTCAAAGCTTTGTCATCCCACAAGGGTAACTATTCAGAGACTATTTCCCCGGAACAGTGATTCCCTTATGACCCACACACCTTCATTACCATGAGAAAGAGCCACTGGGAGTCTGGGGAGGCTGGCAAGCAGGTTTGAAGGAAGGATCTTCTTTATCATGTTTTTTAATGGAATTGAGTCAAACTTCCCCTGTTTGTCCCCTGGTCCCTCTCCTGGCCCCCATAAAATGGTTATAACAGTGGTTCTCAAACATAACTGGCCCCAAACTAAAGCTCCTAAATCCCAGGGTATGGAACCAAAGAAGCTATATTTAATATGCTCCCTGAATGACTCTTGTATGCTCCCTGACTCTTGCTTTAGAATCTGGGGTCCACTATATAAAACAAAGTAGGTTGGCATTTCAGTGATCAGCCTCTGTAATTGACCAGCTAAGGATCTGCCAGGCCAAACCTTTATGTTGATACACTGCTTTATTAGTTCTTATGAGAGTGTTAGATGTCTGTTCTTCCCAGAGTAGAGACCATCTGCTTTGATAGCTTGTATTTTTTTTGTTTAGTTAATTTTGAACAATACTAAGTTATACTACTTCATTCATTCACTAAGAGCAGAAAAAAACAGTGTTTGCTTTTTTATGAACAGGTCTAGGACCCTTAAAGAACAAATCATATTTTTTAACTGGAAGCTCCCTTAGAGACCATCTAATCCCTTGCTACTCAAAGTGTGGTCTATGGACCGGCACCATCAGCATCACCTGAGAGCTTGTTACAAATGCAGACTCTCAGGCCACACTGCAGATCCACTGAATCAGAATCTGCATTTTAAAGGTTCTCCAGATATGTACATTGAAGTTTGAGAAGCATTGGTCTAATTTAGCTTCCCGATTTTAAAGTTAAGTTCCACAAATGTGAAGGTCATTGTGCAAGATAATTTAGTGGTAACACCAGGATGAAAACTCAGGTCTGGTAACTCCCAAGCTGTGTTCTTTCCACTCGATTAATGTTCTGTTGTCTTTGTGGTTTATTAAATCCACAAACTCAGCCTAAGTATCCAGGGCATAGTTTGAAATGGAAAAAGGAAGTTTTTTTATCCACCCAGTACAATGGCAAACTGGTTTCAAACAGCTGTTGCACATTAAAATTTCCTCTTCCAGACAAGTTTAGTTATTTCATTTTCTCTTTCCTACACATCAACGAAAGACAAAGTCACCTGTCAGGCTGAAGATTGTAAAAC
This sequence comes from Daubentonia madagascariensis, assembly GCA_023783475.1. Lineage (NCBI taxonomy): Eukaryota > Metazoa > Chordata > Mammalia > Primates > Daubentoniidae > Daubentonia > Daubentonia madagascariensis. The sequence goes on along the minus strand of JAKFHU010002136.1, from coordinate 24,758,575 downwards.
CTGTCAAAACTGAGTTTTTCTAGTTTAGCTAAGTGTTACTCGGCAACTATTTTGCATACCTTTGTCTTATTACGATTTTGGTGAATGAAAGAAAATAGACAAGCCTATGTCTTCAGTGTGAGATATTATTTAAAGTTTTTTTTTTTTTGCTTCTATCACACATCTTCCCTTTAGTGTGTGTGGGTTCTAGACTTTGGTGATATATACACAACACTAAATTCTGGGCCAATTGTTTTTAGTGTACGCACAACCATGAAGCCAATGAGAAACTCCGAATCATGTCCAGTCCAAGCTGGAGTCGCAATGAAGCTGACAACCTTTGTTGTGAAAGGAGCATATTGGATTAAAATCGCCAGAAGCCCATCTAGGGGAGAAATGCATTTTGAGTAAACGTAGCTTGTCAACCTCCCCACCCTCAGCAAGGCAAATGGAACTGAGGCAGGAAATAGAGACCATCCTACTGTCACCATAGTAATTGGAAGGGATAACAGCTGGATCTCAAAAACAGACAAGCACCGTGTTTATCAGCAAGGTGGAGGGTGGGTTTCAGAGACCCAGGTATACCCAGCAAATGAATATTTTCTGAGAAACCACTAGATCCTGGAGGTACACTGGTAAACAACACAGATATGGCACCTGCCTTCGTGGAGCTTATAGTCTAGTAAAGGATACAGATACTAAATAATTTCGCTAATATTCAATCATTACTATAATTCATGAAGATGAAATATGTCCAGGAATATATACTGTAATTTGTGAAGGTGATATTGTTAGGATATAACATGGGGCCCCCAGATGGAGATGGAGGCAAACAGGGGTATCTTCCTTGATATCTTCATTCAGAAAAGTTAAAAGATTTTTTTAGTGGACATGCATCACCTAGATTATACCATTAACATTTTACTATACTTACTATCACCTATCCTCCCATCTAGCTATCCCTCAATCCATCTTGATTTTTTGTGCATGTCAAAGGAAATTTGATACATCGGTACCCTTCTTTTTCCTCCCAATAATGAACTGTACATATCATTAATGCAGGCTCAATATTCTGATATTTTTCCTTTGGGATAAAAATTCACATACAAAGAAATGCAGAAATCTTAAGTTTTCCATTCCCTGAATTCAACAATCATATACACTTGTGCAATCCCACCCCCTAATAGTATACAGACTCACTAAGAAGGTCCCTCATGCCCACTCCCAGACAATCCCTGTCCCCACTCCAACTAATAGGTAACCAAAATCCTAATGTTTTTTCCTACCATAGACCAGTTTGTCTCTTCTAGAAGAGGAAGTGACTTTTGAGCTGAGTCCTGAAGGATGAATAGGAGTCCACTGGGCGCTGGAAGGTTGGGGCAAAGTTAACCATTCCGTAATAGCACATCACGTACAGATTCTCAGGAGGGCAGGAACTTGGTGAGGAGGACAGTGTGGCTGCAGCCTAGTGAGCAAAGGACAGAGGAACACAGGATGAGGAAAACGAGAGCAGTGACAGCTAGACCGGCCATGGCCTTGAAGCCCTACTAAATATTGAAAATCTGGAACGTGGCCAAAGGAGAGTTGGCAGCCAATAAAAGGTTGAGCAGGGAGGTGACGTGCTTAGCTTTGGACTTCTAAAAAGTCCTCATCCCTTGTTGCAGAGAACAGAACATGGAGAAGCAAGAGAGGGTGGAGGGAGCTGTGAGGATTCTTTTTAAGCCATCATGGAGAAAGAGGGATGCAGCCGATATGAGGATGCTGGCCATGGAGAGAAGGAGCCATTTCTTCTTCCTCTGTGTTAACCTCTGACCTCTGATGTGTTGAGCTTCTATAGTTATAAATCACAGTGTTTGATTTTCTCTTTCTATCTCCAGTTTCCAGAGATACCAGCCATAAAGCCTTTGTGGAAACTGGTTCAGAGAGGTTAAGTAACTTGCCCAAAGTCACATAGCCAGTAAGTGGTGGTATGAGGGTTGTCACTCAAGTCTATTTATGTCCAAAGTCTATACCTGTTTGATCACTTCCCTGTCTTCAGAGAGTATGATGTGAGTCTCTCAGATTTTCTAATTGGAATCATTACTTCCCTCGTTATATCAGATTCTTCAACACTCCAGAATTTTCCAGGCAGAAGATTGCCCAAGTTGCTAGCAGTCCCATCTAACTTAGGGTCCCATTTTGAGGATAAGTTCATCATCTGTAGCCCAGGTTTTCCTTTAAGCAATGGTTTGGGAATAGGGGCAGGTGAGTCAACATGGATCTACCAGTTCTTGGTTTTATTTATGCTGTTTGTGACTCTGCAGTAGTCACCTGAAGTTTCTTGTGCTTGCAGAAGAAAGTTTGTCAATCCCTTTGTCTATTACTCACACACCCTTCCTTGTATAATCTCAGTCTTTCCATCTACATAAACTCCTCTCAGATGCCACCCCCGTTACTCCTTCATGCTTGCAAAAATATCAAAACAGTGCAGTTTGCCTTTCTTTATTATTTCTGCTTTGAGTAACCTACTGACCAAGGCATGTTCTTCTATGTTCTTTTGTATATTCTGTTTATATTAACACACCACAGCCATATACAGAACTTCTTACTGATAACATGAAGTAACTGCCCGATAATATTAATCTTTCCAACATTGAGTAACCTCACAGTTTCTTCTTACTTTAATATACTTCATTCTCTTCTTAAAAATAATACACTCCCTAGGAATCCATTTCTTGCCAACCAATATGTATACCATACTTGATCATCAGTTTGTAAAATTCTGTAGGCAGATATTTCATTATCTATTTATGGAGTATTTTTCTGCTGGTCAAAGTTCAGCATTTTTCAAGTCAATTATTTTCAAATGCAAGTGTCTCCAAGGAAAGTGCAAATGAATGTTGAATATGCAAGAATTGAACAATACAGTTACGTGTCTCCAAAAAGGGCTTGTGTTTCCAGTGCATTAAAAAACACTTTAAACATCCAGATTTATACCCCTCCTCCTTTATGGTTCAACAATATATTTCTAGGATCCCACACTGCCCCTCAGCATTATTCCCTTACTTCTGAGTTTGACCACTAAGGGGTTAAGACCAAGGAGCATTCCTCTTGTTGCTAAAGGTCTGTTGCTTTGGCACACCCCATGACTTTCATTTTTGTTTCAGTTGTATTAAGTCTATACAACCTATGCTGTGGAATACTGGTATTGGCACTTTTGCTGCCTGTTTCCCCACTGATTTTCATGGAATTGTGACAAAAAGAAAAAAAAAGATTTTCTAAGTTTTTTAAATAGTGAAACCCTTTCTTCAAACAAAATCATACTTAGAAGTCTATTTTTTTTTGTGGTTTCTTTTTTTTTTTTAATTTATTTTTTTAATTTCAGAATATCATGGGGGTACAACACTTTGGCCATACACATTGCCCCTGTTCTGCCTGTGTCAGAGCCACAATCGTGGTCATCCCCCAAACTGTGCTCCCCACATCCATTCAGTGAGAGTTTTTCCCATCCCTTCCACCCCCCTCCCGCCCGCCCGCCCTCAGATGAATGTTATTGCCCTGTGTGATGTAAGTGTTCATCAGTTAGTACCAGTTTGATGGTGAGTACCAGTGGTGCTTGTTTTTCCAATCCTGTGACACTTCGCTTCGAAGAATGGGTTCTAGCTCCGACCAGGATAATACCAGATGTGTTAATTCACTATTGTTCCTTATTGCTGAGTAATACTCCATGGTATACATATACCACATTTTATTGATCCACTCGTGTATTGATGGGCACCTGGGTTGTTTCCACAACTTTGCAATTGTGAATTGTGCTGCTATGAACATTCGAGAGCAGATGTCTTTATTATAAAGTGTCTTTTTTTCTTTTGGATAAATACCCAGTAGTGGGATTGCTGGGTCAAATGGTAATTCTACGTTTAATTCTTTGAGATATCTCCATATTCTTTTCCATAGAGGTTGTACTAATTTGCAGTCCCACCAGCAGTGTATGAGTGTTCCTACCTGTCCACATCCCCGCCAACATTTGTTATTTGGGGATTTTTTGATATGAGCCAATCTCACTGGAGTTAAGTGATATCTCATTGTGGTTTTGATTTGCATTTCCCTGATGATTAGAGAAGTTGAGCACTTTTTTATATGTTTGCTGGCCATCATTCTGTCTTCTTTGGAAAAGTTTTTGTTCATGTCCTTTGCCCATTTTTTAATAGGGTTGTTTGATTTTTTCTTGTTGATTTTCCTAAGTTCTGTATAGATTCTGGTTATAAGCCCTTTATCAGAGGTGTAGCATGCAAATATTTTCTCCCATTTAGAAGTCTATTTTTAAAACAGATAAAAAGCCATTTAGATCTGGTTGTTGCAGAAGTGAGGGAAAACTCAAGTGCTTGCCAGGTCACACACACATACACACAACACAGGTGTACATGCACAAAACCCTTCATGGTGGCCCAATTCACTCCCAACTCACATAAGAAACTCTAAACAGAAGTCTCCTTTCCTAACTCTGCCTCAGCTCTTAGGACACTAACTCCACAGACTAATAATTTGCTTATTCCTTCCCCTCTAGACTAACTGGGTGAACCTTTCTACTTTATTTACTCAAAATGAAAATAACAACCACCAGTCAATTGAACAAGTCAAGACTGATGGCACTTGTAGGTCACAAGAGCAGGGCCATCACGTGAATGGCACCCTCTAAAACTGAGCAGTGCACAGTATGTACAACCACCAAGATGTGGTGGTTCTGCAAAAGCCTGGGTTAGAGGAGCATCAGGAAATATGGGACCCTAGTTTGTAGGTCCCTGACAGAGTTTGGTATTTTACTAAGAGACAATTCTTTTCATTATTGCTGCAGACAAGAATGAGACTTGTCTGTAGCACAAGAAAGACAAGAAAGAGACTCAAAGGCTAGTGTTATGTTGCACGGGAGAGTCTTGTGATGGATTGTTTTTGCATCTTGACTGTGTTGGCAGTCACATGGATCTACACATGTGATAAAATTGCATAATACTAAACACACAAACCCAGTGCATGTAAAACTAATGAAATCTGAATAAGATCAGTAAAATATATCAATGTCAATTTTCTGATGATGATGTTGTACCATAGTTATGCAAATGTTAACGTTGGGGAAAACTGGGTAAAGGGCATATGGGACCCTCTATGTTATTTCTTATAACTGCATGTGAATCTACAATTATCTCAAAATAAGACTTTTTCCAAAAAGATGGAGCTCTCGTGAGGGGCTGGCAGGTACCATCTGACCCTGGTCACGTTCATTGGAGTCTTGAGATGTGCCTCGTGTCTTCCCTGGTCATTAATCACTCGCCAGTCCAAGCTTGTGATAAAAATGTTCTATTAATCTTTAGCAATCTGCAACATGGTTTGTTTGTGTCTTTTTCCCTTAATCATTTTTTTGGCAGATGTTTGTCTAATTTATTGGTGTTTTCAAAGGAAAGCCAGCTTTTGCTTTTCTTCAGCTTTTCTGTTGTATCTTTAACTTGCGTTATGTTCCATTAACTTCTGTTCTTATATATTTATTTACTTTCTTTCTACTTTCAGTGACTACATTTTTCATCTCGAGAAGTTAAATTTATATTTTTCAAACCCACCTATCATGTTTATCATCATGTGTTGCATTACTGCAGTGGTTCATATTCCTTCATTTTTCTCTTTAATCAATCTAAATGTATTTACTTTATAGTATTGTTGTTTTATTATTTTCAATTCTTGAGAGGCATATTTCTCTGTGTTCATGTCTGCTGACTGTCATTCTTGGAGATAAGCTTCCTCAAAGGGCTTGTCGTAGTTTATACTTTATTTTTCCACTATGATTTCATCTTTAGTAGAGGCGGTTTTGTTCTGTGGGAATTAATGTGTATTGGGTTGTGAAAATACTTCTATAGAATAGTTTCGCATTGCTTGTCAGGACAGTAAGATTTTCAGTGGTATCACACAGGTTTTGTGTTGATGTCTAGCTTTGCAGTTGCACGATCACACAGGTAACATAAGTGCAAACCTCAAATTTATGTGTGGTAGAGGTCAAGATTTTCTTTGTTTTGTTTTTTACCTCTAACTATTTGAATACTATACACTCTTCTTTTTATTCTACTAATTGATACATTTAACTTAAACACACACATATACACACTTAAACAGTATGCACATACTTGAAATTCTTGCAATTGTATCCTTGAATTAACAGCGTCAAGATTAAAATAGTACATACTGACTATCCATTATGCAAGGTAAAGAAGATATATTTTTATTTCTAGTAAATAAAAAGTATTTCTAGTGATGCATCAGTCACTTCCTGGTTATTACTGATAGAATTTAAAATTTTAGTCAAGAATTTTTATATTAGATTTTTTTTTTACATAATTTCTCTTTAGGAATTCTTTTTTTATAGTTCACTCTGTTATGATTTATATTTATTGTGATTTTTGTATTCATGTCTATGTTTAACCAATTTTGGTGTTTACCAAATTAGTTCTTTTATAACATGACTTCTTCTATTCTTGTGAGCAGTTTTTCCCCTAAATTCTGGAATGATATTTTTTTACTAGTTTCCTCACCTACCTGACCCTCTGGAAAAGAATCAGAGCCAACATAATGTGAATGTCTTTCTGTAACCTCACAAATGAAAAGCAACCTATCTCAGTGTATAATTTTTTGGTCATACTATTTCCTCCTCAAAAATTTTGTTCTATTGCTTTCTGGCTTTCAAATTTGGGCAAGAAAAAAATATGGCTAGCATTGCTTTTATTTCATTTATTGAGAGACATTTTTCCAGTCTAGATATTTGTCTGAGTGTTTCTACATCAATAGTACTTAAAAATTATATCAGAATATAGCTTCTGTTTTTAAGTTGTACATGGAAAACTCTTTACATTTGAAGATTTAAGTATTTATTCTGCCAAGGAGCTGTTTTTACATTGTATCCATTATTATTGCTTCTGCTCGTTTATTCTGTCCTCTTCTTCAGTAGCACCGATTATCTGTCTTTTATGTGTCTATTTTCTTTTCTCTAAAATGTATTTTTGTCGTCTTCACACATGAACACACATGAGCAGATGATAGAAACAAAAGAAATATTCATCCTATTCTCATTCCCTTGGCTTTTCCTCTGCAAGTTTCTTGAGTTAATTTTCTGTAAATTTGTACCTGTTGTTTATTTTCATTACAGATCTCAATGTCCATTTTAATTCTGCTATTGCATTTTGGTTTCTTTGTGATCTTTCCTTGCCTCACCCAGTGAATTTTATTCTAGCCACTTCTTAACTTGATCCATTTTTGGGAAAATCTGTTGTCTTAATACTTCATCTTTCACTTTCTTTATTCTTCCATGTTTTCTGGAATTTTGTTGAAAACAAAATACATTTCTACTTTCTGTTGCGTAGATTAAGATACCAGTCACAGAAAAACCCAAATAAAATTGGCTTAAATAATAAGTTAAAGTTTGATTTCATAGAACAGGAAGTCAGGTTAGAGTTGGTTGAATAAGATGCCCATGAGTGTCATTAAGGACCCAAGTTCTTTGAAGCTCTCCACTTTGCCACCTCATGTTGGCATTGCCCCCAGCCTGGCTCCCCTCATGCACGAGTGTTTTAGCAGTTCCAAGCATCACACCCAGACATAGTAATGCCCAGTGGCAGAGAGGGGCCACTGAATTATCCTTCTTAGAGATAAGAAAACCTTTCCTAGAAGAGCCCTAATAGAACTTCTCTCTCATATCATTAAATTTTTTTGGAAAAAAAAAACTGGCAAAGGGGATTTGAACACCCGGATTGGCTTAGGGAAAACAGGATTTGCCCATAGGTCTGGGACTAGGGTCATGCTTCCCTGAGTCACATGGAGAATGTATAGGCACTGAAACTAGTTTGGGGGTAGGGATGGCTCTTGGGTAGACAGTCAATACTGACCGCTTTTTATCTTTTGAAAATTATATATTTCTCAGCATCCAAACTGTCATTTTCCTTGCTATTAATATGGTAGATTTTTTTCTAAGACCCCACATTGTCTTGTTTCTGTTTATTTAAATTTAAAGAAAAAATGGTCACTCTGGGCCTGGTGTTTGCCAATAAACAGAGTAGGTGGATTCTCATTGTTGCCTTCACCATCCAACATACTAATATTGGAATCCTTTTCATGTGGCTTAAGCAAGAGGAGTAATGGATGTTTACAGGCCCCTCCCTAGGTAGAGTATCTAACACTACCCTTCCATCTGGGGTGAGTGCTGCGGAAGAAGGAGTTCATGCTCTCCCTACAAAGGGGAGGATTGATTTCTTTACCAGAAATAGTAAATGAATCCAGGAGGCATTTTCCCATGACTGCTCCCATAGTAATTGCTTCCTAACGCTGAATCTGCATCTGGAATACAAAGGTACCTTCTTTTGTCTTTGCCATGCCAAAGAGCCCAACAAAGGGGACTGAGGAGGAGAAAGGGTCTGGGGATGCCCTGACCTTACTATTTGGTTGCAGGGGTCTTTGGCTCTCTCATCCCAGGAGAGAAAGTGGGAAAAGCACTTCTTTTCTATTCTTCAGGCCAGTGGGTGTGCTTTGTTACTTCAAGTACCAAAGTCTATCAGTGTTAACTGCAGATTGTATAATGTCCATTTCCGCTCCATAGAAAATGGCACAGTGGGTGGCATTCTACTTACTAGTAGTTTTACAGGTTCAACCCTAGGCATTTGGTCAGACACAGCAAAGAGGGAGAAGGTAAATCCATCTGTCATTACATTGAGTGAGAATATGTCCCCGAGTGGACATAAGATGTGGGATGTGAATCTACTGTTCCTCGGGGGGGGGGGTCACAAATCTCACACACCTGTGCTAGTGTAAGTCTAGATTTCAGAAATACAGAACAGATTTTTCTTACAACAGGACTCCTAAGCGCAAGCCAAGCGCTTCATCTTATGCTTCACCAAAGAAATTGCAAGCACTTCCAACTCTGGAGGGGAAACTGCTTATGTTGAATCAGTTGAAAAATGGTCTTGTACAATTTCAGAGATTTTTAAGAAATTTTGAAAAAAATGAAGTCCTTATCTTTATGTACATGTTAAGTGTAATGCTGCTGTAATTAATGGATATCCCTCTCAAATTCTGGTGCTAGGTTAGCTGACAGATTTAGATTTCAATACAATTATGAGTTTATCGTCTTGAGGCTTTGTTGGTATTTGGTGGGGGAAGAGAGATGAGGTATTGACTGCTAGTGAGATGCCACCTTGAGACTTCTTCCAGTGGAATCCCATTTAACCCTTGCAATAACCTTTGTAGATGATGATGAGGATGATGATGATGTTGATGATGATGACAATCAATCATGATCATCACCATCACTGTCACCAATAACAAATAAAAATCTTAGGCTCAAAGTACAGTTGACCCTTAAACAACATGGGTTTGAACTGTGCAGCTCCACTTATATGCAGATTTTCTTCTGCCTCTGCCACCCCTGAGACGGCAAGACCAACCCCTCCTCCTCCTTCTCAACCTACTCAATGAGGATGAAAACCTTTATGATGATCCACTTCCACTTGATGAACAGTAAATATTTCATATATTTTCTCTTCCTTATGATTTTTTAAATAACATTTTCTTTTCTCTAGCTTATTATAAGAATGCAGTATATAATACATATAACATACAAAATAAGTGTTAATTGACTGTTTATGTTATTAGTAAGGTCAACAGTAGGTTACTTGTTAATTTTTTGGGGAGTCAAACATTATAAGTGGATTTTCAACTGCACAGGGGGTCAGTGCCCCTAACCCCTGCGTTGTTCAAGGGTCAACTGTAACTTATTTGAGGTCCTATAGCTAGAAAGTTGTGAAGTTCATATTTGAATCCAAGTTTTGTCTTCAGATTCTGTACTTTGAGTCTGATGCCTGCTGTTTCCACAACACCCACAGTGTTGGTTCTAATCACATCCCCACTCCACACGGGTGATCCAGCCTCCACCCCACTCCAAATGTTCTCTCCCCTCCCAGTAAGCATTCTCTAAGTATTTACCCATCCACTCTTCATGCTCTCCTGCCCTAAAGGGCGCGTGGATTTGGGAGGAATCATGACAGAAGAGATAAGAAATCGATACTGTGCCCAGAAACTACAGGAATTTGGTTGGCTAGTTAGGAAATTTTGCCTTCACTCCATGAAGACTTTTGCTAAGAAAAATGACTTGATCAAAGCTGTGTAAAGAGAACTATGAAAGCAGAAAGGGCCATTAGGAAACTGATGGAATAGTCCTGTTAGGAGGACCTGAACTAGAGTAATAGCACAGGAACAGAGTAAAATAGATGGCTTTAGAGTGTGTCAGGAAGGAAAGTAGAGAGAAGACAAGGAATGACGAGGGAAGCCCTAAAAGACCCTAGCTACCCTCTCCAGTTCGTGGATTCTCACGTGCCCAACAAGACATCTTGTACGATATCTTCTGAACAGCTATTGTTTTTTTACTGCTTACCAGATGCCAGACACTGTACTGAGCACTTCGCACACACTGTCTCTTTAAATCCTCACAACGCTCACTTTCTCTGTATTATAGTCGAAGAAACTGAGGCTCAGAAAGATGTGTCGCTTGGCCAAGGTCACAGAGCCCATAAATGGTCTGTCATTGATCCAAATTCCATTCTTTCCGATTCCGGGACCCAGATTCTCAGCATTTCTCAGGGTGCAGATTCTGTCCCTCTCATGGGACATGGACAGATCATTTCTTAAATAGTTACGTAAACATTTTAGTGAGCATGAAAACAAAACTAGCACACCATACCCGTGATTTCATGTTTCACTATCGTTCATAATGAGGCAAAGTAAAGAAAACATAGTTGAAAGTTGATTTAAAGAAAAGTTTTGGAGGTATACTTGTGTACATCTGCACTATTCAGTGTGGTAGCCGCTGCCCTCATTAGAGTAAAACTCATTTCCTCAGTCCCACGAGGCACATTTCAGGTGCTCAATAGCCACAGGTGGGACGTGGCTACCATATTGAACAGTGCAAATATAGAACATTTGAGTCACTATATAAAGTTTTGTTGGATGGTGAATGCTGGGCTAGAGCTGTCTTACACTAGATCAATGTCTTTTTATTTAGAGTTCACTCTAGCTGTGAATTAGCTCTCTTTAGAACTTTATCTAGCTCTGGATACGTCTGTGTGCACTTGCTTTGTCCAATACAGTAACCACTAGTCACCAGTGCCTGTTGAGCACTGGACATCTGGCTGGTGTGAATTGAAGTGCCCGATAGGTATAAAATACACATTGGATTTCAAAGCCTTTGTATGAATAAAGAATGTAAAATATAGCATTAATAATTTTTATACTGATTATATGTTGAGATATTATTTGGGATCTATTGGTTAAATAAAATATATTATTGAAACTAATTTCACATGTTCTTTTTTCCCTTATTTAATGTCGCCACAAGAACATCTTCAGTTACATATGTGGCTTGCAATATATTTCCACTGGCCAGCACTGCTCTAGACCTCTTTGCTCTGCTGTGTGACTCCAGAGCTCCCTCCCTTTCTCTATATCTGCACTGCCCAATATAGTAGCCATAAGCCACATGTAGATATTTCAATTTAAATTAATTAAAATCAAACAAAATTTAAAATTCAGTTCCTCAGTCTCATTAGTCACATATGATTAGTGGCTACCAAATTGCAGAGCACGTTTCCATCATTGCAGAAAATTCTATTGAACAGCACTGATATAGGTGGTATATAGCTAGGCAAGAGCCACAGAGGTGGGTCATGATTGCCTAAAATTTGGAGAAAGTTTCCATGGTGCCTAACTCTGTGGCACATCCTCCTCCCGTCTCCTAGGTGCCTGTGCATTCCTTCCTCAGTTAAATTTGTTTATGCACCCTTTATCTTTTCTTGTCTCCTACTTCCAGGGCTGTGGCATGTGTATCTCTCCCTGTACGCACCTTCTTCCCGCCTCCTATATATACACGAAATCTAACACGTGGTTTGTACAATGTAGGTACTCAGTATATGTTTGTTAACCAGTTGGAGTGGTAATTCCTAGCAAGTGAATGGGAACATGTGACTGAAGCTAGAGGGAGATCTGTATGGCTGGTAGCAGGGGGCAGGGTTTGGGGGAAGACAGAGATGCCACCTTCCCAAAGAAGAAGAGACACTGGCAGAGAGACAGCAAAGGGGAAATCAGAGGGACAGAGGTGGTCTGAAGTCTTACACATGTCACCAAAATCCCTGTGCCTGCCCCGCAGGCCCCTTGCAGGCAGTGACAGTAGTTATTGCAAGGGAATTCACAGGCTTAGACAACAGCTATATAAAAAGCATGAAAGAAATTCAAAATATTATTACATGATAAATAAACATGCAAGACCCATGAATGAGAAGTTGAAATGGCATGAAAATTAAGAATCTGGTGAGGAGAAAAAAATGAAAAATGCTCTGTCCCTGGGCCAGCTGGTGTGAGTTACATTTTATGAGCGGCATGTGAATTCCAGCGCCCTTGTTGAATTAGCAGCAGAATCGCACATTAGTTTTAAGGCTCCCTCTCGAATAGGAACATCATAACGTTTTTTAATTGGAGCTGATAAAAACCTAGCATTACTTGTAGGTTCCTGAGAGAAGTGAGTTGTGAAATTGGGTTTTCATTAAACCTAATGATGGAAAATTAAGTATAGTGCGTCTGGTGAAATGGGGTGTGATAAAAGGCATCACTTCTGCATTATCGGAGGTTAATAAGGGAATAGGTGAGGTGAGATACATTGGAAAGGGGAGTCCAACTAGTTGAATTAATAAACCTTGAAAATCCCTTGGTTCTGAGTCTTCACAGCATCATTAGCACTGGCATTGACATTATTACAAATGTTACAGCAAGACAAGTTGTTAAATTTCAAAAGCATTTATTTTCCATTCCAGTGTTGGTTTTGCTGACACCAAGTTTACAGTCTGTCTAGCAATGTGTTTAGGGAAAATATCCATATTGATAGCTATTTGGTTTTGGAAACATTTGGCATCTCACAAAAATTGCCAGGTGCCATCCCTAGGAAGCCTGCCTTTGCCAGGCAGCCAGTCTCCCATGCCGTCCATGCCCCAGGTCCTTTGGGAGACTGTGGGTCTCTGTAGATGTCTGTCCCCAGACGTGATGGTGATTTACGGGGGAAACACTTACAGGGCTCCAGGTATCAACTCTGACTCATCCTCTCCTGGGAGTCATGAAGTGTGGCATCTGAAGACTACACTCAAGTGCCCCTCTCCTCTCCCGTCCCAGCCCCGCCATGACATCATGGGAAGAAGAGTCACTAGAGAGATGCCCCATATCCATGACAGCTGGGACACCTACATGAAATAGCAGGAGTCTTTAAAGAAGAGTTTTTCTTAAACCCCTTCAACACCTTCACACTGGCTTCCAGAGTTTTACACACGCACAGCCTTTCTGGATCTGCCTCACCTTATCTCCTACAGCAATGCCCCCGTGACATTTCCACCCATAGCTGTGACTCCATACCAGCCTCCTCACTCCTCCCCAAACACACCTTCCCCTCCCAGGCTCTGTTCTTTTGCTTCAGATGGTTCTTCTTGTCTGTTTTCCCTACTAGACCATCAAGCCTTGAGGGTGGAATCTGTATTTCTCTCTGTATTGCCACTGCCTAGCAGAGTCCCTAGCACAGAGTGGGGTCTCCTAAGTCTAACTCATGATCACAGGGGATGAAGGAGAAGGGAGGCAGCCCCCACATTTGCCAGGTGCTGCATTCATGCAATGCCAGTGAAGGTGCATCTGCCTGTTACCTAAAATCTCAGGAATAAGCAGTATTTTTCTTATGTGCAGTCGTGAAGGTTTTGCTAACATCTTGCTTAGGCCCTTCTCCCTTGTGCATAAATCTGTATCTTCGAGATCTTTCCATTGGCAATCCAGGGGTGATTGGGCTGGTCTCAATATGCCTTGGTGATGTTTACCTACCACACTGAATCAGGAAGTTTTAGCGCCCGTGCTGTGCATGCAATGGCCCCACCCACTAATTAGGTGTGACCCAATCAACGTCTCAAGTTCAGACCAGATTAGTAGCCGCGCCTCCCTTGGAGGAAATAATAGGTGGGGTCAGGTGGAAGAATGGAAAATGAGAACTGCATCTGCCACTCCATCGATACACATAGGTGAAAGCATTAAGGTGACCAACCCTCCCTGTTTACCCACAAATGGGGGGCTTCCCAGGTGGCTGGACTTTCAGTGCTAAAACTAAAAAAGTGTCATGCAAACTGGGACAAGTTGTTCACCTAGCAAGCATACAAGCCAGATGTTCCCCACCACTGTTCTTTCCTGTCCAGGAACAGGCTTGCTGATGCTGTCACAGGGGAATAGAGTGTGCATACACACATGGAATCTATGTCTGATGGATTATTGCAACAAGACAGGCAAATATGCTGAAGGGAACGTGGACTTTGAAAAGACATATTGCAGAAAATCAGAAATATATGCTAAGCCTCCCAGGGAATGAGTGTGGCATAGGCCTGGTGGGTATCTGCATTAGTGCAGTGTCTGAAAACATCTGGATGAGAAGCATCAACTGCCGCAAACAGGATGGTCCAGGCCATACTGTCTGTGTCTTTGGGAGGAGGTTTGTGGGACCAAGCCTAGATGGTTATGGGGAAGATAAACTGGCCCTGAAAGACTAACAATGTATGCCTGGCAGGGAGGTGGTAAGGCAAGACATTGGTTTTACTGGTCCAAGGGGAACAGAGGAATTCAAACCCAATCTGAGCAGGTGTCAGTGTCCAGGGTGGCTGAACTAACAGAAATCAGTTAAAGCAACTCGTTGCTTATTATGGGAGAATATAGATCTTATATCAAGGAGAGATTTTATGAAGGAGATGAGGCATAGGATCCAGGCCTGGGGGATGTAGCTGGCAGGACTAAAGGAAGAGGTTCAGGCTTCCCCACCTGCAAGGCAGATTCAAAGATGCTACTGGATCAATAGTGTTAAGTGGTAGGGAAAGTGTACGATAGGAAGAAGGTGATCACTGATGCAGAGCCTATAATGGAGAGAGAATCTGGGAGAGTCAGGCTTCCTGCAAGCTGCTGGGGGCCCAGCACTGGCTCTAATTCCTCCCAGTGTACAACCCAAAGGAAACAAATGAGTAGAGAAAGCAGGTCACAGGGATGCGGGCAAACAGACCAAGAGCAGACATGTGGCTCTGACCTCTAGGCACCTGAGGCGCTCCTTACCTGCAGACAGGCATCAAAGACTATTTCCAGCCCCCCAACCTCCTAAACAGAAGGGCACTCCTAGTATCTAGCCTTTCTGACTTCTCACTGGCTCTGGGATGGCCAGGATTGGCCCAGAGTGCCCTGCCAGGCCTGGAGGAAGGATAGACAGGCAGGGGATGACAACCAACCTGGAACTTTGTCTTTGCTCTGCCGATATACCCCCTTGAAACCAAAATAAACCAAGGGATATTGTGTTCACTGGTTTGTTGTTTTAATATTTAAATCTACCAACATAGTCATGCCAGAGAAGCAGTGTGTCTTTCATCTTTTTGCAGTTTCCTGATCAGTTGAGTCTCAAGCGAGTTCCTTCTGCCCTGCTCAGGCCAACCTGGGGGAGGCAAGGAGGACACAGGATGAAGCTGCCATTGGTGATAGTGTCTTCTGCCTCCTTCTCTTTGAAGCAGATGGCAGCCGCGGGGAGCTGTCCCAGCCCACCCTCACGATCCAGACTCACCCCTACCGGACCTGCGACCCCGTAGAGCTGAGCTACCCCCGGGACCAGTTCCAGCCCGCCATCCGGGTGGCCGACCTGCTTCAGCACATCACCCAGATGAAGAGAGGCCAGGGCTACGGATTCAAGGAGGAATACGAGGTAAGAGACCAGCCTGTGGGAAACTTCCTGATAGGTTCAGAGGTATGTGTGGGTGCTGTAGCCTTGCTACTAAAAATATGGCCCCCGCAACCAGCAGCATCAGCATCACCTGGGAGAGTGTTGGAAATGCAGCATCCCAGGCCCCATCCCGCCCTACTGAATCAGAGCCTGCATTTCAACCAGAACATTAGGCGATCTGCATACACATTAAATTTGAAAAGCACCACTCTAGAAGATTCTAGTACCTCCTTTTCCCCCCTCCTTTCCCAACCCTCTTCCATTTCATAACCCAGTTACACCCGAAACTTCTACACTTTGCAGTCACACTTTGCAATATGAAAATAGAATGGCTCAAGTCCCCATCCCACATGCTATAGAAAAGCCAGCAAATCACCCCTGCCAATGATTCCTGGCATGCCTGCTTGTTCCTGGTCACCCCTTGCCCCACATTCATGCTTCTGTGTTATTCTCACCCCCCAAGGCTCCGGTGACTGCTGTCCCCTCTCTCTGAACCTTCTCCTCCCTCCTGTGTTGGGCATCCCTTTCCCTCCTCCCCAGAGCATCTCTAACACCAAGGATTTGCAGGTAGTGGCTGTCACTGAGGTTTGGGGAATGGCAGAGAAGGATCGCAGCAAAGTACAGGAAGCACCTCAATAGGACACTATGATTCTTATAAGTTCCTTAACCATCCACATTGCTGCCAAGTCCTTCTAAAGTTTTGGTCTCCCGGCAGGTCTCTATCCAATCCCTCCCCAAAGCTTTATTTTAGTGTTCTCAAAACTCCCCCCCCACCACCCCTCTGGGTCCAGGAAAAGGACTCTGCACTCCCCTTACTTTATTATGCAATTTAGCTTTCTTTGTCTGGCTCCTTTTGTTTCCAACCTTGCCCACAAGGCCTCACCTTTTACAAACAAAAAGCAAAATAAAATAGAAGGAAAATGCATGAAGATGTTTTCCTGAACCAAAGAGCAGCTCACTCCCCAAGAGTAATTCTGCAGCTCTCCTGATGCCGGTAGAACCCAGCTGCTGCCAACTTGGAAAACAACAGCTTCTTTCTTCACCTTCCCTTTCCCTCTCTCTCCCTCTCCTCCTTCCTTCCCAAAATATCTTTTGAGCATCTTCTGTGTGCCATGCTCTGAGTTATATGCACTCGTTTTTTGTTGTTTGTTCTTTTTTTTTCCTTCCCATACAGCGTGTGCCCCAGATATGCTCGATTCATTTTCACTCTGTGCAAACTCATTGGCTCAGACTCCACACATTTGGAATTCTTGATAATGCAGACTAAGTTTAAACCTCAGACTATATTCTGAGAAAGAGCTTACAAGGCAATATTTGAGAAGTCGTGTGAGGTCGTTAAGTTGCGCTAAACTGGGGGTCCAGACAGCTAGATTCCAATACAGTAAACGGTGTGGTCTTAGCATATCATTTTGCTATCTGAGTTTTAACATTTCTTCTTAGTTGAGCGAAGAGTTTGGATAAGGTGATTTCAAAGTCTGATCCTAAAACTTTATGAGAGTGTAAAATATGGCGACAAGGAGCATGTTTGACATATTTATGAGAAAAAAATGTTTATGTCAATGGATGTGAGTAATTACCAGCTTGGGAGAACTAGCAGTTAATTTCAAAAATGTTCTAAGTAAATAGCTTTTTTCATAAACTCATCCTACAAATTTTAGAAGAATATTGAAATTAGAGTTGAGGAAGATTTTATCACCTCTCATCCCTGGGTTTATTTCCTAGGGGGCTGAATAGTTCCAACCCTGGGGGACACAATGCATGTGGACATGCTTATGCACATGTGTACAAATATGTTTGTTGAGCATATGTCAGGTAGGGTATGTTGTTTGTAAAGGCATATTCAATATCATGATGATTTAATAAGTCATTAGTCATAAATATTTGCTTGAACATTTCAAATAGCATTAAGGGAGACACGTGGCTTACCAGAAAGGAGGACAAGCAGCCACAGGCTGGGAAACACATGTTCTAACAACTTGCAATCTAAAACTCAAAGACAGAAATACAAATGTATTTGACTACTTTGGTGCATTTCCTTCCAGAGCCAGACTATTTCTTTTAAGTGTGCATTCATCTCTGTGTGGTGAATTGCTTTTCAAAATTTATTCTCTGTACTTTGTTTTTGCATTTTCCAAACTTTCTAGCATGGAATTGAACTACTTTTATGGTGAGACAGCAAACAATACTTTTTATACCATCATTTGAACCTCAACCAGAAATATCTCTAACTAGGCTACCCTTGCCCTCAATTAGTTCAAATTATATTAATCAGCAAGCTGGAAAGCTTAGCTTCTAGTTAACATCATTCTCTGATTAACTGAGGGTTAATTGGAAACATTCCTTAATGAAAGTCTTTCCACAATTTGCTAGTCCACTTTCCTAGAACATAGCTGGATATTGCTTTGATCGTCAAGGCTCCTGTGATATCAGAATTTTCATCCTGAGCATGAGAGTCACAGGTCTCCTTGAAGACTCCATGTGCTGTTGTAAATGAACAACTCCTGCACCACCAGTCCTACTCTCTGTCCATCCTGCTGCATGCTGTTTGCTGCCTGTCACTGTCCTGTCCTGCTCATTTTTTTCATACAAATGAGTGACTTTAACAAGTTGACATCTAAGGGACCACCCAGCTAGAGAAAGCTGTGTCTTCTAAAATTCAATCCAGTTGTACAATCCCTTAAAATTTGTTCCATAAATATTTACTGAGTATTTACTATTGCTGAGGACTATTCTAGGTATTTGGCATATAACGGTGAACAAAACAAAGATTCATGCCCTCATGAAGCTTGTATTCTAGCAGGAGAAATAGGAAATAAATGTAGGCTTAAAAATAAGCAAATTATATAATGTAGTGAAAAATACTGTTTGCTGTTTTACAAACTACCCCACCTCTTAACAACTTAAAATAGCCAATTTCTTGCACTCACTGATTCTGTGGGTCAGGAATTTGGGCGGGCATAACAGGGACAATTTGTCTCTCCTCTGTGGTGTCCAGAGCCTTGATTGGGAAAGCTCCAAGGCTGGGGGCTGAAATCATCTGAAAATGCCTTCACTCCTGTGTCTAGTGACGCAGGCTAGTGTCTAGGCTGTCGGCTGGGGTCTCAGCTGGGATTATCCACTGGAACACCTACACATGGCCTCTGCAGGTGGCCTAGGCTTTTTCACAGCATGGTAGCCTTTGGATAATTGGACATTTTACATGATGGCTCAGAGCTCCAGAAGTGAATCTCCCAACTAACAAGGTGAAAAGTACATCACCTTTGTAACCTAGACTTGGAGGTCACACTGCACCATTCCTGCCGTGTTCTATTGGTTATAAGCAAGAAGAATCTTCCCATTTTCTATGGGAGGGGCATTAGATTTCATCTCTTGATGAGGAGGAGAGGCAGTTGCCAGATTCTAGAAGAGCATGCAGAATAAGACATACTGGAAAATACAATCCTTAGGTATATAAACTGCCACAATTATGATAGAAAAAGAAAGAGTAGAACATGGAGGGGAGATGTATTCTAGAGACATGAAATGGGGGAGGTTCCAACATTAAGTAGGATAAAAGGGGAGTCCTTAATTAGAAGATGAAATTTGAATATAGACGTGGTGGAAGATATCTGGAGGAAGAGAGCTCCATATCAAGGGAGTAATATACCTGGCATGTGCAAGCAGGAGCAAGGCAGCCAGGGTGACAGAAGTAGGGTGAGCAAGGTGTAAAAGTACTAGGAGACTAGATTGGAGAAATAAAGAGGGACCTGACCTTGTGGTGCATTACAAGCCCCTATAAGAACTTTGGCTTTTAATTTGAAATGGAAAGTCACTGCAGAGTTTTGAGAAGACAAGTGCTACTGATCTGACTTTATTTTGAAGGACTCATTCTAGCTACTGTGTTGAGAGTGGGACAAAGAGAGGCAAGGGTGGAAGCCAGGAGACCAGCTAAGAGGCCACTGCAGTAACCCAGGGCAGAGACAATGGGGACTCAGCGTGGAGGGGACATGACGAGAACTGGTTGGATTCTGAGTGTATTTCAAAGACACAGCCAAGAGGATTTCCTAATACATGGCATGTGAAACAAAGAGAGGAACTAAGGGTGACTCCAAGGCTGTTGCCTGAGCCATTGGGAGGATGGAGTTGCCACCCAGGAGGTGGGGAAGCCTCAGGTAGAGCAGAATCAGAGCAATCGGAAGTTCAATTTTGAGTGTCTGTTAGACCTCTTAGTGTCTCGAGAGGGCAAGTAGGAAGTTGGAACTCGGGAAAGAAGCCTGGACTAAAGAGAAAACTTTGGGAGTTGTTGGCATATAGATCAAAGCCAAAAGACTGAGTGAGGTCACCAAGCAAATGAGTGTAGACAGAGATGAGGATCAAGGACTGAGCCTTTTCAGGATTTCAACTTTAAGATGTGTGAGTGCTTTTCTTGGGACAGGCATTGTCCTAGGCTTTAGGGACTGAGGAGAGGAGAGAGACAGAGCCCTTGCTTCTGGGTAACTTAGAGCCTATTCTTAGAGACAGGCATAGAAACTGATCATCTCAATATCTTTGCAAAATGCCACAACAGAGGTACCCCCGGAGCTATGGGAATCCTTGCGTATGGGATGCATTCGCCCAGCCTAGAGGTAGATAGCCAGTAGCTTTCTGGAAGACATAAAGCCTAAACCAAAGCTTGAGAAATAGGAAAACCCAAGTAAAAGAAGAGAAGGGTGTTCCAGGCAGAGGGGATACAACAAGCTATGGCGTGGGAGTGTGCACAGAGACAGGTGGGGCTGAAATTACCAGCAGGGACCTGGCATGGGGAGAGGAGGCAGGTGTTTGTCAGGTTAAGGAGTTTGGAGTTTAATCCGAGGGCCATGGGAACCATAGAAGGGAGCAGGATTTTTTTAAAGAAGATTTGTGTTTTAGATCTGGTCGAGATCAGAGCAGCTAGGCGGCCAGGACAGTAATTCAAGTAAAATATGGGTCTGCCCAAACCAGAAGACTGGGCCCAGAGCCCAGACAAGCCCACACGCTTTCTCTGCATGTAGAGCTGTAAAATCAGCTTGTTCTCTTTGGCATGAAAACTTGAGTCTCTCAATATATATTTTAAGTTCAATTATTTGAAATAATGTATGAATTGTCCTGAATTGAGAGTCAAAATGCCCAGATTCAAGTCCTGTCACATTCATTAAGTATTTCAGTGACCTTAGGCAGGTCACTCCTCCTCTCTGGGCCTCCACTTCTGCATCTATGCAGTGAGAACGAGGGGGTTGGTCAGAGTGATCCAGAGAGCCCTTCTGTCGCTGATATTCTGGGAGTCTAAAGAGGAACCAATTGGTCAGGCCAGCTGGGCCTCCTCCCACACATGGTCCCCTGTGGTTATGTCTCAAGTTCTAGCAACCACGATTGGCCAGGGGCCTTGGGCTCCCAAGAACCCGAGGAGGCCTGAAGCAAATTAACTTCACCTGCCATACAGATCTGGGTCTCAGTCAGAGGTTTCCGATCTTGGCTGCACATTAGAATTACCTGGGGAAGTTTTGAAAAAACACCAATGCCCAGGCCATGTTTCAGATCGATTACATCAGAATCGCTGGGGATATGACCCAGGGATCAGCATTTCTTAGGCTGTCCAGTTGATTGCAGTATACTGTACAAGTTGAGAACCACTGGTCTAAGAAAACCTATGGAGTCCCCAGCGTGTGCCCTGCTTGTGCCCACAGACCTGTCACCGTACCTGCTCTGCTGCCCCTCCCAGATCTACCCCTGCTGATGGAACACAGCCACACAGCAATCGTGACCTTGAGCTGCAGAGTCCTCCCTCCTCCCCATCCTGCTTCCCCCAGCCCGAATTCTCCCACCTTCCCTCACTACAAAAGAAAACCCTAAGCATACCAGCAAATGCAAGGGATGAGGGCTGGAGAGCAGGGTTGTCTGGGGGCCCTGTAAGCCCAGCCATGGTGGTCAGAAGAGCAGCAGGTTTGGGGAGGATGAGGGAAAGCAGGAAGGGGTGACTTTGTGATGCAGAGAAGGAAGAGAAGCACGTTCGTCCCAGTCCAAGCCAGACAGCCTGTCGTCATAATGAATGGAACCAGCCCAGTAGGGCGACCAGAAGGTATCTGGTTATTAAAGCTCCATTAAGACTATTTAAGGCAACAAGGAACAGCTGTGAGGAATATGACGCAGCCTAATGAAGAGCAAACATTTGTTCATTTTTCCAGCTCTGGACGGACACGCTGTATGTGTGGCTTTTGTGGGAGAGGCCTGTGTTGCCATGTAGCTCTTAGTCATCTGGGGGTGATGTGATGCCGGGCTGTCAGCCTCCTGATGGGGCACAGCCAAGGAGATAGAAGTTTCAGGTCACCCCAGGGGCCCCTTCTCCTCCCAGAGCCACCCAAGCAGAGGCGGAGTACACCTCTGCTCCTCCCACAAACGTTTTACTCGTTGGTTGGTAACAGAGTCACAGAACATCCCACTGCAGGTGACCCCAAGAGATTCTGGTCCAGCTCCTCGATTTGTAGATGAGGGTGGTTCTGGGGAGGGGCACGAGGAATTAGTGGCAGATGCCCAAGGCATGAATGTGAAAACCATGGTTGTTCCTCAACTCTGGAAACCCACAATGACCAAAATGGGAAGACCTGGGCTGCAGCTGCTCATGTCACTACCCCCCGATCCCCCAGATGAAGAAAAGAAGAAAATGGGCTATTCTAGGGAGTGGCCAAAAGGAATGAGTAACCCATGTGGTTTCAGGCTTTGGAGTTTTTACAGCAGGGAAGAGCTTGTGTGGAAGAGACTATTAACTCAGTCTTTTCCTTTTAGCTTATTTTTATCATTCCACTTGTAATATTGCTTATAACATGGCAAACGGTATTTTTTAGTTTTTAATACAGGAAACCTCCCAACCAAGTGAATGATTTTCAGGTGGAACTGTAGAAAAACCCCTTGAGTGGGAGTCAAGGCCTGGTTCTCAATCTGCCCCGGAGATTCCAGGTGGTCTTGGGCAGAACTCTTCCCTTTCCCTCTCTGGGTCTCATTTTCATCTGTGAAATGTTTGACACATACTTAGTGTGGAGTTCTGAGGGCTGATAGGATATGCTTCTATGGTATAAACATTCATCTGGCCAGAAACACTGATTGAGTACCTACTGTGTTCCTGACACTGTTTAAGGCACTGGAGATAGAAAGTTAAACAAGGAAAATAAAGACCCTATTTTATTTTTATTTTTTTATTTTAACAATGAGTATTTACATAGCAAAAGACCCTACGTTAAAGGAAGCTCATGGTCTTGCCACACCATGTCATTAAGTCACAGAACTCTAGTTAAAATGTATTGGAGACATATGAGTAAGGGCAATACAGGGCAAAGGAGGTTTTTGGTGGTGTTATTGTTGTTTATTTTTGCTTTTTGTCAGTGCTTCTTGCTAAGATCAACCAGAAGCTTCACAAAAGATGAGACACCGAGTTGGTGAAAAGCAGAAGATGGGGACAGGAAAAGCACGTATAACAAAGGGAGCTACATGTGCAAAGCTTGGAAGCATAAAAGAATTGAACTGCTCCAGCCAACTTTTAGAAGGGAAACAGGGAAAGATGCCTGCCTAGGAAAAGACAAATAAAAATGACACTAGTTGGGGAAATTATTAGGAATCTCGCACCCCTTGTGTGGTTTTCCTGAGCAGAATTGACAAGGCTATAATCATGGCCTCTGACGGTCTGCCTCTTTACCCCAGCTGACTGCAAGTCTAGGGGAGAGCTGTTGGCCTGGAGACAGTCACCCAGAAGCCCATGCATGATGATGGAGACAATCTGCAGGTGACCGGAAGTCTGTAGGTTGGGATGGGACATGGGGATCCCCAAGATTATATACTCAAAGTTGAGAGGAATATAGGCACCCTAGTGTGAGCCTTCTCATTAAGCTATAGACTTCTGGAAGGTAGGGAATTTGTCATTTAAAAGAGACCTTGTAGTTTTTAATTGGACCTTTTAAAGAGTGACTCTACATGCAAACACGCACTCAACTTTTCTGCCTTGATCAAAGCTCCTGTCACAGACAAATACCCCCATCTCGCTGCGATCTGATTTTCTACTTAGCTTCACCAGTAGAACTCATAAATTACTGTCTATTTAGTGACATGGTACACAATAATATTTGCTCTCCTGATGCCACTCTGAGTAGACGTCATTAGTCATCCCCTCCTGCCTTCTCTGTCCACATTTATAATCCCTAAGGCATGTGCTTTTCAGCACAGAAGGTGGCATTTGTTGAAAGGTTGGCCTCTGCCAAGGCCACTACTGACTCATACAGTATCTTCGAATGAAATAGCAAAAGGTGCACATGTCTCAAGATATTTGACTGTCACCTTTCAGAAAATGTCCATAGTATACAGAGAAATCTATAGTGTCTGCCATATGCGTGGTGCTTCCTTAGATGTGGTGCTCTTATATTGTGCACAACCTGCACATCCATCTGTAGAGGCCTTTGCCATCCATCAGCTGGCCACAGACTTCAATAAATGTGGGTGTTAACTGAACCCATGGACCACAATTGAAACCAGACCTTAGGCTCCCAACAGAGCATGAAACTCTTTCCTGCTCCCTGAATACTGTTCTTACCTGTGCCTAGAGTGACCAAATTGTCCCAGTTTGCCCAGAATGGCTCCAGTTCTAAAACTGAAAGTCCTGCATCCTGACAATCCCTTTGGGCCAAGACAAACTAGGATGGATGTTGGAGAGCATCCTCATCTTGTGACAATAAACTGGATGTTTGTGATCAAAGGGAAGAAGAGAGGGAATTCTGGGAGTGGGCAAAAAAAGGCTCAATATCATATCCTTGGGACAGAGGAAGATGGAAGAGTCTCTGAGCACCTACTATGTGCTAGGCATTGTGCCAGGTGCTATGGGCATTATCTCAAGTCATCATTAATCATCACAAAGCTCTGGGGGGTGTATTGTTTTTCATTTTTTTAAATATGCATACTATAACATGTACTTTGGGGGAGTGTACAGTTTTATGAATTTTAACAATGCATAGAGTCATGTAAACACCAACCAGATCAGGATACATTAGAGTTCCATCAGCCAAAAAGTTCCCCTGTGCTACACCTGTATAACTCAATCCTTCTCCACCCCTAACGTGAAGGGCACATTATTGACTTTGTTTTCAGAAAAGTTCATTGAGACTTGGAGTGGTGAAATGATTTGCAGTAAAAATATTCAAACACTCTAGTCTGTCTTCCTTTTGCAAAGTCCTGCCTTTTCCCTGACTTATACACACAGGTAGTGTGCAAGAGGTATTTCTTGACAAGATAAACAAATGAATGAATGAATAAAAGACTCAGGTAAAATGGCACCTCCTTGGTGAAGACTCTCTGGACTCTTCCCTACGCTAGCAGAGTACAGTGCTGGGCAGGGCTGTGGGGAAATCCTGGCGGGCTGGACTGGTCATGGAGGAGGCATGCTGTGCCTTGGAGCATCAGCCGAGAACTGCCTGATCAGCAACCCCTGGGCCTGGCTTTGCTGCACCCCAGGGCACGTCATATCCAATTATCTCCAGGGACACAGGCAAGCCAGGGGGAGTCAGGGGTGTATTATAGCTGACAGAGGCTGCTGAGCATAGTGGGGTGAACAGCAAGCCAAGTGGACCAGCACACCCTCAGCCTTGGATCAGAGGTGAGCTGCTCTTGGAAGCTTTGTGTTCTGACATCTCACTACTTTAAGCATAACTCAAAAAGGCTTAGGTGCAAAGAAAAGTGTCCAAGAAGGATGGCAAGCTTCAGATAGGACCCTCTTAGCTCAGTAGAGCCAAATCAGGAGGCATAAGAAGGAATTAGCCAAGCAGGCAGCAGGGATAATTCTCAGTTCTAAGTGGGGAAACTGAGGTAAGTTGCACAATCCTGTAGACTGAGTCAGCACCACAGGATATAAGAAGCTTGTGGTCATGCTGTGTGAGCCTCCCACTGGCTCCAGGGGGTCTCAGCCCTGTGGCTGAGAGGGTGGGTTGCAACCACAGGGAGAGTTAGTCTGGGGCAGACACCAGATGATCATTTTATTCTAAAATCCATGAAGCTTATCATCAAAGATGAAGGGAGGGTTCCAGTGACAAGTGCTCTCAGCCATTTATCATGATGCTGGTGCTGGCTCAGCCTTCTCCTCTTAAAAAATTTCCAAGGATTCCCATTGAATTATAATAAAACTCACATTCTTGACCATGAGGCACAGACCTTGACTCAACAACACCCCCCCTCCCAGCCCAATGACATTATGTGTCATTTCCTGCTCTTATTCTCTCTGCTTCAGAGAGCTTCAAGTTCTAGAACACGACAGGCTCATTTCATCTCAGAGCCTCTGCACTTGCTGTTCCCTCGGCCTAGAACAATCTTTCCCCAGCTCTTGCCATAGCTGGCACTTGCTCATCATTTAGTTTTTATCTGAAATGTGTTGGCCAGAGACCAGCAGGAACACACCTGGAGTTGAACAAGTTGGGTTTATTACTTGTTGCGGCGAGGTGAAGGCACACCTTGGGACGCTGTGAGGCATCTCAGGAAGAAGATGTCAGAAAAGACTCAAGAAATGTGAGCTGATTAGGTGATTTTGGAGAGAGTTTGAGGAAGCAAGGCTTTGTTCGAGGTTGGACACAATTAGGAAGTGGCATGATTAGTGTCTTGATAAAGCTTAACTATAAGAAGGGAGGACTAGATAGAGGTTAGAGCTGTAATTGGCAAAGAAGCAGTGGTCACTCATATTAGCCAGAACAGGGGGATGTTGGGTCACTCTTTTGGCTTGCACAATGTTTGCATTTTTGTCTCTGTTCAGATATGACTTGCTTTTGTCTCGTTCCATCATGGTCTCAGAGCGGCCTTGCCGGATGTCGGTGTTCTGTGAGATTGTTTACGTTCAGCAGGAGGACACAGGGCCCAGCGGCGAGCGACAGGCCAGCTCCCAGAAGTCAGGGGCTGCCCAAACCACCCTGTCTAGAGTAGTCCCTTGCCCCTGGTCACTGTCTATGCCAGCACCCTATGCCATCCAGACGGTTGCCGTGGACCCAAGGATGTGAACCGATCAAGGGAGGGCAGAGAGACAGACTCACTCAAAGTGCATTCTTGGGCGAGTCATTTCCCGTCTCTGGAACTCACTTTGCTGAACTATAAAATAAGCCAATAATTTTCTCAAAAGACACTTCCAAATCTGACTTTTGAGGACTCTATAAATACCATGGCTCAGCTCTCCAGGGACAAGGACATCCCCAAATACATCTTTTGGACTAAAAAAAAAAAAAAAAAAGACTGCCTTGGAAAAGCAACACCGTCAAAGAGTAGGAAACATATCCACATATCCACGCTCAGAGAGGAACGTAAAAATAGAGCTGAAAACTCTAAAGAGAAGAGAGAGAGGAAAGGAAAACTAAGATTGATAACGGATGAATATAATGAGGTGGCAATTTTGGTTTCAAAAGAATGTGGTTAGCGCCTAACGACTGCCACCATTCCCTGGTCCATCTACTGTAACTAGCTGCTAACGTGGAAATAATGCCCCTCGCTGGTTCACTTTGAACATGGAGATGAGTCTCCCTCTCATACTTTTAGCCCCTCAGATTTTTTTCCTTCGAGAGATTATCCCCTATTACGCTGCAGCTCCCTAAAAGGGGACATGGCAGTGTGCTCAAAGTGTGCCAGTTAGGGGGTCATTACCGCCCCCTCCTGGGCTGCTCTCTTGGGCATCACCTCCTCCCCTTTGTGGACACCATCTCAGCCCCAGCCCCCCTGGCCTCCTTCAGCCCCCACTGGGGAGAGGCAGAGGCTCCCGTGCTGTGGCAGGGGCCTGTCCGGGTTCCTACGGAGAAGTGCCACTCACGCAGCACAACTGTTTTGTCTGGCTTAGGACCATCGAGGGATGGCTGCGGGCTGGGCCATGGCCTCGATGGTGAGAGGACCCCAAACTGTACCATTTAAGGATCCTGGGAGTGGACAGGAGGGACCTTCATCAAATCTCTGCAGAGTGTCACAGTACAGAGGATGCACACTTATCCTCTGGGGCCCCGTGGAGGACATAGGCAAAGCACAAGCAGGAAGCTTTGGGAGGTAGTGAGCTGTTTGTCACTGAGGGTGTCCAAGTGATAGACACTATGGATCAGCTTGTCAGCTGCTTTAAAGGCCATGGTGGACAGGAGCACAACTAGACAACTTTTAAGGTCACTCACACCTCTGAGATTCCAGGATCTTTACCTTCTGAGTGCACAGAAGCCACCTGATTCACTAATTATTTCACCCGTTCATTCATGCCATAAGAGCCATTCAAACATGTGAAGTACAGAGCCAGCACTGGGTTCTGGAGATAGTCATGAATAAGATGCTACCCTCTCCCTGGAAGATCCCGGGGCCAAGATGGGAAACAGAGAGTTAAATTATTCAATGGAAAGAAGTCCATATAGCAATAGAAGTGACTGACTCTAAATGGCGATGCAGTGGGATGAGGGAAGGGAAACAGAGAAGGTTCCACAAAGAAGATGCTTGAGCCGGGTTTTGAAGGATATATAGGAGTGTGCCAGGCAGACTCACGTGGAAGAGAATTTCACGCAGAGGAAAAACATGTGTAAAGTCTCTGAAATTTAAAACACCTTGTAACTGGTATATCAATGTAAGGGCAAGATGTGAGGCTGGAGGGGCATTTGGGGTGAAGTCATAAAGGACCTTGTATTAGAGAGTTTAGAATTTATCCTGATGACAATGACAAGAACAACAATTGAGTCTTATTCACATTTTAGAAAGATTTTTCTGATTTCAGTGGAGAATGGATTGGAGGGGACAAAACCAAAGCAAAAGAAACTCGTGAGGAGACTCACGGGCAAGTATTTTTCCAGGTAAATTCACTATTTACAGGCATCATGAGTGCACATTAGTGTCACCTGGAGAGCTTTGAAAACTACTGATGCCTGCGTCCCAGCCCACAGAGTCTGACTTAATTGGTCTGGGGTAGGCCCTTGGCTTTGGGGGTTTTAAAGCTTCCCAAGGTGAATCTTATGTGCAGCTGTAAGGAAGACCTCATGCTAACTGCAACCCAAACCCTGGCACACAGCAGGTACTCAACAATTTTTCAAAAAATCAGTATGAAAACATTCAACTTGTCCTGCTCTTGGCTTCACCCCACTTTCAGGGGGATATGTTTGGATGAACAGTTGGCTGTTATCACAGAGGGTTTCAGGTACAAAATCTACCCCCGAAAGATCGGCTTGAACATCAAGAAATCCAGAGCTACCACTGAGACCAGCCACCTCCCCTGGACATGCAGAGATTAGACCCGGCAAGCTGCCTGGAGGGCTGGAGCTCCCTGGCTGGGCCCGAGGATGAGGCCGGGGCTGGAGTCTGAGTTCTAAGTGTTACGTGCAGAAGCAAGAACCATTGGCAGTCTAGCAATGGCCTGGGCTGATGGCAAGAGGTATGCAGGGTAATGGTCTTTTTTAACATGGAGCAAGAAGAGGAGGAAGAAGAGGTGGAGGAGGAAGAGGAGGAAAGTAAGAGACAAACCTCACCTTTGTAAAATGAGCCCTTTTCTATTAATATCTTCATAACACTTTTACCATACTCAGATCTAGGTCAGATATTGGTACCCAGCGCCTAGCCCCGGTTTTGCTTCTCCTCCAAGATGCCTGTCTAAGGATGTTGGACACACAAAGAACAAAATTATGATCTATTAATGGCTGGGAAGGCACTTTACTATCCCAGTCTAAACCCTGGGAAAAGCTAAGTTTGAGAACACAGCTTAGCCCAGGGACCCCAGGCAAGGACCTCCTTCCCGTGCCCCCCAGTGAATCTGGAGTGGCTGGGGCACAAAATGAGCAGCAATTCCACTTGTCCAACCACTGTGTGGATCATGGTCCTGCTTCAGGAATAGAGGTTGGCGAACTATAGCCAGAGGCTAAATCCAGCCCAACACCTGTTTTTGTAAATAAGGATTTATTGGAACACGGCCATGACCATTTGTTTGCATTTTATCTGTGACTATTTTCACTCTCCAACAGTAGAGTTGAGTATGAGTAGTTGCAACAGAGACTCCATAGCCCACAAGGCCCAAAGTCCATGCTAATCTGGCCCATTACAGAAAAGCCTTGCCAACTCCTGCTGTGGAAAAACCCACCCAGGCTAGCTTAACACATGAAGCAAGAAAGGTGGTACCATGCATGGGCACTGGCCTTTTAATAGGCAGTGGTCCTGCCTGCCAGGAAAACATGGCTGGCTGGGTGGCTGAATTTCTGAGCAATCTGCTTACAGACCCCACCTAGCTTAGGATGGACCTAGTAGTGAATAGTGGGCATAGGCAAAGCTGGAGTATTAAGATGAAGGGAAGGCCCTCTCCCCTGCATTGCTGCCAGGGAGCAATGTAGACTGAAGGTGTTGCACATTCAGTCTCAGAAGCAATGCAAGGGCCAGGAGCAGGATATTCAGCCTGTCCTATCGGGAGGCAGGGTGGAGACAGTAATCAAAACATGGCCTGACCTTCATGCTTCTGCAGCTTTTCTAAAGCTGTTCCCACCCCCTTAAGTGCCCATCCTCCCTCTCTGTGAAATAACTGACTGCACCCTCCCCTGTGTTTCCATACCACTGGGCTCATAACTCTTGTCAGTCTGCCCACATGTTTGTTGACTCATCTGCCTTATCTGTGGTTGCCATCCTCTTAAACTGATTGATGACTCCTATTTCCTCCCCCTCCCTGAGCCCTGGATGTCTATGTCCAACTTCCTACTCAGCATCTCAGCTTGATGTCTAATAGACTTCTCAAACTTGGCTGCCAGTATTGGTATTGTTATTGTTATTTAGGACATGTTAAAAAGTACGCAGCACTCAGTAGGTGCTAGGCACCGTTCTAAGCACTTTATGTACCCAAAACACAGCACTTAATTCCTGCCTCCCTAATCCTGTGTCTCCCCCAGGCTTCTCCATCTCAGTAAATGACATCGCTCTCCACTCAGCTCTTCAAACCAATGATCGGTCTTCATTCCTCTCTTTCCTTCACAGTCCGCTGTGCCATGTGTACGTTCCCCCTACGCTCATTGTCTATGCTTATTGTCTCCATGCATGCCCACCTGATGGCTTCCTTGTAAGCACCTGTGACTTTTTGCCTGAGGGCTTTCTCAAGACACAAAAATGTGCACACTCTGCCTACAAAGCATGGCAGAAGTGCTAGGGAGTTCCCAAGAGTTGTCCTCAACCAATAATAGATGGGGATTGGTAGATAAATACCCCAACTCCCTCCCCCCTCTGGTGGGACAACTCTGAGGCATGAGCTATGCCCATGGGATTAAGGCCTGGTTGCACTGAGCGGCAACCTGCTCACTGATGTACCCTATAGTGGCTTCGTTCCCTGGACCATCTCCCCCATTCTCCCACCCATGCTCCTTGGGACTGCCTCTCAAACAAACTACTTGTACATGAACTCATATCTCTGAGTCTGCTTCTGAGGCAACCCAAGTCAACAATATTCAACTAAACATCCTGAAAATAATCACTTTCTCAGATGTCCACTGCCACCACCCTGGTCCAAGAGTCCAAGGTACCATCGTCTCTTGCTTCTTGCCTCTTATCACAACTTCCCAGCTGGTCTCCCTGCTCTCTCTGTGGCCCTCCTAGAACTTGTATTCCACACATGAGCCAGAATGTACTTCGTAAAACATGAATCAGATCAGGTGATCTCCTGCTCAAAACCCTCTTGTGGCTTCCTCATCACACTTAGAATCATGCCCAATTCATTAACCAGCAATAGCAATGCCTTGTATGATCTGGATCCTCCATCCTCTCTAGATGCTTCCGTCACCACTCCCCCTCCCCCGCCTCACTGTAGTCCTTGAATATGGCCATTTGATTGCTGCCTGGTCATCTTCACATCTGCTGTTCCCTCTGCCTGGAAAGGATTTCCTACTTTTCTTGGTGTGACTGGCTCATTTGCATCATTAAGGATTTAAAGTAGTCCCCACCCCCCTTTGTCTGTGGTTTTGCTTTTCATGGTTTAAGTTACCTGCAGTGAACCATGATCTGAAAATATTAAGATATTTTGAGAGAAAGAGAGACTACAGTCACATAACTTTTATTACAGTATATTTTTATAATAGTTCTATTTTATTATTAGTTATTGTTCATCTCTTACTGTGCCTAATTTATAAATTAAACTTTATCATAGGTATGTGTTTATAAGAAAAAAACACAGTATTTGTAGAGTTCGACACTGTCCATGGTTTCAGGCATCCCCACTGGGGGCCTTGGAACGTATCCCCCGAGGATACGGGGGGACTACTATAACTTAAATGTTAACTTCTCAGAGAGGCCTGTCCAGCCTGTATAATCTGAAATAATTCTCATTAATCATCACTATCCCTTTGTCCTGTTTTATTTTCTTCATAGCATGTTTCACTATCTAAAATCATGTTTGCTTGTTCATTTGCTACATTTCCCAGTTGACTGGACACTCAAAGGGGACCTGTTTCTCTGTACCCTAGTACCTACAACAGTGCCTGGCACATATTAGGACCTCAATAAGTGTCTGTTGAGTGAATGAATGAATGAACGAACAAGTGACTCCTTTACTGGACCAGATTGTGAGCTCGTGACACACGGAAGAATCAATAACATTTGAGTCAATGAACAAGTGAATAGGTCCATGGAGGGACCAAAATCTCTCCCCAGGCCCCATCCAAGGACACACAGCCCTATGCACTGAGTGTTCCATCACAATCTACACCTGGATAACGCTCCTATCCCAGGCCACTCTAACTACCCTGTCCTTGCTTTTTAGGCCTTGCCAGAGGGGCAGACAGCTTCGTGGGACACAGCCAAGGAGGATGAAAACCGCAATAAAAATCGATACGGGAACATCATATCCTGTACGTGCCCTTCTGGGAGGGCGTAAGCTTCGGGCATTGAGGATGTGGGGGAAAGAAGCGATTACTGTCCTTTACCTGGAATTCATTACCAAATAATCCTTTATGTTTCCAGCTCTGGGTCCACATGCCAAGCTGGGAGCTTTATGTCACCCTTCTTGTCACCGCCCAGCCTGGATGACACAGCATGGCCGATCTCAGCCAGAGGGAGCGGGCAGGGAACTGGGTCCAAGCAGAGCAGAACTGTGACGCCTCTCGGGGGAGAGCCTCCGAAGGGCTCGCCTAGCATTACCTGCTCAGCAATTCCTCAGGTTGGGGAGGAAGCCCAGCCAAAAGGGTTGTCACAGAGAAGACCCCACAGCTGGGCAGGTGGATGAGACCTGAGTTCCCAGAAACTCCTCTAATTCAGAGGAGTAAGTTGGCAACAACTTGGGGTGGGGAGCATGGGCCCCGGCCTGTGGGGGAGGGGCCAGCAACACCTGGGCAAAAGAATACTGCTTGTCCAAGAAGGCGAAGTCCTAAGTAAGGATCGGTGCTCAGAAGGAGCCAGAAACTGGCATAAGCCTGAGGGTTTGGGGGGCAGCCAGCTCAGGGCCCAAAGGAGCCCAGGGCTACTCTGATCACACAGATTCCACCTGACCCCACCATAGTAAGGCAGGGACTCTAAGGTGAGGGCCTGCTGCACTCAGGGCCCGCATCAGTGCAGTGCTGGTGGTGCTGAGGCTGCAGGGAAAAGCATGTTCTTGTGCAGAGCTAGGGAAGTAAATGGCCTTTTGCTCAGCAGTGAACTATACCATTCCTGCAGACAACCCCAATGGGTGATTTGATGAAGTCAGTGAAGCATAGTAGTTAGATCCCTCTAGAGTCAGACTGCCTAGGTTTCTATCCCAGCTGTGGGACCCTGGGCAAGCTATCTGACCTCTCTAAACTTTAGTTTCCTTGCCTTTAAAATGTTGAAGATACTGGAGATAGGGTCACTGCAAAAAGGTACATAAAACACTTGGCCTAGGACCTGGTACCATTACTCTTAGCCATAGGGTTACTTTCTTGAGGTCACTGATGAGCAGTGTGGGTATATCATTCCACCTTATTTTAACCAGTATTCACTAAACATCTCTCTGAGGGAACACAGAATAAGGCAGGTTGGTGGGTAGGGCCAGGCATGACCATATGTCCATTTTGTAAGGGTCACTAGGATAGCAGATATGGATGGTAGATTATACTGGGAGAGGCTGGAGGCAGAGGGATCAGTCAGGAAACTACTGCAATGGTCCCAGCAAGGTTTGATGAGGCCTGAACAATACCAGTAGCAATAACTTGGGTGTGACTGGTACATGGTACTCAGTTCTTGGAAGGTGCCATAGAATTGAATACCATGCATAAGTAACACACAAGTATTGTTGCTGCCAAATATTGGTATATACAGCCTTCGAAGCAACGTAACTACAGAGAGGACAAAGTTATCTCATACAAAATGCTAAGTACAAATTCTGATTAGAACAGGAGTCTACAACAGCCTTTGTCTGACTCAGTGTAACCAACCTGGACCTTTTGACATCTCACCAATTGTGTGGGGAGCGTCCCTGGATCTCAGCTCAAAGGGCAACCCAGTTCAGCCAAGGGAAAGAAGAAAGAATATACTGCGTGACAAATTATTTCTAGCACAGTTTAGAGTTTTGTTTTGTTTTGTTTTAACTGTCTAGACGTTGCCTAAGAAAAAAACTTGGAGGAAGAAAGAGTAAGATACAGGCAGATTGTAAAGGGAAGAAAGAGGCAGAAGTTTTAGCTTAGCTGTTTCCTGTGCTGATTTAGGAATGGGCTATGAATGGTGGAACTAATCAGAAAACATTTATAATTTGTCTCTTGAAAGATGGTAATTCAGACAGCAAGATTTCTTGCAAGTGAAGCGTCGGAAAGAGATATTCAAACAGTCAGCAAATGTGTATTAAGACTTATGACACGTGAGCCTCCTCTGAGCAGACCCTGTGCTGGACACTGGGAGATGCGGTCCCTGCTCCCAGGGGGCTCCCACTGTGGCCACAGGTGGCTGCTTGCTCTGACTTGTCCCCAACATCCTCTGCTCCCATGCCATGCATACTGTGCCCTAACATTTCTGCTCACTTACTCATTCTCCCTGTTGGATTGCAGGTTCAGATAGGGTGAATTATAGGCTGTGTGCTCTTAGGTAATCGCTCTAATTTTTAGTCTCTGTAAAATGGGTTTAACAATGTCTTCCTCCTAGGGGTGTTGCACAGATAAGGGGAAAAAATGACTAGAGCACAGTGAAGGGACCCTGAGTCTTTGAGAGACAGGATACCCAGGCTGGGCCACACATCCAGGCCCAAGCCTGGGGTGGGGGGCACAGGTCAGAGGTCATGCTATATATCTCCCCAGCCTCCTTCCCTTGTTGCTCCATAAGTAATTCAGCCCCAACTTTCTACCTTTCTGATCCCTGACAGAAGCCCAAAGTACCTCTTTAAAACATGAATTGGATGATGTCGTTTTCCTACCAAAAACCCTTCCAATGGTTTCCCTTCACTCTTGAGCTCTCCTTATGGAAAAACCCTCAGCCGTCTTTCCGGGCTCATTTCACACTATGCCATCTCCCTCACAGCCTCCTCAATCAAGCCACGTGGGCCTTCCTTCAGTCCCCGAAGCATCCCATGCCCTTTCCATGCCACAGGGCCTTTGCACATTCTGTTCTCTCCATCAAAGTGCCCTTCCCTCCTTTCTTCGTCCTACGAAGTTCTGTGTATTCTTCAGCTCTCAGCTCAGTCACCACTTCCTTAGGGAATTCTTCTGACCCTTTGAATGTGGTCATGACCCCATTATTCACTCCTAGAGCCATGTGTGTTTTATCCTCAGCCCTCGTCACCATTGTGACTTGAGAGGCATTTGGATGCCTGTTACCACCCTGTCTCCCTCAGTTGAATAGATGCTTCATGACAGCAGGACCACCACCACCTTCCACACCTGTTTCCCCAAACCTGGCAATGGCTGGTGCCCAGGAAATGGGAACAGAAGGTGGGAAGGACTCTGTAGAACATGCGCAGTGGGTCTGTCCCCTCTGAGAGAACACCCAGAATGGACAGATGGAGAAAGGCTGGATCACATGACACCTGGCTCAGTGACATTCCAGTAAGGAGGAAGATATTAGCCTGAACAGAGAGAGTGGAGAGATGGGACACAGAAGGGGAAGGAGGAAGCCAGTGCACCCCTCTGAGAGTGGCTTCTGAGAAGGCAGGAATCAGGCAGTCAGGACAAACAGTGAAGGGGATTAGAACCCCATCACTGGGGCTGTGGAAGATACTGTCGTGTCCCATCTACATCCCACGGCCCCATCCCCTCCCTGTGTAGCGACACACGGCTGGCAGTGTGGGCGTCCAGGACCAGGACGAGTCTGAGCCCGGAGGGGCACGGAGGGTGCCGCATCCAAGGAGGCGCTGACACCCGGCTGCCGGCCCTGTGCACGTGCGCTCCTCCTCCGAGCCTGTGCCCGGGGCCCTTGCTTGTCTCGGCTGCCCTGGCCACATCTCTTTGCCTGAGGACTTGCTCCAAAGCTGGGGAAGGGTGCTCTGCCCAAACACAAGACAGCCTGCAAATTCTGAATCATTAACACCCCCAGGAGAAGCCCTCGACCATGAAATACCCCAGCATCCCCACTGTTCCACTGAAGTGCACGTGCTACACCTCCTCCCCGCTGAGTTGCCCCAGGGATTAGGCTGCAGTGGCCCCAGCAGTAACAGACTTGAAAGCTCACCTTTTATTGCTGCCTTCCCTTCCCTGCCTTGCTTCCCCCTTTCCTGCGGGTGTTCCCTTCTCCTACATGAACTACTTGCAGCAGAATCTTGCTCCTAACGTCTGCTTCTAGGGAAGCCAGAGGGAGGCACCTTAATGAAACTACCCGGATGGGTTTAAATAAACCTGAATCTCCTTTCTAATTTAAGGGTCAGTCATTCTGCACCAAATCAGGGCTGGCGTGGGCCTGCATTTAGTACTGAAAGGAGACAGTGCCAGTGCTGAGGTAACCAGTGGATTCAGAAAGCAGCGCAACACATAAAGGGGAACCCCCCCAAAAAAAAAACAAAAACAAAAAAAAAAAACAAGGAAAGGGAAAGCAGCCCTGGAATTGAAATGGGACAGGTAAAAAAGAAACAGCCCGGAGGAATGGGAAGTGTTCCTGCCCTTGTATGTGTCCCTCCCAAAGGCGAAGCCTGCTGTGGCTTGATAAATAGAAATAGTCTTGGCTCAAGAAGGAAACCGGGTGTGATTAGCATCTTAAGGAACCCAGAGCACCGCGAGGCTGGAGTGCAGGACAAAGGCCCAGGCCGGGGAGAGCAGAAAAGATTGAAGGGGAAGAGTAGGAGGAAGGGCTCTGCCTACAAATGAAACAAAGAGAGACCTTGGTAAACAGCCCCTTTCTTCCAAATGATTCTATTTAGAATTTAGTAATAGAGACGGCGGGGTTTCTAGGGAGCGGAAATGGAAAGGAAGTGAAGGGGAAGGAAATGAATGGGGATAAGAACAAAGAGTCCTTTGCTTTAAGCAGCTCTAGGGCAGAGACGGTTGGTGAGGGCAGTTTCAAGAACACGAAGCGTTGCCCATGTGCAAGTTCTGGAGGTGCTCCCTGGGCTGGCAGGAAGGCGTAGAGGCTGAGAAGAGGATGTGAGGGATGGATCGCAGGGGTTGCAAATTTATAAAATGAGCTCCCTGCTGGATCAGTTGGGATCCCAGCAGGAAGCAGATGGGACCCTCAAACAGGGTAATTGGAGGAGAATTAATCCAGAGATCCTTTATAAAGGTGTGATCTAGATGGAGAAAGACTACCAGGGATGGTGCAGTGCCCCAGAGTTAAATTCTACCCCAAGGCCACTGGGGTAGGGAGAGGTTTCCAGGACCCAGAGAGAGAAGGACAACCTGCCCAGGGCTGCAACCTTGAGTGGCGATTCAGCCACCCATGGTGACCCCAACAAAGGCAGCTGAAGGAATAAGTACCCCCACCCCATGCTCCTCCCTGTGCCCAGTCTTCTGCCGGTGCTGTCGATAGGCCGACCCCAACCAGCAGCCAGAGAACAGGGGACTCTGTCGACCTAGTCCCCTGGTTCTCCAAGTGTGGTCCCTGGAGCAGTGGCGTCACCTGGGAACTCGTTAGAGATGCTAATTCTTGGGTTCCACCCCAGACCTACTGAATCAGAAATTGTGGGGCCCGGGCCCAGCAGTCTGCACTTTTAAAGCCCCCCAGGTGATGCTGATGCACGCGCAAGCATTTGAGAGTCTCCCATCTTGTCCATAGAGCTCAGCCTCTTCGACTAGGAAGCCGGGTAGAGAAGGTGGGGAGAGGGTCTGAGGGCACACAGCTATCAGCACACTTTCTGACACTTCTTTTCCCCTCGTCCCGGAAAAGCCACCGTGCTCAGTTGTATTGGAGTCTTGGACCTGAGGTCAGGCAGGCCCGGGTCCTAATCCCAGTTCTGTCGTTTACCTTTAGCAAGGTCACTTCTTCATCTCTCTGAACCTGTTTCTCATCTGTAAGGTGGTTCTGGGTCAGCTCTCAAGGCAGAGAGGCCAAATTAATATGAATGAATATTAAATCTGAATCTTACGTGGCCCCTTGAGTCATAGACTTTTGAGACTAGGTGGGACTTAGTCTAGACTTTTTGAGTTCACAGGCAAGGAGAGATGGCCCAGAGATGCACAATGCCCTGCTCAAGGTCACACACTGAGTCTGGAGGGCAGCCATGACCCAACCTCTGGTCTCTTGCCTGCTAGGGTGCCATGCGCTCCTTCCTAAGGTGTCCTCTCTGCATCAGCCACACCATGCTCCTGGGGGAGAATGTGCTGCTAAGGGCCTGACCTCAGAACAGATGAGCTCTTCAGAGAGGCCCTTCTCCTCCAGAAGGAGGTGGGTCCATCGTGTGCACAGAGGACCCCCCGCTTCCAGGGAGGAACTCAGGTTCAAAACAAACCCAGAGGCCTTTTCTCACCACAGGTTTCTCTGCTGATTGCTGGGAGACAGAGATGGAGGTGCCATAATGAGCACCTTGGTCAATGCTCCTGACTCTGCTGTCTCTGAGGGTAGCCCTCGCCTGGGCCCCACAGATCCCTTCTGGTACAGAAACCATCGGAACCCTGCCGCATCCCCCACCGCTCACCACTTACATGCGTGCTGCTCCTCATTCACACTGCGCACATATTTGTCTCTTTTCCTGAGGACTTTTTCTGGCCACTGAGCCTTCTCTGCCTGCTTACAAGGCAGGCCAGAAGTGCCAGGGAATTAAGCGTCCCCAGAAACTGCCTTCAAGCAGTGACAAAGGGGAGTGGCTGTGTACGTACCCCACCTCCCTCTCCCCTTAGGTGGAATAACGCAGATGTGCACATCCCGTGCTCTCTCCCAGAGCTCCTCAGCAGGACTAAGCCCCAGTTGGCCACGGTGGCAGCTTGCTGGATGACACACGATCCCACTGGATTCCTTCCTTTCTCCATCACGCTTCCCACTCCACTGCTGGTGTTTCCTGGGACCGCCTCCTAAATCAACTACTTGCACCCATATCCTTGTCTTAGGTTTTGCTTCTGAGGAAATCCAAATAAGAAGCCTCCTCCCTTCCTTCAGAAAGGCCCCTCAGTGGGGCATGCTTAGGATGCAGGGAGGTTCACAGGTCAGTCACTGTCCCTCTAGCCTCTCTTGGTGCTTTGTCCCACTATACTTCAGCCCCCTTCACTCCCACAGAGGTCGTGTGTACTGGAGCAGCTCTTCCCAGGGCCCCACAGAGGGGAGCTGCCCAAGCTCAGCCAGCGTGGGTCTGGCAGGATAGGGAAGTGCAGAGAATGTCAGTCCATCTCTGTGTCATGCCCAAGCCACCCTCTCTCTTGATAATGGTAATTCAATCAAGATTGAATGTGCAGACCTTTAGCTTCAATGAGGTACCCAGGCAGTCTGTGTGGAATTACCTGCCTCTTCCTTATCCACTCGTGCAGGATGATGGCATTAACATTTCCAATACTTCTAGGAAATGGTTTTTCAGCGCCACAATTCATTGTAATGAGTCAAATCACTTTTCTCTGAAAAATTGCACCTTTTCTTTACCCTCTGCAGTACCCAGAAGATAGGAAGAAAGAACATCAAGTGTCTAAATGATATTCTCTCCCGGCCCCACCTGTTTGAAGCAATGCTCTCTTTAAGTGGGTGTGACTTGAGATGACTGGTGTACTGGGTTACCTTTGGTGCTGGAGGACGGGAGGAGGAGTTCTGGTTGTTTTGAGAGTTAGAACTGTGCAGAGGAGGAAACTGAACCCTCTCCTCCAGGGTGGGCGTGAGACGCCAATGGGATGGGGACTGATGTTGGAGATGGAGGAGATGTTGGAGGGGAGGGAGGGAGAGGCCTGGCATGGGAGGGGCATGGAAGCAGTGGATCCTGGGGTTCTAGGAGGGGTGAGGACCCCACTGCTCTATAAAGAAGCTCTCACCCTTATACCTTCTCCCGAGTTATTAAACTTCTTAGAGCCTTGAGTTTCTCATTCATAAAATAGGGGGATGATACATACCTCACAGACTATGAGAATCAAATGGCATAGCATCCCTAGGGCTTCCAGAATAGAACCTGAAACAGCTTACACTTTCCACACAGGTAAATGCTTATACCTTGCCACCTGGCACAAGGTGAGTCTCTAGTCTCATGGCCTGTTTCCAATAAGATCTTCTGGTCTTTCCCAAGGCAGATGAAAGTGAATAGCCAGAGCACCTCTATGCTAAATAACTAAACATTGGTGTGCACACTCAAACCTGAGTAAGCACCAGCGTCACCTGCAGGGCTTGTTCAAACACACATTGCTGGGCCCCACCCTGCAATTTCTGATTCAATTAGTCTGGGCTGGGGCCCAAGAATTTGCATTTCTAACAAGTTTTCAGATGCTGCTGATGCTATTGGTCCAGAGACCACATTTGTAGTACCATTAGTCTAGAATAATAATAAAACTGAATTTACACATTTGTGTTGATCTCTTATGACATACTAGGTGCTTTCATATCTTACCTCTTTTAATCCTTGTAGCAAGTCTGCAAAGATAGATATGATTTGGATGTTATAGTTGGGTAAATAAAGGCTCAGAGAAGCTGGTAACTGGCCTCAGGTGATGTGGTTGTGGTATGGCAAGCCTCAGGTCTGCCTTCAGAGCCCAACCAATCCCTTACCTCCCGTCTCTGAAGACAAGAATTGGCTGCCAATCTTTGGGTGGGACAGGCTGGATCTACAGGTGTGGTGAGAGATCAGCTACGGGGAGAGGAAGAATTTGATCCCAGGATGCAGGCACACTGCCAGCCTTGGATGGGGGTGTTCCTTTGTACATGCAAAGGACCTGTGGTCAGAGTGGACATAGTATATTTCAGTAACTGAAAAAAGGCCATAGTTATCAGAGCAGTGTGTGAGGAGGAAAACATGCAGTTAGAGAGAGAAGTAGGTCCCAAACCATCAGATCATGCAAGGCATTGTGGGGTATGCTAAGCCTTTGTCCTCTGTCAATGGTGTACTGTAGCTGACTCATACCAGCTTACAAGAGCAGATTGTTAAATTTTCAGAAATTTTATGAGCTGGTTAATGCCTTGTTGGTAGCTTGAAATTGGTCATGGTGGGAGTATTTACATCACAGGAATCAGCAGATATTACAGATCAGGGCCTTTTTTCCCCCAGAGGGCTGTTTGTTAAACATTTACCAACATACCACTGGTCTTTGTCCTAAAGCAAGAAGGAGCAGATTGATTCCAAACAGAGGGATGATGCTCCCCTAGAATTGTGTCCAGAGGAGCTCTTTGGATCCCCACGTCTCTGCAGTGTGTCTTCCCTCTACCTTCTGCCACCTGCTCTCTCCTCCCCACGAGCCAGCTTCTGCCCATCCTCCACCTCAAGTGAGAGCCGGGAGGAGCCAGGTTCCCACACCTTCCTCTTCCCTCACCATTGAGGAGTTTGCTTCTCCTCCATCTGACTCTTCTTAACTCCTCTCCTGGTCTTGAATATCAAACAAGGAGGACCAAATTAGCTGTTTTTCAGGCTTGCAAAATGTAGATAGAGTATAATGAACGTTATGAGCTGCTTGTAAATTACCTCGTGTAAACTCCTTCTCAATGCCTGCCGCCCCTTCTTTCTCCATGTGCATGTGGGTAAACACAATTTTTTATCCTTCTAATTATATAAAGTTAGAAGAAGAAGGGGACACAGAATAATATTAGCATCTCTCAGAAGGAATAAATAAACCATGAGGACACTGCTACTCCTTGCAATGCCTTTTTGGTGGACCTACAGCTATAGACTGCCCTTTAATAAACACACACAATAACTCTTTGCCTCTGTAGATAGATGGATCTGTATTTGGTGCAAATGGAGAGTTCTGAGTTTCTAAGTGTCTCTGCTATCACTTCACTGCCTGTCTCACACATAGCCCCAAACCACCATTTATTAAGCACCTGCTGTGTACCAGGCACTGTCCTCACACTTTTCTTTAGAGCAGTTTTACGTTTCAGAGAAATCGAGCAAAAAGTAAAGAGTCCCGTGTACTTCCTTCCTCCT
Source organism: Daubentonia madagascariensis (assembly GCA_023783475.1). Lineage (NCBI taxonomy): Eukaryota > Metazoa > Chordata > Mammalia > Primates > Daubentoniidae > Daubentonia > Daubentonia madagascariensis. The sequence continues at coordinate 24,716,396 of JAKFHU010002136.1, read as the reverse complement.
TCCTCCCACCCACATACAATTTCCCCTATTATTAACATCTTGCATTGGTATGGTACATTTGTTACAATTAATGAACCAATATTGATTCATTACTATTAGCTAAAGTCCATAGTTTACAAAGGGTTTCACTTTTTATGCCATATAGTTCTATAGGATTTGACAAATGTATAATGACATGTATCTACCATTACAGTACTAATATATAGAATAGTTTCACTACCCTAAAAATCCCCTGTGCTCCATGTATTCATCTCTCCCTCCTCATAAGCCCCTGGCAACTGTTGATCTTTTTACTGTCTCTGTAGTTTTGTTTTTTTCCCAGAATGTCATATAGTTGGAACTATACAAGATGTAGCCTTTTCAGATTGCCTTCTTTCATGTCGCAATATGCATTTAACTTTCCTCCATGTCTTCTATGGCTTGATAACTCATTTCTGTTTATCACTAAATAATATTCCATTGTATGAATATATAGATGCTTTTCAACTTACAATGGGGTTATGCTGCAATAAACCTTTTATATTAACCTTGATGGACATTGATAGAAAACGAACAAAAAAATCCCATCATAAGTATCATAAGTCATAAATGCATTTAATACACCTAACCTACTGAACATCATAGCTTAGCCTAGACTACTATAAACATGCTCAGAACACTTATATTAGCCTCTAGTTGGGCAAATCATCTAACACAAAGCCTATTTTATAATAAAGTGTTAAATATTTCATGTAATTGAATGAATATTGTACTGAAAGTGAAAAACAGAATAGTTGTATGGGTACTCAAAGTGCAGTTTCTACTGAATGCATACTGTTTTCACACCATGATAAAGTCAAAAAATTCTAAGTCTATCATCTTAAGTCAGGGACCGTCTGTTCCACAATTTGTTTATCCATTCACCTATTGAAGGACATATTGGTTGCTTCCAAGTTTTTGCAATTATAAGTAAAGTTGCTATAAACATTCATGTGCAGGTTTTTGTGTGGACATAAGTTTTCAACTCATTTGGGTAAACACCAAGAACTGCAATTGCTGGATAGTATGGTAAGAGCATATTTAGTTTTATAAGAAACTGCCAAACTGTCTTCCAAAGTGGTTATACCATTTTGCATTCCCACCAGCAATGAACAAGAGTTCTTGTTGCTCCACATCCTCACCAGTATTTGGTGGTGTCAGTGTTTTGGATTTTGGCCGCTCTAATATGTGTGTAGTAGTATCTCATTGTTGTTTTAATTTGCAATTCCCTACCGACATATGATATTGAACATCTTTTCATATGCTTATTTGCCATCTGCATGTCCTCCTTGATGAGGTGTCTGTTCAGATCTTTTGACCATTTTTTAATTGGGTTATTTATTTTCTTGTTGAGTTTTAAGAGTCCTTTGTACATTTTGGATACAAGTCCTTTATCACATATGTGTTTGGTACATATTTTCTCTCAGTCTGTGGCTTGTCTTAATGTCCTAGCACTTTTCATGTCTACATTTTCCCATTTAATTATCTCATGCCTACACTCTGAGCACTATGTAGTATTGGCTCCATTTCACTAAGGAAGCCAAGGCTAAGAGGGATCAACTGACTTGCTATGTGATGGAGCTAAGATTTGAACCCAAATCTGATCCATAGCTCCACACGTATATTAAAAGTGTATCCTACCTGCCACAGGTTAGACATGTGGGAGTGAATTTTGGTTATATCATAATAAACTACCCTTCCACGGACCCAGAAAAGAGACACTGTTACTTGGATGCCCTGCAGAACCAGCAGGGTTCCTTGTGTCTTGGTGCCTTCACACGGCATGGAGAGGCCGCTGTCATCTAACCCCAGCTGCCTCCTGTGTCTCGCCTCCTATTGCTGTTCCTCCCACACACTGTGTTCCCAGGACAGGAGACTCTTGCAGCTGCCCCAATGTGCCTGCTTTTTCTGGATCTCTGCCTTTGCTTTTGCTGTTCCCTCTATGGAAAGACTTCCTCATTGTCCACTGGTCGAGCCTTACTCATTTTTAATTCCTCATTCACACGTCACTACACAAAGCTCTCTATTTCCCACCTTCTCGACTTGGAAGTTCCACTGCTGTGAATATTCTGTCCCCCCCACCACAGCCCCCCTGCCACTAAATCGACAAACTCCTTAAGCGTGAGTATCACGTTTGACGACACTTTCTTAATCTCTTCGACTAGCCTGGCACAGGGTAGGTTTGCAGTAGACGTGTTCTTAATGAATGAATGAAGACATGATATTGGCAAACACCATCACCTGGCAGTGAGAGGCCCCTTTTGTCTTTAAGAATATTTAACTAGAAGAAATGAGTTTGGTTCTTTTTGTTTTGTTTTTAATCATTTTTGCTTTCAGATTTTTAAATTTCGTTTTGTGTTTAAAAAATTCCCTTGCAACATTTTAAACCAGAAGCTCTGTTCCCAGTGATATGGACCCCAAGGGCAGGCATAACTCAATAAATAAAGGAGATTTTTGAGTCAATAAGTCATTAGTGAGACCATTGAGTAAGAACACAATGTGCATTTTCACTTTTTTCAAGGCTTATGGTTTCTGTAACTGCTGTAACAAGGCTTGATGCCACGGACTCAGAGGCAGGCACCAGGCCTTGTCTGAATCCCAGCCTCTTCGACGGGATGTCCCCCAGGAAGCACCCCCTCTGGGGCTGGGATACTGTAGGAGCTCGGAGCCAGCCATTTGCAGAGACTCTAGCAGAGGTACCTGAGAGGTGCTCGAAGTCCTGGGGCAGAGCCATGTGTGAGCAGAGCGGAGGTTCAAAGTCAGATGGACCCCGAAAGAGAAATCTTGTCTCTGCCATGTACAAGCTGTGTAACTTGGGAAACTTGCTTAACCTCTCTGAGCCCCAATTTCTTCATCTGTGAAATGAGAAAAATCATAATACCACATCGGGCTGGTATCATTATAATAACCTATAGTGCTATTTTGAGGCATAAATGATTGTGTGAGATAATATATGTAAAGTTACATTCCACCTCCTCCCCTGCCTCACACCCCACTCTCCCACCTACCCAAAGGGATTACTTAGACTTCCCACCTACTCCCTCTAGTTGCTTCCACTGAAACTCTTCCCCATGATAAGTAAGGAAAGTGGCATTGAGCGTAACTCAGTGTCTAGCACAGTGCCCGCCATGTGGCACATGCTTAATGAATAATTCTTGAATTAATTAAGCAATAGCTATGGGGTGGTATCCCATACCAGTCCTGGGCCTGTTTGTCCATAATTGGACCTGATTCCTCACCTTCTTCTACTCTACTCTGTATTGCGGGGAAGTGACCCGTGTAGGTTGCATTTCTCAGGCTCTCTGGTCGCTGTCTTCTGGCTGGGTTTGGCCAATGGCATGCACTGCTGGGAGATTGGAGAAAAACAGGAAGGGAGAAGCCAGTGTCTCTTCCCAGTGTCTCTCCAGCCCTGGGGCAGGCAGTGTCTCCTTGTTGTTGCTTACCCCCGAGTTACTTCACTCTCTTCTATCTGACTTCTCAATTTTTCTATCACCCAGGCAACTACTTCTCTGTAGTTAATTCCCTCTGCTAGGTATATTTGAAGTGGTTTCTAATATTCCACTTACACTCTGAACTCAGAGTTAAGAGAACTTCACTTTTCTATGCTCTGCCGTTCCCTGGCCGTGTGGCCAGTCAGTCTTTGTGAGCCTCAGTTTCCTCATCTGTAACAAGGGCTAACGGGACCCATCCTGCTTCTTTCACAGGGTCAGTGTGAGAACCCAGTGGGGTCATCTGTTTATACATTTTCCAATTACTTATTGAGTACCTGTAGGGGTGCAGGGGATGGAACAGGGATATTATCTGTCTTATTCCCTGTTGTATCCCCTGCACCTCAAGGGGATTTGGGTTAGTTGCAGTAAATGTGCTTTGTAAACTGCAGAGTGCTAAGTCCCACAGGATAAGCTGACCTGATCTCCTTGACCCCCGGGGAACCCTTTGGGATGCCAAGAGCTCTCCAGCCCACTTGCTGGGAACCCCACCCCTGCCCTTGAGTGAGGCAGATTGGCCAGCGGATGCAGTGACTACACAATGATGTGTGTACAGTGACCTGGATAACGAACTAAGGCCCCTCCTCCCAACCAGACCAAACCAGGGTGTTCCACTTGCATGTGTCTATTAACATGTCAGAGCTCACTTAATTAATTGTAAAGGATTACCCTGATTCTTCTGCTGTACTAGTTTTCTTTTAATGGTTTTTATTTGCTGTTATTTGAAGTAAGCATGCTATCAACTAAAGCCTGCAAATCTTGTTTATGTCTAGATTATGTTTGAAAGGGTATCCTCTGCAACACAATTTTTAGTTATTGATGGCCTCTTTTATAATGATTTAGTCAGCCTCACTTTAATGATAGTATCGATAACAATATGTGGCTGACAAGCTATTTGCAACAATGCTCCAAGGGGCTAAAGAAAAGCAATTTGTGCATATGTGTAAAATAGGTAAACTTGCTATTCTTAAGAAACCATGAAAATGGAGCATATTTGTTCAGATTCAACCCTCTCACGTCCCAAGTATTTTTAAATGGTCTCTCCCACATTGTTCTCTGAAGCAGGTGTTTCCATCCCTATTTTAATGATGAAATCACTAAGACTTAAAGGAGCAAGTGACTAACCCAGTCATTTCTGAGGCTAGTAACCTCCCTGAGCCTACACTTCTTCATCTCTAAGTGGGAATACTGACTGAGGACAGTGTTGAGAGTTAAATGAGAGAGTAGCACAATACCTGATATGCAATCATTTATAAATTTGGGTGAAGACATTGCTGGTTCCTCACCCAAAGACCTCTTATCAACCATCCCCTTGATTTCTGCTCTCTCTCTGCAGATGACCATTCCCGGGTGAGGCTGCTTGTGCTGGACGGAGACCCACACTCTGACTATATCAATGCCAACTACATTGACGTGAGTGTCTTAATGGAGCTGGGCAGCCAGGGTATGAGGTCAGCTGTGCAGGCTCAAGGTCTGTGGTTGTCCCCCACACTCTGCCTCAGAAGGTGGCCCTTCCAGAGTATGTCCAGAGCAGTCTCTGGTTTGTGTAACTAGCGTAACCCAGTGCTTATATCCTCTTTCAGGCTGGCTGGAGTAGCCTGCTCTATGGGACCAGGACAATTGCCAGTCTTATTCATTCACCCCATTTATTCATTTGTATATGTGGTTGTTGATCCATTCATTCATTCACTTGAAGGCACAGCCATTTATGCAACAAAAATTTAAAAGTGCCTACTGTATGCTAGATGCTATGGGAACCATAAAGCTAAAAATACCATGGTCTCTACGCACTAAAACCTTAGCAGGGAGATAAGTGGTGCACATCAATAATTCCAGGGCAAAGTAGAAAGTGGTAAGTATCATAAGTTCAGATAAAATGCTGCAGGGATTCAGAGGTGGGGGAAAACATCGCTTCTTCCATCAGGAAGGCAAAATGTGATCTGAACCAAAGCTTCAAGCACAGGTGGAATTTAAAATCAAAGAGAGTGAAGATGGGCCTCTGGATAGAGAGAATGGCACAGCCCAGATGTAGCAGCTCCTTTGACAGGAGCAGAGACTATATAATGGAGAAAGTGGAAAATAAGGTGAGGGCTAGATCGCTGATGGTTTAGATGGCCAGACTTAGGAAGTGGGGCTTTACCTTGTAGGCAAGAGGAAGGTATTGAATGTTTTTATAATAAAGGAAGTGACCAGTTCAGAACTGAGATTTGGGGTGATTTATCTGCTACTGAGGGTAAGATAGATCAGAGGGAGGGGATTCCGGAGTTAAGACAACCAACTAGGAAAGAGGCTACTTCTGTATTCCAGAAACTACTGAGGAAGGGACGAAACTCAAACAGGTGCCAAGAAGGGTGCACACAGAAGTGAAAGAATTTGCAAAGTGAGAGCATGGCCACTGGGGCCAGATGGACATCCTACTGTGACTAATGCAAGCCACAGATGCAAGCCTTCTCGGGACCTCAGCTTGGAGCCCAAGGGCCTCAGAGAATGCTCAGAGATTGATGTTGGTCCCTTGGGCTCCTAGATGTATTTACAGACAAGCTACAGGATGTAGTGGCATGCTTTGTGCATTCCTCCATAATCTAGGCTAAGCCAGATGAGTTATTAATACAACAAATATTTGTTGAGCCTTATATTGGTCATTTGCCTGTTTGCCCTCAGATCTATCCCTTGTCCTTCCCTGACATGTTTTGCATTGCAGGTGTGTGTGTGCGTGAGAGAGAGTGTATGCGTGTGTATGAGTGTGTGTTTGTGGTGTGCAGGGGAAGGGAAGCCTGGAAGGGTCCTTCAGTGGGAGGCACTGATGGGCTATCAGAGAATGATAGGAAAGGAGAAGCCAGTGTATTCTCCTTGCTCCCTTCCTTGGGTGGCAGCTCCAGTAGTGGCTCTGTCCCATCTGTAGCTCCAGCTTCCCTCAATCAGGCCCAGCATAGTTCCAGCTCCTGCCAGGCAGCCCCAGCTCCTGGGCTGTGGTCACTGCTCTGTCCCCCATTATCCCACTAGTTCAAAGGGTGGCCACAGCCTCCTGCTGTCCCTGGTCTCTAGGCCGCCCCACTGTTCCCTGTGTGGCATGTCACCTCCTCCATCACCTGTATAACCAGCTCCCCATGCTGAATTTCCTATGTCTGGAACACCTAGAGTGGCTTCTCTCTCCCCCATTGGACCCTAACAAAGGGCCTGCTACGTGTCCAAGAGCTGGGGCTAGAGCTTCAGTGCAGAAGATGGACACAGTTTCTGCCACCATGGCCTTTCTGGGAAAGTTCACAGGAGATGGCCAGTTCTGACTAGCTTTTCTCCAGCCCAGAGCAAGGCACTCTGAGCATTCACTCACCATGCCCTCATGCATTTTAGTATTCATTTCACAAACACTGGGCAGACCTTCCACTGTGTACTGGAAATAGTAAGCTTTAAGACCAGGTCTGTGACCTAAAAGGGACTCAAGTGTGGTGAGGGAGTCAGATAAGAAAAGAGACCCTCACAGAGCAGGGGCCATAAAGGAAAATCAAAGCCTCAAGTTGGCAGTGGAGGAAAGTGGCCAGTGAAGGCTTCCTGGAGGAGGTGACATCTCAATTCTGCCTTAGGGGATGACTTAGAGCCAGCTAGGCAGGAAGGATTTATGGTAAACTAAGACTTATTGATCACCTTTCATGTACCAACATCACCTTACTAGTACCACAACCTCACAAAGTAAGTGCCATTGCTAGCCATTTGCAAATGAGCAGCTGAAGCTCTTGAGGTTATATAACTTGTCCAGGGTTATGCTGCTGGGAGGTGGGGGAGGAGGGAGCAGGAGTTTGAATCAGGAGCACCTTTCTCACCATACCCTGCTGCCTTCAATAATAGCAGTAAGCAATGACAACACCAGTTGGCTCTTACTGAGTCACCCTTGGGCCCTGTGATGGTGGTTTAAATGAGTCAGCTTACCAAGACTTCTTAATAACCCTTCAAGGTAGGTGTTTTCATTTCCGTTCTTGGGGGCAGGAGGGACTGAGGTTTAGAGAGATTGCAAAGCTTGTCCCAGGCTGTGCAGCTGGTCAGCGGCAGAACTAGCATGGGAACCACCGACCCCCAGGGCAGTGCTTTCTCCTGCCCCTCCCCAACCACGCCCAGACACCACCTGGTAGCCAGCACGCAGCAGGGACTTGGTCAGCACATGTTGATCCAGGTTGGATTGACGCCTTCCAGTTCTCCTGGACCCTGTGTGTGGCTAGATAGATGGGACCCTAAGGGCCACAGCCCACACAGGGTCTTGCATGCTTGAATTGCCACATCCAGCATTCGTCATCTGACTAGCAACCCCCAGCAGAGTCGCTTTCCTAGATAGGCACTCAATCCAAACGTGAGTGAGCATCTGACTGCAATCATGGGCGACAAATGGAATTCCTCTAAATGCATGAATCTCTATAACACCAGTACCAATAAAGCCTCCCGTTTCCCTCATGTTCTGTCGTCACAGGGCATTTTATGAGCCTTTAAAGGTAGGAAAAAGGAGGTCTAGGTTAAAAGCATTGCCCAAGGTCACACAACTAAACTCCAGTTCTCTGCCCACCTAGGACACAGCACAACCTTCTCCCTCTCTCTGCGAGAAGCAGATTGTGCAGACAGGACAAACAGCCTGTTTACAGGCTGTCTTATCATGGGATGGTGGACTCTGGGCTGAATCTCAGTGGTTAGAATCAAAGGCTAACAAGACTAAAGTCATGAATTTGTCCCTTGTTGGGCCTGTTGAATTCAGTCCTTTCTGATTACTAGCTCTGTGGTCTTGGTAAATTACTTACTCATTCTGCTATCTGTAAAATGACATGATAATGCCACCCAATAGGTATGTGATAACTGATGTGAAGTATCTGTCCAGGGTCCCAAAAAGAAACTGAGGCTCCCTCAAAGGAGGAATCCAAGAAGAGTTTAATAAGGATGGGATGAGGATTAAGAGAAACCAGCAGGGCTGGGTCCGGTATCTCTGGGCTAGCAACAACAGGGAGCTCTTACCAGCCCTAGGCCCAGACACGAGGAGAGAGTAGCTGTAAGAGAGGGCTGCCCTTCAGGAGCTGTAGCCTTGACAGAAAGACAAAGCCCAGCCACGGTGACCTGGCAGGGAGGGACCTGGAAGAATATATGCCCCAACCTCTTCCTGGCCTCTGAGCTCCTGGTTCCTGTCCCCATTGGCCAAACCCAGCCAGAAGTAGGAGGACTTGGGAGCCCATGGTGTGGTGCACACAGGTTAGCCTCCCACGGTGCAGAGCAGAGCGTGGAAGGTAAGAGAGGGAAAGTGGAGGAACAAAGAGACGTTACCAATCACAAGCACCGCCTTGGATACCATTAGCACTGTAGCGCGGAGAGTGGAGGAACCCCATTAACTGCGAACCTACTATATACTCCAGCAAAGCTAAAATTCCTGGTGCCTCTATGGGGATTCTTGGCATGACGACACCCTAGACAGCTCACTAGGTCCTCACTCCTTTGCCCTGCTTTCCACGCCAGCCAGAATCCTCCCCGACGCTCCAAAGAGCTACCTGCCTGCGCTAGAATCATTTCTCCACAATTGCATCTTGACGATTCATTAAAGTGACTCCATTGGGATAATGAGCCGGAAGGGGCCAGCCCTGTCTGTGCCTCTGGAAGCCGTGGTCTGCTACCAACCATCCCACTGGCAGGTTTGTTTGCACACCCGAAAATGTATTGGCCACTTAAATCTGTTATAAATTACCAGCCTGAAAATAAATATCGTATCTGGGTCCCCAGTAAGGAACAGATGCACGAGTGCAGAGGGAGATAAATGCGTTTTGGATGCAAACCTCTTCCCCATTGCTCACAGACAGATGGAGGCAGGCCCAGTGCTGGTTTGCAGTCGATCAGCGTGCTGTGTAGGTGGGACTTAAATGAACTCAAAGTTCTTTTAAGGTTAGGAAGTTTTCTGTACTAGATCTTGGCAAGTCCCCAGAGGAGCCCCAACTGAGCAGTACATTTCCTTTTATCTCGTTTGCTGAGGAGTCTCATGGTTAGAATGTTTTCTCTTTGGGGACTGCGTGGGTTTTTGGAAGCCTGGGAGGGTCTCTTTACTCAGATGCAGGGTGGGGACAGGCACACAATATGCATGCATTCATTCAGTATGTATTTCTCAAAGCTGATGGCCCAGGAAGACTTCTAGGTGCTGGGGACACAGCTGTGAGCAAGCCAGACACAGCCCTGCCCTAGTGGAGCCCCCACTCAACTGGGGGAGACAGACAATAGCATGTAAATAAACAAAGAACAGTGTGCCATTTGGTGATAAGTGCTCTGAAGAAAAGTAAGCCAGAGAAACTAGAGAGAAGCTGACAGGGTGTGGGAGAAAGGCGCTCTCTGCAGAAGTGATTGACAACCGAGCAGAAGCCTGGATGGGGCGAGAGGGTGAGCCACTCAGGTTTCTGGGGCAGACACAGCAGGCACAGGGCATGGCAGTGCTCAGGCTTCTGGGTGGACACGTGGTCGCTTTTCTGAAGAAGAGCAGTCAGCATTGAGCAATAGGAGAATAGTAGAAAAACTGGGGATATTGCTAAAGGGATGAAATGGGAATTACAGGGGCTATTGAGATGCCCAAACTAGGCTGAATTAAGAAGCGAAGTCAACTCCCATCTCCTCACAGAACATTTCTCTGGCCTCCCTGACTGAGTCCACAGAGCCCCACATCTTCCCCTTGGCAGCCCTCACCCCGGTCTGTTGATGTCTGTAAGCTACTCAGAAGCAGAGCCCACATCCATCTGATCCACTTTTTACTTCTAGTGCCTGGTATGTAGCAGTAGGCACTCAATTAATTCCTGCTGATTGATAGTAAATGACTGAGCGAACAAATGAATGCACAAAACAGTGAGCCCAAGCCATCTAGCCCCACAACTGAAATGTCAATTTCTTGCCCAGAATTCTGTCTCACCGAATTTCAAGCACATTAAAATTTTCTAAACCACAGTCTCTTCCGGGGTCTTTTGTCTTCTGGCCTGGACATTAAGGGGGTGGCCCAAATTCACCTCAAAAACATATTCATGCATGTATTCCACCAACGAGCCTTTGCTGAAAACTGCACCCAGCTCTGGGTAGCACCACCCACGGCCCATGAGGAGAAAAGTATAAAAGAACATTGCGGCACCTGTAATTGTGCTCGTCGGGCGTATGCAAAGCCCTGCTGGGCCACTCAGGAGGAAGGAGTTAGCGCTGCATCCCAGAGGAGGTCATGTTGGAAAAGTGGTGTGGTGAGGCTGGAGCAAAGGGTGTGTGGGGTTGTGGGAGGGGATGAAGAGGGACACCTGGAGGTGTAGCTGGAGATGAGGACAGAGACAGATGACTAGTCCTGAGCTAAGGCATTTGGACATTACCACGCAGGCAGGACAGAGCTGATGCAGGCTTATAAGTAGGGAAATACAGTCAGTGTGCAATGGGAAGCCCACCGGGGCAGGAAGCAGCTGGCTGCAGGGGAAGGCTGGAGGCAGGGAGGCCAGCAAGAGGTTGATGTTGTCGCCCAGGCCAGGGAAGATAAGAGCTATGAGAGTGAGTGATGGGGAAGGCAGAAGAGGGTAGACTTGAGAAACCTCATCTTTTCAGGCTCTAGGGGTCTATTTTCTATTCTCAAACCTACTCAAGAAAACCCCTGAGTATAATTCTTTCTGTCTAGGCATCCCTGTCCATCTTGACTTGGAGGAACAGGTGGATCTTCCTACCTCCTGTGTCTCAGAGAAGGGCTTAGTTATTACACTCACAGAAGGGCGGGCTCATCATTCCAGTGTCCCCAACTGGCCTGCACAGACTTTTAGTCTAGGTAGGCACTCACTAAATGTTCGCCAAATAAATAATAAAATAATAATAGCAAGGGCATATATGCTAAATCTCAGAATAGTGCCTGGCACGTAGTAGCTGTCGTATATTAACTCATTTAATGCGAACAACAACACTATGATATAAATACTATTATCCTTATTTTACGAGAAGAAAAATAACTGGGGCACAAAGAGGTTGAGTAACTTGCCCCAGACCACGTAGCCTAGAAGAGACAGAGCCAGGATTTGAACCCAGGCGGTTGGGTTCCAGAGTTCATGGTACACGTAACCACTACGTGATGCTGCCTGTCTGGTTGGTTTGTTGACATCTTGTTGATGAGGCATTTGCTCTGGTCTCACACTGTGCTAGGCTCTCTGGGAATGAAAAAAAAAAAAACTTAGTAGGCAGTGTCTGTCCTTAAGAACCTCACTAAGTAGATAGGACCACTCTAGCGGAGTTTAAGTGCAGCTGTTGATTGCTGTGTGGTTAATCCAATAGTCCTGGCCATGACATTGGCCTTGGGTTGGTGCTAACGTCCAGCTCTAGTGTGTGCCCAGCGATTGGAAGGTACCTATGGACTGGTTGTTGAGCAAGTGAAAGACTAAGGAAGAGAAATGTGCAGGGAACTCGGAAACTAGTCTTTAAAACAGAAAGTGGGTCCAGAACTTTAGAGATGCCACTTCTGTAGCACCATAAACCATACAGATGGCAATTCTGGATATTTCCTGAAGAAGGAGGCACTGAGGCAGCTCATCTACTTCAACACAACAGAAAGGCTGGTCAACAACATTTAAGACAAAAACAGGTGTTCATCAAACTTTAGGGCTTATTTTCTCTGGAGATAGTTAACTGTAAAGGTTAAGTAGACTTCAGGACTGTCAACAACTCCATAATTGGCATCTGTAGTTTTTTTTATTTGTTTATCTATTCATTCATTCACTCATTTATTCATTTAGTAAATACTAATTGCATTCAGTGTTCGGCACTAAATACAGATCTATCTGTCTCTGAAACTTAAGCTTCTGCTCAATATGATGTACTACCTCTCTGTGACAAGAAAGAAGACTCTCCACATGTGCCACGCCCAGGCGAAAGAGAAGGTCACCTTCAACCTCTTCCCCAATGGTTAGGGTCATGGGGCACCAGGGTAATCCCATACCAGAGTACAGCAAGGCCTATCCAAGCACTTTGAAATGTACAAGGAAATCAGAAACTGGTCTTTGAATTAGCAAGTAGCTCCATGGGTCTCCCAGGCACATCTCCATGAGGTTCTCTCTGTACCTGGAACTTCATTCCCAAGCCCAGGCGTGTTGGCATAGAGAAGCAATGTAGCATCCTTCCCAATTTTCTTTTTCTTATTGTTAATAATGCGAGGGCTCAACCATAGAATTGTTTTCTTCCATTTTCTTTTCTGGGTACCCCAAAGGGCCTCATACAGTGTTCTCCATACAATCATGGCTCAGGAAAGACTTTTTGATGGTTGATGTCCTCCATAAACCTGAAGACTCCTTCTCCACCTTTTTGGGGGTGCCTGAGCATAAGTGATGCCCACCCAGTGTTGCTCCCAGTGCAACAGGCTCCAAGGCAAGCCTATGCGGGTGCCTCATGAGTAACTATAAAAGTAGCTAACATTTAGAGACTTACTAAGCAATTTAGAAGCATTAGCTCATTTGAGCTTTGCCACTTCTCTGGGAAATGGCTAATGCTATTCCAGTTTTGCCTATGAGGAAACCAAGGCTTTGAGAGGATATTTGTTATTACTGTGCTGTTTGCAAGCTTTGATTGGAAACCCTTCACTGTGCTTTTCTCCTGTCACCTAGGGATACCATCGACCTCGGCACTACATCGCCACTCAAGGTAAGTGCCCTCCCTCCCCCTAGTGAGAGACTTCCAGGGTGGCAGAGAAGAGGACCCTCTGGGAAATCACTACACGGGTTGCTGTCCTCTCCTCCTGTATCTGACCCCCCAACACTCCTTCTCCACTAAAGGCCCTGGCCCTTCTCTGGAGGAGAGTAATGAGATTCTGCCAGCCAAGAGCCACACAGGGGTAGGCCTGGAGAGCCACCTGAGGTCCTCAGGATTGTTCATTGTATGTTTGCAAAGGAAAGAGGTGACAAGTTCAGCCATAGGAGGGTGTAAGTAAGAGAGGAAGGGGCTGTCACCAGGAAATGATCAGGAGGGAGGGCCCAGGCAGGGCAGACCAAAAGAATCAGCTACAGGCAGGTGCCATCAACACCTACCAACAAAAGTTGGAGCTGATGGTGCCTTATCTCCCCGATGGGCACCTTTCCATAAGGGAGGTGCAGCCTGTTGCCCTAGGAAGCAACTTGGCAGTACATTCTCACAAGGCTTAAAAATGATCACACCTTTCAAACCCTTCTGGGAAAAAATCCTGCAGATAATTGCATATGTGGACAATGACATATATAAAAAACATTCTTCACAGTGTTGCCTGTAGTAGGAAAAAAATTAAAAATTTTAAATGGCCAACAATTGGTAGATTGGTTAAATAAAGTATGGTCCCTCTATATTACAGAAAACTATGCAGCTCTGAAAAATGCCATGCTTGGTAAGGAATTTTTAAAGGCATCAGAAAATGCATATAATAGCTATGATGCTTATTACAGTAAATATATGCATATACATGTAAATACAGAAAATGATATGCAAACTTTTATATCAAACACACATATTGCTTTTGCAATTTTAAAAATAATATAAGCCCAGGACATTAAAAGAGTAATTTCCAAGGAAATTGCTTTGGACTGTCAGATTCTATTTTCTACTCCTTGTCTTTTTTTTTCTTTTTTTCTTTTTTGTTTTCTGTTCGGGCTCCAGAGGAATGCCTCCAGCATTTGTCAAGCTCAAAATGAGGCATCTCCTGTATTTGTTCTCAGCATCTGGCACCTGGCAGCTCTCTCCCCTCCTAAACTCTAACCCTAGTTGCCTGCCTATCTCTCATTGAGGTTCTGAACCCAATTTTTGAAAACTCCCCTAAGCCACGTCCCATAATATAGTCCCAGTAAGGTGATGGATGGCTCTTGTGGGAAGGGTCTGAGCAGGAGGAGGCCAGAAGGGAGAGGGGAAGCCACCGACATTCCCAATAGATGCTTCGGACTATGAGAGTTTGGAATGTGGCTTTTCTGATCTGGCCCTATCAGGTTCCCATGTGTCTCAGGCCCCAGTGTCAGCTACTGGGTATCTTAACAAGGAACCCCGGGCCTCACTCTTGCTCCCCAACGTGGAGCCTTGACTAACCAACCAGGAGGGACAAACCTCCGGCTGCTTCCTCACACTTAGCAGTGTCAGACCCTTTTGCCTTCTCTGTTGGCAGGTCCAATGCAGGAGACGGTAAAGGACTTTTGGAGAATGATCTGGCAGGAGAACTCTGCCAGCATCGTCATGGTCACAAACCTCGTGGAAGTGGGCCGGGTAAGCCTCTCTTGCAGGTACCCGGGCAGAGGATGCTGGAGGTGTGCTCTCCAGCATCTCTCTGTTCCACGCGTGGTACCGAGTGCCTCCTGGTCAGCACCTCACCCTCACAGCAACCTCTGAGGGAGCCACCACCACTCCTGTTTCACATCCGAGCAATGTCCTTTCCCTTCAAATGCCCTCGTCCCCTTTTCCACCCTCTCTCTCCATTGATGACATCATCTCATATATTTCGAAGAAATTAAAGCCATTGGACGTGAACCCCGTCATTGTCACACCACAAAGCCACAGTCCTCCTTGTGTCTACAACCATCTTCTTGTTCTTCTCCTCTGTCATCAGGTTCAACCATAAGCAATGGCTGTTTCTGTTGACCCCAAACGGTCCAAAATTAGCCGTTTCTTTTGGCTCAGCCTAATACCACAGAAGCCGTGTTTCTGCCCTTTCGAAGGCGAGCCTCATGCCTTGAACCACGGATTCTGCTTAACAGTTTTCTCATTTTCCCCTCTGACTTGAAAAATTGAAGTCTCTTTCTCACTGCTAGACTGTTCCTCTCAGCACACAAACATGCTCAGTACCTTCCACATTAAAAAGATGAAAACAGGCAAATCAAAATTATTCTCTTGTCCCTACTTTTCGGCCAAACTTTAAAGAAGGGTCTGTTTCTTTGCTCCTGTTTTCTTCTACCCACTGCAGCATAGCTTCTGTCTCCACTCCACCACTAGTGATATTGTCAATATCACTCACATCCTTCATGCTGACAATCCAATCGCCACTTTCTCTTCTCATCTTAACCTCTCAGCAGCATCTGACGCTTTGTCACCTGCTCTTCCTCCCCTGACCTGTCAATCTTGATATTCTTTAGGTCTCAGGCCTTGGTCTCCCTCTCTACTCTATCTCTACTCTCTCCTGAGTCATCCTTAACTACTCCTTGGGCATGAAAATTGGACTGCTATATTTCCAGCTTCTTTTTGCCTACTTGGTTAATGGCGGCATGCGGGTGGGTGGGCTGATGAGTTTAAAGGCAAGGTGTATAAACACTAGAATTAAAAAGGCCTCTCTATATACCATAGGAACTAACTAAATAGTGGGCAGGTAAGTTTTTGTGTTGGTAAGAACCGGATAATCCAGAAAGATAAAGAGTTCTGGCCTCCATGATAATGGGAAAATCTGGGCTGTCATAGTCCAGGAAAGGAGTGTGGACATCTCATGGCCTCGTGGGAATTTAGGACCAGGCAAGAATTTATCCCTGAGCCCACTCTTATCTAGTCCGTGCCCCAGTTTTACAGATGAGGAAACAGACCCAAAGAGGTGGAGTCACTACCCTGAAGTCACCTGGCCAGAAGTCGGGCACGAAATCTGACTCTTGATTCTCATTTGGGTGCTCGTGGTCCTCCCCTCAGATTGTTCCCCAAAGACTTAGGCCCAGGATGCAGCTACTGTGGGCAAAAAGGCCAGCCCAGGATTCGAGAACTCAAAGGCAAAGCCTATTCCACGTTGGAAACAGACTCCCTTGATGAATCCCTTAGACCATGAATCTAAGTTGGATGTTAGGAGGAAGACAATCTCTTGGTGGAACTCCTGCTAGTAGCCAAGCACTGTGCCAGATACTTATTGTGAATTACCTTAATTTATCCCACAACAATCATAGGAGACAGTGTTCCTGGTTATTATTCATGGCCTGGGTTTGTATCCTGGCTCCATCCCTTACTGACAGTTGACCTTGGGCAATTTTCTTAGCCTCCCTATCCTTCTGATTCCTCATCTGTAAAATGGGGATAATAATACCATCTACTTCATAAGGTTGTGGTGATAAGTCATTAAAATGATACATGTAAAGTGTGTGTAGAACATTTAGTAAGCAGTGTTAGATGCAGTAAGCAGTCAGTAAATGTTAGCTGTCACTATTAGTAGGAAGCCAAGGCTCAGAGAGGTTCCAGCACTTTCTGGAAGCTACATGGTTACTGAGTGTTGAACCAAGCAATGACTCCATTTGCCTTCAAACCCTGTTGCACTGTATCAGTGTTTCCCTAAGTGGGTTCCATGGGATGCTAGTCTGCAGGATGCTTAGTGAGAAGAGGGTTCCATGGTTAAATACGTTTGGGAAATGCTGTGTCCTCTATGCCCCTTTTGGAGAGTTGTGAAATACATTAGCAATAGCACATTGAAGGAGCTGAGTAGTCCTGTAGCAAAGCAGCCTGTTTAACTCTGTTTAATCCAGCATTTCCCAAACTCATTTGACCACAAAACCTTTTTTTGTTTGTTTTTTTGTTTCTTGTTTTTTACCTAACACCTATTAGCACCCAGCGGAACACACTGTGGGAAAGGCCACTCTAGGCCGTGCGGCGTCCCCCGGAATGGTAATAATGCTTTTGTTTTTTTAAGGGGAAAACCGTGATCTCTTTTTCCTCCATGGAGTGTGAATTAAAGAGTCCACCATGGGGATGGCTTGTTCGTAGCACCTGTACTCACTGCCGGGGCAGAGAGGAGCTGCAGGGTCTTCCCTTGGAGCCTAGCACCTGCCATCCTTTTCCCAACTCAGATCCTTCCTCCTTCCAGCCCCCCAGTTACCACCTCTTAATGATGTCCCCCTCCTGACCACTTCTGCTTCCACCTCCTCACTGTTTTCCACCTTTTACCCTCATCTCTGCTCAGCTGATAACACTCAGCTGTTCCAGCCTGATATTGTAGAAAGGGGACTCAGCCAGTCCCCAAACTGGCTGCATGACCTTGGACAAGTCACCAAAACTTCTAAACTTGAGTATTATTTTCGTCTGTAAAATGGGGATAATAATACCCACCTAACTTACCTTGTTCTGCTTGATCACTTAGCGTGGCAGTGCATTTGAAAATTACAAGGAGCTTTGCAAAAGAAGGTATTACTATTATTCCTAATGGCTCCAGTGCCTCTGGGAGTGAGCTTGGCCCTAGGCAGTTTGCCGATCCCTGGCCAGCTGAGAACCCCATGGACTGGTTCTCAGTCCACCAAAGTCGCCCTTGGGTATATTTGAATGGGAAGGCCAGATGAGGCGGCTGCTCACGTGTAGCCACGTGCTCACACATCCTCGTCTCTGTTCTCTCTCTGTCTCTCACCTGGCCACAGGTGAAGTGTGTACGATACTGGCCGGATGACACGGAGGTCTATGGGGACATCAAAGTCACCCTGATTGAAACAGAGCCCCTGGCAGAATACGTCATCCGCACCTTCACAGTGCAGAAGGTAAGCTTCCCTGCAGCTGTGGGCAATCCGTCCACCGAGTGAGCTGGCTTATTTGTGCGTCCAGAAAACGTGGTGCCCGAGTGTCTGCTCTGTGCCCAGCCCCAAGCTTGGCACCAGTGACAGATCAGCCATTGAGCCAGACACAGATCCTGCTACGATGGAACCCACGTCTAGTGGGAGGCACAAACAGAATTCAACAGACGGATCAATGAAATAATGCCACATTGTGATAAAAGCCAGAAAGGAACATGCAAAAGGTGGAGAGAGAAAGCCACAGGAAGAGGGGTGGTCAGAGGGCCCCTGTCAGAGGAGGAAGCATTTGGGCAGAGAGTGAAGGAGGAGGAGCCAGCCAAGGGTAGGATGGAAGAAATAATATCACGCACGGAGGGGAAAAAACATGCAGTGTGAAGGGAAAAAAAGATTTCAACATGTTGTAGGCCTGCGGTTCTCAACTGGGGCAATCTGGTCCCCCAGGGGGCCAGACTGACCATATTTATCAATGGCTGGAAACATTTTTGGCTGTCACAACTAGGGGGTAGAAGGTAGGCTGTCATTGGCATCTGGAGGCCAGGGATACTGATTAATATTCTACAATGCACAGGACAGCCCCCACAACACAGAATTATCCTGCCAAAGTGTCAATAGGGCCAAAGTTGAGAAATGCTGGTCTAGACATAGGGTTGCAGGAGCTTGAGGAGCAAGAATGAGACAGCAAATAATAATCATTATCGTACTTATAATGTAATTATTATATAATCGTTGCCGTCACAGCATTACTCTTATATCATAACGACAGCCAACATTTACTGAGCACCTACTAAACCAGGCGCTTCGCTAGGTGCTTTGCGTAGATTACCTCATTGAATCCTCCCAACAATCCCTTGAGGTAAGTGCTATTTTTATCCCCGTTTTACAGATGAAGAAACTGAGACGCAGAGAGTTTAAGTCAGTTGTCCAAAGTTGCCTAGCTGCAAGGTGGTAGAACCAGGATTCATGCCTCAGACCCCGAAGCGCATTGCCCTTTCCACTACACCACAGTTGCCGGTTTTCTAGAAGCAACTGCTTTCATGGACCATGTAGACACAGGCCTAAGGATGCAAAAATGTTGGGGACTTACATACTTTGAGAGCTGTGCCCCTGGGGTTTGGACGAGTCCTTGCTGCTCTGCAGATGGGAGCCCAGAATGCGCAGTGCTGTTCTTCCATGCACAGTGTGGCCCAGGATGTACTGTTCACTCCTGGCAGCTCACCACCAACCCCATGCTCCCAAAGGCTCAGAGACCTTTGCATCTGAGTCTGCAGACTCCCTCCACTAATAGGAGAGAAAACAACAGGTTCTTGGATATTGCCTTAGGTCAGGTTTCTTAGAAGCAGAGCCTGAGGCAAGGATTCAGGTGCATGTGGTATACCAAGGGCACTCTGTGAGGAGAATCTCCTAAGAGAGGGAGGGACGAAGAAGAGGGAAGGGGGATGGGCCGAGCGAGAACTGAGTCTCCAGTGAAGACCAGCATAGGCCTGACCTGCAGGGGACCTTCAAGCATAAACTACACCCAAGAGTTGTACCTCTTGAGGCAGGGAAGCCAGACTTCTGTGCTCTCATATCAATCAGTCCACTGTCCATGGACCAACCCCTGAGGGGTAACCTCCAGGGTGAGCCACCTCCCGTCAGCTGAGGGCAGGTCTCCAGCAAAGGGGACAACTGTGAGGCGCCAGGAGCCAACACGCCCTGCAGCTGAGGCCCAGGAACATGCGCCCAGTGAAGAGGATCTGGGGGCGGCACCACTGTCATCCACCACATCTGTGGCCGGGGACGTGGCCGCCCATCCTGAGACCTTGAGAACCACAGTCAGCAAAGCATGCTGAGGAGTTAGGGTCCTTTCATGGGTTGTCTTTTTGTTTTTCTTTTCAATAATCACAGGGAAGATATTCCCCATAGGGAGATACCCTTAAAAGACTCCACTGGGCTTAGCCACAGGATGCAGGCGGGCACCCAGCAGACACTGCCCAGATTTTAGCTCAAAATCGGTTCCTGAGCTGGCAACCCAGAAATCATCAACAGGAAGTGTTGTGTGCCCTTGAAGAGAGCCCAGTCCCATCAGGGAGAGAGGATCCTTGATAAATAGTCACAGCACAGGTGGGAGGGGCTTGACAAAGGGCTTCCCAGGACTGAGCTGATTTGGAGGAGGGAGTGAAAAAAGGCCAAGTGTTTTTGGAACTGTCTCCTCCTCTCTCACTTCAGCTCACCCACCACTGCCTTTGTCTGGGCCTTTATTCTCTTCCTCCCAGCAGGACTCTGCCTGTAGTCTTGCCCCTGCCTTAGTCTGGGTTTCTTGGAAGCAGATCCCAAGGCAGCAGAGTTTGGGTGCCCTGGATCAGGTGTTGAGGGAGAGTTTGCAGAAGAAAAAAGGTGAGGGAGGCTAGACAGGGTGGGGGCAGGAGGTGTCGCTGCCACCTGCAGTGCTGCATGCTTGGCCCAACCTTGAGGCAAAGGGGCCTTGGCCATGCCCATTCAGGTAACCAAGTATTCCAGTTCGCCAGAACAGTCCTGGTATTAGCACTGAAAGTCCCAAGTCCTGGGAAACCCCTCTGTCCTGGGCAAACTGGGCAGCTGACAAAGCCAGTTGGTCACCCTAACTCTCCTATCAGTCACTGGAGGCCAACTGCGCCACCCATGCCACCCCCGCCCCAGGGGAAAGAGCCCCTGTTCAGCTAAGAGCACTTCTCTGAAGAAGGCGGTAACTGTGAGCTGTCTGCAGGCAAGACTCAGAGTGGCCAGACACAAGGGCACTGGCCCAGTGATGGAGATCTGAGTGGTCACCACTGGTGCCCTCTCTATGACCCCTAACATACTCACCTGAATCATCCTTCCCGCAGCAGGATGTAGCCTCCCAAAATGCAAGTCTAATCACGCACTTCACCTTCTGTGAAACCGTCTGTGCAACTTCCCTACCGCTCCCCAATGCCTTTGAGATCAAGTCCAAAGGCCTTAATGTGGATTCAAGGCCTTCCGGGATCCAGCACCTGCCCATCCTCCCATACCCCCAAGTCCCCCACGGTTTGTCTTCCACCTGCCTCTGGAGTTGCCCTGGGTTGTTAGTGACTCTCTGCACACCCCATGCTAAGCCCTGTCCCCAGGCCCTCTCCCATGCTGCCCCCCTGCCTTGGATTCCCTCCCTCTTATCAACTGGGTAATGCTCACACATCAGTGCATTGTAATGACCAGAAGTGCAGACTGTGGCCAAAAAGCCAGGGTGCACATTGTGACTTTACAACTTACTAGTTGTATTGTGACCTTGGACATGTTACTTGACCTTGCTTAGCCTCAGTTTCTTCATCCATAAAACAGAGATAACAATAGGAGGGTTGATATCAGGAGTAAGTGAATTAACACATTGAAGTGGTCAGAAGAGTGACTGGCACATAGTCAATGCTTAATAATTGTCAGCTATTATTTTCACTATTAATATGTTTCAAGATTCAGGTCAAGCATCACCTCATCCAGGAAGCCTTTTCTGATTTCTCCTCTCCCCAGCTCAGGTTAGCTGACACTCCTTTATATGTTTTAATAGAATTATTCACTTAGGAGTCTGCCTCCCCAAAGAGGCCATAAGCTGTTCCAGGGACAAGGGCTGTGGCTTTTATTTCTATCTTCCTAGTGCCTAGCATAAGGCTGGGCACAGATAACCTTTGGTGAATTGTTTTTTTTTGTTTGTTGAGACAGGGTCTCTGCTCTGTTGCCCAGGCCAGAGTGCAGTGGCATCATCATAGCTCACTGCAACCTCAAACTCCTGGGCTCAAGTGATCCTCCTCCTCAGCCTCCTGAGTAGCTATGACTAAAGGCGTGAGCTACCATGCCTGGCTAATTTTTCTATTTTATGTAGAGAGGAGTCTCACTATGTTGCTTAGGTTGGTCTATATTTTAACTAAAGGAATAAACAATCAAACTGACTCTTCCTATTCAATGCTCTCTACATATCTGCAGGAGATTGCTAAGTAGCAAAAAAGTAGGTAGGGGGAGCTGTATAAGCAAAGGCTCAGAGTATGACCTGGCCATGGAATAGTCAAAAAACCACTGTTTGGCCTGGAGTGTGTTTTTGTGAGTGGGGGTGGGGTGTGGTGGGAATTGATCAGAGCTCTAGGCCTTACCACTGCTCTGTTTTTATTTGTTTCCCATCTTGTAGTCCTAAATAAGAATCTAATTAATAAGGAAGTCTGACAAATTTTTTAAACTTTGAAAGCCACAGAGACTATCACAGTCAAGGCTGGAACACCAGAGGATATTAGATCACTGAAAAGCCTAGTATTCCACTTTGAAACAATTTGAACTTGGTCTTTAAGGCCATCATTTCTTTGAATCTGTTCTACTGAATATACTTCCTATGAAACACTTGTCAAAGAGGGTCCTCTGGGCAAACACTTGCTATATTGCCCTCTTGGGCATTCAGAATGTGTATGAGCACACTAAAGGCTCTGAGAAGTCCTGCAATAAAGCAATCAGTTTCACTTTAGTTAGTTCTACATTTCCCAAATGTGACTGATCCCAGAATCACTCTGTGCAGACATCTATTAACCCTGCGAGGGCCCTGTCCTCCCTGGAGGTTCCTCAGTACAGCAGCTGCGGCTCCACATGTTGCTGGACTGCGTATGTGAGGGCAGCAGCTATAGGAACAGAGGCCTGTTCTCTCCTCAGAAAGGCTACCACGAGATCCGGGAGCTCCGCCTCTTCCACTTCACCAGCTGGCCCGACCACGGCGTCCCCTGCTATGCCACTGGCCTTCTGGGCTTCATCCGCCAGGTCAAGTTCCTCAACCCCCCCGAAGCTGGGCCCATAGTGGTCCATTGCAGGTGAGTCAAAGGTCCCCCACCTAACCAAGAGTGCCTCTGCAGCTCGGCTTTCTCAGAGAGGGAAATGTTATCTTTTCCAGTAGCCTTAACTCTGCCTGACAGACTCTACTGCCTGTGTCCCCCGTGCCCGACACTTTCTGATGGGATCTGGTCCCGAGGTTTGACATCATCAACGACAGTTATAGCAGCAGTAGTCACTGTTATTGTTGCTGCCCTGAAATGGTAAAGTCACTGGAGATGTAGGCTGGGCACTGGCAGCGCCTGCTATGTCTGCCATGGATAAATTACCCACATTACTTCATTTCCTCCTCGTGCAACCTCGAGAGGTGGGCACTATTATCATTCCCATTTCACAGATGAGAAAACTGAGGTGCTGGGAAGGTAGACACAGAGCTGGGATATTTAACATGCTTCTGTCCGGACACTCGCCCTCAGCTCCTTGATGTGGCAGTGGAGTACCTTGGTGGAAGCTTGCTTCTCTTCATTTCTATTATTTTTAAAATCAATTGCTGGCCTGCAGGATCCCTAATAGAGAGTAAATGGACAGCACCAGGTTTCACCTTATTATGGAGTAGAGATATTTTCAGCTGTGACCTAGAAAGTCACATTGAGGATGAGTGGCATGTCTTTGAATCCTCCCAAATGGAGATGAAGTGTTGTGTCAAGGGCATTCAGGATTGGAGGAAGACGGGTGTCCCAACCTGAAGCTGGCCAGCCTGCGTCCCCCTCCTTCCCAGTGCCCCTCTCTTCCAGTGCGACCTTGGCCAGCCCAACTTTTCAGACCCTGTATGCTCAGGTTATTGTATCCCTGGCCTGGCAGTGTCCGTGTCAGTCGAGGGACCAAGGAAGACTCCGTAAACTGTGCATGTCTCAGAGCCAGCCCCTCCTCACACAGCATCCATCCATCCTCACTGCAGCAGTAGCTACACAACACCATTTCACAGATGAGGCAACTGAGGATAAGGAGGTAACGCTCATCACAGCCCCTGGGCTCTCTAACAGTTTTGCACGTGTTCTCTGCTTTACATCTCATACAACCCAAGGACAATAGAGTGTTAGCTCCAAAGTCATATATCCCAAAGAGCAGCCAGAATAGGGCTCAGGCAGAAAGAGCAACAATGGCAAATATTTATCAGCTTTCTGCTAAGCCCCAGCGCTATGCATGATGGCTCTATGTCTGTACCTCCATAGCAAGTCACCTGAATGCATCTGAGCAGAATGGTACCCACTCTGGGGATATTCTGGAATGGGTTGGCTAACTAAGTGACTAGGAGAATCCCTGACATGCAGTAAGCACTAAAAATATCACTATTCTCTGACTCTTAATGTTGTCCCCCTCCCTAGATGGTTAATCCTTCAGGAGAAGAACCATATTTTCACATCCTCGCTCCCAATCCCAGCATCTAGCACAATGTAGATGCTCAATAAATATTTGTTGACTATAAATAGCAACTATTAATTGAGAAATTATTATGCGGTTAGGCACAGGGCTAAGAAATTTACATGCATTATGTTTTTAATGTAATTTCGTACAATTTACAGGTACTTTGCTATTAATGCTATAAGGTAGGTCTATTTCTTATTATCAGCATCATTTTGTGGATGAGAGTATTGAGACCCAGAAAGATTAAGTTATTTACACAGCTAGTAAGTAATAGAGCCGGGATTTGATCCCAGGGGTCACTTCCAAATATCCTGCGTTCAATCACTTTGCGCTGCTGCAATAAACACAGTTCAATCCTCACAAACACCCTGCAGGGAGGCATGTTATATGTGTCAGAAAACTGAGGCTCACAGGCACCAGGCAACTTGTTCACTGATGGCTTCAAGATTCAAAACCAAATTGGGCTGGTTCTTTCTGCTAAAATCATGTTGAGGATGAGACATTGAAGAAGCAATAGATGAACGGTTCTTTGTACTCCCTCCTAGATACCGAAGTCCAGCCTGTTGAGTCCCTTTTGCCGGGTCTGGATTCAGCCGCGTTGTTCTGAAGCAAATATAAGTCAGACTTCACTCAATTCAAATCATGAAATTTTACCATGAATGAGGACTCTGCTTCTGGCGGGTTTGCTTTCCGGGTCACTGTGGGTGATGGTCCCCACTGGCCTATGCTGCTTGGCTTTATAATCAGCCAGTGTTGCTTTTCTCTCTGGTTCCGTCTCTTTTCCTCTTGGCATTTCCTTTGATTTCCACATTGTTAGACAAAGACGCTTGTCTCCATGCGGGAAGCAAGACGTGAAAATGCAGCCAAAGTGGGCCTCCCTGACAGTCTGCCTGGCCTTCCCTTCCAAAACTGCACGTGTTTAAGGCAAACGTCCTATTTGTCTAGGGGTCAGCACCATTGTTTCGGAAGCCAGCACTAATCTGGGGAGGGCCATGGAGTCTCACGGTCCACGGAGTCTTGTTGAGTTCTTGCTATTTTGTGCTTGGTCTGACAGTCCCGTCGGTGATCAGAAATCGAATATGTATCAGGAAACTTGATACCTGACACAGGTCTCAGGACTGTCAGCTGCTCCAGTTTGATGATGCTCCTGGCTCATGACCCCAGGGAAGCAGGTAGAGGTGGAGCCACATGCCGGGCTTTGGACATGGGGCTCCGGGATTCACTGTCTGCCTTGGCGACAGCTCAGAGGACTCTGATTTCTGTCCTTCATTCACCTCCTGTCTGTTCTCTCTTTCCTCTCCTTCCTTGCTTCCTTCTGTCACCTGATTTGCTGAAGGAGAGAAGAGGGAGGAGAAGGGAAGGGAAGGAAAGAGGAAGGACGTGTTTGTTAGGTGTCTCCAGCGTGCTCGGCACCACGCGAGGTGTTTTGTACTATTATCGTTATCCATCAAACGCAGAAACTGCATGCACACGTGTGTAAGTATGAATTGTGTGCTATGTTATTAAGAAAGGATGTGTAAGAGCACATGTACACTCCCAGTGTGTGAAAGTCCCAGCTCTACCACTTGCCAGCTGTGCGACCTCGGGCGAGGTAAGCTCTCTGTGCCTCAGTTTTCTCACCTGTGAAATGGGATGAGAAACTTCCTAACAACCTCATAGGGAAATTTACATAGGTAATGTTTGTAAAGCACTTAGAACAACAACTGGCACTCTATAAACCCCAAATAAGTGTTTGCTAAATGAGTACAACAAAATAAGTCAGTCCTGATAAAACGGCCCTCGAAAACAAGCATTACTCTCTTGTTTTACAAGGGAGAGAGCTGAGGCTCTAAGTTTAGTTGGTTGTTCAACATCTCCCAGGAGTGTTGGGATTCAGACTGTTCTGTTCTGTCTGGCTTCTGTAGCACGCTGCCTCTGGGCAGGGCCCTCAAGGATGGGGCTGCAGGGGAGGGCCTCCCAGGGCTGCCTCTACCCCAAGATCCCTGACACAGACCATACCTTCTCTTCCAGTGCTGGGGCCGGGAGGACCGGCTGCTTCATCGCCATCGACACCATGCTCGACATGGCCGAGAACGAAGGGGTGGTGGACATCTTCAACTGTGTGCGCGAGCTCCGGGCCCAGAGGGTCAACTTGGTGCAGACAGAGGTGAGTCCTAGGGGACTGAGCCGCTGGCCAAGGAGAAGCATGCTGTAACTGAGAGACCCATGGTGGGAAGCATCCCATAGAAAGGGACCTGGGTGTGGGAGAAGTGGGAGGGAGTAAACACATGGCTTGCTATGGGGAGACCACGGTAGAGGCTAGGGTGCCCCAGCCAACCCTGGGGGTCTGCAGTGCAGGGACTTCCACCAGCAATGAATGATGGTGAGTTCCCCATCTCTGAGGACATCCAAGCAGGGACCGAATGTCAACTTCAGGGATTCTTTGAATAGTATTTCTGCCTTGGGTGAAGGAATAGGAGGGAGAGAGAAGCACAGGCATGTATTGAATGCCTACTATGTGCTGAGCATCGATTCAGTCACTGCAGGGAATGGCTTAATCAACAAACTTTTTGAGTACTCGAACTAAATGCTCAGGATTCCAAGAGAGATAATACACAGCCTCGAGGGAGGGGACCTTCAGGCACCTCTCTGTGCTGTTATAGAGCCCAAGACCTGAGGAATGTGGAAGGGGTTCATCTTTATTATTGCACACCTACTGTGAGCCAGGAGCACACACATTCTCTGTATTCTGAATATTGTTTCTACTCCTCCCAACAACCTATGGTGTAGCTCCTACTAGTATCCCCATTTTATCGATGAACAAGAAACCAAGAAATCATATCCCCAATACCTCACATAGCCAGACTGCAGTAGAACATGGGTCCCTGTGACCCCAAGACCCTATACTCTCTCGCTAAGCAGCCTTTTCTGCCTGTCCCACGCCTCTGTGCCTTGGCTTGTTGTTCCTGCAATAAGCCCATCTTCTGGTTCTAGTGAAGACTGTGGGTGCCCAGGCAGTCAGAGGTGGGACAGATAAGGAGCTGCACACATCATCAGCCCTGCAAAGGGAAGTTTCCCAAAAGGAATATCCCCACTGATAGGTTTACACACATAGGACCCTGGTGCAGGCTCTGCACTGACTCACACAGGCCAGTCTTCAGGCTTCTAGCACTAAAGCCAAGAGGGCTGCTCTATCTGTTCCCAGGTCCTTGCATGCAGAAGGCAGCTTCGCTGCTTGGAGTCAGACACGTGGTCCTTACTCTTTGGTGGGGGAGACATATTCAAATGCAGATTCATCATGATGCACCTGGACAAGCACTCCATAGAGAAATAGGCCAAGTTCTGCAGGAAAAAGTTCACTTAACAAACATTTAGCAAGGGCCTAGAAGTAACCACAACTTCTGCCTGGTGGATTAAGAGAAGACTTTCTGGAAGGAATGAAGCATTGAAGGTATAGAGAGGGAGAGGGGAGCTTCAGGAGAAGAGAACAGCAGGTACAAAGAATTGAGGTGGGAGAGGGACAGCACACGTTTTAGGAGCAGACCCTGAGACAAAGATTGGGGGTGAGGTGTTTATTCGGGAGATAATCCCAAGACACGCTGAGTAGTGAGTGGGAAAGTTCGAGAGAGAAGGGAAGAAAGCAAACAAAGACTACTGTAACAAGCTCTTAAACGCTGTAGACAACTGGAGCCCAGCTCTGCCAGGATCTCTGATAGATAGCGTGGAACATGCATCACCAAGTTATCCCACCTAAGCGGGGAGGGAACGAGGGTTTTTATCCCCAACTCTCCATTTGTCATTGCTGAGGGCTGCTTCCTAGGGCATTGACCCTTTGGTCCTGCTGGCTTGCCCTGCGCACAGCCCAGGTGTGCTCCTGGGACTATGAAGAAAGCCCTCAGCAGAGACTCGCAGGCATTTGCAGCAAGCAGCTGTCATTAGGGGAGGATGAAAGCTGAGGGGACGTGGGCTGGACACCTGCTGCCACATGTCCAGAAGTTTCTCATTTTTGTCAGTGACTGTGCTCTTCAATTTTACACAAGGAACAAAACTCACCGCAGCTCAGTTGAGCACAACAAAACATGGAAACTTGGCCCTTCGGGTTACAGGATAAAAAGCAAGGATTCTGCAATATAAATCATGCCCATTCTTCACGGTCTGCAAGAGGAAATGCAGACAACAAACTCCCAGGCCACTGTGCTTACCTGGTGCCCTATTCCCTCTCCCCTTGACTTTGCAGGAGCAGTATGTGTTTGTGCACGACGCCATCCTGGAAGCGTGCCTCTGCGGCAACACTGCCATCCCTGTGTGTGAGTTCCGCTCTCTCTACTACAATATCAGCAGGCTGGACCCCCAGACAAACTCCAGCCAAATCAAAGATGAATTTCAGGTATGTGCAAATCTTAGGCTCAGTGTCTGTCTTAGCCAGTTCAGGTTGTTATAGCAAATTTCCCTAGACTGGGTGGCTTAAACAGCAGACATTATTTGTCACACTTCTGGAGGTTGGGAATTCCAAGATCATGCTGTCGACAGATCTAGTGTCTGGGGAGGGCTTGTGTCCTGGCTTGCAGATGGCCGCCTTCTCAATGTTTCTTCACGTGGTGGAAAGCAGAGAGGAAGCAAACTCTCATGCTACTTCTTATAAGGGCACTAATCTGACTCATGAGGGCTTCACCCTCCCAAAGGCTCCACCTCCTAATACCATCACTTTGGGGGTTAGGATTTCAACATATGAACTTTGGGCGGATGCAAACATTCAGGCTATAACAGTGACCTTGCCAGCTTCAGTGGCTTTGTGTGCATTCATGGGGCTTTCTTTGTGAGAGTTGATATTTCTGTGCACTCTCACTGTTTGCAGCTCTAGGCAGCTGCAGAATGCATTTCGGGACATAAAATGCACAGCCACGAGCAACTATTAACCAATCAGTCAGTGATTGCTGATACTTGTTTTTAACAATGATTGTGTTTTTGAACTGAGGTCTTATTCAGTTCTTGTCCAGGTTGTGAATGGAGACAAGTTTATATACACAGGTGTGAATTTTATACTCCTCCTTCCCTGGAGGAACTCAGGGTTTTTCAGTATTTTCTCAGTGGAGAAATGCAGAATCTTGGGCCCCACCCAGACCAATTGAATGAGAACCTTCTATTTAACAAGATGTCTGGGTGATTTGTATGCATATTAAACTTCGAGAAACACCATCCTAGAGCACAGATCAGGCAGAGCAAATCTGCACCTTGGAGTCCATACAGTCAGAGTGGTGGCAACTTTGGTCTGAGAGGCCTGGGTATGAATCACTGGCTAAGGCAAAGCCAGAGTTCAGCCCTTCATCCCAAGGCCAGTGCCAGGGTCCTACTTGGGCACTGAGAACCAGGCAAGGAAAAGCAAGGACTTGCTTCATGTCCGTGGGCAAATTCTGGGCCCATGGTTCCATGGGCAGATACCCCAGTCAGGCCAATACCTTAGCACTCCCTCCAACAAATAGTCTTTATTGATTTGGAGTAGAGACAGTGTGCTGAATGAGGGAGGGACAGAGGACACAGAACCCTGGCCATTGCACACAACATCTCATCTAATCTATTGGCTAGAGCAGTTCAGCTCCAAACTTGCAAGACTTACTCTTCAGAGCACAAGCCCTGCAGTTCTCCAGACCTACTAGGGCTTGCCCCTTGGAAATCTCTCACCCATCCCAAGAAGCTCATCCAAGCATCCTTCCATCCTCAGACAGCTTTCTCTCTGAGAAGAGTGGTGGTGAATCATTTTCCTCATTCCATGACAATCCACGTGATGTTTAACACTCATTAGAGATTCCCTACCCCCATGCCCACATATGACCTCCTGGCTGGCCCAGCCTTTAATGCAGCACTGGCTTAGCTGAACCACTTAGTTCATGTGGTTGGCAGGTGTTGCAAGTCTGTGTCTAAGCCTACGTGTGGGCATGTTGCCCCTGCAGCCTTGGTGCCTTGAAGGTGTCACACAGTTCACAGGCCCTGTAGCAGGGAGGAAGAGATGATAGAACATCACCACAGAAGAGGAATAGGTTCTGGCAAAGGGACAGTGGGGCCAAACTTGGAGGGGAGAGAGAGGCAATTTAGGCTAAATTGGAACATCACTGTGTCTCTGTTCAGGGGCAACCATCTGAGCAGTACCTATCTATCCGCCCTTGTGCCCCACAGACCCTCAACATTGTGACGCCCCGCGTGCGGCCTGAGGACTGCAGCATTGGGCTCCTGCCCCGGAATCACGATAAGAATCGGAGCATGGATGTCCTGCCTCTGGACCGCTGCCTGCCCTTCCTCATCTCAGTGGACGGAGAATCCAGCAACTACATTAACGCGGCACTGATGGACGTAAGCCAAGCCCTGGCAGGAAGCTCCTGGCTGGCATTCCAGGGAAAAGCTTCTTCCCAGGGTGGAGGTGGCTGGGCCCCAGGGCCCTGACTCCACCAGCCAGCCTTTCCTTGCTTCTGACCTGCTGGCCCCAAGGACCTTTGCTCCCCCCGTAGGCTCTGGTCCAAATCTAGACACAAGCTGTGCTCTTGGCTCCTTTGCTCACATAATGAGCCTGGAAAGAATAGACCAAAGCCTAAAGTGGCTCCCATGACACCACGACAATTCTACAGGCCTGCCCAGCACCCCTCTCCCATCTCCCATGAGCTGATTCCCAGCCTGAAATTTAGTAAAGGCAGCATTCTCTCTGCCAGCCCTTGGCCTCAGCCCTGGGAATGCAAGATGGTGCAGACACAGGTTCTGCCCTCTAGTAGCTCCTATGCAGGGCCCCAGATAACACTTGTGCAAAGGCAAGAATGAGGATGGCGCATAGTAGGTACTCAGTACATGGTTACTGGGCAGGTGATGGGAAGCAGTAAAACATGCACGGAAGGGAGCAGGCCGTGTCCTTACTATCCTGTTAGGGGCACTGTCTCCTGCTTTCTCGACATCAGGCCTGAGAAGGGTGCTCCATCCTGCCCTGGTTTGGGATTAAGGTCATGTCCCTGCCCCAGTGGGCCCAAGCTTCTGCCTCATGTGCTTCTCCCCAGGGCCTTCCAGCTACTTCTGAGTATCATCGCTTCACCTCTGAGGTATGGAGGTGTTTGCAGCAGGAAGGAACTGTGGCCCAGCTAGTCGTGGCCATGCACTTTTTAGCAGAGGACATGGAAGTCAGAAAGAGAAATAGATTTGCTCGAGGTCACCCAGAGAACTAATGGCAAAGCCTAAACCCTAGAATTCATTTCTTGAGCCTCCCCACAGTTTTTTCTATCCAGCAAGCTGCAAACATTGCACCTCCTGAGGCCAAGGACCAAGAACGCTGTGGCCTGATTGGAATGAGGTCTTCCAGATCCCCTCCCCACCCCATATCTGAGGTCACATCCATCAAACCCGTGAGGCCCTCCCATCTCACTCAGAACAGACAAGAACATGGGGTGCTCACTCCCGGGGTCAAGGCCAACTACTTCTCTGATCTCTGATCCTCTTGCACTTTCTCCCCAAGGGTCTTAGGTGTTGGAAGCAGAGAGGTGATGGGAGTTCCAATGCCTAGATAAGCTATCTAGGGGCCTGCCCCAGCCCCTGCCCACAGGGTGCCCATGTCCTCCATGAAAACCCTGGTCGCAGGTCCAGCAGCAGGGAGTCTTGTCTTGGTTATACCAAGTAGCTGGAGGTGGGGAGAAGACCTCTGGCATTAGCTTAGCTTAGAGCATTCTAAAGTCAATGTGTGCGTGTGTGTGTGTACGTGTGTGTGTGTACGTGTGTGTGTGTGTGTGTGTGTGTAGTGAGAGATGGGATTCAGGGGTGCACCCACACTTCCACGGTCCTGGTTTTGTCTGCCATTTGTCCCAACACCCCTGCCTGTCTTCCTCATCCAAGCAAGGATCAAACAAGCTCCTGGCTTCTGCTTAGTAGGTTAGATGCTGCCTGGAGTCAAATGCCTTCTGCCCAGCTCTGATGCTGATTATATTCTCTTTGTCCACAGGGCATTTCTCCTGTGAGCCATCACTGGGGCCTTTTCCTTTCTTATATTAAAAAAAAAAAAGTCCTTATCTGTATTCCAGTTCAGTCTGTGCATTATCTGGTAACCATAGCAGCTTTGCTCCTAGCAGAAAAATATGAAGTCCTCTGGGTTAATTTTTAATGTTTCCCCTGGTAAAGGATGATGTTATCCATGAAATGGATTGCCGGCTGATCCCTGAAACCTGGCAGGAGCACGGATCTCGAACATATTTTCAGATAAGGCTTTGTCAGGCGTGCTGGCCTAATAGAGCATTTATCACAGAGACAGGAAAAAAGAAAAGCACACTAACACTCACTGAGTGCCGGGCACCATGTCGGGCCCTGGACTTGTGCTGTCTGCTTTTGCATTTGGGTATTAATATCTCCATTTTCTGATGAGATCCTGAGGGTCAGAGTATTTCCAGCAGTTGCTCAAGGTCAACCAGCTCAAAAAGAGGGGATCCGAGGATCTGAACCCCAAGTCTGTTGACTCTTAAAACCTGGATTCCTTTCCATGTCTGGAATAGGCCTAAAGACCATGCTGTCTGTAGCTAGAGAATTTGGCTTTTGGGAAATTAAACGGTCTGCCCTCCCAGATGTCCCTCTGACCACTGGCCAGGAGAAAGCCTTGGAAGACAGAACCCCCTAATGCATGCCTGACATCCACGTTTGCAAGGCTTTGTCCTGCTTCCGCGAGGGCCTTTTCCCCTCTTCCCTCTCCATCTTCCTTCTGACTGGTGACTCCACTGAAAACAGCTATGACTCCCACAGAAAACATCTCCTGAGAAAACTTGCTGAAAACACGAGCTGTTTCTCAGGTTTCACAAACCACTCATGAAGTGGGTGAGCCCCCCAAACTCTACAATCACCTCTTGCAGGGTAATGTGACAAATAGGGCCCACTTGAAACTTTCAGACTCCCACAGGCCATTTTCTCTGGGCCTCCGTTTCCCCATCTGTAACACGGGACTGAATTTATTCACATACTCAGTGGAGCTGCACTGAGTGTCTACGTGTGCCAGCCACAATGCTGGTGCCAAGGGTGAAAGACAAAGTCAACGGTGTTTCTGCCCTTCCAGTGGGCTTATAGTCAGGCTCTTGTTTGCTGGTCTTTTCACATGCAAATCTCCTTCAATCTGTATAACAACCATCCCTTTGGATTTATGATTCCTGTTTTCCAGATAAAGAATCTGAGCTTTGGAGTGATCTAATAACTTGCCAGTGCTTGGCACCCTCTCCCACAGCCCCAAAAAGCACTCTACAAGTGATGTTTGAATGAATGGATGGATGGACAGATAAATGGGTGGATGAGTGTACAGATGGATGACTCGTAACGTACAAGTAGCAAAGCTGGGCTTGAACCCCAGGTCTGCCTGACTCCAACACATGGGTACCTTCCACTGCCCCATGGGCTCACAGGATGCAGTGCCCTCTGTGTCTGCTCAGCCCTCATTCCAGCCTGGGGGCAGCAGTAAGCCTCAGGCCAGCTGAAACCCTCCCCCACAATGTGGGCACAGGGACTCGGTGGACCCCTTATATCCCAAGAGGTATCTTGGCCAGTAGAGCAGCAAATCTGCATCTAGAATCTTTCTTCATTTCATATAGTAATGATGATTATTTGCTGAGCTCCAAGACATAAATAATTTATTTGGATAATCCCCATCTGAGTGACACTTTCCTAATGAAATGCCTTAGTTTTGGAGGAGAATGTGTTCATTATGAGAAGGTCCCCTTTGCCGCCAGGGCACCGAGAGATAAAGGAACAGGCAGGTGCTTTGTATAATCTACTTGGCAGGCTCGGGGGCCCCTGGCAGCCGTCCGAGCCTCATCGTCATCAGAGTATCACTGATGGATGTGTATTTTACGAAGCCTCTGTCGTTCCTTTGTCAGAGCCACAAACAGCCTGCCGCCTTCGTGGTCACCCAACACCCTCTACCCAACACCGTGGCAGACTTCTGGAGGCTGGTGTTCGATTATAACTGCTCCTCCGTGGTGATGCTGAATGAGATGGATGCTGCCCAGGTAGGAGGGAGCCCAGGTGGGTCAGGGGAGCCGGTCTCTAGACGTACAGGGAGAGCCCTCAAGAGCAGTGCATGCTGCATCTGGCCCAGCTGGCCACCCTGTGATGGGCACTGTCTGGCCACGAGCAACAGGCAAGCCCGTCCTACTTCTGCGGAGGCCAGAAGTCTCCCACTGGACCGTGATAACCCAAGAGCCCAGCAAACACTCCCCATGCCTTTGTCCAACTCCCCCCAGGGCCAGACTCCACTGCTTCATCCCCCCAGCACCTAGTGCCCTTCAGGAGCAACACAGAGGCCACTGGGGCAGGGGCAGAGGGAATGGGGGAGAACAGCAGGACAGGAGGTCAGAGAGCCACGGAGGTCACAGGAAGAACTTGGGGTTTCACTCTGAGAGGAACCAGAAGCCATTGACAGGTTTTAAGCAGAGGAGTAACATAATTGGACTATCTTAGGACAGTTTCTGGAGCCCACACCCCTACAGCAGGGCAGCCATTTTGGAGTAGAGGTGAGAATGGCCGTTCAGATTTTTTTAAAGCTATCCTTTCACTGCCTTGAAGAAAACTCGAAGTAATTGTGTGCATTCCTGTGTGAGTGCTGGCCTTGTGCAGGCCTTGGGTGGGAATAGGATTTTTTAAAACAGATCTGAGCTGTAGTCTCAGCCCTCCCAAAGTTCCCAGGCTTGCTACAGAGACAGATGAGCAAATTGTCCCAACCTCGTGTGGCAGCGTATAATAGAGGTCAGCGGCGTGAAGTGCTGTGCTGGCCAAGAGCAGAGAGCAATTAATTCTGCCCAGAGGGTGAGGGAAGCCTTCAAAAAGAAGGTGACTTTGGCCTTAGGGAAGGCAGAGGAGATTTGGGCGTCTGGGGGCTGAAGAAGCTGGGAAAAGGCATTTCAGGCAGAGGGAACAGCAGAGGCAAAGGCAAGGAAGGGGAATGTGTGTTGTAGGCTTGTTTGCAGAGTAGCTTCTGCTCCAGTGTGGCTGGGGCTCGGGGTGTGTCAGGAGGAGAAGAGTGTGTGTGGAGAGGGTGGAAAGTGCAGAGGGCTTGCAAAGAGCTCCCCGTGCCAGGCTGAGCCCAGGCCTTGGGCAGCAGCATGGTAAGCATCGGACTTTTGCTTTGTAAGCAACAGAATCCTTTCTACAGATAAAAGCTTTCACGCAAGCCCAATATATGAAACAGGCATGATCAAGAGCTGCTCGTGGCAAAGCACGCAGCGGGGGCTGGGCTGTGCTTACGCTGCTGCCTAATCTTCCTTTGGTGCCCCTCGGAGATTCAGTCTCTCTGGGTACCGTTGTGGGATCCCTGCAGTTCCCAGGAGCACAGTTAGAAATACTTGTTGTGCAGGGAGGAGAGACACTGTGGGGTTTAACAGTGGTGTGCACAGCCAGAGTTCCTGTTAGAAGCCAGGTGTGGGGACCAGCGAGGGGAAAGCTGGCAGGGAGACCTGGGAACCCAGGAGCTTGGGGAGGAGGATGTTGCAAATGTGCTGAAAGTAAAGGTGGTGATCCTAACTGGGGAAGTGGCAAGGAGGTGAGAGAATTGGATGTGAAAACACCTCCAGAGTTGAAGTCCACAAGGTTAAGGTAGCAGTTGCATGTGGGAGGTGAGGGGAAAGGACAAGTCACCCCAGGTAACGGCAGGTTGTCTGGTCTAGGCGATCAGGCACCCAGGGACGCCACTGGCCCACATGGGAAAGGCAGGAGGGAGGGGACGGGAGGCAGAGGAGCAGATGGGCAGGGGATGCAGCTGAGTGCAGCTTGGGATGTGTCTGTGAGAGACGTTCAAGAGCAAGTCCCTTCAGTCAGGCAACCCATATCTGTTGAGCATCTGCTATTGGCTGGAAGCTATTCTAGGTGCTTGGAATGCATCAGTGAGCAACACAGACAAAGCATAGCATAAAAATTCCCATCTCTTATGCAACTTCTATTCTAAAGGAGACAGAAAATAAACAACCAACACTCTATAATGTACTTAATTATATGTTAGAAGGTGACATAAGCGTTTGGCAGAAGGAAATAAGAGGGCGGATGGTGACGATCGTAGGGCTGGGTCTGGGGCATGGGACGCAATTGCGACGAGGGAGTCAGGGGAGGCCCTGTGGAGAAGACGGCACCTGAACGCAGACACGAAGGAGGTGGGGGAGCAATCCAGGAGCCTCTCTCAGGGAAGAGTGTCCTGGCACCTGCACCTGGCCGTATGGCGGGCACACACCTGGTGCCCTTATGGAGCAACACAGAGGCCACTGGGGTAGGAGCAGAGGGAATGTGGGAGAACAGCAGGACAGGAGGTCAGAGAGCCACGGAGGTCACAGGAAGAACTTGGGGTTTCACTCTGAGAGGAACAGGGAGCCATTGACAGGTTTTAAGCAGAGCAGTGACATAATTTAACTTTTGAATAAAAGCGTCCCTCTGGCTGCTGTGTCGAGAAGAGATCGTGGGTGCCGGAGGGGGAAGGTTGATTGCTGAGAGTAGCAGACAGAACAGAGAAGATGCTGCTGTAATAGTCCAGGTGGCAGCTGAGGGTGGCTTGAACCAGAGGGGTAGCACTGGACTGGATTGTGGGTGGATCCCGAAGGTAAAGCCAACAAAATACCCTGAAAGATTGCATGTGGAGCATGAGAGAAAAAAGAGGGATCAAAGATAATTCCCAGGCTTGGGGCCTGGACAATGGACGGTTGGAAACTGAGATAACTATGGAAATAAATGAAGTCCCATAAATGGGGTGTTCCAGAGAGTTCCCTGCAGAGTTTTGGAGTCAGAAGGCATCACCACCCCTATTCTTTTGGCTGAAGAAACAAAACAGCAAACTCAGCTCATGAGCCCGGGAATGGACTCGGGCCTACGGAAGCCTGTTTGCTCTTCTCTTTTTCAACATCCCTTTCTGCAAAACCGCAGCTCAGGCACAGAGGGTGAGTTTCAAGGAACCTCACTTGGGGACCTGCAGAGAAGCAAGGGTCAAGATCATTGGCTATAGCTCCCCTTTCCGGCGTGGGTCCTGGGTGAATGAGGATCTTTCAGGCCCAGATGTTGGTACAGCCTTTGAGAATTGATTTTCTAAATGCAAAAACATCAGGCTCAGAAGTGCCCTAAGGTTTGCTGCCATATGCAGCTGGCAAGCATCCCCTGAAATCGGCAGATGAATAGAGCACTTATTGATATAAATATCATCACCGCAGCAGCTGGGCGCCTTGCAAAAATAAACAATGACACAGCATGAGCATCAGAAAAGCTGCCCTTGGCACCTGGAGGGGTGGTTCTCTGAAGTGGCATCAGCATTTGTCTGCCAGCACGCTCGTGCCAAGGCAGCTCCTGGCTCGGGCCAGCCCAGCAACATGGACAGTCTGCCTTAGGTTCTGGGTATTGCTAGGTCACTCCTGAAGACCAATGCCACATGCTGTGGTTTGACCAAGGACCATAAGGGCTCATGTTAGGGCTTGGACAGGGCTACCTGTACATTACAGCAAAATACGGTTGAGGAGAGGGTGTGAGCTCTCACAGGGCCTTATTTGTTTGCACTGCTGGCTAAATCCACCTCTGCTCAGAATCCTACCCTACTTCATTCAATCAGCCATCCCCAGACACAAATATTCTTCCATTCTCTGCAGTGGCTGCTGTTCAGTGAAAATCAGGACCAATGGGGGATCAGGATAAAGACTCTCAAACTTCTGCATTCTACCTTAAAGATTTTTCTAGCTCTTTAGGACTCCAAAGACCTGTGGTCAGATTTGTGGGGCACAATCCTAGAACCACAACATCCTGCAAACAATGTTGCGGTTTCTCAGACTCAGCAGAAAAAAACTTTTCAACCACATCCAGCAGCATTGACAAGGTCTCTTCCAGCTTTGTGGGATCGATGGATAGACCGGAGTCCATGGGGAACAGGCACCAGGAGGAAGCCCTCTTTGCAGTCCTGCCACACCCACCATATTGTTTAGAAAGCTCGGGAGACCCTCCATGCCAGCCATGGGGTGGCAGGCAGAATCACGGCCCGCCAAAAATATCCACATCCTAATCCCTGAAACCTATGAATGTGTTATTTCATAGGTTTGCAGATGTGATGAAGGATCTTGAGATGTGGAGATTATCCTGGATTATTCAACTGGGCCTGATAGAAGAGTCCTTATAAGAGGGAAACAGGTGGATCAGAGTCAGTGGACGGCAGTGTGATAACAGCAGCAACTGAAGCGATTCGGCCTCAAGCTGAGGAATGCATGCACCCTCTGGGAGCTGGAAGGGGCAGGAAATGGGTTCTCTCCTCGAGACTACAGAAAGGAAAGCGGCTGTGCTGACACCTTGATCTTAACCTCTTGAGACTCATTTCAGAATTCTGACCTCTAGAACTGTAAGATAATAAATCTGTGTTGTTTTAAGTCACTAAATTTATAGTACTTTGTTACAGCAGCCATAGGAAACTAATATAGGCAGTAACACTGAACCCAGGAACTCAGAACCAGAACAATAGGGATCAGAGCCAGGGCAGGTGTGAGAACGAAAGTACAGGAAGAGCCGGAATCAGCATTCGGTGTTGGAATGGAAAGTGGTTTGAGCTGGTGAAATTCATGTCTCAATCAGGTCCAAAGTCAGAGCCATCAGGAGCTGTGAGGGAACAGGATGTGGAGAGCCACACGTACAGGAAAGGTCCACTCCGCCAGCTTAGGCAGTCTTGCCAACCCAGGGAGAGGTCTTTTACAGCAGCGGTCCCCAACCTTTTTGGCATCAGGGACCGGTTTCATGGAAGACAATTTTTCCACAGATGGGGGGGCAGCAGAGATTTGTGGCCCAGTCCCTAACAGGCCATGGACCGGTACCAGTCCAGGGCCCAGGGGTTGGGGACTGCAGTCTTACAGGCACACGCTTTCTGGGCATCATTCAACCATTCACTCATCAACACACATTTATCAAGAACCTACCATGTGCCGGTACAGACCTAGACATGGCAGAGGACAAAAGAGGCATGAAAAACTCCCAGCCCCATGCAGCTGGCACTGTCAAGAAGTGGTACCCCCTCCCAGGCTCTCTTTGGCATCAGACACGGTGAAATCATCTTCATCTGGAATCATCTCAGCAGGACCCTCAAATGGCAGGAAAAGGGGCGACCCAAGCAAAGGGGTGGGAGAAACGATGTCCAGGGGGCATATTGCATTATCCTCCAGCTCTGTGGACAGTTGTTCGAGGAATCTAGCCGGACATGACCTCCCATCAGTGCGGAGTCAGGTTTTGAGACGAATGAGACCCAGCCTCACTTTGGGTACCTCCACATAATAAGTGCAAATAGTCTGTTGATTTATTATTGGGCTACACTTGGAGTATCCCCTGGGTTTCTCATTTATTTTAATTATTTTACTTGCTATTAATTCTAGGGAGCACCCTTTACCTTGCTTAAATCTTAGAGATTTTATAATCCAACTGTCATCAAACACCTTTCAATATTTCCCATGTCTTCCCTCTATGGATCCATTATTTGGAAAGCTTTTATTTCCCAAACTGTATTTACTAATTAATAACGAGTTAATTTTCTTATATTTTTCCATGAACATAACTGTCTCAATGAACTTCTGATCTGCAGGCCAGATGTAGAACTGACACAGTGAGATGTTGTAATTCTAGCCCAAAGCCAGAGGCTTGGTATCCTCCACTTCAGGGCAACACCATGAGCCCTCTTTGGCTTTCAGAGGCTTTGAAGATAGCTCATTGGTTTTTCCTGCTAACTTTGGAAACCACTGATTTCATTTGCAGTTCAGAAAACTGAGGCCTAGGCAGGGAAGGGATTTGCCCAAGGTCACACAACCCATCCCTGTCTTGGGCCCAGGGCCTCCTGCCAGAGATGGTGAAGATTTTTGCCATCATTTCAAACAGGATCTCCAGGCCCCAGTGTCTGATAATCACTGATCTCTGGCACCTGGGTGTATGGAGCAGACGGGAATGTTTGTTTACTTTAACACAAACAAGAGTCCACAGCTTATGTAAAAGCTGAGCTGCCCAGTTCTGAGGCTCTCTGTGGAAAACCTGAGGGATTGGGGGATGCAAAGGGTGAGGGCGGGTGGGTGGATCCAAGGGTGAGGGGCAGGTTGTGATGTATTCCCATGGAGGTAAGAGGGACAAGCATCTCATCCTCCCAGGAGGAAAGCAGAGTGCTACTGCAGAGGTATCTTTTCCTGTCATTGTGCCTGCAGGGCAAATAGCAAGCATCGCTATCACCATTTTTATCTCAGCTTGTGAAAACACAGCCTAACATGCTAGCAAAATACACAGAGTGCCCACTCTGCATCTCATCCAGCCTCAGGCCTGGCTCTGCAAGGGGCTGTAGCTCCATTTCTATCCCCACCAGAATAGTGGGGGTAACAGTAGAACAAGAAATCTGGGGTCAAGAGACCTGAGTTCAAGTCGTAGCCTCACCGCTTCCTTGCTCTGTTGCCCTGAGCCAGTTTCGCAACATCTCCAGGTCTTGATGTCATCTTCTGTTAGATGACTATAACCCGGATGCCAGCCAAGTTCACTCTATCTTTGAAGATTTAAGTAAAATTGGCTCTGTTCCCTATTACCCATCCGGTGGGAAAACCCAACGTCCACCCCAAGATTTCTGAGAATTCCAAGGGGGTCCTATTCTCACATTCACTTCCGGGTTCTAGTTGAGGTTCTGGTGGGGGCAATGTGGGGTCCACATCCCAGCAGCACCCATGACTTAAGATTGAACATCGGAGTCCTCGTTCTTAAACCCCACCTTGCTGTTGCTCACCCCTGGCCAGCAGCTGCACATCTTCCCCCAGCCCCGTTGCCCAAACCACTCTCTTCCCTGTCTATCTCCTCTTCCACTCCTCTCTTCTTAGCTCTTCCACTCCCTCCCCAAAAGTGGTTCCTTTCTTAAGTCGCAAAATTCAGCTGTCTCTTTAGGACCTCCTTCGAAAACCTACCCTGAGCCTTGCCTCTGCCCCACCAAGACTCCTCTGTGGGTATTTTCCTAAACCCCCACCCTCCCATCCCAGAAACAAACTCTGATGCGACTGTTACTCCACGTACGTGGAAACTGCGTCATCACGTCGTGGGACCATGGCAGGATCAATTGGAAAGAGACGTGCAAATATACTTTGTTCACTGCCCTGGTGTCTCTCTCTGTCCCTTGCATCCTATTCATCCCTTCACCCACAGTGTGTCATCTTTAACTGGCCACATCGTGAAAGCCAATTATACATTTTTGGATCTTTATAGAATCTGTTTAAAGGAACCTTAGAATCACTGATCTGAATTTTAAAACTAATTCAGGAAACTCTGTTATATTCCTCCCCCAAAAGTACCAATTCACTTCACCTTTAAGTCTCCTCCTGCTGGGCACAGGGACCTTGATAAGTAGAGTCCTCCATTTCTAGAGCTATCATATATATACTTGGCCTTTCCGTTTCATTAAAGTATTTTTTTAATTAATGGAAGGCATAACTAAGGTGCACTGAAATATGCTTTAAAATTGTTTATTCCAAAAATAGGACCATATGCTAGTTTTCATTCAACTCATCAGAGCATGTTTATTCCAGCAACTAATAAGCTTTCTGATTCCATCAGCAAGAAAAAGATGTCTAACGAGTGACACTACCTCTGCGTTTGTTATATTTCATGCATGAACTTGTACCCCCGAAGGACATCTTTTCATGGCCCAAGCAGTTATGGAGATCACAAGGTGGAATAATGTGTAGCAGCTGTTCGGGGGTTGTCCACACAGGCTTCACAACTTCTGCTTGGTTTAACTCGCTCTGGCAGTAAATAGCAAATGCCCCTGTTCTTCTGGAAGAAGCGCAGTCATTTCTAAATCATCAGCAACAATGGGACTGGCTTCACCCTCCCAGGTGTGGTCACTGCCACCTGTATATCTGCGGTGGTGAGGCCCTCCCTTCAGGCGACACTGCCCTACCTCCGGACCATTGGGAAGGACAGGATAGGGGAGGTCACTTACTAGGAGATGAGGTGGAAAGTCAGTTGGTCCAAACTCGAGGCTAAAGAATGTCAGTCTATTCTTGGATCAGTCAACTTCACAAGTTTTCCATCTAAGGAAAAAAATACCAAGGTTGTATTGAGTGTAAGTGTGGTCTCAAGATCAGGTAGGTCCCCATGGTCTTAGAGAACCAAGTGGGCTTCCCAGAATCCCTATTTTCAGGGTCTTAAGAAACCTTGAGTCTCCCCTCCCCAGGAGTTCTATAAACTGCTCTTCCATTCACATATGTGGTCTCTGTTCCATTTCTATGTGAGGCAGGGAGCAAAGCTCAGCTCCTTGCTGGTCTCCACAAGAAATCCATGCACACTGAGCATTGTACATGCTATTAGAAATTTACAAAATATTTAGGAGGTTAGGAGTAGGGTTGCATGACATACTGAGTCACCTTCCACCCTTCACTGGTTCCACTGTGCTCCCAGCCTTCCCTTTTTTTTTTTTTTTTTTTTTGCATCTCTCAACTTTTTAGAGCAACCTACAAGTCTATCTTTTTTGACATGCAGTGTCGCATGTCCAGGCTGCCACCCATCTTCTCAGCTACCCCAGGCTGACTGGTTAGGAATTTTCACAAGGGTAGTCCTTTGGGTATGATCCTCAAGCAATGTTTTTATAAGGCCTGCTAAGTGGAGGAAAAAAGTAAAATTTCTCTTTATCCATCTTGTTTTGAGTAACCCTCCCCCCCGACTACCTAATAATTATAGCTCACATTTATTGAGTACTCACTACATACAGATTCCTGTGCTAAGTAGCCATTAAAATGTACTGCCACTCATAACAACCTGGAAAAGCTAAAAGATTTGGCCAAGTCATTCAGTTAGAAAGTGATGTAGCTGGAATTTGAACCCAAGGCGGCACTTCAAGAAGAGACCCCAACACGTTTTCCCACCTTTTGCTATACTATGTAACACAGGATAAAATGTCATCACCCACTCAGGTGCAGCCACACCACTCGGACACCAGGACAGTCTTGAGCTAAACCAGAGAGGATATTTCTTGTTGATAAGAAAAATTGCTGAGCCACAAAGAGTCACTGGGAACAGAATACTTGTCTCCCCCTGTTCCTTTCTCTGACTTCCCATGGCTCAAAATTACATGCAACGTCCTGTGCTGTGGGGAGACCCTGATGATGCCTGGGGCTCAAATACCACATCTGCCCACACTTCACCCTGCTGAATGTTACCCCATTCTGCTGCTGATGTGGTCTCACCAATTAGGGAATCTGGATGAAAGGATGACTCTGATTTAGGATTACAAAGGCCCTGCAACCTTCCCTAGTCCCCTGGGCACTGTGGGAGAGTGACCCAGAAAATCAAATACAGAGAAGTGTCCTGAAATATGGGAGTCTTGTTTGAGGCATAGTAGAACCTATTAGCTTGAGAAATTGGTCTGGAAATCTTATTAAAAGAGACAAATCATTCTGCATTCTCTTCAGACTGAAAATATTGGGGGTGATAGGTTTTCCCGGTGCCTCGAATCCGCACACCTCACATCAGGATCACAGCCAAACTCGAGGAAGGCTAAATTCAATGCAGATGATAAAGGCAATTATTTTTTTTTAATGGGCAGTTCTGATTAATTCTGATTTCTCTGGCCAGTCACAGACTTATCTGTACCAGGCCTTCATTACTGTGAAGGTTGCAAGGCGGAAGAGCCAATGGCAAAAAGAAATGAAGTTCAAATTGTGGATGTGTCATTATTGCACAGCTCAGCAGATGATTGCCAAGCCACAGAGGCCCCTGGGACCAGCCCTCCCCACCACCACACACACACACACACACACACACACACTGCTCCTTTGTCAATATGCTCGATCAACCCCCAGTGGAGATGCTGGGAAAGCAAGGCACCATTGCATTATGAAAATTAGCCTTGCACATCTTTGCTATTTATGAGGGGTGCTAACATATATACATTTGAAGGATTCAACAAATGTATACTTGTTAGCTATTACCATTATTATTATTTTGGGGGGGCACTGATGGGGGGAGTTAAAAAATAGTATGAATCACTGGAATTCAGTGAATGCTTACTCCATGCCTGACACTGTGGTAAAAGCTTTATTTATATGAACTATCTCCTTTATACTCAGAACAGGCCTATAAAGCAGGGGTTGGCAAACTTCTTCTGCAAAGGACCAGATAGGACATGTTTCAGGCTTCACAGGTGATATGGTCTTTGTTACAACTACTCTACTCTGTGGCTGTAGCACGAAAGCAA
This sequence comes from Daubentonia madagascariensis, assembly GCA_023783475.1. Lineage (NCBI taxonomy): Eukaryota > Metazoa > Chordata > Mammalia > Primates > Daubentoniidae > Daubentonia > Daubentonia madagascariensis. Next base: position 24,672,051 of record JAKFHU010002136.1, on the reverse strand, counting down.
TCATAGACAATATGTAGACAAATAAGGGTAGCTGTGTTTCAACAAAACTTTATTTGCAAAAGCAGGTGGCTGGTCGGATTGGGCTTGTGGGCCATAGTAGGCCAGCCACTGCTATAAGGTGCATGATGTCACTCCTCAGCTAGAATTTTGAGTGTCCACAGCTAGGAAGGTGGGAGACAGGATTTTTCCCTCTCTTATATCCTTCCTCCTCCCTGCTCTTCCCTTCCAGTTCTAGTTCTAGAGGAAGGAGGGAATTAAAGATGTTTTTGCTTGTGAATTCCCAGGGTGAGATGGCTGTTCTTCATCAACAAAGGGGAGAGCAATTACCCTCCTTCGTGAAAACCCTGCATCTGAAGGGGTGGGTCACCTCTGCCAATCTAGCCAAGCTTGCAGTAGGCTGTGGCAGACCCCGCTGATAAGAGACTCAATCCCAAGATGCTCTCAGAAACCTTGGTGGGTCTTTGTGAGTCTTGACTATATCTTCAGGGTGACCCCCAGATTTAGGGTATTTCTAACACACGGCCACTTTGCCCCTAGCAAGTCTGCAGCCCCGATCTTAGCTCTCCTCTGTCCCCCAAGTCTGTTGATCTAGGCAGCGTCCATTTCTATGCTCCCTGGGGACCAGGAATTCGCCCCTCTCTGCAGCCACATGCCCTGCCACCCACCTCAATATACTTTCCTCAACTAAAGTCATCTAGTGGCTCAACAGATGCAAGGGAATGAAGTATGTGTCTCTCCAGAAGCTTAAAGAATAATCTGTGATCTTAGACTAGGGTTTCTCAATCTCTGCACTGTTGACATTTGGAGCCAGATAACTCTTGCCAGTGGGGGAGCTATGCTGGGCATTGTAGGATGTTTAGCAGCATCTTAGCCTCTACTCACTAGATGCCCATAGCAACCCCCAGGTGTGACAATCAAAAATGTCTTCAGACACTGCCAGATGTCCCCTGGGGAACAAAACAGCCTCCTCCTGCTGAGAACTGCTATCTTAGACTGAGGGGCAACCATTGCCTTTTGCTCTCAGCTGTAGGTTCTAATTCCCAATTCCAGATAAATAGGAAAAATCACAGGCAAGATCTCTCAACACCATGTGACATATTTTTTGCTGCAAAGTAAGTATAATTATCCCCACTTTACATATGAGGAAACTGAGGCCTGGGTCACACAGCTAATGAGCAGCAGAGCCTGGATTTGGACGAAAGACTGATGTCAAAACTGCATATTTTTAAAACTACACATGATGTGATCATGAATGAACACGATGAAGGTTTTCTTGGAGTGGGGAAAAGTTTGCCATGATTCGTGTGTTGATCTAAAAAACTAGATTGCATTTTCTCTTCCCTCGGAGTGTTCGATCTAATCCTCACAGCAGGGCTTCAAGGTGGGTATTATTCTCCCTATTTCACAGATTAGGAAACTGAGGTCCAGCAAGCCTAACAAATGGTTTGAAGTCAACATGGCAAAAACGTTCAGGCCCAGTGTTTCTGTGCTCAGAGGCTTGGCATTTCAACACCAAAGGGGAAGCTGAGTCTGATTTGCTACGTAATACTCTACCTTTCCAGCCAAGGTGTCCTGCCAGCAATAAGAAAAGCTCAGTGATCAGTGAGACTGATGACCGCCCCCCCTACCCTTGTCCTTGGCCTTTTTCTGTGACCTCTTTCCTTGTCCCAGCTCTGTATGCAGTACTGGCCTGAGAAGACCTCCGGGTGCTACGGACCCATCCAGGTGGAGTTCGTCTCCGCAGACATCGATGAGGACATCATCCACAGAATATTCCGCATCTGTAATATGGCTCGGGTAAGTAGAGGGCTGCCATTGCCTGCTGTGCCCCTCCTCCCCAAAACAGGTGGAGGCTGCCAGGAGAGGATCTGCTGAGCCAGCCAAGAGTCTGTGTCACACTCTCCTGTAATCTCTTCCTTGGGGAAGTGATGCCTTTGCCGATTCCAGCTCCAGACCCAGCAAGAACTGCAACACAGAGATGCAAAGAGCGACATCCAGCCTGCCATCTGCCTGTTTCCTGACACACTTGCTGCCATGTCGACAAAACTTCTCAGACATCAGCTCTTCCCCACTGTGTCACACTGTTTTGGCAGAGTTGATGTGGCCTTTGGTTGAATCCAATAAGATTTGGACCAGGTCCTGCAAACACCAAGATGAAAAATAATTAGTTGCTTCCATGAGGATATTCACTGGCTGAATGGAGGAGTACTGGGTGGCAGGGTGTAGATTAGTAATCTATGAATGGTGGCTAACTAAAGCAACTTTGGTCTCTACTGGGGGCCCAGGGTGAATGGAACTCAGCCCCTACCCTCAGAGTTCACCATTGAATGGGAAAGTGAGATATGGTCTAGCACATGAGCCTCGGGGAGAGAAAAGAACTCGCCCAGTAGAGTCAGAAAAGGCTTTCCTAAAGAAAGGGATATTTGAATTGGGCTTTGAAGCCTGAATAGGGGTTTTCCACATAGAGAGAAGTTCAGGGTAGTCAGAGCAGGAGAATCAGCTTGCACAAAGACATAGAGGTAGGTATATAGTTTGTGACTCTGCCCATGAGGACATGGCTTAGGTCCCTTTAGTCTGCCTACCACTACAATGCTGCAGCCCCCAGGGTATTTGGAAGGCTTATATCCCCAAGCGTCCCCATCAGGACATCCCTAACAGCCTCTCTATTCTCAGCCACAGGACGGTTATCGCATAGTCCAGCACCTCCAGTACATTGGCTGGCCTGCCTACCGGGACACACCCCCTTCCAAGCGCTCTCTGCTCAAAGTGGCCCGACGGCTGGAGAAGTGGCAGGAGCAGTATGATGGGAGGGAGGGACGCACTGTGGTCCACTGCCTGTGAGTACTGGGCAGGCGTCGCCGGGGCAAGGGGGTGATGGGTAACAGAGCATCCTTGCAGGTGTTTCTCAACATTCCTTACAAGCCAACAGTGTATTCAGAGGAATTACAATCCTTTAATGGGATGGAGCTGCCAATCTGTTGTCCTGAACTATTGTTATATGACATGTTATTGATGCAAAACCTGGCAGCCTTTCCACAAACCTGGGAGAGGAATGGCAGACCATTCCCCGGTGCTCCCAATAAAGAGATGAGCCCCACATGCTGTGTCCTGCTAGTCACAGGAAAGCTCAGGACAAAGTGGGTTCCACTGCCCAGAGCCTCCTTTATTATTTCCTGAGGAAGGAGGAGGAGGAGAGAAAAGGGAAGGTATTGATTTACTGAGCTTAATTTAAGCCAGACATTTTAAATGAATCACTCATTCCATTTGTGAGGGAGATATTATTATTTTGTAGTGGGGCAACTGAGGCACAGGCAAGGCAAGGTAACCATGTAATCGAGACAGGGGCCATGATTTGCATTCACTGGGCTCTAAGCTAATGCACCATCTATTAATCCACACTGCCTCTGAGTAAACCAAAGGACTTGTCCACTGTGTCTCCCTCGTGGGGTATCTCTACTATGGGCTTACTGGGGACACAAGGACACAGAGAGCCTGATAGATGGATTTGAAGGGCCCTGGGAATACTGTTTCCCAGGAGCACAATGGGCTCAAGACCAGTGTGTTTATAGCTCCATTACTGGTATGAATGGAGCCTTTACCTCGTGTCTTTGAATGGACATGGCCCAGTCAAATGAACTCTGATTCATTATGCTGGGTGGAGGTCAAGACCCTTACAGGACTGTGGCTGACAAGCCTTGTAGCATCAAGAAAACCACAAACTGTGAGCCTCACTTTCCTCATCTTTCCATTGGGTATGTTGAATTATATAATCTTCAGACCCCATCGTGCTTTGACATGAAATAGTTAGAAAATAAATGCAATTTATCTGCCAATATAGAGATCAAGAATGTCATGGTAGCAAATTTGCAAATGTTGTAAACATAATTACTTAAAAGAGCAAGGGTCACAGAGTCTACCACAGGAGTCTAAAGTGACCACAGAGAAGGATTCTACAAAGATCCCGGACCCAAAACAAATCTGCAGCCATAACAGCTATACGTGGAATGTTTGATTCACAATCATTCACTTTGCTTCTTAGAACATAAATGATTTGGGGAGAATTTTAGAAGACCTCCCTCTTTTGAAATGTTGTGCTAAAGAAATTTGAACCAAGGTCTTCTCTTTTTCAGAACAAATATTTCTGGAGCAGGTAGAGGCATTAAGAATATACAACTGACCTCAGAATTGAGTTCAGTCTTTCCAAAACCAGTTAATTTTTCTCCCTCTGTCAAATGGGTGGTGCATACACACATCAGGAAAGTCAGAGAGCTTAAAGGAGGTTAAAATACACACACACACACACACACACATGCACACACAGAGCTCAACCCCCTTCCCAAAGGATGCTAATCTCAGATTAGAGTTTGGAGTCTAGAGATGCCATGTGGTGTCCCAAGTCAGGTCAATGAGTGATACCAACCAGGCCAAGCCGGCTCTGCCCACATCCCAGATGCTGGCAGCTGGTTTCCTACCAACTAAACCCTGCTGCCTGTAGTTCCCTCCCACACATTCAGGTGACCTCACCATTGGCACAGGCCACACTCAGCCCTTCAGGGTCTCACTCCACCCAGCCCTGAGATGCCTGTGTCCACTCACCTCTTCCTCTTGGACTCTGTTATTCTTGCTTCAGAAACCACTGGTCCCTCCTTCCCAGAAGTCCCTCCCTACTGTCCCTCATGTTTGTTCTTTAGCCTGCTTTTCTTGCAGGAGTACCTTTTTATCCATGTCCCCCCAGCCAAGATGACCAGTAGTATGAACCAAAGGAAAAGCACAGGGGTGTCCTTCTACCAGCAGGGACCTTGGCATCCTTGAGGGCCACAGACTCCATTACAGACCCTGAAATGCAGGCACCAGCCAGTGAATGGAGGGCAATTGTCTGTACTTGAAACATCTGGCCGTTGGGTGTCCTGTAGATAAAACATCTGGGAGATTGACTGAGTGCCTTAGTTTCTGTCCAGATGTTCTTCAGACACAGACCATTACATGAAATCATTAGTTGCTGTTGGCAACACGCCCAGGAGTTCTGAATCAGGAAGATTCCTAAAAGGACTTTCTGTAAAGAGTTTGAGGGATATTTCCATGAAGATGACTTATGGAGCTTCAGAAAGGAAGACTAACAGAGGGATGGCCCTGCCATGAGCCCTCTATCCCTATACTCAAGATCAGAGGGGCATGCTTAAACCAAGATGTACAGTAGAGACCTGTCATTTCAGGATCTAGCCTCTCAGGCCAACCCTAGCCCCTGCCTCCAAGCCTGGTCTGGCTGGTTCTAGGCTAACAGAGTACTGCTGCCCTTAGTGAAGGATGGGAAGAACTAGCAGGAAAATCACCTGGAAATTTCTATTGCTTTTATTGGACGTGTAGGTAGACCCAGAGCATCCTTTTGGACACCAGGCACCATGTATACAAAGACACAATATCATCCTGCCCTGGGAGGTCGGGTCAGTGTACCTTGGGTGACTATAACGTGCTCATAGAACCAAGGGAAACATCAAGCTAACTAAACTCTTAAAGGTCATCTAGTCCAACCCCCTCATTATATGAATGAGGAACTTGGGGTCCAGATGGGGGATGTGATTTGCCCAAGGTCAGAGCAGGTTCATGGCACAGATAAGACTCAAACCATAACTCATGGCTCAGGCTAAAGCTTTCACCAAAGGAAATGCTTTGCCTTTCCTTGCATATGCCAGGGCAGCCACTCCCCACTACTACTTCTGTGGCTTTAGGGTCAGGAGGAGCCGGGGGACCTGGGAATGGGGCTCACCTCTCCACTCTGTGTTTAGGAACGGGGGAGGCCGTAGTGGAACCTTCTGTGCCATCTGCAGCGTGTGCGAGATGATCCAGCAGCAAAACATCATTGACGTGTTCCACATCGTGAAAACATTGCGTAACAACAAATCCAACATGGTGGAGACCCTGGTGAGTGTCCCAAGAACTGTCCTCCAACAGCCATGGGCTGGCTGTAGTTCCCTTGACCTAAAGCTGACAACATCACATAGTAAAAGCACTCAACAGCTGGGTCCTTATTGAGGACCTACAGTCTCTGCCCTTGGCATACACTGTTGTCTGCCCAGTTTCTCCCCCTTCCAATGCCCCCAACTTCTCTTTCCTGCACAGATATCCAAATATTAATCCTGGCACACATACTTTGTTTTACTTTCTGCCCATTCCTTCAGAAAGTATCATTAATTCAGGCTGAAAGGAAAGGCATCTGGATTAGTAGAATGTGAATTATGTTTTCAATTCAGTCCAATTCTATTCTAATTCATTTATGCTAATGCTTACAGTTTAGAGCATTGAACTCAGACACTGTGGAGGAAAGGATGGGCAGGCAGAGCCTCAGACAATAGGGCCTGGTGCAGTGGTGGAGACAGACCATATGCGAGGAACTTTAAGAGTCTTCAGACCTACTCTAAGTGCAGTCACATTCAGAACGAGGTCCTGTGCAAAGCGTGATCCACAGACCAGCAGTGGCAGCATCGTCTGGGAGCTCATTAGAAGTGCAGAACCTTGAGTCCCACTCCAGGTTTCCTCAATCAGAATGTACATTTTAAAAAGATTCTTGGGTGCCTTGTATGCACATTGCAGTTTGAGAAGCACCATTGTACAAAACAGTAAAAAAGGAAGGGAGTGATCCCAGCTGCGCATTCAAGAAAGCTTGGGTAGAAGCAGGACTTTGAAGGATGCTCAGATGTGGTTGATGTCGAGTTGACTTGGTATGGAGGTGCATAAAGTTTTCTCCCAAACCTGTATCTCTAAACTAAATGCACTTTCTTGTTCCTTTTCATCTCTCTCTTGTCTCCTGTCCTCTCAGGAACAGTATAAATTTGTATACGAGGTGGCACTGGAATATTTAAGCTCCTTTTAGCCCAATGGGATTGGGAACCTGCCGGAGCCCAGAGGCTGCTGCGGCCAAGCCCCCTTTTCTGTGACTGGCAGTGAACGAGGTGGCACCCCTGCCTGACTCCAAGAAGACTGATGGCCCGATGTTCCGCGGTGGGCTCTGCACCTTCTGAGGGGTCTCCCAGAGCTGTGGGAGATGCTGCTCTGAAAGGCTCAGGCTTCCCTTCCAACCTAACCAGCCACAGCCATGGGCCCAAGCAGAAGTGCACCCCCAAGCAAGGCCTCAGATTTTCAGTTCCCAGACCTCTTGCTTTTGTTCGTTCTGAGTTTGTGAACCTTGTGGCAGCCAGCTGTGCAGGTGCTGGCGAGTGGGGGGCTCAGCAGTGTCTCCCCTGCTCTGCTTCTCCTAGGAGGGGAGGAGATGGGTGTTTTGCGCTTCTGTGTCATGGGAAAGATTGGGGCTGCTGGGGTCTCTGCTCTGCTGCCCCCTGCAATCTCCTTCAGGGGCCTCTGGCACCAGACACCTGCAGTCTTGGCCAGTGTGACCTCAGGGTGCACCCTAGGCCACAGCAGAGGGCCCCATCCTCACACTGAACCTGCATGGGGCTTGTGGCCCGTGACCACTCTGTACCCTCCCCCAGCCCAGGCCTTAACTGTCTGTCGTTCCCTGGCCAACAAGCTGTGTCTGCAGCACTCTTCAAGGAAGGTTTTCTTTGCTTTTGAGGGGTCAGTGGGAGGGGGTGGAACTGAAGGGAACTTCGCTGCTCCTCCTTTCTTTGTAAAAAGGGACCACCTCCCTGGGGTGGGGCTCTGGCTGACCCCTACAAAGTAACCCCTGTGTCTCTTTGGTGGTAGCTTCCTTTTGGAGAGACAACTGGGATAAGATTTAATTATTTTCCAAAGTGTATGTGAAAAGAAACTTTATTTTGGGGGGTGTAAAATCTTAGTCTCTTATGTCAAAAAAGGGAAGGGGGAAGTTCAAGTGTGTAGCTCTAAGAGAAATCTCTTGGGCCTATTATCTTTCCTGGCAATGTCCCTAAAAGGTCCCACCCTGGGACAACCCAGCCGTTGAGCAAGGGAGAGATGGGCTAGTGTGAAAATGGTCCCTTTGGTTTCTGGGGTGTGTAGAGTGCCAGCCTTGCACATAACTTGAATCTCCACCTTTGAACTCCTTTCTAGAGAAAGCCAGCTGCCACCTTGGAAAAGACCACTGTGGACCCAGTTAGTTATGCTTAGATTTAAAGTAGGCCAATGGAATCAGGCCTGGAGATCCAGGGTCTTGTTGAAAGTATGGGTGAGTCAGAGGGGGCCAACATTTGCTAAGTCTCGACCGTATGCCAGGTGTCAGGCTTGGCACTTTCCGTGTGACATCTCACGTCATCCTTAGAACCCCCAGGACAGAGCTATTAGTTACCATCTCCATTTCACAAGTGAGGAAACCAAGGTACCTTCCTCAGTGATGATATCCTGGATTTCAAAAAGGCAGGTGATGGCAATGAGACTTTACTGTTTTCTCCATTTTTTCTCAGCCAAGAAATTATTTTATGGAGGGAAAATAAGGCCAGAAACTTCTGGGCAGAGAGCTACACAAATGGAAATTTAGTTTAGTTCTTTCTTCTTGAAGCCAGTTCTTCTGGGAAGCCCAGAATTTCAGATATATTTCAGCAACTCAGCCCCAGGTACCCAGAAAAACTAGCCCCATCTAAGTTCTTAGTGAAAACAATTCCCTGTTTTCTCAGGCTATGAGGGGACCAGCCAGGGACACTCTTGCCTTTGGTCTCTAGCCAGTGCTTAGGCACCATGTCTTACAGCCTCGGGGTGGCCTGGGATCTAAGGAAGCTCTGTCTTGGAAGCTAGTCTAGCTCCAGACAGGGTATGAGGGACACAGAATTAGAGAAGGCACAGCTTTTGCCCTCAAGAGCTCACTGTCCACTGGGGAAATTGAACCACAGTGCAGTAGTGGTGGAGCAAGAGAGACCCACTCTGTGGGGGCTTCCTAGAGGAGGTGCCATCTATTCCAGCTGGGTCTTAACAGGTAGCAAAAGGAAGAAAAGGAAACTCGGGCCAAGAGATCAGCATGCACACCAGCAAAGACATGGGAGAAGGCATTGGGAAGGGAAGTATGGGGGGGAAGCCTGCCCGGCTGGACACAGCACCACAGGGGGAGAGGCAAGCAATGAGCCAGGGTCCAGGGGACAGATGCCCACCGAGGGTACAGACTTCGTCCTACAGGCAGCAAGGAGTCAGCAGAGCTTTGGAGTGATGTGCTCAGCCTAGTGTTGGAACAGGGTCCCACTGGGCCAGTGGGCTGCCTCTTTTCCTCTCATCAGACACTGTGAAAACATTCCCTCCAGCGCGTACTTTTTAATACCACATCCATCTGTCTGTCTCTCATTATTTTGTTGCTGGAACAACATATTCAGCTCCTGTGAGCAACCCAGGTCTCAGCTTTAGTGTGGAGCAGGGTCACCAACCCAGATCTCCAGGCCCGCGAGGACAGGACATGAAAGGCGCCCTGAAGCTGCTTCCATTGGCAGCTGTCTGGAAGTCCAGAGACACCAGACTTGATCAAGGAAGGGCTGTCACTTTGGAGGTTCAAAAGGAAGTGCCTCAAAGCAAAGGCAGGCAAAGGAACCCCACGATGACCTCGCTCTTGTCCTTTGGTGAGCCTCTTCCCAGGTGTGTCTGAGCAGGCCCCCAGGGCCCAGGCCCCACTGGTCCTGCTGGCTTCCCCGGGCCCCAGCCCACTGCCCCAGATGGCCATCCCCAGCCTTCAAGGAGCCTGTAGCATGGCAAATCAGCCTGTTGTATGCTATTTTCTTAGATCTTGGCTCATCCAGCCAGGATGAGGGTGGAGGGAGAGCTATTTAACACAAATCCCAGGATTTATTCTGCTCAGGAAGGGGTGAAATAGCTGGCAGATAAAAATGACAGTGGCTTCTGTTATTTCAAATGGTAGGAATTTAAGTGTGACTTCAGGGAGAAAGAAACTGATAGAAACTCAGGCCACAGTGGGGTATCCCGCCAGCGATGATTCCCCCAGCTCTGCCCCTTATTTTTGTACAACCCAGCCACCCTCCAAAGAAGGCAAGGCAGCAGTGAACGGGTCTTAGGCCAGGGTACACAAGAAGAAACTGAGGCTCATAAATGGGGATGACTTCCCTAAGAGTCCATGTGACAAGTATGTGGCAGGGCTTGGGTGAGACAGGGCACTGGTGCCCAGGAATTTGAACTTGATCCTTAGCCCAGGAAATCGCCTAAGCAAACACCACCTCGCCTGAGTGATCTCCCCACCCCACCCCAGCTCTGGGGTAGGCTCAGCCTGTTGTAAGCAGAGGAAAATAGCTTGTGTCTGGAGTGCCAAGGAGTGGCACTAGAAAGCCCCTATGGTTCTCACCTCCTGCACACCTTGTTTGGAGATGATACAAGAGATTAATGAGAAGCCAGGAACTGCCCCCACCTGCGTGTGTTTATAGCCTAGGTAGCTTCAGGATGTATCCCGGCTGTACCCTGACATCGCGACCTTTCACCTTTCCTGGTGTGAAGACCCTGGGCCAGCCAGGGCCCTTGTAGGAATGGAAGGGGCCAGCTTGCTTTTAGTGCTGGCCACCTCTGTGTATGACCTGAATGATGGCCTGCCAGACGTCAGCCTTTACAGGAGCCAGCAGACCCTGTGCTGGGGACTCTAACACATGAGCTCAATGAGTTCTTCCGACATTCCTAAGGAGTGTTTGTGATTGTCACCATTTTATTGATGAAGAAACTGAGGCTCCGAGGTGAGAAATCCCTTGCCCACAGTTCCATAGCTAGTGAACGAGTGAGCCAGGACTTAAATAGTTTTTTCTGACTTGCAAAAACAAGATGTTTCCACCATTGTGTCTCAGATTTTCCCATGAGGTTACCCATAATAGCAGAGACTAACCCAAAACAGACAACAATAAGCTTAAAATTCCTTTATAGTCTCATGTTTTACTTTAACAATTCATGCAATATTTGCATTCCACTTTCTAATTTAGCCTGATTGGTTTTAATACGACCGTGTAAACATTAAAAAAAATGTGCCCTGTTCCTCATGTGGCTTTGATTTGTTCAACCCACTATGATGGACCCTGGAGAATTATATCCCAATCTAAGGCACAGTTGCTGGCCAAGCTGCTTCCTCTTGAGGCTAATTCCAGCCTCAAGCTCAAGACCAGCTGACCTTCTCCTATCCTTTAGCTATGGAACTGTGGGCAAGGGATTTCTCACCTTGGAGCCTCAGTTTCTTCATCAATAAAATGATGACAATCACAAACACTCCTTAGGAATGTTGGAAGAACTCAGTGAGCTCATGAGACTATAAAAGAATCGTCTGACCTCACTATTCATGGCTTGACCTCAACTAAGGTCTCTTCCCATTGAGTGCTGGAACCCATTGACACAAAGTGGAAAGTTGAGGACTTGCCCATCTAGCATGGTGAAGGCTGAGCCCATGAAGCCCTGAAGGAAAAGGAGAAGCTGGACATAGCCTTACTCAGAAGATTCCTGAATGCTGGGGCTTCTAGAAGGTGGTGCCCATTGTCTAGGTAGAGTCACATGGTTGCTAATGTGGGCAAATCTGAGGACACACATCACCTGAGGGGCTGGGAGCTGGAAGGCTTCTCACTTTAGTCACATATGCTTGTTGGGTTCCTGGAGGGGGCACTGCAAGGAAGCACAGATCTCTATAGCACAGCTCATCTCTTGGTGAGGCACATGGTTGTATGGAAAAAGCTCAATCTTTAATTCGAATCCCAGACCTGCCATTTCTTGGTTATAGAATGCTGGGCCGAGCAATTAATGGAAAAAGATACACAGAAGGAGGAACCTCAGCCAGGTTAGAAGGGGTAGGTATGGAGAGCTTTGAGCAGGAAAACAGGAAGGCAAGGCCAGGAAATGGTACCTAGCGAACACTCAGAACCAAGGATGCATGTGAGTCATTGAGCAAAGTGGTCACTTCCATGACATAGCAGGCAGGGGATAGGGACGGGCTTCCCAGAACCACCTGGAGCAAGGGTGCTGCTTTAGAACAGATCTCAGTATCTGGGGGAGAAGGTGAGAAGTGTCCCTTTGACCGATCATGTTTATTCATCCTCCATTCCTCATTGCCACATGAGCGCCTGCTGCCCGTCCTCATCAGGATCTCCCTGTCCTCAGCTCTGGTGTGAAACCCTGTAGAGTGCATACAGGTGTCAGTCTAGCAAGGCTGCTGCAGACACCAGAAGTGAGGCCCAGGGAGGAGCAGCCAGGCCCTTATCATGTCATCTCTGCAGGAGTGACTGCCCAATCCAGATCCAAAGATCTTGAAGGAAATGACAACTCCCTGGCACCTCACTGCCTGGGGACAGAATGAAGAAAGCCACCCTTCCTTAGCTGCCAGCTGGCCACTGGCACAAGATGAATGAGGAGTAATATTGTGGACGACATGGGTGAACCCAAGGGTGAGTTTGAGCAGGATGCTGATCCTAAGCATCAAGGTCAACAGACTATGCTGGGCCATGATCCCCAGGGACAAATGGTCAACCCAAGCTGAAGGGCAGGTCAGAAGATAAAACATGGATCGTCATGTCATCTCAAAGCCCTGACTTGCCTTCCCCCTTATCCAACCAATCTGAGTTTCTTTTCAGCCTCTGACCAGCTCCAAATCACAGCAAAGTAGAACAGGGAAATAGGAAAAGTGAACCCAACTGGAAGAGACCAGCTGAGATTCAGCCTTGTTCATCTACTCCCATGCCAAGGTTTCCTGTTGGATATTTTCCATGTACACATATCTAAAATGCAGGGCCTTGGCTTCACCTAGCAGGGAATCTGCCTTTGAGCTCATGTACTGTCTCAACAGCAGGAGAGAGGTTAGTGGTGGAGAGTAGGGGGGTTGTTCCAGCTCCAGTTTCTTCTGACATGTATTTCGGGGTCATGGATCTGATCCTCAAAAGCACAGCAGAGAAGTCTAAGCCATATTTGTGCACATGAGCAGACTCTCTTTTGGTTTCTAGGTAACCAGAGATAGACTTTTGCACGGCACTGGCTGTACAATCGTCCTGTAGAGATCAAGCCAGTCTCTTGTATCCCTCCTGCCCACCTCCAGAAGAGATGGGAAAAGGCCATCAAAGGGGCTATATCCACCCCTGAAATCCACCCATAAATGTTAGGTCTCCAACAGGAGGGATCAGCGCCCACAATGGTAGCCTCCAGGCCTAGCACCCCAGCCATCTCAGAGCTTGGTGGTGTCCACTGGGGCTGATACAAGGAATGTGGGAGAATTCAGGATGGAAGGGAATCTACTGGGAAGAGTTTTGGGGGGGCTGGATCATCAAGGGGCTTCCTTCTGTATCTGAGAGCTGTTCTTGGTGGTGGGATATGGACCCTGATCCTTGGTTGGAATGTTTACAGAATGAGAGGTCTGGTGGCCTTGGAGTGTTGGGAAACTATTAGAGCTCAGGGTAATTAATGTAGTTCATTGTTCCTTGGTGAGTGGGACTCTTGGATTTGGAGGAGGAAAGGGTGATAGGAAGTAACCTGCCAAAATTACAAAATTGAGTCCCTATACAAGGACTTCAGTGCCTTTGGGCTTGTGAATACATATCAGTGGACCTCCAATGTGATGGTCAGACAAACTCTCAGTACCCGCCCTGTCCCTGTATCTCCCGTGGAAGATTAATCATGTAAGGTGTTCTTCGGGTCAAAGCCCCCAGGGAAGTTGGAGGCTTAGAAGGCAAATTGGTGTCATCCCAGGTAAAACCAGGCTTTTGAAGGGTCAGGCAGAATCTAGTGCCCATATCTTCCATAGGTTTGCAGATTATTGGATAAAGTCAAGCACAGTTTGCTAGGCCCACGTCGTTCCTGTGAGTGGAACTAGGACAAATGAGTGAAACTCAATATCTGTAAGGAAGAACTTGCTGTCTGCCAGAGATGGTAAGTTGCCCATCTCAGCAGCTGTCCCGCAGAAGCCAGACAGCTCTTTAAAGGAAAGGAGCATTGCATTTTCGGTCACTTCCATTCTAGATGGGTGAGATCTTGTAGATCTGAGGTCCTGTTTGAACTCATTCATACCTGCAGAGAACAAAGCCAAGTTGGGTGTGTTTGGTTTGTACAGGTTGAAGCCTCTGCTCTCCCGCCCAAGTCTCCCCACCATGCAGGCCAAAATGACTCTCTGGCCACATATCCTGGGCTTATCTGGGCTGGTTTCCATCAAACACCAAACCATGGGCAACAGCTGCTTTCCCATAGAGCCCATGTCCACTTGGATCTCTGATGAGAGTAGCCAGAACTCAGACCCACAGGGCCATCAGTGACAGCCAGAACCAGTAAAGGTCGAAATGGGACCCAGAGTAGGGCTTTGCTTACAATATACCTTATCTCCAGAGATTAATTCTACCCCCACTCCCCACTCGAGGCCTGTCAGAGCGGATTGCAAAAGAAAAAGCACAGTGACTCAGTTGACATGTGATTATTATCCTTTCCAGTGTACATGTTTCATCACTAGGTGGATCCTGGGCTAGCCCAGGTTAATCGAGGTTAACCCATATTGGTAATCAGACTCAAAAAGCACTTTTTTATCTTCTCTTTTCACCCCACATCCTTCTAGCCAATCAAAGACAAAGATTTGGGGCATCTATCATTGTCTTGGCTACTGGACACCCTCATAGCCCTATAAGGGTTATCACGAGGTTCCTGCTCAACTCCAGGGAGGCTGACATTTTCACATCCACTGGGCATATGACATTGCATGAGACCAAAGTCTCCACACTGTTTGCAGCCTCCTCCTCCATGAATCCCAATGGCCTGCACTTGTACAGTTTGGGTGTTTGATAGATAAAGCACGTATGAGAAGAGAAAACAAAATAAATCAACTTTTGAAAAAAAGCCAGCACTGTGCTGTCAATGTTCTTTTTTTTTTTTTTTCTTTTCCTTTCCAATTCTAGCTTAAAAAAGCAGAAGGTAAATAATGTCAGGTCAATGAATATCAGATATATTTTTTGACTGTACATTACAGTGAAGTGTAATCTTTTTACACCTTGCAAGTCCATCTTATTTATTCTTGTAAATGTTCCCTGACAATGTTTGTAATATGGCTGTGTTAAAAATCTATACAATAAAGCTGTGACCCTGAGATTCATGTTTTCCTAAGATATTCGTATTGGTGTCTTCCTGAGGTTGGGTAGTGGTGTGGCGAGAACAAGTTGACAAAGGAGGAGAAAAAGCCCTATTATCAACTAGGTTTCTTTATATTTATGTTCATTAAATCCTCACAACTACAACATGGGAAATACATATTATTCTCTCTTTGCAGATGAAAAAGTTGAAGCTCAGAAATATGAAGAGATTTTCCACGACTGCACACTGAGTTTCTAAAAAGGTTGAGTCTAAAGTGGTGTTTCCCAAGCATGGTCCATAGAGCACTGGCATCAGAATCACTGGGAAGTTTGCTAATCACCCAGATTTTTAAGCCCCTATAGAATCACAGTTATGGGGTCTGCATGTTAACAAAGTGACTAGATGTATTAACTAGTTATTGCTGCGTAATAAACCACCCCAAAATTCAGTGACTTGAAACAACTGTCTTTAATAGCAGCCAGCTGAGATTCAACTGCTCTAGAATGAGCTCAGCTAATCTCAGCTGGGCTTACTGAGGTGCTGGCTAAGGGCTGTATTCTAGGCCAGGCTTTGCTGGGGCATGTGGGCTGATGTGGTTCTGCTCCATGTATTTTTTATCCTCCTCCTGAGGCTAACACTGTGCATATGCTTCTCATGGTCATAGCGGGAGCATGAGAGAGAAAGTCCAATCACCTAAGTGTTTTGCCAAGCCTTTGCTTGAATCATACTTGCAATATCCCACTGGACAAAGCTGGTTAAATGGACTACTCAGAATCAAGGGGCAGGGATTCTGCCTCTTCTCCTAGACTTCTCTTCTCAATTTTCCAGTAAATGGTGAAATTAGGTACCAAACCAATAGTGCCTGATGTAGCCTTCAACTCTCTAATCTCAGAGCATGGTATGAGTCAGCTATATCATTTCACCTGGGAAACTTCTAAACATGTAGAGTCTGATTCAATAGGTCCAGGATGGGATTCATGGATCTACCTGCCTAACAAGTGCCCCAGGTGATTGTAATGTATGCTAAAGCTAGGCAAGCACTGTTTTAAATGCTGCTGTTAGAGGGGAACAGACCAGTTCTCAAGCTAGGGTATGAGGCTGCCAATCTCTGAGTTGGATGGATATGCTCTCTATTTTCTGGATGATCAGAAGAAATAATTAAAATTGACTCCTTGGAGTTTACTGGTTCCCAAGTTCTTTGTATGTATCTAGATATAAGCCTCAGCTGGAAACATGAGCCGCAGGGCTGGAATTCAGGGATCACTTTGTTCTCTCTCAGCCTTGGGAACCCTGGCAGGGTTCTTCTGCCTGAGGGACAGAGATGTATCGCCCACCAGACGCCCCCAGGTCACAGCGGCTACAGAACATGTGCTTTCCAGCTTGGGTCCTAAGTGAGGAACCTGGTATCCAGCCAGCTAGTTATCCTTGTCGCTTGTCCTTGGTCATATAATCTCACTTGTTCTTCCTGCTACATTTACATTTTGGCTACAAATGTAATAGATAACATGGGGAAAAGAAAATTAGAAAGAAGAAAAAAAACTTACATAATTCCTAATAACAAAAACACTTTGGGGCCTATCATTTTTTCCCAAAATGAAAATACCTTTTAAAGTGTTATTATAAAAGTAGCACGTACTCACTTAAAAGAACTCAATACAAAATTGTTTGAGGCATAAGGTGAAAGTTCCCACTTCTCAAAGGTACTTATTAATATTTTTATGCCATTCCAGACCTTACTCTGCTTATATAAACATACACATTTTCTACATAAACGTCATCAACTTGCATACATTCTGAGGCCCTGCTTCTTCTCACTTAACAACAGGCTATGGTCATTTCCCATGGAAATATGCTTAAATAAATATAATAAATATCCTTATCTTCCTGGACACATTCACAGTAGTCCTGAGCCTGAAGCTAAGCTAGGTTGAGTGCCGTCAAGACTCAGGTGTTCCCTGCTAAGAAAGCCACCCCCAGCTTTTACACCAGCATTAGCAGGGAGAGACATCCCACCCTGATAGCTGCAGCCCTGGAGAAAGACTGACTCCCTTTACGTGTCTGTTGGCTGCCCAAGTGGGTCCCAGCCTGGCCTTCCTGTGTGGCTGACCTAGAGTGTGTGGGCCCACATCAGACCCAGGAGCACCTTGACTGGACTCTAATTGGTAGCTCTGGTTTGGCTTAAGATCGTCCACTAATTCTAGGGGCTCAAGCCTTCCGTCAGAACTCCAGGGGACCTAGAAGCCCTCAGACTCCTTGGGACATGGTGTGAGGTCACCAACATGCCACACAGAAGACAAGAAGAGGGAGTTGATTCCCTCTGGCAAGGTTTGGGGGTGGTAAGGGAAGGGAATAGGAAGAAAAGCAGAAGAAGCCAGTAACAGAGGGGAAAGAAACCACTCTGGTTAATTTTGGAAAAATTTTGATCACCTAATCTTTAGGAAATGCAACTAGACTCAACAAGGGTTTGTCCTAAGTGGATTTCTCTTGAAATTTAGCAAAGGCACTGAGCCTGGAATCTCCATTGACACGCAGTAGAGACATGACATCCACAGAGAGATGACATCCACAAACTGAACAACTGGAGACAGAAAACAGTGTGGAATTATAACCCCTGGAAATTAGCAGAAACTGACGAGGGCTTCAGCTCTCCCAGTCCATAGAATGGGCATTGGAACGAAGTCATTCAAAGATATCTCAAGTGCACAGATGGATAGAGAAACAGAGAAATACAGATGCATAAATAAAGAAAATAAATATAAATGCATGAAAAACTATATCAGTATATTAATGGTGATTACCTCTCATCATAAGGAACATGGGTACTTTTTGTTCTTTATAATTTTCTGTATTTTCTAAATTTTATATTACTTTCATGCCTGGAAAAATCAATTATATAAAAAAGATAGGGAGAGAACAGCATAGGAAAATGAAGGCAGGACAGATAAGATGATGCCAGGAATGGGGCCATACCCCCAAAACCTGCCATATATCTGGATCAAGAGGCTCAAAAACACGGCACTGCCCATCCTCCCAAAAGGGGAACTCAATCAATTAGTCAACCCAATGTCCAAACTGGAAAAATAAATCCACCACTCAGCGTAAATAAAAGCATTCCTGCCATAGAGCATAGAAAAAATTTTTCCATGAGTCCCCTCAACAAATAATGGCTTCAATAACATCCTCAGCAGATGCAGTGCATTTCCATCCCTGGAAGCTGATGGCCTCGTGCCATAGAACAATTCGGTAAAAGCTCTTAACTGAAGGACCAAAATGAGTGGTCCCAGCTACACGGTTCTCTGCAAGTCAGACCTAAGCCAGGGGTAGGTTTGCGGAATCTTGAGTATTATACAGCCAAGTAATACATTGCTCTCCTCTCTGAGTGTCCATGAGTTGGAGGCTTTTATTCCAGATAATTACCAGCAAAAATAGCTATTCTGAGTCGTTGCTTGGATTTGGAGCCTGGGTTTAATAGCCAGCTGAACCAGGAAGAGAATTAAGATCTCCTTTCAAATATAACAGATATATGTGCCTCGATAGAAGACTCCATTCCTCTATGAAGGTGGGACAGGGCAGGACCGAGAAGCAAACCTTGTTCCAGGTTATAATGAGAACTGACTCCATCTCATGCACTTTCCTCTAAAATACCTGCAAACACGTAGTCAAAGCTGGAAACCTGTGGCCACACCTGGCAGTCAAACCATTGTGTAAATCTGGGAGGAATTTCCTCTGATTACAAGACACAAGAAGCTGAAATGAGAATCCTAATCAGTGGTTGATGCTGAATCATGTTTTGCTGCCTAAAAGATGTAAAAAGAGCCTCAAAAGAAGATAAAGTGGTTCATCCTTCCCAGGTGCCTGCTGCAGATGGTCTGTACTCACTCAGAAAATTGATCAATCGTCCATTTCTATCTCTTGGGAGAAGAAATGACATTAAGAAACAAGCTCTTTGGGAGGGATAATGGCAGAGAAAAACTTGTAGAACTGCAGGCTGAGGATTTTAGTTTTTGTGCCCCCTCATCCGTTTGGAGCACCCCAGAGAGAGGCAGGAAGTGGTAAGAGCACAGTGGTTAGTTGAATGCACGCAAGCCTGGGTAAAGCAGACAGCTGGGTACACTTCCAGTATTCTCAGCCTCACCACTTAGCTCATACGTCATGGTGACCAGTTCCAAGCACACTTCTGCAGATTCCATGCAGGGAAAATCCACGGTGCCTCCCCTCAGACAGGCTCTGCACCTCTCACTTCCTGTGCCATGGTTTTGATGCTATTCTCTGCGGTGCCAACAGGAACCCACTTAGCACTCACGTTTGTGCCACCTGGAAATGTGAGGCAGTTAAAACCCCACAGTGAAAGCTTTGACCAATAGCCTGTGGACAAATGCTTGCACCTTTCTTTCCTCTGAAGGCAGTTCTTGACCATATTTCATGTAACTTTCAAATGGTCCCAGAAAAAACAGACCCTTGTAGGAGTAGCCACTCCATAACACAACTCGTATCACCTCTTCCTCCCTCCTTCTCTGACTTACATCCCCTCCCCTCATTGCTTCCTGGAATCAAATTTCCAAATAAAACACTATCTCAGGGTTTGCTTCTAGGGGAACACTAGCTGGGAAACTGGGCTTCAGCTATGCATGATACCACCTTCTTCAGCTGTTAGTCTGTGATGGGACTCTACCAACGCCCATAAAGGGCTGCCAGCTGTCCAGTTAACCTTTTGATCTAGGGGCAAAAATGGACTTGGTGTAAAGTCACTCACGGGAGAGGCTTTACTCCATGTCCTAAGCTCATCCTATGTGTCATGATGTTAATTTGCTACTCAGATTTGGGAACATGAATCCTGCCAGCCATTCCATATTTTTGTTGAAGATAATTGGTAAGCCTGCCCAATAGACAGTGAGAAAGATGGTAAGGGGTCCTTTATAGAATCCCACTGAGAGCCCTGGGTGGGGGGCTTGACCAGTGGGGTGGAGGAGTGTCTGGATCTGGGATCCATGCACACAGTCAGGAGCCTGCAGCAACACTTACTGTCAGCCCACCCTTGGCCAGAACACAGCTCCTGATGGCCCATGCGGGCAGCTAGCTCCTAATGGAGTAATTGTGCCAGAAAAAGAGGTGGGTGGTGGGGGGAATATTCCAGCCAACACTAAATGCAGACACAAACCTCTTCAGGGCTGATAAAGCTCCCTGTACTAGCTCCCTGCATCTGCTTGGGCTCAGCCCTCTGCCCTTGCAGACTGTCAGATTTCTGGACTGCCACAGAATTATAACAGTAAATCTTAAATTCTCCTTTCCTTTTCTTTTAGCCCCTCCATGATGCTCTCTGACAGCTCCCAACTTTGAGCAAACTCCCAACTCTGCTTGTAAGGATAAACAAACAGGAAAACATCATGAAAAGATGCAGGTGTTCAAAAACAGAGGTTCACTTTGAGGAATCAGAGAAAGTGCCTGCCTATGAAATCAGGTCCCTGCCAAGAAAAGGAAGACATTTCACAATGAATCTGTACAGATGCACAGAAACACTAGATTTGATAACTAAATTCCAGAACTTGTTGTTGGTGTTGTATCCAACAAAACAAATTGCTGACAAGTCTAATCAAGATAAAACACAAATACTCAAAATTAGAAAACAGAAAAAGGATATGATAGTGAATGTGGAAATTATACAGCATCATAAAAGGATATTGTGAATAACTCTGGTTAGTAAATTTTAAAATCTTAATCAAGTGGGTGATTTTTGAAAATGTATAAATGTTACCAGAATTGGCTCAAGAAATAGAAAACCCAAGTAGACCAATTATCGAGGAAAAAAATTTTTTAAGTTGGCAATTCTTCTCTGAAAGATACAAGAACAGATAGCTTCATGCGTGACCTTGATCAAACTTTCAAACAAAAGAATAACTCTTATGTAGCATGTCCCATTCCAAAACAATGCAAATAAAAGAGAGCTTCCCAATTCGCACTATATTATGAAGAAATAACACAGATACCAAATCTGACAGACTACAGACATACAACCCTAGAGCCTCTAAACCAGTCACGTGTAGAAATGCAAAGATTTTTAGTATATTTTAATGATTACATTTAGCTGCTTCTTAATAATAATATGCCATGTCCAAGTAGCCTATATGCCTAGAATTCAAAATAGTTCAATATGAGGAAGTCTAGAGGTAAAAAAGGAAAAAAAAATCATTTTATTAAATGCTAAAAAAGCATTTGATAAAATTTAATATCAACTCCTGATTAAATACAATAGCCTCAGTAAGCTAGGAGTTGTGGGATACTTTGTTAGCAAAAGAAGTTAAAATAACGAGTAGTAGGCATTACTAGAGCTCACTCATATCTACTTCTCCACTCCACCCCTCCCTCCTTGACAGTAGTTGGAATCACATGACAAGTCCTGGCCAACGAGCTTGAGCAGAAATGATATGTACCAATTTTATGCCAAAGTATTTAATTACTGGGGAGAAACTCTCCAGTATTTTCTTTCCTTGACTCATCAATCAAGGAGGTCCTGTGTTGTCAATGGTGCAGCCATGGGATGGGGGAGCCTCCATCAGCCTGGATCATTGAATCACCACATGGAAGAGAGTTCCTCCTGGGAGTTACCTGGATCCCCAGAAGTTTGTGTGTATGAGAGATAAACCTTTGTTGTCCTTAGTCACTGAGCATTGGGAGTTCTTTATTCCTACAGAATGCATAATATGAATAGCAAATATATCAAAAAATAGTGAAAATCTAAGTGCATTTCCATTAAAGTCATGAATGTGTACATCATTGCTATTATTTAGTATTTTTGGCTGATGCCAATGCAGCTGGCACAATGAAGCAAGAAAAAAAGAGATTACTATTACAGTTACCATTGCTGTGGAACAGATTAGCCCAAA
Source organism: Daubentonia madagascariensis (assembly GCA_023783475.1). Taxonomy (NCBI): domain Eukaryota; kingdom Metazoa; phylum Chordata; class Mammalia; order Primates; family Daubentoniidae; genus Daubentonia; species Daubentonia madagascariensis. The sequence goes on along the minus strand of JAKFHU010002136.1, from coordinate 24,650,215 downwards.
ACAAGCATTTTCATTTTGTTCATGATTTTGTGGGTCAGGAATTCAGAAAGGGTTCAGTTGGACAGTTCTTGCCTAGGGTCTGTCATGTGGTTACAGTCAGATGTCAGCTGGGACTGCCATCATCTTTAAGCCTTGACTAGGCTGGATGTCCAAGACAGCTCATGTATATGGCTACTGTTGGCTAAGAGATCAGTTCAGCTGTCAACTTGTGTCCACATGTGGCCTTTCAAGCATGAGGTCTCAGAGTAGTCAGACTCATTATACGGCCCCTGGCTTCACCCAAAGTGAGTGTCCCAAGAAATCCTGGTGAAAACTGGGTAACCTTTTCTGACCCAACCTTCAAAGTTACACTGTATCACTTCTGTTGGATTCTATTGGCCACAAGGGATTCACTGAGGTCAGCCCTGATTCAAGAGGCAAGGATGTAGACATGTCCTTTTTATAAAAGCAATGCCAAAGAATTTGCATACATGTTTTAAAACCACCACAATTACTTTTTTAAATGAAGGCTCAAAACTATCACAATCAATGACATGCCTATTAACCCCAAACCTATTAAAATTGATAAGAAAATTCAGTAAAGGCACAGGTTATAAAATAAATATGCAAAATAGATAGTTTCTCTATTCATATTTGTAGAATAAACTCATTCATTCATTAGTATAGTATCAACTGTTAGAAAACATAATGGGAAAGAAAAATTGTGTTCACAATAGCAGCACAAAATATATGAAGCCTAGGAATAAACTTGAGAAATGTGCAAGACTCACATAAAGAAAGCTACAGAACTCTATCTCAGGACCTAACAGATGACAGGAATGAATGAAAAGACACAGCAGACACTAAGAATCACTGTAGTTAAAAATGCAAATTCTACCATAAATTAAAAGAGTAAGTTTAGTGCAGCTTTAATCAAAACCTATACGACTCTTTTAGTAGGAAAATCATTTTAAAGTTTGTCTGAATAAACAAACAAACTAATTTCAAAAGCACTACAATAATTAACACCATGTAGAACCAATGCAGGAATCCATTCTGATCAATTCCTTGGGATTCCTTTGTCACATCAGATATTAGGAAGAAGAGCTTCACATCTGTCAAGACACAATTTGGATAAAACTGGTTTGATGTTACCAAGTATCCCACTGATCAAAGGCAAAAGAAAATGAGAGAGAAAACTCCTCTCTTACAAATCACCAAGGTGGAGTTTTTGTTGCCTTTTGGGTTTAGATCAATTCAGTGCATTTTATTGTATCCAGTATATCCGTTAATGTTAGTGTTTAAGACCTAAAGTATTCACATCATTCCTTTGCTTAATTTTTAATTAGATACATGAATGCATTCTCCTTGTAAAATAATCAGAACATTACCAATAAATTTCAGCCCTCTTTGGCCACCATCCCCAACCCCCAGTCCCCAGACACTTCTGCAACAGAAACCGAAAGATCTTTAGTCCGTCTTACTACTCCTGGTCCTCTTACTTCTCCAGGTAACCATGAGGGCAGACAGGCTCCAGAGCACCATGCTAAGCTTTATAAACAAGGTCAACAAATGGCTTTACCTGATTGAGAATATGGAACTTGAAGATGGAAGTATACAGAGAAGGACCAACTTTAATATAATCTCTGTTGTTGGCCCCTGGACTGGAGCAATGGGTAAAGCTTCCCCCGAGATTCCTGCTGTATTCCACCAGTCAGCTCCAGAAGGGACTATGCAAAGTAGGAGGCTGGGTGGGAAATTTTCCTCAGAGATTCCTTCTGTCTCTTTACAAGTGGCCTTAGTGAGCAATTTGCTCTACTAAAGGCTTCAAGTAGGGCCCAGGGACGCCCAAACAGCTCTGGCACCCAGTTCACCAGAGATACCAATGCTGCGCTGGGGTCATGGAATAAGCACAAACTAAAGGTCCTCAGAGAGGCACCATGTATCCAAACAGACTGTGGGTACCTTCAGAGGGGACATGTGCTAAGACAACTCATGGCCTGCTTGTCTTAGCACATGTCCAGACCAAAAAGACAAAATGTCCTGGTCACAAGAGCCAAGGAGAACCATGTGGTATACCCCCTAACAGAAAGGAAAATGTTGGTCAATTTTTCTTTACCTGTACCTCTGGAGAATTAAGAGATATGAAACCAGGAATATGACGAAACTCCAGGTCTCTTGAAAATAATTAATACTAAAAACTACTTTTTAAGCCAATGCAACAGGGTATATGCCTTTATAATCCCAAACAGAGAAGTCCAGAGGAAATGCCTTGTACTGAATCTGCAGAAGTAGGCCTTGTGACTGTGAAAGTCATAATTCCCTGAGAAGCAGTCACCCTGACTCTCACGAGCCCAGCTCAACTGGTCCAAAGTCATGCCTTGCTTACCAGTTTCTGAAGCAGAAAAAGGAGATTGTAGGTTTTCTACACTGGAGTGAGGAATACGGGAGAGTCAAGATAGAAAATTCCCAGAAACATTGGTTTAGGCCACAGGCGAGGGAAGGGCCTGGGGGTCCAAGCCCCGCTTCAGGGAAAGATAAGGGAGACCCTCTATCTGGGGCCCGGCAAGAGGTCAGACCAGCTGTGGGATAAGGGGTTGAGACATTTTTTGTGAAAAAGGGGGATTTGCTGTGCATGATGTTTGGCTTGCTATTATTATGGCCTCAACTCTGCAAGCTGATGAAGTCCCTCTGCAGAGACATCCCACACACACCCTACCAAATTTCTCTAGAATGCCATCTGTCAACCTTTAGGTAGTTGGACCTAAAGCAGAGAATCACAGCCTTGATTCTTCCTGATGCCCCAAGAGCTTTCCCAGGAGAACTCTAGGCCCCTACTCTACAGGGAACTAAGCCTCCCTTCCTTTCAGATTTTAGAATTCTCATCTGGCTCACATCGTTTTATATGTTCTGACAAATATAGTTGACCTTCCAGCTGACTCCATTCAAAAAATCAGAGTATGCCCTCTTTGCAGGGCTTCTGCTTAATGCTTCTTATAAAAGGAAGGGAGTTAGGGGCCGAAGGCACACATGACCCTCCTAACGCCTGCCCAAGTGGGAGGTGAATAACTCAGGAGGAAGAGTCCTCAGGGGCTGGAAAGTGCTGCCTACCTGCGGGTACCTGTAGGGAATTGTCAGCATCATCTGACCCTTCACCAGAGCTGAGCCAGGGCACCTCCCTGAGTAGGACCTCTGTTAGCCACCACCCTGGCTTGGGGCTTGCATGGCTTCTTGGTCTCAAAAGGCAAAGTTACATGTGTCAGAGACTGTGGGTTTAAAAACATGCAGTGCCTTGCATCAGGCCTGGAGAAAATGTCATAGGTAACACCTTTCTAACAACTCGAGTCTGCAATTCCAGGTGGAGAATCATAGCCCTGGGGAGGCTGAACCGTGGATCCCATAAGCATCTCAGGGTGAGATTTTTGAAAGGACTAGAAAATTCACCCAAGAAATCCCAAGAGGGTGCGTACAGAGGCAGCTAGGTGGAGGGAATGGTGGCCTCTAGGTTTCCCAGAGGGTGACAGGATTGATCAGTCCTGCTGTTCCTGCCAAACGACTTCTTATGGGTTGTTACAAAGACAAAGCATAAAACATAAAATAAGAAGTGATAAAAAATTTTAAATCAAGACTAAAGTAAGAATAATAAACAGGAATACAATGCAAGACTCCAGTGAGAGGATTAAACTATCAACACAAACAAATGAGGCTTCTTTAAAAAATTACATCCCATTTACCTTATATTTAACAAACACATACACTGGCAGAGCCAGTGGTGTTCACCAACTAGTCCGTGCGTTTCCCCATATTGCCCGGACTCCGTTGTAATTATACTGGGCCCGTGCGACTAATTCTGGCCTTCAGATTATGAGGGGAGATAATATACATCACTTTCAGGCTTTTAAGAGATTCTAGAAATCACTTATGAGCACTGAGTTCCACATGGAGGACCTTGGAGAGTTATCTGACCCCCATTAGATTCTGCCTGAGTGAAGAATAAACCGTTTTGAGTGAAGCCACTGACATTTGGGGGGTTATTTGTTACTACAGTATATCCTGACTAATACAAATGCTTATAATTAACTCATTTAATCCTTCTTACAACCCTATAATATAGCCTCCATTGTTATCCTCATTTAAAATCTGGGGAAAGTGAGGCATGGAGAAGTTAAGGCACTTTCTTTAAATCACACAGTTGGTAAGTGGCAGAGCTGGAATTCAAATTCAGGCCGTCTGTGTTCTTAACCACTATCCATCCATCACGTGCTGGTTCTCACAAAGTGAGGGATCTTAAAGTAAAATGCAAGGGACTCCATGGGCATGTACCTTCTTCTACAGAAGGTTTGGGGATGTTGAAACAGGGCAGAGTAGGGGAGTAAGGAGGCCTGCAGCCATGGAGAGGTGAGCCAAATATTAATCCCTTCCTCCCATCCCCACAGGATAAAGCCACCAATCCCATGTGATAAAATAAAGGTGGCTTACACCCATGGACGTCAATTCTGAACCCCAGCCTGTCAAACTGGGCCTCCTCTTGTAAATTTCCAACTCAGTCTAGTAGAAAGACCCTCACACCCAGGAATCAAGAAAGCTAAATTCTAGTTATGGGTCTCCCAGTAACAAGTTGTATGACTTGGACAATTTCTTAAGGTCTCTTTGGGCCTCAGTAACTTCATCTAAAATTTAGGGATAATAATTTCCATCTTATCAGGTTGTAGAAAGTGCCAACCAAACAATGACTGTAAAGAAAAGATGCTTTGGAAAGATGCAAAATGCTTTGCAAATGTAAATTCTTACTTTTATTTGATGATCAGAATTAAAGAGAAAGGAAGGTCCCTGAAAGATGATGCTTCCTTCCTCCCATTTTGTACATGGGAAAACTGAAGTCTCAGTGACTTGTCCAAGAATAAAAAGGACTACCGGAGTTATGGTTATTACCTTATACAATAATAATGATAATAAAACGTGAGTAAGAAGCAGGGACTAGGACTCCAGGCCCCGAGCTAACCAGGCATCAATTTTCTCATGGTTATGGTTTGAGAGTTTCCAATTCCTTGCTTTGTGTACCCCAGATTGCACCTCCCTGGCCAAGGCAACAGGGAGAAGGGCCGATAGAACATAGCAGCCGAGAGACCTTGAACCAGACACACCTAAGTTCAGATCGGATCCTGTGGCAGCCACTGGGTCTTCTTTTTCTCATCTGAATTGCTTCTAAAACTATTACGTCCAATCAGATGAAATTGCCTTTTTGATAAGTCAAAAGTGGCCAGATATCACAATTTCATGTGATTCAACTTAATCAAATGTGGTACTGCACTTCAGGTACCTCCACCTCTCCCCATCCTTGGACCACCTTACCCTGACCCCTGGACTCCTTCATACACCCCATCTACCTTTTCCCTTAAGATAAACACTTTCCATGGGGCTTCTCAGTCCGCATGCAAAGAGGCCCCAGCTGGCAGCCCTCCAAACACGCTTAGACGCACCAACATCATCATGCCACAGGCCCTCGGGCTGAGCACCTCTCAGTCTTCCCTTTGTCTTATTTCTCCACAGCCCTGTGAGGAAGGCAGAGCAAGAGCAGTCCTGCATAGTGGAGAAAGCTAGCAAGGCAGGTGGTCCAGGCATCTGCCCCTGCCTTGCTGTGTGCCCTGGGGCAACATCATCTCCCTCTCTGGCCCTCAGAGACCAGTAGTTCCTATTCCTCACTGTGCAGCAGATTCACTGGGAAGCATTCAGGAAATGCAGAGACCCAGGCCCCCTCCAGTAATCCATTTTTAATAGGTCTGGGGAGATGCTTGGACATTGGGACTTTTTAACCTCATCCCCAGGTGACTGTAGTGTGTAGCCGGCTTGAAAACCACTTGGCTTGATCCAAAGGCCCCCTGGTTCTGAAATTTACTGGTTCTCTGAAGGAGTGAGTGAATCCTTGGGAGGCCCCAGGACTGAGGAAGACAAGGGGGCGGGAGCTCCCAGCAATGGGTCGGAGGCCTCATTAGGCCCTGTTCGGGAGCAGGTCTGCAGAGCCCCAGTTTCCTGCCCCCTGCCAATAGAAGGAGGCCTGGGCTCTATCAGGGCCCAGCTGGAAGGCCATTTCGTTTGGAGAAAGATTTTCTCTCTGTGCCTCTCAGAAGCTTCCTTCACTGATCCAGGGAACTAAAACTTTTCATTTTAATTAGCAAATTCTTGTCGCCGCTGTTGGAAATGAGCCTCTGTTCTCATTGCCCTTACAGACTCTGTCAGCTGAGATGGTGAAGGAAGGATGGGAAGGTGGCAGGGGAGCTGTTATCTGGTGTAATTTGTGGGCTGGTGGGGTGCTCAGAGAATATGCAAGTGGCTGAGACTGCAAGGAACCAAATCACACACTTAAGGAAATGGCTTTGTGGCTTCGGGACATGGTGACTCAAGCTAGTGCCTCTTTGTGGCACCGCATGCACTTGTGTGATGGGGCAGACAACATGTCATTAGGCCCACCCAGGCCCCGGGGGCCCAGTGGATAGATATGTCACATCTTGAACTAAAAGAACCTTTTTAGGGAGAAAAAAAGTCACACTTTTAAACAAAATACCTGTAGATGGAGAGGAAAGGGAGATGGTACTTGCCTAATGCATATTTTATAAGCCTGTGAACTCTCAGAGCCAGAAAGACTGCTCTTCGGGCGTCTAGTTAGCACCTGATGCCCTGGAGAGAGGCAGCCTTCCTGGGGTGCTGCAGATCACGGGGAGCCCCTGTCCCAGGTGTCCGGCAGGAGGGAGAGGCTGTCCATGTGACTCTATTTCCAAAGCTGTATCTTGTTTTGACACGCAGTGTAAACAGCACATTTTCTGAAACAAGCCCTAGCATCTCTTTTATGAGTTTCTCTACTTTGATTTTTTCCAAAACTGAGGTAAATCTTGATCTTAATGAGGACTATAAAGAGGTAAGGACAATTAGGAGAAATGTCCTTAACAATAAGCCGGACCAGTGAAAGGACCACAAGGAAAGACTATCTGCAGATGTCTTAGAGTTCATCTAATCAAAACCCACGCAGGGAAGGGCAGGTGAGGTGGCTGTGGGCCAGGGTCCACAGTGTGGCTCACAAACCCAGCAGGACGTGGCCTCCACTCTCACAATGCCCTCCCCACTGCACCCTCCAAACCCCGTGATCCAGCCACACTGAGCTATTTGTACCTCCCACATGCACCATCCTGTCTCCAGACCTCACACCCACCAGGCTCCTCTGCCAGAACACTCGCTGATTCTGGTTCCTTCTTGTTCCCCTCCTTTCTTCAGGTACCCAGGCACCTGGCTAAGTAGGACAGCATTTCAAGACTCAGCCCCCTCTTCCAGTAATTACTGAATACCCATATATGGTAAACCAAACCATCGTGGATGGCCCCATCTTCATGGTGTGAGGGAGGCAGATACACAGTGAAATGATTGCACAACTGCATGTGAAATCATCCCGGGGATAAGTGCTTGGAAGGAGAGATCTGTGGGGCTAGAACAGTGTTGAGGATTGTAGGGGGGACAGGTCTAGGAAGGCCCCCCAGAGGAAGGGATGATTGAGCTGGGACCTCAGCAACTAGAAGAAGTCAACAATGGATGGGGAGAGGCCATTTGGGAGATCGAAAGTAACCTTCTCTAGGAAGTCTTCTGCTCCTCCCTGTGCCAGGCATTGTGTCAGGTGACCATATGTCTTGGCTTGTCTAGGACACCCCAATTTATGCTTGTTGTCCAGAGTTTAGCATTCATCCCAAAGATGTCCCAATGTGGATGATAAATTCCTATCAGCGATGCCTTTATCACACTTCATCGTTGTATTTATTCACATAGTTGTCTGCCTGCCACACGAAGGCACGTGTGTACACACACCCCCACATACACTGACATCCACACAGGGCTGCACATCATTCTTGTAATACAAAACTGGGTTCTTAATTCATCCTTTGCTGCCCCGCACATAGCACAGCCCTGGCATACACATCCAGAAGGTGTTTGGCAAATGTGTTTTGAATACGTGAATAAATGATGCAGAGACAAAGGCCCCCAAGAATCCTCAGGCCTCCCAAGCCCTCCATCTTACCTCGGTTGTCTGCTTTTTTCCTGCCTCCGCAATGCCCCAAAGCATATTCGGTGCCTATTTTGAGTTTGTCCAAGGGCCAAGAGATCTGAAATATATTTTTTTCACAGCCTGACTTGGCCCCAGAAGTTGACAAAAGCATCATCTCATTAGAGGCTATTTGAATAGAAATTATAGGCTTGTTCTCTGAGTGAGGACTTGAGAGCACTTCATAAGACAATTACTGCTAAATATCTGAAGAGAAACACTCTTATTGGCTTCTAAAAGCCCATCTCAGGTCAAACTAACCTACATTCCTCTCAATACAATTAGAACTTCAATAAGAATGAGAGAAACAGCAAGCTTCCAAGAACACCAGGACCGCAAAGGGACGATAAACAGCACCAGAGGACTGAGGGGACACAGGGGAGGCTGGAACATTCTGAAAGGCAGCACAAGCACGTGGAACGCAAACCTAGCCACGCTTTGATCAAGAGCGATCAGCGAGCCTCCCGTACAGGAAAACAGAGGAGTCAACGTGCGTCAGCTGTTGACCCTTAGAGTTTACGGAATTTACTCTCCCACTTTTCTGCCCTGTGTGGTCCCGCTGAGGACCAAGAACAAGCACGTGTCCAGGGCAGCTTGAGCGTCCAGTGCCTTCAGGGCAGGCGCTGCACCACCCACCCCCAGGGCGTGCCACTCACGTCCTAGCTTATGGAAATGGAACCCTACCCTCCGAGCTCAGTCATTCAAATCCTTTTTGGTTTTTTTGTTTTGTTTTGCTTGTTTGTTTGTTTTTAAATTTCAGAATATTATGGGGATACAAACACTTTGGTTACATATATTGCCTTTGCACCACCCAAGTCAGAGCTATAAGCGTGCCCCTCCCCCAGACAGTGCACCCGCACCCATTAGGTATGAATTTACCCATCCCCTCCTCCCCCTCCCACCTGCCCGACACCTGATGAGTATTACTTCCATGTGTGCACATAAGTATTGCTCAGTTAGTACCAATTTGACGGTGAATACAAGTGGTGCTTGTTTTTCCATTCTTGTGATACTTTGCTTCGAAGAATGGGCTCTAGCTCCATCCAAGATAATACCAGAGGTATTAATTCACTCTTGTTTTTATGGCTGAGTATTTGTTCTTAGAAAAAACAAGTACTCTGCCAGCCTGACTGCTTACATTCTTGCAGCTCTGTCCCCTCTCTCTTGCCTCCTCCCTAAGACTCTGAGGACCTTGAAGACAAGGAACCGAGTCTCTCTCATGTCCATGGTCCCAGCCCTTGGCACAGTCAGCAAAAGATTAAATCATCAAAAGAATGCACAAATTTAAATAAGACTGGAAAGAGGTGATACCAGGTTCTTGATCCAACCTGAAGGAGGAAGTATCATAAAAATTGGGGGAAAACTTTCCAAAGGTTCTAGTGCCATTTGGAAATGCTTTTTTATCCGCTTCATGGAAAAATTAGCAGTGACCAGAAGGTGAAGATGCTGGAGTCTCACCTGTACCTCACTTAAGCACACCTGCTCATTGGAATACTCAGGAAAAGCAATGCACCTTCCGTGGAGGGGAGCTTCTTTAAAACAATTCCCTCTCCACAGTGTAAGTCTCTAAGTGTCTTTGGAGGGGGGGTAAATGGGGAGACAGACTCACCTTTGCACCAGGTGACAGGTCTCTGCCAGTCTATGCCCTTCACTGCCCAGTTGTCCGCAGGAAGGATGCTATGGCCACTGCCTTGGAGGGGACCTATTCTGCATACCCTCTTGCCTGCCTCTCCTCACACTGGTGAAGAACTGAGCAGACCCTTCCTGAATGGGCTGGAATTCCAAAGGGAGAGAGGGAACGTGGGGGCTGGAGTGGAAGGTGGAGAAGGCAAACTGGAGTAGGGTGACCCTCTTCAAACTCCCTTGCTGGTTTAGACCGTACAAGGGGTCCCCTCACACCTCTAGCCTAGCACACCTCTACCACAGACACCAACAGAGAAATGGAGGATTCCAGAAAGTACAATTTAAACGCAGCGAACCAGAATCATCCCTGGGGGCGCCTCCAGCTCTGACATTCTGTGAGTTTAACTTGGAAAACCATTCAGCTAAAATCGTTGGCATAGCTAGGCGGTGGCTTAGCAATTCATTTTTATGAAATTACTGTCTCTCTAAAGTGCAAAATATCTACTTAGGAACTCAGATTCATTCTCAAGATGAGCTGATCTTTAAATCCTACAATGGCTCTCACCCAACACAATATAATTAGTTCCTCAAAAGGAGTCTCTCTCTCCAACCCTCACCCCAGTGAGTGGCAAACACAATAATGGGAAGATACTCTGGACTCCTGCTAAGTCCCCTCCCCACCTTGTTCAAGGTCAAGGGCCCTGTTGCCTGGGAATGAACCTGTCATGATTGAGATTAACGTTTGGGGTCATGAGAAACATCACTCAAGATGTCCACCCACGTCAAGGCCTCAGAAAATGGACCCATATGGTCTAGTGACCTTCATTATGTTTCTTGACCAGAGACTGACCCCTGACCTTAGGCCCCATACTGGACTCCTGATTCAACCCAACCCAGGCTTCTGCCTCAAACTGGCCCCTAAATACAATAAAAGACTGACCCCTTTCCTCCCCAGCCACCTCATAAATTTATTTCCATCACCATATGAGTCACAGTAAAGTAAGACAAAGAGGACGTCTGGGTCAGCTATATTTCCCAGATGCTGGAACAGGAGCTGGCTCCAAATAGGTGCTACGTAAATGCTAATTGAATACATGAAGGAAAAATTAGATGAATAAGCAAATGGGTTCAAGTTGAAAATGGCTCAGTCTAGTCTACTAATAGGTTGATTTTTCAAAGACATGGGGTGAAGGAAGTGAGTCTGCTTTCAAGGTGCCCATCTCTCCTGTCCACTCCCAGCAGCCCCAAGCTCTCCTCCGTGTGTCTTATTAATATTCTTGTCACTGGGTATAACTGTACCGTGGGCAGCTCCTCCTGAGCTAAATGACAGGCAATTGAAAACTAACGAGGTGAGAAATGCTCCTGTTGTCTGAGTCCACTGATGCCCACAGTGGAGCTTGTCACACCTCTGGTGTTCCAGGGAGGATCCCCAGAAGTCCCCAGATAAACAGGTGGTAGCAAGGTAGGGAAACAGACGGCATCCTGGTTTGGGAAGAAGACCAGTGTTCCGCTCCCAGTTTGCCACTGATCCAACCATGGTGTTGTCATCCCATCAGTAAAAGGAGATGATGTGTACAAGACTTCTAGCTGCACTTCATAATTATCCATGAAATTTACAAAAATACAGATTGTTGGGTTCTACCCCAGGGCCACTGAATCAGAATCTTTGGACATGAGACCCAGAAACTGGATCTTTAACATGCACTCAATAAATGATTGCAGCCAATATAATTATTCTCAGGGCCCAAGCTCTAATTCAGGGGTTAGCAACCTATGGTCAAAGAGCCATACCCAGCCGGCCACTTATTTTGGTAAATATAGATTTATTGGAACACAGCCACACCTACTCATTTACACATTGTCTATGGCTGCTTTCACGCCACAATGGCAGAGTCAGCTCATTGCAACAGAGACCATATGACCTGAAAAGCCTAAAATATTGACGATCTAGCTCTTTTTGAACGAAAAAGCCAACTTTTATTCTAATGTATAAGTGAGTTGTGCAAGTAACAAGGATGAAGCCACTGACACTGGCTCAGCCTTTCGGGAGGGAAGAACACTTTATTCCTGACCACAGTACAAGAGGAAAGCAAGAGAGCTCCAGCTTGCAGGAGCCCTGGAGTCACCCGACCCAGAGATTGCCTTAGAAACAGAGCTGGGACAGCCAGGTGGGGATGGGGCACCTGCAAGGTGAGCACCAGAGGCTAAGGTGAGGTTGAAGCCCCTCTGAGAACCAAAATCTTCTTCTCAGCCCAAGTTCTGGTGAGGTGGGTGCAAAGGGCATGCACAGAGATGAGTTTTACTCCTTGTTTTTAAATGTTCATGCCCCTTGCCTTCTGTTAAAGGCTCTCCTGATGAGCTAAGAAAAGCTGTTGGGGGAAGAGATTGGGGTGTGGGGGGAAGCTCTTCAAAACTCCAAATCTTCCAAAACAAAATATAAGCAGGCAGAGTAACTCAACTTGGGACATCGCTGGGACCCACAGGGTGTCTGGGGGAAAGGGACACCCAGGCCAACTGTGGCTCAGCCATCTGCCTTGTGAGTCCCTCTCTGGGGCCTGGGGAAACAGGTATCATGTGAGTCTGCCATGTGCCCTGTGCTCAGAAATAGGCAGGGCCCAGCGGAATCCACTCAGAGCACAAGGGCCCCCAGGCCTGGTGGGTCCCAGAGCACCTGTCTGGCTATGTGTGAGCTCTGGGCTGCTGCAATTGTCAGGCCTGGTCTGTCCATGCCAAGTCTGGCATCTACTTGTCCTCCCACATCCACCAGTGTGTGCCACCCAGATGTCCAGAAGCAACCTGCAGTCAGTGCCGGGAGTCTAGGCAGATTTGTGTTACTTAGAAATGATTTGAAACGCACACACATACATCAATCGGTATAATCTATTCAGATGGCACATGGAACCAGGCCTCGGGGAAATTCCAGCTCAAATAGGTCCACCGGGAACTAAACAATCTGGGAGATTTGTCTGGAAATGGCTGCTTGTGCCAGGAAGTTTGGGAAATGTAGCCTCCCACAAACAGAAGACACCAGGTTACTTAAACTTGAGAAGACCTCTCTGCAATGTTGCACTACTCCCAGGGAAAACTGTGACTAATTCTAATGTGGTTATCAAGACATATTTTAATTTTATGTATACATATGCACCATGACAGGCCTAGACAGAAATCCAGAGTAGGATCTAAGTATTTAGGGGAACTTCATCTCTTGCTTCTCTCTCCTCTGTACCCCCAAATCAGGGGTAGGTTACCACCAGTCCCCATGAGGGTCTGACCACCACCCTGACTGTTGGTCTCAGCCTGTCCCTTGCCCCTCAATCAACCCTTACTGGGGGGACCTGCCTAGGTTTTGCAGGTGTCTGTTGTCACAATAACCCACTGAAGGAGGCTAGGGCAATGGTTAGCTGAAGACTAGACCCCTCAAAGCAACGTGGGAACAAATTCTCACAATTCTTGTCCCTCCCTCCCTCACCTCCCCATTCCTCGGTACTGCTTACCGGGGCACCACCCAAATGAACTACTGCACCCAATTCCTTGTCTCGGAATCCACTCCTGCAGAAACCCAGCTGAGACTGCGGTAATGCATCCTCCTCCCCGTCCCGCTCTCTGATGCAGACCTCCAAAATGAATCGGCTGACGCCGCCGGCTGTCCCTAGGGCTTGGGGAAGAATCCAGGCGATGCCCACTTTTGGTCCTCTGGCCAGCATGAGTGACAAGTAAGGACTCAGACTGCAGCCCGAGCCAGTCTGCAGGTCTCCTTGGTGGTACTGAAATAGGATCAGTGCATCTCTCAGCATCTCGTAAATGATCTCCAAGCCTCTTCTGTGTAATACATTTACAGCAGCTCCATGAGCTTTCTCCCATCTAGTTCTCACCAGGTGGCATTGATGTGAGGCTTTTCTCTGCCTAGTTGAGCCAATGTTTCTCAACAGGAAGTGTTATTTTCATAAATTTGTGTTTTTAGATCACCCACAGCTCCTGGCCTTGCTTTTGGCAAGTCAGTAATAGCCAGTGGGTCCCTCTCAGGGGCTCGGGCTCTTAGGCAACAGGCACAGAGCCTGGTCGCCTCACCTTTGGAGCTAGCAGGACAGGTACGGACCCCCTCCCCACTCTCCTCATGCCTCAACGTAGCATCTTCTCCTCCTGGTCAGGACCTGTGTGCACTACTCTACCTTAGGGAAGTGGTACTAAGTTTTCCCTGTGAACTAATCTAACAACATTCCTTCACAGGCAATATTCACTCACGGGGCTGCTGTGTGTCAAGCACTGTGTTAAGTGTTAGGGATACAGAAAAGAGTTTGACGAGGCAAATGCCCCTAGGATCCTAAGGTCCGATGGGGGAGACAGCCCCAACACACAGCATGTGGGGCTTGGCACTCAGAGGGACACAGTGGTTAGCTGACAGCAGAGACCTGGGCTCTGCCCCTTACAAGCTTTGTGACCTTGGGCAAGTTACTTAACCTTTCTGAGCTTTGGTTCTCCAATCTGAAAATGGGAGTATCAATGTAAAGAACTTAAAACAGTGCCAGGCCAACAGTAAGCATTTGTAAATGCTGCCTATCCTTTGGAGATAAGTGCCCAGCACAGCAGAAGGATCCCAGGCAGCTCTGCTAATAGGCAAGAACTGCTCCGAGAAGAAGAGTGGAGATTTTCCATAGAGGGTCATTGCTAAAGCAGCAATGACAAAGGCCACATGAGACCCACAAATGGTAGTCTGAAGCCCACCAAGGCAGTGGCGTGCATACCCTGGGTCTCAGAAATACCGGGAGGTACTTCCGGAAAATTGGGATGCTTGCTGGATGGATGGGGTCAGAGCTGTTCGTAGGGGGTAACCAATGTAGGCCAGCTGGTGAACCATGAGGCAGGCAGAGGGAGCCAGGGCACGGGAGCACCAGCCTGGACCTGTGCTCTTGCCTCCCATCGAGTCACAGAGGGATGATGGTCTCAGCCCCTCTCGGAGCCAGCCTCCCCTTTCCTTTCTGTATGGTGAGATTAGCATCTCTAAGCTCCCCTTGGGCTCTGAAGCCTCAGGTGAAGACTCTCTAAACTCAGTGGAATGAAGGTGCTTGTGAAAAATGTGGATTTCTGGGGCACAGCCCCTTAAACCCTTACACAGGCACTACAATGCATTTCGGCAAGGCTCCAATGCAGCTTCAAAGCAACACACTTTGAGAGCTACTGCCCTAGGGAATGGGGGGACTTGGTTATTTTTGTTTTTGCAGTTGCAGTTAGGTTCTGGGGGCTGGTTTCTTAAAAAGTTGCATTTTACAGGAGTAATTTCAGGTTCCCTTTAAGGAGTCTGTTTATGAAACTTGCCTTCAGCCTGGCAGAAGTTATTAAGGTGTTAACAGAAGGTTTTTATGATTTTAATTAGAAACAGGCAGTGAGCCCATGTAAAACTTTCCTTTTGACTTGGCCTCCTAAGGGGAGGTGAGTGCCCCTGGGATCCCATGGTCTGACGGGGACAGACAGCCCAACACACAGCGTCCCAGGAAGGGTAGGAAACCAAAACTTGCAGAGCACCTACCATGTGCCAGGAGCTTCAATGTGCATTGTCACATATGTACCCTGTGAATGGATATCATCATCCCATGTTTGATTCAAAGGAGTTAAGGATCTAATTCAAAGTCAGGGAGTAGTGGCTGTTCCAGTTATGTTTTGCTGAGTAACAAACTACCCTAAAACTTAGTGGCATTTTATTATGTTCACGTGCTCCATGAGTCAGCAGTTAAGACAAGTCAGAGGGAGCATGGCTTGTCTGTACTGCTCAATGCCTGGGGCTTTGGCTGGAAAGACTGGATGGCTGGGGTGACTCACGGTTCATGGCTGGAATCATCTAGAGGCATCTTTACTCACCTGGTGGTTGATGCTGGCTATCAGGAGGGGCCTCACCCGGACAGCCAGCCAGAACACCTACATGTGGACTTTCTACACGTCCTGAGCTCCCCACAACATGGCAGTCTTAGCTATCATACGTGGTGGCTCAGATCACAAAATATGAGTGTACCAAAAGAACCAGAAGGAAGCTGTATCACCTCTTATGACCAAAGCTTGGAAGCCACATAGCATCACTTCCATCCTACTCCATTGGTCAACCAGTCACTAAGGTCAACCCAGATTCAAAGAGACGGGACATAGACCCTACCTCTCATTGGGAGGAACACTGAGAATTTGCAGACATGTTTTAAAACACACACAATGATTCCACACCTACATCTGGGCCTCTCTTCATACTCAGGAAGAATTGACTTTCCCATACAAAAAACATCATACATGAGTTTTATTATGAACTTGGGATCATCCTTGGCCTTTTCTCAACCTCCCTCCGAGCCTCCCCAACCTCTGAGCTGCTCCTTACAGAGGGGAGCTAGCAACCAGCTGGAACTCTGAGCCTCCACCGGGGAAACCCAGTGAGTGAACCAGAGAGCCCAGCTCCTGTTGCTTTCCTCTCCTGTGCCAAGTCAGGAGAAGCTTGAAATCCTCACCCCCACCTCACACCTACTCCACACCCTCCAGAGCAGAGCCTGAGCTACCAAATGTCTGCGTTGGGGGGCCAAGCCTAGGAAAGTGGTATTGGGCATCAGAGAGAGCATTGAATACAGGGTCAACAAGTAAATATGAAGTCCTGTCTCCCTCAATACAAAAAGGTATTAGCCATGGGTTTATGGGACCACAAGGGCCCAGTGTCACCCAGAAAAGGTGGCTGACAAGTCTCCCAGGGGAACCCATCAAGTATGTAGCTGCTTAGTTATAGCCTCAAGTTTCAGGATCTTGTCCTTGGCTGAAACTAAAGGGTCTAGCCTTGGGGTCACATTTACTAAGGTTACAAGATGCTGACGAATATACCAGAATGCCAATATTTAAATTCAACCTGAGAAGCGCAATGGCTAAGTCAACCATTATCTATCCACAGAATATCTGCACGGGAGGCCAATTCATCACCAGATGGTTATTGTGTGACTGTGAGTTCAGTGCAAGTGGAGCTGGCTATGTGACCACACTTAGCTGTGTGTGGTGTGTTTTACCACACATTACGTGTGACAAGCTGGATGGAGAGGACCTGGTGGTCTGTCTCCAAAGGAGATGCTTGCCTCAGGAACAGACAAACTCTCTGACAGCCCAGGCAGCAATCCCCTAGGGGTAGTGCATGTCCTCAACCAGCTTAGCCTGCAAGTCTCCCCATTTGGTAGGATTGGGGCTGAGCCATCCCCTGCCCCACCCCCAGTTACTGACAGCGTTTTTTCAGACATGGCAATATCACCCAGTGGGCTGTACCAAAGACCTTGTCCCACTTCTGGTCTGATTGATGTTATGTATTTAAGGCAACCTCACAGATAGTTGTGGGGTTTTCTTGACCCCCAACAAGTTACTTGTCCACACTAAGTTTCCATTTCCTCATCGGAGAAGCTCTTTGGGGCTGATGCAAGAATTAAGCCACATGGCACAGCGTGGTGTCTGACTCACAGGCAGCAATTCCATGTGATGCATTGACAATATCAGGTGTCCCATATTATCCCAGAGAAGGCTGAGCCCTAGCTACCATGGCAGCCCCAGAGGAAATGAGGAGCCACATCAGAGAGGAACTCAGTCCCTCAGGCACACTTCTGTGGCTGCAGGCAGAGCCAGCAATCCTGTGTGCCCTCCCTCCTCACCCCCCAATACACACACACACACACACACACACACACACACTCACTCATGCAACTAGCTTTTCTATGTGTACACGTAGCCAGCAGTGTTCAACCTCGGCCTAACAAAACAAATTGATCAAGAGTCAATACCGGTCCTAATTATAGGATCTGCACTGGAAGATTGATGGTGGGAGATGAAGAGGGAAGAACAGGCCCTTGATGGGCGCCTGTAATGAGGTGTCACTGGGCCCCACTGTAAGTCGTTTATAAACACGGTCTCATGTCTGTGACTGTCAGCATCCCCACCAGAGCTTAATGAGCTGCTCCTTCCTGCCCCAGGGTTAATGTTAGAAGCTGATCATGTTTTCTGCTGCTGCGAGAGGCACTGGCTGCCTGATGGTTGGTAAGTTTCATCTACAAATGTCTCCGTTCACTCAGGAAATGTGTTTTCCAAAAACTCCTGGCAGAGATATGCATTGATTTTCCCATCTGAGCTTCTCAGCCCCCAGGAAGTGCCATTGCTGAATTCCCCACTTGCAGCCTCATCCCTTAGCTTAGGTGGTTACAGGAGAAGAGTATCAGCCAAGCCCAGAGTTTGCATCCTGGAATAAAGTGATTAAGAAGGGAGACTTGACATCGCACTGTTTAGGTCTGAATCCCAGCTTTATTATTCACAAGCTATGTGACCGCTCCAAGTCTCAGTTTCATCATCTGTAAATTGGGAACAATAGTATGGTAAAAGAAGACATTTCCACTTGCAGAGGCAGTGAGAGCTGTGTTTTACCACACTGCTTCTAACCAGCTGAAGCAGATAAACATCTACGGACTTGCAGTGACTTCACACAGGAGACCTTCCCTAGACCTAACTGAAGACTCTTGCTTGACCAATATACAAAGAAACTTGTTTTAGTGTACAGACCAATGGATTCATTTTGTCCAATTCAGAATGCCAGCTGCAATTCTTAATTTGCATAATCAGAATGAACCTTTCTTTTCTACCATGTAAAATTCCTTGACATTTTCCCTTCAGGGAGCCACTCCATGCATTTCCTCCCCAGTGTGTCTTCCCTGGCTGTTAAATAAGAAAACGCAGCATTTACTCTTCCAGTCACTGTGCTGGTCTCACCCTTTCCTTTAACAGCACTTCCTTCATTAACAGTGCTCTCTCTGGTAGGCAGGATAATGCCCTCCCAAAGGCATCCATGTCCTAAATCCCTGGAACCTGTGCCTATGTTAGGTCACATGGCAAAGGAGAATTAAGGTTGCAGATGGAGTTGAGCTTGCTAATCAGCTGACCCTGAGATAAACAGATTATTCTGGGTGACCCAGGGGGACCCAATGTATTCATAAGCGTCTTTAAAAGGAGAAGAGTGAGCCCCAGAGAGATGGCAGCATGAGAAGGGCCCAGGTGATGCTGCTGGCTTTGAAGGTGGAAGGGGCTACGAGCCAGGAAACGCAGCAGCCTCTAGAAGCTGAAAAAACAAGGGAGCGGATTCTCTCCTGCAGCTTCCAGAAAGGAATACACACAGCACTGCCAGCACCTTAATTTTAGCCCAGTGGGATCCATGGCAGACTTATGACCTCCAGAGTGGTAATATAATAAATTTGTGTTGCTTTAAATCCCCACGTTTATGGTGATTTATCACAGCAGTGATAGAACATGAATACGAATACCTCTCTCATTGGGTTTCTTGTGGGGATTAAGTGAGTTCTTGCAAGTGTTAAAAGAAAAACTTTAGACAAATTAAATTTAACAGAGTTTAATTGAGCGAAAAAGGATGGTGAATTGGACAGCCATGAACAAGAATAGGTTCAGGTGACTCCGGCATGGGTGGAGAGGATTTATGGACAGAAAAAGGAAAATGACCTAGAGGAAGCAGAAGTGAGGTACAGAAACAGCTGGATTGGTTACAGCTTGGCATTTACCTTATTTGAACACGGTTTGAACACTCGTCTGCTGTTGGCCAAAACCCAGTGACTAGCACAAGAGTAAGTTACGGTCTGCTTACACGTCCAGTTAAGCCACAGTTCACTATGGATGGAGAAACCTTTAGGCTGAACTTAAAATATGTAAAGAGGCAGCTTTATGCTAAACTAAATTTAACACAAAGTACTTAGACCCATGCCCAGCAAATCGTAAGTATTCAATTAATGTTATTATGATCATAAATGTCATCAACTTCTTCATTACAGGGCTTCCCCCCCCTCCCTTTTTGATCATTCCCACAACTCAACTCTGGCCAGTGGAGTTGGAGGAAGGGGAAGAAATGACCTGTATTAAGTGCTTCCAATGACCAGGCACTGTGCCGGGCACTGTGCCCAATGCTCAGCATGCGTCCTCTCGATTGGTGTGTGTCTAGAACCACCTTCTCTAGAAAATCAGACCGAGTCTGAGTCCAAATGGTTGTAAAATCCCAGTTACCAAATTATCAGCCCTTTGGGGCACCCAAACAAGCATCATCAGTTATGAGTAGCCAACTCTTCTCCAAACACAAGCATGAGGCACAGCTATTGTTGGCCTCGTGTTGTCGGCCAAGGGAGCTGAGTTGCCATCTGAGCCCAGTCTGAGTAGGACCCTGCCGTGTCTGGGCTCCCAAGCCCTTGGCTCAGCCCCTACTCTGGGAACCACCTACCCTGTGCTGTCCTTATTTGTCTGGTTCCTCACTTGACTGTGACCTCCTTGAGGACCAGGACAATGCCTATCTACCCCTCTATCTCAGGGCCTCGCTCTGGCATGGGGGTCTCAGCAGGTTCTTTGTTGCATGAAGGAGGGGTGAAATTGCAAGTCGTTTTTATTTGTTCCTTTGCCAAGCAGGAGCTCCCACAGCAACGCTCAGATTAACAGGTTGGGCCTTATCCATTTCTCGCTTGTCTTGCCCTAGAACCAGCCCTGTTCACTGTGCTTAGATATTGTTTCTCCAGCGACTGTTAACTGGCGCTGAAAGGCAATGTCATTCCACTTCTTAATGATAAAAAAATCAATTGTCCAACATCACTGAAAGATGATGAAATTGTCTTGTGCATTGGTAAGGACAAAGCTAGGTTATGCTGTGATAACAAATTAATCCTGAAGTCTCAGAGGCTTAACAGAGCAGATGTTTATTTCTCACTGACATTCCATGTCCTCAATGGCTGGGCGAGGGGCTCTGCTCCACACAGGAACTCAGGAAAGCAGGATGATGGAGGCTCTGCTACCTTGTAGCTGCACCATCCAGACCACGTGGCCTCCTTGGCCACCACAGAAAGGGGAAGTGACAGCATGCAGAACTCACCCCTGTTTTTCTATACTTTGGCCCAGAGGTGATACAATTTATTTCTATGTGTAGCCCATTAGCTAGAAATAATTACATGTCTCATATAATTGCAAGGGAATTGGGAAACGGACTCTTCCTACATGTCCATCAGGAGAAAGATGGGAACCAAGATTGTCTACTTAAGAAATATAATTAAGGTCCCTGCCTTAATGGAACTTATAGTTTAGAGCAGTGCTTTCCAAACTTTAGGATGCAAAAGCGTTAGCTAGAGCCTTTGTTTAAAAAGTCAGATTCTTCATTCCTACCTCCACAGGCTCTTATTGGAAAGGACATGGAAAAGCCTAGGCATTTATATTTTTCACACATTCCCCAGACAATGCAGATAGTCTGTGGGCACACTCTAGGAAACAGTGTCTAGTGGCCGGATTCAGATAGACAAGCCATTTCCACCCAACAACTGGGCCTCTGCTGGTGCTGTGTATGGTCTGACCCCTGTGTACTCCCTGAGGCTGTGTGCCTTCCCATGGATCTCTCTAAAAGGCTATGAGTTTTGGTAACCTTCCTGAAAGCGCACACTTGGATGGGCTGGTCTTAGAAGGGGAGGTCATGCAGCCACTGCAGAATATCCTCAATGGGTAAATACAGCCTAAGGCATGGAACAACTGTTATAAAGATGACTACAATCATGTTGGGGTGCCCGTCCCCAGGGAGGTATCTGATACCACACCACACACATTTCTATAAGTCAGGAGGGCTGTGGCCCTGGCCAGAGCAAATTCTGCAGTACCAGCATTTGTGAGTTGGAAAAGAATCCAAAACTGAGCAGAGCTGAAAACACTGACTGGCTGTAGGGCTGGTCAGTGAGTGGGACAATGACCCAGAGGAGCAGTAGCTCTTTTTTGTGCAACACATGGAGAAACATTTGACTTCTCAGCAGCTGGTATGAGGGAGGTGCCTTCTGTGCCGAAGAGCAGCTCTGATGAGTATCTGGGGAGTTGAAATGAGCTGGATTCTAAGGATCATATAAAAGATAGAAATGATTCTGATTTATTTTTAAAGGGAAAGAGAAGCATAACTGATAAATGCCTGCGGGACAGGTGAATGGGAAGAGAATCCTAGCAGGCTAAAGAAGTGTCTCATTTATTAGGTGTTTCTGTTGCATAGTATGCGATGAAACCATTCTTTGGTCTAATCTCCAGGAAGATCTCCATTGCTCACTAATGCTTGGCAGAGTGAGTTTTCTTTGCAGGAGGGCAGAGTCCTGTGTCAAGAGGGTTGATCCATTCTCCCTGCTCCACTCTGGGTCACTCTGTGGGTCTTTGAAGAACTATTAGACCTGGATGAGCAGAGGCAGAGGCACCTAGAGAAGCCACGGAGCAGTACCAGTGCCTGGTAACACTGCAAATGCAGTCATCACCAGCACAGGACTGTGCCTGTGAGGCTTGTTGCTAAAGGCAGGTGAGATAGCACC
This sequence comes from Daubentonia madagascariensis, assembly GCA_023783475.1. Taxonomy (NCBI): domain Eukaryota; kingdom Metazoa; phylum Chordata; class Mammalia; order Primates; family Daubentoniidae; genus Daubentonia; species Daubentonia madagascariensis. The sequence goes on along the minus strand of JAKFHU010002136.1, from coordinate 24,628,177 downwards.
TGGGGCAGGGTGAACTTACTTAACAGGGCTTGGAACTGGTGCATAAGCAGGAAGGAGCTAGGAACCAGAGTAATTTGAATCATGCCACTAATGTAAATAGTTGACCATGAGAGTAAATGTAGTAGTAGTAATAATAATAATATTAATAAATAACACTTATGTAATACATAACAAGAACATGTAGGTCTTGTTCTAAGTATATTACAATTATTAATTTATCTATCCCCACAACAATTTATAATGTAGGTATATTATTTCCCCCATGTTATGAGAAAACTTAGCCCAGAAAGGGGAGTTTCTCAAGGTTACATAGCCTGCAGTGGCAGTGCCATGATTTGAATTTAAGCAGCATGCCTTCAAAGTCTATGTTCTAAACCATTGCCCTTTAATATATGTAAAAGTGCTTTATTAAATAAATGTTAAAGTGCTGAACAATGTAATGTATTGCTGGGCTCCTGGATGTCTAGACAAGAGATATTAAAACAGAAGAAAGTAAAAACCAACCCAAGAACTGAGGAGTTGCTGGGAGGTAGAGAAAATTGCAACTTGACTTTTCCCTGTAACCTCCCCCAGATGGGCATAAATGTTCACCATGCCCGACATTTCAGCCCTGTTTCACAATAACAATTGCTGTTCCAGGCACTTCTGTTTGGCAGATCACAAAAATCAATCAATCCTCAGAGATTTCTATGAACCAGCATCATTTATACCCAGGAAGTCACAGAGCTAGACAAAGAAGACAAAAACAGGAATATTGAGGGGCAGTACTGGATTGGGCTTATTCGACACTGGAAATCAGTGTACAACAGAGTCTTGGTTGAAGGGAAAAGCTAGTCCAGACCGATACAGAAGTCACCAGAAGATGCCAACAGGACTAAACCTTGAGTAATAGAAGCTGAGAGCCCTGCATAAGCACAGTCAGAAACACAAGAACCAGCCCCAAATAGTCTAACCAAATCTGCACAGTCCCATCCGCCAGAGACCCTCTAGTCCCAGATGTAAAGACTTTGGCCAGCATGTGGAACATGGCACTGAAAACACCTCCTCTGGGTGACTCCCAGAAGCCCAAAGATCATAGCAATTTAGGCCCCCTGAAGGTACACGATGTGTTCCTACAGCTCTGCCAGGCAAAGGTGACACCCCAGCAACATGTGAGAAAGGCTTTCCTGATTTTTGTGTCTACATTTAGTCTTTGTTGATGTATTTACGTCAGATCTTGATCATCACACTTTCCTACAATTTAGGCTGTTTTCCTTCCAAACACATTAAATACATGTTATTGCTAAGAAACTGAGTTCTCAATTTACATTGTTTTGCACTCATTTCTTAAAATATCTTGGTGACATCTCATAGTGAACCACAACACTAGCCCTGGCGGTAATCCTATCTGGGCTGTGGGGGGAAGCAAACGGGCCTTACTAGGAGCACCTCAAGAGATAGTCCTCCACAGTCATCCTACAGATCTCTCTATTGTGGTCAACAGATGTTAGGAACCCCAGAGAAAGCCACGAGGAGCCTTTGTTCAACTTTAAACAAGTCCGGATAAGCAGACCCCAAGCTCTCCCATTTGACTGGAAAAGACCCCAGCAGTCTACCCTCCTCATCCTCCCTGTGTGTGAGACCCAGGACAAAGATGTGCCATGGGACCTCCCAGGGTGGCTCCTCCACTAGGGGATGGAGGCCAAACCTGCCCAAACAGCCTGTCCCTCCTGCCTCCATGGCTAGGTTTGAAGGTGGCTCTTGTGGCATCTTCCCCTTTAAGAATGAAACACTTCTCACTAATCATCAGGGAAGTGCAAATCAAAACCACAAGCAGATATCACCTCACACCTATTAGAACGGCTATTATCAATAAGACAAGAGATAACAAATGTTCGTGAAGTTGTGGAGAAAAGGGAACCCCTGCACACTGTGGGTGGGAATATAAAGTGCAGCAATTGTGGAAAACAGTATGGAGATTCTTCAAAAGATTAAAAATAGAACTACCATATGATCCAGCAATCCCACTACTTTTATATATTAAAAGGAAATGAAATCAGTTTATCGAAGATCTGCATTCTCCTGATCATTGCAGCACCATTCATGAGAGCCAAGATATGGAATCAACCTAACTGTCCATTAATGCATGAATGGATAAAGAAAATGTGGCATATAGACACAAGGGAATAATTCATCCTTTTAAAAGAAGGAAATCCTGTCATTTGTGACAACATAGATGAACCTAGAGGACATTATGGTAAGTGAAATAAGCCAGGCACAGAAAGAGAAATACTGCATGATCTCACTTATATGTGGAGTGTAAAATAATTGTGCCTACAGAAATAGTAAAATGACGGTTAGCAAAGGCTGGGCTTGGTGGGGGGAGGCACAGAGGATTGGGGAGATATTGGTTAAAGGACACAAAATTTCAGTTACATAAGAGAAATACACTCCAGATAATGACTACAATTAAAAACAATGTATTGTATATTTGAAAATTGCTAAGAGAATAGATTTTGTGTTCTCACCACAAAAAAAATAAGTATGTGAGATAATGCGTGTTAATTAGCCTGATTTAGCCATTCCACAATGTACACATATATAAAAACACCATGCTGTGCACCATAAATATATACAATTTTTACTTGTCAATTAAATAATTGTTTTAATATAAATTATTTAACTAATTAACTTTTTAAATAGGGGGGAAAAGAATGAAGCCCTTTGCACGTGACTGGATCCCTGAGTATTCTCCCCAAGACTGTGCTCTGAGATGCAAAGGAAACTGCTAGACAGATCAATCCCAGACAAACCATGTCTCTGCAGGTAGATAACCCCTCAATCCCCATCCTGCACCCCACAAACATGGCAGGATTTGATATCTGAGAATAGGGAGGATTAGGGAGGAGTTTGAGCTGGAAGAACTTTTGTAAATCCAGGGAGCCATGGGAAGCACATTCCTAATGCCCACTGGTGACTCTCTTTCTCCTCTCCACCCGAGCCAGCCATCTTCCAGCACTCTTTGCTGGTGCAGCATAAGATCCAGTTCCTCCCAGGATCTCCGTGTATTGCCTTAGCTTGCTCACCTTCCAGCTCCCACTATCTTGCTACTCCCTGCTAACCACTGCCTGCCTTTGTGCCTTTGTCCCCACTTGGATGCCCTCCCACCCCTATTCTACTTCACTCTTCCCTTCAGGCCTTGCCCAAACCCCATCTTCTCCACAATTCCTCATACATCCCCCAAGCTGGACTCACTCTTGCATTTCAACATCACACCTGGTACGCCTGTTGGGATTCTTAATAGTCTGGGATATAATTTGGATTTGTTTCCTTCTCATACACTTATAAGAGTGACTTGTATTCCACTCCGCATTCCCCACACATGAGCTGTGTGACCTTGAGGGAACCACTTTACCTCTCTGAGCCTGTCTCCTTATTTATAAAATGAAAAACATAATGTCTACCTTCCAAGTTGCTGGGGGGATTAAAGTAGATCACATTTACAACATACCTATCACAGCGCCTGGCACACAAAAGTCACTCCATGAATGTCAGTGAAATATTACCCTGTAGGGTTTAAGAAGGTGGGATTTGGATTTAGGCTATCTGGACTCAGTACCTGGTTCTATAACTTTCTAGTTGTGTGACTTTGGACAAGCTACTCACCCTTTTTGTGACTGAGTTTCCTACTGTTAAAATGAGAATAAGAGTAGAATCTACCTTATAGGGTGTGGTGAAGATACAGTTAGTTAACATATTAAGAGTGCTTAGAACAGTCCCTGGCATAAAGCAAGTACTCCATAAATGCTAGTTATTGTTGCTGGCAGTCCCCTCCCCTCCTAGAAGGCAGTGGCCATGCCTCCCACACCCCACCGAGCATCAGGCTTGTTGCACAAATGATGAACCGAGTCAAACCATAAATACTCATCTTAACCCTCCTTCAAGCCACGTGCCTCTGGATAGCAGGGAAGATTTTACCAAATGTGTCTTCTTCACATCACAAAATGGCAAAATCAGAATGTTAACCATCTCACTCAGCTGCACATTTCACAGATGGGGATAGAAGAGCAGAATCCTGAGGAACTCCCCTCCTGAGGTCACACAGTGAGTGCATTTCCTCTCTCAGCCTGATTTCCCAGCAGGAATGGCTGTCCTTACTAAAATCTTAGTTTCTCCCCTCATGCCCTTGTCCAATCCCTAGGGTGCCATTGGATGTTGCTCACAAACCAGGGTGATGCTTCATGCTCATATCTAGGTGTGGGCAGGTCACAGTTTGCACAGGTGGGGAACAGGGGTCTTCTATGAGAGGTCCCTCCTTTTAGTGGAGGTGCCAGTGGTGCAGGGGTCCCCTGTGCCCCTCCCCATGTTGTGGGCTCTGGCTCTGAGCCCACTGTCACTTGCAGACTGGGTAGGGCAGGGACAGGGGAAACCCCTATGTGGGCTCTGCACCAACCACAGGATGGTCTGTGAGTGGTGGGCTCACACCCATGGCCTCCCTTAACCCTCGTTGCACAGTATCATTGCCCTGTCTACAGGTAAAGGTGACAAGGCTAGGGGCCAGGGGAGGAATTGACTTGCTCCAGTTGGCACAGTTTACTCAGAGGTTCCAAGGGTCCATTTATAAGTGAAAATAACTGATCCATGGGTGAGAACTAGGATGCCCGTCCACATCTGCTGTGTGGCCACAGGGGAGCCACTTCCTCTTGGCCATAATGAGGACTTGGTCAAATAACTCCTGAGAGAGGGTTCTTCCAGCTCTGGCGTGTTGTCACAAATGGGTGATCACATGTTTGGCGATCCATTGCTACCCCCAAATGAGCCATTCAGTCTTGGGGTATGATTCTTTATTACCTCTTCCTCAATGGGTTTAAAAAAAAAACTTCTTTCTGTTGACTTGCAAGGTGCTTCTGGGTGTATCTGGATGTGCAGGTTTGTTTTCTGACCTCCCTGCTTCACAATGAGGATTCCCTGGTCTCCTCAGCTACATTGTTGATTCTGCCTGGCTCTGGCTGCAACCACTTCAACTGGACCTGCCACCTGGCCCTTCCACTCTCCCACTTTCTTGCCTTTTAAGTCTCACCCGGCCTGTGTCTATCCCAGGCCTTGATCCCCTAATGCTGCATTTGTAAGTGGTCTCCTGGATTCCTGCTATTATTGACTCTTAAACCCAATCATCATCTTATTTGCTAAGCACCATTGGAGGGCAATGGAGTGGAATGAGCATCAGCTGTGTAATCAGACACACCCAGGAGGGATGCCTCGCTGTGCCACTCACCAGCCTGGACAAGTTATGTAGCTTTGCTGAGCCTCAGTTTCCCCATCAATAAAATGGGGCTGATAATAGTAACCCCATGGTCGTAAGAACTACATAAGATTATGCATGTGGCTGGAACATAGCAAGTTCTCAATAAACCTCAGCTATAAGTTTTATTAAAGACCTTGCTGCCCAAATGAGGAAATGAGCAGGTGTTATTGGTGCCCTACCCTGTGTCCCCTTGTCCTATCCCAGAAGTCTTCTGTGGACAGTTTATGTATGCACCAAGGGCCACAGGACAGTGCTAAGGAGTTAACGGCCCAGGAACAAGGGTCACTGAGGGATGGAAGTTGGTGGGTAAGTTTTCCAGCTTCCTCACCTCAGTAGGATGGTCGGAGGCATGTCCCACATCACCACTCAGAAAGTGCCAGTGGGATGGAGCCTCAGTTACCCACTGATTGTCACACTTCCCCCACTTAGTCACAGTTTGTCCCACTACCCCTCCCAAATAAACTACTTGCACCCAAACCCTCATCTAAAGATCTCCTTTGGGGAAAACACAAACTAAGACACTGGCAAATGAATGAACATCCCACTGCAATCCAGCAGTCAGTGCTATGATGAGGACAGCCATGGAACTGAGGGCACCATTCCACTTTGATGGCTGCATGGAAACAACCCATTCTGGGAGCTCCCACTGGGAAATGACTACAGTCATACCCAAGAGCCATCAGTTTTTACTGAGTGCCTATTTTGTACCAAGCACTCTGCCAGGTGCTAGCAATAGTACCCAACTTCTGTCCTGGCAGAACTCACTGACCAGGGGAAAGTGGCAATCATAATTATGTGCTCAGTGCTGCAGCAAGCATCTGCTCAGGGACTATGGGATGGGGGCTGTCAGAGATGGGACTGACAAGCTGAAAGCCTGAGGGGCAGTTAGGAACCAGCTGGGCTGTGGGTAGACAAGGTCTCTAGGCCAAGGGTCTCTGTGTTCTCATCAACTACAGCCATGGCGAGAGATGTTAGACATTAATGCTACCTCCCCCATGGTTAAGACCAGTCAGAAGTTCTGGCTTTTGGGGGTTGGTATTGAGCTATATTTTGGAAACAGCCTAGAATTTGGAGTGTCACACGCTGTAATGCCAGCCCTGGCTCAGCCTCTTGCTACCTAAGTCACTTCATCTTTGTGGACCTCAGTTCCTTGGATTCAACAATATGAACCTCTCTTGGCTGTCTTGCAGATTAGGAGAAATAAGTTATGTCAACACCCAGTGACTGAGACCTGGTGGTTAGGTAAAAAACATACCCAAGAGGTCAGTGGCAACTATGAGGAAATGGTAAAGGAAAATTTGATTGTGGATTTAGCTGACCTCCCATGTCCCAGACATGGGCTTCTTGAGAGATGCAGTTGGGCTGAATGCTTAATGTGATGTCTGCATAGTGGTGGCTTTGCCTAAACTACAACCCTGTTTTGGAATTCAGATTCACTCCCCAGTGAACCCCTACCCTGAGCCAGCTCCAGAGTTGCCCCTGCCTGGGGTCCTAAAGCTCTGATGGGGCTGGGATTCAAGGAACCAATGATGGGCTAAGTGGACATATGCCCATAGATCCCAAATGGAAAGAATGGTCACTGTAGAAGCTCTGGAAGGGTCTATAACTTACACTGAATCTCAATATATTCATTCCACTTTTTTTGAGATAATGAGTGGAAACAAACTAGACATAACGGGCAGTGCATGGGCAATATATATAGCCAAAGTGTTGTACCCCCATAATATTCTGAAATAAAAAAAAAACCTTTTCAAATAATATATACTTCTCATAGAATTTTTCAACATAACAAAAGATCATCCAGCAATCCAGTATAAAACCATCTAAACTATCTGAAGTAATCCTTCCTAAAAATACACACACCACACACATAATGGAGGGTTCAGGTAGAAAGCCATAGTGCTTAAACCCTAGGTAGATGCAGGAATGGTGTCTCTCCCTGGCAGCTCCCTGTGCCACCACCCTGGAAAGGACCCTACATGAGGACCCTTGTCACAGTGGAGTCCACAGCCTCTGGCCAGAGAATCAATCTTTATGTATTATAAGAGCAAGATACAGCATGGACCCCTGCCATGGGAGTAAGTGTCATTGAGCTGTGAGCTTTTATACTTAGTGAACCCTAATTGGTATTAGTGCATATGCCAACTGTATCCCCACCCACCTGTCTGTAGGGTTTATATATGTGCAAATTAGGCAGCCCTAGTATGGCAGGCAGCTTCTGACATGGTCCCCAGGGATCTCTGGTATTTGTTTTCTGGTATTTACATCCTTATATAATCCTCTCCCCTTGAGTGTGGGCTGGATTCAGTAACTTGCTTTTAATGAATAGAATATGGCAAAGGTGGTAGGATGTCAATTCTGAGATTAGGTTACAAAAGACCATGACTCTCATTCTCTCTCTCTCTCTCTCTCTGGCTGGAACTCTCATTCTGACTCTTATGTGCTTGCTCTGATAAAGCAAGCTGGAAATATCTACCCAGCAAGGAACCAAAGATGGCATCTACTCAACAGCCAGCAAGGAACTGAGGCCCTGACTCCAACAGCCTTCAAAGAAATGAATGCTGCCAACAACCATGTGAACTTGGAAGCTGATCCTCTCCCCAGTTGATCCTTCAGATTAGACTGTGGCCTCAGTCAACACCTTGATTTTAACCTCATAGAGGCCCCAAAGCAAAAGACCCAGCTAAGTTGTGCTCAGATTCCTGACCACAGAAATTGCAAAATACTAAGTGTGTGTTGTTTTAAGTTACTAAAGTTTAGGATAAACAAGTATGCAGCAATAAATAACTAGTATATCTAAAGTATTAATTCTGATAATAGGTAACATGGGTATCTCTTTGGGTTGATAGTGATAAGGCACCAGAAACATAATTAAAACTTAGGCATAATTCATACATAAAATAATTCTACAGGTAGCAACAGTGAAAAGGCAAGACAAAGAAAATGAATTATAATGGGAAATAATGTTCTGAGGCATCACAAATAATAGAAACCAATATACCTGGCAAGTATGCCCTTTGCCAGACGCCCCACCCCATGAAAATCATCTCATTTAATCCATACCACAACCTGGGATGTTGGTACCACTCCAATCCCTGTTATATAGATGAAGAAATAGAGATTCAGAGAAGTTAAGTAATTTATCCAAGCTCACACAGATACTGCTGAGCGCCAAAATTTGAACCCAGGCCTCTCTGACTTCAGAACCTGCCATATTAACCATGGCATTCTAAACCTCACTAGGCTGCAAATGAAGAAGAAGCCTTTTATGGGCTGTGAGGATGGCAGTGAGGGTCCACCCCAGACTCCACTTTCCACATCTATGATGTGAAGCACACCAGTTCCACAAGGACCCCTCTGGGTCTATGTCTGAGACTATGGGTGGAGCACAGTATCTAGTAAGTCTTCAGTGAACCCCCTAATCATGCAATAAGCTACACGCATCACATTTTATTATAATATTAATGGTCATAAATAATGATTAGAAGAAGAATAAAATTAAAACCCCTGAGGCAAAGAGAACTGTAGCCTTGACATCAATTGCAGTGAAGGCTTTTGAATGTATAGACTCAACATGTCCAATATTCCAAGGATTTTTCAGATTCTTAAACTTCCTGTATTTCCTCATTCAGATAACCCACTAAAATATCTACAGAGTGATTCAGTAGGAAAAATCTGATTTTCTAGTCAAAAAACATTGGCCCATCTTGTAGTTATTCATTTTTCTAGCCTCACCTCTGCCCTAAGCACACGTGCGACACATGTTCTAGTGGGCCAGGAATCTGGGAGCAACTCAGCCAGGTGCTTCTGGCTAAAGGTCTTTCTTGAGATTATAGTCAAGGTGTCAGTAGGATCTGCAGACTTCTCAAGGCTCAGCTGGGGCTGAAGGATCCACTTCCAGGCCGATTCACATGGTTGTTGACAGGCTTCACTTCCTCATGGACTCTTGCACTGAGGTCCTCAGTTCCTCCTCACTCCCTGGGGGATAGAACTGCTCACAACACAGCAGCTTGCTTCCCTTAACACAGCGAGATATGAGAGAGAGAGAGAGAAATATGGAAGGCACAGTCTTTTATAACCTAAAATATTAAAAGTGATATCCTATCACCACTGCCATTGTCTATTCATTAGAAGAGAGTCTGTAAGTCCAGCACAGCCGCAAAAGGAGGGGATTACATGAAGGTGTGAATACTAGGAGGCTGGGCTCACTGGAAGCAATGTTAAAGTTTGCCCATACTCAGTCACTTCTCATGATCAATACAGAATCCCATGATTAATAAGGTATGCTGTGGCCCTGCCCCTTCCTGTACATTGAGCAGCTCCCAGGAACCTGACCCAACATGGGGCTCTAGGACCTGTTAACCATCATGGAGAACAACAGTCTCTCGGGCGATCACTGTCTCTCCTGGGAATGAGTTTGTTAGCCCAAGAGTTCTCTCCTCTGCCTGTTCTCTTCCAGGTCACTGAATGGAGGGACTGTCTTCCTGAAGGAAGCCCCGTATCAGGGATGTTTTAGGGTGACCATCCCTTTCCTGGCCAGACTGCTCTCCCTCTACCTTGTGGTGCCTCCTGTGAACAGCCAATCTCTCCTTACCCCTTTCTCTTTCCTCTTGAGTCTGCATCCTTTTCTTCATTCTCTCCTTCTCCAGGTCCACTTCACTGAGTCAAATTCCAGTTTGAAGGAAGCCCCTTGGTGTAGTGATTAACGACATGGACTATGGAGCCAGATTGCATGAGTTAGAATCCCAGGTCTGCCATGGACTAGATGTGTGACATTGGACAAGTTATTTAATTTCTCTGTACCTCACTTTCCTCATCTATAAAATCATGATAATAATAGTATACATATCTCATAGTGTTGTGAAGGCTTACAAAGTGCTTGGAACAGTACCTGACACATAGTGTTATAAGGATGCTTGTTGAATGAATGAATGGTCTCACCAAAGAATGTGGCAGAATAAAATTAATAATTACTGTCTCTCACCTTTATAAATTGCTAAATTATTTACAAAATGCTTCCGTATAGAGACCCTCCCTTATTCACAATAACATTGCTATGAGGTAGTATTTATTATTATTCAATTTTGCAGATAATTGAAGTATAAAGAGTTTAAATGTCCTGTCCAAGGTCACATGGAGAAGTAGTCACAGAGCTGGGAGAAGACCTAGGTCTCCAGATCCTGATTTCTCTGCACCATGCAGGAAATTGGATATTCCTGCAAGTTAATGCCTGGCATCGTTCTCAAGTTCCTACATTTCTTATTCTCTCGTAAGGGCAAATCAACAATTAAATGAGCAGCATGAGATCCCTGTTGATGGAGTCAGCTCACAGTAACATCTTTTTCAGTGTGTTGATTAGTCACAGAGATCTTGAGCTACCTGTGAAGGCTGGGTATGGAGGTGATTCTATGTCATCATGAATTGGCTCAGACATGGGGCCCAGAAGGTGCCTAAAGGTTCAGATTAGATCCACGCCTGCCCATCTTGAGGAAATCCTTTGCTGTTCTTATATATTAGCCTCTGTGTTTCCCTTTTCTTAATGGTTCTGCTAAGAGATGTTGCCAAATTGGTTTGTCATCTGTAAAATGAGGAGCTGGAACTTGCTCCTACATTGAGTGGAAGGACTATATCTTATCTAACCCTGAATTCCCAGCATCGAATTAGTGCCTGGTGGTTACACGCTCTGAAGATCTGCTGATGAATGACCTTTGAAGTCCCTCCTAGATCTACCACTTAAAAACACTGACAGCAAAGACAGAGGTAGAAACCAAAACTATTTAAAAACAGACCCAGTAACTCAATGAGGGCTATCTGGGGCTACTCATACAGAGGTGAACAGGCTTAAACAGTTGAGTAGATCCTGAGAGTATCAGTGGGAATCCCCACATAGTCAACAAATGTCCATGGTGATGATCCTACATCAGTCTTGTTTAAAGGGGTATTGGGTACTGTTGTTTGATGAACCATGTTAATTGCAGAACCTCCATACTGAAGAAATGACCTGCTAAAGAACAGTTCTGGTGACCAATACAACCACCATAAATTCAATTCAGTTGACTTTTTTTGTGCCTACTGTGCATCAGATACTGTGTGAGTTTGGGTTCTCTGAGAAGCAGACACCAAAATGAGATTGGATATGCAGGACATTACTGGAGTAAATTCCTATGAATGAAAAAGGGAACAAGAGCAGGTGGGGAGAACCTTCACACAGAGCTGCAGGTGTGACACCTGTGAGAGAGGGAAGGAAAGATAGGAACAGAAGAGCTAAGATCACCATGAAGTTCTGAGATCGTGTCAGTCAAGTCAATGGAGAGAATGCAGACAAAGGCTGGCCCTTGGAGGAGCTCCACAGCAGGAGAGAATGCTGTGTCTCGTACTCCTGACATGTTTAGTCTTGGGCTAGGGGCAGTATGGGGGAAGCTTGGTCTTAGCCTGAGTGCCACGGAGGATCCAAATGCACAGCAGCTGAGGCCTGCCCATCAACCTGCAGCAGGTTCTCTGGAAGGGAGTGGCACAGGGATATGGGAGTCACAGATATTTTCCTAAGTTCCGGAAGTACAGATCTGCATAGGACATACTGCTTTTCTTTGAAGTATTTCTTTCTCTTAAAGAAAGATCATGAACAATGATAAAAATATGAGAAGGGCCATGTGTAGCAGAGAAGAACAAGTCATTAACTTAATTGGGCAAAGAAAGGAACCTCAGAGAAGTCTTCAGAGAGGACACGACAACTGGTCAAAGTGTTGAGGCATCAGAGCTGGGCTACGGTGGAGGGAGGTAGACGACTGATGGACTGACCTGTGGGAAAGAAGAGAGTTTGAAAATCAGACTGCCTCCATCTGTGAAGATGTATCCCAAAAGTGGTCCTAATCAAAGTCTACAAATTCATAAAGGAAGAGGAGACGGTGGAAATGAATTTGTGCCTCAAATCCCACAACCAAGGAACAAAGAAAGAATGTTTTAGAGCAGATGAAGAAAACAAGCCTGCTTTACACCAAAGGCTGTCACCCTTTACAGCTAATAAAATTAACTCAAAATGCTACAGCAATGCCCCAGTCATCTGACCCTACCAGGAGAAGAGTTTTTCCATGCTATATAATTTCTGTATGACAGGATGTACTTCTTTCAGAGCAAACCAAAAAAAAAAAAAAAGTAAAGCATGTAGAAGAGAAATCTTTCTAAAATGAATTGACCAATTCACTGCCTTCTTAAACACCATTAAAATTCTTCCAGGTGAATTAGATGAGCTTGCTATGAGCATGAATGACTGTGGTCAGATAGAGTGATACCCTTAAATCCAGTAAGGTGTAGAGGACTATTTGCTCCTAGACAAAATGGCTCCAAATATTCCACTTCTGAAATTGCCCTGTCTCCTTCTCCTTCTACTGTCTAGCAATCAGTTTATCCTTCTTGCTGCTTGCAAGGAATTTGCTTCTAGGAAATTTGGACCTACTGTCACTTCTAATTCATTGCTTCTAATCTCTAGGCTGGAAAACCTGATAACCATTTTTTCATTAAAATTATACTTAATAGGAGACTAAGAATGCTCTGAATGAAGAACTGAGGTCCCTTTCTATGAGTAAGTTGACTTGGAGTACGTGAATTTGATAATATCTATTTTTTGCATGTGTTATGGGAAGGGGTATTTATTTCTGGGTTCTGAGCTATGTTCTAGATAACTGAGGTTAGTGACTTCTGGATAAATGGGATCCTGGGTGAGCTCACCGTGATGGACAGTTAAGGGAAATCCAGCAATTTAAAACTTTGCTGGTCCAGGAATATCCCTGAGTGCCCAACCTGCAACAGAGTAACTGGCACATAAATGTGAGGTCAACTTTTCCAATGTTTTATGTTTACAAGCTTCTCTTCCTCTGATGAAAAGGGTACATACATAGCTGACATTGTTTCTTATGGCTCTTCTAACCAAAGCTTGAAAAGAAATCCTGGCTTCATTTCTTACTCATAGTTTGTGCTCAGTCACCCCCTTGCTAGAAAGAGCTCAGTAGAACAGGAGCTGAACAGCCACAGGCCAGACCAGCATTCCTGATATGTTGGTTTATAACAAAGACCATAGAAACACTGCTAGCGCCTCCCCCAAGTGCATCAGTGTTTTGAGGTGGGTGAATGACCAAAGACTGCTAGAGTTCCAGCTGTGTGCCAGGCACCAGGCTAGATGTTTTAACAACCATTACTTCATTTATAATGTCTGTGTATGGCAGATACTATTAGCTGGATGTTACAGATGAGGAAACAGAAGCTCAGAGAAATTAGTGGAATTGCCTAAAATCGTACTGCTGGTAATGGACAGAGCTGAAGTTAGAACCCACATTTCTCATTTCAAGTCCGATGCCCTTCCCATTACATGCAATATCCTAAGTTGCCTAGAATCCCGTTGGCCATGTGGAAGCAAACTGGAAGGGAAGCGTTAGCAGTTCCACTGTCGCTTTCTTCCAGACCAGACACTTTACCTCATCGCTTGGTGCATCCCCAGTGGTCAACTCTGAGTCCTGCCCCTCCCCTGGCCTCGCTGGCTCCAACTCTCCACACTTGCCCTGCTCAAGGAGTATGACATGTCTCCTCATAATTTAGCATTTCAAATCCAGACCCCTCTCGACCTGGGCTTTCTCGTTTTCCCCCATCATTTCCAGTTCACCTTCTCTGACCCAACCAAGAAAACCTACTCACAACCTCTCTCAGATGGCTTCCACTTCTTTCTGCATCTTGGGTATACATCTGCCCCGATAAGAACACATCTCCCTCTCCTCTGTTCTTCTGCGTTCCTTTCTTCCTTCACATCTCTCTTCAAACTCATCTTCTCTGGGAATAACTGGTTAAACTCGCTAACTCACTAGCTCATTAGCCCTTGGGAAAAACATAGACACTGAAGTCAGGAAGGACTGGGGTCTAGTCCTAATGTGACCAGTAACTAGCTATCTGATCTTAGTGGAGTCTTTTTTTTGAACCTATTTCCTTTGCTGGAAAACAGATATTGCCACACCTACATCCTGCCTAACCAGCACAAGTGATGCAGTATAATCTGATTGAGTGCCTGACCTCGAGAGTCAAACTGCAAGAGTTGAATCCTGGTGATATCACCTGAGCCAGTTAATGAGTTTCTCTAAGCCTCACTTTGCTCATCTGTAAAGTGTGTTGATAGTTGTGTTTATAGAGTTGTGATGACTACAAAACGAGATAATATGTGTAAAACACTTAGCGGAATATCTTTAGGGTGTAATTGCTTAACACATGTTAGTTGTTGTTGTTGTTGTTATTTATCACCTACCTAGCCAGGTGAACGTGAAAACAAAATAAAAGAACTTGGGTCAGCAGCGTGTTAAAGCTGGCTATGTCAGCCATGATGTGAGTATTTCGCTACATAGATCAACAAATGCTACAAATCGGGGGAGGGAGGAGAAGGGTTCTTTTACTTTTTTTCAGAGAGTCTGTTGTTAAACATTTACCAGCACACCACTGCCTTGAACTGTTCCTGGAACACAATAGGTACTCTGAATGTGTGTGTGTGGTATGTGTTTACTTTCTGTAAAAATTCTACTCAGACTCTTTTCTCTGATCCCGACCTCCTACAGTAATTCCTGCTATAATTCATTCCTTCCCCAATTCCCTACCCATGAAAAAGTGGCCCAGCTTCCAATTTTGCCTTACTAATGGAAGGGCACCATCTACTGATGGAAACAGTAATATCATCTCTGTAATGTCTTCACTACAGCAGGCGTAGTACAAACTACTGTCTGGAGGCCAAATCTGGCCCTCTGCCTGATTTTGTAAATAAAGTTTTATTGGAACACAGACATACACATTCATTTACAAATTGTCTGCAGCTGTTTTCGCGCTACAACAGCAGAGTTGAGTTGTTGTGGCAGAGAGATGGTATAGCCTGCAAAGTCAAAAATATTCCCTATATAGACCTTTACAGAGAAAGTCTGCTGACTCCAAGCTACAGTACAGTCGTTTAAGCTGCTTTCTTTACATGTACCCACCTACGTTCGTAGACTGCAAGGTCATCAGATTTGTTGGCTCCATGACATTCGATGCCCTATTTTTGTAGGCAATAGGTCATTTCCAATATCCCTATTATAAGTAGTTCTGTAGTGATGGGATGTCACTTTCATTGTAAAACTGTTGAGGTTTTAGGTAAAGAGCACACTTTGTCACCAGAAGAAAAACAGTCACAGAATGTCCCTGCCATTCAGCTGACTGTGTTATTTGGGGAAAGGCAATTAACGCTTCTGAACCTCAGTGCCTTCATCTGTTAAGTGGGACTAACAGTATTATTTTCCTCCCTGGGTTGTTGTGGGGAACAAATGAGATATGTGTTAGTTAGCCTTTTACACGCTACAAAACCAAGCTCAGTAATGTTGGCTTTTTATTCCCTATGTTGCCAAGGGGTGGGGTGTGTGCCTTTCCTCATTAATTACCCAGGGCTCTGTGGAGAACACAAGTTCTTATTCTGAATGTGTTTCAGAAGGCGTCTCCAACATCCCAGGTCTGGTCCTAAATCCCACCTATGCCCTTAGAATGTGTACACTTCCTAGTCCCCACCCCAGGCTTGGGTGTGGCTAAGAAAAAAGGGTATGTCTGGGGGATGGGGGACAACTGTGCAAGTGTCAAATGTGGGACACCTCCAGAATAGGGTGTCTTAGGCCCCAAGGTATCTTAGGGGCTGAGCCAGAGAAGAAAGGCCTCTTTATTAAAAAGAAATAGAGCTGGGAGCTCTCTCCTTAGCCTTCCAGAGGAGCATCCTCTGGTGAAAGCCCTGAGAAGGCGAGCTGAGAAGTAAAGGCCACACCCATGAAGGTGGGAACATGATGCTCAGGGATGTGGCCTGCTCCTCCAGCCTCAAGCAAGCCCCAGGGTAGCTGCCCCCAGGGCCATCGCTGATAAGGGGCCCCCAGAGGGCAGGGCTCCCCTTCTCCTTTTGGTCAAGTGTTATTGGCATCTCCTCCTTCCTTTGTTCTCGCTCCTCACACCCCCTGCACACACACATGGCTCACAGAAGGGACATTGGATGCTCCCTGCAGCACACACGGTATGTGCCCTGCCGACAGTCCCCCAGCGCTCCCCATTCCCACGCACACCAACCTGATGACTCCAACTGAGCACACCTGTGACTCTGCCTGCTTGGCCCTCTGGGCAGCCTGGAAGTGTCAGACTCATGCCTCCCCAGAGACAGAGGGCGCTCGTGGATAAACACCTCGACACCTCAGCTCTTATGTCTGCCCGTGAGAATAACTCTGAGGAGTGTGGTACACTCTCTCCAGAGGTCCCCTGAAGGATTGAGCCCCATTTCCAACAGCACTAACCTGCTCAGTGACCTACCTGTATTGACTTCTTTTCTTCCCCATCTTTTCCCCATTCGTGTACTGGTGCCTCCTGGGATCACCACCCAAATAAACTACTAGCACTTCCTTCCTCGTCTCAGGGTGTGCTTCCAGAGCATCCAGTCTGAGACATCCAGTTATGACTACCTACTTTACGCCCAGCTCTCTGCCAAGAAGAAAGGAAGACAAACTCCTGTGGTGGCCTATAAGGCCCAGGATGGTCTGGCTCCTGCTTCCCTTCCAATCACTCCCACCCCTCACTGTTCTCCAGCCGCATGGGTGCCTTTGCAGTTCCTCCATCAGGCCACACTCTTTCTGGCCTCAGGACCTTTGCACATGCATTTTTTCTGCCCGTAACAATCTCCTCTGCCCAGGTGACTTCTCAGCCTTAGGTCTTAGCTTAAAGGTCACATCTTCAGAGAAGCCTTTTCTAACTATCTTACATGAGTATGACTCTCCCTTCATCCTCATTATTCCATCTAAATATTTCTTTCATTTACTGATTTAACAGCATTCATAATGATTTGTAATTATGGGCTTCATTGTTTGTTTGCTTCTTTAATGACTATCTTCCTTTCTAAAATGGGCAGGGACCACGTCTGCTTCCTTTACTTTTGCCTCCCTAGTGCCAAGCAGAGTACCCAGCACACAGTAGGCGCATAATATATATTTGTGAGATCAGTGGGTGGATGAAGCCCAGAGCTGATACTTTCCATCTCCCGTTATCCCTATTTATATACTCATCTTGCCCTCAGCAAACACTCACATGTGTGATTACACTCTCCTTGGGGAGGTGATCATGTTTTTTCCTCTCTGTGCCCCTAAAGAAATTTAAATTGATCAATTATTATAATCAAATTCTATTTGTTGAGAGGGCAAATGGAAAGGGAAATATGAATAATTCAGAAGTCTCTAGTCCTGTGTCTTCCTTTAGCACCATTCTATGGCCATGGAACAGGAAGTACCTTCTGCCTCTCAGTGTCACACCCATACAATGAGCATAATATTGTAACCCTGCTTCAGTCCCACAGAGTAGATTGTGTGTGTGAAAGGGCCTTATAAACTGCAAAGTACCATGCAAAAATCTTACTGAATTCCCTTGTGAGGTTTTGTGAATTGCCACACCAATCCCCTGCTGTCAACATGGCAAACAGCAAAATTCTTTTAAGCCCCAAGAGTTTGCTTACAGTTACTAACAGTTCCCCGTGTATTGCATGTTCCCAAGTGTACTTGAGGCAGGAAGCCAGAAGAGAAGCTGCCTGAACAAAATGAGGCCTGTCACACGTGAATTCTTTAATTGCCTACAGCTGGATTCACTAAGCCCGTCTCACGGTGGGTTGTTTCAGGACACTGGACAGCTCCACACCCGCAGCAAAGCCTAGGATGGGTGGGACTCAGGGAGGCATCATTATCCTGGATAGGATGTGATCCCGGGGAGCCCTACTTGATGGGATCTGTCAGCAGATGTTCAGTAGAGGGAAGGAAAGGACAGCAGAGATGGTAGCCGACCTTGCTTTTGCATGCAATGACTCCAGGAAAGGCCAAGTTCTGCGTGGAAAGGGTGGAAGATCTAAACAGGCGTGCAAACCCTTAAATTCTGTCAACTTCTTGCTCATCTGAGAGATTAATCCCAGAACACAAAAGCACATAGATTGGTGTTAGGGAGGATCTCAAAGCTGGAATTCACAGGGTTCTCTTTAAGAATCAGAATCAGGAGGTGAAGCACGGCCTTTGGTGCCCAATAATCCTGGGTTTGAATCTCTCCTCCGTACCATACTAGCAGTGTGATTGGGGCAAGTTTTTCAACCTCTCTGAACTCAGGTTTCCCCTCTACAGAGTGAAGGTAATAATACCTGTATTACTGAATCATTGCCCTCAATTCTTTACCCCTTCCTGCATCCACATCTATCCTCGCTGTTGCCTCATCATGGATAGAGTATATTTCCCTGCCCTTTTTATTG
The DNA here is from genome assembly GCA_023783475.1 of Daubentonia madagascariensis. Taxonomy (NCBI): domain Eukaryota; kingdom Metazoa; phylum Chordata; class Mammalia; order Primates; family Daubentoniidae; genus Daubentonia; species Daubentonia madagascariensis. The sequence goes on along the minus strand of JAKFHU010002136.1, from coordinate 24,609,593 downwards.
GCCAGATGACTTCCCTGGCCAATGATATATGAACAGAAGTGCCATCAACATGGGATAAACATGCCCTGACTAGCTGACTAATAAGAGGAAGAGGATGGGGATATGTAGACCAGAGCCATACCAGCCTGCCCACAGACTCGCAATGAGAAGCAAAGCCATTCCAGCTAAATTAGGCTTGCACAACTCAACCTCCAGCCAATCCACAGACATGTAAGTGATAAGCCATTTTTTTAAGACACTGAGTTGTGAGGTGGTTTGTTACACAGCAATAGCTAACAGATTCAATCACCAATAATACCTACCTCTCAAGTTTTTCATACAAATTATATTATATCATGTGTGTAAACTTTAAGCACAGGGTCTGACAGATGGGAAGCCCAGTAAATGAAGGCTCTTTCTTCCCCTATCCTGAATGTGAAATTTGTCTTGTGACTGCTACTGGTTTCTACATTATCCTGATGTCCCCAACTTCTGCTTCAGAGACACCACCAATGACTTGAAGGTGAAGCATGTTTTCCTTCCCTATTTCATTTGCCTGGTGCCAATTAAATCAAATTTATGGAATTTACTCTGGTTGGTAATTATCCTGGGGAATTTATTTTGAACTATTTAAGAAGCTACTTCATCTTCCTTCCCTACTTCACCCCCCAAATCTGCTGTGGAGCAGAATTATGGCTGTAAAGTCTCAACTGCAGGGGAAAGATAATATTGCATTATTTATTTCTTTGTATTTGTATTTATCAAGACAGGTAAGCGATTTCAGGCAATTCAAATTTCTTATTAGAGAGGAGGAAAATATCAAGGATTTGGTTTCTCAGGCTGCTATAACTTTACTATGACCAAGTTCAAAATGAAGTTAATTATATCACCAAGCCCTGAGTGGTTCCTACAAGGCCACACGGCTCATTAGTTTATACTGTTATTTATTAATTCCTTCACTTTCTCAGCTGTACAAGATTGTGGTAGCATACAGGAGTGCTAGAGATAGATTGCCTGCGTTCAACAACTGTCTCTGCCAATTACCAAACGTGTGATCTTGGGTAAGTTACTTAACCCTATGAGACCCGTTCTCCTTGCCTATAAAATGAGAGTAATAATTGGTGACCTCATACAGTTATGAGGTTGAAATGAGACAGGGCATGTAAAGTTGTACAGTCTTCAAGGCCTAATAAAGGCTCACTCCATGTTTCTGTGGGCTTCCACTGGACTCTGCTCTACACTGGGGATCCAGGAATGAACAAGACACCAGCTATGCCTAGAGGAGGGCACAGTCTTGTGACAGGCATAGAAAAGTGAGTTGGACTGAGGACAGAGTGCTGTGAGAGCAGACAGAATCCAACCAACACAGCTTGGGAGGTCAGAAGTCAAGGAGGGCTTCCTGAAGGAAGTGGCACTTAAAGTGACTTTTGTAGGATGGTCTGTCTTATTAGTCTCTTATATTCATCCTGACCCTTGCTTAGGGATGATTCCACAAGTCTGCAGAGCCCCGTGTAGTTTTACATGACCAGAGGGAATGAGAGAGCCTCAGAACAGCCTAGAAAGAAAGACAATTAGCTCACATTTATTAAGCCTCTAGGATGAGTCATATATTTTCACATAACTTTTCTTACTTGACCCTCACAAGCCTGAAAAGTAGCTTTATTTATTTCATTGTACATATGAGGAAATTGATCCTCCAAGAGGTTGACCTATCAGTCAACTAGTATCACACAACTAGTAAATGGCTGATCAAGGGTTCAAACCCAGATTTCTCAACTGTAGGCCCAGTTCCATCTTCATTGTGTCCCCTGGACCATTCTGAAAAGAAAATACAACCAGTTATTGGGTTGCTAAAGAAGGAAGGGCCAGATCTGCTGATACATTCCCTCTTACTTATATTTCTGCAATGTCATTAATATATAATCATTAAATGAATCAAAATCTAAAATCAGAGTCAGAATTAAAACTGTAACATTCCCCAAAGTTATAGGAACTTCCTTTTATCAATGGTTCCTGAGCCCCCCCACCCACTCCCCTCAAAAAAAAAAATCCATCAACAGTCCCATACAGAAAGCATCTGCGTTTAGGGCTGGTATAGGTTGGGTTGTAATTTTCTTTGTAATTCTGAAAGAATGAAATATGAACTCCCCATTTCTTCTGCCTTTCAATTCAGAACAGAAGACCTGAAATATTATTGCAAAAATATAGCAAAAATGTAAATGTATTTAATTTTCAAATGATGACAAATTAGCTTAGGGGAAAGGAGAGGAGTGAAACAGGAAGAAAGTTATGCACAGGACAGCGAGGGAAGAGGCTGAGAGAGAGAGAAGAGACAGACAAACAGGGGGAGCCTGTTTGAGAAGGAAGAGACCCCAAGAAGGGGAGAGAGAGAAATGCAAGAGAGAAGGAGAAAGTATGCACGAGGAGACATTTTAGGAATTGGCTCACCTGACTATGGAGGCTGAAAGGCCCCATGATCTGCTGTCTGCAAGCTGCAGAGCCAGGAAAGCAGTGGTGGAATTCAGTCTGAGTCCAGACGCCTGAGAACCGGGAGCTCTGATGTCTAAGGGCAGCAGATGATGGATGTTTCAGCTCAAGCAGAGACAGCAAATTCGCCCTTCCTCTGACTTTTTGTTCTATATGGGCCCTCAATGGATTGGATGATGCACACCCACATCGGGGAGGGTGACTCTTCTTTAGTTAGTCTACTGATTTAAATGCTGCTCTCGCCCAGAAACACCCTAACAGACACACCCAGAAATAATGTTTTACCCACTGTCTGGGCATCCCTTAGCTCAATCAAGCTGACATAAAATTAACTATCACAAGAAGAATGCTGGCGAGAAAGGAGACATAAAACTCTGGGCTTGGGGAGAGAGGCTCCACAACATATGAAATAAGCTTAAGTGTGAAGTTACACTTGACCATGGCTTTCAAGATGCTTCCACCTTTTTCCTCCTTTCCTTCCACAAGCTGATCGCCAGGTAACCATTGGTCTTGTTCTTCTGCCTGGCTGTTCCTTAAAGGACCTTTATATAGGAGGACATTCTACAGGAGGAAAATTATTCTCAGGACAAACGTAAACATAGTCTGAGAACTGCATGAGGAAAAAAATATAGGACTACAGTTTCTCCTGTTTACTAATTTGTGGTGCTATTAGAAAATTATTTCACCTCATATTCGAGATGCTTCCCTGGAAGACCCAAGTCAATGAGCCATTTCCCTCGAGGCCCTTTTAGGCTCTATGATATTGAAAACAACTTCAACAGAATCAGTTCTTAGGTAAAGAAGAAACTGAAGCGAAACAGAACACAAATCAATTGATTTTTCTGAAACCCAGCGGTTTTTCCCTGTGAACAGAGATCACCGGCCACACCGCTTAATAGAGCTGCACCCTCCTCTGAGTTTCTCTTTAGGCATTTTTTTCTCCTGGAGCTCAGGCCCTTGTAGCCCTCTGTGAAATGTGAGCAGAAGGAACAGCAGGAGACCAGGGAAGATAAATGCATCTGGCCTGACACCTCAGACTGGTCTGGGTGGCCACCAGGCTGCAACTGGCCAGAACCAGTTCTGGATCCATCAGACTTAAAGGACCAGGTCAAGAAAGCTTGAGAGAAGTCCCCTCATCCTTTTGTGCCCCTCTGCCTCCTCCCCAAGCCCTGAGGCGGCCAGTCAAGGCCAGCCTGGCTCCCTAAAAAGGATGTTATAAGTCACAGGGGCCTGGAACCCTCCTAACTGCCTGGAGACCCTTGCAGACCCTGGTAAGTAGAAATGTGTGTGTGCACAGGACAACCACCATCTAGAGTGTGGCCAAAGCTAAAGGAATTCTTAGGTTTTACCCCTTCATTTTTTTGCCCCTCCCAAAGAAAAGAAACCTGGAACAAGTAATACATTAATGCAATATTATAAAAATTAAAGCTATGCCAAAATATATAAAATAAAAAGTGAAAGCCCAAGTCCCCCCACTAACCACCATCCCCATCCCTCTCTTCTCCCCAGAAGTAACTATTTATTAGTCAGAGTCAGTTGTGTCTCCTTCTAAATTTTTTATGCATTTTCCTACGTGTCCATATACATATGTAAAGTTTAGGGATTTTATTTTGATAAATAGGATTGTGCTGTATATACAATTCTGTCACTTGCTTTTGGTATTCAGCAATATGTCTTTCCATGTTTTCTCATATTTGCATGTCAGTACATACAGTTCCCCTTCATTATGTTTATTTGCTACAATAGTTTGATGGATAATTAGATTGTTTCTAATTTTTCGCTATTACAAACAACGTTGCAATAAACACTCCTAGTACATGTGTCTGTGCCCAAGTGCTTAAGTATTTCTACAGGACAAACAGATATCTGGAAGGAGAATTGCTAAAGCAATTTTCCATACAGAGAAACTGAGGCCCAGAGAGGGGAAGGGTTTCTCAAGGTCATATAAAATGTTAGTTGCAGAACTGGGAAGAGAAGTCAAAGGCCCCAAGTGCCAGGCTAGGCTGTCCTGTGGCAGCATCCTCGTTGGAACTGTGAGCTTGGATGTGCTCAATCCACTCCGAAAGGCTGTGGGATTTCAGCCCCCATACTGAGTGGGCAGGAACAAATGTTCAGAGGCAAAGAAGACTGTGACAATTCTAACATCATGAGGCAAAGGGGAGGGTGGCCAGAGGTACCCAGCAGAGGACAGCAGAAGGCACACTGAGCTTGGAATTTACATCCTTCAATTCCAGTCCTGGCACCCCTACCCTCTCTGCCTATACAATTTCCTATGACTGAGACTCTGTTTCCCACACTGCAAAATGGACTTAGTTTCTACCTTACAGGTTTATTGTGAGCCCTAAGTAACGTGATACACCTGACACCCATGATAATATTTGGCATTTCCTGAGCTCTTACTGTGTGCCAGGGACACTGTTAAGCACTCTCCCTGAATCGTATCATTTGACGCTCACAAAAACCTTATAAGGTGGGTCCCATTTTGTGTCCATTTTACCAATGAGAAAACTGAAGTACAGAGAGTAAATCTTTACCCAAAGTTACCCAACTGGTAAACGACAAGCCCAGGAACTGAATCCAAGCAGTCTGCCTCCAGAGGTCAAACTCCTGGCCATAAGAAAGGCTCTCAAAGCCTGTGGGCACCCTGGCATGGGCATGAAGGCCCCAGGCAGGGCAGGGAATGATTCTGGAGGTACAAGGTCCCTGGGTAGGGACCAAAACAAATGAGCTGCAGCTGGAATGCGCTGGACCCTGGCAACTGCCGAGTCCCAATGCTCAGTCTCCGAGGTCTGCTCCCAGACTCCACCACCACAGGCCTTTCCCATCACTATTCCACCCCATAATTAGCCAGCCTGGCAGAGAAATGCCAGTACCTGGGGCCGGCAGGGCCCTAATGGAAGCACACTGACCATAATTGCCTCCATCCATCACCCCAACCCATGGAAGGGGACATAGTCTGGTTAGAGATTTAAACAAGCTATTTCTGTGCAGAAACTAGGGCTAATGACATGGCCTGCCTTGCTCAGAGTTTGAACAGGCAACGCAGAACAAAGGGCCATGCAGGCTTTTGGGTCACGGAAAAAAAGAAGAGAGAAGAAGGGGATAGAGGAGGGAGAGAAGCAGCAGAGGGAGAGAGAGACAAAGACAAACAAAGACAGAACAGAGAGATGGTAAGCTTGGTAGAAGACAGAAGAAGGCAATTGGCCAAGAAAGTGTTTCTTAGCCTGAACTCTCTGCCCTTTTGGGGATTCTCAAATGCTCAGGTACATAGGTAGGTAGATAAGTGGATATGCATATATATGTATGCTTGTATATAGACATATACACACATATATACACATTTATATGTTTTCATTTCGATGCTACCCTAAAAAATAAATATAACTTGGTCTAGATTAAATTTTTCAGCCTACCTACCACTCTTCAGCAGAGTACTACCATCCAGTTTAACTGCCCAACCTCCCCACCACCTCTGAAATACAGATAACAACACTTCCTCTTCCAGGTTAGTGTAAAAGATGATGTATATAAAGTGCAGAGTACATCCTTATTAAATAGTAGTCATTATTACTATTTTTGCTAACAAGATACTTATAAGGAGTAGTTATCTGCGCAGGCTTGGGAAAGTGTGTTTAGAGAAAGTGGCATCTGAGCTGGGCTTTGAGGGATGAAGAGAAGTTCACCAAGTCAACAAGGAAGGAGGTGGGCTTTCCAAGTAGCAGGGAGGAGGTTCTTGAAATGGGAACAGCCAGATATGCTCAGAAATGGCTGGAATATAGGGAGTGCGAGAGGGTTGGTAGGAGATAAAGCCAAAGAGGTTAGCAGATATGAGAACAAGGAGTTCAGACCTTGTGTCATCGGCTATGGGAGCCAGAGCCCTTCCCTGGGCCTCATGCTCCCAGGCCCAGAAACTTCTGTAAGGTCACTGCATTAGCAGGTGGGGGATTCCCATAGCAGAACAAAAGAAAGGCATTAGCTGGTGGTAGTATTGCGTTTGGAAGTTTCTGTCACAACAGACAAGAGCTAAGTTGTACAATTTTATTTTATTCAGAATATGTGGGGGAATCCATCCTCCTCTCCCCCACACCCACGCATACCCACAGAAGTCTGATGAAACAGTCATCTATGCTGTGCTTACTGTGTTTAAAGAAAAAAGGGATTTGAGCTGAGTATCACATACAAAGATGAGAAAGACACTGATGTATTTCACCAAGATACACGTTTTTTCTCTTCTTCCTGAGGTTACTACTGGATTATATTTGCCAGCCTCCCTTGCAATCCAGCGTGGCCACGTGGAGTGGGCACTATCTGTGCTTTGCCCAGTCTCCTTGGATTCCATTCACTATTTCTGCCTGCCCCTCCTCCTGCTTTGGGGTGCTCTGAGAGTTTGCCTGTGACTTTCTTTTGAGGACTGTGCTTGGCTAATGGAGCCCTGTACTTCCAGAAGGCTAGATATGCCTTGGAGTTTACACCCACTCTGGGGAAGCCCTCAGCCAGAGTATGAAAGCCTGGACCCCTTGCCTTGAGATCAGACCTACTCGAATGTGTAATTTACGTTCTAGAGCTCCCTGTGGGATCAGGCTAGCTCTGGGACCTTGCCTGAAATTACTGGTTTCTCCTGGGAGCACCTCCTGCACAGTAATCCCCATGTCAGGGCCTGCTTCTGAGGAGCCCCGCCTAGGACACCACATGACTGAGTCTCGGCCAGCGGAATGTGAGCAGAAGGGCCACTTCCTGGGCTCACCCATAAAAACCTGCCTATGCTCCCCCAGGCTGTTTTCCTTTCAGGCTGATGGGAATAGAAAGGACCCAGAGGGTCACCTTGGAAGACACTTATTGATAATGGCAGAACCTCCAACAGCCTGGATCCTTGAATTACCACATGGAAGAAAGATATGTGCCAACCAGGAACACTAAGTTGGACTGAGAGGTGAGAGAGAAATAAAGTTTTACTGTGCTAAGCCACTGAAACATTTGTACTTATTGGTTGTGGCACCTAGTGTCACCCACACTAAAATAGAAAGTGGCTTAATTTTAGCTCTTGGTGAGGTCTAGAAAGGATGAGAAGCAATTGAGGAAAAGCGTTTATACTCCCTAAGTTGGGTCCTAGGGAATCCAAGCAAGCCAGGCCTGTGAGCCTTGAACACCTGTTGCAAAATGATAGGATTTAAGGCCTCTTCCATCAGGACCGGAATTCTCAACTCTGCAAAAATTCCCAAGTATCTGGGATTCTGTTGAAAAATGACCCTTCACAAAACAATTCACATAGTGCCATATAATAAGGAAAAATGTTATTATTAATATAGAAACTATTCACAATTGTCTATTCTCCCCTAGATTCCAAGGTAAAATGATTCTTGCTTTCTAGGAAGATCCCTGAGATCAGCTTTGTTGTGGAGAATCTGGCTAATAGGCCAGCAAGAGAAAATAGTAATGGAAGTCAGAGACGCTAAAACTATATTCATGAAAAAGAACCACGACAGTGTGGCTGGAAAGTTGCAAAACAGAAGAGCCATGTGCACCGGATACTAGAGTGAGTTTAAAGAGTTAGGAGTTGAGTACAAAAAAAGAAAAAGCGTTTAGTGGGAGCAGCTGCCATCTAGGTGGAGGAAGCAATAAAGTCAGTGACCTGGAGAGAGGAATTTTTATGTTTTCTCTGCAGAGGATGTCCTCCATCTTTGGCATTTCCTTAAGAGACTAAATATAGACTTAAAATATTTATAATAAATTTTTGGTTCCTAGGCTGTTCCTGGGAACCCTGAGATATATTAGGATTATACTTCTAACTACTTTCAGGCATCTCCAGGATTCTATAGCAGAGTCCAGAATACTTTTCTTTTCTCCATTCTCATGATTTAAGGCATAGTTAAAACACTTCAGCCCCAACAAATTTCCTGAACCTCTACTATGGACCACCACCTTTCACCATCCTATTCTGTGCTCCCCTAGCAACTTGCCTGTGCCTCTAGCACTTAGTTGCATTACCTACTAATCAGTTAACTGATAACCTGTTTGATTTTTCAACTTGGTTGTAAACCTTGGAGGACAGGTATTATCTATCCTCATGGCATCTGTCTTACACCCAGTAAATGTAAAGATCTCTGTCGTGTTCATCCCTCTTTCTTCAGCACCTTCAAGATTATGATTTATGGTAGATGCTGGGTAAACATCTGTTGAATGAATGAAATAATCAATCAATTATGTCAATTAGATTTGAGTTGATAATAACCACAGTCTCCAACAGTCTCCAAGCAGATCCTAGCATGCCTCATTGCTACTCAGATGTTCCCACTAACATTCATTTTTGCAATCAAATTTGCTCTGTGCTCACAGATGAGACTCATTTTAGGCCCAACCAACCTCAGCGGAGAAAGACAAAGACCAGGGAATGAAGCCAGAGCTGAAATACACCCCATCTACTTCTTGGATTGCTACAAAAGCCCCAATTACAGATATCTCATACCCTTTATGCCAAATGCAAATATAGCATCTGTATTTTGGTTCAGAAAATATATTCTGTCCTTGACTTTTCCCCTTGACATACAGGGCAAAACATGGGCTCTGGAGTTTATATACCCATTCCTCTTGTGGCTTTGGTCAAGTTATGTACTATCTCTAAACCTCAGTTTCCTCATCATTGGAACGGGCATGACAACATCTGCCTTACAGAAAGTTTGTGAAGATTAATAGAGGTGATCTGTGCAAACTCCCAACCCAATGAGTCAGGTAGTGACTCAAAGAACACTCCTTTTCTTCCTAGCTGATGGCATACAAGCAAATAGAAATAGAAAAAATAAACCACATTTTGATGGTTTCTGGACAAAGAGGAAATAGCTGTAGGTCTTTCATGACCTTCAAAATCACCTAAGTAAAGAACAAGACCATGCACAAACTCTGTGGCCAAAAATAAATCTCCTCAGCAGCTCATTCCTTCATTAAGAGACACAGCGCTGGCAAGGGCTGGAGGTAGGAGATTGATTCCTTTACGATGTACACCTGACTATCTCTTAAGACAAGGAAGAAATGATAAGTTTTGTCCATTTGTTTTAATTGGACAATTTACAATTGTGACTCAGTTTGTAATAGAAGAGAAACACTATTTCTGTTATTTTTATTTTTTAAGGGAATAGTGGAAGAAATTCACATAGCTGAAGAGGGCCAAAGGTGAAATTCCATTTAAAAGAACCAAATTGCCACACTAATTTTTGGCAATTTCTTTCCAGTTGAGATGTTGCTGATAATGCTGGACAACTTCCAGTTGTGAAATGTCCACCTCCCCAGGTGTTGTCTAATCACATCGTCCAAATGCTTGAGAAATATCCACACATACTCAGGTGATCTTATGCCTGAATGAAGAATATAATTGTTACTCCAAAATACATTTGGTGTGTTAAAATTATATGGTATGTCAAAATACAGCATTCTTGCAATGATATTTAAATTTTCATGGGTTTTTTACTCTCTTTCATAATATTTAAATAGTTTGACTATGAGACTAAACCACTTAACAAGGCAAGTTTACTCACAGCATTTTTATACAGACCCTCATTCAAAAGTTTGAGTTCTCTTTTAGAAACTCCTCATTTATATTAGGAGAGAGAAGATGGGACCTGCATAAACACTGTAGATAGCTTTAATTCAAAATTTCTCTTGGCTTAAATTATTTGGATATTCCTCAGGGAAAATAATCCAGGGACCAGAATGACCTGGATAATTACTTTTATTATTTAAGTTATTCTGTTAAATATGGCCTAAATTACTGGCCTTGGAGAGTTTTTGAAGGAGGCATTTCAGAAAATCAAAACACTCAGAATAATACTTAATATTTTTTCCACTGGATTCATAGGCCCACATGATGGAAAAATCTTCTCAGACCTAGAAAGGACCTCATGCTCAAAATTTCTAAAGAAATTTTACAAAATTTTACAAAAGAATACTTGAAAGAATGTTTTATCTTTTGATCCCAATAATCACTGTGTAAAACATGGATTACAATCTCTATGTTTACAGATAAGAAAACTGATCCAGAGAGGAAAATATTTTTATCAAGGTCACACAATAAATAAGTGATAAACTTTGGCTGTCCCCAGATCTTCTACTTCCACACCCAGGGATAAATCTAGATGTCTCTAAGTATGAGATTGAGAACCTGTGGTTCCCAAAGATGACCTCTGATGGTGAGTCAGCGTGGTGCCCTGGGTTTTACCCTATCTCAACACAGGCTAAACACTGGAACCAATTCATGCCAATGCCTGGTCCACAATCCAGACAAACTGTATCAGAATTTCTAAGGATTGGGCCTAGAAATAGGTGTTTTTAAAAGTTTTCCAAATGATTTTGATGTTCAGCGAGAGTTGAACATCATTGTCCTAGATCCATTCTTGGACAAATAGATCCTAGGTCTGTCTTCAGCCATAACAATCACAGATAGTTTAGTTAGCTAGACATGCATGGTTTCAAAATTACGTGTTTTCCAGACCTAGTATCACCTTGTAGCCTAATGGTACTATGGATTTGCGTTGACCCTGTAGTGACCACATGTAGCCTCAGACCTTTTCCATAAGCGTAAATGCTAATCCACTTCTCCCTTGACCTGTGTTTGTATGGGTGGATTTTTGAATATGAACTGTGGCGGATCATGAATAAAGGACCACCCTGGAAAACAGGCTCAGGCTCAAGTCCAAAGGGTAAAGCTAGACATGGGAGACTTAGTTCAAGACCAGAATCCATAGAGATGGGAAGCAAATGGTGACTTGGGGTTCTGCAAATTGATGCTTTACGATAATCTGACAACTGTCAAGTTGAGGATTCTTAGAAATTCTGGATACTAAAATACTCGTCATTGAATAAAGCAAGTCACATAATCTGTTTTGTTTGAACAAACAAACATACTACCTGTGTTTGTGTAGATACATTTGTATACTTTTTCACATAAGGAGAACTTCAAGAAGAATATTCACCAGGCTGACAACACTGGTTATCTTGGCAGGAGGCAGAGGCTTGGAGAATGGCGGGGATATAATTAGTTTTTCCTCTATATAGCCAGCATGTGTTCTGTAATTTGAAAATCATAAAATAAAGAAAATTGAATAAACTGATATATAAATTCACAAGCAGTCAAAAAAGAAGAATTAAAAACTTGGTAATTTATAGTTTGTATTTTACGGTAACACAAATACTGGGAGGAAGTCATTGATATGTTCTATAAACCTGAAATGGAGTTATCATTCTATACGTATTTATATCTCCTGTTTCTATGATGTAAGCCTTTAAAATCACGTCTAATGTCCCCAGAGCTGTCCTACTGAGTCCATTAAACACCTCTCTCCCCACACAAAAAAGAGGCAACATATAAATATTTAAATAAACAACTGAGCTTAAAGAAAAGAAAGGAAACTCTTTCGATGTCAGAACTGAAGAGGGAACTACAACCTGTTGGTAAGAGAGATGGTACCACACTGCCCAGGAAGGGGAGGAGCTATGGCATTGTTCCTAGACATTTGACGATCAGATTTTAATGCCCATGAGTGGGATGTTCTACTGGAACTAGTAAAAGATACAATCAAGGGAAAAAATTATAACAAAAAGATAGAAGCAAAATGCAAGAAGCAAGAGTGAGAAAAGGAGTTTTATAACATATTTATAAAACTAACCCAGTTAGTACACTTGAAGATACATACGCCATGCAACAGAGCAATTCTACTTCTAGACGTCCAGGCTGAAGCTACTCTCACAGCCATGATCAAGGAGACACATTCAGTGCAATTGTTGCTGCAATTTATATAATAGAGAAAAAGTGGAAACAACCTAAATATTCCTCAGTAGAAGAATAGATAAAACTGTAGTTTATTCATACAACATTTAAAGTAAAAGGGCTGGCTTACATGAATCAAAATGGATAAATCTGAAAAACAATGTTGAAGGGGGAAAAAAAAGCAAGTTGCAATTGATATGTACAGTAGGATACCAAATATGTAAAATTTTGAAACACAAAGAACAGTAGTTTATCTGGTTAAGGGATTCAGACATATGAATAGAAGTACAGACCCAGGGGAGGAATTGATACAGAATAACTTCAGAGTCCTGGTTACCCCTGAGGAGGGACAGTGGGGAAAGGCTGAGGAGGGTGACTATTTCAGCAATGTTCTATTCCTTTTTTAAAAAAAAAACTCTACGGAGTACTACTCAGCCACAAAAACAACGGTGAACTAACACCTCTTGTATTATCCTGGATGGAACTGGAGCCCAATCTTCTAAGTGAAGTATCACAAGAATGAAAAAACAAGCACCCCATGTACTCACCATCAAATTGATACTAATTGATCAACACTTATGTGCACATATGGAAGTAACATTCATCAGGTGTCAGGCAGGTGGGGGGAGGGGATGGGTAAATTCACACCTAAGGGGTGCTGTGTGCGCTGTCTGGGAGATGAGCATGCTTGTAATTCTGATTCGGGCAGAGCAAAGGCAATATATGTAACCTAAACATCTGTACCCCCGTAATACTCTGAAATAAAAAAATAAATAATAAAAAATAAAAAAAGAATTTTTTTAAGTTCTGAACTAGATATGTAGAAATTCTCAAGCAAAATGTACAAGACTCTTCTACCTAGATGTCTGTCTTATTTACATATGTATGTATATATGTGTGTATATATAAATAAAATATTCGAAATATTTCTTAAAAGTTAAAAATGATACATTTGAACTCAGAGAGGCATTAAAGGAAGAAGAGAGAGGAAAGGGTGAAGACATTGGCAAGTGCTTAAGGATGGTCAGAGAGGGGCTCTCTGGCAGCCAGATTCTAGAAATGAAGTCACAGGACAAGCAAGGAGAGAGGTAAAGTAAAGCAGGTAACTGTGGGGTAGGCAGTGGGTTCCCTCAGAGGAGCCCTGTGACCTGTGACGGGGGGGGGGAGAGTGCTCAGTGGCTTCAGAAGAAAAGCCAAAGGGCTGATGCCTGTGGAGAGAGGAGCCCTGAGTATCTGTACACCTCTCAGGTCTATGATTTGGGCTGAACGCAATTGTTTTTGTCACTGTCTTTATTCCCGCCAAACATGCTGGCCAGGGTCTAAAAGCAGTCAAGTTCAACATTTCAGAATTGTCAGGTAGCAGAACATGCCACTCCTCGGAACATTAGTTTTCTATGCAATAGAATAACAATAGGCTCAGAGAGGTTAAGCAACTTGCTTGCGGTCATACAGGAGGGACCCCCCCCCCCAACACACCCGCTCTGATTCCAAAGCCTGTGCTCTTTACACTACAGGTTTCTTCTCAGGGTTCAAAAAGACTTTTGCAAGTTTCCTACTTCCTGCAACAGGTCCCAAGCAGTTTAAGCACAGCTGTGGATATCTTTTGTTTTGTAGTTTTCCCCCTGTGACCAGAATAAAGCATGATTTAGAAAGAAAGTATAAGACGTCATTAATGCCCAGGTGTTGAATCAACAAACTGAGGTCTGAGTGTGCTCAACAGATTCTGTAGGAAAGAAGTGATGGTGTGTCCAGGGCTTGGTGGTAACTGGTTTCAGCTGATCAGGAGCACGCCACTCCAGCAGGGACAGATGTCATCTTGGTCCCCAAGTGAGGACTTCCTGCTTCCCACCTGGAAAGAATTCTCAAGCACTGAACCCTCTCCATGTAAAGAGGGCCTTTTGGAGTTGATGCTGGGTTTTATGGGCCTGGAGAGCGGCTCTTTCAGGCTGAGGAAGGCAAGCGGGAGGCCCTGCCGCCGCCTCAGGACATCATCTCTGGTTTTATTCAAAGGTAGAAGCTGTTCTGCTTGGACAGTTAGAGGTACAGCTCAGCCAGTCTCTCCTTGATCCTCAGCCTTGCCTAACAAGATAGGTTCCAGTTTCCACTTGAGTTTCAGTGATTCTAATTGCACCATTGGGAAGGAAACTGGGGCTTAAATTAGAAAACTAAAAGTAAAAAATAACCATACAACAGCAGCAACAACAAAAGAAATCTGCGTCTTTTATCTTGCCAATCAGCTCTAAAGCTCAACAGAGAAAAATCATCCTCCTGTTGATGTGGTTTTTCATTTTTGTCTTGGTGTTTGGTGTCCAGACATTGCAGAGAGTCAAGGACGCTGGGCTAGGAGGCAGGAGTTTGGCATCTGGTCATGCCTCTGACACGGGCAAGGGGCTACATGGGCCTGGATCTCAGTTTCTCCACTTTAGGAGTCGATGATTTCTGTCCTTCTCTCTTTCTTTCACTTGATGGTTTCCAGGGTCCCTTAACATTCTGGTTTTTACAATTGTGAGCACCTACTATGTGTTGAAGTGATGCAGGAGACCACAGAGATGCTTGTGATACGATCTAACAGCCTGTGACATGCAATGAAGCCAGGGCTAAGCTGGGTGGTGGAAAGCATGAGTGGAAAGGAAAAGAAGGTTTCTAAGGGGCCAGTGAGGCAGGATGGGTGGATCTGGGGAGCAGTGGCTATTCCAGGTGAGAGAAATGACAGTAGCAATAATCCCAGCAACAGACTTTGTATTCGTTGGACTCCATCAGTGACAAGCCACAAAATCCCAACTCAAACTAGCCCAAGGGAAAAAAAGGGTTTGCGGCCGGGCGCGGTGGCTCATGCCTGTAATCCTAGCATCTCTGGGAGGCCGAGGTGGGTGGATTGCTTGAGCTCAGGGGTTTGAGCGAGACCTTGTCTCAAGGAAAAAAAAATCAGCCGGGTGTCGTGGCGCCCACCTGTAGTCCCAGCTACTCGGGAGGCTGAGGCAGGAGGATCTCTTGAGCCCAGGAGTTGGAGGTTGCGGTGAGCTGCAATGACGCCACTGCACTCTACCCAGGGCGACAGAGCGAGGACTCTGTCTCCACAAAAAAAAAAACAACGCAACTAGACGACCCTCCTCACAAACCTCTCCCTTAAAAAAAAAAAAAAGAGACAGAGAAAAAGGGCTTGCTAGAAGGATAGCTGCAGAGACACAGACTTGAAGACACAGGACAGAGCCAGAAATTGAGGGCTTGGCCACCAGAACTCCTGCCTCTGCCTTCTTTGTCGTGCTGCATTCAGAAAGACTTTCTGTACATTGTAGGCAAGGCAGCTGCTGGAAGGTCCTGCTTCAGTCGTAAAACCCGCGATCCGAGGAAAAGAGAACTTGCCCTCCAACTTGGAAACATCTGGAGAAAACTCTGATTATATCTGTGCCTGGGTTACAAACTCACCATTGTGGACATGGAGGTGTGGGGGCCACTGTGATTCCCATTAGGACCACGTAGACTATGGCACGAGCATTTCTCATAGCAAGCAAGGAACACACCAGGAAAAAGGGGGAACAGATTCTAGGGAAACAAAAAATATCTAATATTGTGCTTCACATCTGTGAAACCCATTTTACAGATGAGAAAGCTGAGGCTCAGGCAGGCTAAATCACCTGCCCAAGGTCACATGATAGAAGGCAGAAAAGCCAGACCCTAACCCAGATCTGTTTGGTCCAATGTACTATCCAGAGCTGTTGCTATTCTATTTTCTGGTTTTGAAAGTAATGTATGCACATATTTTTCAGAATATGGCCAACATTTTAAAGAATAAGAATAAAAATAACCATCATTAAGAAATAATCATTGTCAAAATTTTGCTATATTTACTCTGAGGCTCTTTTTCTGTATCTCTGGTAGATATTTGGCATGTACCATTTTCTTATTTGTGGTCTTGACCATGAATCCACAAGGTATACCAAAGGACTATGACTGCAGTAAATGTGCCCTGCCCAGATCCCTTTACAGACTGGACCATCCCCAGCTGCTATAGATGTTGGCTACTAATGGCTCCCAGCTGCCCCTACCTGAGATGTCTGGGAGGATTTTTCTCCTCCGGAGACTCACAGTCAAAGATTGACTACAAGGGAATTATAAAAGCCCAGTCCCCCTCCCTCAAGGTAGGAAAATGCTAGGGTCCTCTGCAATCAGGTAGGAGCTAGACTTCAGTTGAAGGGCATCTCGGGCTCCTTCCCCTCCTCTGATCTGTTTCTATATCTCCTTAGAGGTCTCCTTCAATTTACCACTTGCACAAGAATTCTCGTCTCAGGCTTTGCTTATAGGAAACCCAGCTCGGCAATGATCCACTAAGTTTTCTTGTCCTGAGGTGTGGATTCTAATCAGCTGCTCATTGAAGATGGGGTGGATAACTTTTTCTGCAGTCCCCAGCCCCCAGGCCGCAGCCCAGTACCAGTCCATGGCCTGTTAGGAAACGGGCTGCGCATCACTGCCTGAGTTCCGCACCACCCTCCCCCTACCCACGACGCCCCACCCCCCACCCCTGGTCCGTGGAAAAATTGTCTTCCATGAAACCGGTCCCTGGTGCCAAAGACGTTGGGGACTGCAAACTGGTGGCCACTCTGACCAACCACCAGCATTCACATCTCAACATGGTTTTGTATTTTTTTCTCTTTCTTTGCATGTTTGTAGTAACTCTTATGAAGTGCTAAAAGCTGTGTTTCCTGGTTTAAAAAGCCAATTACTTTACACAATTTTTAAGTCATGTATTTACAGAATCATTAAGGCTCTGAAGAAAAACATGCATTATTCAGTTAAATTTTACTGCATTTTATGGAAGAAAAGTATATACTGTAGTAGAAGTCTTAATTTAAGAATTCATGAAGGTTTTTAACTTATTGATTATCATATTCCCTCCATTCTAAGACATACAATTTAATGTTTTTTAAAGTCTTAGAATCAATGAATACATTGAGTAAATGTTTTTACTCCCACCCCACTCCCCTAAAAACCTACTAAACATTTTTTTATTCATCCACATGAATTCTAGAATCACCTCATTGGGTTTCAAGACACCCCCTCATGAATAAAATTTAGAATAAGATGAAGTCAAACCTATAAATTAATTTGGGAAAAAAATGACTTTATAACATGACTGTCCTTAACAAGTAGTATGGTATTCTCCCCCCATTTATTCAAGTCTACATTTATTTTTCCTAATTGATCAGTATCATTTTCTCCGTGTGTATCCTGCACAATTCTTATTTTAAAAATTAGTATTTTGTATTTGCATTGCTAAGGGGAATCTGAGTTGTTTTCCATATTTTCTAACTGGTATTGTTAGTATATATAAAAGCTATTTTTACTATTTCTTTTTTTTCCAAGTATCAATAGTTTATTCCTTTTTATTGTTGAATTTTATTCCACTGTACAGACATACCCCATTTGAGCCTTCACCCATTGAAGGACATTTGGCTTGTTTCCAGTTTGGGGCTATTACAAATAAAGCTGCCATGAGCATGTACAGGTTTTTTTGTGTAGACATTTCATTATCTCTAGGATAAATGCCAGGAGTGATTTAAGATCATATGACAAGTACATGTTTAATTTTATAAGAAACTGCCAAATTATTTTCCAGAGTGGCTGTACCATTTTATGTTCCTACCAGCAATATGTGAGAGACCCAGTTTCTCCACATCCTCACCAGTATTTGATATTGCCTTTTCCCTAATGTTCTAATAGATGTACAGTGATATCTCATTGCGGTTTTGATTTGCGTTTCCCTAATAGCTAATAATATCGAACGTCTTTTCATGTGCTCATCCATATATCTTTTTTGGTAAAATGTCTGCTGATGTCTTTTGCCCATTTTCTAATTGCTTATTAGTTTTTCTTTATATTTCTTAAACCTTTGATTACCTTACAAATCTATCTTATTACTATTATTGTTTTAGTTGATCATTTGGGGTAAGCTATATGCATAATTGTACCACTAGCAAAAAAAGATAATGTCTCTTTTTTCCGTTGATATACATTTTATTTTTGATCCATGTCTTATTACATTGACCAGAATGTCTATAAAATTTTTAAATAGAGATAAAAGAAATTATTGGGAATGACCCTGGTATTTCACCACTAAGCATGAAATTGAGTGCTTACTATAGTTATTTTTCAACATATTATTAAAAAATGTGTCTACCCTAAGAAATTGAAGGATTTCCATCAATGATGGGGTTGAATATTATCAAATGCAACTTTAGGCATTCATTAAATCAGATTCAGGATGACGTAGTGGAAAGTACTTTTACGCTTTGGAGTAAGTTAGACCTGTAGTTGAATGTCAGCCCTGTACTGCCTTTGGCCCTTGTCAACTTACCTAACCTCACTCAGCTTTTGTTTCTTTAGCTCTAAGATGATAAAAATAACTTACAAGGTTCTGTGGCCACTAATTAACCTAGTTTTTATGAAATATCTAATATACTTCATATATTAGACTTCATGAATGTCGATCATGATCACATGATCGACATTCAATCACCCAGTATTTCCAAAATAAACTCTACTTTGCCGTGGCAGATCATTCTTTTAATATGCAAATGGATTTAATTGGCCATCATCTTATTTAGATTATTGTATCTATCTTCATCATTTGGCTTTTGTGCCAAATACAAAAGCATTGTATTTTCTCTGTGTTTGGATCTCCTGGAAGATAACTATACCTTAAAAGTCGGAAGGGTTACATTTAAACTATTTTTAATGACTTACACATGCAGGAAATTGCATGAAGGAACGCATTCATAAATCCATTTGGACCCAAAGTACGTGATAACTTATTTCCAATTTCCGCTCAATGTCAATGGCCATTACATACTAAGCGTTTCATGTGCATCTTTTAATATGATTGTCACAAAACACCATGAGAGGGAAGTTCCTCTCCCCATTGTGTGGATGAGGGAAATGAGGCTGGAAGAGGTGAGTGTCCTGCCCAAGATCACATAGTAACTGATAGAACAAGGTAAGGCTGAATCTAAAGTAAATCCTCTTACTCACTAAGCAATAGTGTCTCAATGAAGATCTTTCAATTGCTCTAATGCTTTGTTCATTTCTGTTCATTCACATTTGCTCCCCAAATCATGTACTACTTTAAAAGTTTCAAATATATTAGAATTAAGTTGTCTATAATATTTCCTTCGGCTATATCATCTCCCCCAGTATCTCCTTGATTCCTTTTAGTTCTGCCCTAATTTTATGCATTTATGCTAGCTTTCTCTTTTTCCGATTTGTTATTGCCAGGAGTTAATTTATTCTGTTGTCATTTTCAAAAGCCAGCTCTTGGGCTTACTCACCAATTTTATTTTTTTCCTGTTTTCTAATTAACTGCTGATTTTATCTTTACTATTTCCTTCCTTCTGATTTATTTGAATTAGTTTTTAATTTCTTTATTCTAATACTTCATTCTTTTATTCTCTCTTATTTAAATTGAAAATATGAAAACTTATAACTTTCCTTTGAGTACAGCATTGGCCATTTCCGTAAGTTTTAAAAGGCAAAGTTATCATTTTCCTAATTTTCAAACAATGCATAAATGTAATTTTGATGGGGTCTTTTTTAATTAAAAGACATGGAAGTTTTATTTCAAGGGTTTGAAATTTTTCGTTGACATTTTATAAAATTATGCTGATTTTAATTTTATTTCATTCTTATCAGAGAATTTAACCAGAACCATTTCTGATATTCTGTTTGTCAGTTTTCTTTGTAAACTAGTATAGGTTAATCGTGGCAAATATCCCATGAACTATGAAGATTATTTTTTCTCTCCATTTCCAGAACACAAAACTTAATCCAAATCTATTAAATCATAGTCAATATTATTAATCACCCATATCCTTTTCTGTTTTGTACCAAAGACTACACGATGGTTTTTGGGTCTTGGTTTTGGATTTTTGTTTTGGGTTTGTTTGGGAGTTTTTTGGTTGGTTTGTTTGTTGCCTCAACATCGGAAGGATACAATATACGCTCATGAATAGTGATGAGAGATGGGGTTACCCATCTCTCTGAGTATCAGGGGGTGTGTGTGAGTGTTTTCCGAGACTCTGATACGATCTTGTGGACGTTCTATGCCACCTTTGTTGAGAATCACTGGGATAAATGGAAATTAGTGTCATAGCATTCATGTGAATTTCACCTTTTCTCAACAAACTGACTCCCTCTAAATAATTACATCTACCTTGTACTATACCTTTTTACTGATGTTCATACTGTCACTCCTATTCTCAGTTTTATTTTTAACGTTTTTCGCTCCCTCTTTTAGGTGAAGCTTTTGACAAATAGCTATAATTGGCTTTGGTACACTTTGAACCAGATCTGAGACAAATTGTCTTTTAATGGGAGAATTTAATCTATTTCCACTTATTGTCATCACTAATGTTTGGCCTTCACATATTTAACTGACGCATTTGACTTCTACCAGTCAAGTCAGCTTTTGACTTAAGCAGCTTTTTGTTGTAAAATGTTTCCTTTAAGTTTCATGGGCCACTCTTTCACCTGTTTGCCCTCATGCCCATGCCTGGCCTTTCCCCTGTTTATTTAGTCACAGCAGGGCTGGCTCCTAGAGCTGCATTTCTCTCTTCAGGCTGGGTTTGGCCAGCGGGAGACATTGGCAGAAGATTGGAGTGTGGAAAGCAGGGAGAAGTCAGGGTATTTCTTCCTCCCCTTTGCTGTGGCTGCATCCCTTCTGGATTCCAACTCCTACTAGCCATGGCCCTCTCTTAGTTCCAGTTTTGAAACAGCCCTTTGTAAAATTAATAAAGGGCTGCAAGGTGGGAACTGTGGTAGGGCCTTGAACTCTGCAAAGGCACAGGGATAGTTAAAAAAAAAATAACCAGCCCTTTTCCCCTAGCTTGCTTTCCTATACTTGCTTACTACTCAGGAGTCACACAGGGATGGTCATAAACATTCTTAGCTTTCTTCATTGCTCCCAGAGATAACATCACCCTTGTGAAACCTAAGGCTGATCTTTGAGATATCTTCCAGGCCCTGCATGCCAGTGGACAATGACCCAACCAGACCAGTGGCCCATACCAAGAACTGACTCAACTGGTCTTGTGACCCCCCAACCCAGGAATTGACTCAGTACAAGAAGATAATTTCTACACCCCTATGATCTCATCCTGAACCCAACCAATTGGCAATACTGATTCCCTAACCCCCTGCCTGCCAAACTATCCTTAAAAACCCCAGCCTCCAAATTCTCAAGAAGATGGATTTGACAAATTTCTCCCATCTCCTCACTTGCTGCTCTGTGATATTAAACTCTTCCTCTGCTGCAACCCCTGCTGTCCCAGGGTATTGGCTCTTCTTTGTGCAGTGAGCAATACAGTAACAGTAACAGTTTCCACTCAGTGACCCCTACCCCTGGGCTCAGTGACACCACCTCCCTCCTTTGTCCCTGTAGCCCAGGAATTCCATTCTCTGTCTTCCATATACCCTCTCCTTTTATAATTGTCCTCTTCCTGTAGGACTTTCCTCTGCATCCAGGGAGACCTTCTTACCTTTATCTTCCTTAATACTAATTCCACTTTCTGCAGTGTTATTTCTTTTCTTTACTGCTTCTAATGCAAATACAAGTTTGATGAAGCTATTGGATTTTATATTTATTCACAATCTTTATCTCAGACAATCTCTGCTTTCATCTCAGCAAACTCTTTTAATGTTGCCATTTCATCTGTTGTTTCTTGTTCCACAGAGTTCAGATTTATTGAGAACACAAAAAGATACATCCTGGTAAATGCTTTTATTAACTATTCCATATTTTTTCAAGGTTTTTTTTCCTCTGAATGTAATATTCCCCTTTTTATGTCCCAGAAAATCTTCAAAGGTCCCATGTTTTGTTCTTCTTATTACTCATGCTTGATAAAGGAGAGATCTGCTCAGGCATGTTGCCAATAAATAGTGTGGATGGATCTTCTTTAGTCCTTATTATTAATCATATGATTACAATTAGAATCCACATTGAGACCTTAAGCTGAAGGCTGATTACTACACACAGACTCTGGATTTCTACTGGTACAGTCCTTTGTCTCATATCTATGCTAGACCAGAATGGGCTCTTGGACTTCACTCACTGTCTGGGCTTCTGAACATGTGGAGGGGAATTTATTCTGATATAACTTTTTGCAGCCTTCTCCTCCTTGTGGAAAGCAGTGCACAGACATTTACATTTACCAGCACACAACTGTCTCACAGATCTCTCTCTCTCTCTCTCTCTCTCTCTCTCTCTCTCTCTCTCTCTCTCCTTTTATGCTCTTGATTTCACAGTCTGATATTGCTACAGTCTGAATGTGCACCCCAAAATTCATATGTTGAAACTTAATCAACTATATGATGGTATTAAAAGGTGAGGCCTTTAAGAGGTGATTAAGTCATGAGGGCAGAGCCTTCATGGATGGGATCAGAGCGTTTTTAAAGGTGTGTGGAAGTGAGTTTGTTCACTTTAGCTCTTCCACCTTGTGAGGAAGATGCAGCAACAAGGTGCTCTTTTGGAAGAAGAGAGAGCAGCCCTTGCCAGACACCAGATGCTGGAGCCTTGATCTTAGACCACCTGGCTTCCAGAACTGTGAATAAATAAATAAATGAATCGCCCAGTCTGTGGTGTTTTGTTATAGCAGCACAAATGGACTAAGACAGGTATGCAAAGACCCATCCCTGTTCTCTTCCGCCACGATCCCTTTCTTCTTTTTAATGTCTGGAAAATGCAGTCCTAAATGGGTAAATAAACAAGAGGTGATAACAGGGAGTGTTGGAGGTGAAATGGCCTCAGAAATAACACTGTATCATAAGTGAGGGCTTCCCTCCTTTTGTTCAGTGGAGACACTGCCTTTAAGGGAGGAAGTAAACAGAAGCAATAGCTGCAAATCTCCTGTTCTTTTGCCCAAGAGTGTCATCCTTGCTTTGCTAAGTAAAAATTCTTCCCCAAAGTCTAGAATCCGTGTTAGTGGCAGTGCTTTCTGTGTTTTCATGAGAATTGTCATAGGAAGGCGGTGGAGGGAAAAGGCAAACCAAGTGCCACAGCTAGATGCCATCTGAATCTGGAAGCCCCATCCATGTTCTTTGAACAAGTGCTTCCTTCTCCCTCCCCAGGCTTTCCCACTTGATCCATAGTGCCCCTGTCCAAAGGGGATGTCCAAATGTTATGCCATCTACGCTCCTCCCTCCCAAGAGGTCAGTGTCGACCTGCCCCAGGTCTGGAGGCCTCAAGCCATCTGTTCCCCACTCACAATCTTCCAGCCTAGCCCTCTATTCACTTAAGAGTGTGGGTGGGCTGCCCAAACCCACTCCCCATATTGGTATCCTGCTATTCCTACAACATATCCTACTCAACTTCTCATACTCAAGAAGATTACTGTGGAATTGCCTGCTGAGTCAGCATTCTGGGCTGTTGACCCAGACTGAATACACAATAAATAAAAATATCAAAATAATGTTCCTGTTTCAACTAAGTCATTTGTCAGGAACTAAGAGCTCACACACTAATAGGAATAGAGGAACTAGGTGTGAGCAGATATTTTGAAATTTATTATGACCTAAGGAATAGCACATTACTTTTTATTCCCCGACCCTACAACTTCCTAAAATTTCTGTATGTACTTTACTGTAGCCCTCATTTAATTATGGCTTTTTTTTTTTTTTTTTTTTTACTTACTTGGGTGTATGTCCATCTCCCAGTTAGGCTCCATGTTCATCCAGGGCAAGAATGGCATCTTACTTGTCTCTATGCCCACAGTATGGAGTGCTCAATTCTCATCTGAATGGCAAGCTAGGAGCTAAACTGACTTGGGTGGGTCCTGTAGAGGGAGAGCTAGCAGGTGTGTCTCTAACTTGGAGCTGTAGGTGTCCCTGAATAGTATGGCGGGATGGGGGTGGGGTGAAAAATAAGAATTGGGTAAAGCAGGACAAGAGGTGGTAGAAGAGGGGCTAAGTGTAGTTTCCAAATCAAGAATGATGGTCTTAGGGCAGATTTTATGGACTAGAATATAAACCAGGATACCTGAAAACTAAAAAGAAGAAAAAGGAGCAGAAACCAGAGTACAGGACTATTGTCTCTACTATTTAGCATGAACTGTGGACAGACAAGCTATGTCTAAAAATCAGAGCCAGAGTGGATGCACAATAGGCCCTCAGTGAACGTTTATTAAATTGGCACAACCAAAATGAATTATGAAAAGGAATCTACCCTTAAATTCTCTCAACCCTCTGCTAGAACTCCCAAAAAAGTTATATAAAAGTTATTCTATACCTAATAACTGGGGGGAAAAAAAAAGGCTTGTTGTATGGGATTTGAAATCACACAGATATATCACTTCAAGATCCACCCTTCATTTTGTCTGTGATCTTGGGCCACTCACCTTTCTGAGCTCAGTTTCCAGCTATAAAATGAGGATAACAGTGCCTTTGTCACAGGGCTTTTTTGAGGATTGAATCACATATAAATTATCTAGCACACCGGACTCATCCAAGAAATGTTAGTTTCTGACCTCCTTTCATCAGGAGTCTAATGAGGGTGAAGCAGGAATGCTTACTTAAAAATTTGGAGTAAAGCAGCCCTGGTGAGAAGACATGCATTCTTGATTTCATTACATGCCAGAAGATGAAAATGAACAGTCCTGCAGATCGCACCCCATCCCTCGCAGCTGCCTCTCTGCTGAGGGATTTACGTTCTGTGTGATTAAGCCTGAAATGGACAGGAAGCTTTATTGTGCTAGGCTGGCAGGCGTGGAGGAGCAAATTGATAAAGATGCCTGGGTCAGTGGCAAGCTGGGTGGCTCCTAATTTATAGGAACACGTTGAGTTCCATTACTCAGCCCTTCCTTTCTGTTCCTGTCTCCCCACCACCACTAGACCCTTCTCTGCCCCTCCCTGCCAAATGGTGACTTATTTATGGGAGGGAAGAGGATTTACTGATAAATATTACCCAGCCAAACCCACAGCAAGTAAATTCCCAGAGAAACAACATCTGGTAATTTGACTCAATACAGCAAACATTTGCTGAACTGTCTATGCCAGGTGCTGGGATAACAGTGATGTGGGGGACACAGGTTAGATCCTGCCTCAGGGCACTCCATGGGCACTTACCCTCTCTGTTTCCTCTGCAAAAAAATAGGAACATGTTAGTTTCTGTCTTACAGTTAGTAATAGATGCTCAATGAAAAGTAGCATGTATTATCATTGTTGTTCACCCAGGCTCCCAGATTCCAAACCTTGGCATCCTCCTTAAGAAACCCTTCTCCACTGACCACAGTAAGGCTACTGATGCTAGATTAGCAGGAAATATCCCACCCCCTCTCAGGGCAACCATGCTAGCTCATCTCCCCTCTGAACTCTTGCTTCAGAGGAGGAAGATGTGGATGGGAAGGGGGGAGGCTGCTAACATTCACTGAGAAACTCCTTTGGGTCAGGCAAGATGGTAGTCATTTTCCAGGGGTCCCCAACCTATGGTGAGTTGTGTAATTATTTCATTATATATTACAATGTAATAATAATAGAAATAAAGTGTACAATAAATGTAACACGCTTGAGTCATCCCAAAATCATCCCCACACTGCCCCTACCCGGTCCTGGAAAAATTGTCTTCCATGAAAATGGTCCTTGGTGCCAAAAAGGCTGGGGACCTCTGTGACCATTCTAGTTAGTGGCTTCCCAGTCAGGCTGCCTGCCTATGGTCTCACCCTTCTCCTTTG
This sequence comes from Daubentonia madagascariensis, assembly GCA_023783475.1. NCBI lineage: Eukaryota > Metazoa > Chordata > Mammalia > Primates > Daubentoniidae > Daubentonia > Daubentonia madagascariensis. Next base: position 24,583,661 of record JAKFHU010002136.1, on the reverse strand, counting down.
ATCCGACACATCAGCCAACATATATTTCTCACACACAATTCTGATGTGGTTAGGACCTGAACTAAAATCTTTGAGAGCTTCCTATGGGCTGCCATGTGAAGGTCATTGTCCTCAGTCTTGCAGCCAAGCTCTCCATGATCCGGTCCCAGATGACCACCTCACATTCCTCCCACCAAGCCCTCAGTCCACAGGAGGGATTGCTTACGTTCTAAGGAGTCAACTTTTACATCCCCTGTGCTTTGGCTCATGCAGATTTTTATTGAGATTGCCTTGAGCTTACTCATTAATTCGGGAAGGACCAACATCTTTAAGCTTTTGATCGACTCTTCCCATACAGATCCACAATATATCTCTCCATTAGCTCCAGCCATTCTCTGTGGCTTTTAGTAAAGTTTTATATTTGCCATCATATAAATCTGACATATTTCTAGTTAATTGCCAAGAGTTTTAACTTTTCCTTTTTTGTCATTGTTGTTGCTGTTATGAATAGTTCCTTTTTGTTATATATGACATCTTCTAATTACATGTTTCTAATCAATAAGAACGCTATTTTTCTTCATGTTCATCTTACATTCTGCTACCTTACTGAACTCTCTTATTAGCGTCAACTACTTTTAGCTAAGTCTCTTGAATTTTCTAAATAGACAGCTATGTCATCTATAAATCATGACATTTTTTAACAAGTATGGTAAATTTATCATAATGACATTATGTTAATTTGTTTATTTTTGTATGGATTAAAGTTAACAATCCTTTCCTTATTTGTTTACTTCAACTAGTTTATACATTAATTCAAAAGATCTTCATATTATAAGAATACATACACATACACACTTAGCTAAGGATTACTTTTTAAAGACATGTTTTTTAAAATGGTCTGAAATTTAAACAATATAAATTTTTTTCACTCAACACTGAGAGGCATAGATGTTGACACATGCATGTAGCTACAACCTATTTTTTTCTTTTATTTTTAAAAATAACATACAGGAAAATTGCCATACAGTTCTATGAGTTTCAACACCTGCGTCGACTTGTGTAACCACCACCACAATAAGGATACAGGACGATTCCCAACAATTTTTTTGTGCTGCCCCTTTTTAAGTCACTGCCTCTTTCCATCCCCAGCCTCTAGCAACCTCTGATCTGTTCTCCGTCACTATAATCTTGCCTTTTTCAAGATATCATATTAATGGAATTTTACAAACCATTGCATTTTGGATCTTCCTTTCTAATATTTGTATCTTCTTTTCTACTTTTCTTGTCTTACTGCTTTGGCTAGGATGCCATTGGATTCCATCCATTTATTTGTGCCTCCTCCACTAGACTTTAAGATTCTAATGAGTGTGGATAGTGTCTCCTTTGGCACCTAGACCAATTGTTAGCCAATGGAGGTGCTCACTATGTGTGTGTGGAATACACAAAGGCATTACTGTCAATAGATGGGCTTCCTTTGGGGCCACCATGCAAGCTTCCCATAAACCAAAACCCTTTTCCAAGAAAGGGGTAAATTCTAGTGTCTAGCTGACTAATGGGCCTGTAAAGAAGTCCCCAGGCTCATTTTCATTAATTAATTTGTCAAGACACAAAGAAAAAATCCTGCCTATTACATGCTCACTGTGCCACATGGAACTGTCAGCCTCTAATTAGAATTAATTAGCTAATATGGATTTCAAATTTAGAAGACAAGGAGCTCTGCCTGTGTTCTCAATTGGTGTTAATTATCATGGAAACCTGTTTCAACCCAAAGACTTACTCATAGCACTGAGAGGCTCCATCACACGCAGGCGGGCTCCAGGAGGTAACCCATGTGATAGTGGCTGACAGTCAACAGGACCCTCTTGTATCAAGATCTTGGGGAGAGGAGAACTCATGGCTCTCTGGGGATCTTTATTAATGATTCCTTTTCAAGAGGACTTTTGTGAAGAATTCAGTAGACTCTGGCAACCCCAAGAATTCCAAGTTCAACAGGCAAATGGAAATTAAATTAGGCGGGGCTGAGTCTAGAACCAGATGCTCCCATTAAGTGGGGCAGGAGAAAGGGCACCCCAAATCCCTTGAGGGGGTCCATGTGAGAGGTCTCAACCCAAAAGACATATCTCCCCTCCTAGATTGTGTGGGATGATTGCTTCTTGTACTTGCCAAAAAATGAATGTAACAACCTTCTTGTCTTGAGAGAAGTTTGTTATATTTCACACAGAAGGCTATATTAGGAGAGCATATGTAGTAGGGGTTCCTCCTCACCTGGTTGTCAGTGCTGGCCTCCCATAATGTGTGGGCGTTTCTTCCTTTGTTTCATAGCCATTGATAGATCTGGATCCATCTACCTATCCAGGCCATGGCCAGAGCAAAGGTCAGAGTTCATATGGATGCTGGTTAGGCAGCATGCAGATCTACTTTCCACAGTTGAGACAAGTCCTACTTTATCACTCCTGCCTCTTGCTCAATGGCTATCCAGGGCCAGCAATGCAGTTGGTCTCCTAACAAATATGACAGGGGTAGGTCAATGATTGGCCTATGGTAACAGTTTCAGAATCCAGGATTTATTTCTACCCTAACCCCAGCAGCAGGGAAAAATAATAAGGCATTAAAAAGATAAATAAAATTTTAAAAATAATTTTTAAAGCTTGAGTCCACTATTGGCCAGTCTTAGATAAAAGTGAGCTGAGGAAAAAAAAGGCAGGGGGCTCAATTTTTCTTCTGTCCCACAGCAAAACAGCAAATCTATTTCCTTCCTTGGAAGGCTCGATCTTTCCTAATCTGAATGTGTTCAAATTAAAGCTAAATCTGCAGGTAGGGGCCCCAGGAGAAGTCTAAAGCATACATATCAATACACATTGGAATTATCTGGATATGGTATTAAAATGCAGATCCTGACTGAGTAGGTCTGAGATGGGGCCAAAGGTTCTGTTTCTAAGAAGCTCCCAGGTAATGATGATGCTATGATAGACCACACTTTGAGTGACAAGGTGTATTAGTTTCCTATTGCTGCTATAATAAATTACCTCAAACTCAGGGGCTTAAAACAACACAAATTCATTCTCCTACAGTTGTGTAAGCCAGAAGGCTGAAAATGGTTCTTACAGGGCTAAAACAAAGGCGTCAGCTGGACTCTGTTCTTTCTGGAGGCTCCAGGGGATAATCCCTTTCTTGCCTTTTCCAGCTTCTAGAGGTTTCCCCCATTCCTTGGCTATGGCCCCTTCCAGCAATGACAGCACTCCAACCTCTGCTTCCAACACCACATCACTGTCTCTAAAGCTTATACTCTTTCCTGCCTCCCTCTTACAAAGACCCTTGTGATTACATTGTGATTACATTGCCTCCCTCTTACAAAGACCCTTGTGATTACATTGGCCAGGATGACCTTCTCATCTCAAGAGCCTTAACTTAAGCACATCTGCAAAGTCCCTTTTGCCATGTAAGGTAACATATGCAGAGATTCTGGGGATTAAGTCATGAACATTTTGGGGGTGAGTTGGATTATTATTCTGTCTACCACACAGGCATTAATGAACCTGACAAAGATGGTAAAGGACACAAGTGGTGATCCAGGTAGATGGATGGTTAGTGTTGGAAGTTGGGTTGGGATATGCAATGATGAGAGGCTACAAATAGACAATATTTGGAGTTCCTAGCACTCAGGCACATGGTGGGAAGGCATGATAGCTGCCAGGGAGTCTGAGAGCAGGTACTGGGTTCTAGGATAGGATTAAGACAGGTCTTCAGGGACTGCGAGGGGGCACAGGCAGGGGCCTGGGGCTGACCAACACTAGAAGAGATGGAAAGCTTAACTTGTCATATGGTTGTTCCAAGTCCCATTTAACTAAAGACGCAAATCTAAAACATTCTTGGCTTCTCTCCCTCACTAGCTCAACTCTCAGCAGGATCTGCTTCTCTGGCCCTAATTATGACCAGTAAGGGGGAACTGGTTGGCAAAGTGTAAGTGACAGGCGCCTTGAGGGAAAGTGACCATATCAGTTCAGAATTCCTAATGGCCAAGAAAAGGCTGGACACATCCTCAAACTGAAAGAAGCTTTCAGAAAGTCCCAATTAAGATTGGCATAAGGATGTGGCAGAAAAGGTGACTCAGGGCAGCTCTCAAAGCCCCAACTCTGACCATGTGTGCCCCAGGGAGAGAGGTAGAGCCTATGCATAAGGATCTCTCCAGGGCCTTGAGTTTTTAAAGGTCAGGCAAAGATAAAAACTGGGCATATCACCAAGGGGTGGTCGGTATGAGGGTGACACTGACTGGTAGGGGAAGCTAAAGCCCCAAAGCACTAGGGCTGAAAATTTGTTGAAAACAAAATGGGTTTTTCTGGCTCAGTGTAAAAGACCAAGCAGGTCAAGCAAGGGATGAAGCCAGTGCTTGGGTCTTGTGCTGGACGTTCTCCATCACCCACCCCTGCCCTCCACTCTGCCCCTTGACTCTGCTGCGAGTTCCAGGGAAGGACCTCTATGGGCTCTATCACCAACCTCTCTTGCTCTCTGGTTTGGGTGAGGCTTAGCTAATGAGAAACAGGGCCAGGAGACAGGAAGGTGGAAGTAGAGGAAAGCCAAGGTATTTATTTCCAGCTCCATCCCTGCTGGACCAGAGTGGTCCACAGCTCCTCTTAGACAGCACTCTCCTAAAGTTACAGCTCTCTCCTGGCTGCTCGTCACTGTACCCAGTGGGGTGGGGTAGAGCCAGCTGGGAAACCCTCTCTTCTGACCCCATGGCCAATCACTGTCATCTCCATCAGCTACTGTGGACCTCCCTGGACCTTGGGCTCCCCAGATAGTCATCAAAGAGTATTGCCTATGACTTTAGATAATTTTCAAGGCCACACATATTGGCTTGTCAGACCATAGCAACAAGAGCCAACAATGATCACAGACTTACCACATGCAGGGCACTGTTCAATCATGTGCCTTAGATTGACCTGTCTAATCCTTGCTGCAATGCTGTGTTGTGGTGTGGACTCCCCCAGGATGGGTGACTGGAGAGGGTGTAAGGCTGTGAGTTTCCACTTCTTTTTCCCAAGGCAGGTATTCTGAGTTCTTCAAACTAAAGCCTCTCTTTTCTCCTGGCTGGGTCTGGCTCCTAGGTCCTGGCCTTCATGCCATGTCTGGTGCCCCACACAGCACCCCCAGCACCACGCCTCCGACCTGCCTTGCTCCCTTTCCATCAGTGCCACCCTCCTCTCACCACCTCTCAGGTGATACGGTCTTTCCATATCACCGCCTCCCCTTCCCCTCCGCCCCAGGGGCACCCACTCTTGCCTTGACACCCCTTCCTCCACCATGAGCACCGTTGCTTCTGTGGGAGCCTATGTTTGGGCACTGGTATGTATACAAACTGGGACTCATTTAAAAGCAAACAAGATATATCCAAAGCTTGAAAAATTCCCCCAGTTGGAGTTTATCAAAGTCTGACTTCTTTCTGGAAAGCAATTTAGCCTGAAGCAGATTCTGTCTTTATAGTCTTGTGTATGGTAGGGAGCAGCTCAGGTCTGAGGGGGTGGCGTGGGGGAGCTCAGATACCAGTCCTAGTTCTTTGATAAAGTACATGTGGTTTTCGATAAGTCGCTTCTCCTCTCTAAGCCTCGGTTTCCTCAATTGGGCTGGATTAAGAGATCACTCAAGATCCCTCTGATTTTATAATTGCATTTTATTTTGTCATGTTCTGTTTGGGTCTCTGGGGCACAATGAACTCCAATTATCTGTAAGGGGAATTATCCTAAAATAGTCCTGGAGTCCAACAGACGTGCCGACCGCTGGAATTAAAGCTCTGGCTGTACCTATATAGTTCACCATTTCACCCCCAAAGTAGCTCTTCCTCCTCCATTCATCCTGGCTGGCTCCATCCATCCAGTAACCTCAACTTGGGGATCACCTAGACTCTTAGAGTCCTTACTCTCCATCATTCCCCCATAGCTAGTCAATCACTGAGTTCTACCCATGCTAGCTATGTAAAATCTCTTGTGTCTGAATTTTCTTCTCCAGCCCCTCTCTGGCCTTGCCCAGTTCAGGCCCCTATCAACTCTCTCAGATTTTTGGAACAGCCTCCTACCTGATTTCCTGACTCTAGTTGTTATACATACCCCCTTCAATACCAGCTTCCAGAGTTAAAAACTCCAAAACACAAAATTATACTCAACATACCCCCTCCAAGAAACTTCAGTGGCTTCCCACAGTCTAGAAAACAAGACCCAAACTTGTAGCTTGTCCTTCAAGGTTCTTTGGGATCTGAAACCCTGTCTATGTATCTGTCAGAGACTCAAAATTGATACTGACAATAATACTACATCTAACTGCTGACTTGCATGGCAAGCTCTATGCAAGAACTTGACGTGGAATATCTCAAGTCACAGCTCAGTGGAGTCATCCTGGGGGCAGATGTCTCCAATCACTTCTTGACTTCAAGAAACTTGAAATATTTTGAATTCTGGTGTGTCTTCTCAATTCCAGCATCCATGTATCCCAACACTCAAATTAGAGATGTTACTTAATTGACAGAAAAAACCCAGGTCCCTATCAAGAGGACCGTGAAAATGCAGAATAATGTGGGGGCAGGTATCCTAAAGCAATTAGCTAAGAACAAAGACAAACCATTATGTAAACACATAACCATTTAGCTTCATGCAGATTGCGGTCAAGATACCAAGAAGTAGGGGAGGGAATTGAATTCAAATTTTTTTTGCAGCCTCTTCTTCTAGTTCATTCTAATCCTCTTTGAAAATTAGGGTTCCATATGGTTAATATTAGAGCTCTGTAGCATTAGGAATCTGCAACCTTAGCTCATTAATACTCATTAACAGGAAAGGCTCATAATAATAACCCTTCACATATGTGCAGCCCTTTATGGTTTTAAAGTTATGCCATATGCATTATCTCATTTAATTGCCTTTAATCATTAGGATTTAGGGTCTGGCTGAAGATGTTCACTGATTAAGGATAGGGATACCCCCACTCAGGGATCACAGGGAAAGATGAGAAGACCAAGGGGTGCCTGGGATGTGATGAAGAGATGCAGGGGGTGAATCTGTTAAGTGTAAGGCTCTGAGTTACAGAATATTTTTGAAAGAAATGCTGTCAATGCTGCTTGCAAGGAAATAAAGGAATAGGAACAGACATCACTGAGGGCTGCCTGGAACAGATCTGGCTTTAATGAGCAGGTAACAGTTAACTTATAATTAGTACATCAGAGCGCAGCACACGGAAGGCTGGACTTGCCTTCTTTTGCAGCAATGTGCTTGAAAAACCATACATTCTCTGGCGGGATAAATATCTTTCCTACCCTTGGCCTTTATTTTCTCCATAAGCCAAGGGTAATGCTCCCTCTTGGGCAACATGGACACACTCATTCACATACAGGTAGTATAATGTGATGAGAAGGCTAAAAGTACTATCTCTGGAGTCAGAATGACCTATGCTGAGCTCCTTTGAAACTCCTTCCATTTGCAAATCACACTAGCTCTCTAAGCTTGAGTTTCCTCATCTGTAAAAATGCTAATAATACTCCCTTACCTCATAGTGTGGCTGTGAAAGATCAAATCAAATAATCCAAAGGAAGACCTGACAAGTAAACCTTCACCTAAATACACGAGATTTCTATGGGCTTGCTTGTCTCCCCCTCTAGACTTTGAGTTTCCTGAAGGGCAGAGAACACAGCTGACCTCTGCATCCATCTTGTAGGAAGGACAGTGAAGGACAACCCCACAGCACTGCAGCAAAGATTAGACAGATCAATCCAAGGCACATGATTGAACAGTGCCCTGCACATAGTAATTCTGTGATCATTGCTAGCTGGAACTCCTGGAACTCTGGATCTTGTTGCTAGGGTCTGTCAAGCCAATATGTGTGGTCTTGAAAAGTGTCTAAAGTCATGAGTAATGCTCTTTGGTGACTATCTAGGGAGCCCAAAGTCCAGGGAGGTCCATAGCAGCTGATGGAGGCAACAGTGACTGGCCCTGGGGTCAGGAAAGAGGGTTCCCCAGCTGGCTTTCTCTCCACCTTGCTTTGGAACACCAGGCAGCTCACTTTTGCTCTCCAGGCCTCCATTTCCCCATCTGTTAAGTGGGCATAGAGAAGAAGGCTCCCGAAGGACCTCCCAACTTGAGACAGTCCATTACAGGGCTGGAGCTGTGCATGAGTCTGCATGGACCTGCCTTCTAGTCCCAGAGGTGTGTTAACCCAGAAAATACACTGAATCTTTCTGAGCACCAGTTGCACCCTGTGTAAAAGGGAAATGATACTGTCTGCATTGAAAAGTTCTAAGGATTAAATGAAGTGAGATATGAGGGCAAGGACAGTCTCAGTCTTTGGAAACACATGGGGATGAGTGGCTATCCTTCCAACCATCTTACCTGTGGATAATATCAAGCTCGCAGGTTGGGTTCCGAAGGTGTGGTCCCCAGACCAGCAGCATCAGCATCACCTGGAAACTTGTTAGAAATGAAAATTCTCTGACCCCACCTGAGAGCTACTGAATCAGAAACCCAGCCTTCCAGATGATTCCAATGCATACTCAAGTTGGAGAAGAACCACAGCTCGATAAAGCTTGTTGGTGGTGACACGGGCTGTATTCGTTAAACGGAGGCAGCTGGAACAATGGAGTTCAGAAGTCTGGGTTCAGATTCTGACCCCACTACTTACTATCTATGCAACCCTGAACAAATGATTTACCGTCTGTAAGCCTTGATTTCCTTATCTTCAAATGGTCATAATAATAAATGTCCCTGCAGGTGCTTCTAGTTTCTCAGGGATTACAATACCTCCTAGAGTGACTTTGAGGAGGTAACACACACACAGGAATACCTGGGCCTTGCACAGAGTTCCAGGAGCTCCAGCTGCCAAATTTTTGTTTACTTTCCCCTCCCTTCTGGCCAAATAATTATCTTCATATTTCCCTGAAAATGCCCAATTCTTTTCACCGTTGAAGTTTGTTCATGCCATTCATTTTATCTTGGTGCTTCTCAAACTTTCATATGACCTATGGAAGTACTTGGATATTCTATTAAAATGCAGATTCTGATTCCTTAGGTCCAGGTGGGCTTGTTATTTCTAACAAGCTCCAAAGTGTTGCTGATGCCGCTAGTTTGGGGACGGTACTTTGAGTAGAAAGTTCAGGTGTTTCCACCTGATAAAGTCCCATACATTCCACTGCCCAGCTCTAATACTACAGCCTCCACCAAAACACTGACACGTTGGAGTACGGAGAGAGCCATTAGGGGAGAGAACGCCTCAACAGTCCCAGCATGAGGTGATCTGTGCTCCAGCTAGGGAAGATGGCATGAAGAAGCAGTTGGCAGAGAACATGATAGAGAAATTAGAGCAAAGGTTTTGGGCTTAATGACCAAAGAGTTGTAGAGAATACCAGCTTGAGCAGATATATCCATTGAGTTCTAGAGTAATGGAGGAGGAGCAGGTGAGTAGGGTAAGAAGCCTGTCATCAACTTGGGCATGATGGACATACTGGGCTTGGGGTGCCTGTAGTTCACCCAGCTGCACATGTCCACTAGCCATTTGGATATTTGGGTCTGGAGCTCACCAGTGAGGTCCGTGCTGAAGACTGAAATCTGGAGGTCGCCCGGACACAGAAGCAGTCATCAATGTGGTTGAGATTGTCCACAGGAGGATGGAGAAGGCACCAGAACTATCTATGTGGGCAGCAGGGTACACTCACATACCTGTTTATGACTGTCCTGTCTCAACACCCCATAGTAGTCTGTTCTTTACACCCATCTCTCCAACCCAACCCAACCCTGGGGGTTCTGTGCGGATGGAGATCCGGAGAGGGGCTTGGATATCCCCTTGGTGGAAATAAATGTGAGAATTTTGGAAGCAGTTAAATCTGGATTTGAACCTTGGCTCTGCCACCTACTAGTTGTATGACCTCATACATGTTGACTCCCTGTTATCTGTAAGATGAGAGCAACAATATTTAACCAAGTGGACAGACAGGGACTCAGCATGATACATGTATGTTTACAATGTGCTTCCTGGCACCAGGAGGTACTCAGGAAATGTTAGTTTCCTTCTCCTTTCCCTCCCCATTGCTACCCCAAGGCCAAGAATTAAATGGTTCTTGGTGATAACACTCTTGGGTAGTGGCTGTTTTCAAACCTATACTCCATGGGACCCAGGATGCTTGACCTACCCAAAGCATAGATTTATTTTATCATTTTTCTGTTTCACCAAGGAATAGAGCCCCATGAATCTCTATTTTGCCTCATCCTCAAGCCTGTACCTGGCCCTTAAAACTAAGCTGCTCACATCCCCAAACATTATATCCCATCATAAAAAAATTTGTTGAATGAATACATTTACATGTGAGAAATCCCAGGCTCAGAGATATCAAGAAACTTACTCAAGGTCACACTACTGCCTCAAATCCAGGGTCACATAGTTGAGGGTAAAGCCCATGAAATTTTCACTTTTCAATGAAAAGTGAAATTTGTTCTCACTTGAGTAAGACTTCCAGTTTATTTCTACTTTTCATTCTGCTTCTCTGAAGCCAAAGTTTATGGTCTGCAAATGGATCCAAATAGCTTCTGCATTTGCCAAGGTCATTTCTTATCTGTCCAAGGGCAGAGTTCTACCCAGGAGTCATTGTGTGTTGAAGCTGCCTCTACTGACCTTGCTGTGGGGAAGTTTTCCCTGGAGTGTAATGGACCTCAGGGGTCAAAGCTGCTTTTTCTGGCTTTGTGCTATCTCTTATTAATGTGATAACTCCCTCCCAAGGACAAAGCTCTAGTCAAAGTGGTTGATATTGCATTATGCTCTTGAGAACTAGAAAGCAATTCACAGCAACAAGAGCAAAAAAACAGATGATGTTAGAAAACAAGTGGGGCAGGTCCATCCCTCATATTTTCAATTGGGCTTCCTAGGAGAAGGTAAACAGCGCGGTCCTTCTTTCTTCCCTACCCCTCTGGCTGTCCCCACCTATGCCAGAGCTGAGCTGGGCCTCTACCTGTCCATCAGACACCCTGGCATTATTATCACCAGACAGCATCCTCCGAACATCTGTTGGACTCTCTTGATTTCAGAAATAATTGCATGCCCTTGCTAACAGGTCTCTACTTCCTAAAACCTTTCATTTAAAAGGAAGACAAAGCACCAATTCAGGGCTCATGGTTCAAGCTTAACAGCATTCAGCCCAAGTGCCAGTTCATAACTAGGAGGCAGAGACAGAGTGTTTGCTTATTAATAATGCACTAGGTATAATTACCAGGCCGCCGCAAGATCAGCACACTCATGGCTCCTTTGGTCTCTACCATATACTACTTTCTACCCTGAAGCCACACAGAAGAATTTGCAAAGGCCTAGGCAGTCTCCCCCAAATGTTAAGAAGCAAGCAATCTACAGATCTCCAAACCAACTTAATAAAGAGTTTATAATTACCTATGTGTGTGGTTATCTGATTAACACATTAACTGCCATGTGAGTTGTATTTAACTCACACTAGTTTTGACCCTGGGGCCTTGTGAAGCATATGTAACTCACACATCTCTTTACCTTGGGAGCCATGTGGAGTGCAGGCAACTCACACTGCCATGCTATAGCATACATGTTTGTGATGGGTGACCCCTTGGTAAACCCTGCAGGTGGTTTCTGAAAATCTTATTTGTTGATGTTCTTATTGTTACAATTAATATTGACAATTTAATTGCATATAACTCACGCATGGAAAACAATAAAAAGTAACAAATTTTTCATTAAATTAGGATTGTTTTGTTTTCAAAGTTTTTATTCTATTTTTGTAATAAAACACCATGGCCCCAAGGAAAAATTTTTCTTTTCTAGTGTGGCAGTCAGTGTATTAAATGTCTGTCTTCTCCACTAGGCTGTGGACTCCACGAAGACAGGGCTGGTGACTGTTTGGTTCACAGTAGGCACCTAATATTTATAGCATGAGTGAATGAATAAAAGGTGAACACGGAAACGGTAGAACTTCCTTCCATGCTCTCTTTGTTCTGCCAACAGCCACGAGGCATGCTGGGAGCCAGTGGGGAGGAAGCTAGGACAACTGAGGCATGGGTTGCTAAACTAACCACAGCAATCTGGCCCCTGTGAGGGTTGACAGCCAGAATCGTGTGGTCTGAAGGGGGTTGTGAACCATCTCTCCCAAAGGGCCCCAGTCAATGTTCCCTGAGTATGTAGAAGACATGTTTCACAGTGGCAATGGCTGGGATCAGGTGGTTCAATGGTCAGAGAGGCCTGTGTCAACACTATCTTGTGTTACCAACTTCTATCATGGTATGTACAACCTGCCTTTGCCCAGATAAGTGAACCTGATCTATTTTCCAGGACCAGCAACAGTTATACCCATGTGAACAACCCAACTAAAATCACCTTTGACCCCGAGCAGGAGCTAGCCAATTCTGCACCAGCAGCACTCCATTCCCAAACAGCAGCCAGTGTGAGCACGAAGTGGAATCCAGACCAGAACAAAAGAGGAACTGGGAGTTCCAAGCGGAAGGGAGCCTTAGCACACATTTCTGGGTGCCCTACCCATGGCCCCTCACCCTGAACCACATCAGTGCTGCTCCCCCAACTGCCAGCACCCGCAGTTCTTTCACAGGAGCTTTCTCCGTTTCCAAAGCTCATTTTTGCCCCTCTAGGTGGCAGGCCAGGAGGTGTGAGGAAATTAACACCTCCTCCCCCTACGCCCCTGGCCCCCCAACCAACAGTTGATGGGCGCTGGTGTGTAAATACCCCGGTCCCCTCACTCACCCTTCAAGTGGGACGACGCTGAGGTGTGCTCTGCTCTGGTTCCCACACTCCCCAGTGGGTTTCGCTCCGGTCACCACAGGTTTGATAATCCGGCTTTTGTCAGCTGCCTTTCCTTCCTGGTCTCACTTTCCTGCTCCCCCGCCGCGCTTTGGGGATCAACTCTCCAACTACAGCCACGTGAGCCTTCGCCTCAAGTTCTCTTCTGGAGAAACCTAAACTGATACGGCACCGTATGCGGAAAGGCCTGCACCGAGGAAACAGAAGGTGAGTCTGGAGAACACCAAATGGTGTTTGGTGGAGGTGGAACAGAGCCCCGGAGATGAGAATAGGGGAACTGAGGCAGGAGGCTGGGGGCAATCCTAAGGGCTCCCCATACCAGGCTGCGGAGTCTGGTTTTGTCTGAAGGGCAATCTCCACCTGTCGCCTGGGGAACGGTGCTACAGCCAGCCACCGGTGAATGGCTCTTCAGGTCAAAAGGGACCCAACATCGTCTAATCCTGTCCCCATCCAACATGTGAACCCCTTCAACAGCATCCCCAGGTCTACTTGAATGCTCAGTAGACTGAGAGCTCACTCTCATACCAGGCTGTTCCTATCAGCCAGGTCTGACCACTACTAACTAACTTCGAGGGAGTTCTAGAAATATCTCCCTCATTTATTAGCGCTAATTGTTCTACCATATGAAAGTCTGTCAATATATAAACTGTCTCCTCCTGCCTCTTCTCTCCTCCAGCCTCAGTCTGTCTACTTCCTCCCACCATTCTCAGTGTAACAAGGTCGCTTGTCCCTGCCCCTTCCCAGACCCCGTCTTCTTCATGTACTTAGACACCCAGCTTTGGGAATGATATTCCAGGTGTGATGCAACCAGCCCAGAGCACAGGAGGCTTCCAGTATCTGCTTCCAGAGAGTGTCCCCTGGTCAGTGGCCCAAAGTGACAATACTCATCACATCGCTGACCCACAGGAAGCTCTCGGCCAAAACCACTTTCAGCCCCTCAATCATTCATTCAACATATATTCCACTGCACACTGTTCGAGATGCTGGGTATGGATCCATAGATATTTTTTTTAAATCCCTTTTCTTACGAAGTTTATATTCTACAGCAGGAGTCAGCAAGCCTCTCCAGATCCGGCCTGCTGCCTGTTTCTGCAAGTAAAGTTTTATTGGAACACAGCCATGCCCATTTGTTTGTTTACATATTATGTTTGTTTTCACACTACAGCAGCAGAGTCAAGTAGTTGTGACTGAGAGCACATGGCCCACAAAGCTCAAAATATTTACTCTCTGTCCCTTAACAGGCAAAGTTTGCTGGCCCTCCCTCTAGAGTACCACCTGGAATGTTAGATACTGGAGACACAGCAGTGACGAGGCAAAGTCCCTGCTCTCTCACAGCTTGTATTCTAGAAGCCTGCTGCGTACCAGGCACTGTTTGGAGCACTGGGGATTCTGCAATGAGCCATCAAAGAATCTTCCCTGTGGAATATTCTAGAGGGCCTATTAGATGCCATGCTCTGTGCATTAGAGGTGAACCAGACTGACAAAATTCTTACCTCCATGGACTTCCCAGTCTGGTTGGGGATGAGGTAATAAACAAACAAGCAAAAAACGAGCTTTAGGTGATAAATAAATGCTATTGTAAAAAAGTAAGCAGGAGCTGGGATGTCTTTGCATGGACTGCCAGCCTGGGTCTCTGCAATCCCCTCCCTGTGCAGCTGTTTTGGATACACATGGAGACCCCAAGATGGATGCAACCCTGTTAAATTCCCTCCGGTTGGGCTAGGCTTTTGGTCCTAGGCTACTGAGACATGATCGGGGACACGGCCAATGCTGTCGATTCCATGTCCACCCCAGGGGACTGGCCTGACCCCAAGCCCTAAGAAGGCAGTGCTCACAGATGCACAGCACACCCTGTGTGCCCACTCATCTCCTCCTTTCAAGAGGAGAATGGCTAGATGGGTGTGTGTGTCTCACACTTTAAGGGAATCTTAACTGCTTCGTTTAACTAAAGTATTTTTCCACACAAGCTCCCCTGTTCAAGCGTTCCTTCTAATTACCATTTTCCTTTTACTGTGTGTTGTGTAGAGCTGCACAGAAGTAAGCTCATGGTGAGCAAGAGCCCCCGGGGTGGCAGGGAAAATAAAGCCTGGCTATTAGGGGGCTCGGTGAAGCGGCAGCTTCTACATCTTCCCTGCAGGGGGGAGAAATGGCCCAGAAACTGCTCTGCACCAGGCCAGACACAGCTCAGTAGGACCTGGCTCTGAGATGGCTTTGTAAGGTAAGAAAATACCATTGGCTTTGAGAAATTACAGACGCTCTATCCAGAAGCCTAGAATGTACTGGAAATTTTAAATTTTTCTATGGATTAAGTCACAACCAGCTGTTCCACCAGGACCCGATTTCCTCATGCATGCTTTGTGTCTATTCAACACATATGCTGGGAGTGTCTATGGTGAGGCTTGGATATGTCAAGCCCTCATGCATGGAGCACACATAGGCCAAGCACTTAGAATGGTGTGCCTGGGAAATAGTATGCACTCAATAAACGCGTGGTTGTTGTTGTTATGATACCCAGGCACTGCCTTCATTTACTTGTTCATGCATCCATTCAATCTTCCAGCAAACATCCAATCGACGGTCAATAACGTCCCAGACAACTGGAGACAGAGATGTCCAGGAATGAGATGCAGGGGTGGGGTGGTGGGGAAAGGATTGCTGGCTTGCATTCCTTAGAAGGATGGTGTTGCCATGCACTGAGACCAGAAACCAAAGAAAGGTAGGGGAGGGGCTGGGTCATGAGTAGGTTGGGAGCATGGTGAGTAGAGATGTCTGTGGATATCCCAGTAGAGACATTCACTGGGCAGTTGGGTACATGGCTTGGGGCTCAGGGAGAAGCCTGGAGAGGCCTGGTCAGTCCTAGGCTGTGGCACGGGGCCACCTGAGCATCTTCTCCCACAGAGCTGGCCTGATGCTCAGAGGAGACAAGAGAGCGGTTACTGGGACCCTGGGTGTGTCAGCATAGACCAGCATTCAGAGTGTCATTGTTTAATTGAAGACCAAGGGCAGTGATCAGGCTTGGGACTCTGCCCAAGAAGCAGGTGGGACCCATCTGATAGGCCACATTTCATTCATCTATGTACACACTGACACACACACACACACACACACACGTATATATCCTCAGTGTACTCTGTGGCCCGGCTCTGTCCCAAGTGCTTTACAGATATTAATTCATATCCTTGCTGTAACTCTATGATCAGCTCATATTATTCAATTTTACAGATAAGGAAATGAGACACAGAGAGGTTAAGTCACTTGCTAACAGTCTCACAGCTACTAAGTGACAAAACTTAAACCCAGGCATTCTGGCTCCAGAGCTTCTGCTCTTAACTGCTGTGCTTTTGCTGCTTCCCAGCACCAGTGCAGCTCCTGCACAGGCCTAGAGAAATGTCCCCAGCCCCCACACCCAGAGCTGGCTGGGCTCACAGGAGGGGTGCAGGTCTCCTCTGCCAAGGCCACAGGCAGCCCTTCCTCTGGAGCCCTGCCCATGTGCCCCTCTCCTCAGCCAGAAGCCCAGCCCCTGTTTCCAGCCTTTGCTCCCGCCTTCTTGCTCACATGTTGGGCCAAGGACAGTCCTGGGGCCCTGGGCACAGCAACAGGGACTGGAGTCTTGGTAACAGGACCTTGGCTCAGACTGCCTTGGTGTGGGCCACCTCCTCCTGCTTTATTAGTTGTCTTTCAAAATAGACTTTTCTATTTCAAACACCTCCACTTACCACTTGCTGCATATCTTTCAGCACATCCACTGTGTTTCCCTGTCATCATAATACGCTGCGTGGAAGGAATATCACAGACATGCTGACTTTTTGTGAAATAGCAGCCTCTTGAGAGAGTTTTCTCTTCCTCTTCTAATTATGTCATTTTCCAGTTGGCCTTTTCTTTTTGAAAGGTGAGCCTCTGATTACCAATTGTGTGACCATTAATTTCAACATTTTGATCACACTTATCGGATCGAGGCAGGAAGAGTCTTCCACTGATCGTGCACTTCCACCTTCCTACTTTGCAGATGAGGCAACTGTGTCTCAGAGAGGGAGCTCGGCTTGTCTGGGATCACACAGCCAATTAGTGGCCGAGCTGGGGCTGAAACATGAACCAGTTTACATTGCAGTGTGGGGATTTAATAACAGCAGTAATAATAATTCATATGTATCATACCATTAAAGTTTACAAAGCATAAACGTTAGTTCTCAGGTCTCCAGACCCTCTGTCCTCTGCTGGGTCATGGGCATGATTGCCTCCTGTATGGAGGGTGGAACTTTTTCTTCCAAAGCCAGCTGTCCACCCTACCCACATCTGGAATTCCAGCTCTCTCATCCTGTAAGAATTAAGTGCCCACGATGACATTGGAAGCTCTTCAAAAGGCAATGAGTCCTTCTTGGAGAGCCTCCTACCAATTCCGTGGTCATTCCAGGGCTAACTCCACAGCCAGACTGCTCCATCTCCCCAGACACCTCCACTCCCTCCTTCTACTGGTGGCTGTGTTTCCCCTTGGGGTGACAGGAGGACACTTGGCTTTCTCCACGAAACAATGAGATGTCCTCCCAGTGAAGTCTCAGCAAGGATGAGCGTCAACACTGGAAGACCCACAGAGAGTGTTTCATCCAACCCTCCCACTTTAAGATCAGGAAGCTGAGGCCCAGGGAAGAAAAGTGACTTGACCAAGATCACACTGCTTTGAGACAAGAAACAATGCCTGAATCAGTTGTCTATTGTCCTCTGTATTCTAGATACCCAACATCAGCCTCTGGCTAAATGCTGCCTTGAGCGTAGCTTGTTTATTCTCTTGTTAAATAAAAATTATTCCATGGGGAGTAGCAATAACATTGTAGGACAGTAGCAACTCACCCACCTCACCCCTCCATTGTCTCACTCCATGATTTTCAATCCTGCCTGTGCATCAGAATACCCTGTGACACTTTATAAATATTCAGATTCCCAGGCCCCTCCATAGATTGACTGGATCAAAGTCCCGGGAGTGGGGCCCTGGCATCTGTGTTTTATCAAAGCTGCGTGGGTGATTCTACCAGGCAGGCAGCCAGTGATGTGAAAGATGGGTCCACTTGACGGCCAAGAATCACATCAGCAGGTTTGAGTCATTGTGATTGAAATGGAATGTAACTAATTATATTTTTGAGCTTTAAAAGCTTAATTCTAATAGAATTAAAACAAGAAGCCAAGACAGCGTGAAAGATTTCTGACCAGAGGAGCTCTTTCTGAGTCATACCCAATACTCGGAGGGAAAGCTTGGAACTTCCCCATCCACCCCTTCTTGCAAAAAGAACACATCAGACCATACATCCGTGAAGTAATAATATGCATCAATAGTGAAAATTCTGAATGCCCAGGTATGTAAAGAACCATTTACTTTTCATATTTCAAATTAAGGAAAATAGGTGGTGAATAGTAAAAGTTACAGATCAAAATTAATCTCAGTCCTCCCAGGTGGTCTTTGGCTTCATTATCTCTAGTTCTCCCTCCCAAAATCCAGTCCATCCTCAGATCAAATAGGAAGCCTAAGTCCCAAGGTCAAAGTTCTTTTGAAGGACCATAGGTTCATACAGAAGCTGGAAGGGCACAGGAAATGCATAAAATAAAATAGGGGTTCCATGAGACTCAGAATAACTGCACGTCGGACATTGCCCTTGGTGCATGACGGAGTGGAGACAGGTAGCAAGGAATCCAAGCATCCTTGAAAGTGACAATTCAACAGCAACAACAAAATACCACCTGATGTGAGAGGAGAAGGGGTAGAGACATTTGATCCTAAAGCTCAAGACAGTCAATAAAAATCAAGGATTCTTTTCATGTGTTTTAAGAAATACAAGACAATAAATGTTCAGATTTCCCCTGAAATGAAAAAGGGCCCCTGCTCTGCCACAGAGAGGGAAATAAAGGTGGAAATTAGCATTGGTAGAGGGTTGAGTGCTTTTCTGACTCTGTATTATACACAGAACTTTCCCATTCACCCCTTGCTCCTGGTTGCACCATCAGCCCAGCCACATTGATGAGCAGTTATATTAATAATCACCCCCACTGTGAGGAGGAGGGGGATGATGTTCGGCGTGGTCAAGACCCTCCCAAGATCCCACAAGCTGGGAGTCAATGCAGCTGAATTTCAACCCAGGCCCTTTTCACTCCAAGTGGGGAAGAGATGTCTTCCCACTGTGGAGACAGAGCTCTGCTAGGATACAATAAAAAGCCAAGAGGGAGATGAGGGGGGCTTTCCTTTATCCATTTCTGTGGGAGCCACGGACATCTGGCCATTGCAGTGGGATATTAGGTTGGGACTTTCTCTAGCTGGGATATCAGAAACTTGGCTTTTAGCATTTCCAACTGACACAACGTATGCAAAGACCAGTATTAAATCACCCTCCTCATGCTCCCCTTCTCCAATTGTTCACTCTTCTCACGCTTCATCATTTCAAATCCT
This sequence comes from Daubentonia madagascariensis, assembly GCA_023783475.1. Taxonomy (NCBI): domain Eukaryota; kingdom Metazoa; phylum Chordata; class Mammalia; order Primates; family Daubentoniidae; genus Daubentonia; species Daubentonia madagascariensis. The sequence continues at coordinate 24,564,460 of JAKFHU010002136.1, read as the reverse complement.
CAGATTGTGCTTTTTGCTCTCCTCCGAGTTCCTTCCCAGTCCTTCCACGGGGAGCCAAGAGCTGCTCCCTTGGTCTCCACCCTGTTCTATCTGCTACACCTCGGGGCAGGACCAACGGGAGCTGTCCAACAAAAAGACAAAGGATGGGTGGTCCCGAGAGTTAGAGATCAAGAGAGAAAGGTCTAAATGAGGGAAACCATTGTTTAATGTGCCAGTCACCGGGCTCTAAGTTTACATCCATCACGCCACTTTATTTTCATGATAAACCTGTGAAGTAATATTATCTCCATTTCACAGATGAGAAAGCTGAGGCATTAGTAAATTAAGTAACTTACCCAAATGCATACAGGAAGTGTCAGAACTAGGTTTGGACCTCAACACCAACATAAAAGCCTGTGTTATTTTCATGGTGCGATGCATCTGCAAGAACCAGGAGGGAGCACCAACACGGAATGGTTGGGATGGGAATCGTCAAAGGTGCAGGTGAAGGTTGGCTACCTGAAGATCGGAAATGGCTCAAACTGAAATCCAGGGATATCAGTAAGGGTCCTGGCAGTAACAAGATGTATGCTCAAATTGTAATTTAAGGGCATTTTACTACAGAGACCACTTACAAAGGTGTGGGCAGGATGTAGGAAAACCACAAAGAATAATGCAGAAGCTAGAAGGAGCAAGGGGAGGGGCCGTTATTGGAGACTGGAGCGAGGGTGCTTCATGGAGAGGGCCAGATAGCAGCAGCCCAACCCTGTGGAGACACGGGGAGGCAGTCAGGGGAGCTAAGATCCCTACATCTCTCCCCTCCTTCCCCTGGATTTCCTGCTGGTGCCAACCAGCTGAACCCACCTGGAAGCCAGAGGGAAGGGAGCCCAGTAATGCTCTGTACAGTCAGCCCCCCAAGCACAGAGCTTGGTGGGGAAGGGTGGAGAGTGGATCCAAAGGGGCAAACAGAAGATATTCACCCTCCAGTTTCACGGAGAGGCAACAGCCATAGAGGTCCAGAGCCAGACTGATGGGAGCAGATCCCAGTCTCCTGTGGAGAGCCTCCTGGGATGAAATCTTCATGCCAACATGCTCCTTTCAAAGGCTTACGCCTCACTCTGTGGTTATGGCCTCAACAGTCTTAAAGATTCACTTCTCTGACCAGCACCTGATACCCGCTCCTCCTAACACCTTGACTGCCTTCCTGCCTTCCAAAAATGTAGTGGTTATAAGCAGAGGTTCTGTCCTAAATTCGAATCCTGGCTCCACCTCTCACCAGTTATATGATATGGAACAAGTAGCTGAACCGCTCCCTGCCTCAGTTTCCTCATCAGTAAAATGGGTATAAGAATAGTGCCTCCCTTAATGGAGTGCTGTGAAAAATGAATGTTAAGTGGTTAACATGGTGCTCATTAACAAGAGTCCAAAAAGTATTAGCAATTATGATTATTACAATCCTCCCTCACAGATATTTATTGAGCTTCAGGCTATGAGTTGGAAGGAGAATTGTCTGCAATGCTCATGAGCTTCTGATAAATGCCTGCACAGGGATGCACCAGTGACACTGGCCAAATATAAGGACATGTGCTAATAGGCAAGTATACAGTGCCTCTGAAGAGGGACTCCAAGGCTCCAGCCATAAATCAAAAGGAAGCCAGAGGCTGAGAATAGCAAGTTAAAGGCAGCAATTACAAAGTGTAACTCAAATATATGCGAACTTGGAGGAGTCAAACGGCAAAGGATGGATCCCCAGCCTCCCTCAGCAGCTGTGAGTGAGGAACATTGATCGAACATAAGCAGCAGCCACGGAGTTCAGCCAATACTCCACCTGGAAATTTTTGGGTTTTGTTTTGTACCCTGGAGCCAAGCAGTCCTTCCCAGAGCAGTGAGAGAAAGTGTTCCTGGGCATTTCACAGAGGTATCTTTGCAAAATGTATTAGCAGAGTCCATTGGCATAGAAGTTATTGCATTTGTATGAATCACTTCAGGAGCAAATGGGAACAGAATTTGCTAAAGCAATAAAAATAAGTTGGCACGACTTTTAAAAAGCCAACCTGTAAGAACTATTATCACATAGGCTGAGGCATCTCTCTGCAATTGCTATGAGGAAACAGGTTTTCATTATCCCCACCAGACAAGCAAGGTGTGTGGGGGACACCTCTCTGCCTGGAGGAACATGTCCTGGAGCTTCTCTGGGAACAGAGGTTCTGTGCTCTGAGTTAGCCTTCTAGTCAGCTGAATCAAAAGTGAAGTAGGGCCAGAAAGGAGCTGGGTCCAAATCATATCACCAATATGAGTGGTCCAGGTATGACACCAAACAAGACAGAGTCCAAGGGTGCGGATACAGAGCAGGTTTCCAGGCCCTAGGCACATCAAGGACTGGACCCCAGGTGTGTCAAGGCATGCCAAGGACTGCAGCAAACACCCAAGGCACAGGAGGTTAAAGAATGGGCCTCCTGGTTAATGTCTTCCAGTTCCTGCAACCATGGGCAGGGACATACTAGGAGAATGTAAAGGGGCACGGAGCAAACAGTGACCAGACTGTTATGGGCCAGCATGGGCCACTGCATGAGGTCATTCATTCAGCAAATAGTTATTGATCACCTACATTGTACCAGCTACTATTTTAGGCAATGGATATATTGCCATGAGCAAAACCAAAAAGATTCCTGCCCTCAGGGAGCTTACATTCTAGTGATGAGAGACAGATACAAGCAAATAGACTAATAAATATATAACCTCAGGTAAAGACAAGTACTATGCAAACAAGTAAATAAATAAAGCGGGTTATGAGGAAAGATGGATGAGGAGGGGAGTAAAGGTAGGAAGGCTCCTGCCTCCCCTCTTCTCCCCCTTGACTTAACTTCACCCGCAGGGAGAGGAACCATCGCAACGCATGAGCTGCACTCTGAGGCACTGATTGGGCCTCACCCTCTAATGGAGGAGTTATCTCGCTTTTTTTGTTTGTTTGTGTTTGTTTTTGTTTCACCTAGTTCTTAGTGTGCAGGGCTTTTTAATTTACTTATTTATTTTAGAGATAGAGTCTTACTATGTTGCCCAGGCTGGCCTTGAACTCCTGGCCTCGAGCAATCCTCTGGCCTCAGTCTCCCAAAGTGCTGAGATTACAGGCACGAGTCACCATACTCAGCCTTACCTCACTTTAAAATGGGCATTTTTCCCTCCCCTTTCTCTTTTCTCTCCAAGCAGCAGGAATAGCAAACAACCCAGGGCGCAATCTCTCCTCTCTCTTCCACTCATGTGCCTTGGGCAGCAAGGTGCTCTGCTGGGCAGGGCTTGCTCAGTCAGGGTGTGCCTGACAGTGTCCTGGACTCTTCTTCCTCTTTCCTGCGTGAAGCCCTCGTGCAGAGGGATGTAGGGCTCAGGTTCGGGCATGGAACAAGATGGGTGGGGACTAAGCGGTGACTGGCAGTTAGAACAGCAGTGATGGCCGACTTCAATCTGACTCAACTACTTTAGGAAAAGGGACACTCCACATGGTCCAGCACAGGTCACCAGCCATTCCCTGCTTTGGGTTTGGGGGCCCACCCCTAGTCAACAATAAAATGGCTGTCTTAGTCTGTTTTGCATTGCTATAAAGGAACACCTGAGATTGGGTCATTTATAAAGGAAAAAAATGTTTACTTGGCTCGTGATTCTGCTGCCTGGAAGACTGGGGCCTCAGGCTGCTTCCACTCATGGCAGAAGGTGAAGGGCAGCCAGTGTGTGCAGAGATCGCATGGTGAGAGAGGAAGCAAGAGGTGGAGGGAGGTGCCAGGCTCTTTTAAACAACCAGCTCTCATGAGAACTAACGGAGCAAGATTAACCCCAGGGAGAGCATTAATCTATTAATAAGGGGTCCAGCCTCATGACCCAAAGACCTCCCATTAAGCCCCACCTCTAACATTGGGGATCAAATTTCAACAAACGTCCAAACTATAGCAGTGGCAATTCTACACCACTTACCAGGTGTATCACTTAGCTATTACTGCCTAACAAACAACCATATATCTCAGTAGAATACAACAATAAGCATTTGTTCTGCTCATGTGCTTGTGGGTTGGCTGAGAGTTCTGCTGATCTTGGCTGGGCTTGGATGGGCACATATGTGCAGCTCTAGGCTGAAGGTCAGGAACTGTCTGCTCCAAGGACTCCAGGGTCTCCCATCTTCCTCAGACCAGCTGGCTAACCAGGGCACACCCTTTTCATGATAATAGCAGAAGGACAAGAGGAAAAGCAAAAACATGCAAGACATCTTATGGCCTTAGACTCAGAACTGACACATGGTAGCTTCCATCCACACTTCTTTGGGCCAAAACAAATCATGTGGCTAAGTCTCAACTCAAAGAGTAGGGACCTGCATCTACCTTCAGTGGAACAACTGCAAAGGTGCCTGGCAAAAGGTGTGGATACAGTAAGGGGTGAAGAAATAGGGCCAACCATTCCTCATGCACGCACCTCCCTTGGAAACATCCTAAGGAGTAGAGGCATAGTCTAGGGAGAAAGGGACCTTACCTGGGGCACCCACCTCAGATCTGAGGCCACCTTTGACTAGAGTTTGCCAATAAGGAAGCAGTAACTCTTGACTAATAATAAAAAAGCCAATATTCACTGGATACTTACTCTCTACTAGGCATCATTCTAGATGTTTTATAGAATAAATCCGTTTTAATCCTCATAAAACCATTTAAGGTGCGTTCACTCATCATCTTTATTTTGCAGATGAATAAACTGAGGCACAAGGAGGTGAAGTAAATTGTTCAAGGTCACAGAGCTAGTAGGCACCAGAGCCAGGATGGGGACCCAGGCAGTCAGGCTCCAGCACACATGCTCCTAACCACCCATAATACCACCTTCACCATAGAGGGTGTGCCCAAAGTGCACGCATCCCTAGTCTGCTCTGTGCCCCTTCCACAGTCTCAGTGAACACTCATGAACAGAAGAGGCTTGAGACGTGGGGAGGGGAAGCGGCAGGCCTGGGGTGGAGCCCAGCTTGATTCACAAAGCTGCTGGTTGTCAGGGGGCAGGAGCTCAGCCCAGGGTAGCTAAGCTTGGGCTAGGGTAGCAGGTGGAAGAATTAGAGAAAGCCTTTCGGGGGACCTGGAGAGGAAAGGATATAGCTAAGAGAAAGGCAGGATAGCCTTCAGTGGCTAGAAAACGGCCCTCAGGACTAAAGGAAGACTTGACTTTGAGACTTCACGCAGCAGATCTCAGCATCCTTTGTCTCTCAATTGGTGGGACCTGAGGATCTTTGTCCAAGCCATACTAAAAGTGAGGGTATAGGGGCAGAATAGGACATGGGGGGAGTGGGTGCCCTGAGGCTATATCTCAGGCAGCCCAAGGATTTGAGGTGGTGAATAAAGAGGGAGAATTCAAGATGGATAAAAGACTTAGATCTAAGGCATGAAACCATAAGAATTCTAGAGGAAAATGTAGGAAAACGTCTTCTAGGTATCAGCCGAGGCAAAGAATTTATGACTAAGACCCCAATGGCAATCATGGTAACAACAAAAATTAACAAATGGGACTTGATTAAACTAAAAAGCTTCTGCACAGCTAAGGAAATACTCAACAGAGCAAATAAACAACCTACAGAATGGAAGAAAATATTCACAAGCTACACATCCAATAAAGGACTAATAACCAGAATTTACAAATAACTCAATCAAATAGGCAAGAAAAAAAACCAAACAACCCTATTAAAAAGTGGGCAAAAGATATGAACAGAAGCTTCTCAAAAGAAGAAAAACAAATGGCCAATAAACATATGAAAAAATGAGGTATCTTCCTACTGCTTTCCATAGAGGTTGTACTAGTTTGCAATCCAACAGTGTATCGAAAAGACACCTGCACTTGAATGTTTATTGCTGCACAATTCACAATTGCAAAGATGTGGCATCAACCCAAGTGCCCATCAATTCATGAGTGGATTAATAAAATGTGGTATATGTATGGCATACTACTCAGCCATAAAAAATGATGAAATGATACCACTTGCAATAATCTGGGTGGACCTGGAGACCATTCTCCTAAGTGAAGTATCTCAAGAATGGAAAACAAACACCACATGTACTCACTATTACATAGGAACTACCCGAAGAGCACACACATGCACAGAGGGAAGTAAAACTCAGTGGAAATCAACCAGGGGGGAGGGGGAGGAGGGGTTGGGGATAAATCAACCTAATGAGTACTATGAAAACTATCTGGGTGACAGGCACACCTATAGCCAGGACTCAAACATTACAAAAACGATCCATGTAACCTAAAACACTTGTACCCCCTTAATATTTTGAAATTAGAAAACGAGAGACAGGGAGACAGAGAGTCCCCTGAGGCACATTGCTGAATTCATATTCAACCTGTCACCCACTTCAGTGACTCTCCTTATTTTCTGTTATGATAAACAATGACAACAGCTTACTCAGTGAGCATTTTATAAGAGACAAGCCATTTTCAGACACAGGGATTGCATCTCACAACAACCCCACATGGGAAGCAATTTGTTTTAAAAATAACATTTCCAGGGCTCAGAGAGGTTAAATGCCTTGTCTAGAATCATGCAGCTAATTAGAAGAATTGGAATCAACACCTTCACCCTCTTATGCCTGAATCATCCTCACATTTCTTTGTAAGGAGAGCAAGCAGAATAAGTCAGGCTTTGGTCTCTCAAGAGAAGGTGGTACTTTAAGTCTGTATCAATCATTCACACTTTAGTATGATGTATTTCCAGTTCGGTCCTGACAGTAGGACGCTTGGATGAGCTAGAAAGGTGCAACAAGGGCTCCACCAAGGGGTGGAAGGGAAGCGGTGCAGCAAACATCAAAAAATACCACAATTTCACCCAGTTTCAATTTCTCCCTCTGTTGGGACTCAGTTGTTGGAACCAGGCTTAGAGAGGTTCAGGACAAGGCAAAAGACGTAGGGTAAAGACATTCAACAAGTAATCATAATTAATGAGACCCCTCCAGATGCAGGATGCTGTGCTAAGCAGCTGGGAAAAGGCAATGCAGTTCACATTCCAGGGTGAAGAGGCAATAAATAAGTACAGAAATACAAATGTGAAATAGCAATGAATTGCTATAAAGACAATAGCATGTCATAACGGGATAGAGAGTTTGGAGAGTGGCAAGGTGGGGTTACAGGTTTGGGTTTGGGGGTCAGGAAAGGCCTCCTGAAAACATGACATCGGGGTGAGATTTGAATAAAGAGAAGGTGCTTGCCAAGATTTAGTTAATTGGAAGAACAATGTCAAGACCCAATGTAAAAAAAATTATAATGACAACAGCAATAATAACAGTGGAGTAGTGGCAGTAGTCACTAACACTTGTGTAGCACTTATTATGTGACAGGTATTGTTCTAAGTAATTTATATATTGTATCATTTCACAGTCACCACAATCCTGTGAGGTAAGTATTGTCACAATCCCCATTTTACAGATGAGGAAACTGAGGCACACAGGTTAAGTGATTTGTCTGAGAGCAGATAAGAACCAGAAGGAAAGAAAGTTGCTGGGTGGTCAGTGACCAGGTCTCAGGGGCCCAGCACTGGGTCCCGAGAGGAAAGATGGCCAAAGAGCCCAGGGCCAAAATTGAGGGTAACTGGCAGCATTTTTCAGACTACGTGCAGGATCTTAACTTTCATCACTAGACTCAATGCCAGCCATCCAAACGAGTTGCAGCACCACGATGATGATGTCATCGGATGAGAGGGTTTAGCACCCACCTCCCCACGGACTCCCCCACTCAGCAGCAGTGGAGGGGAGGAGGAGGCCAGTGGCGCCCTGCCCACCGCTGGTCTCACCTTGGCTATAAATAACCTAGTTAAGAGGAAAAAACCACAGGCAGGCGGCGCTTGATCGTTAAACCCACTTTCTGGTCTGCCCACCCCATAAGAGTGGTGCAATGATCTGAATCCAAACTCAGGCATTGTGAAATTCAGTATGTCAAGAAATCAAACAGTTCATGCAGAAAGATCCAGGCTGAGGGTCTCACCTTGCCACAAACAGAAAGGGGTGTTTGCTCTCTTAAGGACTACACACTCCCCTTCCTACAGGCCTGACCTCAGCCTAGGACGTCATCAGCCAAGCCACAGCCCATCTCCCCTGCTGCCCCATCCCCTCCTTCTCCCCTCATTGTGATTCCAGTCATTAATAGAGCACTTGTCACATTACAGCATTATGGGAGTTGAATAGATGTTGGAGGAGGGAAAGGGAGTGGAGGGCAGAGAGAGGTTGGGAGGGGAGGAGAGGAGAGGGGAGGAGGTCCCTGCTGAAGAGGAGGAAGAAGGACATTATAAAGCCTGCTCCCAAAGAGCTCAGAGCTGATGGTGCAAATGGGCACACAAAATATTGGGGTGATGACAACCCAACATGACACATGGTTCAGAAAAGATCTGACCAAAATGTGGTGGCAGCTCAGAATCAGCAACAACTTCTAATGGGAAGAGCAGAGAAATCCTTTGAGCTGAGTCATGAAGGGTAAGTAGAAGTTTTCCAGGTGGACAAAGGAAGAAAAAGGCATTCCAACATATAAGGAAAACAGCACATGCAAAACACAGACACATAGATGGTCCCATCACATGTAGGGAAATAAGACTGGGATGCCCATCAAGGCTGCAGGCGTCACCATGCTTTATTCTTCCTCCAAAGTTGAAATCTTAGAGCTACTGATGGTGGCCCATACCCATCTTTTCCCCTCATACAGATACCACATCCTGTCATTTCTGCCTTATAACATTTTTCAGCTTTGTCCCTGACTCTGGTCCCCACTACCACCACTGTTGTTGAGGGTCCTCCATCCCCAGCCAAGCCTTTATTATTACAACAGTCTGCTCTACCTGCCTCCTGGTTCCCCTCACTCCAATGTGTCCATTCTCAAGGACCCCATTTCTAAGCCATTTTCAGAGTCTACCTAGCTAACAATAACCCAAGGAGGATGACACCTGCTTCAGCTAGAACCCAGAGGGCCCACTAAGAGACAAGTTAGAAAGAAAGTTGATCTGCAAAGACCAGAGAACCAAGGAGCAGGACCATAGCTAGGCTAGTGATAGAGGCAGGGTTCACTCATTCATACATTCATTCATTCAACAATATTGTGGACCACTCACTCTGAGCCAGTCTCTATGCTGGGTGCAGGGCACAAGCTGGCACACTACAGAGGCTCAGGCTCCGCCATCCCTGCCCTCATCCAACTTGGAGGAAACAGCTATTAATCAAATAGTTATGCAAATAAATGTAAAATTACAATTGTGATAAACACCATGAAGAAAACTTAAAGGGAAGTCTGCATGCTCACAAGGGAGACATTCAAGGATAAGACATTTGAGCTGAGATTTGAAGGGTGGGTTAACTGGTAAGGACTGAAGAAAAGAAAAGTTCCACTTATTAGTTAAGACCTGGCCTAGGATTGGTACTACCTGGATTTGAATCATGTCCCCCACCAGTGGTTTGTCTTGGGCAAATTATTTCACCCCTGCCTGCCTGGGTTGCCTTGTCTGCAAAACGGAGATGGTAATTGTACATACCTTAGAGATTCGTTATAAGGATTTAGTAAGACCAAACATTTCAGTAATTTCAGTAGCTAGTACAGCACAAGGTAAGGACTCAGTACTGGTGAGTTACAAGGTAAGTAACTATTACTGGTGGGAGTGCCAGTAACAGTTTCTGTGGTGACAGCCATGATAATTACAATGATGCTACCCATGATCATGATAACAGAAGTGGTGGTGATTATGGAGATGACCATGGTATTGGTGATGGTCATTACGAGAATGATAGTGTTGATGACAGTAATGATACTCATAATGATTGTGAAGAGATGATAAGGATGGTGACTTTTGCACTCACAGCATATGCAAATGCCCTCAGGCTGAAGGAAGCACAGCAGGTATGCAGGATAGCAGGTGCTAAGGAAAAGAGCCAGTCATGTCTCTTAAGGCAGACAGAGCCAAGCTCTGCAGATTCCAATTCATAGACTCTGGGCCCCGAGCTTCCTCCAAATGTAATCAGAGAGCTCTAAAAAGCATCGAAGAGTATGCTAATGCAGTGACCACTCAAATTCAGTTAACATTGAGCTCCCTGCCTTAAAAAGTCCTTCCTTTATGCTGACAGTATCACCAGGGAAACCAGTGTTAACTGAGTGCCTGCCACGTGCTGAGCAATTATTCACGTGTTATTTCATTTGATCCTCATGACACTTTCTGGGTGGCAGGCACCATGCTGAGCACTGATAATGTGTTGGTAAACAGGATACAAATATTATGCCCCTTTTACAGAAAGGAAAATAAACAAGGCATAGAAAGTTTAAATAATTATCCAAGTCACAGAGCTAATAACAAAGATAGGATTTCAACCTCGCTCCACATGTCTCCTAGTTCAAGCTCTTTGTTCCATGTACCACAATGATTTCTGGTGCTGAGACAGAGGACTATAGACTCTAAGATGCAGAACTGCAGGACCCAGGTCCTAATCAACAAAAGAGCTCCCTCCTGCTTCATCCCCTGAGTCGGGGCATCTTCCAGATGCCAGCAGAATTCACAGGAAGTCCTTAAGTTGGGTGTTCTGCAATTTGCGGTAACTGTTTATAAGAGGTGACAAGAGAGGGCAAGGCTGCAAATGTTCGGTGAGCCCTACAGGATGGTCAGTGCTTTGGATACCTTACTTCATGGAGGCCAATCTCCTTTCTTACTCAGGTATTACTGCCTCCTATTTATAGGATCACGGAACTAAGACTCAGAGCGCTTACAAAACTTGTCCAAGGTCATACAATGGGAGTGTCATATTTAAATCCAGGGTTGTCTGACTCCAAAGTTCAGCCTCTTTAGCCCACACTATCCCCTAACTATGTTCTTTTGTGGTTCAGCACACACACACACATGCACATGTACACACACATACACATAAATACACATACAGCCAAACACAGAGATAGACACTTAAATAGATTTTACCCCAACTCTGAATGCACAAAAGTGTGTATAAGTGCATAATGTTTTCAAAGATACCCCACCTCTGAGAACTCTGGAGGAAGAAGGAAGCAGGGAGCTGCCTGATTTTCTCGTGTATTTAGGCTGCAACATGGCTTTTCTATACTTCTAAACACCTGTCTCCTCTGTGCTCCATGGAGGATAATAGATAATACAGCTGAGGTTTCAAGGTTGAAATTTTAGACACTGTAAAACAAGTTTTCAGGTTATTTATTTCTCATAGTATCCTCAGCTCCTCCAGGAACTGAAGTTACTCTAGATTTATAGGCCAGGGACTGAGCAGGGAAGCTGGAAACACATTTGGGCCCATGAGAGATGTAACCATGCATGTGCTTTTCTGGAGACAATGGTTAAAAGTGAGTTCTTGAGTTCCAGTGCAGACTCTGTCCCTTACTAGCTATGACCTGAGCAATTCATTTAACCTTTGTTTGCTTCAGTTTCACCATCTGGGAAATGGGCTGCCTATCTTATCTTAGTCAGCTACTGCTGTGAAGATGCTGGGTAACAAACAACCCCAAAATCTCAGTGGCTTACCACAACAAGCATTTATTTCTCACCTATAGGCCTGTAGATTGACTGGGGCAGTACTGCTTCAGCTGGCAGGTTAAATTCAGGTCTTTTCTGTGTGTCTATCATTTTAGGATGAAAGGAAGCAGTTATCTGGAGTATGATATCCTGATGGCCAGTACAGAAATGCAGGAGAGCTGACCAAATCACCTGAGCACATTTAAAGCTTTAGGTTGGACATAGGGTACACTGCATCCACTCACATCCCAATAGCCAAAATCAACCACGTGGCCAAACTCAAAATCAGTGGGGTGGGGAAATATATTCCACCCACATGGAAGCCATGAAAAGATTAGGGAGGTATTACAGCTACTATCTATGTGTAAAACTTTACTTTAAAACTTAGAGGCCCAAACAATCACTGTTTCATTTGTGATTTTATTGGTCAGGAATTTGGGAGGGCTCAGCTGGGCAGTTGTCAGTTGGACTTTGCTGTGATTGCCGTCGGAGCTCCAGACCAGCCTGAGCAAGAGCAAGACTCCGACTCTACTAAAAACAGAAAAATTAGCTGGGTGTCATGGTGTGCACCTTTAGTCCCAGCTACTCGGGAGGCTGAGGCAGGAGGATCCCTTGAGCCCAGGAGTTTGAGGTTGCTGTGAGCTACAGTGATGCCACTGCACTCTAGCCAGGGTGACAGAGCAAGACTCTGTCCCAAAATAAATAAATAAATAGTCATTGAATGGATGAATAAACGTCCCCACCCATCACATTGTGAGCTCCACGAAGGAGCCACGAAATGGTTTTGACCTGGGGAAGAACATGTGTTTATGTTTAAGAACACGCGTACTTCTCTGGCCCCATGGGGGTGGGGAGTGTGGAGGCAGGAGGTCCAGTGGGGAGGCCGTAGTAAACCCCACATCATGGACGGTGAGACCAGAATCACAGCACAGGTAGTGGGGATGGAAAGGAAAGGACAACTGGAGAGCTGCTCTGGAGGGAGAACCCACAGGCCCCATGAACAACCAGGTGAGAAGGGGCAAGAACAGTGCCCCCACCACCCAGGTTTCTCACTTGGGTGGTTTCATAGACAGTTACAGGATCATTAACTCAATCACAGGAAGAGACCAGTCAGGGCCTAGGTCTGCATAAAGGGATGAGTTTGAAGCAGGTTTGAAAGCAGGAATCCAACATTAGTCTTTGCAGTTGAAGCTTGTCTTAAAGCAATGCCATGCTCAGAATGTCTCCCCACTCTGGGGTCTGTACCTCCACGTCTGCCAAACTCAACAAATTTCCTACCAGCAAACAACAGATTACTAGAAAAGAAGATGGATTATCTCTATCAACCTATACATTTGTTAAAGTGAAAAATTGCAATGGTATTTATGTGGATTTTGATTTAAATTATTTTGGATTTCATTGAGGGGAGATACATGAGAATAGCCAGAATTTTTCTTTAAAAATAAAGAAGACGCAAAGATGGGAGAACTTAGTTGTACTGGAAAGCTTTTCAAGGTGTCATTAAAACAGTCCACTGCTGGCTTAGTAAAACATCAATTATAGTTCAGAAATAAACCCAAGTACATATGAAAATAGGAAAACTATGGGCTTCTCAATACATAGTGTCATGACAACTAATTAATCAGGGGTGGAAGGGTAAAGCTGAATCCCTACCTCAATAGCACAGCAAAATCAACTCCAAATGGATCAAAAATTTAAATGTTAAAAAAAATCCTATAAACGCACTAGAAGAAAACATGATGAAATGCTTTTTTTTTAATCTTAGGGACGAAGATGACTTCTAAGCATAATAGCACAACCAGAAACAATGCACGGAAGGGTGGGTAAGCATAAAAATTTAAAACTTCATTATGACAATGGACATAATGTATAAGACCAAAAAATAAATTAAAACCTGTCAAAATATTTGTAATATATATGACAAAGGGTTAATAGTCTCAATATACAAATGGTTTCTGTAGATAAAGACCTTTAGCAGCATAGTGAACTGAGCCAACACTGAGGCCCCTATCTACCACTGAAAACCCATAAGAGTGCAGGAATGAAAATAATTAATATTTAAAATATACAGATTCACTCTAAAGACAGGGAAATCCCTAGACTGAAAACAAATGAAAAGAGAACTCAAAGCCAGAATGGAAGGTGTTTGACCTGTGCCACCCCTGCCCAGGAGGTGGGTGCATGACCCTCCCGGTTAGGAGCTGAGACGTTAATGCCAACTTTGGAATAGGAAATATGGCCTTAGGTCTCCGATAGCAGAGTAAGTAGTAGAGCTGAGACCTCACCTAAAATCAGGACCTGCAAAAGGCACCTCCATAGAAAGGACTAGAACAACTCTGCCCACTGCTCCAGAAATAGCAAGGAAGCTTGCACTTGCACAGGGATAATGCTGAAAACAGAAAATGAGAAATAGAAACCTAAAGCCTATACTATGCGGTATAGAGTCCAGATTTACATATTTTTGAGATGGGAGATTTCAACACCAATAAATTATTATAGAAGGTCATCCCAGGTTGGTGAAATCCCTAGGACCCAAGTAAACATATGCTATTTTTTGAAAGAAGCTTCCACACCCCAGGCACATGGCACTCTGGGGGTGGGAGTAGAGACACGATTCCTGTAGGTAAACTCATTATCTAAAATTAAATTAATAAGAATAAAATGAACAGGCAATTCAAACACAAAATTCACATGGCCACTAATAAATGTATGAAAAGATCTTCCTCCTTAATAGTAACGAAATAAATGCAAATAAAAATGACATTTGTTCAGCTCTCAGATTGGCAAAAATTTAAGAGATTCACCATGCCCAGGGCATAGGCAAAGACACAGAGCACATGAGCATTCTTTTTGTTCCCTAAAAGCAAATGTATAATATCTTTGTAGCAGAAAACAGCTGTGCTGCCTGTTTTTTGGGTTCTTGATTGGGTCACGTTTCCACTCCCCTGCAAGTGGAGAGCACAAGGTTAAAACATTCCCAGTCTGTGTGTGAGGTTTCCTTTTATGACTGATGGCATCTCACAGACTGCATTTTCTGTTTGTTTGTTTTAACAGTTTATTGGGGTAAAATTTGCATAACATAAATTAGCCATTTTAAAGTAACAATTTTAGTGGCATTTAGTACAGTCACAAAGTTGTGCGACCACCATCTCTTTCTAGTTCCAAAACATTTTCATCACCCCCAAATAAAATCGCATACCCAATAAGTCATCACTCCCCATTCCCACTCGCCCCTTCCTGTCCCTAGAAACCACCAGTCTGCTTTCTGTCCCTGTGGATTTGCCTATTCCTGACATTTCACATAAATGAAGTCATACAGCATATGACCTTTGTGTCTGACTTCTTTTACTTAGCATAATGTTTTGGAGGTTCAGACACATTGTATCAGGCATATTCATTCCTTTTCAAGGCTGAATAATATTCCATTGTATGGACATACCACAATTTGTTTATCCATTCATCTGTTGATGGACATTTAGGCTGTTTCCACCTTTTGGGTATTGTGAATAATGCTGCTATGAACATTGATGAACAGGTATTTGTTTCATATCTATTTTCGGTTCTTTTGAGTATATAGCTGGGACCGAAATTGCAGGGTCATATAGTGACTCTATGGTTAACTTTTCGAGGAACCACCAAACTGTTTTCCACGGCTTTCTTTGAGTCATTTGACAATCCCACTATCAAAGTACAAAGGCTCCAATTTGTCCACATCCTTGACAACACTTGCGGCTTTCCATTTTTTCCTTTTAAATTATAGCCATCCCAGTGGGTGTCAAGTGGTGCCTTATTGTAATTCTTATTTGCATTTCCCTAAAGACTAATGATGTTGAGCACCTTTTCATGTGCTTTTTGGCCATCTGTATATCTTCTATAGAGAAATGTCTATTCAAGTGCTTTACCCATTTTTGAACTGGGTTGTTTTTTGAGTTTTAGGAGTTTTTTATATATTCTGGATATTATACCCTTATCATATATATGGTTTGCAAATATTTTCTCCCATTCTGTAGGTTATCTTTTGACTTTCTTGATAATATACCTTGATGCACAGAAGCTTTTATTTTCGATGGTGTTCAATTTATCTATTTTTTTTCTTCTGTTGCTTGCACTTTTCATGTTATATCTAAAAATCCCATTACCAAATCCAAGGTCATGCAGATTTACCCCTATGTTTTCTTTTAAGAGTTTTATGGTTTTAGGTCTTATATTTAGATGGTGGATCCAGTCTGAGTTAATTTTTGTATGTGGTATGAGGTTGTGGTCCAAGTTCATTCTTCTGCATGTGGATCTCCAGTTGTCCCAGTATCACTTGTTAAAGATGAATATTTCTTTCCCCATTGAATGGACATGGTGCCCTTGTCAAAATCAGTTGGCCCTGTATGGGTTTATTCATGAACTCTCAATTCTGTTCTGCTGATCTCTATGTCTGTCCTTATGCTAGTATCGCACTGTTTTGATTACTTTAGCTTTGTAATAAGTTTTGAAATCAGGAAATATGAATCCCCCAACTTTGTCCTTTTTAAGATTGTTTTGGCTAAACAGGGCCCCTTGCAATTCCATATGAATGTGAGGATCAGCTTCTCCATTCCTGCAAAAACATGGCCATTGGAATTTTGGTAATTTTTGCATTGAACCTATAGATTGCTTAAGTCTTCCAATCCATGAACACAGGATGTCCTTCCATTTATTTAGGCCTTCTTTAATTTCTTCAGCAATATTTTGTATTTTTCAGTGTGCTAGTATTTCACCTCCTTGGCTAAATTTACTGCTAGGCGTTTTATTCCTTTGGATGCTATTGTAAGTGTAATTTTTTTCCTAATTTCCCTCACAGATTTGTACGAGCATTCTTAAACACAGTAGGTGGAAGACAATTTGATACAACCTTTCCAAAGTCTAGTTTGGTAATATATCTAAAAATACATCTATGGTCTAAACTTTCCAAATTTGGGACTTTCTTCTAAAAAGATAACCACACAAAGTGAAACAAGCCAGGCAAAGAAAGACAAACATTGCGTGTTCTCACTCATATGTGGCTTAAAAAGTCGATCTCATGGAGGGAGAGAGTAGAATGATGGTTACTAGAGGCTGGAAAGGGTGTGGGTTGGGGGACGAAGAGGGGTTGGTTAATGAGTACAAACATACAGTTAGATAAGAGGAATAAGTTTTAGTGTTCAATAGCACAGTAGGGTGACTATGATAATTTATTGTATATTTCAAAATAGAAGACAGAGTTTGAAACTTTCCAATATATAGAAATGATAAATGTTTGAGGTGATATCCTAAATATCCTGATTGATCATTACACATTGTATGCATATGTACCCCATCAATATGTACAATTGTTATGTATCAATAAAGATTTTATTAGAAATAATAATCTTAAACCTTTCTTATAGTTCTTTAAAAAAGTATCCTTGAATGAACCTGGAGGACATTATGCTAAGTGAAATCAGCCAGGCACAGAAAGACAGGTTTTATATGATCTCACTTATACGTGGAATCTAAAAAAATAAAACTCACGGAAGAATGTGGTTTCCATGGCCTGGGGGGGTGGGGAAAATGGAGGATGTTGGTCAAAGGGTACAAACTTTCAGTTATAAGATAAATAAACCCTAGGGAATCTAATGTATGGTATGGTGACTATAGTTAATAATACTGTACTGTATGCTTGAAATTTGTTAATATAGTAGATAGTAAGTGTTCTCACCACACAAAAAAATAACTATATGTGGTGATGGATGTGTTAATTGATCATGGTAATCCTTTTACAATGTATACATATATTAAGGCATCATGTTGTACATTTTAAATATACATCATTTTTATTTGTCAATTATAACTCAATAAAGCTGGGGGGGAAGCACCCTTGGTCATTAAAAAAAGATAATCAGACAAGCATATGAAGATATTTGTTTAAAAAATTATTCTTGATTGTCTTGATTATTAAAATTTGGAAACAATTTAAATGTCTATCAACAAGAGTCTAGTTAAATGACGATACATTCATACAATGAAATACTCTTATAGCCATTTATAAAATGATGATGTAGAGTTGTTTTATTTAAATGGAAAGATGCTCACAACATATTATTGTATATTTTTTTTTAGTTTATAAAAACAGCATGGGCATCTATCTCTTTGAGGTAAAATTATATATTTATATAGACACATATGCCTCCAAAGATCTAATAACATGTTTGGCCAAATATTAATATTGTTTATCTTTGGGTAGTCAGATTTGAGTAATTTTTTAAAGAGACATTTTAAAACTTTAAAGGAAAGCCATGTCATGTTTTGGGGTGGGAGGACTCAATATTGTAAAGATTTCTTTTTAAATCTTTAGATTTCATGTACTCCAAATGAAAATAACTAAAGGTTTTTTAAAAAGGTTTTTGACAAAATAACTGTAATTTTTATCTAGAATAATAAATGTATAATACTAACCAGGAAAGTGTGTTAAAGGAAGAAAAATGAGAGAAGATTTGGCCTACTGAAGTTCAAGTGTATTGTTAAGCTGCGACGTGGCACCGCCCTAGAATACGTTCAATTTGCCAGTAACGCGGAGTGAGTTCTCAGTGAGTACCTGTAGCGTGAAAGAACGAAGTAACAAATGGTCCTGGTTATCAGAGAAAGGCAATTTTGAACTATGACTATTAAACTGGCAAAAAAAATAATAATTATACTCAGTATTAAGGTTGGTATGCAAAAAAGACACTATGCATTGCTGATGGAAGTATGAATTAGTACAATTTTTTGGCCAAACATATTAGTTACATGTTTTCATATGAATATCAATTCCAACACTGTTTACAACAGTACATTTAGAAGCAACATTTTGACCAACAATAGGAGGTCAGTTAAATTAAATGGTACACCCTATACAAGGACATACTATGATGTCATTAAAAATGATAATGTAGATATGCATTTCATAGAAAATGCTCACAATATACTCATAAGTGAATTTTTTTAAAAAACAGAATTGTAATCTGCTATTTAACAAGTATTTATGGGGCCCTCGGATGGCCCAGCACTGACGGGAGTTGGAAAGTAGTCAGGGTCCCTGCCTTAGGAGGCTTGTGCCCAGCAGGGGGAAAGGATGCTGAACAAAGGCCTGAGTATCCTGGAAGGAAAATGCAGGCTGCTGAGGGATGCCTGACGGGGGGCTGAGTTTCATGTGAAGAACTCCCGAGAAATGATGAGCAGGAATTGTCCAGGCATGTGGGGGTGTGGGGGGAGTGGGGAGGAGCAAGGAGGAATCAATGGTTGGGCAGTGTTCTCTCAGGAGGTGGAAGAAGTAAGTGTGTACAGGAAGGCCAAAAAAGTAGACCTTGGCAGAGGAGGTTAAGGATTTTGATCTTTATCCAAAATACAATGGGGGAAGGTGATGAAGAAATTTAGGCAGAGGAGGGACATGGTCAGTCTGTCTGATTGTGCTGTAGAGAAGAGAGTGACTGCTCAGAAATCAATATGAGTTCATATAAAATATATATATTATGTATATCATATACACCTATACATAGGATAAATACATCTGTATGTATTATATATGTATATTTATGTATATCATATATACATATGTATATTACATAAACATGTATACTATGCATATACATTCTTAGGTATATTACTGATATATACACCTATGTATATAATATATTCATATACAGTATACACACTTAAGTGTTTTAAACATACATATATATGTGTATTAGATTTACATATCTACCTGTATTATGTATACCCATATATAAAAATATATATTGATGGATATATATACACCTACATAGTATACAGATATAGACAGAGATATAGATATAATCTACTTAATGTATATTATAAATACTTAGATATACTATATATACCCATATGTATTATATATACCTATATGTTATATATGTATATTATACATATATACTTAAGTGTATATTTATATACTTATGAACAGTATACATAGAGACCTATGTAAATTATATATGTGTATTATATATACCTGTGTGTACTGTATGCTTGTGTATATTACATATATACCATATACATTATACATATATCTATGTATATTATTTATTATCTATGTATGCTATATATACCAATGTATATCTCATACATACCTGTGTAATATATATGCTTATTATATATACACTAATGTCATTATACATATATACCTATGTATATCATGCACATATACCTATGTGTGTATATACATAGGTATATTATATATATGACTTTGTGTAATACATGTGTGTATATAATATATATATGTGTGTATATATATGGGCTGCCTTGTGCCTCCAGGCCCCCCTCCTGCAGGACTGCTTAGTGGGACCCCTGTGTTCTTATAGGGAAGGTGCCCTCCTAGCCCAGCCTCCAGCCCTACTGGCAGCCTGCTCCCCCAAGAAACAGAGCAGCCCAGAGAGTCTCAGCAGTTCATTAAGGCACCACAGGAGCCTCAGTCTGTGTGGACAGCTGCAACTCCCAGCCAGGGGAAGGGCTGTCCATGGAGACTGAGCCCCACTCATGAGACATAAACAGGGAACTCATGGGCCTCAAATCCAGAGGAAAGAACAGGACTCCCAGCCCCTGTGCTCTCTGAAGAGCCAAGTTCTGGCTCTTGGGCCTATAAATGGATCCAGAAGGGTTCTCAACAGGTCCAGAGTGAGGACGCAGCCTTGGGACAGCCCTGTGGTCCACTTCCCCCAGCCCCTGTGGGTGCCTGGCAACCAGAAGCCCCAGGAAACAAAGAGATTCTGTCTAGGTCTGAGAGAAGCAGAATTTTATGCACATATTTATTGCCCTCCTGGCAATTTCCAAATGCACTGTCAGTAGGAAACTGTTTCCTGGACACTAAGACTAATCAAAAGCCTGTTCAAAACACATTATGCAGGTACCTAACATAACCACATACATTAGTTTCTTACGGTTTTATATTCAATTCAACAAAAATGTATTGAGCACAGGCTCCACGGGAGATGCTATGCCAGGTGTTTTGGGAGCCTATGACAGGTAATACACAGTCCCTACTTGTCCCCAGCCCTCAGGGGCATGTTTGAGGTGGGGGTATGGTGGGGCGAGGCTAACACACTGATGGCTCTGACAGAAGGGCCACTGCACTAAATGCTGCAACAGAGAAACAGACAGCAAGGCGGGAAAGCGGGCGGACGTGATTACTTCCGGCTGGGGGATCAAGGGTGGTTTAAAGCAGATCTAATTTTTCCTGAGCACCACCTCTATTACCTCATTCAGTCTTCATAACAACCTTATGGGATAGGTATTATTATTGCCCCCATTTTATACATTAGGAAACTGAGGTTTAGAGAAGCTAAGTAGATCACCCAATGGCACACAGGTAGTTGAGTCTGTTTTACTGTATCATTCGGGCTCTTTGGATGATACTAGCAGTTCTTCCCTAACGGTATGTATCAGCATAAATAAGGACACTGTTTAGTCTAGTTTCCCTTAAAAGCAGAGCCTGAGACAAGGATCTTGGTGCAAGTAGTTTATTGGGAGATTTTCCAAAATATACGTAACTATACCCCATCCTAGATCTACTGAATCAGAGTTTCTGGGGGTGAGTTCCATACATGTGTTTTGAAAAAGCTCTCCCAGTGAATCTGATGTGCACCTTGATTTATATCACACTGTGAAAGCCTGGGTGGGATGTCAACAGATGAGGGTGGGGAAGAAAAAAGCATTTCAGGTGGATGGAATTGGGTAAGCAAAAGAGCAGAGCTAGGAAAGTGTAGGACTTCCTTGGGAAATGGTGAGTGGCCCCAGGAGAGGAGTCAGAAGAAGGGAAATGTAGGGTCTGCCAATGTTTGAGGGGCCTGCCATACCACCAGTGCCCTCCCTGACTGCTCAAACCCACCCAGGGCTCAGCCATGCCCCAAGCTCTGTCCAAGCAGCCCTCAGTGAGGAGAAGTATGACGTACTCACAACATGGCTGAAAAAAACCAGCCTCTGTTCAGAGGGAGATGAAGACCTATCTGACATTATTGAGCACCTACTAATTGCCAAGCACTGCACTGAGCTCTTTGCATACATCATCTCATTGATTCTTCCTGACAACTCTGAAAGTTATGTGTCATTATCTGCATTGTTTAAAAGATTAATGAGGTTCCGAGAGTAATTTGCCTAAGGTCATACAGTCAATAAGTGACCTAGCCAAGATTCAACCTCACATCTGTCGGACTCCAAGGCTTGCAGTCTTACCTCTGGGACTGAGTGCTTCCTAAAGGTTGTCAAAAGGGGCTCAGCTAAGAGGAAGTCTGGGTCATGTGATGAACAAGGGATCAGTGAAAACTGTCCCTGGATAAAGATGGAAGGTAACTGTTTAGTTTCCCTTAAAAGCAGAGCCTGAGACAAGGATTTTGGTGCAAGTAGTATATTGGGAGATGATTCAAGGAAGTACCAGGAGGGGGTGGGGAAGTGAGTCAGGGAAGGGAAGGGAAGGCATCCAATAAAGGAGGCAGGTTGCCACTGCGGACAACTGGAGCTCATTCCCATGGGAGCCCCCTGAGAGATGTGTGGAGCACACCTCAGGGCCACCCCTGCTGAGGAGCAAGGAGGCTGGGGTCTTCATGCTCTTGTTGTTTGAGGGCTGGTCCCAGACCACTAACTTCCCAGCACTTCCACCCTGCCCTGAATGCTGAACATATTCCCTGGACCAGAGAACATCTTAAAGCAGAGAAATTGCTAGAAGCCTTTGGTGTACATGGGAACTATCTGCAAGTGACCTCCAGGACTGGCTCATAGAATATGTGTGGGGCATCAATGGCATCTTCTGTAATCATTGTGTTCAATACTTGGGGACTAGAACAAAGCATTCCTCAAGGACTTGCAAAGTAGGAAAATAAGATTCCCCTGTATGAAATATATTTTAAAAATTAACAAAAACTGGATCAAAAGAACCAAGCAGAAGCAAGTGAATAGAATAAGGCGGCTCCCAGGTCTGAGGGACAAGGTTTTAGTCTGATCAGATGTGCTAAGATCACCAATGAAGCAGGTATGAAGCGAAGGAGGGCAGGTTGACTGCAGGAGCGCAGACCACGCTGTCCCAGAAGCAGGGGTAGACTGGCTTGTTCCAGGTCTGTCCATGGAAAAGAGTCCATGGTCAGTGGGCTGAGGGGATTTCCAGTCTCGTTGCCAAACCAGCCCTACTATAAGATGGACTTACGTCAGCCTGGTGCCTTAAACATCACAGGACCGTCTCCCCTGGTCTGAGACCAGACTCTTCCAGTACATTCCCATGTGAACCTGGTCCCAGAGAACACTCCTGTAATGGTGATTTTGCACAGCAGGATCATAGCGTAGTATCCCCACCTCGGTTAATGTGAATCTGCCCAAGGGACAGCTCTGCTCCTCAGGCTGAAATAAACAAGCATCCAACTCTGCAGGGCCAAAGCGTAGACCCCAAACTAAAGCTTATTATGAGTGGCCTTCCAGGACACGGCCCTCCAGCCTTCCCTAGGCAACACCCCAAATTCAAACAGGCCTAGCAATGTCTCTTTTTTTTCTATTTGAGTTTCTGCAGTAAGCAATGTGAGGAGGCTCCAAGGAGAGGGTAGCTAGGAATCCAGGCTTTTGTTCTTATTAACAATCGCAAGCCCCAGTCACTAGTGAACTTTCTTCCTGACTGTGTGTATGTGTGTCTATCTGAATGTCTGTGCATGTGCGTATCTGTATCCACAGGTATTTGTGTAAATGGATGTTTGTGTAAATATGTACACGGAAGCAGCAAACATAAGCTCTGTGGTCACTTACTAGTTCTGTGATCTTAAGCAAGTCCTTAGTAACCTGTCCAAGCATCACTTTCCTCATTTGTAAAACGGGTGTAACAGTAGAGCTGACTCCCCAGAACAGTTTAAGGGATAAAATGAGGTAATGCTCGTAAAGCAGCTTGGCGTAAGCCTGAGTGAGAATTCAGTCAACACTAGCACGTGACATTACAGGTTGTCATTTAAGGTGACTCTCTGTGTATGTGTGTATGCTGTGGCCCTGCAGGACTCAACTGATATTGATCTGTTTGTGGCAATTGCTCCAAGAGTACTATGTCATGTTATGGTCACCAGTGGGGTTGGTCACAAGGTTAAGGGAAAGTCTAGAGAATGACCACAGAACCAGCGTGATGTTCTCAGAGGGAACGGTTGCCCAACAACAGTAAAACAACCAAGAGGAGCCAAGAGCCAGAATGTTGGATGGAGGGATGGCCAAGTCATGAGAATGGTGTCCCTGGACTCAGCTCACAGGACAACACAAGTCAGCATGTGATTCCAAAGACCTTCAACACAACATCCCCAGGCAGACCAGAAGCCTCAAGCCAGCAGTGTTCACGGGCACAAAATCTAAGCCTGTGTTTTGGGTGGCCACTGACTGATGCTTTTCACTAGATCAAAGTTAGAAGGTAATATGCCCCCACCCCTGTCCAAACACATCTAGGAAAAGAGATTTCAGAAACACATCTCTCCCTCTTACCACATAGTGGGACTCTGGATTTGGCTGTTTATCTCCAGTCTCAGACCTAAGATGATTATTCTGATAAACTGGAATGAATCTTGCAACAGAAGGGGAGCTAGCAATAGCCCTGCTGATTTATTGCCCTTTTCAACCCAGTTGGGTTCCAAGAGAATAAATCTTGCTTGCCTCTGGCTAGGTACCCGTAATCATGCCACGGACCACGACTTTCATATCCCATTAACTCTGAATTACTCAGTCTGGGGCTGAGCTGAGAGGTAATTTAAAATGGCAAAGGGAAAAATGTTCTGATTTAGATCTGATAGAGCCTGGATTAAGTCCTCCCATTTTTCAGGGCTTATATGTGAGCTTTATGGAGGGGGAGCACCCGTGGGCTAGGTGGGACTCCTATGAGAGACCTGAGCTACAGATTAGACCAGGGGAGTTAAGCCAAACACGTGCTCTAGAGAGCCATTGGCTGCACCTCAGACCCGACCACAGGGCAGGGCTGAGTTTCTCAGGGGAATCGGTCTACTTAAAATCACCTTTCTCCAGAGTGTAAATTATCACAACCCTTTAGGTTAGCAATTTGGCAACACCTATCAAAACAAAAAAGGCTCATACCCTCTGATTCAGGCTTTTCACTACAGAAACACTTGGGTATGTGTTCAAGGGAATATGGACAAGAATGTTCATTGTAGACTTATTTATAATACGGAAAAATCAGAGACAAACAAAATGGTCGCTCAGTAAAGGAACGCCGTAAGAGAGGACAGCACACTTGTTCTATGAAAGAATAAGCACCCATTAGAGAGAATGAAGTGGAAGGTCGTCTGCGATACATTGTTGGAAAAAATCAAGGTGCAGAATAGTTTCATGTAAAGTGTACATATTGTTCCAAAAAATCCCTATTTGGAGATTAAATTGAAATTACTGTTTGTTTTCTCTCCATCCTCAATGTCTTAATACATAAGGTGTGCCTCTCTATCAGCAATCACACAGACCCTGCAGTTTGAGCCACTTTGAACATCCCAAAATAAATTTCACATCCAGCCTGACCTTATATTTTAGTCTCTCTGAACAGGACCTCTTGCCAGGACCACTTCTGATGCCTAGCTAACATGCTTGGACTGTCACAAAGACCACTGTGTCAGAGGAAAAGAAGAGAAGGCTTTTCTTAGCAAGGATCTACCTGGTACTCATCATTTGAGTGCACAAAGGGAGTCATGCTCTCTTGGCATTGAATTACCTGCCACAAGTCAGGAATAAGCTCTAAGGCTTCCCCACACCCATGGGCCTACTCTAGCTGAGTTTGTAGAAGACCTGCTAGCAACAGGCATGGGACTGACTGCTCTTTAAGAGCCTGACAGTTAAGGCCCCCAGCAATCTGGTCATACATTAGTCAGGATAGAATATGATATACCACAGTAACATATGAACCCCCAAATCTCAGCGGCTTAACATAACAAGGTTATGTTTTCCCCTCACAAAAAGTTGTCTGGTGCTGGTTAAGTAACCCTTCTCCATGCGGTGACTCAGAGATCCAGGCTGCCACTACCCTGGGGCTCTGCCATGTTGGCATGTGACCTCTGTGGTTACCGCAACAGGAGAAGGGAGAACTGGAGGAGGCCCACGTGTTCTCAACTGCCTAAGCCCAGAAGTCACCTCTACTCAGTCCATTGGTCAGAGCTGCCCCAACCTCACCCCAAGGAAGCTGGGAAATACAGTCTGCTAATGTCTCCAGGACACAGAAACACTGTCCTCATACCATTGTCTCCACTCCAGGTGGCAACATACCTTTCCAACTTTGTCTCGCACACAGTCCCTCACCCACCTGTGACTCCTAGTCTCTGGCACACTGACTTCCCCACCAGGGATAAGAGATCAGACTCTAGCCTCCAGACACATGGAATTCTACACAGGTTTCCTTTCCTGCCTCTGTGCTTTTGCTAGTGCTGTTCATTCATTTGTCTGTTCATTCAACAAATATCTGTTGTACATTGATAATATCCTAGTATTGTGCTAAGTCCTAAGGAAACAGCAAAGAGCAAGGCAGATACAGTCTCTACCCTCATGGAACTTACAGCCCAGGGGCCCAGTTCTACCATCTCTGCCTTCTACCCTCTTCTAGGCTCTGCTCAGCTGATATCCTACCTCTCTGCATCTCCAGAGTTGTTGGGAGGATTCACCGAGCTAATGCACAGGAGGGTCATAACCCAGTGCCAGGCAAGAGGAAAATACTCAGCAAACTTGAGTTGTTAGTGCTAGTAGCCACCTTATTTCCGTGAGAACACTAGGAGGTTACTTGCTCATTCCAGGTCTGTTCTTACCAGTCCTCTGCACCTCTTCTGCTGGCAGAATTTCCAACCCCTCTTCCTCACTAACCTGTAGGAGAGGACCCTGTCTGTAGACTCAGCATAAGGCAACCAACAGATTATTAAATCACACAGTCCTTGAGATTTTTTTCCTTTGGGCTTTGAGAGAAAACTGGTCTCTTTTAATATTAGGAGATCTATGCTTCTTGAGGGAGTTCAGGGGCCTTATACCAAATGCATTCACACAACTGATAAAGAATGAAGAATGAAAAGTATGGTAAGAGTTTATGGACTCACTTTCTTTGGGTCTCTGTGCAGATGTCACCTCCCTTGCCAGACCACTCTGTATAAAAACATCGTCTCCGTCATTCTCTATTCCTTTAACCTGTATTAGTTTTCCTCAAGCTATTTATCACAACAATAAACAATAAGCCTGTTCCAAGATTTCAGGACCCCTCAGCCTGGTGAGTGGGCTGTTTCCATTTCACTGAGTGGCTCTAAATGCCTTTCCTAGGTTCCTGGAGGACAAAGAACGGGTGGGGTTATCCTTTGCACCCTCCCTGGAGCCTGAATCTGGAAGCATACTTGCTCCCTAAACATGCTCCTTGACTGAATGAATTTTTTTAAAAAAACAGGATGGCAGGGAGATCATTAAGAAGTATGCTTCTGCACTTCAACTTTTTAAGTTACGTTAAACTTCAGAATTTCCGTAGGCGCCTGTTTATAAACAAAATTAGATTCATCCAAAATTGAGTTATTCTTCATGGTTGGTTAGTTATTACTGGGAATTTCAAAGCGCTTATTTGGACAATATCCAGGCCGTTTGGAGTCGGCATCTTCTAAAAGTTGGACCTGTTACAGATAAACACCATGCTGGGCTCCAGGCAAAGAAAGTAGCAAAATGGTTCATTTCTTAGGATATCAGATAAAAGGACAACTCCTCCCCCTCCCCCTAAATACAGCCTTTCTCTAAACAAAATATTTAGTACATAGCGTGAGACTGCATTTGTGTCCCAACATGGGTTTCTGTTAACGTACCTCACGCTGGTTTTAAAAATCAGATAGATTGGTTAAATCCTTTCAAGAAAATTAGGCAAGCAAAGATGCCATTAGTTCTAGAAACCCATCACATACACAATAGATGCATAGTAATTATTTTTAAGGCCATTCTTTGTTATAATGCTTGTCATTTCTGGATATTAGCTCAAACAGCCAGAACTTCGAACCTCTTTAGGGGTTGCCCTTAGTATCAAACGTAATATAATTTGTCACGAAATTGCTGGTGGTTTTTGATCTTCCTTTCAATTCATTTGTCAGTTATATATAGTGTGACAATATAATTTACTTCCCAAAGACACTTAGGAAAGTGAAAAGGGCTCTATTAATATGAATAATGATGCCAGGACAACAAACCAGGCACGTAGTCACCCTAGCTTTGTATTCTCTTATAAGCAAGGTTCTATGTCAGGCACTGTAGGGTCAATGTGCAGAAATCCTGGGAGTTAATCATGGAAACAAAGTGTTAGAGCTAGATGAGGGATTGGTAAACTTTTTCCTAAAAAGGGCCAGATAGTAAATATTTAAGTTTTGCAGACTGACAGGCTAAATTGAGGACACTGTATTGTGTATTTATATAACCATTTAAAATGTAACCATTTAAAAGTGTAAAAATCATTCTTAGCCATGACTGGCTAGAATTTAGCCAAACTGGCCAGCCTCTGCCATAGAGCACTGAAGACATTACATGCTAAGCTCAGAAGCCTGGACTTAATTCTGTGGCTAGTAGATTCCAGAATTATTTTTATTTTAGGAGTAGAAACTTGTTCTCAAATGAAATCTTATGTGGAAGCCCAATATATATGCAAGACAGATAAAAGTGGTTCTGCTGTGCTTGAAACAGGGATGAGAGAAGCAGCCGGCACAACCTCTCTCCACCCCCAGCAGCAGCACATGCTGACAGCCCCCGAGGGGTCCTGCTGATCACGATTTTAAAACCACAGCCACAGTCAGTAGGGTACTATTAAAGATTTCTGCGGAGGGGGCAGACTGATCACAGCTGTGTTTTACAACCATCACTCCAGGCACAGTGGGAAGGACGCCTTGGAAGGCAGAACGCTCGGGGGCACAGAGACCAGTGAGGAGGGTCTGGCCTGGGAGGGCAAGGATTGCATGGATGTTTCCGAAGCAGACATCAGGGGTACAGAGGTGGGTTTGAGGGGGATTAAGACATTCAGGCAGGACCAGCTTCATGGTCTGGGCCCTGTGCAGTCTCCTAGGGCCCTGGTGTGCAGGAGGGGCCCATGCTTGATTACATGTTCCGCTGTCACCACCTTAAAATTCTTAATAATTTTTCAACCAAGGCCCTGCATTTTCCTTTTGCACTGGGCCCCACAAATCATGTCTCCAGTCCTGCATGCAGGGATGACTGGGTCCATAGGTGCCCGAGCACACGTGTCGGCACCTTCTTCCTACTGTCCTGGCCAGGGGCACTCAACATAATCCCCCATGGTAAGTGCTCTTTATAAAAAGCCTAGTGTTTCACAGCTTTCTCTGAGTCTCAGATTGTCCCTCCCACACACTGCCTTGCCCCCTTACAAGCACTCAGAACGTCCACCTGTCCTCCCTCTGGCTTCTGCATCCTGGAAACACCAGTGGCAGCTGATTAGTCCCAAATCCAAATCTCCGAGACGCCAACTCAAGTTGGTGCCTGGCAGGATGACCACTGACCTCCAGCTGCCTCCTGCTGACTGGCTGGGCAGTCCATACATACGACATCCTGAGGGTCACCTTGAGTTGGGCTCCACCAGGAGCAGACGCTGGGACAAGGATGCAGGTGCCAGTCATTTGTGATGTGATCCCAGGAGCCCTACGAGGGAGTGGGGAAATGAATCTGGAAAGAACAGGAAGCCTGGAGAGAGGGCAGGTTTCCACTGTGGGCAGCTGGGCCCAATCCTATTAGGGACCTTCTGAGAGGCTGTGATTATACCCGAGGAATGTCCCACTACTGCCTGGCAAGCAAGCCAGGGTATTTGTCAACAACTCCCACCCCTCACTGACTGAGTTGTTTCTGGGGTCCCCAGAAATTCTGGCTGCCCCAAATGCAGGTCAAACACCCTTCTGTGACCAAGAATGCCCTCAAGCAGAGAGAGACACAAGCTGCCACCATGTACCAGAACTGTCTGCAGGTGACCTCTGGGGTGGGGTAAGGGTGGGTCTGAGTATGGCACCAACAAGGTTTGCTCCACCCTCAGAGCCACTGTGAGGAACAACAAAGATTTGGGGAAGAAAGTAGATTTCAGACACTCCCAAAATCTGAAAGGACATCTGCCATGATTACTTCAGCCAGTGATTAAAAAAATACTAACTGAGCACCTGTTATGTGCCAAAGTTCTACTTTTGTGTAGAGCACTATTATACATATTGTAGAAAAAGACCACAGAATCAGAATTTACAACCAGGCTTTGTCATTTATAAGGACCAAATTGCGGGAAGGAAGTGCAGAAGTGCCCATCCGCCAGAGGCCAGGACCACCTCACCCTAGTTTAACACATCAAACTCACAGCCTTCCTGGTATACCTGGGGACTCCCAAAACTCCTTTCAAGATTTTCCTAGGTGATGGGGGCCTGAAATACACAAAGAAGGGAGAAAAAGCAGCTAAAAAAAAGATTTGAAAGAGATGTGGTGACATGTGTTTGAATATCATCAGAATATTTATCCAGCAAAACATTTAGGATCTCTTTGTTAGTTGAGATTTTTAACTCTTAAAACATACACCATGACCCTTATATGCTGCTGGTAGGATTATAAAATGATACAGCCATTTTGGAAAACAGTTTGGCAGTTCCTCAAAAGGGTAGACACAGAGTCACCATATGACCCAGCAATTCTATTCCTAGATATATGCCCAAGAAAATAGAAAACATATGTCTACACAAAAACTTGTGCATGAATGTTCATAGCAGCATTATTTATAATAGCCAAAAAGTAGAAATGACTCCAATGTCTATGAACTAATGAATAAATGAATAAATTCAATATATCCATATAATGGAATATTACTCTGCCATTAAAAGAAATGAAGTACTGATATATACCACAACATGGATAAACCTTGAAAATATATTGTATGATTCTATTCCTATGAAATATCCAAAGAGGCAAATCTATGGAGACAGAAAGTAGATTACTGGCTGCCTAAGACGGGGGGAGGAGGGTGGAGCGAAATGAAAAGTGACCACAGGGTACAGGATTTCTTCTGGGCATGGTGACAATGTTCTAAAATCAATTTGTGGTGATGGATGCACAACTCTGTGAACATACTAAAAAACACTGAATTGTACACTTTAAGTAGGTGAATTGCATGGTATTTAAATTATTCCTTAAAAAAGCTATCATTAAAAATGATACCATGAAGTTTTATTAGGGATTGATTTGCACTCTATGTGGCACTTAGGATATATCAGGGAAGAGATAGACAATATCACTACCCTCTTAAAGCTGGCATGCCAATGAGGAGAGAGGACAATGAATTCTAAATGTGACCAATAAATTATACAGCATGTTTTTGTGGAAGGTGATCAGGGGTAAGGAGATAAGGAACAGGGGATGCCTGGTAGAGCCACAGTTTTAAATATGATGGTCAAGGTAGACATCACTGCAAAGGTGACACTTGGGCAAAGTTTGCAGGAGCTGGCCACGAGGACATCTGGGGAAACAGCATTCCAGGTAGAGGGCACAGACGCTGCAAAGGCCTGGTGGCAGGAGTGTGCTGACACAGTGTAGGAATAGCCAGGAGGTCTGTTGAGTCTGTGAGTGGGGACAGGTCAAGGTCAGAGGGAGGGTGATGAAGTCAGAGAGGTAGCTGGGGGCCTTGTAAAAGCCCTGCTTCTAGCTCAGATCAGGTGCACAGCTTCAAAGGTAAGTGATGTAACCTGACAGGACAAATGAGGGCTTGTCTCTCCTCCTCTTAGGGGCTCACCCAGCTGGGGGGACTAGGGCTTTTGCCATTTTCCCCCGAGCAAAGGAAACAGGTAGCCCGAGCTCACCCAGGCAAAGGAGGGGGGTGTCTCATAGGGAGAGCTCCAG
This sequence comes from Daubentonia madagascariensis, assembly GCA_023783475.1. Lineage (NCBI taxonomy): Eukaryota > Metazoa > Chordata > Mammalia > Primates > Daubentoniidae > Daubentonia > Daubentonia madagascariensis. The sequence continues at coordinate 24,533,121 of JAKFHU010002136.1, read as the reverse complement.
CCCCAAAAAGTAAAACTATTGATAAGAATTTAGGAAGCAGCAGGCTGATGGGAAACTGCAATTTCACCATCTAATAACCTCACATGTTTGTGATTTTCAGGTTCCAAGTCATCACAGTCAATTACAGGTCACAAATGATTTCCAAAGTGGGCTGCCCAAGAAGGCAGTTGTGCAAATCCATTTTCCACAGTCATCCTACTCCCAGGCTGCTCAGCCCCCAAAATGTGCTTTGGAGCAAACCATGTCAGCATGTGGAGGGAGAGTGGAGGGGAGGGGACCCCTGGGGTGGGGGGAAGGAAATGGAATCAGCCCGGGGCCCTAGATGGTGTTTCCACACCCACTCTGCTACATACCTGCTGTGTGACCTTGGCCTAGTCACCTCACCTCTCTGAGCCTCCCCCTTACAGAGAATGACCAGACCTGACTTACCTCACAAGGGATGTTATGAGACATCTCATTAAAGGCATCATGGAAAACGCCATATACCAAACCTCAGCCATGTGTCTGATCTTAAGCTCCTTCATTTCTTTTAATAGCCTTATTGAGGCATAATTTACATACCATAAAACAGACTCATTCTAAGTTTACAAATTAATGACGTTTAGTGAATTTACGGTTATGTAACCATCACCACAATCCAATTTTAGAATATTTCCCTCACCCCAAAAAAGATATCTCTATGGCAATCCTTTGAGGTTGAAGTCCCATATATAATAAGATCAATTGAATGCTGTATAAAGCACAAGATAAAAATAGTGATTTATTAGGTTGGATCACATGAAATTGCCATTTTTATAGGTTGAAAATGTCCAAATATTGGCAATTTCATATAGCTTAGTCATTAAAAAAAGAACTTTACAAATAGAGTACTATAAAATTATAGTTTGCATATTAACTCATACACTATATATGATTTCCCATGAATTGGTAAGTTATGAACTTATATGTCATATTTTTATACAGAAAACTATGTATGTTGGACTTTGGGGGTGATTGAAGTGATATAGGATTTTTCAAGGGGGAAAGCTTGACTATGCTCAGTTTTCACCTTAGAAAGGAACCTCCAACAGGTATGGCCCACTTTTGAGCCAGTTCAAGCTATGATCTTCAATTTGCAGCTGAAAAAAGTGAAGCTTAGAAAGTGTAGACAACCTATTAGTGCATTGCCAACACCACGCTGTCTCAAGAAATGTGAATAAAACTTTGTAAGTAGAAGAAACATCTTGTATCTATAGCATAAAAGGATCATGGCTCATATTTATGTTTCATTATTTTGCATGCTTACTTTTTTTTTGTTTCTATTCCCTACTGGAGTCTAAGATCCATCAGAAAAGATGCCAGGTCTTCTTTGTACGTGTATATCCCCAGCACCTAGCTACATAGCATTTGCCATATAATAGATGCTCAATAAATACTGAACAAATAAAATAAATTTGATGGGGAGGGAAAACCCTGATTCGTATATGTAAACACACCCCCACCCCCTGCTAAACACACACAGGGCCTCACATCATTACAGACGCTAAAAGATAGTTTGTGGGGAATGACTTCATGACCAGATCCAAAGGCTTTTATGTCAATGTATGGCAGGTCCATTTTGAGCCAGCTTAAGCCTGGCAGAGACACTTCTTACTCAAGAAGAACAGAGGACAGCCTGCCTTCCAGCACCAAAGTCAGGAGCCTCCAATCCCAAACCTGGGGGGAAAATGAAGGCCAAGAGAAGAGGCGCTGCCAAGAACAACACACCACACTGGGTACCTGGGGTCTTTAGAGGGTCACAGGCAGGAACTCTGGCCAAGAAAAGGTCTAGAAGGAAACTTCCCAGAGAAGCAAGGAGATGAGACACTGGAGCTGGTGTACATGCCCCTGGCTGGGCTTTCCAGGGCTTGCAGGTGAAAGAGAGCTGTAGGGATGTAGGAAGGGGTGAAAACAGGGCTACTGCTCAAGCTACTGTTCAGGCTCGTTTATATAATCCCAAGGAGAGAAGATGTTACAAGCCCACCCACCAATAGCTCTTCCCTAGCTCCCCCAAAGGAAAGAGGTATGTCCAGTCTAACTGATCAAAGCCTAAGATATTGGTATGGGTGCTAATGGGCAGGGTCACTGCATTAAAATGTGGGTGGTATGAGGTTCTTTGCTTCCTGCTTCCAAGTGGGAGGTAGACCAGACTTCCACATAGGCAGGTGTTAGTCACTATCTCTGCTCCTAATAAAGCAGTTTTGTATCTCCCATTGGATGCCTGCTTTTAGCACATAACTCCCTCAGGAAGCCCATCAGGCAGGGAGAAGTGATTGGCATTTCTAGGTTCATCATACTCTTGAGTGGTTTCAAAATTCTGGCAGAATCTCCAGCCTGCCTAAGGTATCCAAAATAGTGAACGGCAATTACCCCTGAAGGGTGGGGTGCAAGAGAAGAATATGGGAAAGAGCTTTCACATTTTCACTTTTCACATATACTTTTGTATTTGTTTCATCTTTTACAATAAACATATGGTACTTCTTAATTTAAAAATAAGAATAATCAGATATGAAAAAATGTAATATATCTCACTAATAATTTTTCATATTGCTTATATAAATAATAGTTTAGATATATTGGATTAAATAAAATATATTATTAACATTAAAAAAAGAATAATCAGAGGGGTTAGGAAATGGAATATAATGATATAAATCCAAATTTAAAAGTCAGTAGCCAGCATTATGCCCCAAATAATTGTATAATAATTATGAAAATCATATGCATCTCCCTATTTGAGAAAACAAGAAGATTCTTAACTTCCTCTATGCTATTGCCAATTCAGATTCATGGGTAATTACTCTCTCAAGGCCTTGGTTTTCTCCTCTGTAAAATAGACATAATCATGCCTGCCTCACAGATTTGTGACAATGCATAGCAAAGTGTTCCTAAGACATAGAAGGATATAATCTATGTCTTCATTGTGAGCATTTCTGGCATTGTCTAGGAAATCAGCTGGTTTAAAGCAATTGCTCTGTTTTAAAAAAACAATGTGGCTGTTAGCAAGAGATACTTTTAAACAAATGAAGACTATCACTCTTCACTGATGATAAGTTCTTATATCTATTAAATAGAAAACCCCAAAGATCCCACCAAGAGTCTCTCCTGGAATTGATAAATTAATTCAGCAAAGTCTTAAGATACAAAATCAATGTACATAAACCAGTAGCATTTCTATATACTAATAGCAGTCAAGCTGAGAGTCAAATCGAAGACTAAATACCACTCACAATAGCTACAAAGAAAATAAAATACCTAGAAATATACTTAACCAAGGAAGTGAAATATCTCTACAATGATAACTACAAAACTGAGGAAAGAAATCACAGAGGTTACAAACAAATGGGAAAACATATCATGCTCATGGATAGGCAGAATCAACATTGTTAAAATGTCCATACTATCCAAAGTGATCTACCGATTCAATGCAATCCCCATCAAATTACCAAAGTCATACTTCACAGATCTACAAAAAATAATTCTATGCTTCATTTCAAAACAGAAAAGAGCCTAAATAGCCAAAGCAATCTTAAGCAAAAGGAACAAATCTGGAAGCGTCACATTACCAGACTTCAAATTATACTACAAGGCTATAGTAACCAAAATAGCATGGTATTGGTACAAAAATAGAGACATAGATCAATGGAATGGAACAGAGAACCCAGATATAAAATCATCTACCTACAACCAACTGATCCTTGACAAAGTAGACAACAATGTACACTGGGGAAAAGAAGCCCTATTCAATAAATGGTGCTGGGAAAATTGGATAGCCACATGCAGAAGAATGAAACAGGACCCATATCTCTCACCACTTACAAAAATTAACTCAAAATGGATAAAAGACTTAGATCTAAGGCATGAAACCATAAGAATTCTAGAGGAAAATGTAGGAAGAACTCTTTTAGATATCAGCCTAGGCAAAGAATTTATGACTAAGACCCCAGTGGCAATCCTGGCAACAACAAAAATAAATAAATGGGATTTGATTAAACTAAAAAGCTTCTGCACAGCTAAGGAAACAATCAACAGAGCAAATAGACAACATACAGAATGGGAGAAGATATTCACAAGCTACACATCCAATAAAGGGCTAATAACCAGAATTTACAAATAACTCAATCAAATAGGCAAGAAAAAAAACAAACAACCCTATTAAAAAGTGGGCAAAAGACATGAACAGACACTTCTCAAAAGAAGAAAGACAAATGGCCAATAAACATATGAAAAAATGCTCAACATCACTAATCATCAGGGAAATGCAAATTAAAAACACAATGAAATATCACCTTACCCCAGTCAGAGCTTTTATTAAAAAGTCCAAAAACAACAGATGCTGGCGTTGATGCAGAGAGAACGGAACACTTATACACTGTTGGTGGGACTGCAAATTAGTACAACCTCTGTAGAAAACAGTATGCAGATTCCTCAAAGAACTAAAAGTAGACCTACCATTCAATCCAGCAATCCCACTATTGGGTATCTACCCAAAGGAAAAGAAGACTTTTCATCAAAAAGGTACCTGCACTCAAATGTTTCTTGCAGCACAATTCACAACTGCAAAAATGTGGAATCAACCCAAGTGCCTATCAATTCATGAGTGGATTAATAAAATGTGGTATATGTATACCATGGAGTACTACTCAGCCGTAAAAAAAAGATGAATTAATACCTTTTGCAACAATCTGGATGGACCCAGAGACCATTCTCCTAAGTGAAGTATCTCAAGAATGGAAACACAAACACCATATGTACTCACTATTAAATTAGAACTAACCAAAGAGCACACATGTGCACAGAGGGAAGTAAAACTCAGTGGAAATCAACTGGGGGGGGAGGGGGAGGAGGGGAGGGGGATTAAACCAACCTAATGAGTACTATGAAAACTATCTGGGTGACAGGCACACCTATAGCCGGCACTCAAACTTTACAAAAATGATCCATGTAACCTAAAACATGTGTACCCCCTTAATATTTTGAAATGTAAAAAAAAAAAACAAAAAACAAATGAAGAGCTTCCACAGCCTTCCTACAATGATAGTTGGGGATACCTATGTCATATTATGCTCGATGTCATTTACACAAGCACAGCTCTGCACACAGAAAGCACTCATTACACATTTGTGGAACACCCACTTATGATGTAAGCAGCCCAACTAGACAGAAAACTGGGGCTCAGAGAGAAAATGGAAAGGCAGTTTTGCCAACACTAAATCCATTCTCAGTCAAACTCCACTGTTTCTACGGATTACAGAGAAGAGAAGGAGGGAGTGTAGGAGTTGGATTAGTACTTGGCTCAAAGTAGGGAGGAGAGATGATAAAGGAGAGAGAAGGAAGAGCTACCAGAAGCCAACTGATAAATTCCTGTTTGAATTAAGTTGCAGAAATAAAAAATGCCATTTTGGTAGATAAATGTGTGTGCTGCCTATTGTCAAGAATGAACATTATGTACCTTTTTGTTTCTTTACCTGCCATGGCAACCAGAAAGCTTAGAATCAGATTTATTGCTGGTATTAACAGTCAGCTCCAGAATCTAGAAGCTTATTCCCACTTTACCTCCCAGAGAAGCTGTTTTCTGCTTTATGTTTCTTTCTGCCCCATGGAAACACCCAATTCTTACCCTAAACATGAAGCAGCATGGAAGAATTTTCACATATTGTATTAATTGGCCTGTTCTTTGATTCCTTGTATTTCACTAGCCCACATTGATCATGGGAGTAATATCAACTGTAATTAGGCATCATAAGGATAATGATTTCATTAAAGTTCTTTTAATGGATTTGGACATGTACGAGGCAGGGTGTTATACAACACAGTCAAACAGTTTATCACCTTGTGATAATTGGAGTTGCTGAATTACAGTAACAGAGCAACTGAAGGTAATTTCCTATTTGGCCAAAGTCGTCTGACCTCCCCCAGGACTCCAATTATCATTTTTCTTCTTGGAATCAGGTCTCCCTTCCACTCAGAAGCTGCTGCAAGCTCCAAGCTATTACAGCAGACTCTCAGCTTGCACAGAAGCTGTGAAGTTCTAATTTTCTCATTACACAACCTCATCTGTCAGCTATTTTATGGCGAGCTGGACCTGTTCTTTAGTTCAGGTGATAAATAGGCATGAACATCTTTGTGAGCAGAGAGGCAAATAAACATCTGAAAATGATATCAGGCCTTAAAGAATCTTCTCTCAGATAGTATTATGGGTCAGAGAAAACCAGAACAAACCATGGACCTAAACACGGAGAAAAGGCTGAACCCAACTTGCCCTCTTTCACTCAGAATCACCATGACAGAAATAGGCAATTTCTTCTGCTACACACAGAGTCTCAGATGGTTCTTTAGATAGTGCTGTCAAACTCAGTAAAGTAAGTTGATAACATAACAAGGGCTACCATTTATTGAGCACCTAGTGGGTGTGCTACAGTGTGTGAAGGCATTAAAATATCTTGACCCAATCCGAAATCAGAACAGTTTATACTATGTACATTCACTCATTTATTCATTCTTATAAAATGAGATTACAACATGTCTGGCATGTTATAAGCACTATATAAACGTTAGCGACCAGCTTCTATTCATTCATATGAATGGCTCAAGGCCTCTGTCGAGCCAAGCACCACAAGAAACATCAGAGGTGCAATTGTGAATAAGACAGATACAATCACTGCCCTCAAGTGGCTTACAGTCTAGTAAGGTATAGAAACTATACATTTATCTTCCTGTGATGGGGGACTTTCAAATAAAAAAATAATTTAAAAAATTTTAAAGAAACTATATAAATAAGCTTACAAATATTGACATTATTGCCATTGTAATGAATGTAATGAAGGAAAACTACAGGTGCCATAAGAAGACAGAAAGAAGGACCTGATTTAGTCTGGTGTGGGAGGAGAGGTTGATGAGAAAGTGGTTATTAGGTAATGACTCAGAAGTTAGCCAGGTGAAGAGGTAGAAGGAAGAATATTTCAGAAACATGGAAGAGCACAGATGGAGGCTCTTAGGCAAGAATGAGCTTGGTGTAATAAACAAGGAAAGGGACGGTTTGTCTGGAGCTTAATGAACAATGATGGGGAGGTGGTGGACACAAGAGCATACAGGGCCTTGTAAAGCATGGTAAGGGTGTGAATTTTATTCTCTGAGCAATGGGCAGCCATTGACAGGACAACGACTGGTCAGTCAGGGATTGGCTCTGAATGACCAGTCGTCATGACTTATATGACTTCTGGATGGATTGATCAATAGCCAATCCATCCAGAAATGTTTGTTTAGAAACTATTATATGAAAATCACTGATGGTGTGATATGAAAAGCATAAGACACCTCTCACTATTTCCTGGATTGTTTAAAAAGAATAGTTTGGACAGAGCAAAAAGTTCCACAGAGAATTGGAGAGGATGAGGTTGGAAGGTTTGCAACTTAAAATGCTAAGAGAAGGAATCTAGATTTCAGATTTTTTTTCCTTTTAGAGAGGGGAAAAGCAGGGCAGAGGGCAGGGAGAAACTAACCTTATTGATTGTTTCTCAAATGCCAGGCACTGTGCTGAATATTTCATAGATAGATTATCTCATTTGATAATCAAAACTCTCAGAAATTAATTTAATTTAAACATCCCTGCTCATTCACTCTCAGCGTCAATTTTTTTAGTTATGAATGCTGAGGCTTAGAGATAGTCAAGAAATTGCTCAAGCTGAGCTTAAGATACTGATCACTGCCTTCCCATCTTCACCTTCATCTAAGAGATGCTGGCCCTGCCTACATCCTTGCTACCACATGGGGATCTCCACCCACAGATCTCTGCAGTCACAATTGATCACCATCAGACCCATAGCCCAGGGGATCTGTCCCACAGACTAGGGCAAGGTGATCAAGTTCTCCCTGTGGAAAAGCTTAATTAAATGAATCAGAGTTTGGGTCAGGTAGGGGATAGTAGGAGTTCAAAACTGAAGCCAGAGCCAAACAGGTCAAAACTGAAGTTGTGGAGAGCAGAGGAGCACTGAGCAACAGAAGGCTCACCTGCAGAGAGATGCAGATGAACAGAGCACAGGGCACAGAAGAGCACATAAACAAAAGGCAGTGTAGCCTCATCAGAGACAGAGAGGGTGCAAACTCAGTTTTCCATATTCCAAATCTTATCCCATGGCCTGTGTTCAGCTATTTATTTCTCTGTAACAAATCACCCCAAAACTGAGCAGCCTGAAAGAACAATAGTAATTTTATTCTTCTCTCTTCCATTTCTGGGGTTGGCTGGGCTCAGCAAGGTGGTTGTCACTTGAGGTCTCTCGCATGGCTGCAGTCAGAAGGTGGCTGGAGCTGGAGTGGATAGATGGTTGGCTCATTTGCCCCTTGGAGGTGTGGGATGGGGAGACTCACACAGGTGGGGATGGAACAGCCTGGGCTCCTCAGGCATCTTTCTCTGCCTCTGCATAGTCTCTCTCCATGGTCTTTCCTCAAAGGTGGTTTCAGAAGCCTGGAAGTCTTCCAGACATCTTACATGACCACTCAACACTCCAAAGGCATGTGTCTGCAGAGAGAGAGCCAGTTGGGAGCTGTATTGCCTTTTAAGATCTGGCCTAGGAAGTCATGAAGCATCCCTCCTGCTGCATTCTACTGGTTAGCAGCAAGGTGTGAAGGCCAGCCAGTAGTTAAGGTGAGGCAAATCCATCTCTTCATGGGAGGAATGTCAAATAATTTGCATACTTGTTTTTGAATCACCACAGCCTTCCTATACTTTGTCTCTTATCCTTGGATACCTGGAGATTCTCCTCCTTCCTCTAACTTAAAACAGCTCCTTACTAGTAAGGATGGATTTTCTTACAACCAAGAGTCTTAACTAAAACACAAAATATTCAGGCATACCTCATTTTATTGTGCTTCACTTTACTGTGCTTTGCAAATATTGCATGTTTTACAAATTGAAGATTGCACATATTGCATTTTTTACAAATTGAAGGTTAGTGGCAACCCTGCATAGAGCAAGTCTATTGGCACCACTTTTGTAACAGCATGTGCTCACTTCATGTCTCAGTGTCACATTTTAGTAATTCTCACATTTTTAATGTTTCCATTATTGTTATATATGAATGGTGATCTGTGATCAGTTATCTTTGATGTTAGTATTATACTTGTTTGGGGGCACACAAACCACACCCATATAAGACAGCAAACTTAATTGATAAATGTTGCCTGTGTTCTGACTGCTCCATCACCCAGATATTTCCCCACCTCTCTCCCCCTCCTTGGGCCTCTCTATTCCCTGAGACACAACAGTATTGAAATTAGGTTAATTAATAACCCTACAATGGCCTCTAAGTGTTCAAGTGAAAGAAAGGAAGAGTTTCATGTCTCACTTTAAATCAAAAGTTAGAAATGATTAAGCTTAGCAAGGAAGGCATGTCAAAAGCCAAGATAGGCTAAAAGTTAGGCCTCTTATGCCAGACAGCTAGCCACATTGTGAATGCAAAGGGAAAGTTCTTGAAGGAAGTTAAAAGTGCTACTCCAGTGAATACACAAATAATAAGAAAACAAAATAGGCTTATTGGTTGATATGGAGAAAGTTTTAGTGATCTGGATAAAAGATCAAACCAGCCACATAGAAAGCCTAATCCAGAGCAAAGCCCTAACTCTTCAGTTCTATGAAGTCTGAGAGAGGTGAGGAAGCTATAGAAGAAAAGTTTGAAGCTAGCAGAAGTTGGTTCATAAGGTTTAAAGAAAGAAGCCATCTCCATAACAAAAAAAAATGCACGATGAAACAGAAAGTGCTGAGGTAGAAGCTGCAGCAAGTTATCCAAAAGGTCTATGTAAGATAATTGATAAAGGTGGCTACATTAAACAACAGATTTTCAATGTAGACAAAGCAGCCTTCTATTGGAAGAAGGTGCCATCTGGGACTTTCATAGCTAGAGAGGAGAAGTCTATACTTGGTTTCAAAGCTTCAAAGGGACAAGCTGACTCTCTTATTATGGGCTAATGCAGCTGGTTACTTTAAGTTGAAGCCAACGCTCTTTTACCATTTCAAAAATCCTAGGGACCTTAAGAATTGTGTTAAGTCTACTCTGCCCATGCTGTAGAAATGGAACAACAAAGCCTGGATGACAACACATCTGTTTACAGCATGGTTTACTGAATATTTTAAGCCCATTTTTGAGACCTACTGCTCAGAAAAGAAGATTCCTTTCAAAGTCTTACTGCTCATTGACAATGCACTAGTCACCCAAGAGCTGTGAGGGAGATGTACAAGGAAATTAGTGTTGTTATTAGTTTCGTGCCTACTAATACAACATTCATTCTGCAGCCCATAGATCAAGGAGTAATTTTAATTTTAAAGTCTTATTTAAGAAATACATTTCATAAGGATATAGCTGCCATAGATAGTGATTCCTCTGATGGATCTGGGAAAAGTAAATTGAAAAAATTCTGGAAAGGATTCCTCATTCTATATGCCATTAAGAACATTCATGATTCATGGGAGGAGGTTAAAATATCAACACTAACAGGAGTTTGGGGGAGACATTCAAGACAGCAGTGGAGGAAGTAATTGAAGACGTGGTAGAAAGAGCAAGAGAACTAGAATTAGAAGTGCAGCCCAAGGATGTGACTGAATTGCTGTGATCTTATGATAAAACTTGAACAAATGAGGAGTTGTTTCTTATGGATGAGCAAAAGAAGTGGTTTCTTGCAATGGAATCTATTTCTGGTGAAGATGTTGTGAACATTGTTGAAATGACAACAAAGGATTTAGTTTATTACATAAGCTTAGTTGATAAAGCAGTGGCAGGATTTGAGAGGACTGACTCCAATTTGAAAGAAGTTCTACTGTGGGTAAAATGCTATCAAACAGCATTGCATGCTACAGAGAAATCTTTCATGAAAGGAAGAGTCAACAGATGTGGCAAACTTCATTTTTGTCTTATTTTAAGAAATTGCCACATCCACCCCAACCCTCAGCAACCACCAGCCTCATCAGTCAGCAGCCACCAACATTGAGGTAAGACCCTCCACCAGCAAAAAAGATTACAATTTGCTGAAAGCTCAGATGATCATTAGCATTTTTTAGCAATAAAGTGTTTTTATTAAGGTATATACTTTTTTTAGACGTAACACTATTGCACACTTAATAGACTATAGTACAGTGTAAACATAACTTTTAGATGCCCTGGGAAACCAGAAAAATTTGTGTGACTCGCTGTATTGCAATATTCACTTTATTGCAATATTTGCTTTATTGAGGTGGTCTGAAACTGAACCAGCAATATCTCTGATGTATGCCTGTGGTTAGTTATACTCAGAGCCTGTGCTTATGCCCAGGCTTGTCTGATTCCAAAAACCCATGTTTTTCTTATTGCACCCTGTAGTAATGAGTTTCTGGACCATTGTGATGCACTATATGAATGCACCTGTCGGTTGGACAAGCCACTGAGTTCTAGGAGGGACTGTGGCAGGATCTCACCCAGCAGTGGCAGCTAACGCTGTGTGAGTGGGTGGGCTACCTGAAGGGCGATGCCTAGAAAGCATAAAGCAGAGAGGGGAGTACAGAATCATGGGCAAAGACACCATGGGAGCGGAAGAAGAAACACCGCTCAATAAAAGGCAGAGTGGTGGTCCAGTTTCGACTGTTGGGAGATAAGAGAGCCACAGAAACCAAAGGGAAGAGATATTCAAGAAAGGGGACAGCCACTGTTGTGGGAAGCTTGTTGCAGTAGTCAGAACACTTTTGTTTGCAAGTGACAAAAGGCTCAACTCAAACTAGCAGGAGGGGGAAGAAATGAAAGAGAGAAAGAATTTGGGAGAAGGAGCCTGAGGTAACTTACAAACACAAAGGAGGATTTTAGGAACACAGGCAGTGTAGGCTACCTTGGTGACTGGAACCCAGCTCCAGTCATTCTCTCTCTCTCTCTCTCTCTGCCCTCTCTACTGCAGACAGACCCTGCATGGAGCAGAGAATGTGGTCACCAGCAGTCATAGATTCATGTCCTTATAGCCCCATGAACCAAAGACAAGAGTGACCTCCCTGCTAGCTCACATTAGAAAAAATTCCTGGGGAAAGACTCTGCACCTGAGAACATTTCCACCATGAAGTCATCATGGCGGCCTGGGGATGGGATACCCCAACTGGATCAGCACAGTTAAGGGACACAGTCTGTTATCAGAAGAAATGTGCAGGGGAAGCATGTGGGAAAGGCCATAAGAGTCACCATGAAAGTCACAGTTGATGGAGGGCTGAGAAATGTCTATGTCAGGGAGTTAACTGCTTGCAATGGTCCTCTCTGTCTTCTTACTTCCTGCTGCAGCCACTGGCCATCCCTAACCCATACCTCCCCCTCCTCCCCCTGGTGGGGGCAAAATCTCAGTATCCACCTTCCACCCCTCCTTTGCCTGGCCCAGTCACCCAGTCTCTGAGCTGGATTTTCCAGTCATACAAAGACTTGTAACCGGCCCTCAAACCCCATCATATTTCTCTGCAGCCTGTTACTGACCTGTGTCCTGCACACACTCCTACTCAGGCCTGCCTGCCTTACTCAGCCCAGGTCCACCTGGATCACCAGCCCCCAGGCCTAGCCCGCTGCCTGCCTCTCAGCCACTGCTCACCCTGGTCCACCTCCTTACCCTGCATCTGAGCCCAGATGACAATGGCTTCATCGCAGAGCCAGCTGTGGAGGTCTGCCAAGGAGAGATGAGCACATGAGGGGATGTCAAGTACAGGTATGTAGCACCCCACCTAACTTCCCCATCCCTGAGACCTGCCCAAATGAATAATAAAATCCAGCCTCAGAAGAAGCAGGCCCTAGATAGGGCTAGACACTAGAAAGTTTTCCAGTTGAGGCCAACTCCCTCACCCCCTTCAGGTATCATCAGTGGGCCAATGGACCTATCCTGACCACTGGTTTAAATTAGCAACAATGTCACTCCCTCCCCCTGTCACTCCTGGATCCCCCCTTTACCTGCTGTATGTTCACGTCAGCTTCTAAAATACTACATAAGGTATGACATATTTTGTTTGGTGTTTATCGTCTCCCTCCTCCCCTAACTCCTGCTGGAATCTGAGTTCCATAAGAGTAGGGGTAATTAGGATGGCTACTATTAAAAAAAATAGAAAACAAGTGTTGATGAGAATTTGGAGAAATTGGAACCCTCGTGTATTGTCAGTGGGAGTGTAAAATGGTGCAACCGCTATTGAAAACAGTATGGTGATTTCTCAAAAAATTAAAGATAAAATTACCATATAATCCATCAACTTAACTTCTAAGTATATAACCAAAAGAAATGAAAGCAGGGTTTCTAAGGAATATTTGTACACCCATGCATATAGCAACATTATTCACAATAGCCAAAAGGTGGAAGCAACTCAAGTTTCCACTGATAGATGAGTGGATAAACAAAATGTGGCATATACAACAAACATATAAAAAATTGCTCAATTTCTCTAATCATCAGGGAAATGCAAATCAAAACCACAATGAGATATCACTTAACTCCAGTGAGGTTGGCTTATATCAAAAAGTCCCAAAACAACAAATGTTGGTGGGGATGCAGACAGATAGGAACACTCATACACTGCTGGTGGGACTGCAAATTAGTACAACCTCTATGGAAATTAATATGGAGATACCTCAAAGAACTAAAAGTAGAACTACCATTTGATCCAGCAATCCCACTACTGGGTATTTACCCAAAGGAAAAAAAGACATTTTATAATAAAGACATCTGCACTCGAATGTTTACAGCAGCACAATTCACAATTGCAAAGATGTGGAAACAACCCAGGTGCCCATCAATACATGAGTGGATTAATAAAATGTGGTATATGTATACCATGGAGAATTACTCAGCAATAAAAAACAACAGTGAATTAACACATCTGGTGTTATACTGGTTGGAGCTAGAGCCCATTCTTCAAAGCGAAGTATCATAATAATGGAAAAACAAGCACCACCAGTACTCACCATCAAATTGGTACTAACTGATCAATACTTATGTCACACATGGCAATAATATTCATCAGGGGGTGGACAGGCGGGAGGCGGGTGGAGAGGATGGGAAAACTCTCACCGAATGGGTGCGGGGCACACAGTTTGGGGGATGTCCACAAATGTAGCTCTGACATGGGCAGTGCATGGGCAATATATATAGCCAAAGTGTTGTCCCCCCATAATATTCTGAAATAAAAGGGAAAAAAATGTGGCATATACATACAATGGGATATTATTCAGCCTTAACAAGGAAGGAAATTCTAATACATGCTAAAGCATGAATGAACCTTGAAAACCTTCTGCTAAGTAAAGTAAGCCAGACACAAAAGGACAAATTCTGTATTATTTCACTTACATACCTAGAGTAGTACCTAAAGTAGTCAAATCCATAGATACGAAAAGTAAGTTGGTAGGGGCTGAGAGGAGGGGAAATAGGGATTTATTGTTTAATGGATATAGAGTTTCAGTTTTGAAAAATGAAAAGAATTTTGGATGCACAATAGTGTGAATGTATAATACTTAACACTAGTGAACTGGACATTTTAAAACGGTTAATGTGGTAAATTTTATGCAGGTATATTTTACCACTGTTAAAAATAAACAACTTTTTTAAAAAGACTAGAGGTGTTTACCTGCTCATTCACTGATGGATCACAAGTACCTAGAACAGTATCTGGAAAACAACAGGTGTTCAATAAATATTTGCTAAACGAATAAAGGCCAGAAACTTCAAGGGAATCCTCATAGGTACTGAGAAGAGATGACCACACTGAAAGCATAGAGTTTGAAATTCTCTCTCCAAACAAAGGGAGGTCCATCTGGGGAGAGAGTGAATAAGTTGATGAAAAGACCTTTGAAGACACCCTGCTCCTGGCTCATTTTAAGCAGTGTAGCTTTTTCCTGGTACAAGCAGGCAAAAAAAAAAAAAAACGTAACAAGTCTGAGTAATGAAGAAGTAAAAATACAACAAAAAAAATTTTAATTTTTCGAAGAAAAATACAAAATTTCTACTGAAAAAAAATTCAGTGATGCAGATAAAAAAGAACACTAGAAGCTTTCCCAGAATTAAGGAGAAAAAGATAATGACAACATTATAATAAAGAAGATAATAGAAATGGAGGACAGAAAATGGGAAAATGCAAATATATAGACAACTTATTTGTTTTCAAGAGAGACCAGAACAGAACAGAGGCAATAACAAGAAAAAAAGAACAAAATGCTTTCCCAGAATAGAGAAACCACCTGTAAGAAGATTGTAAGGATATCTACATTTCAGATATCTGATTTCAAATATCAGTGAAAAGAGAATACCTAGAACAGTATGGAAAAGTTGTGACCCAAGAATTTTAAACTCAGATAAGTCATCCTTTTTAGTATAGAAGCAAAGGAAAACATTTTCAATGAAGACTTAGAAAATGTGCCACCATGAAATCTTCTGGAATTAAAAAGCAACTTGAAAATGAATACCAACTAATTAAGACATGATATAAAGTTAACAGCTCAACTTTGGGGAAATGAAGGCCTAAAAGGACAATGGTGAGTTCTGCAACTGGCTAAAAGGAGATATGTCTAAGTGATAACTTGCAAATCTGTTTATAAAATAAATAATGCAAATGTCAAAATTATTCATAAGAAAAAATAACCTGATGCAAGACACTAGATTATGTTAATAAAACCCAAGAAGTTGAGGATAAGAGTATAAAAATATGCTCACATGGTGTATTAAGGGGAAAAACTGAAAAATACAATTTCATATTCGGTTATAAAAATTAGAAAACCATCAGTTAAAGAATGCTCTTGAAAACCTTAACTAAAAAAACACTACTCTGATTAAAATACATCTTCCAAAGTAACATTTTTCAAAATGTAAAGTAAATATAATTGTATAGTTTAAAATGATGCAAAGGAAAACAACAATGAGGCATAAAAATTAAAATCATAAAACAAAGCTAAAGAAGTCATATCAAATGACTTTAACAGTAAATGCCAATGTGTAAAATTTCACTACTAAAAGAAAAAAATTCCCAAATTAAGTCAAAGACAAAATCCAATTATATAATTTTCAAGAGACACAAATGAAATGTCTTTTTATGTTACACATAAAAAGGGCAAATGTGTATTAAGCAAATGCACATCTTAAAAGCATAAGTACAACATTCATATCAGATAAAGTAAATTCAAAGCAAAAAACACATTAAACAGGACAATAAAAATTGTTATATATTGATAAAGTCTAGGTTACATAATGCAGATTCAACCGTCATATCTTAGTCTGTGTTCTCTCAGATGAACATGAGACAAAGACTGAAGTACAAGGACACATGGAACATTAATTGCAAAAATTGAGCATAGTCTGCACTAAAGCAAGAGTCAGCAAATTTCAAAGGATTTAAATCACGCAAAGTGAAGTCTTTGACTACAATGGAATTAAGTTTGAAATCAGGAAAAATAATAGCAAAAAAATCCCCACATGTTTGGGAATTTAAAAATAGAAATAAACTTCAAACAACTATAGGTCAAAGAAGAAATCACTAAGGAAGTGAGAAAATATTTTTATTTGAATCATAATAAAAATAAAACATTAAAAGTTGAAAAGTTTACATCACACAGGGCAATAACATTCATCAGGGGGCGGGCGGGCAGGAGGGGGGTGGAAGGGATGGGAAAAACTCTCACTGAATGGATGTGGGGAGCACAGTTTGGGAGATGACCACGATTGTGGCTCTGACACGGGCAGAACAGGGGCAATGTGTATGGCCAAAATGTTGTACCCCCATGATATTCTGAAATTAAAAAAAAAAAAAAAAAAAGTTGAAAAGTTTAGAAAATGAATGGCAAATTAAAATGGAAAAAAAGTACAAGAAAGAAAGTTAAGAGCAAAAACTACTGAAACTGGAAAGTAGAATCCAATAGAGAGCCTCAGGTAGAGAAAGTTTTCTTAAACCATAACATAGAAATTACAAGCCAAATAGGAAAAAAGTGGTAGGTTGGACTATATTATAATTAAGAATTGTATTCATCAAAAAATATGATTAAGATCATGAAAAGGTAAGTCCAGAGAAGAAGTTATAGTAAAACATATAACCAACAAAAAGTTCATACTCAAAATATTTAAAGAACTCCTATAAATCAACAAGAAAAAGGCAGTCAACCAAATAGAAGACTGGGCAGGAGACTTGACTAGGTACTCTTCAAACGAGAAAATCCAAATGCCCTCCACCCTCAATAAAGTAAAAAGATAATCAATCTTATTAGTCATCAGAGAAATGCAAATCCAAATGAGTAGTTACCACTACACACCCACCAGAATGGCTAAAAATAGAAAGACATACCATGCCCAGGTGTTGGCAAGGATGGGTGCATTGGAAGCCTTCCTACAATGTTGGTGAAAGTGCATATGAGTATAGTCACTTGGAAACAGTTTGACTATACCACTGAAGTTAAATACATACAAACCCTCCCATCCAGTAATTTCACTCCTAGCAATGCATGCTCACATGCATCAAGAAGCATAGAAGAATGTTTGAACAGCATTATTCATAAATGTAAAAAACTAGAAACAAGCCATTTAACTCCATTTCACTGTTTATCCATTATCAACTCATTAATCCCAAAGCAAAGAGACCCATTAACTAAAACAACCCATTAGTAGTAATCAAATGAACAAATAAATGGTGGCATATTCATGTAATAGAATAAAAAAATAAATTGCAGTATATTCATACAATGAAATAAACAGCAATTAAAATGAGCGAACTACAGCTAAACATCATAAGTGAATCTCACAAAGATAATGCGAAGCCAAATAAGCCAGAGAGACAAGAAAAATTGTGTTATTCCATTTATGTAAAGTTCAAAAACAGGCAAAACTAAACTATAGTGTTTAGGTACACATATGTAGATGGTAAAATTAAAAGGAAAAGTACAGAAGTAATTAACATAAATCAGGATAGTGGTTACTTTTATCAGGGAAAGAGGAACAACAACTGGGTAGAGGCACAAAGGCAATTCTGGAATGCTAACAATGATCTATTTCTTGATCAGAGTGGTAGATACTTAGGTGCCTTCTTTGTGAGAAATCATCAAACTATAAAAACAAAAATTATACATAAAAATAAACTTTTTAAAATTTTACGCAGGATGTGCCAAAGCTCCACCCAAGGGAAAATTGATATAATTCAATGTTTTACTATTAAACAAAAATAAATATAAAATATTTGCTAACCCTAAAACTCAAATCTTAACTATAAAATATAAATTCCAGAAAATTAGAGAAATCATGCAATAATTTATTCAGCATATATCTCTTGAATGCCTACTAAATGTAGGGCACATAAAAATTAATAAAAATACAAGCAAAAAGTAATGATTTAGAAAACTGAAAAATAGTAGAATTGGTTAATACATCTTAAAAAACTGTCTGGTAAACAAAATAAAGTAAAACACGTACACTTCTTACTAGGATATCTGTACATATACATACACACATACACACACCTTTCAGGGTAGGCTTTTCACCATAAACAGGACGTAACCAGTTGATTAATTGGGCGTAGAGTTTGCATTCTGAAATGCCATTACACAATTTGCATTATGTGGCAGATTATGAAAATCTCACCATGCTCTTTGCAATGTGACTTTTTAACTCCTGCCATCAAGAGATTGAGTCTACTTGGACTTGATTCTGGCCAATAGAATGTAGCAGAGATGACCTTGTGCAGTTCCAATGTCTCTCAGAACTCTGCCATCATCATGTGAGTGAGCCCAGGCTACCCTTCTAGAAAATAAGAGACCACATGGAGTAGAGATAAGCCATCTGAGCTGAGGCCACCCCTTGATCAACCAGTTCCAAGCTGGCCTGGCAGCTCACTGCCCAGCCAAAACCAGAAGAACCTCCTAGCTGAACCCAGCCCAAATTGCTAAACCACAAAATCATGTTGTTTTTTAAGGCAGTACATTTTGAAGTGCTTTGTTATACAGTAAAAGCTAACTGATACACACTATGGGGACCACTATTGGTTCAGAATTAAGCTATACTCTGAAACTAGGAAGACCAAGAAACCTTGTTTGAGTGGTTAAATATTATCATAGGAATGTGTGCTTTTATTTATCCTCATATGCCATGGTTCTTTTTTACTGTTGACTCTTATCAACTGCTGCAAGCAAAAGTACAAGGTCAAGTTCAAAGTTGACTCAAGGAGAATGGGAGGTTCCTGCATGTGAGGCTCTAAGGGCAAGTAAGGAGACATTTGAGTTTGTTTCTGTCAGTATTGATAAATCAATTTTTCATTTTTAGTTTGCAATAACAAAATATACCTGCAGAAATAAAAATAAACAAACCTTTATTATTGACATTTCTGTAGGAAAAATAATTTATTACGGGTCAGAAACTCTCAAACTCCTAACCTTCTTTTGTCATATTGAAACAATTTTTTCATAATATAATCTTTGAAATGCAGTGTTTCTAACAGTATAATTGTTTTATACAGAAAATATGTAAAAAGAAACTGGGTGACGTATATGAGATTTTTCACATTATTCATTGAGTTCCTTTTTACTCATAAGAAAGCATTATGTATAATTCTATGCTAATAAATTTTAAATCCTCAATAAAATAAATTTTGGTAATTTATATTTTCCTAAAGAATATTTGAGAAGTTAGGAAACTCCAGCAAACCATTAATCGTGAAAGAAACATTTTTTTAAAAAGAGACAGAGCCTGTATTCTTAGGATCAAAAACCAAATTCAAACTAACCTTGGGAATTTATTAGAGGATAATGGGGCATCCCATGTAATTACAGGAATGAGAGACACTTCCTAGAGCTGAGTGTCAAGGACAGCTGAGGCCAGACACACTGTACTCTTCATTGTGTTCACTGTTTTTCTCTGTGTATTATATTCATTCTGTCCTTTGCATGACAAAGATCCAGTTCAGCTGTAATTACTGACTCCTCATCCCCTGGCTCCCACAATCAAAAGGGAGCTTCCCTTAGTCCTCTTACTTCCAAATCAAAAAATCCTTGAAAAGACTCAATCAGCTATAGCCAAGGAAGCAGATTTCCACAGAACATATACGGCCACTGGAGCCCACCTGTGTATATTAGAGTCGTTCCTGAAAAAGGGAAAGCTATCATACAGTTATAATAAATTACTCACATGAAAAGAGCAAAACCCAAGCCAATTTACAGGCAGGTTCTTTTAAATTTTCAAATCACATATAATAAATAAACTCTTCCAGAACACAGAAAAAATAATGTAAAAGACCACCTCCTCTATTTTTCTAAGTTAGTGGAACTTAATACTAAAAATAGAAGAAAAAATTAAAGGCTCAGATCAATTTAACATATTAGTATAGCTGCAAAATAACTAATGAAATCTTACCAAATATAATTTAAATTAAAAAGAGGAAAAACATTAGAGACATTTCTATTCAGGATCACAACAAATATGCTCATTATTATTTTGACATCACCCCAGAAGTGCTGGTAATGGAAGAAAAAAGAGAAAGAAAAGGAGAGAAATAAAGGAGGGAGGGAGAGAGGAAGAGAGGAAGGAAGAAAGAAAAAGAAAGAAAGAAGAATATTGAAAGATACACAAAATTATAGTTAATGCAAATAATGCAAGTTGCTACTCAGAAAACCCATGAGAATCAACTCGAAAGTATTAGAACTAATAAAACAGTTCATTAAATTTGGTGGTTACAAAATAAATATCAAAAATGAGTAGCTCCCTATATATTATAAGCCATAATCTGTAAGAAAATAGACTGGAAGCAATTTCATTCACAATTGCAACAAAAATATGAAATAGCTAAGAATAAATTTAATTATCAACAAGTAAAACTTTTATGAAGAAAACATCAAAACTTCACTGAGGCCGGCTGGGCACAGTGGCTCATGCCTGTAATTCCAGCACTTTGGGAGGCTGAGGCAGGAGGATTTCTCGAGGCCAGGAGTTGGAGACCAGCCTGGGCAACATAGCGAGACTCTGTCTCTACAAAAAATTTAAAAATGAGTCAAGCATGGTGCACACCTGTAATCCTAGCTACTTGGGAGACTGAGCTAGGAGCATCACTTGAGCCTGGGAGTTGGGGGTTGCAGTGAGCTGTGATTGTGCCACTGCACTCCAGCCTGGGCAACAGAGTCAGACCCCATCCCACCAAAAAAAAAAAACTTCACTGAAGCCATAGAATTAGACTCCATCTCTTCACAGATGAGAGAGTGATAGAATGCTCCTGAGGGCAAGACTCAAACATGTAAAAATATAAATTATCCTAAATCAATTATAAATTTCAAGAAATTTATAAAATTCTAAGAACAATTCTAAAGTTTAACAGTGAGAATAAACATCTGAGAGAAGCCCAAAAAAGTTTGGAAAAAGAGGAAATAATTGGCTGGAAGAATTGGAGACAGGAGAAATTGTCAAAAAGTAGAACATTATATGCAGCTTCTATTATAAAACCTCTTGGGTGCTGTACAAGATGAGACAGACAGATCAATGAACATAATAAAAAGCCTTAGATATAAATATTTAGTATATGATAATGGCAGCATTTTAAATCAATAGGGAAAGACTACATTATTTTTTAAATTTTTTTCCTTTTTTTATTTTAATAGAATTAGGGGGTACAAGTTGAATTCCAGTACATGCATATACTATGTAGTGGTGAAGTCTGGGCTTTTGTACCCATCACCCGAATAGCATATGTTGCACCCCACAGGTAATTTTTCATTCCTCACTCTCTTCCACCCTCCCCCTTTTGAGTCTCTATTGTCTATTATACCACTCTGCATATCCTTGTGTAGCCATAGTTTAGCTCCCACTTGTAATTAAGAACATGTGGCATTTATGTTTCTGTTCCTGAGTTACTTCACTTAGGATTATGGCCTTCAGTTCCACCCAAGTTGCTGCAAAAGATATTGTTTTATTCTTTCTTATGGCTGAGTAGTGCTCCATGATATATATATACCACATAGGAAAAGACTATATTTAACATGTTGCTCAAATTATTTAACTACTTGAAAATGGGGGAAAAAAGAGTACTGCCATCCACATACCAAAATAAATTCCAGATGTATCGAAGATTTTTAAATGCAGGAAATAGAACTATTAAGTGTTAAATATATAGTGTTTTATATATATATGTGTGTGTATGTGTATATATACACACATATATGTAGAAATGTATATGTTTGAATTCTAAGCAAGCAACCAAAAGGAAGGAAAGCCATCAGTAAAAACATGATTGATTTAACTATATGAAAATGTAATATTTCAATGTGTCAAGAAACACTACAAAGAAAATTAGAAGCCAAATGACAAATAAGAAAAATAATTGCAATGTGCTTACCAGACAAAGGGTTAATATCCTTAATATTTAAAGACCTCTTACAAATTAGCAAGAAAATAAAAGGAGTGGACAGTAGAAAATCAAACAGAGTATATGAGTAGGAAATTCATGAAACTAGACAAATGACCAATAAACATACCAAAAAAAGTTTACCCTCCCTAGCAATCAAATCAATGAAAATTAAAACAACAATGTGACACCATCTGTCATTTAGTGAATTGATCAAAAAATTTTAAGTCCAGGACTGTGCAGAATGTCAGCATGTAGGCATTCTCAAAACAATACTCATGGGAGTGCAAATCAATACTACTTTCCAGCAGGCAGTTGGACAATGTGCATTAGAAGCTTTTAAAATCTTTGTACCTTATTCTTTCTACTTTTATGAAATGTTTGAAATTTTTTATCAAAAATAACTTTTAAAAGTTCATCTACTTTTAGCTAGTCATTTTACCTTAAGGAATTATCCAAAGAAAGGAATAAAGGGTTTATGAAGACATTATAGATGTGATGGTGATGGTGAAGATAATAAGGATTTGAGATGACATGCAACTTTTGTTTCAATTCCAAGGAATGTCTTTGACTTCTTACATCCACATAATCTGTGGTCACAAATGACTTGATAAAAAAAGAAAAATCCTGCCCAATAAGAAGAGGCCCCAAAAGTTTCCAACATTAATATGATTCCTAGATCTATTTAATAAAATCGATATTTCACATATCCATCCCCTTTGAACATCTTGGAAATTTCTCCTAAAATTTAGTATCACAGAGAAATGCGAATCAGTACATATTTCTTTGACGTGATAGTAAGGATCTAGTGAAGCCTCCTTTGCCTCCATCCTTCTCTCTAAACCCTGTGTCTTGCTCTTTCACAGACCAGGGGAAAAAAAGTCTTGTGAGATAGGACTTTCTCCTTTAATGACAGGCTAGAGCCATGTTACAGACTCTGTGGTTCTGGTTTGACATATCAAAAGCCCTAAGCTGCTCAAGTTCACCGTATTTACATTTATTCAAGTTTCTTATCGAAATAAAAGACTTGAGATTAACTAACAGCACTGAGTTCATGGGCTAAATACACAATGAAGAAAAATTGCGTATTCAAAATGGCAAATGAGGCCTCTAAAACCGAATGAAAGCTCACAAACCATATAATAAAACACAGTCAATTTAGCCAAACCAAAGCACAATTAGTCTTGGCCAAGTGGAAATTGAGAAGTGTTAAATATTATTAGAAGGTTTTGCTCTTTTTCTAGGAGAAGGTAGACATTAACAGCAACTTAACAAAAACTCCAAATCATATGAGAATCCTTTGTGGAAGAAAACCTGTCCCAAAGGAACCATTTATGTCTTCTTCTGGGATCTCTCCAACCTCGGCTTATGTCTATGAGCTTGGATAAATGATTCTCGGATAGTCTTTATAAAACCAAGACCAGGTTGGAGGTGACATCAGTAAGATGGCTGACGAGAGACACCTGGTGCTCATTCCCCCTACAAGAAAGGACCAAGACAACAAATAAACAGCTAAGATTTGACTGGAGTATTGAAGGGAGAGTGCTGGAGTAAAGCAGGGGGTGGAGACACACCTATGGTGACTGGAAGACCAGGAGGGCAGCATGGAGGCACCCGGCCTCTGCAGCCCCATCTCCCCCCAACCCCCCAGATTGGATCTGCCTAGAGTCAGGAGGGACTCCCTTTTTCAGAGAAAAGGTAAGTGGGAGATTCCTACTAGCCCCCATTGCCACTGCAAACACCTACAGTCCTTACTACAGGGGAATCTCACAGTCCTCACCAGTCCTAAGGCTATTTTGGAGAGCTGCTGGGAATTCACACAGCTGCATTGTCATGGATTAGGAGCACAAGCTGTGCACTCCCCACCCCTACTCACTCCCTGGGAGCCAAGATGCTGCAACATGGCACCATCTTGAGACCAGAGCCACCTCTGGAGTGTGCTGTGCTCTAGGGACCAGTACATACTGTACCTCTCCAGCACTAGGGCCCCGTCTTTGTTATGTCAAGCCCACACAGATGGCTGAATACCACAACCCCAGCACACAGAGCTTGGGCCCAGGATCAGCTGTGACTCTGGCCCTGCACAGCAGGGAAATCAACCACCACTGCCACACTTCCAACTGGTGGAATAGTCTGGCAGTCCCACCCAGGGGGAACTCACTCTTCAGCTAGCCAAACCACACCATGCTCTCCCCAAAGAGGGAAAATCTTCCAAGCCTTTCAGCATCTGATATGCCACTCAAGCCAGTGGAGTAGCTACAAGCCTGCTCTCAGGACCTGAGAAACAGCCCAAAACTTCCCCTTCTCCACAGACACACCCTTGGCCTGCCCAACTGCCCACAGTCAGGGCCTGAGAAATAGTCCTGCAGACCACCCCTGGCAGGCATGCCTCCAGGCCAGCCAAGCAACCATGAGCCCATGGCCCAGACTTGAGAAACATCTCTGTGGGCCACCCATGGTAGGCATGCCCCCAAGCCAACTGAGCAGCCTTGCACTGCACCCAAACCTGAGAAACAGCCCCTTGGACTCCTCCACAAGCTGAGAAGCCATGCAGCTGTGTCACAGGCCTGAGAAACAGCCCTGTGGGCCATGTCCAGCAGACATGTCCCCAGGCCAGTTAAGCAGCTGTGTGCCTGAATCCCAGACCTGAGAAATAGCCCCATGGGCTACCCCAGCAGACATGCCCCCAGGCCAGCTGAGCAACTGTGTGCTGATTCTCCCAACCAGAATAACAGCCCCATGGCCCCAATCCCAGAAAGCCAGGCCACACATTTGCTGTCCCACTCTGTGCACATACATGACCCCCATCTGAAAAACAGCTGAGTGAACCCACCCCTGGCAAATCCACACCACTGCTGCAACCAACAGTCTCATCCTAGACTGCTGAGACACTCATAAACATCACTAGTGTGGATTACAGCTGAAGAAACTACATGGGGAATACACTACTATGAACACCTAGAACCAAGGCTAATGTATCCCACTGAACAAACACCCCAAGACCCATTGATATAAATAAGTCTTTCCCTATGAAACCTACTCCATAAAATTGGAAGAGGCAACTTTTCCACTAGATGCATAGAAATCAACATAGGGACACATCAACCATGAAAAAGCAAGGAAACATGACACCTCCAAAGGAAAACAATAATTCTGTAGTAACAGATCCCAATCATAGGAAGTATATGAAATGCCATAAAAGAATTCAAAATAATAATCTTAAGAAAACTCGGTGAGAGATTAATACAAGAGAATGCAGGTAGATAATTCAATGAAATAAGGAAAACAATTCATGACATGAAAGAGAAATTCAACAAAGATATAGATATCTTAGAACCAATCAGAAATCCTAGAGCTGAAGAATACAATGAATGAAATAAAAATGCAATTGAAAGCTTCAACAACAGACTAGATCAAGCAGAAGAAAGAATTTCTGAACTCAAAGACAGGTCTTTTGAAATAACACACGCAGATAAAAAGAAAAAATAGTAAAAAATAATGTAGAAAGTCTACAGGATTTATAGGATACGTTAAGTGAACAAATATTTATATTATGGGCATTCCAGAAGGAGACGAGAAGGGAAAAGGTGCAGAAAGCATATTTAGTGAAAAAATAGCTGAAGACTTCTCAAGTCTCAGAAGAGAGATGGACATCCAGGTCCAGAACGCTCAAAGAACCCCAGATATATTCAACCCAAATAGGTCCTCTCCAAGGCACATTATAGTCAAATTTTCAAAAGTCAAAGACAAAGAAATAATTCTAACAGTAACAAGAGAAAAGTATCAAGTCAAATATAAGGAAATTCCCACTAGACTAACAGTGAATTTCTGAGCAGAAACTTTACAATCCAGGAGAAAATGGGATGATATATTCAAAGTACTCAAAGAAAAAAAAAACTTTCAACCAAGAATATTATACCCAGCAAAGCTATCCTGCAAAAAATGAAGGAGAAATAAAATCTTTCACACCAAAAAACTAAGGGAATTCATAATCACTAGACCAGTCTTACAAGAAATGCTCAAGGAGTCTTATGTCTGGAAGCAAAAAGATGATAACCACCATCATGAAAACATGCAGAACTATAAAACACACTGTAGAGCTGATACACAAAGGAGAAACAGAAAGGAAACAGACCTTATCATTACAGAAAACCACCCAAATGCAAAAATAAACAATAAGAGAGGAAGTAAGGAAAAAAGGATATAAAAAACAATCAGAAAACAATCAATAAAATGACAGGAGTAAGTTCTCACCTATCAATAATATCCTAGAATGTAAATGATTAAATTCTTCATTTAAAAGATATAGACTGTCCGAATGAATTTTTAAAAGACCCAACTATATGCTGCTACAAGAAACTCATCTCATCTGTAAAGACACATGTAGACTGGAACAGAAGGGATGGAAAAAGATATTTCACACAAATGGAAACCAAAAGTGACCAGGAATAGCTATACTTATTAAACAAAACTGACTTCAAGCTATAAAAAGAGACAAAGAAGGACATTACATAATAATAAAGTGATCAATTCAGCAAGAGAATATGACAATGATAAATATATGTGCACCCAACACAAGAGCACCCAGATATATAGAGCAAATATTATTAAGTCTAGAGGGAGAGACAGACAAACTCTAGCATTGGACAGATCATCTAGGCAGAAATTCAACAAAGAAACATCAGATTTAAACTGCACCATACACCAAGTGGACCTAACAGACATTTACAGAATATTTCACCCAACAGCTACAGAATATGCATTCTTTTCACCAACACATGGAACATTCTCCAGGATTGACCATATGTTAGGACAAACACAAAACAAATCTCAAAAATTTTTTTAAAATCTAAATCATATCAAGTATCTTATCTGCTCACGATGGAATAAAACCAGACATCAACAACAAGAGGAACATTCAAAACTACATGTGGAAATTAAACAACATACTCCTGAGTGACCAATGGGTGAAGGAAGAAATTAAGAATGAAATTTAAAAATTCCTTGAAACAAATGAAATTAGAAACACAACATCTGAAAACCTACAGGACACAGCAAAAGCAGTATTAAAAGGCAAGTTTATAGAAGAAATGCCTACATCCAAACACTAGAAAGATTTCCAATAAACAACCTAATGACACATCTCAAAGAATTAGAATAGCAAGAACAAATCAAACCCAAAATTAGTAGAAGGAAAAAAATAATGAAGATCAGAACAGAAATAAATAAAATTGAGACCAAAAACAAAATACCGATGATCAAAAAAACAAAAAGTTGGTTTTTTGAAAAGATAAACAAAATTGACAAACCATTAGTTAGACTAAGAAAAAAGAGAGAAGACCCAAATAAATAAAATAATAAATGAATAAGAGGATGTCACAGTAGATACCACAGAAATACACAAGCTCCTTAGAGACTATTATGAACAACTATATGCCAATAAATTTAAAAATCTAGAGGAAATGAATAAATTTCTGGATACATACAACCTACCAAGATTGAAACAAGAAGAAATAAAAAATCTGAACAGATAAATAACAAGTAATGAGATTGAATCAGTAATAAAAAGTTTCCCAACAAAGAAAAGTCTAGAACTGGATGGCTTCACCACTAAATTCTACTGAACTTTTAAAGAAGAATTAATACCAATTCTTCTCAAACTATTCCAAAAAACAGAAGCAGAGGGAATTCTTCCTAACTTGTTCTATAAGGCCAGCATAACCCTAATACCAAAACCAGACAAGGACACAACAAGAAATTAAAATTATAGGCCAATATTTCTAATGAATGTGGACATAAAAATCCTCAACAAAATACTAGAAAACTGAATCCAAGAACACATCAAAAAGATAATACATCCTGATCAAGTGGGATTTATGCCAGGGATGCAAGGATGGTTCAACATATGGAAATCAATAAACATCACACATCATATCAATAGAATGAAGGACAAAAATCATATAATCATCTCAGTAGATGAAGAAAAAGCATTTGATAAAATTCAATATCCCTTCATGATAAAAAACAAAAACTCTCAATAAATTAAGTATAGAAGAAAAGTACTAATAAAGGCCAGATATAACAATCTCACAGCTAAGGTCATACTGAATAGAAAAGCTTTCAGCTTTTCCTCTAAGAACTAGAACAAAAGAAGGATGCCCACTCTCACCACTCTTATTCAACATAGTACTGGAAGTCCTAGCCAGAACAATTAGGCAAGAGAAAAAAGTAAAGGGCATCCAAATTGGAAAGGAGGAAGTCAAATTTTTCCTGTTCACAGGTGACATTATCTTATATATAGAAAACCTAAAGAGTCTACCAAAAACTCTTAGAACTGATAAACGAAATTCAATGATGTTGCAGGATACAAAATCAATATACAAAAACCAGTAGAATTTCTATACACAAACAATGAACTAGCTGGGAAAAAAATCAAGAGGGCTGGGTGTGGTGGCTCATGCCTATAATCCTGGCACTTTGGGAGGCCAAGTCAGGAGGATTGCTTGAGGTCAGGAGTTTGAGACCAGCCTGAGCAAGAGGGAGACCCCCATCTCTACAAAAAATAGAAAAATTCGCCAGGCAGGTGTGGTGGTGTGCACCTGTACTCCCAGCTACTTGGGAGGCTGAGACAGGAGGATTGCTCAAGCCCAGGAGTTTAAGGTTGCAGTAAACTATAATGACACCACTGCACTCTAGCCAGAGCAATAGAGTGAGACCCTGTCTCAAAAAAAAAAAAAAAAATCAAGAAGGCAATCCTATTTACAACAGCTACAAAAAAATGAATAAATAAATAAAATACCTAGGAATAAATTTAACCAAGGAGGTGAAAGACCACCACAAGGAAAAAAACAAAACATTGACAAAAGAAATTTAAGACAATACAAACAAACAGAAAGACATCCCATGCTCACGGATCGGAAGAGTTATTATTGTGAAAATGACCATACTACCCAAAGCAACCTACAGATTCAATGTGATCTCTATCAAAATATCAATGACATTTGATATTTTACATTAAGTGAAATAAGCCAGCAACAGAAAGTTAAACACCTCAGATTCTCACTCTTATGTGGAAGCTAAGAAAAGTTAATATAAAAGTAAAAAGTAGAACAGAGGACGCTAGAGACAGGGAGGTTAGGGGGATGAGGAGATAGGAACATATTTATTAAAGGATACAAAATTACATCTAGACTGTAGGATGACCATAGTTAACAATAATATATAGTTTCAAGTAGCTAGAAGGAGAATATTAAATGTTCTCAGCACAAATGATAAATGTCTTAAGATGATGGACATCCTAACTACCCTGATCTGATCACTAGATATTATATGTGTCAAAACATCACTGTGTACCCCATAAATATGTGCAATTATTATGTGTCAATTAAAAAATAAAATAAAATATTTTTTAAAAGTCCAGCTGCTGTAGATGTGCCCAGAGGGCAAAGCTTCTCAGCTATACATTATTGTTAACTAAGGTCATCCTACAGTGGTATAGAACACTAGAACTTAGCCCTCCTATCTAGGTGTAATTTTGTATCCTTTAACAAATATGTTCCTATCTCCTCATCCCCCTAAACTTCCAGTCTCTAGTATCCTCTGTTCTAATTTTTACGTTTATAATACCAACTTTTCTTAGCTTCCACATAAGAGTGAGAATATGTGGTGTTTGTTAGAGTGGGCTCTATACCACCCTGAACCTTTATACCAGCTGACTTGCCTCCAATATGAGCAGCTAGACTGTAAGAGATTGTAAAATTAAATGCTTTCTGGTCTTTTACAAAGACTGAGGAAAAAAATAGGTTTTAAGCAGCCCTTGGAGGGGTGCCATACCAGGGTCATTTTGGATTTCTCCCAAGAATGGGGGGGGGGGCAGTGATGGAACCCCAGAACAGAAGAGATGGAATACCAGATGGCCAGACAGAAGGAAGATAGATTCGGTCAAGGAGAAAAAGACTCAGCTTTGAACACCTGCCAATTCCAGAGAGTAGTAACACCAGCTCATGATAGCACCAGCCAAGTACAGCCTTTCCTGACCATATGTCTCTTCTCTCCTCAATCCAGCCCTGGAGAAGCCAGAGATAGATATTGGTGAAGAGGGGAAGGGAGGAAGAAAGGAAGAGGCCAACCATGGACCATCTCCTTGTCTGCTGCAGGTTTCTAGCCTGAAGGAGGAACACACTGGGAGAAGACAGAAGCTTTAGCTTCTCCCCTTCATGTAGCTAGGATGCTGTATATGACCCAGTATTGGCCAAACAGACTTTCCCACCTGGGATTCTGAGCCCTGAGGAAGTGATGCAAAGATGCAGATACAACTGAGGAAGCATTCACAGCAGCAGTAACCAGCAGCCACATCCTAACCAGAATGTTCCAGTGGTCCCTGCTGCCAGCTTCCTGACTGGTTCCCAGCCTTTCAAATTCTTTCTACGAACCATACCCAATATCCCACCAAGGAATTCCTTTTCTGCTTAAATGAGCCAGGACGTTTCTAGGCTCAAAGTGATGGGGAGAGACAGCAGATACCAGAACTGGGAGGAGAGCATCTCGTAAAAGGAGCCACCTTGAGGGGAACACTAGCCTTCAGTGGAAGGGCACAGCCAGCCTGTGGCACCTCCTCCAAAGGAATAGACACCCTGGCCACGCTCTCCTCCCTTCCTACCTCTGGTCTCCTGCCAGGGGTCCCCATTGACTATGCCCACCTGGCTGAAGCTAGAGGGCACAGGCACCTGCTGATGCAATCCATAAGAACCAGCGTCCTGGGAGAACAGAGCGGAGAAGGCAGAGTGGATCTGGGTGGCAAAGAGGTTCTTGGAAGGCATTTGGCATAGATACCTAAGATACAAAAAGCTGCAGGTGGCATCCACATGCCCACAGAGGTGTTTACCTAACCTGTTCTGTCATCCCAGTCCTCCCCCAGACAACACCAGGTCACAACTCCCTCAAGACACAGGAACATACTTACAAGGCGTTGTTCTTTGCCTCAGTTTCCTTTGCCTGTCCGAGGACTGCTTTGCGAGACTACCTACTCCTACTTTGCCATCTCCATTACTACTGGCAGTCACAGTCCCACGCCTTCTACCACAGCATGAAGACTCCTGCACAGACAGCTGAGACTTTTTCATATGAAGACAAGTCTAGAAGTTACTGTTTCTGCCAAAAAGCCAGGGGATATAAAACCACAGTGAAATTCAGCCAAGAAACATAAACCTCAGATCACAGGACACTCAGATCCAAGGAACAAAACAGAGCAGCAAAGCATGTAAGCCATTTGTCATTTCTGCGAACAGTGTCTGTAGGCATTTTTTCTAAGACTATTAGAGGAACACAAGATCTCCTCGAAAACATAGTTCAGAAAAAGTCTGTACTTGACAATATGAAGACTGTAAGCAATTGCAGATGGAGATACTGAGAGTTCTTTGAAACTAAAGAAGTATAAAAGTCTTCAGTACAGGGAAACAACCTTATAGCATAGACCATCATGAGGTGCAGAGGCAGATCAGTGAAAAACACTGACCTACAACTCATCTATTCAAACTTCCACAAATGTTTATTGAGTACTTACTGCATGTATCTGGGCCCTGAGCTAGGATTATAAAAGAAGGCCAAAAGAGCTAGAACAGAATGTTTTCCCTTAGCTATATCTAATTAAGCCTTTTATTATTTCCCTAGGGAAGAGGAGTTGGAAAAACAACAGTAGCTACCATTTACAGGGCATTTACAATGTACCAGGTATTGTCCTAAGCATTTCCCATTTGTACCTCTCTGCAGCTCCAACAGATACGCAATACTATTTTAATCCCCATGTAACAGAGGGGGCATAGAAGTCAAATAACTAGCAAGTCACACAGAAAGAGATGGGGCAGAAAAATAACACCAGAACCAGGATCATTGGATGTAGTATTTCACTGACTATATGACACTTTACATAACAAGAGGTATGTCTGGGATCATAAGTGGACACAGCGGGGGAAGGGGAAATACATGCAACCCATGATGCTTTATCAACAGGTTCAACTAAACTTTCAGTCTAATTGATTCCCTCTTCTGAGGTTATTTTCTTCATTAGCCAGTCCTCTGTGCACTGACAATGTTTTGTCAGAGAATATTGATGCTTGGACATTTAAATCAATTAATGCATCCATTTCAATTGCCTGCTTTGTCAGGAACACTAAGTTCTCTTTCCAAAGTAAGTACAGAAAGGGGGTGAGGACAGGAAGAAGAGAATAGTGTGCCTACTTGGAGAAGTATTTATAATTATATGAAAAGGAGTAGTGTTTATACTTTTTTGTCAAGATAAAAGGACTGATTATCTATATATTTTATCTAAAAAGACAATCAAGGGAGTACAGTAGGTGCTCTGGATGCAGACTGGCTGTGTCCACCCCCTAGTTCTAGCTCTTCCTTGCTACATGACTTTGAGAAGAGTCCTTAACCCTTTTAAACCTCATACAGATAACAACATGGGTTAAGAGTTCAACTATTTGCCACTTAATCAACACTGTCCATTTTCTAAGACGTGCTGGCCAGGCCCCTGGCACTAGAATGTTCAGGGCTAGTAAGTGACTTTTTAACACACCCATTCACTTCTGCTTCTAATATTTTGGGTTGTTTGTTTTTGCATTGGTTCCAAGCCTGCTAATGCCATTTATACTTTGTACTGTCATCAGAGATTTAATTAAATATTATGTGTGACATGGAAGTAACATTCATCGGGTGTCAGGCACGTGGGGGGGGAGGAGGAGATGGGTATATTCACACCTAATGGGTGCGGTGCACACTGTCTGGGGGAGGGGCACGCTTGTAGCTCTGACTCGGGCGGTGCAAAGGCAATATATGTAACCTAAACGTTTGTACCCCTGTAATATTCTCAAATAAAAAAATAAAAAATATATATATATTATGTGTGAGTCAATGTGTTTATAAAAACTGTGTTTGAATACTTTGCACAAGGCAAATGACTTTTTGTTTTAATTCTATAGAATTCGGAGTTTGGGAAGAATAAAAGTTTGGAAAAAACAACGTTCTAGGAGTCCTTGCCCTCAGATTTCTTCACACCTTAAATTCTTGCCCACTTCAAAGAAAGTCAAACTAGGTGTCATAAAATATGTATATCATTAAAGAAACAGCAAAGAAAGATTGGTACTCAAGGAAAAGAACTTGATCTCCATATCAAAGGATTGGTGAATACACAAACAGTTTTATGTTTAGGTTAAAATTAAATGTTTAAGGTGTGTATATTTTATATGATTCCCTGCCTTAATTGACTTTTTCCATTATCTGGCCAAATGCCCATTCTAGGTAAGAGGGCTTTTGTACCTACCTCAAAGTGAGGTGGTGAGAACTCATGGGAAAATCCAGAGGCCAGTGTGGATATGTAGTAAGCCCTCTGCAAACAATAGCAGCTCCAAGCCTCAGTAAGCACACAATAAATGTTAGCTATTTAGTAGGAGTAATAGCAATCTAGTTCTGCCACTAATAAGCAGGACATCCACTAGTCATTTTGTCTCTTGTCAACAGTAAATGGAAGCATTTGGACTAGAATAAATGATACCCAAACTTGAGCATGCATACAAATCACCTGGGGATCTTGCTAAGTGCAGATTATGACTTAGTAAGTCTGGGTGCGGCAGGAGACGTTGCCTTGGTAACAAGCTCCCATAGGATGCTGACGCCGCTGGCCTGTGGTACACACTTTGAATATCAAGGGCCTAGTGTGTAATTCTCAAACTTGAACATGCATCCGAATCACCTGGAGGGCTTGTTAAAACACACATGGCTGTGTTAAAATACAGAAATTCTGAGAGTTTCTGACTCAGTAGGTCTGGGGTGGGGCCCAAGAATCTGCATTTCTAACAAGGTCTCAGGCTGATGCCACTGGTCTAGAGATCACACTTTGAGAACCACCATTTAGATGATCTCTAAACACTCTTACAACATGAATCAGAATGATTCTTGGCTATTTCAAGCCAGGCAAAGCGCTGTTGTGTTACAAATGGAAAAGACCAGACAAGCTCTCAACCTCCCTCATTACCAAAGGCCATATCTGGAATCAGAAAAATAAGGATACGAATCCCAGCTCTCTGTCTCGAGGCAACTCATGTCCCCTCTGAACTACAATTTCCCCATCAGTCAATAGGGTTCCCTTTTCTACTTTCTTTTTAACTTTTTCCCCCTTTCCTTCACATCTCATGAAGAAGCCCACAAGAAAATCTTGTAATGGGGGTGGGAACAGAACTTCAGCTCTAATCCTAGTGTCTTGACAAGTTCAAAGATGCAAACATCACTTAATGTGACAAGCAAACCATAACTGCAGTGAGAAAACACTGTTAGTCAGGTAAAGAGATAATGTGCACAGAACATGCTGAGCAAATAACAGCCCTTTGTGAATCAGCATTAGCATAATTACTGAACATCGGTAATTGCTGAAATTATGTTCACTAGGATCGTTTATAATTCTAAGTGAGAGGCTCCTTCCAACTATTCTCCCAGCAGGAAGGTGAAAGTGGCTTGCCAGCTGGTGTTAGGCACTCAAAAAAGCACTAGCCATCTCCCAAGGGGCATCCCAAGCACGGACATTAGGTGGATTGTCATCATCAGGTGGGCCCTAAACTTTGCCTAAAATTTCCTGCCTCCACATCTTTGTTCCTGGTGTACCTTTCCTGTACAATTTCATCCACTCTTAGTTCAATTTGTCCAACATTGCCTGGTCAGCAAGACATAGTTACATAGTAAAATGTAGAAAGAAGTGTTTGGATTATGGCATGCAGAAAGTGCAATGGAAGCTGGATCACCTGTCCAGGTGGGACCTTTCTAAGGTCAGATTCAACCAGGGAGCTGCCACACGCTACTATAATAAATGCAGGGCAGGAGATGAGGCTTCTCATCCCTGCAAAAGAGCAAGGAGGTTAATTGGCC
Organism: Daubentonia madagascariensis; assembly: GCA_023783475.1. Taxonomy (NCBI): domain Eukaryota; kingdom Metazoa; phylum Chordata; class Mammalia; order Primates; family Daubentoniidae; genus Daubentonia; species Daubentonia madagascariensis. Next base: position 24,497,864 of record JAKFHU010002136.1, on the reverse strand, counting down.
GTGAACAGCACCTTGCAGAGTATAACAATGGAGAAGAAACCTTCTTCAACCCAGCACCATGTGTGTCTACATCATAGATGGAGCTGTACAGGTTGTCTGAAAAGACTTCTGTATGTAAAGAATAACCTTTGAGCACATTAATACAGACACTGAGAATTTCCTCCCATCCGCCCCATTTGTCCCTGGCGCTAGGATGAAGATGACGGAACACCGAATGCACAAGGCAACCAGAAGAAACACAAAGAAATAATAAATGTTTGAGATGATGGATAGACTAATTACCCTGACCTGGTCACCACACTTTATATGTATCGAAACATGTGCCCCATGAATATGTACAATTGCTATTTTTTCAATTAAGAAGATAAAATTAATTTTTAAAAAAGATAACCAGAAGTGGATCCAGAGCCTCACAAAGAAGAGAAACTGCAATAATCAAGGCAAGATGATGCACCTTAGCAACCTGTGACTAAGGGTCTCAACATCGCATCATGAAGCAAATATCACTCCATCCCCTCAGGAAGGAAGCCTGGGAACCACCCTCATTACTCCCTCTCCTCCCCTGCATTCCACCTCCCACCAGTACTTAAGCTCTATAAGCACATTTTTGCTTGCTTTGTTTACTGCTATATCCCCAGAGTCTAGAACAGTTGAATTAATGAACTGAATGAATAAATCAGCAAGTCCTGACAGCTCTGCATCCAAAAAAGACTTTGCATCTGTCTGTTTTTCTCCTGCTACTATCCTAGCCCAAGCCATCGTCATTTCTTACCTGGCCAACTGCATACACCCCAACCTATATACCTTGTGTTTCTGCCTTAACTCTTGCCCCCTCTGCACTCCTTGCAGAAGCCAGATAAGTAATTACTAACACCCAGATCAAGTGGCACACATGACTGTAATAATCCAGATGCTTCCCAACGTGAAAAAAATCATGCCAGGATTCCCCTTTACTAAATCAAGACCTCTCCTAAGCTTATACCTGTGTTTGCTAAAAGTTAGGCCTAGTATGTGCCAGGCAGTCTTGTTTGGACTTTCCAAAGCCTGCCCCCTCCAAAAGCCCAGTTCAATCCCACCTTTTCTGGTAGGGCCTTTATGATAATCCCCACCCAAAGTGTCTCTCTTGATGCTGAACCTTTCTCTGTCCTACATATTTGGCATTTAGCATTTGCCACTCAATCTCACGCAGTGACCTTTTCATGGTTATTATAAAATTGCTAACCCATGCACTGTGCTTTTCTAGTCTCAAAGTGGTTTTCTAACTAGAAACACATAACAAGTTTGCCTGTCAATCACTGTGATTTTTGTCTCCATTTTATAGGTGAAGCTGAGTTCCAGGAAAATTGCTCAAAATCATGGAGCTAATGAATGGCAGAGCTCACATTCAAACCCAGGACTTCAGACTCCAGCTTCCATAATCTTTCCATGTATCAGGTGCCCCATTTGCCTTGGGTTTGCCTTGGGTTTGCCTTGGGTTTGCCTTGTTTCCCTCAACTATATATATAAAACCCTCAATTCCTAGCAAAGTAGCATATGAATAATAAGCAGTGATTAATATTTATTGTATACTTACAATATTCTCCATATTTTATAAGTGGCTTACATGGGTTATCATTTAATTCTCACAACCCTATGTAGTATGTCCTATTATTATCCTAAGGTGCAAGATGAGAATTCTGAGGCTCAGAGAAGTTAAATAGCCTTCCCAAGGCCACACCGTAATTAAATAATGGGGCCAGGATTTAAACTCAGGCATTCTGGCTCCTGAGCCTACACACTTAGCCACTGTGCTATGCCACCTCCCTCTCTAATAGGCCCCCAGAGGATATTTGTAGGTTGATTGGTGACACCATAGACTGTCAGAGCCAGGAGACAGGCCTTGGTGAGATCAAACATCTACACCATCCATAAAATATCTGGCTTGGAGTGACAGTTGGCAGTTGATAAGGTTTGACATTTTCAAATCAATTTCTATTGATTTCTTTCTCCTAAAAAAAGGACATGAGTTTGATGGATAAAGCCAGCACTCAGTGTGCTTGGGAACAGCAGGGAAAGTAGGCCATGAGCTAGCTCTGCAGAGGACCGTAGGGAAGGTGATGGCAGCTGCATACTGTCTATTAGAAAAACCCCTGCTTGGCAGAGCTCTGCTCCCAGGTATCCAGCCACAGTGTCAGGTAAAAAACACAGGCTCCATTTTGTTGTCACAGGATGTTTCCTCCTGGCAGAGTGGCAAGGATGCAGAAGCAGCGGTATGTGCTTAGGCATTGTCATGAAGTCATGAATATTTATGTGGTCAACGCACAAAATCCCATTTTAACAAACACCATTTTGATGGATTTAACAAGTTAATCTAAGCAATTTCCACATCCTGGTGGATGCCTGCAAGAGATGAACGTTTCTGTAAATTCTATTGAGCTAGGAAGCATCTGAAACAGATGTGTGCATAAGCCCACATTCATCTGGTAAACATTTTATTTTGTGTTTCCATATCAGGCCTGTGCTATGTGCCTAGCGTGGTGCTACTGCTTCCGCTGTTGGATCCTTGCAGCCACTCTGTGAGGGTGAGGCCCTATCCCCATTGGTCATGTAGGTTTGGGTGACAGCCAGGATTGGAGACAGGGATGGGCATCTTGATGGGGCAGAGCTCAGAGGTATGTGTGAAGACACATAACTGAGGGCTGAGCTCCAGCCTGGCTGGGACAAAGAAATTGACACATCAAGGCAGGCCGGCTTGAACAGGACCAAAGCTCCCGCATGGTGCTGCCATGGACCTCTCTCACCTTCTCCACCTTGCTGCTCTCTGGGGACAGCTGCTCCCATTAGCTTCTTCTCCTACTTGGACTGTTGACACAGTTCTCATATTTCAGCTAGCAAAGAATTATTACCTGCTTGATCACAATTGGTCCTCCCAATAAGTATAGTAATTGCACTTTTGTCTCCATTTCATGGAAAAAGAAAATGAAATTCAGAGAGTTTAAGGGGTTTCATTACAAACACATGATTAGGAAGTTCCAGTCTGGTCTTGGACATGAACACAGATCTTTGCATTTTAAACCAGGTACTATTGCTCCTAAACCTGTTCCTTGTCCTTAAGTCCTTTGTTTCAGGACCTGTTCTATGGGAGGTGTTTTTGCCCCAAAGCTTTTCTACCTACGGTAGATTGGATTGCTGTCTCCAATTCTTCACTCCCTCCCTGTATTGGAATTGTACCTCCAAGCCCTTCGTTGTAACACTTTGCAGTTCCTACCACTACAGCACAGAGCGTATTTCCTCAGCCCACTGATATTGGACTTGGCCATGTGATTTGCTTTAGCCAATGGGGTTGTGGAGATAGCACAAACTGAGGCTACAAATATGGTTGTAGGTTTTGTATTGGCGCCTGGCACTCCTGAGAGCCGTTGTAAGAAGAGCATGCCCCAGATAGCTACTAGGCTAAGAAGAAGAAGGAGATATAAGGCACAGACCTGAACCCAGCTCATGGCCTGGAGCCAAGATTAGGTTGATCTGCAGACCAACAAGCAGGAAAATAAATGTTTGTATGAGCCAGTTAGAGATTGTGGTTGTTACACAGCAAAAACTGACTGATAAACTTCCAATCAGTGCAGAGACAGGCTCAAAAGTCCTCTATGGAACAGATCCTCATCTCTCCTCCATCAAGACAACAGTTTTTCACAGATGTGTACTCTGCACCAAACTCTTGTAACATTAATTTTACCTTATCAGTTAGGATATTTTGCACTTATGTACTTTAATTCAACAAATTTCAACTCAACACATTGAACATATTTTAAACATGGAACAGAACAGAACACCATGGAGACAGAAGAAACCTGATTCAGTCCTCACAAGTTCACAGCGTAATGGCAGAGACAGACACGAACATGCGTAATAGTAACCAAAGGTTTTGAGAACTATGTGCTATAGCAGGTAAGAAAATGTTATCTGGCAGGGGACCTTACAAAGTCAGCATGGCAAGTATGACACTTGCAGGGGGCCATAAAGGTCAGATGGGATTCCTAAAGGCTAAGATGAGGGAATAGGAGGAAAAGACAACCTGGGAAAAGAGAAAAGAATACAACTGAGTAAAGGACAAAAAGCCATATTTAAGAACATGTTTTTGCACAATTGGCCAATGGCAAGGGTATCCAAAATGGGGTGCTAGTAGATGGAGTAATGTCATGGAGAGCCTTTGATGCTAGACTGAGGAACATGGGGGGCATTGCCCAAGATTGGGTGGGCAGTAGGCAGCCATGGCAGCTGTGAGAGTGAGGGAGTACCACTGGGGAGTTGTGCCTCAGGAGATCATTATGGCCAAGTGCTAGACGAAAGGATGGAGGAGGTCGAGATTGCAGCTGAGGACACCAGGTAAGAGCTGTTGCCATTGCCCAGCTTGGGGGTTGGGTCCAGGGACTGGACCAGCAGACACACTAGACACTTGGTATCTGATGGAGCACTGCCGGCAAGGCCGCAGCAGGAATCTCCGGTTCACTCTGACTTACGCCCATCCCCTTTCTCCCTCTCGGTTCCTCCACTTGCCTGAGCTATTCCTGTTTCCCTTTTTCTTGGGAGCCTGTGAGGTTATTCCTGCCACATATTCTATCACTCCAGCAAAGCACTAGCAAAAGCCATCCATCCATCTGCTGCCTCCACAGAAATCAGTGAGCACCAGATCCAGGGACAGAGGGGGAGGGAGGCAGGGAGGGAGGGGACACTCTCCTGATCACAATATTTTATCCTCAAGCATTCACCATCCATCAAATTTGCTAACATGGTGAAAATTCAGTAACTGAATTGTGGGGGGAGGAAGGGAGAATCTTACCTCCCAAATAACCTCATATAGCTCCCCCAGCAGTCTAGGATTTGGGGGTGGACCGGACGTCGAGGTGACAGTGACTGAGGGAGCCAGATTTAGGGGCCTGGGCCTCTGGGATGCAGAGGGGAAAATGGGTGGAAAGGGTAGGATGCCACCAGACCCAGCTGGGGGCTCCAGATTCACTTTAATAATCACCCAAGGAAACAATGTCTATTTTAAATGGGGGGAGTTAGAACAAATTGAACCTGGGTTTGTGATTCCAGGGTAACCCTCCTCCTCACTCCGAGCAGCAGGACAGCCTCTGTCCTCTGTGCCCCGCCCAGCCCTTGGGATCGCTGCTCTCCCTCCCTCCCTCCTGTCCCCATGTTTGATTCTGTGGGCAGGAACCACGTCTGACCTGTGCTGACTTGCATCGGTCCTCTTCGGCATCAGGCAGGGCTGCCACTGTGGACACACTCATGAACGCCCGTCGACGACAGCCACAGAGGCAGGTACTGCCAAGCCTCCTGCCCGCCCGGAGCGTCCCTTTCAACCAGCTGACCCAGCCGCACAGCTCCCGGAAGGGAGATACCAGCACTGTGGCCTCGTTCTGGGCCATTTTGTCTCAACTGGCCTCCTGCTCACCTCCCTGACCACGCATTACAGCTTTTTCTTGAGCTTCTGGATCCTGAGTTTCTGTGCAGCTCCTCCGCCAGAGACCTGGACTCCCACATGCCCTTCAGGGCCTGTCCTGCTCAAACAGCTCTGAGCAGCCTCTGTCCCCACCCTGGCCAGGAATGCAGGACCACATACACACAACAGCACACATGTGTATGCACCATGTACACCCCACACATTCACACCACACACATGTATACATATGGTGCAAATATACACACCATGCATGTGTATACATGCATAAACCACACATGCTACACATGTGTATACACACTATGCATACCACACACCCACACATATACACCAAACATTTGTACACACCACACACATAAATGTACCATGTGCACCACACATATACATACCACACACATATACATAAGTCCATATATACCATGTACACACCCATGTGTATATGCACCCTGTACACCCACCCACACATACACCCACACATGTGTATATACACATATGTGCACATGCACTGTGTACACCCACCCTCACATGTATACATACCATGTACACCACATACACATACCACACATATATACATAACATGTACGTGCCACACATATGTATGCACAACATATATACCCCATATATACACCACACACAGGTTTACATACCATATATACCACACATATGCACACTCACACACACACACACACACAGAGCATTCATTGTGACTCTTGTTCCTCGAGAGTGGCCAGTTCCGACCCAGCCCAACCAGAGGTGATTGTTTCCTTGGAAGACTTCTAGAAACCTCATTTCTGTGGCTCTTTTCAAAACCAAACCCAAGACTTTTTCATAAATGTGGAGCTTTTCAACTCTCTGACAAAGAGGAAGGCCACCTTGTGCTCCCCCCGGGAAGATGTGGGTTTGAGTCAGGCCCCCTCTGACATGTTAAAGGCAGGGTAGAAGGCAGCTGGAGACAGAAGACACGTCAGGGCCAGGCACCGAGGCCAGTGATCACAAGAGGTCATGGTCCTCTTCTCAGCAGGGCTGGGGCTGACCTGGCCAGGGGCCCACAAAGAAGCCAATAGAGATGGCAGTTTCCACAGTACTAATGCCAGAACTGGACCCAAAATAACAGTGACAGAGGCAGACCAAGCCCACGAACACAGGCAAGCTGATGTCTAGATGCCAAGCAACACATAGATAAAGCCCAGGACCTGGGGCCAGAGGCAGGACACAGGCCCTTGTCCCAGAGAAGGAACCAGAGCCCAAGAAGTTCTGGAGCAAACAAAGATAGGGAAGACAGAGTGGGCAGAAACTGGGGCTTACTTTTCAGGACCAGCAAGGACATGGGATGAAGAAAGGCAGACTGGCTTAAAAGAGGAGGGTGGTGCAGATCTCCCTGTGGAAAGTGGAGGCAGAAAACAGTTTTTATTTTTTTTAATTTTTTTTCTCAATATAATATGCTAAAATTATTTTTTCCTTTTATTTCAGAATATTATGGGGGTACAACACTTTGGCTATATATATTGCCCATGCACTGCCCGTGGCAGAGCTACAATCGTGGACATCTACCAAACTGTGTGCCCTGCACCCATTCGGTGAGAGTTTTCCCATCCCCTCCATCCCCCTCCTGCCTGCCTGCCCCCTGATGAATATTATTGCCATGTGTGACACAAGTGTTGATCAGTTAGTACCAATTTGATGGTGAGTACCAGTGGTGCTTGTTTTTCCATTCTTGTGACACTTCACTTCGAAGAATGGGCTCTAGCTCCAACCAGGATAATACCAGATGTGTTAATTCACTGTTGTTCCTTATTGCTGAGTAATACTCCATGGTATACATATACCACATTTTATTAATCCACTCGTATATTGATGGGTACCTGGGTTGTTTCCACATCTTTGCAATTGTGAATTGTGCTGCTATAAACATTTGAGTGCAGATGTCTTTATTATAGAATGTCTTTTTTTCCTTTGGGTAAATACCCAGTAGTGGGATTGCTGGATCAAATGGTAGTTCTACTTTTAGTTCTTTGAGGTATCTCCATATTACTTTCCATAGAGGTTCTACTAATTTGCAGTCCCACCAGCAGTGTGTGGGTATTCCTATCTGTCCACATCTCTGCCAACATTTGTTGTTTTGGGACTTTTTGATATAAGCCAGTCTCACTGGAGTTAAGTGATATCTCATTGTGGTTTTGATCTGCATTTCCCTGATGATTAGAGAAGCTGAGCAATTTTTTGTATGTTTGCTGGCCATTATTCTGTCTTCTTTTGAAAAGTTTGAAAAGTTTCTGTTCATGTCCTTTGCCCATTTTTAGAGCAGTCATTCGTACATTCAACAAATATTTATTAAGTGGCTACTACATGCCAGGCCCTAATAAGCAGTTCATGCCATTATGGAGTTTACCAATTTATCACACTTAAAAACTGAGATAAGAGCTGTCAGAGGGAGTTTGATTCTGCCAAGAGCCACTGTTAATCTCAAAACCTAAAGTCTTCCAACTTTAACTTTTAGCAGCACCACATACACACCCCCAAATTTCCCTCTAACACACACTGCCCCTCAGACTCCTCCTTTTTCTTACCGGCATGCCAATCTTGTTCCTAATTTAGCCCTTAGACTAAGCCAGGTTGTCAGTCGCTATTCCTTAATCCCTTCTCACCACAGCAATTGAAGCCGATGATTGCAATATTGCTGAGTTCCTTGTTTCATGATCTATTGTGCTCAGAGTGTCAGCAATCACGGCCACAGACGGCTTACAGGAGCTCGCGGAGCCAACGCCGAGTCAACAACACCCCCTGCCTCCACCCTGGTCGGTCTGTTTCAACAAGCACCTATGGGGTCCTTGTGATAGGAGACTAGAGGAGAACCAGTTTCTGCCTTCTGGGGACTCCTAGCCCAGTGGGAAGGGCAGACCCTGATGGGTCATTGGAACAGTACTGGAGGAGGCCACCTAAAGTGGGTGGGGCCTGGGGGACAAGCCAGGGGCATCTTCCTGGGGGAGAGGATGCCTGAACTGAGCTTTGGAGAATGAGTAGGAGGAAGTGAACACCCAAAGATGTGGGAGAAGGAGGAGTCAGACAAGCAGGAGGGACAGCAGGAGGCTGCAGCAGCACCATGTGCCAGATCACATGCAGACCAGGGCTGCTGGGGTCCAAATAGCAGGCCAAACATGGCAGGAGAGGAGGCTATAAGGGGCCCTGGGGCCAGCTCCCGAGAACCTTGTCAGCCAGGCTAAAGAGGCTGAGTTGATTCCAGAGTTCATGGAAAGTCACCAAGGGACACTTTGCAGAGAAGGAGGCCAGTTACGTGGCTGCTGCAATAGTTCCAGGGAGAGCTGAAGGAAGGGATGATTTAACCAGGTCACCCAAATACAATTGTCGGGTCCCTCCTAGGACACATTGAATCAGGATGTCTGATGTCAGGCCCTACAAATGTACCTTTTTAATAAGCTTCCCCTGCTCTTAAAGTTATAAGAGCACTGAAGAAGATGAAACAATCCCTGTAGAGGTGCTAGCCAATGTGCCACTTGGCTTTTAAAGCAGGGCTTTATGCCCATATACGATTTAGGTATATTGTTAAGAAAACCCTTCAAAGAGAACCATTGAAGACTGAGATCTCAGGCATCACCGCAAAGAACACACCTTTATAGCAAAGCCTTCTGTTTCCTGTTAAACCCCGCCACATGGGTTAGCGCATCTTCCTGTCATGCAATCCATTCCTACATGCACATTTTGTCAGCCCAACTAGAGTGTAAGCAGAAAGGGGGATAGGAGAGAACATGAGTGCTAGACCCACATTTCCCTCCAACTCTGCTACTTACCAATCAGGGAAGTTGGGCAAGGTGCTCAAAGTTCCTGGACTTGAGTTTTGGGGTGACCAGCTCATCTTGGTTTCCCCAGAACTTTCCAGGATTTCACACTGATAGTCCCATGTCCTAGAAAACCCCTCAGTGCTGGGCAAACTGGGATGGTTGATCACTCTGACCATCTGCCCACAGAGATGCTGTGAGGATCCAAAGAGGTTTTGTAGAGTCTTCTTCAGTATCAGAAACATAGTAAGTGGTCCAAAAATGCCAGTTCCCTGTTTTGTTTCGTTTTTTCCATCACTGAGGCTTCCTCCATGTTGCAAATATTAATAAAAGCATTCAATTGGAGGGAGTGCATTAGCTTACCAAGCACATTCATGGATGTGATCTCGTGTGCTTCTCGCAACAACCCTGCACGGGAAACAGGGCAGATATTTTGTGCCCACTTGATAAATGGGGAAATGGGAAATAAGACAAGTTAAATGACTCAGTGAGAGACATCTTTTCCCTCAACTCTATGTTTCTGCCTAGGCCCTAAGGAAGGAAATTGCTACCCATGCTTTCAGCCCCCTTGGGAGGAGAAATGGCTAATGGAGTCGGTCAGGGTGTGACATTTACGGAGCTAAATTTCACTGATGGGTAGCGCGCCATATGCCCTCCCTTCTGCCAGGTTGTTCGTTTTCTCCATAGAGCTCTAGGTTTGTTTGGTAAAAGCAAACTCAGATTTAAGCAAAAATGCCTAGGAAACAGGAAGCCTAGTTAAGCCCAGCAGCCAGAGCAACCTTCTTAAACTCTACTTCTCCCACAGAGCTTTTGCATTGGGATTTGGTGCATTTGTTCCACCATCGTCAAAGCTGGAAATTTGTTTCTCATCTAGCTATTGATCCTTTGCCAGAGGCACGGGTGGAGTGAGGGGAGGAACGATTGCACATAGGCCTAACAACTAGACTCCCGAGTTGCTAACATTGACGACTGGCCCAGAATAACACAATGACTCAGCTGCCAAGCAAGACTTGAACCCATGGCAACTGCTTCTGGATCCAATGTGCTTTTCCCTACACTGTGCAGCTGCACCCTGGAAACCACACCTCATGGGAACTCAATCAATTCTTGTTAACACTCCCACCCCAGACAAGCAGCTTTGAAAAAAGCTGTTTTAGGCAACATGATCAGCCCTTTGCTGTTGTTCATTAAGGGTTTAGCAGCTCAGTATTGATTTTCTTACAGCTGCCTCTGAACTTTAACTCCTGCAGCAGGAAAACAAGGCTTTGTCTGCGACATTTCCTGTCCAAGTGGCGGGTAACAACCATTCCTGGGATGCTGTTTTCCCTGGCTATGCTGCTGCAAACAACAGGATGCCTGCAACATGCCCTTTGTCTATTCTAAAGAGTAATTTCTGTAGCTGCAGGAGGTCTCTTCAAATGTGAGCTGCAGCTCCACCTCCATCTGAAGTCAGCGGTGCCTCCAAACCCTAGCTTTTGAAAATCCAATGACCACCCCCTTTCCTCACACTGACTTGCAGCTACAGGCTTTAAGAAGGTGCTGTTTTGTGTTTATATCACGTTTGTTGCATCCAGGTTTCTCTCAAATGTTAATTCCAAGGGACTGGAAAGGACTTTAACAATCTTCTCTCCCAAGCATCTCTCTGATGTTTTATCCCCTCTACAACATCCCCACCAAGTGGCCATTCTGGGTTTGCTTGAACACTTCTAAGGACAGGAAACTCACCCCCTCCATGGGAAAGCTATTGTATCTCAGGAAAGCTCTGAGAGATAGAAAACTTTTCATTGTGTGGAATCAAAATCTGCCTTCCTGAGACATCAGTCTTTCAACTACACTCAGCACAACCCAGCACCTGGAAAGAACAGGGATCTCCTTGTCCACACCTGAATATCAACACGTCACCTGGAAAATAGTAAGTGTTCAATATTTGTTAAATTAATTAACAAATTAAGTCAATAGTTATTGAGTATTTAACCAGGGCCATGCACTGTGATAGAATAATGTGGCACCTTCAGATAGGAACAAATCTTGTTAATATGGAATCCAGCTTACCTTGAGCTCCCTCTAAGTTCCGGCCTCTTGAGTCTAAATAAGGTATGGCCCACCATTTCCAGGTATGTCTGAAGGGCTGTTTAACTCTGGGCCTGTAAAGCCAACAGGGGGATTTGTTGAGTGTCTAAGCCCATAATCAGATAAGAGCTGAAAAGCATTCATGTTGTCGAGAGGTGGTGTCACGTGATGGTTAACGCAGACTCCAGTGCCACTTAACAGCTGAGCAGCTTTGAGTAAGTGACTCAACCCCTCTGGGTTTCAGTTTCCTCATGTGTAAAGTGGGGTGATAATAATAATTCCTACCTCCTGGCATTGTTGTGAGGACTGAGTTAATACAAGTAAGGTGCTTGAAATAAACATCTTCTGTTGTTATTCTTTACACTATGTGCTTCTGCAAAGACACCTGTGAAGAATAGGCAGTGGCTCTCCGATTCCTGCTCATCACTGAAAGCCTGGATGCAATCCACAACACCTGTGTGAGTGAAGTAAACACCTTGGGGGGCGGGGGTGTCTCTGAAGTCTCCTGTGGGTTCTCTATACCTTTCAGCCCACACAATTGGGTTTGAGCTCCTATGGCGTTGTGCTGTCTGCATCTGTGAGTGTTTTCTTATATTTACTCCATGACACAGCCTTGATATCCCCATTTTACAGAACAAAAAGCTGAAGCTCAGAGAGGGTAAGTAACTTCCCAAGGATACACAGCCAATCAGTGGCAGAGCTAGTTGCCCACACCAGAGCCTGTTTTCACTCCACTGTTATGTGCTTTCTAAAAATGGAGCAAGTCCTTTAAGTTTCAAAGGAAGAGTAGAATCTGGCAAGACATGCCCCATAGCCACTCATAGCCACTAAGGAAGCCTTGGGACAGCGCTGCTCTGGGTTCACCCCTTTTGTCCCCACAGTTAGAAGGCACGGAAGTAAGTGATGTTGATGCCAATGGCTCACGAGGCTGCAGTGAACCAAGTGGTCACTCAATGGCCAGTAGCAGCCTGGCTGGTGGAGCAGGGCCCAGGGTGACAACTGATGCCCAATTCTGGTTCCAAGGCACAGACATAGGAATGGCATTCTGAGAATGGAGGTTAGAGTCCCACATTCACTAGTCTGAACCCCTCATCTGCAACTAAGCAGCCACATTCAGAGCTCTGCCTTCTTTGGGCCTGTATTCCAAGCCCCTGCTCAAGTAGCCAGGGTTCTCAGGCTCCTCGGAAAAGCCTGGACTCTCAGTGCCCCTGCCCTTCCTCCTCCTCAACACCCAGAACAAACCTCTGGGGCTCAGTACTGACCTGGACTGCAACGATTCTGCAAATGCGTCAGTACCCCTCCTGCCCTAATAAGTGGTCCTGGAACCAGGCTCATTGCTCACCAACACCCATCCCTGCCTCAGCCACAAAGCAGAAATAGGACATGGGTGGGAGATGGAAGACAGAGGCAGAAAGACCAGTCAGGAGACTTTTGCAACTGTCCGGGTGAAAGATGACAGCAAATCAGGAAAGGCATAGTAAGGCTGGAGAGGAAGGAACAGCCGAGATATTAAGGTGTGAGAATGGAATGCAATGACCAACAGCATGTGGGTGACAGTCATTGTTGGGACATTGTGGCAGGCAGCTTCTAAGATGCTCCCAGCAATCCTCAATGCGTGGTGTTCATGTGTTTGGTGTTCATGTGATCCCCTCCACTTGAATATGGGCTGCACTCAGTGACTCAAAAGACAGCAAGAGTGATGGGATGTCACTTTTGAGATTAGGTTACAAAAAGATGCCTTCTTCAATCTTCCTAGCTTTCTCTCACTCACTCTGAGGGAAGGCAGGTGCCACGACACGAGGTGCCCTAAGAAGAGGCCCCTGTGGAAAGGAACAGTCAATGCCCAACAAGAAAGCGAATCCTACCAATAACCATACAGGTGAACTTGGAAGTGGATTTTCCTCCCGTCGAGTCTTGAAATGACTGCAGCCCCAGCTGATGCTTTCACTGAAGCATCAAATCAAATGGTTGTGAGAGACCCAGAGCCGGAGAACCCAGCTAAGCTGCTCTTGGATCCCTCTCCCACAGAAACTGAGCTAATGAGGTTTGTTTTGTTTTAAGTGCTAAGTTTGAAGGTAATTTGTTATTAATACCTGGCCATAGGTAACTGATGTAAACAGAGAAATGAAAAAGATATGGTTTCTCAATACATGAGGAGTTTGGAGTGCCCAAGTAGACGTCTAGGGCAAAGAAGAGGGAGGAGTCCATGATGGTGCCCATGTCCTTATCATGGGACAGTACGTAGATGTCCATGCCATTTACCGAGTCTGGGAACCCAAATGGTGGAACAAGTTTTTAAGGAAAGAAACCAAAACAAGCTTTAGCCATGTTAAGCTTGAACTACCTGAGAGATATGCAACTGAATGAGTCCAGAAGGTATTGGATCTATGACACCAGAGCACAGAAGAGAAATTTTGGTAGGAGATAATAATTCAGGAGTCATCAAGCTCCTCCTTCTGGACCTACTCGGAATAAGTTTATTCCTCACCCACGTGACAGTCTTGGAAGTATTTTTAAAGAGTCCTCACGTCTCCCATGAGTCTGGCTTACGTATGTCCACTTTCTTCCACTTTTCTCAGATAATTGGGTTCTGAGTGCCCAGCCTGCCTCTGAACTTGACAGATATAAATTTTATTTCACCTGCTCTACATATAATTGAATGACTACAGGCAAATTATACGATCTTTGGTTTCTTCATCTGTAAAACAGGGTTGTTTTGAGGTATAAATAAAATAATCCATGGAAAGCATTTAGCAATGTGCCTAGCAGATAAATATTCAATAAATGTTGATAATAACAGCATCTAGAATAGTGCTATCCACATTATGCAAGCAACATATGTAATTTTTAATTTTCTGGTAGCCACATTTTTAAAGTAAAAGTAACAGGAGAAATTAATTGTAATAATGTACTTTATTTGACCCAATCTATCTAAAATATTGTTGTTTTAATATGTAATCAATATAAAAATTGTTAATTAAATATATTAACATCCTTTTTTCTAAATCTTTGATATCCAACATGTAGTTTACATTTACAACACATCTCAATTCAGACACTAAATTTTCATCAAAAATACTCAATCTGCATTTAGAGTTCATAAAATGTACAGTTTAAAAAGTAGATTCACATACCCAAATTGTTCCTTAGTTAAAAGTTTTCCAATAACTGAATTGAGTATCCTATTTAAAATTTAACCTAATTAGAATTAAAAATTCAGTTCTTCACCTGTGCTAGCCACATTTTATGTTCTCAATAGCAACATGTGGCTAGTGGTTACCATATCAGACATCTTAGATCTAGAACATATTTTACTTTGTGACTTTATTGGTTTATTTATTACTCTTGTTAGTTTTTATCTTCAGAGAAGCAGATGCTGAGATGGGATTGGATGTGCGAGAGATTTATTGGGGAAACATCTATGAGTGAAATTGGAAAAAGAGCCAGAGGAGGCTGGGAGAGCTTGTCTGCTATGAGGGCAGAGGGAAGGAGAGAGCGTTGGGTAGCAAGAGCCTTAGACTACAGAGACTACAGTGCAGTCCTAAGAAAGTCTCTGCAAAGCTGATGGGGAGTTGTATTCACTTCTGATTGCTGCTATGACAAATCACCACAAACTTAGCAGCTTCACACAACACACATTTATTACATTACAATTCTTTAAGCTAATAGAGGTCTCGCCAGGCTAAAGTCAAGTTGTCAACAGTGCTGTTTTCCTTTCTGAAGGCTCTAGAGGAGAATCTATTTTCTTTCCTTTGCCAAGTACTAGAGGCTGCCTGCATTCCTTGGCTCATGGTCCCTTATTCCACCTTGAAAGCAAGCCAGCAGGTCAAATCCTTTTCATGTCACAGTTCTCTGACCCTTCTTCCATCATTGCATCTCTCTCTTGGACCACACCTGGGAAAGGTTCTGCACTTTTAAGGAGTCATGTGATTAGATCCCCCCACCCCGATAATCTGTGATACTCTCCCCTTTGCAATGTCAGCTGATTAGCAACCTTAATTCCATCCACAACTTTAATTTCCTTTTGCTCTGTAAGGTAATATATTCACAGGTTCCAGGGATCAGGGCATGGACATCTTTGGGCTGCCATTACGCAGCCTGCTACAGGAGTCCTTGAGCCAAAGGTGCTCATTAGAGGAGTACCATGTCTTGCAGGAATAAGATTTGTCTATAGCCATACCATCCTGAATGTGCCTGATCTTCTGATCTTGGAAACTAGGCAGGGTTGGTCCTGGTTAATACTTTGATGGGAGAAATGGGCCTGCTTTGGATCCCTGCCATGCTGAAGCATCGGCTGGGAGCAGCCCGTGGGGAGGGCAGCCTTGGTGCATGCCCAGTGATGGAGGCAGAATGGAGCAGCTGGAGCCATTGAACTCCTTCAGCAGGAGATCTGAAAGGTACATTCTCATGGCCACCACACCCTTCTGCTTTATTTTTTTAATTAGCAAAAAATAAGAGTAGTAGCCCCTTCCTTTTGTAGCTCCCTCAGCAAGCTACTAGAATTTAAAAGAAAATGCTTAGGGAGCTGGTAGAAGAGAATAATAAAATCCCATCCAAATTGACAGGCAGAGAAGCTATGGAAACCCTGCCTGATACTAAAATGACTAAGACATCGGAGCAGCTGTTACAGATAACCTTTAACACAGGCAATCACAGGAAATAAAACCAAGCCCCCACAAAATTTAGGAATTAAGAGATTTCAGAGATCAATAAAGCACACACAAAAGGCTGGAATTGTTCTCCCAATCATACTTTGGTATTGATGTTGGACATCTCTCTAGAGGTGACTCCAGTCGTAAGCAGATTTGGGACACCGTCTGTTCTCACTATATTCTCACTGACAAGCAAGAAAGAGGCTTTAGTGGTTTCAGCCAAGGGAGGACCAGCTTGGTAATTGTTCCCTGAATGTCAGCTTTTAGTGCTTCCAAAAGCTAAAATGGTAGTAAAGGAGACTGAGCATCTGCCAAGAATGTCCCCAAGTATAGCAGAAAGGACGAGATTCTGCAGTCTGTCCTGGGTTTGAAACTCAGCTGGGATTCTAACCCACCATGTGATCTCCTTTCAGCAAGTTTTCTTATCTCTTTGTGCCTCAGTTTTCCTCTTTACGAGATAGAGTAACAACATTCACCTCATTTTGGTGGGTATGGGGCCTCGACGTATCTGTGAAAGCAACTAGCACAGTGCCCGACACATAATGGGTACTTAATAAATAAATGTCTGATCATGTCAGAAAGGGGTTGAAAAGCAAGGCAGAGGGTGCCTTAGGAACAAGAGGAGAGGGAAGACATACAGAATATACAAGTATGATTCCACGGTCCATCCTGTGGTCACCAGCTTCCAAGACAGCCCCAGTCACCCCCCTCGTCCTGGTATTCACACTCTATATGGTTCCCTCCCACATTCACCAGGGCTGGCCTGTGTGACCAGTAGCATATAACAGAGATGAGGGTGTGTCACTTCTGAGATTAAGTTATAAACGGCTATGTCTTCTATCTCAGATTCTCCCACTCTCTCCCTTGGAGCAGAGTTGCTCTGGGGGAGCCAGCTACCATGGATGGGACACTGAAACAACCTACAGAGAGGCCCACGTGGCGAGGAACTGAAGCCCCTTGCACGGCCACGAGAGTGAGCTTGGGAGTGGATTCTCCAGCCCCCCTTGAGCCTCAAGATGATTGCAACCTTCTGAGAGACCCTGAGCCAGATCTACCCACTGCAAAATTCCTGACCCACAGGACTTATGAAATAACAAATATTTGCTGTTTTTAAGCTGATATGTTTTGGGGGCAATTTCTTACGCAGCCGATGGCCTTGTGAATTGTCTGATTATCTAGTCAGCAAGAGAGGGGAACAAAAGTAGTGGCAGCAAAATATAGCACACTCTGAGCTCTGATCTCGATCCTGATACTTACTAGCCAAGTAACCTGAAGGCTCAGAGTTACTCTCTGCAAAATGAGGATAAACAATCCATCTGGCATATGTAACAAGAACCATGAAAATGTTTATAAATTTTGACTCAATAATATTGATTCTGGTATTTCAAGGTAAGAGGATAGATAATCTGAAATATATGAAAACCATTATGCACAAAGATATTCATCACATCATTGTCTATAATGGTTTTTAAAATGAAGCAATCTGATTGTCCAACAATAGGGAAACAGTTAATAGCATCTTCCATGCTCAGGCACGTTACACACTGTGTCTAACTAATTGCCACAATAGTTACTTTATCCCCATAGCAGAGATGAGGAATTGAGAACAAGGAAAGTTGAGTCCTTCTCCCTAGATCGCATAACTCTTGACAGTGAATCAAATAATACTTATTTTGGACCTCACACTTATATAGCATTTACCTTGTGTGAGGCACTGTTCTGAGTGCTTTGTATATAAGTCATTTAAATTCTGGAGATTTGTCTGACTCCATGGTGCTGAAAATTATCATTAAAAACAATTTTGTGGACCAGGCACTGTGCTAAGGACTTTAGCTGCAATACTTTATTTCTTTCTTATAACCCCATAAGGTGCGTGCTATTATCAGATCCATTATATGGATAAGGAAACTGAGGCTCCTTAGCCTCAGTAAGTTTGCCATTATTATCTCACCTCATTGGAGGAAAGGAAAGATTTGAGTGCTTTAAAGAATATACTCCTAGTCATAGGAGAAGGAGCTCGTAAGAAAGAATTGGCAAACAGGAAATATATATATTTATTGAACATGTACTAATGTACCAGATATCACTCTAAGTGCCGTGGGCACAGAGACAAAACCCTTGATCTCATAGCATAGAATTTAGAGTCTAGCAGAAGAGGTATGTAATAAACAAACACAAATATACACACTTATGTGTATATATGTGTGTATATATGTATGTATATTGTCAGCATGTGATTAAGGCAATAAAAGAAAGGCAAACAAAGGGTAGAGCATGTTTGGCATGGGACAGAGTTGCTAAGATGTACAGGGTGATCACAGACAAATTCTCTGATCGAGTGACATTTGAGCAGAGACCAGAAGGAAGGAAAGAATAAGCCACACACACTGGGAAAGAGCATTCCAGGCAGAAGGAAACAGCAAATGCTCCAAGTTAGGAGTATGCTAGTGTATTTGAGGAACAACAGGGATGCTAGTGGCACTGAAATGGAATGAGCTAAAGGAAAAATAATAGGAGACGAGATCAGTGGTCCACATTGTATAAGCTCTTGCAGGTCATAGCAAGGTTTCGGATCTTACCATGAATGAGATGGGAGCCAACAGAAGGTTTGGGGCAAAGGAGTGGCATGATGTGATTTGAGCTGTAAAATTTTTTTTAAAAATCACTTTGGCTGCCACGCTGAGAAGAGACTTCAGGGATGAGGGCTGACGCAGCAAAACCAGGCAAGAGGCTGTTTCAGTGATCCAGCGAGAGATTCTGGTGGCTTAGACTAGGATGATAGCAGCAAAAGCAGTGAGATGTGGTCAGATTCAGGACATGTTTTGAAGGAGAGATAACAGGATTTGTTGATGGTTTGAATACAGGGTATAGAAGAAAGACAGTAAAGATGACTCCAAGGTTTTTCACCAAAGCAACTGGAAGACTAGACATGTCATTTACTAAAATGTGGAAGACCATGGGAAGAGCAGGTTGGGGGAAGAGGAAAACATGTGTTGGATTTTGGGCAAGTAATGTTTCAGATGCTTGTTAGATGTCCATATGGTAATGATGAATGGTCAGTTAAATATGTGAATCTGAAGTTCAGAGAAGAGCTATAAGTTGAGTTGATAAGTTTGGAGTTATAAGTTGGATTGGTAAGTTAGGTGGTACTTAAAGCCACAAGGTGAGCTCACCTAAGTAGCAAGCCTAGACAGAGACTATGTCTGCAGGCCTGAGTCCTAGGGCAGTCCAATCTTTAGAAGTCAAGGAAATGAGGGGGAACCAGCAAAGGGGACTGAAAAGGAGCTAGCAGAAGTTTGATGTCCTGGAAGCTAAGTGAAAAAAAGCATCTCAAGGAGGAAAAAGTAACCGTGTCAAATGTTGCCGGTAAGTAAGATAACAGCTGGGCACTAGCCATTGGACTTGGAAACATGAAGGTCATTGTGACCTTAACAAGAGCTATATTGATGGAGTGATGGAAACAAAAGTCTAGAAATGAAAGGATTAGCTTTAAGAAAGTAAAAGGAGAGAAAGGGGAGGCAAGTGTGGATATCTTCCAATCTCAGACATCCACTGTTGGGCACAAAGTGGTCTGCCAACATGACTCAGGTGGGTAAAGAGATACACTCTTTTCACTGTGGTGACAGAGCTCAGGACAGGCAGGTGGCTTCTCATCAGCAGACATAGAGAGGCTTTTCAGAGTCAGAAGAAACCAAAGAGGAAAGTGACCTGAGTGCCAGCACAGCTCCATGCCTGGGGTGGCTGAGAGGACCATGGCAGGAACAGGGAATCTATGTGGCCATTGTCAGGAAGGGAAGCAAAAAGGTCTTAGTGACTCACAAGGAACCAGGAGGGTGGGGTTTGGGCTGGAGCTGAGCCAGAGACATGACAGCTGTTACTATGGTGACCTCCCCCACTCTCCCTGTAGAGACGTGACCCACGAAACAGGCTTATATATGCGAAAATGGAGCTCATCTAACTTAAAAAGAAAAAATCAGAATCGTGATATAGGCAGCATGATTGCTATGTGGAAAAAAAATAAAAATCCAGGAATAAAGACACTAATGACACTTAGTAACCCATAAAACAATGTCAGTGTTGAAGCACCTGAATTATGGGTGAGTTCTCATTTTCTCTATTTTGTAACTTATAGTAAAATACTTAGGCAGTTTTTATAATACAAAAAAAATTTAAGGGGATAATAATCCAAGCCTTTCTCCCAGAGTTGTTATGAAGATTATAATAACAACTAATATTTAAATAGCTCACAAAGTGCTTTTCACACATGTAATCTCATTTAATCTTCACAACCGGCATGCCTTCCCTTGGTACTTTTTAAAATCCTTTTTATTATTACCCTTAGCAAAGGGTGTTGCAATGATCTGTTTATGTATCTTTTCACACTGTAGCCTGAAGTATCCCAAAGATAAAAGCCATGCCTTGTCATCCTTCTCCTTGACAAGTAACACAGTCTTGGCACATGACAGGAGCTCAAAGAATGTGAGGGGATAGATGGATAATGGTTGAATGGATGCACGGGAAGATGAATGGTTGAGAAGATGGATGGATGGATGGATGGGTAAATGGACAAGGGATCAAGAGATCAGTCGATTACTACTTTAGACATGAGTACTTGACTGTTCCAAGGCCACATAGTTACACTTAACGCCTATAGACTGAGCCAACCACCACTCCCTTCATCCCAGACTAAATATTTTGCAAACCACAAACCCTGCCCATCCCTCACATTTCTGATAATCTTGGTTAGTCCCTCCTCTTAGCTCTGCTCTCCCACACTTACCTTCCCACACCACTCTGTGCTTCCCTCTCCCTTGCCCTAATTCCTTATGGCTCTTGTTTCACCCAAACCTTTCCACTCAATACTCAGAACCCTGTGAATCATGGAAAGTATGTCTATATCCTCAAAGTCTCTTTCATCTTCTGCACTAAAGTAAACCTAGCTCTCCCCTGCAGCCCCACTTTCCTAGAGCTCTCTCTGAAAAGCTTCCCATTTTCCCCTTCTCTAGCACATCTTTCTAGCACATCTCTGTGTTAGGTAGTCTGCTATGTGCTGTTGTAGTCCCACGGATTGGATGTGCAGGTGTGTTCGCTCTCTATTTTAGAAAATTCCTCCATATTATTCAGAAGCAGTACACACAAAGCCAGATTGTGTAGATGCTTCAGTCCCATTCATATGTTTGAAAAATTTTACAATTAGATGTTTGCAAGAAACATGACACACTCCACATACACATCAGGAGCATTTCAATTACAAGTGACAGAAAACCAGTTCAAACTGGTTTGTTAAAATAAAGGGAATATAACTTAGAAAGTCCAGCAGTGGTTCTGGCACCAGATCATCAGGTCTTCATCTTCTTTCTCAGGCAGACTCTTTCTTCATGGTGACAAAGACGACCACTGGTAATCTCAACCTTATGTACACCCATAGTTCAAAAGCATCCATCTATCAGGAACATAGAAGAACTCTGATTGGCTCTGAGTTTTATCATATTTATGATGTCCAGTGGCATGTAGCATTAGGACTGAGAGCCCTAAAAAGAATATGTGGAGTTGAGGGACAAGGGAACCTATGAATCCATCAAGATAAAACAACGTGCACACTACATTTAAGCCAGGTCTATGCCATCAAGACAGGTTGCCCACACATCAAATAATTGATCCTTTGATTTTTATATCTACAGCATTTTTCAACTTGCTCAGAATTAACAGCATCTAAATAGAACATGGTAAGAAAGGATGGGGGTAATTTGTCCCCTGATGGGAAATTTACATATAAAATTGTTAACCATGATTTCCTCTAGGGAGAAAAGTGGGAGAGGGAGGGGGTGGTGTTAGAAAGGAATTAGATATTTTTTTCCTGTATATATTTTTTATGAATTGCTTGGTGCTTTCACACAGAATATGAAGGAAGTGAAAATCTCCCCATAAAGGAAAGAGAATTAAGATTCAGGGGTTTGGTTCAAAGAGAGACTCTAGAGAAAGCAGAGGAAGAAATGAAGTTTTCTAGAAGTCGTGTGCAGAGCTGCAGGGCCTGGCTCCATGTGCCTGCTCTTCTGAAAACTAACCCAGGCATAAGGCAAGGAATGGCGACATCTGTGGTCCCTTCCCAAAGCTGAAGAGCTGGCATTAGAGCTGAGAGAAAATTGTTGTTTTTATTAGTGCTGTGTTTGTCTACTGTTTAAATCCACACTCTAGAGTACTAGGAATTAATTTGAACTTGGAAATTACATTCATTTCCTTTGAACAGTATACTGATAAATTGAAAGTTAAATTGGCTCTAAAATCTGTTGTATCTTTTAAAAAAAATCACAGAAGAATTTCAGAAAAAACAGCCAGCATTGAAGGAGGAAAAGACCAAGTTAGGAATTAATCTTTCCTCCAAATTTGGTAATTATTGAATTCCTATGGATGTAAGTTCCAGTTGAATTATCAACTTCGTCCAGACAGAATGAAAATGGTTAAAAAAAATAGCCTATAAGTCAAATTGGGTGAATGATAATATACAATATTGGTATATTTTGGAATGGGAAAAAAAGTGAATGATATATTTGCGTGTCATTAAGGCTGTCATTGATGAGAAATGAGATCACTAAATCTGACAGTGTGCTCATGATTTGGGAGCCAAGTCGCCATGGAATATAAAATTAAGAGAGATAGACATGACATACCTAATCCATGTGCAAGATCTGATCAGTTTCACTCAGAACAGGGTGGCATTTGCTGAGAATTACTATGTTTGAAGACCACCAATATTGTATATTTTAGGATCATGCTTAGTTTGAAAACAGTATGGATAAATTGAGAGAACATAGTTTTATTGAGACCACCTGATGTTAAAGAATTTTACACTAATCTGAGTGGATTTAATTTCCTAAAGCAGAGTATTTGTTCTTGTCTTGATCCCCTGTGGTTGTGGTGAATAGAGAGGGAGATAAACAAGTGTTTAACATTCCCGACTAGACCAAACCTTTGTGCATTATTCAGCATGCAGCTGCTTGGAGGGAAAATTACATAGAGCATCTTTCCACCCAGAGAAATCAAAATCACAGGAACACATAATCTTCTAACAGACATACTCAAAAACTCCCTCCCCTTTTTTACTTTGTTAACAATAAGTCTGTCCAAAGAGATTTTTATACTGAATTTATCCAAGGGGCCAAGGAGACTGGTAAGGGTCCCAGAATAAAGGCAAGAAATAGTCACATTAAATTTGTGACTATAAAGTGTTTAAAACAAGGACTATTATTGGGCAGGGCAAGAGGGCCATTTGTCCCAGCCCCTCCATTTCCAAAGGCCTCCAAACAGAATTTTGTATAATCTTAAATTGACTGATTATATAGCCAATCACAGAACCAGCTGACAAATGTTCATTACACAGCTTTAATCTTTTGTCTCACTACCAGGCCCCATCACCTGCAATGTACCATGAATTAATCCTGTAACTAAGTTGTAGAGAACATAATAATTATATTGTATTTTATACTTTGGGTGCTAAAGTGTTAATTGGTTTAATATAATCCTCTTTTAAGATCTGTGGATCTGCAGCCCTATTTCAGCATTAGGTTTCTTTTTTTTTTTCTTTTCTTTTTTTTTTTTTTTTTTTTGAGCCTCAACATATAAAGAAGGGAAAAAAGAGAAAACAAAATAGAGAGCTCTGCTCTTCTTCCATTTCTGGAAAGCCACGGCCACCAACTAAAATGAATATAAAGATAGTTAATGTAATTGAAGGAAGTGGGAGGGGTGAGAATAGAGAGTGGTGGGGACTGAAGCAAACTTAAGGGCTCTAAAGAGCTTGTGCTCAGATGACCCACTGAGAAGGAGCGGCAAATGTTTAGCAACAGCTGAGGGTCCTGCCATGCGGAAATTCAGGCCCAGGGTTACCAGACCTTTTAACATTTTCAAAAGAAACCATAAATCCATATTTTCAACAAAATCTCCCAATTTTTAAAGGCTGGCTAAGTTTTTTTTATTATATTCTTTATATCAAACAAAACATATCTGCCATCCATAATTAACCTGTGGGTCACCAGGTTGGACCTATGGTATATTTAAAGGTAAAAGTCCAGTTGTAAGGCATTTAAAGACCCATGGCAATCTGGTGGTCCTCCTAAGGATAAGACAATCAGGACATGGTCCATGGTTCTTGTGCAAACACGAGCCAAGGCCCAGACTTGGTGAGATGGCCCAAAGTCATTCCTTCAGTGCAGATGTGAGGCCGTGGTTACTGGGATGTGTGTTCTATATGTTAATTGCGGCTCATGCTACTTTAGATGTGTGAAGGTTTTTGTTACAGTCCCCTCATGTTAATCATAGGACATTGCCTTTTGGAACTCATAAATCTCTAAATCTAATGTTATCAGAAGAAAACAAGTAAAAAGTAGATTCTGAATTATTTAACTATAGAAACTATTCTCAATAAATTGAGACAAGTAGAGAATTTGAATTCAGGAGTCACAAAACTGCACAACTGGGGCATCAAAGAAATAATAATGGATAAAACTATAAGATTTCAAGAAGCCAAATATATCCATTTATTTATTC
The DNA here is from genome assembly GCA_023783475.1 of Daubentonia madagascariensis. Taxonomy (NCBI): domain Eukaryota; kingdom Metazoa; phylum Chordata; class Mammalia; order Primates; family Daubentoniidae; genus Daubentonia; species Daubentonia madagascariensis. The sequence continues at coordinate 24,473,364 of JAKFHU010002136.1, read as the reverse complement.
AACAAATAGTAATTGAGTGAGTAATTTACACACACCATGCTAAGAGCTATACATGCACATGTTCTTTAATCTTTATGACAACCCAGTGTCTTAGTTTGGGATTCTATAGAAGCAGAATCGAGACAAAAAATTTGAGCACAAGTTGTCTATTGGGAGGTGATTGCAGGACTCACTGGAAGGGGAGTGGAGAAGTGACACAGAGATGGGAAGGAAGCCCGGGAAAGGTGTGGTAGCACAAGCAGTTATCACCATGGGCGGTTAGAGCTCAGGGCCACTGGACAGCTATGGTTACTGTGTAGAACACGCACTTGAGAGTTGTCCCATTCAAGGAGCGAAGGAGCTGGGAGATTAATACAATAACTCCCTTTAGTCATTGGCTGAAGGCGACACCCAGGAAACATTAGTTCCTTGGCATTTCTGGCTGCCATGCTTGTGACAGCCAGAGAGAGCCCCCAGGATAAGAAATGCAGATGCTGGCAATGAAAAGACAGGCTGACATGCACGGAAATGGTAAGAGCCAAAGAGATACAGGTGGGGCACAGAGTATCTACTACGGACCTTAAGGTAGATCCCACCCTACTCTACAAATGAGGAGACATATGGGGTTCACTCTTCAAGTAGAAAATGCTAGCAGGCATTCCCTCCCCGCCTTGGAAGCATGCCAGTCAGGAACAGGCAGCCAAGACTCCTTTAAGAGACAGGGATGTGGAGGGTACAAGCTGTCAGCTGCTTTGACAGCCAGAGGAGAAGGTATTGGCAGTCTAGACATTGGTCCCAGGTTTAGGCATCAACAACACATCAGCAGGCATCAGCATGCAGGGTTTTGATGCAGTGATGTCAGTGCTCTTTGGGTAGCATCAGAGATGGGAGACATCACAATGAGTTGAGGCAGGAAATGGGGAAAATGACAGGTACCATACAGTCTCCAAAAGGACCATTGTGAAGGGCTGGTGAGATATACCCTGGGGACTTCTGATATTATCTCATGAGAAAGTGAGGGTGTATATATTTCCCTAGACTAAGTGTAGACAGTATGTGACAATTTACAGTGACCCAGTTTTTATCCATGAGCCATCAAAGGTGCATGGGGTTTCTGGAAATACTTTCCTTTCCCTTCCTCCCCTGAAGATTGGGCCAATAATTTATGATGGCATAGATCAATTACCAAACTATTAAATGTCAGTTAACATCTTTGGAAACTGAATACAAAATGAACCTACTAACACTGCCTTGTTATATCCCCATTGTGTATAAAAATTAGGTTTAAATGCTTAATGAACGTACAAAAATATAATTACCAAGTTATTCCTCTTGTAGAGGTGATTAATAATCATACCATTGACTTTTCCACTGTGTTCTTGAGTTATTGAACTGGATTATTTCTGACGGACTTTCTTCTCTATAGTCCTTTTTTGCTACTTATAGTATTTGTAAGTACTTCCATATTGCTTCCCCTACCAGACCCTAAAATGCTTGGAACTTGGACAATGCCATTGTTCACTCTTTATTTCTAGCACCTACAGGAGAGCCTGGCACATAGTAGGTGCTTGTGAATGAATGTAGGAACCTACCTTTGTAGTCGAATGCAATTTTTGTCTTTTTGGGGGGATACAACATAGAACTGAATGATCTTAGAAGGGACAGATTTGGGCTCAAATCTTAGGTCTACCACTTATTAACTGAGCAACCTGCAATCAAGTCACTTGACCTCTCTGAATGTCAATTTTCTTAATTGTAAAATGATGGTTGTCTTAGCTTGGGTTCCTCAAAATAGACTCTGAGATAAGGACTTGGATGCTAGTGATTCTCTGAGACCAGTGAGGACGTTGAGAAAGTGAGACAGAAAAGGGAGAAAAGCCAATCAATTATGTATCAATGAGCAGGTTACTGCTGTGGGCCACTAGCGCTCAATCCTGCAGGAGGTGCTCAGAGAAATAATGTAAAATGTACCCCAGAATGTTCATGCAGGACAGCTGGGGCAGAATGTCCACCTACTCAATTTTCTTCACTGGTTAATGGCTACCCCCAAGGTCTTTAACTACTTCTACTTTCAGGTTCCATCCATGTGCAATAGAGCAAGGTCCTATGGTGCCAAATAAAGCCATCAGGCAGTGAAGAGAGATGGCAGTAACTGAGGTGAAGAACTGTTACACTGATGGGAATCACAGCTGCAGGTGAACTCAGGTGGGCCAAGTGGGGTGGGCATCACCAGCATCTGCTGTACCAGTAACACCTGTACCACAGAACCGCCTCACAAGTTGGGGGTTTCAAATAATAAAATGTATATAGAGCACCAACCATAGTGCCTGACCCATAGAAAGTTGCCTATAAATTGTGGTGATTGTGGTTGTTGTTCTTGTTAAACATGGTGGTGAAAATCGAAACTCATAAACAGAATATTTGAATTTACAAGTCAATTTCACATTGTTGCTGCCTGTTCTGAATCAAAGTCTTCTGTAGGGTCATGAATCATAGCGGTGAGGAAAATATGATCACTGCCCCCTCGAAGCTCACAGTTTATGTGGGACAGCCAGACCCCTAAGTAAATGTCGATTCTCTGTTCTGCCTCACTTCATCTCTTTGGGTGGGATTGATCTCTCTTGATCGTACCAAGATAAGAGGACACAATGCACACGCACATTTTATTGCTAACTAAACTAAAATAAAAACTATGCCACCACCTCTACAAAATCTCATACCACATACGTGACTTATGTGCAACGATTACTGCCTTAGACTATAAATATGTTTATTCTGCTGTGATCTGTTCCCTTTCTACCACTACTACCCATCAACAGTGTCTTTGTTTGTGTTCCCCCAGAAGTAGACGCTAGGAGGATTCAAGGGCAAAGAGTTATTGTTTCTCAGACTTTTGGCTAAGATCAAGTGAAAGGCAAGGAGTTTATTGGGAGATGATCTCAGGAAACTCCAGTAGGAAAGCAGGAAAGTGAGACAGCATGGGGTGCATTATCAACCAGGTATCACTGTGGGCAACTGGATCTTAATCATGCAGGGGAACTCAGAGTCAGTGTAGATAGAGCACACACCTTACAGTTACCCCACCTGAAGGATGAGGAATCTGGGATGCTTAATATGCCAACTCCCACAAAGGGCTTGTTGAGAGCAGCTCCCTGAAGGTGTTAATTCTCTGGAACTTCTGGCCTGCTGTGCTTTGACAGAAGAGGGGACTCTGGCTGCCAGAGAAAGCCTCAGGCAATTGCAAGTCAGGCAACAAACATGACCATAGTAAGGTCCCATTGGATACATGTAGGGCACTAACAGGGTCTGCTCAAACAGATGATGACATATGGGATGGTGGCTGCCATAGTAAAGATATAAACAGGTGTAGTGGGGCATAGAGGAAGCTCAACTGAGAGCTCTTCAGTAGGCACAAGTCAAACAAAGACACAGAGAGGAGATTCACTCTACAACATAAACTCCATGAGGCCAGGGACTATGTCTGTCTTCCTCATCATGGATACCCAGTTCCTAACACATTTCCCAGCACATAGTCAGCATTCAATGAATACTTTTGGAGGGATGGATGCACGGTTAGATGGCATTTGCACTGAGTCATGAAGGATAAGTAGGAGTTCACTAAACACTCCAGGATAACAGAACAGCATCCTCAGAAGTACAGAATTAGGCAAAAATGTGCTTCTATGTTGGGGAATCTCTCAGTGCAACCCTTTACTTTGTTAAAAATCTACAGCTGCTTAGAAAATGTTTCCTTGTATGGAGGTATAATCTGCCTTCCTGTGACTTCCAATCTCTCATCCTACTTTTGCCCTTTGGACCAACAACAAAATTCTGATTTCTCTTTCATATCATAGTCCTTCAGATATTTGATGACATGTCCCCTTTTCCAAAACATATACATCCCTCATTTCTTGTCCATGCCCCAGAGTGAAAAGATACATCCAGGTATATTTTGACCATATGACATTAGATTTGGGGTCCTCAGATCAAGGGTGTAGGACACAGTGTTGGGTAGGGACTTTTGTGTCTTTCAGATCTGAGTTCAAATTCTAACACTGCCAGTTGTGTGATTTTGAGTAACTTCCCCAAATCACACTCTTCATCTAAAATGAAGATAAAATGCTTATCTCACTGGAAGTTACAATGGGTATTTAATAAAGTTCATTCTCGTCCATTGAACTTACTGACTTTTTCTCCATCGTATAGCTGCTAAGCCACATCTCTCTGTCCCCCTGGATGTAAAAGGCTTCAGTCCAGAATAAGGATGAGACTGGATAAACACCCATATCACCCAGGCAACCGCACAGAGGATTTAGTCCAAAGGAAGCCATTCTGGGCCTTCCTCCCTCCCTCCAGCCCCTCAGAGTTAAGCAGCCATCCTTGCTTCTACAAAAGCAAAAATAAGTACTGCTCACTTGTTCACCTGCTGAGCAAAGGGACTGATTACCCAAGAAAGGGAAGTGTCACCCACAGAAATCAATACAGATGAGGCTTTGAAAAGGTTGGCTGGCTGCGCAGGATTAGATATTGATCTCACTTGTTTTACCAGTTATTGCTCTGCTCGCCACCTGTGGAGGCCATTTCTAATCTCCCCCTAATACCAAACAAGACAAGAGAGCTCAGCCCAGAGCAGACTCGATGCATGAGGATTTTAGGACATGAAGGAATTCCCGGCACTCACATCCAGCACATCATGAACACAGGGGGATCCCCCCAACACTGTACGAGAACTCAGGTTGGATGGAGGGTTCAGTAAGAACTGGACACACAGACAGAACCTGATGTAAAGCCCAATCTGCATACCTGCCCCCACAAAACGCTGAGCTGTCCAGAAACAGGGAGAGGGAAGAAAGCATTTACGTAAATGTCTGTTCATATCTGGAAGACCTGTGAATGGAAATTTAGGACATAAAAATAAAGTCCTGAATGAAAACCCACATGGATAGAGTAAGGAAACCATAAGAGAACATTGTTTTGCCTGCCAATTTGGAGAAGGTTTTTAATAATAATATTGAGTAATAGCAAGTGTTCAAGGAAATGGAAATAGTGAATAACTTTCCTGGAGGGTAATTTGATAATACATTTCAGAAGCTGTAAAATTCATCATATACTTTGAACCAGTAATTTTGCTTCTAGGAATTGATCTGAAAAATGTAATTAAGAATGTATGCAATGCTTTGCTGGAAGTTAAAAGGCATGTACCCTTCTTGGGACATAGAGTTGGGGCAGAAGGAAGGCTGGTTGTAAAGTCCAGGATGGGGTAGGACACTACAGTGAATAGTTCCAGAACCCTGGGTAGTGGAGGGTCCAGATCTGCCCCCGAGGAAACAATATCAAAGCCAAGAAATCTTTGGCTAATCAATAAACATGTGACCCTCACTGTGTTAGGAACGTGGAGAAGACCTCCTCTTTGCCCTAGAGGTATTCACTTTATAAAAGGGGACACAGGCATGGAAATGGAAAAGCATGCAATCTGTTATAGAACCAATAGTAGTGAACACGAAGGACAAGTTGTTAATTCCACATGGTGGGTCATTAGGCTCCATCAAGGTGTCACTCATGAATTCTCAAAATTGAGTAGGACTTAGGGGAAAGAACATTCCAAGGCACAAGAAAACATTATTGGAAATGTATGTATATAGAGAAGAATGAGAGATATGTTCAGAAAACAGGAAAGACTAAGATTATGGGGGTCCTTATGGGCCACAGTGATGTGCCTGGGTCATAATGACCCAAGGTGGGACTCCAGTGCAAAGAGACACGAAAGTAGAAATGGGGGCTCGTGCTTTCTTTTAAAAACAAAATCAAGTCCTTTTAACTTTTGACCCAGGTCTTCTTTCTGGCTGTTTCCCAATGACAGTCCTTCACAAAATAAAATTTATTTAAAATCTCAACCTCTGAAAAATACTTATAGAATATCTTTTGCTTCCAGGACCAGTTGAGAATGCTCTGATTAGAAAATTCTAATTCTTACCATTCTACTTTACTTTTATCATCCTTGCAGGTATGGGCCCCTCTCATCTTTGCAAGCCAATATTCTATATGAGACATAATCACTGAGTCCATGTATTCTACTATTGACCATTGTTATACACTCTTTTAACACCTTGTACAAAAATCTGGTAAGACAATCCTATATAGAGGTTTGGTGATACAATATATGGTTGTCTGCAGTTTTTATTGTTCTTTCCTCTACTGATGGAAATTGGTCATGGGCTACATAAGAGCAGTATTGATCCCTGGTCATAGGTGCTCATGTAAAATCAGGCCCTAATGCCAGTAGGAGAGGCAGAGTCAATAGAAAGAATCTTAACCATTAAGATTACAATTCTCAGAGGGGAACAAAACAGGATATGTTCTAGCCACCTTTCTCTTTAGCTTATACTTTAGTAACTCAAATTTGCCTTTAAGTGGAATAGACTCAAGCCTATTAGCTACAGAGGAAAAAAAGACAAACAATCCCCTATAAATTCATAACACAGTTTTATTGTTACATACTAAGAGTCTGTATTGGGAAACTGGCCCTGCTATCAAGTCATTGGCAGAAGAAATAACTTAAGATCAACTATTCCCAAACCAAAGCTATGCTTTTGGTAGCTGCTCCCCTGCATTATCTATTAATAGCCATAATCCCTAAACCAAATGACCACAATTATTTTCTCCCTGTGTCCATGTCTTTCTTCAACGTGACTTTGAAGCTCTACTGAGAGGTAGAATCTCTTTTTTCACTCTTCCAGTCTAGGCTGGCTTTGAACTTGCATTGATCAAAAGAACGTGGGGGAGGAACTCAGGTGTCAATGGAGTCTACGTGGAAAACCTAGACTTTACTTCCACCCTCTATTAATAAAGCAGTATCCCTGTCCCGCAGTGGTGTCAGAGAAAGACGACTGAAACAGGAAGTTAAATAAGATCCAGAGTCTCATAATGTCCTGATTTTAATTTAATAAAAAAGAAAAACAACCAATAGATGCCAACAATGAGATGAAAGAGGTATTAGAATTACCTGAGAAGAATTTTTAAGCAATCACAATAAAGATGTGTCAATGGGCAATTATGAACATGCTTGAAACAAATGAGAAAATAGAAAGTCTCAGCAAAAAAATAAAAGATATAAAGAAGAACCAAAAGCAAATTTTAGAACTGAAACAACAACTGAAATTTTAAGCTCAACAGATGGGCTTAACAGCAGAATACAAGGGGGGAAAAACAGTCAGTGAACTGAAAGATATACTCAATCTGAACAACAGAAAAATAAACTGGACCAAGAAAACAGAGCCTCAGAGACTTGTGGGACTGTAACTAAAAATCTAATATTCATGTAAGTTGAGTCTAAGGAAAAAAAGGAGAAGGAGGGCAGGACCAACAAGTACTCAAAGAAATAATTGCTGAAATATTTTTGAAATATGGCAAAATACATAAACCTACAGATTCAAGAAGCTGAGAAAATCCAAAACAGGATAAATCCAAAGAAATCCACATCATAAGAAAATTTTTAAAAACTAAAGACAGAGGAAAATATCTTGAAAGCAACAACAGAGAAATGGCATCTTAACTATAGGGAATCAAACTATTTGAATGACAGTGGATTTCTCATCGGAAAAAATGGAAGACAGAAGAAAATGGCACAGCATTTTTCAAGTGATGAAATGTATATATATCCAGTGAAAATATCCTTCAAGAATGAAGGGTAAATCAAGACACTCTCAGAGAAAGAAAACTAAGAGAATTTCTTACCAGCGTACCTACCTAAAAAGAATGGCTAAAGGAATTTCTCTAAATAGAAATGAAACAATAAAAAAGACAGCCTTGGAACATCAGCAAGGAAGGAAGAAAGCGGGTAATTACAATAGACTTTCCTTTTCCTCTTGAATTTTCTAAATTATGTTTGATGGTGAAATGAAAATTATAACAAAATGTTAACGGGACTTGTATGGAAAAAACTACAAACCCCTGATGAAGGAAATCAAAGAAAATCTAAATAAATGGAGAGACACATCATGTTGAATTGGAAGGCTCAATATAGTAAAGATGTCAAGTTGCCTTAAATTTATATACAGGTCCAGTGCAATTCCTGTCAAAATCCCAGCAAGACTTTTTGTAGATACAGACAAGATTATTCTAAAATTTATATGAACATGCAAAGGAACAAGAATAGCTAACACAATTTTGAAAAAGAAGAATAAAGTGGGATGAACCAGTCTGCCCAATTTCAACACTTATTATATTTCTACAGTTATCAAGACAGTGTGGAATTAGCAGAGAGGTAGATAACTAGATCAATGGAAGAACAGAAAACCCAAAAATAGGCCCACACAATTATGCCCAACTGATTTTTTTACAAAGTGAGAAAGCAATTCAATATAATAAATATAGCCTTTTCAACAAATGATTATGGAGCAATTAAACATCCATAAGTGAGAAAAAATTAATCTTGACCTAATTCTTACAACTTATAGGTAAATTAACTTAAAATAATTCATACAAAAAAAATAACTTAAGTCTGGACAGCACACTTAAATGTAAAGCATAGGCCGGGTGCGGTGGCTTGCGCCTGTAATCCTAGCATTTTGGGAGGCTGAGGCAGGAGGATTGCTTAAAGCCAGGAGTTCAAGACCAGCCTGAGCAAGAGCAAGACCCTGTCTCTACAAAAAACAGAAAAATTAGCCAGGTGTGGTGGCACACACTGGTAGTCCCAGCTACTCAGGAGGCTGAGGCAGGAGGATCACTTGAGCCCAGGAGTTGGAGGTTGCAGTGAGCTATGATGGTGCCACTGCACTCTAGCCTGTGTGACAGAGCAAGACCCTGTCTCAAAAAAAAAAAAAAATGTAAAGCATAAAACTATAAACTTTAGAAAAAAGAAAGAGAAGAAAATTTTCAGGATCTACAGGTAGGCAGATTTCTTAGACTTGATATCAAAAGCATGATTCATAAATGGAAAAGTTGATAAGTTGAACCTAATCGAAATTTAGAACTTTTGCTCTGTGAAAGACCATGTGAAAATAGTAAAAAGACAAGCTATGGGGTAGGAGAAAATATTTGCAAACTACTTATCTGACAGAGAACTAGTCTCCAGAATATATAAAGAATTCTAAAAAAAAAAAAAATCAACAGTAAAAAAAGTAAAAGCAATGCAATTAGAAAATAGGCAAAGGACAGGATGAGACATTTCATTTAAGAAGATATCAATGCTCCTCAATTTACAATGTGGTAAATTTACAATGGGTACATCTCAATGAACCCATCACAAGTTGAAAATATCATAAGCCAAAAATGCACTTAATACACCCAACCTAGTGGACATCATAGTTTAGCCTAACTTACCTTAAATGTGCTACTAGGGTCTGAATATTGTGTCCCCCCAAAATTCATGTGTTGAAGTCCTAACCCTCAAAGAGATGATACAGGAAGTGGGACATTTGGGAAGTGATTATGTCATGAGGGAAGAGCCCTCATGTTTGGGGTTAGTGCCCTTATAAAAGTGACCCCAGAGAGCTAGCTAATCCTTTCCAGCATGTGAGAACACAGCAGAAGGCACCATCTATGATCCAAAAAGTGGGCCCTTACCAGACACCAAATCTTCCTTGATCTTGGACTTCTCAGCCTCCAGAACTATGAGAAACAAATTTCTGTTATCTGTAAGCTACCCAGTTTATGGAATTTTGTTATAGCAGCCCAAACAAACTAAGACAATCCCATAATGTGGAATACTATTCAGCAACAAAAAGGAATGAAAAGTTACATACTGTATGATTCCACGCATAACATTATTAAAATGACAAAATTATAGAAATGGAGAACAGATTAGTGGTTGCGAGGGATTAAGGAGGGGGCGAGGGCAGGCAGGAAGTGGATGTGGTTATAAAGGGGCAACGTGATGGATCTTTGTGGTGATGGACACAATCTGTATCTCGGTTGTATCAACGTCAGTATCCTGGTTGTGATGTTTTGTAAGTTACTACCATGGGAGGAAGCTGGGTAAAGGGTACACAAGATCTCTCTATATTATTTCCTACAATTGCATGGGAATCTATAATCATCTCAAAATAAAAAGTTTAATTAAAAGAGTAAAATTAAAGAATATGGCAGAAATGATGTTGTGCCAATTTCAAGCTGAGGCCTCAAGTAGCCTTCACAGTTCTTTATTGGGAACCCTACCCAGCCACTGTGTGAACAAGCCTGAGCTAGCCTGCTGGAGGATGAAGGACCATGTGAAACAAGACGAACCATCCGAACTGAGGCCATCGCAGACCAGCCAAGCCCCCAGTCAACCTGGCAGTCAACTGCAGACACATGACTGAGCCCAGCAGAGACCAGAAGAAACCCATCTGGGCCCTATATACCTGAAAAATTGTGAGCTAAGTAAATGGTAATTGATTTTAGACACTACAGTTTTAGATGGTTTGTTACATAGTAAAAGCTAACTGATACAAGCCAATACATTTACATAGTTTAAAACCCATTTATCTTGGAAGGTTCTCTAAAAAGTTATGTTGTTTAAAGTTAGATGTTTGAAGTCTCTTATGGGTGAATTGAGCATTTAATAAGCCCCATTAAAAATCTTCCAGACTAAAATTACAGGGGTGCCATAAGACCCTGATCCTGCTCCTAGGTTTACCCTAGGCTCACCTCATTAGGGAGGTGGTGTGGCCTTGTATTCAGACACGGACGGATCCTTGATAAGTTCCTCAGTGTTCATTAGAGGCCATCAGGACTGCCCTCAGCACAGTACACAGTCAAAAGCAAACAGCTCTGCCCTTAATGAGCTTCATGGAACAGCTGCTGCTCAGATACTTGACCTCCAGCTCACTGCCACTCAGTCCTTATCAATATTTGTGGAGGAGTGTCTGAAGGTTTCAAAAAGTCCATTCCTCCAGGTACTCTAAGTGCTGCCCTTGAATTAAGCCACCCAATCAGAGAACGAAGGAACCACATTGTTTTGGCCTCACAGAATTGTTTTTATTGAACTGCACTTTGGCATTCAGCCACTTTCTTATTCTATAGGACTTAAGAAAGAGCGCCATGAAACCCAATATTGTCTTTGCTCTGAGGATAGGGCTAAGAACCTTATCCACAAGGAAAGCTTGCAAGAGAACTCTCTCTCTGTTTTGATTAGCAGGAAGAGCATCACTCGCCTAGGCAGCAGGTTCGTATTACCACACAGCCCCTGTGAATCGGGTCATTGGCACGCGTCCCCACTGGTCTAGGCAGCTCAGAGCCACGCTGAGCAGGTGGGACCCATAGAACAGTGTGTGGCTCAGATCTGGGCATCATCAGACTCTAAACCGGGTTCATCTCACCTGTAGGTTCTCTGCCCACTTTTCAGCCCAAAGCTGATGTCCAGGCTAAGGGGTCTTCTGAGTGGCCCTGGAGCAGGGCAGAGTTATAAGGAGTCACATGGGACTAAGTGTATAAATTCAGCCTTGTTCACCTGGTGAGTTAACCACCAAACAAATCAGGCTCAGGCATTCATGTCTAGAAGAGGAGGGGAGAAGGAGGAGATCTGCCATGGATAAGCCCCTCGCTGTGTCAGGAACTATGAATTTATTTCTCCTCAAAACAGCTCCAAGAGATGGAAATTATTATCTGCCTTATCCAAAAGAGAAAAATGAGGCTCAGAAAACCAAAGGGACTTGCCTAAAAATCACACGACTGCTCAGTGAGCAAAGCCAGGATGCAAGCTTGGGTCTAATTCTACTGGCCATGTTCTTTCCTTACACCAAGGGCTGGCAGACTAAGACCCATGGGCCCAATGCAACCCACCGCCTGCTTTTGTAAGTGAAGCCAGTTCATTTGTCTACATATTGTCTGTGGCTGCAACAGCAGGGTTGAGAGGCGGCAACAGAGACTGTTCAACCCACGAAGCCTAAAACCTTCACTATCTGTTTCTTAAGTTTGCCGACTCTTGCTGTAGACAAAAAGCTCTAGACAAACGATTCCTCTGTCTTAAAGAGGGGTCTTCAGAATCACCTAGGAGGGTTGGAGAGGGCTTCTCAGAAATGCATATTTCCAGGCCCCAACTCAGACCTACCAAGCTAGACACTTCCAGGTTGGAAGTCTGAATCTGCATTTTAATGCCCACCCCACCCCCCACCAAGTGCTTCTGACATTCACTGAAGTTTATAAACTATAGCCCAATCCAGGACTTAATGTCCCCCTCAACAGCCCTCACTCTGATGCGCATTGAGAGATGAATATCCCCGCTTCCTCATGCTTTGGGTGGGGCAGCACTGAGACATACTCTGTACTGGATCCCAGAGCATCCGGCAGGGGTGAGCCCCACTCGCTTTGTACACAGCGAGGACTTGCTCGACCATCCTCCCTCTCTCACACCCCCACTCCTCTCCTGGTGGTTCCCTGGATCAGTTTCTAAATAAACTACTTGCCCTTAAATCCTTGTTTCAGGATCTGCTTCTGGGAATGCCCCCAACCACAAACAGACAAAAGCCAGACACATTGAGATAATGACAAATGTTGGTTAGATGTTTTTTAAATGCTACCTGTGTAATAATTTTCATGTTCCTACCAGGGATGAGGTTCTACACTAATCCCAGAAGGGCACAGAGTAGGAAAGGGTCGGGGAGAACCAAGCTGTGAAAATTAATGAGGTATGGTCCCCACCTCTGACAGAGTGGACCATTCAGTTGGGGACAGGGGAGCTGGCCCAGGATAACACAGGGAAATAGAGACGGGAAACGCAAGAATCGAGCCAACCTTGGGTCTCCAGATTAGGCACCTGGATTTACAACACAGGCAGGGACACCCTCCAACCACCACTGCACTCAAGTGGAATTTCACCAAGCCTCCCGGGTCTGAGGGCAGCAAAGTTTATAAAGTATTTTCATGGGCCATTATTACTTTTTAACTTCACAGCAGTCTTATAAGGTAAGTGGAGGTAGCAATGTCATCATTCATTCCATTGTTCAGGTAAGGGAACTGGGGTACAGAGAGGTTTAGATTTGCACAAGTCAGGATAGGACTAGTTCACAGCCCACAAGCCCTTCTGCTGCCCTCTGTCACCCAGGACTTATCTGAGGGCTGAAGTCAGTGAGAACCCCATTCTGCTTGAAGTTTCCTTGGCTAAGCTAAATTGATGATTTCTGCTAAGGGAACACCGACACTACCCTGGTCCCAGCCAGCTCTGGAGTCCAGGGGAGAGGAGTACTTCCAGAAGAAAGGGTTCCCAGGGGCTGTTCTGAGCTCAGCCGGGAATGGAGACTCAGTCCCCACCTCAGGAAGTGGAATTTTCCCAATTCATCTCCTAACCTCACTTCCCAAAGCCTGTGTTTTCCACCTCCTTTCCTACTGCACCCCCAACCTGGCATGGCCCCTCTACTCCCAGGGGACACTTCCTAACCCTAGAGAGCCAGGGAGATAGCAGAATTCTGGTATCCATAGCAACACAGCCAGGTTCACAAGGCAGCAAGGTCCTGTCTTTGTAGTCAGCTCAGTACAACTGTCAGTAGTCAAGACAATTTCTAGTCAGCATACAAGGTTAATTTCTCTGCAGCATTGTCCACATGGAAGCCCCCACAGTGGAAGAAAGGTGAGCTATCAGTCCAAACCACACCATTAAGCCAGGACCAAATATGATGGCCTTTCTTTCCCCCTCAACTCAAACCTTAAAGTCAGCCCAGCTAAACAGTATATTGTCTAGTAATCAGCCCCATGATCTCTGAATATCTCATGGGCTGCACCCAAGGATATAAGGAAACTTCCAGCAGCAGCATGTGCTAATGCACACTATAACAGGGGCTGGCATTCTCATCTCCAAGTGCTCTCTCTCAGGCACCCCCAGTGGGTTAAGGGGGGGGAAGACAGGGAGGGGAGACATAGGCATCAGCCCCAAGGAGGGGGCAGGGAAGGAGGACCTGCTTGGGCGGCTGGTTGTTGGGAAGCACTGGTTCCTATGGTCCACTCCCAGTTCAGAGGAGTTTTGACAACCTCCTTAGGACTTGTCAGTGCCCAGTCCTGACAGGCAGTGATGGTCTGCCCAATAGGAGGACATTGCCTTTCCTGAGCCCTCTCATGTGTCCTGAAAGATCTACCTTCTAATAAGCCAGCATTGTGGAGGCACAATGAGCCCTCTTAATTGCCTAAGGCTTGATTAGAAGACCCTTCATCTCTGGCTCTGACCCTGCAGGGAGACTATGCCACTGCTCTGCAGCTGGAGTACGTGATTCTGTGATGCTCAGGAGGGTAGCCTGGTATAGATCCCTGCCCATGTTCAGATGGGCACATGCTCACATGGCCCATGGATGTGGACGGTCATTACTGCCAGCCAGGGGTTAGGGTATGGCTTTCAGCATAATTTTTAATCCCATTGTATTTGAAGAACATATTAAAATGCTTACTGTGTGGATGGCACATTCCAACATCCCTATTGGAACAAATGGACCAACAAAGGAGCAAGAATAGCAACTTCTACCATTTAATTGAATGCTTAGCATATGCCAAGCACTGTTCTGAGCACTTTATGAATATTATGTTATCTAATATGTTATCTATAATAAGATGTTATTGCCACAACCCTATGAAGTGAACTGGGTTTTTTTGTTGTTTTTTTTTTTTGCAGTTGAGAAAATAAGATTGAGAAAAGTGAATTGCTCACCCAGAATCACACAGCCAGTAAGCAGTGCTGCTGGAATTTGAACTCAGAACTGTGTGACTCCAAATTCCATATTGTCAATACTGTCCCATGCCTCCCAAACCTGGAAGAGAAATCTAGAAATGCAATTCCAAAGGCAACATTTCATGCACATCCTCCCAACACAGGGCATTCATCAGATTAAAGAGCCTCCCCTGTTGAAGGAGACACTGATAGGAAAATGTTACAAGTTTTCAGTGAAAACTCACAGGAGTTGCCCTGAAACCTCAGCCCCACTAAGGTGGTGTTTCCCTAACCAGAAGAATAATATGGACAGAAAAGTTCAGGATGAGGAGGGAGAGAATTATACCATCAGTTTAGCTGTCAATTTTAAGCTGTACATGTAACTTCCCAGAGAAAAGAAAGAAAAAGGAGAGAATTCGAGATCTGAGAATGGGGGGGAAATCCCTCAACTTAGGGAGAGATGCTAGGAGCCCATGGATGGGATTTTTCTAGTTTTTAAACTGAAGCTATAAATGCATTTCTTCTTCCTGAGCACACAGTTAGACTACATTCCCCAGCCTTCCTTACAGTTAGTTGTAACCAAGCGACTGCGTTCTAGCCCATGGAATGTGGGTGGAAGAGATGCGCACTGCTTTCAGAGTGTTCCATAAACACTTTCCACCTGTCTCTTCCATGCCCTTTTCTCCTTCCAGCAGGAGGAGAGAGAGTCGGTCACAGTGGCCTTGAAAGCCACATACTGAAGGCAGCAGAGCCTCGTCAGCCTGAATCCTGTATGACCAAAAGACGGAGGCCACCCCCATAGAACTTTCATCTGCCCATGACTGTTATGTGAGCAAAACATAAACATCTAGAAGCAACAGAAATGGGACCTGGAGTCAGTGCTCTCTTAGCCTGCGTGGCCGCAGAGAAATTGGGGTCCAGGCTCACCATGCCTGTGAGACCACAGAGAAAAGGAGAAGGACAGAGCCCATGAGGCTGACAGGTACGTAGGGGTCCAGGCAAAGGACGTGGCCTGCATGATCAGGAGACTGGTTATATACAGGGGAATTGACAGAATAAGTGATTTGAGGATAATGGGAGTTTCCAGTTTCTCACTGTCATAGAAGAGAGATACAAATACAGAAAGAAGGGAGGCTAGGAGTTAGATTGGAATCGGAGGCCTCAGCATGAGCTCATGGTTTCTAATATATACAGACGAATGTATAATCAGAATTCAATCATGAAAAAATATCAGACAAAGCCAAATGGAGAGACATTCTAGAACGTATCTGGCCTCTACTCCTCAAAAATGTCAGTCATGAAAGACATGGGAAAACTGAGGGACTGTTCAGACTGAAGATAAATAAAGAGACATGACAACTAAATGCAATGCACGATCCTGGATAAATTCTGGACCAGAAAAACAAGGGTGCTTATGAAGGATGTTTATTTGAGGCAATTGGCAAGATTTGAGTGGGTCTGTGGATTTGATAGTATCACTGTATCAATGTTAATGTCCTTGATTTTACACTTATACTGAGGCTATGCAAAAGAGTATCTTTCCTCAAAGAACTAAAAGTAGAACTACCATTTGATCCAGCAATCCCACTACTGGGTATCTACCCAAAGGAAAAAAGACATTCTATAGTAAAGACATCTGCACGCGAATGTTTATAGCAGCATAATTCACAATTGCAAAGATGTGGAAACAACCCAGGTGCCCATCAATACACGAGTGGATTAATAAAATGTGGTATATGTATACCATGGAGAATTACTCAGCAATAAAAAACAATTGTGAATTAACACATCTGGCATTATCCTGGATGGAGCTAGAGCCCATCCTTCAAAGCGAAGTATCACGAGAATGGAAAAACAAGCACCACCAGTACTCAACATCAAATTGGTACTAACTGATCAATACTTATGTAACACATGGAAATAATATTCATCAGGGCAGGTGGGAGGAGGGTGGAGAGGATGGGAAAACTCACACCTAATGGGTGTGGGGTGCACAGTTTGGGGAATGCCCACGATTGTAGCTGTAACATGGGCAGTGAATGGGCAATATATATAAAGTGTTATGCCCCCACAATATTCTGAAATAAAGAAAAAAGGAAAATAAACAAAAAGAGTATCTTTATTTTGGAGATATACACATTGAAGTATTTAGGTGTTATTGGCCATGATATCGGCAACTTACTTTCAAATGGTTCATAAAAAGTATACAAAGAGAGAGACAGCAAAAGAGCAAGTGAATAAGGCAAATATGGTAAAATGGTAACAATTGGAGAATCTGCACTGAGAGTATACATGTGTCTGTTGTTCAATTCTTGCAACTCTTCTATAAATTTAAAATTGATTTCAAAATTTAAAAATTTTAAAGGTATTCTATTGTGTTGAATCATTACATATTTGATTCTCTTTGTTACTGCAGCTTAGCTTTCTCTAATATAGTATGTAACTATTTTTTTCCAAGTAGGAATTAGAATATTTCATTCACATAACATTTATTGAGCACTCTTTGTGTGCCAAGCACTGTGCTAGGTACCAGGGATATAGTACTAGAAGATAAGTGTGAAAGTTGATTATGTGAATTGGGTCATTTTTGTCATATGCAACTAAATCACAGTCAAGAGACCAGGGAAGGAAAGCACGTAGGGCACATAGCACCAGCTCCAAAATTTGAATTTTCAATAAGCCCAGTTGCTGAAATGGCCCGTTGTAACCCTAAGACCACTTTTACCTAGTAGCTGCTGAAACAACTTTCTGTGATGCTAAGACTAGTTTTACCTACTGCCATCCCTCACCAATCAGAGCTGGCCAGCTCCCAAAAGCTTCACTAGTGCCAGTGAGCTTTATTCAAAACAATACATAACACTTCTCCTTTTAATATAGCCCCAAAACTCTCCTTTGTTCCTCAGAAATACCAAAGACCACCTAGTCTGTAAATGTCCCAAATTGCAATTCTGTGATTCCCAAATAAAATGCCAAATTTTGAGATTCGTCTTTATGTTTTTATTTTGATTTTTACATAGTTGGTGTCAGAAGTGGGATCCAAAGTTGATTCACCTCAGAGAGACGACCAGTCCCTGTTACTGTAGCATGAGGTACCCACACTTAGGCCTCTTGAGCCCCCTGATAGGTCACTTCTTTTCCCCCCAGTGAGTCTCTCTTGAACTCCCAATTTTGGTTGAGTCCTGTTTTATTTTGGAGTTGGTTGGGAGGAGTCTTTCCCCCTTCTGGTTGAGAGAGCTCCTGTTCAGGAGGGCTATTTTCTTCTTAGCAGACCTCAGCTATGAGATCTGGGTGAAGAGATTTTTCCCTCCAGGTTGTGAGGCTCAGAGAAGGGATTTTTCCCTTCAGTTGTAGAAGCCTTATTGCCCTTCTTGGTAAGTATGTACTTTATTTTCCAATTTATTTGCTCACTGTGTTCTACTTTGCTTTTGTGTATTTGGCATTAAGCCAAATCACCTAGATACATTTAGTTGCAAAACAGGCTCTCAGAGTTCAAAGGCATGCCAAGGTAACACTCCTTTCTGAGACTCCAGTTGGTGACATGTTCAAACATGATGGGGATCAATTCAAACAGTCTATTTTTCTTTAAGCTAAAAGGCCATGGCTGTAAAATCATACACTCCAAACAGGACATATATCGTAATTTATATCTCAATGTTCCAAAATAGATTCAGGACTCAAATATTGCCTCACTACAAAATACTGTCTCAAAGGCAGATGAGACTCTTTCTTCTCTGGAGCTTTTCCCTCCCCTTCCTACAATTCCTCCTCTTTATCCTTCTCTAAACTAAACTCTTTTTTCTTTTCAAAATGCCTCAACAATTCTGACATACTGACTATTTAAATAAAAACACTTGAAAACCAACAGATACCCAAAAAGATCATTGTGACCTTTGTGCTGTTTCTTAAAAACAAAAGATGAAATTTCCATGTAAAAGACACCCTCCCTATACAAAAAGGAAAGGCAACAATTTTATCTTCAAGGACAAGGAATTGAGACCCAGAGGAGACTTTACAGACCTTGTTAAAATAACTTTTATCTTTTGGACTTCCTCACATAATTCAGTTGCATTTTTACAATTAACTACCTTTGTCCAAACCAGTGTATTGATAGCTAACTCAAACTGCTTTACCCAAAATTTGGCTCACAACCTTCATAAAATTATGTATAAGAAAAAAATGTTAAAGTTTAACTTCATCCCATATTGCCAAAAATATAATCTTGATCCAACTGTCTTATAAACTGGTAAGTTTATGTTTTACTATCTCATGACTAAAATTCTAAAATAAAAGTTGTAAGATCTTTATTTACATGTATGTATATATGTTTAGATATGTTTACACATATGTACATGTATTGTATTGTGTTGTATGTTGCATCTACATGCTAAAATCTGGCATGGTTGACCAGAAATCTCTTAAGAAATTCTATTCATCCAGCTGTGGTGGCTCATGCCTGTAATCCCAGCACTTTTGGGAGGCCAAGGTGGGAGGATTGCTTGAGGCCAGGAGTTCGAGACCAGCCTGGGTAATGTAGCAAGACCCCATCTCTACAAAAAATTTAAAAATTAGCTAGGCATGGTGGCATGCACCTGTAGTTCCACCCTACTCAGGAGGCTGAGGCAGGAGGATCACTTGAGCCCAGGAGTTTGAGGTTATAGTGAGCTGTGATTGTGCCACTACCCTGCAACCTGGGTGACAGAGAAAGAACCCTGTCTCAAAAGAAAGAAAGAAAGAAATTCTGTTCAGATAGGCTGAAATAAATTAGTGCTCATATAAAAAATATAACTAACCCAAATGTTTTTTAGTCCACATGACTTAAGTAAACCTTTAATAAATAAGCTGGCTTTAAAATTTATTGGTAAAATAAAAATAAGACATTTTCAAAATTGTTAATGTACTTTTTTTTGCCTGGGTTTGCTAGTCAAACTGGATTATATTTATTTCTGCTAGATGTTTAAGAATAAAATGATCTTTGTTTATGTAACTCTTTTATAAATAGGACTAGTTTAATATTGTTGATTTAATAAAAACAACTATATCTTCTGTGTTATAGAAAAAATGCCCACATATTTAACTTTAAGGTTCTTACTTAGGTGAACACCTGATATTCACAGGCTATAAATATAATTAACAGTAAAGTAACTTAAAATAATGACTGGCTCTGTTTAATATATCAGCTTTCATAAGTAATCTAGGTAAATTGTTAAAAATAAATAAATCAGATAAATATAAATGTGATAAACATTTATAAATAAACCTTTCATGTAATTTAAAATCTTAAAGTTATGTTATGTTAAATTGAATAATAGATATTCATGAACTATCTGAGTCATTTCTAAATAAAATACTGACCCAAATTGCTGAACATAAATACAAGTTTGTTCAAGGCTTCTTAAATTTTATAAAAAGATTAAATATATATGGGTCTTAATTCACAAAAATTATATTGTGGGAAAACATATTTTTAATGTTAAAATTAACATTAAATTAATGTTTTTAATTTTATACTTTTAAAAAATTATAAAATGGTTCTGATCTTCAAAATACTAATATGTGACAGATAGTTCAAAATTTCTTACTTGCTAAAAATTAAGGTTACTAAGAGTTAAAATTCTAATTAATATATATAATTTTTTTTTAGAGATGGAGTTTTGCTATGTTACCCAGGCTGGTCTCAAATTCCTGGCCTCAAGCGATCCTCCTGCCTCAGCCTCCCAAAGTGCTGGGATTGAAGGCATGAGCCATGATGCTCAGCCTAATATATACAATTCTGTATATAAAGTGTGCCCCAAAAAAAGTAAGACATGTTTTAGACTTTTAAAAATTATAAGAAAGACATTAAAAATGTGTCCTTTATTGAATAAAATTTTTTTGTCTAATTTGAAAGTTATTTAAAGGTTGTTCTAAGATATGGATTTAAGAAGGAAATAAAAACAAGATTTAAATAACAGTAAAATAAAAGAGGGAATTTGACATTCTTCCATAGAATTACTAAAAATGGGAATTGCTCTAATCCTAAAGCCCTATAAGATGAAACTAGATATATTTTAAGGGATAAGCCTTGTGCCTGACATATGGGCTACACAAAAGTCACCAAATTACCTTTTACCATAACCAGAGACATTCAAACTGCAAACCAGGGTGAGAAGTTGACATTTTCACACTGCACACTATAGATGGCTTTTCCCAAGACATCAGAACAATACTCTGTATCAGCAGTCCCCTACATTTTTGGAACCAGGGACCGTTTTCATGGAAGATAATTTTTCCATGGACCGGGGAGGGGGGGATGGTTTCAGGAAGATTCAAGTGCATTACATTTATTGTGCACTTTATTTCTGTTATTATTACATTGTAATATATAATGAAATAATTACACAACTCACCACAGGATGGGGACCCCTGCTGTATATCATAATGAGACTTTTAATGCTATTACCCCTCTTAATGCTTACCTTTTTCACTTGACAGAGCCTGACATTAAAAAATCCTTTAGTCAATTTAGTGGTCCCTTTTATAGAATTAACACTCTGCTTTAATTCAACCCAGTCATAAAATGTCACTCAATAACTACAACAAGTCTCACCCAGTTCCCCCATCATCTTTTGATTTAGTTGGCCACCCTTAGGCTCTCAGTTCAAAACCATTGTACAAACTAAATTTATTATACTTTTGCTAATCATTTTTATATTATGATTTTTAAGCCTTATTTCTATACCTACCTAATCTTTGTAAAGCCGCATCTCCCAACAAAATAATATTAGCCCCGTATTTCAAGATGTTTTCAAGTCTATGGAACTAATAAGATGAAACTTAATGTTGGACTTCAAACAAACCTCCTGTAAGAAAAAATTTTTCCTTCTGGATTCTTTGTTGCTCAAATGTGGCCTGCATCCCTGACATAGATCCCCATACCTTCCCCCTGATGTGGGACAGAGACAACCAGGACAGGTTCATGACAGCAGTAAGAGACAATTGGGCTTGACTTCAAGATAATTGATTAGTGATGCTTTCCAAAAAAAAAAATCTTGATCAAAAGGGGGAAATGTGAAAGTTGATCATATGAATTGGGTCATTCTTGTCATATCCAACTAAATCACAGTCGAGAGGTCAGGGGGAAAAGCACTTGGGGCACATAGCCCCTGCTCCAAGATTTGAATTTTCCACAAGCCCACTTGCTGAAATGGCCTGCTATAACCCTAAGACCAGTTTTACCTAGTAGCTGCTGAAATGACCTGCCACAACTCTAAGACTAGTTTTACCTACCGCCACCCCTTGCCAATCAGAGCTGGCCAGCTCCAAAAAGCTTCTCTAGTGCCAATAAGCTTTATTCAAAACAATGCGTGACATTTCTCTTTCTAATAAAACCCCTAACCTTTTCTTTGTTCCTTGGACAAAGACCACCCAGTCTCTGTTTATGCTCCAAATTGCAATTCTGTGATTCCCAAATAAAACATTAAATTTAGAGATTCATCTCTACATTTTTATTTTGACATTGACATGGGCACAATCCCTGCCCTTATGGAGTTTCCAGTAAGATGTGACAGATATTAAACTAATGATTACATAATTTTTAATCACAAACAGGATAACTTTCTTTAACTGTTAAACACCATACTTTGGAGAAACCTTCTTGGACATCCCCAAATGAGGTTAGATCACCTTGTTACAAACTCTTCCCTCTAGCACTTAACTATAATTGGGGGATTTGCACAGTCGAGGGGTTTTGGGAAATCCAGCTCTACAAGTTGTTTCTTCTGGGAACATGTTAAAGAGTTAATATGGATTCTAAAGGCCAGTCTGCGATCTCCACCTCTGTGTTTGTTCATTCTGTGAATCCAGCACCTAGCTCAGTGGGCAGGAAATAAATGTTTGTAGAGTGAACACATCATCCAGGCAAAATGAACTAAGACAATGAGAATGGACAGAATGTAAAAGATAGCAGGGGGAGAAATGCCAGAACTTGGAAACTGATTTGATATCGGGACAGAGGTGTGTAATGAAGACGTCCAAGAGCACCTCGGGGGTCTTTGGAACCTGGGGAGCCAGGAGCCAAATTTTTAGAGTTCTTGAGAGTCAGGGATAACATAACAGATGCTCTTCAACACTTTGCCCATAATCCCCCATATCCCTTTACCATTTTGTACACAACAAAGGGTCACACCTGCATCTTTGTTAGAGCCCTGCCTTCAGGCTATGCCACTCTGCCCACCTACCTGATGTCTGGTACTTTACCTGGTCCCTTAACTAATGATTGGTGGGTATAGGGGTATAAGTACCTCAGCTCCCTCACCCTTTATCTGGGATAAATCTGACCATGTGTCTTGCAAGGTTTCTCAAAGTGTTCCCTCATGGGATTAGGCTTCAGTTGCCCACTGTCGTCACCTGTATGAATCATCCATTCTTTATTTGCTGCCTTTCCTTCCCTGAATTACCTTCCTTCTTACAGACTCATGTTCCTTGCTCTGGGGGAACTCCACAGTAAGACACTTGGGTTGTGAGCAAAGCAATCCTAGGACAAGAACTATGCTCTAGCAAGATACATCTTGCAACCCACACAGGAGAACTGGGGGAGCCCCCTGCTGACCTCCTGCCTACATAACCCAGTGTTTCCCTGTCCCACTCTTCATGAGATCCCAGCTCTGAAGATTCCAAAGTGCCCCCAAATGTGTGGTTTCACTATTTATTTTGCAGGATGCAGAATCCATTTTTGTTTTATCTCTTCCCAGACAGTTGCTTTGTTTTAATGGACTGCTCTTTTGCCTGTGCATAATTCTTCTCTAAATTAAATTCTCTTCTCAGCCCAGCATAATGCACAAGGGGCTGTCAGCTCATTACTTTTACATCCTCCCTTGTTCTGTTTATTCAAAGGTTTAATTAACTATGAATTGCTGTGTAGGCAACAGAAAAAGTCCCACCCTCAGGTGGTTATGTGGCTCCACTCTGTGAGGGAAGAGAGGCAACGCAGTGATGTGGGGAAAGACCAGGGGGCAAGATGCGAGCATAAAGATTTTAATCCTGTCACTACCACTTTCAATGATTCATTTATTCACTAAATATTTATTAAGTTGCGGCTGTGTGCTTGCCATTATTCTAGGTGTGGGAGTGCTGAGAGAGACAGGGGCCCTGCCCTCACAGAGCTTACAGTCTGCTAGGGGAAATAGACAAATAAGTGTCTTAACTATCCATTGCTGCATGATAAATTACCCCATACTCGCTTCAAACAACTATAAACATTTTTTATCTCTCACATTTTCAATTCCATGTCTCAAGTGGGATCCCAAGTGGGTCAGGAACTCAGGAGCAGCTTTGCTGGGCAGTTCTGGCTTGTGGGGGTCTCTCGTGAGACTGCAGTTAAAGTCACCTGGGGTTACAGTTATCTGAAGGCTTGACGGGGCTGGTGGGTCGCCTTCCATGGTGGCTCATTCACATGGCTGGAAAGTTGATGCTGGCTGTTAGAAGGAGGCCCAGTTACTCTTCAGATAGGCTTCTCCATGGGATGTTTGAGTGTCCCCATGCATGACGGCTGGCTTCTGTAAGTAAGGCAGAGCTGCAGTGCCCTGTATGACTTAGCCCTGGAAGTCATGCATCACCATTTCTGCTATACTCTATTCGTCACACACACCGGCATGATTCAATATGGGAGGAGACTACACAATGGCATGACCACTGGAAGGTGAGGACATTGGGGCTATCTTGGAGGCTGTCCACCACAATAAAGAAACAAATAAATAAGTCAATAATTACACATTGTGATCAGTGATGTTAAGAAAATAGGGTCATGTGGATAGCAACTGGCAGGGGATAGCAGGTTACACAGACAAGGTGTGTTCAGGGAAGGCCTCTTTCTAGCTGTGCAAACCGACATAAGTTCCCTAGTCTTTTTTAACCCTCAGTGCCCTCATCTTTAAAAGGGGAACAGCTATCGTTCTTAGCTCACAGAGTAGTTGTGAGGCTCAAATAGAATCGGAAGGGGAGGACAGGAGAAGGGGGGCATAAGGAGAGATTTGTTAAAGGATACAAAATTACAGCTCAATAGGAGGAATAAGTTCTAGTGTTCCATAGCAGTATAAGATGACTATAATTAACAAAATATATTATATGGTTTCAAATAGCTAGAAGGAGTATATTGAGTGTTCCCAACACAAAGAAATGATAAATGTTTGAGATGATGGCTATGCCAATTACCCTGATCTGATCACGGTACTGAAACATCACTAGGTACCCCATAAATGTGTACAATTATTATGTGTCAATTTTTTAAAATTAAATAAATAAATAAATACATTTTTTAAAGTTCAAGTGTTATTATGTTTTCTGCATTCAAATGGCCACATCTCTTTGCTTCTGAAGAACCTATACCTTAACCAGAATAGGTGGGTGGCCCCAGTGCTGCCAGCTTCAGAAAGGAAGTCCTAAAAACATGTTGGCAGAGATCAGAGCTCCAAAGACCCAGCTGAGCTACACAGCCAGGGAAGGAGAATCTTGACTGTTCTCCAGCCTCCAGCTAAAAAAACACATTTGGCTAAAAAATATTTGTCAAGCTCTGTGTTCTCTCAGACACAGATATTGGCAGGTTTGAGTCACCCCTCAGGAGGAAGACGTATCTTTCACAACATTTCAGCCCAGTTAGTGCTGCACAGAGTAAAAGAATTCTGGAATTCACAATTCCAAATGTGAAAGAGAGAGACACAGCTGGATTTTGCCATTTTTCCACCCTCTGTCCTAGGCAGGAAATGAGCGGCAGGATCCACTCCCAGAGCTCCCTCTGCTTCATTTTGCCAACTGCCATGTATCTCCAAGCTTCCGTCTCCTCATCAGCAAAAGGAAGCAGTTTGACCATCAGCAAAGATAAAAATATGATGATACTTAATGCTCAAGACGGTATCAGAAAGGAGTAGTGTCCTACGGGACCGACAGGAGCAAAAATTGGCTTGATGCTTCTCAAGGGATGGGGGAAGACAAATTGATAATCATAGCAATAATTTAGAAGAACCCTTTTTTAAAAGCATACCCTTTGAAGGAGCAATTTCATATATATGAAGTTTGTCAGGAGTTTATCCTGACAAAATAATTAAGGATGTGCTCCAAGTCACACGTATCTACATGGTAATATTTCCATGATATATGATTATATTTTTAAAAGAAATTTGCAAGATAATATATACAGTATGATCCTATACTTTTGGAAGAAGATATAGATATTAATTTTTTATCAGCACAGTGGTGAGAGTTCATAAACTTGCATCAAAAAATAGGCTATATTCTTTTTTTAGCATGCATTTAAAAGTTACAAAGACTGATCACGTAGAAGGTCCCAAAGACAATCTTAATAAATTTCAACGAACTGATATCATATTATCAGATTATATCATGACAATAGAATGAAATTGGAAATCAAGAAAAGGCCTACTAAAATGGAAAATATTGTTTGGTGAATTAAAAAATATTCTTAAATGACCCACGCAATATAGAGGAAATCACAAGGGAAATTACAAAACACAGTCCCCAGTTTACGACAGTTTGACTTAACGATTTTTTGACATTATGATGGTGTGAAAGCAATACGCATTCTCTCAGTACACTCCGTATTTAGAACTGAGAAGCAATAAAATACCGCATACCAATCTTGTAAGATAGAGCTAAAGCAAGACATCAAAGAAAATGTATAGCCTTAAATTATGAAACACACGTGGCTTAGACTGGTAACTATACCTCCATATCTATTCTCTCTCTTTTCTATCTAGGTGTGTGGCAGCTCACAACGAAGACCACATTTTCGCTTCTATACCCCCAAAATGCAGCTATTAAGAGTGATGACTCTGTAGTGCCAGACTTAGCAGGAGGTATTACCATGGCCTCAAGACTTTATCAACACTTTCTTTTAAAAGATGCTCTTGCCATAAAATTGGAGCCAACCTGGAGGAAAAGATTCAATTAATAGAATTTTCTACCCAAGTTTTTGTTTCAGATGCAACTAGTTAGTTGCCATGAAGTTGAAAGACAGGGCAATGAGCAAAGCACAGAGCAAATTAGAATAACATAGGTATCTTCAGGCACAAAAATCTATTTCTAAACAAGAGAGTTTATTGTCAATGTTTGACAAAGAGTTGACTTGACATGGATCAACAAGAAGTGGGCTACAATAGCTTTTCAGTCCTCAAGGAGAATCCACTCTGCCTGGCCCATCTCAGTTGTGACCAGGAAGCATAATGCACAAGAAAGAACACACACAAGGGTAACACCAGGAAACACAAAGGATGATGAACTAAAGGGTTCCTCCAAGAGGGCAGTGGGGTTTGATTATTGTTAGCATTGGTAGTCATGTGCTTCACTTTCTGCTCTGTCCAAATGGGATTTGTTATCATTGCTTTCCTGCTTCTACTTCACCCTTGCATATTGGGTATATGAGAGGCAGATAGCTTACCTTCAATATCTAGACCTGATAGGGAGGACTGTGCATTACCAGAGATACTAGACTTTGAAATGGATTCAAAAACTGCAAGGAATTTTGGAGCTCTCTCCTTTGGCATAGCGGTCGTTGGGAAGATGGATACACGTGGATGTTCAGGTACCAGAGGGGTGGAGGGTGTATGGTGGCAGATACTGCTAGTTGTCCCGAGTATCCGCTTTCCCTTCCTACCATAGTAATAGCACCCTTAATTTTTAGCTGGACATATGCCTTCTCAGAATAAAAACTAAATTGCCAGTCTCTTTTGTGTGGCTGTAGGACTGAGTTCTTGCCAACTGAAGACAAGCAGAAGTGAAGCATGTAGCTTCCAGGTCCTGTCTTCAAGGAAGGGAAGCCCTTCTCACCTACTTCCTCCTCCACAATGACTGAAGCACAAGCACAGAGATGAATTATCTTGCACCTGGTGCACAAAAGCGATACCCTACAAATAAGAAAATGGAAGGATCCTGAGTCCCTAAGGCTTTTGCAAAGTACAGCTACCATGCCACTCTGGATTTCCTATCCTCTAAATTTTCATGTATGAAAAAAATAAACTTCCGCCTTACTGAAGGTGTTGTAATTTTGGGTCTCTGCTATATGCAGTCCACTCTATAATTCTGACTAATATAAGAAATATTGAGAATAAATGAACTATGCATTCACCTTTAAGACTGGGAAGAAAACTCAAAAAAGTAGGAAAAAGGATATAAAAAAAGACAACAAATTAATAAAATAGGAAAAAGCAGAATTTTTGACAATAAGTTTTTCATCAAACTTGACAAGAATTTTTTGACCAAAAAAAAAAGCTGGTTCTCTGAAAGTACTAATTATGTACACAAACTTATTACAAGATTAAGGAAAAGCAATAAGGTACAAATAATATTCTCATTAAATCATAATTAAAATAAAGCTAATGTTTGTTTTTTAATCATAAGAGATTATTACAAACAAGTTTATGTTGACATAAAACATAGATACAAGGGGAATTTGTCTATAAAAATATAAATTACCAAAATTGATGCAAGGGAAAAAATAATAACATGAATAGGTCAATAACTGTTTTTAAAGTTGAGTCATTTGTAAAATTCTTCTCCAGCCAGAAAATATACACTGAGTCCAGTTTTACAATCATATTTTACCAAACATTCATGGAACAGACTATTTCTATATTATACAAATTCTTTCAGGGAAGAGGAAAGAGGAAAAAGACATCAACCCATTTTATGAGGTTAGATTAACCTTGAATCTTAAACCAGCTATAGATAATTAATTAGTCAGCTTTACTGTAGTGACAACCCAAAATCTCAGTGGCTTACAAAAAACAAAGATGTATTCCTAATTCATACTACATGTGGACTGCAGGTCACCTGAGGCCACTCCAATCTGAGCTGTGTTTCATGTATGTTTCCACGGTCAAGGGCCCAAGCTAAGGTAATATTCCCTATGTGGAACACGCCTGTTCTTGTGACAGAGAGAAAGACTCAGAGAGTTAGTAAAATATTTGTAATGCCTCTTAAAACCTCTGCTCAGGACTAAAACAGAGTGACCTCTATGCACATTGGTTCAAGCTTATTATATGATTAAATTTGACAAAGAACTATGGAAGTGTACTCCAGCAACGGGGAGGCAATACATGTCACATTGAGAATATATAATCCTCTTGCAGGGAAGGTAGAATTATATAGTTATGAACAATAATATAATATAATCTTCCACAAATAGTATAAGAAAAAACACCAATTTCATTTATAAATATTAATATGAATATCCTAAACAAAAAAGTCCATTGAATCCAATTTTTCTAAAAATTATAAAATGCAGCCAAGTAGAATTTATGCCAGGAATTTATGCAAGGATGGTTAAAAGTCAGAAAATTTGGCAATGTGATACACTACATTGGCATATCAAAAGATAAAAACATATTATCTCAATAGTTACAGAAAAAGTACTCAATAAAATTTAACAGCCATTTCTATAATTTTAGCAAATGATAAATAGGCTTTTAACCTAAAAAAGTATCTAAAATAATAATAATAGAAGCTATAATAAACATAATACTTCATGGTTAAACTCCTAGAGAATTTCCATTAAAATTAGAAACAATGCACAAACACACTATTCCCTTTCTGTTCTTCTGAAGATCTTAGCCAATCCAATGGGCAACAAAAGAATATGTGGCACAAAGATTGGAAAATTAAAAGAAAAAAATATAGTTATTTGCCTAGAATATATTTGCTACCCTGAAATCCCAGAGAATCTAAAAACTATTAGAACAAATGAGATATTTGAGTTCAATTGCTTAAGTTCAAAGTTTAAAAAATCCTAGCAGTTATTTTATAAACCAAATATAGCCAATTAGAAAATGTATAGAGAATTTTAAAAACTAGTATTCACATTAGGCAAAAAAAAAAAAAAAAAAGACAACTGGGAATAAATCTAAAAAAAAAAATATGAGACTTTCTGGAGAAAGTTACAAAACATTGAAATACTTCTTGGAAACCTGAATAAATGGCAAATTATACTATAGATAAGAAGGAAGATTTATAATAAGGATGCTAATTCTCCACAAATTCATTTATAATTCCGTATGATTCTGATCAAGATCCAAATAGGACTTTTCATGAAACTTTTTCTAATTCCAAAATTCACGTGTAGGAGCAAAAATCCAAGAACAGCCAATACAATTTTGAAAAAGAAAAACAAGCAAGAGAGATTTACCTTAAAATATAGGAAAGACATTATTAAGCTGTAGCAACTGGGGCAGTATGATCTTGGTGCAGGAATAAAACCATAGTCCCCTGCAACAGACAGAAAGCACAAAAGCAGAACAACCAGGCCAGGCACGGCGGCTCACGCCTATAATCCTAGCACTCTGGGAGGCCTAGGCAGGAAGATTGCTTGAGTTCAGGAATTAGAGACCAGCCTGAGCAAGAGCAAGAGCAAGACCCCGTCTCTACTAAAAATAGAAAAATTAGCCGGATGTCACAGCATGCACCTGTAGTTCCAGCTACTCAGGAGGCTGAGGCAGGAGGACTCCTGGAGCCTATGAGTTTGAGGTTGCAGTGAGCTATGATGATGCCACTGCACTGTACCTGGGGCAACAGGGTGAGATTCTGTCTCAAAAAAAAAAAAAAAGCAGAACTACCTATAAGTATGAATGAAGTCTATAGGAGCATTACATATAGCCATTCAACAGTTTGGGAATAATTTTATTTCTGTATAGAAAAAATTAAAATTGTATCCTTGCCTTATGTTACATATAATTTAAAAAATAGAGATGGATTAGAGATCTAAATGTGAAAAATAATTTTTATATATGAAGAATCTTAAAAAGTTGATCTCATAGAAGTAGTGAATAGAACAGTAGTTACCAGAGACCAGGAAGCGGGGAGGGAGGACAGGATGGGAAGAGGTTGGTCAGCAGGTACAAAGTTACCATTAAAAAGGAAGAATAAGTTCTGGTGTCCTATTGCACGGTAGGGTAACTACAGTCAACAGAAAGGTATTGTATACCTCAAAACAGAAAAGAGGATTTTGGATGTTACCAGCACAAAGAAATGATAAATGTTTGAGGTGATGGATATGCTAATTACTCTAATTTGATCATTATACAATGTATACATGTATTGAAACATCATACTGTACCCCATAAATATGTACAATTCTTATGTGTCAATTAGAAATAATTTTTTTAAATAATTTTTAGAAGAAAATATCCATTTTCTTTGTGAATTCATGGTTGGGAAGAATTTCTTAAACAAGAGATAAAAAGCACAAAGCATAAAGGAAAGACTGACAAATTAAAACCTTCTGTATGAAAAAAAACAAAAAAGATACTATAAACAAAGTGGAAAGACCAAAGTGGGAAAATCTGTTTATAATGCATATAGCCAACCAAGAATTAATACCCAGAATATGTAAAGAACATCTACAAATCAATAAAAAATACAGAGATTTCAAATATGATCCCTAAATCAAAAGTTACAATGGCATTTGCTCAAAACTGCAAGCACTAATTTTTGACCAAGCTATTTCTCACTCTGACACCTTTACACTCCAGCACAATGAAGTTCAATTTGCTGGGAGCTGATAAATGCCCATGTCAATCAGAAGTGGACAGAGGTCTGTGATAAGATTTGAAGTGGAGTAATTTGGTGTTGCTGGAGGACAGCCTGAGATAGAACAACCAGATATGGGAAATGAGAAAGCAGGGAGGAAGACACGGTTAAAACAAATAAATAAACAAACAAGCAAACTCAGACTCCAGAAAAAGGTGCAAGAGTAGGCTTATTGATGGAGGGGCATGATGATTAATGAGCTAACCAGGGGTACCCCTGCCCAAACATAGGATAAGGAGACTGGCTTAGCCATGGTGCCATAAGAAGAAATTCTAGAATTTGAGTCAACAGTGAAGTCAATGTGGACCAACAGTGGGATGTCACCATCAGACAGGCTAAAGCCCCCAAGCCACATCATGAGGAGTACCCTGTCCATAGGAGAGGGGATTAGAGCTACTATCATCTCCTCACTAATGAGACCATACTTGGAAATGGTGCTCCATACAAAAGACACCAAATAAGTCCAAAGAAATCCACATCAAGAGACATTATCATCATATTGTCAAAAGTTAAAGACAAAGGAAAACAGTGCTCCATTCCAAGCCACCCGCTATGTATGGGAAGGACACCTAGGAAAATTGACTTTCCCATCGACAAAAGGTTAAAAGTCATTCCCATTGAATGAATGTATATTAAAAACCTACTATTCATTCATCAAAGTACTAGGTCCTGGGTTTACAATGATGATCAAGACATGTATAGTCTGCATTCTTACAGATTAGGGTGAAGAAGAAGGCAAATGGGGAGAAAGTTAAACAACACTTCATTGGAATGTGCCATTTTATGACAGGGAAATTATAAGGTCCTATGGGAATGCAAGGAGAGGCACTGTATCAGTCAACTTAGACAAAGTTTCGCTGGAGTTACAAAACATTCCCAGATCCCAATTGCTTATAACCGTCATGTTCAGTTCTCACTCCCACTGAGGTCCACTGCAGGTCAACTGTGGCTCTGCCCCACCTGGGAGCATGCTGGGACCCAGAATGAAGGACCAGCCTCTATGCCGATCTTGTGTCAGAGGGAAAGGCATGATAACAGAACCATGCAATGGCTCTCAACACTTCTAATCAGACGTGATGTGCATTCCTTCTATCACATTTCACTGGACAAAACAAGTCACAAAGCCAGCCCTTGTGGCAACTGTGTGAAAAGTAAGATCCTCCTGCAAGGATAGTTCCAGTGAGGAAGAGCCCAGAAGGAAGGGATCACAAGCACTTTTTTAAAAAATAATAAAATCTATCACAACATAAGAAAAAGACAAATGCATACATTCAGCAAAAGACAAACACGCTAATGTTCATGGCGGCAATATTCATAATAGACAAAAACTGGAAACATAGAATGGATTAAAAAAATTATGATATATTCATACAATGGATCATACAGTGGCATAATACACAGGAAAGAAAAAAGAATGAACTACAGCCACATGTACCAACGTGAGTGCAAGCAGCCAGACACAAAAAGTGAACACTGCATGATTCCATTTACATGAAGTTTAGAAGCAGGCAACAATAATCTGTGGTGACAAAGGTCAGAATAGCAGTTGCCTTTGAGAAGTATGTACAAAAGGAACTATGAGGGAAACTTTGGGATGCTGGAGAGTTTTATAACCTTACTTGAGTGGCTATAAAATGGGCCCAATTTACTGTATGTAAGCTGTATCTTAATTTTTTAAAAAAGAAGAAGAAAAGAAAGAAACTCTATGCCATAGGCCCCTAACCTAAAGGGATGGGTAGCCACTCAGAGAAGGCTAACCAGAGGAAGTTACTACTAAACTCAGACCTGGAAAATGAGCAAAAGTTATCCAGGTAGATCAGAGGAACATTCCAGGCGGAGGGACCCATCTACCTGAAGACCTGGGACCAGAGAAGTCATGTCATAATCAAGAGACTAAAATACTTTTTAAACAGCCAGCCGGTCAGCTGCCAAGGGAAGTGCTGAGAGCCGTGACTGGAAAGGGTTAGACATTGCAAACCTTCAGGGGCACATGAAAGATTTTTGTCCTTTATGTGAAGAGCGCTGAGAATCCACTGAATGGTTTTAAACAGGAAAATGGCATGGTCATATTTTCATTTTGGGAGGATTCCTCTGTTGACAGTAAAAATGAAGTGGAAAAGGCAAAATGGCAGCTGGGAGGCCACCTAGGAGACTACTGCAGCCGTGTAGGCCAGAGAAGAGGGAGATTAAAAATAGAGCAACTGATGCTAATTGCCAATGGCTGTTTGTCTTATTTTTTATGCTGATTGATTATTGAAGTAAAAAGAAGAAACCAGACTCAAAAGATATTAAGGAGGAAGAATTGATAGGACTGCAAGATATAATTTGACAAACAGCTAAAGAAACCAGGGTTTGTACATTTGGAGGGGAATATGCAAAATGCCAGCCCAAATATGAAGGGCTGCTGTGTGGAAAAAGAAGCAGAGATGCTTCTTAGGTAAAATCAGAGCCAATGGGCAAAGTCACAAGGAAGTGTTCCAACCTCTCTATACTCCCCAGTTGGAGAACATAAAATCACCAGATGTAGCAATAAAACTAAGCAGATGATTACCTTGCAAGGATTCTGTGGAGAAGAGTCAAACCTCAAGTAAAGTTTGGATCAGCTGACCCCCAAGGTCCTAAGATGCTAAAAGTCCTAAGAACTACAGGCAGTTCATTTGTCTTCTTTGAGACTAAATCTCATTAACATTTCAGGTCTGGTCTCTGATGATGTTTGCCACAACTTACACACTGTGATCTGGGCTCCCTGCCCAAAATATGCCCATCACCCCAGCCTGTTTTAATTCCTATATTTCCATGAACTTGTCAGAGTATAGTGTAATGACCTTTTTCTGTGTTTATCAACCTGCACGAGACTGTGAATTCCTCCAGATCA
This sequence comes from Daubentonia madagascariensis, assembly GCA_023783475.1. Taxonomy (NCBI): domain Eukaryota; kingdom Metazoa; phylum Chordata; class Mammalia; order Primates; family Daubentoniidae; genus Daubentonia; species Daubentonia madagascariensis. The sequence continues at coordinate 24,439,333 of JAKFHU010002136.1, read as the reverse complement.
GGGATCATATCTGTGATGTTTAATTTTATTTGTCAACTTGACTTGGCTAAGGGATGCCCAGATAGCTGGTGAAGCATTATTTCTGGGTGTGTCTGTGAGGGTGTTTTGAGAAGAGACAAGCATTTGAATCTGTAGACTGAGTAAAGAAGATCCACCCTCACCAATGTAGACCTCATCCAATCCATTGAGGGCCTGAATAGAACAAAAAAGGAGGAGGAAGGGCAAGTTCACTCTCTTTACTTGAGCTGGGCCATCCATTTCCTCCTGTCCAACATCAGTGCTCCTGACTGTTGGGTCTTTGGACTCAGACTGGAACTTACACCATTAATCCCCCAGTTCTCAGGCCTAAAGGGCTTGGACTAGAACTACACCACTGGCTTTCCTGAGACTTCAGCTTATAGAAGGCAGGTTGTGGGACTTCTCGGCCTTCATAATCACGTGAGCCAATCCATCATAATAAATCTTTTTCTGTGAATATATCCTATTGGTTCTGTTTCTCTGGAGAACACTAACTGATACAATGTGTGACTCATTTTTATTTCCAACAACCCATCACATGGCCAGGCACTATTGAGTAGATAAGCAGACATCTGGATAAGAGATCAGAGCTGGAGGTGTGGAGCTCACCAAGGGTGAGAACAGAGAGGGTTCCAGACTCACCCTGAGAGATGCCTTGCTGCATCCCAGCCAAACTTCTACCTCTGCCCAATCCTGCTTCCTTCCCTCCTCTTCCACAGTAGTTGATCCCAAAAGCACTCTCCTATAAATTTCCTGCATGCTAATCTCCATCTTGGAATCTGCTTCCCATGAAACCCAAACTGCAATCTATAGTGTCAGCCACAGGTAATAAAATAAATAAATAAATCAAAATAGGGCAGGCTGATGGCCTCAGTGGGCAACTGGTGCCCAACTCCTTTGAAGACCCTCTGAAGAGCCAGGTAGAATGTGCCTCAGAATTGTTCCATCAGAGTACAAGGAGGCTCAGGCACTCGTCCACCAACTCCGATAATCTTTTGACTGAGGGTTGTATCTGGCATGTTAACTCCCCTTACACTTCTGAGTTGTGCCTGAGCAGGGCTGAGCAGCCTTCTGAAGCTTTGGAGAAAACAGCAAAGAGAGATGTCTCAGCACAACCTTGACATGGGAAACTAACCAAATTACATGGAACTGTCCACCCCAGCAGTTCTGAAATCAGGTAAGCTGAAGGGATGCAGCACACAGTATCCCGAGAACCTGCCACATTTATTGTTTCTATTTCTTTTTGGTGAGACATGTCTATCAAAAAGGACTAGTCCTTTCCCTCTTGAATGACTCCTAGAACTCACTACACACTTATGAACAAAAAATTGAGAATTTACTTCTTTAAAAAAAATATGAAATAGGATGGAGCCCTTGACGGGAAGTGTAAGTTTTTAATATTCAACACCTTGGAGGGAAATGCAGATCTCAGTTCCTCTGACTGACAGCTCCTAATGACAGCAATAAACCAAGATGCCCCCATCGGCCAAACAGATGTTCTGAGTTGACAGAGGAGGACCAAATGTTGCCCCAGTTGATGTCACTTCTGTGTTTTCTAATTGCTAAATCCTGTTTAAATGCATGAGCTGTAACATGCATGTGCTTTATCACTGAAGAAGTAGATGTACATACAACAGGAACATGCAGCTGGATAAAACCAGGAAAAGAATATCATCAATGTGCAGATAAAGGTATATAGGAGTTCTCACTGCTTCACTAAAATATTTCAAAACAAATCCATAATGAACTGGAGGGGGAAGCAGGGAGAGAGAGAGAGAGAAAGAGAGAGAAATTAAGATTAATTACTCTTGTTACTATGGTAGCAACACAGTACAAGCAAAGTTAGACACACATTCAAGGTGAAATCACAAACAGGGCCTGTGCTTTCCTTCACTATGTAGCTGAGAGCAGACAGTTATTCAACAGGAATAAATTCCATTGTTAACCCACATTACCCCAAAGACAATCTTCTTCCTTGATTAGTTCAGGACTGTACCAGTGCAAATGTTATCTGAATCTAAAAATCTCTTACCCACGTCTACACTGGCCATTTTTTCAGATGGCCAATTAGGTGGTGTCTTGGTTGGGGTCCCCCAGAAGTTGACCCTGAGATAAAGATTCAAGTGCAAGCAGTTTATTTGGGAGGGTGGGGGCGTAGCGGATGAAGAGTGCAAACAGGCAGCACCAGCACCAGTACGGGAGTGAAGAAGTCAAACAGGAAAGGGAAGGCAGCTGATAAATGATGTGTTATAAAGTAAGTTTCCGCTCTGGACAACCAAAGCATAGTCCCACTGGGGAACTCTGGAAGCCAGTCTAGAATGTATGCTTTATATCTACTTCTAGAAATGAGGCTGTTGAGACCCATTGCCCTGCTCAGAATGTACCCAGAACTAAACACAAAAGGAACAGAGGTCAGTGACCCCAGCTGGGGAAGTAAGGTATGTTAATCATGGTCCCAACAGGAAATAAACTCACCCCAAATGCTTCAACCAAGGAGACCTTAATCAAGAGACTACTTAGCAGTGGGCCTCATACTTAGCATGCATTAGAATCACCTGAAGGGCTGGTTAAAAACCAGATTTCTGGGCCCCACCTCCCAGAGTTTCACATGGTGGGTGGGCTTGAGAATTTTCATTTCCAGTAAGGTCCTGGAGGATGCTCACGCTGCTGGTCTGAAGACCACATTTTGAGAACCATCCCCTTACAGAGTTAAGAATGAAGAGGACTGTGGTCCATCCATACAATGAAATATTATTCAGCCATAAAAACAAATGAAGGATTAATAATGCTACAACTTGGATGACCCTCAAAAACATTATACTTAGTGAAAGAGGCCAGACACAAAAGGTCACATGTGGGAGATTCCCTTTATATGAAATATCCAGAACAGGCAAACCCATAGGGACAGAAAGCAAACTTGCGGTAGCCAGAGGATAAAGGGAAGGGAGAAATGGGGAGTGATTATGTAATGGGTGTTCTGGGGTGATGAAAACGTTTTGAAACTGCAGAGAGGTGGTGGTTGCACAACATTGTGAGTGTGCTAAATGCCACCGAACTGTACTTTTTAAAAATTTTTAATTGTATGTTATGTAAATTTCACCTCAACTTTAAAAAAAAAAGTTAAGCTGGGGGGTGGGGGGAAGGATGGAAAGACACCCAGAAGCCAGCAAGAGCTATCCTAGGCCTGAAGAAACAAGGGGAGGGTATGGGCATAGTAATAGTAAAGCCCAGTACCAATGGGAACCACAGAGGAGGGGTCACCCAGCAAGCAGTGGACATGGAGGGGTGCCGTGACAGCCGGGGATATGGCACCTATTCAGGGAGGGAGAGAATGGGGAATAAGTACCCAAATCTCTCCCTTCCCACCCTCTGTTCTTTTCTCATTGACCAAACCCAAGCAGGAGCCAGAGGGTGAGGGAGCCCAGGTTGAATAATCTATAGATGTCAGCCTCACAGAGCACAGAGCAAGATGAAGGCGTGTACAAAATGGATTTGGGAGCATGAAAGAGCCCACCAGAAAATAAGCAGCACACCTAGACTGGTTAGCAGGGCTGGTACGGCCTGGCCAAAATTTAGCCAGTTTCCTTCAAAAGCTTAATAAGTCTTCCCCTTCAAAGTCTGGGGAGGAATACGTGCTTGGAAGAAAACATTTCTCAAACCCAGCCAAGGCTGGGAGTCCTTTCTAAGAAGCAGGAGGACAAAATTCTCAAGAGCCGATCTCTTAGCCACTGCAATGAAGCAGAGAGAACTTTAATTAAAAAGCAACCCTGCCCACACTGCTGTCCAGCTTCGGGCAGTCCTGTGGTCTCCAGCTGCCTCCCTGAGTCACAGAATAATTCCCATCCACAGAGAAACAAAGCACAGCTGCTGCCGCCTGGGTATGTGGAGACCCCTTGTTACTTATCCTCCTGTCCCTCTGCGGGGAGAAAACGAAATATCCATGAGCAACTCTAGGCTGTATCCATCACCCTTTAATGATCCTCAGCTGTGACCTCTGGTTTCACCTGTGAGACATCTTTTAAATAGAAACCTTTCCACACATGCTTGTAAAAGCAGCACAAGTTTAGCCAAAGACAATCTAGGTCTGTCTGGCTCCTGGATCCTGACACTACCCAGCCTCCTGTGTTGTAGGAAGGTCTGGGGGAGGTAATATCAGGTTGCTGCCACTGCTGCTGTTTAAAAGCAACCTCCCTGGATGTCAACCGTAATTAGTTGTTCTGTTCCACTGAGGACCCTGTCAAGGAGAACTGCAGGGGGTGGTTTCCTAGATCATTGCTCCTCATTGGTTCTGAGTTACCAGGAAAACACAGAAAATCACATTAATCAAGAAAGGGGAACTTTGGACTGAAATGTGGCAGGAGTCACTGCAAATCAGGCACCGGGGAAAAGGCCTTCCCTCCAGCAAATGAAATGGAACTGTAGGCAGCTGGAAGCCAGAATCCTGTCCCTTTTGCTGGTTTTTCAATCCCAAGTTTAAGAGATTTGATTTATTAAACTTTTAAACTTTAACCTCATAGATGAATTTCTCAGCCAACATTGATGAATTTCTCCTATCCATCATCATGCTGTAATGTGATGTGGCTCTTGCAAAGCATTTATGCCTCCAACTTTGTTCAAAAATAAGTAGAAAGGAATGAAGGGGAAATCCTCAGAACTTTGCCATCTCAGAGCCAGACATACAACATACACAATTAATACCACTAAGGCCCACCACCTGCTATGGGGGTTAGTGGGGAAGGGGACTATAACAAACTTATAGAAATATCCTCTGTCTTTCCCTGCTTGTTTCCCTTGGGAGAAAGTCTTACTTATCCTTCAAAGCCCAATTCATGAACCACCTCTTTGTGTTCTTCCCTGACCATTCTGGTCCCCTGAGTCCATTCTTGCACTTTTCACATTCTGTTGTGAATTTTATTAGCATCTGTCTCTTCTAAATTCTGCAGAATCTTTGATTTTTGTCACCCTGCACTCCCAGAACTGAAGCATTGTACCTGGCACAAAGTAGGTGCTAAATAAATGCTTGTTGAATTAAATTGAGTCAGGAGACTTCAGTTCTACTTCTAGCTCTTTAGCCTTACATAGCTTCAACTGTGGATATTTCACTTTCCTTGAATAAGATGAGCTCAGTCATTTTCTATCCTGCCTACTTCCTACACCTGTTTTAGGGTCAAAGAACATGAGTTTGAGTAAAAGTGAGTGTGAATGTAGGAGCTCTGCTCAGGTGTGAAGGATGATTTAAGGATAATTGCCAGGCAATGCCAAGACCAGTCTGTAGCCTGGTGTCTCACCAGCTTGCCTCTCCCTTGACCTCCAGGACTGGAAATCTATAACATCAGACAAGTCAGAATATGCGGCTTCATCTGTCATAAAACACTTCTCACAAAGTCAAGTGACTTTCATTTGATTGATGAGAAAAAGAGAACTTAGTTTTTCTCCTAAAAAGCTTGAAGTGACTCATTCTCTAGAATTCCCTGGCTTGATGAACGGTTGGGTGCAAAATTGTCATTTTGGAATAGAGTATTCCATAGAACTCTTGTCCCCTCAAAAATGCTAATAGGTGGTCTATGAAAAAATAAGACAAATAGATGGATTTGTGGTCCAAAAAGTTTGGAAAACACTGGGTAAAACAAAAGTCAACAAGTTTCTCTCCTGCAGGACTTCTCAGAGCCTTTATTATTTGGATATGCATTGCAAATCTTCAAAAGTGGGGCTACCATATGATTTCTTAAGGAAACTGGCAAAGAACTTGGGGTTGGGGATCATGGCTATATTTATTTCTATCACTAAGAGACAAGAGTAAGTATTCAGTTGCTGATTGAAGTGAAAGAATGGATCTTGAAAAAATAATTCTAATTATAGGTATTTACTGAGCCACTACAATATGCCATTCATCAAGATAAACATTTTACACACATCATCTCATTTAATCCTCCCAACAACCCCTTTTGGTTAGGGAGTATTCACTCTCCCACCCACCCCACCTTTGCCTCCACTCTGCCAGGCTACATCAGCATGGCTTTGCCAATGATTTCTATGGTGTGTGAAACATAATTTTTTTCCTGCCTGTGTGACTAACAAAAATTTTCTTGAAGAGTACCAGTAGTGGCATCAGAACAAACTGAATTAGTTATAAATCCAAAAAGAGATAAGAGCTTACACTGGAATCATTGAAGCATTTGTTTTCAACCATAACCAAAGAATCACAATATTTATAACTCCTCAACCTCACTAGGCCTTTTGAAGTATGATGAATGTATTGTACTTTTTGCCATATATCCATTATAAATCCAAGATGAACAGTGCTATTTTGATGGGGTATCTATTGATACAACTTCATATGATTATTTTTCTTATTCTTTGCTATGGACAACTGAACTTTCCTTAATCTCATATGAACTGTGAATAAACGCATCTTTAGAAAATTTTGATTTTTTTTATTTGAGCTGTACATGTAGGGAAAATAAAAATGGAGAGTCTGCCATGTAAATACAGCTCTAAGACAAGTCCACTAGTCACTTTTGCCTCAGTTCCCACTGGATTTCAGCCCTGAACTACTTTTACATAAAAACTCTACAGCTATGGCTCTCCCATTATCCCCAGGAACATTGAGGCCATGCAGTTGCACAACCTGTCCAGGGTCACACCATCAGCAAATGGCAGAGCCTAAGCTGTTCTCCTTCTTTTATGTGCTCTACTTATGAGGAACAAGGCAGACAAGCCATTATCAGAGTTCAGACGTAAGGTCAAGGCCAGCTCAGCAGGATAGGATTTGGAGATGAGACCCTCTCTCTCACCCCTGTCCATTTCAGTGGGACCTGATTGAAGGACTGAGCATGCAGCTGGAGTCAAGTGAACAGGTGCAATTGCATGAAGCAAACCACAGGGGAACCGAAGGATGACTCCCACCTTTACCATCCAGGGTCCTCCTAAAAGTGACAGTAACAATCTCCACTTACTCAAAATTTGGGTGTACATGGATGGACTTCTCTATTCCTCTCTTGCAGCAGAGAATTTTGGATCATGTTTATATGTGAATTGATAGTTACTTCTGAGTCATGACTTAGATAGGGTGACTTAGGCAGTCCAAATCATAAAATCAGAAAGGCATTAAGCATTTGGAAGGAGGATTGAGCACTAAAAGAAAATGTCTCTTGGTATGCTTATTAAATTCAACAGAGCAGAACAAATGCACATGTATTCCATTGAAACTATAGGAAGGATGTCACCAAAAATTTCCAAAGAGCCATAGTAAGTGGAAGTTAATGATATAGTACCTATTATTGCTATTTTGCCAAGTTAAGATGCAAAGAAATGTCATTGGCATTATCTTTATTCAGGATGTTATTATTGCCTTAATTTTGTGAATGCAAAATGTATTTATAAGGGCTGTCATAAGTTTTTAACTACCCTGGTCCCCCATTCTATTTTTTCCATAAATTTCTCAGTTGTACAGTCCCCTACCATGAGAGTGTTTAGAATTTTTGCAGTTGGAGAGAAACTAGTTAAATTTTTCTTTATAAATGGAACCATCACCAACTCAATCATCCACACCCCAAACCCAGAATCATCCTAGGAGCTGTCCTATAACTGTCTCTCTCCCTCACCCCCACATACAATCAGAGCGGTAGTTTTATCTCCTTGACATCTATTGACTCTTTCCCCAAGATGCCATTTGCATCACTTAGGTGTTCATTTCTCTCTTAGTTCTTTACTTCAGGTTCCAGCTGATCTCCTTGCCTTCAGGCAGATTTCTAAAAGGCAAATCTGACCATATCACTCTCCTGCTTAAAACTCATCAGGATTCCCCTTTGCCTACAAAAGGCCACTTAGGTGCCCTTCTTACTTGGCTCCTGCCTGCTTTACTTTCCTATACACCCTGGATTTCTACCCTACGGAAGTTCTTGTAGCTCTACAAAAGCACCTTGCTACCCCTGGCCTTAGTGCCTGCTGCTCCTCCATCTCCCTGGTGTGGTCTCCTTAAAGACCTAACTCATCATCTAGGAGGCTCTTCCTGGCCCTCTTCCTGCCTCAGACAGGAACTTCCTAATACAGACTCACCAATTAGCAGAACCTCAGTCAGCTGTGTGGCTGTTGGAGCATAGCAACCTCTATGAGTCACTTCCCCTTCGCTGGCAAATGGACATAATACCTACCTCATGCGATTGGCATGGGCACCTGAAGGTGCACTATGCACTCAACTCAGTGTGGGTCCTCAATAATTTTTTGTTGAACCTAAGTCTCAGCTGGACCCTGAGACAACAAGGATTGGGGGAGGCAACACACTAAATGGATCTGTTTCCTCATTTCATGATGGGGAGATGGTACTAGATGACTCCAAGGAGGAAGCTCACTTTACCTTTATGGTATCCATGATTTCAAGCCTTTGGGTCTTCCTTCAGTAGAAACTGCTTGTTATCCCCCAATATCAATTTTCTCCCTTTTCTACAGTAATAGGAACACTTGACTCTTAGTTGGACATTTGACCAACTAAAATAAATATTATAATTCCTAGCCTCCCTTGTAGCTAGACATGGTCATATGGATAAATGGTTAAGTTCTGGCCAAAAAGGTGTGAGCAGAAGTGAGTGATTTGCACAACTTCCAATTCTGGTCCTTAGACAGAAGAGGCAGGCTCTGTTCTTTCCTTTCTCTCTTCTGACAGCAAACATGGTGCTGGTGGTGGGCCATATTGGACCATGCAGAGAGAGACAATTTCATAGGAATAGAGGAGGAACAAATACAGAAGCAGCCTAGGTCCCTGAACACTAGCAAAGATGAGAGCAGCCACACCAGCTTGGACTTTCACGTGAGAGAGAAATAATCTCATTTATTAAACCACCGTCGAGAGTTTCTTAGAGTAGGTGAAATTCTATCCCAACTAATACAATTTCAAATACATTTCCATTTAGCTTTTGACTCCACAGCCCCACAAATATGGGGAACAAAAATGGTCCTTTCTGCCCCATTCACTTATCCCAACATACTGCAGGTCAGAACCCAGGTAAGGTATTCAGTAAAACTAAGAGTTGTAAAAAAAATGCCTGAAGAATTATATGCCAAAGACTTCTATTATTACCATATCACTATGTCAAAATTGAAAGGCATGTAAGATTTCTCCAGAGAGGCCATCCATAATGCATTGCAGAATTGTGTAGGTGTTTTATGAAATGTGTTTTATTCAAGCTAGGATATACAACACTAACATTATTGAAAGAAATTGAGGGTCTGGTCTTCTCTTTTTAATATGTTCATTATTCATGTTATAGCCCTTTAACAAAAAAAGTAAAGTCGTATACCTATTCAGTTTAATTTAAAATTTTATTTTACCTGCTATTCATCTTGGGTGTCCAATGAAGAAGAAATATTCCCTTATTATTCTTATATTAGTTTCTGACACTTCAATTTCTCTGACTGCTAAGCCTCAGACAACCTGCACTGAAAAAGCATATAGGTAATTGCTTTGTTCAAAATTTCATGCCAAATCTTTTAGATTCCACGTAGATCACAGCCTCTGAATAGAGACTCATAGTACTGGAGCCCATGGAGACAAGGGTGAGAAAAGTTTCTCCATCAAAAACACAGCTGCACACTGGGAACCACTCGGAGGCTTTAATATATACTGATGCCCAGGTCCCACCCTAAGCTTAAGTGATGTAACTTATCAGGGGATAATGGGCATCAGGACATCAGTCAGAGCCCAGGCTGGGAACCACTGATTGAACAGCTTGGTCGGTGTGGTAGAAGGGACACAGAACTTAGGGAATTCCTGGTGTGGATTATTGACTCTTCCACATAGCTTTTTGTTTTGTTTTTTGGGGTTTTTTTTACAGCATTATTGAGATATTCTCATACAATTCACTCATTTAAAGTGTACAATTCAACGGTTTTTAATATATTCACAGAGTTGTATAACCATCACTACAATCAATTTTAGAAAATTTCATTACCCCAAAAAGAAACCCCACACCCCTTAGCTTACATGCTCCTCCAATATCCCCATCACCCACCCACCCCTAGCCCTAGGGGCAACCATTAATCCATTTTCTGTCTCTATAGATTTGCCTAGTCTGGACATTTCCTCTAAATTGAATGGTATAATATGTGATCCTTTGTGACTGACCTCTTTCACTTAGCATAATGCTTTCAAAGTTCATCCATGTTGTAGTGTACATCAGTATTTTATTCCTTTTGATGGCTGAATAATATTTCATTGTGTGGATATACCACAGTTTGTTTGCTATTCATCAGGTGATAGATATTTGGGTTGTTTCTGTTTTGGAATAGCAGGATCCTGCTGTGAACACTTACATACAAGTTTTCGTGTGGCGTGTTTTCATTTTTGGGGGTGTATAACTAGGACTGGAATTGTTAGGTCATGTGGTAACTCTATGTTTAACTATTTGAAGAACTGCCAGACTGTTTTCTAAAGTAGCTGTACCAGAAAAATAAATGCCGCATGTTCTCACTTTTAAGTGGAAGCTGAATAATGTGTACACAGGGACATAGAGTGTGGAATGATACACAATGGAGACCCAAAAGGGTGGGGAATGAAGGGGGGGTGGATGATGAGAAATTACTTATTGGTACAACGTACATTAGTCAAGTGATGGATACACTAAAGGCCCTGACTTCACTACTATACGATATAACCGTGTAACAAAGTTACACTTGTACTCCATAAATTTATACAAATAAAAAATAAAAACAAAGTAGCTGTACCATTTTACATTCCCCCAAACTGGGTATGAGGGTTCTAATTTCTCCACACCCTCACCAACTTATCATTATCATCTCTCTTTTTTATTATAGTCTCCCTAGTTGGTCTTGCCCACAGTTTCTGAGATCTTCAAAACTTACTTCACTTCTCTGACAGCTCTGTTTCCTCACCTGTAAAAGGGGCTGATGAGAGCAACGTTACAGGGCTCCTATGAGGACGACATGAAACCGAACGTGGAAAGTACTTCATTGAACCCAAGCGTTGTGGGCATGGCCAAGATCACTAATGAAAGCCCAGTAGCTATAATCCAGGGGAGAAGTTAAATAATATATATATATCAAGACCAGAGGAAAAGCTCTTTGAGCTAGTTATTCTACCCAATGAAGGAGAATTTTCCAGGGTCTACCCACCCAGAATAATTATTATCTTCTCTCATGAATTTGCTTAATGCAGTTGCTGCCTTGGTATCCATTTTTAGGCCTGACATAAGTTATTTGAAACCCAGTCATACCCCATCACCTTTGGCCTAATTAAAACGTCCCCTCCCTGTGCGGTTGTTTGTGATACACTGACTGTTCTACATCTCACTGACCCAAAAACCAACACACAATAAAACCCAGTGGCCAACACCAGAGTCATATAAATAAGCTCTCCCCCATCCCCCACTCTCCTCCCCCTGCTGGGCAGTTCCCCATTTTGCATTACCCTACAAGGTGTGCTGGCCTCTTCTCTCTGGGATCTGTAAGTCACAAAACTGCTTCTGTTATTTCATGTGTTTCGTTGTGCTATCTCCTCTGTATCTCACCTGACCAACATGCCCGAACCTAATTCCTTTCCAGGTCAAGGCTCTCCTAGAGAATGGCTATCTTGGTAGGAATAAACTGGACATAAGTCAGACAAAAGCCACGAGGGTGTCTGCCAGTATAAACAGGTTTCCTATGAGAGGGACACTTGGTCACAGGTTGGACACTGGGGCATTAGGCCGTCTGCCAGGATAAAGAAGTACCCCATGAAAGGCACACTGTACACACACATGACCACCTCCCCAGAAGCCTCTTTAGGGCATGGCTGGAATGTATAGTCACTCTCCAGAGAGAGATCTCAAGACCAAATAAAAGAAAAATCACATCTTCTCACTTAGGTATAATCTTTGGTAAAGTACTTATTTACTGAGCCTCATTTTTTTTCAAGTCTGTGAAAGGGATGTGTTAAGGTTTACCTTACACAGTGGGAGGTAAGATTTAAGTGAGATCATGTAAGTAAAGCACCTGGTACTTGACACAAAACAGTTAACCATCACACACACACACACACACACACACACGTACCCTCCTTCACTGCCTCTGCAGAAGAGTTACAAAAGGGGAGGTTAGAACAAGAGCAGGCTTCATGGGCTTGAGAGAGTTTAATCAAGGTATGAATGACAAAGCAACAATGGGGACAATTTCTCCTGACTTCAAGGTTACTATGAAGAACAGGCTGTCAGGCTGCCTTAATTACCCTTTCAGAGACAGAACCCTGGGCTTAATGGAATAGGGACCAGTCCCCAGGAGGGAAATCCTTTATCCTTACATTTCCTGGCCTCAATGAGAGAGAGAGCAGAGGAAAGATGGTGGTGACCTAGGTCTGCTAACCCTGTGCCCCACCCTGTAGGACTAGTCATAGTTTCTCATGGCAAGAAGGTGTTTACAATTGCAGGCCTCTTTAGAGAGCCCCAATCCCCAGGAGAAGGACAGGTCTGGCTTAGAGGATTGCCCAGAAATCTATTATACCAGAACTTCTCAAACTTTTTTTTAAAAATCTATATTATCTTTGTTTTCTTTTTTAAATTTTTTAATTGACAAATAATAATTGTACATATTCATGGGGTACAACAGTGATGTTTCAATACATATTCTGTATAGTGATCAGATCAGGGTAATTAGCATATCTCTATCACCTCAGATATTTATCATTTCTTTGTGTTGGGAATGTTCAATATCTCCTAGCTATTTGGAAGTGTATATTATTGTTAACTATACTCATCCCACAAGAGTATAGAACTCTAGAACCTATTCTGATCTAGCTGTAATTTTGTATCCTTTAATCTCCCCCAATCCCTCCCTTCCCCGACCCTTCCCAGCCTCTAGTATCCTCTGTTCTGCTTTTTACTTTTTACTTCTGTGAGATCAACTATTTTTGGCTTCCACATATAAGCGAGAACATGTGGTCAAAACTTCTCAAACTTTAATGTGCACGTGAGTTACCTGGGAGCTTGTTACAATGCAGATTCTGACCCAGGAGGGCTGAGGCAGTGCTCAGGATTCCACTTTTTTAATAAGCTCCCTGGTGATGTCCATGCAGCTAGTTCACAAAACCATGTTTTTGAGGAGCAAGATATTAAACTGTACTTGATTTTTTCATTCTGCTTGAGAAAGAAAAGGCCCACCTGTGGAATACTGGGAAGAGAAAAGGTGGGGACAGATTTAAAGAGAAACAGGAAGTTGGCTTGAGCCCTTGGAATCTGCTTTGGGCCTAATAATTGTTTCCTTAACCTTAACCTAATAATTGTCTCCTTATGAAGAAAAGCGGAAGATACACTCTCCTTCATACCCAAAACCATGCTACAGAACCTAAATATTTGGTTGAAAATTTAAAATGCACTAGAATGTATCAGTGTCGATATCTTTATTATGCTATTGTGCTATAGTATGGCAAGATGTTACCTTTGTATTATTCTTACAACTCTGTATTTCTCTGTATTATTTCTTACAACTGAATGTGAATGTATAATTATCTCAAAATAAAAAGTTTAATTTTAGTAATCCACGATAAAAATCATTAATAAAAATGGTAACCAAGCCATTGGTAAGTCCCAGTTTTCAACTCTATATTTTCAACAAAATTGAAAAAATACTTAAGCACATTGTTGATTAGCAGATGATTAAAAGTAGTTCTTAATTTAAAAAATACACTACAGGCCGGACGGGGTGGCTCACGCCTATAATCCTAGCACTCTGGGAGGCCGAGGCAGGAGGATCGCTTGAGCTCAGGAGTTTGAGGCTGCAGTGAGCTAGGCTGACACCACAGCACTCTACCCAGGGTGACAGAGTGAGACTCTGCCTCAAAAAAAAGACAAACAAAAAACATGCTAGAAAGAAAAGTCATTCAGGATTGTACTTAAGTAAAAATCAACTTGAGGCATCATGGTGGAAAGAAAATAGTGACTTTTTAAAAATATTTAGATAAAACACATATCACTCTCATTTGACGATCAGAAACAAAGTCTGGTATATAGTCGTAATAAATACATTTGTTTCTACATTTCATAACGTGGTCACTGAAAGAGTAAGAAGAGAAGAGAGGAAAGACTGGAGGGGTGATATAAGAGAGACCCACAGAGACAAAACAGAGAAGTGAGACTTAGAAGTCTCTGAAGTGAAGTATCACTGTCCTTTGAAACTCTGATTTATAGAATTGAAATAATAGATTCAGAGGCTGTTAACACCGGAAGTCCTCTCAGACAGTCGTAAATATTTAACAACCTGCTTAGGAAGGAGCTGGGTGGTAACGCCCTGATTTGCAGCATTTGCCAATTTCCATGGTATAAGTACTTCCAGCAAGGCCAATTTCAGGCCACCAACATGATGACATCGTTGCACACAGAGTTGGAAAGAGGCACAAACAGTCAGCTCTCCTGAGTGGTAAGAACCAGCTCCCACACACTGTGGCCCTCAAGATCCAACCCCATCATTCACAAAACGATGCACTGAAACTAAAAAGAAAAGGTACCTTGTCTGTGTTTGTGGAGCCTGCAAGTGGTAGAGCTGAAATTAAAACCAGCAACTTTAAGTCCTCAGGCTAATGCTTTTCCAACATATTCTCCCCATTTATCCTTATTAATAACTCTGATTTGAAAATTCATTTCACATAGACTTTTTTCATTTCATCAATAGATTTTTTTTTATAAAAAGGGACAGAGTTAGCTTGCATATAGCTTTAGCTTTTCCCCATCTACTTGACATCTTGTAACCAAGAAGATAAAAAAATTTCATAACAAAGATGGTGGACCAGGCGATTATATGGTATTTGGCTTCCCGGCAACTTCTTTAAGCAGCTGCACCAGCCCTGAACTTCCAGTTATGTGAAAGAAATGAACCCCAGCTTGGTTAAACTACTGTAGTCAGGTTTCTGTCACATGCGACCAACTGCAATCCCAGCTGCTATACAACGCCTTTGTGGTCAGATGGACAACAAATTAGAAACATCAAGTTTTATGGCTAAAATAAAGATTTGTTTCCCCATGGAATTCTATAGTTTTGTATATATGTAAGGAAGTGATTTACATTTTAGTGACGCACTTTGGAACTGTAGAAGCATCAGTTCCTTTGACAGCAGCTGTCTGATTGCCTTATATTCAATCTTTGAGAGATTGGACCTACTATATTTAGTCAAAATTAGTGTATTCCACATCTTTTGCAAAAATTAATGTTTTAAAAGTCAGATTCCAGTTTGGAGGATCCACTTAACTATATTATATCTCAAGAATCCAAAAACTATCCAAGCTGATCCTACTACAAATACAACCAGAAATTAATACCTGTTTTGAGTGAAACAGATCGGATATTTTGGTGTGTTTTAAGCAAGGTAAATCTTCAGGTTACTGCCTCAAAGGCCCCATGATCTGGGGGCTGAAGTTTGAAGTACTCATCATATCACTGAGAATTCTATCCCTAGGGCTGAATGAGAACAGATACCTTCAAGTATCAGTTTCTGAAGCCACTAGTGGTTTTCTTCTTTAAGGAAATAAACTTTATTAAAATGGTAGCCTCAAATAATAACCATATTCCATAATATTAACATTAAAAATAGAAATACATATTCAAAACAAGAATTTAAAGTCAAGCATTTTGTTCTACTCCTGGATTCTTTCTGTTTTTCCTTTCATCAGTGTGTTACCCTGCCCTAATTTGGGGTTCCCAAAAGCAGGGGTGTCTTCTTTTCCCTTTGAATGTGTTACTATTGAGCACTGTCAAGAACAAGAACTTGACACAACAACTGCAGAAGCAATCTTCAATATGCTACTTTTAGAAATATAAAATAGTATGTTTCAAATGGCAAGATCTTTCTGAAGTGCAATTTGACAACAAATATCAAAAATTGTGCCTACCCACTGCCCTCAGCAATTCCATTTCTAGAAATTTATCATGGATGAGTACAAAAACCTAGTAGCACATTTCCCAGGAGGGAAAAATTAGAAAACAACCTAAATCCCCAACAATAGGTGATTAATTAAATTATAGTATTCCTCTATATTGGAGGCATTAAAAATAGTCTTATAGAAGATTTCTTAAAGACATGGGGAAATATTCATAAGTAAAATAGCAAAAATATATAATATGAACCCATTGGATAAATGTGTGTATGGAAGGACATACAAAAAAATGGATTTTTATAGGTAATTATTTTCTTTGTGTTTATCTATGTTTTTAAATATATATAACTTTTAAAATAAGCAGTTTTTTTTTAAATTGCTGCTGCTGCTGCCTCTGCCACCTCTTACTACTAAGTAAATTATCCTTAATAGCCTTTCATGTCTCATTGCAGAGACTAGCAGGAAGAAAGCTCATCAAATGTGAGGATGGCAAGTTGCTGAGAGGGACAGCAGATAGAATGGCAGGGAATGATGACCAGAATAGACCAAATCAAATTTAACAGGGCTAAGGACAAAGTCCTGCCTGGGAAACCATGAAAACCCATCTGCACAGCCACGGAATGGGCAGGCTCAGCTTCAAAGTTTCCTGGATGACAGATAATCTTCCCCAAAGCCAAGCCACATTAAGAGAAATTGCATTAACTGCATTTTAAGAAGGACATGAACAAACTGGAATATGTCCCAAGAAACCAGAGACATCTGAAAGTTGTCTGGTGAGAGGGACAGTTGAAGGCATAGGGAATGTTGGATCCAGAGAAGAGATGACACATGAGGATGAAGTAGGGGCAGTTCTCCTCAAACATTTCAAGTGTTGTCACTTAGAAGACATCTGGAATCTAGAGTGCAGAACTATGGTGGTAGTTTCAGGGAGACCCATTTTATTTGAAAATAAGGTGTAATTTTTTAAAAATTAGAACTACCCAACAATAAGATGGGCTGCCTTATAATGCAGTGAGTCCCCCATCACAGAAGACTTTCAAGCAAAGAATGGGTAACTATCAAAGTATTCTGTAATGGAATTTCTGCATTCTATGGGAAATTAGACTAGAAAAACTTCTGTGTTTCCTTCCAGCTAAAAAATGTTATGATTCTAGAGGAGGCAGCAAGTCCCCACTCACCAAAAATTCCCTAATTAGAGATTAACTCCTTTGGCTTCATATTCTTTTGAAATAAAAAAAATTTAAGATAATACTATCTTTTAAACTGTTATCAGTTATAATCACCTTCATGTGAATGAGTCTATGTGGTCCTTTCCTAAGAATAGGTTTCCATGATGGTTGACTAGAGAGATAATGTGGCCCTGAGGTATTAAAGCAGCTATTTGGGAGCCACTAACAGAGAAAGGAAAAGGATGCTCCAAGGACCAAGTTCACAACCTTGTATATCAACAGACCAATCTGGGTTTTGAAACTCTGTTTTAATTTCCACATCATGGTCCAGTGCATGTGCCAATTACTCTCACTGTTTCTTTAATCCAAGGGTGGTTAATGAGCACCAGACCAGGCTCTCTCCAACTACATGGGAGAATGCCCACTCCACAATCGCCAGCCAGCTGTGCTGCTGAAATTAACTTGCTCAGCTGGCCCTCCAAATAAAGCCATTTAAAGAGTGCAATGTACCATAGAAAGCAATTTGTTTCCTTAAGATTTAGTACCCCACGTGAAGATTGATTTTGATTTGAAAGACAGAAGCTACTGCAAGGTGAATAATTTTAAGTTAACATATTCCTCCTCTCAAGGAGCCAAATGCATTAAAATTAGGTGCAAAGTGCTTCTAATTTGTCAATCACTCCTTGGATAATTCTGTTCCTGCATTACCAGAGAAATTGCCCAAGAGACCTGGCTTTTGGCTCCTTTCATCTCTACTATTCTTTTACCTTAATCACGGCTGCAGTATGCAAATGTGCCTCTACTGGTGGGGTGGGGTGAGGTGGGGGAAATCCAAGATACAGACAACCCCAAACCTACACTGAATTTGTCAGGAGGTCAGAGGTGTGATGGGCCCCCTAAGTTCTCCCGTCACACATCAGGTTGTAAGACAGGGTACTCGATGAAAATGCCAGCGTGGAAGGCATTCCCCTACCACCTGGGATCTCGCCCATGCTTGCGGTTCCTCTGCCCTTTGGCCAGCACTCACTGAGGCCTGCTGTGTGTCAGAGCGTTCTTGGCCCTGAGGCACACAGATGGCCAAGGATGGACCCTGCCCTCGAGGGGCTCAAACATCAGAGAGACAAGAAAACCACAATCACCCCCAGGGAGATAAGGGCTGTGTTGGGGGTGAGCATAGACCCTCTGGGGTGAGACCACTGAAGAGGGCACCTCTCCCAGCCGGAGGGGGTCCTTCGAGACCTCAGGAGGAGGGAACAATCTTGAAGAATGTCAGTGACTGGACCGTCTGGGTGGTGTAAGACGCTTACAGAAGGCAGCACGGGTATAGAGAGCGCGAGGAGTTACATCTGGTGTTTGTCTAGTACTTAGGGCACACCGGGCACCATGTTGAGCACTTTACAAGCTTTCTCATTCAATCCTAACAACAACCCCTGCAATAGGCTCTATTACAGGGGCAGGTCCTATCATTACTCCCATTTTTTTACCATTTTTTTATCATTACTCTCATTTTTCAGATGAGCCTTGTTAACTAAGGCATTAACAAGTTAAATAACGTGCACGAGGTAAAACAGCTTCTAACGGAGGAGTCAGGACTTAAACACAGTTAAGTCTGATATAAAGTCTGTGTAAATGAATTGCCTTCCAAAACACATGGATGGCTGGGAACTTAGAGGGAAGGGGTTCCATGTGGTATTCAAAGCACAGGCAGACCTACAGGTGGGGTTGTTCTTAGACTCAATGAGATGATATATGTAAAGCTCCCAGTACAGGACCCAACACACAATAAGTGCTCAATAAATTGTACCCATGATGATGATGATGATGAGTACTTGCAGGAAATGGAGGGAGAAAGGGCCAGAGGCTTCAGCAACTCACATGGAGGGTCTAGTGGGTCCTGCAAGGTCTGGACATTACCCCAGAGACAGCAAGGATTCTTTCTAGGGAAGTGACATGCCTAACGTTTAGATATAGAATGGTGAGCACATGGAAGGTGGATTTGCAAGGCAGAAAGCAGAGGCAGAAGGACATTGGAGGCTGTGGATGTGCCCAGGGAGAAACACTAGAACTGGCTGACACAGAGGCAGTGAGGAGGGGGGACAGGAGATGGTTTTCAAGGGATATTTAGGAAGAAAAGCAGATTTCAGGAGAGATTGGAAGTGGTAAGGAAGGGAACGCTTTCTGCCTTGGGCGATTGGTGAATGGTAGGGACATTCCCAGGACAGGAAATGTGGGAAGGGGAATAGTGGATCCCACTGGGACATAAGGTGGAACTGGCCACAGGATGTGCACATGGGGGTGTCCAGCAGGTGTTGGGAAACATACAGAATTGAATCCCTCCGACTGGAGTGGAATGAAATGAACGTGCCCATGCCTACATGACTCCAATAACCGTTCAGGCTGACCCAGACTCCTACCCACAGAGTGTAAAAAGAGGCCTCCAACACAACCTTGCCCTTCACTGCCTAGTCCTGAACTGCTTCCCCTCACCCACTCTGCACACCACAGCCCAGCAGCTCTCAGGCCTGCCCACTTCTGGTCACTTGATCTGCACCCTGACTCCCAGAGGCAGGCTTTGCTCCCTCCCTGTCTCACCTTCAGATTCTCTTTCTGCTCCCCGCCACCTTAGGCCCCCTGAAAAAGCCCCACAGCCTCCCAGCCCAGCACCAGCCCTTGTGGTCAGTGCCCCGGAGAGTCTTGGCCAGGAATGCAGTGAGATGGACTGGAGCAGGACATGAGGCCACAGAGCCTGATTCTGGACCTGGAGTTCAACAAGCCCCACAATGGCCCACCCATGCCCATAGCACAGTCCAGGGCCACGTCTTCCATGATCTTGGCCCACACTTGAGCATCATTCCCGCTGTACTCAGATTGAGAAATTGCAGTGGTTTCAGGAGGGAAGGTGTGCACAGGGAGAGAGTGAACTGATCTTTGCTGATTGCTCCACCTGCTGCCTTTGCTGGGAATGAGGCAAGCTGGAGCATCCCTGAGTGTGAGCCTCCTCCACACTGCTCTAATCCTGGGCCCACTTCATGGTCTCAAGCCGCCTTCTGCCTTTCATCCTGTCCATGTCCCAGGATCTACAGTATCTCACCCTGGGCCTGACATGTGGGAAGGAGGCTGCCATCCTGGCTATCACCTAACAAAGGGCTGACCACACTAAGTAAGCACTGTACTAGGCACTCTACTCACTGCCACAGTGTCCAGACCAAGCCAGAGCTGGCACTCAATTGCTTCTTGTGAGCAGGGCTTAGACGATATTCCCTCCTCTCCAAGATGACTTGCCCTAGTTCTTGCATAGTGGCTTTTGTTTTGGCTGAAGGGAGAAGTTGTGCTTAGTTGGGGAAAAGGAAAGAGATGGGCAAAGGTGGGTTGGATATGGGCCAGAGGCCCTATAGAGAAAAAGATCAAGGCCAGAAGATAAAAAAAGATGCTTTCATTGAAGATGTTGTGAGAGCCTGGGCACAGGCTTCAAGATCCAAACAACAAAAGTGCAGCATAGGGGTGGGAAAAGGGTCACTCTCTGCATTCCTGCACACAATCTAGCACTTGGAGCTTGGGGAGGGTAGGGCAGAGGCAGAGGTCCTGCTTCACCTGTTCCAATACAAAGAACAAAGCTCCAGCTCGGCCAGCCCCGATAGCCACATTGACCAGGTCTGCTTTGTGGACAAGTCTCCTCTTATGAATTTCTAAAAAGATTCCACAAGGACTGCCTTCCTGCAATGGCCAGGATATGAATATTCATGTACCCGTAGGTCAGTGAACCTGGAGATGTGGTTACAAATACAGTCAGCATTCAATGAATAAAGGAATGAACAAACTTCATTTTATGATTGATATCCAGACTTTTTGTCTTTTGGAGTAGGCTCCTCAAGAAGCAGTGAGTGCTCCAGTCTTGGAAACATCCAAACAGAGAGGGGATGGGCACACAAAGCTGATACAGACTGGTTGAACCATAAATGAGCTGTTCAGACTCCATGAACATTTCTTTCTATGACTTTTCCAAGGTTAAACAGGGCAGAACTGAGACTAGAACCCAGGTCTCCTTCAGCTTTGCCCAGTGCCCTGGTATCTTGGCGACAGGGAAGAGATTACTGCCAGGATACACACATTCTCTGATCTCCAAAAGAAAGAATGGTTTGCAATGGTTTCTGGAGGGAAGATGTGCCAGCGCTGCACTTCTTAACCTGCACAACTGATAACTGTTCTGTCTTGGACACATAATTCACCAATATTAAGTCACAAGGAGCCCTCTGCTGCTTTTGTTCCAGAAATACTGCAAATTATTTCAGGTTGGTGAAGGAATGGAAACTGGTCAAAGTAAACTGGTTAATAAGCCAATCCTTAACTCCCTTTCCACATGAAAAGCAAGAAAAAGTAATTAAGAACAAGGAGCCTGGGCCCACCAGCCCAGAGACTGCTGGGTTAGCCCACAAATGGTCTCAGCTAATGCTTTGTTAGAGACAACTGGCACACTGATACATTTGTTTCAGGAACAAAGCACCTGGCATTGCCTGCCAAAGACCAAGCCTGCCCTGCAACCAAGTCTTAGAACACTCTGTACCCACATGGAGCTCTTGTCCCTGAGCTGCTGAATCATTTTTGAATTTGTATAGTAATGGGCTGTCAGTGGGGTCATCTTCCCAGCTATCTGTTCCAGTGGTGGCTGAGCAAGAAGAGATTTGATCATTCCTGGCAGCAAAGTCGGTGCTCCAAGTAAGGCATGAAATGACAAACAGGCATATTTGCAGCAAAGACTCCTGGGTTGATTTGCTGGCAACGATGATGCTCCGGCAAGTCCCTTGATAAAAAATCTCGTCATCCTTTAACCACCCAGGAAATAGCACCTTTAAAATTAGGGAGGCTTATTACAGGGGACATATGGGGGACTGTCTCAGCTCTCAGCTATACTCAAGCTGTTGCCTATCACTGAGAATGCAGCTCTGCAAAGTGCCACAAAGAGGTGTTTATAATCAGCTAGAGGGACACCAATCCAGCAATGGTGTATGCAGGGACAAGGCTGGGAGGGTCCTGGAAGCAGAAAAGGTGAGGTGATGGGAACAGCAAGCTGTGTTGGGGGCCCTCCACAAGGAACAATGAATGCCCCAGATGGTCTGTTCAAGCTGTAGTGATTGCTAAGGGCCCAATTCTGGGGCTGGAATGGGCACACCTCCAAAACAGAGACAATATTCACGGTCAAAAAGAAGCAAACAGGATATCCATGAAGTACTGACCAGGAATGGAGCAAGAGCCCAGCCAATGGCTAGAGAGACTCCCAAATCCAGAAAAAAATTAGAATGCAGAAAGGATACTGAGGCAAGTGCCCAGTGCCAAGGAAAGAGGAAGACTACAGGTCAGTGTCTGGCATAAATAATTAATCAATATTGCTGGCTGGGCACGGTGGCTCACGCCTGTAATCCTAACACTCTGGGAAACTGAGGCAGAAGGATTGCTTAAGCTCGGGAGTTCAAGACCAGCCTGAGCAAGAGTGAGACCCTGTCTCTACTAAAAATAGAAAAATTAGTCCCAGCTACCTGGGAGGCTGAGGCAGGAGGATCGCTTGAGCCCAGAAGTTTGAGGCTGCAGTGAGCTATGATGATGCCACTGCACTCTACCCAGGCTGACAGAGTGAGACTTTGTCTCCAAAAAAAAAAAAAAAAAAAAAATATATATATATATATATATATATAATCAGAATATATATATTTCTATATTATATATATATGAGAAATATATATATAATCAGAATCTTTCTTGTATTTTTTTACATTTTTATTAAGATATAATGTATAAAGGACACCAATCTTAAGTGTCAATGAATTTTAACCTATGTGTATACCCATATATTCACCACTCAGGTCAATATATAGTACATTTCTAGATATAGTACATTATCCCAGAAGGTTTCTCATGCCCCTTTGCAATCACAAGGGAACCACTATCCAGATTTCCTTGCTTGTTTTTGAACTATTAATACATACAAATGGAGTCATACAGTATATGTGTATTCTTTGGTGCCCAGACTTTTTAATTCAACATAACATTTGATATCCATTCATGTTGTTGCATGTAACAGTAGGTCATTCTTTTTCAGTGCTGTATAGTATTTCAGTGTTGAATATTCTACAATCTCTATGTCCATTTATGTTGATGTATATTTGTGGTGTTTTTCCAGTTTTGGGTTGTTGTGAATAAGGCTGCTATGAGCACACTCTGATTTTTCTTTGCCATTGGTACACAGTGGACATAGCACTCATTTCTCTCCATTTCTTTCCTGTATGTGCCTAAGACTGGAATTATTGCCTCATAGAGTAGACATATGGGGTTTAGCTTTAGCAGATACAATTTTGCTGTTGTACTTTATATCTTCACAGACATGTTTGAACATGACTCTGCCCTCTATTATGTGCTCTTTGTAGACTGACCATTTTATCATTATATAATTTCCCTCAGTCTCTGGTAATTTTCTTTGTTCTGAAGTCTACTTTATCTGATATTAATATAGCCATTCCTGTTTTCTTTTGATTATTGTTTGCATCATATGTCTTTTCCCATTCTTTTACTTTCTTTTTTTTTTTATTTCAGAATATTATGGGGGTACAACACTTTGGCTATATATATTGCCCATGCACTGCCCATGGCAGAGCTACAATCGTGGTCATCCCCCAAACTGTGCTCCCCGCATCCATTCAGTGAGAGTTTTCCCATCCCCTCCACCCTCCTCCCGCCTGCCCGCCCCCTGATGAATATTATTGCCCCATGTGATGTAAGTGTTGATCAGTTAGTACCAATTTGATGGTGAGTACCAGTGGTGCTTGTTTTTCCATTCCTGTGACACATCGCTTCGAAGAATGGGTTCTAGCTCCAAACAGGATAATACCAGATGTGTTAATTCACTATTGTTTTTTATTGCTGAGTAATACTCCATGGTATACATATACCACATTTTATTAATCCACTCGTGTATTGATGGGCACCTGGGTTGTTTCCACATCTTTGCAATTCTGAATTGTGCTGCTATAAACATTCGTGAGCAGATGTCTTTATTATAAAATGTCTTTTTTTCCTTTGGATAAAACCCAGTAGTGGGATTGCTGGGTCAAATGGTAATTCTACTTTTAATTCTTTGAGGTATCTTCATATTAATTTCCATAGAGGTTGTACTAATTTGCAGTCCCACCAGCACTGTATGAGTGTTCCTATCTGTCTGCATCCCACCAACATTTGTTGTTTGGGGATTTTTTGATATGAGCCAATCTCACTGGAGTTAAGTGATATCTCAGTGTGGTTTTGATTTGCATTTCCCTGATGATTAGAGAAGTTGAGCAATTTTTTATATGTTTGCTGGCCATTATTCTGTCTTCTTTTGAAAAGTTTCTGTTCATGTCCTTTGCCCATTTTTTAATAGGGTTGTTTGATTTTTTCTTGTTGATTTTCCTAAGTTCTGTATAGATTCTGGTTATCAGCCCTTTATCAGAGGTGTAGCATGCAAATATTTTCTCCCATTCTGTAGGTTGTCTGTTCACTCTAGTGATAGTTTCCTTGGCTGTGCAGAAGCTTTTTAATTTGATCAGGTCCCATGTATTTATTTTGGTTGCTGCTGTGATTGCTTTGGGGGTCTTCTTCATAAATTCTTTGCCTAGGCCAATGTCCATAAGAGTTTTTCCAATGTTTTCTTTGAGAATTCTTATGGTTTCATGTCTTAGGTTTAGATCTGTTATCCACTGTGAGCTGATTTTTGTGAGAGGTGAGAGGTGTGGGTCCAGTTCCCATTCTTTTACTTTCAATCTGTCTATATCATTATATTTAAAAAGACTATCCTGTAGACAGCATATAGTTGGGTCATATTTTTAACCCATATTCCAATCTCTTATCTTTCCATTGTTGTACATTGTACGGTCTCCCATTCTCCTACTTTCTTCGTGTGTGCGGACCAAAAAACACAGAATGCCTTGTCAGCTCTGTGACCCAGCCGGCTTCACATTTTTCCCAGCAGGTCTGAACCCACGCCATGACCTTGAACATTCCCAGGCATTGATAAAGATATCTAGGTAGTTGCCCAAAACTCTGAAAGAAACTGGCCCTGGACCCAAGCCAAATTTCTTAAACCCACATATAAACCCCAAATCCCAATCCCCTTGGTGCAGACATATCCATATAGGACATTCCTTTCTCTCACTATCCATTGAAGGATATGCTGTAGCACTCTGTAAGTTCCCCTAATAAGTGCTTTGAATTGATCACCCTTGCATTTAGTCCTTCTTTCTTTGGAATCTCAACTGGCCCCCTCTCAGACAATTAGGGCATTACCTTGTGAGAACTCCCTGTTACCACTTTTGGGGTGACTCCAGCCATAGGCTTGGCAGGACAAAACATATTTTGGCCATTTACATGTAATGTAATTGTTGACATGTTGGGGCTTAAGTCTGACACCTTATTTTTTGTTTTCTATTTTCTTGAATTTTTATTCCTGTTTTCTGTTTCCTGCCTTCCTGTGGGTTACTAGAACATTTTTTGTAATTCCATTTTGATTCATTTATAGTATTTTTGAATGTCTCTCCTTATATAGTTTTAATGATTGCTCTAAATATCACATCATATATGCATAACTTATCATGATCTACTGACATCAACATTTTACCAGTTTCAGTGAAATATATTAATAGAAACATGGCTTCCCTTTACATCCCTTTATTTCCCCATTTTAAGTATTAAAATTTTAAGTTTTAAGTATTTCTTCTACATACATTTAGAACCACATCAGACAGTGTTATAAAATTTGTTTCAACTGTCAAATATAACTTAGAAAACTAATGAGAAGAAAAGTCTATTGTTTTTAATCCACATTTTGCTTATTTTTGCATTTTCTTTTCTCCTTGCTGATGCTCCAAGATTCCTTCTTTTATCATTTTCTTTCTGTTTAAAGAAACTCCTTTACCATTCTTTTAGCGTATGTCTGCTGGTGACAAATTATCTTCATTTCCCTTCATCTGAGAATGTCTTGATCTCCCCTTTATTCTTGAAGGATATCTTCACTGGGTATAGGATTCTGCGTTGATAGTTCTTTTCTTTCAACACTTGAAAAACATCATGCCACTTCCTTCTTGCATACATGATTTCTGATAAAAAAAAATCTGTCATCATGCAAATTGTTTCTCCCTGATAGGCAAAGTGTGGTTTTTCTTTTTGCTGCTTTCAAGATTTTGGGTTTTTTTAGCTTTCACAGATTTAATTATGATGCTTCTTGGTGTGGATTTCTTTGAGTTTACCCTGTTTGAGGCTTTCTCATTTTCTTGAGTCTGTAGCTAATACCTCTTGCCACATTTCGGAAGTTTTCAACAATTATTTGAGTATTTTTTTAATGTCTGTCCTTTTTCATCTCTCATTCTGGGACCCAATGATATGAATGTTAGATATTTTGTTATAGTCCCACAGGTCCCTGAGACTCTGCTCATTTTTTTTTCAGTGTATTTTCTCTCTGTGTTATCCAGATTGGGTAATTTCTGTTGTTTTGCCTCACAGGTCATTGGTTCTCTCCTCTCTCTGTTCCATTCTGCTGTTGAGCCCATCCACTGAGCTTATATTTCAGTTTATATGTTTTTCAGTTCTAAAATTTCTATTTAGTTCTTCTTTAGATCTATTTCTTTACTGAAGCTTTGTGTTTCTTTGCTGAACCTTTTTTTATTTGTTTCGAGAATGTTCACTGTTCACTGAAGGATTTGACAGTTGCTTTAAAATCTTCATCAGATCATTCTAACATGGCTCATTTCAGCGCTGGCATCTATTGATTTTTTTTTTCCATTAAGTTTGCGATCTCCCTAGCTCTTGGTATGAGTTATTTCCGATTAAAACCTAAACATTTTCATATTATGTTCTGAGACTCTGGATCTTAGTTAAACCTATGTTTTAGCTGATTTGTTCTGATACTACTAGGTGGAAGTAGACGACCAGTTTCCCACTCAGCTTCTGTTGACAGAAGGGAACTCCTTGATACTGCTGCTGGGCAGCAGAAGTTCTAGATCCCCAGATGGTCCCCACTGAAACCATACTAGGGGTGGACTTATTAGTGCTGGGTGATGGTGACAGTCCTGCCTCTTCACTCAGCCTCTTTGGACACCACTCCAGCAGGGAGCGGGTGGGAACCTTGTTACTGCCAGGTTAGGGTAGAAGTCCAGGCTCCATACATGGTCTCCCCTGTGGAGAAAGGGGTGAGTGGACTCACTATCAGCCAGCAGAGATGAAAGTCCCAGGTTCCTACTTGGCCTTCTCTGACACCACCCCAGCAGAGGCATTGGGGTGCCTCATTACAGCCTCGTCAGAGCAGAAGTCTAGGCTCCATAGTTGATCCTTGCTAGCATGGGTGGGGGTGGGCCATGATTTTTATCTGTGGTGTTTGGCTATAGTAGAATAGTTATTGTTAAAATTTTTCTGTCTTCTTGGGCTATTTATTTTCTGGTATTTTGGCTAGAGAGAGCAGGTCTTTGTTGGAGGTTTTTTTTTTTCCTATGTTTATTGGCATTCCAGATTGCCAACTTTTGAGCTCCATGTCTGGGGTACATGAGGCGAAAAGAAAACCCAGGGTACTTACCACCTTGTCATTCCTCAGGTTCTGAGGTCTCTCACCTGTCTGCCTTCTACTCTCTACTTTTCAGAGTCTTCTAATGTTTTATATGTAATATCCAGGGCTTTTCACTGAACTTAAGAGGAATATGGGAAAGTATATCTACTTCATCCTCCCAAAAGCAGAAGTCCAGATTCAGTTTGTAAAGACGGTTAAGATTTGAGAACAAGTTATAGAACTATCAGCCTCCCCCTTTCCAAGCCCCTCTCAGCTGCGGGGACCAAGGACCTTCAGTCTGGAAGCTCAGCTAGAGCCCGCCCGATCAAGATGGGATTAACATTAGGAGCCCTGTAGGGGCTGGAGTTGACCTTGCTCTCCTAAGACTCAAAACCACGCACTTAGGGAGCATCTACACAACTTCATGTCCATCAAGTACTATCCCAGCCCATACTAGCCTCGGTTAGGGGTGCCTTCCACATAGACTTGAACTTCAACTCATTTCCCTGGGCCTTCGCTTTGCCAGCCCCTCTGCTTGGGGGCAGGCCTTAGTCCTGTTCCCCCCAGTCACTGAGATTTTTCCTAAATCAAATGGCTGCCCAGCCCAGATTCATTGCTCAGCCACCACACCTGACTCCACGTACAGCACCAACCTCAAGACTCCTATAACTGCATCCCACCCACCAAAAAACAGTGACACTCAATCAACACATGTGTCCTGAGCTCACCACACAGGCCTCATTCTTCTCCCTAAGGCCCACCCCAGCCTTTCCCAGATTCCTCTACTTCAGAACACACACAGAATCTCAACCTCACCCCTCACAGCTTCTAATACCTTGAACAGGTGACTTCATTTCTCTGAGCCTTAGTTATATAATCTGTAAAATGGAAGAAATGCAACTTCCTCAAATAGCTGCTGGGATAATTAATTGGTGAAGCGTATTTGCAGCCCCTCACCATAAATATATGGAGATTAAAATGCTTAACTTCACTAATAACCAAGACATTCAAATGAATAAACCAATGATACATCATTTCTCAACCTAGCGAAAAACCAAATTGTTGTTGGTAACAATTATTAGGAAAAGACATTCTCACACATTGGGGTAGAGATACATAATGGTAAAGCTTTTTGGATAACAACTTGGTTGTATCCACCAGAAAACATACATACAAGCCCACTGACCCATTGGTTTTAATTACGAGAATCTATTCTTCAAAAAAAATCAATAATTACGCATGTGCAAAAAAAGGCTGGATGTATAATGATGCTGGTTAAAGCATTGTTCGTAATAGTGAAAAAATAAAAACCACCTAAATGGCCATCAATAGGAAAATAGCTAAATAGACTGTGTTATATTCATCTGATGAAGAAACTATGCAAAAATTAAAAGAATAAGGCCAACCTCTGTACACAACCATGAATAGATGTCCAAGGCCTTTTTCAGAGAGAAAAAAAACAAGTTCAACAGTGCTATGCATAGTATATTACTTATATTTTTAAACCACAAAACAGTATTATTATACTTTCAATATTGCACGTGTGTGTGTGTGTATGTACTGAATGCTTACAGAAAAGCCTGGAAGGATAAATACCAAACAGCTGGGGCAGAGGTTGGGATAAGCATCTTGAGATTAGGATGGGAGGCCAAAGGGAATTTGAACCTAATCTGTACCGTTTTATTTTTACAAGTAAAGGAGGTCTTTATGCATTACCGGTGTAATTAAAAATGAATAAATAGAACCAATATTTGTTTCTTAGTTTGACAAATATGTCATGGTAACATAAGATGTTAACAATTAGGATAAACTAGGTGACAAGTGTAGAGAAACGCTCTGTATTCTCTTTGCAACTTTTCTGTAAATCTAAAATTTTTCTAAACTAAGTTTATTTTTTAAAAGCACTGAAGATAATTGACTGAAATATTAAAAAAGCATAAATTGCAAGATATTTATATTCCATAGATTCCTATGTAGTCACAAAATATAAATCAATAAAATAGTATTTCACCATAGAATGATCCCCAAGACATATAAGCAAAAGAAAAAATTAAGTCTCATAACAATGTATATGGTACAATCCCAATTATGTACAAAACAGAGTCCATGAACATGCCTGGTATATAAATAAATAGAAAAAGACATGAGTCCATATCCTAAACCAGGCAAACTTCTGTAAAGGGCCAGATAGAAAATATTTTCAGCTTTGTGGGCTATCTGGTCTTTGTCACAACTATTCAACTCTGCTGTTGTAGCAAGAAAGCAGCCATAGATAACATGTAAGTGAAAGGGCACGGCTGTGTTCCAATAAAACTTTACTTACAAAAACAAAATGGAAATCAAAAGATTCTTTGAACTAAACAATAATGGGGACACAAGTTATCAAAATCTGTGGGATATAGCAAAAGCAGTCCTGAGAGGAAAACTTATTGCCTTAAATGCCCACATCCAAAAGACAGAAAGGTCACAAATCAGTAAACTAATGAATCATCTTAAGGAAATGGAAAAGGAAGAGCAAAGCAATCCTAAAGCCAGCAGAAGAAAAGAAATAACCAAGATCAGAGCAGAATTAAATGAAATCGAGAACAAAAGAACAATAAAGAAGATTAATAAAACGAAAAGTTGGTTCTTTGAAAAGATAAACAAAATAGACAGGCCACTTGCCAGGTTGACCAGAAGCAGAAAGGAAAGGACTCTAATAAGCTCAATTAGAAATGAGAAAGGAAGGAGAAGTCACAACTGATACCACGGAAATACAAAACATCATCTTCAAATACTACAAAAACCTCTATGCCCACAAACACGAAAACGTGGAGGAAATAGACAAATTCTTAGAAACATACTACCCGCCTAGGCTCAACCAGGAAGAAACAGAATTTCTAAACAGACCAATATCAAGCACCGAAATCGAAGCAGTAATAAAAAATCTTCCCACAAAAAAAAGTCCTGGACCAGATGGGTTCACACCTGAATTCTACCAAGCCTACAAAGAAGAACTGGTGCCTATACTGCAGAAATTATTTGAAAATATCCAGAAGGATGGAATCCTCCCAAACTCATTCTACGAAGCCAATATCACCTTGATACCAAAGCCAGGAATGGACATAAGAAAAGAAAACTACAGACCAATATCCCTTATGAATATATATGCAAAAATTCTCAATAAATCCTTGCAAACCAATTCAAATGTACATCAAAAAATAATCCATCACGATCAGGTGGGCTTCATTCCCGAGATGCAGGGATGGTTCAACATACGCAAATCTATAAATGTAATTCACCATATAATAAAAGCAAGAACAAAGATTATATGATCCTTTCAATAGATGCAGAAAAGGCTTTTGACAAAATCCAGCACCCTTTTATGATAAGAACTCTTAACAATATAGGCATAGATGGCTCATTCCTAGAAACTATTAAAGCCATATACGATAAACCCACAGCCAATATCATACTGAATGGGGAAAAATTGAAGGCATTCCCCCTTAAAACTGGCACCAGACAAGGGTGTCCACTATCTCCACTTCTTTTCAACATAGTGCTGGAAGTCCTGGCCACAGCAATTAGACAAGACAGAGGAATCAGGGGCGTCCAGATAGGGGCAGAAGAGGTCAAACTTTCACTATTCGCAGACGATATGATATTATACATAGAAAACCCCAAAGATTCAACCAAGAGATTACTGGAATTGATAAATGAATTCAGCAAAGTCTCAGGATACAAAATTAATACACACAAATCCATAGCCTTCATATATGCTAATAACAATCAAGCCGAGAAACAAATTAAAGATGCTATACCTTTTGCAATAGCAACAAAGAAAATTAAATATTTAGGAATATATCTAACTAAGGAGGTCAAAGACCTATATAGAGAGAATTATGAAACACTGAGAAAGGAAATTGCAGAGGATGTAAATAGATGGAAAGCCTTACCATGCTCTTGGATAGGCAGAGTCAACATAGTAAAAATGGCTTTGCTACCTAAATTAATTTACAGAATCAATGCAATCCCTATCAAAATACCAACATCATTTTTTGCCGATCTAGAAAAAATAATTCTACGCTTCGTGTGGAACCAGAGAAGACCCCGTCTAGCCAAAGCAATCTTAAGCAAAAAGAACAAATTGGGAGGCATCTGTCTACCAGACTTCAAACTATACTACAAGGCTATAGTAACCAAAACTGCATGGTATTGACACAAGAACAGACACGTAGACCAATGGAACAGGACTGAGAACCCAAATGTAAAACCAACCTCATACAGTCACCTGATCTTTGACAAATCCCAGAAAAACGTACACTGGGGAAAAGATTCCCTATTCAACCAATGGTGCTGGGAAAACTGGATGGCCATATGCAGAAGACTGAAACTGGACCCACACCTCTCACTTCTCAAAAAAATCAACTCACAATGGATAACAGATCTAAACCTAAGACATGAAACCATAAGAATTCTCGAAGAAAACGTTGGAAAAACTCTTATGGACATTGGCCTAGGCAACTAATTTATGAAGAAGACTCCCAAAGCAATCACAGCAGCAACCAAAATAAATACATGGGACCTGATCAAATTAAAAAGCTCTGCACAGCCAAGGAAACTATCACTAGAGTGAACAGACAACCTACAGAATGGGAGAAAATATTTGCATGCTACACCTCTGATAAAGGGCTGATAACCGGAATCTATACAGAACTTAGGAAAATCAACAAGAAAAAATCAAACAACCCTATTAAAAAATGGGCAAAGGACATGAACAGAAACTTTCAAAAGAAGACAGAATAATGGCCAGCAAACATATAAAAAATTGCTCAACTTCTCTTATCATCAGGGAAATGCAAATCAAAACCACACTGAGATATCACTTAACTCCAGTGAGATTGGCTCATATCAAAAAATCCCCAAACAACAAATGTTGGCGGGGATGCAGACAGATAGGAACACTCATATACTGCTGGTGGGACTGAAAATTAGTACAACCTCTATGGAAATTAATATGGAGATACCTCAAAGAATTAAAAGTAGAATTACCATTTGACCCAGCAATCCCACTACTGGGTATTTACCCAAAGGAAAAAAAGACATTTTATAATAAAGACACCTGCTCACGAATGTTTATAGCAGCACAATTCAGAATTGCAAAGATGTGGAAACAACCCAGGTGCCCATCAATACACGAGTGGATTAATAAAATGTGGTATATGTACACCATGGAGTATTACTCAGCAATAAAAAACAATGGCCAATTAACACATCTGGTATTATCCTGTTTGGAGCTAGAACCCATTCTTCGAAGCGAAGTGTCACAGGAATGGAAAAACAAGCACCACTGGTACTCACCATCAAATTGGTCCTAACTGATCAACACTTACATCACACAGGGCAATATATTCATCAGGGGCGGGCAGGCGGGAGGGGGGTGGAGGGGATGGGAAAACTCTCACTGAATGGATGCAGGGAGCACAGTTTGGGGGATGACCACGATTGTAGCTCTGCCACGGGCAGTGCATGGGCAATATATATAGCCAAAGTGTTGTACCCCCATAATATTCTGAAATTTAAAAAAAAAGAAAAGAAAAAAAAAAACTTTACTTACAAAAACAATCTGCAGGATAGTTTTGGCCTGTCAGTCATAGTTTGCCAACCTCTGTTCTAAACTATTAGCAGAGTAAGGGGTGAATTGTTTATTGCTAAAATAATTTACAAAAAAAATCTGTATTGATGTATTATTTGTATTAAAAATAATATTAATCAAGATAGTGTCCTAATGCAGTGCCTGGTATAAAGCAGTGTTTCATAAATTTTGCTGCTTCTCTGCGTCTTTGTCTACTACTATCCTGCAGCTGAAATTCCAGCATGCTGCATGGTTAACCTGCCAAGTTGTTACAATACTTTGATCCATGTAAGTTTGAGATTATGAACCAGCTGCCCCGTGGAGGGAAACAAGCATACAGCAGGTGCCACAGCTCGGCACTGAAATGAGCTCTGACTCCCTTATCTGCTTTCCCCTTTCACAGAGGCTTCATGGAAGGCCCAGCCAGGTACCGGGGTCTCCCAGAAATCTCCAGGCCCCTCAGGGAGAACAGCGGAGAAGTGTGCTAATTGGCAACCAGGCTGAGTGACAGTTACGTTTGAGAATGATTTGCAAATTGCATTCTCCTGGAGCTTATTAGGGGACTCATTAACAGTACAACAGTACATTACTTTCTGAAATTCTGATCTAAGCAGAAAATTAAAATTATTTGCTAAATGACCTAGTAAAATTGAATAAAATGTGCTGAGAAAATGAAAACCGCAATAGATCATCCTGCAGAATTCGGCTAAAAATAGTATCTATCTCCTGTCAGCGAAGACAGCGTTGTGCCCTTTGTGCAGCCTTGGATGGGCCTGGCGCGTGACTCAGAGCCTCAGTGATCCCACCTGCAGAATGACTCACTAGGCCAAGAGGGCTAAACTCAATGCCAGCGTGGGGCTGATGACATGGAGCCCGTGTTCCAGGCTAAAAGCCCAGCATGACCTTCCATCTCCCACGCATCCACCCCTTTAAACCACCTAGTTCAGGCCTCACCCATTCTTTGTTGCTTCAGCCATTTCAACCTCTAACTGACCTCCCTCTCCTGACTACCCAGTCCAACACAATCTCCACAATTTCTATCAGAACGCTCCTTCCAAAATGCAAGTCTCACTTTGTCATACTCCTTCTTAGAAAATTTTCTGGAGCAACCCATTGCTCAAAGATCCAAACTCTATAGCAGTGGTCTCTTGACCAGCAGCACCACCTGGGCACTTGTTAGAAATGCAAGTTTTCTAACCTACTGTATCGGAAACTCTTGGCGTGGAGCCCAGCAATCTGAGTTTTCACAGCCCTCTAGGTGATTGATGCATGCTTAAGTTTGAGAATCAATGCTCTAGAGCATGGCACAAAAGAAAATTTGCAGTCTGGCCTTGATGTTCCTGCCTCACTCACGCCCACCCACCCTCTCTTCTATCCACACTCAACCACACAGCTTTTTGACCCATCCAAAACGGACTGAGGGTTTGCTCATACTGCTCCCTCTGCTGCGAAAGCCTCCTCCTTTAGCTTGGTGACCATCACATCCTTCAAAGATCCAGCATTAAGACATCAATTTATTTTCCCATTTGAAGGGCCTATCTTGCTTGTATCAGTTAGGTATTTAGCTGGTCTGAAGAGCAGACTTTCCTGAGAACCCCAGGGAGGTAATTTTCTTCCTCATCAGTCCCCACTTAGCTTTCTTTGTTTCCCTTTAATATCTGTTTGGACTGGCTGCCTTGCTCAGCTGTGAGGGACTGGGGGCCAAAACGACTCTTCCCCAGGACCTCGCATTGAACCTGGGAGGGAGTTAGTACTTAGAAAACACTTGCATGAAAAAGGATCTTATCAACTTAAGTGTACAGGAAAAGTGTCTAAAAATCATTCCAATTCACAGACACATCTGATTTTACATGCTCCAAGAGACAGAATATTCAAAACAGCACGCTTCCACCCCCCACCCCATGGTAGCAGTTTGACTCCATGCATTGCATACAAATGACCAAGCTCACACATGTTTTTAGCATAAGCTAACAGTTCACTTAGCTGGAAAAGATGTGACTACAAAGGTGTTGCCAACCAGCATAGGCAGGGTTTGCAGCAGCTTGCAGAGGCCCAGATGTTCCACAGCCATCCCTCCTGGGTATGTGAGGCTCAGGTGATATATTTATAAACCTGGACACATTTGAACTCATTCAGCTTAACAAAAATCAAACTCAACTCTAATAGGAAGCATCTAAACCCATTTAACTCATAATCTCTTTGGGAAACTAAGGACCCTTCTGGAGAACATGCCTGGAACATGAACACCAAAACCTTTGAATCAGCACTAACCCCAAACTCTCAATTGTGGGGCACCAAGAGATGACCTGGAAGAGACTTTGGGGGCCTAAAACCACAGTCTTAGAACTGAGAAAGAGACCTCAGAAGCCATGGAGTCCACCTTTCAGCTGATACCTGAAAAGCCCCAGACAGCATCCTCAACAAGCTACCAGCAACCTTAATGGGAACCAAGGCTCACCGCCTTCCCAAAAGTTAGGTTTGGCATTGTGTCCTGACTGTCCTGGAATGTCACAGTCTTTGAGCCATAAGAAGAACCTTAAATATCATTTAATTCAGTGGTTATTGACCCAAAGATCCCCAAGCAACTTTTATTTCATAAAGACCAAAGAAAATCAGATACTTGCCAAAAAAATAAGGCTAACCAAGCTGTTATTTAATATACATTGTATTTCTGTGGAAAAAATAATCTGTCAAAATAATGGTACCCACAAAAAGGAAAATCTATTGAAGGAGGCCCATTGTAAAGATAAACATCAATGACTTAACTTGTCTCTTTTTAGGGATGAGTAGAGCAAGGCCCAGAGAGGGTAAGTGACTTGCCCACAGACTCACAGATAGCTGGAGTAGCAAGCAGCAAGAACTCAGGTCTTCTGTCTCCCAGCCTGGTACTTTTTCAACAGTACACCAGCTCTCATTCATAAAATGAGTGAACTCATAGGAGAGTGATTCTCGAAGTGTGGTCCCTGGACCAGCAGCATCAGCATCCCCTGGGAACTTGTTAGAAATGCAAATTTGGGGGTCCGTCCCAGGCTTGCTAAGTCAGAAACTCAGGATGTGGCCCAACAATTTGTGTTCCAACAAGTTCTTCAGGTGATTCTGATGCATGGAAAAGCTCAAGAATCACTGCCACAGGGAAAGAATACCTTCACCACCTGATGTTTTTCTCAGTCCAGATTAAAAGGAGCACCTTGTGGCAGCATTAGGTGAGAAAATCATAGATTGTAATTTGCAAGCCAGATGCCATCTTGGAAACTTAGTCCAAACTGCCTACCTGAACAGACGTCTCCTCTATTGTATCCCTCATTGTGATGGTTAAATTTATAGGTCAGCTTGGCTGGGCCACGGTACCCAGGTATTTGGTCAAACACCAGTCTGGATGTTGTTGTGAAGGTATTTTTAGATGAGATTAACATTTAAATCTGTAGACTTTGAGTGCAGCAGATTACCCTCCATAATGTGGGTGCACCTCCTGGGGAATTCCCTAAGGTCAGTTGACAGAGGAAAAGAAAATAATCCCGGTTTACAGACGGTTCTGCACGACATGCAGGCATCACCCAGAAAGGGACAGCTGCAGCACTGTAGGCTCTCACTGGGGCATCCCTGAAGGACAGTGGTGAAGGAAAATTCTCTCAGTGGGCAGAACTTCAAACAGTGCACCTGGTTCTTCATTTAACTCGGAAGGAGAAATGGCCAGATGTATGATTAATTACTGATTCATGGGCTGTAGCCAATGGTTTGGCTACATGGTCAAGGACTTGGAAGGAACATGATTGGAGAATTGATGACAGGAAGGTCTTGGGAAGAGGTCTGTGGATAGACCTCTCTGAACTCACAAAAAAAAAATGTGAAAATATTTGTGTCCCATATGAATGCTCACCAGAGGGTGACCTCAGCAGAGGAGGATTTTAATAGTCAAGTGGAGAGGATGACCCATTCTGTGGATGTTAGTCAGCCACTTTCCCAAGAGACCTCTGTCATTGTCCAGTGGGCTCATGAACTAAGTGGCCATGGTAGCAGAGAGGGAGGTTATGCAAGGGCTTGGAAATATGGACTTCCACCAAGGCTGATCTGACTATGGCCACCACTGAGTACCCAATCTGCCAGCAACAGAGGCCAACACTCTATCCCCATATGGTGCCATTTGCTGGGGTGATCAGCCAGCTACCTGGTAGCAGGTTGGTTACTTTGAACTTCTATCATAGAAGAGGTAGCATTTTGTTCTTATTGTAATAGAAAGTTACTCTTGATACAGATTTGCCATCCCTGCATGCAGTGGTTCTGCCGAAACTACTATCCATGGACTTACAGAATGCCTTACCCACCATGACGATATTCCACACGGCATTGCTTCTAATCAAGGAACTTACTTCATAGCAATGAGTATAGCAATGGGCCCACACTTTCACTGGTCTAAACATGTTCCCCACCATTCTAATGCAGCTGGCTTCATAGAATAGAATGGCCTTTAGAAGACTCAGTTATAGCACCAGCTAGGTAGCAATACCTTGCAGGATTGGGGCAAGGTTCTCCAGGAGACTATACATGCTCTGGAATCAATGTCTAACATATAGTGCTGCTTCTCCCATTGCCAGAATTCACTGATCCAAGAATCAAGGGATGGTAATCACCATAACCCCTAGTGACCCACTAGCAAAACTTTTGCTTCCTGTTTCTGCAAACTTATGTTCTGCTGGCCTAGAGATCTTAGTTTTAAAAAGAGAAACACTTCCACCAGGAGACACAACAATGATTCCATTGAACTAGAAGTTAAAACTGTCAGCTGCTTTGGGCTTCTCCTGCCTCTGAATCAATAAGCAAAGAAGAAGGTTACTGTGCTGGCTGGGGTGATGAATCCTCACTATCAAGGGGAAATTGGGCTACTATTCCACAATGGAGGTAAGGAAGAGTATGTCTGGAATACAGGAGATCCCTTTGGGCTGCAGTCCTCAACCCCCAGACTGCGGCCCAGTACCGGTCCATGGCCTGTTAGGAAATGGGCACACATCACTGCCTGAGCTCCCCACCACCCCCCGCCCACCCATGGCACCCCACCCTGACTCTCCTGGTCCATGGAAAAATTGTCTTCCATGAAACTGGTCCCTGGTGCCAAAAAGTTAGGGGACCACAGCCTTAGGGCATCTCTTAGTATTACCATGCCCTATTATTTAAGTCAGTGCAAAACTATAATAACCCAATCTGGAAAGAACTAATAACCCAGACCCTTCAGAAATAAAGGTTTAGTAAAAAGCCACTACCAGCTGAGGTGCTTGCCAAGGGCAAAGGGAATACGAAATGGGTAGCAGAAGAAGGTAGTTATAAATACCAGCTGTGACCAAGTGACCAGTTACAGAAATGACAACTGTAATTATCTTGAGCATTTCTTCCTAATTTTTTTTTATTTCAGAATATCTGGTAAATCAGCAATCAAAAAATCAAAAAAGTAGGCAAAGGATATGAACAGAAACTCTTCCTAATTTTATTATGAATATGTTTTGTGTGTATATTAAGCAAATACCTTTGTTTCCATCCCTGTTTTATCCCTTTATCATATAACATAAGATGTGTTGACTTTATATCACAATATTTACATCTTATTAAATTTACATCATAGTATTTAAGTTACAGGATATCAAGGAGAAAAGTAAACATCATTCAAAGATTTTGTATCTTCTTCTGGAGAAAGGGTTAGTGTGCTTTCGGTTGTACACAAGAAAGTTGTACCATATTAGTCAGAAGCATAACCTTGTTATTGTCTTTATTTAGAGATTATGTATGACTTAAGGAGATGTGTATGGGTGCCAAGTTGACAAGGGTAAACTTGTGATGGTTAATTTTATATGTCAACTTGGCTAGGCCATAGTACTCAGATATTTGGTCAAACACCACTCTGGATGTTACTGTGAAGGTATTTTTTAGATGAAATTTACATTTAAATCAGTAGACTCTGAGTAAAGTAAATTACCTTCTATAATGTGGGTGGGCCTCATCCCAACAGTAGAGGGCCTTAAGAGAAAACAGACTGAGGTCCCCTGGGAAAGAAGGAATTCTGCCTTCAGACTGTCTTTGAACTCAAGCTGCAACACGTATCTCTTCCCTGGGTCTCCAACCGTTGGCCTACCCTCCAGGTTTTGGAATTGCCAGCCCCTACAATCATGTGAGCCAATTTTTTTAAATAAATTAATTTTTAAAATACACACACATCCTATTGGTTCTGTTTCTCTGAAGAACCCTAATACACTGAAAGATGACCATCTATCCTTGGCCAGATGCCCCCAGGCCTGGAAACACCATCCCTCTAAGATGTTCTTGCCTTTATTGGAAAGTTCTTAGGTTAGAAATTTCTTCCTTATGGTTAATAAAGATCTGGTCCCTTAACCCCCACCCTCCACCTCTCTCGGCCTTGCACCCTCTGGGTGATCACACCAGCCCTGCAAACCCCACCTTCACCGAGGCCTTCAAGATAACTGCTCCATGGCCGCCCCAGTCCCACAGAAGATCAGTCACTGGGAAAAAGTTGTCAAGCCTGTGCTCAAATAATCTCCCTTTCTGGGGTGTTTCTTTAAGGTGAGCTTTGGGATAAGGAAGGAGGGAGGGAGGAAAGAATGGAGAATAGGAGGAAAAGAAGAAAGAAGGAATAAAGGAAGATGGAAATGCTTTTCAAATACCTGCTAAGTACTTTTGCACGTAATCCACAAAACAACACTGTGAGATTGATATTATTCTCCACCACTGCAAAGATTAGGAAACCAAAGAGCCACAGGGTAAAGTAAACTGGCAGTGGCCATCTTCAGTGTTGACTCCCTTCTCAGGAGGTCCTTCCCCCAGCGTGCAAGACCACCAGCAGCAGCTTCCAACTAGCAGCCTGGTAGCTTAATCAGGGGGCTCAGGAAAGACCTGGGAGTGGTTCTCGCGGGTGTCGCTTAGGTCACATGCTCATCCCTGAACCAATCACTAGGGCGAGGGGATTGTAATGCTTTGATTGGCGAAACCAAGATCGTGTGCTCTTGCCTGGTCCAGGGGGTGAGAGCAGCCTCCGTTGGATGGAGAGAAGGGAAGGGATGCTGTTAGCAGTGGAGGAGGGAAGGAGTGCTGGGGAAACAGAAACAAATGAAGAACGATGGAATCACAGCCTGAACAAAAGGGATTCCTGTAAACACAGCGAATGTCTCCTGCCCGGTAAGCTCGTTCTGTTTAAAAAGTCGTATATATAAATATTCCACATTGAATTATTAAAGTGTAATAATAATTGTTAAGAATGAGCCAGAAAGGGAAGGTCTTGGACAACAGGAAGTTCCAACTCGCGCAAATGTGTTGTTAGCACCCGCAGCTCTGATCTGAAGTGCCAAGCTTGCTCTGTTCTCTTCACAGAGGTGGGCCAGGACAGACACCCCCGTCCCAGGAGGAAGGTCTGGCCTTTGAGGCTCTTTCTTAGTTCCTCATCCCATGTATATAATCACTCTTGGAAACTCATTTTCTTAATTTCTGAGAAATTTCCAAGATACTTCATTGGTTAAAGCTCATTGACACTGCCTGTTCCTCCATGCTCAATATTAGCTCAGTTATGGCCTCCAGCACCAGCCAGCTTTCACAAGAGGAGCCTTTACAGCTCCAATGCACAGCCTAAATACACTTTACAGAAACCCCAATCTCACCCCAACACCAATTATTCATATCTAAGTTAGCATACATTTAAAAAGTAATTCACAACTTGGAACATTTAAAACCACACAATTCTTAGTATTATGAACACATTTTTACTAACGTTTGGCTATGTGCAATCATGCTTAATCCTAGAATTCCCTCTGGGCTTAAGTAGAAAACAACTTCATAATTCTGGATTCATTCCTAGGTTTTAAAAAAGCATTCTTGGCATATTCTGGGTCTAACGTTTCAGAGTTTCAGAACAGATTGACAACTAAAGCCCTTACAGGGACTTCTATTTAATCTTTCCTTTCACGAAAATCAGAAGCTTTGTAAATTCCTACTTAGACAAGAGAAGGCATTGAATACCTTCTGATTACTCCCTCTCAGCTCCCTTTGCCTCATATTTTCTTTGAACGAATTCAAAGAGAAAACAAAGGAGAACGGACCAACCATATGTATTCATTCATTCATTGAACAGACTTTTTTTGAGTGGCCACTGTGTACCAGGCACTGTGGTGGGTGCTGGGTGTATGATAGTGTGCAGGAAAGATTCTCTCTAACCTCATAAGGTTCATGGTCTAATACAAGGATCAGCTGACTGCAACCTGTAGGCCAAATCTGGCCCACCCCCTGTTTTTATATGGCCCACAAGCTAAAAATGGTTTTTACACTTTTAAATTCTTGGGGAAAAAAAAGAATATTTTTTGACACATGAAAATTACATGAAATTCCAATTTCAGTTGTCCATAAAGTTTTATTGGAACACAGCCATGCCCATTTATTTGCCTGTTGCCCTTGGCCACTTTCACACAGTGGCAGGGTTGAGTAGTTGCAACAGAGACCATGCAGAGGGCAAAGAACAAAATGTTCACTGCCTAGCGCTTTACAGAAAGAATGTGCCGACCCCTGGTCTAATAGCGATGGGAGAAGGAGAAGGGAATGGCTACCTCCTCGCTGTGGGATGGAATCCCTCTCCCAGCCAGCAGGTGGAAAGGCCATCCGCTACACTCACTTTTGCAGTAAGTGGTCCAAAAACACTCATTTTTCAGTCAAGGCTTTTGCTGGCTGCTGCTTCTCAGTTTTAACCTGACTTCACCAATAGAAAGCCACTCCCTCCTTGTCCATTTGCTAATCAACAATTGACCCATTCAGATCCCCTTTGTCCTTCCAGACATACTGCGGGCCACCTATTTTTGGAGATATTTGATCAGGATCTTAGCAACCTGGAGTACTTTGAACAATTCCCAAAGACACCACAGGCAGCCCAGCCCACAATGACCTCTTTCATTTCTGAAGTCCTGTGACATTGCTAATGATGCCATTTACCACTTAACGTGCCTTATCTTCTTAAGAGAGTGAGTTCTGGCAAGCGTACCTTACCTATTGTTATATCTTCTACAAAAGAGTGGATGTGCAGGTTCTTGATTCATTAGTTGTCTATATGAGCAACAGCAATGTCTGGGACAAAGATTCATCCTAGAGATGGAAGAATTCAACCCATGCTCTAGTCTTGCCACCTAATAACTGCAACGTCCTCTCAGCCTTTGTTTCCATAGCTCTGAAATGGGGACAATGGCTCCTCTTTCACTGGTTTGTGTAAGGATAACTCAAGAACAACCGTTCTCACCCTGGAGGACTTGTCAAAACACAGATTGCTGGGCCCCACGCCCAGAGATTCTAATTTAGTTGTTCTAGGGTAAGGCCTGAGAATTTGGATTGGCTGATACTGGTGGTCCAGGGGCCTCACTTTAGAAACCACTGCTTAACATAATGTAGTGAAGAAGAACACATAAAAGACACATTTTGATTTCCTTGTAAAGAAATGATATTCATGAGGATGACAACAGTGATGGTGACAGTGATGATTATAATGATAGTGGTAACACTCAAAATGTTTCTACAATGTAAGTTTTACACCACATGCAAGTTTTTCTATCAAAGGAGTTTCAAATTCATTCAGACATTGGGGAGATGGGATGCTTTCTGCATAACCACATGAAAAAAATCGATGTATTTAATTCTGTCACACGAGTTGGCAGTAATTTTACTAGCAGAAAATATGACTATATTATATGCATGCAGGTTTCTGCATCTCAAAAAATAACAATACGTAAAACACTCCTTTAACATCACATTTTTAAACTTGCCATTAATATTTATTATTCATTCTTTTTTGACTCAGTTTAAAGAAAATTTATGGGAGAAAAAGTTGAAATTGAGAAAGTTCTATTCTGAGACCTTAATGTTATTGATGAGTAGGGAAAAGGCCTCTGTGATGTCATTTTGGTATTTCCTGTGGGCATAGTTTGAGAACCACTGGCACAGCATAGTTATGCCAAGCCAGTGTTGCAGGCTGAGCTCTGTGGGACATGGCACCTTGGCAAGGCCACCATGGTGTTGATTTGATCCACCACACTGCAGGATGGGAAACAGAAAACAGACTGGATACTGTAGGACTGACCACACACATGTAACTTACAGGGGCCAGGTACCGTTTTTTTACTTTCCACTGGGAAATGCAACTGCCAAGGAAAGGAATACCTTTATGTTAGTTGGCCAACACTTTTTCTTCCCTATTGGAAAGCTTTTTTAATGAAATATTTATAGCAAAAAATATTTCCATTGATTGAGCCCACTACATACCTGATGTAAGTTACCTTAATGCATCCTCTCTTCTTCACAACAACCCTGCCATGTATTTGTTATATGTCCCATTTTAGAGTGAACAATAGAACCTACTTGGTAAGTATGTTCATGGATTAAATGATATAATGCATGTAAAGTGCTTAACTCAGCAGAGCACATGGTAAAATGCTTGAAAAATGCTTGTTCTGGTTCTTACTGATTTCAAAGGGGAGAAGGATTCACTGTTGTTTGTATAAACAAGAGCAGATTCAAATTTAACCCTACTGGACTACTCCTAGTTTCCCCTCCAGGTCTAGTCTCCCACCTTCTCTTGTGCTAGGAAAGCTGAGTCCTGTGGTTATATCAAGAGGCCACCTTGCCCTCTGGCTTCTGTTGGGTTTGGACAATGGGGAGCACCTGCAAGAGCTGCAAGGAAGGGACGAGAGTGAGGTCAGAGCATTTCTTTTCCCAGACTGTCTATGCCGAGTGCTGAAGCTGACCATGTTGCTGGGCTAAGGTTCATTCCTACTGTCAGGCAGCCCTCTCCCCACAGT
This sequence comes from Daubentonia madagascariensis, assembly GCA_023783475.1. NCBI lineage: Eukaryota > Metazoa > Chordata > Mammalia > Primates > Daubentoniidae > Daubentonia > Daubentonia madagascariensis. The sequence goes on along the minus strand of JAKFHU010002136.1, from coordinate 24,395,303 downwards.
GCAATCTACAGGTTATAGTAACCACTCCCTCCCTCCCACCCTCCGCCTTCCTCCCAACTCCCCCAATTCCCTCTCCCCATTACTAATCCCAGGATATTGCCTATTCCTTGTGATTTCTCTATACACTTCCCACACCTTTGGAAAGAATTCCTTGCTCCAACCCTCTTCAAATCGCCTAGTTTGAGTGTGCCATTGGTTTCCTACTAGGACCTGACTGATGCATAACACAGAAGTTCCTAGACTTTCTCCATTGACAGCATCCTTAGTGGCTCCATACTTTTTTCCACAGGAGTCACCAACATGATGAACAGAAATACCTAACAATTATGTTTATCAAGTAGTTAAGTCCAAACAATTTAGTAAGTATGTACTGACATAACTAAGTTAGTAGCTGATTTTAAAAATAATACAAATATAGTGTTTCTATATGCCAATAGTGAACTATCTGAAAGAGAAATCAAGAAGGCAAGCCCATTTACAAGAGCTACAAAAAAAAAAATACCTAGGAATAAATTCAACCAAGGAGGTGAAAGAGCTCAATAATGAAACCATAAAATCGTGATTGAAAAAAAACTGAAGAAAATACAGATAAGTTGAAAGACATCCCATTTATGGATTAGAAGAGTTAGTGTTGTTAAAATGTCCATACTACCCAAAGCAATCTACACATTCAATGCAGTCCCTATCAAAACACCAATGATGCACTTCACTGAAATAGAAAAAAAAATCCTACATTTTATCTGGAACCACAAAAGACCCCAAATAGCCAAAACAATCTTGAGCAAAAAGAACAAGGCTGGAGGTATCACACTATCTGACTTCTTAATACACTACAAAACTACAGTAACCAAAATAGCATGGTACTGGCATAAAAATAGACAGACCAATAGAATAGAATGGATAACCCAGAAATAAAGCCATATATTTACAGCCAACTGATTTTTGACAAAAGTGCCAAGAACACATTGGAGAAAGGACAGTCTTTTCAACAAATTGTACCAGGAAAACTGGATATCCACATGTAGAAGAATGACACTAGACCCCTCTCTCTCACCATATACAAAAATCAGTTCAAGATGGATTAAAGACTTAAACTTGAAACTCTAAACTACTAGAAAAAACATAGGAGAAATGCTCCATGACATTGGTCTGGGCAAGGATTTTTTGAACAAGAACTCAAAAGCACAGGTGACAAAAGCAAAAATAGACAAATGGGATTTCATCAAAATAAGTTTCTGTATAGCAAAGGAAACAATCAACACAGTGAAGAGAAAACCTATAGAATGGGAGAAAATATTTGCAAACTATGCATCTGGCAAGGAGTTAATATCAAGAATATATAAGAAACTAAAACAACTCAATAGCAAAAAACTAAATAATCCAATTTAAAGTGGACAAAAGGCCTGAATAGACATCTCTCAAAAGAAGATATACAAATGGCCAACAGGTACATGAAAAGTGTTCAACATCACTATGACTAAGGAGATGAAAATTAAAACCACAATGAGATATCTTAGAATGACTACTATCAAAAAGATAACAAATGCTGGCGAAGATGTGGAGTGCAGATTAGTACAGCCACTATGGAAAACAGTACGGAGGTTCCTCAAAAAATTAAAAACAGAACTACCATATGATCCAGCAGTCCCACTACTGGTTATATATCCAAAAGAAATGGAATCAATATGCACTCCTGTGTTTACTGCAGCACTATTCACAGAGGCCAAGATAGGAATCAACCCAAGTGTCCACCAATGGATGAATGTATAAATTAAATGTGGTACATATACTCAATGGAATACTATTCAGCCATAACAAAGAATGAAATCTTGTCATTTGTGGCAACATACATGAACCTGGAGGGCATTATGTTAAGTGAAGTGAGCCAAACACAGGAAGACAAATACTGCATTATATCATTCATATGTGGAATCTTAAAAAGCTGATCTCATAGAAGTAGAGAATAGAATCATGGTTACCAGAGACTGGGGAAGGAACAGAAAGGGGACATGGGAAGAGATTGGTTAACTGGTATAGGGTCACAATTAGATAAGAGGAATAAGTTCTGGTGTGCTTTGTACAGAGAGTGATTATAGTAACAATATTGTATGGTATATTTCAAAATAGGTAGGAGAAAGGATTTTGACTGTTTGAGATGATGGAAATAATAAATACCCTACTTTGATCATTACACAACATACATATGTATTGAAACATCTCCCTGTACCCCCAAATATGTACAATTATTATGTGTCAATTGAAAAAATAATGCACATAAATTGAAAGAAAAATATTTTTATTTCATTCTCAAATTACTCCAATTACTTAGTAATGGGATGTGCGTACCTGTTAGGCACTAAACAACTTCTCAAAACTTGGAGTCAGATTGGACACCACAACCCTCATTATGTACTCTACACTGATTTATGCACCATACTTGATTTTTATCACAGTAATTACTGAAAACCCAGCTTTGCAAAAGACATGATGCCATCAAAGGGAATGTAGCTTAATCTAATGTTGAAACTGTGAACTACCTTGAGTTTGTAGTCAGCACAATGTCCACAGCATATCAAGTTTCCCTCAAGATATATCAAATATCCGACAGTACACCTCTGAGTTTGCTGCGGTGCTCTGTGCCACCTTGACACACAGTTTGGGAACCACAGACGTAGCGCCATGCTCACTCTCTTGCATTCTGGTATGCTTTTTTTAAGTAGGAAAGAAAAAGTTGTAGCCAACTTGACAGAAATTGTACCAGGGAATGTGTCTCAACAGGAGGGGATAAAAGGTGGTGAATAGCTGGATCAGGGTCATCTGTATAAGAGAGCTACTCCATGGCTGGCTAACCCTGTCCATTGAATATGACTTCTCATTGTCCTCCTGCAGCTGACCTTGGCTCTCAATCCTGGGCGTAGCCCCTCCACCCCCATTTGGGGCCAGTTAGACTCTCTCCTCGATCTACAGAGAAGCTGAAGTGGTTACAGCCCCGTCCTTCCTCGGTATGTCTCCGTCTCTCTATGAGAAAAGCCAAGCAACAGCTTGGCTCTTGTATTCACCGTTCTGAACTCTATTTTTCTCTTGGTCTCTTATTTCCTCTGTTCAAAGCCCATGTCTATTACCACTTTGCAGCCAACATGGCCAGAGATGAAAGATTCTGTCATTATTTTCCCTACATAACAAATCACAATGCTGCTTTATCCCATTCCATGATTGCCTCTGTTTCAAGACTCATTGTTTCTAACTATCAGAGGCACATATGAATTTCCTCTTTATGCCTTTTCTCTTCCATCCCCTGCAAACACTTACCCATTTAATCATTTTTATCAACACAAACATCGGTAACACTTCGTAATAATCGGCTCCTCTGTGATAGCTCATTTATTATTCATTGCAATAACCTTCAACTCACTCCACATCAATAAAGCGGAGAGAGAACCAGCTCAGCCCTCCCACATGTGGGCTGGATGTGCACTCTCAGGGCTGCCATGGGAAGCCCTCTGCCCATGGCACAGGCAGGATGCCCGGACCCTGCCGTGCCCATCATGCACCCTCGGATTTTTTGGAAAGTGCCTGAAATCAATCAGGCTCTCTGGGACTTATGGCAAACCTCCCTGTTGTTCCCACTAAGAAGAGGCTGAAAAGAGAGTGGGTTTGTGTGTCAGACAGCCTAAGCTTGAATCCCAGCTGTGCTGTTCGCAAGCAGGTGGCTTAACCTCTTTGAGGCTTAGTTTCTCCATCTGCAAAATGAGGCTGCTATTACCTGCCTCAGAGGCTTGTTATAACAGTGAGTAAACAAACTATGGGAACTGCATAATGCTGGCCCATGGTGGGTGCTTTACTGTCATTAGAGACCATGAGTCCTCTCCCACATCGTAGCTCAGCTTAGAGGCTTTGTAGCAACAGATAGAGGCAGCGAAGAACTTGCACACATGGACTTTCAAACTAGACATTGGGTTTATAGGGACAGTTTGTTTACTTCCTGGGTCAGTGTCCTTGTACAAGTTACTTAAACCTCTCTAAGCCTCCATAAAATGGGGCTGATAATAACACTCCTGTGAGAATTAAATAAATTCTTGAACATGGGAAACACTAACATGTTGCCAGGAACATGCTAAGTATATAGCAAATGCTCATTGAGCTGTTTTCACAGCCACTGTTAATATTTGCCAAAATTCCAGGCCACACTGGTCTGGGAGTAAAAATGGGTGACATTCTGACCTCCTGGGGTATTTCTTTTGCTTTGATTATATATATAATACTACTGAAGAACATTCAGGCTCTTAAAACCTCCCCAGTACTGGGGGTGTCCTGGAAATTATGCCCAGGCATCTCAGCTGCCTCCTATTTCAGCTCTGTCTCTAGCTGCAGGTGGGGTCTGCTGTAGAGACTTCCAAGGCTGGAAAAGCCCCACAGAGGGGTACAATGTTGCCCCAACACAGATTTCTGCCCTTGGCCTAGAAGCCACATTGTGCCAGAGCTGTGGGGTAGGGAACGTGCTCCCCAGGGATAAGCCACCAGCACAGCACTTCCCACACATGTGGGCGACTCCCATGCCCTTCCCACTGAGCCACATGGCAGTGCACAGGCACCTAAGAGACCCACCTCTTGCTCCCAGCATCTCCCAGGGTTCAGGTGAGCCTCCCACTTCAGGGCAGCCTGCCCGTGCTCTGTGCTCTCCTCCATCCCTGCCTCTGTTACATTCTGCTGATCTCAGGGCAATGTGTACTCTGCCCCCCTGCAAAAAAAAAAAGTTGATATCCATGTGAGTAGCACACGGACAGGGAGGGTGAGGCATTGCAGAACATGGAGGGGAAGGAGAACTTGAGAGCAGGACTAGCATGGATCACTGAAGAAGGACAAATGTCAGCTTTCTCCCCAGGTACCCCCCAATTCTACTTCTGGCCAGTCTTGGCAGGTTGGGCAGAGGATGCCTTGGGAGCATCACAGGCCATTCCCATGATAAGATTGTTCAAACCTAGAAAGTGTTTAGAGGAAAAGAACCTGCAGCTTCCTCAGTCTTATTATGAGATTTGAAGGAAGGGGGCTGTATTAGTTATCTGTTGTGCAAAACAAGTCACCCTAACACTTAGCAGCTCAAAACAGCAAAAAACTACTATCTCACAGTTTCTGAGGGTCAGGACTCCAGGCATGGCTAAACTGGGTCCTCTGCTTCAGATACTCTGACAAGACTTCAATCAAACTGACACTCATGGCTGTGGTCTCACTTGAGGGCTCAACTGGGGAAGGATCCACTTCTAAGCTCACTTACCCAGTTGTTGGCAGGATTCAGTCCCTCACTGGCTGTTGGCCAGAGGCTTCCCTCAGGTGTTTGCACATGGGTCTCTCCATAGGGCAGAATGTGTTAACTGGCTTCCCTCAGAGCAAGTGAGCAAGAGAATAAGAAAAAATGAGCACCCAAGACAAAACACTCATCTTTTTTTTAGCATGTATAATCTAATGGTTTTTTCTTTTATTCTTCACACATGTGATAGGTGGTAATAATACCAACCTTGCAGCTTTGTGCGTGAGAAATAAATAAGGTAACTAAAGGGAAGAGCTTAGCATATCATGGGTGCTCAGTAGTGGTTAGCTCACTTCCCACATCCCTAGACACAAGGTGCCTGGCCAGGAAGTCCAACCCCAGGAAAAATAGCTGAATGCTGTCAACCCTAGAAGACTTCTGTTTCCCTTATGGCACGATATTTTTACAACCTAATCTCAGAAGCAACATTCCATCACTTTTGCCATATTCTATTTGTTAGAGGTAAGTCAGTAGGTCTGGCCCACTCCCAAGGGAGGGGATCTGTGAGGGCCACCATAAGCTGCCTCCCACAAGGGTGGTCTATAAAAAAAGCCAATAGGAGGCCTTTCTAGGTGACCCCAGTAAAAGAAAAGCAAAATCACACAGGTAGGGCATGTAAAGGGAGTTTAGACGTAGGCAGCAGGAGTGACTTCTCGGACTTCTCAAAGTCCCAGTGATATAGTCCTCCTAGAATACCCACCACTCCTTGATTTGGTTCCCTGGCCTCAGACAAAGCTGGGTTCAACTACCAGCTCTGCCACTCCCTAGCTGTGTGCTCTTGGGCATGTTACTTAACCTCTCTAAGCTTTAACTCCCTCCTCTCTAAAATGAGGCTCAAAATAGAGCCTGCCTCATTGGATTGCTGTTAAGATGAAAAAGACAATGCTCACAAAGAGATGGGCACAGTGCCCTGCACAAATTATTTAACAAATAATTATTACTAACTAGCTTTCTAAGCAAGAAATTGCTAATTTTGCCTTCCAATTACCCTCCACTACAAGAGGACATCTTGAGAGAAGGGTCTGGGTATTCTTGTCACTGGAAAAATCTCTCCTCAACCAAAAACTAGTCCTATGGGCCCTGGCTCCTAAGTGTGCATCTTAGGAGACTGACTCTTATGGGTCCTCCACCTGCCCACAGGGAAATAAACAGAAAATGGATATATTTGCTAGGGCTGCCATAACAAAGTACAACAGAATCGGTGCCCTAAACAGCGGAAATGTATTTTCTCATAGTTCTGGATGCTAAAACTTCATGATCAAGGTGTCAGTAGGGTTGCTGTCTTCTGAGCCCTCTCTCCTTGGCTGGTAGATGGCTATTGTGATGCTTAATTTTAATGTATCAACTGGACTGGGCTAAGAGATGCCCAGATAGCTGGCAAAGCATTATTTCTGGGTGTGTCTAAGAGCGTGTTTCTGGAAGAGATTAGCACTTGAACCAGTAGACTGAGTAAAGAAGATCCACCCTCACCAATGTGGGCAGGCCTCATCCAATTTGTTAAGGGCCTGAATAGAAAAGGTGGAGGAAGGGTGAATTTGCTTCCTGTCCTTGAGCTGGGACATCCATCTTCTCACACCCTCAGATTTTGGAGCTCCTGGTTCTCAGGCCTTTGGGCTTAGACTGAATTAATGCCACTGGCTGTCCTGGGCCTTCAACTTGTAGATGGCAGATTGTAGGCCTTCTCAGCCTCCATGACCACATAAGCCAATCCCTCACAATAAACTTCTTTCTATATCTATCCATATATACACATATCCTATTGGTTCTGTTTCTCTGGGGAACGCTAATATAGCCATCTTCTCCCTGTGTCTTCATGTGGTCTTCCTTCTCTGCATGTCTGTGTCCTACTCTCTTCTTGTAAAAACACCAGTCATATTGGATTAGGGTCCACCTTAATGACCTCATTTAACCTTAATTACCCCTTTAAAGATTCTACCTCGAAATATATAGTCACAGTCTGAGGTCCTGGGGGTTAGGATTTTAACATGTGAATTTTGGAGAGACACAATTTAGCCATACAGTAGGCAAAGCACTTCAAGGTGAGGCAGATGAAGAGTCCCCGGGGATTACGACACTCTCGGCAGAAGCTGTGGAATGTTGGCGTGCCCGATTCTGTTGCATGAACGCACAACATGTTCATCCTGCGCAGGGATCTCACCCCCGTCCTGCCGCCCAGTGAGGCCCTTCCTGTCAAAATCCCCGTCTTGTCTCGTTTATGCAGCCTGCACGCGCGTCAGAACAGCAGGAGAGACGCCTGAAGAGCATCACAGGAATGGAAATGAGGACACATCCTGTCTCACGCCCCAGCCTGGGTGGGGGGGACACCATACGGGGTTTTTGCTCAGGAGCAAAGGGCAAAGCCTTAGGGGCGGCAGGGGCACAGGTGTTGTGTGGCAGGCGGGGGAGGGGGTGTGATCAAGAGGGGTGGCCAGATGTCCCAGGGGAGGGGGGCCTCACCCGGGGCCCCTCTGATCACTGGTGCACTCCTCCAGACTCCCCAGGCCTGTCTCCAGCAGTGAACCTTTGGCAATTTAAGTTTGTCAGTCCTGGTGGCGCGGGCTCCTCGATGGAGCCAGGTACACATGTGTGTGTGTGTGTGTGTACACATGTGTGTGTGTCTGGGAGACAGCCCCAGCAAAGCTGCTTCTTGCCCAAGAACATTTCTCCTGCAGAGCCAGCACTTCCAAGAGCAGAGACAGGAGCTCGCAGGAGACATAGCCTGGAGCTGTGTGGCACTTCCCAATAAGAAATGGGATTCAGCCTGGTTAGATGTGCTGCAACCATCAGCCTGGCATCAGGGCCTCAGGCAGCCGAACTGAAGGAGAAGAAGAAACACACGGATGTTGTACTTACCATGTAGCAAACACTATTGTGCTCTGACACACTCAGTTTGATCTTCATAACAACCCAGGCAGGAAACTGAAGCACAGATGGGTAAAGTTACTTGCCCACAGCTATACAGCTAGTAAGAGGCTGTGCTGGGATTTGAACCCAGGCAGCGTGGCTTGAAGGTCCACAGTCTTAGCCTATATTGCCTTCCCAGACTGAGAAATAAGAATGAGTTGGGAATCATGGCATGTGGAGGTCAGGAGACCAGTTATCAGACCCCAGGCTCCATGAGAAGCCCAGCAGGCCACCAGGGACTGGGACAGAACTTCAAATTGCCAGAGGTTGCAGCTGCTGGAGAGCAGGGCCTGGGGAGGTCTGGAGGGAGTGACACCAGGTGAGTCAGAGTGAGGGCCCCGGGGAGGTCCCCCTGTGCTCCCCTGTGGCCCATCCATGGCCACTTCCCTCTTCGAATCACACCCCCTTCCTCCCCCTGCCCTGGCCCTGGCTTAGCCAGACTGATTTCCTCAACTCTCAGTGTAGGGCCCTTCTTTACAGCCCTGCAGCCTGTGTACTGCTCAACTCTAGGAGTGCCATTCACATTATAGTTTATGTTGTACCAGCCAACTCTGCTCAGAAGAAGAAAGGAGAGTTCTTTGTGATACATAGGGGTGGGGAGCCCCCAAGAAAGGCTCATTACCTTTGCATCAGGAGTCCATTTTATCTGTTATATCACCAGATCAAAAGCAGAGAAATCATGGGGCTTGATTGATACTCTCAGATTTTGTGTAAAAATAAACCCATTCGTTCATGTATTCATTCACTGAGCATATTTATCAAATACCAACTGTGTGCCAAGATAGAATGGAGACCTAAACAGCAAAATTCTTGCTCTCGTGCAGCTTGCTGTCTAGCAGGTGAGACTGGCATCAGACGATCACAGACATCAATGCACAAGTATGACTGTAGTAAAGAGCAAAGATGGAGATTTACATGGTAGAATGAGAGCCTGGAAGGGGGAGCTTTGACGGGGAAGTCAGGGAAGGCCTCTCTAAAGTGACAGCCCTTAGGCCAAGGCCTAAGGGATGAAGGGGCCAGGGGGGGAGAGATTCCACCAGGCAGAGGTGAAGCACGCTCAGTGGCTCCATAGCCAGAGGGAGTGTATTAGTTAGCTACCACTGTGTAACAAATCACCCCAAAGCACAGTAGTTGAAAAGCAAGCATAGGCATTGATATCACTCACAGGTCTTTGGTTCAGTTGGGCTCACTCATGTGTCTGCTATCGGCTGTGGGTCATGTAGGTGGCTCTGCTGACAAGTATGAGGTCAGCTGGCTGTAGACCAGTCTAGGATAGCCTCAGCTGGCACAACTGGGCTCTCCTCTACATGGTCTTTCAATCTCTAGCAGGCTAGCCCAGGATCCAACAGAGCCAGGCAAGTGGGGTGAGTCTTACCAGTATACGGTTAGATCCCATCTTTATTTAAGATTTGGATATTCTGTTCAACGTAGATTTATTGCACTAATTTTTTTAAACATTCAAATATTTATGTCTTGATTACTGAGTTTTTTGGATGCTCCCTTAAATTTTGCACCTGAGGCAAATGCCTCACTCACCTCACCCTAGTCTCAGCCCTGAAACAGGGGCAGTGCCCAGTTCCTACAAGGAGGAAGGCGATTATCTCTACCTAAATCGACCTGGGAAATGTCTAGGGGAGGCAAAGCCTGAGATGACTCCTGAGAGGTCAATAGGAAATGGGCAATTGGACAAGGCAGGGCTCAGCATTCTAGGCAAGGGGAATAGCATGTGCAAAGAAATATGAAATATGAAATTTCAAAGAAATATGACTCAGAAATATGAAACAGCTGAGTCATAAAATGTGGGGTAAAAAGCAACTGAGGGGTTGACTTTGGAGAGGGAGCTAGAGGCCAATTCCCCAGGGCCTCATGTGCCACTCTGGCCACCTCAGACTCTGCCCTGTGGGTCACTGGGAGTTTGGAGGCTTTGAAGCAGGGAAAAGACATCATCATCGAATTCAATTGATTTAATAAATAGTGATTCAGTAACCACTATGTGCCTGATGGTGGTCTAATCATTATGTGCCAGGTGGTCATGGCAACAACCCTATGAGGTAGGTCCACCTAACAGATGAGGACACTGAGGCATGGAGAGGATGAGTGACTTGCCCAAGTTCCCATAAGTAATAAGTGCTAGATCTAGGGTTAAACCCAGACAGCCTGGCTCTGGAGTCCCCATTCTTAACCACTACACTTGGCTATTTCTCTACCCGCTCGTATTTTAGAGAGGTTGCTTTGGCCAAAGTGTCGATGAACAGGAAGGCATAAACTGAGGGAGGGGGTGCAGGGAACGTAGCAGGAGACTGGGGAAGAGGCTGCGTTGTCCTGGAGGGAGAGGAAGGTGGCCTGCACTAGGCAGGGACATCCGTGCAAGAACTGCAGGTGTGGAGTGCATCAACCTTGTAGACGAGGGAGAGCCCAGGGAGGTGACTCAGAGAGGGAGGCAGGCTGGGAGCCAGCCCTAGGTGCGCAGAGCTTGGCGGGACAGGGGAGGGTAGTGCGTGGTGGGTAAAAGGTGACAGCAAAGGGGGCGGCAAGGGCTTCAAAGCAAAAGGGCCTTTGCATAGAATGGGAGACGCCTGGTTTGTGAGTGGCAGTGGGAAATAAGGATTTCGTTGATGCTGCCTCCTTGTGGCCATGAAAAGCATGACGCATGGGAGAAAGCACCGTCCACGCCAACAGGCAGCACGAACTGCAGTGCCTTGGGGGAGAGCCACGTTGGTGAAGGGCAGGAGGCAGACAGAGCATCCTGCAAAGCCAGGAAGGTTGGTATGCAGTGGAAAGGCAAGAGGAAGAGCCAGTTGTGGGACATGATGGTTCACTGGTGGAGAGGAAAGGCAAATGCCCATTATCCCCACACTCAGCCAGATCACACACGTGCTGGGCCCGCGCCAGGCCAGGCGGTAGGCACGGGTGGCAACAAGAAGAAGGGCCCTTGAAGCGTTCCTAGTCAACACTGTCCATCACACACGCGGGGACTGTAGCTCCCCTCTGCGCTGCAAAGGATGCTTATTGCAAACACTTACAATGCTGCCTGGAGGCTTTTAACCGGCTGCAGGAAAGTGAATGCCCTCAGAAATAGCCCCCAGCTAAGGACAGCCAGGGAGTTGGTGAATAAATACCACGCTTCCTTGTCCCTCACAAAGGATAATTCTGAGCCGTGTGCCCCCCAAAGGTCTTCAGCAGAATTGTGTCCCAGTTGTTCTGAGGGTAACCTGCTCAGTAATGCACACTTTATCCACTTCCTTCTTTTTCCTGTCTTACCTTCCGTTTTGTAGTGGGACTTCCTCTTGTCATCTCCCAAATAAACTACTTGCACTTAAATCTTTGTCTCTGGGTCTGCTCCTGGAGGATCTCACTAGGGCAGGGACACTGGGACCCAGAGAGGGGAAGAAATGTGCCCTTAGTCACAGAGCTTCTCAGCAGGAGCTGGACCCAGGTCTCCCAACTCCAGATTCAGTGAAGGGCAGAGATTAAAAGCACGCATATACGATCTCAAAGATCTGGGTTCACTCACCTGCATAGATTATATTATTATTCTCTGATCTCTGCCTTCCCTTTAAGAGAATTAAGTATCTGTCCCCATTGTCATTAATTGTAATACCTCCCTGCATGAGAATTGAACTTCCTCGTCCCATTGAAAGAAGGCTTGGCCATGTGACCACTTTTGATCAATGAAATGTGAGCAGAAGTGATATATGCCAATTCTGAGCAGAAGCCTTAATATCCACGGCCAGTTGCAATGGTTTTCTTGCTTTTTCTTTTCTTCTGCCATGAAAACAGTATGTCTCAGATAGGGGCTGCTCTTTCAGCCTGGATCCTAGAATAAAGATGGATAGAGCAGCTATCTATGAGCGGCATAATATAGGAGCAAAACACCTTAGTTATTTTAAACCACTGAGACTTGGGGGACTGTTTGTTACCACAACATAACAAAAGCTGACTAATACATTTACCACATATTGGCCATATTACCTAAAGCAAGCAACTAAACCTCTGCGAGCCTCAGTTTCATCCTCTATAAATAGGACTAACAATAATAGTATCTACTTAATGGGATTTTTGTGGGAATTACATAAGACAAAGCACAGTGCTTGATTGACATGGAGTAAATGCCCAATAAATGTTAGCTGGTATGATTATTATGTTTTTCTCTGCCCCACAAAGAAATTACTTTAGAAAGTAAGTTCTCCAGAGAAAATATATGGCTCCTACAGGGCTCACCCCTGGCTTGTTTGTTAAAGACACTCACTTTCCCCTCCTAACGGCCCTGCTCAGAAGTGTTTTGCCCCACCACAATACCACAAGAAGCACCAAGCAAGGCGTCTACATCCCAGCAGGCCTGCCTGCGGGAAACCCATAGCAGTTAATGAATCCCCATGGAGAGGTCTGGATGAACCCTGGTTTAATACCCCGAAATGGCAGGGAGTCATTTATCCATGAGCTATGGCCTCTCCCTGTTGACTGTGCATTACGAGTTATTTATGAGGCAATTTGCACAGTTTCACACTGGCTGGCCATTATGCTGCTGTCTGCTAACCACTAGGAGGGTTGCTGAACCCAGAAACAAAATGGTCCTCCCCTGCCTCGGCTTTGCCAGTGACAATGAGCCAGTGGTTCCCCCAGCACAGCACGTTTGCTCTTTGGGGAAGAGAACGGAGCCGAAAGCCAGGTGTAGAGAAATCCTGCCACATCTGCAGCCAGCAACTTGGAATGCACCTGGGGGCTTGTGATGAAAGGCCAGACTCCAGAACAAAAGGCTGCTGGGAAAACCACTCGTGGCAAAGAGAGGTTATTTTAATATGAACTCTGAAAGGAGAGTGGGCAGGCGTCATGGCAGGGGCACCACCTTTGACTATAGTGATGGGAAAATGTCATCATCTGGTGACATGTTTTGCACGTGGCCTGGCACAGAGAAAACTCTCAGTAAATGTTACCTGTTGTTATGATGATTATGACCTGCATCACAGCGTGGGTGTCATCAACTATACAGAAGATCCTCCTACAAACAAGCTAAGATCTGAAAGACAACTCAAGAGCCCACATTTTCATACTTGTCAAAACACACGGTGCTGTCTACTGATAACATTCTATATCACATGGTCCTTGGACAAAACCTTGGGTCATTGTTCTTGTCCCTTTTCCCCCATAACATCTTCTATGTCTGGATGTTCCCCATTCAATTTCAAAAGAATAAATAGACTAAATAATGAATAAATGAATACATGAAATAACAGCTAAAATCTAATGAGTGTTTTCCTCGTGCCAGGCACCCTGTAAGTGTCTTGCAAGCCTTATCTCTTTTCATCTTCACAACTGCCTGGTAAAGTCTGGATTCTCATATTTCCTATCCAACAGATAAAACTAGAGAGGTTAAGTAATTTGCCCAAGGTCACATAGCAAATGGGAAGGAAGATCTGAGGTTTGAATCCAGGTAGTCTGATTTCAGAGCAGGAGCTTTTAGCAGATTCTGTAGGTGCCACACCCAGGTCTCCTCGAGCCTCACTATATCAGGGCATGCCAACCAGCTTCCACCTGTGTGGTCTGCCAGCAAAGCAAAGTAAAAATGCCAGGCTTCAACCAGTGACTGATGGGAATTAGTGTCTAGCTATCCCGACTCCCTCATCCCTCGAGGGGGACAAATCTGCAGTTCTGTTCTGGCTCCCAGAGTTCCATAGTGGAATTAATCTTCACTTGCCCAAGGTAGAAATCCACTTGAGAATGCATCCTGTACAGACTTCCTTCTCTTCTCTGTCCCACTTCCCAGAGTTTCCTACCAGTGTTTTCTGGAATCCAATCCCAAATAGGGCACTTGCTTCCCAATCTGTTTCAGGGTCTGCTTCCAAGGAAACCCAAATGAAGACAATGATCTTTCCTCAAATCAATTCATTTGCCTTTTCCTAGAACTGAAATTCTTTACTCATTGAAGATATAAAATTCCTGAGAAGTTTTCAGAAATTCTATTCCATCTACAGTTGTCCACAAAGGGTACAAAGGGGCAGCTGGTGGGTAGAGATGGTTTTGTCTATCCCACGCAGGCAGAGCAACAGTTCCACATCTTCCTACATGACCAACATAACCAGAGCCACGACTAGAATGGATTTCGAGCATGCTGTCTGCCTCACATGTGGCTCAAATTCATTCAAATGGACCCAAACTACAAGTGATTCCCATAATTATGACTCCCAAGCGTTCACTTTTCTGAGGCAGATAATCTTTGTTTTACTGACAACAACAAGATGATGGGTTTGCTGACAATCCCAGTTGCTAGATAATGCAGGGGAAATTGAAGAGGATAGAATAGAATCTGATTAAATTGAAGGAGGAGAAGCTGAGAGAAAGCAATATTCGCTACCTTCACTGGAAACCAGCCCCAAAGACCACAAGTTTTCCCAGGAGGAGGAAAACCCTCCTCCCCAGTAGGAGAACAATGCTTTTCATAGCTCTTTCTCTCCCATGCCTGTCCTGAACCCAGCTGTCTCAGGCAGCCAAGCCCTGGATAAATTACTTCACTTCTCCGAGCCTCAGTTTTCTCATCTGAGCACTTCTCATTGAATGCCTACCATGTGCTGGACACCCATAAGGATTAAAAGAGGTAATGTATACAAAGGACTTGGCACATAATAAGCACTCGATAACTTTTAACTAAAATCATTAATTATCATTTTTATTTTATTTGATCCTCAAAATAAAACTGTACTGTAGCTGTTCTTCTCTCCATTTTATAGATGAATAAACCAATGCTAAGAGAGGACTTGACTAGAGCTACACAGTCCGAATTTGTACCCAGAGCTTTGGATTTTAAGACCGTGTGTCTTTCCACTCTCGTTCTCGGGGTCCCTGGACTATAAAGGTAGCACACCCTGAGGGAATAGACTGCAGAGCAGGGATCAGCAAACACTTTCTGTAAAGGTCCAGATAGCAAATACATTAGGCTTTGCGGGCCTTACAATCTCTGTTGCAACTACTCAACTCTGCTTTGGTAGCAGAAATGTAGCCATAACATAATGTAAACAGATAAGCATGGCTGTGTTCTAATAAAACTTTATCTACAAAAACAGGCAGGGGGCAGGCAAGATTTCACCTGTAGTTTGGCAATCTCTGGTGTGGACAAAAAAACCCCAAGCTTTGGAGCCAGAAAATCGAATTCCGACTCAGATAATACTAAATTGTGTCCTCAGGTCATCTAAACTTTCTAAGATGTGGATCCCTCATTGGTCAAATGGGAATCATAATATTTACTTCGTAGGGTTTGTCAGGGGTTCAGGGTACCCCTCATTTCTCCTCCCTCCCCTTCTGGATTTCTGCCAATGAACCAGTCAGCCAAGGATCCATAGACATAAGAAACAGAGTCCCAGCTTTATGAATGGCTGGGCACATATACAGTATCCAAATGCAAAGCTCTCTAGGCAAAGGGGGATTGGAGATCACAGACAAGTCCCAAGGTCTGAATGAGGCCTCCTACCTCCTGTCCTAAAATCTAAACTTTGGGATCTGTATGCTCACCTACAGGAAGAAAGCTATATGACCAGGGACCAGGTCTTCAAAGCAAACCCTGGGTCCACAGACCCCATCAACCATGTGACAAGGATGGCCCAGTGGCAGGCAGAGCAGAGACCTGGCTCGCTGACAGTGGCCTCACCCACTAGCAAGATGTGGCCCAGTGAAGATTAAGCTCTGACCAGTTGAGTTAACAACAAGCAAGGTGGTTCAAAGAAGCCTGGAAGCCCCTTCTGGGGCCCTGGGAGCAGTGTGGGGCAGGAAGGGAGCATTTCCTGCCCAAGTTTGTTGTGAGGACCGACAACGGCACCTGGCACAGAGTAGGTGTCTAGGGGTGAGTCCCCTGGAAGCAGAGCCTGAGACAGGGATTCAGATGCACAAGATGCATTGAGGGAATGCATCAGGAGAAATCTGTAAGGGAGGGAGGGAAGCAGGAGAGCGAAGGAAAGGATCCCAGTAAGGATGAGGTTTTGGGTAAAGTCTAACCATGCCCTGATCCACAGGGAGCTCTGGAGCATAAATTACACTGCAGTGTTGACCCGCCTTTAGGCAAGGAGCTGACATTTTGTACACCTGTATCAGTCGCTGGTATACCAGGGAGTTGGGGGGTGACCTCCCAGGTGTTATAGCTCCAGTCATCCAAGGGCAATTCTCAGGGAAGGTCTTAGGTAGAAGCCATCAGCTACAGCACTCCCAGTAGCTGAGGGATGATAGGCACACCTGCCAATGAAGAGCACCTGGGCAGAACACCAACAGTGGTAACCCCAGAAGGCATGACTGGGACTCCCACTAGCACCACTGTCCCCAGTAACAGCCACCCAGACATGCTGAGGGTTCCTGCAGCTTTACTCCTATACTCCTCAGGGTCTGCTTCATGAATTGGGGGTCTTTCCCAAATCTGATCACCATTTAAAGGGAGCAAAACATCCTTCAGAATCCCAAAACAGAAAACACTGATTTTAAGACTCCTCCACTAATCCCCCCATCTTCCCCCTCTCCTACTGCAGAAGGGCTGCTCCACCCCTGCCCAATTCCCCTGCTCTTCTTTCCCCCACCCTCCAAAAAATCTTGTCTCTAAGATGGTTTTGTTCCCTTATCTCCACTCAAACCTCTGCTCCTTCCTGGGTACACTCCACTCACCTCGTGTCCCTTTCTTCAACTTCCTCCTGTGACAAAAACCACTTTCTGTCTTCTCCTCCATAACTGAAGTCTCATTTAATTCTGCCCGTAGGCTGAGACACTAGGAGCCTTTTACATATAAGGGTGTTCACCAAATGGGAGCTCTCTTCTCTTCCTCCCCATCTTCCTGCAACAAGCTTTCCCAGGGCATGACAACAGAATGAACTTTGCCACAATCAGAAGAGATTTCTCAACTATGGTCTTATCTTCATCCATCCACCACTGCTTGTCAGTTGGCCGAGAATTTGCAGAAGGAAAAGCAAAGTCTGAGCATCACGGGTGGAAACTTGTCCCATCCCACCCCAAACCCTCATGTCTCCCTTGTGGAGGATATAGTTAGACACTGTCTCATCAACACAAGGAGGTGTTGTCAGGTTCACCAGGAGCTAGAGAGGATATATTTTGCAACCAGAGGGAAGAAGAAAAGAAAGAAACAAGAAAACAAAGAGATCCTGCCTCATGTCTGAGAAATATGAGTATTTATGCACATACTAATTAAAATTGGCTCAGTCACCATATGCACACAATTAAAGGGACTGGCGTTCTAGACACTGACACTAAACAAAAGCTGCTTTCAAAACACAATGCATTATGCAGGCTCCTGACAAAACCAAATAATCATTTCTGGTGGTTGTATATTCAAATCAACTGCATAAATATTCAGTGAGCATCCACCGTGTGCCCAGCACTGTGCAATAGTCTGGAATACAAAGATGAATAAGAGGTCACAGATAGCTGAGGGAAATCAACGCATAAAAAGGCAAATAGAATACAACACAGCTCACACTGTTGTCAGGGCAAGAGCACAGGTAGAAGGGAGCTGTTGCTTTGACCCAAGGAGTCCATCTCCTTGGGGGCTGATGATGAGGGTCCACAAGGAGGAGTTCACAGGAAGAGAAAGCTGCTCCCATTGCATGGAGGCAGGAAAGTGCATGGTCTAGAAGGACAAGTAATTTGATACAGTTGAAACATCACCAATGTGGGAAGAGGGGAAGGTGATGATTTTTATCATCCTTACATTAATATTTGTAAATTCCTTATACAAGCAGGGCCCTTGTCTGTCTAATTCTTCACCATATCTCCAGCACTCCGAGCAGGGCCTACAGAATAGTGCTCAATAAATATTTATTTTTTTAAATGAACAAATGAATAAATCAACAAATAAGGGATTTGCAACCTGAGTTTGTGAAGCACTTTAAACCAGCACACCCATTTGACATGATGACTTCATTTGTTAGAATAACACTAGCTGGCTGGACGTGGTGGCTCATGCCTATAATCCTAGCACTTTGGGAGGCAGGGGCAGGAGGATTCCTTACGTCCAGGAGTTAAAGACTCTGTCTCTACAGAAAACAGAAAAATTAGCCGGGTGTGGTGGTACAGGCCTGTTGTCCTAGCTACTTGGAAGGCTGAGGCAGGTGGATTGCTTGAGCCTAGGAATTTGAGGTTGCAGTGAGCTATGATGATGCCATTGCACTGTAGCCTGGGCAACACAGCAAGATCCTGTCACAAAAAAATAAATAAATAAATAACACTAGGTGCTGTAACGAATAAACCTAACATTTTCAATATCTTTACATAATAGAAATTTATCTCTCACTCCCTTAAAGGTCTAAAAGGCCAGGAGTGGTGGCTCACACCTATAATCCCAGCACTTTGGGAGGCCGAGGCAGGAGGATCTCTTGAGGCCAGGAGTTGGAGACCAGCCTGAACAACATAGCAAGACCTTGTCTCTAAAAAAAAAAGCCTAATGCAAGTATCCATGGTTGGCAGTTGGCTTTCTTCCACATGTTGATTTAGGGACCCAGGGTCCTTCCATCTGTGGCTCCACCATCTCCCAGGGCCTCAAAGTTCTTTGTTTCCACCTAGCAGAAGCTAAAAGAAAGCACCAGAAGGAAACCCCACCAGCTTCATAGAAGCCTCAGCTCAGAAATAACACACCATTGCCACTTACATCCCACTGGAGAGAACTAGTCTCATGGCCCCATTCAAATGGAAGTGCAGCTGGGTAGATGGGCACCGCTCAGTGACACCGCCACACCACGGAAGGGGGATAATGAGTTTGTGGTGAACATAGCGCTGTCTCCGTCAAAACAGCCCTGGGCTCAAAAAGCTTAAACCATTTATCCCAGAACATGCCACTCACACGTGGTGCAACTGTTCCTTCAGTTTAAGAACTGGCCAAGTCCTTCCCCTCCCCTGCCCTCACTTACACCAATTTTCCAAGCACTGAGATCAGAAGGTGACATTTCCTGACCTTGCTCAAGATTCTGAAGAACCTTAAAGGCAATGTATGTAACCTAAACATTTGTACCCCTGTAATATATTGAAATAAAAATAAATAAATAAATTTAAAAAAGAAAAGATTCTGAAGTACTTTCCTATCAGAATCCTATAGCCCTTTACAGGGGTTTGTTCATTCTGTTCCTGGAGGAAACACAGGCCAAGTTTTCTAACTGAAGGACCAACAGAGGAATGTGCTGGAACTTTCCCAAGAATATAGAGTGGGAGTCAACAGGAGAAGACATGATGCCAGGATAAAGGGGGTGTGGGAAAAGTAATACAGCTAGGGAGGGCCTGATAGGTTTGCCTCCATCCACAGCAACTCTTCAATAACAACAACAACACATAACGTTGACTTAGCACTTCCTGTAGGCCAGGCACTGAGCCAAGTGCTTTATAATCATCCTTTTATTGAATCTTCAAAAAACCCAATATGATACCTAATGCCATCCCCATTTTTACAGATTAAGAAATTGAGGCTTAGAGATGCTAAGCCAAGGGTGACCCACCCAGTCAACGGATGAGGTGGGATTTGAGGAGTCTGGAGCCAGAGCCTAAACTTTTCAGCACCATCTTCGGCTGTCTCTGCAATTAGAACAGCTCTTCTGTGTCCATCGCCACACAGGTGGGTGTCTGCATAGGTTCTGCAGGGCCTAAGCTATCAAATCCCAAAAGCAGGGCTGGTAGCCAAGGCTGGAAGGTAGACAATGTAAAAGGTGTGGTCGGCAAAGGTTGTCATCTTCAGTGATGGCCTAGAATCTTGTTTCCAGAAGGCCTACACCTGGGAAGGCGGAGCTCTGTGGACTCATGGAAGTTGGTGTGCCCTTCTGTGTTCTACTAAGAGAACAGGGTATCTAAGCCTTGAGGTGTCAGCAGGGTTTGGCTCACTTGCCCTGACTTGCCTGTTTTGCCTCCAACACATGAACATTTTTTTCTTTGCCTTTCTTGCAACGAACTGTGCTGTACTTCTAAGACAAACAGTGTGAGGTACATTCAAATTACAGTCCTCACTTATGATGATTTGGGCCTCTTAAGTAACCAATCATTGTGACTTTGAATGAGCTTAATTATCAGGGTACTTCAGTGTACAAATAACCATGCACACCCTGTTAGCAATGCTGACAGCTCTAATTGAATCCAGCGGTCTGGTCTTATTGGTTAAAAAAAAAAAAAAAATCCCTGGAATTTGGTCCTGACACTTTACACTGCATTGTCAGGGTGATTGAAAGGGTCTGCCCAGTGAAGTTGCAAATGCCCAAGGCTGGGCTCTTTTTAGAAAGACCCAAGTCTCTTCTCTTCAGCAGGCAACTTAACTAAAGAGCAGAAAACTATAGATAATTTTTTATTACAAAAAAAATTCTATCCTTTCACCTTGAGTCTGAATGCATCTTTGTGTGTAAGTTGTGTTTCCTGAAGACAACAGATACTTGGCTTGTATTTTTTAATCCATTCAGCCAGCCTATGTCTCTTCAATGGGCAATTCAAGCCATTCACATTTATTGAGAGAATTGATATTTGGGGTAAATTTCTGATTATTCTATTGGGTGGTGTCTTTTGTTTTACCTCTTGTGTCATTGTGGAATCTGGTTTCTGGGGTTTTAGCTTTTGCATAGTTTTACATTGGTGGGTGTCTGTTGTGCTGTTTAGTGTACAATGCAGGTCTAAGCACTTCTTGCAAGGCCGGTCTGGATTTCGCAAATTCTATCAGTGATTGCTTGTCTGGAAAAGTCTTTATTTCTCCCTCATATAAGAAGCTTAGTTTGGCAGGATACAGAATTCTGGGTTGGCCTTTGTTTTGTTTTTGGAGACTGATGATGGCTCCCCATTCCCTTCTGGCTTGTAAGATTTCAGCTGAGAAATCTGCAGTTAATCTGATGGGTTTCCCTTTGTAGGTTACCTGCTCTTTTCGTCTTACAGCTCTGAGGAGTGCCTCTTTTGTGTTTACTTTGGTCAGTCTAATAATTATGTGGCGTGGTGAATGCCTTTTCACATTGAGTCTCCCAGGAGTCCTGTGTGCTTCTTGTACTTGGATATCGAGATTTCTGGCTAGGCCATGGAAATTTTCCTCTATTATTCCTTCAAATAGATTTTCCAGCCCACTCGAATTTTCTTCCTCTCACTCAGGGATGCCTATGATCCTTATGTTTGGCCTCTTTACATAATCCCACATTTCTTGTATGCTTTTTTTCCCGCCTCTTGTTTTGTGTTCTTTCTCTTCGACTGATTTATTTAGCGCATAGGAGTTGTCTTCTAGCTCTGAAATTCTTTCCTCTGCATGGTCCAGACTATTCTTAAGGCTTTCCACTGTGTTTTGTAGATCCTTGAATGCTTCTTTCATTTCTAGAATTTCTATTTGATTTTTCTGTAATATTTCTATTTCTTTGGAGAATTTTTCATTCATTTCTTGCATTTTTCTTGTGGTTTCTTTGGTGCACAGGCAATATATATAGCCAAAGTGTTGTACCCCCATAATATTCTGAAATAAAAAAGAAAAAAGAAAAAAAATTCTTCAATGAGAGTATCTTTTGTCAAAGTGCTTTCAGACACAGCATCTCGTTTAAACCACTCAATGGTTGTAGAGTTACCAGCCTCCTACACAGGGTTTGGAGTCTAATCAATCAATATTACTTGAATGAATGGCAATTCATAGACGAGAAAACTAGGGCTCAGGAGTCACACAACTGGTCCACTCTGACCCAGTCAGTCCAGGGCAAAGCCTGGTTCTTAATCTCAGATCTGCCAATTCCATTATCAGATGGGAAATCTGGACCTAGTGACGTAGCCAGCATCCTTGTCTCAGTTTATCTTCCCAGACCTGGGTCCACCAGCCTTGAACAGGCCCCAGGCCCCAAGATCTTCCAGCTCCATCTTCTGCCCTGAGGGCCAGGGCAGGCCTGAGAACCACCCAGGAACAAACTGTAGCAGCAGTGCTTGGTGAAAAGTCCAAGCACCTGGGTCCTGACATCTCCCAGATCATCTTCTCAATTTTCTCTTTGACCACAACCCCCTCCTCTAAGCTCAAAAGGTAAGAGTCTCTCCAGCTATCTGGCCCTTCTGCACCATCTAACCCAGAGTTTATTGACTTCTTTTGTCTAAGTATTATTTTGGCAATCTGTTGAAGCCTACAAATTGCTTCTCAGAATACTAGTTTTAAATGCATAAAATAAAACACAATGGATGACAAAGGAAACCAGAGATATGAAATACACTTATCAAAGTGTTTTTAAAATGTGTTATAAGAATAAATGTGCTTCTTTATTAATGCATTAAACAAGATCTATCAGAGGGTCTAATAACATCCATAATTTCAAAGTAGTGATGAACATGAATGAGGTTTAAAACATCTGTAATAACTTTAATGTGAAATAAAAATATCTGTTACTTTTTATTGTTAACAAAGTCCCCGATACTGCTAATACTACTTTAGTTTGGTTCCTACATTCAATAACTGAAAGAAATGGTAAAATTCAATTAGATGTTATGGAAAATAAAAATGTAATATTTTGCCATTTGAGTTCACAGATTCCCAGAATTCTATCAAAGACCCTTCCGTGGACACCAAGTTAAGAACCCCTGCTCTAATCCCAGATTGACCAGCACTCGGCCCATCTGCCCTTGGAGAAGGGAGGAAGAGCTTTCTAAGTCAGCATCCTTGACCCAGGCTGCCGCTGTGGCTATCTCCAAACAGGGTCCCTGAACCTCATCACCCCAGAAGCCCACCCCTACTTGTCCTCCCTAGGCTGTTGCCCAGAGCCTCGGCTTCCTACCTCTTTAGTTTTAGTCTTTCTTTTGTCATTCCCCTTTTTACCAGCTTTTCTCTTCAGCTGTACACAAACCACACCCCTCATTTCTTTCCAGCTTCTGGCCCACATCACTCCTCTTAACAGCGTTTTCCCCTGGAGACTCACAGTGCATATTACACTTTCCACAATCACGATACACACTGACAAGAGAACACCAGCCTCAACACATTTACAACAGGTGCCTCCAGTCCCAGGAAGGAGCAGCCTCTATTACACAATATCCATCCCTGCCCCAACCAGGAGAGAACCAGTTATTGCCTTGGAATTACCCTCCAATATGCTGTAAAGACTAGACCCTTCTCCCTGAGGTGACTTTACATCATAAGAAGCATGGACTCCGTCTTAACATCAATGTGATATTAACATAAGATAGTGACAGGTTGAGCTGTTTCAGGTAAGAAGTATGTGTTCATGCCCCAACTTAGGAACACTTCAAATAAAAGGAAGCCAATAGGAAGTGTGTTGGAAAAGTGATTATTTAATAATCAACAGGCCAAGTGTATGCAATTGAGGAAACAGAGAAGTCTCCAGTTCCTGAAGACACTGGGAAGCAAGAAGGTACTTGCTCTCTTGCCAATGTAAAGACTGAAAACAAACCTTGGAAATTATCTGAGCATATTCTTGGGCGTTTTCCAACCCAGTTCCTTTTGTAATTTGTGATTGAGCAAGGAGTGGTGTTGATTGGATCTGTTCATAAACTCTCTTGGCTTTTGCAATTTGTAGTCAAGGAAAGAGTATAGACCCACATGTCTTGCTCTCAGTATTTCCAGATGAGCATGTGAAGTAGCCGGTGTCTATTACTATTATTACTGTTATTATTATGATTTGTTTTGAGGGCATTCGTGGCTGTACAAACAATTGTCCATTTTTAATTAGACAACAAAATGTTTCTAAGAACTCTTCAAACCATCAAAACTCTTGTAGAAATGGGCAGGCAGGAGGAAGAGAAGATCTCACATTGCTGAATGCATTGTATCTAGGACAACATAATAAAAATAGCTAACACTTACATAGTGTACAGGCAGTATTCTAAGTGTCTCACACGTAGGTTTTCCTATAATCCTCACAACAACACTGTGAGATAGATACTATTTCATCCTCATTTTACAGATAAGGAAATGTGGCTCAGGGAAGGGAACTAACTTAAAGTTCACATGGCTACCATCATAGGACGAAGACACAGGAAAACCTGAAGGAAAACACCCTGCTGAACCTCTCCCAACTTACTAGTCCTTTGGGGAAAAAATTAAGCTGGATGCCTATCTTGCCCCTTATACCAAAATTAAATCCAGACAAATCAAAAATGGAAGCATAAAAAGGGGATGCAGAAGAATACCATAAGGAAATTTAGGTAAATAGTTTAATAATTCTGGCATAGTGGAGGCATTTTTTAAACATCATGTCAAGAACAGAAACCAAACAGGAAAGACTAACAGATTGTACTACATAAAAATGTAAACCTTCTGTTGACCAATAAATAAACTTGGAAAAATATTTTCCACATATGTTACAGACAAAAGGTTACCATTACTCATAGAGACAGAGACTCTTACCAAAAAGGTAAGAGAAAAAATAAACACCACCAAAAGAAAAAAAAATGGTAAATAAAAGAAAGAGATAACTCACAAAAGATATAAAAATAGCTAGTTAACACCTGATATTCCTAATATAATAAGGATAATAATTAAGGATTTAATGTAGCAGCATAAGAAAATTCAACCTTATTGCTGGTTTCTGCTACTTAGGAGAGGCGTGTCCCTCTTAAGCCCAGGAAAAGTGAATAGGGTCTTTTGTGTTCCTAAGGTCCATACCATTAACCTGTTTAGGAAAGTGAGAAAAGGGAAAGACAGACAGACAGAAGCTGGAGAAAGGGTGGTCTGGTGCTGGAGTAAGAGGAAATTCCTAGCCTAGGGTGTCTTAGGTCAGGCTCCTTAGGAGCAGAGCCTGAGATGGGGATTTGAGTGAAAATTTCTCACTGAGGGAGAGGTCTCGGGTAAAAACTATAAGCAAGAAATATGGGAACTAAGCTTAATGCAAGCAGAAGGGAGTAATAAAGATTAGAGTAGAAATTAATGAAACAAAATTTAAAAAGACAGCCAAAAAAGCAAAAGTTGATTCTTTGAAAAGATTAATAAAATTGACAAACTGTTAGCTAAAAATAGAAAGGGGAGAGAGAGAGAATGACTCAAATTACTAAAATCAGGAATAAAAGAGGGGACATTACTAACGACCTCACAGGAAGAAAAAGGATTATAGAGTAGTACCATGAGCAAAGGTATGCCAATATATTAGATAACTTATGTGAAATGGACAAACTACCAAAACTTATGCAAAAAGAAACAGAAAATTTGAGTAGATAGACCCATAACAAGTAAAGAGATTAAATTAGTAATTTTTAAACATCCCACAAAGAAAAGCTGAGGCCCAGATGGCTTTACTGGTGAATTCTACCAAACCTTTAAAGAATAAGTAAAACCATTTCTTCACAAACTCTTCCAAAAACTAGAAGAGGAGGGAACACTTACCAACTCATTCTATGAGGCCAGTGTTAACCTGATACCAAAACCAGATAAAGACATCACAAGAAAAGGAAACTACAGACCAATAGCTCTAATGAGTGTAAACACAAAAAGTGCTCAACAAAATACTAGCAAACTGAATCTAGCAACATACAAAAAAGATCACATACCATGACAAAGTGGGATTTATCCCAGAAACACAAGCTTGGCTTAGCATCTGAAAATCAATTAATGTAATGCACCATATCAATAAGGGACAAAAACTAAATATTCATCTCAATAGATGCAGGAAAATCAAACACCTCCCCATAATAAAAACAATAAACAAGGAATAGAAGAGAGCTTTCTTAAACTCATAAAGGGCATCTACAGTAGCACCCACAGCCAACACTATGCTTAATAATAAAAGATGGAATACTTTCCTCCAAAGATCAGGAACAAGACAAGGATGTTCACTTCTATTCAACATTGTACCGGAGGTTTTACAAAGCCAATTAGGCAAGTAAAAGAAAGAAAGAGCATACAAATTTTTAAGTAAGAAGTAAACTATCACTGTTTGCAGATGATATGATCATGTATACAGAATATCCTAAGGAAACGACTAAAAAAAACAATTAGAACTAATAAACAAATTCAGCAAGGTTTGAAGATACAACATCAATATACAAAAATCAATTGTATTTTTATACACTAGCAATGAATATTCCAAAAAGTAAAACTAAGCAAACAATTTAATTTATAATAATATCAAAAAGAATAAAATATTTGGGGGGGAAGTTAACAAAAGAAGTGCAAAACTTATATTCTGAAAACTACAACATTATTAGCCATTGGGGGAAACACAAATCAAAACCACAATGAGATACTGCCTCACACCTCCTATATAGTCTACAATCAAAATGACAGATAACAATAAGCATTGGTGAGGATGTGCAGAAATTGGAATCCTCATAGGCCGCTGGTGTAAAATGGTGCACCCACTTTGGAAAACAGTAGACAGTGGAACAGTGTGGCAGCTCCTCAAAAGGTTAAACATAGAGTTACCATATGACCCAGTTATTCTACTCCTAGGTATACACTCAAGAGAAATGAAGACATGTCCACACAAAAATTTGTACATGAATGCTCATAGCAGGATTATTCATAATAGCCAAAAAGTGGAAACAACCCAAATATCTGTCAACTGACTAATGGATAAATAAAATGTGGTATAGGCATACAATGGAATATTGTTCAGAAATAAAATGGAATGAATTACTGCTACTGCATGGATACAACATGGATAAACCTTGAAAACATCCTAAGTAAAAGGAGCCAGTCACAAAAGACCACATACTATAAGATCCTATTTATACAAAATGTCCAGAATAGGCAAATCTATAGACACAGAGAGTAGATCAGTGATTGCCTAGAGCTCAGGGGATTTGGGTAAATGGAGTGTGACAGCTGGTGGGTAGGTTTATTTTGGGGATAATAAAGATGTTCTAAATTTTATTGTGGTTGTAAAACTCTCTGAATATACAAAAACCCATTAAATTGTACACTTTAAATAGGTGGATTGAATGGTATGTGAATTATATATAGCTCAATAAAGCTGTTACATAAAAAAAAAAATCAGCCAGGCACAATGGCTTATGCCTGTAATCCCAGCACTTTGGGAGGCCAAGGCAGGAGGATCACTTGAGACCAGAAGTTCCAGACCAGTCTGGGCAAAATGGCAAGACCCCATCTCTACAAAAAATATTTTTAAAAAATTAATCAGGCATGGTGGCACATGTCTGTAGTCCTAGTACTCAGGAGGTAGGAGGATCGCTTGAGCCCAGGAGTTTGAGGTTACAGTGAGCTATGATCATGCCATTGCACTCCAGCCTGGGTGACAGAGCAAGACCCTGTCTCTAAAAATCAATGTGCTTGTAGTATAAAATTTTAATTCAAAGTAAAAAGATTATACCAGAAGAATGGGGCCAATTATTACAAAAATTTTATTCCACAATGAAAATATAGACACTTTGAAACTTTAAGCACTAAATAGCATGTGTCATCAAATTATATAATACAAAAACTGTTGTAAATATAAGGAGAACTTAAAAATTTTAAAAAAGACTCATAGTTCTTATCCCAGGACAGATCAAGGGGACTAAAAATAAGCAGGACTACACAGGACCCAATTAATAAAACTGATAAGATCAATACAATAGATAAATTTCAAACTCTGCACCTTCCAAAAAAAAAGCATATTCTTTCTAGGTACCCATGGAGCATTTACAGAAGTTAACTCTAATGAAAACTTTGTAAATTCACAAAAGTGGAAACAGCACATTCTTCAAACACAATACAATAAAACCTAATAATAAAGAATACAAATATTGACACAAACAAAAGAACCCCAAATTACTAAGAAATAAACTTTTTCTTCAGTCAAGCCCAGCAGTGTGAAAAATAAACTATCTCTTGAACAATTTTTGTTTCAAAGAGAAATCAAAACTGAAATGCACTGAACTATATGCTCCACAAGCTCTAAGACTTGGTTGATCCTTTCAAGTGTTTTGCAAGCCATATTTTTCCACAGAAACATAACTAGATAGATGCTAGATTTCCTTCCCATTATATGTTCCTGGCTCCAGTTTGTGTTAAAACCAATTTATGTCCTTTTATTTGTTCTTGTACATTTAATTGCAATTTGATTACTTTTTACCTATTTCCATTTATTTCTAAACCACTGTGACACCTACTCTCTTATTTATCTAGAAGTTCATTTTCACTTTCTGTTTAGAAATTCTAGTATTAAAGGCAATGAATTTTCCACTGATAATAGCTGTGGCTGCATCCCAGAAGACAAATATTTTAAAGCTTTTTTCCCAATTATAAAAGTAACACATTATTTTTTAAAATATAGAAATATGTATTCAGTAAGGTATGAATTAAATGAGAAAGCTCTCTGTTTCCTGTAATTCCATCCCCTATTGCACCCTCCAATCCCTTAACTAATTTTACAATTTGGTGAATATTCCTTCAAATTTTTTCTAGGCTAGTAAGAGTACATATGTATATAATAATCTCTTTTTAACAGAAATGGAATCACACTTTCACATTTTACATAAAATTAATTCTTTTCACTTAACCATATAAATGGTAACTTTCCATATTAATACGTATAAGCTTCTCTCAATGGCTACATAATGGTCAGTTATATGGCTATAATTGTATGTATTTAACAAGTTCTCTATTGATTGGTGTTTCTGTTATT
This sequence comes from Daubentonia madagascariensis, assembly GCA_023783475.1. Lineage (NCBI taxonomy): Eukaryota > Metazoa > Chordata > Mammalia > Primates > Daubentoniidae > Daubentonia > Daubentonia madagascariensis. The sequence goes on along the minus strand of JAKFHU010002136.1, from coordinate 24,366,566 downwards.
TCCAATTTTGGATATTAAAAACACTGCTGCAATGAACATTCTTACCCACACATCTTTGCACACTTGTACAAGTATGTATTACTATTGGATTTGTAGTGTTCTCATTATTATTCCACCAAACAAGTTGCCTAGGATCACAAACAAGGTTGTCTATGATCACATATTCTACTTTTAAGTAGCATAATTAAACAAACAACAAGAAGTACCTACTTAATATGGTTTTATATGGTTTCAGGATAGGTGGCAATGAAAGACCCCCCAAGAGAGATACAGGAAGGGACCTGAATGGAGGTTTTTTTTTTAAACCAAAGGAAGGAGGATTTCAGGTTTTATAAATATATAAAACCATATTTGTAGGTTTCAAATCTTTTGGGGCACTACAGACTAACTTCTACCCTACTGACTCTCCTCTCATCTGTCAGTGTAGGTAAAAATTCACATACATACCACCTTGACTGTTCTACTAGCCAATGTGGCTACATAGAAGTAACCACGTACCAGGGAGGCAAAGCCTGAGATAAAACAAGCAAGGACAACTTCTGCTCAGATGTTCTCCCTCCTCTCACTGTTGCTAAGAAGCCTAAGCCCACCTGGAGTGGCAAGCAGAACAGGGAGTCAATACAATCAAGTAATCCTAACTAGAGGGGACGGAAGGAATAACTAGAGATAACAGAAATTAATTAATTTGAAAATAGAGCTCAACTAGTTTTTTTCAAAAGCTCCAACAGTTCATGTTTCAAAAAAATATTAAAAATTAAATAGATAAACCAATATAGTCTCAGGCTAAGCAAAGTCTACCCAGGCATATACGAAAAAATACTAATGGGGTTCAGGGCAAGGCTTGATGAGAGATAACGTGGGAAAGGTAGACAGGTGCCCGACCAGGGAGAGTCTTGTGCATCACATCAGAGAATGTGGACTCTATCCAGGGGGCAGTTGGGATAGGTTTGTGACTTTTTAAGTGGCGAAGTATCATGATTACTTTTTACTCTTTCTCTCTTTCTTACTTTCTCCCTTTTTTTTTTTTTTTTTTTTTTTTGAGACAGGGTCTGCTCTGTCACCCAGGCTAGAGTGCAGTGGCATCATCATAGCTCACTGAAACCTCAAACTCCTAGGCTCAAGGGGTCCTCCTGCCTCAGCCTCCTGAGAAGCTGGGACTATAGGCACACACCACCATGCCCAGCTAATATTTTCTATATTTAGTAGAGACAGGGTCTCACTCTTGCTCAGGGCTCAGGCTGGTCTCAAACTCCTGAGCTCAAGCAGTCCTCCCGCCTCAGCCTCCCTGAGTGCTAGGATTACAGGTGTGAGCCAATGCATCTGGCCACTTTTTAGTCTTAGAGAAATTGCTGTGAACAGTAGGATAGAGGGAAATTTGAGGCAGAGAGAACAGAAAAGAGACTATAGCAATGCTCCAAAAGAGAGGCAAGGAGGACCAGAATAGATGGTGGCAATGAAGTGGAGAATCTGGTTCTTAGCGAGAGAAACTAAGTGGGGAGAAGTATAAGATGACACCCACTTTCATGGTTGGATAAATGTTTTCTTACCTATAAAATGAGGATAACATTCAATCAGGTCATTGCAAAGATTATAAAAGTAGTTATGTTTAAAGTTAACTTATACACCATCTTTGTTCCAGCAAAGATTTAATGCAGCTTAGAGTAACAGATGTTGTCTTAGTCCGTGCTGCTGTAACAAAACACCTAAGACTGGGTAATTTATAAAGGAAAAAAATGTATTTCTCACAGTTCTGGAGGCTGGGAAGTCCAAGACCAAGGTGCTGGCATCTGGTGTCTGGTGAGGGTTTTCTTGCTGTATCCTCACATAACGGAAGGCAGAAGGGCAAAAAGGAGATGAAGGCTGTGTCCTCACATGGCAGAAGAGCAGAAGAGAGTGAACCCACTCCTGCATGCCCTTTCCACAGCAGCATTAATCCATTCATGAGGGCAGAGCCCTCATGACCTAAACACTTTCCATTAGGCCCCATCTCCCAACACTGTTGCTTTGGGGATTAAGTTTCCAACACATGAATTTTGGGGGAAATATTCAGACCATAGCAAACATAAAAACACTGTAAAATGCCCCATAAATGTGAGCTATTCCCATTTTTTTTAATCACTAGCATTGACACATCCATGAATGTCTGTGAGTTTGCCATGCTATGTAGGGCAGGCCAGAGGGACAGTTCAGTGGGCTCTGCCCAGCAGGTAATCCCAAGGCCAAGTTTTATCAAACAAATCTACGAGTTGTGAGCTCAGTGGGTCTGGAATCAGGGCACCCACTGTGAGTCAGACACTGTGCCAGACACATTGTCCGTGTTTATCTCATTTAATTCTCAAAGCAAACTTGCAAGGATATTAATTTAAAAAAAGAAAAGACTTTACAGATGAGAAAATTCAAGGCTTTCAGAGGTTAATTAGCCACATCAGTGGGAGTCAGAGGGTCCCATACTGACTTTTCTTTGCTTTTGCAATGATGCATAACTCTCTGTGTCTGCAAGGGTAGAGCTGCGGTTCAGTAGAAATATGTCCACAGCAGCTCTGCCCAGCTGCAGCCCACAGAGGGGTCAAAGGCCACCTGGTAAGGGGTGGGCATGGCTAGCTGTGGGGCTTCTGTGGGAAGAGAAAGCCCAGTCTCCTCTCTACATAGGTTATTGATTCTCTCTTTCCTTTAGCCCCAGGCAGCCCCAGGGTCCCTCCCTTCCCCTGGCAGGACCATGATGGTGACTCTCACACTCTTCTCAGTGGACAGCTTTATTCCCAAAGTGATGCAGATCCCCACTGCCCCCTCAGGGGCCTTGCTCAGCTGCCCCGTCATAGCTGCGATGGGACCTCTCCCTACCAAGGCTACAACTCTCTCATCGGGCTCACAAAACAAGAGTATTGAATTTTTAGTTCCTTGCAGGTGAGTTAGGTAGAAGGACTTTGGGGTTGTTACCATCCATCACCCCTCCAGCATCATCTTTAAAGGAAAAAGATGCTGCTGAACCAATTAAACATTCCCCAGTGTTACCTTGAACTAGTCACCTACTCTCACCTTTGACGGACAGCCACCTCTCTGGCTCCCATCTTAGCTTAACCCTAAATGTGGGGTTTATGGCTGCCCCAGAAGTGGTCCTGTTGGGTAAATCCTGATAAGACCCCCAGAGCTCACACCTGGTGGGCTGCCTCCCAGGCATAGCTTGGCTCTATGCCAGGACCCCTCATACTGACCTGGCCCAACCTTGATTTTGCTTCTACAAATTCCTGTGGTGCCCACCAAGTCCCTTCTCTCCACCCAACACACACACACACCCTCACAGTAGTTTGGCTGTCCTGGATGACCACAAGCCACCAGGAATGGGGATTTTTAAGGACAGATCTTGGGCAGCAAGTTCTACCCAAGACAGGAAGAGGAATGAAAGAGGGCAGAATCTGTGGGTCCAAATGATGGGGCAATGCGTACAAAGCCCTGGACTGCAAATAAAGTCGGGACCGTGGAAATCCAGGGGGACAGAGCCGGGTCAGAGCAGGGGAGGAACAGGAGAGGGGCTGCACACAGGCCATGAAACTCACGGATGCTTTTAACTTCCCTTCCGACCAGCCTGCGGAGGGTCCACGGGAGAGTCCTGCCGACTTACAAGGCAGAGGGAGGGTTTAGTGCCAACAGTCAGGCAGCGCCAGGGACGAGATTCAAGCCGCTGGGCTCTGTCTGCCGAGAGAAGAGTTCCCAGGGTATCCATGGCCCTCAGCAAGGCTGGCGCTGCCACCCCTCCCTCCTTAGTCCAGCAGCACGTCCAGAGCAGGAATCAGCTTCAAGACCCGGAGGAGCAGGACTCAGAGGCCAGGGTGGGTCTGAAGTCTCCGAAGCAACGCTCAACAGGCGCACGCTCAGAGCTCACCAGATGTGAGGAAACTGCAGTTCAGGGAAGCGAGGAGGCCGGCCCAGGTCTAGGCACTCGCTCGGCTCCCTCCGGCCCTGTCACGGTGGCCATCTGCAGGCAGCCTCGGAGACCCGTGGGACCAGAGCTCAGCCGGGATCCGACAGACCAGCCTTGGGTTAGCTCTATCAGAGGTGGGCCAGGGGCTTCAACCCCTAGCCCCAAACGATTGTGTGTTTACAAAGATTTGCCAAATAGATAAATGAGGTTAAGGGACTGGAGAGGCTGTAAGTGGGGGAAAGCACAACCACATAAGCAAAAGGAAAATAATGGTACTACGGGACTGGCCAACCACACAGCAGCCGGGAGCAGGGGCTGAGGTCTTTCTAAAACCCAAACATGTTGGGTCATTCCCCTGCTTGAAATCCCTCAGTGACTCCTACCACAATCAGGGTAAAATCTAAATGCCTCCAGGAAGCACGCAAGGCCTTCCAGAACCTGGCCCGGGCTGCCTTGCCAGGCCCGGTCACTCCCCCACCGCCCGCCCCGGCCTGCCGTGCATTGTGCATTCCAGACTGTGGCTTCGCGTATCATTCTGCCATTTGCTTCTTCACTTACTGTGTCATCGACATCTGGCTGTGCCCACATGTTTAGGTTTATACCTGACACTTTATATGCATGATCTCACCTAATATTCCCAACAAATCTGAGACAGGGATAATTGTACCGATTTTACAATAAAAGAAACAGAGCCTGAGAGGTTAAGCAACTTGTTCAAGGTCATTACTCAGGGTAAGCCATGCTCCCCTCCACCAGGCATCCCACCAGGCAGCTCCTAAGGTGACCAGCAAGCACAGGACAGGCAGGGGCTATAACTAGCCTCTCATAGTCTAGTTGCTGGGACCTCAGGGACCCTCAGGTGGAGGCAGGAGAGGAGGCCAGTCCTGTCAGAGGTGCAGCTGGGGAAACTGGCCTGAAGTGACCAACTCATCCCGATTTTCCCAGGACTTTTCAGGTTTAGCACTGAAAGTCCCACGTGCCGGGAAACCTGTCAGTCCTTGTCTTCAAAGTGAAAGTTCTGCATCCCAGGAACATCTCTTGCCTCAGTTTCAGGCAAATGGGGTTGGTCAGTCACCCTAACTCAGGTCAGTTTCTTTGACCCTCAGATAAGGTGGCCAGGACAGGCAGTGCTCCTGGAGATTTGCTCAGAGGCAGTATTAAAGCTACAATTCAGATAATCAAACTGTACAAGACATCCATTCAGGCACAGACCCAGCTGGAAAACGGGGCAGAGGAAAAACAAGCCCCCACCATGGGCAAGGGCTGGCCAAAATCAGGCAGGATCAGAGCAAGGCAGAGGCCAGAGTCTAAATCTGGGGCTCTCTTATTTGCAGTTGTATTCCTGGTTTCTAGCACAGTACCTGGCACACAGCGAGTGCTCAGTGCATACTGAATGAATGAATGAACGAATTCATGCCTGGGCCATCACAGGCTTCAAGCAGCTAGAACAGAGCCTCACGCCACCAGTGGAACCCAGCTCAATGGTGCAACTGCTAACAGACACGTCGGATCCGTGGGAGAAGATGCAGAGGGCCAGGAGGGAAACCCCACCGGAGACAGGGCTGTGCCAGAGAGGACAACCTGTCAATCCTGCAAGGCTGCAGGGCCTTGCTGCCGGGGGACTGGCTGCCTGCCGAGGGTTCTGGGGGAAGAGGCTGCCCCTTCAGGATCCCACCATTTTTCCTTCTCTTAGGGGAGACCCAGCCCTCCGCAGACACGGCCAAGAAAGCCAGGCTTTCCCCAAGGCCTTCTCCAAAAGGCTTCATTGTGAGGAAGTGTTCATTATTAGCCAAAACTCAAGACTAGTGGAGCAGGGTTTCCACTGGGCAATCACTTCCAACTTGTTAAGAGCTTTTTACTGTGATTATTCCAGCGGCTACAAGAGGCATCGGCACTGTCAAGCCCAGGAAGCAGCGGCATCGCCATCTTGTGGCTCTTTTGAGAACACCCCAGGGCGTGCCAGCCCTTCACTGGGTGTGCGCAACCCGCAGTTCCTAAGAATTTGCAACTTTGCTTCTCTTGATAAGAATATCTGCTCCACTATTGTACAGTCTGAGCCACTGCTCAACCTTTACAAAGATCAAAAAACATAACATCAATCCTCAAATTCAGCGTGGATTCAATGACATGTAACCTTTGTCTTTTCAGAAAACTCAGATTTCCCAGGGAAAATGCACATTTGCTGAGCTAACTGGTGTGCAACACACAAGTGCAGATTAAAGAACAATAACACTTCACAAGCCCTCCATTCTCTACCTATGGAGGCATGCCTTTCTTGCTCATAAAAGGAAATACTGATTTTTTTTAACTAAATGGTCTGTTCATTCATTTAGCAAATATTTATTGAGTGCCCGTTATATGTCAGGCCCTGGACAAGGTGCTGGGTGTACAACAATGAGGAAAACAAACGTGGTCAGTCTGCCATGGTGCTTATAGTCTAGCGGAGGTGGTAACATAAATCAAATAATTACTGAAATAATAAGGCCCTGGAGAAAATGCTAGGAAGGAGGACGCAAGGGTTGTGAGCCAGTGTGCTGGGACAGGAAGTATGATGTAGTCCAGGGAGTCCAATAAGGCTCCTCCTGTGATATGTAAGCTGAAAACTGTAAGTCTGAATTCTCTTCCGGGAAACTCGGAGAGGACAGGAGCTTTCAGGCACCATATTGACAAGCCTGCTGGGAGTCGATTACTGGGAACAATAGGATTTGAATTGACCCCAATATTGGGGGTGTTTTATCTGGTTGCCTTTCACTTCCCCCCACCACACTACACACACACACACACACACACCACTGCACAACTGATTTCTCATCTCTTTGTGCTGAAGAGGAATTAAATTACATGCAGATGAGAACTGAAGTCTATAGAGTCATGCTCAGGGAAGAGCTGAAAGGTTCTTTAAAAGAAAACCTTATCTCTGAGGTTTAGAAGAGCTGGGCCTGTAGAACAGCAACTGAGGCTGCCTCTGGGCCCCATGGAAGGGAAGATGAAGTTACAGTTCAACACAGCTGAGAGACTTCACAGGTGTAGAAACTCAGACTTGAAAGGGACCTTAAAGCTCACCCCGTCCTGATGTTTGAAAGAGGATGGTGGCATACACGAGAGTCTTGGAATCAGACAGACATGGATCCTAACCCCAGCTACAGCACAATTTGCTGAATTAACTTCTCTGGGCCATTTTATCATCTGAGAAATGAAACCAAGAATCTCTATGCTGCAAGGAGGCTCAAGCTCTATTTTGGTCCCAAGACTGGGCTCTTTGCCCTGGAAGCCCTGCTCTCCCTGCCCTGCATGATACGGGACCCTTGTGCTAAACATTATTGGTTCTTTCTTTCTGAAAAACAATAACTCAACATTCAAGATTTTTTAAATTTGCATCAATTTTGTAAAGAATAGATTTTTAACATGCTTATTTTCCATGCTGATATAAATATATACAAACCATTGAATATATATACAAACCAATATATACAAACCAATAAATTGGTGGAAAGGGACAGCTCATCCTTACAGAAGAATACCAACTAATAAATGTACAAGGAATGACGGTAATAGAAAATCACCATTAGGCAAACACCACCATATAATTATTGCAAGCAAGATACTTATTAAATACAAACAGGAAAACAGTAACTTAATGGTGAAGAAACCTAGCACACACCTCTTTACCAAGAGATCAATGTTAACATCACAAGTAATAAGACATATCAACACCAGTGATATGATGCCCTGAGAAGGGCACATCACTTCAGTGGCATTCTTGCCAAAAACGCATTAATCTCAACCTAGTCATGAAAAACACCTGACAAACTCAAATTGAGGGTCATTCTACAAAATAACTGACCAGTACTCTTCAAAAGTGTCATGGTCATGAAAGACAAAAAAAAAAAAGATTCTGAGAAACTCTCACAGATTAGAAAAGATTAGGAAGATATGACAACTAAATGCAACATGGAACACTAGATTAGATCCTGGGCCAGGAAAAAAAAAAAGGCATTAGTGGAAAAACGGATGATATTCAAATAATGTAGATTAGTAAACATTGTATCAATGTCAATTTTATTGAGTTATTTAGGTATGAAAAGAACCTATAGAAACAATTTAAACAATACAGAAGATATATGTACAACTATTATATATCAATAGAAAAATACCAAAAAAAATACAAAAGAGTGTAAAGTAGAAGGGCCCCTCCCAAAGTCCTACTTCCTACAGGTAACCACTGTTAGCAGCTTGGTGTTTTTACATTTATATAAAACAATAAAAATAAATACACATATACATAAATGGAATCCTACTATATATATATTTATTTCCATAATATGCTATACTCACTCAACAACATATCTATCTTCCCATATTTATCTGCCTTGATCCTTTCCATGGCTGTTTTGTATAATATTCCACTATAATGATCTACAACTATTTAACCAATCCCAGATTTGTCTCCAATTTTTCCCTATTATAAATAATACTTTTTTAAAAAAACCTATGTATATATGTTGTATGTATGTGTGTGAATATAAATATTTCCATAGGATAGAATCTTACAAGGAAAGTAGTTGAATCAAAGTAAAGAAAAATTTAAATCTCAATTGTACTTCCACCAACAATGAATGAAAGTCTCTTTCCCCATATCCTGAAAAATAATAAAATTACCATAATTTTTAAATTTTTTCAGTAAAGTAGACAAAACATTAATTATGGATTCTTTAGCCTATCTGAATGTCACTCCAAGGCCTCTGTACATAATACAAAGGAACTGTGGGTGCCTTGAGTGAATTTCAGTCTCTCTGCTTGGTGGTCAAGTTACTTCAGTTTTCTGGTGGCAGCCAGTCTCCAGGATGGCCCCAGTGACCCCTGTCTACCAGTGTTCATGTTCTTGTGGATTCCCCTCCCACACTGTATCATGGTTGGTCTGGATGACCAATAGAATATGGCAGAAGTGATGGCATGTGGCTTCTGAGGCTAGTCCATAAAAAGGCACACGGTTTCCCCTTGTTCTCCCTTGGATCATCAGCCCTGGTGGAAGCCAACCACCACGTTAAATGGACACCCAGGCCCCTATGGAGGCCTCATCAATTCTGCACCATGAGGAACTGAGGCCTCCTCCCAACAGCCATGTGAGTAAGCCGTCTTGAAAGCAGAGTATCCAGCCCCAGTCCAGCCTTCAGATGACTGCAGCCCAAGCCATCGTCTTGACTGCAACCTCATGAAAGACCAAAATTAGAACCAGCCAGCTAAGCCACTCCCAGATTTCTGATAATCAGAAACTGCATGAGATAACTAATGCTTACTATTTTAAGCCACTAAGTTTTGGAGTCATTTTTTGTGCATCACTCTCTGAGCCACACCTTCCTCACCTGTAATATAGAAATGGTAATGATAATTAGAACGCCCATTTCAGAGAGGATACAGAGGAAGCACCTGCCACCTGCTTGGCCCATGGGCATTAGTCTTCCCCTCTCTCCCTGGGAGGGCTTTCTAACATGCTGGTAGGCCTGAGTAAAAAGAGAGGAGTGTTTGAATTGCAATGCCTTTGACCTTTTCATTTAAAATGCATGTCAAATCAGCTTCTAATTCACTTACAGACACATTATTCTGGGAATGAAGCAGGGAGTGAACTTTGTTGCAATGTGTTCCCTGCCCTTTTATGTGATGAAATTATAAAAACAAACAGTCTTGTTGCCCTGGTCTTCTTCGGAGAGCTGCCAAACCTTTCCTGTCTGGGTGATCAGGGAGTGGCTGCTTGGGGCCCTGGCCAGGGACAAGCTAACGTGGAAGGCCCACGGGTCAGGTTCCACCCAGACTACAACTAGGGCTGCTCTGCACGCAGCCATCTGGTGGCCACAGTCAGCAGTTGCACCTTCCCCCCAAGACGCCGCCTTCAGCAGGGTTGAGATGCCCCTCCCTTCACCTGTGTTAGCAACTATTTCTCCCCTCCCTAAGGAGTGGCCGCAGCTCTTTCTGTTTAGTCCTCCATGCCCAGGAACTTGAGCAAATTTCCAGGGAAGGAGTCTATCTCAGTCAGTTTGGGTTGATATAGCAAAGTATATAGACTCAGTGGTTTATAAACAAGAAAAATGTGTTTCTCACAGTTCTGAAAGCTGGAAGTCGGAGACCAGGGTGCCAGCGTGGTCAGGCTCTGGTGAGAGCCCCTTTCTGGGCTGCAAACTGCTGGCTTTTCTTGGTATCCTCACATGACGGACAGAGCAGAGGGAGCAAGCTCTCTCAGGTCTTTCCATAAGGGCACTAATCCCATCCATGGGCGCCCCTACCATGACTTAATCACCTCACAAAGGCCTCCCTCCCAATACCCGCACACTGGGGGTTGAGATTTCAACTTATAAATCTGGGAGCAACACAAACATTCAGTTCATCACACAGTCAGAATGTGTTAAATAGAAACACCCTGAGTCTTACTCAGAATTATTCCTCAGCCCAGCTGCCAGCTAGAGCCCAGGTTGGAGCCTTTTTATGACCCCCAGCCAAGCTCCCTACTCCCCCAGGACACATTCCCCAGAGGGGGGAGTGACCTCTGTCCCTGTCTCTGTTCATTTTTTAATACCAATGTTCAGAACCATCAATGCCAACTGTCTCTCCATCCCCAGAAGGCAGTGGCTAAAATTCCCCAGGTGGGCATGAAGACTTAGCCAACCTAGGAAACCTCATCTCATCTGCCTGTAATGACAAGCACACTGGTTCCCCTCTTATTTTGCAGTAATTAAGTCCAGCAACACTGGAGGCAAGAGGGACTGTCCAGCCAAGGTGGTGGAAAGAAATGTGAATTATGATGAAGGACACTCATCAGCTGGAGAATGAACCATAACTTCGGTCTTGATGAGCTCTGAGACCGTCTCCAAAGGATTGTGGTGAGTTTGGAGCAAAGGTGGAGTGAGAACAGGGAGTAACTAGAGACAGGAATACCCTCTAAGAGCCTCTGAGTGCTGGTTCCCACCACAGAGGCCACTGCAGGCTTTGGAATCCACAAGCCTGGGTTTGAATTCTGACCCTGTCACTTATTGACCTTGGGCCCCCAGTTTCCTCCTCTATGAAATGGGCATGTAAACCCCGCCCCATAGGTTGCAGGAAGAAGCAAATGAAGCTGCGTATGTGGACATACCTAGCAAAGAGCCTCTGTTCCAGGAAATAGTGCATAAGTGTGGCCTGCCTTCCTTGCAGCTACATTTTTGGACAACACAAACATGTCATCACTGGGGAAAGGAACTTTAAATTTCCTTCTCTAGAACAAGAACAAAAAAAAAATACTTAATTATGTCTCACCCTTTCAGAGGTCGATTCAATTCTATCTGCCTTTATTGGGCACATACATGGTCTAAGGGCTCTGGGAGAGGCAGAGGTGAGGAAGGTATGGGTCCTACCCCCAAGGAGTTCGCAGCTCATTAGTGGAGACAGGAGAAATTGCTGTAATCCAAACAGGAGAGGTAATGATGATAAGTAACATTTACACAGCACTTACTTTATTCTAGGATATAATCCTGAAAACTGTCCTTTGAAGTAGGTACTACTATTCTTCTCCCAACTTTACATATGGGAAGGCTGAAAAATAGATTTAAGAAATGTGCCAAAGGTCACACAGATAAGAAACAGCAGAACTGGAATTTGGGCCCAGGTAGTGAAGAACGGCAATCCATGCATTTAGCCACTACTCTATATGGTCATGCCAGCCTCGGCTGGCTGTATACTTTTCTTAACACGCAACAGTCTTCCACACCTCTGAACATCCATTCATATTGTTCCCTCTTCCTGAAAGTTTCCAGCTCCTGTCATCTGTCCAAAATTCTCACTTTATTTTTAAGACTCGACTCAAATATTTGCTTCTATGTGAAACCTTCCCAAATCCCCCATCTGAGCTCCATGACACTTGGCACATACCTCATTTGGGGCACTAATGACACAGTATTATAATTATCAGGTTATCTGGCCCACTAAAAAGACTGGGCACACCTGCAGACAGGATCCATCTCTTACTCAGCTCTGGGTCCCAGCCTAGTGAATGTCTGTTGGGTGAACATATGAGTTATTTCTGACTCAGGTTACCCGTACTAGCCTGACAACCTCTCTAGCAGGCAATGGGACCTTGGCTTTCTAGTCTGTTCCACGCACCAAGGAGAACCCTGCAGTTCCCAAAGTTTTTGAACACAGTTTGGTCCCCCTTGAATGCTGTGGAAATGCTGAGTCAATCACAGGTTGGCTTTGCTCTTACTTTATTGTTCATAGTGAGGTACTAACAATCTGACTGGGCTTGCAGAATACAGATGGGGCTTGTCACTGATGGACTACTCTTTGGGGTGATGGGTTGGGAGGTGGTCTGAATTCTAGGGGGCCCAGATCAGGGCCACGTTATGATGTTCATGGACCTTAGGCACTTGTGCCTCCATGGACCCCTTCCTCCATAAAATATTATGTAAAATTACATTTTATGACTGAGTTGATATAAAGATGAACTAACCCAGGCTTGTTTTATCATTACATGTTCATTATTATTGTACTCATTTTTTCTGAGTTTAAAATAAATTAAAATTAAAACATTGTGGGGTGGGGGGAGGCTAAAAGTATTGTGAGCTCTACACACTGTGCCCAATGCATAATTAGTCTGTCCACCCCAGATGCCAGACATCTGCGACATCTCTCTGGGACCATTCAATTTTTCAATAAAAAGCACCCCATTTTGTTGCTTGGCCTTTTTGAGTTAGGGGAAGGGAGTCTATACACACACACACACTCACACACACACACTTCCCATTTTCAGCCTTGCACCTCCATCTTACTCTCTGCTGTAGCTGGTATCTTCAGGACTCATGCAGGTAAGCAGTAGTTTCTTCAGGTGCCACCCACCATGTCCTTTACATAGTGCAGAACTTCCTTGAAATCTCTTACCCACTAATAATCTTTCTGCCTTCTCTGCATCATGATGACTTTCTTCCTTCTTCATTTCTGTAGTAGGGTTTCAGGAGGGAGAGGAGAAAAATACATATCATGAATCCACCATTTTTAACCAAAAGCTCCTTCATATTTTATCATTTGGAATACTTTCAGCTGCATGTAACAGAAAAACCAGTTCAAGTTGGCCTGATAAGAAAAGTTATGGGCTCATATAAAAGGAAGGTAAGATGGGCTTTAGGATCAGCTTGATCTAGTGCTTCAGCTCCATTTCTCTATATCCCTTAGGTTGTGCCCACCTCTGTATATTGGCTTTATCCTGGGGCTGTGGTTCTTATGGGGGCAAATAGCTGCAGCAATTCCTAGCTGCACACCCACACCATGACATCCAAATGGAGATTCCCAGATATCTGGCAATGCCAAAGCCTCAGATAAGCATCCAAAGTAGCAGCCACCTCCACCAGGGAAAGCAAAGGGAGCAGGAGACAGGGGATGGCCTAGCAATCTGATCAGAGTGATGCATGTGTTTTCTGGGGCCCTGGAGAATATCATTTAAAGATCTGCCATCCTCGCACCTGGGCCATTTGGGAGGAAGCAAAATCCCAAAGGACCTATCCACTCAAGCAAATATAAGTAAAATTTGGTGAGACAAGTCAGCTTTCCGGCAGCCAGCTGGTAGGAGAGAATGGCAGAGACCTGGAGAATGAAGCAAGGTGCCAGGCCTTGATGGACCACATAACTTACCAAGCTCAGATAGGGCCTTGTGGTGAATAGAATTACAGCTTCCTCAAAGATGTCCACACCCTAATCCCCAGAACCTGCGAATGTTACCTTACATGTATTCCTCATTTTTTAGATGATGAAACTGAAATACAGAGCATAAATACAGAGATTTAACCAAGATAACACAGCTAGAAACTTCATCATTTGCCGAGAGCCACCCCTGGAAATGGCCCATCCTTATCTGAAGAAGAAGGAGAAGGAGGAGAAGGGGACTTGTGGGGAGGCATTCTAACTTGAGATGGGAAGAAACATCCTCATCAAGGGAACTCTGGCCTGTGTTGGCTTCAGGGTGTGGGGTCTGGGACTCTGGCTCTCACTCAGCAGTGTCCACTGTGTGGCCATGGGTAATGGCCTTCCCCTTCCAAGACTCTGTTTCTTTTACTGAAGCTCAGGAAGACAAAGTAGCATGCCTAAGAGCATGTAAATAGTAACTGCTAGAATCAGGACCTAAATCAAGGTCAACTAGCTCCCCTAGCTAGAGAAGACATGACCCCTGGATCCTGTGCCCTGGTAGAAGTGGTATTTGAGCTGGCACAGAGGCTAGAAGTCATGTCCTGGAGAAAAGTTGGGTGAGGTCGAATATCAAGTAAGTGACTGAGGTTTGGGATGGGAACTGGGTGTGAAGCCAAAATGAGAATGTAGGGGACAGAGGGCACCTAAAACTGAGGATCAGAGGGCCAGACAAAGGACGACAGCCTGCAGGGCTCCTGGAAGCAGTGTGGACTGAGAGCGGCTGCTGTCTACACAGCCCCTGCACAGGCTGGCTTAGAGGTGCTGGCCTTTCTGCTCTGCACAGAGCATGCCAACTCTCAGGAGACCCTGTCATTCCCTGTGTTCAGGAAGCCACAGGATCCTAGTCATTCTGGAAATGAGGAAAACTCCCCTCTGACTCCAGGACCTTCCTTCATTCTTTCCTTCCTTCTATCATCCTTGATTCAATATTTTTTAGGTCAACCATGCAGATGCCTTTTGTTGGATACTGGGGCATTGGAACCATCATAGAGAGCTCAGATGCCACACCCCAAGGAAGGCAAGGAAGAAAGAACTCTGGGGCCCACTGGGGGTGTGGCAATGCCCAGCTGGGGATTTCCTGAGCTCCTCAGTCAACGTTGTCTGAACAAACCAGCAGGGGAAGATTTGTGATGTGGAATGGAATAGCAGGCACTGTACTCACCCTGCAGGGGTTTTGGGAACCACACAATATGCTTGATTGAAAGGCTCTTCTTAAAAGCTTAATTTTTTTAACATTAAAGAATTAAATCAATAGTGTCCCCATTTCAGCTTCTCTGTGATTATGTCCTTTGTGTCCTGTTTACTATTTAGTGGCAAACTGTCTTGATCCATTTTGTGTTGCTTTAACGGAATACCACAAACTGGATAATTTATAAAGAAAAGAAATTTATTTCTCACAGTTCCAGAAGCTGGGAAGTCCAACATCAAGGTGCTGGCATCTGGCGAGGGCCTTTGTGCTGTGTCATCCCATGGTGGGAAGTGGAAGGGTGAGAGCAAGAGAGTGACAGAGGAAGTGGGTTGAACTCCCCCCTTATTGGGAGCCCACTGCTGTGATAACTAACACTCTCCCATGGTGACGGCATTAATCCATCTCACTGGACCCCACCTCCCAACACTGTCACACTGGGGACTCAGTTTCCAACACGTGAACTTTGAAAGACACATTCAAACCGTAGCATTCTGCCCCCCAGCCTCTAAAATTCATCTCCTTCTCACATTCAAAATACATTCATTCCACCCAATAGTCTCAAAAGTCTTAACTCATTCCAGCATCAACTCAAAAGTCCAAAGTCCAGAGTCTCACCTAAATCAGATATGGGTGAGACTCAAGACATGACTCATACTGAGGCAAATTCCTCCCCAGCTGTGAGCCTGTGAAATTAAAGAAGTCATCTACTTCCAAAATACAATAGTGAGACAGATATAGGACAAACATTCCCATTCCAAAATAGGGAAAGAGGCAAGAAGAAAGAAGTTACAGGCCCAAGTAAGTCCCAAACCCAACAGGACTAAAACAACACTAAATCTTAAGACTCCAGAATAATCTTTCACTCCATATGCCACCTTCTGAACACTCAGGGAGTGGGGGGTGGGGAGCACCAAAGCCTCAGGCAGCCCTTCCCCTAGGGCTTCACTGAGCTCAGCCCCTGCAGCAGCTCTCACGGCTGATGTTGCACACTGATAGTTCTACCATTCTGGGGTCTTGTGGATGGCTCCACTTCCACAGCTCCACTAGGCATTGCCCTAGTGGGAACTCTCTGCAATGGCTCCACCCCTGTAGCAGGTCTCTGCCTGGGCCCCCCAGGCTGTTCAATATATCCTTTGACATCTAGGTGGAGGACACCATGACCCTACAGCCTGCACACTTCTCATGCCTGCAGATGTACCACTACATGGACACTGCCAAGGTTTACCACCTGCACCTTCCAGAGTGGTAGCACAAGCCACATCTGGGCTGGCTTGATCCAGAACTGGGGCAGCCAAGGAACACTGCACCTGAATTCAGGGAGCAGAGACAAGGTGGCTGAGGGCAGCAAATGCTGAGGTCCTACAGGCACCTCTCTGAAAACATTGCCCTCAAGGTCCTGCTCTGAGCCTGTGATGGAAGGGTCAGCTTCAAAGATCTCTGAAATACTTTCAGGGTCTTTCTCCCATTGTCTTCCTATCCATGGTAATCTCTTTAGCAAAAAGCCACTTGGCCAAACCCTTAGTTTTCTCTCCTAAACATGCCATTTCATTATTTAGATGGCCAGGCTGAAATTTTTCAAAATTTTTACTTGCTGCTTCCCTTTTCATTATAAATTCTATCTTTAAATCATTGCTCACTTCTCACATCTCACTATATGCAGGTAAAAGTAGCCACGCAGTTTCTTCAATATTTTGCTTAGAAAGTTCTTCCACCAGATGTCCTAGTTCATTGCTCTTAAATTCTACCTTCCATAATGCTCCAGGGCTGGACACAATTCAGCCAAGCTCTTTACCACTTTATAACAAGGATGGCCTTTAGTCCAGTTTCCAATGCCTTGTTGTTCATTTCTGTCTGAGACTTCATCAGAATTGCCTTTACTGTCCATTTTTCTACCAACATTCTGGTTACAACCACTGAAGAAATCTCTAAGAAGATTCAGACTTTCCCTAAAACTCTCTTCTTCTTCTGAGCCCTCACCAGAATTGCCCTTAATGCTCCATTCACAGCAATATAGGCTTTTTCTAGTCTGCTCCTTCAAATTCCTCCTGCCTCTACCCATTATCCATTTCCAAAGCCACGTATACATTTTCAGGTATTTGTTATAGTAACAGCCCCACTTCTCGGTACCAACTTTCCGTCTTAGTCTATTTTGTGCTGCTATAACAGAATACCAGAGACTGGGTAATTTATAAAGAAAACAAATTTACTTGGCTCACAGTTCAGGAGGCTTTGAAGTCCAAAGTAGAGGGGCTGCATCTGGTGCAGGTCTTCATGCTGCATCATCCCATAGTGGGAAGCAGAAAGGCAAGAGAGGGTAAGAGCAACAGAGCAAGAAAGGAAGGGGGCCAAATGCATCTTTTTATTGGGAACTCACTCCTGTGATAACTAACCCACTCATGAGATAATGGCATGAATCCATTCATTAGATCAAGAGACCTAATCACCTATTAGGCCCCACCTCCCAACACTAGGGATTCCCAACACATGAACTTTGGGGAATATATTCAAACCACAGCACAAACTTTCTGAAAATTATAGCCTATGTCATCTGTGCCAAAGGAAATCAAGGAACAGTGAAAGAGGACAAGACAGAAATTAACATAAGGTGAGCACCTACTCTGCGCCAGGCACTATTCTAGAGGCATTACATCCATTATCTTAGGTCATCTTCTCCATGACCCCAAAAGGAAGATGTGGCTATAATTGTCCTTTTATAAATGAGGAGTCTGAAGCTCAGGGGTGTAAAGAGGCTTCTTTGGGGTCACACAAAGGAACAGAGCCTGGATTGAAACTCTCTAGTCCATTGGATTCCAAACCCACTCTCCTCCATTGCTTTGTGTTAATTTCTACCACTCAGAGGCCTCACCCAATAACAGGACCACTTGGTGCCAAGGACCCTTCCTCTGGCAGCAACTCTCCTGTTTTCAGGCGTGGTTTGTGAAGGCTTTTCCTGTTCACCTGGCTGGGCCCCTCCGATGGTGCTGTGTCTCCTATCTGGCCCTAGGGATGAGACCAGTGCTATCTCCCATAGGGATTGAAGTGATTAAATTAGAAGTTACACAGAGAAGCTTCTGGACTCTTTCCTGCATGGTGTCCACAGGAGGGGCCAATAATGTAGTACTCTATGCTAGTGCTGCCAGCTGGCATGGGGGGAGCAGAAGAGGGACTAAGTGGTCAGTGTCCTGGGCAAGGTTTTCCTGTGTGAAGATGTGCTTTTGCTTCTTCAGTCAATTGTATGGCCACAGGTACCCATACCTAAGGTATAATAACAACTCCTCTGCCTGCTCAGCAGGTTATGGTTTGCAAAGCAACACACACACTCTACAACCTGCTTACATCTCACAACTCTTAGAGGCACAAAGGGCATCAGCAAAGAAGGTGAGGAGACAGGTCTGGGCTGGGAGTCAGGAGCCTGGGTTCTGGGGCTGAGAGTCACAAAGCACTCTCGCTATGTTCTGACTAGACTCCAGCCAGTCAGAGCCAGGCTTCTGTCCCCTCGGTTTTCAGTTGAACTATTCACCAATGTCAGCCTGTGAGGTTCAGCCTCAAGGCTGCCTTGAAAGGCAGGTCCCACCCCACCTCTGATCACATCCAAGGCAACTGCAGGTGCTATGACTCCCATTCTGGACGAAGTGGCAGAGATGATACTGTTTTCTCAGAGCTAAATGCAAGCTCTGTGCAACCTCAGGCAGACCTTTCCTTCGCTCTTCATTTATTCAGCTATTCACGCAAGGGAAAACATCTATTGAAAGAGACCACAGTGTCCGGCCACCGGAGACCTGTAGTGAACAGTAAACCCAGTTCCTTCCCACGTGGCATTACAGCCACATCTCTGTTCAGTTCCCTCACCCACAGTCTGAGAATCAGCTTGCCTGCTTTGCAGCGTTGTGGTGAGAATTAGGAGATAATATGTGGGGATGTGCTTTATAAAGCTAAAAAGTGTCCACAAGTGTTCACGGCAGGTTTATTCACAATAGGCAAAAATGGGAAACAACCCAAATGTCCATCAACAGGTAAATGATAAACAAACTGTGGTATGCCCATATCATGGAATACTAGTCAGCAATAAAGAGAAACATTGATGCCCACAGCATGAATGACTCTCAAAATAATAATGCTGAGTAGGGGGGAAAATTCACACACACAAAAAAGGATACATACTCTATGATTCCATTTATATAAAATTCTGGGGAAAATGCAAACTAATCTATTGTGAGAAAAAAATAAATTAGTGACCACCCAAGGATGGGGGTGGAGTGGGAAGGGGAAGGCGGGATTAGAAAGAGTCATCAGGAAACTTCTGGAAGGATAGATTGTTATGGGGTGAATTGTGTTCCCTTCTAAAATGCATATGTTGAAGTCCCAACCCTCAAAACCTCAGAATGTGACTGTATTTGGAGACAGGGCTTTTAAAGAGGTAATTAAGTTAAACCGAGGTCATTAGGGTGGGCCCTCATCCAATATAACTGGTGTCCTCCTAAGAGGAGATTAGGACAAACACATGCACAGAGGGGAGACCACGTGAGGACACAGGGAGAAGACAGTCCTGGAAAAGGGCCTCAGAAGAAACCAACCCTGCTGACACCTTGATCTTGTACTTCTAGCATCCAAAACTTTGAGAAAATAAATGTCTGTTGTTTAAGCCACCCAGTCTGGGGTACTTTACTATCACAGCCCTAGCAAACTGACACATAGATATGTTCATCATATGGATGGCGGTCATGGTTTCATGGGCATATACATATGTCAAAACTCATCAAACTGTATGATTTAAATATACACAGTTTATTATATGCCAGTTATACCTCCATAAAGCTGCTCTTAAAACACGTTATTAAGTTATTGTTTTCATTTAATTAATCAAGCATCCACCCAGGTCCCACGCCAAGTGTTGCCTCTGGTTGTGCCCCAGCAGGGAGGAGCCAACTCTAGACCAACTCTACAGTGGAGGCCAGGAGAAGGGAAGGGGTTCGCCCAATGTCATTCAGAGGATCACAGGCAGAAACAGAGCCATGCAGGGCCTCGGGCCTCCTATCCGGGCCCAAGTGTCACAACCTTGCCCGCACATTTGAATCACCTGGGAAGATTTATAAACACCCCACACCTGGGCTACCCCAATCCATTAAATCAGAACGCCTGAGGGTGAGACCCAGGCCTGAGTATTTTTGAAGCTCCCCAGGTGATTCCCACGTGCATACAAGGTAAAGCAGCCACTGCTTCCCTCCTTCCCTGAGGAAGCCCACCTTAGAGAAACAGGCTTTGTACAGCACCTAGCTGAGCCCAGCCAGGTACATTGATTGGGGAACCTAACTGCCTTAAAGTTCTGTGCAGAGCCAGGAGGGACTTAATCATTCCACTCACATCAAAATATTTACTCCAAATTGTCATTACCACCTGGAAGTGGCTTGCAGGTAGCTAGGGAAGAGTGATGGGGGAGACAGCAGGATTCAGCACACCCTGTACATGAAGCAGGCTCTTTCCTGGCTCTTACCAGGCTGCCTTTCCTGGTAGCCAACGTTCAACTATCCCCTAGAGATTTCTTAAGTGTTTGTGCTTTAATGCTCCAAGGCCTGAATCACCCAGTTCTTCCTGATGCAGGTGCTAGGGCTTGGGAACGTAAGGTAGATGATTTACATAAAGTGAGTGCTTTGCATAGAGTGGAAAATTTGTATGCAGTAAATAGCTAAGGGGAGGATAAAATTATAGCCTAGAAATGGCCTAAAATAATGTGTTAATTTGTAACCCCAGTGTAATCTGAATGCTTCTCTGAAAAGTGATCTTCTTTCTGCCTCCAAAGAGAGAAAGCTACCCAATTCCTGGCAATCAAGGCTCATGTCCTGAGAGTCTCATGGGACTAAGAATGATAGGACACAGGACAAGTGGGACCACGGTGTCCCACAGGCCAGGCACCTGACCCTTCCACACCACTGCTTCCTCCTGGCTCAATACTATCAATGCATTTCATTCAAGCCCAGATATAGCTCCCAAGACATGCTTCTCCACTGCACTGTGAGCTCTCTGAGGGCAGGAGATGTGTACAATTCAGCCCCATGCCCCAGCATCCAGCACAGGGCACAGCATTGCACCAGTTGCGACTGTTTTCAGCTGCAGTTAACAGAAAACCCACCTAACAACTGCTGAAACCATAAGACATTTATTGTTTACTTAACAAGAAGTTCAGATGTCGGTTGAGGGAGGGGTGACTCAACAATGTCATCAAGAGCCCAGACTCCTGGGATCCTCCCACTCTGTCCTCCTCGTGTCAGCCCGCATGACACGAAGATGGCCGCCCCTGCAACAAGCCATCACGTCTTCACAAGGTAATGCACAGAGCAGGAAACAAGGGGACTTGCAGCTAAATGGCTGCTCTATGTTATCTGGGAGATAAAGTTTCCCCAAAGCCTCAGCAGACATCCCTTTTGTGTCATCCACCAAAGCTGAGTCACACGTCCACTTCCAGACCAGTTGCTGTCAAAAAGTAAGAGATTGGCACTGGGCACGTTTCTGCCTGAACAAAATCAAGATTCTGTTAGCAGAGAGGAATCAAAGAAAGACCACTGGATAGAAAGCCAGTGATAGGTATCAGTAAAATAAATGCCTGTTAATGAAGATATGGAGCAGTGGCTTAGGGGAACTAAATGGTATCTCCTCTCTCCCACTAATCCTGAATCCAATATTGGGTTCTTATCACAATAGGATGTGAGCAGATGTGACCTGTGTCACTTCTAAGCCCATGTCAGTAAGAGCTGGTATACCTCCTACACCCTCTTTCTTTCCCTGCTGCAGGGACCTCGAAAATCATGTTGAGATGGGAGTATCTCAGAGATCCTGGATGCCTGAATCACCAAATGGAGGAGAGCAGCTACAGAGGCCATCAGACTTTGCGGGAGCAAGAAATAAACTTTGCCTTGTTAAAACATTCAGATTTGAGAACTGATTTGTTAGAGCAGCACAAGCTACCCTATCCTGATTCATACAGCTATCGATGCAGGTTCTCATTTGATCCTAAGCAGAGAAACTAGAACCCTTTCTAATATCAAGAGGACTAGAGCCCCTAGAAGACTCATGTTCTCAATATGCTTTGTAGTCTCCACAGTGCTCCACAGATTTAGTTTTAATCCTATCTCCACCAGTAATTTATTGGACAAGTTACTTAGCCTCTCTGTATTGCTGTTTCCCCAATATTAAATGGAAATAATAATAATGCCTGCTTCATAGGATTGTTGTGAGGACTAAAAAGATAAGACCTAGCAATTTTACTCATAGGAATTTATTCTACAGATATATTCACACCTATATGCAAAAGAATACACAGAGGATTTTTTATTGCCAGGTCTTCTGTAAGAGCCAAGGACTGGGAACAACCTAAATATCCCTTAAAAGGAAAGTGGTTTAATAAATTATGGCACATCTATAAAATGAAATTCCATGTCACTTTAAAAAAATAAATAAAATAGATCTATTTGGGCTAACATGAAAAAATTGCCAAGATATATTGTTATATGGAAAAAGGAAGGAACAGCACAAGATGTATAAAATGCAACCATTTGTTTTTATTTAAAGGGCATGCCCAGATATGATTGCTCATGGGTTTTTTAAATTCTAGAAAAATATGCAAGAAACAGTGTTTGTTTCCAAGGAGGGAAACAAAGACTGGAGTGGAAAGGGAGCTTATATTTCACAGCATACCTTCTTATACTATTTTAATTTTACATTTATTATTTTTAATAAAATAATAATGTAAATAAAGTGCTTAGCCCTCAGTGCCAATAAATTATTAAATGTTAACAAATATTTATTAAATTAAAATATGTATTTAATATTTATTTAATTTAATTTTGATCTAAAATTCATTAAATATTATTGTTATTGATGATATTACTGTAATGGATTAATGTTTATTTCTTTTGGCCAACGTGACATTCCAAGGGCTCCTGCCTCCGGGCTCCTTTGGAAGGTGTGTCCCCTACCTCCTTGCCTTCTGCCCTTTCCTCCAAGGAGAATGAGAATCAGGAAACTCTGGAGACCAATGTCCTATTTGGGGTCTTCTCTGGAAGGAACAATTCCACCTGGACACATCCATGGGTCAACACAGCCCAGGCTGCCTCTCAGAAAAGGCATGAGGCTCAGCTAGACGTGCTGGGAATGTGGCAAGACTGTATCAGCAGATGGGGTCCAGCTGCTGCGCACAAGGAGATGGCTCTCAGAGACACATTTGTCCCGGAACCGTAGCCACGACTCCAGAGTTTGTAGCTGAAGGTGACCACCATTGCTGCTACTATATGTTCAGCTACCTGGGAGTGGCACAGCGGAGGAGGATGGGTACGAACACTTCTTCCCCAGTGTGGCCACCCTGCCAGCCTGGCATGGCCAAGCAGGGAAGATGCCAGTGTGGTAGGCAGAATAACAGTCCCCAAATATGTCCACTACCTAATCCCTAGGACCTGTGAATGTTACCTCATAGGACAAATGGGACTTGGCAGATGTGATTAAGTGAAGGATCTCAAGATGGAGAGATGATCCTGGACTATCTGGGTGAGCCCAGTGTAACCCCAATGGTCCTTGAAAGAAGGAAGCAGGAGGAGTCAGAGTCAGAGGAGAAGGGCATGTGACAACAGAAGCAGAGAGAGATCTGAAGATGCTATGCTGCTTGTTCTAAAGATGGAAGGAGGATCCATGAGCCAAGGAATGGAACTCTAGATGCTGAAAAAGGCAAGAAGGTGCATTCTCCCCTTGAGCCTCCTGAGGAAATGGAACCCTGATGCTATGGTCTGAATGTTTGTGTCCTTCTAAAATTCACATGTTGAAATTCTAGGCCCTTAGGTGATGATATTACAAAGCGAGCCCTTTTCGGTCATAAGGGCTCCACCCTCACAAATGGGATTGACATCCTTATAAAAGAGGCCTGAGGAAGCTCTACCATGTGAGCACACAGCTAGAAGGTGCCATCTTTGAAGCAGAGAGTGAGCCCTCATCCCACACCAAATCTGCTGGCACCTTGATCTTAGACCTCCCAGCCTCCAGAATTGCGAGCAATAAATTTATGTTGTTTATAAATTTCCCAGTCTAAGATATTTTGGTACAGCAGCCTGAACAGACTAAGCCAATACGTTGGCTTCAGCCTGGTGAAATCCATTTCAGGTTTCTGATCTCCAGAACTATAAGATAATAAATTTGTACTGTTTAAAGCCACTAAGTTTATGGTAATTTGTTACAGCAACAAATGGAACCTTGTACAGTCAGAGTCCACTTCCCACTGCCTCTCCGCTCAGCTGTATTCACCTTCCCCTTTTAGCTGCCTTCTCAAGCAAATGTGACCCTTATGGTCCCAAGATTGCTGCTGCAGCTCCAGACCTCACCTGCTCTCAACTTCAAGTCTTATGGAAGATTCTTCTTGGCTAATTTAGGCCACCTGCTGACCCTCTGGCTCTACTGGGATATGAGAGGAAGGATTTGGCTGAAGGCGCTATAAGAACCCTTTGACTTTGTGGCAAGGAGATCAAAACACGTCTGCATACCATGGCAGTAGAGTCGTGGCAATGGCTTGAATAGAAGAAAAAAGCTGATCCTCCCCTGAATAAGAGGGAGTTATTCCTGCCTGACAGCTTTCAAACTGGGACATTGGTTTTTTTCTGCCTTTGGACTAGAACGGAAACATCAGTTCTTCCTGAGTCTCGAGCTTGCTAGCCTTCAGACTACTGTGTGACCTTGGGCAAGTTACTTGACCTCCCTATGTCTCTGTTGTTACGTTTTAAAATAGGGGTAACAATAGCACTCAGCTCATAGGGCTGTTATAAGGATTAAATGAGTTAGTAAACATGAAGCATTTAGAACAGTGCCTGGGACATAGAAAGAGTTATAAAGGGATTTTATTATGATCTTCCCAGGGGAAATCAGGTGTTCTGACAAAGAGGGACTAGATGCCAAGTGGGCAAAAATACTGAAAAATATCCACCATGGGAGCAGAGGATTCTGGCTAGGACAGTGCATATTTATTTATTTCTAAAGCTCTAGTGCAGGCTTTCCTGAAACCAAAACTTAGTACTAAGGATACAACAAAGTGTACAGCTCCCTGCCTCGCTTGGCCATGAGTAACACAGGTGAAGGGCAGAGGAGGGAGGAGGAGTAAGGAAAACTAAGGCTGGAGAGAGCCAGCCTTGAGGTTCTCAATCAGAACCTCCACCACACATTCATACAGCTGATACGGTCTGGAAGCTGGGGAGAAAGAGAGGATCAGACACTGGCCCTGACTCAGGAAGCAGAGGGGGATGAAGGTGAGAGACTCAGAAATATAAAATGACAATGCAGTTGATCAGTGTGAGCATAAGTGTATTTACGAAGGGCTGTGGCAGCATGGAAGAGGGGCTGGCTCACTGCCCAGATAACCTGGGCAAGGCTTTGGCAAGGGGGTTATTAAAGGATGTCTGGGTAATCTCTGGACAGAGAAGGTGGGGATGGCATCCCAGGCACAGGAAACAGCGTGTGCAAAGGCACAGTGGTGGGAGCATTATTACTATGAAGGAAGAGACACTTTAAGATCCTGACCCTGCAGCAGAGTTGATGTCAGAGGATCCTAGCCAAGGACTTGGGCAAGTCAGCAGGCCAAATGAATACCATGCAGGCTCCTTCCCCCAGCCCACAAGGCTCCACAGGATCTGGCCTCTGTCTTCTCTGGTCCACTTTGGGACCATTCTCTCCCTCAGTGGCCTTCTGTTCCTCAGGTTCACCAAGCTCAGCCCTGCCCAGTTACTCCCCTGCCTGGAACACACACCACTACCCCCAACATGTCCTCATGGCTGGCTCCTTCTTATCATTGTCTCCATTCAAGTGTCACCTCCTCAGATAAACCCTCCCTGATTACCCAAATGAAACAACCACCCTCTGTCATAATACTCATCCCTTACTAAAAGTCTTACTTGTTGGTCAACTTGATTTTTGATCCATCTCTCCCTCTGAAAGGTACACTCCATGAGAGCAGGGCCTTTGTATGCTTGTCCACCGCAGTGTCCCTGGTATCTTGGAATATGTCTGGCACATTGTTGGTGCCTGTGATGGTTAATTTCATGTGTCAACTTGACTAGGCCATGAGGTGCCCAGATATTTGGTCAAACATTATTCTGGGTGTGTCTTTGAGGGTGTTTCTGGGTAAGATTAACATTTAAACCAATAGACTAAGTAAAGCAGATGCCTCTCCCCCATGTGAGTGGGCCTCGTCCAATCAGTTAAAGGCCTGAATAGGAAAAAAAGGCTGATCTCCCCTTGAATAAGAGGGAATTATTCCTGTCTGACAGCCTTCAGACCAGGACATTGGCTTTTTTCTGCCTTTGGACTAGAACTGAAACATCAGTTCTTCCTGGGTCTTGAGTTTGCTAGCCTTCAGACTAGAACTATGTCACTGGGTCTCCTAGGTCTCCAACTTGCCAACTCACCCTGCAGATCTTGGGACTTGCCAGCCTCCATAATCATGTGAACCAATTCCTTACAATAAATTACTTTGGTTCTATTTCTGTTGGTTCTATTTCTCTAGAGAACCCTAATACAGTACTCCATAAACGTGGATGAATGAATAAAAGAATAAATGAACAGCCACTTACAAATCCTCTTTCAGAGGTAAAGTCTACATTAGAGAGTCTAACACAAAAACAGCCACGTAGACTGCAAGGGGGCTTCCTGGAGCCATTCCCAGGATCCTGCGTGTACCTACAGGCTTCTGGGAAAAGAGTGATCCTCCACATGAAGGAGGATTGCCTTCTGGTCATAGTCTAGGCTTGAGTTTTTTCATTTTAACTTCTCCCTCCTCATTCCTCTGCTCCATCAGGAATAGCATCCCTGGGCAGACCAGCACTTCCCAACATGACTGGATGACCTGGTGGACTACGGTGTGGTCTTTCCTGATGCATGCTTGTGCAAGATGATTGCACACCAGCCCTGGAGTCAGCCAGACCTGGATCAGAGAGCCAGCTCGGCCAGGATGTCAATAAAACACAGAAAGCTGTCGTGTAAAGATTTTCCTTTCATATTTTTGCATTAACATTCCTCACAAGGCTCAAAAGCACAAGTCTGACCCACCTTCTTGAGCTACCATCTGCCGTGATGCTGTTTGACACAGAGCATCCCTAACATCTTCATGCAATGTCCCCTTGCAGTGTCACCATGAAGGATCCTCCTGCAGTGTCCTCATGCAGTGTCCCCACGCAGTGTCCCCATGCAGTGATCCTTCAGAGTCCCTTTTCTAACTTAATAATAAGTACCTTTTTTGAATGCCACATACCAGGTACCGAGCTAAGCATTTCCCTTTATAATATCTCATTTGAGTCCCACAGGAACCCTATGAGGTGGGGTCTACAGGACAGTTCTCTGGGTAGCCTTGGACTGATCCAGTTCTCCCCTAGTTCTCATTTGTAGTTCTCAAGAACAACTGTAGAATGTGGTGGGAATGAAACACCCTGAGACAACAGGGCAACTGGCCAGGACAGTCCGGGCTCTGTTCCAATCCCCAACCCCACCCCAGAAACAAGATGTCCTTCAATGCTTAGCCCAGCAAGTCTTGTAACCCTGAGATACAAAACTCAGGGTGGGCTGCTTCCTGGGGTCCCTCAGCTGCAATGCAAGTGGGGTGCATGCAGTCAAGACTCCATCCACGCTAGGCAGATTTTGTGAGCCTGGGGGACTGGCTGGCAATGAATCCTAGGCTTCTGTTGTCCCTTGCTGCCTGCCAATCTGTACATAATACACTTGCTTCGTGTAACTTATGTGCATGGGTGTTCTGTCTCACCAGACTCAGACAAATTGGTAACCAGTGCACAGTGAAACTTTTTCACGGGGTCTATCGTTACAGATGGGGAAACTAAGGGTCAGAGAAGTCATTTGTTGAAGATCAGAGAGCTGGCGACCAGTGGAACCTGCAGTCCTAACTGCTACATATGTCCTACAGTAGCCCTGTGGGAGAGAAGAAAGGAATCATTTGAATCAGAGGACAACATTCTAATCCCAAAGGCTACATGGCTGCAAGTTCAAAACAAATCAGAGCTGTCCACAGGTGCAGGAGCTGGTAGGCCATCACTCGTCAGCAGGAGGTAATGGCAATTGGCAAGCAGGGCTGAGGTTTCTAGGCTTCAGCAGCCACATCCCATTTTCCTGAGATCATCACAGAAGCTCTGCTCCTTTGCCTCTCAAGTCATCGATTCTGACCCTGGTATCCAGACAACAAAGTGATTTTACAGCATCTTAGGGCTTTTGTGTGAAACCAGATTTAGGCATCAGGACGCTTGAAGGACACCCCACCTTCTTAGTGTTACCTGGAAAGAATTTGTTTTGCCTCTTTTCTGAGATGAAAAATACATTCCCAAACTCCTATAAAATCTAGTGGACAAAGGGTAGGCATGTGTAGTGTTGGTGAGTCTGGGCTCTGCTCTAAAGAGAATCACAGCCCTTTGGAGGATTGGCTGTTCAAGAGACAATGTTAAGAAAGGAGCTCAGTACTTGGACTCTGAAGATTTGGATCTGAGTCTTGAATACATCAGATGATCTCACTGGGTCTCAGTTCCAGAATTTGAAAATGGTAGCAATATCTCCAGCAGGACCTACCTTAACTGCTCGGTTGTCCATGCTCCAGGGAAACTACAGAGGTCAGTCCAAGGTCAAGAGAGTCCATCTTTGACAACCCAGAAGCCCTTTCACAAGCCAAACAGAACCTAATTGCTGGAGGACAGTCAGCTCTCACCCTAAAAAACAGCAATGTGTTGTATTGAAAACCCAATTTTTTTAGTAGTTTAATTTCCATGCATTTTAGCTTTGGAGATTAATTTCAAGTTTGGAAGGTTCATTTTTTTAATGTAAATTGGCTTTGACTGCAAAGGAACTGAGCTGAAGTTCTAGGGTGTGGCCTCCAATCTTAATGTCCATATTTGCATATCAATGGCCTCTCACTGCATTTGCTGCCTTGGCCACCCTCCGAGCTTAGATGGCTCAACACACAATGGAAAGATGGGAGAAATGCTAGTCGTTCTTCCTTTTCAAAAGTTTAAATATAGGAACTGCTTTGAAATAAAAAGTTCCCCCATGGACTTTTGAAGTCAGACTGAGCAGATAAAATAGATATTATTTTATCAAACTTACCAAGACTATAAGAGAGTATGGGATAAATTCCTTAACTTTTGCATGGGCACACATGCCCTTTGGAATTCTCATTAGGCCTCCTAGAGACCATTCATGCATCTCCAAATATTTATTGAGGGCTTACTTAGTGCCAGGTACTGTGCTACATGCTGGGTCTACCAAGGGGGAGAAGACAGATGCGATCATTGTCCTTTGGAGGTTGGAGGTACGGGAGACAGATCTTAATGAAATGCTGAACAACTTCAGAAACATAATCTGTAATAATGGCTCAGAATAAAAGAACAGAGTATTCTGAGAATGAATAAGAGGTGGCTTCCCTGAGAAAAGGGACTAATGAGCCAAGATGTGAAGAAAAACACACATGGAGAGAACACGTGTGTGTGTGTGTGTGTGTGTGTGTGTGTGTGCATGCATCTTGGAGAGCAGGAGGGGAGAGGAGTTGTTTGGGGTTTTAGAAACTGAAAGGGGGAGAGTATGGCAGCAGCACAGAGAGCAAGGGGAAGAATGGTGCACTAGGATGCTGTAGAGGAGTTTGAGGAAATAGCCACCTTTCCAGTTTTTGCAGGTGTTTTCCGGTGGCATTAGACTTTTACTACTTTGTATCAAAACTTAAACACTGGCCTGTTGTTTCTTTCCATTCTAGGGAGGACTTATAATGAGCAACAGAACTAAAACACTGCACTGGAACAAAATTGCTGCCCTGTCATTGTTTCCCAGTCTGAGGAAGACTTACAGTGAGCACAGGAAGTTAAATGTTGCCCTGGAACTATATTGCTGCCCTGCCATAGTTTCCCAGTCTGGGGAAGACTTAAGCAGGCACTGGAATTTAATCCTGACCTTTTAGTTGTTTCTGGTCCAGGGAAAGGCTCCATGGAGTACCTGGGCTTTGTGGAAAATCAGGCCAGGGATTCAAACCGTCCCTTGGATTGTGCCCCCTGCAGCACTATGGCACCTGCTAGTCTCTTCACTGTGGCATCCCCACCAATTGGAGAGCAAAGTAGACACTAAGATCCAACCACCAGTCACTGTGATCAGTACCCTGTTCTTTGTCCCCAATTCACCCCAGGTGGTTCTGCCCTCCTGGTACTCCCAGTGGTTCCCATGGGCCAGGACCAGAGTGGGCTTCCCTCAAAGATTCTCAGACTAGTGGGGAGATGGAACATCCACCTCCAATTCCCTCCTCTCACCCCAGAAACCACGAATCTAGGGAAATTTTCTGTGAGTGGTGTTTTGCTGAGTTAGGGGAGCGGGTAGTGCAGTCTAAAACGACTGTTTCTCTTCCTGGTCATGGCTTCTCTCAATTATGTGAGCTGGGGGGATTTCTCCACTTCTCCCCCAAGTTCTGGTAAACTCAGGGTGGTATTCTTGTCTTTGAATAGTTCCTAGTTATATTTCTGTGGGAGGAGTGATGCCAGGGGACCTTCTGTTCTGCCATCTTGCTGATGTCATACCAGTCCAAACTTTTCATGAACACACCATCTATGTAGTTTGTATTCTTGCTAAAGATATGTAATCTGAATTGAATTATGAGAAAACAATGAGACAAGTCGAAATCATGAGGCAATATACAAGACAAGTAGCCTGGCCCCTTCAAAAGTATCAATGTCATGAAAGACAAAAAATAAAATAAAAATAAAAATCAAGAGGACTGTTCTGGAATCTAGATTAAAGGAAAACAGGGAGACATAACAACCAAAGCAACACATGATCCTGGATTGAATACTAAATCAAAAGGAAAAAAATATAAGGGATATTTTGGAGACAATGGGGAAATTTAAGCATAGTATATTATATAATATTATTCTATAAATGCTAAATCTCTTGGGTGTGATCATGCTATTGGAGTTATGTAGGAGAATGTCCTGGTTATCAGGAGATATATGCTGAAGTGTTTAGGGATGACATTTCTGCAACTTTCAATCAGTTCAGAAAAAAATGTCTTTATACACAGAAAGAAAGAGAAATAAGCAAATATGGGAACGAGTTAACAAACTGGAGACTCTAAGTGAAGAGTATATGGGTATGCAAAGTACTACTCTTGTAAATTTTCTTTAAGTTTAAAATTTTTCAAGACAATAAGTTAAGGAAATTGCAATGACTTCTGAGACCAACTATCCCGAGTTAGGCCACACTTCACAAGTTACAGGTGCAGTCCTCCACAAGAATGCCTTCATTTGTTTGCTGCTTGTTTGGAGGTCCCCAGGCCACTCTCAACATCTGACCAGCTGGCTACAAATTCAGGAGTTCTCATTATCCCCTCAGGTTTGATAATTCACTAGAATGACTCACAGAACTCAGGAAACTGCTATACTTACAATTACAGTTTTATTATAGCACAAGGATATGAATCAGAACCAGCCAAATGGAGAACACATATGCCAAGATCTGTAAAGGTCCCAAATGCAAAAATTCCATTGCCTTCTTCCTGTGGAGTCAGGACATGTTACCCTCCCAGCACATTAATATGTGACAATAAACACAAAGTATTGCCAACCAGGGAAGTTCACCTAAGCTACAGTGTCCAGAGTTTTTATTGCAGTTTCATTGTGTAGTCATGATTGATCAAATCCTTGGCTATACCCCTCCTTCCCTCCTCAGAGGTTGGGCTAATACCATATGGCTAAAAGCCCAACCCTCTAACCACACCATGGTTCTTTCTAGTTTGGCCAGCCCCCATCCTGAGTCATCTCATCAGCATAAACTATCAAGGGCCCACCATGAATAACAAAGACAACCCTAACATTCAGAAAATTCCAAGTATTCAGAGGATACCTCTCAGGAACCCGGGACAAAGGCCAGCCAATTCTTTATTACACAGAAACAAGATTTTTAAAATATTTCCAAATAAAAATTTTTTAAACTTTCAAGAACCACAGTAGATAGACCTAGAACACTTGAATCAAAAAACTATTAGACTCCAGGGATGTTGTCTCAGCTCCATGCTGCCTCCAATGGCAGCACAGTCTGTTTGCATCTTGAATTTAAAGAGACCACTCAGGTATCTCAACAGCTCCCATTTCAAAGGCATTAGGATCAGTCATTTCACTTTTCTACACAGGGTCAGCCACAAACAGTAAATATGCAGCTGTGTAGGAGTGAGAAATGAAAGAAAATAATTTATATTTGCTGCCCAATACTTCTCAATTCACTTTAATATGCCAAATTCTTATGGTAATCGCAGCCTATACTACTTCAATCAAATCAGAATCTTCTAACTCTCCAACCTAAATAGGGAAGAAGTTAGGAGTACATGAGCAGTGTGAAAAATCACTGTATAATTGCCAATTAGAACTATAATCAGCCCTCTGGCCCCAAACCTTCTTCATCACGAGGCTATGAACCAAAATGACTTCTTGTGACTATATCTGCAGGAGAAGAGTGCCACAGCGCAGAACAGAGAGAACTGCTTTGTTCACAGGCCCAGTTGCAAGAACAAGGGGAAGAAATGTTCATGAAAAAAGGAGGTTTGTTATTCAGCAAATAGAGTTTCTAAAAGATCAGTGCTCTCTCCATAACTAGTTTGTTTTTAAATATGAAAGTGATTTTTTTGGTAAATGTTCAAATAGCAAAAGGGTATAACAGGAGTGACATTCAAAATATTTAACAACTGTTGCAAGAAGGGCACAGACCAATCAGGACAGATTCCAGCCACTATGCTCCACTGGGGAGTACCCACTGAAAAGCAGTCTGGATGTACAACAAAGAACAAGGTCTCTCACCCCAGACTCCCAGCTGCACTCCTCAGAAATAACCACTGTTAATTTCTTACGACTCATTCCAGAAATGTTTCATGCATCTACCAGCATATCTCTGTGCCTATATATCCCTTTTTACCTAGATCCCTGCTTTTGAAAACACAATGCTGTTCTGTGTTTACTTTTTTACTTTAACAATGTATTTTAGGCATTTGCTCTACAACTGCACATGTAGAGCTGCCTCATTTTTTGTTAAGGTTTGGTGATGTTATTCAAAGTATGATCTGTGTACTACAGCTAGTCCAGGAACTGTTTGCTACTGGTCTGAGAAAAGATAAAAGAGGAGCTTGCACCAGAATGCAAATCAACTATGTCTCCAAACACACTGTTTACTTCAACTGATATATACAGTTGAACCTTGAACAACATGGGGGGTTAGGGAGTTCAAACCCCCACATGGTCAAAAATATATATATAACTTTTGACTCCCTCAAAACTTAACTATTAATTTCCTACTGTTGACCAGAAGCCTTATGAATAACATAAACAGTCTATTAACTCATATGTTGTACGTTATATGTATCATAGACAGTATTTCACAATAAAGTAAGGTAGAGAAAAGATAACATTATTAAGAAAATCATAAGGAAGAGAAAATATATTACTATTCATCAAGTAGAAGTAGATCATCATAAAGGTCTTCATCCTCACTGTCTTCACACTGAGTATGCTGAAGATGAGGAAGAGAAGGGGTTGGTCTTGCTGTCTCAGGGGTGGCAGAGACAGAAGAGGTGGAGGAGGTAGAAGGGGAGGCAAGAGAGACAGGTACATTTGGTGTAAACTTTATTGAAAAAAATCCACATATAAGTGGACTTGTGCAGTTCAAACCCACGTTGTTTAAGGATCTTTTTTTTGCCAGTAAGACTCTCTTGATAAAGTCCTTGATTTACATTCTGGCTCAAGCTCTTTATCTCTTAGTAGACCAGTAACAAACAGCAGACTATTTTGAGCAGTGCAGCCCCAGAGTATGTACTTCCTTAAGTTATTTAACCAGTCCCGTCTTCATGAGCTCTTAGGTTCATACAAGTGAACATTCTTTTATGCACACATCTTTATGCACTTGGGAGAGTATTTCTGTAGGATGTATTCCTAGGAGTGGTATCAAGGGTTATGCAATTGATGACAAAGCTGATCATGATAGTGCCAGAGAGTTAGCAGTGACCTCAGAGATAAGTAGTCCAACTCTTGCACTTCATTCATGAGAAAGCTAAAACAAGGAAGGTAAAAGTAAGGTCCAAAGTCAAACAAGTTGGTAGCAGGAATGGGCCCAACTCCTCTGAAAGGCACTGGCTATCCGTGGAACATGACCTGAACACAAGGCCTTAGAGTCTGAGCTAAAAGGATGGATGGAATGACCCTGTCTCCCACATCAGTATAAATTGAAACAATTAAGAGTATCTCAGGGTCCTAATCTACAGGAAATCCAGATCCTATTTTTATGGTGTTGTAAGGCCTCCTAGGAAGACTTGTGAAGGATACTGGAGCACACTGCTTGGGCCTGACTTAGGCTATCCCACAGAGGAAAGAAGGAAAAGGTTGCATTAGACCAGGAAATCCTAAGAAGACAGATAGATAATTCACCTGGAACTTAGAAGAGTTAAGTGATAGTAGGCTCTGGTCAGAGAAAGAAAAAGAACAGTGAAAAGGAATTAGGAGAAAATGAAGAATTAAGATGGTAGAGAACAGAGTTGTGTAACACATCAACAGAGGTAAATATCCAGCAAAGGATGAAGAAAGTGACCACAGATTTAGAAGGAAAAACAGAGCAGTGGAGTCCCCAAAGCTAAGAGAGCAAAGTTCCAAGAAGGAATAAGCTGACAGCAGCATCAAAAGCTACAGAGGGCTCAAACGACATGAGGACCTTAGAGTATCTAGTGGATTTGGCAACATAGAAGCCACCGGTGACCTTGCTGGAGTCGCTTCAGTAAAGCAGTGACAGCAGAATCCAGATTGCAGTGCGTTGACGAGGGGATGGGAAGTGAGAAGATGGAGCCATTGAATGTAGATGATGATTCTTGGGCAGACTGGTTGGGAAACAGGAGAGAGAAAGTGGAGAGTAGAAAGTGGCCGCTGGGGGACTTAGGAGCATGTCCTAGAAGACCTTTGCTCACCTCCTGTGTGCAAGGCAGGTCACTTGCTCTCAGGGCCAGAGGTAACTGGAGAGAGAAAGGGGAGTCCCAGCTTCCTGCACCAGCCTCCACTGAATCGTGGTTCCCTGGGCATTTGTACAAATTATGCACAGTAATAGAAATCTGTGCCCATACTGTTGGAAAGATGCGTGCATAGGGTATGATACTAACAATAGCCACCATTTATTGAGAGCATATTTATGCAAAGCAAAGAGCTTTACATAAATTATCCCATTTAATCCTAACAACAACCCTGTGAGGTAGGCCTTATTATTTTCTTCAATTTGAAAATGATAAAACCTGAGACGCAGAGTGCTTAATTAGCCTGCTACGGGTCACCCAGCAAATACTTGCAGAGTCAGGATTCAAACCTAAGTTCATGATACTCTAACACCTATGCTCCCAACTGTTAATGCCAGAGTCTCTCAAGCTGGACTCTGTGAATTACAGGCATTAGGCTCATGTGGGGAGCATTTAAAACGTGCAAATCCCCAGGTTCCACAAAAGATATACTGACTTATTTTTATGAAAATTGGAGCCCAGGATCTGAAACCTCCACAAATGATCCTATCTAGCTCCACAAATGATTCCTATGCTCACGGAAGTCTTCTTAGGTAAAGTATTTACCTCCTTACTGTTTGAGCTGCCTGTAGTTGGTCTTCACCCACATTAGGATTCACACTCTTCCTGAGGATAAAGATAATCTGGGCTGCTTGTTTGAGATAAAGTAACTTCTCAGGCTTTAACCTGGACCTGTTGAATGAGGGTTTCCAGGAGAGAGGCCTGGCAGTCTGTTATATATATTTAGCAAGTTCCCCAGGCAATTCTTATCTTCAGAGAAGACTGAGAAACACTGTTTTGTTATTCACAGTTAAAAGTATTCTAAGTGCTACCCTGGGCTCTAATTTAGGTTCTATCACCTAATCACTCTATGCTTCATTTTCCTATAATGGCATACCTTTGCCTGCCTGGTAGAACTGTTGTGAAGATTAGATACTGTACCAATTAGGCTGCGAATTACCTTATAACAAAAATAAAGTAACAATGGCTTAAACAAAGGGGGTTATTTTTCTCTCAGGTTTAAGTCTAGAGGTAAGCAATCCAGAACTGGTATGAGGTCTTTAACCATTAGGGAGGAAGACTCTTGCTATCTGTCTGTCTGCCCTTTCATCATTAACATATTGCCTCTTGGCACAAAATGGCTGCTGAGGCCACAGCCCTTTTGTCTATAGCCCTGAGTAAAGGGAAGAGAAAAAGGGATGCACCTCCCAGCCAAGTCAGATTCCCTTAAAGGAATATTTCTGGAAGATACTTGTGACACTTCCTGTTAATACTGCATTGACCAGAACATAGTCATACAACCACACCTAGTTGCAAGGAAGGCTAGGAACTAAATATCTTTTAGTTCAGCATCAGATCTTTGCTATCCTAAATAAACCAGGCTTCGGTTATTTTTTTTTTTTTTAAGAAAGAGAGAGAGAATAAATATGGGTGTCACAGCCATAAGAATGTGCCTCCCCAGACTTCCTACTGCAGGGAGCTAAGGGCACCAGCTGCTGTGCTTTAATATCCATTGGCCATGCCTCCCTGGAGATGCAGCCCATCAATGACTGAGTGTAGGGAGGTACCAAGTCAGACCCAGTCCTGAAAGACAAGGGACTCCTTTGTTGGCTGACTTTGGCTCAAGGACTCCCTGATGGCCTTTGCTAGGCTGCACCTTCCTTAGACTGCAGGGAGATCTGGAGTGCTATCCATCCAACCTTCCTCCTTCCCTCCTTCCCTCAGGGCTGATGGCTCTTCTGGCCTTCTCTAGCCTCCTCCCAATTTCCTTTCAAACAGGCATTTCCCCTAGTAAAATACTCGCACATTTAATCCCATCTTGGTGTCTGCTTCTAGAAGTACCTGACTAGCAAAATTAGCAAAGCAATTCACGGTCTCTAGCACATATGCAATAATGCATGTAACACTTGTGGAACTCCATCATGGGCATGTAGTAGACACTCGGGAAATAAGAGCTGTGCAGTGACGATGGTGGTGGAGGAGGAGGAGGAAGGAGGAGTGTGGCGCCAACCCTGGAGAAAGGGGTGTTTTACAGGCAAGGGGAACACAGGGCCTCAAGCAAATCACTCTGATTCTCCATCATCCCCAGCATATTTCTATTTAGTAATGTCTGGTTAAAATCAGCACCAAAGGGGGGGGATATAGATTATAGATAATTGTCATCACAGGGCAATTGAAATGTTAGTAGTTAACACCAGCTATTTCAAGTTATTTTTCAACAAAAAGAAAGAAAAAAAAAGCAGCAGGGCAGGCCCCAGGACAAAATTGCACAAAAATAAACCCCATGTCCTGAGCAACTTTGGTTCTCACACTGGAAAAACACTGACCGGAAATTACTTATCATGATGACCTAAGAGCACAATTTCCATGAGAAAGTTTTCAATGTGGAAACTAAAGCACACACAAATCTCTACAGAAAATAATAAAAAGTTCCAAGGAGAAAACACAGAGTGAGAGAAGGGAGCAAGAGGTGGATATGAATCTGTATACGACACAAAAGTCCCAAGGGACTTCACTAACATTATGTACCTGGCACGTAGCAGGAGCTTAATAAGTGGTGGTTGCCCAGATAAATGGCTGGCTCACTGAAGGTTGTGGTTCATCATTTATTTATTCATTAAAGAAAGGTTTGTAGAAAGCCTACTATGTGCCAGCCTCTGTGCTAGGCACTGAGGATGTCACAGTGAACAAGACGGTTAAGGTCCTTGCCCCCACCATCCTTCTGCAGAGAAATCTTTGCAGGCATTTTATGTGGACCCCTCTACCTCTGTCTTTCTATGTTAATGGATTGAATGGGAGCCCACATCTATCAGATTTAAAGCCCATACCAATTGCTTCTGAAATACAGGCAGTCCCTGGGTTACAGACAACCACACTTATGGCGTTCCATACTACTTACAAACAGGCTCCCAAGGCTCCCCATAAGGATAATTTATAACTAAATAATTAAAGTAACAATTCAGGAACCAGTTTCTTCCATGCATGTAAACAAACCCACATGGCCTAAGCAGTTCCTTGGTACAGCATCTTTAGGCTAACTGCTAGTCTCATAGATGGTTACAGAAGCCGCTAATAGAAACACAAGAACACAAAGAATCAGAAGATCCAGAGCCAAGAACGTTTATGACAAAAGAAGTAGCTGAAGACTTTCATCTCATTGAAGCAGGATTTGCTGAGCTTGAGGAGCAAGATCCTAACATTGAGCGGTTTACAAAGGTTTACCATGCCGTTAGTGAGAACATCAGCCGCTACAAGGCCATTTATGATATTAAAAAAAAAAAAAGGCCGTGCAAACAATCCTAGATACCTTTTTCAAGAAATCAACTTCAGTGGTAAACTTCCCTCCCCGAGCAGTAGAATCAAATCCTGACTCTCCAGCACCCCCTCCATCCTCTCCAGCACCTTCTCCATCATCATCTTCCGATTAATGTTAACCTACCTCCTTGCCTCAAAAATGCCCCTTCCAGTGAGCAAGACATTGATACAACATTAGGTGAGAGTTAACCTTTAACATTCTTTTTTGAAATTTCTCCTGCCTCCTATCTAAACTTTTTGTATGAATTTGTTTTTATGTTCTTTCTGTTTGAATTAAAAGAAAGAACACAATAGGTTCTGTAACTTATTATTACAGTACTGGGGTATTATTATTATAATTATTATTATTATTATTACAGTATTACACTGTATTATTATTACCACATATGAGCCATTATAGCATTGTTATTATCACCATATATGCACTGTTCATCAGGGATCCGAGTTACATACACATTGGACCTAAAGATGTTCTCAGGAATGTATCTCATCCATAACCTGAGGAACACCTATACTTTCTTGGTCTTGGAAACCAAGCTGAATCACTTATGTAAAATTATCCCTGATGCAACCTTGGGTTTCTATTGGCCTCTGCATTAGTCATCTATTGCTGTATAACAAATTACCCCCAAACTGAGCAGCTTAAAATAACAAGCATTTATTATCTCTCAGAGCTAAGGAGTGACTTAGCTGGATGGTCTGTTTCATGGTCTCTCACGAGGTTTCCACCAAGGTGTTAATGGGGATTCAGTCTCTGAAAGCTTGACTGGGGCTGCAGGTTCTGCTCCCAAGGTGGTGCCCTCAAATCACTAGCAAGTTGATGCTGGCTGTTGGCAGTAGGCTCAGTTCTTTACTACATGCGTCTCTCCTTAGGGCTCCTCATGACATGGCAGTTGGCTTTCTGCACAGCATATGATCTGATAGGAAGAGAGAGACAAAAACAAAGACAGAGAGACCAAGAGAGAAGCTATAATTTCTTTTATAGCCTGATTCAGGAAGTAGCATACCATAACTTCTCCTGTATTCTGTTGCTCACACGGACCACCCCTGGTACATTGTGGATAGGGACTAGACTGGAAGTGAAACCAGGAGGTGGGATCATTGGGGCCATCTCAGAAACTGGTTGCCACAGTCTCCAAGAACAGCTCCCTCTCCCCAGACTCCACCCAAACCCTGGGGGAGGGAGGTGTGCAAATTTCACTGTTCAAAAATACAGACGCACAGAGCAAACAGTGGATTTACTCTACCCTGGAAATCCATGTTTTGAGCCCAATAGAACTGCCTTTCCTCAATGATACTTTAGCATCATCCCATAGGCCTGCACAGAAGGACATCACAAGAAGCAGCACCAAGTAAGTCATTGCTGTATTTGTGTCACTGTTGTTCAGTAAATGGACCCACGGGAAAAATATCTTCCTGGTCTCAGAGTCAGGAAAAGTTGGGCTTCTCCTGAATAATTACTTTTTTTCTTGTTTAAAATCTGGAATTTTGTTACCACACACATTTCCCTCTTTACTTTGTCTGTTCAGAAGCTCAGAGCCAAATGTGTAAGCCAGGCTGACATCAATCTCCTTGAGCTAACGTCATCCTGGAGTTACTTCTTTTGTTCTCTATTTTCTCCAATTCCCTCAACTTTCCATCTTATCCTTTTGTATATTTTGTAGTTTTGTAATTCCTCTCAAAGCTTTTGTGGGTTGAGGTGGAATTTAAACACACAATAAAATTGAAGTTTTTGCCCAAAAGACTGACGACCTGCCTTACATGTGCCATCTAGTGGTGAGAGAAACAACTGCCAGGATAGCATCCTACCTGATTTTTCAGATTCGTCTTTGCCAGGGAACCCAGAATAGCGGGCAAAGGAGGAGGAAGGAGACCGGGATCCCTCTCTGTGCTTTGTCGGGGAATAGAGACTGCTGATTCAAGAGATTCTATGCAGGGCCAAGGAGCAGGTGATTCAATGACTGGAATTGAAGATTATTTATTGGAATCTGTAGAAGCAGCCGAAAAATAGTGAAGACATTGCAAGTGAGGAAGGCACCAGCAGTGGAAGGGTTAAGTAAAAAGTGTTAGAAAAAAGTAAACAATGAAAATAGAGCAGATTCAAGCAAATTATCACTTGAAAGGTGCTTAATGTGGGTTGATTGCAGACGTGACCAGCCATTTTTTAAACATTCACATTAGCTGTAGGAAGAAGCTTAGAGTCTTATGTTTTCATTTTACTTGTGAGAAAACTGGGGCACAGAGGCATTGAACACCTTGTCCAAGGTCATACAGCCTCTTAGTCACAGGTCCAGGGTGATGCCTAGGCCAGTCCTCTTTCCCTAGCTCCATCCTACCCCTAATCATATGAAGCAGATGCTCATCTGGGCTTTCACTTTGCACATAGGGTTTCAAAATAAAAATAAGATCATCACATAAAAATGCTGGCTCCAGCATGTTTCCAAGGAATTATTACTCACTAGTTTTGCAGCTGCCCCTTGACACACCCCCAAAATGTCAGGATGGAGGAGGTGGTTATGAAGCACTGTTTCATTAACCTTCACTACATGGCAAAAACCATCTATTTACAATGATAGAAAAAGATTCCAGAAGCCAGTGACAATAGGTAAGGGAGCCCCAGCCTGGGGTAAGTTCATTCATCTACTCTGTAACCTAGTACCTGCTCTGGGCCAGATTCCAGACAGGACGCTGGGGTGGCAATATCAGCAATGCACTGACATCTCTGGAGCCATGCACATTCCATCCATCCATACCCTGATGTGTGTTCTTGGGCACAGCTTCAGCTAAAACTGAGGACAGCTTGGATCTGGGGGGCCCTTGAAGGCCCAGGGTCTATAGTCTCAGGCTCAGTATCTTGAAAACAGCCTGGAGTCAGGGACCACTGAGGGGGCTGGAGATATTAATTAGGAACTTGAGACATTACCATACTGGACAGCACAGATACAGAACATTTTAATCATCTCACAGAGTTCTACTGGACAGCACTGGCCAGAAGTGCCCTTTCCTGGATTTTCTGCTTCTCTGAGTCCTACCAGGTCTTCCAGGCCCTTCAAAGACTGATATAAGCAGAGACTGATATGAGTCACTGGTTTCTGGAAGAGGCAGAGCCCCAGTACTATCAGGCTATTCCAGATCTGATGTCCTCAGAGGTACGAATGACACACCAGAGATACAGGGCATCTGGTTCTAAGTTCAGTTCCTTAAACATTTCAGGCTTCTGTTCTGGTAAAAGGTGACAGAATAGGGGCAAAAGGAACAGAAGGAATATTAGGGGGTTCAACCTTTAAGGTCAGAAAGACCTAGGATCCTATCTCAGGTTCCCCATTACTAATGGGGTGATCTTTAGGTAAAGGCTTTGGGGTGCCAGTTTTCCTGTTTGATTGCTATGAGGGTTAACCGAGATGATGGATGAGACAGTATCCGGTTCATGGTAAGTGTAGATTCTAAGTCATTTCTTCTTGCCCTTTTGGACGCTAATCTCCACTCTGTCAAAATAGGAGCCACAGGTCACCTTCTCATCAGGTGACAGGTGGAGGCTAGTTATGTCTAGCCCTTCCACTCATTCTCTCAATGTATATTTATTAAGAAGACACCAACTGCTGGCCTCATGTTCTGCATCATACAGAGATAGAAAACAAGTCCCTGAGAGAAGAAGCTCACTGTCTCATGGAGAGACTGGTAGGAAAACCAATAAATTATACTTTATTATTATTATT
This sequence comes from Daubentonia madagascariensis, assembly GCA_023783475.1. Taxonomy (NCBI): domain Eukaryota; kingdom Metazoa; phylum Chordata; class Mammalia; order Primates; family Daubentoniidae; genus Daubentonia; species Daubentonia madagascariensis. The sequence continues at coordinate 24,324,666 of JAKFHU010002136.1, read as the reverse complement.
AATATTATTTGTAGAGATAGGTTCTCATTATGTTGCCCAGGCTGGTCTTGAACTCCTGGCCTCAAGCGATCCTCCTACCTCAGCCTCCCAAAGTGCTGGGATTACAGGCATCCACCATGCCCAGCCCAAACCAATAACTGTATAGTGGGGGGACCAGAAATTTGAGAGTGTGGAGGGAGAAAGTACAGAGGAGGAGATATTTCAGCCAAGACAGAAAGGGTGAATAACAGTTTGCCTGCTCAGCAAGCACATGGGAGAGGGCATACTAAGCAGAGATAACAGCACATGCAAAAAAGGAAGACTGGAAAGCAAGGTAAATCCAATTATGAAGGTCCTTGAGCACTGTGCTGAGGAGTTTGAACTAAAACTTGTAGGGGACACAAAGCCTCTAAAAGGAAGTCAAGTCGTCATATTTGAATATTGAAAATATTTCTATATTGCCAGTGTGGGTATGGTTTAAAGAGGCAAGGCTGAAAAAAGGGAGGTCGCCTCTATTTGTTCTACTCTTCCCCCACTTCACTGAGTTCCAGCCACAAAGGACTTCTCTGAGTTCCTTGATTAACAAACTATCAAGCTCTTTCCCACCTTGCTTTGCACTTGTTGTTCCCTCTGCCTGGACCACTCTTCTCATAGCTGTTATAGAACTTCATTTTCCTCAGCCTTCAGGCCCCAGATCAAGTATTTCTTCCTTTCCCTAATCTCTCAATCTAATTTATGTCCCCCAATTTGAAACTGCATTCTTATTTGTACTATATGATCAACAGCGGCCTATTAGACTGTAAATTCCATGAGGTGGAGTTGTGTCTGCCCCCGTTCCACACCAAGTCCCCAGCACCCAACACAATGCCTGGCATCGTGCTAACACTCTCAATAAATACTGGATGGATGAGACTGTTAGAATAGCCGGGATGATCATGGTTTAGCCTAAGGAAGTAGCAGCAAACCGGAGAAAAGAAGACTAATATCACACAAAGTGAACAGGACAGGTTTGAAACGAGTCAGAATTTGTTCCAATTGTACTGAGTTCTGACTACACTTTTAGCTGTGTACCTTGGGCAGGTCAACAACCTTTTATCCACCACACCCCTCAGCATTCCCCTCCGTAAAATGAGAACGACACCCTGCAGCCTGGCGGAGCGAATGTCCTCAAAGGCAGAAACAACAAGGCCAGGGCTAGGGCCCAGAGTAGTGGTGGCCTATATGGGAACACATGGAAGACCTGGCTGACGCTCCTTGACGGCGGAAGTCACCCCCTGACTGAAGTCCACACGTAAAATAGATCCACCTTGTGCACAGCGCCATGGGTGGTTGTAACCTCGTAAAGCATCCGATGGGCAGCAGGAGCTGGAGAGTAATTTAGGGCCGTCATCATTTGTTTCTTTTACATGGTTTCACCATTTCTCAGCAGATCTCTCTGAAATTTGCTTATGCAAAATCTAAGCTTGGAGGAAGCTCAAGGCTACAGAGAAGAAGGGAAATCCCCGCTGAGGGATAACGGAGCAGCAGACTGGTAGACGCTCGGGCGCAGCGCCACCGGACCGGGAGGCGGGAGCCAGGGTGGAAGGCCCGCCCAGCCCCTCCTCCTCCCCGCGGGCTCCAGCGGGCTCCGGAGACATCCGCGTTACTACATTTCCCAGAGGACCCCGAGGCGGGCCTCCCTTTCTGCGCAAAGGGCAGGGCCGAGCCTCGGCTCGCTTCCCTGCCTCGAGAGTGCGGGTTGTTTTAATCGAGAAGGTTTCGGCCTTCCTCGCCGGCCTGTCAAGTCCCCTAAGACGCCGGGCAAACCCGGCACCGCCCCAGTCCGATCAGCCCGGCGGAAGTGGGAGCCGCAAAGCCCTCTGGGAAATGTGGTTTCCGAGAAGACTTCCGGGAAGCGGAGTCAAAGGGCGGCAAGAGACGTTTGCAGCCAATTAGAGCCGAGCTTGGGCCGTGTCACGTGACCTACGCAGCCGGGTGTTCCGGAATTTTTGCCTTTGCCTGAGCGGCTGGAAGAGTGCGGAGCTGTGGTCGGTAGTTCCTGCCATCGCCTGAATTCGACTTCGGGACTGGGCTCCCCGGCTCCTGCGCCTTCCCTGCTTCCCAAACGCGGCGCTCACCGCATATTTGCATCTATTTAAACTTGTCCTGGCTCTCATTGACTTCGAATTAACTTGCAGGCACTGTAGCACCTCACCACGCTCTTCTATTCATGGCCTCTGCAGCGGCCAAATGAACCACTCAAGTTGCGTCAAAGCTTTACTGAATAAGCCATTAATCAGTTATTTTATCGCCTCATCTTTGGGGACCTTTTCAACTACCTGTCCTCACTCCACCACTTTGTCCTCACCCATGACGTAAGTCCTGGAACCCCTCTACACTCTCGCCCTCTTAGTTTCATTTCTTGTCCTATCTAGTCTAGATCCTAAGAATCGTCTCCTACCTCATTTCCTTCTGTAACAACCCCAAACCCTAGATTAATACAATTGCCTGCTTTTGGCTTGCGAGGTGCTGCTGGAGGGGGAGAAATACATCACCTAATCAAGGTCTCAGACTTCAGCTGAGCCCTAAGGGCAGTGGGCTGCTTACGGCGTTGTGGGGAAGGAGGCTAATCAATTGAGGCAGGGGGATCTGCTGCCGAGAAACCTGGTGGCAGTACAAGGCTTTGAAAGGATTATCTGTGTTGCCTTCCACCTGACCCCTACACCTGTTTGTCCTCTAATGGCGTGAGAATGAAATATAGAACAAAGTGAAATGTTTGTTATGAGAATGTTCTAGATTGGCAAGTTGGTAAGCAAGAAGATACTGTAAAGACTCAAAGAGAAATGTAAAGTAACAAAGAATGAAATAAGAAATAGCAAGAAAAGATGTTAAATTGATGTAAGTTAAAAGAATTAAATGAACCCAGAGAACAAATGATAAAGTCTTTTAAAACGTTATGATGAAAAGAGATTGGGTGTTTCTGGTGGAAAGCCAGGCGTAGGCAATGTTTTGTTAACTTTCCAGAAAGATGAAACGATTGTACCCAAAAAATTCCCTTGAGAAGTGGCAGGTATAAGAGGACTCTGGAAAAACAGTAAGTAATCCAGCTTCAAAAAAGAAATTTTTAAAAAGGAGTCTTTTCTTGAGGGGAAATGGATATCCAAAACAAATATGTTTGGGCACATCAGAGGCTCCCACTGTGCTGCATCTGTAGAGGCAGAATCCCATGCAGACTGGGCTCCTGTTGTCACGTAGGCCATTAAGCAATCTCTGAGCCCCAGGTGGAGGACACGCACAGCCTGAAACTTCTCAGATATTGTACTTCCAAGCACTGGAGAGGAGATCTGGTTTGTATTCTTACCATGATAATGTTTTATTAATTTATATCTTTCTTTCCTCTATAGCATGAGGTCCATTTGTTATCTGTGAAAAATCCGTGAGATACTTTAAACCATATCTGTGTATGGTGTTTTCACAAACCATGTGATTATTTGATATAATTAAGAAAAGCAGCAAACTGGTGAGCTGACAGTTAACTGGAAAAGGTATTGCTTTGAAAGCAGTCCAGTTTATTACGCTTCTACATATCAACCTTACCACCTACTTCCAAATTTAAAGACTTGCTGTTTACCAGCAGGAAATTACAACTACATTTACATGTGTCTCTGGGGAAAATACATGCAAAGAATAGCCACATCTTTATATTGCAAGGCAAATATCCGGAACAAAACAAAACAATTCTGAAATCCCACATGACATTAATATTTTAGGGGTAGAGCTCCAAGATCCCCAAAGAACAAGAAAATCTACGCATTATAGAAAAAGAAATCACATAGACATCAATTTTGGGTAAGATAGAGCAGTACATCTGAAACTATTTGTTCAAAACCATTTGGTTTTTTGTTTCAGTTCATTTCAGTCAATACTCTTAGTTGTAAAATAAGAGTTTATTTCTAGAAAAAATGAAATTTATAAAATACAGGCCCTATTTTCTAATTATTAGATTCAACATAAATAAAATCACTGTAAAATTGCAATGAAAGTTTCCAAAAACTCAGGCTCAATTCTATATTTAGTTCACGGCAGACCAGGTCACCAACCCACACTTGTCCAGGGACCATATTTTGAATAGCACTGAAAGAAATCATCTAAAAATGGAGATCTTCCAGAAGGATATCACATACCACCTCCTGGCTCAAATTTTATTATTTTGATAGTATTGACTTTTGTTGAAGTAGTAATTATGTATAGTTTAAAAGGTCAACCAGAGTGCTTGCTTCAGCAGCACATGTACTAAAAGGTCAACCAGGAGTGCAAGGTTTGAAAACAAGAGTCCCCAGCACTTTCTTCACTTCCTAACTCCCAATTCCTCTTTCCTTTCCTTCCATGTTTCTGAATAATGAACATATAATGCTACTTAAGTGACATATGCCATTCCAAGTTACAAATAATAATAAATACCCACCAGCTACCTTAAGAAATAAAGCATTGTATCTGAAGTTGAAGCTCCACGTTACCCTCTCTGATTTCATTCCCTCTGACAAAAGAAAACCATATCTTGAATTTGGTGTTTGTTATTTCCATATATGTTTTTATACTTTCACTAGATAGGTCTATATTCCCAAATATATGTTGTTTTTCATGTTTTTAAGTTTTATAAAATGGTATAATTTCTGAAAATCGTCTCTTTTAAGTTAACATTATGTTTTTGAGAATTATCCACAATGATAGGTATATCTGTGTTCATTAATTTCCTCAGTTGTACAGTATCTCATTATATGAATATATCACAATTTACCCATTGTCCTGTTGGTGGACATTTGGGTTGTTTTTTTATTACAAACAATGTTGCAATGAACATTTTTGCAAATGGCTCTTCTTGCACCTAGGGTATATACCCATGAGTGATTTTGCTGAGTCAAAGGACATATGCATCTTCACCTTTGGATATTGCCTACTACGTCTCCAAAGTGCATGCGCCAATTTCCACTTTCTTCTGCAGGGTGTGAGAGTTCTCATTACTCCATGTGACCACCATTTGAAATTGTCAGACTTTTTAATTTTCCCAATCTGATGGATTTGAAATGGTGCTTTATTGTGGTTTAGTTTGCATTTCCCCGATTCATAATGAGATTTGAGCATCTTTTCATACATTTACTGGCCATTTTGGTTTCTTGTTCTGTGATTTACCTGTTTATCTCTTACCTATTGAGTTTTTTTAATTGATTTATGAGTTATTCATATATTCTGGATTCAAATCCTTTGTCAATTATGTATATTGCAAATATTTTCCCCCGGTCTGGTGTTTGTTTTTTCATCCTCTTAATGATATCTTTTGATGTCCAGGCATTTTTAATTTTACTGATGTTGAATTTATCAGTTTTTTTCTTTATGGGTTGTACTTTCTGTATTTTGTTAAATCTTTGTTCTAACCAAAGAGGATAAAACATATTCCCAAATTTTCTTCTAAAAGTTTTCTTTTCTTACTAGGCTCCTGAATTCCACTTGGACTTTTTTATTTGGTCTGAGAATTTTAATTTTATTTTTTACTATATGCATAACCAATTACTCATCGCTATTTTTTGAAAACTCTATCCTTTCTACACTGATCTACAATGTCATTCTGTTATATATATCAGATGTCAATCTATGGGTGTGTTTCTGGGCTCTGTATTCTGTTCAAACCAATGGTCTAATTATATATCCCTGTTTCAATGCCACACTGCCTTAATTACCATACTTTATAATAAGTCTTGCTGTGTGCAAGGGTGAGTCCACCCATTCTCTGCTTTGTCTCCAGGTGTGTCTTACCTCAGCGGTCCCCAACCTTTTTGGCATCTGGGACCAGTTTCATGGAAGACAATTTTTCCACAGACAGTGGCGGATGGTTTCGGGATGTTTTAAGCACGTTCCATTCATTGTGCCGTCAAACCTCTCTGCTAATGATAATCTGTATTTGCAGCTTTTCCCCATCTCTAGCATCACCACCTCAGCTCCACCTTAGATCAGCAGGCATTAGATTCTCATAAAAAGTGGGCAGCCTAGATCCCTCGCATGTGCAGTTTACAGTAGGGTTCATGCTCCTATGAGAATCTGATGCCACCACTGATCTGACAAGAGGCAGAGCTTATGCGGTGATGTGAGCAATGGGGAGCGGGGTAAATACAGACAAAGCTTGGCTGGCTAGCCCGCCACTCACCTCCTGCTGTGCCCCTGGTTCCTAACAGGCTAGGACCGGACCACTGATCGATCAGCAGTTAGTGGCCTGGGGGTTGGGGACTGCAGTCTTACCTGTTCTTATAAATTTTTTTATTTTTTATTTTTTTTAGAGAGATGGGGTCTCACGTCTCGCTCCTCTGTCACCCAGGCTGGAGTACAGTGGTGCAATCATAGCTTATTGCAGCCTCGAGCTCCTGGGCTCAAGTGATCCTCCTGCTTCAGCCTCTCAAGTAGATGGGACTACAGCATGAGCCATCATGCTGTTCGTGTACATTTTTTTTTTTTTTTTTACATTTTAGAATCACCTTGTTGAGTTCCCAAAGAAATATATTAGAACTTTTATTGAAACTGCAATAAAATCTATATATTCCTGTGGAGAATAGACATCTTTATATTACATTTTTTTGATATTTTATGCCCATGTTCATAATATGTTTTTCTGTTTATTCAAGTTATCTTTAAGATTTTTCTATCACTTTTTAGAATTTTTTCATAAAAGTTTTAAACATCTTTGGTTAGCTTTATTACAAGGTACTTGACATTTCTTTCTTAATGTTATAAATGACATCCTTTTAAAAATTATATTTTCTAGGCCAGGCACGGTGGCTCATGCCTGTAGTTCCAGCTACTCCAGAGGCTGAGGCAGGAGGATCAATTGAGCCCAGGAGTTTGAGGCTGCAGTGAGCTGTGATGACACCATTGCACTCTAGCCTGGGTGAAAGAACCAAGACCCCATCTTTCTAAAAAAAAAGAAAAAAATTGTATTTTCTAGCTCTTTGTGTCTGAACCATAGGAATACAATTCAATCATTTTGCTAAACTCTTGTATTAATTCTAAAACTCTACAGAAGGTACAGATTTAACTCTACTAAATTCCACACACTCTTACCTATAAACACACTTCCCTTGTAAATTTGTAAATGATCTTGGCTTTTTCTATGTAAACAATCATATAACTTTTGAATGATTGCATGGAAATGAGGTGCAAAGTGATCTGCAAAGATGTCCATGTCCCAGTCCCCAAAACCTATAAATATGTTACCTTACATGACAAAATGGACTTTGTATATGTGACTAAATGAAGGATCTTGAGAAGGGGAGATTTTCCTGGATTATCTAGGTAGGCCCAGCGTAATCACATGGGTCCTTTAAGAGGGATACAGGATTACAGTTTTATTTCTTTTTCTTGTCTGTCTTCTCTGGCTAGGCTCTCCAAATACAATATTGATTAGAAAGGAGTTAGAGATGACCTTTGTGAAGTGAATTCTTCTAATACTTCAAAATTATGTATTCTGTTTGATGTAAATTATTGGTAGAGAGTTTTCATTAAGTTAAAGAAATTCCTTTCCTCTAGTTGGCTAAGATTGTTTTTTGGCATAAATGACTGCTAAGCTTTATCAAATGCTTTTCGTGCCTATCAAGATAATCATGTAGATTTTTTCCTTTAGTCTATTATTGTGATGATTTATATTAATACGTTGTTGTTGAAGTTAGAGTAACTTTACATTACTGAACTAAGACCAGCGTGGTTGTGCTGCATTTTCTAACATTTTATTTAGAACTCTGGCATCTATGCTGCTAAGTGAAACTGGCTGTAATTACCTGTCTTCTGTTGTCCTCATCTAGTTTTGGTTCAGGGTACTGCAGTCTCACAAACTGAGTAAGGAAGTGTTCCCTATACTTCTATTTTGGTTGATTCTTTTTATTGTAGAAATTCATTATTTACTTACAACTACAGAAGGTACAGATTTAATTCTCTTAAATTCCACACACTCTTACATATACACACACTTCCACTTACCTTCATTCTCCTATACGGTTATATTATAACCTCTGTTTCAGTCAATATTCAGCATTATCAGGGTTATGTAAATATTATATATTAATGAGTCACATAGTATATTATATTTACATATCCTTTCCTTATAACTTTACCACTTGTGGTTTTCCCTGGAGTCATAAATGGCCTCTCTTTTCTTTTTCTTTTTATTATTTATTTATTTATTTATTTGGGCTTAGTTTCCTAAAACTGTCACACAGAACTGTAAATCCCTTTTCAATACACTTAAATATTAGGCAGCAGTTGCATGCTCTTCATGGAGAAATCTCTCCTGGAGTACCCTTGTTGTTTTGTGCCAACCTGGATTTGTTTTGCTCTGTGCCCGCTTCCAGCAGTTTTGGGGGAACTTCCGTCGACTAGTATTCTTTATATTCCTTTTGTCTCTTTCCTGTATTGGAATATCTGTGTCCTGGTTTCCATGGTTCCCTCTTTCTTGATTTACTGGCTGTTGTTGGTGGAGCACATTCTCTCATTTTGAGAAGGGATGTATATAAAGTAAAATTTTGAGGTCTAACTCTTCTGAGTATGTCTTAATTCTGCTCTCTCATTTGCTACTTTGGTGGGTCTAGAATTCTAGGTAGAAATCTTGTTTCTTTAGAACTTTAGAAGAGCTGTTGTCTTCCACATCCAGTTTTGCCAGTGGGAACGCCAGTACTGTTCTGATTCTCAGTTTTTTGTATCTGAGCTGTTTTTCCTGCTGTAAGGATAGTCTCTTTATCTCTGATACTCTGAAATTTCATAAAGATATGCTTTGATGTAGATTTTTTTTTCCCTCATTGCATGGGACTGTTAGGCCTTTTTAATCTGTAAACTCACATCCTCAATTCAGGAAGACTTTCTTACATTATTTCTGTGTGTGTGTGAGAGAGAGAGAGAGAAACATTTAACATATAATATGAGTAATAAAAGTTATGAAACATAGTAGTAAAACAAATGTCTGTGAACCCACCACCCAATTTAGGAAGTGGACTACTATCAATACCTTGAACCATCCTGTATGCTCTTTTCTGATCTTATTTCCTGTCTTCCCCCTTCCTGCCATGCCTCACCCCCAACCACCCACATAATCACTCTCATGACTTTTTTCCTAATTCGCTTGCTTTTCTTTGTTGTTTCACTAAATATGTTATGTGTCCCTAAACTATACCTTGGTTAGCCCAGAAGATCTTTTGCTTGCTTTTGAACATCATAGAAATGGCATCGCACAGAGATGGCACTCTTCTGTGCCTTGCCTTTCATTTAACATTGTTCTGAGAGTCGTCTATACACAAAGCTATAGTTCATTACCTTTTCGTTGTAGTATAGCATTCTGTTGTATCAAGATACCACAATTTATTTATCTATTCTGACAATGAGCATTAGGTCATTTCCTTTTTTAAAAATTCCATCATGTCTGCTAGTGTGTTCATTTCTTTCCCTCGTTTTCTTTTCTTTTCTTTTATTATTATTATATTTTTGAACGGGGACCACTGCAACAGGGTCTTGCAGTGGGTGAGAGAGACTGGGCTTGGGTCCCCTCTTTTCCTCATTTTCTCCTTACTCTCTGAAACTTACACAATCAGTTACTGGATCTTCTAGGCTAAGCCTTGGATTTTCTTACCTCTTCTCTCCTGTTATCTGTTTTGTTGTATTTTTCTTCTGCTATCTCAGAGAATTCCTCAAATTATACTCTAATTCATCTGTTGAATTTAAGTTCTGCTATCATATTTTAAATTTCAAAGAGCTTTTATTCTCTGGATATTCCTTTTTATAGCTTACTCTTCTGTTTTCATAGATACAAGACTTACAAGGTTTAGGATTTTCTTGAAATTTTCTTTTGCTTTCTGCAGCCTCTGTTTGCCCCTAGTATGGCTGGTTGGGTGGTTGATTGACTTATGTCTCCATCTTTCATGTTAGAAGCTCCCAGCTGATGTCAAGTGGTGCTAAGCTCTCTGCTCAGACATAAAGGTAAAGGTACCAAGATGATGATTTAGAGTTCTGTGTGCGTGGGTAAGGCTCATGTGCCAGTGGGCTTCCCAGTAGGGTGATAGGTGGGCCCAGCTGTTTCATTGGGGAAACATCAAATGTCAGTAGGTCGTTTCTCTTGGCCTAGTCAATACCTCCATTCTTCCTGGAGGGTATAAGCTTGCTTGCCATCTTTCTGGCTGCTGAGCAGGGAAAGTGAGTTGGGGGCTTTGCCATCCACAGGTAGACTTCCACATAATGCCCATTTTCAGTATAGTTCTCTGTTTTCAACTGTGCCTGATGCCACCGAATCCAGAGTCTCTTCATTTGAACATCCCATCTTCTTCCACTGCGGGGGAGAGTAGTCACCTGGCTGTGTAGGATGGGGGTGGAGATCTGGAAATACCTCTGCCCCTCAAACAGGCAGCCAAGATGTGTCTCCTATTTTCAGGCTCATCCCTCATCCCCATCCACAGGGGCATTCCAGGGGTCTTGCAGCAAGGGATCTACTTGCTGCTTTTCACTGTGTACCACTCCCCTTTTCAGTTTTAAATTTCGACTTTCTCTGCTCTTCTAAGTCAATTATCACTGACTTCATTGACCAGCTTCCAAAATTTTCTCGACATCATCATCTGTTCCTGTATCCTCACCAACTCTCTTTGTCCTTGTGCATTTATGCTTTATTTTGTTGTAACTTCTCCACTGTCATTTTGAGGCTTCAGGGAGGAGAAAGAAATAAATGCACATGCTTTCAATGTTGCTACCCCACAACGCAGAGATGTTGGAAGGTGGACAAGTACCTGAGGGGAGAAGCATCAGAAGCTGCAGGAAGTCTGCAGGGCCTCGCTCGGATGTCTGTGGCAGCCTCTGGTTTTCAGAGGCCTCCTTATGTCTGGATGACTGCCTAACATTGTCAGTATTCCGTTATGTGGCAAGTCGAGAGGAATGCTCTGTGTGTTCAGATCAGGGACACTTTCACAAAGACCAGCTGAGGAAGGTGCTGTTGAACTGGGGAAAGAGAATCAGGCTCAGTCAGAGCAAGCAAAAACCTACTGGAAAAGCATTGACTGCCAAGATCTGGGTACATTCCCCCCCAGGCCGTTCTCCCCGTTACTGGAGCTAATTCTGGGGAAGGAAGAGAGGGAGGCATCTTGGGTGCTGTTGAGGAATAGTCCAAGGTAGCAGAGTTCCCACTAGCAGCCTCTGCTCAGACTCGAGGAGTCAAGGTGGGCATGCCTCCAGCGCCTGAAATTGAGTTCCTGAAGGGGGGATACAGCAGATTTTCCCAGTCAGGGGGCCCTCCAGAAGGCCAGGACTTGGTTAACAACTACCCCGGCTACCTTGCATCCAGTGTTGGGTGGAGAGCCACAAACAGGAAAGCTGTGTCTCATACAGGATGGTAGCCTAACCCCTTGCATCCAGCAAACCAAGGGCAGACAAGGCAGGTTCTAACAGAGTTCAGTGCCATCACCCCCTGTGTGGCCAGGGCTCTGTGACCTGGGGTTGGGGCGCTGTCTCAGATAATAGCCAGAGAAGCCCCGTCTGGAGGGGGAGCTGAGCAGGCCCACGTGCGGTTTCTCAGGGGCAGATCCCTGCACTCGGTGTGAACACTCGGCCTTTTCTCCTGATGGTGAGCAACCTGCATGCTGTAGTCATCCTGAGATGCGAAGTCACACCTGAGCGGAGTCAGAAAATAGGAGAATGGCCTGGAAGGCCAGCTCTTCCCCTCCTGAGTAAGCAGACCGACACATCCTCAGTGACAGCTGCCTGTGCTTTCCAGAATGGCGGGAAATTGTCAGTGAGGAAATTGTCCTCCCTGCAGCTCCCTTTCCGCTCACAGGGTTGGGTGAGGGAGGGCAGAAGGAAAGACTTGCAGCAGACACCGTGGGTGCTTCGCCCACAGCCCCTCAGACCCCTGGGCCGATTGTCGTGAGGCCAGCTCCCCATGTGCTTTCACTCCCAACTCCCTGCGCCTGCATCACTTGGTAGACAGCCAGGGAGTTTATGCCTCCCTAGGGGCAGCCCTGATTAGCAAATGACTGACAACCAGGGCTATAATCCCCAGCTCTCCAGCGCCCTGCAGGGGCAGTTTGCAGGTGTCCCCAGAGTTCCCCTGAGGAACGGAGCCAGAGCGACCCTCCTGGGACTCTGCCTGCTGTCACTCTTTTGCTTTGCCTTCTTTCCGGGTCCCACTTCCCCACCCACCTGCCCCCAGCCAGTTTTTTCTGGGAACACTTCTTAAATAAATCACTTTTACACGCATCCTCTTCTCAGAGTCTGTTTCTGGAAATGCAACCTAAGACAGCCTCTTATTCCCCAGTCCTTGCTGGTTCTTTGCCACAAAATATTGAGAAAGCGGGCAGCCCTTTGTTCATCAGGCGCACTAAGGCTGCCCCGGGTATAACAAGGCAGACCCTGAGATGAGGGAACGGTGGAGACTTAAATTGTTTCTTCAAATGAGAGGCGGAGAACTGGGCTTCTGCAGGGAACCCGGGGTGGTAAGCAGCGGCAGGGCTTGTGCGGGGCTTTGGCCGGGGAAGGGCCCAGAGGCTGGCGGAGCGAGAGCTGCCTCCTGCTCGGAGCCGTGGGCGAGGCCGCTGCTCACGCAGCCTGCGTGGGGGCGAGTGCGGGGCGAGGGTGTGCAGTGGGAAGGCAGCGTGGGCTGCCGCGGTGCAGAACGGAAGGCAAAGCAGTCCTCAAAGCGAACTCGCCCCGTGGAAGCGGGAACTCGGAGCCAGAGGGGACGAAGAACAGTATTACCCACCACGAGCACGCCACAGCCACGCTCACACACACGCGTGCACACACGCACACGCCACTCCACTGGGGTTGAAAAGCATAAAATACCTCCCCTGGGGTCTGGATTATGCATGAAATGATAAACGTGGAGAAATTATTGAAGGATAAGTGCCAAAATCATCCCAAGACAATATCCAAAGGTATCTACACCACCGAAATAGCATTTCCCAGTGGTTATCTATAGAAGGACTCCCACAGCAAACACAGGAGTTTGTGGAAGGTGGGAGAATTATTAGAAAGGACAAGCTAAGGGAACATATTCCACACCCACCATGGGGGGCTTAGAACATGGCATCCTCCCCCACCTATGACCCAGCCTCTGTCCTGCTCCCATGACAGAGCCGGGGCAGCCCTGGGCCTCCCACCCCTCTCCCCGGCCCACCAGGGCCCCGCTGCCAGCTGCTCTCCTGGGTGGGTCCTGGCGCTCCAGGGCCAGTGGGGTGTGGCGTGAACAGGGAGCTGGGGCGCTGCCTCTGCACCCGCTCCTGTCTCGGACTCTTTCTCCCTTTCAAGTGTTCATTCCACAAACATTGATTCACCGCACACTACTCAACAGACTATCCCTGTCTCCGGCCCTGCTTCTGTTTCTTTCTCCTCTCCTTCCTGTCTCACCACTTCTCTCTCCCTGTCTCTGTCCCTTCTCCCAGTCCTGGCCCCTTTGAATTACAATCGGCCTATGTCTCTGAAGACAGATGACGCAGCAAATTTGACAGCGCCCGCAGAAACCGGCAGGTTACGAGGCAGTTTGTGCTAGCAAGTCCATTTGCTTTTTTGCTTTTATGAATAACCATGTAATAAATATTATTTTAGATCTTTATCTACACTCTCATTAATTCCTTCAGGCTGCCGAAGGAATCCCTGGATGCAGTGTTTTTAGGTCAAAGGGTACAGGCATTGTTAAGGCTTGTGGTATATTTGGAAAAATCATTTTTACGGCAATGTCATACGTGTAACTGGACTTCTTTAAGTTCATACTAATCTCAGATTTAAAATGGAGTCACATGTGTTTTTCCAGGGGCCCTGAAGACAGTCACATACTGGAATATCTCTGCAGATGACTTGGTTTATAGAGGACCTGCCTAATCCCCTTTCTGCACACTTAAATATTGATTTGTTCATCAACACATATCTATATCAAGCATGTGCCTAGTGCTAGTAATGAGCCTGGACTAGACCCTGGTGATTTAGAGCCTTGCCAAAATCAAGGGTGACTCCCTTCTTTAGTGGGCTCAATTTTGGTATTTGGTATTTTAAAAATCAAAAATAACATGGGGCCAGGCGTGGTGGTTCTCGCTTGTAATCCTAGCACTCTGGGAGGCCAAGGCGGGAGGATCGCTTAAGGTCAGGAGTTCGAGACCAGCCTGAGCAAACGCAAGACCCCATCTCTACAAAAAAAAAAAAAAAAGAAAAATTAGCCAGGTGTGGTGGCGTACATCTGTAGTCCCAGCTACTTGGGAGGCTGAGGCAAGAGGATCACTTGAGCCCAGGAGTTTGAGGTCGCAGTGAGCTGTAATGACAACACTGCACTCTGGCTGGGACGAAAGAGCGAGACTTGGTCTCAAAAAAAAACAAAGATGGAAGTTTCTGAATATCGTAAGACAGAACATGATCAAAGATCATTCTACCACCCATTTACTCTCAACCCAGATAATACTAAACAACACTCAACCCTCACCCATACTGTTTTCAGTCTGTTGGTTGAAACTTCTCCTTTTTTCAAACATCTAAACAGCTTCAGACGTCCTGTAATTTTTAGTCACTGCTTCAATGGAGAGAAGTGTTGAGGCCCATTTTATTTCCCCTCCCAAGGCAGAATTCACAGGCCATGGTGCCCACACACATTCTTTTTTACTTCATTTAAGATAAGTTCAATGGGCTGGTCCCTCTCTATTATCCAACAGCAACATGAAAACACCAAGCATTATATTTTTCACTAGTTGCAATATATGCTCACAGATCTTGGTGTAACTTGCTGAATAATCACAATTTTTAGCTATAAGGCAAGTATCAAGGGGTGTTTTTAGGTCCACAGAGAGGAATTTGACTAAAGGTCTCCCAGAACACTTAGGTATACTTAGAAGCTCACAATCTAATGTTGGATACAGGCATGTCAATCAGATAATCATAATACAGTATAATAAATGCTTTTCTGCACTTGTACTATAGGAGTGGTGGGATTTGGAGGGATAACCCAGAGAAGACCATCACACAACAAGCAAGAGCAAGAGACCTTATTAACTGTGTGTATCTGTCAGCTACTGCTGCATAACAAACACTGCAATAATCTCAGTGTCAAACAACACCACATATTTGTAAATTTCTCACTCAGGACTGGAGGTTTGCTGGGCTTTGATTCTGATGTTTGGGCTTAGAAGGGCTTGGCTCCAGGCCATAAATTTGGTTCAAGTCTGTTCCATGCACTAGGGGCCTCCTTGGACCTGTGGCTACCTAGTTATCATGGCAAAAGACAGGCATGCAAGACACCAAGCCCAACATGCAAGCACATTTCAAGCCTCTGCTCACATCACGTGTACTAACATCCCTTTGACCAAAGTAGGTCACATGGTGAAGTTCAAAATCAAGGTACAAGGAAGTACATTCTTCCCATGGAAATGGTAGTGAGAAGCAGTGAATATTTGCTGAATAATAATCTAATCTACCACAAGCCAGATCTTGAAGAACCAAGGGATGTCGTTTTAGAGAGAAGTGAGAGGAGTCAGTGTTCGTAGAGAGGAACCACATCAGGAAAGGTAGAGATACAAGGATGTAAGGTACATTTAGTGAATTATGAGTGGTTCAAAGTGGAGAATCCCAGGGCGCCTGTGGGAGATGTTGAGTACATGCAGGATGCTGAGGCAGGAGAGGGAGACTGGATCTCAGGGTTGGAGGGAACCAAAAGGATCTGGACAGATTGGGGCCTGGTAAGAAACCTGCCCTCCTTCTTGGGTGTTCAGGGGACTCCTGCCCTGTCTCTTGAAGTCTTTACTACCTGGTGGGGGGCAAGGGGAAAACCTGTTCTCTAGGCAACACTACCTTCTCTTTGCCATCGAAGTGAAGAACCGTAACTTTCCTTTTTCTCCTCACCTCCACTATCCAGCATAGAACCTAGTTAATCCTCTTTTTTTTTTTTTTTTTTAAGAGATAGAGTCTTGCTCTGCTGCCCGGGCTGGAATGCAGTGTCATGATCATACTTCACTGTAGCCTTGAACTTCTAAGCTCAGGCAATCCTCCTATCTCAGCCTACTGAGTAGCTAGAACTACAGGTGTATATCACCACATCTGGCTAATTTTTTTATTTTTTGTAGAGATGGGGTCTTGCTACATTGCCCAGGCTGCTCTCAAACTCCCAGCCTCAAGCAATCCTCCTGCCTTGGCCTCCCAAAGTGTTAGGACTACAGGCGTGAGCCACTGCACCTGGCCAGCATCTAGTAGATCCATGTGGTATGTAACCCAGAATGTGTAAACAACAGGAAATTCTTTTTTTCAAAATTTTCTGGTAAGGCATGTTTATTGAAAGAATGGCACAAAATTGTGAATGTGAAAGATGAACTGCCTATCCCCAGAAATAGCTACCCTTCACACTTCGATGTACGGCCTTCCAAACTACATGTAATGTAATTACATAAGTGGAATCATATATGCTGTCGTATTTAACCAGTAGTTCAATATCAACTCAAAACATAGCCTATCACATTATTTGTAATGGCCGCATAGTATTTTATTGAATGGCTACCCTATCATTTTATTCAATCAATCTCCTAATTTTAACTACTAGAAATAATACTCCAAAGAATACCCTTTTAAATACATCTTTGCTTACTGATCTAGTTAATTTTTCTAAGGATAAATTGCTAGAAGTAGAATTATTTGTTCAAATATATACTCATTTAAAGTTTTCATACATATTGTCAAATTGCCTGCCAGATGGTTCTACCAATACACATTCCCAGCAGTGGTGTCTGAAAGTGGCTTTTGCTCACATACTTGGCAGCCCTGATTATTTAACACATTGCTAATATGAACAATTTTATCTCATTTTTATTATAATAGAACAATTGCTTTTTTTTTTCTTTGTGAAAAAATAATTTTTGAACTAGAATTCTCCTAGCAGAGCTATCAACAAGTATGGGAGTAGAACACAGATGTTTTTAAAGAGAGGAATTATTAAAGATAAAAGCTGAAATTAATAAATTAGACAGCAAAATAAGCAGACTTGATAAATAAAACTAAGAGCTGTTTCTTCAAAAAGATTAAAAAGAAGAGAGAGAAAAAGAAAATACTATTATCAAGCATGAGCAAAAAACAAAAAAAAGATAAATCACAAGTAACACAATGTTAGGTGTAAGAAATAGGGTCTTTACCTCCACATATAAGGAAGAATTAAAAGTTATTAGAGAATTCTGTGTTAAAATTTATGTTAATATACCTGAAATTTTACCTGAAATGAATGGTATTCCTTGAAAATAGAAGCTCCTAAAGTTGATTCTAAAGAATCTATGTACCAGAATATACGGAAATCATTAATAAAATGGAAAAGGTTATAAACATTCTATGCCCCCAAGCAACTCTGCCCCAGATGGTTTTATGAACGGGTTCTAGGAAATCTTATTAAAAATACCATTTCTATGTTATTTAAACTAGATATTCTAACTGGCATCAAAGATGCAATTTATAATATAAAATGCAATGCATTTTATAATATGAAAATCTAACTAAGCACTTATAGATATGAAAGTCTTAAATAAAATATTAGTAAGCCATACCCAGCAATGTATTAAAAGAATTGTGCACCATGACCAAGTAGTGTTTATTCCAGGAAGAATGATTGGTTCAACATTAAGGAATTTATGTTGAACTAAGCATTCTGTAGTACTCAGATGGTGAAAGGAAAAAAGCATATTTCTTTTCAATATAGGCCCAAATGCATTAATTAAAGTATAACCTCCATTTTAGATGGTGATAATAATGACAATGACAACAACAATGATGATAAACACCTTAGTAAGCAAAGAACAGAAGGGCTAAGGACACTTTTTTTTTTAATCAGAAGCCACAAGCAGCAAACTTAATGGTAAAACATTAAATATTGGAGGTGTTTCTATTAAATGGGATGCTCACTATTATTGCCATTAATCAAAATGTTTTTGGAATCTCAGAACAATGCCATTAGGTAAGAAAAACAAATGAAGGGGATAGATATTAAAAGAAACAGCAAATTATCTTTATTTCCAGACTATATTCTTTTCTTCCTAGAAAATCTGTGAAAACCAATGGAAAATATTGTTGAAATTAATGAGAGGTCAATATTGTGGTTCAATGCAAGAAATACAAATCTATGACTTTCTTTTATCCCAGCAATAGCCAGTTAGTAATGTAATGAAAAAAGGAGATTCCATTCATAATTGTAACAATAACTGTAAAATACCTCTATATAATTATGACCAGAATTATGGAAAACTTATATGAGGAAAATTATAAAATATTCCAAAGGAGAGAAAAAAGTCGGAGAGGTGTACCACATTGCATAGTATAAAGATGTTAGTTTTCCTGAATCATTTTATGGATTTAATACAGCTTCAATCAAACTCCCTATGGGATTATTTTTGGAACTTGAAAGATTAATCCTAAAGTTGTCTGGAAGAATGCATGCATGAAAAGAGTCAAGAAATTTTTGAATGCCCTCATGGCCACACAGAATAAAGACTACATTTCCCATTCTCCCTTACAGCTAGACGTGTTCATGTGACTAAGTTCGGACCAGTGAGAGCATTTTCTTGCAGCATCCAGAAATCTTTCTTAAGAGACAACGTACTTGTAACCTAAACGTTAGTAAAAAACAAACAAACAAAAAAAAAAAAGAGACAACGTACATGTATCCTTTCCCCTTTGTCTATCCTGCTGTTTGGAACATGGAGTCTGAGGGTGAAGATGTGCAGGTTGGACTTTGAGGAGGAAGTTCACGTTCTAGTAACAGCAGAGCAGAAAGCTAGAAGGAGCCTGGGTTCCAGAGATTTTCATGAAAGAGAGAATCACATCAGCTCCAAATTAACATGGAGCTTACTTAAGGTGAGAGAGAAATGAATTTTGTATCTTATTTAAACCACCGTTACTTTGGGTTTTATTCACTCACAGGTGAATCTAATTCTATTAAAACAACCTTTTGTATTTTCCCCCATGCTTTTATATATATATTTTTTTATATTTATATTCAGTCCTATATAAACATATACACACACATGCGTTTTATATAATTTTTTGTCATTGTTTTGTGGGAGAAAAAAAATTTATTCATCTTGTTTTCCACAGTCAATACATTGTGAAATATTATCCGTGTCAATTAGTATAGCTCTAATTCATGTTTTTCGACAGCTTTAAAAAAGTATCAAAATTTATGCCCCCATCCTCCTATTAGTGGGCATTTCCGTTGTTTCCAGTTTTGTTTTGTTTTCTCACAATTAATAAGCAAACTTTCAAACTGGTGCTCTTGTTTCTAAGAGATAGAATCCTAGGTATAGGCTAGCTAGGTAAAGAGTGTATGTATTTTATTTTATTTTTTAGTTTATTTTATTATTATTTTTTGAGGCAGGGTCTGCTCTGCTGCCTGGGCTGGAGTACAGTGCCATAATCGTAGCTCATTGTAACCTCAAACTCCCGGGCTCAAGCAATCCTCCTGCCTCTGCCTCCCGAGTAGATGGCACTACAGGCACACACCACCACACCCAGCCAATTTTTTCTATTTTTTGTAGAGAGAAGGGTCTCGCTATGTTGCTCAGGCTGGTCTCAAACTCCTGGCCTCGAGCAATCCTCCTGCCTCAGCCTCCCAAAGTGCTGGGATTACAGATGTGAGCCACTGTGCCCAGCTGGGTATATGTATTTTAAATTTTAATAGATGTCATTAGATTGCTTTCCAGAAAGCCTGAAAAACTTTGATTTCCATCAGAAATGTATGAGAGTCATTTTTCCTCATCCCCACCAGCAATAGCTCATTTTTATTTTTTAGCAATCTGGTGGATGTAAAGTGTTGTTACCTCAATTTGCTTTTCCCAGACTATTATTCAATAGCTGGTAATATAAGACTCCTATCTCTTCTTTTCATAGTTTTCAGGCATTTATTCTTTCATATAACAAGATCCCTTTAGCCCATTAAAGCAAAAACCTATAGGATTCTAAATGGAATTATAGTAAATTGATATATAGATTTTGGGAAAATTAAAATTTTTGTGTTAAGCCTTCCCATCCAAGAACATGGTAAATTTTTATTGGTTTAGTTCTTTTATGTCTTTCAATAAACTTTATAATTTTATATGGTTTTTCCTCACCTTTTTTGTTAAATTTATTCTTAAGTAGTATGTAATTTTTGAAGCTATTATAAATAGAACATTTTCCCATCTCATTTTTAGGTATATATTGGTAGAATAAAGAAAAGCTATGGATTTTTTTTGTATATTTATCTCATAACAAGACACCTTATCAAATTATCTTATTTATATATTCTTTTTTTTACTGGAACCTCTGGCGTTTTCTTGTTAAACAATAACTTTAGGAAAGAAAGAAATAGGTTTAGCTTTTTATTTCCAATATTTATGTTAGCTATTTCATGTACTTTTTTGACACTTTCTAAAACCTCCAAGACCATGGTGAGTAATAACAAACTCTGTTTCTTATTTTTTATTCATCTTTTTCAATTGCTACTGTTCCTTATGTCTATCCTTGGTTGGATCTCATCACATCTTACTTAAGGGCAAGAATAATGTCTAATTTGCCACCACTCTATCCCTGGCACTTAGAACAGGGCTGAGCACACACTATAAAGATGAAAAATATATACATTTCAAGAAGGAGGAAGTGGCCAAATGTTGAGCTTCAGCTAAGATCAAAGGAGATAAGGACTCAAAAACGTGTTTTAGATTTAGCAACAGGGAGGTCATTGATGAACTTAGTGATACTATTTTAGTGGTGGGGGCAGAAGCCACAAGACAAAAATTGGGGAATAAGACATGCCAGGCCCAAGGGAACTTTTCGTGTCAATATTTGGGGGCCTGAGCTCCCCTAGTGCTTCTGGGGCCCTGAAAACATTTCAGGATGGCTGGAGCTTATGGTATACATGCAGAGCTGGGGGATGGGCAAGAGCCATGCTAAGAACTGTGCTTTGCCTAGGAAGGCATGGACAGCTGTGGAAGAACTGCAAATTAAAGAATTATATCATTAGGGTTACTTTTTAGAAAGATCACTCTTTCTTAAAAAAATAGAGTACCATTTCTTGAGTTCACCCTTTTCTCTCCATCCTTACCTGCGTTGCCTTGGATCACCCCGTCCACCCTCTCCCCACGTGTGGATTGCTGCAACAACTTCCCGTTCATACTTGTCCTTCCTCAGCCCATTCTTCACACCGGCTTCCAGAGTAATCTCTCTTCGGTTGGGTTTGGTTTTTGTTTCACTTTTTGTTTCAGGGTAATCCTTTCCAGATTATACATCTAATAATACCATTCTTCTGTTTAAAGTATGTTATTGGGAGTCAGTAAAAGACTACCCTGGCTTCTATCTGATCCCTCCCCAGGTGAGCTCCCAGGGACATCCACAGCCATCCTTTGGTTGGTAGAATCTCTACCTGAGGAATAACCCTCTCTTGGGGCTCCAAGGGAGGAGCTCCATTTCTTCTCTAGGGAAACAGAGCTCAACTAGGATTCAGTGGCCATCCTTTGAGGTTTAGGGATACAGATTTCCTCAAAACTGGTTTTCACCCACCCTGAAGCCAGTTCAAATGGCACTAAAAGCTGGTCATTCCCATCAATGCATGAGTGGATTAATGAAATGTGGTATATTGTATACCATGGAGTACTACTCAACCACAAAAAGCAATGGTGAACTAACACTTCTTGTATTATCCTGGGTGGTGCTGGAGCCCATTCTTTTAAGTGAAGTATCTCAAGGATGGAAAAACAAGCACCACATGTACTCATTGATCAACACGCATTGATCAATCATTGGTACTGATTGACCAACACTTACGTGCACATATGTAAGTAGCAATCATTGGGTGTCGGGCGGGAGGGAGGGGGGAGGAAGGGAAGGGAAATTCACACCTAATGGGTGCAGTACGCACTGGTGAGGGACGAGCACGTTTGTAGCTATGACTCGGTCGGCAAACAGGCAACGTATGTAACCTCAACGTCTGTGCCCCATAATATTCTGGAATTTTTTTAAAAATTTAAAAATTTAAAAAATTTTAAAAAGCTGGTCATTGTGCGTATCCCATTCCTCTGCTGAGTGTTCCCTACAGGTCCTGATACCCTTACGTGTGCTAGGATGGGAGGATGAGTTCTCCGAAAGGTCTGGTCTGTAGATCTGTGTCTGAGGAAGGAACCAAGCAGAATTGGATGGGGCTTGGGGGACAGATTTCTTCTTGGAAGACCTCACATTCAAACTAGTTCAGGGCCGGGATTCAGTAATAATAATAGTGACTATGATGTGGTAGGATGGTTTTCCTTCCATATATTCCCCCCTTTTCCTCAAAGCCTGGCACTCATGAGGCAGAGGTCATGGAATGAGTCCCGTAATCATGTAATTCAAGGTTGGGAAGGAGATGGCACCCTTTCAGCATCATAAGACTCAGGAGAAATATATCCATTCATTTAGAAATATTTATACGTGCCAGACACCGTCCTAGGTGCTGGAGATACTGCAGTGAACACAACAATCAGAAATCCCTACATTCATGGCACTGACATTCTCATGGCAAGGAGGGACAGACAATAAACAAGATATGCGGCACATCAGATGGTGATCAGTGCTATAAAGAGAAATAAAGGAGTAAAGGGATAGATAGTGTTGCAGGGGAAGTGGGTTTGCAATAGGATGGTCAGGAAAGTCCTCTCTGAAAAGCTGATATTTGAGCAAAGGCCTATATGTGGCAAGGGAATGGGCTGCATGGCTATCTAGGGTAAGAGTATTCCAGGATGAGAGAAAAGCAAGTACAAAGACCCTGGGGCTGGAGTATGCGGGCACATTCATGGAACTCAAGGAGGCCAGTATGGCTGGAGCGGCATAAGGGGAAGAGTAGCAGGGAATGAGGTCAGGGCAGTAATGGAACCAGATCATGTAGAGTCTTGTCGGCCATTACAGAACTTTAGCTTTTACTTCTTAACTCACCGATAGTAGAGGTGGTGAGACTTGTCAGATTCTAAATACATTTTGAATGCAAAGCTGATGGAATTTGCTGACAAAAATCAACGTAAGGTAAGAGAACAAAAGATGGGTGAAGGACGACTCCAGGGTTTTTAGCCTGAGCAAATGGAAGCATGCAATTGCTATTTACAGACACGGGGGAAGCTATAGGATAAGCAAGTTGTGAAGAAGTCTGGAATTTAATTTTAATGGGTTCTGTTTGAGATGCTATTAGACACCTAAAACAGTATATCAGGCAGGTAGTTAGATATATTAATACAAGCCAAAAGTTCTTGGGAGAAGCCTGGGTTAGAGAATCTTGGGTAAATTTGGGAGTGACTTAAAGCCATGAGACTGGATGAGGTCACCAGGAAGTAAGTGAAGATATTAGAGAAGACGACTAAGGACTGAGCCTGGGGAAATCCAACATTTAGACAGGGAGGTGAAGAAGAACCAACAAAGAAGATTAAGAAAGAGTGGCCCTTGACGTAGAAGGAAAACTAGGAGAATGCAATGTCATGGATGCTAAGCACAGAAAGTGTTTCCAGGAACAGAGAATCAATTGTACAGAATGCTACAGATAGGTTGCAATAGTCAAGTTGAACTAGCTGCCATAATAGAGAGATCCCCATATTTCAGTGATGTAAGCAATATAAGTTTATTTCTCACTCATGTAAAGTATATTCACTAGTAAAGGGGAGGGATGAAAAGAGACAGCAGCAGCTTTCTGCTCCATGATGACATCCAGGGTCTCCTGTTGATAGAGGCTGAGTATCTTCAACTGTGGCTCCCAAAGTTGCTCTGGGTGTCACTGTCCAGCCAGTTAATGGCGGTGGAGGATGGGGATGGTGCACGGGAAGTATATTGGTTAGAGTCTGGCAAGAAATAGAGGGCACACTCAAGTTGAGTAACTTGAGAAAGTTTTAATAAAGAGATGACTCATGAAGGTGGCAGCAGGGGCAGGAAAATGGTCAAAGGATGTTGCCATAACCCTGAGACGGCTGGCAGGAGGAGCTGTTACCACCGCTGGGTCTGAAGAGACAAGAGAAAGTAACAGTTAGTGGGATCAGCAGAGAGGAAGAGCTGTGTGGGGTGAGATGCCTGGCTGAAGCTTCAGTGGAGGAAAATGGCCAACTCAAAGCAACCCCACAGGGAGGGAGCCAGGGGAACAAGTATCCCGAGCTCTCTCTCCTTTCCCTTCCGATCTCCTGCAGGTACCTCCCGTTGACTCAACCCAACCAGAAACCAGAAGGCTCATTGATAAAGTCCATCGTGCTTAGGCTCCCAAGGCATGAGCAAAGCAGAGAAAGGTGAAGAGGGGCAGAGATCCAGCACAGGAAGGTTTTGTGAATCGGGCTGGGAAGCTACATACATCCCTTCCCCCCACATTCCCTCGGCCAGAACCCAGTCATATGGCCACACCTAATTACAAGTCTGGGAAATATGGTCCAGCTAGTGCCCAGCCGGAAGAAGAGAGAGATTTGGTGAACAGCTAACCCCTCTCTGCCACATGGTCAAGAAAGATGAGAACGGAGAATTGACCATTGGATTTAGCAATATGGAGGCAATTGGTGATCTTGGTAATCCAGTGTTGCCGGAGTGGTGAGTGTGACAGTCAGCTTGGAGTGGGTTCAAGAGAGAATGAGACAGGAAGAACTGTAGGTAGCAATTGTTAAAAATAGCAAAAACTTCTTTCAACAGGTTTTTCTGTAAAGGGAAGCAAAGCAATGAGGTAGTCACTGGAAGGGTTGTGAGATAAAGAATTTTGCTTTGTTTTTTTTCACAATGAAGAAATAGCAGCATGTTTTTATGCTGATGGGAATGTTCTAGTAGAGAGAAAAAAATGATGATTCAGGAAAGAGGGAAATTGCTGGAGCAATGTCCTTGAGTAAGCAAGAAAGGATGGCATCTAGTGATAAAAGATTGGCCTTGGAAAAGAACACAGGTAGTTCACCTGTAGTTGACAGAGAGGAAAACAGATTATATGGACAGAGCTCCAGTAGGGAGTAAATGTGATGGGGGGAGGTTGTTGAAGTTATTTTCTAATTACTGGTATTTTCTCAGTGAAACATGATACAAAGTTATCAGCTGAGGGTGAAATTGGGGGAGGAACTGTTGGGGGTTGGAGCAGAAATAAGACAGTATGACATAGTTACCTAAGAGAATGGGAGATTGCTATCCAGAAGTTAACCTTCCCCAGTGCAGATGGTCCAGCTGCCTCTGATATATTATTCTCTGAGTCCACAGCCAGGTGAAGACCTCTGGCCCTGCCGTTCTCCTTTCCATCTGTAGACCTCTCCTTGCCCTAATCCAGCATCAGAACTGGATAATAATAATAGATAACACTTGTGAGCACGTACAAGGCCAAAGCACTACTCTAAACACTTTACCTGTATTTAGTCATAATAACGCTATGAAGTAGGTACTACTATTATCAACCCCATTTTATGAGGAAACTGAGGCACAAGGTAACTAACACAGTAGATACCTAACTTGAATTCAAACTAAGGCAGTCTGGCTCAGAGCCCATGCTCTTGACCTCTGCATATACATCTGTATGGACTAGAAGTGTCAGGGCATGATAAACGCTAGAGGGGGCCAAGCTTGGGAGGAGTAAATACAATTTTGAAAGGTCTACAGCTGAGTAAGTGGGGGATGAGTCTCTGTGCTTGGGAGAGGGTTGGTGAGGGCTTCCTGCTGTGAGAAGGGTGGCCACATGGTGACCCAGAGAGCCTAGAACCAACAGGGAGAGCCAATATCAGTACAGGGACAAGCTGAACAGGCTGGAGGAGACCTTCATAAGTCTTCCCTACCCTGTGTAGACTCTGCATCAATCAGCATAGGATGCTTGGTTTAATCTTGATTTAATGTTCCCTTGGTTTCTGTGTGTGTTTCACTTGTTTGCATGATAGGAGAGCACGGTGTCATGATGGCAGCAGTAATGGTGATATGGTGAGATGGCTCCCAATTGATGAACACTTCATCAGCAAACAATGAACTTTATGAAGAACTTTATCAATGAAAAGTCTATCAATGAGCAGAGAACTGAGCGTTTTCCTGACATTATACCATTCAATGCTTGTAACACCCCTGTGAATTACATAGCATTATTCCCATATTCAGATAAGGAAAGTGATGCTCAGAGAGGTTGCACCACAGTACCAAGGTCACATAGGTAATACATGCTGGAGGTGGGGCTTGAGCCCAAGCCCATTACAGTCTGAAGCCTGCACGGGCTACAGAGTACCAGCTGCCTCTCTATTTTGGGATAAAGCACCAGAAGGACCAAGGAACCCTACAGGGCCCCAAGAGCCTCTGGGGCAGGGCCCCTGGGTGAGAGGGACTCCCTTTAATGAAGGCAATTGAGAAACCATCCTCCTCTTTATTTGCCTATAACAGGGGCTCAGAAAAGCTAATTATCTTCCTGTGAACCAGTTAACTATTCAATTTTCTCCATTTGGGTAATTAATTATCAGAGACAAATGCAGGATCCAGCTAATTTTAGAAGCATGCAGCTGTAGGGTCATCTGGGGAACAAGCTCCGTTGAGAAAGGAGGAAGAGCAGGCGCCAGGTTCTGCCATGGCTTAGAGGGAGGGGGGAGTGCTGAGGGACCTCAGGCTGGCTGGAGTGGAGGGCAGGGACGAGAACGCTTAAGGCAGGCTGGCTGGGAGTCCCTCCACACCAGAGAGCAGCACAGTCAGTGTCCTGGACACAGGATACCATTGCTAGTACCATCTGACAGTAGAGATGGGGGCACTTCAACTATCAGCTTCTTTAACTGCCTCCTTTCTCCCTTTGAGGGATCAGATGGGATCTGTTAGCCCCTCAGTCCTCACATTCTCACTTGGAGCCAGTTCATAAAGGTGTTAGGCCACAGAGAGGGAAATCTGGGGTCCTATCTCTAGCTGTCAATACATGTTAACCTTGCTGACACTATCAAGAGCCAGGCATATCTCATACCAAGGAGGTTAAGTACTATCACTTCCCCATACTATAGATGAGAAAACTGAGGCTCAGAGAGGAGATGAAACTTGTTCAAGATCTCATGGTTTGGACATGGCAGAATCTGAGGTTTGAGCTCAACTCCTGAGGCCGTGATTTCACTGCCTTCTAAAGTGACATGCTATATGTGCAATTTTCTGAGCAGCACCAAGGTGAAGATATTGGGGCAATGGGGGCAGCAAGGATTGGAGAAGCATTTGGTTCACCAAAATAAAGTCAAATGGTTAAGAAAAGATATTCAAACTCTCAGCAAGCTCCTCTGCGGCAGGGGAATGCTCCTTCCATCTGCAAATGCAGAGAGTGTAGAGTTCTTGCCATTATTTACTCCAATGTGCTCAAAGAGCATCAAGAAAGATCAGGGAATACCTGGCCATAGACTGTGCCTCCTGGGCCAGTTGCTGGGGGTGAGGGATGGGGTGCGGGTGAGGATGATGACAATTTCACTGGGTACTTAGTATATGCCAAGAAGTGTGATAATCACTTCAGCATAGGTTAACTCATTTTATTCTTACAACAATCCATGAGATCCCCATTGCCATTGTACAGGCAGATAAACTGAAACACAAAATTTAGTCCCTGCCCTTGGGCGAGGAAGCTGAATTCAGATCTAGGCATTTTAACTCTACAACCTACCTCCAAGTCAAGTGGGCCCTGGCAGAGGGTCAGAGAGAGAGCTGGTGAGGAGGCTACCCAAAACCATGGACAGCTCCCACCTGGCCCTGCGGTTGAGTAGCCGGCTTCCTGAGGCTGGCTACTTGCACCTCCTGACCACCGCCAGTGTCCACCCATTGTGGCCAGCTCTGCTTCCTTGCAGAAGGGAATTTTCCTTGGACTGACTCTTAGGGACCAGATGCCCTGGCTTGATTCAGGTCCCTGAGAAGCCCTGTGGAGTTGGGTCCTGAGCCAGGCACGTCCCTCCTCGGGGTTCTGAAGATCATCTTCTGAGATGTAAGGGTTTTCTCTAGGTGGGCCAGGCAGAGAACTGCTACCCACGTCAACCCAATAATCTGTCCGTCCCCACCAGCGCTGCTCTTGCCACATCCTGCCACTCTTGTCCTTCACTATGAGAAAGCCCATCCCCTCCGCCTCAGCTTCCCCATCTGTACCTCTACCATCCCTGCAAAAGCCCAGGGCCAAAATGGCATCCCCGAATCAGGTCTTCCTCATTTTTCCAGCCCTGATGGGAGTTTCCAAGTTCAAAGCCAGGTTCGCTGGCCCAAACTGCCGGCCCAGAGCCCCAGCAGGTGCAGCATGGTTGCTAAGCAACATCTCCAGATCTCTGTGTGTTCCTGTCACATGATTATTGTTGCTAAGGAAACAAGTCCTCTGGCATCCCAGGACGCAGCAAGGCCTAGGCAGTGGTGTGTTACCTGAGGCCTAACAAAAATCCTGCTGTCCCATGTTCCTGACAAGTTGTGATTCCCTAAACTGTTATAGGGGACTATCAGGTTGATCTTTGCCTTTTATCCAGGTACTGTCTTTTAGAAGGGAATGCCTAAACTGGAGTCTTGGTCACATGATGGGCACTCATGGATCTAGTTTTTTGGGGTGGTCAGTTGTAAGAGTGGCTTTAGAGGGATGTATCAATAGGCTAGGGTTCAGAAGACAATCGCAGATCCCGCATTTTCTATCCATAGACTCCACTGTAAAGGCAGAATAGAAAAGCTGGATTGGAGGATGGGAAAGCTGAGGAGAAGCTGAGAACAGGAGGGTTGTACCAGGGTCCCAGTACTACAGCAGCAAGACAGCTGGACAGGGATTCCCCCCCAATACCACCTGTCCACACCCACAGCTCAAACTCTAAAGGAGGGTGGATGCCACGTGAGGAAATGCTACAGTCTCCTTAGAGGGCTTGCCTCCCTGGATCTTCCAATCCATACTTCCTGGGGCTCCCTGTCCTAGAAATGAGGTGGAAATGAGGAAATCTCTCTGAAGAAAAAAAAAGATAAAGAGATGAACCACAGCAGAGGAAATATAAGAAAATTTAAGCACCAGTGAGGAAGGCACAACAATTGGATAATAGGAATTCCAAAAATAAAGAACAGAGAGAATTGACAGAAGGAAATTACCGAAGAAATCATTGAAATATTATTTCTTGAAATACTGAAAATAATTGAAATATCCCAGAAAAGAAAGGCATGAGTTTCCAGATTCAAAGACTCCAAAGAATGGCCAAGAAAAACACTAGAACTATTTCCACCCCAAGTCACACCTTTCAGAAGTATTAGATCATTGGTGGCAAAGAGAAGATCCTAAAACCTTCCAGAGAGTAAAAGCAATTTTCATAGAAAAATGTCAAAAATCATAACGGCATCAGACTTCTAAAGTGGCATATCAAAGACCATGGAGCAACATCTTCTAAACATCCAAGGAGAATGACCTTATCCTCTTCTACAGCTGTTTTCATGTCCAAGCACTCTTTTCTTATCTGGTTGATCAGGACGTTTCACGACATCCTGTCTTTTTTTTTCATGCGTGCAGGGTCTAATGCTATCTTCTTCCTACGTGGTCTTGAATTCCTCAAAATTACACCTGTTTGTGTGGGTCTCTATCTTTCACATTAAAGGCTTTTCTCAAATATTTGGTGATGTTTAGTAGTTTTTGGACATTATGATGTTTGGGTTAGGTTTAGGTTTAGGTGTTTAGGTTGCCTGGTCATACTTAAGACTAAAGCACTGAAAAACTGATCAAAAGCTCTTTGCGCTTGGCTTTGGAGTGTGGTCTGTGGGCTTCACTGTAAGATATTCTCCTGGATCCATTTGTGAGGTCCTTCTTCTTGGGTTGGTCAGATTTCCCAGACAGAAGGGTCTCCCACTCCACTGCTTGGAGGGTGTAATCCTGGCTACCAGTATTCTAGCAGTTGTGAGAGAAGAAAAGGATAAGAGTCTCACACTCATTATGCAAACTTACACCTAATTTCCCTATTATCAGCAGGGAACACCCCAGCCCTCAATTGTACCTGTTACCACCCCACCCACCCCCATCCAGAAGCCCTTTTTTACTCCTCCAGAAAATAAACCTGTAATCTTCTGCTGGGGTTGAGGAGAGGATCTGGGAGTCAGCATCTTAGACTTTGAGCCAATCTTCCTGTTTTAACCCCATCCAGTACGACAAATTCCCAAAGCCTTTGGGAGCTTCTGTCACAAATTTGGGTTGCTGTTTCTTGGCTTTTCTCACTGCCCATTTAGGATTCAGCTTTCTAGGGCTGCTAAGTTATCCACCATTCATTCATCTGCTTTCCTGCTTCTAGAATTGTATTGCTGTTTGGAGATATTGCCTCCTCCCCTACCCTCTTTGTCTTTGTAAATTTAAACCTTTTAAAAATTCCGGCACTATTATGCTAGTAGGGTTGTGGGAGAAAGGGTTAGCAATCAATTGCACTTGTTCAATCTGCCATCTTGAACCAGAGGTCTTTATGTTGAATAATGACCAGTACTAAAACATCTGGATCCAGGCTGCCCGGGTTCAAATGCTGGCTCTAGCATGTGCTAGCTGTTTAACCATGGGTAAGTTACAGAAACTCTCTACACCTTAAACCGTGTGCCAACACCCTGTGGCAAGGGCAGTGGGTCTGGGGAAACCAAGATGAACATTCCAGGTTAGCTACCACTCTTTCTAGCTACAAACTGGTATGACCAGTTTTCCCACTCTCGTCTATACCATGTAAATACAATATGTACCCTAAGTAAATTATCAAGCAAGTGGAAGTTCTGTTGTGCAAATATAGCTGGTAACAATGTAAATAGAGTATTTAAATGAACTAGAGGCCAGCAAGGCAGGGCAGTTGTTTTCAAATATGGTTGAATTTCTTCTGTTTAAGTATAATGGCCATTATTTCCCAAATGACTGACCCACACATTTATTTCCGAGCATCAAAATCATGTTGTCTGTTACTTGTTTTTGCAGGGCAAATGACACCATCTGGACAGTGGAAACAGCACATGCTGGGGGAAGTCCTTCCCCCACCCCCACTACCACCCTGAGTAGCTTAAGCAAAGTCTCCTCCCCTTTTAGCTGAGCTTCCCTTTCTTCTGGTCGGCTTGGCTTTCATTTTCCTCCCTTTGCTCTCTTTGTCCTGCTGAGCAGGTTGCAAACCTGCAGGCTCTGTGATTCTGCTGTTCAGCTTTAAAGCAGAAAACAAAAACAAAAACAAAAGTCTGTTGCAATTTGCCAACTTTCCCTCCTGGAAGGCAGAAGCCACCAGCTTTCGTGAAAGTCGCTACTGCAAGGAGTCAGCCTTGTGATTGCAGAGGGAAAAGACTGAAGAGGGAAAGGAGAGAGAGAAGGGAGGAAGGCAAGCCAGTGGAGGGAGGGAGAGAAGCCAGCCAGCCCCCAGGCTGAACCAGTTACTTAGTCTTTAAGAAACAGGGCTTCTTTAGCATGAATGCAAGCACCAGACAGGTATTTCCATTGCACATTCACTATCAAGCCAAAGATGGCTAGACATTTATAAAGCAATGGCACCTGGGCCTATCCTGGAAGACTTAGTTATTCAGGCTATAATGTCTCCATGCCCTACCACTCCCTCTGTTTGGAATGCTCTTCCTCCAATAACCTGTATTTTGATGGCTCTTGCCCCTAGCTTTAAACACAAAACTCCTGGTTCCAGGCAAGAGCCTCACACCAGATCATTCAGGGGCCCAGGAGTGTTTTACCTGTATTGACAAGCCTGGGAGATCATCCTGAAAGGTTTGCAAGTATATTCTTCTTTGGCTTCAGCCACCTTCCGGTGGGTACAGCTACATGTACTCGGTTCTGCTCTCTACTTCCAGACACTGCCACCAATGCTGTGATGCACAGGGGTAGCGAGGTGCCATGCCATGAGAACCGACGGAGGACCCACAGCTGTACTGCTTGAGGACATGGCTTTACAAGGTGTCTAGTGTAGCAGCTCGTCCAGTTTTCCCATTTATAGCATGTTTTCATTTTTCAGAATTCAGTATCTCCCCTCCCCTCTTTAATTCTCTCTCTCTCTTTCTCTCTCTCTTCTTTCTCCCTTTCTCCCTCCCCCCCCCACCTTAGGATTCAGACATGTGCCTATTGGACACAAATCTGAGTGGCAACCACCTCTCTGAACTCAAGTTGCTCAAGATGAGAGCCTCACTTAACTAGGTCATTTTGTTCTCTTGTTCCCGCTTTGTTTAGGTGAGTTTTCTCCCAGGAAGCCCTTCATACCCTCACATAGACTGACATCTGGTTGGCAAGCTCAGCAGCCCTGCAGAGACATACCCAGACATGTCTACACCCCATGCATGGGCACAGCTTAGACCAAGCTGGTATCCCTGATACCCTCTTGATCCCTGTAAAACTTCTGTAGTCCCTTTCATGCTCCCTTTGCTTTTACCCAATAATTCCAGCTTAGAGAGTGAAGATATGATTTTACTATTGACTAGGGCCCTTGGATGTTTCTTCTTGAGAGTAGCTTCCTAGGACGATAATATCACATGCTAAATAACTCTTTGCTAAAGAGCTCTAAGTACAAACAAATGCCATTCTCTAACATATCCTAGGAACAAAGTATGCCCTATCCCTGCCCTGCTCGTGGCCTCCTGTCTGGGAATCTGTCCCCACCACATCTCATTTACCCCCAGAATTGACTGGTTTGAGGGTTACCCTCTCAGGTCCCCAGTTCCCTTGGAGGCAGGCAGCTGTCTTTGGCACAAAGGTGGAAGCAAGTCCATATGAATCACCTGGGCCCCAATCAGTGTCTTCACCTACAGCCACTTCATCCTAAGATTGGCCTCCATTTTGGTTCTTGGCTAGTTTCTTGGCTGGAAAGGGAGATTCTCCCGCTTGCTTTGACCTGCTTCTTTTTTTTTCCGAGACAGAGTCTTGCTTTGTCACCCCAGCTAGAGTGCAGTGGCGTCATCATAGCTGACTACAACCCCAAACTCCTGGGCTCAAGCAATCCTGCTCAGCCTCCAGAGTAGCTGGGACTACAGGCACACGCCACGCCACCCAGCTAATTTTTCTATTTTTCAGTAGAGATGGGGTCTTGCTCTTGCTCAGGCTGGTCTCCAACTCCTGAGCTCAAGTGATCCTCCCGCCTCAACCTCCCAGCGTGCTAGGATAACAGGTGTGAGCCACAGCGCCTGGCCTGGAGCTACTTCTTCATGCCTTACTCCTGATTCTTACTGTGGGGCCAGGGTGCAAATGACACAGCTTTCTACCCACTCTTTCTTGGGGACAGCTTCTCTGCCTGCATTGCACATGGCCTTGGGGTCCTGCTCTCCCCTGGGCAATAGTGAGCACTTACTTCATGCTGTGCCAATTGGACCCTTTCCCCCCTTGGATTTTGAATCTTGAGCTGAATGATCCAAGGATGAAAGTGATTATAGTAGAACTACTCCGTCCAAGGTTCCTTAAGGGACTGTTAATTCCTGCTGCTGGATCTCAGAACTGCCATTTTTCCTGATCTTTCCCAAAGCTAACCTATTCTGCTTTCTTTACAATTCTGTGATTTTTCCTATAGTCTTCCAATAAATCCCTTTTTGCTTATGTTAGCCTGAGTCTGTACCTGCTGCTGGCCACCAAAGAGTCCTACCTGATTCCACAGGGATGGCCCTCTCTCTGTCACTCTCTGCCACCTGGGCATACTTTCCCTGGACCTGTTGGTTTCAGAGCCCAGGAAGCTCAGGCTCATCCCCCTGCCACATCCCCATAACTCCCAGGCAAACTTCAGCTTCTGATTCCTTATACCTTCTTTCAGAAAGTGGCCATCCTCAATTCAAAAAACAAAAATGTTCTATCCATGGTCCCTCTCCATTAACATAGCATTTATCAGGCAGGGTCCAACCAGGAAAACAGAACCATTCTAAGTATTTCAAAGAGAGGGAATTTAATGCAGGGAATGGTTGTACAAGTGACAGAAGAGCTGATAAGCCAAACAGAGGATGGTGAAGCAACTCAGAGCTTAGCAACAGCAGGAAGCCACTACCAGCCCTAGGGTAGAGGGACAAAAGGAAGTGGTGTTACTGGAGCTCAGGGTTTAGGGTCACTGGGAAAAGCTGGGACCATGGCAAACATGTCCAATGAGAGCTGGGAGTCAAGGAGACGATGCAGAGACTGCTGAAGATGCCACCCATGGCAAAAAGAGGGGGACAGACACCTGAGTTCTCTTTTTCTCCTGCCAGACCATCTCTTGCCAGTGCCTCCCATGTCAGCCAGCTGTATCCCAGCCGACAGAGGAGCCTGGGAAAGGAGCCTACGAGGTCAACCTCACTGTGACACAGAGCGAAGCAGGAGAAGAACAAGAAACGGATCTAAGAGCACACAGACTTTGGACAGCACATGCTTCATCATTTAAATTACATTTGTTAGAGTATTATTTAATTTTTAGAATGAAATGAATTTAGCATTTAAATAAATAGAATGTAATATGTATATATCAAGTTTCAAAATATACGCACTTTTAAAATTCCTTATTAAATCAGATATTATCACACAAAACACAATAGGAAAGTCTTCTCCACTAGAAAAAGCTCTGTATCTTGACCAGGCTCTTGACATAATGAGCAAACCTGTTCCTCACTTTACTGTTCATGTTCATGACACTTTCTTGGACTCATAAAATTGTAAGGAGGAGGGATGCAGTGACCCCCAAATAGCAGTCTCACCTGCAGAAGCAGTGCGCAGTGTCCCCAAACCTCCAGGCCCTGGAGTCGTGAGAGAGTAAACAGGGCAGTTACCATTTGGTGACTTAGGAACACAAATGATTGAGTTCCACCCTCCACCTCCCCACCCCCTCCCCCACCCCGCCTTCTTTGCTGTGATTGCCCTGCCGCTGATGACTGCAAGACAGGCTGGCCTCACATCAGAGCCCACAGAAGTAGGAGTGGCACAATGACAACAGCACTAGGGGCAAAACAGGATTCTTTTTCTTATCTAAGGTGTTAGAATGTGTGTAAATAAACATTTTTGTTAGGCGATTTGTTTTAGCTTAGTTTTGCTATTTCAACTATACAAGCAAGATGAGCATGATTTGAGCGATCCATTTTATCGCTTATGCTGTCTTAAATCAAGGCTCCCGCATTCTGTTCTAGCTTATATAATTTCAAGAAAGTGGTTTTGGTGCAGCCAGCAGGCTGAGTCCCCACAAAAGCAGAGCTGGCCGTCCTCCTTGCAGTAGTAATGAAACGGTGAGTCTAAGAATGGGAGAGGGAGGGGACAATAGGAGCACAGGGCACAGGGTAGGCCCTTGATAATGCTTATTGCATAAATGTTTAATGGCACAGTCAAGGGCAGAGACTGGGTCAGAGTCCCAGCATGCTAGGCTCAGTTGTCCCCACTGGCACAGACCCTGGCACCGCTCTCCAGAGGGGAGGCTAAATCTCCACCTGTGGTCCACCTGCGTTTAGATGTGCTTCCCCAGGAGCCTCTCTTGTAATGCACTATTCTCCAAAGAGTGACAACAGCCAAAGTCTTCACCTGGCTGTCCCATAAACACCTAAAACTTAGTGCGTTGGCACATGAATTTGTTAACCTCTACCCCGACCAACCCCTCCAGTCTTTCATATCTCAGATAATGGTACCCCCAGCATTCAGTTGTCTATGTTAGAAACCAGGCTCTCATCCTCGATACTGTGCTCCTCACTATCAGCATCACTGCCCCCCTGCCAGCATCTAATTTATTCTATCTCCCAAACATCCCATGAGTCTGGCCACTTCTCTCCATCCCCACAGCTCAGGTCACCTGTTATTTAATATTTGTCCTACACGGTCACCTCCCAACTGATTATTCTGGATACATTTTCCCCTTAGCAGTCATTTGTTCACTCATTTCACAATTGTTTACTGAGCACGTACAGTATGTTAGGTGCTGGGGATACAGTGGTAAGCAAAACAAAGTCCTCATCCTTGTGGAACTAATATTCTTACAGAAGCCAGTTATTTTTCCTAAAACACAAATATTGTCATGTCTGTCCCCAGATTAAAGCATGTCAGTGGCATCCCACTGCCCTCAGCATAAAATTCGAATCCCTAATAGACCTTCCTTTCTAGCTCACGTCACTCCACTATCTCCTTTGCTTACCTTCCCTGCAACACAGAATCAATTTCAGTTACTCAAACGCACCAAGCCTTTGCATATCCTAGAACATTCTAAACCCCACCCCTTGCCTAACAGCTACTTACCCTTCCATTCTCAGCTCGGAGCTCTCTTGGCCAGGGTTGCCAACTATGATGAGTTGAGCCATGTCGGGGATAATGGAATTTGGAGGACACCCAGGACTCCTGAGACCTGAAACCTGTCCTGCCACAGCCACTACAGCCCACTCCTTCTCCCCAAGTCTTTGAAAGAAATATGTGCCCAGAGACCAAACCCAGGCAAATGCACACTCTTTCTTTCTCTGGCCTCTAGGTGTGCTGGGTTGAATAATGTGGGGGATTTCTTTGACCTAGGTTGGAGGGAGCCCTAACTGATCTCAGAAGAGGATATTTGCCATTTTTGGCTGCTAAGCATCTGAGCACCTATTCCACTCAGAGGGAACCAGAGCCCAGCACATCACAGGCATGTGTCCAGTGACAGCAGCACTGGCAGAAACAACCTAACTGGACTGTTCCTATAGTGAGACCTTAACAGGCTTTTCTGAGGCCAGTTTTCCAGCCTTCCTATCAGTTCTATGAGCTACTTGATATTTTTCCAGTGAATTCCTTTCTCTTTAGGATCACTGGATATGGTCCCTATTGTTGGAAACCAGAAACCCTGAGTAGTACAATATCCTTTCTCCTCCCTCAGTCCCCACCACGGGACCCATCCCCGACCCCCACTCTGATGGTGCAGAATGGCAAGCCCAGGGAATGATGTCCTGAGCGGGATAGAGATTCTAAGTTTCACAGCAGACCTGGACTTATCCACCCACCTCAGGCTTTTCTTGATGGGTTGGCAACACAACGACCCAGGTCACTTCCTTTCTCAGCCACGTAGGAGGAAGAGAGGGAGAATTTCAAAAAAGATCCAATCTTAAGAGAGGAAGATTCACCCTCACCCTGTGGCTCAGTTAGAATCCCGGCCCTTAGCCCACCCATACTGTCATGTCTCCTGTCTAGGGAGAGAGGAGCTGGGTCTCTCCCTAGAGCCTAGCAGTTGTGGATGAATAGGAAGCGTCTGTTGTTTTTCCCAGCATCGTGTGATTCCCTGCGAGTTGGGCACCGTTGCTCCCTGCCTTTGTACCTTCACCGTGCTCATGAGGTAGTGCTTCCCTCTCTCTGCTTGTATCTC
Source organism: Daubentonia madagascariensis (assembly GCA_023783475.1). NCBI lineage: Eukaryota > Metazoa > Chordata > Mammalia > Primates > Daubentoniidae > Daubentonia > Daubentonia madagascariensis. The sequence continues at coordinate 24,287,521 of JAKFHU010002136.1, read as the reverse complement.
CCGGCTCTTCCCTCTGGCGAATGCGTTGACTTCTCTCACCCCTGCAACCACTGGGTCATGGCTTTCTTGCCAGGCCCCTCCTGTTAACCCCACCACTCTTCTGTCTGATGACTTGCTGCCTTGCTGCTTCTGCTTGCTGCTTTTTCTGTGCCTTGTTCAACTTCAAGGCCATTCTGCTGCTGAAGTTTATCTCTTAGACCCAAACTTCCTGAAAGAGGATGTGATTAGATCTGTTGATCGCTACTCATACAGAGAGTCCTGCACAGGGCCTGTGGACTCTGGCCACTTTGCTCAGAAAGGCTAAAGATGTGGCCAACACACAGAGTGAACAGATTCCACTCCAATTCAGCATTTCAGACTCAATTTGGACAAACCTAAGCATGTCATCTTCACTCACAGGTCTGTTCTTTCCCTGTGTTCCTTAATTCAGGGAACGTTTTGCTGTTCTGCTGTAGATATCTTGTCTTCAAAACAAAGCCCCCTCTTGTAACCTACCTCTCCAGTCTTCTGTCCTTCCACTGCCACGGTATCACAATTATCTGAACTTCTCAATACATAATTTAAAAAATGAAATCAGCTCTCCTCATCCTCTGGCCAATGTACTCTCCTTTCAACCACATACCACACAAGGGGGCTTTGTTTGTACATGTCTGTCTCTACTTCTATTTTCTTTCCTCTATAAGACCCCAACCTGAAAAGCTTTAACATCCTCATCCTGCGAGTCCACGAATCCTCTGGGGCAGAAATGATGTCTCAGTAATCCTTGGAGCTGGCCAGGGTGAGCACTAAAGACTAACTCAGCAACAACCCTGCAACATCCTTCCCCTAGAGCTTAGGACACACAGTCTCTCGTTAGTCCTCCACCCACTGGTCCAGCAGGTCACTGTTGGGACATGTGCTAAAATGAGGGTCCAGGAGACAGCCTGGTAGGGTCCCACCATCCCTCCCCTGTGATGGAGACTGCTCAGGTGTGAATGGGTCTGCAGAATTGGGTCCTGGAAACACTTCTCTCCAAAGAGTGCAGTAGCTGAGAGGACACAGTTGTGACCTAGGTGGTCCTTTGCCTGACTTGCCAGGGGCTGTAGGCTGCCTGGCTGCTCCAAGTGCCTCTCTGCGGAATGAGCTAATTTCCTCTTGCTCTGTTGATTTCTCTTGTGATGCTGCAGGACTCCTGGCTCAGGAGTGACTCAGCTTATTTGCCTTCTGACATGCCTGAAGTGGTGTAGGAGGGGGCAGAATGGGAAGGAGTCAAGTTGGAACCCAGGTTTGAGTCTTACAGTCATGAGCAGGCCTGGCCTCATGCCCATAAAGACCATGGAGTGATCCAAGAGGGTTAGAACCTGGGCCTGGACTGACCCCAGGAATAGGACAGGGGCTGTGAGAACTCTGCCAGCTCAGAAAGTATTTAAGAGGCTGAAGGATTCTCACCGAAGCCCAGGCTTTAAGACTATCCCACTAGGCAGCCAGAATTTGTGATGGGGAGACCAGCTGGCAGGTGATACAAATCAAGTGGTATATCAGGCCCTCATATAGCAATAGTGAGATGGGAACCAATCTTTTTTTTTTTTTTTTGAGACAGGGTCTCACTCTATTGCCCCGGCTAGAGTGCAATGGAGTCATCGTAGCCACTGCAACCTCAAACTCCTGAGTTCAAGCGATCCTCCTGCCTCAGCCTCCCAAGTATCTAGGACTACAGGCACACACCCCTATACCCGGCTAATTTTTCTATTTTTTGTAGAGACAGGGTCTCGCTCTTGCTCAGGCTGGTCTCAAACTCCTGTCCTCAAGTGATCCCCGCCTCAACCTCCCAGAGTGCTGGGATTACAGGCATGAGCCACTGTGCCCGGCGGGGAACCAATCTTCATAGAGAGTTGGGGAAGGAAGCAGACAGATAAACAGAAATTATTCAATATTATATAATAAAACATGGTCAAGGCTATGGCAGAGGCTGTGGAGCACAGAGGACAAGGACCTAACTCTGCCTTTTTTGAAGGAGGGCCTGGGGGTCCTCAGGATGGGAAGGTCTGTGGGTTCTTCATAATAGAGATGAGATGGGACTCGAAGGAGGTAAAACTATCTACAAGGTGGAAAATAGAAGCCTGTGTTCGGGCTGGGAGGTGTACTACAGCAAAGCCTGTTTGGACGCTGGTATATTCAGTGTGTACGAGCATGTGGCAGCCAATTATGCAGATGTTGACAAGAGGCAGAAGGAAGGGGCTGTACTCCTGGATATGATTTTAGTGATCCTACCTAGTAATAAATATGGATTGTCACCCCACAGCATCTGACCCAATCGAAGTACAACTCCTCCTCTCAAGGAAGGTAGATGGGTTGCTTCTGTTTAATATGTGTTCTTTTTTTTTTTTTGAGACAGTGTCTCACTTTGTTGCCCAAGTTAGAGTGCAGTGGCATCATCATAGCTCACCGCAACCTCACACTTCTGGGCTCAAGCCATCCTCCTATCTCAGCCTCCCGAGTGGCTGGGACTACAGGCATGAGCCACCAAGCCCGGCTAATTTTTTCTATTTTTTGTAGAGATGGTGTCTCACTACGTTGCTGAGGCTGGTCTCGAACTCCTGACCTCAAGTGATCTTCTCCCTTCGGCCCCCCAAAGTACTAGGATTACAAGTATAAGCCACCACACTGGGCCAAGTTCCTTTCTTTTTTTAAGTGTAGGAGGCTGACTTGGCCTGGCCTCAGGGGCAAGGGAAACTAAAGCAAAAAATAAGGAGGAATTGCAACTCAGTGGGTACTCAGATGTTCAGGACTCAACCCCAAACACACAGGGTGCTGGAACTAGGGCAGTAAAACTAACTTTAGCCTACCCATTGCTTCTGACATAGCCACTGCCCAGTTGGTGTTGGTTCAGGAATGAGCTGGGGTTAATACCACAGTTGGGTCCCCAAATGTTGTAGTAGGGTAGAGATTAGGTGATGGTCAGAAGAGCTGGGAGCCTTCTGGGAAGGCACTTGCATGACCACGAGGAAAGAGCACAGTTTTAGGTTCAGAGTTCAAATACAATTTACTAGCTGTGTGTCCTTGAGCAAGTTATTCAGTCTCTCTGAGCCACTGGGTCCTCAGCTGTAAAATGGGAATCACAGTACCTGCTTCCTAGGACTGTTGTGAGGATACATGACATAACCCATGTGAAAGAATCTGATACACACTGGATGTTCAGTTAAAGGGAATTCTCTTCTGCTTCTCCTTCATGACCCTGTCTCAAGAACCCCAGGGAAGGGAGTTGGGGTGACTTTATTCAACATGCATAAAGGGTTAATACCTGAATATTTAAAGAGCTCTTTTCAATCAATAAGAAAAATAATATAAAAATAGGCAAAATATATAAGTAATTAATAAAAGAATACATTTTAATAACTATTAATCACATACAAATATAATATATATACACATATACAGCCATATACATATGCACTTCATTAACAAAAAGGTGAATTATAACAATAATAAAACATTTCCATTTATCAGCTTGACAGAGTTTATAAGGCATTTAATCATAAGTGTGGTATGCCTCCTTGCACAATTTATAAACCGTTCATATTCTTTTTCTGTGAACTACCTATTCATAACTTTTGTCCATTTTTCTGACAGTATTGGTCTTTTTCTTATTGGTGCATAAGAGCTCTTTATGTTTTGATTTTAACTTTTTAATTGGCATATGTGTTACAAATATTTTTCCAGTTTGTCATCTGTCTTTTGACTTTGTTTATGGTATTTTGGTTGTACAGAAAGAAGTTAAACATTTTTTATGTGGTCAAAATCATCAATGAATGTTTTCCTTTTTGGCTTTGCAAAGAAGATGAAGTTTCACAATACACAGTATGAGAAAGGCAGTTTCTAATATGAGATTGCTGGCACGAGCTAGTTAGACCAAACCTACTTTATGTCTAGATCTTCCAAGTCTCACTGCTCTGACTCTAAGTTTTGTATTATACAGTCTTCATGTAAAGATTTGGCTTCCCATATAGGTGTGAGCGCAGGGAGAAAATGCACTGATCACACTGACCTGAGTATTCTGGTCCTTTCAAAAGCTATATTTCTCATTGAAAATTAATTGATTATGATCTGGTTTATACACTGGCCTAATATATTTGATTAGTATGAGTCTGCCCTGGAGATGAATCTCTTCTCAGCGCTGACAAAATAGGATTTCTGAGCTGTAAGTCTGAGAATCAGACTCTGGGCTGAGAAATGTCAGTATTACCACCTTTTCTTGGAAATATTCCCCAACACTTCCATGGCTATCCAAGTACCTTTCTCAATAATAAGTAGTGAAGGTGAATGTGCCAGAAACTACATAACTAATAATAATTCATAATCAAACATACCCTCTAATTAAGCACTTTCTAGGTGCCCAATGCTGTTCTTAATGGACCATTTAATAGCCACATTTCTATGATATAAACAATATTAGTTTCTAATTTTGGTAGAAATTGGGGCTCAGAGAGATGGAATAACTTGGCCAAAGTTACAAAGTCAAGAAAGCGGTGCTGCCAGTATTTGAACCCTGGACTGTCTCCTTTTCTCTGTGTTTGCATTTGTAGTAGTTGATTATGACCCTGTCTTGAAATCTCCCTTCAGTTTAGGGAGCTTCACTGTTATCTAATTATTCCACTAACTATTCCAATCATAAGTTGATAATCCCTTTTCCACTGACTTCTCCATCTCTTTCTGAATTTTCAAATCTCCTGCACAAAATCATGCACATGAGACTGCATTATACAAAACTTAGGTCCCTGTGTGTTAAATTACAACACACAGGGACCTCCTGCCAAATCCCTCTTCCCAGAAAATGTGAGCCTTCATTCTTCCACTAGCTTCATGGCCACTGTGTCATATTTAAAATATAAAGGGTATCTTGAGCATTGTCTTCTAGCCAGAAGGATTAGCTATAGGCTGGCACATTCCATATAAGGTCTTAAACCTTAAGGAAAGTGTCTTTCTCTTACCATTTTCCAAAGCATTGATTTAGATCTTTATTTTCTGAATGTGAATATAGAACTTTATTTACCAGTTTCAGATGCTTCAGTAATGCTCAAATAACTAAAATTGACCAGTCTATAATTGAATTGAGTTATTTGGAGGATATAAAAATACTGTGCAATTTCATTTTATGTGGTGCTATTTTTATGAGGGCTAGAAAATGTTCTGTAGACAGAAAAGTAAAAAATAGAAAGGGAGATTGCATTGTGCTGCAGGAAGAAACAAGAGAGAAACCTGGGAAGAAAGAAGGGGAATTAATAATTGATTATCACTTACTGTTGCCAGTCACCATACTAGATGCTTCACATACACCATCTTGTTTAATCCCCACAACCACCCTGGGACATAGATTTATTGCAACCATTTCATGGATTAGCAAACTGAGGGTCAGAAAGGTTAAGTAACTTGCTCAAGAGTTCATGCAGAGTTTGGATTTGAGTGCAGTTCTCTCAGAACCTTAGTGTGCTGGGTACAGAAAGGGAAGAACAGATTACAAAACTCAAACTGAAGTCTAGCAGATAACTGAAAAGATCAAAGTGAAACTAAGTGGAGATGAGAAAAGAGAAGGATGATCAGAGTGGCAGAAGAGGATGTGCTAGCTGTGAGTAAGAGGTATGGCTTCTGAATCTGCCAGCCTGGAGCAGGGCAGGGGCAGGTGGCTGGAGCTGGCACTGATGGAGGTCAGGGTGGGAGATGGCTGGAGGGCCTCATCAAGTCAGAGGGAAGCTGGTTCAAGGATAGCTGAATGAGGAGGGTCTGTGTGAAGGCAAAGAGATGGTTGACCTGGCCCAGAGACAGAGGATCTGGCCCTCTCTGGGGGCAGAGGGGGACCTGAACTCACTAGTTGGCTCTTCCCTTTTGGAGGAGCATTCCCCCTGTCAAAGTCTTCCCTCAGTAAAGCCAGACTTAGTTGCCATGGTATCAATAATGCCCTAGCAACCCATCAAGATCTTTCCTGATGATTTAGGTGGGAATGCCACAGAAAGGTTTCCATTCATTCAAAAAAGTACTTACTGGGTACTCTCTATGTGCCAGGCATGACTTAAGTGATGGGGATAAAATGGTATGCAAAAATACTTTCATCCTTGTCCTTGTGGAGCTCATAGCCTAGTGGAGTAGACTGATACTAATCACATGATCAGACAAATAAATATAAAATTGAAATTTTAATAAGTGCTCCAAAGGAAAGGTACACAATACTACAAGAGCATATTTAGTAAGGCATCCTTAAGAAAGCAATGCTTGTGCTGTGATGCAGGGAATGAATAGAAGGTAATTACTTAAAGGAAGGGTATTATATTTCAGATATAGAAACCATCAAGTGCAAAGGTCCCTTGTTTTAAATTGTTCATCCTGGAGGATGGAGGCTTAGTCCAGAATCAGGGCTTTGCACACATTTTACAATCTATCTGGATGTCTCCTTTCCTAACTGGAAATTTCCCTAATGTCTAACAAATCCATATTTAAGGTCAAAAATAGTGCTTTTGTCTTTAAGCATAAGATACTTTTCATTTATTCATGCATGTGTACACACATATGTAAGTACCAATCCGTACAATCAGATCTCCAACCAAGCATCTATTTGTTTGTCTATTCATTGATTACCCATTCATGTATCTATTTAATCATCCATTCATTATACCAATCATCAGCCCATCTGTCTATCTATCCAGTAGACAACCATCCATCTACCCATGTATCTATACATCTACCCACATTTTATATCTCTGTGTGCTTATATATCCATTTATCAATCCATCTACCCACCTATTCATTCATTACCCATGTACCCATCTATTCATTTATCCATCCATGTATGCATTTATTCATTTATTCTTTCCTCCAGCCAACCAACCACTTATTCATTTACCTATTCACCCATCCTATCTATCCACCCCCCATGTATCCATATATTTATCCATTTGTCATCCATCCATTTAATCATCCAAGTACTCATCTATCTTCTACCCATTTATTTACCCATCAATATATTCATCCACTTCTATTGCTGCTGTGGCAATTTACCACAAATTTAGTGGCTTAAGACAACACAGATTTATTATCTTACAGTTTTAGTAGTCAGAAGCCCAAAATGTGTCTAAAGGGGCTAAAATCAAGGTGTTGGTAGAGCTAAAGTCCTTCTGGGGGCCCTAGGGGAGAATCTGTTTTCTTGACTTTTCCAGCTTGAGCCCGCCTGCATTCCTGGTCTCATGGACCCTTCCTCCATCAAAGGCATGAGCACGGCATCTTCAAATCTCTCTGTTCTCTCTGCCTTCCTCTTGTATTTATAAGGACCCTTGGGATTACATTGACCCCCACACTGATAATCCAGGACCATCTCTCCATCTCAAGGTAAACTGACTAGCAACCTTAATTCTTCTTTGCCATATAATCTAACATATTAAAAGTTTTTGGGGGGTCAAAACATATTTATATTAAGACTTCTTTGGGGAGCCATTATTCTGCCTACCACATATCCATCCATTTATGCATTCATTCAATAACACATCTTTGTGTTCATCCACCAATCTATCAGTTTAGTCATCCATTTGCTCATCTATGTATGTATGTATGTATTTACCCATCCATCTATCCATCCATTTATTTATCCATTCATCCAACTAATAATTCACTTGCCCACCATGCATTCATCAGTAATGTCAGCCATACATCCCATAATAATTTCATTATATTTATTTATCCATTCAACCATTCATTCATCCACCATTCATACATCAATTTAGTCATCTATCCAACCTTCAAAATCATTCATGAGCTACTTTTATCTGCCTTGCCTCTTAATTAACTAAACAGTGCCCTTCCAAGACCCCCCCCAAATACCCCACAATTTGCACCTACTTACCAAAAGAGGTCATTGTACCTGGATCTTTGTCACTTGTTCTCAACCACCTGTTTTTCTAATCTCACCTCCAAATCACTCGGAGCTCCTGGCTGCTAACCCTGACTCAGTTTTGCTTCTGGTACGTTGTACTGGCTGTATGCCAATGGGTCCTTCTGGAAACTTACTTAGTTGATGGAGCCCTGCCAGTGTTGACTTTGTCTGAGTTGACCCTGATCTGCCCTTCTTCTAGTTATGCCCAGAAGACAGGAGGGCAACAAGTAACCCTGCAGTATGTGAGTGTGCATGTAGGGAGGTACTGGGTTAGAGCTGTATGTCTCAGTGTTTTTTCTGCTACACACCCTCCCCCTTCACGAAGAGGTTTGGATGAAACCCATACTCCTCACAGTCTATGTTAGGTTTTTTTCCCAGGGAAGTAAGACAAATAGTACTATAAAATATTTGTGATGGGATGATCATAAAAGCATTTTGAAAATACTTGAATAATGAAAAAAACCATTTACAGATCTCAAAAATTGCCTTTATATAAGTAAAATACTAAATAGATATGGCTAACTTTATTTTCAAGAACAAGTTTTGTTTTCTCCCCAGTACTTCCCCCCACAGGTACTATTAATAAGGTGAGAAAGCATATACTACTGAAGCAAAAGCATTAATAGTGGCAGTAACTATAAAATCACCACTCACAAACACTACCATAATTTATAGTTGTCAGAACTGTTATGGTCTCTCACCACAGGCTGAGACTTAGATAAGGAGGACTAAGGGCTGTGTGAAATTCCCAGCGCTCAGCTAAAACGGCACCCCCTGCCCTGTTGCTCAGGAGAGCACATCAGAGTGCAAATGAATAGGAATGACATTATTATAAGAATAACTGCTCCCATTTTTTTTAAAGAAAGGTAAATTACTCAGACTGTGGTGCTTTATATATGATTAGTAACAAATTGCTGGCCATACACCTCATGACTGACGTTGTCAAGACATGACCACTGAGAATTGTGGCTAGATGACTGCTAGATTTTTATACAGTTTTAAGGTCAAGAATCCAGCATGGGCACAAGTTCAAACTGGAGTGAAATTGTCTGGGAAAGTCTGTGTAGCCAAACTCCTCTCCTGCAGACACCATTCATTTGTTGGGTGAGCAGAAGTGTTGAGACTTCTTCGTGGCATTCAACACTGGCCAGGAGGGCACAGTCTACACCACTTGAAAACCCTTCAGGAAAAATGTAATGGGAAATACACTGCTATCAGAGCCTTGGCCAAAAGAATATTTCAGAAATGAATGAAGAAGGGCAATTCCCCGTGACCGATCAGGAGTCTGGTCTGGAAAAACGTCACTCCTCAGCAGCTGGAAGATTCTAGGGCCCTGAGTTAAAAGATTTTGAAGGTACTGACATTTTAACAGTGTAAGGTCACTGGTTTATAAATATGGGCCCTGGCAGATACTAAGACATGTGCAAATTATAAAGGGTTTTTACTTTGGTGTCTCATGTATAAAATGCTACACTTGAAATCACCAACAATAATTCTTAGGTTTACACCAAAACTCTTTCATATGCTGCATCTCACTTGATCCTTAAAATAATCCTGAGAAATTGCCTAGACAGGGCTTACACCCATTTTACAGATGAAATGACTACAGCTAGAAAGTCAATGTCCGGAGATGGCAATGAGATTTCATACCACAAGCCATTCCTAGTTGATTGACAATGTCTGCTAGAAGCACTGAATTGATAAGCATTCTGAGGTTAAATCCAGGATTAGCAAGAAAGAAGGTGGTGAATTAGCCAGAATTTCTCCACGGATGTGAGAAGGAGGAGCAGGAACAGGCGTACTGCCCATTTTTCATCATTTTTCCAGTGTTTTCTTTCATTCAACCAACATGTGCTGAGCACTGCAAGGTACTTATTAGGTGCTGAGAATACTGAAGACAAAGAAAAAAAATACACTTTTATCTCTAGGAGCTCACGGTCCAGTTATTTTCATCATCCCACTCTGTTCCCAGTAAAAGATCTTGCTATCTCTTCATCAAAAATTCATTTCTGGGCCCGTAATCCTAGCACTTTGGGAGGCCGAGGCAGGAGGATTGCTTGAGCCCAGGAGTTTGAGACCAGCCTGGACAATGAGGAGACCCCGTCTCTACCAAAAAAAAAAATTAGCCAGGTGTGGTGACGCACGCCTGTAGTCCCAGCTACTCAGGAGGCTGAGGCGGGAGGATCACTTGAGCCCAGGAGTTGGAGGCTGCAGTGAGCTGTGATGATGCCACTGCACTCTAGCCCTGGCAACAGAGCAAGACCCTGTCTCAAAAAAAAAAAAAAAAATTAATTTCCTTTTCTTCCTGGGCACACAGGTAGACTACATTATGCAGCTTCCCTTGTGTTTTGATGAGGCCATGTTCCAGCAAATGACATGTGAGCAGAAATGACATGTGTCATTCTAGGCCAATGCTTTTAAGGAGTGTGTCCTTACCACAATCTTTCTGCTAGTTGGATGCAGATGGTAACAAAAAAAACCCCGGTGACAAAAAATCCTAGGGGATGATGTAGTCATCAGATAGAAGGAAACTGGACCCCTGAATCACCAGGTAGAGGATTGTGACTCGTCAACTAAGAATGCTTTCCTTGAAATGCTATATGAACAAGAAATAAACTTTTTGTTGCAGCTGTTATTCTTGTTATAGCAGCTAGTGAATGTCACACTACCTAATCTTGTTCTTAAGGGACCTGGCCTCTTTCAGCCTCCTCTCAATATGGCTTTCATCTACCATGGCTCACATTTAATCCATATTTTCAAGTTAGTTTAGATGGACACTCTCAACCCTAGCCCAGGAATTCTGTCTTTGACAGGGAGCACCAAAGGCATGTTGAAGATCTCTGCTTTATTCCATGCCTGTGAGGTTATGATAGTCATGTTTCTTTTTGGCTAGAATGATATCTTTCATTGTTGCTGTCAGACTCCATAGTTGGTGCTGTAATGACTACACAGAGACTACCCAGTGTTGTCATGGGCTCTAGAATAACACAGCCTAGATTTAGCCACAGCTGGGTCCCCTACCTCAGTAGATCTCAAACTTTAGCATGCATCTAAGCACAGACTGCTAGCCCCAATTCCAAACTTTTCGATCCAGTTGGTTTGGGTTGGAGCCCAAGAATTTGGATTTTTTTTCTCTTTTGGAGACAGGGTCTTGCTCTGTTGTCTGGGCTAGAGTACAGTGGCATCATTCATATTTCACTGCAACCCCAAACTCCTGGGCTCAAGTGATCCTCCTGCCTCAGCCTCCTGAATAGCTAGGACTACAGGCACGTGCCACCAAGCCTGGCTAATTTTTCTATTTTTTATAAAGATGGGGTCTTGCTATGTTGCTCAGGCTGGTCTCAAACTCCTAGACTCAAGTAATCCTCCCACCTCAGCCTCCCAAAGTGCTAGGATTACAGGCATGAGCCACTGCACCTGGCCTAAGAATCTGGATTTCTACCAAGTTCCTAGATGCTGCTGGTGGTCCAGGAACCACACTCTGAGAACCATTGCCCGCAACTAAGCTGGTCAAGCTAAGCTGTAGCTGTTCATCTTTTTAAATTAGTAGAAGACATCTGAATTAGGGTTCTCCAGAGAAACAGAACCAATAGGACACACACACACACACACACACACACACACACACATATGAGATTTATTATGGGAATTGGCTCATGTGATTATAGAGGCTGAGAAGTCCCACAATATGCCATCTGCAAGCTGGAGAACCAGGAAAGCCAGTGGTGTCATTCAGTTTGAGTCAAAGGTCTGAGAATCAAGAGATCCGATAGTATAACCTATAGTTTGAGTCTGAAGGCCTGAGAACAGAGGGTAGGGGTAGGGGAAGTGCAGGTGTAAGTCCCAGAGTCCAAAGGCCTAAGAACCAGGAGCTCCAATGTCCAAGGGCAGAAGAAGATGGATGTCCCAGCTCAAGAAGAGAAAGAGAGAGAATTCGCCCTTCCTCCATCTTTTTGTTCTATTCAGGCCCTCAATGGATGATGCCCATCCACATTGGTGAGGGTGGATCCTCTTTACTCATTCTACTGATTCAAATGCTAATCTCTTCTGGGAACACCCTCACAGACATACCCAGAAATAATGCTTTTCCAGCTCTCTAGGTATCCCTTAGCCCAGTCAAGGTGACATATAAAATTAAGCATCACAACATCTGTGTTCTGAAAATATTTTTGTTTTTATGCTTTTTTTGGTGTTTTATTTTTACTTTTCCTTCTGTAAAATCTCAGCTTTGTTTTTGCTTGTGACACCTGGAGCAAGAGCCCAGGGGAAGCTAGGACACTGGACTGAACTGCTATGGGTGTGGCAGCTACTGCCCATGTCAGCCTGTGACTGATGGACAGAGATGATGATGGCTGTACACTCTGCTGCCTTCCTTCAGTTTTACTATCTGTAAAGTGAGAGTAATAATTTTTCTTTTGCAAGAATTAAATATGTTAATACATGTTAAGCATTTAAAACAGCGCCTGGTGCATATTAAGTGCTCAATAAATGTTAGCTATTATGAATGGTCAGTGTAACAGTGCATGTTTTATGAACATGGGGACATCCTTCTCTCCAACTTTATTCCCTTCTAGGATATACTTCAGGAAGAAGCAAAAGAAGTGGTAGGAGCTGGACTTCCTGGCATCTAGAGTTTTACCAACAGTAATAAGAGCGTAAGAATCATTCACAATAAATAGAATTGGATGGGGAAATGCAGCTTACTGCCATCAGTCTGGTTCAAATTGCTGATGTTTGATCTGGATTTTTCTGTAACTAACAGGTTATGAACCATGTAGTCAACATATGTTTGCTGCATGGGACTGAACTGAGCCGTGGAACAACTCAAAATATCTGGATGCAGATCATATGCTGAGAAAATACTTAGAATTTTGGGCAAGTTTATGCAATAACCAAGCACGATGTATTAATGCATATACAGTAAGTTAATGATAGGTGTCACTTGTATTTCCCAAGGAAATACTAAGTCTATCAGCTGCATAACAAATCACCCTCATAACTTGGTGGCTTAAAAACAATAATAAACATTTATTACCTCACATAGTTTCTATAGGTCATAAATTTGAGAATGGCTTTGTTGGGTGACTAAGAGGTCTCTCATGAGGTTTCAGTGGTTTCAGCCAAAATGTTGGCTGGGAATGTAGTCTCATCTGAAGGCTTGACTAGGCATAGAAGATCCACTTCCAAGATGGCCCATTCACATGTCTATTGGCAAGAGGCCTTAGGTCCTTGCCACATGGACCTATCCATAGGGCTGATTGAATTTCCTCATGACATGACAACTGACTTTTCCCATTGCAAATGATTTTCCCATCCAAAAGAGCAAGACAGATGCTGCAATGTCATTTATGACTTAGCCTTAGAAGTCACACTCTGCCATTTCTGCAATATCCTACTGGTTATACAAATCAGTTGTATTCAGTATGAGAAGGGACAATATAAGGGTTTGAATCCCAGCAGGTGGCGATCATTGAGGGCCATCTTGGAGGATGGCTACCATGCTTTATCTCAGCAAAAACATGGAAACGAATTAATTAATTTTAAAAAATTGTAGTGTTTTGTTCCTAGAAAATAAAACAGTGTTGCTTCTTCTATTGTCAGTTTGCAGATGGCAGCCTCTCTAAATCAGTCAGTAATGCTGATGGTAGAATTGCACACATAAAGGAAAGGATTCCACAGCAACTTGAGGCTTAGTAAAAAGCCTCAGCTTAAGCAAGCTTTTATGACTGAAACTGTCTAACAGTCATTGCAGGAAAGTACACTGCTGAGCAAGAATGAAGGATTTATGGAGCTATTTCAGGGTAGGGTGACCAGTGTTTTTGAAAAATCCTGCCCAAGAACATTTGAGGTATGACTTTCTATAAATCACAGTTACTGAAAGGGACTGTAGTCATTTTTTTATATTAACTCGGATTTTAAAAAATCAAAATAGTAGTAGTGCTATATTCATGGGTGAGAGCGAGAGCTCTGCCATACTTTAAAGTTAAATCAGTCTGATTAATCCATAAGAGATGGAGGCCATATATCAGTAGAAGGCACTCCAAAAGACAGGCCAGGCCAAAGGCTAGAAGAACAGGGATTGACTTCAGTTGAATCAGTGGAATTAATATATTTCAAAAAGAGCATATCAATGAAGGGGGAAAGTCTATACAGAACATGGAAAAATGGGAGCCAGAGGAAAGGCTGTAATAATAATGTAGTAACAAATCATTTGCTGAGCAGTTACCATGTGTTAAGCACTTTGCGTGAATCATTTAATTCACACAACAACTCTATTATTGGGGGGTGAAGTGATTTTCTTAAGATCACTAGTGGTAGAGCTCGGATTTGAACCACATCCATAAGGCTCCAAAGCCTATGGGCTTAACTAGTCTTACCTCATGTCATCCTGGGGAATGGAGCTTTTGGCAGGAGGATCCCTTGTGGCAGGTTCACCCCTAGAGCAGAGATACAGGCACTGGACCATTGTAGCTCAAGGATACTGGCCATTAGCATTATCCCCTCAGTTCCAGGGTCTAGGTTCCAGAAGTCACCTTCCAATCATGATTCCTCTTCCCATAGAGAGAAAACAAGGTAACATCTTGACAAAACAGGCTGGGCTGCTTGGCAGGTACTCAAGGGAACTAGAAAAATATTTTTTAAATGTTTAATCATGAAAGATTTCAAACATACAGAAAAGGACAGAAAATAATATGAGATGACCCCAAATTAACCTTTATTGACATTTGGTCTCAGAGCTTTCAAACAACTCTGAGAGGTTAAAACATAGGGTCTTTATCTAAGGACAAACAGGCCCAAGATCAGCACACCTATAAACTGGGTCAGAGTTTGCAAGGCCAGCATTATTGGAAATAAGTGTATGGCTTCGTAAGATGTTATTTTGAAGGACAGAACTCATCAGCATGACTAAGTTGTGACATACTTCAGATCTCACCTCCAGGGCAGCTTTCCTGACCTCTGTGACAAAGGCAGATCCTTCTAGCATAATCTCTTACAGCATTATATACCCCTCCTTTATAGCACTTACCACTGCTGTGATACTACACTCATTTGCATGACTGTTGGACTAATGCCTGTCTCCTCCATAGACTGCAAGCTCCATGAGGGCTGAGTTTGTGCCAAATTTTATTCACAGTTGTATTCCCAGCATGTAGTACAATGCTTGGCAGTAGTAGGCATTCAATAAGTGTCCCTTCAATGAACACGTTCAATTTTAAATATCAATTTCCTTAGACATCTACTCAAGAAAAACAAAAACATATGTCCACACAAAGACTTGTAGGTAAAGGTTCATGGCCCCAAAGTGGAAACAATCCAAATTTCCATCATTTGGCGAGTGGATAAATAAAAGGTAGCACACCCATACAATGGAATGCCATTCAGCAACAAAAAAGAATGAACTGACAAAATATTCTACAGTATAGATGAACCACAAAATTATGTTAAGTAAAATAAGCCAGACACAGAAGACTACATATTGTACTATTCCGTTTATATGAAATTTCTAGAAAAGGCAAAACTATAAAGAGGAAAGCAGATCCACGGTTGCCTGGGCCTGGGGGTGGGAGTGAAGACTGATTGCAACTAAGAATAAGGGAACTTTCGAAGATGATAGAAACGTTTTAAAACTGGATTGTAATGATGCTTGCACAACTGTATACATTTACTAAACATCATCAGACTGTATGCTTGCGGTAGGCAAGTTGTATAGTATGTGAATTATACCACAATAAAGCTACTAAAAATGTTTAAAAAAATCAATCTCCTTACTTAGTCATTTTATCCCAACTCCGGTTTTGTGAGACAGAATATCTGTGGGGCATTGTGCCAGAAACTGCTGGTTGAGTCTCTCGACTCTTTAGTGCCAGACCCAATTTTTAACTTGGCGCATAGAAAAGCAAAATAAAATACCATATTTCCAGCCTCCTTTGCAGCTTGGGGTGGCCATGTGGCTAAGTTCTGGCCAATGAGACGTAAGTAAAAGTGATGTGTAGTATTTCCAGGAAGGCTGTTTAAGGGACTCAGCTCCACTTTTTCCATGTTGCCTTTCCTTTTTCCTTCCAAGGACATGTGGACTGGTGTTCCAGCAGCCATCTTGGACCAGGAAGTGAGCTTGAGAATGAAAGGTAAGGATAGTGGAGCAAAAATGTTGAAGCCTGGATTCCTGAAGCTACCATAGAGCTGCCATGCCACTCTTGGACTACCTACATCCCAGATTTCTTTTATGCAAGGAAGAAATAAACTTCAGTCTTATTAGGCCTTTTTTTCCCCCATGATATGCAGCCAAATTTAATCCTAAGGGATACCAGTTTTAATAGGTGTTAAATGAAAAGAGGGTTCTGTGGTCAAATAATTTTGAGAACTATTACATTAAAGTTTAACAGATTTCATTAATGCAGGACCTCTTAGAGTTTTTAATATGCTAATAAGCAATCTCCAAGAACCTCCAAGAGGGGCTAGAGTATGCACAACTTCCTGAACTAACTTGAACCCAAAACCTCTTTTTAGTGGAGCATCTCATGGGACAAATGATTTGGGAAAAATGAAATACTGCTTTAAAAAATTCGTATTTTGGCCTCTTCCTTTCTAATCTATCCTTTTTATAGGTGGCTAGAGAGGTATTTCTTAAACATGAACTTGATGATATCACATCCTTGTTTAAAATCCTTTTGAATGATTCTTGTAGGATGAATTTCGAACTCTTCCATGTAACATATAAGACCTTTTGTGATCTGGCCCTTGCCTTCTCTCTAGCCTCACCCTAACCATCTCCTTCTCTCACCATGACCCTTTTGCAATGCTGAGAACTGACCATATTTTCCCTAGTTTTTTTTTTGTTTGTTTGTTTTTTCCCCCTCTGCATATGCCCTCCTTCATGGAACACTTTCTACCTGCTACCTGGCATTCTACTTCTGATCCTTTAAGACCAAGCTCAGGCATCGGCTCATTCACACTCATCCTACTATAAGCAATGCCTACTACAAGCCAGGCATCAGTGATCAAGTTACAAACGCAATCCCTGCCCTGGAGCAACATGGAATCAAATGAGATTAGACAAGTACTATATTAGTCAGGGCGTGCTAATGGCTGTAACGAATAACCTTTACATTTCAATGACTTGACACTATGATAGTTTATTTCTTGCTCACAGTACCATCCAGTGCAGGTAAGCACAGAGGCTCTACTCCATACATTCACTCAGGGACCCAGGTTCATGCCATTGCCATTTTCTGGGGCCTCTAAGTCCTCCACTGGATATTTTTGCATCTAGCCAGCAGATGAGAAAAGGAGGAGAGTTTTGGAAGATCATACCAGAGTTTTTAGGGGATGTCCAGAAATGAGACGTATCTACCACCTCTGTACAGATTCCGTTATCCACAGCTCAGTCACATAGGTCTACCTAATCACAGAGAAATGTGGCTTGATCCTAGCAGGAAAATGATATGGGCAGGTGAAAATAGCCTTTTTTTCTGCTATAGATACATAAACAAGAACAATAAAGAAGCTCACGGTCTAATGGAAAAAACAGACAAGTGCACAGAGGCATGAAAGCAAGAGAATACAGGCAGGATGCAACTTGGTGTTTGTGGAATTACTATCAGAAAGTTCTAGAACTGCTGGAAGCCCTTCTGTGTCTCCCTTCAGAACTCCTAAGGATTTCTTTTCTGGGTCCCTTTGGAAATGGAGACATACTATACGGTACAAAAATTTGTGTATCGCTGGTGTCACCCTCATAGCAGACCTTCAGAGCCTCACAGTGTAAACCATTTCTTGTTCCAGCAGCTGCTGTGGCGTCCAGCTCTGCATGGGCACCATCTGACTGCACACAGCTGCATCCTGATATTGCTTTGCCTTGCAGCCCTGCTGCGTGCCTCTTGCCAGGTTCCCTGTTGACACTGAGTTTTGGGACTCCACAGAAGCCCACTTGGCATCTATGCAGGAACAACTGGTGTGAATCTTTATCCAATGAGAGATGAATGGGTGGATACATTTCTTTCTGTTCCCCCTCCTATAGGCTATTCTGAGACTCATTTTATATGGTTTCTCAGAAGATAATCCCTTGAGCAGAAGCAATCAGCCACACTTAGTGGAGCCAAATTAATAACCATCCTGGTATTGGTTCTTCCTTCTTCCCTACTTTACTCCTTTTGCCTCACTCCTGCCCTATAGAATCAGGCTCTGCTTCTGGAGAACCCAGGCCAAGACACTGCCATGAATGGGAACAGCTAAAAGCCGCTTAGCTGTCTGCTTCCCCTCCAGTGCCTCCTCTCAGGTCCCTGGATGCTGCTAAAGAACTTTTAAGAGTCAGATTTCACTAACTCCTCTCAGTTCTGCAGACCTGACTCTTTCAAGATCAAGCCTGCTAGCTCTCCTGAACATAGCCCCCGGACCCTCCCTTTGGCTGTACCTGTCCCACTCATTTGTGAATCAATCATACACTCCTAATGATTTCTTGTTTGGTGACTTAACATTGTACCTCTGTGTATGCATAAGTTCTTACGTACCACTGACTTTTCTCAATGTTTAAGAACAGCAATTATGGACAAGTCTACCTTCCCTCTCCCTCCCACTCCCACACCTCCCCAGGCTGCCTATTGCCTCTGTGCCTTGGCACATACACCCTGCTCTCTCTGTCTGGAGTCCCATCCCCCCCCATTTAACTTATTTCAATTTTTGTGGGCAAGGGACTTTATTATGTAAAGGGAGGGCCACTTGACTCCTCCCAAGTCTGTCTCTAACTCTGCCCCCAGCCTCTTTCCAGAATGAAAGTGCATAGACCTGAGCCCCATGGGCACCGTTGAGAGCTTTGGAATCCTTGATCCTGGTGTTTGGGCTGGAGAGGCTGTGGCTACTAGCTGCCTTGTCCTGCCTCAGGTTCTGCCTCAGCTCCTGCAGCAGCTGGTTTGTAAGGTCAAGTACACTGTCCCTGCCAGGCAGTAGCAGTGGAGACAAGCAGCTCTCAGTATACTCACTCACCAGCAGCTTGGGAGGATTCGAGATCCTCAGGATCTACGTGTACATCTCCACCTTGTCCTCAATTAGACTATAAGCTCCTTGAGGACAGCGATGTTGTCTGCCTTGTTTAATGCTGTATCACTTGTGTCTAGAACAATACCTGGAACATAGTTGGTGCTTAATAAATATTTGTTTAAGGAAGGAAAAAAGAGGAGGAAGGAAGGACCATGAGACATCTTGGCCAGCCTTGAGTCAAATGACAGAAATGTGCACAGGCGAGAGAGATGGGTGGCAGGGCGCTGCTGCCTCTGTGTTTTCAAGCTGAGGAAATCTCTGGTGTCTGCCAAGAAGTGAAAAAGTCTTACTCAGAAGAGAGTTAGGGCCACAGGCTGAAAGCCATCAGAAAACTGGGATTTCAAAGACGCTAAAAAATTCTCTCTCTGAGGGTGCAGGAAGGCTCTGCTAAATCATTACAGTTACCCCTGACACAGTCAAACTGTGCTCATCTCAAACGTATCCCACGGCTCTTGGAATCATCAGACTCAGATAATTTCTGCTTTAATTGAGGTAGAATGAGCTTCTACAGTAAGAACCCAATCGGTGTTTTAGTGGGTGCTGAGGAAACAGCCACGATGGGGCAGGCAGGAGGTGAGGAGGGCAGGTGACTGCCAAGGTTGGGGAGGAGGAGCAGTAACGGGATGCCACACAGTGTTCAGCAGGAGAGAGCAAACTCCTCATGCCTCCTTTCCTAACTGCTATCCATCTCTGCTCTAATTTCCTTCTCTCCTCCACCTATTTCCTTTACAGCATTTATCACTACCTGCCCCTTGTATTTATTTACTCTTTCTTTCGTCTATTCCACAAGAGCAAGAGCTTTGTCTTATTGACAAATAATACGGTGGTATTGACGTATCCCCTGTCTTAGATCATTGGCATTTCGTGGGTACTCAAAATTTAACTGCTAACGAACGAATTAGAGATTAAAACAATTAGTTGACTCTCTGCCAAATGCTGGGCCCTGTCCTTGAGGATGCTACAAGGATGCTAGGTTAGATAGGCCCGAAAATAAATGCACCATAGCTTGACACCTGATTTTAAGGAGGTATATCCAAGGCGCTGCAGGATCCCTGGGGCTGGAAAACTCCCAGGTGTGCGGAGCCTTGGGAGGAAGCCCGTCGTGTGCCAGGAGCGCCAGGGAGTCAGGACCAGTGGCAGGAGACGCGGCTGCAGACAGACGACGGTGCTCATCTCGTCGCTTGGCCTCGCAGCATCTTCTTTTCCTGACCTGCGGGATCCTCGCCTCTCCTCGCATCTGTCTGCGTGATCTCGGCCCCAGCAGAACCCCTCTGTCGCGGAACCCCCGCCACATCCCCTCCCACCCCGGGAGACGCTGGCCCCAGGTCTTCCAGATTGCTAGCCCGCTACCTGCGCGACCACCACCTGCGGGCTAAACCCCCCCCCACCCCAGGTCCCCGCCCCCGCCTGCGGTCCGCAGAGTGCAGGACTCCGCCCCGCCCCCTCGGCCCGCGGGACCCCGGCTCCGCCCCGCCCCCGTGGCCTCGCGCCGCTCTGTCCCGGGGGGCGGGGCCGCGCGCAGCAGCGTCTCCAAGGCGGGGGGCGCGAGGCAGGGGGCGGGGCGGTCCCAGCGTCAGCCAATCAGCGCCGCGATCACATCCATGCAAATACGAGCACAATGGAGCAAGCCCATCGCTCGCCTCTGCAAGCAAGCTTGAAATGGGCTTCTGCCTGAGCGGCAGCCGGAATGACCAATGACTCTGTGTTTTGGGCCGGCGAGGCCCAATGGTGCGGTAGGGAAGGCGGGCCCGAGCTGGGTTAGGGTGTCCTTGCAGGGTGTCTGAGCTAAACTTCACCAAATAATAGCTGTTTGTATTTTGGCTGCTGCAGGAGCCATTTTAGGTAAGTTCTTCTCTTAACTTTTTATTTTCCTCCCTGGCCTTGGCGGACGGGCCTTGTTTGCAGGCCCCCGGCCCCGCCCCGCCAGCCGGGCTAGGGCGTCCCTATGAATGGAGCCGGGATGAGGGGCTGCGGCGGTGCTGAGGCCCGGCCGGGCCGGGGTCCGAGCGGGGCCGGCAGGCGGGCGGCCTGGCGGAGGGCAGGCGGCGGCCTGAGGCCTGAGGAGACGGGCCGGCCTATGCCGCGCCGCGCTCGCGCTCAGGCGGCGGTTCTCGGGAGTGCGCCGCTGCGGGCCGCGCGGAGGGGCGGGGGTCCGGGCAGACCCCGGCCGCGGGCCTGACGGGCGGGGGAGGGGCGAGCGGGGGCTCCCCTGGGGCGCGCCGCGGAGGGACCCCGGGGCCCGGCGACGCTGGGGCTGGGCGGGGGTGACCGCTATTCCCGCCGCCACCCCCGCGGAGAAGTTGCTCTATTCGCGTCCTGCGTCTGTTTGCAGGGGTGGAGGAGGGTGGGCTGGTGCCAGGCTGCTGCTCCGGGAGGGGGCGGGGGCCCCTGCGCGTCCTCGGATCGCACACCCCCTCCACCCCCTTCTTACGCACTGGCGCGCGCTCGCCCCGAAAATTGGAGCCCTAGAGGGGTCCTGCAACCCCGCTGCCAAGTTTTGTGCATTATTAGATTGCTTGTTTGAGCTTTAAAGGAAAAAAAAGAATCTGTTTTCCTTAGGATATTTATTTTCTTCTGCTGTTGAGAAGTAACGGAGTCCGTTGCTCCCAAATTTCCAGGGACGTGCCTGTCAGATGTGTTGAGGGTTGGCAGCTACTTGGGTTTTAAAAAGATGTTATTAGGAAATCCCCTCACTAGTGAGATAATTGAAATTTGAGTTTGTTTGCAGCTTCAGTTTTATTTGATCCAATTAAAAATGCATAAGCAGGCACTTTATATTTGTGTACATAAAGTATTCCTAGTTCCAGTTATGACTAATGTGACTGTGGTTTCAGTAGTGTGGGATCTAATAAGGCAGTATAATTCAATTTTGAGCTTGTAGGCCCGTGTTCTCCAAATTAGGGTTTATGGACCATTAGTAATCTGGCCGAGGTTTCTAGTGAATCCTTGGCATCTCTGAGCATCTTTCTCTGGGGCTGTGTGTGCACCTTATTTCCCACCCCCTGAAAACTGTTCATTTTAGTGTAGCCAATCCATGAGCAGAGAAAATACACATTTTAAATATTTACAGTTTTCAGGGTATCTGAAATATTGCCTGAGATTTGATTATTGTTTCCCAAATGGTGTATAAGAATATCATCCCAGTGAGCCCCAAATTTCGACATACTCTATGGGAATGTTTGTGGCCTTTGGAAAAATCGGGACAGAGACCACTCTGTTGTGCTCCCAAGGCCAGTTGTGACCTTTCTGACTTACTGGGGGTCTGCCCCATTGACTGCATGTTCCAGTAGAGTTTGACTGTAAGCCAAATTGGAAGATCAGGTTGGTAACCTCAGAGAAGAGTTTTTGTGAACTTTGTGGCTCTCTGGCAACAGAAAGAAGGTTTGAGATTCATGTATGATAAAATGATTAGGCATGAATTGTCAAGTAACATGGTTTGTGCCAACCTGAGCAGGTGGTTTCATATAAGCAATGCATCACTGTAACCAAAGGCCTTGGGAAAATGTGAAGTGGTAAGATTATTAATTTTGGAGTTCTTTCTGTGCCAGGGCAGATTTCATAGATGAATTATGATTCTTTTGTATTTGAATTTTTTTCTGGGTTAATGGACAATTGAAAGCTAACCTGTACACATCTTTCCCACATCATCCCCTTTTTGTTGGCTTTGGAGTCTCCCTTAAAGTAACCAGCCAGCAATACTGTTCTAGGTATAGTCTGGCTATGGGCAAAGTAAATCTATATCTGTTGTGAAATTACAGTTGTGTCTCAATGTGGTATCAGTCTCTTTGGAATCATGTTTTTTATCCTGTAGTTATTTTGCATTTAGCTCTTCTGTTGTAGCACTGCAGACTTTGAATGTAATAACTTCTACCACAACTTTTATGTATTCTATATCTTTATAATTATTTTTATGATTTATTATTAGTATAGTTGGTGGTTCTCTGAACTCATCAGTGTATTCCTTAAGGCAAACCATACAAGAAGTTGAAAGACCCATTAGAAGCGAAGTAGGAGAAACAGGACTAATGCTGCTGCATTTCTGGAAGATCCTTTGGCAGTTAGTTTTTTGAATTTATTGATTTACTTATAACTATTTCAAATACCAAAGAAAATCTGAAGCAGAATTGTATCTCTTTAGAAACCACATCTTATTTGTGATTTTGCCATAATGTTCAGAAACAACAGGCCCTTGGGCTACCATGTCTTGGAGATCGCTTTGGTTTATAGAAGCTTCAAAGAACTGTTTTGGTTTTCTTGGAAGTATGGCTTTGCCCCAAGCAGAGTTTGTGGTTTTGTCTTCCTGTGTTATACCATGAGGTTCCACAACCTCAGGCTTGATTCCCACTGTAGGTACCTGTTTTTCAACTTTCATGGAAAGACTTTGTATTTGTAATTACCAAATGGGGTCATACATGGACTACACGTTTTGAATCCCTTTAAACAGGTTTAAGGATTTAAAGACTCTACCAACAAAAATATCTTTGGTATAGGACAGTGACAGTATCCCACATCAACTGAGGAGACTGTATTCTCCCTCCTTCCCCATTTTCCCCCCATTATAGCAAGGCTTGAAATAGTTTTGTTTTTAGTAAATATTTAGTGGTTTTCTTATACTTCCATCCTTCATGCAAAGCTTTAGTTTAATTTAAGTGAAAGGTGCAGCAAATTCCGTGGGACTGCCTGTGTTTTCTTGTACCAGGTTATTATATTGAAAACTCTGAAATATATAAGGTAATAGCCAGAACTTAGGTATCTGTTCCCTAGAAAACATTTTTGTTTGCAATGCAATGTGACATACTTGTGAGGGGAGCAAAAAGAACTAACATTGATTAAATACCTGGTGTGTGTCCAGCACTCAGCCAGATACTGGGGCTACAGAGATGAAAAAATATCCCTGCTTTCTTAGCTGTTTCATGAGGCTGGACTGTGAGGTCAGAGAAATCAAGTAACTTAATCAAGGCCATAAAGCTAGTGAATGATAGAGCTAGAATTTGAACGCAGATCATCTGGATCCAAAACATACTCTTTCCACCAACAACTCACTCTCTCTCTAAAGATTTCTTTAAAAGCTTGAATGGGCTGTTGTCATGTTTTAGTGGTATGGTGCTGGGTTAACTAACACATTTTCCCTAAGTTGTTCTTCACATGCGTCCATTTTTACTTTTTTTCTTTTGAAATGGGGGTCTTGCTCTGTCACCCAGGCTGGAGTGGAGTGGCCCCATCATAGCTCACTGCAGCCTTGAACTCCAGGGCTCAAGCTGTCCTCCTGTTTCAGCTTCCCTAGTAGCTGGGATTACAGGCAGGAACCACTGTGCCTGGCTCGTTTTTAGTTTTCCATTTCAAAAATTGACCTCCAAAGAGGGGTATTGGAATACAGTGAGGGCACCCTTTTCCCCTCTTGTCTCCATAGTGTAGGAGCAGTCTTTCTAGGGCACTTAGGACTTCAGGCGTCGCCTGGTGCAGTAATAACCATGAAGTGCAGAGGGAGAATGCAGTCACTTTTTCCTTGCCAAAATGTTCTTTTCTTTAGTTCATGTTGTGGAGGCGTTGATACCCTCATGAGAAATTCTGTTACTTCCATAAAAGTCCTGAAGGTAGTAAAATGGAGTTATTTTAAAATATCCATCCCTGTTCCCATTTCTGAACTAAATCATTTACATAAAATCCAAGGAAAAATGTTTATTTTTGCCTGTAGAACCTGTATTTATTGGTTTTTATAGTCAGTAATAGTGATTCTGTACATCTTCCTACATTTACTTTTTGTCGTTTGCCATCATTGTTCTGTTCGAGGACCTTTAGAATCTGTGATGGTGTATATGACATAACTTAAATAGCTCCTATTTTGAGGAATCAAGGTTTTTTTTTTTAATTGATAAATGTTTTTTCTTTATAGTCATAATGAAGGACTTAAAAATTTTAGCAAGGGAAAAAACCTGATTTTTTTTTTCTTTTAATTTATTTTTTTAATTTCAGAATATCACGGGGGTACAACACTTTGGCCATACACATTGCCCCTGTTCTGCCTGTGTCAGAGCCACAACCGTGGTCATCCCCCAAACTGTGCTCCTCACATCCATTCAGTGAGAGTTTTTCCCAACCCTTCCACCCCCCGCCCGCCCGCCCGCCTTCAGATGAATGTTATTGCCCTGTGTGATGTAAGTGTTCATCAGCTAGTACCAGTTTGATGGTGAGTACCAGTGGTGCTTGAAAAACCTGATTTTTTCAATGGACTCTCATGGTGCTTTTATCTGCTAGCTATTTCAGAAGAACTTAACATGCTAAAACAGTTGTTTGAAAATTTTAGGAAAACTGGGAAGTAGAATTTTAAGATTAACTTCAGGACAGGAATCCAAACATACACAGAAAGATGGATACGTATTTGAATTTTCTGAATAAGCTAAGGGAGATTTCCATTTTTCTGCCCATTTATTAAACATTTATAGGGGATATTCACTGATCTAATTTTATGGATCAAATATATCTTTTTATCAAGTAGTTACATTTTGAATATATTTTGGATTTTTTTGTACACTATGTGACCAAGTATTTTGTTTTTGGAATCTCTTTAAATTCTAAGATTGTCTTTATGTAAAAGGACAGGCTTCAGGTTAGAAGTTACAAGTACTGTAGTAACAGTGACCTTTAGTTCTTACCTAGTTAGGTTGAGGTTTTTTATCCTGGGATTCACAGACCCACAGGGAGACTTTGGCTGGTGTATGAACACCCGAAAATAGTATGCAAAATTTCGTTTGTGTCTGCAGTTTTATAGGAACAGAATCATTACTTTTTATGATTCTCAAAGGGATCGTGACTCTCTCACCCTCCCCCACCTTTCTGCCCGCATACAAAAAAATATTAAGGATCATTGATTTAGGTCATTCCAAAACAATTGCTTTGCATGAGCAAAATCTTCTGCCTGCAGGCTGACTTCTTTGGGCCTTTTTTGTCCTTTAGGAGATTCTGCAATCTCAGCCTTGATCAGTTGGCCTGGGCTTGGGGAAGTACTTCTGCATCCCTCTGGGCAGTATCCAGATATTTGCTGTGGTTGTCCCCAGAATTCTTCCCTCCCTGTGACCATATGCAGAAGCTGGCCCTTGCCCTTGCAGCCTGATAGAGTTAAAGGTTGGAGTGGGAGGCCTGGGGGCACTTGCAGAGAAGGTCTTAGAAGGTCCTGGACCTGTCATTTTCAGCCATCTGCTTCTGCAGATGGGACTAGAGGGGTGGCGGTGGCAAAAGCTCCTGACATTGTCTTGCTTTGAATACTACTTCTTATTCATTCTGTTATTGCTTCATTCAAAATGTTAGGAGGAAAAAGGTTTTCTTTCTTATGCTGAAGAGGAATAATTAAAAAGAATCCTTCCATTTTTATATTCCCCAGACTTTTATGAGATGCCTTGCAACTTCTATTAATGCTAATTTTTAGTAGAGCTCTTCTTAAAATAATGTGTGGTTGAACATATAAGTTTATTTTTAGACTGCTAAAAATTTTACGGAGAACATGCATATAAAGCCAAGTGTTACTATAGAAAAAAGATCTCATATTAAAGTTCTCAGAGCCTTATTTTATGATTTACTTAATAAGTCAGGCAGATTGGTAAAACAAAGTTTTAGAGTGACAAGAAAATTCTAAGAGCAACTGTAGGCGGTGGTCAAACTTAGTTATCTTGGAGATTTTCTTATAGAAGTACATTTCTTGGGTCAGATCCAAAACTGAATAGGAGAAAAATCAGTTTATTTGGTTTGATATGTAGATTAGGGAAAATACCTAAGCTTTAGGCAGTTTGGTGAAGGGCATTGGTTCCTGTAAGGGGATGCTGTTTAGTTTGTTTCTTCCTTAAGTGTACTTGAGTAAAGAAGTCTATCTGGACTATTTACTTAGGGTTCAAGAAAAACTGTCAGTATTCTAAGAAATGCTTTGAAGGATTATGTCTGGTAAGCTAGATCTAGATCATAGATTTTATTTACTGAAAGAAATTTTATGTAATTTAACACACAGACTTGTTGTGTATTTTGGCTTAACAATTGCAGTGTTAGCTGCCTAAGTTCAAATACGGGTTTGCATGAAAAAGTTAAACCATCATCGTTGATCACGTGATAGAATCGGATCACATTATAAATGATGACACCGTTAGATTGCTTCTTTAAGCAAACCTGGTATAGTATCAGTTAGGGGATATAGGGGTATTTTGCTTAATGGAATCAACAATTTTGCCTTGAGTTGTAAAAATGCATTGAGGAAATGAAAGAGGCCGTTAATGACCAGCTCCAGAAAGGTAATTGTAAAAATGTAAAATAAGGTCTTCTAGATCAGGCTGTTGAAAGTAGTCCATAGAGTCGTGGAGGTCTGTGGACTCTTTAGCTGTCTGCAATGAGGTGAGTACAGAACTTGAAAAGAAGCATGTAGATGCTTTTATAGCAGCTTGTTAGAAAAATGATTTGTTTGCTGAATCTAATAATAAAAATGTTATTGTATATAGTAGTCGTTTTTAATTTATATTTTTCCTGGTAATTAATTTTTCTGGTATTTTATAAAAGTATGAGCCATGGATTGGCAAAAACCAAAACCTAGTTCCTTACCATAAAGAGCACTACTCAAAGTGATGGGAAACATCAGTATTACCTTGGAGCTTGTTAGAAATGCAAGTGTTTGGGCCTCATTCTAGACCTATTGAAATAAGACTACTGGGGTGTGTGTCCAGGAATCTATGTTTTAACAAGCTATCCTGATGATTTTTGTGCACATTGAAATTTGAGAAACATTTTTCTGCACCGGCACTGTCCAGTAGAACTTTCTGCTACGATGGAAATGTCTGGTATCTGCAAGGGAGCTACTAGCCACATATGGCTTTCAGACCCTTAAAATGTGGCTAGTATGATGGAGGATGAGAATTAAAAATTTATTTAACATTAGTTTAAATTCATGGCTAGTGGCACCAGTATTGGACAGCATAGCTCTAGACTCTTCAGCACTCCTATCCTTTTTGGAGCTAAGGTGGATTTTTTTCCACATCTGTAAAGGAAAATGTAATAGAGAACAAGACTGTCCTTTGGCCTGAAATGAGACTAAGCAAGTCATATAATAAAATTTGACACTATTTGCCCATTTATATTTACCTACTTAGTTTTATCTGAAAGTTGATTTGAATGTTCGGAAAATAGTAGGATCAGAAAATAAATTTCAATTAGTCTTGTAAGGCTTTACAAACAGCAAGGTAGCTATTCCAGTAAGGCCTTATGACCCTTCATATCTATGATTAACATGTGTGATGTCTTTCAACATTACTTCTGAAGCTTTTTCTTTCATATAAAGATTTAAGACAGGCAGCTTTTAAGTGCAATAGTGTAGTTCTCCAATTCTCAATAAAAAATGCTGGTTATGAGGGTTCTTATTACTTTAGACTAGTAGTGGGAGATTTTTACTATATAAAGTATTTCAGGTTTATCTGTCAGCTTAGAGAATTGCTTTTCAGTTTATAAAGGGAATCTTTGTTTTTTTTGTAATATTCATCAAGCCTCCCTTTAAAGACTGAGTCTTATCCTTTGTCCCTTTCCAATATATTTAAAAATTGGTTTGTTAATAGAAGGGATTTCTTTTGCTTGTTCAGGGTTGCATATGCTACTCCCTCTCCTCTCTCCATCTACTTGTACTTGAAGTTTTAAACTTCTAAAAAGCAATGATAACATTGATTCTAGTATATTGATCAATAACCATTGCAGAATTGAAAATTATTTTGTGATTGACACATGGAAGGAAATTTGACTATAGACGTAAATGAAGATCCACATGTAGAATCATAGCTTTTAAAATGCTGTTCCAGTCATAATAAAATAAGTCTAATCATAGCAGTTTTATTAAATATATATACTGGGTTTTAGGTTTTCAAGCAGGAAATTGTTAGTCATTTAGGCAGTGACTTGTGAAGCGTGAGAGACAGTAAGGGGTGTCCCATGTGGTTTATAGACTCAGAATGTTAGAATTGTAAGGTTCCTTAAAGATCGTGGAGAGGGCTGCCAGCATAGCAGAATTTATAATGCAGCAGTGTCTGTTTTGTTTGTAGCATGAGTTAATGCTGTATTGTCTTCTGTTGGTTTTCATTACAAATCAGCACTGTTTTCCCATTAATTGTGTTGTAGGGACAGAGGAGAGTGAGTAAAGGTGTGGTGGTAGGTTATCTGGGCAAGGGCTTCTGTTTAGCTGAAAATGATGCAAGTATTCACGGGGGCTTAACATTTTGTCACATGCTGCTTTGGGCTTTTTTGTCTGACCTTCCCCAAAGGGTTTCAAGTTCTAGATCTCTGGGCATGTGTTTGTGGGTTTTTTGTTTTTTTTTTTTAAAGAGATGGGGTCTTGCTATGTTGCCCAAGCTGGGCTTGAACTCCTGGGCTCAAGTGATCCTCTTGCCTCAGCCTCCTGAGTAGTTGGGACTACAGGTATGTGCTAACCATGCCAGGCTCTTTGAACACATGTATTTGAATTATTGCTGTGGGTTTTAAAGAATTGGAAAGCCCAGTGTGTTGGAATTGAGATGGGATAGTTTGACAGATCCCAAGCTTAAAAGGTTTGGAGGTTCCTTGCTTCAAGTTTGTTCCCATTGCTGCCACTGTTTCCTGGAATGCTGTCTGAGATGTTACTAAAAGAGTGTGACTTCATAAGCCACGCACTAATATTAGTCTCCTTATTTACACATAATAATCATACTCTGTCCATCCTTATCTGCTCTCTGTATCTGCAGCATTTCATGCCAGCAGGGCTCTCCCTGGGTATTCTTGACTGTTGCGTGTTTACTCTTGAACTAAGCTTTGTTGTTGCAGTTATAAGTGTGGTTGTGGCAGTTCTTTCTACTGGTTTAAGATTTGAGCATCAAAACTAGATTCTCTGAAAGCAGAGCTTCTTTTTGGTTTCTCAGGATTGCAGAAGAGTAGAGTTGGAAGGTACTTCTGAAGATATCTAGTCTAATTTCATCATTTTATGGATGATGGAATGGGGTCCTAGTCATGTAAATATTTTGTGAGGCCACAGAGCTAGTCTGTGGCCAAGTCATGATTAGAATTCAGTTCTCCTTTGACTCTATGGAACTTTTTCCCTAACCTCTGAGGGTTAGGGTTCTGAAAACCCACATAGGAGAATTTTCCTTAAGAATTTATGGGGAAAATAGGGGTCAGGAGTGCTCTGAGATCAGGAGTGAACCCTGTGAAAGGCTGTGTAAGTTTTTTAATGTTCTCGAAAATAAAACAATAAAGATATCAATGAAATTTTACATATCTTAAGTGAGTAAGAATGGGTGGTACTATTTTGGTAATGTTTACTATGACTTGTTGACTAGAAATATTTTGGCGTGTTCCCCTCTCATATCATGGTAAAATGCTTGTTGTACTATTTTGGTAACTCTTGTTTACTATTTTTTGCTCAATAGAAATTTTTTGGCTTGTCCCTCCCTTACATCATGGTGAAATTCTTATCAATTCACCTTTGCTTTATTGCAAATAATGTTCATGAGAAGATTTTTTTTAATGTCTACTTACTTAGCTATTCAGTTGTGTGACTTAGGTTTGTTAGAGTAGGTTTTTCCAAGACCCCTCAGTAATCATGACAATAATAATAGCTATGAATCACTTAATGCTTAGTATGTGGCAGGTATTATGCGAGGCTCTTTCGGGGTATGGTCATTAGGACTTTTCACCAATATTCTGGTTCTTTTTCGAATGGACATGTGGTAGGAATGCACTACTTCTCTGTTACTTTGAAGTTGGGCATGGCTGTGTAACTTGCTTTGGATGTTGAAATTTGAGTTGAAGGGATGTGTGCCACTTCTAGGTAGATAACCTTTTCTTTTTCTTTTGAAAGAAATATGCAATGGTTACATAGTAAAGCTTTGTTTTAAAGCACTGAGGTTTTTAGGTTTTTTTTTTGAGACAGAGTGTTGCTCTGTTGCCCCAGCTAGAGTGCCGTGGCATCATCATTAGCTCACTGCAACTTCAAACTCCTGGGCTCAAGCGATCCTCCTGCCTCAGCCTCTGGAGTAGCTGGGACTACAGGTGCGCACCACTGTGCCTGGCTAATTTTTCTATTTGTTGTAGAGACGAGGTCTTGCTCTTGCTCAGTCTGGTCTCAAACTCCTGAGCTCAAGCATTCCTCCCGCCTCAGCCTCCCAGAGTGCTAGGATTACAGGCCACTATGCCCGGCCAGCACTGAGGTTTTTAATGGAGTTTTTTGTTACTGCAGCATAACCAAGCCCATCCTGATAACTACACGTGGATTATTATCATTGATCCTCATACATAAGTGCCCATTAGCCCATTTTACAGTTGAGGAAACTGAGACAAAGGGATTAAGTTTCTTGTCTGCAATCACAGAACCAGTAACCCAGGCAGTTTGACTTTTGAGCCCTGTACTCTTAAGCGCTAGTTTGCTGCCATTCCGTATGCTGTACTACCTCAGTACCTACTATTATGTAGAAAATATGGGCTCTGCGCATCATAACTTCATGCCAAAGCATATGATCACCTCTCTGTTCCATCCCTGCTTACACATGCTTCTGAAGTTCTTGATCCAGGGGTGCCTGTCTCTTACCAGATTTATCCTTCGCAATGTTGTACTATGAAAACTTCCATTCCTTTTTTGGTCATCTGTTATCTACTGTTACTGCCTTCTGGAATTCTACCTTTCTTAATATGATAAGGACAGTTCCTTGCCTTAATTAAATATCCTTGCATCTCTAATATTTTCTAAGTAAGTTTCTCAGAAGGCCGTGATTAGGTTTATGTAAAGGTTGGCTGCCTAGCAATCATAACGGCATTATGGCATGGTGGCTAAGTGCATGGATTCTGCAGCCAGACTACCTGAGTTTGAATCCTAGCTTTGCCACTTACTGGCTGCATGAACCTCTCTATGCCTCAGTTTCCTCATCTGTGAAGTGAGGATAATAATAATACCTGTCTCATACGGTGGTTTTGAGGATTAAATGAGTTAATTTATGCAAAGCCTTGAAACAATGCCTGGCACATTGAAAGCATGATACAAGTGTTGGATATTATAATTTTAATGAATCAGGTATCAGAGGGCCAAGATGAACAAAGAGAAATCATTACCAATCTTTCTAATGTTAATATTATATTAAGATATTAAAAGTTTGATAACACCTTTAATTTAATTTTTCCTTTTATCTAACAGGAGTTAGTGAGACTGTACAAGGCATCATGCTCTGGGGGGAAAGTGACCTAGAGCTTGCCGTTAAAGAATTTAGAATATAAAGGGGAGATAAGATAGGTCTAAATACCAGTACACAGATAATTGTGTTATTATAAAGTAGCCAGTGAAAAGTGTCATAAGACAAGAAAGATAAAGGGATTTGAGAGTTCAGCAAAGGAGGAATGGGGGAGTCAGAAAAGGCTTTGAGTCTGAAAGAGTGTTTGGTAGGGTTGGGAGGGGATGGGCAAGATTTGGATGTGTGGAGACTGGGTGAGGCGGGGAGAAAGTCTCTAAGTGGATGAGAGCATTGGATCAGAGGCCCATGATAAATGTATCTGTTCATTCATTCAGCAAATATTTATTGAACATCCACTATGTGTGTGCTAGGCACTGAAATAAACCTGTGGTGCAGGAGTAAACAAAATGAAGTTCCTGCTCTCATAGAGCTTATGTTGTAGTTGTATATGCAGAACCATAATGTATCAACTGGTGAAAACGACTAAGAGGAAAAACAACAAAGCAGGATAAGGACACAGAATAGGTTTATATAACTAAGAAAAGCAGGCTGAATGTCTAAAGATTTTTTTAGGGCATTTTTTGAAGGATCTTGAGGCAGAGCTGAATGGCTTTTTCCTGTGTCATGGTCCACATTTATGCTGTTTCCCGCACTCAGAGTTCTCTGCCCCTCACTCTTGGCCTATCTAGATATTTTTCTTTCTTGAGACTTGGAAACAAGACCCCATGTCCTCATGGGACCTCTATATCAGCCTGAGGCACTCTCTCCCCACAGTACTTACGGAGTTAGATTTTGCCTCTGTAACTAATTTGGCATTTCATATTGAATTGCCTTTGTCTTTTCTCATATTGTTACTCATTTGTTCTACAAATGTGTGATGCCCATTTATTTAGTAAACAACTATTGAACATTCATTGTGTTTCAGCCATTACTGGGCACTGGGAACTTGAAGATAAATGAATGCATGTGGTCTCTGCGCTTGTGGAATGCACAGTCTGTTAGAAGAGACAGAGAGGTAAACTACTACTATAAACATCATGATAAATGTCAAATTAGAGCTATGTCCAAATTTTGTTAGAACACAAGAAAGGAAGCAACCATTCACCCAGGGAAGTTGGTTAAGGCTTTTGAAAGGAAGGACCTTTTAAACTGGTTTCTTGAAAGTTGGTTTAGAGTTTGATAGTCAAAGATTGGGATCAGTGTCTGAGTTTGGAGAGCCTTTTATGTGTAGGAAATATCTTGCCAGAGCACAGAGGCAAATGGTAAGTTCATTGTGGCTAGAGTATGGTGGACAGCTGTAGAGTAATGGTAGGTGAGGGCTGGAGGGGCAGGTTGGAGATGTTGAGAAGGGCTTTGAAGATCATGGTAAGGTGTTTGGATTTGTGTTGGCAGTGAGGAGTCACCAGAGGTTTTAATGCAGGAGAGTGGCTTATATTCTGCACTTGGGCAGCAGAGGTTGGTTTCCCACAGTGGTGCTCAGACTTTGCTGCATATTAGAATCACCAGAAGAGCTTTTTAAAATACCAGCGTACAGGCTGCACATAATAAAATCAGATGCTCTGGAGGAGAGACC
Source organism: Daubentonia madagascariensis (assembly GCA_023783475.1). NCBI lineage: Eukaryota > Metazoa > Chordata > Mammalia > Primates > Daubentoniidae > Daubentonia > Daubentonia madagascariensis. Next base: position 24,253,818 of record JAKFHU010002136.1, on the reverse strand, counting down.
CAGGTATTGGATTTTTTATAACTTCGCAAGTGATTCCAGTGTGTACGCAAGTTTGAGAACCACTCTTTTAGAGGTGCCTGATGAATTAGTAATGATTTAGGAGGCTATTGCAGTGGCCTGGCTAGGAGATAAACGTTTGAATTGAGGCATTGGGAGCTGGGACAAGGAGAGACAGAGCTAATTTTTATTCTTTTTCTTTAATTTTCTGTGTGTTTGTCTTTTCCAACAAAACTGTGGCCCCCATGGGCCCAAGGTCCATCCTTTGTCCTTTGAATTCCTCATTGAGATTTGTACATAGTAGGTTCTCAATAAATATTTGCCTTCACTAAAGTCAGTTTTCCTTTGTTCAAGTGCTCATACTTGAGTACTTTGGGCTTTTTTATTTCATTTACTTCTTTCCTTTTTGTTATTAAATAGAGTCTCCTTTAGGGATGAGGGTGGGGGGAGATGAAACTTCTTTGTCAATTTTACTGTCTCAGTTCCTATTAAAGTTAAAATTCATTAACTGAAACAATGTGTTATATAGATTTGGTTTATTCATACTGTCTCTGTACTGGCACAAATAAGTAAGTTTGCCATTAACTCTTGGCATTGGTGTAAAACCCGTTAGTGCAAATACACCTTTTAAAATAAAGAATGCAGATAAAGTATCCAGCAACATATGGAAAGTATACCTTAAAAATAATATCTAAATTCTAATAATTTATATAATAACTCAGGAACTTAATGTGATATAGAGGCTGACTTGGTTTGTACACTTGAAATAATTTCTCTTTGCCAAATAAATTTATTTATTTTGTGAATGGGGATAGTATTAAAAAAAAGCTGTGAGGCACTTTTGAATCAACTCTTCGTTCTCCATTTTAATGGAGGGGAGTTGGAATCTACAGAAATTAAAAACATATTTTATACTTAAAGGCATTTATATTCCTCTATGTTGTATCTTGAAAAACATCAAACGTACAGAAAGTTATGAGAATAGTACCATAAATACCCATTTCCTAGGTTCATCAGTTATTGACATTTTTGCCAGATTTGCTTTATAACTTTGTCTCTCTATATATGGACTTTTTTTTTTTTAGCTATACCCTTTGAGAGTTACTTGCAGACATTGTGATACTTCACCCCTAAGTACTTTTCATATTTATGCTAAGAAAAAAGGCATTCGTCTACATAACCACGATGTAATTGTATCAGGAAACTTGACATAAAACCAATATGCAGTTATGAACTAAAATAAAATCTTAAGCCCCCCAGCTGACTGAATGGACCCCCTTCTTGGCCAACGGGACCCCAGAAATACCCTAAAACTGAGTTGCTGCCCACAAGAAGGGAGGTCAGACATGTCTGGTCATGCACCCGTCCCCTCTTGGAGATATTCTTTGTAACTCATTAACAGGCCTCAGGCTATACAAGACAGGGCTTAAACCATACCTGCACATCATCAATTTACTTAATAGAACACTTGAGTCTGGGTATATGTCCAGTGGTTTGTCTCTGATTAACAGACTTCCTTATCTTAAAACATTCCAAGCCTTTAGACAAAGCTTCATTTCTTTAACCAATCACAAATCAAAGACTCTTCAAACCCACCTATAACCTGTAATGCCCCAGATCGAGATGTCTTGCCTTTTGGGGCCAAACCAATGTGTGCCTTCCATGTATTGATTTATGACTTTACGTGTAATTCCTCTCTCCCTGAAATTATAAAACCAAATAGTAACCCAACCATGGTGGGACCATTTGCTCAAGGCTTTTTGGGTGTGGCTCTTTGGGCCATGGTTGCATATATTTGGCTCAGAATAAACCTCTTTAAATTATTTTACAGAGTTTGGGTTCTTTACCATTGACACAGTTCATAGTTAAATTTTTCTATGCAAATGCTACTTGTGCCTTTACCCCTAACCCCCACTTAGGATTCAGTCAAGCACCGGGCATTGTATTAAGTTGTCGTGTGTTCTTACTTTTCAGTATCAATTAGTTTGACCTGATATCACAGGATTTCAGAAATGGAAATGGAAAAACCTTATGGTGAAATCTGTGGCCCAGCTTCCTGATCCTTCTTCTCTGATTACTACCTTCCATGCTCCCCACCACAGGCCAGGATTGGCCTCCTTGGAAGATGGATGGCAGAGTTCTAAAGGCCTGTTTGTTCACATCTTCCTGAGGGTGGGAGAGGCTTTATCCTGACAGTTATTTTTCATTTTAGGATTAAGGCCATTCAGGTCACTCGTGCTTAATTAAGAAAATGTGATAGTGTTAATGAGACTTTTAGAAATGATTTTCATAGCTGACTCTAACTCATAGAAACATTAAGAATTAGGAGTCTAACGGTATTTCTTGAGGACCACTCATTATCATGTCCTGTCTTTATATAAATTGTAGGTTTTTAATTTTTTTTTTTAATAACTATTAAGGACCCCTCTACCCCCCTTTAAATTTTATTCCTCAGGGTCATGTCTTTTTGGTCCTTTGCCCTTCTAGCTTTATACTCCTTCCTGGGCAGGCTGTTCTTTCTTGATGTTTCAACTCTTGACTCAGAAGTCTGTATTTCCATCCCCACCACGAGCTCTTCTGTGATCCAAACCTTTGTTTTCAACCACACACTCAGGAGCTCCACCTGTCTGTCCCAGTGCAAAACTGAACTCAACATCTTTTCATGTAAACCTGAGCACTGGTTGGATTATTAGGTGTGGGGCGAGAATGAGATGGTGTTTGACCAGGGGGCTAGGAATATTAGGATCATGTTCTTTGCCAGCTCTTGCTCTCCCTGGCACCCCCCCCCCGCGCGCACACACACACACACACACACACACATACATAAAGGGAACTAGGTGAACCAAAGGCAAGGCCTTGCTAACAATGCCATTTCCAGCTGGATATAGAATCTTCGAAGTTAGGATTCATGAAATAAGTTGTTTTAACCCAGTGTTTTTCAACCTTTTGTTTTTCTTCATTATTGTTTCCCTAAGGAGCATTTTTAGACAAGTTTTTTTTTTTCAGCATTATTGCCCTCCCACCCATGACATTTTAATACCACAGGTGTACTGTGTATCTGTTTATCTACTGTGTATATCTGCTTAATACATAAACAAGTTAGGTGTTTTTACCCCCCAATAACCAATATCTCTCCCTGTGGGGCAGTATCACCCCATTGAGAATGTGTGCTTTAACCTAAGCTGGAGGCAGCCTAATGCCTCAAAATGAAGCAGGCCAGAGAGTCTGCTGTCTTTTCTCCCACAAAGAATTTACTTAGACTTTCACCTGACTGCTGAAACTGGAGTTTCGTAATTTTGTGACCATAACTCACAGTTATAAAAACACTGTATTGTGCTGAGTATACACACACGTATTTGTACATGTATTTATAGTTAATTCAAAGGTTTTAATACTCAGTATTTATTCTTACTACTTGTGATTCACTGTTTTCTATTCTTTAGTCTTTTAAAAATAGTTTTATTGAAATATAATTTACTTCATAAAGTTTACCTGTTTTTATTCTATATATTTTAATTTAAAAAGAAATGCTGGTCATGACCTACTGACTTGCAAAAGCATGGCATCTGGCGGGAAGAGCAGGGAACACGAGGCACAGCTGGTCTAGAGACCTTCCACTAGAGGCAAGAAAAGAGGTGGGCCAGGGTCCCAACCTTGAACCCCTGTGCTCATCACTGCAGTCACTGGATTGTGTTTCATAAACAACCTTAAACTTGAGCAAACTGTCAGTTTTACTCCTTGTGGTGGGGTGAAGGCTGGGGAGCTCAGGCCAGAGGAGGGCTCCAGAGAGCTTTTTAAGTCCACAGGTAAAATTGCTCTGCTGGGCAACCAAAGGGCTTGCCTCACAGGAAGGTGAAATGGGTATCTTCATTCTGTGATTTGTGGTGCCAGCATCCCCCCTTCTCCTTGAAAAAAAGAGAGAGAGAGAAGGAGATGGAGGGAGGGAAGATTGGTCTCACATTAGACAGTAGAGTCTGAAATTCTTAAAATTCTTATTACTGTATTTAACTGAATTTATTCATAAGAATATTTGGGAGAGTGACTATAGTGACCTGTATATTTGATCAATTTGCTGTCATTATTCTGTTGACTAAAAAGGGAAAGAGCACTGAGGAAATGAAATAGGAGAATACTAAGTTTTCATTAGGAGAATAAGAGAGGGTCCAAAGAATGAGGCAAGTGTTGGGTGTGTTCATAGCTAGAGGGGGGCCCTGCATGGCAAGGGGGAATCAGCTGTGCAGGCAAGGAAGCCGCTGGTGGAAGGGCTCGGGGAGTAGATTTGGCCCCAGTGCCAGGTAGGGCAGAAATATGATAGGACCAAATAAAACCAAGGCATCCTTGTCCCATCCCAGAGCAGCAAAATAATTAGAGCAAACATTGAGTGCTCACAATATGCCAGACACTAAGCATTTTTAATTTATTATCTCATTTAACCCTTCAACACCTCGTGAGATTGTAGGTTCTGTTATTACCCCATTTTACTGATAAGGGAACAGAGGCACAGGGAGGTAACGTAACTTGTTCAGGGTCACAGGGTTACTTGTTCTTATATGTATATAAACGCAGGGCATTGGAGACCCTGCCTTGAAGTGAGTGAACCCACTGCTTCTGGGACCATGTCTGCTGTATCACAGCTTCAGGAGCAAAGCTTTCCTGGCAGATCCCATGATCTTCACTTAAGTCATTTAGCCTCCATGTTGCTACCCTGAAGTTCACTTTTAAAGGCTGGTGACCACAATACTAAAAATAACATTGTCCTAGAGAATATTTATAGTTTTTTCACTCCCTCTTCTTGAGTACAGACTGTGCCTTATCTGGGAAATACCACTTATTTTGGGACTCTGGGGTTGGGCATTTAAATGGTAGGGTATGTCCAGTGGTAGTCATTTTTCAAGTCAGTTCAACAGACATTTGCATGCTTTGTAAGAGCTCTGCTATGCACTTGGTGTTGGGATGACAGATATGATCACGGGGGAAATAGACATGACCAATGTTTAAACTGCGGTAGAACAAATTGAGTAGAACAGTAAAAGAAACATAGAAGGAGGGTGAAGGGGTTAGGAAGAACTTTCTTGAAAGTTTACATCTGAGTTGGGTTTCAGAGGATGAACAGGAGCTTGTCAGGTAGGGTAGACAGTCACAGAAAAATTAAGTGCAAATTGCTAGAGAAGTGGACAGAGACTTTCTTCTATTATCACCGATATATCTAGATTTTTAATGTAGTAGAAAGAACTTCCAGTTGTAAAATTTTGTTTTTTCCCCTAGTGTCTTTTGAGACAGAGTCTCACTCTGTCGCCCTGGGCAGAATGCAGTGGTGCCATTGTAGCTCACTGCAACCTCAAACTCCTGGGTTCAAGTGATCCTCCTGCCTTAGCCTCCGGAGTAGCTGGGACTACAGGCACGCGCCACCAGGCCCATGTACTGGTGCTCTGCGAGGATGTGCAGCTCAAAGATGAATACAGTTCCTGCCGTCAAAGACACACAAAAATTACTTTTACGGGGTGAAATGGTTTTCGAAAGACAATAGAGGAGGTAAACTTTCTTCTGATTGTCAAAAGATTATTAGGAGTTTTTCAGATGGTGAAAGGTGATAGCTTCTGCACAGATGTGGAGGTGTGAAGCAGCGTGGTGTCTTCAGAGACCTGCAATAGTGATACTTTGATTTTAGATTGATTAGAAGTGTGAGAATGTGAAAAATATCACATTGGGAAGAAATTTTGAGGAAAACACTGGTATATAAGTTTGACTTCCATCTTAGTCTGGAGCCACGGATATGACCACTTTAGCATATAGTTCTGAAAGTACCGTCGTGCAGAAGGCAAAGAATGGAAGTGAATTTTGATGACTGCTGTAACTGAGGAAAAACACTCCAGCAGTGCTTTGCTGTTGACACTGTGGACGACTTTTATAGGGTTAGATAGAACTATAGAGATGTTTATTACAAATGTGGTATTTTTTCATTAATTGAGATGACTTGAGATGTTCCATTAAGCCACCAAAAATTTCCTAAGGGTGGATTTTGATGTGGCATCTCTTCTCCATCATAGGATTTTGTAGCAAAATGTATTCTCCCGTGTATTTTTTGCCTGTAGTTTGCTAGGGCTGCCATAACAAAGTACCACAGACTGGGTGGCTTAAACAACAGAAATTCATTTTCTCAGAAGTGTGGCTGCTAGAAGTCTGAGATCAAGATGTTGGCAGGTTTGGTTTCTTCTGAAGCTTCTCTCCTTAGCTCCTAGATAGCTGCCTCTTGCCATGTGCACATGGTCTTTCCTCTATGCTTGTCTGTGTCCAGATCTCCTCTTCTTATAAGGACAATAGTCATATTGGATTAGAGCCCACCCTAATGACCTCATTTTAACTTAATTATCGCTTTAAAGACCTTATTTCCAAATAACAGTCACAGGCTGAGATATGGGGGTGGTAATGAGGGCTTCAACGTATGAATTTGGGAGGAGAAACAAGGCAGCCCGTAACACATATGTTTCAGAAGGTGCTGTAACAGAGTTGGACTGTTTGGGGGATGTCTCCCGAGAAAAGCGGAGGCTAGAAGAGTTTTAAGACCTGTAGGTAGCAGTCTGGTGGGACCCCTGTGGGTGCTGGGCTCCCTCTTAAAGCGCCATCTCTGAGTTGATAGTGAGTTCAGAGTGGCTTGGGTCTGTGCACACACAAACCCTTGAGCTTTGCATAATACGGTTTAACACCCTGTGGTTTCATATAAATTAATAAAAATTGAAAATAGATGCTAAGAAGAGAAGAACCTAATCTGTAGAGACCAGGTGGGCATCAAAAGGGAAATAATTTCTTAACTCTGAACGTCTTCCAGTGCAGAACAAACCATTTCCTTTTCTTTTCCATTTAAAACCCCCCCTCCTTTTTTTTTTTTTGATAGGGCTGAGTTAAACAGCCTTGCCATTCTCCTTATCAGAAATTTGAGTACCAAACAGCTGTTTTAAAATCTGATCACCTCACCTTTCCTCCTCCTGGGGGGCAAGAAATTGTTTTCTGTAGAAGAATTGTATTTTGATTTTTTTTGTTGTGATTGCCACAAAGAGGGTAGAGGGGTGGGAGTTTTTCTTTCTCATTTAAGGAAGTCTCTTTTAAGGAAGTGTTTATAGTCACTTCTTAAACTGTTTTCCTTTGGAGAGAAAGAGAAATCTTGTTAAGAAGAATTTTGGAGGGACAGCTTTTGTTTTTATCTGCTTCAGAATTCTGTGGTAGCAGATGAGGCTTGTTTTAGGTACCTGAGAACTGGAAATCTTTGGGTTTCAGTGTAATGGTGTTTATTATAATGGCGTTTGTCCTAGAGTTGCCGTTGTAAAACTTTTTTCCAAAATTAGAACTTTAATACTTCTAGGCTATTAAGAGAACTCATGCAGAATTTAATAAGATGTGTTAGCTCACACCCACTGGTATTAGGCCCAGCCTAATGTGAGACAGGGAATCTTGGGAAGCCACAGCATGCCCAGGTGTTCTCAAGTTGTATGCCTGTTAATGCCAATGCTCTTCCATTGCCTTTTTGTTCTTTTGCTTAGTTGTGAGCTGGTTGATTATGAATTAGACTTTGCTGGGTCAGAAGTAAGTACTTTTAAATCTTTCAACAGCAAAGATAGTGTGCATTGTAGCTCCAATTTCTGTTTACATTAATATACATCCTCGTGTTGTCTTTGATTTGGGTGGCTATTTATGGAGGAATGAGGTACCACTACTGAGTCATTGTTAATTCTTTTAAAAAGGAGTAAATTAATTCATTATTTGAAATGGGTTATAGTTCAAAAGTGTACCCAGAATTTTACTTAGCTTCTGAAGAAACAGTTTTCTTTCTCAAAAGACTCTAAGACAGTAAACATTCCCTGTCCCTCCAGCAAATTAAAATGTCTTAAGTTTCCAAATTTTTCTATTTAGTTTTCATTCTGTTTTCTACCGTTTTGTTCTACTCCACTTAGATTTGACTTTATCCACTTTTTTTGCATATGATTCATGACCTTTGAAAAAATTATTCATTAGGTAGAGAATACTAAGAATACCACTCTAGAAATGTGGGTTTTTAGCCATAAAGGTGCTGATAGTGCTTAAAAGCTTTGGATATAGGGAATCTGTGGCCATTGGACCTACAGGAGACTGATTTGAAATTCTGTATACCTTGGTGGGGTGGTCTGCATGTTTTATCGGCATCTTCCATCTGTGAAAATTCTTTTTGAACGATTGCTGCCCTATTTTCTAGACATATCTCCTGACTTTCTTAAGAGTTCATCTCCCCCTCCCCTTTTAATTAGTAATATTTCAACAAAATAATTTAGATCAAAATAATTCTCTTCAGGGAAGAAAGGAGAGAGAGATAGGGGTCCGTAGAGCCATAGATAACATTGTTTTAGGGAGTGGGAGCTAGTATATCTTTGCTCATAGAGAATTTTCTTAACCCCTGTGTTTTAGTTAGACTCTTTTAGTTGCAAGGGACAGAGACTTAAGCCTAGCTAGCTAGCTTAGAAAAGTGGTGTAGGAGATTGACTCATTGGTCCCAATTCTTCACCCTGCAGTAACCTCATGGTAGGTGGAATTATGTTCCCTGCCCCTTGATTTTGGGCTTGGCTATATGATTGACTTTGGCCCAGTGGGATGTTAATGAATAAGACAAAAGCAGAGGTTTTGTAGTGTGCTTAGACTGATCTTCTAGCCTTTGCCATGACCATGAGGAGAAAAATCCTGAATACCTGCAGCTCCTTCAGCCTGTGTCTCATTGGGAGACTGTAGAGCAGATCCACCCCAGCAGACCTGTAGCTTAAAGCAGTGCCAACTCATCTCTGATGCCTGAGTGAAAATAAAATTCTTACTGTATACCACTGAGATTTTGTGGTCTGTTGTTCAGCATTATTGTGGCAATAGATGACTAACACAGTCATCCTGCTGGATCCAGGATGGCTCCAGGGGCTCTAGTAAGCAGGTTTTCTTAGATGGTCTCTTTAGTATTGTACATTTTACACTGTTCCCTGTGGGGCAGCCTCACCTTTTTCCAACCCACTGGCTTCCTCATCCTACCTATTGCTTTCATCTACTTTATAGCTCTGCTTACTTACGCATTATGCTCCCTCTTAACTTTTCCACGCCCAAGGCACCCCTCATGGCTTCTCCAGGCTCTCAATCTCATAATTTTCTCAGCTTCTACTCCTATTGTTTAATGCTTTATTCTTTTGGTACATTCCATTTCATTAACGATTGTTAAGGTTTATAACAGTTACAAGGCATTGCTTAATTAGAGTTATTTCTAACTATTTTTCTAAGTATGTTTTTGGGTACTGTTGTAAATGGTACTTTGAAAAATGTTAATTTGCATTTGTTCCTTGCTGGCATATAGAAATATAATTGGTTTTTGTATATCAGTCTTATCGCCTATGGCCTTTACTAAACTAATTTACTAGTTCTAGAAGCTCTTTTTGTAGAGTCTTTGGGATTTTCTACATTGATAGTTATGTCACATGCAAGTAACAGTTACTTCTTCCTGATTAATTTTTATGCCTTCTATTTTTTTTTTTTGTCTTATTGCACTGGCTAGCACACCCACCCCCCAGTATGATGGTCAGTAGATGTGATGAGATTAGACATCTTTGCTTTGTTCCTGAATTTAAGGGAAAATAATTCAGTCCTATTAACTGTAGGTTTCATGTTAATGCCTTTTATCAGGTTGGGGAAGTTCCCTTTTGTTCCTAATTTCCTGAGAGTTTTTATCATAAATGCATATTGAATTTTTTCAGATACTTTTTGTATATCTATTGAAATGATCATATAGGTTTTTTTCTTTTGTCTGTTGATACAGTGAATTACATTGATTGATTTTTGAGGGGTGAATCAATCTTGCATTCCCAAGATAAATCTCACTTAATGTTGATATATTATTCTTTTTATGTATTGTTGGATTCAGTTTGCTAGTATTTTGTTAAGAAGTTTAGTGTCTTTGTTTTGATCTTTGTCTTTGATCTGTGGTCTCTTGTATTGTCTTCGCTGGGTCTGGTGTCAGGGTAATGCTGACCTCATAAAATGAGATGGGAAGCGTTCCCTCCTTTTCTGTTTTCTGGAAGAGTTTATGTAAAATTGGTATATTTCTTCCTTAAATATTTGGTAAAATTCACCAGTGAAGCCACCTGGGCCTAGGATTATCTTTGTTGGAAGGTTTTTAACTATAAATTCACCATGATTAATAGGGATAGGACTGTTCAGGTTCTCTATTTCTTTTTGAGTGAGCTTTGGTAGCTTGTGTCTTTTGGGGAATTATTCACTTCATCTAAGTTGTACAAATTTATAGGCATAAAGTTGCTGATAATATTCTACTATCCTTTTAATGCGTGTAGTAACCCTAGTAATGTCTCCTCTTTGAGTCCTAATATTGGTGATTTGTGTCTTTTCCCATTTTTTTCTTGATCATTCTGGCTACACGTTGATCATTTTTATTGATCTTTTCAAAGAACTCACTCTTGGTTTCATTAATTTTCTCTACTATATTTCTCTTGCCAATTTCATTGATTTTTGTTCTTTATGGTTTCTTCAGCTTACTTGGGGCTTAATTTGGTCTCCTTTTTTAGTTTCTTATGTGGAAGCTTAATTGATTTGGGGCCTTTCTCTTCTAATGTAAGCTTTTAATGCTATAAACTTTCCTTTAAGCACTACTTAAGTTTCATTCCATATATTTTCATATGTTATGTTTTTATTTTAATTCAAATCAAAATATTTTCTAATTTCCCTTGTTACTTCCTTTTTGACCCATGTGTTGTTTAGAAGTGTGGTTTTTTTAAAAAAATATTTATGGATTTCTCTGATATCATCTGTTAATGATTTCAAATTTAATTCTATTGTGATCAGGGAATATACTTTGGTAGAATTTCAGTTCTTTTAAATTTGTTGATGTTTGTTTTATGGCCAAGAATATAGGCTGTATTGGTGAATGTTCCATGTACACTTGAAAAGAATGTACATTCTGCTCCTGTAGGATGGAGTGTTCTGTAAATGTTAATTAGATCAAGTTGGTTGATAGTATTTTTCATATCTTCCATATCCTTGTAGACTTTTTTTTCTACTCTTTACCAAAATAGGAGTGTTGAGTCTCCAGCTATAATTATGGGTATGCATATTTCTCCTTTCAATTCTATTTGTTTTTGCTTTATATGCTTTGAAGCTCTGATGTCAGGTGCATACATATTAAAGATTGTTATATCTTCTTGAAGAATTAACTGATTTGTCATTATGTGATGGTTTTCTTTATTGTTTTTAATGTTCCTTCATTTCAAGTCTACTTTGCCTAATATTAATGTAACCTCTCTAGCTTTCTTTTGATTAGTATTTGCACGGCACATCTTTTTCCATGATCTTACTTGTAACCTATCTATGTCTTTAAAGTGGATTTCTTGTAGACATTTTATAAGTGGATATTGTGATAATCGCTGCCTTTTAATCGGGGTGTTTAGACCATTTACATTGAACATAATTATTAATATGGTTGGATTTAAATCTGTCATTTTGCTAGTTGATTTCTGTTTTTCCCATCTGACCTGTTCCCCCTTTTCTCTTTATTCCTGCTTTTAGATTGAGGGGTTTTTGTTTGTTTGTTTTGTTTTTTAAAATCCCATTTTATCTCTATCATTGGTCTATTAGTTATACCTCTTTAAAAATAATTAGTGGTTGTCCTTGGCTTTACAATATACATCACCACAACCTACTTTCATGTATTATACTACTTCACATACAGTATGAGAGATTAACAATACAATATAGTTCTAGTTTTTCCCTTCTATCCTGTGTGATATTGTTGTCACAAATTTTTCTTTTACGTATTTTGTAAACTCTGCAATACACTGTTACTATTTTTGCTTTAGATAGTTACCTTCCAGAATGATTAAAATATGGAAAAGAAGATCTTACATTTATTTTTGTTTTTACCATTTCTGGAGCTGTTCACTTCTTTATGTAGATCTTCATTTTTGTCTGGTATCATGTGCCTTCTACTTGAAGAAATTCCGTTACCATTCCTTGTAGTGCAGGTGTGCTGACATTGAATTACTGCGGCTTTTATTTGTCTGAAAACTCATTATTTTGCCTTTGCTTTTGAAGGATATTTTTGTTGACTGTAGAATTCTGGGTTGTGAGGTGTTTCTTTTTTTTTCTTTCAGTGCTTTAAAGATATCACTCTATTATCTTCTGGATTACAAAAATTTTGATTAGTAGTCTGGTGAATTTTATTTTTTTTTCCTTAGAAGGTATCCCCCCACCCCCACCGCCCCACAGCATTTCAGATTTTCTCTTTAACTTTGATTTTTAGCTGTTTAACTATGAAGTGTCTAGAGGTGTGGTCTTTATTGTATTTATTTGTATGCTTGTTTGTTTATATTTATTCTGCAGGATTCTCTGAGCTCCTTGGACCTGTGGTTTGATAACTTTTTTTTTTGAGAATTAGCAGTCTTTTTTTTTTCCCCCAGATATTGTTTCTGCCTCATTCTCCTCTCTCCCCTCTTCTCCCTTCTGGGACTCCAGTTACATGTATATGATACCATTTGGTCATATTCTGCAGTTCTTCAGTATTCTTTCTGTTTTTTTCCCCCACTCCTTTTTTTTCCCCCTTTTTGTTTCAGTTTGGGTGATTTCTAGTGACTTATCTTCAAGTTTATTGATTCCTACCTTGAATGTGTCAAGTGTTCTATGAGCCTATCAAAGGAATTTTTCATCTCTGATGACTTAAAAAAATTCTAGCATTTCCATTTGACTCTTTCTTACATATTTTATCTTTCTGTTGAAGTTTCCTGTCTGCTCATACATATTGTCTACTAAATTCTTTAACATATTGTTAAAAATCATTGTTAACATATTGTTAAAATCATTGTTACTTTAAATTCCCTGTCTGATAGTTAAAACATCTTGATCATCTCTCAATCTGGTTCTCTTGATTGCTTTGCCTTTTGATATGGGGTCTTCCCTGCCCCTTTTTGTATGTCTTATAGTTTTTGATCAACTGCTGGACATCATTCTAGAGCAGTAGAGACATTAAATATTGATGTTGAAACTGCTATTATTACATTCATAGTGGGGTTTTGGGGGGTGTGTGTGTGTCAGATTTGTGCATTTAGAATATTCAAGACCGGTTATAGGACTTGGAACATAACTTTACAATTTTTAATTATTATAAAATTTCGTAGTTCTTTATCTTTTCCTTTTATAGCATCCCTAAGAGTCACCTTATCAAGAATTTCTCCTTACATTTGCCAACTCCTTTATGTCTTTCCCCACTATATCTGAAACTCTTCCTTAGTTATATCTTCTCTTGCATCAGATGACACATTTATTAGCAGATTTGTCATTCTCAATAGGCCGTGACTTCTTTTCTTTCCTTTTTTTTTTTTTTTTAAGAGACAGGGTCTTGCTCTGTTACCCAGGCTGGAGTGCAGTGGCACGAGCATAGCTCACTGCAGGCTGAAACTTCTGGGCGTAAGATATTCTCCTGCCTCAGCCTCCAGGGTAGCTGGGACTACAGACGCGTGCCACTATGCCCAGCTAATTTTTTAAAAATTTTTTGTAGAGAAGAGGTCTTGCTGTGTTGCTCAGGCAGGTCTCTAACTCATGGTCTCAAGCAGTCCTCCCACCTCAGCTTCCCAAAGTGTTGGGATTACAGGCGTGAGCCACAGTGCCCAGCCTAGACTGTGATTGCTTGAAAGAGGGTACAGTGCCTTATTCGTATTTGGATATGTGGGTTTTTTATTAAGTATATTTTGGGTGTAGAGTTTTTTTTTAGAATTAAATTGAGATTATTTAATGATTTTTATTCCATAGTCAGAAATCCGTATTGCCCTTTCCTCCACCAGTGTGTGGGAAAATTGTCTTTTTGTTTTCCCACAGTCAACTGTGATGTATCTAAAAAATGCACTGGGGTGAGAAGTGAGGGCTGGCCATGAATGAATTTATGAGAAAGTAGCTTTTACATAGAGATGACACACATTTTCTGTCCTCATATTATATGTATATTTTGTCTCCCTACCTCGACAGGAAGGTTTTGAGAGGGAATACCTGTGTCCTTTAATAAATCGCAAAATGCTGAGCACACAGTAGATGCTCATTAGATATTTCTTCACAAGATTTAATGATACTAATTGGATTTTGGAATAAGTCACTAATAGATTGTTTTTCTGTTTTCCCCTTAAAAACTTCAAGAGGTGATGATGAGGATATTATTCCATTATGGAAGGTAATGATGTGTGGCTAAGAGTGTGGCCTCTGCAACCAGACTGCCTAGATTTGAATCCTGGCTTAGCTATTTACTAGTCATTTTTCTTTGGCAAGTTACCTAGCCTCCCTGTGCCTCAGTTTCTCCATCTATCCATTGGGAACAGTAATAGTACTTCACCTATCTCATGGGATTATTATGATGATTAAGAAAAATGCAATAAATGTTAGCTGCTGCATTCTAACCTCTTAATTATTCTTAACAGTGAATGTTACACAAATCCAGTTTTAAGTTCTTAGAAGCTAAATTCTTTGAGTAAGAGGACTTTTACCATCTGAAAACCATCTATCTTAGTGTAGATAAATGTAACTACTACTTCTGTGTTAATTAAGAAAGTAACTACCTTTGCTTGGAATATTAATAGCAGAAAGCGAGCAGAGCTAATTAATTTCTACTTTGCTACTAATAATATTGTTCCTTCTCTCTTACCCAGGGAAGAATCTGCCCTGTTCTCAGGGGAATAAGATCAATAGAGAAATAGATTTCCCAGATCAGTTTTCCTTACAACCAGATATACTTCATCTTACAGTTTATTTTCAATTATATGTTAAAACTAGGTTCATCCTTACCTTTAGCATCATTTATTGTTGTTTGTTTTTATAGTATCTCTTCATTTTTACCTCCGTTATTGACCAAATCACATTCAATAGATACATAAAGCAGAGAAGGGAGTCCCAGAAAGGTGAGGATAGCCTGGTGAGAGTTATTCAACATATTTGGAAACAGCTGTTGGGAAAATATTGGTAAAGTGCAATATTTTGGATTCACTATTTTCCTTGCCTAACAAGAAGGGGTATAAAACACAGTTACAGATCAAAAAGGAAATATTCTTTGCATAGCTTTGATGCCTGTATTGCTGAACCCCTTTATTAAATTTGTGGTTATAACATTTGAACAGTGCCCTCTTTTATAAATAAGTGCAGTAGGCTACTATTTTATTAAGTTTTGAAAGGAAATAGGTGACACACAGTTGACCTGTGAATCTGTGATATAGTAAGTTAATGTTTTAACTACGCTGATACCGAGTATAAGGTGATAATAGCCTAAGCTGGCAGCAGTGAAAATGGAGAAGAGATTGGTTTAAATACACTTTTTAAAAAACACAGTGATTTTTTTCTCTTATTTTACTAAAAGTTACTTCTTCACATTGTGCAAAAATATTTATTTACGTGAATGTTGGAAAAACTTGAAAAGTACAAAGAGGCAAGCTGCTGAAGACTTATGAATATGTATACCCTATCTAAAAATACATGTTTTAGTAGTCAGTTTCTTTGAATAATTTTTCTCAGGGTAAAGAGGCTGGAAGAGTTCAGTTTGGTATCAAGACATCTTGTTTATACCTTGGTAATAGATTTCCATTGCTTAATGGAAAACACACCTCCATAGGAATGTGGTAGAGAGAATTTCTGCTGACAAGGAAATGTGCTCACAGGCTCTCACATACAGTCTTTAGAGGCCACTGGTGTCAGCTGTTTTCGTATTTTATGTACATAGGCTTTCTGCAGTTTTTCATGCCTCAAGGATGGTGGCCAGACCTACAATTGGTTATGAATTCCTGGTCTCTTCTTTCCCTTAACCTGTAAGAAATTTTTTTATTATGGAAAATTTCAAACATAGACAAAAGTAGAAGGAATAACACAGTGAATCCCCGTGCCATTCTTGTTTTATCTATCCCCTCTCATTTTCTTTTTTTCTGGAGTATTTTCACAGAAAATTCCAGACAACCTATCATTTCACTTATGAATATTTTAGTGTGCACATCTACCAGATATGGACTTTATAGAAAATCACATTGTCATATGCAACAAAGCTAACCCTAATTCCTTAATATTATCTGATACTAAATCTTTTTCCTCAGTTTTCTAAAAATGGCTTTTTATAGTAATTCTTTGAATCAGATCCAGTTAAGGTACACATAACACAATTGATTGATATATCTTTCAGTCTCTTTTAATCTATAATAATTCACTCCCCCTTCTTTTTTTTTTTTATTTTTTGGTTGTGCCATTTATTTGTTGAACTGGGTCATTCCATTCCTTACATTTTGGATTTTGCTGATTATATCCTTGTGTCATATAACATGTTACTCTCTCCCCATGTTACCTGCAAGCAGGTAGTTAGATTTGGAGGTTTAACTCTTTTTATAATTATTCATATTTTAAGATTCATAGGTGGTGCATTGTACTTCCTGTTCACATTAGAAGACATGTCATATTTGTCCCATTTTGTATACTAAGATTGATTGGTGGATTTATGTTGGCACAGCCCTTTCTTGTCAAGTTGTGTTTCCCTCATTGACCAGCAAAATCCATGGGATGACATTTCGACAATCTCCAGATTTCCAGGTTTGTCCATCTTTCAGCTAATGGTTTGAGTTTAAGATTCATTGATGATTGTTGCCTGAATCGTTTATTTAACCATTGTTACATTTTAAGAAGACCAAACTTTCATTTTGTTAAAAAATAAAATGAAAAATTTTGATAAGTTTTTCAAGTCTGAGGTTTCTGGAAAATTCATTTTATACATGAGGAAACTGAGGCAGGTAGGTTAAGTGATTTGCCCTGGTCATACAGCTAATAAATAGCAAGGGTTAACATTTGGACCAAGACAGTAGGGTTGTAGAATCTGTACTCTAACACAGGGAGAGAATGGATTATGTAGTGGTATTTTTCTGTTACTAGAAAGAGACCTTAAGTGTACTGTCCTATTAGCCTTGGAGGATAATCTGTATATTCAGCATATAAATAATCTACATATGTATTTTTTGTTTGCTTGTGTGGAGATACACACATACACACACACACTCTCTCTCTCTCTATATGTCCACCTGAAAGAGCAAATATATAGTTTTCCCTTGGAAAGTCCTTCTTACTCTAAAACTTTTTTTGAATCACTTTAACTTGACCTTAGACCAGAAGCCTTCAGACTTTCGCTTTAACCTCTAGAGTAGGGAGAAGCTATGATGTCTGAGATGAAAAGGTCAAGAGAAACCTAGCAGACAGCTTGAGGGCTTGATGTCACAATCATATTCACATGGGATACCACTCTGGCTCTGGCGTTTGGACCCTATTTGCCTTGAAGTTGAAGCTGCTTGCTCTCTAAATAGCCACTCAGATACCTACTCTTTTTTTTTTTTTTTTTACCTTTTTTTTTTTTTAATTTATTTTTTTATTTTCAGAATATCATAGGGGTACAACACTTTGGCCATACACATTGCCCCTGTTCTGCCCGTGTCAGAGCCACAATCGTGGTCATCCCCCAAACTCTGCTCCCCGCATCCATTCAGTGAGACAGATACCTGCTCTTAGCTACATAATTTCAGGCTATTTTTGGAGTAAAAGACCATATGTCTAGTATCCAATACCATAAAAATAATTTTTCAAATTCTCCACGACATAATAAATAGCAGCCACAGATTGATTGTAGAACCAAGAGTCAGGAGGAACTTGGAACAACAGACTCTTGTCCGAAGTTTATCTCTGCTGTCCCTTTGCTTAGTTATGTTTTTTTTTTTTTTAGTTCAAGTAATGTCGCTCATATTTTAACACACTGTTTAATAATTCTCTTCCCTTCTTTTTCTGTCTCTCATTCTGTTTTTACTTTAGCCTATGAACTTATTTCTACCAAATGCTAGTTCAGATGGGACTAGTGGATAGTTTGAGTAGGTGTTCTTTCACAAAAAAAGTCACTACCTTTCTCTCTGATTTTATGTTTGAATTAAGCTTATTTTGTGTTGGTCTGATAAGAGGTTAATCTGTATGGATAAGAAAATGAGTATATCCTCAAGAATCTGAACATTGTATTAACAATCTGATGGTTTAAATAGTTGGATGTCATTGATAGGGATAGTAGTTATGGAAAAAGATGAGGAAGCTTCCTCAGGTCTGGAGCTGAGTGAGACAGATTTATGTAGTGTCTTTTTGAGTCCTGTTTAAAGCTTCAAGCAGTATGTGCTAGTGGTAAAATTTAACAGGAAAGGCTTCAAGGGATTGATTCTCTAGGTATAATGGTGGGGATGGGCTCAAAGGCAACATATTTCTTAATTTTACTCATTGTGTTTACAGATTCAAATATTGACACTGTATATAATTTTGGTAATCGTTATTGAGGGGTTAATTTTCTCCACATACAGAGAATTTCTTCAAGTACCTAATATGTTTTGGTAAAGATGTTTGTGCCTTCTGACAGAAACAGATTTCCTGAATCATCTTCCTGACTTCTGTGCAGACTTTCCTTTTTAGTAAGTTTTGCTGAAGAAAAAATGAATTTATTTTCCTTCTATAGTTAAAAAAAAAACAAACCAGCTTTTTATTCACCCAGAAAGTGCAGAACTCAGTAAAACAGGGAACATATTACTGTTTTTCCAGAAGGATTTGTTTTTTTCTCTTCGTATGTAGTTTTAGGTGCTGGGGCCATAGAATTACAGGATTTTAGGGCATGGAGTCTTTAGGAAAGGATCTTTAAAATATAAAAAAGCCTTCTTTTTATAATTGAAGAAATAGAGTTTGTCCTTTAGTTTCATTGGTCACTGTCCTACAGGTCTTCTCATGTTGGTTGCTGAGTGAGGTGACCAGCTTTTCAGAGAGAAGATAAACCATGTAAAAACAGGGAGAAATTTGAGAAATGGCTGGATTTGGTATAGTAGAAATTCAAGATGAATATTATGTTGGACATATAGTAGCACAATTCTAGGTGCATTAATGAAGACAAGATAAACATGAGTTGTACTTGTATGTGTTTTTTGTCTGTTGGGATCAGTTCTGGTATGGTGCCAAACTATACTACAGGAGGTTGACCTCTCATGTCTGTGTAAGTGGGCCCTTGCCTTGGCACCAGTCCCTTGAGTATGCACAGCCAGAGTAGTAGAGTTGGTTTCACTTGGTATGTGTGACATGAATGTGGTATGCAGGTGCATACATGAAGAAAGCTTGAGGTTTATTTTCACAAAGTTATCAATGTTTGTACAAATATATTTTTTACTGGCCATCTTATAAACTCTTTTTCTTGGTTATCATGGTCTTCAAGTTGTTTCTTAAGGGCTTACTTAAAGATTAACAGTTACGTCATATATAAATAATAATTTTGTGTCTTTCCAGTTTAAATATCTCATAATCTTTCCCCATATTCTCTAGAATGTCCAGAGCCACGCTGATAGACATTATCCTTGTCTTGTTCCCAACTCCTTTTTTTTTTTTTTTTTTAATTTCAGAATATTATGGGGGTACAACACTTTGGCTATATATATTGCTGGGTTCCCAACTTCTTAATAGACGTGCCTTTAGCATTTCACCGTAAGGTTTGGCTTGGCTTCAATGAATATTTATAAGGGTTGATACTAACCTGGTAAATTACCTTAGTTCAGCTTTAACTTTGCAAATTAAGGAGACAGAACATAGAAGGTACAGGAGAGAGCAGAAAATATATGAGTGACTAATATTTGAGTGGAGAGGTTAGAAACTGGGAGTATTTATATTAGAGAAGAAAAAACTGAGGGATGATTTCATTGTCCCCAAGTATAGGTAGGACCCACACTAGCAATTTAAAGCTTCCAGATCATCTTTGAGAGTGAGAACAGTCCAATTTTTTCCTACGGTAAACTTTTTATAGAACAATAACAACACATAGAAAAGTACATAAATTTAAATTTTAGATGGTTTGTCTCTCCCTCTCCCTACTCTGGCTCCCTCTCTCTCTTCCTCTCCCCTCTCTCTCCCACTCTCCTTTTCCCTTTCCTCTCTCCCTCCTCAATGTAGCAATAGCTAAAATAACATTGGCTTGCCTGAGGGCATTGCCAACCTGAATTTATGAGAAAGTTAGATCCACTATTTATCTGAATATTGAGTGATGGGCCCTTTGCTCTTAACCCATGTGCTTACTAGATTGGGAACCCACTCTTGCCCCTTTTCTCTGTGGCCTGTCAGGCCCAGAGCTGGGAGCTAGTTGGTGGATCTGCATGTTGCGATAGTCCTTACCTGAGCTGATTTCTCTAGAGCTGCCTTGTGATCAGAGAGCTCTCCCTAAGTGGTAGAATGTAGGGTAAACTCCCTAGGCTTTCTTTGTCTTCACTTCCAGACCTTGCATATCCTGTGTGCTTTGTGAAATGGAGTCTTCAAACTTTCATTAAGATACAGTCTCTTAACTTGTATAGCTCTTAGTTTTTCTAGGCTTAGGTCTTGATGTTTGTTTTTGTTTTGTTTTGTTTCTTTTTGCATTGTTCTCCAGCTATTTTCTCATCTGGTCTCATCTTCCTTACTAGATCATATGTCTTCATCCCCTTTCTTGGGTCAGAGATATTTCTATCGCCTACTTCCAATTCGAAACTTTCAGAATTTAGTGCCTCCTTTTCACTTGGTCTGGGTGTTTATGTACTTTAATCAAGATAATCTGCAATATCGTATTTTCTCAGTTAGGGTTGTCATGTAACATTCATTATATAGGCTAAAAATCACTGAACTTAAGAATTGAGGTTGCATAAAAAGAGTTATTCCAATGTCAGGATCTTCATTCATTGCACAGGTATTTACAGAGCACCTTCTATGTGCCAGGCACTGTACTAGGTAATGGAATGTAGTGGCAAATATGAGACTATCTCAATCTTCGTAGAATTAGGGTGGTGAAATGTCTTTAATCTCATCCAGATTGGTAGTAGTAGAAAGATCTTGGGCTTTAGAATCATACTGTCCTGGGTACAAATCTAAGCTCTGCCATTTATTAAAGTAAAATAACTTCAGAAAATTGTTGATACTCTGGATGAGATAGGAGGGTGAAGGGCCTCTTTCCCAGGGCTAGGGTTCAGATTTCTTTGGAAAAGGTGTGGTTGTAGCTCATTGGGTAGCACAGAAGTTCTCTGGGTTGCCGGGGTCAGAGCTAGTACACAGTTGCCGGATAGGCGGGAAACAAATCTCTGGGGTGAGGCAAACCGAGGCTGGTGGCTAGGCATGCAGAAGGGAGTTGGGGTGCCACTGTGGGTGCAAGGCACAGAGCTAGCAGTGTCCACATTGAGAAGGCCACAGGGTCCACATGAGCCAAGTCTGGTGAGCAGGCAAGTAGAGGGACTTGGTGTGCCAGTCCCCAGTGCAGGCACAGTGCATGGAGCACATGGAGTCCTTCTTGGGAGGGCTGCAGGAAACAACCGGGTGGGATGCAATGGTATGCTTGAGGCTTGGAGTCCCTGGTGTGTGTCTAGAGGACCCCAGGAATGTGGCCACAAAGCCAGGGCAGCAGCTATGTGGTCGCTGAGGGACCATGTGCTCTTGGCATGGGACTGGGGCAGAGCACCACCACATGTCCCCACATACATGCACTGGTGACCAGGGAACAAGAGAAGGAACAGTAAACACATGGTGCTCTTGAACCCTAAAGACAAGTGCCCTTCCTCCTACAGTGTCCCTCCAGCTCCCTCTGCTGACCAAGCTTAGTATCACATGCTGTGGAAAGGAGAGAGCTCTGTAAATGTAGTCCATTACTACAGAGCTGGTACTGAAGGGTGAGTTTGGAGTTAAGAGGCAATAAATTGAAAACTTGCACAGAAACCGAATACAAGAGTACAGACTATGTAATTCCAGTTTTATAAGGTACAGGAAAGGCAAAACTAATCTACACTGTGAGAAGTCAGGCTAGTGGTTACTTTTGGGGAAAAGCAGTAATGACCAGAAAGGAGTGTGGATGGGGCTTTTGTAGTGCTAGTAATGTTCTGTTTCTGGATTTGGGTGCTAGTTCAAAGCTGTGAACAGTTTGTGAAGAGCTCTGCTTTGTAATATACTGTATATTATACTTCAGTAAAAGTTAAAATGTGGCACAACCTGATTCAAAAAGTAAAAACTTAAAAACAAGGTCCAGTGTAGAATAGAGGAAATACAAAGTAATTCAGGATATCTCAAACTTTTTTTTTAATTTTAAAAACCATTTGAGGGTTGTCTAATTTAATGTCTAAAAAGAGCTCTCTAATTCATTCAACAAAAATATTAATTGTCAGACTACCTTTCTTTGGGATCAGATGTTAACTCTGAGGCCTTCTTTAGAGCAACTTATACTTCATTTTGCTATGTCATTCTTCTTATCAAGTCTTTTTTTTTTTTTGAGACAGAGTCTTGCTCTGTCGCCCTGGGTAGAGTGCAGTGGCATCATCGTAGCTCACTACAACCTCCAACTCCTGGGCTCAAGCGATCGTCCTGCCTCAGCCTCCTGAATTGCTGGGACTACAGGCGAGTGCGACACCATGCCTGGCTGATTTTTTCTGTTTTCAGTAGAGATGGCGTCTTGCTCTTGCTCAGGCTGGTCTCCAACTCCTGGCCTCAAGCAATCCTCCCCCCTAGGCCTCCCAGAGTGCTAGGAGTACAGGCGTGGGGCCCTTGTCAAGTCTTTGAACAGCAACTTCTGACCTTTTTTTATGGCCTCCCGGTTACCTCTTTGTTCTTGGTCTAAATAAAATATCACTGCTCTCCTCTGTAAGCATTATCTTTGCTTTTATCTTTGTCAGGTATACCCTTCTTCTTGTAGATGCTTACTCACCAGATCCCTTTTTTCCTAAGAGATTTAAAAGCCCACAGTAACTCTCCTGTAGGAGTTGATGATAATGGGAACCATAGACTTTGATTGAGGAACTGGTGGTGATAGGAGAGACTTAGTGTGTGGTTTTTAAAAGCTGTAAGCAGAAGCAGCTCAGTACTGTGGTTTGTTCAGGGGTAGGTAACTCTGGGAGCAGAATCTAAGGAATCCACCAAGTTGGGGGGTTGAACCTGGATCCAGGAGATGGATATGGAATCTAGAAAGAAGTCACATTCACGGAAAGTAGAGGTTGCTAAGAAACTCTGGCATTATACTGTGGTTAGAATTTAGAGTGAATTTTGAAGTAGAGCCAGCTGTTTAAAGCTTAATTGTTAAATCAAATTAAAGTGAATAACAGCAGTAGACTTGGAATTATCTACTTTTGTGTATAGAGCTCGATATCTCCAAGTATGAAGGGTATAAGGTGGTTTTTGTGCTTTGAATGGCTGGTGGTATTCTTGTATATAGAGAGGATTTGGCCAGGGCAAGACTTACCGCAAAAGCATAACACAGAAGGCTGAGAACCTAGAGTGATTCCCTTGTAAAAATTGTTTCCTTACCTTTTTTGACCCTTAAGTCATTTCGGGGTGGAGGGAAAGAAAATAGTATGAGTGGCAAAATTAGCCAGTGGATCTTTCATGTATAAATTCAATCCACGTACTTGCCCAACCGATATAGGTGTACTGTACTTAACTATATTCTTGGCCTGCCCTAGGTATTTGGGCCCCAAAGGTGAATCTAATGCAGTCCCTTGGCCCTCTGGAGTGTTATTATTTTGTTTTCTTCTCTATGAGGGCTGCCTTTATCACTTGCATGTGATACCCAGCTTTGTCACCAACTCCTTGAGGATTCTATTGAGTCTTTAAGAACAGATACTTGGATTTTATATTCAGCCTAATGAGAGAGTTTCCTGACTTTTATTTACTTCGTTTTATTACTAGCCTGGGCTTATATTGCCACCAATAAAGAGCTTCATTTTCAAATTTATCATCTTGAGGAAAGGGTGCCTGTGATTGAAGATGTGAGTCTCATTCTGCATATGTATTCCAGAGTGGCAGTTTTGAAATTTGGTGTCCTCCAAATTGGTCATCTATATCTAGAAAAACCTTGAATCATGCCACTGCAGCTAGTTCTCAGTGCTTGGTCTGATGATAGAAGGGAGCATTGGAACAGGTAAAATAAATACAGTTGTCCCTTGGTATCCACTGGGGAGTGGTTCCAGGACATCACCCTTCCCCCATAGATACCAAAATTTGAGGATGCTCAAGTCCCTTATATAGAATGGTATAGTATTTGCATATAACCTGTATACATCTTCCTGTATACTTTAAATCATCTCTAGAACTTCTAATACCTAATACAGTATAAATGCTATGTAAATAGTTGTTATACTATATTTAAAAATTTTGTATTATGTTTATTGTTGTATTGTTATTTTTATTCATTTTTTCAAACTATTTGATCTGCAGTTGGTTGAATCTGAGGATGTGGAGGGCTAATTGTATAATCTGGAGATGATGTGTGTTAAAAGTTAAGTTTATGTTTTAAAATGGTAATTTTTAGATCTGGGAATTGGTACTGTTTACCAAGAAACTAACGGGCTCTTCTGTGTGGTCCTCTTGCTCACTCTGGGCATGAATTCTGTCATCGCTCAGACCAGTCCCCATGCCGATCCGAAAACTTGCTGAGTTTTACTTCTAGGTAAAACTTTATTTAGGGATTAGAAGTCAGTAATTTTAACAATACATGGTTTGCTAATATAATATGAATTTAAAGTAGGTGACCATGTCTATACCAATTTGTAGGCAAATTAAAGGGATCACATATAATGTAGATGTTAACAGGTTTTTGTCAATTGACTTAAATTTGCCTGAAGTGGCCTCTTAAGTATTCTGCTTATTGCCTGCAGTTTCTGCTTTTAGTGTAGTACAACCAGATTTGGAGAACTGGGGCATTTACTCTCTGTTTGGCAGGAGGTTCCTATTGCCAGCCACCAGCCTCACAGTTCACCCATAGCTGGCTTTGCTTTTGCTAGGAGAACTTTTTACATATCTTTCAGACACATCCTGCAGCATCTTGCTTTATGTATTCCCCCACAGACTAGCTTTGCATTTACCTCGGTACTCTCTTCCTTTTAGGTTTCTGGGAAGGAGAAATTGGCAGTGGGAAAGGATTAAGAACTATTTCTCATCTTTTAAAAATCCAGAGCTTAAAAAAAAAACCCTCTCAATTTCTACTAAACACAAATTCTTAGACCCCAAAGAGAGTACAGGAGGTGCCAGAGTTGAACAGCTTTTAGGAGGCAGAAATGACTGTGGAAGCCATCAAGGTGCAGCATCCTCCTGGGTTTGTAGAGGCGATTTGATGTAGGATATGGAAGTAGGTTTTAGGATTTCATCTGTAAAACCTGAATGGAAAGAAATTTGTATCAGATTCAGAATCCATTATTTGTCTTTGTTTAAACAAAGGGAAAAAAACACTTTGGAAAAATCTTGAGTTTGTAAAAATTTTACTTTAATACAGCAGAGTTCTAGAAATAGGGGAAAAGCCCATCTTTTTTGTGCTATGAATTCCACAGATTTAGTTGAGAAGCTGTTTTCAGATCGAAGATTTTCTTGCCACTCGGGCTGGCTCTGTTTCCTGCAGAATGAAGAGTGCTGAGCCTGGGTGACCATAAATATGTGATTTTTCTTTTGTTATTTATCTCAAAGCAAAAACTCTTCTCTGCTAAGTATTGTTTGTGTTACGATTCCATTAATGTGTTTACTTTGTTTCCCTGCTGTCTTGGATAACTATCAGATAGACTTTGTTCTTCATCATAAATTGCTCTAAAACAATTTTGTTTAAAAATTCAGAATTCAAATGGAATGCTATATGAATGTAGATAAGGAATTAAACAGATTTACTTACAGTTATATCCCTCAAGATTTTATCTGTGTTTATCATATGAATTATTTGTATGAAATATTTTGTCTTCCCAATGTCAAGTGTCAAAGTACATAATGTTGGGCTTAATTTTAGGCCTTATACCACACAAACCATTGTGAAGGACTTTGAAGACTGCACGCCCCTTAGTAGTTATCCCTTCCCTCACTATCTCAGTGCCCACTGCCCCTTCATTCCTCCCACCACCCACTCACTGACAAGAACTGAAAAATGCAGTCTGTTAGGGAAAATGCAAGGAAATAGTGATTTCATGGTTGGGCTTCAGCTCAGATCTTTGTCCAGATCAAGAGATATGCAGATTAATGTAGTCTTCCCACCTGGCTGCATAGTAGAATCATCTGAGAGAGTTTTTAAAAATTATGCTGGGGTCTCACCTCAGACCAATTAAATTGGAATCTTTTGGAGGTGGGAGTGAATCTTTTTTTTAAGCGCCTCCGCCATTGTTGTGAACTGCTTCTCCAGAATGCCAACAAAGTCACCAGTTCCAAAACCAAATGAGTTATCCTACTCCATGAAGCCAGCTTTTCCTATTGACTCCCCTGACCCCTACCCCAATGGTACTAATACCATCTTCCCAATCCCCAGGCTAGAATATTTAGGGTTCTCTTTGTACTTGCTCTCCCTCTTTCCATGGAATGGTATCTGTCATTGGTCTGTCTTTCTTAATTCCATTTCATCATTACTGCTGTACTTCTAGACTGTTGTAATTTATCTATAGAATATCTTTCCAGCCTTTACCCACTCTCTGAGTGCCCCAAATAGAACATCTCCTATCCTGATCTCTCACTTTGTTCTTTCATTTGCTTACAAGGTAGCTTGATGTAGTGCTAAGGGAACTGAACTGGGACCCAGGAAGTCTCATTCTTGTACTTCTGAATAATAGTGAATCTTTGGGCAGATCATCTGACAACTCTAACGCTAAGTTTCATTACTTAAGATAAAAGGATTGCACTGCCTGAGCTAATTTATGTTCCTTCTTTTCACCGTGCGGTCTTCACTGTTCCTTCAATGTAGCCTGTCCAAAATAGAACTTATCCATTTTCTCTAAAGTACTCTATTCATGCCCTGATATTTAGTTCCTCTTTCAGCTTAGGCCACTAAAGGCTGAGTACCTTCTACATGACTTTTCACTCCCAGACTTCTCTTTTTGCCTATTTCACGCCTATTTTCTAGTAAAAGCATGTTATTTGACTTGGCCATGTTCTTCTTGGACCCCAGCCTGCCATCATATTTACCATGGATGAACTTTCTATCACACCAGACTTGATATATTTGTCCTTATTTCAAACTCATGAGTACTCCATTATGTAAAAGGTTCAATTCAGACTGCCTAATCAGATTTTTGAGAGCCTGTAATCTGTTACTTCTAGCCCAAAACTTCACCCAGCCTTTGCCAATTCCCCTTGTCACCCATTGCACATGTTAGGTGTTTAGAAAATAATTTTTAAATTCAATTATTCATTAACTTTGGACTGACATATCCTTTAAGAGTATCTAAAAAAATTTTATTAACTTTTTTCATATAGAAAAATTTGTTCTTTTTGGCAAAGAATTCTTTGAGTTTCAGTAAAGGCATACAGTTGTGTGACCAAAATCACAATTAAGATACAGAAACAGTTCCATCATCCCCCAAAATTCTCTTTATAGTTGACCCTTCTACCTACCCGCAACCCCTGGCAATCACTAATGTGTTTTCCATTCTTAGTTGCCTTTCTAGAATGTCTATGATGAATCATACGTTTATAGACTTCATTTGTCTTTTGTCAGAAAATGCATTGACTTTCCAGTTTGTATTAGTGTTTTGGTCTTTAAGCTATTTTAAATTCTCAAGAGTGTTAGATTACATTGAGTTAGTTTTTGTATCTTTATGTGCTTCCTTGGAAAACACAAAGAGAAATGTCTTCAGAATCATTTTTGATGCCCTGAACATGTTTAAGCTATTTTGTAGATGCTTCTCATTTTGATATTGACAGAGTAACTCTTTTTTTTTTTTTTTAACCCATGTGGCAGCCTGATATGATTGGCTTGTTGTATTCATTCTACATATGAAAAAAGTGAGGTCCAGGGAGATTCAATAAATTGCGCAAATCACACAACCCTTGTGTTCAGAACCTAGATGTCTTCACTCCCAAGTCTACAGGTGTTAGTGGTCTACCGCAAAAGGCATTAAAGTGCAATGAGTGCAAAAAGGTCTTAGGTTACTGCTGAGGCCTCTTGAGAACGAATATAGAGTGTCATTTGTAAAACCCTTTGTCTTCCTACATGAGATTATCACTTCAATTTTCAGGTGTATGAATCTTGAGTGGGTTTGGCCGTCAGGAGATTGGTTTCTTCAGTCTTTTGTTCATAGACGTGTTCATTCCTGATCTGCATCAGTTGATGTTGTGGCATAGGATCTAACAACAAAAAAGTAAGTCGAGTTTTACTTTACAATGTGATATGTGATAGCTGTGGACATGCCTGGTCACTTGCTTCTACTGCTACCCTTAATGGTGATCCTTATCAAGCTCGTTGATTTTATCACCAGATTAGGAGTTAGAAATGATTTTCTCTAACTGAACAGATGAACTGGGATTTGGAGTTCATATTTCCCTTTCTGTGTTGTACAAATGTGTCTCATTCATTGTTAAAATCAAAGAGTTTGGCCATGTGACCTCAAAGATCCCATTTAGTTCTGATTCTGTGAATGCAGCATTGTTGAAATGTTTCTAGACTACAGAAAGCTTCCTTAGTGTACGCTTTTATATCATCTCAAGTATAACTGATTATAGTAAGGAATTATAGCAACACAAGACGTTGGTTCATGTCAATAGTAATGAGTTTAAATAGCCAGAGGAGATTCATTCAGTTAGTAAAAACTTTGTTATTCATCAGTTCGCCAACAGGAAGCCTCTCAATGGACTTTTCGAATATTTTTGGTCCAGTAACAAGAGTTTATTAGGAGATTATTATTCCTCTTACTGCTGCTATGTCTTCTTCAAAGACAAGGATTAAAATCACTACTCTTGATTTGCCTTTTGGCTTACATTACCCACATGCAGGGTAAGAGAGCTTTTATGCTAATACATTGAATGTTTGAAACACTTTTCTTTTGAGTAGAGTCTTAAGTTAATGTTAGGGGCAATAATACATTCTTTCGAGCCAGCAAAACAAAGGACTGCCTTAGTTTGGAAGTGGTGACAATACTAGTGCCTTCTCACTAGTAATATTTGTCAGATATTTTAAGTTAGGCGTCTACATTTTTGGAGTGATGGATTTTTAATCCAAGCCTCATGTGCCTTGGATTTTTAGTCCAAGCCTTATACTAGTATGATCCTTCTCTTTTAACCCACTATTGATGAGTCCGTGTGTAATAGCAATATATTGACTCATTCATCAAATACCATGCTAACATTAGATATACAGTAGTAGTCAAAATAGATATGGTCCCTGTCCTCACAACCCCCTTTCAGTCTTACAGATGTGAATACTTCTTAACATGTAGTCATGAGTTGAAGGTGATATGTTTTCTCTAGCCTGTAGTAGATTCACCTATACAGACTTTCTCTAGCCTGAATTATATACAAATAGTAACTTTTCACATAAGTTGATCTAATTTACAAATTGTCATGTATTTCCAAGAAAACTTTAAGGCATCTAAAAGAATTCATAGATTAGAAAAAAAAACCAAATCCTCAGCGTATTTTGGTGCTGTGCCACTTCTAATGCAAAATATATATTCTCATCCAGAGCTCAGATATAGAGGAAATCCTTAAAACTGTTAGAGAAGCCTTTCCTCATGCTAGTTTGAATATTTTGGTTGTGCAGAAATCTTTCCACTAGATCATAGGGTTGTCTTTGAAGGAAAAGAGTGAACATTTGTCATTTGAATGCCCTTCCATTGTTGGTTAGCTGACATGGGTTTAGAAGACGATAAAAATAAAATATCAGAGCACACACAAAAAGGAATTATTGAAAGAAAAAAGAAGGGTTGGAAGGTAAAGTTGAGGAAACCTCCCAGAAAGCAGAACATGAAAGGATTTTTTTTAAATGAGAGAAAATTAGAGGTGCAGCCCAGAAGGTCCATCATTCAAATATAGTATCAGGAGTTCCATTAAAAGAAAACAATAGGGAGGGAATTATGAAGAAATAAGATAAAAAGATCTTTGAGAACTGAAAAATTGGAAAGTTTCCAGATTGTGACAGAATCCACCAGGTACTCAACCTCATGGGTGAAAATAGCGCTCCAAGGCACATTGTTGTGAAGACATGATCCTAAAAGTTTTCAAAGAAGGAAGAGATGCCACTTACAAATGCTCAGAAATCAGAATTGTTCAGATTATTCAACAGAGATGGTGGAAGAAGGAGGACAGTGGAGCAATGTTCTCAAAATTCCAAGGAGATATCAACCTCCCACGTGATTTGCTACCCACCAATCCACCAAGGTAGAATAGAAACATTTTCAGACACGAAGGTCTCAAAAATTTACCTCTCATTCGGTATTTTCTAGAGAGTTCCTGGATGTTGTGCTTCACCACAATGAGAGTATAAACCTAGAGAGGAGAAACCTCGGAGTCCACCCTCGAGAGACAAAGGGAATGAATCCCTGGGAGGGTGGGGATGGCCCGGGAGGGTGGCTTTGAATCAGATTGGAGAGAATGATGGTGGACTCCTGTTGGAGGACCCCAGATGGAAGGAACCAAGAGAAAAAACTGTACTTAGATTGAGAGGAGTTTTAAGGTTTTTTAGGGGAGCATTTTAGGATAAGTTAGTGATTCCTGGAAAACAATGTAAATTTAAAAATTATTATCTTTAGGGAAAAATTTACACAGAAAAAATTTTAGCACAGAGTTCATGGCTTAGCCATGAATTAAATACTGATTTAATAAGTAATGGTGATAACAACTATATTGGGAAGATATACTTCCACAGTAAGGGGGACTTCCTGTTTTTGTAAATAAAGTTTTATTGAAACACAGCCATACCCCTTTGTTTGCACATTTGTCTATGGCTGTTTTCACACTACAGCAGAATTGAGTAGTTGCAACTGAGACCATATGGCTCACAAAGCCTAAAATATTTATTATCTGGCTTTTATAAAAATATTTGCCAAATCCTGTTCCATAGAAAGATGCCGATAGAATAATGTCTAAGACTGAAAAAAATTTAATAGCAGTATAAGCATGTTATTTAGAATATCACGGAAAGGAGGGCTGGGCGCAGTGGCTCACACCTGTAATCCTAGCGCTCTTGAGAGGCCAAGAGTGGGAGGATTGCTTGAGATCAGGAGTTCGAGACCAGCCTGCGCAAGAGCGAGACCCCATCTCTACTAAAAGTAGAAAAAATTAGCCGGTCATAGTGGTGCTTGCATGCAGTCCCAGCCACTTGGGAGGCTGAGGCAGGAGGATCGCTTGAGCCCAGGAGTTTGAGGTTGCTGTGAGCTGTGATGATGCCACAGCACTCTAGCCTGGGCGACAGAGTGAGACTCAGTCTCCAAAAAATAAATAGATAGATAGAAAGAAAGAATATCATGGAAAGGAGCAGAAGGAACAGCTAAAGATCAAATGATTGCCTCTGGGAAGAGTGAATCAGGAGGGGGAATAGAATCAGGGGACTACTATTTTTTGTTTTGATACTGAATTCCTAAGCTAAGTACGCACATTACTTTGAAAAGATATAAAAGAAATTTCATTGGATTAGTAGCACAGAATAAACAGGAAAGGAAAAGAAAGAGGCCACCAGTTATGATGAAGAAAGTGAGAACACAAAGCCTTTGCTGTAAACATAGCTTTCCCATATATTCACTCACTCATTCCGTAGATAATCATCGAATGTCAGGCCCTGAGCTCCATACGGCAGAACAGGGTTCCTTCCCAGAGGGTGCTTAAGTGATCGACAGCTGGTAGCACACACACACAGGTAAAAGATGATAATGCAGTGATATAGCTACTGTAGTTTAGTGATTATCATGAGTTGTTTGTGGGATTTAGGCAAGTCAGATAAGACATCCCAGAAAACATAACACCAGAGCTGAGTTTTGAAGGATACGAGAGTGCATGAGGCAGGGCCCAAACAAGACCTGAGTGAGCAGGGCAGGTGTTGGGACCTGCAGGTGTTCAATATAGTTGGATGAATGGTGGAAAATAATGCCAGAGCAGTAGACAAGGACCAAAGGCCATATTGCTTATGCAGCGCTCTGTGCTAAGAGGAATTTGTATTTTTTTTTTGAAGACACAATACGTGCTGAACAGATATGATCTGATTTTGTTTGCACTTTAGGAAAACATATGGTTGGCAGCGGTGAGGGTGATAGGGTGGGGGCAGGAGACATGGAGATTAGAGAGGCACTTAGGAGGCTATTTCAGGCAAAAGTGACAACAAAAAATGTGGGAATAAATCAGAGTCAACTGGGGAGGCACCAAGGGATTTGGGAATTATGAAAGAATTAAGGGAAAGGGGAGGAATTAAGAACAACTCTCAATTCTGGGCTGGGTGCAGCTTGTGGGACATTAACTCTGATGAGGGACACAGGAGCAGGTTTGTGTGTGTGTGTGTGAGAGTGTGTAAAGGTGATGCTGAGTTTAGTTTTGGAACAGTTGTGGGGTTTTTGGTGGTATGTGTGGAATACCTAACTGAAACTTGCCGATATGGTGTGGGATAGACCCACATAGAGGTCAGGAGGAGGGCTTGGATTTGGAAATGTGCAGTGGTCATTGTGCAAAGAGATGAAGTTTGGAAGTTGAGTAGATAACTCAGGGAGCTTTTGTGGTATTGAGAGCATTGGACCCGGGGAACAGTGACATTTGAGGGTTGGACATTATAATAGGAGGAGCCGAGGCAGGAAGCTGAGCCTGGAAGCCTGCAATCAGGGAAATCAGGAGGGAATGGCCTTCAAGAAACCAGTGAGATGAGAATTTTAAAAAGAGGAAATGGCCCATAGTTTAAAATGCCACAAGGAAGCCAGAATAAAGCCTGAAAAATGCCCATTGGATTTGGCAACTAGGGAGTCATTGCTAAGAACAGCTTTAGGGAAGTAATATGGAAGTGAAATTTCAGGTGTGTGGAGGATTTGTTGGTGTTACTGTTTTAATAAGAGTTGAACCTGTTTCTTTGTTGAGAGGAGGAGAGCTATAGAAAGGGAAAGTTTTCATGATAACTTAAGGAGAAGAAATGATTCTTCCATTCAACAAATGTTTATTGAGCACCTGCTACAAGCTCAGTCCTGTTCCAGGCTCAGGAGTATAACATGACCAAAACAAAGCTTACATTCTGGGGTGTGTGTGTGTGTGTGTGTGTGTGAGTGAGATGGGCA
Organism: Daubentonia madagascariensis; assembly: GCA_023783475.1. Classification (NCBI taxonomy): domain Eukaryota; kingdom Metazoa; phylum Chordata; class Mammalia; order Primates; family Daubentoniidae; genus Daubentonia; species Daubentonia madagascariensis. The sequence goes on along the minus strand of JAKFHU010002136.1, from coordinate 24,220,780 downwards.
CAGGTGACAAGCTTATAACCAAATAGATATGCAGGAAGTTCTCATTTGAAGTGAAACCAATTTTTTATTTTCAATCAGTGTTATAATGAAACGATGTTATTCAAGGACCTGCTATAGGTCTTTCAGCTTAAAGTTGCAGTTTCCAAGAACCTATCAACTATGTTAAGTAAGGACTTACTGTGATGTAATGTCAGTGAGTAACAAGTGCTGGGAGGAAAACTAAATTAGCATAAGAGGATAAGAGAGTGGTGGTGGGTTGGGGGTGGAGATGCTGTTTTCTGCAGGGTGGCTAGGGAAGGCATCGCTGATGAGGTGACATTTGCAGAGAGTCCTGAATGAAGTGAGGAAAGAGTAACTGCCAAGTAATCAAGAGACTGAAGTGGCTGAGAGGTACGAGAGGGTGGATCCCAAGTACTGATAGGAGGGTTAGTTGTCCTCTGGAGAGAGGCCACCTTCCTCGGACACTGGAGGGAAGACTCTGAGGACAGGCCACACTAATGGCTGCCCTATAACTAGTCTTCACCATGTGGTAGATGCCATAGACTGTCATCCCTTTTCATTCTTCTAAGACCCTATGAGGTAGGTGTTGTCACCACTTTGCAGGTGAGGAAGCAAAGTCTGGAGGAGGTTTTACATATCTAGTCATTATTAGGGCTCAGATTGAAACTCTACTTTTTGGCACTTCAAACCCTTGCTATTAAAATATCTCCTGTAGACTGCTTCAAACCAAGCAAAAGATATATTATAGATAAATTTGTCCAGTTTGCGGTTGTGGAGGGTAGTAAGATGGGAAGGTGGGAAGTAGAGAGATTTCTCACCCATTGAACCCTTTGTGGTCAAGTATGTTTGTCAAGAGTCTTGGTAAGAGGTGTTTGGATAGGAATTTAAGGAAGATGGCATTCCCCAAGACATCTCTGCCACCTTGATGAACTCTTCCCAGGTGAGTTATCCCTGTGTTCTATTCCTATTCCTGTCTAAAATCCCCATCCTGTAACAATGTGGAATTACCTTATTTATGCCTGCTATTGTTAGAATGGTTCTTAGAACCAACCTCAAGGTTGAGGGTGGGCATAAATAGATTGTAAAAATACATGTTCATTGTGGAAAATTTGATGTGTATGAATTTTAAAGTTGCTTCCCATGTACTGTTTGTCTCAAAGTGCCTGATAGAGTTGTAGAGGATGGGGGCCTGTTAGGAGGAAAGTTCCCCATCCATACTGTTGTCCATTGTGTCTGCTGTTGTCTTCTGTGAATATGAAGGTCCATGGTAGGGCTCTGCTGTATGCACTTGTCTGTGTTTGCAAAAACACACTCTTGTAATGAAATAGACTCTTGGACTGAGCAGGGATTGTTAGGATGGCAGAGTTCTCAAGGTATAGTGAATTTAAATGATTTCTGTGAATGAATGGTTGAATAGTCTGAACCTCATGTTTTGTTATTTAAGTGTCCATAACACAGCATTGAGGAACTTGGAAATGACAAAGGCACTGTTGCTGAATTTTTGAACTGGAGAGAGATGGTTAAAAAACAAACAAACAAACAAAAAAACCCAGAACTTTCAAAATGTTCTTATTGGAACTTGGCACCCATTTTTCTTATAGAAGTATTTATTGTTAGGTGGGTGAGTGTAAGAAGGAATAGGAACTTTTATATTGCTTATTTTTACATCATTAGCAGCTTACTTTCTTGTGAAGGTAATTAAATGCTACGCTCATACATAAGCATTGTAATGCAGTGGGGAGAGCAGGAGTCCAACCAGTTTCCATGATTCAGAAGTTATACACATGATTTTTTCCCCTGTTGACAAATTTCCTGGTTTGCCCACACAGTTAGGGGTTTCAGAATTGTCTGTGTATTGTGTTTCTAATTAAGTGTTGAGACCCTGAAATTACTGTTTTATTTCTTCTTTATTGAGCCAAAAGGATCTAATCATAACTTCTGAGTGATGGCAACACAGCAACAGAAGCTGTAAAGCCATTTCCAGTGTTATGCGGAAGTACAAACTTTAGGGTGTATCTATTCATCTATTCCTGGTACATAAAATTTAGCCTTATGAAAAGATTACATAGTTTTGTGTTTTAAAAAATGTGTACCATAAAAGAGGTTTAAAAAGTAGAGGTAATTTAAGAGAGAATGTTCATAAATTATAGGGTGCTATTTGGAGAAGTCAAAGTCAATAAATGCTTATTGAACACCTATTGATGTTGATGACATCTGTTATCTTGTGGCGTGGCGGCATGCTGGTATGTTGCCAACCATCAGGGTGCTAGAAATGATTTGACAGTAATAGCGTAAGGTTTGCCAGGATTTGCTTTCAGTGAAGTAGAGCAGTTATTTTACAGTAACATCACTTGGCTTTCACACACACATTCTCTCTCTCTCTCTCTCTCTCTGTCTCTCTGTCTCTCTCTCTCTCTCAGGATAGAATGGGGTGGGGGGAAGATCTGGTTTTGAGTATTTCACGACCTTTTTTCCTCAAGTCACTCTTGCTTTAGCCCCAACTCTTCCTGCCTTTCCAGCCTGAGCTCATCTGCCTTCTCTGACCTTCTCGGGCCCTGTGATGACCCAAGCCCTAAGAGTAGCAGGCCCTCTCCAGGGCCCACGTCTGCTGTGATAGGTATTTTCACATTTTACTCACCTCATCCTTGAGCTTCCTTTGAGGCTCAGGTTTATTTCGTACTAGCTCATATCCTTGGGATATATTCCTTAAAAGTGGAAGTGGCACATGAAAGGATTGGAACGGTTTATAGATTGCCTGAGTGCTCTTGAGAAAGCTTGAAACAATTAAAAGTGCCATTAGCAATGATGAGTAGGACCTGTTTTCCCACATTCCTGGCTGTGTTAGGGCCCTGCTTATTTTTTATTTGCCATGCTAGTTTGCGGTAGTGAATTGGAAATTGTGTTTTTTGATGTCTTCACTGCATTATACTTGTATCAGTTCTTTATACATTAAAATAATTTTTATTGGCCATTGGTGGAATTTTTCTGTAGTTTCTAATGATTTCATTTTCTTGGGCAGAATTTTATTTGGGCACATATGTCTTATTATTGATAATACCCTTTTTTATTAGCAGGAATTTTTTTCTGAACTTCTTTCTTCATTTTAGAATTTGTGGCAGTTTGTGATAGTTGAGAATGTTGGTTTTCTGGGGTCTGGTAATTTGAGGCTTAGAGATAAAGGAGATAAACTTGTACTAACATAATTTACCTAGAACTGACTCCACTGTAATGAGGCTTAGGAAAGAATATTCTTTTAAGTTTTTGTTTATTTTTTTAGTCACGCCCTCCCCACTCTTTTAAGTTTTAACTGTCCTGATTCAGAGCACTTACCATTTCTCTGGAATTTATGCCTTTCTTAAGGTGAATAATTGTTCTATCAAATCCCTTGCAGTGATTCTTAAAAGCACCATTTACTAACTGGACTTCCCTTTTCCTGATTTAGTTAGTTCTCTGCCCTCCTCCCCTTCCCCTTGGTCTTTAGGACCTGACCACACCTGCTTTCCAGCTAGTTACACAGCTGTAACTTGGCCACTGTGCTCTTTGCATACAGCAGTATCCTGGTAGACATGTCTCTCTAGAAGAGAATCCATGGTATTTTATGGTCCTTTTTATAGAAAATGCCTCTAACTCTTGGAGGGGAAAAAATCTAAATTGACAGACATTAAAATGATAAACTGTAATAGTAGTCCCAAGGATGATTCAAATCACGTCTTTCATTTTTATGTTTGCATCAAACATGCCACGAACTCACTTAGAATTGGGACTGTCTCACTTTAATCTTTTTTTAAGTTGTGAATTGACAAATTATGGTTATATATATTTATGGGGTACAAAGTGATATTATGATTCATGAGTACAATATGGAATGATTAAACTAATTAACAGATCTACCACCTCAAATACTTCTCTCACTTTGGTCTTAAAGCTCTATTTAATGCCTGCACATCACATTCGTTTGGATATGAGAAATAATTATAAAACTTAAGGATAATTGTGTGACTCTGGGATGTTTTCCTGAGTAAGTGGTATTCTATAGCTGTGTGGGATAGCCAGGAAATCAGAGTAAACAATAAATGTGAGGCAGTGTCTGCCTACGTCCAGCTGGAACCAGAAGCTGAGAGTCTGTGATCCTTCCATCGTTTGTACGTGAGGACGGTGAGAGCCGAGGCAGTACTACTAGTTAGTTAGTGGTGCAGGCAGCCCCAAATTCTGCATTGCATAGATTATGATTCTTTCTGTTCCCTGGGATGCCCCAATGTCTTTCGCACTTCTAAAACCAGTTGCTGTGCTCTTAGGGTGTTCACAAGTCATGGGAAAAAGTTCAATGTCATGAAGGACATTGTAGTTGGAATGGGAATGGGAGCTGAAGTCTTGGGTCAAGTAAAATCAGTCATTTAAAAAATTATATGAAATATTACAATGGAATTAATTTTGTTAAGTAATATGTGAACATAGTTTAAAACATCAAATAATATAGGAGAGCTTATGATGAAATGCAGGTGAACTGCCCTACCTCATACCAACTCCTGTCTCACTCCTTAGAATTACTTTGAACTCTTTTAGCTCTCTTTATTGTCTGTATTTCTGTTTCTTGATTTATCTATTGTAGACATTATTTTTTAATTTTCTTTCAAAGAGGATGAGGGCTTATCTTATTTCTACCCCCTCTCCTCACTCCTCTCAATAAAGCCATGTTATTATTTTTGATTCCTCTTTTAGTTACCACTGTAACTTTAATATACTAGCATCTTTTATAACTTATTTGATCTACAAAGACAGTATCTTTTTGACTCCATCCCATTTGGTGCTATAAATTAGGGTCTGGGGTGGGGCTAGATAGAATTAGGTCTACACTTAGGACACGAGGGGTAGTTGGACATGTAATGTTCTATGAAAGTAACCTTCCATTTCATGTTTTCCTTGTGTGTCACATTTAGTCCAGAGATGATCTAAAATGTTTTGTTTTGGGTTTTATCATAATCTTTGCCTTTTTTATGTTTTATAGATATAAGTATCTTCCTTCAATAGATGAAAATGAAAATACAGAAGAAAGAGAAGCAGGTAAATGATCATGTTTCTTTTAAGTGAATGCATCTATTTGGCACTTTTTTAACAAGAGGAGACACTGGCAGCGTTGCCTCATCTCTTAACCACTGGCGTTTTCACTCTTGTCTGTGTTTCCTGTCCTTCATGTAGTAACCTAAAGCTCTGTTCTGAATGACTTAATAAATGGATTTTTCTTTTAGCTCAGGTCATCTCCGTATAGGAATAAATATAATGAAAACTGTAAACAGAATATTGTTCAAAATTAGCTATGTAGAAGAGAAATGTTTCCTCCCTTGGAACAGCTTTCTGAGTTTTTCTAAAAGGGAGATGTGACCGATTCTTTCTAGTTTACATATTTATCCTTTTGGATTTTTGATTACACTAAAAGCATTCTTATTTATAAAATTCTTATTTATAATGATCTGTGGGTGGGTTCCTCCCACAGGGAGTAGTGACCTAAGTGGAAGGATGTGAGCATCAACTACTTGGCGTTTGGTTTCTTGGAGGGAGGGGAGTGGGACTGATCTTGCCGGGTCCCTTTCCTTGGCTGATGCTCCTGTGCCCCGGGTGGTTGTATCTTCAAAGGAACCCCAGGACCCCAATCAGTGTAACTCGGGGGTAAGATAGGAAGACCTGCCGCTGTCTCTTGGAAACAGGCTGTCTCTGATGGGCTGATTTTCCTTTTACATAATTGAAAGACAACCTGGTAACCGGGGGATCTGAATCCCTGCTTTTCCGTGGGACCCTGTGAGCTACTCTTTCTCTTGAGTTTGCTCCAGGGAGCCCTAGTCAAATATAGGATGACTTAGGGAAATGGTTACAAGGACTACCCTCTGTTCTGTCCTCAATGGATAGGTTGGTTTTGAGAAATAATTGACTCATCTGCTGCCAGTTCTTAACAGGAAAAACAGTGACTAAATACTGTCTACATACGGGATTTCTGTCTGTCCTAGCTCTATAAAGAGTTGTCAGCTGACAGGCAAACACTACAGAGAATGCTGTTCCATCTGCCAGGAATTTATCCTATGAATATAAGACAGGTGTGCAAAACTGTATGTACAAGGGCTTTCATTGCTGTTTTATTTATGATAGCAAAAATGGAAGAGAACCTACATATCCATCAAAAAGGGTACTATTTAAATCATAGCACATGCAGCTAGTGGAATATTATGCCACTGTTAAAAAGAACACATTACTGAAGAGAACCCCAAACCCACAAAACTATTGTCATTTGTGGTTGTGAGCAGGTTTATGTTTCTTAAAGCAATCTGCATATTTAATTTTTAAACCATTCTTTAAGGTAAACTTTTATTTAAATAAAAACATTCTATAGCAATTACCCCAACATGAATTCTGGTTTCTTTCTTTTGAGATTTTACCAGTTCATATTAAGACCTTTGGTATGTCAGCCAGCTATTATGTAGTCTCAGTTTGATGGGTTTTGTTTTAGACCTCACAGTAATGTTGATAGAATGGGATTTTTCATTTAAAAGTTAATATTAGACATGATAGAGGAGTAGATTAACTAAGTGAGCCACTTTCAGGAAGAGTTGATCCTGCCCCTCTTATAAATACTGGTGTTAGGCTATACTAACGACTGAACTGCAAGAAGTTGCAGAGCATGAAAATAGAAAATTATATTCAAGCTAAAGCAGCATATGGGCTCCAGGATTGAGAGTTCATTGCCTGATGGAGAAGAGGCCCATGTTTTGGAATGAACTTGGCCTTTGATTTCAATAGAACAGGATTGAAACGCTTTACCACTTAGTTGCATAACTTTGGGTAAGTCCAGCCTCATTTTTCTATCACTTAAATGGGAGCAATCATACATGCCTCACATCATGGATAAGGATTAAATGAGATAATTGGTATTCAGCATGTCAGTGGCGAGGACATCTTTCAGTTTAACAAAAACCATCAAATGTTGTCTTTTTTTCTTACCATGATTCTAAGGTGTTAGAAGTAGCAGCAAATAAAACATCCACTCTTTAAAAACCCTCATTCCTATTAATTCATTTTTCCTCTTCTCTGGAGAAAAATAACACATAAATACACTCTGATCTTGATAATTCCTCATTTCTTTGTTCAAAATTTTAGCAAGGTAAATTAAACTGAGATGAAAGATTTTACCAGTTAATCAAAGCTCAGGGAGGGGGGAAGAGGGGTTGGGTAAATTCACACCTAAGGGGTACAGTGCACACTGTCTGGGTGATGGGCACACTTAATAACTTTGACTCAAATGGTACAAAAGCAATTTATGTAACCAAAACATTTGTACCCCTGTAAAATTCTGAAATGAAAAAAAATAATAAATTCTTTTAAATTTTGGGGAAAAAAACCTCAGCAATACATAATCGTGCTTCTTATTAACCAGAAGGGGCATAACAGGAGTGTTGTGTCAAGAACAAAGGGTTTAGAGATTGACTTTGTATTGCCTAAAGAAGCATTGCAAGAAAAATAGACTTTAATGAAGTGTTTTAAAATTCATCCCTCAGGGGAGCTATAGACTTTTTATCTATATTAAAAAATAACTAAACTGCTCCTAAGAAATATATATATTTTAATTCATAGGATGACTAGGCAGTATTAGGCAGAAAAAAATTAGCTAGAGAAATAAAATATGAACTCTAATTGTTGAAAACCCATATGACACTATTGATACATACTACAGCTGAAAATACTTCTTTGTAAGGGAACACATACTAATGTTAGTGATGACAAACCTATGATGTAGGAATATTGATTTTTATTCATCTCAGCTCCTTGCTTGGTAACTGATAAAAGTATAAAATATGAAGAATATTATGTGATATATGATATGATCTGTAGGTACTTGTAATCTGAAGGAGTAAGAGGGTTTGGATGCATGTGTCCAGTGTAGAAAAGAGTTAATAAGCAATGAATGCAATAGAAATACGTTAATATTTTAAGTAGAATTAAAACTTGGAGCTATGACCAAGAGGTAACCCAGAGTTGTAGTTAACTACAGGAGAACCTTGCTTCCTAACCCCATGACCAAGAGTTGGATAAGCAGAGCCCTTTATTCTTAGGTCCTCTAGAAAACATAAAGGTAGGATGGGAAGAGTTTTCTTCAGATATGCTGTAGGAATCTCAAAGACCTTCAGATTATTAGACCATGTTTTCTTCCCTAGAATGAATATGGATATAATTTATTCACTAAACAAATATTTGTTGAGGTTTTCAGCATTTATTCATCCAAGAAATACTTGAGTTCTACTTCAGGCTGGGTTCAGCAGTAACTAAAAAATTCTTTTTCTTAAGAAATTTATAGTATGGTTACAGACAGTAAAAGTAGGGGATGGCATATACCTTAGAAGAGGCAGAGTTTTACATTGTGGGTGGAATATGATGCTTTGGAATTAAAGAGTACGGGGCATAGGGAAGGTTAGCCCCACCGAAGAATTTGAGAGTGTTCTAAAAGAAGTAGTGTCTTCTGTGGAGCGCCAGGTTTCAGGCAGGTTGCTTCAGAGGACTCAGGAGGAAAAGCTTGGGAGGGAAGAGAATGATACATGAGTGGGTTTGGGAAGATGTAGCACATGGTAGTAAGGGAGAAAGGAAAGGCCTGGAGTGGGGTGCTAAATTTTGAGTGGTGACCAGAGGTGAAGTAGGATAAAGAAGCATGGTGGATTTAGCTGGTCTCCAAATTCCCAAAAGAATTGGTCCCAGCTGTCCTGAGGGGTGGGAGGTGGTTAGGACTCAGATTTCTAGGAAGATGTTTACCACCAATATGGATCACTAAACCAGGATGCACAATTCAGAATAGTGAAAAGAGGAAGAATAGCAAAGTTGGTGATATAATATGGATGAGTAAATAATTCACTTCTGAGACTTTTCAGCCTCATCTCACAGAGGACCTGAAGATCATCAGGGGTAACAGTAGTCAGACCTTGAGTTTGGTAGTCGTTGGAAGGCCTTTTCCAACATGTGTAAAGAGGATAGTTAGTAAATTGTCCAGTAAAACCAAGATTCAAAACAGCCTCATCCTGGAATCCTGTTTTAAAAAGAAATTTGGGCATTAAATGCTTTCCCCTATCTTTTAACATACCTTAACAGTTTTGTTTCCATTGTTCTAATTCATTTAATGTTCTGAAACATATGCTCAAGGCCAGAATAAAGTGACTGGGATGGCAAAACAGCACTGACTCATTTCATGTGAGGTATGTAGATGATGCTAAGACTGTGTAGCATGAAGAAGTGAAGACGTAAGGGCATCACATGGAAGAGAAGTTAAATGTGTCTCTTGCTGGACCTGTGGACAAGAGTGGGACACGTGGAGAGAGTTACAGGAGGATAGGCTTTAGGTCCATATAAAGAAGAACATCCTGAGAAGTTGAGCTTCCTAGCTGTGGCATATGCCTCATGAGCAGGAATCTCCCTGTCCCTAGAAGAGACTGGAAGTCTATTTACTTGACTGTTAGAGAGTATGAGATGATAGTTTTGGGCTTGATGGCCTCAGAGGTCCATCCTGACTAGAATCCTAGGGTTTGCCAGTGCATTTATTTATGGTATTTATAAGACCAAACTAAATGGTATATAAGTTGACACAGTTCTAACTAAAATACTACGTAGTAATTGTATTATTACATACTGGTTTTTCCAGCTCATGTTACTCTTGTCATCAAATATATCACTAACATTTATGAGACATACAAAACTATTATTTTTTTAATGGAAATGAACGGCTAATTTTTCAGTTCTTTGAATAAAGAGGCTTTAAGTCTATTTACATGCAGAAAATATTGGCATAAAGAAGACTTCTTAAAAACATTGAACAGAATTGCCTCATCTCCTGCCTTGACCAGAGGGGTCTGAGAAGCCGTGGTCGCCAGGCCTTTGGAGCAGCTTCAAAGTGGTGATGAAAGATTTGGATCTGTGACATGTTTACCTCATACACATGTACACAAATGTTGACGTGACTGTGGCTAATTGTCTTCCTCCACCTAACTTTGATTCACCACTGGGAAAACTAGCCCAAAGGGTTAGAGTATTATGAAAAAATCAGAAGTGTGACAGGAACTTCTTTCCATTTATTTCTTATTTTTAATTTCAGAATATTATGGGGGTACAAACATTTTGGTTACATAAATTGCTTTTGTACAGTTTGAGTCAAAGTTACTGTACCCATTAGGTATGAATTTACCCATCTCCTCTCCCCCCGCCCCCTCCCCTTCCCTCCCTTCCATTTTTAATACAGTTGTAACTTTGTCATTAACTCACCGTCAGTCTGTCAGTCCATCCCTTTACTAGTAGTATGGTTTTAGATAAATTTTGCAAGTTTTCAAGAACCACACAATGTTTAGATACCAAGAATCAAAAGTTCCCATTTTATGAGGATAAAAGAAATATAATGCCCACTACTAACAAAATGCATTCTTAAGGATGGTGGTTGTAGGTCTTCTGGTAGCTGCCAAGTCCATGTTTGATATTCATTAACTCTCATCTTGGGACCCTTTTGGGTGAAATTGAAAAGTCTTAGAAATCACTTATTTAATATAAGTTCTACTAAATTGTTTATTAATGTGTTTCTCATCTGATCTGAGGAGCAAGTGGATTTATGAAGAAATGGATAGAAGAGGAAAAGTTAATGAGTTGAAAGTTGTCTGGGGGAAGACTGAAGAGATACAGTAGTCTTGGGAATGGGTGATGGAAACAAAATAGAGGGGGTTAGAGGTTCTTGCTGTTTCTTATTTCTAAGTTTGTTATATTCGGAACATGAGGGCACTGTTGTGAAGTAATTAAGAACAATGGCTCTTGAAACAGGAGCCAAATCTGACTTCAGATCTTAGCTCTACCACTTCTAGCTGTGTGACCTTGGGTGAGTTATTTAGGCTCTCTTAAGCTTCTACTCTATGAAATGAAGTCATAATTGCAACCATAATATACCTCCTCTTAAGATTGTTTTGGTGATGTAATATGTTTAATAAGCTTAGTACACTGCCTAATACTCACTGCTTAATAAAATTAGCTATTATTATTACTATCATCATTATTGGCATACATTTTATCTTTAAAATATCAAAACAATTCTGGGTACTCAGAGTAGTTGTGACTAAAAGGTTGAGATACATAAAAAGAACTATTCCCTATCCACGAATACAGTATTTTTAACTCCAGGCCAGGGTCTTGCCTGGGCTTTTGTATGTGGCAGTGATACGAGCCAGAGTTGGCCTAAGTTCTGGGCTTAGAGGCTCTGGTAGCCCAAAGCTACAGTAAAATTACAGGTGGGCCAGGAATGAAGAGGTAGGAAAACAGTCTTAATCCCTCCACTAAAATCTGTTCAGCATCTATTTGTCCTAAAAGATGTCACCAAAAAAATTCTAGAAAAGGTATCTCCTGGCCTTGGTTGGTGGAACAAACATCACTCCACTCAGGCAAATGAGGAAATTGAGTCACATTGAAGTTTTGATTAACCCAAAGCCATAGTTGTTGGAAATAAAATGCATAGTTTCTAAAGACAACACAGGCACTTATTAAGTATTATTTTCCCTCTGTCCTCCTAATTCTTTCCTGTCAGCATTTAAATTTAGTAATCTACCAGCCCCCGGTTTTTGTTACTGCCTTGAGTTAACAAGGTTTAGGTTAACTTTGTAGATTTAGAGAAGTGAAATGTCTAAGTCTCTTGAAATATAAGAGAAAAATATCCTCCAACTCCACCCCCTGTTTTAAATGCAAAAATATGGAAGTAGAGGTAGGGACTAAAAATGACAGATTCAAGGATTTGAGGTTGGACAGGTTTTGCAAAAATTACATTGCCAAATCTGTTGCTCACTCTTAGTTCCTGACTTACCTACTTCTCAGCAGCATTTGACACCTGTGGTCATTCTGTCCTGAAATGCTCTCTTCTTCAGGCTTCTGTGATACCGTACTTTAATTTTGCATTTTTTTCTCTACCTATGTTACTGACCTGACTGCTGCTTCTTACTCTGTAGGTTCTTCTTCCTCTGAGGACCCTTAAATATTAGTGTTCCAGTCACTATTTCCTCTTCTCTCTGCATCCGTTCTTTCTGGGCCGTCTCATTCATTCTCGTAGGAATTGTTCTTGGAAAACTATCCAAGCGCCTCCTGGGTATCTCCACCTGAATTATCCTTAAATACCTGCAACTGAACTCTTCTCCTCCTGGTTCTAACCACTGTGACTATGTGAGGAACTACATCAGGATGAAAACACCTGTCTTATCACCCAAAGCACAGGACTCCTCAGTAGAGATAGAATTGAATACGATGTTCCCTAACTTACCGTGAGGTTACATCCCCACAAACCCAATATAAAGTGGAAAAATCCTAAGTTGAACCATTGTAAGTCAGGGACAGTCTATACTAAATGCAGGAAAAAAACCAGAGTGGGGAAAGAGACACATAAATGCACAAACAGTTGGACAGACATTGTTCCTGCTCCTCCTCAAATCTCCCTTGCTAACTCTGCACAAATGTCTTTGCTGAATGAATGAATTGCAGTATGACTGCAGTAAAATAAAGGTAAGGATATGTGGGTTTTTCTGCATTTAGTGTATTCCGTAGTCAAATACCTGTAAAAAAAAAAAAATAGTACTTCAGGAGAAAGTGAAGGTGAAAAAATAAGGCCATCCTAATTTTAATTGGGAAATAACTTTTGCTACTTGAAATATTGTCCACAAACTGCTGTATTAATAGTAGCAGTTACTTCTTTCTTTGAATTTTCATTTTTATTATTTGGACTTTTAAAAAAGGTAGAAGGTTGCACATTTTGATAAGCTTTTCTACTCATTTTCATGTTTAGTTAATTTCTTGATACTAAGAATACTTTCTTCTCCCTGCTGGGGAAGGTAGATGACTTCAAAGCCGACCAGAAGTAGGAGCTGGCCAGGCCTGCTCACCACTGGGCTGGAGGTGCGAGGACGGACGTCTGCATGAAGGGTGTGCAGCGACCTTCCCAGCCTGAGTGCAAAGTACCCTGTCTGCCCTGCACTTCAGCCAAACGTAATCACAGTGCTGGCACCTGTCATAGTCTGCCTTTGATTCCTGATTCCTGAAGATTTGGGGGAACATGAATTGTCTGACCAAACAGTATTTCCTGTTTATTATTAAAATCTTTAAATTTTTCTGTTACATGTTTCTGAAAGTTGTTCTATTCATATACCATGAAAGCAATATATTCTCATTATTGAAATTTTAGATGTCTACTAAAAATAAAACCAAATTTGCACAGCCTCAGATGATTGCTATTAACATTTTGTTTATTTTATTTCATTCTTTGTTCTATTCACAGGTATTTGTTGTCATTTTTGTTTACATGTACAATTTTGTAGACTTCTTTTTCTCTTTTTCAAGTTTATAAGTACTTGTTTCATCCAATAACCATAGGATTAGTTATACCATAAGGCGGGCACTTTTCTAGATACTAGGGAGTTCCACAAAATCAATGCCTCATGAAGCTTACATTCTACTCATGGGAGACGGGTAAAAACAAATAATAAAAAAGAAGTGAGAGTTGCCCACGGTGCTATCACCTGGATATAGTGAAGGTTAATATTTGATATGTACCCTTGCAGACTTAAAAAAGTTATTTTAAAAAGCTAGTGTTATTATGGCATTTTTATAAAACAAAAATGGGGCCAGGCACAATGACTTAAGCGTGGGAGGCCACGGTGGGAGGACTGCTTGAAGCCAGGAATATGAGACCAGCCTGAGCAACATAGCAAGACCCCATCTCTACAGAAAATAGAAAGTTATACCAGGTGTGGTGGTGCATGCCTGTAGTCCCAGCTACTCGGGAGGCTGAGGCAGGAGGATCGCTTGAGCCCAGGAATTTGAGGTTGTAGCGAGCTATGATGAAGCTACTGTACTCTAGCCTGGGGAACAGAGCAAGACCCTGTTCAAAAACAAAAAACAAAAAACAAACCAAAAATGAGATTAGACCATAGGTTTTCTTTTTTTGCTTCCCAACATGTAGACTTTTTTCATGTCCACTAAAAGTCTCTATTATAGTGGCTGCGTAGTATTATTCCAGATGATAGATGTACTATTAATTTAACATTTTTCTAAAGATTGACAAATAGGTTATTTATGTTTTTTTCCCCTCTGTTAAAAACAATTCAGTATCAGATATTCTTATACATAAGCCTTTCGAGTACTTAAGTGTTTCCTTAATTTATGTTCTAAAAGAGAAGTTGCTCATTTTAAAAGGATATGCACAATTAAAATTTTAGTATTGTTGTGTTGTATTTTCCTTTAATTTGTGCTTGTGATCTCTCTCTGGAGAGTGGCTATACATTCTAGCTCTGCCCTGAGGAGGCTCCTGGGGAGGGGTGTGTGTGTGTGTGTGTGTGCGTGTGCGTGCGTGTGCGTACAGTGTGCCTTTCACAGGATACTTCTTTATCCTGGTGGATGGACTATTGCTTAAGTGTCTGACCTGTGATCAGGTGTCCCTCTCAAGTGGCTCTTGTCTGACCTATGTCCAGTTTATTTCTACCAAGATAGCCACTCTTTAGGAGAGCCCTGACCAGGAGGAGAGTTAGGTTCTGGTGTGTCGATCAGGTGAGACACAGAGGAGACAGCACAACAAAACACACGAAATAACAGAAGCAGTTTTTATTACTTGCAGATCCCAGAGAGAAGAGGCCAGCATGCCTCACAGGGCCACTGGGAAGGCAGGAGCCGTCCAGGGCATGCACATTCAATGATTGTGTGGGGAGCAAGACAGAGTGAGGGACCCATGGCCAAAGCTTTCGTTGGGGTCCAGGCCATTACCTAGGCAGGTTTCCTGCAGGGTGTTCTAATCGGTGGTTTTAGAGCAAGTAGGCATGAGTTCCATGGAGTCACGCTGTGACTGAGAAGTGGTCACTATGGCATACCTGGGCAGTTAATGTGGAGTGCAGGGGGTCAGTGGGGTGAGTCAAGTAGGTTGTCTCTAGCTGTCCCATAGGGAGGTGGTCACCAGGAAGCAGTTGTACAAGGTGGATATCTGGATTGACCACCTTGAGGAACTGAGAGGAGGTAGAGAACTAGGAACTGCCAAGGGTGACTGAGCCCTGCTTCTGGTATGAGAAAGTCCAAGTAATATTCAAAATGGATGCCAAGGCAACATAAAATTGTAAGAAATCACTACATGTTGGTATACTCTCCTGCAAAAAAGGCTTTTAATAGTTGACACTCTTGTCAGCGACATATGAGAGGACCATTTTCAGTATATCCTTGTATTGGATTTTAAAAATAAGGTATAATTTACATACCATAAAACCCACCCTTTGAAGTTGTGCAATTTAGTGGTTTTTTTAGTGTATTCACATGATTGTGTAAATATCACCGCTATGTAATTCCAGAACATTTCATCACCCCCAAAAGAAACCTTCTGCCCATTAGCAGACACTTCCTATTCCTCCTTTCCCCAACCCCTGGCAGCCACTAACTTACTTTCTGTCTCTTTGGATTTGCTTTTTCTGAGCATCTCATATAAATGGAATTATATAACATGCAGCTTTTTATGTCTGGCTTATTTCACTTACCATGTTTTCAAAGTTCATCCTTGTTGTAGCATGTACTAGTACTTCACTCCTTTTTATGGCTGAATAGTATTCTGCTGTATGGGCATACCACATTTTGTTTATCTGTTCATCTGTTTATGGACATTTGGGTTGTTTCCACCGCTTGGCTGTTGACAGTAGTGCTGCTAGGAACATTTGTGTATAAATTTTTGGTCAAACACCTGTTTTCAGTTCTTGTGGGTATATATATAGGAATAGAATTGCTGGATCATACGCCAACTCTGTGTTTAATTTATTGAGGAACTGCCAAACTGTTAACGTGACTTCACAATTTTACATTCCCACCAACAGTGTATGAAGGTTCCGATTTCTCTTCATCCTTGCCAAAACTTTTATTGTCTGTCTTTTTTATTATAACCATCTGAAGTGGGCGTGAAATGGTCTCTCATTATAGTCTTGAATTAGCTTGTCTTTTTATTATTGAGTTGTAAGAGTTCTTTATTCTAGATATTAGACCCTTATCAGACATATGATTTGCAAATGTTTTCTCCCATTCTGGGGATTTTCTTTATATAGTCATTCCTTGGTATCTGTGGGGGATTGATTCTAGGACCTTCCACAGATACCAAAATCCAGGGGTTCTTAATTAAGTCCCTTATTTAAAATGGTGTAGTATTTGCATATAACCTACACACATCCTCCCATATATTATACTTTAAATCATCTCTAGATTACTTATATTACCTAATACAATGTAAATGCTATGTAAATAGTCGTTATACTGTGTTGTTTTTAAAATTTGTATTATTTTTTATTGTTTTCAAATATTTTCGATCTGCAGTTGGTTGAGTCTGTAGATTCAGAACCCGTGGATACAGAGGGCCAACTGTACTCTTTTAAAGTATAGAAGTTACTGATCTTGATGGCTGTATTGGAGTTTTAAGTGAAAAATATTTAAATTCCTTAATTACTGTATTTCACATAAAATATATATACTTTTAAAGAAAAATCGGGGGGAATCTAATAGTATATTATTATTTTATTTTTAGGGGTTTTTTCAGAGGAAGAGTTATAATCCCAAATTTGGGGGGAAATGTCATCACAACTTGAGGGGTATTTTCCTGTTCCACTTTCAAATCTCTTAATGTACCTGTTTGCTATGCCAATATTTGAAGAAACTTCTAATTGATCAGTAAATACTGTTTCCATGAGTGAGAAAGAAAAGCTCTCTCTCTCTCAACTACTTAGGAACTTGGATAGAGAATAATACCAGCTTGGAAGCAGCTTAAAGTCAGATTGTCAGGTATCCATGTAGGGATTCCTTACAGATAGCAATATATGTTTTTTGACCAAAAAGGAAGTATAAATATGCTTGTTTAATTTTTTTCAACCTGATGTACTGAAATGTAATGGTTTCTGCTGCCTGAGGTTTAACATTATTTCTAGTCCTTCTTGTTGAAAAGGTTTGGGAAGAAGAGCCCACTAAGGTTATAACTGATGAAGAAGATTCTGTAACAAAAAGACTAGGCACTCCCTATGATTTTCTTAATTAGAATCTGTTTTGACTTTCAAGTACTTGAGTGTTTCTTAAGGGATAGCTTAGGTTTGTCCTTGGACCTCTGGCAACCATTGCCCTGGGCCATAATCTTTCCATTAGTTCTTAAATCCTTTTCAACTGACCTGAATCCAGTTTATCTAGATTCAAATCTTTAAGTATCTTTTCCAGGAATATTGGTGGATTGATGATTTTGAATCAGAGAAATGGGTTTTATTATTTATTGCAGTTTTATGAGCTAGCATTGTTACATGCTTTATCAGTGGGCCCTTCTCCATTTCATCCTTATGATTCTCATCTATTTAAGTTGTTGATGTTAATGTAGAATACTGTTGGCTAGGAAGTCTGAGCACAGATTGGGTAACCAGCACACTGGAGGGAAACCGTACCACTTGGGCAAGTGTCTGTGCCCTTTAGCACAGGCCAGACTCTTGTTAGGAGAAAAGGCTCCTCACAAATGGTGCTATTTCTAAGCCATCGTCCAAAGATGATTGTAACCATCTTCCTGTTCCTTCTCATCTCCAACCTGTTCCTTTTAGGGCCATTTTCAAAGTGGTGTTTAATATCCTTCTTGGTAGAAGCTGAAACAGAGACTTTATTTAGGCTCTTTGCCTTTTCCCCCAGTGACCTTAAGGCATATGAAAGAAATATTTTGTGTCTTTTTTTTTTTTTTGAGACAAGGTCTCACTCTGTTGTCCGGGTTAGAGCGCAGTGGCCTCATCATAGCTCACTGCAACCTCAAATGTCTGGGCTCCTGCCTCAGCCTCCTGAAGAACTGGGGCTACAGGCACATGCCACCATGCCCAGCTAACTTTTAGAGACCGGGTCTCTTGCTCAGGCTGGTCTCGAACTCCTGGCCTCAAGCAATACTCCCACCTTGGCTTCCCAAAGTGCCAGGATTACAGGTGTAAGCCACCGCGCCTGGCCATCTTATATTTTTTAATCCTTGCAAATATCTCTTCCAAGCTCTCAACAAGGTGTTTTAAAAATAAAAACATTTCTGGTGGATTATTGACTTTTGAAATTATAATTTTATATATTTTTATTGTTAATATCTGCCTTTTAGGATACTTTCCCCTTTTCAACATTGCTATATTTCTTGGGTTTCCCTTTTCCCTCTAGGATGTCCCAGCTCTGCTGCTATCTAGGAATATAACCGTGGCACATTGCTTCATCTCTCTGAACTAATTATTTTATCTGTAAGATGAGTGGGTACACTAGACAATTATCTGTGATTCCTGGGAGTGGAATTGGCTGGAACATCACATAGGTATATGTTTAATTTTATAAAGAACTGCATGACCTTTTCCCAAGGGGGTTGTATACTCCATCACATTTAGTGTTTCTAACCAAGTTTCATTCTGTTGGTCTGGCGGCCTAGCAGTTGTAGTTCCCTGGGAGATCATACAGTGCTCAATAAAGTGAATGTTAGCTTTGGGCAGTTGGAGAGTTCAAATTCAAGCACCTTGCTCGTCGTGTGGCACTGGGCACCTCACCCAACATCACTGTTCTTCCATTTCTCTGGATAAAAAATGGGCCTCTTTATGCTGACCTTGTGGAATTGTTATAAAGATTAGAGATCATGAAACGTGCCTCACGTAATGCCTAGTATATATCTATATGGTATGTGCTCAATAAATGTTAGCTGCTTCTCTTGTTATTGCCTAATGATTAAGTACCCTCTACTGTCACCTGCCTCCAGATTCTTTGGAGAGCCTATCCAAACGAGGTTGAAGAGGGGGTCTCACTCTGACAGAGAGCTGCCCTGGTAGATTAGGTCTTTTATGTGTTACCTTTGAAAGCTTTTTAAATAAACAAACCTTTATGTCTTGCTTTTTTAGTCTGTCCACCCTTGTATGCTAAGCAAAATCTTGTTCCCTGAGGGCCAAGTGTTCCTGGCACAGAATTCAGTAATATCCCGAGGTTGTCTATATACTCACAGGATGAGCTTTAACTGAATACCTGTCACCCCACTGCTGTGTTTCTTCTTGCCTTGTGGTAAAAAACACATGACATAAAATTTACCATCTTAACCATTTTCTTGTGTTTGATTTTAAATTTCTTTTATGTTTCCTTAGCTCCTCCTTTTCCTAAGCCATCTTAAGTACTCCATCAGTAATGAGGTGGTCAAACCGGATTGTTTTCCTATTTTTTTCAGTAGTGAGTCCTACCAGAATGACCAATTCCCTCTGGATTTAGGATTGTTTATGAGGCCAGGCTGTATTTATGATAAAGATCCAAAAAAAATCTTTCTTTTCTTTCATCTTTCTCTCCTGGGATTCTCAGTGTTATGTTTGGGAGCATCAGACTAGGGAAGGGAACTGGATAAAACAGAAGGAGAAATATGCGGCTGAATCTTGTAGTCTCCATCACTCCTAGGGTGGGCCAGGAAGTGTGAGCACAGATTCAGTAACCGGCACACTGGAGGGAAACCATACAACCTGGGCAAGTGTCTGCGCCCCTTAGCACAGGCCAGACTTTTGTTAGGAGAAAAGACTCCTCACAAATGGTGCTGTTTCTAAGCCATCATCCAAAGATGATTGTAACCATCTTTCTGGAAAGCCTGCGTGTCCCTCCCAGGCTCTTCATAAGTTCTTTGTTTCAGACCAAGGACAGCATGCTGTTCCCTGAAACTAGCACCCGCATTATTACCTGATTATTGTCAACCTTAGCTTGGTTATGAAATGGCAGATATTTTTTGTAACACCAGACCTGAAAGAATGAGATGTAATTTCTACTTCCAAAGGGATGTTTCCTTTAAAGCAGTCACCTTGAGAGGCTATATTTCATGTGACAGTACTCAAAAACAGCTTTGAAACTTCCTTTTTAGGGCTGCCTTCAGCACCTGTGACACATCCTTTCTGATGGCATCTGTCACAATAAAGCTTCCTCCTATATGGGTTTTTGCAAATGGTCAAAGACTATTTGGTGCTCAATCTGGTAACTAAGTTAGATGATCATATAGAACATCACCATTTTCAGTTAATATTTTTTAGTTGAGTGATCCTGATTTTTTTCTTGTTGAGAATCATCCGAGCTGAATGTTGATGCTACTTGATGATAGGTGAGAACAAAGATTTAGGGAGGTAGAGCAGCACACCACTGAATTTGACACTGCATCCCTGTCACCGCAGTGATACCACCTTAATTCCTGACCAAGGTCTCAGAGAACACATTTGAACAGTAACTTTTGTGTATTAGCACAATAAATGCCATTCTAGGTCAGAACTGTGTGCCTAGGATTTTGTGTCTGCCAGTGGCACCTAAAAGTATTTTGTAGGAGACTATTGTAGTTTCCTGTTTTAGACATGAAGCTTAAAACGTGTTTCAGATTTCTCCATATAATGTGGAAATTTTTCAGGTTTTTGCATACTAATTTTTTAATATAGTATGCTAACAACACTTTGGTATAGCTCCACAAGGGCAAAGGCCATGTGTGTCCCCTGGCCTAGCACAGTTGGAACAAACACATAGTAGGAACTCAGTAAATACTTGTTGAATAAATCTATGCATTCAAACTGAATAACACTCTTTGTATGAAGCATGCATTGGAAGGGTAATATGCTTGTTTCTCTTTCTTTTACAGTTGTCAAATTTAAAAGTTCTGAATCACTCCCCAATGTCTGATGCCTCTGTCAATTTTGACTACAAATCCCCATCACCATTTGACTGCAGCACTGATCAGGAAGAGAAGATTGAAGATGTTGCTAGTCACTGTCTGCCCCAGAAGGACCTGTACACCGCTGAAGAGGATGCTGCTACCCTTTTTCCTAGGAAAATGACATCCCACAATGGGATGGAGGACAGTGGAGGAGGAGGTACGGGAGTGAAGAAGAAACGGAAGAAAAAGGAGCCGGGAGAGCAAGAGGGTGCAGCAAAGGGAAACAAGGACAGGGAGCCCAAGCCAAAGAGGAAGCGAGAGCCGAAAGAGCCAAAGGAACCCAGGAAGGCTAAGGAGCCGAAGAAGGCCAAGGAGCCCAAGGAGCCGAAGCAGAAAGATGGAGCAAAGAAGGCGCGGAAGCCCCGGGAGGCCTCGGGCACCAAGGAGGCCAAAGAAAAGAGGAGCTGTGCTGACTCTGCAGCCAGGACGAAGTCCAAGAAGGCCAGGTGTGTTCCTTTCTCCCTGCTCTGAGCACTTGCCTGGGCCTGTGCAGAACGATTTGCCTTTGGCATTAGCCCAGGCCCCTGGACATAACCTCACTGCCCTCCTGTGGACCTCAGCTTCATACCTCACTTACAGGATGGGGAGCAGGGAAAACCACTTGGTTCTAATGCAAGGGGCTGTCCTTGGAGTGGAGGTTGCTGTTTTCTAATTGCATTCCTGGAGTTGTGGTGTTTCAAAAACAACATTTTTGGTTTTAGGATACACCAAGAATTAATTCCCCACCCCCTTTAGACCCCAGCCATCCTTTTTGGTCTGTATACTTAGCACTTAGCATTCTTTAGTTGGTGGTTGGTTTCCTGCCTTGTGTAGATGTGCCCCTTAAATCCCATGTTTATGTGCTCTTCTTGTTCATTTTAGCTTTCAGCCAGAAGTAAACCACTTTTCTCACCTCCTGATGGGAGAAAGATAACTTTAATTAATATTGACCATGCATTTTCTTGCCATTCCTTTTGGACTAAGAAGAATTAAAATGTTAACATGCACAGGGTGTAAGGGAAGGGATATCCCAGGTCTGATGCAGTGAGGGCAGCAATTTTTAGAACAGCAGCAGTGAGAGTGATAGAGGAGCAGCTATGAGGAGGGTGCACAGACATGGGAATCAGTGGTGCAGGCAACCTGGGAGAGCCATGGGTATGTGCAGAGTTCCAGACAGATGAGGACTGACTAGCTCCCCCTAGGCTCCAAGCTCTGAGTGCAGGACCATTCCTGATCTTTTTCTCTAGTTCAGTGTCTAGCACAATGTTTGACACATCGACAGGTGCTTGGGAAATATTGAGTAAATGAGACCAGAGGAGACCACAGTGACTTGTAGAGAGTCAGAGAGCATAGATACAAATTCCTTGCAGAGTGGGTGATATGCAACTCCTGGCTATAGATCCTATCAGGATAGCAAATGCATTCCTTATGCAGGGAATTTAGTATCTGTCATCTATATACAAATACAATGATTTCCATTTTGTCTCTAATTTCTTTGTGCAGAACATTATATTTAAACTTTTTGAGGAAATACCAAACAAATATATGACCCCCCTCTTCATAGATTTACATTTCTAAAATCTTCAGTGCAGAGGCAGGATATTTATATCTGTATCTATCTATTTTTATATATATATATAAAATATCAGACCATAAAAACGCAGAGATTGATAGTGAATGCTAACACAACATAAAGTAATGAGGCCTTCAGACCTGTGTTGGGCCAGACACAAAGGAGGTAAATTTTAAAGAAAGAAAGCATTTTAAATGGTGTGTGCTGCAACTTGGAGTTTGCTAAATGGTTCAGTTCTTTTTCGGGAAGTTTGTTGGGACCAGATGGATAATTTCCTAATCCAAGTTAAAATTTTGCATCATAGTGTTTACTCCCTTCTGCCTGGCAGGGGATTTCATCTTTTGTCCATCACAGAGGCTTGGGTGGGATCCTAGGAATGTAGTTTACAGAGAATGCCCATGAAATACCTTATAGAAGGTCAAGAGAGGTAGGCAAAAATCAGAATTCTGACAAATAAAAACTTTATACAGGATTTGTTTTTCAGTGAACCTAGTGAGCATACTCTGATCTCCAATGTGTAGATGGGGTAGCAGAGTGACTCTTTGGCTTCTGCCAGTAATTTTCATCTCCATATTACTTTAGGGAGAAACTGAAACGGTTCTTTAGGGTAATAGCTTATATGAAGGAGGAGGATCAGACATGAGCTAGTGGGGTGACTTTTTTTGGTTATTACAGAGAATAGTGAGGAATGAAGAAAGTGTTTGAGAATTTGGGGTAATTAGAGGAGGGTTTAATAGCCTAATAAGAAGTCTGTTTTGTGTAGAGGGCAATGGAAAGCCATAGGTATCTGAGCTCACTAAGCCACTGGTCTCTGATGCTTACAGTTTTCTCAACGTCTCCTTCAAGGAATTCACATTTACATTGTGTCGGGTATGAAACAGAGTGATGAGTATCCAGACGTTGCCATAAATTCCATTTTGGGGGGGTAAGGAGGCATTTCACAAAACAAGATTGGGTGTCAGATGTATAGGCAAAATCAGGAGTCTGACTAATGAAAAACTTACAGGCTTTGTTATGTATATGTAGCAATAATTAAAGGACCTTAATTTTGATCTAATTAGGCTGTATAAAATATAAGTGATTGGGGAAGTTCTTGGTAGTGTTTTCAAGGGCTACTAACTTAGAAGACAAAAGGACCTCTTGAGATTTAGAAACCCAGGAGACCCCCTTTGAGAGAAGGCTGGCAGGTAGATAGGGATGGTCATCTCTTTATGTGGACAAGTTGTGTGGGGCTTTCTCAATCTTTATTTTGGGGCTGTATGATACTGACCTATGACATACTAAAATTCTTCTATGTAGCCTGATAGCGTTCTGGACTGGTTAGCATTTGATTTCTTCTCTTTTACACCTTTATACAGTCGTTTTGGTCCCTTTAATTAATGATCCCACTGGTCATTAAGTAGGTTTTCTGTTTGTTTGTTTAAGGGACAGGGTCTTACTCTGTCGCCCAGGCTGGAGTGCAGTGGCACGATCATAGCTCACTGCCACTTCAAACTCCTGGGCTCAGGTGATCCTCTCACTTCAGTCTCCTGAGTAGCTGGGACTCCAGGTGCGTCCCACCATGCCTGGCTAATTTTTTATTTTTTGTAGAGACAGGGTCTCACTATGTTGCCCAGGCTGGTCTCAAACTCCTGGCCTCAAGTGATCCTCCTGCCTTGGCCTCCCAAAGTCCTGGGATTACAGGCATGAGCCACTGTGCCCAGCCCAGAAGCAGTTTTAGATATGAAAGGACATTAATTGATAAAAAAAAATATACGTTACTAATTAAGTCTTGGTTTTTTGTGCTCTTTGATTTACTCTTGCATATTGGCTTAAGTACATGTTTTGATTTGAGCAGTTATTGATTAGACACTGAATAATACTTGATGGTCATAAATGATTCACTGAATGCTTGGATTACTGTAGGAGTTCTGCAACTGATTTACGGGCTTCCGGCCTTTTCCTCCTTCAGTGCATCTTGCCAGCTGCCACCTGGGTAGTCTGAAGCACTGTTGTTAACTTACTTATGTTGGTAAATCAAATCCCCTTTCCTTCCCTCTCGATTCTAAATCAGTTGGGAAATAGTCAACCACGGTGGACATCCAGTTGTCACCTTCATTGTTGGCAGACTGGATGGAAGAACTTTTTTTGGCTTGTGGCCAGCATTAGACTTCTGGTTGTTCCCTCAGTTGAGTTTATGCACCAGAACTGCAGCAGTCTCTGAAGCAGAGGAGGGGATGCTGGGCCATGTACATGCCATTCCTTTTCCCAGTCTTGCCAGTCAGGTATGCCCCTAATCAGAGAATTGAGATGGGTTTGAAGAAGGGCAGAAAATATATTTCCAGTATTGTTCCCTCCTTGGGAATAAAACGTGCTTTTATTGAAAAGCACGTTTTAAACATGGGGTCAGGGAAATGGTATTCCTTCTAACAATTTATACCTGCTTAGAAACTTCTCATTTTTCCTGTTGTGTCCAGGACAAAGTCCATAGTACTTTCTCTGTTGTTCACACTCTTTGGGGTCTCCCTTCTCTTTGCCTTTCCATCTCTGGCAACAGACCTGGCCAGCTAGATTCATCCCATTATCCCTTAAAAGTACTTAACTCCTTTCTCCTTTGGATTGTTCTTGTTGTTTCTCCCAGCCATTGTGCCCTTTGTCCTCCTTGTATCCCAAATCCTTCCCATTTTTTGAGTCTGAGTGCCAAGTCCCAGTTCCTCCACAGAGCTTCCCCAAACCAGTATGCCTTTATGTCCCCTCAGAACGTCTGTGGCATTCGGAGCCTCACTTTTCATTATAAGTCATAAACTTTTGACCTGCGAAGGCTAAAAGAGATCTAGTTCTACCCTGTTGTACTGCAGCCAGGGAAATGTTTGTCTTTTCACAGGGGTGTGTTAAAAACTCAGGCCTCCTGATTTTTGCCTTTCAGTCATTGACTGTGGTTTCCATGTATGTATGACTTGTCTTCTCAACAAAAGTTAAGTGCCTGTGATCAGGACCACCATGCCTTTTGTCGCTTATGTCCCTGGGGGCCAGTCACCAGAGGGGTTTGTCAGGTTCACACATGATATTTTATATATGTAACTTAATTGTATTCCAAGAAGAAATGGATAGAACTCTTCTCCCTGAAAATAGGACCTATATAAGATAGATTATAATAACTCTCATTGTTAAATAACAGCAGGTGGTATATGTGCATTTTATAAATAAGTGAAAGTTTTAAAAGTTAAGTAACTTGTCCAAGGCACAAAACTAATTAGCGGCATTGTCAGGATTTGCCTCCAGGCTCATCTGGCTGTAAGGGCCACTCCCTGCCACTCCTCCGCTTTGTATCTCTTTATTCCTTGCTGGGGAAGGTCAGGAACGGACATGAGGAGATTCTAGTGTCAGAGAAATTGGGTTTTTTTGTTTTTGTTTTTGTTTTTGTTTTTTTAAGAAACAGGGTCTCACTCTGTTGCCTAGGCTGTGCAATGGTGCGATCATAGCTCATTGCAGCCTTGAACTCCTAGGCTCAAGCAGTCTTCCTGCCTCAGCCTCCCAAGTAACTGGGACCACAGGTACGTACCACCAGGCTTGGCTAATTAAAAAAAATTTTTTGTAAAGTTGGTTTCTCACTGTTGCCCAGGCTGGTCTCTAACTTCTGGTCTCAAGTGATCCTCCTGCCTTGGCCTCCCAAAGTGCTGGGATTACAGGCCTTAGCCACCACGCCTGGCCCTGGTTTTTTATTTGTAGCAAATGGCCCCTTTTGTATAGAATTTCAGTTTGCTTACTCCATGGTATCCTTTCAAGGACTACAATGGCGTCAACTTTTTCCTTTGCTATTTCTCTTTGCATTTGAGAGGCAGTAAACAGATAATTGAACATGTCTCCTCTCCTAAACAGGTAATAGGTAGAGTCTAGCAAATTTTCCAAGGATGGTAATTAATAGTGATGAATGTTCATTTAATGTTTAGGAAATAAAAGCCTAAAACTCTCAAGTAGGAAAAGTTTTAATTGAAACTACTCTTTCTTCCTTTCCTTCCAAATTATTTTTATTTTTATTTATTTATTTTCTTTAGAGACAGGGTCTTTCTATGTTGCCCAGGCTAGACTTGAACACCTGGGTTCAAGCAATCTTCCTGCCTCAGCCTCTGGGGTAGCTGGGATTACAGCCATCCGCCACTGTGCCCAGCTCCAAATTATTTTTGAATATGAGTTTAGTTCATCCCTTTATTGTATAGTGGCTCCAAAGAGGATTGGAGCCACTTGCATAAGAAGACATTCACAGATGTACGTGTACATATGCATACAAACGTATACACATACCTATACATACATAGACACACACTGCCAGTATAGCTGGAGCAGAGGATCAGAAAGGCAGGTGTCAGATCATGCAGGGTCATGAAATGTTGATAAGGGCTTTGGGAAAAATGCTTTGGTCTCAGAAAAGCAACGTGCCAGTTCCTCAGGGAAGCCAAGTTTTTACTAGGTGAGAAAGAAATTTCTCACTTAGGGAACTTTCTTAGTTCATTTATGTTGCTGTAACACAGTACCACAGACTGGGTAATTTATAATGAACAGAAATTTATTTGGCTCATGGTTCTGGAGGCTGGGAAGTCCAAGAGCATGACACCAGCATCTGGAGAGGGTCTTCCTGCTGCTCATCAACCTGTGGCCACAGGCAGAAGGGCAAGAGAGGGCGACAGCCAGGGAACAAGAGGGGCCCACTCTGTAGATAACTAACCTACTCCTGCGCTAACAACATTAATCCATTCATGAGGGCAGAACCCTTATGACCTAATCCCTTCTTATTAGGCCCCACCTCCCAACACTTGTGTTGGGAATTAAGTTTCCAACGCAGGAACTTTTGGGGACACTTTCAACCATAGCAGGAACATTACGTGATATAATGGATACTGTCCTTAACAACAGTTTTTTGCATCTAATGCTTCTGCATGCTTGTGCATTTCATATTTTTCTATCTTGAAATAGCCTGTCATAAAAGTCAGCTTTGTGGCATTAGAGCACAGCTTGGTGAGCAGGAAAGATGATCCATTTTTGTTGTATATGAGGCCTTCTGATGCTTTTACGCGATACCCAGGGAGTGAGTACCTGAGGAATAGGTTGATGGCCAGCCCTTTAGGTTGTCCTCTCTTACAAAGGGAGCCCAGCATTTTGACCAAGCTGGAGGTTGTTTTTGAAAGCTAAGGTCTTGAGTTTTGGTGTTCATGTTGCTGGTGAGAGCAGAGCATAAGCTTTGGAATTTCCACACGTGAGAATGGTTTATATTCTCTCTTGAAAGTCAAGAAACTAATCAGTGTTCTGGCCCAAGTGGAGGGCATCTGTCTGGATCTCTGGTTCTCAGACTTTGCTGTGCCTAGGGAATTACCTGGGCAGCTTGTTAGAAAAGTAGATTCCCTGACCACATCCCCAGAGAGGATGATTTATTAGGTCTGGGGTGGAGCCCAGGAATCTACAGTTCAAAAGTCTCCCAGATAATTAGAGAGTAGCTGGTTCTTAGATCATCCTTTGAGAAACATGGGTCTCAGATGAAAGATCATAGGAAAAATAGAGCCTATTTAAGTTTTTCTATTTAACATCTACTAGGAATAAAAACCAAAAAGAAGAAAAGAAATGGATGGTGTGATCAGCCTCAGTTTCAGGCTTTCATCCCCATTTGTTTGGTTTGTCAACCCAGAGCAGATTTTTCTCCCAAATCCGGTAAGCTTAGTAACCTCCTGGAAGAAAAAGTTTACCTTTTGTCGTTTTCTTCTGTGGTGGTTGCTTCTGGACAGTGTTAAACCTCAGGCCTTCTGATTATATAACCATTTGAGCTGTGAGTGTTACTGAGTCAGCTGACAATTGTGTGATGCAGGAAGAGTAGTAAAATCCAGCTAGCTCTTTTCACGGCACTGATAGCTCTTTTCCACTATCTGAAGGTCAGTCACCCATCTTCATTTACAGTATCTTTATTGAGGCTGGTTTTAGACTCAAGAGATTCCATTGACAGGGTTCTTTCTGTTGGGAGACTTGTTTTTACATTCTGACCATTTATTAGAATAAAGAAGACAAGTATAAAGATATGTGTGAGTTCAGAGTAGAGATCCTGTGCTTGGAACCCAGTGGACTTTATGTTCTCTAGGGAAGAAATCTAAATGATAATGGCAGAGACTCACCTCTGAAGCTTTGGACTGGGGCTCCATTTCTGGTTTTTTACGAGCACTGGGAGTGCTTACTCTGTAATCTCCAGGGCTTAAGTTAGGGTCTGGTGCATAGTGGACCTTTACCAAATCTGTAAGGAAACAGTTACTAAATAATAATGCTTGATAAATGCCTGCTCATTTATTTATCCAGTGTATTTTTAGTGCCTCCTGTGTGTCTTGCTTTGTTTATGAGTATTTTTATTGGGAATGAAATAGTGGAGGAAGGAAGGTGTCACAGAAGTATCATCTATGAGCCCTGTCATTTAGGAGCTTACACAAGTTAGAGAAACTGCTTTGCAAGTGTTCAAGAAATAGGCAAAAATATAAACAAATGAACAACCTGGTATAACTGCATACAGAATAGCTGAAAGGATTTAGAAGATAAAAGAGTATTTCAATTCTGGACTAGGAAGTCACTTGGAAGAGATGAGTATTGAGCCAGGTATTAAAGGAATTAATAGATGAGAAAAGCCTTAAAGCAAAAAGACCAAAAAACTTTTAAACAGATGTTCTTTTGCAGGGGCGGGGGAGGGAGGGTGCTTCCAGTTTTAGGATGGTAGACCCAGCAAACTTTTATTTTCCCTTCTTCTCCAAATCCTATTGAAATGGACGGAAGAACAGAGGGGAATAAATTCTTCAAAGGTGAGAGATGTTACCAAATTTCTGGAACAAGGAAGGCCAGTGGTCTCATATTGGTGGATAAATGCTATGGAGGAAGTCCCAGCACTGAGCACATGCAGGAACTATGTTTGTAGCAGAGGTGGAAGTGCTTCCTCCTCACAATGGAGCTGGCAGCTTCGGAGGAGTGATTAGAGGCAGGCCAGAAACGGAGGTGGCTGATTAAGGGACTGTCTGCAGAGTGTGTGGTTTGCCATCTCCAGGCTGAAATCAGGCAGTAACTCTAAAGATACTGAGTAATTTTCCCTGGAGAAGGGGCTAGGGCTCCAAGCAGGAACTGACATCCACAAGAAGGGGACGTGGGGAACTAACTTCTCCACCTTTCCCAGCCCATACACTAAATGTGGGGAGAGGGACAGCCACTTTACAAGTGTGCAGAGTCCTAGACCAGGCCTCCTATTCAAGGGTAAGGCTTGTGGAGAAAGCAACTTACTCGTAGTAGAAGACAGTCTCACCTGTATTATCAACCTAGTTCATTTTTAATAGGAACAATCTACCAAAGAGCACAACACCATAGAGGAAAACAAGCAGCATAAATCAGGAACAACTATCCTCAGAGGAAACAATTCAAGGAAAAGAACTTGTATAGATTTTTAAGATGGCATCCTCAGATTCAAGATGATATTTTGTCTGCAAAACAAGAATGGGTTATGAAAAAAGAGCAATCAGAAAGCAAAGAATTAATGAAAATTTAAGGCGTGGTTGCCTAAATAAAAGAATTCAGCAGAAATACTGAGTAGGGGCAGGAATAGGGGAGGTATATAAGATCTAAATTCATCAATTTTCATATCAAGATGTCAGTAGCCATTGCTTGATGTTAATAAATAATGAACTAGAGGCATGAACATATTGGTAGTTGGGAAGGTATCAGTCAGAAGTGATTCTCTCTGAAAAGTGAGATTTGGTGCACTAAGGACAGCTTGTACTTTTCATTTGAAACCCTTCTATACTTTGAATTTTTATTTTCATTTGGTTGTATTACTTTTAATAAGATTACTTGGTAAAACTCTGTTTTGTCACTTACAAGGATGTAATCTTGTTTCATTTTTTACTAGGATAGTATCAGAAACCTGTCATAATCTTTTTTTTTTTTAAACAATCTCTGTTTTGATGGTGCTTGGTCGATATGGTTCAAGGGACTGAGGGACAAGGTAGTTTTCGTTCACATTTTGTCTGCAGTGGACAAAATAATTAGTTTTTTGTGTGTTTTTTCATTTAACCGGTATATTTAAAATCTCTACCAACTTAATTCTCTATATAGACTGAACTAATATGAGTATTATGTAAAAGTTGAATTAAGTGTGTAAAAGAGCTTTTCAGGGTAGTATCTATGTTTTTAGTATTGCACTCCTGGGAAGAGGATCAAAGCCAGTAGGAAGGCAGGTGCTGGAAACGTCTCTGAAGGGTTATTCCTAGAATGGAGTAGTGGTTCCTGGGCTGGACTTCTCAGACTCTGCTTGTCTTTGGAGGCATTAGTTGAGATCATGAGCTATTTCCAGTGGCTGTGGTAGTGCCTCATTCTTTCCTGTAAGGCTTTAATGGCTATTTTATAAGGTTTTAATTTTAAAATGGGAAGATGAGTCATTTTGAATAAATGCAGTTTGATAGGTAAGATCTTTTAATACCTGGAATCCACAGGGGCAGAATAATAAAAGACTCATGGTAGTACCATGTTTTGATACTTACCCAGATCTTTCTTCTCATGCTCAGATTCAGTTTCTAACTCTCAATTTTAGCAAAGAAACCTGGAGGTTGGGAATTGGAGATAGGGTTGAGGGGAAAGTTTGAGAATGCCTGTCTACCTAGTGCTTTGATATTATAATGTAATTTCCTATTCAGAAAGCCAAAAAGTACTCATTTTTCTAACACTACAGAAAGTGAAGATGCACATAATCTTGGCTGATGAAGCCATGTAGAAGACAGGATAAGAGAGCTTTGGGATGAGGTCTACTAATAAACTGTTGGTGGTTATAACTGATAGTTGTCCTGCCTGTGTATCTATTGGGAGTTTCTTGCATGTCATAAATGCATAGTGGGTATGTTCTTTGCAGTGGATATATGTTCATTGTAAAATCAAATTTTATTTTTAAAAACTTTTTAAATTAAAAATAGGTACTTTGAGTCTCAAATCTTATGTCTTACTTTTTTTTCCCCTTTCTTGCACATTAGTTTGTTCTAACTCTGAAAGCTAGAAGAGAGAGAGTTACGGAAATGAGATTGCTTTGATCCAATCTCAAGTGCCATTAAATGGTCAGAGTATTAGGCTTTTGTATCATTCAGAACTCTCTTGGTTACAAGTGACATAAACCCAACTTAAATTAGCTTAAGTTAGAAAAAAATAATAATTCAGGTGTTCAGTGGCTTAAGGAATCAGAACCAGGAGGTTTAGTTGAGGTTTAGCTGAGACCAAGGCTCTTTGTCTCCAACCCCTCCCTGTACTTCTGGGTGTCAGCTCCATCCTTTACAAATGCTTTTCTTCTGGAGGCTGGAATCGTGGCTGCCTGAAGCCATGGGCTCACAGCTTAACAACTTCATGACCTAGGAGGAAGAGACTCATTGTGTACCCACTCCTGCCAAAAATTAATTTTTTTTTGAAGGAAGGACTCCCAAGTTGGCCTGGCTTGGTCATGTGTTCATCCGTGGACCAATCACTGTGATAAAAGAAATAGGATCCCATAGGCCAGCCTGATCTCTTGCCCACTCTTGATCTGGGGATCAATACTGGTTATCAGAAAAAAAGATGCTAAATAAACACAGTATTCACTTCAGCAGTGAATGTCAAAATAAGTTATTTTTTAAGTTTATATATATATGCATACATGTATAAAATAACTTATTTTAGTGAATACCTATTATATATATGTTTTTCCTGAACCATTTGAGGCTGAGTTGTGTACATCAGGCCATTCTGTCCCTAAATACTCCACTGTGTAAAGGCCATATTCTTACATAATCATTGTCTACTTATTCTTTTTGTTCCCTCGTAACTAATAAGAAATCTGTAGGGAGACACTTTAAGGTCATGCATGTATCCTGCTCCTCTTCAAATTGTTCTCCCTAGATTTAGCATCCTTTGATGATTCTGGACCATACCCATCTTTTCTATGGCGGTGACAAAATGATTTTCTGTCTCTACCACTTCCTCTACATTTACCATTTGGATTCTATAGTAAACAAGAGCTCTCCCTTCTCCCTCATTTATTCATTGTCTATCTATCATCAGTGTGGATTCCTATTGTTTTCAATGACTTGTGATTCTTTACTGTCCTCAGTTAATAGTTTGGTGCTCAAATGGTCTCAGTTTTGGGCGAGAGCTCTTCAAGCTGACTCCTGTGTTGTTTTGACATGCCATCTTCATTTTTCTCAAGCACTCTCTTATTTTCTGACATAGCAAGATGTTTCAGGCTCATCTTCTATCTTCCCTACTGTAGTCTTGGAATCAGCCATTTCTCTGAGGAGCTTTAGTATTAGACACCTAGATCTAGTGCTAGGTGTACACATTGCTAATGGGGCATCTTTGCTTCTAGACCCTTTTAGTTGTCAAAACTAAGGAGATATACACACACATGCACATACAGATATATGTACACATGTATATACACACATACTTATAGCTATACACATATATTCATATATATGTGTACACATATAAACATGTGTTCATACATATTATAGAACTCCTGAGTTCATGCTGATGAATTCAGATTCATCCCACAGTATCTTCCTTGCCTTAACAGCATTTCATATTTGCCATCTCCCCTCTTAGAACCCCAGCTCCCAACATCAACACATTTACTTGTTTTTTAATCTTATACCACATCTAAAATAGTTTCAGAATCACGTCACTCATACAACTACCAGAAAGATAGAGTTGAGGATTTGTTTGCTGTTTTTCTGCCTTCCTCCCAAAAGCTGAGAGTATGTAGTCAAATACTGTGTTTACCAATTAATAGGATTAGAGTTTTATTCTCCGTGAGATATGGTTACGTTATTCGTTCGGAGCATACTTGAATTCATTTGTTTGAGCTTGTTTTCATCTTTAGTTTTTTATTTT
The DNA here is from genome assembly GCA_023783475.1 of Daubentonia madagascariensis. Lineage (NCBI taxonomy): Eukaryota > Metazoa > Chordata > Mammalia > Primates > Daubentoniidae > Daubentonia > Daubentonia madagascariensis. The sequence continues at coordinate 24,187,592 of JAKFHU010002136.1, read as the reverse complement.
TTAATATGTAGAACTTTAACATGTTTCCAAAAGTCAAATCTGTATAAGCAGATGTCCTCAGAGAAGTATCACTCCCTCTTGTGTTCCTTCTACCCTGTTGCATCCTTCATCCCTTCTAGATAATCTTTGTTTTTGGTTTATCCTTCCTGTGTCTCTTTTTGTAATGATAAATAGATATGTACATGTTTTCTTATTTTCCCTTTATTCTCACACAAAAGGTAGCAAATTGCACTTTGCTTTTTTTTAATTTAATATATCTTAGAAATCATTCCATATCACTTTGTAGGATTCTTTCTTAATTGTTTTTACAACTATGTAATACTCCATTGTATGCATCCTAATTTATTCAGTGACTTATGTTTAGATATTTAGGTAGTTTTCATTATTTTGCAACTGCCAAATAATGTTGCAATGATAACTTCATGCATATATGTTTACATATTGTTGGAGGTGTATTTTTAGATTGAATTCCTGTGAGTAGAATTGCTGAGTCAAAGGTTACATGCATATGTACTTTTGTCAGTAGATACTATTTAGCCACTATTTTTGAAGAACCTGGAACTTCAAGGAGCAAACAAGCATTCATGGGCCAAATCCATCTGGGGAGTATAGCAATTTGGAGATTAAAATGTCTTCATTTGATAAAACTCTCAAGCATAAGGTTTTTAAAATTTATTCCAAAGAAGGGAAAGATACATTTTATGTAGTCTTCCTGGAGGATGAATTCACATGATATTTTCTTGATATACTATTTGAAAATCCCATTTGTAAGCTTACAAGGAATTTTTTCTTCGTGATATATGTCTTTCTCAGAAGAACTCCAGGAAGAATTTTTGGAACTCAAAATCGATTCTCTTACCAAAGGTAACTTCTAGAAAATCACTTTGAAGATTTCACAGTTATTATCTTATTTACCCCCAAATAAGGGAGCAGGTTTCAATAGGCATTTTCCTGTTTTACTGACATATATTTGAGAAAGTATTCTCCCCAGCCCACCCCAGCCCCAGCTTCTGGCTAGGAAAATCTTGTACCTCAGGCTTGACTTTGGAAGTGCCTTACCATGATTCCTCCTTACTTTCAACCTTTAATGTGTTTCTGAATGTGCACACAAGTCTCATAGTAAAGTCTTGTGTTTTGAGGAGGTTCTCTTCCTTAATTATGGTTTGGGCTTGGTTTAGCTTTGAGTATGATGTTCCACAGTGAAGCACATGTTTCCAGCATGTGTACATAAATATAGACAAAGTCTTCTAGTATAATGAAGTTATACTTAGTAAATAGATAAAATTGATTTCAAATGTTAGGAAGAAGGATTTAAGATTTTACAGAAGATTCAGTGGGCCTCTGAGCATGTGATTATTGTGATATTATCACTTTTGTTTAAATTTGTGTCAAAAAATTAAGCACAAACCTTTTGCTAAGAGTTCTATAAAACTGTCAACATCTATGGATTTGTGAATTTTTTTCTATATTTGGGTCATTGGAATGTTTTTGTTGGTGATTCTTCTAGTCATTATGTTGAGATTCAGATAACATTAAAGGAGATTTGAAGTTTTTACATTTATCAAAAGGGAGACTGGGGTTTTAAAAAGAAGAGTCAGGAAACAGTATTTGGCGTAAAAAAAGGAGTACTCTGACCCAGCTGACCTGAGTGTCAGCCTCTGCTCTGCTGCTGACTTGCGGGCCTTTGCTGCCTTTAAACCTCAGTTTCCTCATCTAGGGTAGGAGGATTATTTGCTGTGGCTCCCTCATGGGATTGTGGTTATACCGGTTAAATGAGACATGGAATTCGTAAGTAACTTGAAGAATAAAAATTGCTATACAGCTTTCTTAATGAGAAACCATATAACGTGAGATAAATATTCACATGAACATTTAGTATATTTTTAAACAGTTTTACTTGAATCTCCTCTTCTGAACTGGTAAGAAGTGGAAGAACTTTTGCTTTTTTCCACCTGCTTGAGAGTACAAGTCCCTTGTTAAAGTCTGTAATCCTCTAACATGGCAGGAACCCTTGAGTTTCACTTCCTTGGGTTGGATCAAAATAGCTTTTATCATGAACTTTCCTGGTATTTGGGCAAGCCAGTCTTTAGCCTGTGGCATCAAAGGTGGGTGGAGTTTGTGCTGACCTGGTTGGGGATCTGTGAGGGATGAAGGGTATTCAAGAGAGAAGCAGGCTAAGTTAGTGATCAGCACTGCTTGGTTCGCATGCTGGGTTGCCTCTCTCTGAACAAGGCCATCCTGTTTCCCTGTCTTTCCCCACACCTCCCACTAGCTGTCCTGAAGGGAAATACCAATAATGTTAGTTCTTTCCTCTTCCTCTACGTTCTATCTCTTGCCACAACTTCCTGGTTCTACTCCTACTGGACCTTGAGTTCTTGTTGGTTGTGTCCAACTTAGGCCTTTAGTCCCTCTTGCCTGGACTTGCCATCGTGGCCCTCTGTGCTCAGAATGAAATCTGAACTCTCTGGCCTGGTGTGCCCTTGATTTTTCTTTCCAGCTCCATCATGTAGTGCTTCTGTTCACTTGCCCCATCATCCAGCCACACAACTCTCTTTTACTAACTGGATCTAGAGCACTGTTCCATTCCCCAAGAGTGTAATGGTTATTAAGAGCATAGGCTCTGCCCAGGTTCAAATCCTGTCTTCACCATTTGCTAGGCATATTACCCTGGAAATATAACTTAACCTCATAGTGCCTCAGATTCCTCACAATAATATGAGAATAAGGATACTGTCTGCCTTATAGGGTTGTTGTGAGAAGTAAGGGAGATACTCCATGTAAAGGACTTGGAACTGTGCCTGCATGTAGGAAGTGTTACATAAGTATTAACTGCAATCATTATTACTACTTATTATTACTGTCCAATGTCTTGTCAAAATTCTATGTATATCTTTGCTCAAATGTGTTTTCTCAAATCTCCCAACCACAATTAATCTTATCCATCGATTAATGCATCTGTCTATCCATTGCTTAATAGAACTTTTTAAGACTTTGTTAAATATTTATTAAATATTTAATATGTATAAGGCATAAGACTACTCATCCTGAGGAATACAAAACTTAGTCAAGTACATATACTGCCCTCTAGAAACTTAGAGTCTGGTAGGAGAGATCAGAGAAGTATAAAATATTCATCCATTCGCAAATGATTATTGAGCAACTGCATAGGATCCAGGCACTGTATATAGTTACATGGGTTCTGGGCCTGGTGTCATAGTTAATGATTGATTTTGGTGAAAAATCAGAATTTGAGTAGCTTAAGCAAAGCACAATTGAAGTGCTTTGGGAATGTAGAAAGAGATTTTACCAGCTAAGAAGGACAGGAAAGGCTTCTTTAGAGAAAATGTTGCCATCTTAGTAGGGGCTTGCAGGATGGGTGAACTTTGCTCATCTCTACCTCTCTGAGGAAGCATCCAAGTACTGCCTTGGGCTGTCGCTGTAGATGGACTGTAGGATTTTCATAATTGTAAGCTCCTCAAGGGCAGAGACAGTGTCTCCTTCATTTTTGAGTTCCTAGTGCTCACTCCAGGTCCAGCACATACTCACTATGGGATAATGATGGATCAGGGAGATGTCTTTTCCTATGTGACTTAAAGGGAGATTGTGATTTGATGATTCTTAATATCTGTGAAGCAATTAAACTTCCTAGAGAAGACATTTGTATAAACTGAAAGTGAGGCTTTTGGAGATGTTCATATTATTTCTTACACATTAATCGTAGCCATAGTAGTCATGATAGTAGTATAATAAAGTGAATTCTGCCTCAATCCATGTAGATATCTCTTCCCATTTTTCTATATATTTCTGGGAAGAAACTCTTGTAGATTCTCCATTAAAGCCTGCCCTTGTCCTAGAGTTCTAGGGTGTGATTTCATGACTTTGATCACATAAGGAATCTTAGTTTTAAAAACTGCCCAACAGTTTTAATTCTGAATTTCTCCTTGTAGCAAGGAGCAAGGACCAACCCCAGTGGAGAAAAAGAAGAAAGGAAAAAGGAAAAGTGAAACTACAGTGGAGAGTTTAGAGCTGGATCAGGGCCTGCCGAACCCGTCCCTGCGGAGTCCTGAGGAGTCCACTGAGTCTGCAGACAGCCAGGTACAGCTGTGACCGGGAGGCCTGGTGGAGGTTACGGCTGCTGGACGGGGTCTTGCTGACACTGATCCTATTGCTCCTCTGTGCCTATCTCTAGCATACTACCTAGACCTGGGCTTTTACTGTTTTGGTTGATGAGCAGGTAGACTATAGTCTTTTTTCCTAGTCTGATCCTTGTACTAATAATATTTCAGTTTTTTAGTGATGTTGGCTTCCTTCTTGGAAAGTGGCATGAATATTAGGCTGCAGAGGGAGTTGATATAGAACATGAAGTTGTAAGCTAAGTTAGGTAAGGTTCAGGGGGCCTGGTTTGCCATGTGGGTAATACATTTAGTACTCAGAATGCTAGGCCAGTCTGCACAAGGACATTTTTATAATCCCAGATGCTAGAAAAGTCAGAGATATATTCCACATTTGGCCAAACATGGAAATAAGGAATTGCCCATCTAAATCAAGTTCCTAAAAATACGCTGAAGTGTGCCCATGACATTGTTAGGATTTTCTCTCTGAGTTGAGGCAGCCTTTCTTGGACTGAAGTCTGATATTTGAAATTGCTCTGTTTCCTCTGATATCCACAGCAATTTATCTGAGCCATGCTGCTGCAAGGGGACCATTTAGAATAAGAGTGACTTACTGTACCTTCCAGGATCATTTGGGACCCTCATAGGTTTCTTAGTGATCTTCACCATAGGAAGCTGGCAGCTCGTAATGTCATAGTATTAACAGGCAATGGATACCATTGGTGTCAGAGCAGAGACCCCCTCACTGCCTACAAACTGGGGTGGGTAGTAGTTAGGTATTCAGATTGGCAGAGAAGCAAACACATTGAGTTGATGGGATTTGGCAGGGAACTAAGTGTTTGCAGGATGGTGATCTGTGTATGTGGGATGGGGGGGAGGTTTTTATGTAGAATCCCTCACATAAAGTTAAATGCCATAGAGGTGACATAGTGAAGAAGTGATGGAAACACAGATGTCCAGGAGGTATTTTTCGGAAGAAAAGGGAGTTGGGTTTTGCTTTTGTTTCTGTTTTTTAAGGTTTAAATATTTGAGAGTGAACTAGTTGGTGAAGGGTTCCCTGAAGTGAGTCTGTTGCCTGGATGTGATGAGTACGTAGAGATGAATTGTATGGTTGGTTCTCTGTTTGAGGAAAGCCACTGGGCTTCTTTGTTGTTGAATGTTGTTTCTTTAAAAGGTACAAGCTACTTAATTAGCAATGAGTCCTTAGATCATCACAATCGTGGTTACTCATGAACTTGTTTTGTCATACTTAAGATTTCTCTGCATTTCAAGAAGTGTTATGAGATTCTCAAAATATGTCCTGAGAAAATTGGTATTAGTTTTTCAAACTACATTTTTAGAAGTATGTGGTAAGTATGGTGAATTTGAAATAAATATTAAACTATCATTGTCATTGTCATAAAATCTGAGCTCCTAGCTAATGCCGCAAGGGACCTCAAAGATGATGGAGTTCACTTCCCATCCCTGTTTTATTGGAGTAGAAGCAGATCCCAGAAAGGAAGAAAAAAGTCACTGCCATTGATGAGCAGAACACGTTTCACCAGACTCTGAGACTGCACCTTCTTTTTAGTGGATCATAGCAATTTGGAGATTGGGCTCTTACTCTCTCACGCCCTCAGCTAGATCCCATTTTGAGTGAATTTGGTCCTTAGAAGAGTTGTGTTTAAGAAAGATTTCTTTCGTAAGGTGAGAAAGCTCTCCTTGGCATGTTAGTAAATGTTGATGAGGGTATTCTTGTGTAAGTTTTTGCCTCTTCAACTCACAGAGCTTCTCTGATGGGTACGTTTGCCCTGCAGAAACGACGCTCAGGACGGCAAGTGAAGCGCAGAAAATACAACGAGGACCTGGACTTCAAAGTGGTGGATGATGATGGGGAAACAATCGCTGTTCTTGGAGCTGGCCGAACATCTGCACTCTCAGCTTCTACACTGGCTTGGCAGGCAGAGGTATGACCTTTATGTGAGGGTACTGACCTTGGCTGGACAGTCAACTAGTTGACAGAGTTGTTCTATAGCTCTTTGCTAAAGCATAAGTTAGGTCATTTTAACTGCTGCTTGACATGACTTCCTTGCCCTTAGAATAAAATGCAGACTCCCTTACATGCTCATCGGGACTCTCTGCGATCACATTCTCTCTTTCACTAACTTAATTTTTTAGATAAGTGACTTTTCCTTATCTGACATTACTCCCCAGTCAAAAGGCCATCTTTTAATGCCTTGAACTAACAGTTCTTCCCTACCTACAGGCCTTTGCCTGTGTTGTTCCTTCTGCTTGGAATGCTTTACATGACTGGTTTACCATTGTTTGAGTTTTGCCTAAAGTGGTATCTCTTTAGAGAGGTCTTTCCTGATTCTTTTATCTAAAGTAGATCCCTGCCCCTTATCCTAATGATTCTCCGTTTCAACTCCTTTATTTCTTTCATAGCACTTAACCACAACTTATAATTGCGTTTGAATGTGTTTGATCTCTGATTTTGTTTTATTTGTCTCTCCCATTAGAATGTAGAAGTCTTATACGTAGTAAATAGTTCAGTGAGATCAAATGAACTAGTACTTGCAGGTGGCGCTTTGGTTCAGCAAATGTATATTGAGAGTCTAGAAGTATGTGCTAGGTACAGTGGCTACACAGAAGGAGGAGTGGACAGGAAAGGAGTAGTCAGAAGTATAGGAAAATAAGGACTTAGGAGGGACATTTCTAACATGAACTAAAGCCCCAGGACCTGAATGGCACTGTAGGCTGATATGACAAATGGATGAGCTCAGCTGGATGCTGGGGTGTGATTCGAGGGGTGGTGGGAGAGGGGCTGAGAAGTAGGAGCAGTCAGAGTATGCAGGGCCTTGGATATCACCTAAGGTATTTGGCTTATATAATGTAGACTGGATGAGAGGTAGGAGGCATTGATGGGTTCAAGCAGAGAAGCAAGACGGCTGTGTTTGCATTTTAGCAATTTCCATTGGCAGCAGTGTCAAGGAGGAATTGATACAGAGCTAGTAACGTTAGGACTTGATACAGAGGTACCAGAAAGGAAAAGGGTTAAACGTTGAAAAGGAAGAGTTCTGTGCCAAGGAGCTTATAGAGAAGAAGTGAAAAGCAAGAGAAGTGGCAGGCTGTGCATGTAGGAGGGGCATTATTGCCAGCAGCACATTCTGGGACACAGGCTGTCTGTTGTTACAGAGTCACTGTCGCTGACTTGGCGGAGTTCACATTCTCTGTGGAGTGGTAGCAGCACAAATACCTGTCATTCTTCCTGGGTACTAGTGTGTCTTATGGAAGCTGATAATACTTTATCTTCTTCAACCACCTTGCCTCTAACTTACAGCATTTTCATATAATTTCGCATATCCTTTCACTCTGTCTTTGCATGGAAGGTAGCAAGGAGCAGGGGTTACTGTCAATATTTTAACAATCAAGAAACAGGCGCAGAACGATCCAGGTCAGAGTTATATAGCAGCAGTTAATCAGTGACTAGCATATAGGAGTTGATTTCATGTCTCTGCTAAGGGTTATCAAACTAATGAATATAATACTTAATAAGAATAATAATTTGATGTATTATCATTGCAATACTTTTTTTTTTTTTAATTTATTTTTTTATTTTCAGAATATCATGGGGGTACAACACTTTGGCCATACACATTGCCCCTGTTCTGCCCGTGTCAGAGCCACAATCGTGGTCATCTCCCAAACTGTGCTCCCCACATCCATTCAGTGAGTTTTTCCCATCCCTTCCACCCCCCTCCCGCCCGCCCGCCCTCAGATGATGTTATTGCCCAGTGTGATGTAAGTGTTCATCAGTTAGTACCAGTTTGATGGTGAGTACCAGTGGTGCTTGTTTTTCCAATCCTGCGACACTTCGCTTCGAAGAATGGGTTCTAGCTCCAACCAGGATAATACCAGATGTGTTAATTCACTGTTCTTCCTTATTGCTGAGTAATACTCCATGGTATACATATACCACATTTTATTGATCCACTCGTGTATTGATGGGCACCTGGGTTGTTTCCACATCTTTGCAATTGTGAATTGTGCTGCTATGAACATTCAAGAGCAGATGTCTTTATTATAAAACGTCTTTTTTTCTTTTGGATAAATACCCAGTAGTGGGATTGCTGGGTCAAATGGTAATTCTACTTTTAATTCTTTGAGGTATCTTCATATTCTTTTCCATAGAGGTTGTACTAATTTGCAGTCCCACCAGCAGTGTATGAGTGTTCCTATCTGTCCGCATCCCCGCCAACATTTGTTGTTTGGGGATTTTTTGATATGAGCCAATCTCACTGGAGTTAAGTGATATCTCATTGTGGTTTTGATTTGCATTTCCCTGATGATGAGAGAAGTTGAGCACTTTTTTATATGTTTGCTGGCCATCATTCTGTCTTCTTTGGAAAAGTTTTTGTTCATGTCCTTTGCCCATTTTTTAATAGGGTTGTTTGATTTTTTCTTGTTGATTTTCCTAAGTTCTGTATAGATTCCGGTTATCAGCCCTTTATCAGAGGTGTAGCATGCAAATATTTTCTCCCATTCTGTACGTTGTCTGTTCACTCTAGTGATAGTTTCCTTGGCTGTGCAGAAGCTTTTCAATTTGATCAGGTCCCATGCACTTATTTTTGTTGCTGCTGTGATTGCTTTGGGGGTCTTCTTCATAAATTTTTTGCCTAGGCCAATGTCCATAAGAGTTTTTCCAACGTTTTCTTCAAGAATTCTTACGGTTTCATGTCTTAGGTTTAGATCTGTTATCCATTGTGAATTGATTTTTGTGAGAGGTGAGAGGTGTGGGTCCACTTTCAGTCTTCTACATATGGCCATCCAGTTTTCCCAGCACCATTTGTTGAATAGGGATTCTTTTCCCCAGTGTACGTTTTTCTGGGATTTGTCAAAGATCAGGTGACTGTATGAGGTTGGTTTTATATTTGGGTTCTCAGTCCTGTTCCATTGGTCTACGTGTCTGTTCTTGTGCCAATACCATGCAGTTTTGGTGACTATAGCCTTGTAGTATAGGTTGAAGTCTGGTAGACAGATGCCTCCCAATTTGTTCTTTTTGCTTAAGATTGCTTTGGCTAGACGGGGTCTTCTCTGGTTCCACACAAAGCGTAGAATTATTTTTTCTAGATTGGCAAAAAATGATGTTGGTATTTTGATAGGGATTGCATTGATTCTGTAAATTAATTTAGGTAGCAAAGCCATTTTTACTATGTTGACTCTGCCTATCCAAGAGCATGGTAGGGCTTTCCATCTATTTACATCCTCTGCAATTTCCTTTCTCAGTGTTTCATAATTCTCTCTATATAGGTCTTTGACCTCCTTAGTTAGATATGTTCCTAAATATTTAATTTTCTTTGTTGCTATTGCGAAAGGTATAGCATCTTTAATTTGTTTCTTGGCTTGATTGTTATTAGCATATATGAAGGCTATGGATTTGTGTGTATTAATTTTATATCCTGAGACTTTGCTGAATTCATTTATCAATTCCAGTAATCTCTTGGTTGAATCTTTGGGGTTTTCTGTGTATGATATCATATCGTCTGCGAATAGTGAAAGTTTGACCTCTTCTGCCCCTATCTGGACGCCCCTAATTCCTCTGTCTTGTCCAATTGCTGTGGCCAGGACTTCCAGCACTATGTTGAAAAGAAGTGGAGATAGTGGGCACCCTTGTCTAGTTCCTATTTTAAGGGGGAATGCCTTCAATTTTTCCCCATTCAGTATGATATTGGATGTGGGTTTATCGTATATGGCTTTAATAGTTTCTAGGAATGAGCCATCTATGCCTATGTTGTTAAGAGTTCTTATCATAAAAGGATGCTGGATTTTGTCAAAAGCCTTTTCTGCATCTATTGAAAGGATCATATAATCTTTGTTCTTGCTTTTATTTATATGGTGAATTACATTTATAGATTTGCGTATGTTGAACCATCCCTGCATCTCGGGAATAAAGCCCACCTGATCGTGATGGATTATTTTTTTGATGTACATTTGAATTTGGTTTGCAAGGATTTTATTGAGAATTTTTGCATCTATATTCATAAGGGATATTGGTCTGTAGTTTTCTTTTCTTGTTGTGTCCTTTCCTGGCTTTGGTATCAAGGTGATATTGGCTTCGTAGAATGAGTTTGGGAGGATTCCATCCTTCTGGATATTTTCAAATAATTTCTGCAGTATAGGCACCAGTTCTTCTTTGTAGGCTTGGTAGAATTCAGGTGTGAACCCATCTGGTCCGGGACTTTTTTTTGTGGGTAGATTTTTAATTACTGCTTCAATTTCGGTGCTTGATATTGGTCTATTTAGAAATTCTGTTTCTTCCTGGTTGAGCCTAGGGAGGTAGTCTGTTTCTAAGAATTTGTCTATTTCCTCCACGTTTTCATGTTTGTGGGCATAGAGATTTTTGTAGTATTCAAAGATGATGTTTTTGTATTTCCATGGTATCAGTTGTGACTTCTCCTTTTTCATTTCTAATTGAGCTTATTAGAGTCCTTTCCTTTCTGCTTCTGGTCACCCTGGCAAGTGGCCTGTCTATTTTGTTTATCTTTTCAAAGAACCAACTTTTCGTTTCATTGATCTTCTGTATTGTTCTTTTGTTCTCGATTTCATTTAATTCTGCTCTAATTTTGGTTATTTCTTTTCTTCTGCTGGCTTTAGGATTGCTTTGCTCTTCCTTTTCCATTTCCTTAAGATGATTCATTAGTTTACTGATTTGTGACTTTTCTGTCTTTTGGATGTGGGAATTTAGGGCGATAAGTTTTCCTCTCAGGACTGCTTTTGCTGTATCCCACAGATTTTGATAACTTGTGTCCCCATTATCGTTTAATTTGAAGAATCTTTTGATTTCAGTTTGAATCTCCTCCTTGACCCAATAATCTTTCAGCAATAGATTGTTTAGTTTCCAAGTTTTTGGAGGAAGATGTGAGTTTCTGTTGGAATTGATATCTAATTTTATTCTGCTGTGGTCTGAAAAGATACATGGTATGATTTCTATTTTTTTGAATTTGTTTAGATCTGTTTTGTGGCCTAGGATGTGGTCAATTTTAGAGAAAGTTCCATGAGCTGATGAGAAGAATGTATATTCAGTGTTATTTGGGTGGAGTGTTCTGTAGATATCTGTTAGGCCCAAATGTTCTATAGTCCTGTTTAGGTCTTTTATTTCTCTGTTTGTTTTTTGTGTGGAGGATCTGTCCAGTTCCGTCAGTGGGGTGTTGAAGTCCCCTGCTATTATGGCATTGCTGCTTGTTATGTTGTCTAGATCTAGCAGTATTTGCTTTATGTACCTGGGTGCTCCTGTGTTGGGTGCATAAATGTTTAGGATTGTTAAATCCTCTTGTGAGATTTTTCCCTTCACCACTATATAGTGTCCATTTTTGTCCTTCTTTACTTTTATTGCTTTAAAGTTTATGTCATCTGAAATGAGGATGGCTACTCCGGATTTCTTTTGGTTTCCATTAGCCTGAAAAATTGTATTCCATCCTTTGACCTTGAGTCTGAATGCGTCTTTGTGTGTAAGGTGTGTTTCCTGAAGACAACAGATACTTGGTTTGTATTTTTTAATCCATTCAGCCAGCCTATGTCTCTTCAATGGGCAGTTCAAGCCATTTACATTTATTGAGAGAATTGATATTTGGGGTAAATTTCTGATTATTCTGTTGGGTGTTATCTTTTGTTTTACCTCTTGCGTCATTGTGGAATCTGGTTTCTGGAGTTTTAGCTTTTGCGTAGTTTTACCTAGGTGGGTGTCTGTTGCTCTGTTTAGTGTGTAATGCAGGCCTAAGCATTTCTTGCAAGGCCGGTCTGGATTTCGCAAATTCTATCAGTGATTGCTTATCTGGAAAGGTCTTTATTTCTCCCTCATATAAGAAGCCTAGTTTGGCAGGATACAGAATTCTGGGTTGACCTTTGTTTTGTTTTAGGAGATTGATGGTGTCTCCCCATTCCCTTCTGGCTTGTAAGGTTTCAGCTGAGAAATCTGCGGTTAATCTGATCGGTTTCCCTTTGTAGGTTACCTGCTCTTTTCATCTTACAGCTCTGAGGAGTGCCTCTTTTGTGTTTACTTTGGTCAGTGTAATAATTATGTGGCGTGGTGAATGCCTTTTCACGTCGACTCTCCCAGGAGTCCTGTGTGCTTCTTGTACTTGGATATCGAGATTTCTGGCTAAGCCATGGAAATTTTCCTCTATTATTCCTTCAAATAAATTTTCCAGCCCATGCGAATTTTTTTCCTCTCCCTCAGGGATACCTATGATCCTTATGTTTGGCCTCTTTACATAATCCCACATTTCTTGTATGCTTTTTTCCTGCCTCTTGTTTTTGTGTTCTTTCTCTTCAGCTGATTTATTTAGCGCATAGGAGCTGTCTTCTAGCTCTGAAATTCTTTCCTCTGCATGGTCCAGTCTATTCTTAAGGCTTTCCACTGTGTTTTGTAGATCCTTGAATGCTTCTTTCATTTCTAGGATTTCTATTTGATTTTTCCGTAATATTTCTATTTCTTTGGAGAATTTTCCATTCATTTCTTGCATTTTTCTTGTGGTTTCTTTGTGCTGGGATTCAATTTTCTCTTGAATTTCATTGAGCTTTCTTATAATCCATAAACGAAATTCCTCTTCTGTCATTCTACCCATTTCATTTGGGTTGGTATCCATTGTTGAGGAACTGATAATTTCTTTTGGGGGTGACTTTTCACTCTGATTTTTCATGTTCCCTGAGTTCTTTCGCTGGTTTTTTCTCATCTGGCCTCTTGGTCGAGAGCTGGGGGTGTTAGAGCTAGTTTATGGCCCTGTCACCAGGCTCACAATTATTGTTCCTTGGCAAAGCCAGGGAGAGAAGTAGTGGCCTGTATTGCCTTAGGTGTATTTTAGCAAGTTTGATGGATCTTGGGTTAACTCTGACCTGTTGTCTTCTCCTCTTCCCAGTGGAGTGTGGTGAGAATGACCTCCCAGCTTGGGCTCTGAGCTAATGAATTGTACTTGAGGATATGAGTCCTCCGCTCCCTATTAGCTAGGTATTCTGTTATGTCCGTGGCAGACTCTGATTCCCCAGTTGGGGTATGCGAAAGCCCCGTGCTTTGGGAGGGGCCATGTAGCTCCTAGGGGTTACTTTGACCCTGCTCCTCCTGAGGTGCAGGTAGAAACACAGTTTCGTTTGGCTGCAGTGTGAGAGCTGAGTTGGGAAAATTCTACACAGCTCAGAGGTTGCTCATCTAGCCACGTGTGTCTGCCCTTCTGATGTGTGTCTCCACGTGATACTGGTTGATAGGGGGATCTCCAATTGTGCACCCCTTTTCCACCACTAGACCCCAAGGCGAGGCGGGTGGCCGTCTCTATCCCCAGCAGTCTCCACCAGGGGGGATGTTTCCACGGGAAGGGGGGAGTAGTGGCCGCTGGAAGCGCTCTTGGATGGCGCGAAATTCCCTATTGAAGTGGGCAGGATTATGGGGAGCTGCTCTGGTTCAGCCTGTGGCTCTTGAGGTATTTGGTTGTCATGGGAACCAGCAGTTATACCAAATGAGTCACTATAGCCAGCAACCTTCAAAATGAGCGATCTCTGGGGTACAGGAGGGCTGGGACCTGAAGGGCGGGCACTAGGACCAGCACGGAACGGACTTGTCGGAGGCCAGAGCTGGGGTAGCGGAACCAGATGGACGAGCTGCAAACTGTTTCCAATACCCAAAGGTCCCGCTGCTACAGTTCCGGGATCTGGTCCCACCTGGAACCCACGGATGCAGCTGACCCTGGCCACCAAAGGCACAGCCTGTCTCGCCCCATCGGAAGAGCCCCGGGCCGGGGCGGGGCGGAGCTAGAGACGCGGCTCACAGCTCCGCGCGGGCGGCTGTAAAGATGGCGGCCGCCGCCAGCCTGGCACACAGCCGGGCTCCGATCGCGCCGGGAGCGCAGTTTTTCTCCGCCGGCCGCAGCGGCAGTTGCCAGCAGCCTCTAAGGGCGTGTCCCGCTCCCCGTTAAACTCCTGGGACCAGTCCCGCTGACTTCCAGTGACGCAGTGCCGGTCTGCGGGTTCCCGCGCACTGTCCCGGGAAGCTGAATCTCCGCCCAGCGTGATCCCCAGCCCTGCGCGGTCTCTGTATACTGCAGCTGAGGGTTGTGTTTGGCTTTCGTGATTACTCCAACTCCACAGCGTCTGTTGTCTTGTGCAACCGCCCTGCCCCAACTCTGGGCTTGTCCCTGACTGCGTGTATGGGGAGGTGCGTAACCACTTGGGGGGCAGGTCGCGCTGCGCCGACCTGGCGAGCGCGTCCTTCCCGCGCTCTGGGCTCTATTGTGCTCCGTGCGCCCTCCGATCTTTGTGAAAATTTTGTACCTGTTTTCTTGGGCTGGGCATTCCGCATTGTTTCTCTGTCATTCGCAATGCTGTTTTCGGAGTGAGTGGTCCGTTCTCGCAGGCAGCCGTTGGCGTTCTTCACCTCCTTTCCCTGGGAGCGGTGCGGTGGGAGGACCCTATCATACCGCCATTTTTTCCCCCTCTATCATTGCAGTACTTTTTAAGTAAATAGTTAAAAATAGCTCTTGCCAGACTGCTATGAGGTGATAGGATTGTGTCGCTTTATAATGGGTTTTCCTTCCTTGGGGATTTTATGGTTGGTTTGGTAGTTAAAACACTATAAGGAATTTTATTTTCTCCTAGTAGCCATTTAGCCTAAGCCATTAACTATATTTCAGATGTTGTTATGACTTCTCCCCTGGCACCTGAAGAGCAGTGGTAGCTGATCTGACACATATAATTCAGGAAATTTTATGTATCTCTTCAAGGCTTTTTTTTTCTTCTAAGGGTACAGCAAAGAGAGGGTTTATATATGGCAAAACATAAGATAAAATGGGAATTTGCATTAATTATGCCTCAAAAAATTTTACCAAATTTAAGCAAGAAAGAAGCCTGATATGTGGTTTTGGCTTTGATGTTCAGAGAGGCACCCACGTGGATCTGGCCTCTTCGCCAGACATGTGGTGCATAGCATGCAAAACAGGCCAGACAGCCAGTCTCGGACTGGAGAAGTCAGCTAATCAAGTGGTTTTCAAATCAGTGTTCCATAGAGCTCTAGTTGCTGCAGAACCAAAACAATTCCACTTGCCACTGTTTTACATACTGGGCTTCCTGGTGAAGTTTGAGCAGAGATTTCCTAGGCTAATGCAAAGCCTTAAAACCATGGATTCCAGGTATCAAGTGGCACAGAAAATCATTGCAGAATGATGAGGCTTTTTCTTATGTCCCTCTCCCAGGGCCCTTTGGGTGGGAATCTGAGCTTTAGCTCAGGGCAGAGAAGGGGATGGAATCAGCACCAGAATTGCCCCACTGCTGCCTCTCCAGATCTATGCAGTGTCTTGTCAGCATACTCAGCCTTCTTCTGTGACTGCTGGCCCTTGTCCCAGCCCCAGATAGCAACCTCAGCATTGGTTATGGAGTGGTGAGTTGCTAAAGACATCTTTACACACAATTTATTGTAGCTCAAGACTGGCATATTATCACAGCCCCATTTTGCAATCCAGAATACAGTCCCAAACCCCTGACTGGATATGGGATTCAGGGGCTGGAAGTAAGTTTCCATCTTAACTATGACTCTTTGCTTTTTTATTCTTTGTCAAACTGATGTTGGTGCCTGGAACAGAGACAAACATTCACGGTTCTGGAGTGCATTTACAATGTACAGACTTTTACAAGGCTCTCTCAGTTTTTGCCTCCTACAATTTGGGTGGCTTGTATGATTTTGCCTTTTGGAGCAAAATGACTTATTTAATTATTTACTTTTGAATCATTTATCCCCCTGAGGGGGTGCCCTGTTCCTGGAGGTACTGCAGTATCAGGTTGATGTATGGACAGAGCAAGCTCCTATTCCTTCTCCCTGCTCCAAAAATCCATTTAATATATGTTCTCTATTAAACTGATAAAAGCATATACTACACATGATCTTAACCAAAAGGCCATGAAGTGATGACAAAAGGACTTTAATTTGAGCGAGGTTTTAGCGCTTGGTCCTCTCCTATGCCTCTGTGGTCTTTGCATACAGTACCCTCTTCTTTGTTGGACCTATTCCTGCGACTGGCAGGCTGAGCACCGTTATTTCCTCCACAAGGAAGTTCCCTGTTCCCCCTGAGCTGGGGATAAGTGCCCTTCATCTGTGCTCCTATAGCACTCTGATATGTTTAACTCTGTCATTGTCTTTTGAACACCTGCCAACGTTTTTGCTTCCTTCTTCTAAAGCGTGAGCTACTTTAGGGTAGAGTTTATGTCTTTTTTTTCCTATGTATAATTTAGGCATGAAAGAGTTTCAACAAAGTAAAATTTACATTAACTCCTAGGAGCCATTCCAATGAAACCATACTCTCCACCTTCTGTTTTGTAATGTTATTTACTGTTGTTATGTTATTCCCAAAGTCAAGAGTTAGCTGGAACCCTTGCACCACTCACTCATAGGCTGTGATGGTTCTGATTTTCATTGCCTCTGCCATACTGTTTTGATTATCACTCTTAATTTTTTCCTTAATCAGATTGTAAAGTTTTTCAAAACAGGCATCCTTTTTTTTTTTTTTGGGAGACAGAATCTCACTCTGTCGCCCCGGCTAGCTCACTGCAACCTCAAACTCCTGGGCTCAAGCAGTCCTCCTGCCTCAGCCTCCCGAGTAGCTGGGAGTACAGGCACTCACTGCGCCCTGCTAATTTTTCTGTTTTCTTGTGGAGAAAGGGTCTCACTCTTGCTTAGGCTGGTCTTGAGCTCCTGAGCTCAAGTGATCCTCCCGCCTCTGCCTCCCAGAGCGCCAGGATTACAGGCATGAGCCACCCCGCCTGGCCTCGTTTTTTAATTTATCATAATTTCCACTTAGCGTAGGTAGAACTTTGTTTCCATTGAGTAGTAGCTAACATAAAGACTTGTACTTTGTTGTATTTACCATATTTATTCAGTGAATGAATAAATATATTTAAAACCCTTACTGTAAACAGGTATGATTTTTTAACTCAGAAATACAAGAAACTAGTATTTTTCTTTTTCCCCAGGCTCTTGTTCTCTCCATTTCCTTTTACTGGTATTTTTTCCCACTGGCATTCATCCTCTTCTCATCTAAGCAGGCATTTCAGCCTGCAGACAGACCTCCTTCCTAAGGCTCCTGGTTGCCATTTGGTTGTGTGACTCAGTGCAGGGACATCGTTGGGGCCCTTCACCGTCAGGCTGTGATCTGCTCGGCCTGGGTAGATGGTTTCTTGTGTCTTCCCGTTTCTTCACTGGGTACGGCTACCTGTTCTCGCACTGTGTTTTTCTTCAGGTTCTTTCCTGTATTTGTTTCTTCTTGGTTTTTGCTGCACCTCCTGCCCTGAGGCCAGTGTGCAGTTTACTGCAGCACACACTTTTGTAGCTCCCTGCTATAAGTCTCTGTCTTCTCTAACCCAACACCAGACTGATTTTCCCAACACAGCAGGGGAATTGCTGCATATCTCAGTCCCCTGCTCAACAATCTGAGGTGGTTGCTTCTTAACGCCTGTATTAGATCAAAACTCCTGTCAGTTTTTTTTTTAAATGTGGCCACACACTGCTTCTTTACCCTTATTTATTTCCACTCCTCATTCTATATAATGTTTTTACTGTGATAGGACAAGTTACTTAGTGTTCCAGGTATGCATGATAACTTCCTATACTGTCGTTCTTTTATCCTTCGGGTTTCGGGTTCATTTGTCTCACCCTCTTCTTTGCCGTCTTTTATGAGTCACCATTCTTTAGGGTCCAACTAAAACCTCACCTATTCTGTGAAATCCAAGCTGTTCTCACTTTCTGAACTCTCATTGGACTGTAGTTACTGTCGTACCAATTAGCAATTACCCTGGGGCATTCCTAAGACAAATATGTTTATTTCGTTTTCCCTGAATGAGTGTAAACCCCTTGACACTGGGCATCAAGCTTGATACTGTTTTTGTGTATTCCTTGGCACTCAGTAATTACTTGTTGATTTGAAAAGTGATTTGCTTCTTTCTAGACCTCTTCCTTATGGTTAGCAAAATAGAAGTAAATGAGGTGGTTGATGAGGTTAGGGGTGAATAGGGTTAAAAGTTTTTGAAATTTTCCCTAAAAATCAAATTTTTAAATTATATAAGTCTCTGACATACCAGTGAATGAATTAAAATGGTCTTCTTTGAAGGATAATTTGAGGAAATTCCAAGCAGTTGAGAACAGATGGTTGTTATGGAAGTATGTTTGGCAAGCAGATTTAGTTTATATCTGTGTGTATCTGTATACACTGAGTGTTTATACACACATGATCATACTTATGCATAATCTCTGTTTAGAAAAAAAAAGGTCCTGATTTTCCTCCCTACTTTGTGTATTTTGGAAATGCTGCTCCCTTTTCCTTTAATTAGGATAGAATGAAAACCCATTTTCAGTATTAGATGATCACTATTGATTCTTTCACACCAGTGCCCACCCTCTCTTCTTTAATCAGGGCCAAATAATAAATTGAAATTTTATGTCAGACTTTCCCTATGATGAAAAGTGTTTTAAGCCCTCCATCATCCCTTTAACACTTAAAGTCCTATGCTTTCTTCATCCATGTATCAAAGTTTCCTTAGATGTGGTCCTAGTAAAATACTCTGAATAGCAGTCAAAATCCTTCCCTCAGAAACCATTTTTATCGAAATTATGGTACACATACATGGTGGAATATTATATAGCTGTAAAAAGTATGATGTCCTGTCATTTACAACAACATGGCTGGAACTGGAGAACATTGTTAAGTGAAATAAGCCAAGCACAGAAAGACAAATCTCGCATGTTTTCACTCATATGTGGGAGCTAAGTATTAAAAATAATTGATCTCATGGAGACAGAGAGTAGAATGGTGGTTACCAGAGGCTGGAAAGGGTAGCAGGGAGGGGAGATAAAGTAGGGATGGTTAATGGGTGCAAAAATATAGTTAGATAGCATGAATAACACTTGATAGCACAGTAAAGTGACTACAACCAACAATGAGTTAAGGCATACTTTAAAATAACTAAAAGAATGAAATTATAATATTCCTAACATAAAGTAATGATAAATGCCTGAGGTGATGGATACCCACTTATCCTGATTTGATTAATTAACATTGTATGCCTATATCAAAACATCACCTGTAACCTATAAATATTATGTACCCATAACAATTTTTTAAAAAATTTTTAAAAAAGAGAAACCATCTTTATTCTTCATGGTAGGTAAGAATAAGAGAATATTTGAAGCAATCTGGTAGTAAGGAAGGGAACATTGTTCCTTTAAGCGTGTGTGTACACGTGTGAATGCTTGTTTGCTAGTCTGGGGTACAAAGACTTAGGAGCAGGTAGGAAAAGTAGTCAGCAATTATGAAACTTCAGTGCTGGCCACAGATGTAACTTATGTGTCACTTCATTTCCAAAGCCTTTTCTAGTTCACCCAAGTGCTCTGGCTTCTGTGTTCTCAGAGCACTTTATACTACTATTACCATGTTCTATTGCAAAATCTCTTAACATTATTTATTCAAAAATGTTTATTGATCACCTGCTATATACCAAAGACTGTCTGGGTGCTAGAGATAACACCAAGGAACAAAAGAGACAAAAATTTCTGCCCTCATGGAGGGGCCTGCAGCAAATACACAACCAGTCTCTCCCTCCACGTATTTGCCAGATTTTCAACCTGCATGGGATGGTAGGCCACAGCGCTAAGGTCCAGACTTCCAGAGGATACAAATAAGTAGGGAGAGGCTGATAATAAACCTGATAAATAGCAAAATTATGTTGTATGTCAATGGTGATAAGTGCTGTGGAAAAAGGTATCAGAATAAGAGTTACACAGGATTCAGGGGTGAGAGTTCCAGTCTTAAATAGGGTGGCCAGAGTTGCCTTCACTAGAAAGGTAACATTTGAGCAAAGAGTTGAAGGAAGTAAAGGAGGGAGGGAGTTGTGGGGGGGAGAAGAGCATTTTAGGCAGAGGGAACAGTCTATGCAGAGTCCCTGAGGTAAAAGCATGCCTGGTACATATGAAGAATAAACAAGGAGACCTGAAGGTAACAGATGGGGTAAGAGGGTGGGTGTAGATCCTGTGGGTTTTGTAGACCATTGGAAGATCTTTGTTTTTACTCTGAGTTAAAAGAGAAGCCTTTTAAACAGTGTAAGCAAAGGTATAACGTAATAAAAAGGGTCATTCTGAATGTTATATTGAGAGTTACTGGTGGGGCAAGAACAGAAGCAGGGAGACTAGTTAAGAGGCTCTTGAGAATAATCTGGGTGAGAAATGAAGGTGATATGGACCAGGCTTAGGAGTGGAGGTGGTGAGAAATAGGCTGGATTTGGGGCATATTTTGAAGACAGAGCCAACAAGATTTCTTGACTAGTCAGATATGGTATATAGAGAGAAAAGAGAAGAGTCAAGGATATAGCAAAAGTTTTGGTTTGAGTACCCATAAGGGTAGTTTGCTCTAACTCAAGTGGGAGAAGACTCTAGGTAGAAGGCACAGGGATTGGGGGTGGGTGTTGGCTAGTTGATCAGGAGTTTAGATTTTGGATATTTTAAATTTGAAATACCTCTGAGATATTCAAGTGGAAATGGCAAGTAACAATTAGAGAAACGAGGCTGTAGTCAGGGGAGACATTCTGAGCTGGATGTATATATGCTTGCAGGTATCACAATGAAGCCGGTATTTAAAACCGCGAGACTGGATGAGATCACTAAGAGAATGAGAATAGATAAAAAAGAAAAGAAACCCAAAAACCAGGCCCTAGGCAACTCCAGTAATAATAGTTAATGTTGCAGGATTTCCACTGCCAGGTAAGATGTAGTAGGTCATGGCAGGCCAACACTCAACTGCAAGGGGACCAAAAAAAAAAAAGTTAAATTGCAAAAAGCATATTTTAAAAGACATCAGGTAGCTGTGGAAGAAATCCAGCCTATTTCTGACCATCTCCATTGCTTCTAGCCTGGTCCATACCATCTTCATTTCTTATCCAGATTATTCATTTAGAAATAAATGAACTAAAATTTCAAATGGTGGAGAGTTATTCCCAGGTGAGTTGACAATTGCTGGCTCTTTCTTCTCTGGAGTTGTTTCCCAGTTCTGGGAACAGGTTAAGGATCAGGCTTGACCCAGGCAAAGAGACTATTCTGGGTTGACGAGAAACCATCTGACCCTGGTGGTGATTGAATATACAGGGATGGTGAACTGTTTGGAAACTAAAGGAATACCCAAAGCAAGGGGATTTCCCCAAGAGACTTTTGCTCAATTCTGGAGTATCCCAGGAAGCTAGGAGTTCAGCCAGAAGGCAGATTGAAATCTCACAGTCTCCCAGTCCTTAGGAGACAAAAAAATCTCACTAGGGGAATGGACCTATCACAAAAAACTGGCTCTCCCTTAAGATATTTGTGAAGTATTTAACCTGCTTAGAGTTGGAGACTAAAAAGCTAAGCTCAAAACCTTCATATATGTCAGGGCTCAAGAGAAAAAAGACTTTCCAGCCTCTCAGTCAGTGACCTTGGGCATTCATGTTCCAGGAACAGGGTAAAACGAGAGGTGGATTGGATTGAATCTTAAAACAATAACCCAGTCCTAACCAAACTTAATCCCTGACTGGATCAAGGAGACCACCCCCGTCCATATTTGTCTAAGAGAAAATAGGAAACCCCATGGTAGAATATAGTTTGGAGCTGCTTTTTTATCTACAGTGTCCAACATACAATAAAAAATTATTAGATGTTTGAAGAGGCTGGAAAATGTGGCTGAAAGCCAAGAGAATAAGCATATAATATTAATAGAAGCGGACTCCACGTGACCCAGATATTGGAGTTAGCAGGAAAGAACTTTAAAATACCAGTGATTAATCTGTTAAAGAAAATAGAGGAAAAGATAGACAAGATAAATTTTAAATGAAGACTTCTAACAGAGAATTAAATCTATAAAGAGAATCAGATCAACAGACTAGAACTGAAAATTTCAATTTATAAAATTCAGAACCCAGTGGATGGGTTTAAAAGCAGATTAGATACAGCAGAAGACAAAATTAGTGAATGTGAAGACAGATCAATGGAAAAATTTTAAACTGAAGCTCACAGAGAAAAACGAATGGCTAGAACAGAGTAAAAAGTAAAAGCACAGGAGAGACAAGTGGGATGCAGTTAAAAAGTATAATGTATTTCTGATTGGAGTCTTAGGCATAGAGATTGGAGCAGAGCAGCATTTGAAGATGTAATTAATGACCAAGAATTTCTAAACTGATGGAAGATATCAACCAGTAGATTCAAAGTCAGATAACCCTCCAGCAGGAAAAATACAAAAAAGAAAACCATACCTAGGTATATCTTAAGCTGTAGAAAACCAAAGACTAAGAGAACATCTTAAATGCCCCTAGAGAAAAACTGACAGCTAATATTATATTAAGTGGTACAATATTGAATGCATTCCCCTTGAAGTTTAGAGTAAGAAAAAGATTGTGCTATTATTGTTTATACTCAGAAATACACTGGAGGACCTGACCACTACAATAAAGAAAAAGAAGAAATAAAAAGTTTAAAGATTAGAAAGGAAGAAATAAAACCTTTTCATTATTTGTAGATGACATGACTGTGTATGTAGAAAAGTGAACATAATCTACAAACCATTAGAATTAGTAAGTGTGGATATAAAGACAATGTACTATAATATAGTATTATTATATACTACAGTAATAATTAGCTAAGTTGCTGGATACAAAGACAATATATAAAAATAGGTATTTTATTTCTGTAAACTAGCAACATAAAATCAGGAAAGTGTATTTATAAAATCTTATTTATAATAGCATCAAGGTATCAGATACCCTGGAGTAACCCTCAAAAGATATGCAAGCCCTCTGTACTAAAAATATTGCAAAGAAAAAATAAAGAAGATCTAAACAAATGAAGAGATTTACTACATACATATATTTAGCACTGTTAAGATGTCTATAATTCAGTCCCAGTTAAAATCCAAGCATGGCATTTTCTGTTGGTGTAAATTTTTATGGAATTGCTAAAGATCCGCCAAGAATAACCTCAAGACAGAGCAGTATTGTTATGAGAATAGACAAATAGACCAAGGGAACAAAATACAGGATGTCCCAAAATTTTAATTTTGTAAGATTTTGTAATGAATATTTTGTAAATAAAGGTATATTTAGCTACAATTTCCCATTTTCCCTACCTATGGCGACTTTTGGGACACCTGTAGAGCTATATTGTCCAATATGGACACTACCAGCCACATGTGGCAATTGAGCACTTGAAATGTGGCCGGTCCAAATTGAGATGTGCTGTAAATGTAAAATACACACTGTATTTTAAGGACTTAATATGAAAAAAGGAATATAAAAATATTTTCTTAATTTGTATAGGTTATATGTTAAAATGATACTATTTTCGATATACTGGCTTACATAAAATAAATTATTAAAATCAGTTGCATCTGTTTTTTTTTTTTAATGTGGCTACTAGAAAATTAAAAATTACATATGTGAGCTGGGCACAGTGGTGCACACCTGTAATCCCAGCTACTTGGAGGCTGAAGCAGGAGGATCACTTGAGCCCAGGAGTTCAAGATCAGCCTGGGCAGCATAGCAAGACCATGTCTCCAAAAATCAACAACAACAAAAATATATGAATATATAAATTACATATGTGGCTTAATGACCTTGGTGGCAGCAAAGATTTCTTAAACAGGGCACACAAATACTATTTATAAAAGAAAAGATTGATAAAGTGAATTATGTAGAACTTCCATTCATCAAAAGACATATAAAGAGATTGAAAAGGCAAACCATTGGCTGGTAGAAAATGTTTGTAATATATCTGACAGAGGACTCATAACCAAAATGTATAAATAACTCCTGCAAATAAATTTTTTAAAAGGCAATTTTAAAATAGATAAATGACTTGAATTGGAGGTTCACAAAAGAGGCTGTCCAAATGGCCGAGAAGCATATGAAAAGGTGCTCAGCATCCTCAGTTATTAGGAAAATGTGAGTTACAGAGACTGCACATGCGCTAGAATGGCTAACGTGTTAAAGACAGAATAGCAAGTCACCTGGAACTCCCATATATTGCTGGTGGGTGTAAAAGTTGTTGCAATCACTTTGAAAAAAATTTTGACAATATCTATTAAGACTAAACATATACCTACCCCATAACCCAGCATTTCCACTCCTAGGTATATATCCAAGATAAATGAGCACATTTGTCTACTAAAAGACATGTAATTTATATGAATTTTATGGATAGTACAAAAACTGGAAGCAACCCAGATATTCCTAAACAACAGAGGACAAATAAAATAGTGGTGTATTTAATATTACAAAATACTACACAGTGTTACAAAAGAATAAACTACATACTATATGATTCCGTTTACATGAAGTTTAATAGGCAAAACTAATCTGTGGTGGTGGAAGTCTGAATATTGGTTACTTCCACTGGGGGCACAGGGGTCTTTCAGAATGTTGGAAAGTTTGTATAACTTGATCTGGGAGGTAGTTATATGTGTGTGTGTGTGTGTATGTAAAAATTCATCAAGATACACAGTTGAGATTTGTGTATACTGTAAGCATCCCTCAATAACTAAGCATGATGTTAGCATGTCTAATAGTTCCTTGACAATAAAGACTGTACATATCTCATTTACTTCTGTAAGACCAGTGCATACACGTAAAAGGCCCTCAATAAGTAGTGTGGGATGGACATTTAGGAAGGAAGTGAAGTAGGAAGTTGGGAAGGAAGTTGTTTCGTTAATCTAGTTTCTCTTAACCTAGCACCTGTTCCTTTACTCACTGCCCACTTGCAATAAGTCTGAGTGTATAGAGAAGGGGGAGACTTTTACATTTAGTGATATAGATCAAGAAAAATAGCTGTCTCCAGTCTGTGGCCTCAGAGAATTTGATGCTTTATTTCCTCACTGTATTTCCTTCTCTGTCTCTTTTCCTCTTTCTCTTTATTTAGAATTCAACAAATACCTATCAATTAGCCATCTTTGCCTGACCTTTTCTAGGCTAGTTAGCTATTAGTGTATAGAAGAAGTATCCCTGCCCTCAGGAGGTTACATTGTAAAGGGAGAAGACAAGCAACAAACAATAAACTGTCTCCTTTTCCTTACTTATGCTTAAGAACCAAGCAGACCAAGTACTTAAAACAGAGAAACAAAAGCTTAGTCTGTATTCCCACCCCTTCTATTATATGATAATTATAGTTCAGTTGCCTTCTTGTTGAGTAGTGAGAAAGGACTTTTGTCATTTTCTATTATACTAGTTTCTGCATGGCATCTAGCACGATGCCATATATCTGAGGTTGCTTAGTAAATATTTGTAGCCTTTGGGAGCATCTGTCTGTGCCTGCTTGCTGATTTCCATAATTCTTTTCTGCTATATGCCTTCCTCATTTATTTTTTTTTAAACCATCATCACTTGTCTGGGAAAAGCTTGATTTAAGATCTTAAGAAATGTAATGTTTTCTGTAATTGTATGGCTTTTGGCCCTAGAATGGGTAGGCTGAAGGTGATATGCAACACAAACCATCCTTCTGGGATGTTCCCACCAGGAACCTAGAATAGCGAATTTGGCAGTTAGGGTTGTTATGATGAGTGTTCTTTTCACATACTGTTTTAAGTCTCATATTGTGATCTGGAAAAGTCATAGTGCGTATGAAACCACTGGGAAATAAAACTGCTCAAAGTCTTGTAAAGAATGTTAAACATGGGTGTTCTGACTCAGCGCATCCTTATTTTAAGTTTGTCATTTTTAATGCAGGGTTTTTTAAAAATCATAAATACTCTGTATAAAGATTTCATGGAGATTAGGAGCCTAGAAATGTTGATGTGTGACTAGGATAGGAAGGAATTTATTTGTTTTCAATTGGGATTTACATTCCAAGGATGATCAGTGAAACAGAAAGCTATTTCCAGGTACAGAGGGGAAAGATGGTACAATTTAGTAGAGAATACCTTGTTTTTGCATAGTGCTTACTGTTCAAAAATTTTTTTCACGTACCATTTTATCCTCCCAGTAACCCAGTGAGATATGTATTTTTAACTCCTATTTTAATGGGTTTGGAAACTAAGAGGTGTTAATTGATTTGCCCAAAGTCAATAGCTGGTAGATGTTAGAATTGGGACTTTCTGATTCGAATGCCCCCAGACTCCTTTTTTTCACAGCTTTCTGAAAATTTTATGCAGCAACATGTAGATAGTTTTGCAGAGAAGGTAAGTCCTGGGACCAGTTGTAATGATGTTAAATGCAGATCTGGAATTGAATCTGAAAAGGAGAAAAACTTCTCTGCTCCTATGATAGGGTTGCCCAAAGGTTAGAAACCCACACATTTGAATTCTATCTTTGCAAAATGTTTGTGATCTTTTGACCACTCTGATTGATAGGAGGGAGGCCTCGGTACTCAAAGGTGAACTTTTGAATGAAGTAGTACCCATTGTAGTTATTTTGTATAGAATTATTTTCTTGGATTCTGTGGTTCAGCAGTTTTTTTTTCTTTTTAATCTTTGTCTCCAGGAGCCTCCAGAAGATGATGCAAACATCATTGAGAAGATCCTGGCATCTAAGACTGTCCAGGAGGTCAGTGGCTCATGTTTCTGCTTTTATATCACTAGCACAGATTACACCCTTTGTAAAGAGATAATTGGCTAGAATACCTAGATGGTTATTCTTGGCTGGAGTGAGAGAGAGGCAAGGATATTGTCTGGCTAGTCAACACTTACTTTTACCTCCACGGAGGATTTTAGGATGTGAAACTCTTACATATCTAGAATGGCTTAAACTGATAATTTTCTCCATTGTGATTCTAGCAGAAGGTGTTTATCCCTTAGTTGCTGTAGCCCAGTGTAAGTCATCAGAGGGCCAAGAAGAAGAGATGGAAAAAGAGTCCTAATGGAAATGTGGGGTTTTTTCCCTTAGACATCTCAGGGCCATTGTAGGACTCTTTTAGAGGAAATTTCTAGAGTGGGAGAGTGTGTTGGTACAAGCATAGCTTCATCTTTACTTCAAGTATTTATGAAAGTAAACTTCCTTACTTGGAGAGTGAATACGTTAGTATTTCAGGGGTAAGGGTCTAAGGGGATGCCGGAGATAAATGTAGTTACTTCTGCACCAGGCTCTGGTCCTGACATTTCTAAGAGCCCCGGGCCAGTTTGGGTTGATGAGCTAAACATTGTCCCAGCCTGGACCTTGGAAGAACACTAGGAAGACAGGTTTGTTTTTTTTTTAACCTTTTAACTGTGTATTCAGCCTTTGGAAAACCTGATCAATAGCTGTCAGGAAAAGACCTGGAAAATGAAAATATCCTCAGGAGGTCTTCACTAAAAGCAGACAGAGGTGTTGATTACCTGTTTTCTTTTGGCACATGAGGGCGGGCTGCCTGGGAACTGGGCTGATAACTGCTTGCCGTTGGTTGCAGGTGCACCCGGGAGAGCCTCCGTTCGACCTGGAGCTGTTCTACGTTAAGTATAGAAACTTGTACGTCTGTCTAAAGTATCACGTGTATTCGGATTTTATATGGATAGAACTTGCTTTCCCTTGTGACTTTATTATCTTCTATATCTTCAGAGACTGGCCCCTAAGGCACGACCCGTAGATCTTGGCAGACTCAAGTTCACCTTAGGCAGCAATGCTCAACTTTGGCTGCACGTAGAATTACCTAGAGAGCTTTATAAAGCTACTGAAGCCCTTGCTCCCACCCAAAACCAATTGACTCAGACTCAGTGGGTCCCAAGAATTGGGGTTTTAAAAAAACTCTACGGGCAATTCTCACCTGCACCCAGGGTAGAGAACCCCTGTCCTATGGCATATACTCTTTTTCTCTTTTGTATTTTTTCCTTTATCCTGCCTGCCCACTTTCGCTAGTGTGTGTTAATGATAACTTGCCCACACCTGCCCTCCTCTACTCTTGAGCCAGTTTCAGTAGAAGCTGCAGAGATCACTTGCTTGGAATTGCTCCATTTTGTTTTGTTTTCTGTTGTTGCCCTTAAGGGCAAGGCCTCTCTAAGCCCAATTTCCAGCAGTTTTGCAACAAACCATTCCACTGTTTCTGTGTTAGATGGTCACCCTGTTTATTGAACACCTTAAAGCTCAATCATTTGCTAGCTATGTGCTTGTCTCACAATTTGTGTGTCTTTGGATAGTTCCTACTTACATTGTAAATGGGCCACAATGGAAGAGCTCGAAAAGGATCCTCGCATCGCACAGAAGATCAAGCGATTTAGGAATAAACAAGCCCAGATGAAGCACATTTTTACTGAGGTGAAGCAATATTTACTGACTCATTTGACTGCTGCTTTTCTTGCAGCATTAAATACTGGGTTTAAGTTTCTAAGTCCAAGTTGATGTCCAATACAGATCCATTTCTCAAGTCAAATTGATAAGTGCGTGCTGATCTTGCAGCAAAACTAGTCTAGATTTAAGCCACCAGAAAAATTATCCACCCAGGTATAAGGATTAAACCTTACAAACTGACAACTCATAAGAACATGCATCTTGGTCTGAATACTAATAAATAGCTAGAGTGAGGGAAATATGCACATGATTCTTTCATCCCTATCCCCCCAAAGATATTCCAAAAAGAGTTAAAGTTTGAATGTAAAAAACAAAGCTGAAAGTGTTAGAAAGTAAATAAATAATACGTAATTTTATTTATATAAACTTGGGAATTTCTAAGTATTGTACCTACAGCAAGAGGAAGAACTGGTGAATTTGAATATTAAACAAATCTATAGGTGCTGCCTATCAGAAAATATCACATACACATCTTAAGTAGATAATTAGAAAATATATATACACATTATGTACATATACATTTTTCCTAATTGCATGTATGAACTTCCTTATATGGTATATGTTCTTCTTATCCAATATGGGAGCGTTTCTATTTATATTTACACATGCACACACATAAGTTACATACATACATGTGACAAATAGCTTTAATGAAAAGAAATGCTCTTATAACTTAATAAGAAAAACACAAAACCCCGAACAGAAATGGACAGATTAATAGGGAATTCAGAAAGAAGGAAAAATTGGTCATTGACTATACAAAAATGTTGTCAGTTTCACAGTATTCAAAGAAATGCAAATTCAAATGGGACTCTTCTAGTTTTTACTTCTCAAATGTTTGAAGGTTTTAAGAACAGGCATTATCCATTGCTAGAGAGGATGTAGGGAATTGACATTCTCGTACATCACTGAGTGGGAGCATAACTTGGCACGACCTCTTAGAAGAGAAGTATGGCAGCAGGCATCAAATGTCCCAAAATTTGCATATCCTTTTTCCCAGAAATTCTGAATCTGTCATTTATTTTAAGAAAATTACCAAGTCTTGCACAAAGACTTGCTATGATAAAGGTTGTTTATATTGGTGAAAAATTGAAAATAGAATGTTAGGCAATGGGCATTTGTTGAGTTATGATACATCCCATAGAATGGAATACTGTACAGTTAATAAAAACTGTGGCAAATTCTATTTTCTTCTTTTTTTTGACGTGTAGTTTTCAATTTTGTACAGATAACTTTTGAAGAAAAGAAGCGATAAAAATTATTTTTAAAATGTAAAGTCATCAGTGCTAGATCCTAAGTGTTTACTCAGATGCCGTCAAATTATAGTGAATTCCTGTGCACACGTGCCAGCTCATTATTCCTATTGTACTCCTTTTCCTCTAGTCATAAAAAATTATTTTAGGATAATGTCAGTAAACATTCTCCTTATCCCAATTGGAGATCCTTCCTATTTAGCCTTAAAGTTTGGCCCCAGCCCTCTCTGTGATTGTTTTAAAGCCCATGAGAACTGTTTTTCATGGCACTGTTCCTCTAATAGAAAGGAAGGTGACAACTGGAATTGGAGGAACCATTCTCAAAGCCTGGTTGGATACTCTCCATGCTTCTTGGAACATTTTATTCACAAATTTATTTTAGCAAGTATTTCCAGTGTAGTGACTTTTTACATGTCTGTTTCTTTCATTTTAAGCCCTGTGAGACAGAGCCCATGTCTTCCTCCTATTCCTGTCACTGGGACTAGGCACAGGGTCAGTGCTCAGTAATTATTTGGCTGTCCCCAGGTAAGGGGGGAGGGTTTGCCTTACGGCATCCCCCTGCTTCAGGCCCTTCAGCACTTTCCATTTTCTTGGAATAAAGTCCAAACCCCTTAACATAGTCTACCACAGCCTGTGTGTCTGTTTTCTGATAGATTCCCAAGGGATTGATTTTTCCTTGGTTGGGAATAGAGAAGGGAAATTGTGTTAGGGTATATAGAAATAATGTAACAAGAGTTCATACTCTTGTGGGAAGGGAAGATATTTGAGGAAGTAATAGTGGGGAGCATTTCCTATAACACTGCCTTTGGTCTTGACCTGTTCGAATTCTTATTAGTAACTTGGATAAATAATATTCTTATGATATAAATAGTAACTCAGTTTTGAGTAGAACAATTCATATCTGTTATTTCTGACTGCTTTATCAGGTAACCAAGGCACTTGTGAAGGAGACTCAGCCTCTAGAGGCTCGAGTTCCCATGCACCACAGAGGCAGAAGCCGTCTAACTAAATCCTTTCTAACCAGATTACAGTGACACAGTCAAAGCCCAGATTTACCTGGACAGGCTAGGATGAATAAAATGTGAGAATAAATGTAATGTCCTGTGTTGGTCTTTTAAGAGTCTTTACAATTTTGAAGTGAGGAAAATAACTGGAGAGCAGTTCTAGGAGAAAAGATATTGCCGGTTTAATTACCTACAAGTTTACTGTGTGCCAAGAGTACAGTAACACTACTCCTAGACTGCACCAATGGAACAGTCCTGCTGTCACGTTCAATTCATCCCTGAGTGTTATGTCCATTTGGGTGCCAGCGTTCAGTGAGGTACTTTGTAAAACCTGAGGGAAGACTCTAATGGTGGTTGGGGGCAGAAATATAGCAGGGTGATTGAGAGCAGAGGTGGAGAGTGGACCCAGCGGTGGGAGAGCCTGGGCCTTGCAGTCAAACTGCCCTTCCCCCCCAGCCCACACCCCCACCCTCGGTTGGATGGCCTTGGGCCACTTGCATAAGCTCCTTCAAACTCAGTGTCCTCATATGCATAAAATGGGACTCAGAATTTACCTCACAGAATCCCTGGGAGGGTCAGGTGACAGTGCTGTTGCTGTTTTTAGCTTTATTGATATATAATTGACAAATAAAGATTGTATATATTTAATGTATACAACATGTTTTGATGTATGTATACATAGTGAAATGATCATTATAGTCAAGCTCATTAGCATATCCATCACCTCACAGTTACCATTTTCTTTCTTTTTTTCCTTAGAATAAGAACACTTAAGATGTATCCTCTTAGCAAATTTCAAATATACAACACAGTATTCTTAACTGTCATCGCCATGCTGTACATTAGATCTCCAGAACTTACTCATCCTGTATATCTGATATTTTGTACCCTTTGACCAATATCTCCCCATTTACCCTTCCCCTTCACCTTTAGCATCCGCCAGTTTACTCTCTGTTTCTGTGAGTTTGATTATTTTAGATTCCACATATGAGTGAGATCATACAGTATTTGTCTTTCTGTGTCTGGCTTATTTTACTTAGCGTAATGTCCTCCAGGTTCATCCATGTTGTTGCTAATGACAGAATTTCCTTCTTTTTTAAGGCTGAGTGATAATCTGTTGTATGTATGTACACACCCCACTTTCTTTATCCGTCCATCCCTTGATGGACTTTTAGGTTGTTTCCATATCTTGGCTGCTGTGAACAATAAATGATACAATGTTTATAGAAGTGCTTAGCATGGTGCCTGGCTCACAGTCACTATTCCATAAGTAACAGCTCTCTGTATCATTGAGATAACGCAGGAAAGAATGACATTATCTACCGCTGCTGTAGAGGAAGTAGTTCACACCAATGAGTGACAGTTACAAGGAAGGAAGTGATGCTATAATTTAGTAATAATAATGATAAAGAGCATGATACGACTACTAAACAGGTAGAGAGAGGTAAAATTCTTTCGACAGTGGATCAGATATTAGAAGGTGGTACATTTCTTAACAGGGATAATTTAATCTGAGGGTGGGTTTGCCAGGGATGCCATAAAAAGTATTTTTGCACTGATTAGACAATGAAACTAGATAGACACTCAAGTGCCTTCCAGCCTAAGAGGAAGTAAAAACATTCCAGCAGTCCTAGAGAAGGACTTCTGGGTCAGAAAGACCTGGGTGAATGTTCTGATTTACGTAGCTCTGTGACTTGGTCATATTACCTAGCTTCTCTGAGTCAGTTTCCTCATGTGTAAAGTAATTGTAGCATCTCCTCCATGAGAGAGTTTTGAGACTTAAATGAATGCGCTTAGCACTACTCCAGAGGTTGCTTATTGATGTTTTATAAGTAAACTTTTTAAAAAGAATAACGTGCATAAAGAGAAACAAGCAGATCCTAAGTGTACATCTCAATGAATTTTTACAAAATAAACACACTTGTGTAACTACCACCTAGATCAGGAAATAGAACATTATCAGTACCCAGGAATCTTCCCCCATGTTGCTTCCAGTGTTGGCTGCTGCTGTTCTTGTTATTAAGAAGAAAAAGAAACTAATTCCTAGTTGCCAAGGGCTACTAGGAACAGAAGCAGTAAGGAGAAGGGAGCCCTTTTTGTGCTGATAATTGCTCATTCCTATAAAGACCGACAGGGAAGTAATTGTTACCTGGCCATGGTGCAGCCTCTAAGATGGTTTGATCCTTTAAATTTAGTCATGGAGAGCAGGATTTGGGACAGTGAAGAAATGTCTGTGAAGTGACTTTATTCTCAAGCAAACCTGTTCTTTCTGTGCTTGCTGATAGAGCCCAGAGATGGGGTCACTTAAAGATGAAACCCAGAGTGTTGGATTTGAGGGAAGGGTTCACACTTCTTAACTGTTCTCTTCTGTTTGTGTTAGCCTGATGAAGACTTGTTCAATCCAGACTATGTAGAAGTTGATCGCATCTTGGAGGTGGCCCACACCAAGGATGCAGAAACAGGGGAGGTAGGTGTTTGCCTCTCCTAAAGCATCTTCCCTTCTTTCTACACATTTTGCTTGTTTTGTTAACATATGGCCTATGTTTTAGTAGTAGTTATGTGTTGTCATGTAGGGTGGTTTTTCAGAGGTTGGCAGAGTATGATTGACTCCGAAAGAACATTATGTTTTCTCTCCTGTTTCCCACCAGGAGGTGACACATTATCTGGTGAAGTGGTGCTCACTGCCATATGAAGAAAGCACGTGGGAACTAGAGGAAGACGTGGATCCTGCAAAAGTTAAAGAATTTGAATCTCTTCAAGTTCTCCCTGAAATTAAGCACGTGGTAAAGTATTCCTGTTTCTGTCTGACACCTCTTAGAACATGTAATTTTATGAACTTGGCAGTTATGGAAGTCCACTTGGCTGTGTTCCTAAGTGGTTGCTACAGTATTTTACTTTTGTCACTCCCCTCATTGAACCTGTAGCTCAGGATGTATTCCTCCCCAAATCACACTTTGCCAGCTCCCTGGTCAGCTTTAGGTCTCGGCTTTATTTTGATATATGCAGCATTTAAGAAGCTTGGATATGGGCTTGGATTTCTTGGGGTATGGCTGTTGTATGGAGGTCAGTGAGATAGAATGTATAAAGAAATGCCTGGCATGCGGAAGTAGCTCTGTAGACAGATGATATCTTTCCTGTTTCCTATTTCTTCTCTCTCACTCCATTAGTGACCTCTTTTCTTTGCTTTTATCCTTCTCATTCACTCAACTGGAATATTCTTAAGTGGAAGAATTGTCCTTTATCTGTAGATCCCTGGGACTTAGAAGAGAGAGCATAGGTTTTCAATATACATTTATTGAATCAGTTTGTTTTTCTGATTCTGGGTTATTACCACGCTACTACAAAAATGCCCTAGGGCTGTGGTCCCCAACCCAGTCTGCCCCCCACCCCCCTTGAGGAAAAGGAGTGCACAGCAGGAGGTGAGCAGTGGTGAAGCAAGTGCTCCCCTCCCCCATTGCTCACATCACCTCCTAAGCTCCACCCCCCCCCCCAATCTGTGGAAAAATTGTCTTCCATGAAACTGGTCCCTGGTGCCAAAAAGGTTGGGGACCACTGCCCTAGGGTGCCTGAGAAGTAGTCATATATAGTGTCAATAATTAAAAGGAGGAAGAGGTGGGATCAGAGCTTTGTTAAAATGTAATTAACTTGGAGAGAGAATCAGTTGTTAAAGTATATCGTTACAGTCTGAAATGATCAGTTTCTGTTTTTTAAAATAAAAATCACCATTTTTGTACGAAAAACTGTTATCCAGTTCCTTATTAGTATTATTTGTTGCTTTTGCATCACTGGAAAGTTGGGACTCAGAAGACTAGACCTCAACATTGAACTTAGATCCCTGTCAGAGTCCATTCAAGAGTGGTGTTTTGTTTCTGGATTCTTTGTTTGTTTTTGATTTTTTTGGCATATGAAAGGTATGTAGAGGTATCATGAGATGCAGAATTGTGATTAGAAACTTACCTAATTTATGGTGTTTTATCTGCATGATTGATTATTAAATTCTTCTTTCAACCTTCTCCTATATATACACTGTTTTCTGTTTTCATTCAGTTGGTTAGTCATTTATTAAGCATCTGCTATAAGTTGATTCTTGTGTGGGGTACAGTAAGAAGCAAGGTACCTTACAGGCCCTGTGCTCAGGAGCTCACAGTCTAATAGAAGAAGCATGTGAGTACATAGACAAATACGGCACCAGGCAAATTGTAGCATGTGGCACAACACAGAGGCAGACCACTACGTGAGCAGAGAGTAGAGAGAATTTTCATTCTGAAGCTAATTGTCAGTTATCATCTAGAAGCAATCAAGATTCTTACCCCTTCTTTCAACTCAACTCCCACTTAGTCCTTCGCCCTGACTGCATTTGGCAAGAATGTGAATTCTCATGTATTTTCAGGTGACTTCTCATTTCCTTCACTTCTTTGCTCCTGTGATGCTGCTGTCCTCCCCATTGCCAATGAACTGTAGTATCGTTTTACACTTGTCTTTTTCTAATTTATTCTCATTTAAATTGTACATTTTGAAATTTTATCTCAAAAATTCTAAATTGAAATGGTGGCTAATGATATAATCAATGCTTTTTATATATTAAGAAGAGGGCTGGCTCCAGATGGTACTTCACCTGAATAACTGTTTTTTTAAGGTATCTTATTCAGAATTTTGAAGCTTAGAGATGACCTTCCTAGTCTTGATGAACAGAACATTCTGTACCTAAAATCTCTTTGGTAAAAATGGGTTACTTATAGGTAAAATACGGAATTTCAGAAAAGAAAGAAACAAGAGTGTCAGTAAAGGGCAGTGAGTAGTCTTTTACTAGGTGAGACCCTGTTGGAGATGCCAAGAATCAATTCCCCCCCCTTCTGAAATTAACTAAGTAATCACTGAAGGTTGTAGAACACTGGGGTAATTTATATCCTGTAATCTATACCACTTAGGCACCATCCAGACTAGGCATCAGAAACTTCTCGCTCATTTCAAGTCTTATGCTTAGATGGCTGAAATTTCTGGCCAGTAGGATGATGTAAAACTAAAACCTGGAGGGAAAGAAGGAAAACTTGGAAGAGTAACTTGTTTAGAGAGTGATGCCGCTACATCAAGAGCACTTCCAAGGAAGCAAAGTAGAAATCTACAGTGAGATTCTTCCATATACTATCTACAATGCTGAGAGTGAGCCACTTGAGTCAGTAGAGGTGAAAAAGCTTTCAGAAAGTCTGTCCATAGTATCTAGTAAGGAAGAATGCCTAATGGAATGGGTTGCTTGAACTTCAGGGATCCGGGCTGAATGGTTCCTGTTGACTAAGAAGAAGGTAATTTCTTTAAGGGAACAGAGCAGGAGAATTTATACAGGAATATCTTTGCTTAAAAGCTTTTTCTTTAAAAAAAATTTTTTTTGGCATAATGTATTCTTTCCTTCTTTATTTCTAAAAATGCCTGTAACTGTGTGCTAATAATAATATTCAACAGGCTCCCATTTCAAAGTGCTTAGTCTAACTACAGCTGTAGTAATTTTGAAAGTAAGTTGTCATGTATTTTTCTGCAAGCCATGGACAGTTTACACTTATCTCCAACTATGAGTGATGTAATTGGGGATATTTTATTAAATTACACATGCAAATGGCTTAGTTTTAGTTAACAATATATTTCAGGTGTGTAAACTTTACTGTACTAACAAAATGTAGAACCACCAAAGACTAAAATGGCTGTTTAGAAAAGCTTTAATCTTAATATTCTCATCTATAACTGCAGGCATAGCTATAAAATTTTTAAGACTTTAAAGTGACATTTTAGAAGCTCAGTTTGTCTAAAAGCAAAATAACCAACTCCACGTTCAAATAATAACCTAAATAAACAAAAACCCATTTTTAAAACCCATGTTGGATGGGAAGGCTCAATACAGAAAGATTAAAATTTTCCCCAAATTAATAATTCTGTGCAATTCTAATTGAAATTCCAATGGGATTTTAAGAAAACTTTGAAAAATTGATTCTAAAGTTATTCAGAATAGTAAATAAGATACAATAGCCAAGACATTTTTGAAACATAATTCCCCATCAGGTATGTAGCTACAGTAATTAAAAAGTTTTATCACAGTAATAGACAAATAAGCCAGTGGAACAGAATGCAGAATCCAGATGTAGCTCCATGGATATATTGGAACTTAGTATATGATAAATGTGGCATTACATTATCAGTAGAGAAAAGATGAATTACAGTTGACCTTGAACAACATGGTTTTGAGCTGCATGAGTCCACTCACATGTGGATGTTTTTCAACCAAAAGCGAATTGAAAATAC
This sequence comes from Daubentonia madagascariensis, assembly GCA_023783475.1. Classification (NCBI taxonomy): domain Eukaryota; kingdom Metazoa; phylum Chordata; class Mammalia; order Primates; family Daubentoniidae; genus Daubentonia; species Daubentonia madagascariensis. The sequence continues at coordinate 24,150,674 of JAKFHU010002136.1, read as the reverse complement.
AGTATTTACAGGACTTGAAACCCATGTATATGGAGGGCAGACTTTTCAAACATGTGGGTTCTGCAGGGCTGACTGTAGGACTTGAGTATGCGTGGATTTTGGTATGTACAGTGAGGGTAGGAGAGTGTCCTGGAACCAATCCCCCCAAGTATACCAAGAGATGACTGTATTTTTTAGAAGCTGATGTTTACATGGGAAAATAAAGTAATAAGCATCTATTTTGTTTAATGGGAATATAAGGAATTTGCAATTTTGATTATACAAATTTTTTGCTTTAGGTGCTGACTTTAGAGACAGACTAACCAACAAAATATTTGACCCACTGTATTTTCCTGAGCTGTTACTCTAGGCACAAAGAAAGGACAAAAAGAAATTCTGCTTATTGAAACCAAAAAACCTAATATTAGCCTATGGGGGAAATTAAAGTATAAATGGGAGTGACATCTAAGAGTCTAAGTAAAATCGTCTAACCCTTATCAAGATTTTAGGTAGGTCTGTTTCTCTTCTTAATTACTTGTAAATTTTATAGAGTTATTCTTAGTTTAATCTGATGAAATCTGAAAAATACAGGGCCTGCACATTACTCAGAAAATAATAACTGCAGATTGAAACTAGCCCTAGGACAGCATTTGAGATTTACCACCTTCTTTGTTATTATCCATGTTATGCTCCTAAAATATTATTCTCTGTGTATTGTCCTCTCTGCTTTCCTCCCTAGGAGCGGCCTGCTTCAGACTCCTGGCAGAAACTCGAGAAATCTCGAGAGTATAAGAACAGTAACCAGCTCCGGGAGTACCAGCTGGAGGGGATGAACTGGCTTCTTTTTAACTGGTATAACAGGTGAGGAACCAGAACCAGTCCAAATATTTGTACCTAGAGATATATTGTTTGTTGCTTTACCCTCGAAAACTTTGAGTTGGCAGTAGCAGACTGGTGAGAGAAAGCAGCATGGCCATCGATTTAGGGTGGTAATCTTTGCATGTTAGTCAATCCAAGACTGATTTTATTTTTATATCAGGTATTTCTTCAACCAAAAGGAATGATCTTTAGACATCATTGACTTTGTGCTTTTTTTTTTTTTTTTTGCCTGTCTAACCAAAAGATTAGGTTCAACCTAGATGAAACAAAACCCAACAAAATCCTTTAAAGCTGTTTTATATCTTAGCAAAAGGAAAAGAAGCCTCTAAAAGGGAATGGACCTGGATTCTAGCCCCTACTCTGCTACTTGTTTGTAAGCCATGGATGTACTAGACTTCTACTCTAACACTCAGTTTTGAACTCTCTGTGATCTGGTTCCACAACTAACTGAATCAGGTGAAATTGGAGAAAGATGGGTTGTGATTTTCTGAACATTCTATAATGTACCAGATAGTAGTGATTTTTTTTTTTTAAGACATCATGTTGTAATGCAAAACACACAGAGATGGGACTCTGGAGAACTGTATTCTAATGTAATCTCTGCCACTTATTCATTGTGTCCTATAAGCACAGTTCACCCTACCTGCCCAGGTCTTGGGTTGTCTATCCAAACAGTGAGGGAGCAAGACCAGACCCTGGCCACACCTCTTCCAGGGGCATAGCTCTGGTGTGCAGTCTATGACACAGGATCAACAGAAGAGATCAACATTTTGACTCTAACAGAATTTGTCATGTGGGTTAAAAGTCTGTCCTTTGATAACGTACAAAAGACAATGAGAATCATGGAACTTACCATTTTTTTATTTTTACCTTGGCTTCCAGGAAGTTTGTCAGTTACAGAAACTGGCTTAGGTTTGGGGTATATTTTTTTCTGCTCATCTTATTATTTTAATTTTTAGTATTTTTAATTTATATTTGAATACACTTATTTCATGCACAGTAATGCACCACTTAATGATATTTCAGTCAACCATGGACCACATATCAGTGGTGGTCCAGTAGATTATAAGGGAGCTGAAAAATTCCTGTCTCCTAGAGACATTGTAGTCGTTATAACATCATAGTGTGATGCATTACTCACAGGTGTGTGGTGATGCTGGTGTGAACAAACCTGTGCTGCCAGTTGTGTAAACATCCAGCACATAACAGGCATGTACAGAACATAATAATTGATAATGGTAATAAATGACTGTTACTGATTTATGCATTTACTGTACCATACTTTTGATTGTTATTTTAGAGTGTATTCCTTCTACTTATTTAAAAAAAAAAGTTGACTGTAAAAATAGCCTCAAGCAGATCCTTCGGGAGATATTCCAGAAGAAGCCATTGTTGTCATAGAAGATGATAGCCCCCCATATATTATTGCCCCTAAAGACCTTCCGGTGCAACAAGATGTAGGAGGTGGAAGAGGGTGATATTGATGTTCCTGACCCTGCACTTGTCTAGGCTAATGTGTGTGTTTGTGTCTTAGTTTTTAACAAACTGTTTAAGAAGCAAAACAAAATAAAAAATTTTGAAAATAGAAAAAGGCTTATAGAATAGGGATATAAAGAAGATATTTTTGTACAGCTGTTCAGTGTATTTGTGTTTTAAGCTAAGTGTTATTATAGAAGAATCAAAAAGTTAAAAAATGTTAGAAGTTTATAAAGTAAAAAAATTACAGTAAGCTAAAGTTAATTTTTGAAGAAATGAAAATATTTTTAAATAAATTTAGTGTAGCATAAGTATTCAGTGTTTATAAAGTCTACTGTGTTGTAAAGTAATGTCCTAGGCCTTTGCATTTACTCACCACTCACTCACTGACTCACCCAGAGCAACTTCCAGTCCTGCAAGCTCCGTACATGCCCTACACAGGTGTACCAATTTTTTTCTTTTATACCCTATTTTTACTGTACCTTTTCTGTGTTTAGATATGTTTAGATACACAAATATTTACCATTGTGTTACAGTTGCCTATAGTATTCAGTACTGTAACATGCTGTACAGGTTTGTAGCCTAGGAGCAATAGTCTATACTATATATCCTAGGTGTGGAGTAGGCTATACAATCTAGGTTTGTGTAAGTACACTCTATGATATTTGCAAAATGATGAAATTACTTGATGATGCATTTCTCAGAATGTGTCCCTGTCATTCAGTGGCACATAACTATATTTTGGCCCAAGTTACCATAGTTCCTTTTTGAAAGTAGGCAGGGTATGAATGATGATGATAATAAAAACTAGCTTCAGTTTAGTCTCTGTAAAGTGATGATAAAGGCTTCACTGGTGATATTACAGGTAAAAGTGTACTTCTGAAGCATCTTTTTTAGTTATAACCTCTACAACTTTTCTGTATTTATAATGAATTACTGTATGTCTCACTCTCTGCAGAAAAAACTGTATTTTGGCTGATGAGATGGGCCTAGGGAAGACCATCCAGTCCATCACATTCCTTTCAGAAATATTCCTCAGGGGAATCCACGGCCCTTTTCTCATCATCGCCCCTCTGTCCACCATCACTAACTGGGAGCGGGAGTTCAGGACATGGACAGAGATGAATGCCATTGTGTACCACGGCAGCCAGATCAGCAGGCAGATGATCCAGCAGTATGAAATGGTGTACAGAGATGCACAGGTGAGCCTCATGTGAATCACAAAGACCCAGGGACTGCCTGAGCTCAGAACAGCCTTTCTGCCACTTATCTTCGTGGTTTTTAGTGCCCTGTATCTTGAGTTACTGTTGACTTTGTAAAATCATGTCTGTTGAGACTGATTTTTTGTTCCTCCCTAGTAGTTTATTTTAATTTATGATAAAGCATAGGATTGTAGGGCGTGCTTTCCAAACTCTCTGAGATATACCAGAGGCCTTTTTTAGGACACTGAAGATGTGGCTTATTGGTTGGCTTATAAAGTTACTTTTATATGCAGAAGATTTTATCTGAAATGTTATGTGCTCAGTGAAGAAAGTGAGTGGAAGAATTAGTGTACAGAGAATGGATTCCCAGCTAGGAAATTTGGAGAGGAGGTTAACAGATTTGACAGGGAAGGATAAAGAGAAAACAAGTTTCTAACTGTTCAAAGCACTAGCACTCTGGGAGGCCAAGGCGGAAGGATTGAGGTCAAGAGTTTGAGACCAGCATGAGCAAGAGCAAGACCCCACCTCTGCTAAAAATAGAAAAATTAACTGGGCATGGTGGTCCCAACTACTCAAGAGGCTGAGGCAGGAGGATCGCTTGAGCCCAGGAGTTTGAGGTTGCAGTGAGCAATGATAATGCCACTGCACTCTAGCTGGGGTGACAGAGCGAGACTCTGTCTCCCCCCACAAAAAAAATTGTTAAAAGCACAACAGAACTTTTTAAAAAAGCTTTTGTTAAGTGCAGTCACTTTGTATGGTTGTATGTTTGTCCTGGGCACTGGTTTTTATAATTAGGTAAAAATTAAACGACTTCAATCAGAGGAAAGCCTGCGCTCTTTCTAGGGGTTTCATAGACAGCAGAAATAGACACTTGGAAGAAATTTAAGATGTGCTTTAACATGATACAGCTCTGCTATTGAAATGTGATGGCAGCACAAGTTAAAAAACAAAGCTGTGTCCTGCCTGGTAGCCCATGTCCCAGGTGAAGCAGGATCATTACTTTGAATCTATGCTAGAACCCAAGTTACAAGGTGAAATTTATTAAATCTGAAAAGTAGCAGAGGGTTTCTTTGGGCATTCAAGCTATGCATGGTTTAGGCCCACTCCTGGCTGGGAATGTGTGAACCAACACCCATCTGCTCTCCTTATGGCAATTAAAAAATAAAAAGCTCCCTAGCTGTATCTTCTGTATTGCTCATCCTTCTCACCTTCATAAGGGTAAATGCTGCTTTGCTTCTGTTCAGTTGATGTTGTGAGGTCTCTCTCTTGTCTAAATAGCTGGTTCGTTCTTACAGTCTCTCTTTTCTCACATGAGTAATACCAGTACTTGTTGGCTTCTTACGTAAGCCCTAGCATTTACAGTTGTGCCTCCTTTAATCCAGCAGGTAATCCATTAGCAGAATTCTATAGCCATGGTGTAAAGTGTTGCCTTCGGTTGTGTCACCCTCAGGGAAACCCCCTTTCAGGAGTCTTCAAGTTCCATGTTGTCATCACAACATTTGAGATGATCCTGGCAGACTGCCCAGAGCTGAAGAAGATTCACTGGAGCTGTGTGATAATTGATGAAGCTCACAGATTGAAGAATAGGAACTGCAAACTTCTGGAGGGTCTAAAGCTCATGGCCCTGGTGAGAGTTAGCAGCACTTTATATAAGACAGGTTCCTTCTATTCAGTTTAAAGAAAGCATCCTTTAGCCATTTTGCAAGTAACTTACTTGTGCACTTACTTACTTCCTTTTACTCTACATTTTCTTTTTGCCCTCTATAGCCGTGATGGTACAGGAATCAATTTTTTTTTAAATTACAAACTGGGTCAACAATTTGGCCTTTGCCAAAGATTGATTTCCAAAGCCTTAGAGGACTCTTAAATATCATGAAATTTGTGACTTGGAAATGTAAGGTGTCTTGACTTGTTTCTGGGTCCCTGAATGAACTAATACCAAAGATGATGGCCTTTTAACATTGCTGTTTTGGCACAGTGCCCAGTATGTGGTGAGTAGGTACTCAATAATATTTAGTGAATGAATGAATGGTTGCTTTAATTAACATGAAATTGCTGCTGAAATCAGTGATGTGAAAGGAAGGTTGATCGTTCATTGACTGTAACTCTGTAAAGTGTTGGTACACTATCTTTTCATTAAAGCAGAAGAGAATTGCCCCAAATAGAGCACAAAATGACCTGGGTTAATTTTCCCCACTAAAATATACTGTTTTGATGGCTCAACAATGTTCATCATGTGCTTTTAACTTGTGCAGGAACATAAAGTGCTTCTCACTGGAACACCCTTGCAGAACTCTGTGGAGGAGCTCTTCAGTTTGCTAAATTTTCTGGAGCCATCACAGTTTCCTTCAGAGAGTGCTTTCTTGGAGGAGTTTGGAGATCTGAAAACAGAGGAGCAGGTAATTAGAGGCCTGAAGGACTGAGGAGACAACGTGATGGTTACCTTCATCAAGGAAAGAGCAGGTCACTGTGGGACAGGTCTTAGCAAGTTCTGGCATCCCTGGTAAAATGAGAATTACTAATCCCCTTTGTCTTATGCATTTGTTTATGTTGGGGAGGGTAAGCTGATTATTAACAGTTCTTATTGTTCCAAAGGATAGATGAGTCAGCACCCATAATATCTTGTGTTGGTGTATCAGGCCTCCTGCTTCACTGATCTCACTTGTATGTTCAATGATTTTGCTTATAGCTCTGGCCTAAGGAGCCATGGTGCTTTCTTCTGCTTCCCTCATCCTTTCTCCTTCCTCCTACATAATCTGCAGCTCGTTCCCAGGCCCGTCTTTTGAGTACAACACAATACAAGGCAGTCGCATACCTGTAGTAGGTGATAAGTCCAGTTTTGTCCAGATCAACTGAATTTCCTAAGTTTTCAAGGGTCCAGTCCCAAGTCTAGCTTGTTAGATTTAAAGCTGATTCAAAACAACCAATATTAATAAATGTCTATCTACTGTGAGTGGAAAACTCTACTAGGGATTATAGAAGCAATCCAGAGAAGTTTCACAGCCATAAGAGGAAAAATAATAGAGTTGGGGACTTTAAAGGAGAGATACATCACATCATTTGAGAATCAGGAAAGACTTTAGGGAGAGAGTACAGTTTGAAAATGCATTTTGAGGCATGAGTAAGTTTTCACAGGTGTAGAGAAAAGAGGTGGTGACCACTTTGTGTAGGAAAAAACCAGCATAATCAGAGCCATGGAACTTAGTAGTCAGGAATCATCTGTTTGAGCTGAAAAGAAGGTGAATGAATTGGGGAGTGTGAGGCTAGAGAGGTTTAGGATTATATGGTGGGAAGATTGTGAAAGGTAGGTTGAAGAATTCGGTAGGTAATAGAAAAACTATGCAAGGCTTTATTGCAGGAGTGACATAATTAGTCCTGCTAAAGTAATCTGCCAATGGTGTGGAAGTGGGTTGGGGCAGAGAATTTGGGGACTGAAAGGTTTGGGAATTTTACTAGCAGATGTCAAGAGTACAGTCTGTGGTTCCAATCTGTTTCTACTTCTAATGCAAATCAGACTTTGAGAGCAGTGAGTGATCAAACTTAATTCCCCTTCTCTACATTGCAATCTCTGTCGATCTTCCAAAAGCCAGCTCCAACCTTTGCTCCATTTTTGGACCATTAGAAATGTATCTTTTTCTCCCATTGCACTTAATTTGTAGTATGCATCTTTTCTTCTTCCTAGACAATGATCTCCTTGAGGAGAAGGCCCACATCTTCTCCTAAGTTGTGTTTGTTGTATTGACCAGCACAGGGTCTGGCATGTAGTATACTCTAAATGATTCAAGGTATGAACCAAGTGAAGGGCAAAAGTGGGACCCGGCATGTGGCAGATGGACATTTGTCCCTATCTTTAACAATTAGCTAGCTGTGTCTTTTCTCTTGGGGTTCTTACATTGTAATTCCTTACCCATTTAGGGGATTAGATTCCTGAGTACCCTTGGTTGACAAAATGAAGGGTTAGGTTTAAGATTGGGGTTAGGTAGGAGAACACCGTAACAATGACATCAAATATCTGTATTTTATTTTTAAATTTTTTTAAATTTATTTTTTAATTGACACAAATTATATATGTTGTGTACAATATGATGTTTTAAAATATGTATACATTGTGGAATGGCTAAACTGAGCTAATTAACATGCATTACCTCACATACTTTTTGTGGTGAGAATACTCAAGGTCCATACTCTTAGTTATCTTCAAGAATACAATACATTGTTATTAACCATAGTGGCCGTGTTGTGCAATAGATATCTTGAATTTATTCCTCCTGTCTAACTGAAATTTTGTGTCCTTTGACCAATATCTCCCAAATCCCCACCCTACCCCACTGCCCCAGTCCCTGGTAATCACCATTCTACTCTCTGCTTCTATGAGATGTCTATATTTTAAAACACAGTAAATAAAAGTTCTAGAAAGCATCTGTTTACAAAATAAAGTGTATTCATCATTGTCTAAAACCTGCTTTTGTAAGTAACTCTTCTAAATCACTCTCTATAAAGTGTAGCTCACTTTATATTTCTTCAGGAAGCATTGCCACAGCACACAACTTATTTATGCAGGTTCTACCCCTTTTAAAATTTTTGAACAGCCCTTCCTGACTTGAAACTTGATTTCTTTTGCACGTTCATTTTTCCCTATTTTATTTTTCTATCAGTTAATCTTACTGGTATCATGTTTTAGCTCTAGGTTAACTCAGGTGTTTCGATTTTGAATCTCTTAGTCTATCATTGTCTTACTGGGAGAGGGAACAAGTCACCTTGCAGGTGCAGTCAAGTGTGTAAAGATCTGCTGTCCAGGCCTGGGCTGTTAGGAGAAGAGCAGACAAACAGTAGCAAAAAACACCATCAGACTTAGTGCCCCTGATGTGAGAGATTCCATGATGGAATGAGAGATGTCACCTTCAACATTAATTCTTTGCATACTGCTACCTTCAAACGTGTATGCTGCTGCTGTTATTTAAAACGTGTAGGAGGAAACCGTTTCCAGATCCTCTACTTCTTACTGTGTTCTCTCAGCATCTGTCTTCCCTTTGTAATATATCACTTGTACCTCCTAACATGACTTAAAATATTTAAGTAATTACTGTGCGTGTGCATGTGCATGTGTTAGAGCGAGAGAGGTTTGTTTTCTCCATCCTAGATAATAGGTTCTGTCTTTTGTATCTTTCTCCCTTTTTATCTTGTGAGATTGTTACATAGGTTCTCAGTAATTCCTTGTGAATTAAAACCAGATCCCCTTTTTCCTTTCAGTACTATTGTAAATTCCTCATTTTCAGGGATCAATCAGGATCTTTGTTTTAGTCTTCTGCCACAGTACTATGACTAGATGTTCAGGAGATTATAGAGAAGATTGGGATACTCCAGTAATCATTAAATCAGGATTGGGGCAGATAAATAGGTCTCTTTTCCTTGGACAGGTAAAGAAACTGCAATCTATCCTGAAACCAATGATGCTTCGGAGGCTGAAAGATGATGTGGAAAAGAACCTGGCTCCCAAACAAGAGACGATCATTGAGGTGGAACTGACCAACATCCAGAAAAAGTACTACCGTGCCATCCTGGAGAAGAACTTTTCCTTTCTGACCAAGGGGGCAAATCAGCACAACATGCCCAATCTCATCAACACCATGATGGAGCTGAGAAAGTGCTGTAACCATCCCTACCTGATCAATGGTAAGTCAGGGCATTAGGGAGTAACTCAGGAATGGCATAGGCCTCTGCTGGAAGCTAATGATAGTCCAGGAACTCATGTATTGGCCTCCCATTTTATGTTCTCACCTTTTTATAGAGTAGAAAACTGAGGTTCAGAGAGGTTGATGGGTTTGCTTAAGCAATGTAGGTATTAAGTACACAGTGCCCAGTTTTGCACTAACTTCTGCCAACACTGTGCCTCACAGTACGTGCTCTGCCCGGCAGAAGGTGGATGTCACTCATCTGATGCCCTTTATTTGCTTGAAGTCTGGCCCACACTTTCCACTTGAGGACAGGGAAATGTGTTACTTAGTTGAATGAATGAAAATGCTGCAATGAGATTAAAGTTTTCTGTAGACAAATTAACAGTTAACTGAACTGGTTAGAGAAGATGTTGGAAGGTTCTTTTACAATAAAACTTTTGGAGAAATTTTTCAATCACAATGTGACTTGGATTCTCTTACAGCTAGTCTTTGTGATGTTGAGAGGTATAAAGGTCTTTTTTTTGCCAACTTTCTGGGAAGGTTTCTTTACTTGGGTGAGTCAGCTTAGGTTAGGACTTAGTATCTCAAATCCTCTCTCTTTGTTGTGAGACTTCCCGGGAAAGCCCAGTGCCTGTGTTCTCTACAAGGTGGCCCTGCTGTCACTGCTGAGGGCAAGACCAGGGATGCACACCCAGCATCTCCTCACTGGACTGCTGGTCTAGGACCTAAGAATTCACTTCATTTCCCTTAGGATCTGTAAAGCAGAGAGCAGCTTTTACCATTATATTTAGTTCAAGGAATAGTCTTGTTCCATTCCTTTTCAGGGGCAGAGGAGAAAATTCTGGAAGATTTCCGAAAAACCCACAGCCCTGATGCCCCTGACTTTCAGCTGCAGGCCATGATTCAGGCAGCAGGGAAGCTGGTGCTGATTGATAAACTGCTCCCTAAGCTGATTGCAGGTGGCCACAAGGTACTCATCTTCTCCCAGATGGTGCGCTGTCTTGATATCCTGGAAGATTATCTCATCCAGAGAAGGTGAGACTTGTGTCAAAGCTCTGCATCCAACACTGCAGGCAGTTCCTTTTATTTGGTATCTTTTTGACCTGTTCAAAAATTGTTTCAATAAAAACAGAACATTCAAAAATGGAGAAAAGGACTCTCCTCTTAAAGATTGACTAAAATTAAGTATATTCAAGTTTAACTGTCTGGAGTGAATTTCATAGCCTATAACATGGAGTCCTTGCTTTGTTTAAAAAAAAATCCTATATGTTTATTTATATTCACTTTAGTTGGAAGAAACAGAATTCAAGTAGCATTAGAAAGGGTTAAGAAAATAATGTATTTACATTTTTGTTGTTTTATGATGTTGAGAGAACTATATCCTGGAAATCATCACTATATCAAGTTTCTAAAAGAGCATAAGCTGGCAACTCACAGAGAAAGAATTTAGGGGTATTTTATGTCCATTCTCAGAGCCTTCCAAGTTTTATGATACACTAGTTATGGCATCCCTATTTATTTTCTTGTTGATATTCCTTTAATTCCCTGAACGTAAATTCCATTACTCATGCAGGTGGAAAGTCTATGGTATTAGGTGGGTTATTTGGATTCTGTGTGGGAAGTACATTTCTTACATCATACACGGTATCTTAGATTTTCAGTCATTATGATACATCACTGATCTAAAGATTATAAATGAGTTTTTAAAAATTTACTCTTAATGATGAAAGACTTATCAAGATTATAGAAACTAGTAGCCCAGGCATTGCTAGGTTTAAAGAAAATATTTGTTTTCATAGCAGATCTCAAGTGTCTTAACAGATGTTCTTATTCTTTAAGATTCTGTTTGCCCTTATACATTACATGTATTTTATAGAAAGAGTATTAAAGGAAATGACAAATTTAACTATGGGTATGCTGACATTTAATGTTACATAAGTAATTCTTCAAAGTCTGATTAAACAATGAAAGAATTCCTCAGAGCTCTATAATAGAGATTTATATGTAAAGAATTCTTGAGTCTTGTATTATATGAATAAATCAAAACCGATAAAGCAGTTTTGTAGTTTAGAAACTCACTATAGATTGGCAACCCATTGCCAGAGCACTTGCTTCTTATAAATATATTATCTTACTCTTCAAAATATGTACAACTGTTAGTTTGCAGATTTTTTTTAAAAGAACACCCCAAAATGAGTAACAGTATATTTAACAGACTTTTGGTAAGTACAGAAGTCTTTATTTAGCTCCTTTTTTTCCTTTTTCCTTTATTATCTATTGCTCATTTTGTGTTCAGACTACTCAAGGATTATAGTTTCTCTTGAAAATACGGAAACACATTACACCACCACCCGCACAACTTCTCGTTCATGCTTGGGGTTTATGTTTTCAGTCTTCTTTCTTTCTGCATATATACAAGGGCTGTCTGGAAAGTATCCAGCCATTGTTAATACATTTTTCATATTACATGGCTGCATGGTTCCGGACAGCCTCGTATGTTTAGCTTTATTGTTTATTTATTTGTTTGAATTGTGATAATATTCTACATTCTACTTTGTAACTCGCATTTTATTTAATATGTTATGAAACCTTTTTCTTTAATTATTTTTCTACAAAATTTTGATAATCTGCATGATAACAAAACAAGGTCATAGGTTGTTTCAAAATTTTCGGCATTTTAAGGGACTCTGAATGAATATCCCTTTATAGTCATTGTGAATGTTTTTAGTTATTTCCTTAGGATAAATTCTGATGTACATTTTTGAAAACATTTGATACATAAACTATTTCCCAAACACCCTCTAGTTAAGTGTTTTATTTATATGCCTTTCAACACCATATGAGAATGCTTTTTTTCATATTCTGATCAATATTGTTTTGCCTCTTAATGCTTGGTAATTGAGTAAGTCAAAATTATGGTCTCTTGTTTTAATTTGTATTTTTGATTACTAATGAGGATGAATATTTTTTCATATTTCTTTTTGTGGAGTGCTTATTCATTTTCTTCCTCCATTTTCTGTTGCTCTTTGACTCTTTGTTTATAAATTTATAAAAATTATTTGTTTACTTGAGAATATGTTGCAAGTATTTTCCTTAGTGTTGTTTTTGCCTTTTAATTTTGTTTATGGGTATGAGTTTTTGTTTATTTTATTTTTAAGTATTCTAAATTTTATAATAGTCAAATCATTGTCTTAAAACAACTGTAAGCCTACATCTTTATTTTTGCTTAAACATAAGCTTAAATAAGTAAATTAATATGCTTTAAAATGCTTCTTCCATCCTTCAGCCATATCATGTAAATATTCTGAAGTATTTTCTTTTCATTCTTTTATAGTTTCTTCACCCCATCTGCATCTGGCAGGGTTCTTCTGGCCTTACTATTGTCATTACTTTTCTCTTTTTAATTTAGTTTTTATTTTCCTCAAAGTTATACATGCACATAATATTAGACTTATGAAAAATTGCATTTCCTAATTCACTCTTCCCCTTTCCCAGTTTGCCACACCCCAGAAGCAATTACTTTCAACTCTTTATGCCATTTCTTTTGGTATTTATAGCTATATCTAAATAATGTTATTAGTTATAATTTCTTGATATTTTTCAGTTGTAGGTAATGTCTGTTCTGACTGTGAAAGATGAGTCTTTAGCCTTCTATCACTGCCCCTCATAACCACCATATATGCCACTTCTGTCCTCCCATCTTTCCAGAATGCCATGAAATACTTTGGGATAGAATAATATTCAGTGTTTAATACGACTTAATGAAACTGCTAAATTACAGCACAGCCATGCAATATGCTGTTTAATTTTCATTCTTGCCAAATTTTTATTTTCTCTGATTAAATAATTATCAGATAATTTAAAAATTATCTTTTTATTTGATTGCTTATTTTTCTGTATACTTATTATAATTCAGCTGCAAACTTTACCCAGGTAGTCTAAATCTCCTGTTGTTATTTTCCAGCGTATTAGTCACCTCTTATCAGGGCCAGATCTCCGGGGACCTCCTTAGCTCTGGCCTGTTGCTCTTCCCACCTGGTACACAGTTGTCATCTGTGGTGTGCCTTCTTTCATCATGCTGACAAGTTTCTTTTTTTCCCTCTTGAATCAAGTCTTGTTGGTGGATTCCATGTTGGAGCACCTCTTCTAGGAGCTCCTAAGAAAGGGTGAATGATAGGTAAATTTTGAGACATTGTCTGAAAATGTTTTTAGTCTGCCCTCATTCTTCAGTAATAGTTTGGCTGGATTTGAGATTCTAGGTTAGAAATCATTTCCCCACGGAATTTTGAGAGCGTTACTCCACTGTCTTTTAGCTTCCAGGGTTGCTATTGAGAAGTTCAAAGCCCTTTAGATTCCTGGTCTGTGTATGTGATACGGTTTTTCTTTTTAGAAGTTTTAATATATTCTCCTTGTCCCCTGTCTTACGAAGTTTTACAATGAACTACTTTCTTGTACTGGATACTAAATATTAATAGATCTTTCCCATCTGAAATCTAAATGACTTTAGTTCCAGGGAATTTTCTTTATCTTTCATTATTTCTTTTTTTTTTTTTTTTCTTTTATTTGTATGTCAGACCTGGACCAAACACCTAATTTTCCCTTTTCTCTATTTTCTATCTCATTGTCTTTTCTGTACCTTCTGATAGAATTCCTTTACTTATGTTCCAACATTGAACCTCTAGGTTTTCTTTCTATAATCATATTTTTAATTTCCCAGAACGTTTTTGGTGATTTTTCAGTTTTTATAGCACCAGTTATTTCATAGGTACTGTGTTTTCTCTGGTCTTTCCAAGATTTATCATGATGGAATTTTTTTTGTCTGTGTCTGCTTTCTGCAAGTTGTATTTTTTTTTTTTCATTTGTTTATATCTCTTTCATGTGAGAATTTTAGGTTAGCTTTTTTTTTTCCTTTAGCACTGTAAGGTGCTATTCCAGTGTGCACTGGCCCCCATAGTTTCTGATGAAAAGTTCTGCAGTCATTCAAATTGTTGTTCCCCTGTATGTAATTTGTTGATCTATTCTTTCTGCTTTTAAGATTTTCCTTTAATTTCTGGTTTTTAGCAGTTTGATTGTAAAGACTGTAATTCATCCTGGTTGGAGCTTACTGAGTCTCTTGGATTTGTAAATGTCTTCCGTCAAATTTGGAAAGCTTTTGGTCATTATTTCTTCAATTTCTTTTTTTCTTTTTGCCCCATTCTCTTGTTTTTTTTGTAAGATTCCATTTACCTGTGTATTTGACCTTTAGATATTATCCCACAAGTCTGTGGGCTCTCTGTGTTCTTTTTTTGTTTTAATCCTTTTTCTCTCTCTTAGTTTGAGTTCTCTGTCAAGTTCACTGACTCTTTGCTTTATTATCAACATCATGTGTACTAAGCCCACGCAAAGGTTTCTTTTGGACAGTGTAGTTTTTAGTTCTAAGATTTCCGTTTGATTGTTTGTTAATGCTGCTCCTCTGACGAGATGGCCTGTCTTTCCATTCATAACTCACACTGCTTTACTTCATTGAGCACAATTATAGCTGCTTTAAAGTTCTTGTCTGAATTGTAACACCACAGGTTTGACATCTGTTGATTGTCTTTTCCCTTGAGAAGAGGTCACATTTTCTAGTTTCTTCATGTGTCATGTTAATTTTGATTTTTTTTCCTAGATATTGTGAATATTATGTTGTAGAGAGTTAGGATTCTGTTATATTGCTCTGAAGAGGTTGATGGTTTTTATTTGGAGGCAGTTACCTAGATTAGACTCAAAGTGCAGACTCTGTCAACATCTCTGGGAGGTAGCAGTTTTCATCTCAGTTCAGACTGCTTGCAGTCTGCTCCAAGCAAGTATAAGGCACAGGTCAGCTGGAGACTTTGGTAGAGTTTGGTGTTCCCTATCTTTCTACTTCCTGGGGAACATAATTGCCCCAGGTCCTTCCCTTGATGCCTGTCAGAAAGATAGTAGCTTTTTATCAGAGCTATAGCTGACCTACACCTCTGACACCATAATGTGGCCTCCCCTCTGGCCATGATCACACGTTTCTATTCCTGTCCAAGATCTGCCTGCTTTTGTTAACTCTCCAGTGCCCTCAGGTAGGTTTTGCTGCTCATTTGTTTCGTTTTTTATGTTTTGTCCAGACCCTGTGGTTGTTATTTGCTGGCACATTGGTGTGTTGGGACTCTGCCCCTCCATCCCAGAAGCAGAGACTCTGTGTTTCAGACCAGGCAGGGGCTTTCCCCCAGGTCTGTTGTCTAAGCGCTCAGGTGGGTGGGGAGCTCTGTGGAGCTGATTAGAAACTCCGGATTTGTCAGCAAGGCTTGTTGACTATGGCTTTCACTCTCCACGTATGAGTACTATTCGTCTGGCTGTGTCATTCCACTGGGGACCCTCCAATGTCAGTATTTTGGGGTCTTGTTTCTCTTCCTGTCTCCTGGCTAGAGGGTGGAAACTTGACTACACGCAGAGCTGATGGGGGTGAGAAAGAGTGCGGGGTCTCAGTACCTCCATTTCTCTTCCTCTTTTTCATTAAGGTCCATCCACTGGTAACTATGGTTAGTATTTCCCAGAGTAGGGAGGATCAAGATCCTTTGTTTCACCCTCTTGAAGACCGGGGTGGGTGATCTGGAGGCCAACTGATACCTCAGCAAATATTCCACCAGTTCCCCTGTCTTTAGACTCTGCATCCCTGCTTTCGGGGACACCTGGTGCCATCAAAGTCTCATCCCTTTGGGTATTCTCCAGTATTAAGTTGGGTTATGTCTTGCCTGGGATTCTGCTTTCTCCAAATCAAATACCACTTGGCCTGCTTTCCAGCTTTACTTATTTGGGAAGGGGATTTTTTTTTTTTTTAAAGTCCTTTTACTGTCCTTTTACTAAAGGTTTGGGGAGAACAAAGAATTAAATGTGCATGTTAATTAATAATCTTTGGCTGGATTTCTTTGATTTTCTTTTTTCATTTCCGTCTTTGGTCCTTCTGTAATTTTGGTAAATAGCATATAATGGAAGTCTGATTTTCTCTTCTTTCCAAATATGTCAAAAATTTTCTAACTTTCTGTTTACTAAAATAGTCCATCTTTTGCCCCATTCATACAAAATACTATTGATGAAATATACTGATATTATACATGCCAGGTATGTGTCTAGCCTTTCTATTCTTTTGATCAGTGCTTTCATCTTTTTGCTCATATATTATTCCAGATGAACTTCAGAATTATTCTTTAAACCTATCTCTGACTGCTCCAGCCCCTAACTCCAGAAAAATGTATGTGTATGTATGTATATACATATGTAAACATTTAAATATCTATATATACATGTATCCATGTGTTGGAATTTTTATTGGCTTTTACAGCTTAAGCAGGGTAGGACTGACATTTTTACAAAATTGAGGAACATGCTATGCACTACACTTACTCAGGTCTGTTATGTACACTATTGACTCAATAAATTTATAGTGTCTGCTTTGTGCTAGAATCTCTGAAGGTGTTACAGACATAGTGGTGAACAAAGCATGGCCCCTTCGTGTTGTTACCAATCCTGCATATTTATTATTGAATTTAATCCTAAATATTTCATGTGTTTATGACTGTTGTGAATAGGATTTTTTTTTTTAAACTCTTTATGTGTTCCAGCTGATCATTGCTGGAAGATGAGACAGTTGTTCGTTTCCCTTCAGGCCTTCTAAGGTCAACATTTCTTGTGCCAAAAACGTGTCACTGCTCTTCCCTCTCTCGGCCAGTCTCACAGAGCCTTTTCCAAAGTGCCACCTGCTTCTTGTTGATATTTGACAGTGACTCAGAATTATAGTTTGATGAGCCACGTCAGCTCCTAGGGATCTCGTTCAAAATACAGTTGTTGTGGAGGGTTGATTGCTGTGCTGAAGTTTTAGTGTGGAAAATTTTATAATGTCTGATTTCTTCATTCAAACTTACTAGCCCTCAAGGTTTTCTTTGTTCTAGAGCCTTTTTGCCTCTCCAGCTCTCCATCTGGTTTTGTTCCCGTTTAATTTCATGCCAGACTCTCATCCAGGAATGAGGGCATAGCCAGGGATCTGGTTCAGAAGTGAGGGGGGCGTGGGGGATGATTTAAAAGAGCTTAAAGAATTTTATTTTATTTTAGTTTTTCATTCTTTGAGAGCACTCCCTCAAAACTAAACAAGTGGTAGAAATGAGAAATATTGTTCCAACTATACTGCACAAGTTCTAAAAGTTATTAATTATATCATAGTGGGCAAAACACTATTCCTTATTTTATGGGAATTTTTTCCCTAGGTGATAGCTGAGCTACATTATCACTTTTTAAGGCTATGCTAATTCTCATCCTCAGTCTGATCCATGGGTACCTAGCTCCTTTCTGGTGACTAGGGGTGTCTTGTTGTAGAGCATTGAGTCCTCTGTTCCCACAGCATTCATCATTCATATGTGTGGTGGTTGGGGTGGGGTGGCAGCAGCTGTTTTTTAATTGAATCTCAATCCTGTCTCTGACTCCAAACCCTGTGCTGCTTCCCTTGCATTGCATAGATGGCTAACCTGTGAGTAGCCTACTTCAGACCCTCCTCAGAGCATTGGTTTATCAAAATCATTTTGATACCCACTTACAGTTTCAGTTTCCACCTTCTGTTGGAGTAGAGTTTCCAGAGTTAACAAGTGTTACATTTGTATCTTTAATGTCTCTTTTAAGTTTTTAGAGAACACTTTCTGTCCTGCGGCATTGAAATTAGGGTGCCGTGTGAAAGTCATAAGTCAAATGGATGTGGGTTCAACTCACTTACCAGCTCGGTGACTGACCAAGATATTTTGCTTGTATGGATTTTTATGTTTTGTTTTGTTTTGAAGTTTCCTCAAGTGTAAAATGGGGAGATAGTAGAAACTACCTCATGGGATTATTGTGAGGATTAACTGTGATGATGCATATCAAGTGTGTGTAAAGTGTCCAGCACAGAACTGACACTTAAGAACTTGCTACTAATTATTACAAATAATGATATCTATAGAATTGCAGACATTAACCCTTAGCCTTTATGTTATGACCCAAAATCTTTTTGGTTTGTCTTCATGACAATCTTGTCACCACCACCCATTGCATTTGCTACTATAGTTCCCATATATTATTCTTGGGTGTATTATAATAAAAAGAAGAACAAACCAAAAAACTACACCCTTAATTCCAGGTATGGTTGCATTGTGGCTTTGTAAAAGGAAGACAGTATTTTCAGATGTGTTTCTTTGCTGTGTATATGTCGCTTATAAGTCTGAGTTGGTCAGGTTTCTTCATGTGTATTTCCTTGGGTGGTTTCTTTACGTGACTTTTCTTAAGGAAGTCAGGATTATATTGCCAAATTTAGTTTTCTAAAGCCATCCCCACAGAGTCATCTACCCCTAGAGTGTCTATCCTTATTCTCTTACCAGTTATTTATAGTTACTTACAGTTAAGTTTTAGAGATCTGATTTCCCAAATCCTGGGCTACTGATAAGATTTTGGCCAGGAGCCATGGTCTTGGCCATTTATTGGGTTTAGGATGACTTTGTCCTTTTCTCACAAAGTCCCTATTACCTTTACTTCACCAACCAGTTCTTGCTTGTTGGTTAAAATTGGGCCCAGAGTAACATCCCCCTTTTTAATTCATTTGTTGTCTAGGGGTGAATAAGAAAAGAATAAGATTCCCAGCAGCTGTCCAGATTGCTGCTCTATCTTACTTCTGTGTTGATTACATGATCTACATCATAAAGGCCCCTTCTGTGCTTTCTCTCTGGATGGACAATGGTACTATGTTCCCATAGCAGTTTCATTTCTTACTCTTTACTCTTACCCTTACCTTCACCATGCATCCCACCCCCGTTGCTTAACTTTCTACACAGGTCTATGCCTTCTTAATGATATTCAGCTTCTCCTCCTTACTTTATTTTCCTCTAAATATTCTTCAGATTC
Source organism: Daubentonia madagascariensis (assembly GCA_023783475.1). Classification (NCBI taxonomy): domain Eukaryota; kingdom Metazoa; phylum Chordata; class Mammalia; order Primates; family Daubentoniidae; genus Daubentonia; species Daubentonia madagascariensis. The sequence continues at coordinate 24,131,557 of JAKFHU010002136.1, read as the reverse complement.
TACCCCCTACCCCCACCTCAAAAACCTTTCCTGTGATTTATCCCTGCTTGCTTGGCAATATACTTCCCAGGAGACCTTGGTTTCAGCTATAAACTTGGAGGTTTTGCTGTGTACCTCTAAAGCTTTGAGGAGCTTGTTAGGCTAGAAATGACCTGCCTAGGCATAAAAGGACAGCCTCACAATATAGTCTTCTTACCATTTCCAGTTTACCCCACAGCAGCTGGAGACAGGTGTTAACTCTGAGTTCTTGTTATGAGCACTACTCAAAGGAGGTGGTTAAGGCTTTTATTTGTTTTTCCTGGTCTTACTAGATTTAGTGCAAGTATAAACTGGGAAGTACTTGAGAATAAGTTGCTTGGGTAGTGGGGATCAATATTTTATGTTTATAATTCTTCTAGTCCTTCCTAGTTTGCAGCTGGTTTTTTTGTTTTGTTTTTTGTTTTGAGATGGGAGACATTTTGCAGTGCAGTTTTAAGTGTCTGCCCTGCTACATATGTAGGGGGCGGGATTCCTTCTAGACTGCTGTCATTTGGTCCAAATTTAGAAGAGAGGGATGTAAGGCTGTCAGTCAACAGCTTCCTGCATTGTTTGCTGTTCTCCATTGAAGTCATGATTAACGCCTGGGCTTTCGTTCATTTGGGTCCCCTCAGATACACCTATGAGCGAATTGATGGGCGAGTACGGGGAAACCTGCGCCAGGCAGCCATCGACCGGTTCTGTAAGCCAGACTCAGACCGCTTTGTCTTTCTTCTGTGCACCAGAGCGGGAGGCCTGGGGATCAATCTCACAGCTGCTGATACCTGCATCATATTTGATTCTGACTGGAACCCACAAAATGACTTGCAGGTAACCATTAGGATGATTGCTCTTTACCTTAGCTGCCCCTGAATCCCAGAACATCACGACAGGGCCTGGCGTGGATATAGAACGTCTACCGTGCTCCATGCTATGGTGTCAGCTGGATGACAGGCTTAGGGCTTTGGTCAGGGGGTGAAACCAAATGAAAAGTAAGTGTCGACCCTTCCCACTGATTAGAGAGTGGTTCTTTCCTTTTGCTTTAAATCAAATGATGTTTCACAGTGGTAGCCTCTAAGTGTAGGATAGGACTACTATTTATTATCACATATAAAGAAAGATACTAAGCTTGACTAATTCTCTAATTTTTGATATATAGATTGATTCTGGCATTTTCACTCTGTTTGTTTGTTAGATGGTCCTATGTCATATATATGTGTCATGTGTATAGTTAAATGAGTTAACCCAAAGGGGTGGGAAAGTTCCATGGTATGGCAGGGGTGATGGGCACCCTCAGTAGTTCATTTGCTCACCATATAATGCAGAATATTAGAGTTTATATGTGTCTAGATAAGTGGCTTTGTGGATTTTGTTTTCTAGTTTTAACCAAACTAATAACCGGTGGCTTTAAAAGATTACTGCAAAGACTAGAGTTAATAATATTTTTTAAAAGTAAGTATAAACAAACAACAAGAAAATGTCAGTCTGGCTTGGAGTTCTTCATCAACTCTGTTTCAATGTAAAAAAACAATGGCATTCTAACCAGATTTGACAGTGAGTCAGCTGAAAAGATTCTAACTTGTCAAGAAGACTGTATATAATAGGACATAGATTTACATCCATTATCATTAATGATGAACTTCATCCTAAGTGTATATTGTATATATCTTGGGATATTTACTAATACTAGTATTGTGAGTATGTGGTGGGAAGGGTAGGTGAGTGGCTCAAAACCTTTTTCAACCACTGTTTGCAAGATTTAAGGAGGTACTCTAGAGCTGCAGTCCCCAACCCCTGGGCAGTGGACCCGTACCGGACTGTGGCCTGTTAGGAACTGGGCCACACAGCAGGAGGTGAGCAGTGGGCTAGTAAGCGAAGCTTCATCAGTATTTACAGCCTCTCCCTGTCACTTGCATCACCGAATAAGCTCTGCCTCCTGTAAGATCAGCAGTGGCATTAGATTCTCATAGGAGCGCTAACCCTACTGTAAACTGCACATGCAAGGGATCTAGGTTGCAGGCTCCTTATGAGAATCTAATGTCTGATGATCTGAGGTGGAGCTGAGGCAGTGCTGCTAGCGCTGGGGAGCAGCTGCAAATACAGATTATCATTGGTAGAGAGGTTTGACTGCACGATAAACGTAATGCACTTGAATCCTCCTGAAACCTTCCACCCCACCCCCTAGATCCGTGGAAAAATTGTCTTCCATGAAACTGGTCCCTGGTGCCAAAAAGTTGGGGACTACAGCTCTAGAGGGTACTGCAAGGGAAGGGCTGCAGGGAAGAGAGAGCTAAGCTGATGGTATCTGGGCTCCTTCCCTAACCACCCACTGCCATAGAGTCATTCTGCTTTGTCTTTTTCATTTAATGAGTTTCCAAACAAACTTTTGTTTGAAGAAAGCAGTCTATGAGTTGAAAACTAGTTCTTTAAATTATTAAATTGGTGACAGTTGGCTAAAATTCAGGAAAAACATCATGGTAAATCATTATAAAACAAACTATGTTCAACATCTACCTTCAAAGAAAACCAGTACTTATATAAATAGCTCACCGTCAGTTCTTTCTACTGGTAAAGAGATGTTTGGATCAAAGGAGAATTGCTAGATATCATGAATAACCAAGTTTTATAGGAGTAACATATACTTAACACTAAAATAATAATAAGCAAAAACTAATATTTGATCAGTTCACTATCAAAAACCTAATTAGGGTAATGATATAGATTAGGGGGTGGAAACCTGGTGCCTTTTCAGCTGCTGCCTGATTTTTAAAACAGTTTTACTGGAATATAGCCACACTCATTTGTGTGTGCATTATCTATGGTTGCTTTCATGTTGCGATGGCAGACTTGAATAGTTGCAACAGAGATCTCAAATCCAACAAAACCTAAAACATTTACTATCAGGCCCTTTACAGATGTTTGCCAATCCCAAAACAGATGATTTCTTAAGTCCTTGACAGATGTAAAGTTCTCTGCTCCTTTGTGATGCTCACCTGACTGTGAAGCATGGTGCCTGGGAGAGTGATGGTGCAGAAGCCCAAAGCTGAGTGGCCAGTTTTGAGGCCATGTTAGCTGGAGGGACATCCAGGAGGGAAATTAGAAGCATGTGGCTGGCATTTAGAGACAGGTCATGGCCAGAGGCAGAGATTTTGGAATCACCATACTTCACCTAGGTGAAGTCTAAACATTACCAGTTGAATAGGTGCAATGCCAAGAAATGGAAAAAGCAAGGAGGAGGATGTTCAAACCTAATGGAGAAGGGAGAGTCACCTGAGGTGACTGATTTGTATGTATAGCAACCAGAGAAGGTGGGTGGGGCTATTCAGAATTAGGTTCTGGGAGAAGGGAGAGGCTTTGGAATAGCTGTTTTTAATGTCCACTGCTGGGGAACTGGTAAGAGGTGAATTAAGAAATAACAGTGAAGTCCAAACTGAAATTGGATTTTTTTAGTGTGCTGAGTCAGTTTCTGAACTTCCTCTAATGCTCAAGCTGAATGAAGAAACAAAGAAGACCAGCTATATAGGTGATCCAGGATGGGAGCTCATACAGAGAATGTAGCAAAGGTTACTGAATGAGGGAGTTAATGTAACTCAAAGGGAATTATCCTTTATTTTTTAAAATGTCTAACCAAACTGGTTAGAAGTGAAATCATTGGGACATGTGGAGTAATATTAGCACAGGGAACCAGATCAGTGGTTTTTGGAGAGTGGGATTGGTGGTAAAGAAAATATGGTAGAGAGAGGAACGTCCAAGTTCTGAGTCTCCCGCAGAGAGGGAGCAAGGTTCTTGCTTGCTCGGTGTGATGGGGAAGAGAACAAGAGGGCTTCTCTGAAGGCAAGAGGCCTGGGGACTGCACACTTACTACGTACACACACATACTCCCACTCCCCTTGGCGTTTGCCTTTGCACCCAAGGCTTTAAATGTAAAATATTTATTCCAGACAGAGTCTGGAGACTGGGACCCTGAGACCGTCACTTTTTCCTTCCCACATCCTCCTCCTTCTCCTTTCCAGAAAAGTGAAGGCACAGCTTCATTAGGATCCAGGATAGGAACTGAGTATTGCTGAGGAATAACAAAAGAGGTTAAAGTTGGTGTGGAAGGATCTCCATGATACTATCATTTTATCTGAACTATCTAAGGGAAACCAATTTTTAGTTCCCCCAAGGGAGAGATCCTATCTAGAGATCTCAGGTAAATGCCCCATCCTCTCTCAAATCTTGAATATGTTTGTGTTAGCATCCACGTCTGTAAAAAATTCAGGGGTATCAATTCACCTTTTCTCACCTTCATTGAGAAGATACAAGCTGTGATTCAGTCCTGTACTTCAGCAGCAGCAGGTGTTGTCTAGGTTTCCTGTAATATCTGAGGTTAAAAAAATGGCAAAAGGTGATGACAGTAGCCTGAGAAGGAAAAAGAGTGATGAAAAACTGGCTTCACTTCTTTCTTCTTATTAGGAAGAAGCCAATATTGCTGCTAGCCCTGAGGGCAGAGGCAGGCTTCTTGGGAATAGCATGGTATCATGCCCCACTCAGAGACAACAAGCACCCTCCTCTTCCATTGCTTCGTGATACCTCTGCTTCTTGTTCTCAGGGGAGCTTTTTGCACTTGGAGTGAAGAGTTCCTTAGGGTTGAGCAGAGTTCAAGGTAACAGTGGTAGGGCTGCGCAGTTCCAGGTCCTTCCTGTTGCTAAGGTCCCCAAAGGCAGAATGTAGGAAGCATGGAAGCAGATGTCCTGGCTGAGAGCACAGCCAAAGGGTAATGCAGCTGTTGCCTGTCTGCAGGATTTTGGAAGGGAGGAGGGAATTTAGCCCGAGAAGCCAGAGCCCCTTCCACAGTCACCAAAAGCAGACTCCAAGAGCCTGCCACACTGCTCCGGGAAGGAGAGGTACTGGGCCCCGTGCCACTTCCTCTTCTGTCACCATATTGCTAGCACCCCCTATTTCTTAACAGTATTTATAGGTCTGGAGCTTGGAAGATTACACCTGTTGGGTTTGCTTTTCTCTGCTATAAGAAAATAAGAATTTGTAATTGTATGCACAAATGTTCTATTGTGTCGTCCATCTATTTAGTGAATATTTATTAAACACCAGGATATGACAGGCATTTTTTAAAGTACTAGGGACACACCAGTGAGCTAGACTGACAGTTTCTGCTCTCATGGAGCTTTCATTTTAGTGGTATTGGCAGACAATAAATGAAGAAAATTAAGTAAGATAATTAGCAATACTTACTACAAAGAAAATAAAATAGAATAAGGAGATAAGAATGATCGGAGTTGGGTGCCCTGATTTAGGTAGAGTGGTGTAGGAAGGCTTCTTTAAGAAGATGACTTTTGAGCCTAAATGATGAAGAATACCTTAAATTGTGAGATAAGGAGGAAAAATGTTCCAGACAGAGAGAACAAAGAGTATGACCATGTAGAGTGGGAATGAGCATAGGTGACACACCTGAAGTACAGGATGGGGCAAGTACTTATTTATTTTACAGCACCAGTCCCAAATAGAGTGAGTCAGTTTTCTTTTGAGTACTTACCTGCCTCTCATTTCAGTGTCCTCTCTTTTTAACTCCCTCCTTTCTGCTGCCCAAAAGCACCCCTATCCCATGCTATGAATTCATCTCTCCTTCCTGTTCTCAGCCAGCTCTTGACTAATTTATCGGAGCGCTAGACACTGTGCTAGGCACTGGGTAACAAAAGTACTCCAGACTTCGGTTTGGTCTGATAAACTGAATCACACAGTAGAAGGAGAGTGCAATGCGAAGATGTGTGTGCTGTTTCCCAAAGATGTTTCCATTTTAAGAGGGGACACCTTACCCCAAGGAATAAATCTGGAGCTGAAAATTACTGACTGAACCATAGGCCCATAAGAAGATTATTGAAGGAGGGCGATTTCCTAGCACTCCCCGCTTCATACTGCATGGACAGCCCTGGTTCCTCTTCATGATAGACAGCCTGCAGATACAGACTTTCAGGGTGCCAGGAGGAATGTAAAATCCCTGGGCTTGAAATAAAGTACTTGTGTGTAGAAAATACTAAATGCGATTGAGTTTGGGTGACACTATAGATTTTTTTTTTAACTTCTCTTATTATTCAGATTTTCATTAAGGACCAAGTAATTTAAAATGTTAAAGAAAATACACTTTTTAAATATAATAAAGCTAATGATTTAGAAAAGTAGTATAGGGGTCAAAAGAGGAAGCAACATTGTGTTTGGCTTTTTGTACGACCCATTTAATTTTTATGTGACTGTAAAGAAGTGGTATAAGGTTTTGCCAAGTTCTGGACTTGAGACTAACAATAGTAAATTGAGGGCCAGAATGAGTTTGAAGTCTGTCACTGGGCAACTAAACCACACTGCCTTTCTTCTCATTGCAGATGCGCTGGGATCTGTACCTGTTTGAGGGTATTTTTGTTTTTGGGGTTTTTTTTTTTTTTTTTTTTGGTCTGAATATCATTACTTGTTTCTCTTTGGCCTTTGTTCACCTCAAATGTATTAAAAAGTAAAGAACAAACTATGAGCCTACAAATCATGCAGGAGAGCATTAGGTCTCTGTAGCTCTTCTGCGGGTCGTAGCGCCACTGCCTGATTGTGTTTTACTCCAAAGGTTTCCATACTTATACCTTTGCTGATGCACCTCCTTTGGACTTCATCTTAGTTCCTGCTCTAGTTCTGAATGTTTCCTTCTCTACTTCATTTTTTTTGTGAGTTCTATTAGGAAAATAAGGAATGGTTTGAGATTTGACTGTAAAATGATGAGTCTCTTAAATGTGACAGGACTCACCCTGTTGTTCTTCAGGTAAGTCATCTTAGGAGAGAACATGTTTATCTTCTGGTGTAATTTAGCGGCTTGTGGCCCAGCTCTCCCAAACAGGGGATTGTTTTTCTCAGTTAACAAGGAATTGGGAGGTAGGAAGTCTAGGACTAGTGCGCTGGCTTCATAGTATCATCAGAATCCATGTTCCTTCTGTCTTTCTGCTCTACCATCCTCAGTGTGTATGGTTTACATCCTCTTGGTTCCACCCCGGGCAGGAAAAATAAGGAAGGCAGACATGTTGCTTTTTACAGGGAAGCAGGACTTTGGCAGATATCCCCGGTAGACTGTGCTACATCTTGTTGTTCAGGACTATTACCTCGCCTTCCCTGGGAGGCTAGAAGTGGTTTCAGATAAACATGTTACTGCTCTATGCAAGAGTCAGGGTTCTGGTAGTGGGCAAGAAGGGAAGCAGATGCCATGAAGGCAGTTAGTGGTGTCTGCAGCACTCCTCCATTAGACCTTTGTTCAGAACTTCTCATCTCCCTCTTGTAATTTACCCTCAGTACCATGTGAGCCAGAAAAAAAATCAGTGTAAGTACTTAATGCCCACATATTATTACTGCCTTGAAGGTCCTATAAACCGTATTGTTTACCTTGATCATTTCCTGTATTTGTAGGAGTTACCCATCAAATCTTCTAGTAATAGAGATTTGCTACCACTAAAGATAACTGAAAGAAAGCCCAGCAACTAATGTTAATAGCCAGAGACCAAGCAACTCAATTGTCTGACGATGGAAGACTGAATAAACTATAGTATATTTGACTTTGAAAAAAGAGTGAGGAACATCTCTATATGCTGCTATGGAATCATCTCCTATATACATTGTCGAGTTGGGAAAAAAAATAAGGTGGAAAAAATATATATAGTATGCTAACATTTATATGAAGACTGTGTGTCTTTGTATCTGTCCTTCTCTTCTTCCCCTCTCCCGCCAAGGATAAAACTAAAACAAACAAAAAAAAACCCTTTATCTTTAAATGGTTACCTATAGAGGGAGCTAGGGAACAAGTTATAAGTGACAGGGATAGAAGCTAGTTTTTTCATTTTGTGTATTCAACTTTGAAACTGTTTTAAGTATTTTATATCATTATAAAACAAAATTAATTTTATAAACTTTTAAAAAATTGTAAAAATCATGCAGAGTTCCAATATACCCTTTACCCAACTGCCCTTAATGTTAACATCTTATATAACCATAGTATAATTATCGAAACCAGGAAATTAACATTGATATAATGCTCTTAACTAATCTACAGACCTTATTCATATTCTTTCAGTTTCCTACAAATATTCTTTTTCTGATCTGGGATCCAGTCCAGGATCTCACATTCCATTTAGAAGTCATGACTCCTTAGCCTCCTCCAGTCTGTGACAGCTCCTTCATCTTTCCTTGTCTTTCATGATCTTGACATTTTTGAAGGGTACTAATCAGCTCTTTTGTGGAATGACCCTCAGTTTGTGTTTGCCTGATGTTTTTTTATGATTAGATTTGAGGTTATGTGTTTTGGGCAAGAATATCATAGAAGTGATATATCCTCAGTGCATTATATCGGGGTACATTATGTCAATACATCTTATTACTTGTGATGTAACCTTGATCACATGGTTACGGTGCTGTCAGGTTTCTCCACTGTAAGATAACTATTTTTACCTGTAAACATTGTTAAGTATCTTGTGAGTAGATATTTTGAGACTTTATAAATATCTTATTTCTCGTCATACTTTTGCCCATTAATTTTAGTATCCATCAATTGTTCTCGCCTTCAGTAATTATTACCATGGTGTTTACCTAATGGTAATTTGCTATTTGCATTATTCCTTCTACATTTATTAATAGGGTTGTCCTTTGTCTCCCATTTATTTATTTATATCATTGTAGACTTGCAGATATTTATTTTATTTTATAATCTGTTACTTTCATTATTTGTTTTCAAGTTGTTCAGACTTGACCATTGGTAGCACCTTCAAGTTGCCTTCTGTGTCCTTTTGACATGCTCCCATCATTTCTTGAGCCCTTCCTTACTTTCTGGCACCACAAGATGTTCAAGTCCATGTTGCATTTTTCCTGCCACAGCCATTTCTCCAAGTATCCCTGGTTCCTTTTATTTGAGAATGACATTTAGAAACCAAGATCTGGCTCCAGGTATTCCCACTGCTACTGGAGAGTTATTGCATCTAGACCCTCTGCACAGATGGAACTAGGAAATATATGTATGCATACTAACACAAGCATTCATACTGCACATCTGTATTTATTCTGTGTATATTCATCTATAGTGAGATTTCTGATTATAGCCCAATACCACAGGGTTCAGTATAAGCCTTCTCCTCTTCCTCATTTGTAACTTCTTTCTTTGCAGGGTGAAGCCTGGGTTTCATTATCATAATACAGTATATTTACTCATTTATTCAATCCTACTATATACATCGAGTAGTTTCAGAATTGCAAACCCATATTTTGTGAAAAATAAATTTACCAGAGTACAATACTGGTCTGTAGTGGGTTTTTTGGTCTTTAGTATTACAATATGTAATCAAAATACCCTTTTCCAAAGTTACTTGGTTTAGTTATTTTCTTCCCCATTTCCATCAGTGTGGTTAAATTAATGGGAAGAAAAGTCAATCCCTAAAATTCTAAAGCAAAATGAACAATTGAATCTAGCTATGTACAAAGTGAATGACACAAACTCCCGGAGAGGAATTATTTTAAGGGTCTATATTTGATATTTTTGTAGATTTTCATTTTGATATAATTTCATTTTGCAACTCCAATATACCCTTGATCCAGATTCGCTGTGTTTACATTTTGCCAATTCACTTTGTCATTTTTGACCTCTCTTATTCTCTCTGTTGTGTCTCTCTCTTTCTCTCGCTCACTCGCGCTCTCTCTCTCTCTCTCTCTCTCTCTCTCTCTCTGAGTACACACATAGATACACACACATCATTTTTTGCCTGAACCATTTGAGAGTAAGTTGCAGGCATTGTACATCTTTATCCCCTAAATACTTTCATATGTATCAAGGACCTTCTCTTGTATAACCACAGTTAAGTTCTCAGAGGCAGGAAATAAGAATACTGTTCTCTAATCCACAGTCCATATTCAAGTTTGATCATTTCTTTCAACATCTTTTATCACTGTCATTCCCCTAGTCAGGATCTAAGCTAGGACCACCTGTCACGTTTAGTTGTCATGTCTCTTTAGTCTCCTTTCATCTGGATCGGCTCCTCGTTGTTTCTTTTTCTTTCATGACCTTTAAGTTTTTGAAGAGTACTGGAGATTGTCCTTCAGTTTGGGTTTGTCTGTATTTCCTCAGGATTGGATTCAGGTTGAGTACTACCACAGAATTGATAATCCTTCTCAGTATATCACAGCAGGAATAACACAGTGTCCATTTGTCTGATGATGGTGACTTTGATCACTTAGTTAAGTGGTATCTGTCAGATTTCTCCCCTGCAGAGTTGCTATTTTTCCCTTTGAAATTAATAAGAAATTTTGGAGCAGTTCATTGAGATTATATCTGTTCCTCATCAAAGTTTCACCCACTTGTTTTAGCTTCCATTGGTTATTTTTACCTGACTCAGTCATCACTATGATGGTTCCAAAGTGGTGATTTTCAACTCTGTCACTCTGCATTTGCTAGTTAGCATTCTACTATAAAGAATAGTTTTCCCTTTTTTTTCCCATTTGTTTATTTATTTATGTCAGTATGGACTTTCGGGTTCTGTTTATTCAGTAGACTATACTCTGTTACTATCTTTATTTTGATGTTCATGTAATCTTAGGCTTAGCCAGTGGGAATCTCTTCAAGCTTCAAGTGTTATTCTGATATCTCTCCATCATTCTTTGAATACTTTCTTACATCTGGCACAGTAATATGTTTCAGGCTCATCCTGTACTTTCCCTACCCCAGCCCTACCCACAATTAGCCATTTCTCTCACATGCTTTTGTTCTGTCTTATAGAGAATGATATCTAGAAGGTCTAGGAGTTAGGTGTATTCGTTGCTCCTGGGATGCAAATGTCAATTGCTTTGAGGCCCTCTCACATACACAAATAATAAAAATATGCATATGTATATAACATATGCATTCATTTGTATATGTGTATATGTATACATAAACATATATACCCATGTTTCTCTCTGTATCTGTGTGTATACCTAACCATGAGTTAATATTGATACCTCCAATCCATTCTGACACCACAGAGTTTATTCTAGTTTTCCTTTTTTTCATGTTAATAACTTTCTTTTCCAACAGTGAAAGCCCTTACTCCCATTACTCCCAGTGTATTTTACTCATTTGCTCAATCCCAGATTAAACAGAAAGTCATTTTAGGATTGCTAACTCTGCCACTACAGAAAAGAAACTTACTTTCAAATATGTATTTAAAATACTGTGATTTTGACTATATGTACTTAGTGGGATATAACCCTAAGTGGTTGGGGAAAGACAAAAATCTGACATTGTTTTTAGTAATTTCATTTTGGTTGAGTTGTAATGGTATTTTTTTTTTTGAGAATGTTATATTATGTTATAAATCAAATGAGTAATGATATTGGTGTGGTTGAGAATTGAGCTTTTCAACATGGTTGAAAAGAAATCCAGATGTGAGTTTGATCAAGTTAAAATCCCACAGTCATAATTTAAACTAAAAATATCTGTATCACCTCATGATGTATTTTATCTTATATATGCACATGATTGTGTACATTGTACACGCACACACTTCCTATACTTGCCCACTGAATAGGCCTAGAAACCGTGACCAACCTAGTCGCAGTAAGCACCCCTAGAGCATCCAGATTGTTGTCTCTAAACACCATTTCCTTACTCCTACCTGTGGCTGGACTGTTTCTTAGCTATTTGCTCTGAAGCCCAGCCAGAGAGAGGAAGAATAAGCTGTTCCTACACCAGGAAGACCTTTGCTCTGATTCTGCTGGTGGCCCTGATATGCACAGAAAGCTCAGGTCTGTGCTGCTGCCAGTACATGGCTGCCTTGCACATAGCTCCTGCCAAACAGCCACGTGCTCCTTCTTCAGTGTGGTCTCAGTATCCCGGGAAGTGACTGCCATTGTTCTTGAGTCTGAGAAAGTGAGAGTAGAGAACAAGTTCTGCCTTCCCTCCTGCCCCAAGAACAACTTGGTAAATCAGGATATGCAAATTTTGGGCACCAAGATGAACTTGAAGCTTATTGCAAGGAGAACCTCTGTAACATAGTGGGCCAGGCAGCAGGCAGTGTCTGGGCCCAGGCCAAGGAACTCCTGCACAGCCTGGGGTCTTCCCTCCTCTGGGCCCTGCTATGTTGGCCCTTTCCTGTGCCTCCTTCCCCAGTGACCTCTCTTCTGTCCCAGCTCTTACTGGGCTTCTTAGTCTTTGGGATACCTTAGCACTGAGTTACAGGAATTCTGGTATGAATTGATTTCAATTCATACCAATTGATTCTGGTATGAAATGATTTCAGCCAAGAGGTTAGGCGGAGGATATGGGCAGGGCAGGGGTAGGGGCTTCCATGTCCTTGGACTCTGGCACCAGGTGAGTACCTGGTGGGCAGACTTAGCATCCCTGCTTAGATTCACCCCTTTTTCTCTGGGCCTAGTGCCTTCACACCTACACTCACTGGGATACCAGCTTCCTTTAAATAGCCTGGCCTCAGAGCCAGTGGTCCCATCACTTGCTATTCTGGACTCTGGGAACAAGACAACAGGGCAAGAGCAGGAGTCCAAGAATACAGTCCTGCTCTGCCACTAACTCACTGAGGAACGAGGGCCACATCGCTCACTACTCTGGGCCACCTCTGTCTAAAACGAGGAAGAACCCTGGATGTCCAGGGGTACCTGCAGGACTTGCACTCATGGTGTGGCCACCCCTCCCTCCTAATGTCAATAATCACCCCTCTGCTTGCTTACTCAGGGGGAATAAAAACCATCTTCCACTAAAACAAACTAGGACTCCTTGAAAAAATGGCTGAATATAGGACTGGGCAGGCAATGTACCAGAGGAGTGTGGAATATGTTGAAAGCAAGGGAACGTCCAAAAGACTACTGGTCTTTGATACAACATACAGACCTAAATATGCATATATCCATACCCATTTCTGTATCCATATATACATGTATGTGTGTATACACATATGCACACCTAACCATGATTTCATACTCCAAGTCCATTCTAACACCACAGAGTTTATTCTAGTCTTCTTCTTTTCCATATTTGACCTGGTCGTGTTGAAAGAACTCAGGAGCCAACTTGAAGAGGCTTCCACTGGCCAAATTTGAACAGCAACAAGAATAATAACTGTAGTGCAGTAAAACATAGCAAATATATTTAAATGCATGACTTCTTTGTGTTCCTTAAAACACTGATAGTAATAAAAATCTTCATTGGGCACTTTTGGAAAATGTTCTTTTGGAAAGTGTTCAAAAAGATAGAATCAAACATTTAGTTTGTCTCTCCTATATGAACTGTATACCAGGGTAGCCAAAAACTTGAGGAGGGGAATTATAATCCCTAATGAAGTAATGGATCTAGGCAATAATCATCAATTCAGAAGAGAGACAACCAGATATCATGAACCTCTTGATGGAAATTGAAACACTACCTATGAAATACTCTTTCCAAAAACCGAATCTTAGCCTGATCATGTCTCAAGGTATAACTCCTAGTTTAAAGGAAGTACAGGGAGGAGAGGTAGCTGTTCAATGACACAGGAGGAATGCAGTTGGCAAAATGTAGATTGTGGAGAACTATAGGACAGATACCTGGTCTCTATAGCAAATTGCTTTTGAAAAAAGAGATTGAAGGTAGAGAATATCTATAGATTAAAGGAGACTTGAAGCATATCAACTGATTGTGATGTGCAGGCCTTATTTGGCCCCTCATCTAAACAAGCACACTTAAAAAAAGAGATAAGCAGGGAAATTGGAACACTGACTAGGTAGTTGGTACTAAGAATTAATTTTTTAAATGTGGCAGTGGTTATATGATATGTTTTATAAGAGTCCTTATCTTTAGAAATACATATTGAAATGTGTGAGGATGAAACAGCATGATGGCTGGGATTTACTTGCTAACAATCTTGGAGGGTAGGGGTGTGGTAGAAATAAATGAGATTGTCCGTAAGAGGTCATTATACTTTTCTTTGTTTTTATCTATGTGTGAAAATTTCTGTAGTAAAAGTAAAAAAGTGGTGCTGGCAGCTCTGAGGCATTTCCCAAGAGTGCCGCCTTACCAAGCACCTGCACGCTGACCACAGCTGGGGAGGGCAGGACAGCACGTTCTTCTCATTGCCTTATCCCTGGCGCACAGTAGTTGGTAAACAATGGGAGAAGAAATGAGGCACCCCAAAGGTGACAGCTGACATTTGAGTGAATTCTATTCTGAAATCAGTACCATGACTCGTAACTGAGAGCTGGCCACTCACACCACATGGTATTTAAGCACTTCCCTATTCCCAGGGCTGCCGCTATGCATGGTGACATGATGTGTGTGACCCTCCTCTTCCCAGGCTCAGGCCCGATGTCACCGCATAGGCCAGAGCAAAGCTGTGAAGGTGTATCGCCTCATCACTCGGAATTCCTACGAGCGGGAGATGTTTGACAAGGCCAGCTTAAAGCTAGGGCTGGACAAGGCTGTTCTTCAGGACATCAACCGAAAGGGCAGCACCAATGGGGTGAGTTAGATGGGCCTGCTCTGGAGCCTTAAGGAGCATTTGTCACACAGTTCAGGTCTCTCCTACAGCTGGTTCAGGGTTCATTTTCACTATATTGAGTCAGCCTACACATAGTTTTTGGGTAATTCCCTACAGTAGGGGATGATTTAGGGTCAGGTCTTGGCATTTTCTAGATGGATAAAGGAAATCTGTAGGAGCAGCTATGTGGTGGGATTGCCCAGCATGGTATAACATTTCAGTAAGCAGAGTTTTTAACTATGCCCATTAGAAGTCAGTATATCTTAACACTCTGTGTTAAGTATTTAACTGTGTAAATATGTATTTGTTACCATGCCTTATCTCATACTCCAGACTTCGAGCTTTGAGGGTATAATGGGACCAATATTGTCTGTGTCCTGTCTGGCCCCTAACAGTGCTCAGCATGTTAAAGATGTTCAGTGCATAATGATCACTGAATAAATGAATGAATAAATTAGCAGCTTGAAATATGACACTTAAAATCTTTTTCCCCCCTAGGGGGGGCATAAAAATTGTAGCTAAGATTCTTAAATTGTCTCAAAGTGTAGGCAAACAAGCAGAATATCTCCTTAATCTCTGGGCTCAGGGCATCAATGATTGGGAATTAAAATCTTCTAAATGAGTCATCTTTAGTCCAGATGTTCTGTATCCTCTTAGCTATGTCTATGTTGCTAAGTATAAAACTTCAAGTTACCCATGCTGGGAGTCATGGAATTCCCTCTTGTGATTGATATAAAGAGAACCAGATCCTTAATTACAACCAGGAAAGGGTATTTTGAACCCTATTTCCTGTTTTCATCAAGAATTGGGAAGATCACACTTGGCACAGGACCCTTTTTTTTTTGAGTTAAGAAATGACATTTCCAATACTAATGTATGTATTTATTTAATAATGAATAAATTATTCTTCAGCTTATTTGGTACATCTGGAGGTTTTTAAAGATACAGGCTCAAACTAAAATAAAAAAGATGTCAGAAATAATCCTCTTCAATGGTGCATGGCTTTAATGGCATATGACATTTGATAATAACTAACATTCCTGCAGAATGTTAGGGCCCTTGGATCACGTGCTGGGCTTTATTCCAGAGCTCACTATAGAGGATTGTCTGCCTGCCCACCCCCAGAGTACCTTTGTCTGGGTTTTCATTTTCTGAAGTTTGTGCCCATGTCCTTTGTTCTTCTAACATGTACAGTTAGTGGAGGAACTTTGTACTGAATCATAAAGGCCAGATTTGAGGCTATTTTTCTCCTGTTCATTTTCCACTTTGTGAGTACCCTTTGGTGACCTGTCCAGGTACAGCAGCTCTCAAAAATGGAGGTGGAGGACTTGCTTCGGAAAGGTGCTTATGGAGCCTTAATGGATGAAGAAGATGAAGGCTCCAAGTTCTGTGAAGAAGACATAGACCAGATTCTGCAGAGGAGAACCCACACCATCACCATCCAGACTGAGGGGAAAGGGTCCACTTTTGCCAAGGTACAGGACCTTCTCTCCAGAGTCGTTGGGGGTGGGAGGGAAAGGAAAATTGTTTATTCTCTGACCCTTATTAGCAGGCTTCTGTTTCTCTGAATGCAAACCCTTGAAAAATGGTCTGGCTTTACATCTAGTCTATGTGACTCTGAAGATCCAGGTCCTTAGAGGAAGTCTGAATAGTGAGGGGCTATAGGAAGAAAACACCACTCTTCACTGTTGAGAGCAGATTTTTAGCAGGTAGGAAAGACAGTTTAGTTTGTAGTTTGCCCTGAAACCTTTGGTCGGTTGTCTTGACTCCCTTTTAGAGCACTCCTTAATCACTGTCAGAGTGGAACCTCCAGCAAACACTCCATTCCCCGTACTCAAGCAAGTATTTTGTTCATTTCATACAAAAGAGATTTTCCTTAAGATTCCCAGCTTCTAGTCTAGGTGCCTGTTTCCTCTGCTGTTCAGGTCACTGGATTTAGAACTTAAGATCACTTTCAGGTTTCTGTGGCCACAAGCTTTGCTGAGTCCTGTGTGAGGTTTGTGACCTGTTTGATTAAATCTCCTGTTTGGTGACTCCTGTAGGACTTTTTCAGTAGGACAGTCTGTGTCCTACTGAAAGAGGAGAATATATGGTTAATCCATCACTTGTCTTGTCTTTACATCTCATATTGCCCAGCCAGGTACCTTTTCTGTAGCAGACATTTGGTAACTGTTGAACTGAAAGAAAAATTGGGTTTTTTGTTTAGAGATAGTCTCGCTCTATTGCCTTGGCTAGAGTGCAGTGGTGTCATCATAGCTCACTGCAACTTCAAACTCCTGGACTCAAGCGATCCTCCTGCCTCAGCCTCCCGAGTGGCTGAGACTACAGGCGCACACTACCACACCTGGCTAATGTTTAAATTTTTTGTAATGTGACAGGGTCTTGCTGTGGTGCTCGGTCTGATCTCAAACTCCTAGCCTCAAGCAATCCTCCTACCTCCTGCTTCGGCTGCCCAAAGTGCTAGGATTACAGGTGTGAGCCACTGTGCCAGGCCTAGAAAAGTTAGAAGAATTAACCCTTTCATAGGGAACTAGACACCAAGGAGCACATTGCCATTGTCTTCCAGGATTTGCCTTCCTACTTCCAAGTTTAAGTTCAAAAAAATGATTCCACGGGTTGAAATTGTAATTTTCTCACCCTAACTTTAAAAGAAAAAAGAATAGCTTTGAGATCTTCGCATTCATTGTAGAGGCTCTGTTGGGGGTTTGATTTTGAATGCAGATCAATAATACACTTAAGTTTCTGGTGCATCTGAAATAACACAAGTGGTTTATTAGTTTGCACTGTGTTCAAGTGCAATTTATTGACTCTTGTTTTCTTCACAGGCTAGCTTTGTGGCTTCAGGAAACAGAACAGATATTTCCTTAGATGATCCTAACTTTTGGCAGAAATGGGCTAAAATAGCTGAACTAGACACTGAAGCAAAGAATGAAAAGGTACAGCTTAAGAATATATTATTCCACTGAACATTTCACTGGTGTCTTGTATGACCATAAATTCCTACACAGCTCAAGTCATTATTTACTCCTGAGTCTTGCTTCTTAGATGAAATGATATTTGTAATGTACTTACAGCATGCCTGGCACATAGAGAACACTTAATAAATGTTAACTGTTACAATTTTTAAACGACCTAATGGGACATTTAGTCTGTTGGGCACTCGGGAAATCAAACGAAGGCAATGAGAACTGGAACTGGCCAAACAAGTCAAGTTCAGGCAATATTCCATCCCTGGCATGTGACTATTTTACCACCATTTCAGCACTTCCTATGAAAGAAACTTCACCTCTGATAAATAATAGAAAGAGGAAAAAAAGCATGGCAAAGAAAAGTTTGTTAGCTTTACCTCCATTCTTTCAGTATCTCGAGTTTTCCTGTTTCTATACATAAGAAAAAGAACGGGCTTTGGAATGAAACCAGAGTATGCCTTTGGGCAAGGTACTTGACCTCACTGAGACAAGTAATAAAAAGAGGTGGTGAAGCACACATCATAGGGTCATGAGGTAACATTTGTGGATATAACTGGCACCAATGCCCAGCTCACTGTGAGGCACCCCTTAAGTGTTAATTTCCCTTCCTCCATCTCTGCCCATAACTAACTTCAGGATGAGTACGCATCCCTTTCTACCCATCTTCTGAGTGAACTCAGAAGAGTGGGTAGAGTGTTGAACTCTAATGGACCCACAAACCCAGGAGACAATCCCTGCTTATAGCTGGCTAGTTCAGTAACCAGCACATTCTTCTGTAGGACTGCCAGGAGTTGCTTAATCCAACCTCTTTTTTCCAAATAGAAATGCTATTTTTCTTCTTTTCAGAAGTTTCTGCAGTCTCCTTTAGGAACCTGTTTTAAGTGTTTCTCACAGTGTCACGATCAAGAAGTTACCATGTGTGCAGGACAGTGGGGGTGAGAAGGGGAAGTAGGCAGTCAGAAGCAGTCAGAGCCACCCGAGGTAGGAAGCACTGTGATCAAAGCAGGATGACACTGCAAGTTTGTTATCTGGCCTATGTAGAGGAGGGTTCAGAGTTCAGCCTGTTTTTGGGAAGAGGTAAGAGGGAAGGGGTGAGGAGCAGGAAGCAAAGGAAACTAGAGATCATGTGGTGGGTGTGGCCAGGGGTGCCACCAGAATGAGCGAGGTTACTGAGCTGGGGATTGTATTTTGGGCAAAAGACACAAAGTTTATTTAGATCAGTACCAGTGGAAGGCAGATAATAGAAGCAGCCAGAATATGCATTTGTCTTCAGAAAGTTGCTGAGCAGATGGAATTCTCTGGCTTGTGCTGTCTCCAGAGCTCAGACTACTCTCTGCATGCTGGGCAGAACAGCTGGGGCTCACCACTCCAGTCTTTCTTGGCAGGAGCAGACTGCCACTCTGGGCACTGGGGGGCCTTGCCTGACTATGCTTCTGGGAGAATGACTGCAGAAACAGTAGATGGAGGCAGACGGCACTGGGGGCCAGGGAACACGCCAACTTGAGCAAGTCCCAGAGAATCCCTCTGCTTGTCCTGTGGTCACAGAGACAGCAGGTGTACTGGGAAGAGCTTTCCCTCTGGAAGATGAGACAAGGGCATGGCCCTTTCCCAAATATGTCCTGCAGAATGGCAGCAGGATATGTTTGTGTACTCTGATGGGAGTAGAGAGAAGAGGGCTTTCTCCCAACAGTCCTCTCCATTCCTAGGAAAGCTTAGTGATCGACCGACCCCGTGTGAGAAAGCAGACCAAACACTACAACTCATTTGAGGAAGATGAGCTCATGGAGTTTTCAGAGTTGGACAGTGACTCAGATGAAAGGCCCACGAGATCCAGGCGCCTCAATGACAAAGCCAGGCGCTACCTCCGAGCCGAGTGCTTCCGCGTAGAGAAGAACCTACTCATTTTTGGGTGGGTATTGGCTCTGCTTGGTTTTGTTGTTGTTTTTCCCCCTCTGCTTTTTAATCCCTGAGATTGCCCAGGGTGTCTGTCCAGTCAGCTCTGGAATTATGGGACTAATGGGGGTCTGTTAGAGCAAGAGAGAACTGTCTTTTCTGCCCAGAATCCCCCTTAGTCATGATATGCTCTGCAGCCATGGTATAGACGTGCCATGGTTTTCTCATATGCTTGTCACAGCAAATTTCTGGTACTCATTTGCTGCCTGGTACTGATTTCCTGCTTTTCCTCCCCAAGAATATATAAGGAGTCAGTGCAACAGATGTTACAGTCAAAGTATGATTTGTGTGGGACTCTGGCTCTGGTAGAAATAGAAGATTCAGCTTCTGTGAGCTCACCATCACTTTTAAATACTGCAGCTGGACTCTGTTTTAATTCAAAGTTGATTCCCTGCTCCCCGTATTTTGGTCACTCCCTTCTTAACATTCTAGTGGCCAAATGAAATTCTCAGTGTCCAATGTCCAGGTCACCTTAGTGACATTTGGTGTGCCACAGTCATGCAGTCCTCAAAGGCCTTTCAGGACAAAGCCCTCAGGGTGATTAATAGATCCAGCTGACCCAGCCGAGAATGAGAAGCACTCTGGGGTCTTGTTTGCCTGCTGTGGGGTGGGTGCATGCAGGGCCCTTCTTCCCTCCAATGCCCTCCTGTATTGCTACTGTCAGCTGGGGCCGGTGGAAGGACATACTGACTCATGGCCGATTCAAGTGGCATCTGAATGAGAAGGACATGGAGATGATTTGCCGTGCCCTGCTGGTGTACTGTGTCAAGCATTATAAG
Source organism: Daubentonia madagascariensis (assembly GCA_023783475.1). Lineage (NCBI taxonomy): Eukaryota > Metazoa > Chordata > Mammalia > Primates > Daubentoniidae > Daubentonia > Daubentonia madagascariensis. Next base: position 24,111,337 of record JAKFHU010002136.1, on the reverse strand, counting down.
GGGGACGAGAAGATCAAGAGTTTCATCTGGGAATTGATTACACCTACCAAAGATGGGCAAGCCCAGACCCTCCAGAACCACTCAGGTGAGAGGTGGCAGGTCCATGCCTGAGACACACAGCTCCGTGCACCTTCATTCCCTCTTCCTTTGAGGGGCCTTATTGCTGTGTTTTGGGGGGCTTTTCTTTCTCAAATCTATTTCAGAATGTTACCTGTGGGAAAGATAGTGATGCTTTCAATTCTCCCTCAGAATCATCCAGTGTTGTCTGTGACATTTTGTTTAAGTATAGTTGGGCCTTCTTGAAGAGTCCCAAGCCAGTCCTGCCCACTAACCTGAGTCTCATAGGGCTGCTCCCCTGGACTGGGGACTCACACCTGTGCTCTGTGACTTGCCTTTTGCATTTCACTGTTCTGTTCGTGTTCCACCTCTGTCTATACTTCTTCCCTATGCTTGGACAAAGCTCCGCTTCAAGTTTCAGGCCAACTGTTCCTTTTCCCCCCCCCCGCTAGGGCACAAGTTCGGTTACACCTTTCTTAATCTTCACAGGGTACTCAGCGAGCCTTACTGACTGATTGAATGGTTGCGGGGTTTCCTAAGTAGGGGACTAGGCGCATTGCCCGACCACCATCACTACCTATGTGCTGAGGAGTGGGTCTCTCATCCAGGGCCCACCCAGCATGGTCTGGTTGCCTCTTTGCAACTCCAGCCCAGCTCTGTACTCACACCATACTTGAGCCCCCTTGGCTCACCCACTTGCCCTACACTGTTTCTGTTTCAGGGTTGTCTGCCCCAGTCCCCAGAGGGAGGAAGGGGAAGAAGACGAAGAACCAGCTGCTACTCCCGGAGCTGAAGAATGCAGACTGGCTGGCCACCTGCAACCCCGAGGTGGTCTTGCATGATGATGGCTACAAGAAACACCTCAAACAGCACTGCAACAAGTGAGTGTGCCCCCCTCCCATACCCTGGTGGCAGCCCTGCTCAGACTGTCCAGACTCCTGGGAGCCCACCAGGGAGAGCCCTTCATGTTCCTGTACTACTTACCATACAAGGTCTGGAAAGACAGGATATGTGATCTTTGGTCTAAACTGGGTCAGAATTCATCCATGCTAAAGCTCCTCTGACTCCTTTAATAGTATCTCTTCTCTCCCACAAAACCTTGCCTCTCTCCAGTGCATTATGTACCCCTGAGGATTTTTCTAATCTAACTCTCAAAAGCCAGTCAGGGCACCCTCTGCCCTGAGGTCACATTAGCAAGGGCAGAACACTGGCCTCAGTGGCCACTACTCTTAGTCCCTTGTGTCAAGTTGCTTCCTCTTCCAATTTGCTGTTGCCGTCCATGGCCTCCAGTTATTTGATAGGTATGCATTTGAGATAGTGTTCTTTCTGTCTGTAGGCTAACAGCTGGGGTGGGGGCGGGGGAGGGCAGCAAAAAAGAGTGATTGAAGATGAAACTGTTCTTATGTAGTTTAGAGTTGGGAAGTTAGGGCACTCAGCCACAAAACAATGACAGGTTTGCACATAGATATTTGCATCACCATACGGTGTATGGTGTATTTGATCCTTGGAAACCATCTAATCCAGCTCTAGGTCAGGTAAGAGTTATCTCTCCAGCATTCCTGTAGGAAATGGCAGGGACTCTGTTTGCACACCTGGTTATCAACAGTTTATTACCTTAAGAGGTTTTGCTTGCTTTTTCCTGCCTCCCTATAATGTCAGCTTAATGATTCTGTAGTTGTTGGGTTGTGGCTTTTTGTTCTTCTACAAGTCTAATCCCTTCCCTTGATCACTCCAAATATTTGAAGATAGGTCTCATGCCCGGTACTGTAATAAAACTACTGTACACAAATGTACAGGCTCTTTGGAGGTAGTAATAAGCATTCAAAGTGTTGGTTGTTATTAGTAGGGTATTATTTAGAGGCATGAAATTGTCATCGGAAGAATCTTTACAAAGGTAAAAAGCACTGCTTCAAATCCAAGCTAAAAGAAGTTGGGATAGTGGTTATCCATTGGGGTGGGGTAGTGACTGGAAGGGAATACCAGGAGGACTTAGGGGAAGGGTTCTGCTTCCTGATCTAGATGCTGGGTACACGTATGTGTTCCATTTGTGGGAATTCATCAAGCCGTACATTTATGCAATGTGCACTTTCTGGAAGTATACTTCACATCAATAAAGTGTCTTTAAAAAAAGAAAGAAAAAAAGATACCACCACCAAAAATATTAATGGATTGTTTTGTTTGGCTAAACCAGGGGTGCCACAAACCTGCACCAGCTGTACTTCCCTTTGAGTTCAGACACCAACTGGGAGGAGGTGGCTGTCTGTGAGGAATTGTCCATTGAATTCATTTGTTTCCCAGTTGGAGGATAAGTGAATACCATTGGCTTTAAATTGTATTCTTTCATGATACAGATATTGCTGAACACCAACACATTTGTTTCTTTTTAGAGAAATGGAAACAGCTTCCCCTATTTTGTATCTTCAGGAAAGCCCTCCTCTGATTGCACTAGATCTCAGCAGGCAGAACTGACATCCTGTTCCAGTTTTTACTGAGGAGGCTGTCAGCTACTACCAGCTAGGTTTAAGGATCAGCAGTGGTTGTAAATTCTTAGAGAGTTCTTAATTCTCTGGGCTTAAAAAAAAAAAATCTCAAAACTATTTTGAGTTGATTGACAGCTGACATAAGAAGTGGTATACCAGAGACATAAGGGTTCTTTCTAATCTTGAAAGTTCTGCTGCTTTCTTTTATATTACTTCATATCACTAACTTCATGGATTCTAATTTGTTCACATTAATGTGTTCACCTTTCATAGGGTACTTTTGCGAGTCCGGATGCTGTACTACCTAAAAGCTGAAATACTGGGGGAAGCAGCTGATAAAGCATTTGAAGGAACTCCTGCCAGGTAAAACAAATCAACCTTACCTCTCAATGTTAAAGAATTAGCATAAAGTGCCTGTTCAGGGAGCTGGCTAAACTTCCTGTGCTTCAAGAGGCCTGTGTTCCCACCCTGCCCAGGACCCAGTTACCCAGAGGGTGGAGCAGGCAAGGCCCTCTTTATTTCCTGATTGTACCAGTGCATACTATCTTGTTCTCAAATAGTGCTTGAGATCCCTGCGTGTTGAGGCTACATATTGAGCCAAGATGCTTTGGGTGCTATTTTAGGCATTCAGTCATCTATGAATTCAGTCTCTTGGGGAAGTTCTGCCTTCACATGACCAATATATCGATGACTTTTGCTGTGGTTCTCAACTGAAGATGCACATCAGAACTACCTTATACATGTAAATCCCAAGGCCTCACCCTAGACCAACTGACAATGGGTCCTCCAAGCAGTGCTTCAAGATTCCGTGTCAGTCAGTCTGAGGTGGAGCCTGGAAATCAAGTACATATGCTTAAATCACTCCTGAAGTGATTCTCATGCAAAGCCCTGGTTGAGAAACATTGGCCCACAGCCTTCTGAATTCTCTGTTTGGTGTTACCTCAGCATCTCAGCATGCAACTAGGAATGTGGCTTAATACCAGGACTGGGCCAGTAGCTTTTGCATTGTTTTGTGTCTGTGTTGAAGGAACTCTTGAGTCTACACCCTTCCTTCCATAGGGAGCTGGATGTGCCTCTGCCTGACATCGACTACATGGAAATCCCAGTGGATTGGTGGGATGCTGAGGCTGATAAGTCCCTTCTCATTGGCGTGTTCAAGCACGGTATGTATTTCAGAGAATGTTTTCCCTTCCGGATCAGTTCCCCCCAGGAAAGATGACCCGCCCAGGCACTCTTTGACTGAGCATGGCATATTCTTGCAAAACCCCATAGTCCTGCTACACATCCTTCTTAGAAGGTAGATTCCTCTGGGAATTTCGACCAGATGAATATGTGGCTTATGGTAATACTGTGAATATTATTTTACTGAGGAACTTCAAAAGGGCAACTGCAGCCACAAAGAACTTTGGTATGTATCTTCCTCATTTGCCTGTCCCCCGTTGTCAGGACTGGGACTGCCTCTCTCTCATGAACTCTTAGAGTCCCAGTGTCTGCCGTAGTGCCCAGCACATAGTAGGCACCCAGAGTTTCTGAAGTAAAGGAATAAATAAATGGTGGGAAATGATAGGTTTTAGCACTTCATATATATGCAGAATTCTTCGGTTTTTCTAGATAATCAGCATATTCCCAGTGTATGTATTCCCAGTATCTTTTGTCCCATTGGTTTAAAAATCTAAGCATAGAAGATGGCATGGACAAACTTTTTTTAAATGTGGTAACCAAGAGACTAAAGAGGACTAAGAGAGGTTTTTCAATAGCTTGGAAAAACTGAAGTAAGTGCCTCCTTCACTTCTGTCACTTTTGTAAGCACCTGCCCTTGCTTTCAGCCAGCTGCCAACTGTTGAAATGAACAATGAAAGTGATAGTTGCCCGTAATGTACCTGATACGCACCTTCCCTGCCAGGTGAATCAACGGAAATTTTAAACTGGGGAACAGGGTTTAAAGTGGAAAGAGTTAGGTAAACCTGCCTTTAGCTGTCAGCTGTGCCACAGAGTTGGTAAGTCATAAGCTTCTCTGGCCTGTTTTCTCATCTGTGCAGTGGGGAAGCGGGTAGTATCAAAACAGCCTACCCAGAGGGTTGTTTAAAGATTAAATAAGACCACCTAGGACAGTGCTTGGTATATAATAGGTGCTTGGTGCCATTCCACTCTCCCATATTACTCTGCCTTTGGAAGGTTGTTAACTTTCTAATACATACTCTATAAGAGAATTCTTCAACTTTTACAGGCTAACCAGCTACATTTAAGTAACAACCATGCCTATATATATTTTAATTTGGAATCCCCTCAAAACTTGGATTCCGGTGTTAAGAATGCAGGCTTCAGGAGGTGCAGTGCTGCTGAGAACTTTTTGTCAAACCACTGGGATTAAGCTTGAGCAGTGCTATGCAGTAGAACTACATGCGACGATGGAAATGTCCTAATTCTTCACTGTCCGCTATGGAAGCCACTAGCCACGTGTAGCTATCAAGCATTTGAAATGTGATTAGTGTAACTGAGCAACTATTTTTAATTTTATGTAATTTTAATTAATTTAAATTTAAATAGCCACATGTGGCTAGTGGCTTCTTTGTTGGACAGTGCAGGGCTAGAACTCAGTTCTGAACTGGGAAGAAGTGAGTTTTCTCCCTGTTAATCACAAGGTACCATAGTGCAGCCAAGACTTGGTTTAACCTAATTTTGGAAAGAACCCAGAAGACAATGGGCTGCTAGAGGCAGCCAGCCAGATTCTAGAGCATCTTAACTTTGTATGTGTGGAAAAGCCTAGTGACCCTGGGTCTCATTGCAGTGGTGGTTTTAGGACACATTGCCAGATCTCTGTATGGTTACAGTGTGATGTGAAACGAGGACACCTGAAGTCCCAACAGTATGGCAGACAGATTTTACAAGCTTCCTCTCCTTCCTCCCCCACCCCAACACACCCACCACAGACATACAGGAAGCTGAGGTAAATTTGGACTTGAAAGAAATAAGGGAAAATCCCTAAATGCAGAGATCACTTAAAACCAGAGCTGAAAGCTTGGGGGCTAAATGACAGTGGGCCAGAGGGACTGAGTTTTTAATGCCCACACATAAGTAGGAAACACGGCCTTGGAAGGGTTGCCCCTCCAAGAAACGGGAGCAAGCAAAAGCTCTGTGTCCCAGGAAAGTAAAGCTGGAGGAACAGTCCCCTAGAGATAAGGAGATGGAGACATGAAAGAGAAGATGAGACATGGAAGAAAGTGAAGTTGCCATCCAAGGGGTAAAACAAGACGTGCCAGGCAAATGCAACAACAACCTGGTGTGGCAAAATCAATATCACACAAAAAGTGTTTAAGGCAAAAAGCATACTTTGGGAGAAAGAGGGTCATTACACAGTGATGATAGGTGTAATTCACCAGAAAGATATAACTAACAATCCACAGGTGAATGACACAGCCTCAGAATGTGTAAAAGAGGACACAAATCTAAGGATGCCCAAGACCCTTTCGCTCCTAGAAAAGGCAAGTTGATATTGGTACTTTACCTACTAGTTTCCTAATTTCTAATCAAGGTTTAGGGTATTGGGGTTAATCAGTTGATGCATAAGGTCACTCCCAAACCTAAAACTCTTCTGCTCTATGAAGCAATTTGAGGGGGGATAAGTTAATTTGTGTTCCTGAGCACATTTGTGAGACCTTAAGATAATACATCACCCATTCCATTCAGATTCTCACAGATTGCCCATTGAGGTGAATGTGGTATTTAGAGTTAGGGCTGAAGGGCAGATGCCAGGAAGGTGATTTGTACAATGCTTGAAGTGCCTCCTATGGTACAGGATGAGTTTGGCAGACATGCTATAAAGGCGGGAAAAGGCCAACTCCTGTACTCAGTGCTAGGGGACTGGTCTTAAGCCATACATGCAGACTCTGGATAGGATCAGATCACTTCAGTTGGATGGGTACACTGGAGTCAGCCTAGAGTAGGTTGGACAGATGCCTCATGAGCCCGTCCTCCTTGACACCTTCCAGAGTCCAAATCAGACCCTGTTCCTGGTTGGATACTGCCCATCAGACATTCCACAAGCATTGGTTAGGCCTGTCCTCATCTGGGTAGCACACCTGACCACCCCTGTGTAACCTTAGCCCTCACCACATTGTAACCAAGCCCACACAACATGTCTTACCCAGTGACAGATTCCCAGCTACCCAGCAGCTGGTGGAGATGTGATATTCAGCCATTTTCAGAAAGCTAGTCTGTCTGGTGTTCATTTTTCAGGGGTCGTGTGTCAAGAAGCCCTCTCTGCCTTTCCTCCATGCCTTGGTTAAAGTATGAACTGTAGTACTGCAACCATTTTCTTTGTTAAGAAACACAACTGTTCATTGACTGAGATTTGGTGAATCTTTTAGTCTACCCCAGACATAGCCTGCTACAGTCCTGTTAAATGAGAAGAATATAGCCATAGTTCCATCCAAGCTGACCCCATTAGCACTGGCTGAGTCTTTGGTTGGGGCTCGAGCCTGCAGCAAGAAGGCCCCTGTGGCAGACCTATTCTGAATGATGCTTTTGGCAGCTCTCAGTTGCGTTGAGTGGCTGCTGCCTCTCCAAATCAACCTGGGTTTGTGAAATTTTTCTTAAGATAGGGATTTTAGTGTTTCTGTTCCTATTCTTAGAGAAGAGTTCATACACTAAGTGAAAAGAGACAGGCAGCCCATACCCCTCAAAGGCCTGTCGTGCTGCTATTTATGTCTTTGTGTTGCTATTACAGCTCCTACTGGTTCTCTTTTCAGGACAGTTGTTGGGGTTTTTTAGGGAACTGAATCAATTGCTCTTCCTTGCCTTCACCTTCACAGCTAATTGAGAAATAGAAATGCAAAATCTGTCTCTAGACTTCAAATCCACACATGACACACAAGACAAGAGTAGAAACTTTCTCATGTGGGCAGGCACATGGAGGGTCCTAGACAGTTAACCTCCCTCAATAGTAAAGGGACAGTAGAGGAAGACTTTTACCATCTCACCTGTCAGATAAATTACCCATCTTTTCACAATTAGGAGCAGATAAGAGACAATGGCAGGAATCTCCTTAAAACAACAAGAATATTGGGGAAATTTGTTTTGATGTGAGCTGAGACAGGAACACAGGAAGAAGGTGAAAGGGGTTCTTCCTACAGTGATAATCAGAAGAGAGAATATGGGCAAAACTTACTCATCCAGTCAATTGTTTGTTGAGTATATACAGTATCAGGCCCTTTGCTAGATACTGAATATACAATGATGAGCAAAAATAGACACAGGTTCTGTTCCTAGGGAATGCCCAGTCTCATAAGAGAGACTTACAGTAATCAAGTAATTGCCCTAAGTAATAAATGAATAAAGAACCTAAGGCACTGTGGTTTCTCAAGGCCATATGCCTCATGTGGCAGCACCTGTCATGAAGATGGCAGGAGAATCACTGTGGATTAAAAGATCCAGTACCCACAGCTCCTCAGAGAAAAAGTACCAGGTGCTCCCTACAGCATGAAGGATAAGACTGCATCAATAGTGATATGAGAGTAAGATCCAAGATAGAAATGAAAGACCCAAGAAAGTAAAATCAGGTTTGTTCTTAACTGCCAGGCTGGTTCTTGTTTATGTTCAGCTGTTCTGTCACCTATGATGGGGTCCCTCTCTAGATTGACATTGCTAGGAGCAACAGTGAAAGGGTTTTGATGATCATGAAGGAGTTCCCCAATGATGGTAGATTTGGGTCTTTTACATGGCCAAATCCTGTCTCATTTTAAGATTACATTAAGTTCAAAAAATAATAACAAATTCTCATGTGTGGACATTATCAAATTAAAAGTGACAGTTTTTCACAGTTTTGCCTCCCTTTTGCAGTCCCTTTTCTGGGTCAGGTGCTCTCTCTGTTACTGACTTTGGGATATGGTGAAGAGCAGTTCCACAGCCCTGGCCTGTGCGGGTTAGGATTCTGTACTGAGTTTGTGACTATAGAGGCAACAGGTCCATTTTAATCTAATAAACAAGCATAGTAGTCCTCTTTATGTTTCAGCCCTGGCATCCATCATTTTGTTCAGCTTTCCTTTCTAACACATAGGGTAAAATTGAACTATAAGAAAACAAGGCCCATTCAAGACATAACAAGTTGTCCAAAGTTGGGGGTATAGGGGAAGAAGTTGCAAAACCACCTTGTCTGGTTCTCTTTGCTGTCGGAAAGTAGCAAATAGGTGAGAGTTGTATCTTTACTTGTGTCTTTTCAGACACACAGAGAGTATTTACCTAAGCTTTCATTTTTTGGTCAAACACTACTCAAAGGTGTCTGCTTTAGCTCCAGGATTTTTCCCTGATAGGAAGTCTTGTATATGGGATTTGGTTAATCTTAAATTGAAGGGTTCTATGTTTGGGGTTTTTTTTTGTTTCTTGTTTGTTTGTTTGTTTTTCTTACTTAATAAGGGAATCAAAATGACCATCTAGGGCCCAAGGCAGATGTTGTGAGTTGTGACGTGACTGCTGACATTTCTCATTACCCCGATCAGGTTATGAGCGGTACAATGCCATGCGAGCAGACCCAGCACTTTGCTTCCTGGAAAAAGTCGGGATGCCAGACGAGAAGTCACTTTCTGCCGAGCAGGGTGTTACAGATGGGACCTCAGACATTCCTGAAAGGTAAAAAACCCTGATGTGACATGCCTTGCCACTAATCTGTGACCCTTTTCACATACATCCAGCACTCTTCATGTCTCTTCCTCAGTGTCTGGCATGTCCCTTAAACCTTGCCACACTGCCACTGCCTTCCACAATTGCTGCTTTGGTTACACCCCACTGTGCCTCAGACCTGTTCTTTGCCTTCCAAGCACTTTGAACCAAATACCAGTTTCTGTTCTTCATGAGTTCCCCAGGCTGCCCACCATCCTGCCCACCTTTTTAACCAGGCCCATCTCTTGTTTGGTCAGAGGATTCTCAAGGAAGAATTCAGACCTGTCATACCTGGCAGAAAACTAAGAAGAGATTCAAGTCCATGCTTCCCGACTTTGAATTTCATCAGATGAAATTCCAGTATTATTTAAGGATTTCATGGTCTGTGAGTAAGGTGGACTTAGGAGCCGCTGTTTGACAGCCGTGGCATTTCAGCCTGTCCATGGATTATGTACCAAAAAAGTATGGTAGCATCCCGTTTGCCTGAGTTTATTTACTGGCATAACCCCAAAATGTATAAATTTATAGGAAAGCTAAATTAACAGCTAAAAAGTATAGTTCTCCAAAATATGTACATTTTTATAAAACAGCATTTATCTCTTAGCTTATGTTTGGTAAGCTTTTAGTTTGATCTTCTCTCCAGAAGTAGCAGATATGGTTTTGCATTGTGGTCAGGCCTGAGAGGGTGGCACAGACAGGAGCCCCGCTAACCATCTTCTCAGGCTAAGAAAAGTGTGAAATGCATTTTCCATCTGTCCTTAAACCCTGGTGAACACTTCACCTGCCCCAGAGGTGTTTCCTATAGACAAATAATAAAGAGGCATTCTGGTGGATATTATCAAAGGCCCAAATGACTGGGTGATCCTAATGTTAGATTCATTGGTTCAGGGAAAACACTCCCTGGATGAGGTACCTGAATGGGGCATAAAGCTTATATTTTTGTGGCGTGGCTGTTCTTTATATGATTAAACATGAGGGTAGGAAATTCTCCTGTCTCTGGGACCTGAACAGCAAGGACAAGAATATTTGGGACAGGAATATTTCAAAGTCTTTTTTTTTTTTTTTTTTAGACATAGTCGCACTCTATAGCCCTGGGTAGAGTGCAGTGGTGTCATCATAGCTCACTGCAATCTCAAACTCCTGGACTCAAGTGATCCTCCTGCCTCGGCCGTCTGAGTAGCTGGGACTATAGGCGCACACCACAAGGCCCAGCTAATTTTTCTATTTTTAGTAGAGATGGGATCTCGCTCTTGCTCAGGCTGGTCTTGAACTCCTGAGTTCAAGCGATCCTCCTGCCTCGGCCTCCCAGAGTGCTAGGATTACAGGTGTGAGCCACCGCACCCTGCCCCAAAGTCAGTTTTAAAAGGAATCGTGAAAAACAGATAGGTATCAGCAGTAGTTAAGCTCAAGAGAGAGAAGACAGGGAGCTGTAAGGGTCTAATGGTAACGAGGGCAAAATGCCTTGCCTTCTCAGCAGCAGCAGAGGAGTTCCCTTTAAAGAAAGTGACTTTTGCCAAATGTAAGTGATTCTATGAGAAAACTCATCCTACTGTGGTCTGGGGGTTGGAACATCAGGCCCATGGTTTGTTCAGCCTTTAGTCTCGAGAATCGGTTCTTTCATCAGAGCCACATATTCAGATAACTCTTGATAGGCTGTAGTTGCCTTTTTTCTTACAGTAGCCAGCCTCTGAACTTGCCTGAGTAGATGGTGAGGCTGGAGCCTCATCCTGCAGTCTCAGTTGAGTATAGGTCTTTGCCCGTAGAAGTGATGACACTGTTTAGTGATAGTTTCTCTCATTCTCAGTGTCTCTTGAGTTCTCTAAAAAGGAAGGGAAAACTAAGATTTTGAGTGCCTGCAGTGGACGGGATCTACTATTGGTCATCCATACCTGAGGATGCAGAACCCTCAGATATGGAAGGCCAACTAAGGACTTCAGCATCCGCTGATATTGGTGTCCTTGGGGGTTCTAGAACCCAATCCCCCCACAGATATAGAGGGCTGACTCAGTAGTCCCCATTTATCCATGGGGGGTACATTCCAAGACCCCCAGTGGATACCTAAAAACCTCAGGTAGTACCAAACCCTTACAAATTAGGCACAGTAAGAGATTAACAACAGTAACTAATAATAAAATAGAACAGTTGTAACAGTATATTGTGATAAAACTTATGTGACTATGGTCTTTCTCTCTCACAGAATTTCTTAATGTTTTCAGGCCATGGTTGACCAGGGTAACTGAAACCAAGGAAAGCAAAACCATGGGTAAGGGGGGATTACTGTAACTCTCGGGTGGTATGTAATGCTTTTTTTTTTTTTTTTACTTTTATTTAGAGGCAACACAGATAAAGAAGACAATGCTGAGGACAAATTAGATGGTCTCCAGAAACAAACGGTGAGTCAAATGTGCTTTATTTACCACACTGTCTTTCATATCAAAAGAGAAATCCCCATCTTGGTAGTGGTCTTAGGGAACTTGATTGCATCGCTGCAGTTGGATTGCATTTTTCCCAACATTTTATTATAAAAATTTCAAACATACAGACTACATTGTATTTTTATTCTAATTAAACTTTTTATCTTGAGATAACTGTAGATTCCAGATACAGTTGTAAAATATAATACAGAGAGATCAAATGTACCTTTATCCAGTTCCCCCAGCCCCATAGTGACATCTTGCAAAATTATAGTACAATATCACAACCAGGATACTAACATTGATAGAGTCAAGGTACAGGATATTTTCATGAAGTGCAAAGATCCGTCATGTCACTGTCTTACAGCCATATCCACTTCCTTCTGCCTTCACCTGCTTTTTAATTCCTGACAACCACTAATCTGTTCTCCACTTTTTTATAATTTAGTCATTTTAAGAATGTTCTGTAAATATAATCATACAGTATGTAACGTTTGGAGATTGGCTTTTTTCACTCAGCTTGATTCCCTAGGGATTCATTCAATGTTGTCTATATCGGTAGTTCATTCCTTTTTATTGCTGAGTAGTATTCCATGGGATGGATGAACCACAATTTGTTTAACCATTCATCCATTGAAGGGTATCTAGGTTGTTTCCAGTTTTGGGCTATTAAGAATAAGTCCTCTATAAACATGTGCATGTAGATTTTTGTGTGAACATACATTTTCATTTCTCTGGGATAAATGGCCAGGGATGTAACTACTGGATCATATGGTAGTTACATATTTCATTTTTTAAGAAACTGCCAAACTGTTTTCCAGAGTGGCTGTACCATTTTACATTCCCACTAGCAATGTATGAGTGATCTACTTTCTTTGCGTCCTCCATCTTAACACCATTTGGTGTTGTCAGTGTTATTTATTTGAGCCATTCTAGTAGGTATGTAGTAATACCTCACTGTGGTTTTAATTTGCATTTCCCTAATGGCTAATAATGTTGAACATCTTTTTGTGTGCTTAATTGCCATCTGTATATCCTCTTCACTGAAATGTCTCTTTATGTCCCTTGCCCATATTCTAATTTCGTTGTTTGTTTTACTGTTGATTTTTTAGAGTTCTTTGTATATTCCAAATACTGATCTTTTGTCAGATGTGTGGTTTGCAAATATTTTCTCTCACCCTGTAGTTTGTCTTTTTATCCTATTCATGTTGTCTTTCACAGAGCAAAAGTTTCTGATTTTGTGAAGTCCAACTTACCAACTTTTGCTTTTGTGAATCATGCTTGTGGTGTCAAGTCTAAGAACTCTGCCTAGCTGTAGATTCTGTGGATTTTCTTCTGTTATCTATATTGCTTTTTACAGCTTTTTAGTGGTTCTAGTATTTCATTATATACGTAAAGTATCGCAGTGCACTAGTGGCACCATCTCACCAGCTCAGGTGTAGAAACCGCACTTCCAGTTTTCTTCTTTTACCCTCCCCCATTTATAATGTAATTTTCTTAAATATTTATTCTACATATATTTAGAATCATATCAGATAACATTAATTTTCGCTTCAACTGTCAAATACAATTTAGAAAACTCAAGAGGAGAAGGAAAGTCTGCTGTATTTACCCATATTTTTGTTTATCATGTTCTTTCTTCCTATTGTTCCAAGGTTTCTTTTATTGTTTTCTTTCAGCTTAGAGAAATTCTTTTAGTCATCCTTTTAGGGTAGGTCTGGCAGTGACAGTTCTCATAGGTTTTCTTCATCTGAGAATGTCTTAATATCCCCTTCATCCCTGAAGTGTATTTTCACCAGACATAGGATTCTGGGTTGATAGTTCTTTTTCTTTCAGCTCTTGAAAAATGTGCCACTTCCTTCTGGCCTCCGTGGTTTCTGGTGAGAAATCCACTGTCATTCATGTTGTTTTTCCCCTATAGGTAAGGTGCGTTTTCTCTCTCGCTGCCTTCCAGATTTTTTCTTTGTCTTTAGTTTTCAGAAGTTTAACTGTGATTTTTGAGTGTGTATAGATTTCTTTGAGTTTATCCTGTTTGGAGTTCAGTTAGCTTCTTGAATCTGTAGGTTTATGTCTTTTGCTAAATTGGGGGCATTTTCAGTCATGATTTCTTAAGTACTTTTTCTGTCCCACCCTTTTCCTCCTCCCCTTCTGGGATGCAGATGAAATGAATATTAAATCTTTTGTTATAGTCCCACAGGTCTCTGAGGCTCTGTTCAATTTTTTTTCCAATCTATTTCTGTGTATCAGTCACATTGAGTACTTTCTATTATTCTGTCTTCAAGTTCACTGATTATTTTCCTCCTCCATTCTGTCATTGAGCCTGTCCATTCAGGTTGTTTTCTTTTTTAAATAAGGAATATTTGGGGTAGAATTGGGCGGGGGGGGAACAGGGTATCACTCTATTGCCCAGGCTAGAGTGTGGTGTTGTCATCATAGCTCACTGCAACCTCAAACTCCTGGCTCAAGCAGTCCTGCCTTAGCTTCCTGAGTAGCTGTGACTGCAGATGCTCACCACCTGCCAGCTAGTTTTTTAATTTTGTGTAGAGACGGTGTTTTGCTACGTTGCTCAGGCTGGTCTTGAACTCCTGACCTCAAGCGATCCTTCTGCCTTGGCTTTCCAAAGTGCTAGGATTACAGGCATGAGCTACCATGCCAGCTCTGTTGAGGGCTTTTTGGTTTTTTTTTTTTTCCAGCTTATTGTATTTTTCAACTCTAAAATTTGCCTTTAGTTCTTCTTTGGATCTTTGTTTCTTTGCTGAGATTTTCAGTTTTTTCATTTGTGGCAAGCATGTTCAGAATGGCCCATTGATGACTGCTTTAAATTCTTGGATCAGATAATTCTGAGATCTGCATGTTAGCATTAACATCTTTTATCTTTTTTCATTCAGTTTGAGATCTTCCTGGTTCTTGGTATAACTAATTTTTTATTGAAATCTAGACATTTTGAGTATTATATTGTGAGACTGGATCTTATTAAACCTTCTGTTTTAGCTGACTTCTTCTGACACCTCTTTTGGCAGGGAACAGGGATAGGGGGGTGGCGCTTTGTTTCTATGAGGAGGGAGCAGAAGTTCATGTTCCCAGTCTGCTCCTGTAACACCTGAAGGGGATGTTTCTCATTACTGTTGGCCAGAGATGGAAGTTCAGCTCCCCACATGGTCTTTGCTGACACTGGGGCTGGGAATGGGGGGACCTCATTACTATCTGTCAGAAATGAAAGTTCTGGCTCCCTACTTAGTTTTTTCTGATACCACCCCACAGAGGAATGGGGTACTCTGTTACCACCTGGAGAAGGTAGAAGTCTAGGCCCCAGCTCCCACTCAGCCTTTGCTGGCGTGAGTGGAGTAAGCCACAGACTTTTCTATATTGTTAGGCTGGAGCATAGCAGTTATTGTCTTAATATTTTCCACGTTCCTAACCTGCCCCTTTCCTGGTCCTTTGCTGGAGAAAGCAGGCTTTTATTGGGGCTTTTTTTGTCTGCACCTTTGGCATTTCCAGGTAACTGGCTTCTTTACCTCCAAATCTAGGATATACAAGGGAAAAAACCCAACAAACAAAAAAGCAAAGCAAAAAAAAAAAACCCACGGAACTCACCACCATCCTGATGTCTCTAATTTGTCCAGCTTTCTTTTCTTCACCTTTCAGAGTTTTGTTATATTTGTTTTATATTTAATATTCAGGGGTTTTAGTTGTACTTAGAAGTGAAAAATAGGGAAATATGCACATCCCAGAAGCAAAAGTCTGTATTGCATTTTGAAAATGAGTTTCTGGGACTGAAACCTTACCTGGGCCCCAGCACCATTTGACCAAATTTTCTCCAGCTTTGAAGAGTAGAGCAAATGTATCTGTTGTAATGTTACAGATTCTGGATCCCAGAGCATTGTCCCCAAGTGACTCCATTTCAGGGTCATCTCCCTTCTTCCGATCACCACCCAAAAGCCCAAAAGCGATCAATTCTTTTCAATTCTGTTCGTTTGATTCTAGCTTGCAGAATGTGTGGTATTTACTTTGGCCTCTATCAGCTCTGAGTCTTATAACAGTAACAGTGGCACCACTTTCCCAAAATAGGTAGTAATTATTTTCTAAAGGTATGTTTCTTTATAAACTCTAAGGTTTAAGAAGCAGTGGATTGAAGCAAATCAGCATGAAGCCTCAGAACTCTGGACCTGAAGGAAGTTGGGTTCCAGTCTTGACAATTAAAATCCAAGCTCTAACATTCCAATCCTTAGTTTATATTGTTACTTCTTTTGTCTGGAATTTGGGATGTTTTCCCATAGAAACAGCTCAATTACCAAAGAAATAAAGTAATACCTTATACTTACATGGAACTTCACTATTTCTAAAGCACTTTTTCCATCTGTTTAAGTTGATCCTCACCTCACCCACATTGAGATAAGCACATCACATATTATTGTTCTTATTTGAGAGCTGAGGGAACTTTAGGCCCCAGAAGCTAAAGGACTTTGCCATATTCTCACAACTAGATGACAGAGTTAAGACTTGAAATTCTCTAGATATTCTGGTATTCTTTTTTCTAGTCAAGTATCCTTTTCATAGTCAAGAAAGTAGATAGTATTTCAGATGTATATATTAATATATGCCCTTTCCTCCCAGCAGCAGCTCATATGAAAAGGTAGCCACCGACCAGCCTGGCTCTGACAGCTGTGCACATTAAACTTGACATACTTAATAGATTAATCAGGAGGGCACTAAACGGGGTTGTGTCAGAATCAGTAAAAATAACTTAAGTGATCTTATATAGTAGGGTTAAACCTGGAACTGCTTTTGTATTCATTTACAAAATTAATGCCTGTGTGATTTCTTTTGCTCTTCAAATCCTTAAAACCCAGGTTATAGAATATAGTCAAAAGCAAATGGAATGGGGAATGGGTTCTCCCAGATTTTGAGGTGGACAGGCTGTAAACAGATGCAGCTTGACTGGTAGTCCACGTGCTAAACGGCACAGGTGGAGAGATGGCCAGCACCTAAGCCAGGCCTGCTGCCCCACCCTGCTTCCCTCTCGCTCCATACCTCCTGCAAGAAAGATGCTGCAGGGGTGTTTCTTTCTCCCAGTTCTGTCCTTAGGCAGATCAGTAGGCAGAGTTAAAGAAGCCCAAAACATTGTGTAAATGGCCTATTCACTAGGGCAGTTCCCCTGAATTAAACAGACCTGGGCATAGAAAGAGGAACATTTAACTAACAGATTGGCAGAACCTTAACATTGCCAGGAGCCCCAGCACGCATCCAAGTGGTCTCTCAGTGTGCCATTCCCTCTACAACATGGCTATCAGGAGGTCATTCCAGATAGATTAGGGATGCCCAGGAGTTCATGGGGAAAACAAGAGGAACATCCAGTTTTCTTTCCTCTCTGATAGGATTTTAAATTATTGAGGCCAGCTAGTGACCTTAATTTCTTTAAATCTCTTTTCAGGAGAAATATCCCCTCCAGACCACTCACTACTGTGCTGCCTGTCGGAGCACACTGTACTTTTTTTGTCCTCTTAAAATGTGGCATTCAGAGAATTGTAGAATGTTGGAGTTGGGAGGGACATTTGAGATGATCTAATCTACTCCTTCCCCCACCCTCTCTCTGTTTTAATACCAATAGCACTTTTGATTGGTAAATGATTATATTAATAGATTTCAGATACAGTTGGATTCAGTGAACCTACAGAGAGACCTTGTAAAGCAGTTAGCTAAAAGTTTGATTGGGTTTAAAATGGTTTGGAGCTTAGAATTGTAAACAAAATCTTTATCAAACCTAGTATGTAGGGAGGATAGCATTTCTTTTAACAGAAATAGTAATAAGAAATGGCCCAATTTTCCTTAATGTAGTGCTGTGGTGATAAGCATGCCTTGTCCATGCTGTGCTACAGTTCCTACTGCAGGTGGCTGGGCTGTGTCTCAGGTGCTCTCTGAAATACAAGGTCTGTGGATAGAAGGATGAAGTCACACAGATCAGAAAGAACTTGGAGGAAAATTTAGTGCCTAAAATGGCCAAATTCTATTGTAAGAAAACTTTAGTTAGGGACTGAGCAAACACTCTTCTCTGTGAGTTAAGAGTTTGAGGGTTCTCTGAACTGAAATACTAATATTTGTATGTAGAGTACTTGCACACTTAAAAAGTACATTTCCCCTTCAGTTAGGCTTTATTCTTATCTCCATTATAGAGAGGAGAAAGCTCAAATAGTTTCAGTCAGCTGCAAAAAAAAGTCATACTGCCAGGGGACACAAGAGCAGTGTCTCCCCTGCTCACATCTTTTTCTAAATCTTGTGATCTTTTTATAATAAAATCCTTGAATTTTATGTTAATGGCATTGGATGTATACCTACATTCTACATGAAGCTTATGGAAGAGTAGGATGCCTGATTTTCCTGTAAAATGAAAACCACAGTGGGTTCTGGGGTCTTTGCTCTGCCTTTGTACATCCTGTTACCTGAACAGAGAGCCCTGTGTTCTTCTCCTGGCAAACTCCTGTGCACCCTTCAATATTCAAAAAAGTCACCTTTTGCATGAGTTTCCCCCTACCCAATTTGAGTCTGGCAGAGTTGGTGATTCTTTCTTGTTTCCCACTGTGTTTAAGAGCACTTATCACACTGTGTGGCCACTATTTATTTATGTGTCTCCTATAACCACCAGGTTGGATTCTAGAAGGATAAAGATCTTTGTCACTGTTATAACCCTGGAACCTAGCACAGTTTCTGACACTTAAGAGATACTAATTTTTTGGCTAAATGGGAGATGGCTCATCACCTGTTGCATTGGCACAAGGGTTTTATAAGAGTATAGAAGAAATTCCCTGTGTCTGTAGGTCCCACCCAGTATGCACTGCCCCTGCCACCAGCTCACCCACACCAAGACCAGATAGAGGGGGCAGCCACAAGCAAAGGAGATCAGACCTTCTATTTTCAGATAAGGAAACAGCCCCTCACCCCCAGTGTTAGTTGCTGACAGTGCTTCTCAGCCAGTCCGGTGTTCTTCTATCCACCAGAGGCAATACTACACAGTGGTTAAGAGCTCATCCTCTGGAGTCAGACCTCCTGTGTTCGAATTCCATCTTTACCACTTAATAACTGTGTGTTATCTTGGACAACATTCTTAACCTCCCCATTCTGCAATTTCCTCCTGTCTAAAATGAGTTATTAATAATAAATTTTTTAAATGCATATAAAATAGCATATAGAATACTCAGTACAATATCTGGCAACTTACATGGGGCTCAGTAGACCTTTGTTGTTGTTATTGTTGCTATTTTATTATATGATGAAGTCTTCCTTAGAACATGCACTGTAGTTGAAAAATAGAAATATTAAGTGAGTATCTAGTAGTAGGGACAGTTTGTCAGTATTTTCTCAGTCCTCATTATCATTTGATGGGCTTTTACTTTGTGCCAGCATTTGCTTAAGTACTTTACATACATCTACTCATTGTGCCCCACAATCTCCCTATCAAGTAGGTATTGTCTCCATTTTGTAAAAGAAGAAATGAGCTTGAGAGAGATCAAAACAACTTGCCCAAGGCCAGAAAGCAGTGGACTGTCGACTCCAGTGTCCTCACAATGGAGAAATTGCCTATTATAACCAATCAGTGTTCTTTGTTGTTGACATTCTTCTTGTCAGCACTGTCTGGGGCCTTTCGCTGTGAGGTGATTGATTCATACCTCTTCTAAGATGAACATTTCTTTCAAAGTGATTCATTTAAGGAGAAATTGAGGTGGTAAGTGTTAGACTGCATAGTTCAGATGCAGGGCCTTCTGTGTGCCCAGAACTATCTCTGCCAGAGCACATCACACACTTACATTAAATTGGTTATTAACTAAAATTCTGACATATTTTCACTTGAGCTACTGACAAACTAGGTCATCTTCATTCTGTCCTTTCTAGAGAGAGGACCTACCTCCAAGAGAGGACAGGATATAGAAAAACACATTTCTAATACCAAAAGCTTTCCTTGAGAGTTTTGCCTACAGCTATTCATGTTTACTGACTTGCACCAGGAGAAACTGCTGGGGGGCTGGAAGGGAAACCTGCATTGCTATGTGCCTGCCACACATCAAGCTGGGAGTGTGCCTCCATGGATTTAGGGCATGATGATGCCCACATCAGCCACCAGTGCATTGAAATAAGGAACATGATAGCTCTGGGGCGTGCTGCCCATGTTTCCTAGGCCATAGAGCATTTCTCAGCTGGGAGTGTCTATACTTGCAATTTCAGCACTCAGAGGATCTTCATGGATACCATGGGGATATTCAAAAAGGTCTTTCTGGCAGGAAAGTATATAAAGCATAGTAGGTTGTTTTTTGTTTATTTTTTAACTGCCTAAATAGTGGGACAGTATGAAATGGTATATTTAAGTGCCACTTCAAAATGGTACAGTAGATCAGCCCTAGATTTCCATTCTTCATTGACAGTTGATGGCAGAAGACAGTTCTGGCCCAGAGAAGGGAGATTAGCTGTGTACCCGGTTTCTAAATATGCTTTCACGCTCCAAAACAAATCTTCATCTGAGACTTCTCTTGTTGCCCTTTTTTAGATAGTTTGGTGATTGAAAGTATTGGCTCTCAGATCAGACTACCTGTATTTGAATCCCAGCTCTGCCACTTGCTAGCCATGTGACCTGGGGCAAGTTACTGAACTTTTCTAGGGCTTGTTTTCTGCATCTGTAAAATGAAGACAATAATAGCTTTTACCTCATGAGATAGTTCTGATAACTAAATAAGATAAACCATGTAAAGGGTTTTATGCATTGCTTAACACATAGTTCTCAGTAATATTAGCTATTATCCTATTCTATGTAACAGAGAAATACATTCAGAAAATGCGCTCCTGTTCCTCTTTACCTTCTCAGAGTTTTCTCTCTTCAGTCTTTCCATGGTACCAGGGTCCCAAGAGAGTATTTTGAACTTTAACTATTGGAGTCATAGGTGCCTATCCATTCCTAGTGTATCTAGGTTATTGGTCTCCTGTGCTGTGTGTTCCAGTCCAGGGGGCAGCAAACGTTTTTCTGTAAAGGACCAGATAGTAAATAGATTGGGCTTGGGGGCCCTATGCAATCTCTGTCTTGTATTTTTTCCTTTTTTTCCACCCTTTAAAATATAAGAACCATTCATAGCTTGAGGGCCACACAGGTTGTTTTGTATCATCATTCAGGTCAAAAGATGCTAGTCAAAAAGCATTAAGTTTTAGTGTTAAAAATGGAGTCCAGCTGAAAAATAGCACACTCTGTTCTCCTACCCTCAAACTCCTACTTGTAATATATATAAGGAGTTTTAAAAGTTCCATTTCTGAGACCAAGACAGGGTTTATGAAGGAATCCATTAGAGCCAATTTGACAAATGTACGAACATAGACAAACTCTGTGCCTGTGACATTACTCCAGATTCATTTAGAGCTCAAGTTGTGATTTTAATTTTAAATTCCTGGGGTTTTACGCCATCAGGTCTCATGTCTGGAGCAGTCATGTTTTATGAAAATAGTGTCTGTTACTGTGAAGTTAGCTAACTATAATGAACATGAGTGTGACACTTTTTCAGAGCAAAAAACAAAAATGCAGCCTTTTTGAAATGACAGTATTAAATTGCCAGTGATGATGGCGAAGCAAATATTTAAATGCACAACTGAAATAGTACTTGTAAAGTTAATTGCCAGGGGGAGCATGCCAGTTCATCATTCCTTAAGCTGATTCTCTATAGGCAGAAGCATTCTACATGGTTCGGGGAGGGGTGGGGGGTGGAAAAGCTTATTTTAAATAAACTGTTTTCTGGCTCTTTTAAGACTCTGCATAAGTAAGCTTGATTTATCAGGTCCTGTCTTGACCTTTCAGATGTTCATGGGCAGGCGAGTCTCTTACTCATGCTTACTCCTTCTGTCTTGGGGCTCTCTGAGGCGGTTTCTTCTGAGATGCAGTTTTGCTGATGGGATGACTTTATTTATCCCTAGGAGAGCTCCAGTGAAGGAGGTGATGGCATTTTTGGTGAAAAGAAGGATGACAGCCGGGCAGGTGAGACTGTATCCTTCTGAAGGCAAATAAAAGTAAAGTCCCAGTTTGTTTCCTGGAGTTAATATGTAATCAAAATGCTGTTTTCTAAGGAGGCTCTTTTAAAAAGCCAAGTAAATTGACCTTCATCAAACTCTCCTGGAGTCACACGTGGAGCTTTAACATGGCTCTGGCTTCCTAGACTTGACATTGAAATTCAAAAGTGAAATAAATGTTAATATCTTAAGTTAGGATGGAATCTGAGGGGTAAAAAGGAATTGTGATTTCATTGATTTCTTTCTTTCTTTCTTTTTTTTTTTTTTGAGAAATGTTTGGGTGTTGGGTTGGGTTTGGCTTTTTTGTTTTTGTATTTTCTGAATTCAAACTTGAGGCTCTGGTGGTGGTAGGACCAGCTACACAGAAGCCCATAGTTCTTTATGGAGAAGGCAACAAAGCATCTGCTCACTCCTGTGCTGCAGAACAAGGTCCTCAAATCAGTTCTGCCCCTAAAGAAAGGTACATCTGTGTTTGAGAGGTAACAGAGCCAGTCACAACATAAAGTTGTTTTTAAAGCAAAATTACAGCCCTTCAAGCAATGCCTAGCTCCTGGGCCAATTGTTAAAACAGTAACTACGTTGATTAAGTTATTGAGTCAGCTTTGTTTTTATTTAAAGAAAACCAAAAAACAGTCACCCCTGTTTTAGTTCTGTTTGTAAATACTAATATCCTCACTGATGTTTGAAGCCCAGGATGGCTCCGACCCAGACAAATCACCCTGGCCAGTTTCGTCTGCTCTCACAGCTCGTCTCAGACGCCTGGTCACTATTTACCAGCGCTGCAACCGAAAGGAACTCTGCCGACCTGAAGTTCTGGGACCAGGTAACCAAGGATACTGGGTTCAGGAAGAGATGTTCAGGAGAGCCTCAGAAATGGACCTCATCACCAAAGAAGCTCAAAAGAGGTAAAAGCCAATGGCCAAAGGGACATGCTGAGCTGCCCACTGGGTAAAGGTGACAAAAGGTAAAGCAGATAGCTAGTGGAGGGCAAGTGTATTTCTGTTCTCATGTGAAGTTAGGACATCTCCAGAATTCATTAGGTCAGCCTTCACCTGTGAAGGTATTGTCATGGTGATGGGAGTCTGATGAGGTTTAGGATAACCTCTGTTCACAATTCCCCGACTTTTATGATTTTCCAACTTGACACTCTTCCCTAAGTCAGACCCCAGTCTCTGGGGATGTAGTTTAGAAACACCACATTGGGATATTCCAGACCCCCTAGTTCTTTTAGTAACAAAGGGAATCGTGTACATTGAAGCTGTCTTATTATAGCTACAAGTCCTCACAAGCCTTTGAGAGCAATAAATACCATAAAATGCAAGCCCAGAAGGAAGGTGTAAATTACCAGGAGTTACTTGCCCATCTGAGAGAATTAAGCTAAAAAAAAGACGTACAGAAGGCCAGCACGGGCTGGGAATGATGCCACTGGAAAATATTAATGAAACTGCAATTCTTTGAGTCATTATATCTCTCTATCCTTCTGATGGAACATCCAGTGAATTAAAAGAAGACTACATAGCAAATTGAATTACTTTTCCATACTCTTTCTGACTTTATGAAATTTGGTAATTCAAGGAAAGTATTTCTCCCATCTTGCCCAGCTCCAAAGAGAAGAACCAGAGCCCCTTCTTCCCTGCTTCTTACTCTTCCACTGACTCCTCACCCCAATCCCCATTCTTATTTGGACTCCCCCTGGGGTGGAGAGTACCATGCCCAAGAGCCCCTCGTAAAGACTATAGTGGTATATAATTATCCAACTCCCTTAAGTCATTAACTTACTTCTGCAGGATGTAGAGACTAGAGGACCTTGGTGTCCCAGAGAAGGTAATTGATGTGGGCAGCCCACCGATATAAAACCAGAAGGAAAGCCAGTGTGAGACGGGGAGTTGGGATCTGTGCACTGAAGTAGTCGCTTCCCTTCTCTGCACCAGTTTCTTCATCTGTAAGATTAGGAGGATGAATTTAATAGTCTAGAAATTTTCTCCAGGATTCTCTGACTCTATGTTGTCATACAGGGGAAAAAAATAAGGCAAGATATTTAAGCATATATAGTATCTTAAAAATCTTTATCTTCTATAAGCAGCAGTTAATAACTAGACAATTCCTAAAATTAATCACGAGATAGCAAGTATGCACACATGATTTAGAAATAGGCAGGTAAATACCAGAAGAAAGAGCTGAAGGTTTGAAAGTGGTCACCTCTTTGGGAGTAGGATGATAGGCTGTTTTCATTATAAGCCTCTCAGTCCAATTTAACTTCAATAAAAATAAACAATAAAATAGACAAATCAGTTCTACCTACTTTCTTGACTTCATGGGCTCTCACAGTTGGCATTCAATAAGTAGTTGTTGGCTTTTCTTAAAAAAGAAAAAACAGCTCACTCTCCCTTTCTGGTTAAATCTCAAGGTGGACTAGGAGAGAACAAGCAGACTTCTATAGAACAGTGTCTTCCTTTGGTGTTGTTTATGATCAAGAAAAGAAAACTTTTGACTGGACACAGTTCCGTATCATATCCCGTTTGGACAAGAAGTCGGATGAGAGCCTGGAACACTATTTTTATAGTTTTGTGGCTATGTGCCGGAATGTCTGTCGTCTACCTGCATGGAAGGATGGTGGTGAGAAAACTCTTTGTCACTATAATGTCAGATGAGGTAAGGGAAGAACATGCTGATTTTCAAACTGCATAATTACTTTTGTTATAACTATAAAGGTAGAGTCTATCCAAGGAATTTAGGTAAAGACAAATAGGTTTTTAGAAATTCATGAACTTCTAATTGGGTCCACTCTCTTAAAATAAAATATCTCTCCCAAAATGATGTAACTCCAATGAAAGTTGAAATTCAGATTAAAACTTCAAAGACATATTGAGAGACTACTGTTAACTACTTTTTCCAAAGTAAAGTTCTTTTTAAAGTCACATCAAGATTTATCCTCCTCTGAACTTTGCACCTTCCTTAGATTAAATCTTAATGACTTTAAATGTTTTCTTATAACTATAGAACATAAATGGCTGTCATTTAAACATCCTCTGATCCAATAGAGAACCCTCTTGAGAAATCTGTTCCTGGTTGGCATTTGTAACAGCTTCCTTCCAGTCTCTCTTCAGCCTCGTATTTGTAGATAAACTTGCTCTAGACTATGTGACCATATTTTAGAAAAGCTAAAATAAACATTGAGCCTATCCAGCGTGAGTTCAGGGCTGATGGCAACATGCACAGACACTCCAACCTTTTTCCCTCCACCCCCATGTGGCATGGTTAAAGTGTTTTCATTCAGGCCAAGGAGCTGGCTATATTGGAAAGATCTGGACCTCGGAGTCACATTGACAAGACCTGGATTTAAATCCAGATTCAGCCACCTTGAGCAAGGTAGCTTATCTGAGTCTATTTCTTCATCCTTGAAACGGGCATGATGATGGTAAATGGTAGGATTTTTGTGAGAACTAAATAACATATATAAAGTGCCTAGTGTAGAGGGCACATAGTACATGCTTATTTAAAGGGAACTAATATTATTTCCAGAACTGGA
Organism: Daubentonia madagascariensis; assembly: GCA_023783475.1. NCBI lineage: Eukaryota > Metazoa > Chordata > Mammalia > Primates > Daubentoniidae > Daubentonia > Daubentonia madagascariensis. The sequence goes on along the minus strand of JAKFHU010002136.1, from coordinate 24,086,171 downwards.
GCTTTCGTGCTCTTCTTTCACCTTCCCTGGGTGTGTCCTTGTCTCATAAAAACCTTCCATTCTCTTTTAGCTTCCCATTTTAGCAAGGGCCCACACACCTAAAACTGCCATGCCGAGGAGCCAGGGAATTAAACTATAAGACCAAATATGCAGGGGCTCAGGTGGCAGGGAGTGTCCAAGGGCCACCTTAAGTGATAAGCTCTGTGTTTCCTTTTCTGTCCAGGTCCCCCAGATGCCACCATCTACATTGAACCCATCACTGAGGAACGGGCTGCAAGAACTCTGTACCGCATTGAACTGTTACGGAAGGTCCGAGAGCAAGTGCTCAAGTGTCCTCAGCTGCATGAACGCCTCCAGCTGTGCAGGCCCAGCCTCTACCTCCCAGTCTGGTGGGAGTGTGGGAAGCATGATCGAGACCTGCTCATCGGCACTGCCAAACACGGGTTAAACCGCACTGACTGTTACATCATGAACGACCCCCAGCTGTCCTTCCTGGACGCCTATAGAAACTATGCCCAGCACAAAAGATCTGACACTCAGGCACCAGGAAGTTTCTGTTGCCTTTACCAGACCAACTCCAAATTATATGAATCTCTTACATATACGCAAATGAGTAGGACTTCAGAGTCCCTTGAAAATGAACCTGGGAAACTAGTGAAAATAGAAAGCAGAGGTGATCATCTCAGTCTGCCTGATGTGACTTGTGAAAATTTGATGTCTAAAGTTCAGGATGTCATTCCCATCAACCGTGGTGAAAGTCTGCTGCCTGAGTCCTTGGAGAGTGTGATGTATGGTAAGAAGGTGCTCAGTGAAGAACCAGGCTCTTTCCAGAAGAGCCCAAGTACCAGTACAGAATCCAGAAGAGATGCTACTGCCATCTCGGCAAGCCAAGATGGGAATTGCCAGCCTGGTGGCCAAGAGGCAGAAGTAGCTTCAGGCCCCTCTTTTTTGGGTAGCTTAGAAGCTAGAGTAGCTGAAGTGAACATTAAAAATGGAAAACATTTGTTGATGTCTACTTCAGAGGAAGGGGAGCTCTGCTGCAATGTGGCAGGGCCAAGACCTGAAGGCATTGGGCAGCTAGAAACCAAGTGCTTAGCTTCCCCTTCCTTGGATCCAGGAGGCAAAAGTGGGTTTGTAGATATGTGCAATCTTAGTGTCTGTGACTCTAAAAGAAACCTGTCAGCAGATCAGCAATTAATTGATTTATTAGAAAACAAAAGCTTAGAAAGTAAATTGATTTTGAGTCAGAACCACAGTGATGAGGAAGAGGAAGAGGAAGAAAATGAGGAAGAAAACTTAGCTGTGGCAGCAGGCATGAGGGAAAGGCCAGAGGTATTGCATCTCACTGAGCCTGGTACTAATATCCCAAGGGAAAAGAGCCGAGGCTTCCATGTAAATGCAGCCAGGAAAGGAACCCTGGAGGTGGTAAGCCAGACTCCTGGACCGCAAAGGGCTTTCCCTCCAGCAGCCTGTCAGTGTCACTGTAAACACATGGAAAGGTGGACACGTGGCCTGGAGAATGATGAATTTGAAATGGAGAAACCCGAGGCTTATAACCCAGACCTGTACAAAAGCAAAACCAATAATATCACCGTGGAGGGGGAGCCCACTGCTATTCCATCAGAACCATTCAAAGTGAAGCATGAGCTTTTAAAAGAACCTTGGAAAGAAAGTGCAGCAGGGAGAAAAGATTTCCCCACATACCTTCTCGAAGGAAGTGAGCTCAAATCAGAAGATATGGATTTTGAGAACAAAGATGATTATGATAGAGATGGAAATTGCCATAGTCAAGGTACAGTATGTAGGATCTTGTGGTGTTCTTGATAAACAAGTTCTCCCATGACAGGGAGCTTGGGGAGAGGGGTGTTCAGTAGTTTTACAGCTGCTGAAACAGACCGTCAAACCTTCACCATGTGTTTAAAGCCAAAGGTCACAGGCCTTGGTATGAAGATGAGGCAGAGTAGCTTATTAACTGTGGTCATTCTAGAAGATTGAGGATGATTATAGACAATCATGGCACCTTTGCTACATCAACCATGTGATTTGGGCAGGGGCTTGTGTGCCTTTATACGGTAGATGCTGCGTATGGCATCAAGGGGAAGTAGTTTGTTCTTCCCCTAGATAAGGTGCTTCAAAATGGTTAAAGTAGAATAGCCTTGGACATCAGGAACCTGCAATTTAATATATGTGCAGTTAATTTTTCAAGAACTCAACAAAATACATATAAATTTGATCTTTGTTAAGGTAAGCAAAGAAAGTTCTACTTGTTCATGGCATCATCAAAACCCTGTGGTTTAATGTCAGTACATTTGGTTTAGATTCCTTTCAGTAACTCAGTAGAAACAGAAATAACAAAGTTTACAACAAAAAATAAGTAGATTTGATCTTTTTACTAGGGAAATCTTAGATAAGGGTTCAAGTTAGAAGGAATTTCAAAATGTTAATGAAAGAATCTAGGTGACCCTGAGATTCCTTATGCTTTGCAGGAATATACATACAATGATTAGGGATCCTGACCAACAACAACTAATGAGTTTTACCTGTTGTTTTTATTTTTTCAGATACAAGAGGGCATATTAGGGTAAACAAAAATAATTCCATTTGTCCTTGTCATTGTCAAAAGAAAGCCAAAGAACAACTCTGTTCATGCCTGGTCCACTGCTGGGTGTGATACTCAGGGGTGTGGACAGGCGCAGCCTCTCCTTTCTGGGGCAGTGATTCTACCTTAAAGAGGGAAGGAGAGAGGAGCAAAACTAAGCTCCCTTGAGTTATCTAGCTTCTTTTTATTTTTAAACTTCCCCTTCTTGGTCTTAGTCATTGTGATTATTGACTATCTTGGGAAGGGTTCTGAACCCCAAAAATTTACACACTAGCTAAGGTAAGGACCAAGAAGCTGACTTGAAAGTAGCTTGCCGGGTGTGGTGGCTCATGCTGAGGCAGGAGGATTCGTTGAGACCAGGGGTTCAAGACCAACCTGGGCCACAGCGCGAAACCCTGTCTCTATGAAAAAAATAGGAAAATTAGCCCAGCATGGTGGCACATGCCTGTAGTCCCAGCTACTCGGGAGGCTGAGGCAGGAGGATCACTTGAGCCTAGGAGTTTGAGGTTACAGCGAGCTGTGATCAAACCACTGCATTCTATTCCAGGCAACAGAGGGAGACCCTGTCTCAAAGAAAAAAAAACCAAGAAAGTAGCTTAATAGAATTGTAGCCCCAGCCAACCCAGAAGGAGCCAGTCTACAACCATGCCCGATCTACCTCACTCCAGGCCACGAAGGGTCACTGCCATGTTGAATTGTAAAACCCACATTGCTTTTTGAACCCTATTGTAGGGAAAACCACCAAATAATCAGTTCTTGGAAACCCAGACAACCAAATGAGTACAGGGTAAAGGTAAATACGGTTTAGAGGAGGAGAAATGTTCCTGAACAGCTGTCTCTTGGTGGCAGCGTCAGCCTTGCTAAGTGAGGATGGAGGCAGCAGTGACCCTGATAAACTTCAGTGCGCATCATGCACATGCGTGGGTGGGAGTCCCTTGCGCACATGCTTTTAAAAGTGCTTTTGCAGACCTTGAAAGGGATCCTTCACACATATGAGGTATGGGATGAGTGGGCAGGGAGGGTTAGCCCTGCTTTCGAGACTATATATCTACAGTCCTGAAGGAGCAGTAATTAACTGATACACTGGTCAGGGCCAGCCCCCAGGTGTTCTGGCTTTTTTCCCAGGGTTTTCTCTCTCATATCATTTTGCTTTTTCTTAAAACTTAAATCCAACTCCTCTGTTTAAAACCTCTCAGTGGTACTCCCCATTGCATCTAGAATAAAATCCAAATTTTCTATCATGGCCTACAGGACTCAGCATGATCTAGATGATTTCTACCCCTTCAGCCTCATCTTTGTACTTTCTTCCTGGCCAGCATTTAGTTCCTCAGCATGTCCAGAATGCCCTCCCCATTGCCTCCTCAGGCTCTCTCTACCAGCCTACCTGAGTAGGTCTTCCCTCCTATTCCCTATCATGGCACCTTGTTTCTTTCCCCTTATGGCACTTATCAGAGCTTATAATTTTAGTTATTCCTTTGTTGTCACTGCTTTCCTGGCTGTCTTCCCTCATGAGACTATAAGAACCTTGAGGGCCAGGGCCACGTCTGTCTTGTTTATCCTGAGTCCGCTGGGCCTAACAAGGTCCTGTTCATGGTAAGGGGTCTCTGCAGCTCCCTAGGAGACTTTTTGCATGTTCAAAAGTGAAAATTTCACATTTCAGAGGATAGATATTCTTTATCAGTTCACCAAGAAAGAGGTCCACAGCTTTTCCTGCCTTGGGCATTTTACTACCATCTGTTCACTCCTTGTTATTACTAGGTGTAAATGGATCTTCAAAGTGGATCCGTTTCACATTGATACTAACCTTTCACCATTACTGAAGCTTAAAAGAATGAGTCGCATTTCTATTTCTTTCCATCAGTGAAGTAACCGAAATGTTCTCAATTTCTTTGCATCTTTTTTTTCGTGAATCAGGTCTATTTTCCCTTTGTTGTAAGTTTCATGACTTTTTATCCTTCCTCATTAATATCACCCTCTTGCTGTGTTATGTCTCATATTTCATAGACTGTCCCTTCAAGTGTATCAAAGTATTATAGTAAGCAAATTCCCCTTGTCCACTACACTAAATAAGAAAGCCTCTTTGTGATCATTCATCCCTTTTACTTTGGATACACAAGAAAAATCTCCTTTCTCTTTTCTTTTTTGTTATTGGGGTGTGAGTACAGACTCTTACTAGAGGACTTGCGTTCATAGCTCCAGAGCAGAGTTTGCCTTTATGGTTCTCCTAGAAATAGAAGGTATGGTGTTAATAATTAGTATTCAATTTAAAGTAAATCAGCACAGAATGAGCTAATTAAAAAAGCAAAAAGAAAAGACAGATTGGATGTCCTGATCTCTCAGACTACTATCTCTTCCCAGATTATCCAGGGAAATACTCTGAAGAGGAGAGCAAGAGCTCAACATCGGGCATCGCTGGAGACATTGGGGATGACCTACAGGAGGCTCGGGCTCCCACCATCGCCCAACTATTGCAGGAGAAAACCCTCTATTCCTTCTCTGAATGGCCAAAGGTATTCCCAGGGCTTGCATTTTCCCTCTAAAGCATTCTCAGCTTTGAATCCTTTATTTTAACCCTTTTAGAGTGTGTCTGAGCAACAGACCCAGAAAAACGTTTACTATCTTTAAAAGGTATTAGGTATGTAACATTTGAACATTAAAGATCTGTGCACTTGACTAATTAGACCATAAGATGGAAGTGTCAAATTGTTCACATATTTATAGCACTGTGGCTTTAATTTTCATTATCCAGACTGTGAATTTTATTTTAAGGCTTATAAAATGAGTATGTTTGAGTGTGCTCTTTTCTAATCAGCTCTTTCTGGTAAGAAAACTTGACCTTTGATCTCAGGGGACTTTGTAAATTTGGGTAACTTGGTACTTACTCTTCAGAGCTGTTGTCCTTTTTTCTAGGATCGTGTGATAATTAACCGCCTAGATAATATCTGCCACGTAGTATTAAAGGGGAAGTGGCCCTCCAGCCAGCAGTATGAGCCCTTGGGCACACTACCCACCCCAGTATTAACCAGCAGTGCTGGTTCTCGAAACAGCCTCTCAGAGCCAGAAGCAGCAGAACACAGCTTCAGCAATGGCACAGCATTGGCAGCCCAGATCCAGAAGGTGAGGCTGTAAGAATCATTTTGACCACAAAACAAAGAATGGTGGGCACTTGCCACTTCTCGATTGACTTCATTCATTCAACAAAGATTTACTGAATGGATAGGGGGTTTTGTCAAGCCATTAGTGTTAATTGAGGAATTTAGACTTTATCCTGCAGGCAGTGAAGACCTATTAAAAGTTTTGGAGCAGGAAAATGCATGATGAGAGCAGGGTTTTGCAACTCAACTGGAGTGGTATGCAGAGCAGGAAACTGATGAAGAGAGAAGATTCTAGACACTAGGTTAGGGTGGATATAAAGAAAGGCGGGACTTGGCAAAGATGACTCTATGACTAATAAATATATAAGGAAGGGGAGGCATGAATGGATTCGTGTGTTCAACCCTTGTCAAACTGAAAAAACAATGGTGGCTGATAGAAATTAGGGAGATCAAGGCAGAAGTGAGGGTTTTGGTGGGAAGTGGTAGGTTTTATTGAGATACATTTTTAGCACACTGGTTCTCACTCTGGACTCCATGTTGGCCGGGGACCTTGAAAAGCTAATGATTCTGATTTAATTGATCTGGGCTGTGGCCTGGGTAGTGGGACTTTTTTAATTTCCCGGGTGATTCTGATGTACGCCTGAGATTGAGAATCCCTGAATTGTGTTTTTCAACTCCAAGTGCAGTTCATGGACTAGCAGCTTTGGCAGCACCTGGAAACCTATTACAAATGCAGACTCTCAGGCTCTTCCTCAGGCCCACTGAAGTAGAATCTGCATTTTAACAAGCTGTCCAGGTGATTTGGTATGAAAGTTTGAGGAAGCTTGAGTTAGAAGAACTTCTAAAAAGATGATTGGAAATAATACGAGGCCCTGGGAAATCAGTCCTGGAGACAGAGCTGGCATTCAGCCACCAAAGTGGTACTCACCTCTTTTACCACTTGTATGTTCACAGGAGAGTTTCTTAGCTCCAGCATTCACAAAGGATGAACAGAAGCACAGACGTCCCTATGAGTTTGAAGTGGAGAGGGATGCAAAGGCTCGCAGCCTGGAGCAGTTCTCTGCCGCCCGTGGGCACCCCCCCATCGTCCTTAATGGCTGGCATGGGGAGTCAGCTATAGACCTCTCCTGCTCGTCAGAGGGGTCCCCAGGAGCCACATCCCCTTTCCCAGTGAGCACCAGCACCCCTAAGATTGGGGCTATCAGTTCACTTCAAGGAGCCCTTGGCATGGATTTGTCTGGAATTCTACAAGCTGGCCTGATCCATCCGGTGACCGGACAGATTGTCAATGGAAGCCTTAGAAGAGATGATGCGGCCACAAGGAGGCGGAGAGGGAGGCGGAAACATGTTGAAGGAGGGATGGATCTCATCTTCTTGAAGGAGCAAACACTTCAGGCAGGAATCTTGGTGGGTATATGGGGCCGTTAAGTGAAAACATTGACCTTTCTACACTGAGAAACAAACCCTTCCTCATCAGACACAAAATATTTTGGTTTATGGAACTTTTATCCCTATTTCAGTTGTCCTGCTTTATTTCCTCTCATTGTAAGATGCCCTCCATCTTTGCTAGAAATAGTAGTTACTAACCCATTAATGGCCCTTAATCTGCTTACAACCTGGAGGGATGAGCCAGGAGGTCTCGCCATTTCAAATAGAAACAACCCATCCCCCATTGTTTCAGAAGAGCCAGTGGTGATTGTACAGGCAAAGCAAGATGGCAGGGTTGAGTCTGCAACAGCATTTCTCCAGGGTAGTGAGGCTGTCCAGGGTTTGGGGGATGAGAGAAGGAACAGGAGTCGGGGCTGCCTGAATGGTGATCCTGGCCCTGTTGCCTGACGTACTGGGCGACATCAGACCTTCACTGAGCCTCACTTTGCTCTTCTGTAACGTGTGGTGGCAGCACCTACCCAGAGATCATACAAAGGCAATAAGGGGATCATTGTAAACAACAGCAAAGGTCAGAAACTGTATACCTGGCCAAGAGAGATCCCCTTTAGACTGTTTAATGCTTAATGTATTTTGTTTTTTCCCATTTATTGGATTTTGAGCTCCAAAACAGGAATCACATTTTGTTTTCTTATTTTAAAAGGAATAATAATAGCTAGTATTTATTGAGTGCCTACTGTGTGCTAGGCACTGTGTTCAAGGTTTTACATGATTATCCTGTTTACTCCTCACAACAACCCTGTGAAGATAGAGTTTGAGGAAACTGAGGCTTTCAAGCATTAAATAATTTGCCCAAGATTATCCAGGTAGTAAGTGGCAGAGCAGGAAACGAAACCAAGGACCTTGTTCTCTAGATGCTGAGAGCTTTACTACTAAGTCATATGGTTTGGGATACATCTTCCTCTTAGACTGTCTATATAATTTGGGGAGCTGAAGTGGCAGGTTCTTTCCTTGCCCAATCCTGCAAGCTTTTAAGAAGTTTGTTATGTTTTTTAGAAGTGCAAATCCATGGTCTCTCTCTAATGATCATAGAATTCCAATGAAATGACTGATAAAAAATTTTTTTCCCTTGGCCTTAGAGTATTTTTTAAAATTATGTATGCAAATGCTTGTTTAGCACTGACGTTGTATTTTATCAGTAGACCCCATTATAGGCATTGGTAATACAGAGCTGAGTAAGACAGGCACTCAAACTCTAGAGGATGAGTAGATGAGTCAATTGCAGTGTGGCATCTTCTGTTATGTGAGAGAGCTGTGACCAAAGTACTGTGGGGACAGGAGCTGCAGTGGCCATTGTTGCCTGGGACTGTGGATGGTGGTAACAAAGGAGAAACACCAAATCCCAGCAGTCAGGATGGGGTTAAAGTTTACTAAGTAGACAAGGTAGCAGGCAGCAGTCAGGTGGAGGGATCACTCAACATGTGCAAGAGCTCATGTACAGGTCAGTAGTGTATGTAGAATTCTCATTCAAGCACCTCAGCTCAGTAATGTTGGGGTGGAAGTAGATGGAAAGATTCAAGGAACACCTTATGTGTTTTCTTTTTAGAAAGTAGTTTTCATTTTGTTGTGATTAACTACACATACTCATTTTTCCTTCATACAGGAAGTCCATGAAGACCCAGGGCAGGCCACCCTGAGCACCACACACCCTGAAGGGCCAGGGCCTACTACCTCGGCCCCTGAGCCAGCTGCAGCAGCCGGCAGCCACGCCGAGAAAGCCATTCCCAGCAAGAGTCTGCTTGACTGGCTGAGGCAGCAGGCTGACTACTCCTTAGAAGTTCCCAGCTTTGGGGCAGTAAGTGTTGGTGCTGCCTGAGATCACTATTTTACTTCCTGCTGACTTGTTGCTATTTTTGATAAAAGCATGCTGAGGGAAACCAGGAAGTTGGGAGCTGTCTGGGAGAAATCTGTGCAACTGAGAATAGCATTTTAAAGTTTTTTTGTTTTTAAGTTTAAATTTTAGTTAAATACTCCAGTAATAGAAATGACAGCCATGTCAAAACACTGTGCCAGAAAGTAGACATGCAAGATCTTAAAAGGACAGAACTTGCCTAAGTTCGGCAGAATTTTTGTCCTGTTCGTGCAAAAACTGCCACTCAATACCATATGCTCACAGGGAAATCTTTAGGTTGCATAAACTCTGCCACTTGATGAAAAGTAAGTTAATACGTTACTACTTTTGGTGATTGCAGGGGTGGGCTATTCTTAGTTTTACAGCTGTTGCTTTGGGACATTTCCTTCAAGTCATCTTACTGCCTTTGCACTAAGTCATTCAGATTAGAAATTTTTAGGAGAGGGCACCTGATATCTTTTCTTGGTTTTTCTTTTCTCATTTGCTCATCTACCCCACCACCATCTTTGTCCTGGGTATACCTAACTACTAGTAAGATACGTAGGTAGCAAGTACACAGGAAAAGGAGAACACATTCACAGATGCACACCCTCCAAAGACAGGCAGAACCAGCCAGGCAAGAAGCAGTGGAGGGAGAATCAGAGAAGATGATAAAGAGGAAGTGGCTAGGGATTAGCCATGCCCTGGGAACCTGGCGAATAGCTCAGGTGTTCTAGTCTGGAGAACTGGGGCCCACACAGCCTGTTTTCCAGCTGAATGCAGTAACGCGGGTGCGTCAAGGAGAAAAAGCCCAGGTGAGGGCCAGGTGGCTATTTCCTTAAGCCTAACCTGGCCAGGTCCTGTGCAGAGAGCCATCAATAGGAAAAATAGCAAAACCAGCTGGAAAGCACCGTCCTTATCAGAAGAATGTGTGACAGAATGTTTTATAATTTTGGTCTCCATTTGCCTCCTAGAATTTTTCAGACAAACCAAAGCAGAGGAGGCCACGCTGTAAAGAACCTGGAAAATTAGACATCAGCTCTCTAAGCGGGGAAGAGGGCATTCCTGCTGTCCCCAAGGAGCCAGAACTGAGGGTAAGGAAGAGGGCCGTGAGAATGGGGCCAGGGAGAGCATCCCGGGTGAGCCACACCTCGCACACTCGAGAGAAAGCCCCCAGCTGGGTGACACCTTTCAGGAGGACAAGAAGCCCGCACAGGAAGTTGATAGATACTGAGGTGTGCTGTGGCATTTTAGTGCCCAGTGAGACTCCCGGTGGTCATTTGTTTTCAACCTTTACCTCCAAAATTGTTTGTTAAACCATTCCCAAAGCTTTTATTTTTTTCCTACTTGTAGAGTTACAAGAGAAAAGAACCCTTAACCCTCATCAGGAGTCTGTTTCCTGTGTTTAACAAACCTCATTATTGGAAGTTTTCATTTCCTAATCTAAGTTTCTCTGGCTACCATTTAAGACATTTCTTCCTAGTCTAGCCTCACTGGCAATGCAAAACAGCTGGCTCTGACCACTGCTCTTTTCCTATTATGGAATCATGAGACTGGAAGGGACTTCAAAGACATCTGCAGAATACTTCGAGTATAACAAATCTGAGTTAATTATAGTTTACAGATGAGTACAAATTTGGACTAGAAAAGTCATAACCTCTAGGGGGCAGTAATAACATTTCAACTTGAAAATGCGTTGAGCTTGGGCAAATGATACATAAGTGTGCTCTTAACCTCCTTAGAGTGCATTCTGCCCACACAGGGAGCGTATGAAGATCCTCATGGGGACATTTGCTCTTCCTGGGTTGTTCCATAAACTCAAGCTTTCCTGAATACCTTCTCTTAAGTATTCTGCCCAGCTACATCTTTCCTTGAGTAAGAATTCCCTTCTTGGTGGGATTGCCTGAATGTGCTTTCTTTTTTTAGCTCCAAAAGACTGCCCGGCCTAGTTTTCCTCCTTATGCAGAAAGAAACTAGTACTTAATGTTCTCAAGGAACTTGTTACTGAGTTCGTCACCTGGATTATTGCTCGTCTAGCAGCTGCACAAACAATGGCCGTCCTTATCCCCATCCACTACCACAGCGCCTCGGAGGGGACCCGGGCCCTAGGTAGTTTGTCACGTTGGAAAAGCTGCCCTTTTTCCTCTCTCTTGCTTTAGTCGCAGAAAATGTCCCTTCCACCCTTTTCTTAGACCTGATTGTGCAATACAAGCTGGTTCAGCTTCTCTTTTATCCTGTCTGTCTCCTCACCCCGTCACTGCCTCCCACCTTCTCCTTTTGTCTCAGTACACGGTGTCTCAGTTACATTGGTTGACAGGGGAAGACCTCTAGTTCTTGCATTATTGTAGTCTCTGAGCTCTTGCTTTAGGGACATGTCAAAGAAACCACATGGTTTCCCCCTTGGCTTTCTCATTTCTTTCTCCATGTCTAACAATTTCCCTCATGTTCCCTGGAAATTAATGTTCACCCCTCCCCTGCAGACATTGACCCCTTGCCAGAAAACCCATTTCTAAGCTGTTCTTGCAAGCGAGCCTCTTCCCAGAGATGCATTTCCCTCCTTTGTTAAATAAACACACTCCCTGCCTTGGAGGCTCTTTTCCTGCAGTAAGGAAAGAACAGGAAGCACTTGGGCGCCTGGTCGGGGCTGCTCAGCCTCCCAACAGGGGTGGCTGATGTGTCTCCCGCACCTCCTCGTGGGATGCTGGCCTTATAGGGTATACTGTACTCTTTTTATTTCCCATAGAAACTCTTAGTCCGTTCAGGCTGCCATAACAGAATACCGCAGACTGGGGGCGTGGGGGGGCTTATAAACAACATAAATTTACTTCTCACAGCTCTGGAGGCCAGAAAGCCCAAGATCAAGGCACCAGCAGATTCAGTGTCTGGGGAGGGCCTGTTCTGCATAGACAGCCAACTTCTCGCTATGTCCTCACATGGAGAACAAGAGGACCAAGCTCTCACATGGTCACTAATCCTACTCATAAGGGCTCAGCCCCCATGACCTAATCAACTCCCCAAACCCCACATCCTATTATCATCACCTTAGGGGTAAGATTTCAACATATTAATTTGAGGGGACACGAACATTCAGTTCATAGCAAAAACCCTACCCTTTCTTTTAGAAATAGATTAAAAATCCCACAAGGAACTCTTCCTTTTTTCTTTGTGCTCACAAGGCCCTTCTGCTGTATGTGTTGTGGTTTGTTTGGGTAAGGTTCACAGACTTAGCCTAACACAGGCTGCACATAAGCCCATGGCATTCAACTTTAGAATGCCTAGTACATAGTGGTTGCTCATTAAATATATGTATACACACACATAATATAGCTTATATGTGTTAAGTTATATATGTATATATTTGTTTCACATATATGTGTATAGTGTTTTGTTTTTTGCTGAGCCAAACAGTTTGACAGTAAATTGTAGGCATTACGCATCACTCCTAAGTACTTTAGCGTGCATCTCATAAGAACATTTTCCTACATAATTATTGCCATTATCACACATGCATGTCAATAGTATCTAATATCTAGTCCATATTCAGATTCTACCAATTGTCCCAAGAATGTCTTTCAGAGTCTTTTGATTTTTGTTCTGTTTTGTTTTGGTTTTAGGATTTGTAAATGAGGAGCCACGCATTGCATTTGGTTTTAGGTCTCTTTTCACCCAGTGAATATTTGTTGGATGAATCTACTAACCTTCCTGGGAGGAGAAAGGAAGCTCTGGTCCCCACCTTCTCTTAACTCCACCCACGAGTTAAGTTTTAGAGTTGCAATAACTGCTACCATGTATTGATGAAGATGTTCTTCTTGGGCTGGAATGCCCACGTAATCAGCTAGAAAAACAGATTTGCCTCCAGTGTTGCTGGGAACACAAGGAGTCTCCTTTTCCTTGCTTCCTTTGCCTTCTCCCTAGGCCTCCTCTGGAAGAAGAAGCAGACTTGCTCCCAGGGTATAATTGCCAGGAGGGAGAGCTGCCAAAGCCCACCATGGCCACTGTGTGTGGTCGCCAAGCTGCTGGGAGGGGCACCTGCCTGGGGTGGGCAGCAGCTGGTGGCTGGAACGACTCTCCTCCACAGGAAGTGGTTAAAGCTGACTTCCTGTGCCAGCACTCCTCTTGCTCTGCTGTAGGTGACAAACTCTTCTCTTCACCCCTGGGGCCTTTCGGCTGCTGCACTCTAGATCTGAAGGGAAGACAAGGCCAGCTAAGAACACTCGTGGTTCTCAGCAAGGGCAGGGAAAGGATGTTTTTGGACATCCAGATGCCTGAGGAGTGCTACTTGCACTTAGTGGGCAGGGCCGGGGAGGCCAAAGGTCCTGTGGGAGGCGTAGGCTGGTCCTAGGTGCCCTGACAAGGTACTCAAAATAAAGCATGTTAAAGAAGATCTGATTTATAGCAGATTGCTTGAAAATAAGAAGAAAGCATTATTCATCAAGCTCTGGGCTTGTTTTCTTCCCAACAGAAAGACTTCTGAGATGGAATATGCCCCTCTCACTGGAGAATTATGGAGGAGAGTTAGGGAACATTTGTAGATACGGAGGAAAAAGATGCTCCCCAGCACCTTTGCCTGGCTCTTGGTTGTGGGTAGGCTGCAGGAAGAGGGTTTAGAAAGGCCTGTGGTCCAGTTGTGGTTACCCTGGTCAGGCCCTGGGCCGAGATGGCATGCCAGCAAGGGCCTGAGATGGCTCAATGTATACAGAGTGGCTGGCCCAGAATGAGGTGATTTGCATTGATGAGCTCAAGGACAGACTGGTGAGAACTTATCCTTTAAACCCGGCCCCGATAAACAGAAACCAGCCAGGAATTACTCCCCAAGTGACCATTCCCAGAGCCAGAGTGGGCAGTTGCCCAGCACACTCCAGGACAAACCAGCCTAGCAAATTGCAGGTGACTGGTCCTGTTGGGAAGGAGGGAGGGGTGTGGTGTGGTGTGCTGTGTTGTGTTTTGGAGAGCGCCCTGGGCTGGCAGCCACAGGGCCTGGGTTCTCACTTGCTCAATTCCTAACCAACTATGCCCCCGGGAGATCCCTGCCCCTCTCTATATGAAAGGAAGGCAGTTTCTGGGATTTCTTCCAGCTCTGTGATACTAAACCAAGGCTTTTTGAGAAGAGTTTTCTCCACAAAGTTGCCATCATAAAGCTTTTCATCTCTGATGAACTGGTTTTTCTTGAATATTCTTGGGAAGGTGAAGCACAGCTATGGGACTTCAAAAAATAACTGTTTCTGGAGACTGGGAAACATTCAAATATACATGATTAGTTGAGATCATGCTGATGGAGCCTTTAGTACTTGATACATAGTCACTGCTTCTTTCACGGTAGCTGGCATTTCTTCTGCAGCTTGTCCTGTTCTCACCACCACCGTCATTGCCATCCGAAACAGCCGGTCCCCTCGCTCAGCACCCCCACTACCATGGGAACTGGCGCAGCCCAGCTGCTGCTCATTTTGGGGCCCACCTCACACGTGTCCCCACAGCTCATGGGAACCTGAAACCAGTGCCACCAACTAATCCTATGACTGCCCCTTATGCAAAAATCTGGTGGGTTTTCTAAGGATTTTGCTTCTTTAATAGTTTTTGGAGAAGAGAGGCAATGAAACCAATGCCACAGCACCTGAAATGAAGTTCGAAAGTAGTGTCCTTGAGAAGATGATAAAGAGATTCAGCCTTTAGATAGCCTTAGTTTCCCTGACTTCTTTGTCCACATTCTCTAGGGCTCCAGACCTTCATAAGAGGGGTTTCGTGGCTCTTCTGGTGTCACTTAGTGAGACCTACATCTCCTTTCTTGCCCCAAGAGTGTGCTCTATTGAGGAGTACAGCCAGCTCCCTGGCTGTGGGCTGGTGGAGCTGCTGCTTGTCAGAGCCCACTCCCCACTCACTCCAGACTCTTGCAGGAAGGGAAGGCATTTGCACAGAGGAGAATTCTGAAAAGGCAACAGATGCAGCTCGTAGAGATGTGCCAGCAGCCCACAGCCTCACTGTTGAGCTCTCCCACCTCATGTTGCTGTGTAGGCTCTACATTCCAGCCCTCAAAGCAATCTGTGTTCTCAGTGGGATCCAGTGATACAAGATCCATCAAGGCCACGCTGAACATCTTAGCCTCACCATTGCTGTGATCAAAGGGGAGGGGATGAAATGACACCAGCTTTGCATCAGGAACCATAAGAAGGAGAAGCCTGGGCAGTGAGGGCCTCTTCACTCCAGTGTGGCTTGGAAAGGGCAGCTGATGGCTGGGCACCAACAGGGAAGGGCTTTTTCTTCATACAGAACTCCTCCTCTGTAAGAGAAAACACTGAGGCTGCTGAACAGCACAAGTAAAATTTGCTTTTTTTTTTAATACCGTGGATGTGTATTGCTTGATAAGCTAACTGATAGCAGTGAGGAGTGGAGGGCAATAGAAAAAGGTGTGCAGTTATCCAGGAGCCTGGGGATTTGCAGACACTGAGTCCTAAGAGAAATCACTCCCTTTCTGTGGGGAAAACATTTCTTTCTTCATATGGGGATGATTCACATCTTTGAAACAAATTCAGAGACAGATACATCGTAATTGCAATGGTTTGTTTACCTGTGCACAGTTAGACCAGACACTCCAGAGAGCAGCTACCCGGCACATCTGCATGGCCCTGCAGAGCTCCTGAGCGGCATTCTCAGAGGAAGGAGCATGTGTGGCTGCAGCCTGCGCTTTCCTCTCCATGCGCTGTCTCCTGCTCACTGATGCTGTCAGAGCAATGTGCTTCCTTTGTGTAGCGTTCATCCTGATGGGTAATGGGGAAGTGTCCAATGCACAAGGCCAGATGACCCGCTTGCAGCACTGTTGGTAGCCCAGGCCCCATCACAGTGCATTCCATGTGGGGCAGAAGTGGTTTACTGTGGAGCTCTTTGCTAATCAAGAAAATTGGGCTGAGTGTGGTAGTGCACACCTGTAGTCCCAGCTACTCAGGAGGCTGAGGCAGGAGGATGGCTTGAGCCCAGAAAGAAAATTGTAGGTCAAACCTCCAAATAGGGGAAAAATAGATGATGTTCCTTAAGGGAAACCAGAACATCACTTATTTTAATGGCAATTCCCCTACAATGTTCAAGAAGTCCTTCATTTCTTCAGCAAATGTGTACACATCCCATTGTATTCAGAGAGATCGCCCTCCAGGAGTTTAGGATCCAGAGGGCAGCAGGGCACACACACAATTAACAAATAGGGCCCCTTTTGCTAGCACTGCTTCCTGGGGGCCTGGTGATGTAGTAAACATGTTCAGTGACCCTGGAAGATAGGTTCCATTGTCATTTTCTCCAAACTCTGAGAGGTTACCCAACTTCCTCACAGCCGGGGGTTGCAGAGTCAGGATTTAAGCTCAGGTCTGTCTGGCTTCAAAACCCTGATCTGCTTTGTTGTTTCAATAGAAACTTTTACGAGGAAGGCCAGTGTTGGAATTGGTCAAGGGCTTGCAGCCATAAGAGTCTCAACTAGGACTGGGGCATCTTTAGTACTGGTCTCCAGCTCCCAGCTCTCTGACAGCTTCTCACAGGCTGGACACCGCTTCTTCCAGTGAGCGTGTTGGGAGCACTGCTTGGTGGTGACAGGTGCCCTGGTTGTGCCCGTGCCATCAAATGCTCTCAGCTGCTGAGGGAGAAGCCCTTGAGGTACAGGTAGGCCAGAGAGCTGCACAAGTCTGGGCCGGTGGGTGCAAGGTGGCCCTCCCACTGGGGACCCTTCTTGGAGCTGGGGACAGGCTAGGCTAGTGCAGAGCCCCGGTCATCACCCCCAGCTGTCTACCTGCCATCCAGTAACCTTCAGCATCTTGTATTTCTTTGTCCTTTTCCAGGGGTTTCTCCCAGAAAATAAGTTCAATCATACCCTGGCCGAGCCTGTCCTTCGAGATGCAGGCCCCCGCAGAAGGGGGAGGCGGCCTCGGAGCGAACTCCTGAAAGCTCCTGCCATCGTAGCAGACTCTCCCTCCGGAATGGGGCCACTGTTCATGAATGGACTGATTGCTGGGATGGACCTGGTAGGACTTCAGAGCATGAGAAATATGCCAGGCATCCCCCTGACCGGGCTGGTCGGGTTCCCGGCCGGCTTTGCCACGATGCCCACAGGTGAAGAGGTCAAAAGCACCCTGAGCATGCTGCCCATGATGCTGCCAGGCATGGCCACTGTGCCTCAGATGTTTGGTGTTGGGGGACTCCTCAATGCACCCATGGCAACCACCTGCACTTCCACTGCTCCGGTGTCTCTGTCAAGCACAACGAAAAGTGGTACAGCAGCCACCGAAAAGACTGCAGAAGACAAGCCGAGTAGCCATGATGTGAAAACAGACACTTTAGCTGAAGAGAAGCCTGGTCCAGGTCCATTTTCTGATCAATCCGAACCTGCAATAACTAATAGTAGTCCTGTGGCTTTTAACCCGTTTCTCATCCCAGGAGTGTCTCCTGGACTCATTTACCCATCCATGTTCCTCTCCCCTGGCATGGGCATGGCTCTGCCAGCCATGCAACAGGCCAGACACTCTGAAATAGTAGGTCTGGAGAGCCAGAGGCGGAAGAAGAAGAAAACAAAAGGGGACAACCCGAACCCCAACCCAGAGCCTGCCCCCAGCTGCGAAAGGGAGCCAGGCAGTGATCAGAACTGCACTGAATCCAGTGCCCCGGTGCCCCCAGAGAGAGAACTTGTGGCACAAGCTGGGGAAGGGTCGCTCAAAGACTCCAACAATGACACCAATTAGAACTTTTTTCATTTAAGAAATTATTGTGACTTGTAAGTTTCTTATCCCATAAAGGTTTGTTACTTCCCTCACTTCACCTTCATGAGAACCTGTGTTTCCATAAGTAAGATTACCTACCTAATTTCCTGTCTGAGAACTATGGTAACAGATGTTAATAGTTGCAGGGTCTTACCACTTCATTAGATAAGTGTCGTCTATGTAGTCTAGGAGGCACAGAATTCTCATTCTGTTATCCAGTTGTTCATTCCAGCAAGTGTAGTTAATACAGTACTTGGTGACACGCCCTACCCCCTTCTCTTCCAAGCTTCCCATTTATTTGAGGAGGAAAATGGGGAAAGAAAGCTGTGTAGGGATTTACCATTGAAGGGCCGAAGAACAGAGACAAAGAGGAGCTCTTTTTTTCCATGAGCTGGATTAATAGGAAGAATGTAACAGGGGAACCAAAAAGCACAGAAAAGGAAGTGCTGGTGCGTATTTTCGAGTTAAAATATTTCCCTATTTTATCATGATTACTAAGTGAGTAGTATAGACAGAAGTATATAACTAATGGTTGAAAATATACATTCATTTCTTTGTGAAAAACAAAACCCTTACTGATAGTAATATAATTTCCCCCTTCATGGTTTTTTAGACACCCGCAGCAAGAAGAAATACTGACTGATGAGGCATTATTTTATATATACGTATTATCCCTCTCCCCAGTTAAAAGACGACTCTCACTGTGAGAAAGCTTGCTGGCAACAGGGGTGGGGCAAGGACCTGCACTCTGTAGAGCTGCGCTGCCTCCCGGGCACACGGAGCACTCTGCTCTCACCTAGTTCACTTGCAGGTTTTTCTAGCCACTAACATGCCTCTCTGTGTTGAAGAACACCGGAACCTGATGGGTTTTTGTTTTGTGCTTTCCTTCACCAAGAATAAGGCTCTTTCTGGAGCCTGCGAGAAGATAGTCACTCAGTGCTTTGCCACGAGCTGGGTCCTTTCGTCAAGGCTATCTGAGGCTGCTGAAAAACATGCGCCACCCTTCAGGACGCAACTGTGAAGAGTTATTTTCTTCTCTCTGTTATTTCTCTGTTCTGCTTGTATCTGACAGTTGGACCCAAATTCCAAATTATCAGTTAGTCAAGACTATGTTGCAAGTCAGCGTTACTTTCTCTTCCTCCTCAGCTTCTCCATGTTTGGGTACTGAGCTGGGAAGAACCTGCGTGAGCAGCACTTCCCCGTTGTGTTCCCCTTCCCACTCATGTTACACCCCTTCTGATGGTCATCTTCACGGTTAGTTCACACTCTTGAGACTTGAAATAAGCTCATGGTTCAGTACTCTGGGGGCACAGGGCTGCGTAGGACCGTTGGGAATGGTGCAAGTGTTAACTAGTACCAGTTTCACTTTTTGTTGTCACAATTTACTGTATTTTTACTTTTTCTGTTACAGTTTTGCTAATTTATCAGAAGGTCCAAAAGTCTGACATAACTATTTCATTTTGCATTATTTATTTATGATGCTTTTGTCATTGTCTTTTATACATTTGGGATTATAAATTATGTAAATGTTAAAATGAGCATCTCAAAGAAGTCTGTTAAATCGTGACTGAAAAAATCAATCAGATGTATTTTTAAAAAGTGAGTCCCAGTTTTATGAATCAGAGGTATAAGCCAGAAATTCTATAACTGATCATATAAGAAGAAATTATCTGATAGTTGAACAAATCCTATTTAATGACATCCCTGTAGCATAGATGGTCTATAATGCTGGCAACAGATTTCTTAGAAATGCTGCTCTCTCTATTTAACTAACATTTTGTTCAGTTTTGCCTCCAGTGGAAGCAGAAAGGGTTTTTTCAGCTATTAAATCCTAAAAATCAATATAATTTATTTATGTAAAAAAATCACTCAATCAATATATTTTTGAACCTTTTAAGTACTAATTTTCTTTTTATCAAGTAGGGAAAAAAATGTATTTGCCCTAAATCCTTAAAATACAAATGCTATAAAAATTCCTGTATCTTGAAAGCCTTACTGCAAATGAGTATTATAGACATCCAGCAGCGTCTGGTTTTCCTTGTTGTCGTTGTGTTGTTGTTGTTGTTTTGTATGAAAAAGCTGCTTTCCCCGGGTTCCATTTATAACCTCCAGTAGGTCACAGGGTTCAATGTGGATCTGATTTTAAAACCCACCAGCATGCTCAACCCCTTGTTATATCTTATCAAATCTGTATGTTAATTCTCTGGGTATTTAGGCTTCTATTTGACTGCTGTTGTGACCCTGTTTGCAAAATGAAAATGACACTCTGTGGATTATTTGCTCTGTAAGGCATAAGTGCTGCTTATGATTATTTTGACGTTTCCAAGAGCAAAAGCCAAATCTAAACTCTCTTCAGCAAACTTGAGCCTTTTCATCTAATTCCATGTCACTCACAGCCATAACTTTCCTTGATCATTCTTCACCCATGTCTTCCATAATAAATTGTCTGTGGTCTTGATCCTGGATTTAAAAGAAAAAAAAAAGAGTTTAAAAGTCACATTTGTATTTGAGGAATTCAGTAGCATATGGGTGTCTCTTGCTGCCTGACCATTATATGTGTGCATCCTATGCACACTAGGAATCCATCTGCTGTCTTTTCCGAGGTGCCTGTCCTGCTGGGCACCCTACTGAGGGCTTGTTGAATTTTCATTTATGAGGGTTGGCTTGACCTGTCCTTGACCTACTGGAACACCTGGCTAAAACACACCATAGAAGGGGGTTGGCGGTACAGCATTCTTCTGTCCAGACCTGGGGCCTGAGCGCTCTCAGCTGGTGCCTCCCCAGCGCCACTTAGCCCCATGGCAGAAGTCCCACCTCAGATCACATACCTGGCACTGCTGGAGGACTAGACTTCCGTGGATTGGAGCAGGCCCATAAAACAGGAACACCATAGCAGCTGGGGTTCTCAAGGCTTTTTAAGAACTTTGTGGTCCTTAGCTTTGGAAGGATGGCTTCCAACCCCAGAAGGGCTGCTTCAGAAGTTATGAATGAGGGTGGTGGGAAGTTACTGACCCCTCACTTAAGACTGAGTGGGAGACTGACCCAGCCTCACCTTGTGGGTTCCTACTAGGAACCAACAGACGCACAAATGATTTGAAGGATGGATGGGGCATTGTTATAAAGGCCTTAGAAATGTATTATTACAGGCTTTTTAGATCTCTAATCAAGACAGGCCAAGCGCAGTGGCTCATGCCTGTAATCCCAACACTTTGGGAAGCCAAGGTGGGAGGATTGCTTGAGGCCAGGAGTTCAAGACCAGCCTGAGCAAACATAGTGAAACCCTGTCCCTACAAGAAAAGTAGAAAAATTAGCCAGACGTGGTAGTGTGTGTCTGTAGTCCAAGCTACTGGGGAGGTTGAGGCAGGAGGATTGCTTGAGTCCAGGAGTTTGAGGTTGCAGTGAGCGGTGATGACTCCACTGCACTCTAGCCCAGGCAACAGAGCAAGACTCTGTCTCCAAAAAGAAAAAAAGAAAAAGAAAACTTAGGGCGCCCCCCCTGGATAGAGTAATAACTTACGCAGAATAAGTAGTAAAGAGTCTGGGTTTCATTCTTTACCTCAAACCCTGTCCCAGTAGCTGGCCCTCCTCTTACAGGGAGAACAGCACTGTTAGTCCGATACGTGGGGCCAGTGTTCTGTGTGTGTTTGCCGTTGGTGACTCATTTGTCCCCATAGCGTCTTGGGCACTGGGTAAACAGATGCTGGCATCTGATCTGCCGAACAAAAGCCAACAGAGGCTGCTACGGTTATCGCATCGGCCGTGAACAGAGCTGCAGCTAGACCCCAAGGTCCCAGCAACTGGAGGAGAGAGGTCCCTGATTCTGGCTTTTATCTCAGAGACCAAAACCGAGTGAAGAAATTACACTTGGAAAAATTGGCTCTGGAAAAAACGGAACACTCAAGTAAGTGTCACACCCTCTGGAAAATTTTAGGCTTGGTTCATTTACACCAAATTCTTTAAAATGGTTTCTTGCAAGTATCGTGCATGTGCCTAGTCTGGGAAACCACAGAAAAATTTTTTCTCAGGTCAGAAATGGGGTTCACCCAGCCTGGGGATTAGGATCTTGGTTGCCTAGTGGCCGGCATTGTGGCCACTCAAAATCCAAAGTCAGCGGGGTATCTATGGGATAAGATGGGAAATAGGGAAAGGGGTGAATTAAGTGCTGGCTCCTACTGGGAGGTCAGTGTGGACACGGAGACTGCATGGCTGTGAGAAGTTGGTGCCGCCAGACAGCCCCAGTGTCTGAGTTCTGGCTCTGCCCAAGCCCTGGAGGACAAAGGGAGGAACTAGAATGGGAAGGAGAAGGGAGGGGGACACCACCCACTTGGGACACGCTTCTCCAAGTCTGTTTCCTCATCTGTAAAATGGGGACAATTACAATTTATACCTCTAGGCTATTGATGGGGTTGATTGAAACAATCTATGTCAAGTCCTTACTACCACGCTGATTCTGTTGTGAGTCATGTGTCTGCTCCTGGACAGCCGGGGAGGATTCCCAGTCCTCCTGGAAGGAGGGAAATCGGGGAAGAGGAAGAGGCCAGGGAGAGCTTGTTCCAAGTCCCAAGGCAAGTACAACGGATCTGGGATTGGGCTGAAAGCATCACAGGGAGGCAGCTTTCTGGCCTGGACACAGGAGGGAGAGTTGCCCTCTGCATGGAGTTGGGGAGTGGGGAGGCTCCTGGACCTGTGGGTCCCCTTCTGTGCAGGAGTGCCAGATTTAGGGGGAAAAGACACCCAGTTAAATTTGGATTTCAGATAAACATTTTTTAGAATAAGTATATACCATGCAATATTTGGTACATACACTAAAAAATTTTTTGTTATCTGGAATTCAAATGTAACGAGGCAGCCTGTATTTTATCTGGTAACCTTACCCAGTGGTGACAGTTACTAGGCACTTTTTCTGAGTGGGATTTGTTTTATATATTTTATGGCCGTGTTCTCAATCCCCACAATAATTCTATGAGGTTACCTCCATGTATATGAGGAAACTGAGACCCAGAGAGACTAACTTGCCCAGTCATCCAGCTGGTAAACGGCAGAGCTGGGCTTTCGGACCCAGAAGGATGGTTCCAGAGCCATTCACTGGTCAGTAGGGAGCCAGGATGGGCGTCTTTAGTCTGAGCTAGGAACAGGCCGTCCCTCTGTAATGCAGCTCCGTAAAGCAGCATCAAACACAAACTGGGGGCAAGGCAGGAGGGCTGCTAAGCCTATGTCAGCCCTGAGACCAGTGGGATGCAGTTCACTCAAGGAGAAAAGTATTTCCTTCCCATACCTACTGAGCTGGTGTTGGGAGGCCTCTGAGCTGGGGCTTAGCCTGGGGACATCCTTGGTGTCTGAGTGCTCAGACTCACCAGCCCTGGGCCAAGGGGCTGTGTGAGAAGCAGCATCCAGTCTTGGAAGGTGGCAGGGAGGGGCGGCAGGGGCCCTAGGGTGTGGGGGAGGAGGGAGCTGGCCAGGAGCGGGTGGTTGCACATCTTACCCACCCAGACCCCTGTGGGAGTGACCTTCCTCCCCCCAGGGCAGCTCAGCCACATACACCACTAAAGGTGGCCACAGCACTGCTTAGTTGATGCCTCCTCTGCGGGCCACTGGGCCAGGCTGTGACATGCATGAGCTCAACCCAAAACACGTTCCCCAGATGAAGACTAGGCTCAGGTAGGTTGTCACCTGCCTTCAGTGGCACAACTAGTGAGTGGAAGAACAGAATTTAGAAATGGGCCTGGTTCCGAAATCTGGCATTCTTGCTTTGGCTTTGGCTTCGTACATGGAGCCACAGGCCCAACATGCTATCTTTCTAGAGCACAGTCAGCAAGCTATGGCCCACAAGCCAAGAATGGACTTCACATTTATAAATAATGGAAAAATCAAAAGAAGAAGGATGTCTCATGAACATGAAAATTATACCAGACTCAAACTTTAGTGGCCATAAATTAAGTTTTACTGGAAAACAGCTATACTCATTCATTTATGTATTGTCTGTGGCTGCTTTTGTGCTATAATATCAGTTGTCACAGGAACATATAGCCTGCAAAGCCTAAAATATTTACTATCTGACCCTTTACAGAAAAAGTTTGTTGACCCCTCACCTAGAGCATCAATCTTATTATAGATTCAGTGCAAAACATAAGTCATTTAAAATATTTTTATATTAAACATGGTTTTGTATAAATATTAATCATACAGTAGAATATAAGCTTCACATCTACTTTTAAGATAAGGCTTCAAAGAAGCACAGGACTTTGGGCATGCCTCTTGAGGGTCCGCCTCCAAACCCCCCTGGGCATACTTTCACTTTGGAAGAAAAATCAGAGACACCCTGCCCTGCCCTGCCTTGCCCTCTCCTCTTCACACCAAGACTTGTTTGTGAGCAAAAGAAGAAAGCCAGAGGAGGAGAAATTTGCAGATGTTGGCAAGTGAGAGGAAGGAGGCAGTTTCTAAAGAGAAAACCCAAAAAAGGGCAGGACGAGGAGAGTTGGGAGGACACAGGGAGAAGGAGACCAGGAAGCCAAACAGCCCTTAACTTAGGAAGGGGGCCAGCAAGAGAGTCCTCAGTAGGTGGCCTGTGGGCTGGCCTGCCTGCAGAGGGGGGTGTGGGGAGGCCTTGCAGGAGAACAGCCTGGCAGATGAGCCTGACATTGGTCGCTTTCCCTGCTGGAGCTCAGGCAACAGGAAGGCCAGACTCGGGGGAGCCAAGTCCAGGGAAGCAGTGGCTCTGAGCCCATGTCAGGTGCCCTGGCCCCAGCTGACTGGAAATCATATCCTAAGAGGCAGAGCTCAGAGGAAGACAGGAAAGAGCAGCAGGAGCAGAGCCCATGCAGGGAGTGACAGCCCATCTTACCTCTCGCACACGTGTGGCTAAGGGCAGCAGGCACACCTCAGTGAGCCCCAGTCCTCAGGCAACTCTACCCTCATTTGACAGCGAGCTGGTGAGCTGGCCTCCCAAAGGCACTGGGCCTTTGGAAACTGCTTGGAGACTTCCAGACTCTCCTGCTGTGGGCCAAGCTAGGCTGCACTCAGGGGAACAGATCAGACACCACACTGCTGCTGGGGACCTGAGAGTCTGGTTGGGGGACAGGACTGACTCCCCGACTATTAAATCTAGTAGTGGTTGCCCACTCCTGACCCAACACTGGGTAAAGGGACTTGAGAGAATGGAGTGTTGCTCCCGCTGGCCTGTGTAAATCACAGCACAGTGGAGGCGGCTGCTGTCGGTGGTCTCTGAGTAGTCGTGGGTGATAGCAGAGGTGTGGGAGACAAGAGGACAAAGTACCACAATTTCAGAAAAGGAAGATGGGGGGATTTGGCTAACTACAGCCTGGTAAATTTGACATCATCCCTAGTGAGCAAAATTGCAGAAAGAATGTTTAAAGAATTTGAATTACTCAGTTTGGGCTGCCATAACAAATACCATAGACTGAGTGATTCAAACAACAGACATTTATTTCCTACCGTTCTAGAGGCCGGAAGTCCAAGATCAAGGCTCTGAAAGGCCAATGTATTTTCTGGGGAGGGCTCTCTTGCCAGCTTGCTGAAGCCGCCTTCTCACTAGGTCCTAATGTGGCATTTCCTCAGTGCATGAGTGTGGAGGGAGAGCAACTCTCTGGTGTTTCTTCTAAGGACACTAATCCTGTCAGATCAGGGCCCCACCCTTATGACCTCATTTAACCCTAATTACTTCCTTAGAGGTCCTGTCTCCAAATACAGCCACACTGGGGGTTAGGGCTTCAATATATGGATTTGGGGATCTGGGAGGACACATTCAGTCCATAACAATGTGCCCAGGGTTCACCAAGAGCTGTGAAGGGAGCAGCTCCTGATATTTTCCACAGTGATGGACATTTGTCCCTGCCTGAACTAAGAAGCAGATCTGTGTCCATTTGGGGGGCCCTTTTTAAAAATATATAGCAGAGTTTATAAGCTCACATGCCTTCCGGGCAAGGCAGGTACTGTACATGAGTGACATGGGCCAGACTTAAGGTGACAGGAAATAGTGGGAACGGTGGAAACTGGAGACCTCCTACCCTGACTAAAAGGAACAACTGCTACCAGCTACAGCCAGTGGATGCTATGCAGGAACGTGGGCTCTGGATCATCTGGGTTTTTGTTTCAAAAGAGGTTGAAAATTCAGATATTTATGTAAAATCTCCTGATTTTTAAATGTGTATAATAAATTCAATGTTTAAAAAGAAATCCACTGGGCAGACAAATGCCTATCTGCTGGTTGGATCCAGTGCTCAGAGCACAAGTTTGCCACTTGAGCAATTACAAAGCTGTGGGCATCACCAGGCTCCTGATACTACCAGCAGGTGACATGTGGGAACACTGAATCAGGATGCATTTTTAAGGGAGGTGACTATCCTGTCCCCCACTGGCATGTCCAGCTGGCTTTCAGAAGCAGGGCACCAGGACAGGTACAGGAGTCCAGATCAGTACAGTGCTGCAGCCAGACTGAAGCAGCTTTGCAAGTCCCCTGAGTGCAGCCTACTGTTAGGCCCTGCTGGGTGCGTGTGCCTGTTGTACCAGGCTGAAAATTGGGCCTCACCCTTCTCTGTCCCCAGCACCTTTGGGCTCCCTGAGGATCCTCAGGAACTTCCAAAGAGTGAGTGATCTTACTGTAGCCACCCTGCAGGTACAAGTTGGGTAGGAAAGCCCCAGCTAGAAGGGGCCTGGGCTGCGCAGAGCAGGCAGTGACTCGGCACTGCTGAGGTGTTAAGCCTCTTTCCTGGCTCTGACCAAGAGGGGGCCAGACCAAGAAAACTCTAGACACAGCTCCCACCCTCCTGCCCCCTCCCCACTCCAACTCTGACCCAGGCTTTTCCATTCACAGATTCCAGACTTTCCAGGCCAGCAAAGAGCTGGAGGGCCAAGGCCTGGGTGAGTGCCTTTGCGGGGAGGGAGTGCAGGCCTCGGCAGACTGTAAGGGCCTGAGGAAACCCCCAGCCCCAGCCCCTGGGGCTCACGGGGTAGGGGACCCTCCCACTATCATCCCAGACCCTTGTCAAATTTCCCCATCCAGAAGCAGAACCTATGTATACAAGAAGCAGGCCCTCGGCTCAGATACGCCTAGTGTGGGTTTACATCTGAGAGGGGTGGGGTAGGTGAGCAGGTGCTCTTGCTGGGTAGGCCCCTGGCAGCTACTTCCTCTCTTCCCCCAGACAAGTAGGGGTAATTGGCATTCCATAAAGGGGACAGAGAGGCAGCCCCCACTCCCAGACTGAGAGTGCAGGGGGACACAGAGCCCCACTCTCAATGCACAATGCATCACCCCCAACATGGGCCCAAGGAGAAGGGGCCGTGATCCACCACTCCAACCCCATGGGTCCATCCTCCCCAAACTCTATAAGGAGCAAGAGCTAAAAGAAATAAAACATCCATCCAAAGTGGTACTTGCTCTGCACAGTCAACTGGGGCTGTACAATGTTCTAGAAATCTTGACTTTTTTTAAGTTACTGGTTGTTCCTTGTACCCTTTGGCTCCACTCTGCTTGTAGAGCTGGCCAGTCTATGCTTATACCCCAGGGACAAGATATGACAATGGAAAGCAGGAAAAGAAGATTGTCTGCCTGGCTTTTGAGTTTCACAAGCAGCCCCTGTCCTGGACAAGTGATAGGTAGGAGTGAAGCTGCCCAATTACCATCCCTCCCCGTCCAGAAAAAGATTCCTGAAGGGGAGAGGGGAGGGGTGGTTGGTGGGGATCGGTGGGGATTAGACTAAAGGAACCAGCCTTGAGCTTCCCTCCTTTGATGCGGCTGTGGCGCCTCCTTCAGCAGGAGCCCACGTGCCTCCCTTGACAGACTGGTGATGGGGCTGCCACTGGCCGCCAGAGCATCCACTTGGGATCAGTTCTTCTTACCCATTGGACAGCCTTCCTTTGACACCCTAGGACACCCGGAAGACCCTGGTGCTGGTGCAGGACTGCAGTGCAGAGAGCCCCTCCCCGGTGCTTTAGTGGGGCTGGGAAAAACCAGCCTGAGGCCCCTGCATCAGGCAAGTACTAGGTTAAGCCCACCCTATGCTCAAACACTGCCTTTCTGATTTGGAGTCAGGCGGCCTTGGAATCCCCACAGGCCAAGAGCAAGGAGCAGCCAGACTCAGAGCTTGCTACTGTAAAGCCATCAGAGACTGGCGCAGCACCCACCTCCCTGCAGGGGGACAGCCCCTGGGTTATCCATGGGTCACCAGGGCCAGGGGCTACAGGATGCCAGGAAGGGGCCAGCTCCCTGCATGGCCTAGGGCATCTCTCTGGGCCTCTCCTTCCTGTCTGCTCAGTGGGGGTTGAGCTGCCTGAGCCCTGAGGCCCCTCCCAGCTCTGCTACCCTGGGCATGAGACCCTGACATGTTGTTTCTCCCTCTTTGGGGGTGGATGGTCCTCAGACTAAGCTTAGCCTCAGGTTGTGGGGTCCCCTCTCTGGCTGAAGCTCAGCTGACTGATGCTCCCATTTAATCTTGGGGCTTGGAGTGGGGGTCCTGAGCCCCCCAGGCAGGGTCCCCACCTTCCTGTTAGGCTATTCCCCATGAGCCTTTTTATAAAGACTTTGGCTGGGTGCCAAGGAACTTTTAGAAAGTGTATGGGCCAAGCCAAGCTGTACAAACCTGTCTTCCTCCCAGAGCTGAAAGAGGCCAGGTTGTTCCCAAATGCAGAGGTGGGGGCAGGATTGGGAAGGAGAAAGGGGGCTATTTTAGGAGGCCTTGCACACTTCAGAGCCCCCCCACCCCCCCACCAGCATCCAGGGGTGGGGTAGGATGGGGAGGCGTGGCCAGAAGCAGCAGAGGTGAGGGCCTGGTACCAGATGTCTCATGTAGACATACATGAAACATGCATACACAACCCCAAAAGCATGTAGGCACAAGCACAGTTAAACAGATACATAAGCATGCAGCAGTGTATAAACATATGCTGATTTATACAGAAATATGCACAGGTACACGTACCTAGGTAGTCACACATACAGCTGCAGGGACATGGCACAAACATGGTCACGTGTACAGACACACAAAAACATACACACATGCATAGACACCTAAAGATGTACACGAAAGATGCAGACTGAGCAATGCCAGGTCAAATCCAGAAGGCTGGGAGAGGGCTTGAACTCTCTGAAGACCCAGCTCTCAGGAACCCAGCATACACGTGCACATGCACACACACGCACCCTGGGAGGGAAAACTTCCTCCACAGGAGCCTTTGGATCCAGGGCAACATGCAATTGAGACCTTGTGCTGGGAAAGAAAGCGCCTTTTTCTGCTGGGACCAGGGCTGCGGGAGCAGCTGTGGCCTCCTCCAGGATAAGGGCCAAGCCAGTTCCTCGCCCAGGGGAGGAAGGTCAGGCCAGGCCCTGGATGGCGGGTGGGGGTGTGAGGGAGCTGGGGCTCCAGCAGGCCCTGCCACCAACCCCAGGACACTGTGGCTGGCTGGTGGCACAAAGCCCAGAGAGCCTGTTGTTCTCAGCCCTGGCCACTCTGACCCATGACCCTGGTCTCGTCTTGTCCCCAGAAGAACCGTGGTTCTGACTCTGAGTCCTGGTGCTACACTGACCCAGACTGAGGCCTGGCTCTGGCCCCAGGCTTCACGCCTGCCGGGAGCCTGTGACCTCGCTTTTTTTTTTTTTTAGCAGAATGTAAAAAGGTCAGGCTCTGGAATTAGAAAGATGTGAAACTGAATCCTAGCCTTATCACTCTCTAGCTAAGAGATTTTAAGAACGTATCTAACCTTTGAACCCTAAATCAGAGCTCCAGTTACCTTGCCTGATAGTCAGTGCTCAGAACATGGAGGCGAACCCCTATCAAGCCCACAGTGCACAGCGGCCTATGCCTGTGCACACGTTATCTTCTGGGCCTGGTGAAGTTGAGTTGGCCCTCTCAGCCCCCAGCTCCCGCCAGTGCCCTGTCCTGCTGCTCTGGCTGCAGGAGGGAGGGCAGGACCCAGGCCCCATCTCCAGGGGCTGCATCTCGGGAGCTCCCCTCCTCCCTTCTACCCTCTCCCACCCCCAGGGGTCCCTGCCCTGGCCCCTGACGTCTGCTCCCTTGGAGCTGGGTTCTCTGAGGGCCAAAACTTCAGTGGGAACAGTCCTATTTTCCTAACTCAAGAAGAGGATTTAGCCTTGGGAGACCCTCCAGGAGTAACTTAAGCACCATCTCCAGATACTGCTCCAGATACTAAATTCAGTCCTTCCATTCAGCAAATATTTACTGAAGGCCTACTGTGCTGGTCTAGATGCTGGAAAGTCCTCTGCCCCGGGGGCTGTCATTCTGGCTTCTAATGCTGCATGCTGCGTGCAAGCCTTTAGCACACACGTTCCCACATCTGCCTGAGAGCTGTGATCACCCGGCAACATACTTCCTCCTTTGTGTTGCCACAAAACTTTGGAATGTCACTAACTTAGCTCTTTCTCCACCCAGTGGCTCCCCAGCAGGCTGTGGGTAGGTATCTCAAGGGCAGGGATGCGCCTGGCCCAGAGCCTGGTGTGAGGCCATTGTTGTCACATTCCGCAATGACTTTCCGTAGTTCAAGTGTGTTCAGGTACCACTGGCCCTTGGTGTATTTCCTTCTTTTCATCTTACTGTAACTTGGCACCTCTTTTAACTATGATGTAATTATGAGAAGTTATTATATCATAATTGAATTATACATCCTGAGAATTATTTGTCATAATTACATCAGAGTTAAATAACCTGAGTCCTTGCTTTTAATAAAATTGTACTATTTTAGGACAGAAATGGACTGAACATGAAACTCAACTAGCATCAGTTCAATTGCTCTGCTCTGTCACTCACAGTACAATTCACTTGTTCATGAAATATTGGTTGAACACTTGTCCCCTGCCAGACCTGGAGAAGGGGAAGGGGGCCCATGGAGCCCCCTGTCTAGAGGGGCCCATCATCTAGCAGGGGGACAGGTGAGCAGAAAATGACAATGCAGTGTGACAAGTGCTGGATAGAATGCTGGGCAGGTGCCGTAGGAGCCTGAGGGGAGGCTCCACAGTGAGGGGGATGTGAGTAGGTGGGTCAAAGACAGTTTTGCAAAACAGGGGATATATGAGCTGAGCCTTGAAGGAGCAGTTGGATTTTTTTTTCAAGTAGAGATGAGAGAGGGTGAGCTAGGCAGAGGGACCAGCATTTGCATAAGTCATGGAAATGGAGAAATGCCTGATGTGTGAGAATGGATGGCAAAATGTTAGATCGGTCCCGGGCGGGGAGGTCAGGCCAGGCTGGGGAAGCAGCTGGCACCAGATAGGCTTGTGAATGCCAGGGAGCCTGGGGAACCCCTGCCACATGGAGGGCACCCAACCCTGGCTCTGGAGTGGCCCCCCTGAGCTGTTGCCTCCATCCTGAACGCTCTGGCCCAGTCCCACCCCTCCTACCCTCTTCCTGCCCTAGGAAACTCTGGTTTCACTGTGGTCAGCTTCCCTCTATTCTTGGCTTAGAAAAAAAAATTAAGAGGCAGGAATTCTTGTAAGAGCTCTTTATGTATTAAAATTCTTGATCCTCTATTAAATCTTCTTTTTTTTTTTTTTCAGTTTGACCTTTATTTCATTTTGTTTTCCTGGAAAGAAGCCTTCCATTGTAATGTCATGAAATCTATCACTCTGTTCATACGATGTCTTCTTAGGAGGTTGTTCCCTATCCTAAAATTGTATAAGTATTTGGGTTCTCTTCTGGTTTAAGTTCTAACATTTAAATCTTTAAGCCATCTATGGTTTATTTTGGTATAAGGTGGAAATCTAACTATTTTTTCCAAACTGTTAGCCAGTTGTCCAGTTCCATTTCTTGAGTAATCCATCATTTCTTCCCTGGTTTGTTGTTTTTTTTTTTTTTCAAATTTTCAATCTCCCTCTCCTCCATTTTTAAAGTTATATTTGCTATCTAGAAAGAAGAAGAGGAAGGAGGAGGAGAGAGATGAGAAATGTGGAAGTGCACGGCTTAGAAAGTGAAAGCCCTCCCCTTTCACCTCCCCGAGGTACTCACCATTAACAGTCTGCTGTATTTCCTTTCATTATTACTGTTTTAACACTTATTAGGTTTCTTTTAAATACAGAGATGTACAAAGTGGAAAACACAAAAGGGATCAAAATCTCTACCTAACATATATTGACATAAAAGTATGTTGACATTTTTTTAAAAAGCAATACGTATATGAGGTTGGAAAAGTCAAACAATCCTAAAAGATACAAAAGGAAAAATAAACTCTTCTCTTTCACTCACTACTGCCCCACACCAAGTGCCTCTCCCTACAGGTAACCACTGTTAAAATTTCCTATTTGCTTTCGTCTGGAGTGCATTTCTTCGGCATAGTCCGCATTCTCATCTATAGACGGGTCTATTTCTGGACTTTTCATTTTTGGTGCTGTTTCTCTCTCTGCTGTTCTGGTGCTAGTACCATGCTGTTTAAAGTATTCTGGTTTTACCATATGTTTTAACAGCTGGGCGGGTAAGTCCTGCGTTGGTGTTCTTCATTTGCAGAAATATTGTGACTATTCTACACTTATTTTCCATATCAACTTTATATTCCCTCCCCCATCACCCTGCCAAATTCATTGGAAATTTGTTGAAATTGCATTGCTTTTATAGATTAATTTAGAAATGATGATCTTCTTTATGGTAATGAATTTTCCCTTTATGAACGTCTCTCTCCTGTAACTACATTCAGATTTTGTGGTTTTTCTTGTTTGGGATCCTTCAACATCTCTCCTTAGAGCAGCTTAATCTTAGTTCATCTGATGTTATAGCTGCAGCCACCTAAGAGGAAAAAGGTTGGGAGACTTGGTCTCTGTCTTCCCACACCAAGGGCTATCAGGTAGAAGAGGGTATAGACTGCTCAGCAAAGCTCCAGAGAACAGAACTGGGACCAGTTGGGGGTCACCCAGAGGCCACCTTTGGCTCAGCAAACGGAAGAATGTTTCTATGTGTTGGAGCTGAAGGGCTGTGGGACGAGCCGCTGGGGGAAGCAGTGAGCTCTCCATCACTGGCTCTTTTCCAGCGTTCCAGGGAAAATGCAGCCTGTACTGCCCAGCCGCTTCGGGGTTGGTGAGAGGAGTAGGGAAGGATGCTGGATTATGAGGGACCCTGGTCTTTCCACGCTGCCCAAAGAGAAAGGCCCAGGGCTTTCCGATCCACATTCTGTGCCCTCACCTCATTTCACTTTCCACAGTGAGCGCTATAGGTGGGATGGCGTTCATCTGCTTTACATTCAAAGACAGTGAGTCTCGGCAAGGCCAAGTGACTTAACCAAACTCACGCGGCTATGACGGGTGCAACCAGGATTCCACAGCGGACCCTCCCAGGCTGCCTTTCTGATTGTCTGCTGTAGTCCCTGCTCAGAGTCAGAGCTGACAATAAGAAGGCTGAAACACTCTCCCGGCCTTTCAGGCCAGGGACAGCAGCTGGGCAGGTGAATGGCCCAGTGGGCAGCAAGAAGGCACCCCTGGCTCCTCTCCTATCCCTGGTCCTGCATGTACGTCTGTCTCTCTACCCCAGGCAGCTCTCAGCTTGGCTCACAGTGTCCTCAGGGGGCCAACGGGCTTCTTGATTCCAGGCTGCACATCTGGAAGTTGACGCTATTAAAATAAACCCCATTATATAACAAACAGACATCTGGAACCCATTAGCACTGAATTTTTAGAAAAAGAAATTGTTTTGGATGTGCTCTCTCCTAAGAATGTGGCAAAGCGCCCTTGCCCTGGCTGTCCAGGAACCCAGGGACCAAGCGGCCTTTCCTGGGCCCATTTCTCAAGGTATCTCAGGCCAGGCCAGAGGTAGAGACGGACCCCCTGCCTCCTCCCATATAGGCAACTTCGCCTTCTCCTGCTGGCTACATCTTTGGAAGGCTCCTTTCCAATTTCATTCAAATATTTGATCAACTAACATTTGTGTGCCTACTATGTGCTATATGCTGCCAACTCCATATCATTCATATGCCCACCCTCAACACCCCCATCAGACCTATGTACTCTATCGGCTTAAGAGAAAAGATCATTGCCAGATGTGGTGGCTCACATCTGTAATCCTAGCACTTTGGGAGGCTGAGGCAGTAGGATCACTTGAGGCCAGGAGTTCAAGACTAGCCTGAGCAACATGGTGAACCCCCATCTCTACCAAAAATAGAAAAATCAGCCAGTCGTGTGGCGTGTGCCTGTAGTC
Organism: Daubentonia madagascariensis; assembly: GCA_023783475.1. Classification (NCBI taxonomy): domain Eukaryota; kingdom Metazoa; phylum Chordata; class Mammalia; order Primates; family Daubentoniidae; genus Daubentonia; species Daubentonia madagascariensis. The sequence continues at coordinate 24,052,332 of JAKFHU010002136.1, read as the reverse complement.
CCAGCTACTCAGGAAACTGAAGCAGGAGGATCACTTGAGCCCAGGAGTTTGAGGTTGCAATGAGCTATGATAACAGCACTGCACTCTAGCCCAGGTGACAGAGTGAGACCATGTCTTTAAAAAAAAAAAAAGATTATGGACTTCCCTGACTTCCCTGATTCCTAAACCGCAATCAATGCTTAAACAACTTTGGACCTTAATTTCCTCAAACTCCAAGTCTGAACAACTTAGCTAGTCCCTAGAACTTCCTAGCACCCTCAGGCCTCTCCCTGGACACAGGTGTACTAGGGCTAAAACATTGGTGGGAGAGTCTGAAGTGCAAATGGCTTGGGCATGGGTTCATGGTGACTTGATTTAGCAATGAAGAGGCTTTATGAGAAATGTCTAGCTAACATTTTCAGATGCAAATTTTTAAAAAAATTTTGCCCCCAACATTTTATGATGAAAATTTTCAAACATACAGAAAAGTTGAACGAATTGTACAATGAACACCCACATAAACCCACTACTTAGATTCCCCAACTGTTGCTATGTTGCTATATTTGCATTTTCCATATCTGTCCATCTATTCACCCATCCATCAATTCAAAAGCTGTTTGCAGACATTCCGTACACTTTACCCCTTAATATTACACATGCATATCATTAACTAGAGTTTGATATTTGTTTCTGGTTTTCTTTGAGGCAAAATTAACAGACAATAAAATATGCAAGTCTTAAGCTTACTATTCCAGTGAGTTTGACAAACATAGATACCTGTGTAACTCAAATGCCTATCACCATATACAATTTTCTATCAAACCAGAAAGTTCCCCAGACCCCTTCCTAGCATGTGCCCAACCCCCACTCCCCTCAGAGGCAACGACTGTTCTCGTTTGTTTCATCATAGTCTAGGTGTATGGGCTGAATTGTGCTCTCAAAATTTATATGTTGAAGTCCTAAGCCCCAGTACTTCAAAATGTGATTATATTTGGAGATTGGATCTTTAAAGAGGTAATTAAATTAAAATGAGGTCATTAGGGTGGGGCCTAATCCAATATGCTAGTGTCTTTAAAATAATAGGAAATTAGGACATGGATACCCACAGTATGACAACCATGTAAAGACCCTGGGAGAAAATGGCCATCTACAAGCTAAGGAGAGAGTTCTCAGAAGAAACCAACCCTGCCAACACCTTGATCACAGGCTTCTATCCTCCAGAATTGTGAGAAAATAAATTTCTGTTGTTTGAGCCACCCAGTCTGTGGTACTTTGTTATGGCAGCCCTAGAAAACTAACACACTAGGTTTGCCTTTTCTAGAATTTCATATAAATACAGTCATACATTATGCATTCTTTTGTGCCTAGTATAGTGCTGTTGGGATTCACCCATGTTGCTACACAAACCAGTAGTTTGTTCCTTTTCGTTGCTGAGTAGTACTCCATTATATGAATGTTTCACAGTTTGTGTAGCCAGGGCAATTTATTTTTTAATAACAGAAGAATCGTTTGGTAACATTTCACTTTAATGTATGTCCTCTTTGTCATCCCAGAAACAGAGCAGACATTCCACAGCCAGCCCTACTCAGCAGGGAGCTTCAGAACCATACTCAAGTGTCTAATCATCCTGATAAAACACATTGTACCTCCTGAAATGAAAAGTTCTTAGAGATGGGATTAAATTAGTAATAAACATTTTTATCTCAGCAAATGCAGACAAATCCATGATGTCTCAGGGGCCTTAGAGCTCCACCTATTTGGTTACAAACAGCAGAGTGATAACACCGGCTTTGGAATCGGGCAGCTCTGGCTTTGACTCTTACTTGCTGTGTGACCTTGGGCAAGTCACTTAACCTCTCTGAGCTCACTTTCCTCTCCCCCAGAGAAATGAGGCTAATGGTTCCTTCCCTCAGGGTTGCTTGAAGACTGAATGAACTAATGTGTTCAGGGTGGATAAAGTGAAGGCTCAGGAAGCATTCAATGTTATGATTTGTCCCACTCAGCAGCCATCAGGGCCAGAACCTCTCACTGGATAGGGCAGCAGAAGTGGATTTCTAGGCCACCACAAGTAGAAAATGAGCCTTCTGCACTGCCAAATATAATAGCTGACACCAAGGAGCAGAGTGGTGAAGCCCGTGTCAAATCACCAAGCTGCCAAGATCAATTAAGTGGATGCAATTGGAGCAGATGTGGTACTTCTGGAGTTTCACGAAACATACTCTAAATTGCGGGATCAAAAGCGCTTCTAGTCTGCACAAGTTTTGCACATGTTTGACCATTTCTATGGATTATTTTGTTCTATCTGAATGGGGCAGTTCAGAAATTCATTTCACTTCGATATGATCATTTCTAGGAAAATGTAAATTTAAATTTGATGATCTAGGAACCCATCCTTTATAAAAGATATTAACTTAATACATTTCTTCTGACAAAGTAGGAGAAATGCAGAATCTGAATTGGCATCATGCATTTTACCTTGGAAGCTCTTTTCTTCTGAAAGAAATATTTTTCAACTTTGAAGTCCTTAGGAATTGTTTTTTGGCACAACTTATCCACTCCATCCTAAGTGGCCTTGAAAGGCCACTCAGATGATGATCTCTCAGATGATGATCTTTTTTGGCTTTTAAAGGAAAAGAAAATGTCTATAGTTTCATTCTGAAGCTCTTTGGAAAAAATTCCTGTGACGCATGGTAAAAAAAATTTAAAACAAAAGATAAATAAAATTTGGAAATGATGATAGCAATTGGATACTCTGATCACCTGCAGGATCTGAAGCGTCATTTGCTACAACTTCCCATGTTCTAATTGTATCTGGAAGTTGTTCAGTCGCAGCTGAAGATGCACCGTAAGGCCCTGTCCAATGTGTTTTAAAGAAGTCACCCTACCTCCAGCACACTTCATCTTCACCCACTTCCAAGGGCTTGGAAAACTCTTTTGGTGGGTATGTTGTGTTGTGCCAAGAACAGAATTGAGAGCATTTAAGGTTTATTCCTTTCCTCACAAAATGTCATCATTACCAGAACCAAAAAAATGTGCAGAACTCCTCAAATCTCCTTCAGTGCCACTTAATTTTCTATGCATGCTAGATGCATTGTCATTGACCTTGTAATGGGTTTTATTCAAATCAATTCCACTTAGCTTTTTTTTTTTTTGGCTGATATATTTTTATAACCCTGCACAAGACAATTGATCCCAGTCACCTCTCCAACATCCATGAAACCTGAGAACTTGTCTTTAAACTTCCGGGATGATGGCAGCATAAGCGTCCCACTGCCCTCCTTTCCCAGCTCCAAAGGGCTCCTGCAGCAGAGCTCCAGGATTGGCCAGCAGCCAGGCCTACAGGGGTGGTCAGAGCCTTCATACTGAGAGGGCCAGCTTAGGGCAGTCTCCCTCTGGGTCAGACAGTAGGGACCTGCAGCAGAGATAGCCTTGGGTGAGAATCAGATCTCCACAGTTCCAGGAGAGAGCTTGGCTCAGGGATCAACCAGAGGAGAGGCAGAGCCAGTAGCCTTGGGTGGTCCTGGGAGGACCTGCAGAACCCCTAGGCTGGGAGATGGAGACCCAGAGCAAGTGCTCTCTCCTGGGACACAGTGAGGCACAGCCAATTTCAGCTGGATCTGAGCCTCGGGGATGACTAGGGCTGCAGGAAGGCAAAGGGAAGAAGATCGGCACCTGAGGGAATCCAGCCTCCAGGAAGGAAGAGCCTGCAATTCACTCAGAGCCACAAGAGGAGACCAACCACAACCTGCAAAACAACAGGAAAAGAAAACAAAACAAAAAGAGCACTTTTTAAAAAAAATCAAATGAAAAATAAAATACTTTCCTGAACTAGGAAATATGGTTTTAAAGTTAAAATGAATTGGAGGAAAGAATGGAGAACTGGGAAACCAAGTGGAAGGGATAATGCAAAACCCAAAGCAAAAATATAAAAGCGCCTAGGAGGAGAGAGATCCAGGAGCCATAATATGTGAATAATGAAAATAAGAATAAAAACCCCAGAAGGAAAAAAAAAAGAATAGAGGAGAAACAATCATTTTTAAAATGAGAAAGAAAATTTTCCATGGGTTGAAGAACTCCTTGTGTTTGCAGATTGAAAGGCTTGTTGAGTTCCAGGCAGGAATGATGGAAAAAAGACACACATCTAGGCATAGCCTGGGAATGTTCCCGAATTCCATGATTAAAGGGAAAACTCATACAAGCTTCCCAAATGAGAAAATAAGTTGCATAGAAATAGGAGAATCAGACGGAAAGCATACGTCTCGTTTGCAATGCTAGAAACCAGTATGAATCATCTCCACAGGCCGAGAGAGAAAAGCATCCTAAACCAGTCCCGGTGCCATTCACCTTCCCAGGATGGAAAAAATGCAAAGGTCCAGAGAATTTCCCCATATGGGGGAAAATATGTGAGAAAGGAATCTGATCAAGCAATGAATGAATCAGATTGGAGACCAGAGAGATGAAGAAAAGAGGAAGCTGTGGTGAGCCATGACCCACCAAACCATGTGTCGTTAGCTCCAAATGGACAGTGGTAAATGAGACCAAAGTTGTAATATAAGAACTAAATAAGTATTTTCTTTTTAACAGAAGAGAGATGCAGTAAGACATATTGCTAGCCTACAATGAAAAGTGCTGAATGATCTCAGCAAACATGTAGGCGTTGAGGAGGGGAAAGGGGGCTAGCAAAGGCATTTGAAATATCTCTTATTGGCTGGGGGAAGAGAAATAGGGAAGACAGCCCTTTGCTGGGAGGAATTTATTTGTGCCTAGTTGCCATGAAAGTTTTTTATCAAAACCAAAAAAAGGGGCCAGGCGTGGTGGCTCACGCCTGCAACCCCAGCACTTTGGGAGGCCAAGGTGGGAGGATCACTTGAGGACGGAATTGGAGACCAGCCTGGGCAACAGCGAGACCCCAGTCTGTGCAAAAAATAGAAAGAAAATTAGCCAGGTGTGGTGGTGCTCACCTATAGTCCCAGCTACTTTGGGAGGCTGAGACAGGAGGATCGCTTGAGCCCTGGAGTTTGAGGTTGCAGTGAGCTATGATGTTGCCACTGCACTCCAGCCTGGGTAACAGAGCAAGACCCTGTCTCAAACAAACAAACAAACAAAAGAAACAGAAAAGGCAAGGCCAGCACTGGTGGAAGACTGTATATAGCAGAGCTTCCAAAATAAGAAGAGAAACGGGAGTGAGAGATGTCTCTTGTCAGTTGTTCCATCTCTTAAAAATAATTTTAAAAGCATTTCATTATGGAAACTCCTAAACACACACAAAAGAGCAAATAACATAATAAATCTCCGTGGATCCAACATTAGTGTCCAATGACTGATTTTTTTTAAAGCTGAGTATACATTGATGGTCACAAAACCCCATGACCTTTCAGTTTTTCTTTTTCCCAGCAATTTCACTTGGAATTTGCACACTTTTGCAAAAATCAACACTCATCTTCATTGATCAAAAGATTTCTTCTCTGGTAGTTTTGATTCTGATCTCCAACGATTCCAAAACTATATCTTCATAAAAAGACTTACTAGGCATGCTTTTTGCTTAATAAAGATTATCTCTATGGCCGATTTTTTTAATGACAGTCAACTGGCAAAATGCTAAATCCTTCAGATTACCAAGCCTCTTTAAAATCCTATTGTTTGCACAGAACTTTTTGTGTTTTTTAATGAGCGATATCAACCAGTACTTACCTTCACTCAATAAGGGACACACAGCTGGGAATGAACGATATCAGGTATCGTTCACTCTCTACCTCTGTTTTGGTGCCATTACTTAACTCCCTGGGTGAGTTCGTGGTGGAAAATGACAACAGACTGTGTTTTTTTTTTTGGAGACAGGGTCTTGCTCTGTTGTCTCTGCTAGAGTGCAGTGGCGTCATCCCAGCCTCCCAAGTTAGCTGGGACTACAGGCGCAGGGCACCATGCCCAGCTAATTTTCTTTTTCTTTTTTGTACTGACAGGGTCTCGTGGTTGCCCAGGCTGGTCTCAAACTCCTAGGCTCAAGCAATCCTCCCGCCTCGGCCTCCCAAAGTGCTAGGATTACAGGCGTGAGCCACCGCGCCTGGCCCAGACCATGTTCTTAACTAATCACAGTTTCTAAGAAAGAAACAACAGCCAGCCTTGGTCAAGATGTCAAAAATTAAAGAAGAGTAGGAAATATTTCCAAGCACAGTGATAAACAAGCCAAGCAGGGGGGCAAGCAGACGCCAGCCAGGTAGAGAGGGCACATGGAAATGCCAGCATCAGTCCAGTAGTTCCCAAATATTCGTATTTTCCTTCCTTTTTCTTTTTCCTCAGTAAAAATGTGTGATTTTTTTATATTGCCACAAAGCAAATAGTAGAGTCATGTTTTACAATTTACATACCTGGTTTCAGGTAAATTTTGAAGGCCTTCTCATGGTTCTGCTGATTCTAAATTTGCTTTCCCCTGGGAACCTGGATGGGAAGCACTGACGCTTACTCCCACCAGGGTCCTCCTCCCTCCCCAGGTCGTCCTTGACAGCCTGGATACACCCTTTAGGCCAAGTTTTGCCCCCACCCTCAAGTTGCTGAGTGCTTATGGCCTTGCAGCCACCACAGAGGCTGTGGTCTAGCACTTCCTCAAAACTTCCCATCTGCTGGCTTCATCTAACTGTCCCTTCATCCTCACCCCAAATCGCAGGGACCTCACCTCCCATTTAGCCCAAGAAGCAGAGGCTATTTCTGCTTCCTGCCACCCCTCAGCCCTTCACCCCAGCTTGGGGCGCTCTGCTTCCCAGGCTGTTGAGCTGAGCGGCTCCTCCTCCTCCCAAACCTCCTCCCTTGGGCCTGGGTCTCAGCCCCCTGAGGGCCTTGCTTCCCTCTCTGGCTCCCTCCCTCCCAGCTCTTCCAGCTCAGCACCCCACCCTCTCTGGGCCATTCTTGACCCTCCCCACACTCCTCGACACCCCTCACCACCCTCCGCCCTGTTTCAGCTTGGCCCAGGCAGAGGGCACCGCTGCCTCCTCCCTGGGATGGGAAATGCAAGTCCTCACCTGTGGCTTCTCTGAGTCTCTTTCTGGAAACTTCCCCCTCCCTTGCTCCCTGGTCTTGGTTGGTGTCTCCCTCCCCCTCTCTCCCCCTCCCCCCGCCCCTCCCCCCAGGCCTCCCCCTGCCCCTCTGACAGGTCTTTCTGTTCTCCTTCACCGTGCAAACTCCTTTGGAGATCTTTGCGTTCATTTTTTCCAATGAGTTAAGTTCTCTCTGATGTCAGATGAATGAGAAGGGGCACATTTTGAATATTCAACTTGTTTTTGTTATGAACACTTTTTTCTTCGTTTTTTTTTCCTTTTGGTCTTTACTTTCTCCTTCATTAGGAGCCATTCGGCCCATTCTTCTGGGGAAGGTGGCCCTGGCCAGGGTGGAATGCAGACATCTCCCCTCTCTTCCCAGGAATGCCAACCTGGACGGCACCTGAGTGTCAAGTCAGGCCCCCAAGGTGAGGAAACCAGTTTCTCTGCTGCTGACAATTTGGACTCTGGAGGTAGTGGGCAGTCAGGGCTCTTCCTGGTTATGGGGAAAGAACAATGAGGCTTGGGGAAGGAGAGAGGCGGGGGAGGGAGGGACCCAAGGTCGAAAGGGCAACTGGTGGTGTGGCAGCAACCTGGGAGGTGCCAGGCCAGTGGAGCAGGGAGGGATGGCCTTGGGTGCAGCAGAGGGCTCGGGTCTCAGCCAGCTCACGCCCTCTGACCAGGAGTCTTCGCCAACTATCTGGGAGGAGGGAGTCACCAGGACCAGCCGTCAGCCATTTCCCTGAAGCTCCAACAGGAGCCCTTGACACCAGTGGGGTGGTGCAGGCCCCTGACCTTGAACTAGAGGGTCATGCATGCCCCACCCTGAACTGTGAAGGGGCAGCGGACAAATGAGGCACCCCAACTACTGCATGTGCTGTAGCCCCTGGACATCCTTCTCCTCCGGGGCATCCACAGGCACCTCCAATTCAATGTGGCTTCGCTCCAAACTTGTGCCACCCCTCTTTCCTTGCCTCAGCAAAAGGAACCCCCAAGCCAGAAACCTGGAAAGATTAGGAGAAAGTGTCCTAATCTCTCTGGACGCTTTCCACCCCCTTCTATCTTCACTGACAAGGTGGGAGTTCAGTTGGCAGCAGCACAGCCTCCTAACTGGCAGTGCTGCTGCTTGCCTCCCTCCCCTCCCCTCATCCACCCAGGGACTCCATGGTGGGCGGCTAGGGGTCAGTGGGAGACAAAGGTCAGAGACAGAGACGGGAGAATGGGGGGAGTAAGGGGAGGGCTCGTCTCCAACTGGAGGTGGGATTGTGGCCATGTGGGCAGGAATGAGACCAGCTAGGGAGGAAGAGGTCCTAATCCCAGTACAGCCCCAGGGCAGGGGAGAGAAGGGAGGGATAAAGTCCCATCCGTGGGAGCCTCTGACCCACACTTTCCCAAAGGAACTGGGGCTGCTGGCCAGCACCAGCATGGCCAGGAATGTGGGAGCCCCTGGCTGCAAAGACTCAACCTGGGGGAGGCTCCAAAGGTCATATGGTGGGTGGCAAGAGCAGGTGGGTGGGTCCTGGGCCAAAGGAGAAGGCTGGGCTGCTCTGGAGGGGAGGGGGGTCAGAAGGTCAGGCCCTGGCAGGAAGCCCTTTTGAATAGATGCCAAATATATCATCTAGCCTGGGGTCCCCAGGGTGGGGGCTCATGACTCTGACCTTAGCCCTGACCCTTCTCTCCAGCCTGCTTACTGAAACCTGGCAGCTCTGCCTCCAAAATTCTCTCTCTCTCTCTCTCTCTCTGTCCCCTGGATCCGGGCACCAGCCTGCCTAGTGCACCCTCCTTGTGGCTACAGAGTGACCCATCTAAAGCCCACACGCAATCCATCCATTCAGCAAACATGGGCAGGAGATGGCCCCCTCAGACTGCCAGTCTGGAGGGCAGCTAGATGAAGAAAAGGACGATGGCAGTGGCATCTAGGATATGGTCTGGAGTTGATTCAAGGGGCTGGGGACCAAGTGTCTCCATGTACCACCTCCCCGGCCTCCCCAAGTTCTTGGCCTGCACACAGCCACATCCCCTCATAAGCCCCCTCACCCTGATTGGAGCACAAATCCCCCGAGCAGGGATGCTCTCTCCCCTTGCCCCTCCCCAGGCCACTTTCTGGCCCATCCTGGGACTTCTCCTGACTCTCACCCACCTCTGTCCCTCCCAGTCTCTGGGTGCCTTGAGCACAGAGCCTGAAGCCAATTTGTCTGTGCTTCCAGCCCTGAGCAGGTACCCAGCAAATGTCACAGCAAATTAAGGAATTAAGGCAGAGCAGGTCTGAGATAAGGACAGTGTCTGAGTGAAGGTCAGGTTTTGCCTGTCCAAGCATGAATTTTCCATGGCAACAACTTCCCTTCCCCTCCCCCTGTGAAGGGTCACCTGCTTCTCTGCCTGTGTTGGCCTCTGCACCCGCCCACCACATGCCCACCTCCTCCATCACCAGCGGGTAATCCTGTGTGGTTTTTACTCTGGTGCCCATGAATAGAAGAGTTAGGGGAGAGCTGGCAGGGAGCCCTTCCCAGGGCCTTGCACCCCGCTCTCCATGCGTGCTTGGGTAGCTCTGCACCCCACTACCATCCCTGTCCCCATCAGGCCCAGAGGCCAGACCCCCCAGCAGGGAGCAGATCCAAGCCCCACTGTGCCATGCACTCTGGTCAGCACCCACATTCCCTGAGGCCTCCCAGCTCGAGGCTCAGTCTGGCCCCGGCTGTGGTGGGCACAAAGAATCCAGACCCCTGTCCTGTATAGCTCATTACACCCTGCCCCAGTCCTGACGTTTTGTCTCCTTCTGCCTGGCACCTTCTAGACTCCTTCCCACTCCCATAGCCCCCAAATTAGCCACCAAGGCCTATCAGTTCTTTGTCCTGAAGGCCTCTGGAGTCTAGCCCTATTCCCCATCCCTGGGTCCCTGTGGGCCTAGTGGCTGACAGCTGCTGTAGCTGCCCCACTGGTACCCCTTCTCCTGTGACTGCTCCATGCCTTGGCAAAGCAGGATGTTTTCATGCCAGTTCTGTACACATCACACCTAAGCTGTAAAGTCCAGACTCTTCCCTGGGGTATCCAAACCCCTCTTGTCTGGCCCCTGCCAACCTCTTTTGGGACCTGGGCCACCTAGAGCTCTGCGGCATCCCCAAGTACACTAGGCTTTCTCCTGCCTCCCAGCCATGCACATGCCACACCCATCCCCTGGGATATTTTCTCTTCACGTGGTGAACTCTTGTGTTGCCTGTTCTGTGAAACCACCTTCTGAGCCCTTCTCCCAAGCCCAGGCACCCAGTCACTTTGTCCTCTGTGAGCCCTTTGACCCTCTGTGATCCCTTTGGTCCCTGACCATACAGAGTTTCAAGTTCATTGTCTCCCTCTCATTGCAGGTCTATTCCGCCCCCCCCCCCCGCCCCATCTTGGGTTGGGTTCCCTAGAAGCAGAGCCTGAGACAGGGATCTAGGCATAAGAGATTTATGGGCGGGGGGGGGGGGTGTCGGTGCTCAGGAGAAATACGTAAGGGAGGGAAGGAAGCAGGAGAAGAAAGGGGCAGAACAAGAACAAATCTCTGGTAGAGTCCATCTGGGCCTGATCCAGGGGCCTCTGCCACACAAACTGCACTGCTGAGCCATTCCCCTTGAGGCAAGGAGGCTGCCTTTTGTGTCCCTGGAGCAGTCACTCAGGTGGGGTGGGAGGTTCATACCTTTCCAGGGGAGATGGCTCTCACAGCCAAGGGCAATTCACAGGATGGGCAGCTGCGAGCACTCATGGTCATCCTGGAAGGGTGGGTGCACTGGCCAGGTGAAGGGGGTCTGGTTGAGGTACTGACAGCATCCGCCACACCACCCTGGCCAGTGGGACCTCTGACAGATTTTTGAATGAGTGAGTAGCACATGGATTCCTGGCCCAGCACTGACATTCCCCAAACCCACAGCTGCAAGTGCTGCCCTGGGAAAAGGTCCTGCCCATGGCCTCAGGGGACACAGCTGCCGCTGCAGTGACTGGAAAGGAGCCCAGACATCCAACTTCCAGGGAAGGACTCTGCAGAGCCCTGCCCCCCTCACCAAGCATCTGTTATGTGTCTGGCCATGCAGATGGGAGCTTTAGCCAATGTCCTCATCTATTCCTCATAATAACCATTTTACAGATGGGAAAACAGAGGCTCAGAGGGGCGAAGTGACTCCAAGGAGGTCATGCAACTTGTGAATGCAAGAGCTGGGATTCAAACCTGGGTCTAATTGAATTTCTGCCTGGTTCCTTCCCCGAGTGTGTGAACCAGTTAGGGGCTAAACCCTCCCTGCCCACCAGGGAGAGTCCAAGGTCATCTCTCTGTCCCACAACAGGACTCAGCTTAAACTCAGGGTCTCCAAGGGCCACATCTGGCATTTGCAATAGTTGGGAGGCCCATGCATGTATTTTGCACATAATTTGCATAATGGTTGCATCTGGTTTGTATACGTCCATGTTGAGAGCCCATCTAACAGGACGCAATTTTTAAGTTGCTTGTACACTATTCTCAGCAAACGAAAGTCCACCCAGGCTTTACAGAGTCCAGTTTCCACAATTTCTGGACTCTCTGCCAGGCCCTTGCCACGGGGCTGCGTATGTACCTGGTCCAGGGTGCTGGACGAACCATGCTGCTGCCCAGCTGGAAGGGGTCAATGCAAACCCCTGCCCCAGAAACTCATGTGGATTTGACAGTAACCTTTTTGGTGGTACAGGGATAAACAAGATGCCAGTGCTGATGTTGATATTGAGAAGAAGTGAGTCTGGGCAAAGGGCCTTTCTGCACAGAACTTCCAAAGGTGGCCCAGCGTGCCGGGAGGCCTAGCTGTGCATGTACACTGGGGGGTGGGGAGAGGTAGCAGGGACAAAGGGCTGGTTTGGAGTCGGGAGCCTGTACCCTAGGGCTGATCCCACTACCAGTTGGCTTAGGGGGTTGTGGTCTCTGAGCAGCAGGGCACTCATCTTCAGTGGGCAGGGCTTCTGCCAGAAAGCCAGCAGTTTCAGTGTTTTTTATTTCTGTCTCTTTTAGGGGAACTACATTGCTAACACTTTGTGTGGCTCTCAATGATCTCAGTAATGAGCCCTTGATTAAAAAGGAGACACATCCTGGGTAGGTGGAAGGAATGTGGACAGGGGAGAGGAGCCTTGGATTCTGGAATGGGCAGGGAAGGGGTATCCCAGGCACGTGGGATGCCAAGCACCAGAGCCACATGTTAACTCACACCAAGCAAGCCTACCTCTCTGCAGCTTCCTGGATCCATTCTTGAATCCTACCTGCCCCCAGGAGCCAGTTCATTCCTTCTGCCCCAGGCAGCCCGCAGAGGAAGGAAGGAAGCTCCAGTGTTGGGCAGAGGGTCTTCTCTCATGTCCCCCCTACTGTGCCACTGTTGGGCTCTGAATGTAACACTTTACCCTCCTCCCTGTGGAGAATGATCATCCTGATGGCATCCTCTGCTCTTCCTGAGGAGAGAGGTGGCACACCTGTTGCAGGGCCTGGTGAAGGTAGGCAAAGTGTATGTGTGTGTGTGTGTGTGAGAGAGAGAGAGAAGGAGAGAGAGAGAGAGAGACAGCAGTATGGGGGGTGGGCCGGGTGTGTCTGGATGTGGCCGTGCATGTCCCTGTGAACAGAAAGTGTGCTCCTGTGTGTGGCCCCAGCCTGTCTCCATCCAGGTGTAGAAACTCCAGTCTGAGTCACGGGAACATGACTGTCTGCCTTCCTCCTCTGTTTCTGGCCTCCCTAGGTTTCCTGTCTGGCAGACACAAAGTGGCCTCATCGTCTACGGGGGAGACCCCAGCTCTGGCTGGATCCAGCCAACACCCTGAGCATCTCCCCGCGCTGATGTCTTCCGCCCCCATTAGAATGGGGCCCAGGTCCTGGCCCGAAACTGTTCCAGTTAAAGAGGGAGCATGGTGTTTGATGTCAGCCACCTGGGAAAGGGGGACGTGGGATCCAGCTGTCTTTTCAGCCCCATGTTACGTGGACATTTCCAAGTTCAAACAGGGTCCAGCCTCCTCCCTGTGAGTTGTGGGCCCCACATGTGGGGCTAGGGAAGGGTGAGGGGAAGGGGTGAAACCCTGTGGAAAAAGACCACAGCTTCTGGGGTGGGGGAGTTTTCTCCCAGAGCCAGCTGGGCAATGCTGCCAGGCAGTCAGAACCCAGCCCAGGGGGAGGAGCTGGGCTCTGTTCATTTCCGCCTCAGATGTCTCTCCCTTACTGAGAAGCGGAAAGTCAGCGGTTACAAAATCAAGAACATGTTATGGATACGATGTATCCTGAGCATGTTATAGACACTGCCTGTCTTGCCCCCAGCAAAATGGCTCATAACATCTCTGTTAAAGATTGGAGAGTGTAACAGCACATTCCATGGATTTATGGGGAAGGTGAAAGGCTGTTTTAGGCATCATTTGGTTGCTGGGGTCAGAAACCCATCCAAACTAGCTCAAGTGGCAGGTTATTGGAAGCAGACAAGGGAAGCCACGGCTTGTCACCAAATGGCTACTCAGGACATTTCCCTTTGCTCCACTCTCCCTGACCACCCTCTTCCTCAGTTCCCCATAACTCCCACAGAGCTGCAGCACACCAAGATCTACCCTGTCACTCCCCACAAGGGCCCCTGGAGTGGATTGAGTAGTGCCCCTCCCAAAATTCATCCTGGAACCTCAGGATGTAATGGTATTTGGAAATAGGGTCTTTATAGATATAATTACTTAAGATGAGGTTATGTTGGGCCCTAAATCCAATGGCTGGTGTCCTTATAAGAAAAGGAGAGGATACAGACACACACAGAGAGAAAGGCCACGTGAAGACAAGAGCAGAGATTGGAGTGATGCAGCTACAAAGAATTCTTGGCCAAACAGCCAAGGATTGTCAAGAACCACCAGGAGCCAGAAGAGGCAAGGAAGGATTCTTGCCTAGAGCCATTGGAGGGAGGATGGCCCTGCTAATACCTTGATTTTGGATTTTTAGCCTCCAGAGTTGTGGGAGAATAACTTTATGTTGTTTTAAGCCACCAATTTTGTGGCTGTTACAGCAGCCCCAGGAAACTAAAACACCCACACACACCTTGAAGCTGGATTCCTTCAGCCTGTGTGTTCTGATTCCAAAGCCTGGGAGAACGCACAGTCAGCCTGGCTGGGTGTCCCACGGGAACATAGATGTGGGCTTCAGAGCTGCCCTTTCCAGCATCCTTGTTACCATCACCTTACCCAAAAGGTGTTGGTTCGCATCTCAAAGTCAGTTTGGAGAGAGGTCTCTCCTTGCAGGTCTCAGAGTTCTGTGCATTCTGCATACCTACCAACTACATGGGTGAAGACCCAGAAGCCTGTAGCCACCTGCGTGGATGAGACAGAACCAGGAAGAGTGCCACACTGTTGGATGACAGAATCGGGATTCAAAAGGCTCTTTGCAGGTTAGAAAGTTAACAAGGTGATGCTGAATGAGGATGACTATAAAGGCCAACTCTTGGGTTCCAAGAGTCAACTTCACAAGCAAAATATGGAGGCAGTCTGGCTTAATTGTAGCTCCTGGTGAGAAAGACCTAAAGGTTCTCTTTGACTAGATGCTAACAGTGACCCAGAGCAGCTGGCTAAGAGCTTTAGTTGCACAAAGATAGCAGAGCATTCTCGGCTGGGCTGGAGAGGTGATGGGCGTTTGTGGCTCGGCTGCCCATACCTAAGAGACAACACGATCCCTCCAGAGAACCCGAGGGGCAGCCTGGCCACCAGACTGGTGGTTAGTGCAGTGGTTAAGACGCCTGGTGAGGGGTCAGCAGAGTTATCAGAGGTCCTGAACACCCCTAGACAATGGCGGTGCCAGGAGGCAGAGCTAGGATGGGAAGGTCCAGGGCCTGTTTCAAGGAGGTGGCTGCAGAGGTAGTGACCCCAAACACGTCATCTCGGCTCCAGAGCCCTGAACTGCAGTGCCCAGGCGCACACGGACTTTTAAAATCAGTGCATCCTGTGGGTGGGCGGCTCCTGGGGAGCCCCACGCCCAGGCGCCTCGGATCTCTGCTTCTCTGCTCCTCACCCCGTGCCCGCGGGCGACAGTAGTGGCTGGGTGTGTTCTGGGGGCCTCCCAGGGCTCGGCGGCCTGCGCCCCTGCCACCCGATCTGCTCCCTTCGTGACCTCTTGCTCGAAGGCGGCCCCCCGGGCGTCGGCTCCGAGCTGGGGCGGGGGGCTGGCGGCCGAGAGCGGCGCGGCCCGGAGTTTATGCTAATCCGCGCAGAGCCCGCCTCCCGCCTCCCCTCCGCGGCCCCAGCCGCGAGCAGCGCCGGCCACTCCGCGGGACGCAGCCACCGCGAAGCGCCAGGCGACCGGGCCGGCGAGCGCGGGGGGCCGCGGGCGGCGGCGGCGGGACCCGGGCGGGCGAGCGGCGGGGGCGGCGCGGTGCTGCGAGCGGACACCGGCGGGGGCACCGCGCGGGGCCCGGCGGAGACGCGGGAGCCGCGATGGGCCGCCGCCGCCTGCCCGTCTGGCTGTGCGCCGTCGCGGCGCTGCTTTCGGGGGCGCAGGCCAAGGGCACCCCGCTCCTGGCGCGGCCGGCGCCGCCCGGGGCCTCCCGTTACAGTCTCTACACGACGGGATGGCGCCCGCGGCTGCGCCCGGGGTCGCACAAGTAAGCGCGGGCCGGGCGCGGGCGGGAAGAGGGAGGGAAGGGGCCGCGCGGCGCGCCGCCGCTCCCACCTGCCCCAACCCGCGCCGGGGCGTCCAGGCCCGGGCCCCCGAGGCGGCGGCACAGAGGGGGCGGTGCCCGGGGCCGAGCCCCTGCCCAGGCCGGCGCCCAGCGCTCCGGGAGGCTGCGGGGCTGGCGATGGAAGATAAGTCGAGGGGGCCTGGCGCGGCGGCTGGGATCCTGGCAGTGCCCGCGGAAACCTTTCCAGCCGAAGTAACATTTTCCAGCTGCGCTGTGTGCAAACTCCGGGCGCAGCGAACCAGGTGGAGGGAGAGGAGGAAGGGCGGTCCTCGCCGAGCACGCGGGCTCCCCGCGCCGGGCCTCCCATCCCTCCCTTGCCCCGCCAGGTAGGAGATGGAGCGGTGCGCCCCGGCGGCCGCTCCCCCTCCCGCAGTCAGCCCGGCCCCAGCAACCCCTGGGACCCCCACCGTGGCTGGGCTGCAGAGCTGGTGGGGGATCCTGAGTCCTGGGCTCGTGTTGTGGAACAGCCGTCACAGTGGTCGTCACAGTGGTCGGCTCCTGCCAGGCAGCCACTTTAGCCCTTGTGGCTGGTACAGCCCCAGCCCCTGCCTCAGCGTCTGGTCTTTAGTGGGCAGTGACTTGCGAACTGGCCTCAGTCAGGTGCTCTGCCTGAGCTGCTAGCTGGATTTGAACTGTAGCTGAATTTCAGAGGTATTGTAGGAGAGTGCCCAACCCATAGCCCACACTCAGTAGGCTTGGGCATATCAGAGTAGGCTTCCTGGAGGAGGCAGTACAAGAACTGGCTGAGGAAAGGAGCAAAGGCAGGGGCTGAAAAACTACAAAGAGGGATGCATGTCCCCAGGAGTCAGTCAGGAGAGGATGGATGACAAGCATGCTCTCAAAGAAGTCACTTAGTTGGGATCTCAGAAGCCTTGAATGCCAAGTTAAGGCATTTGGAACCAGTGAAGGATGGGAGGTGTAGCCAGGTTTGGGGGGGTATCGGGGTGGTCTCTTCCCCAGGCAGGGAGGGCAGCCACATCAGCCTCCTGGTTCAGAATAGTGCTTGGCCCAGTGGCCACCCATCAGGGAGACTGGGATCAGAGAGACCAGTGGTGGGGCTGGACCCCAGACCAAGGACCCTGGCTCCCAGGGACACGGAAAACCAACAGAAGACACATAGCTGGTCCCCTGCTGAGACCCACAGACAGGGGGGAGAGGATAGTAGCCTCAGCAGGCCTGACTCAGGCCAGATATTCCAGGGACGCCATTTTCCCCTGTAGGGCCCTCTGTGCCTATGTGGTGCACAGGAACGTGACCTGCATCCTACAGGAGGGAGCAGAGAGCTACATAAAGGCTGAGTACCGGCAGTGTGGATGGGGGCCCAAGTGCCCCGGGACAGTCACGTGAGTGCACTCCCCTCCCACCCACTTGGGCTCCCTGGACACAAGCCCCAGCCCTGCCTTCAGCTGAGAGCAGCAGGCAACTCCATGAGGGGCTGTAGCTCGTTGGACTCCAGAGAACTCACCTAAGCCCCCACACAGGCCAGAGTGGACCAGGGCCCCAGAAGGAGGGGGCCAGGTAGGACCCCAAGATTTGAACTTGCAGCAGAGCATCTCCTGTGGAGACAGGGGCAGGCTTGGGTGGGAGCCCAGGAACCACAGAGGGACAAGGGGAGGGTTCCGGGGGAGAAGTAGCACAAGGTGAGGAGGAAGTGACAGAGGCAGAGGGTGGGGGAGAGGGTCACCCAGGCAATGGGTGATGCCAGAGGGGGACCTGCACAGACCCAGGGAGGGCCGTGAGGAGGGGCCAAAGGTGAGGGGGTGGGAGCCAGAGTGCCAGGCTTAGGCTAGCCAGACAGGGCTGCATGTGAGGACCTGTGGGGTGGCACACATATGTGATATGCAGATCTGTGCTTGGAGAGGTTCCCATATGTGTTCCTGGACACAAACCTGGTTGCTCCAGTGTGTCAGTGGATGAACAGGTACATGGCTGAGCAGGAGAGGGAGTGGCCCTGGTGAGCCTTACCTGTACCTGGGCCTTCTCTTCCCTGCTCAAAATCAGAGGCACCCTCCCAGCAGCCTCTGTGAGCTGGTGAGAGAGGACTGGAAAGAAGGAAGGGGAGTTGATGGGAGCCAAGAGCGACCCCCGGGGCGGTGAGAGGGGCTGCAGCCCCAGCTTCAGGGCCTCAGCTCCAGGGCAGTACCGCTTCCCACCCTCAGGGGAGGGGCTGGGCTGAGCTCTCCGAGGGGCCACAGAACCCTGAGTGGAATTTCTCATGGCAGCATGAACTAAAAGGGGTCCAGGTGGTCTTGGGGGTGTTGAGGAGAAATCCTTGCTTCTCTCCGAGCTAAGAGGATGGGGTGGGGCTTCGACCTGCATCCTCCCCCAACATGGCTCTAAGCCTCAGGAAGGCTGCCCACACCACCACCACTCTGTCACCTTCAGCACAGAAGAAGGAAAACCCCGTGGGTGGCATGAAGCTGGGGAGACAGCCAGACCTTATGCAAGTGTCTGAGGGTGGCACGGAATGCCAGCTGGGGGCAGGAGCTGAAGCCCACAGGTACGGAACCCTGCCCTCTCGCCCTCCCTGGCCCAGGTACCGCACAGTGCTTAGACCCAAATACAAGGTCGGATACAAGACAGTGACAGACCTCGCCTGGCGTTGCTGCCCTGGCCTCACTGGGGAACGTTGCCCTGAGCACCTCACAGACCACGGGGCCACCCCACCCTGGCTGGAGCCTGAGCCCCAGATTCCCTCAGGGCAGCTGGGCCCAGGCCCCAGGCCCCCTCCTTACAGCAGAGTGGCCCCCAGCCCTCATGGTGAGTCTGCCCATGGAGACCCTCCAAGGTGACCAGGTTTCTTGGGCTCAGTGGCAGGGACGGGGCGGGGACTGACCCAGGCTGGCTGAGCTCTGGCAGGGATGGGGAGGGTGCATCTCACATTGGGCATGAGGGCAAACCCCCAGCCCTCACCCCCACCCCACCACAAAGCTGAGGGTGCTCTACCCAGCAAGAAGGTTGGCTTAGAACAGAAAATCTCTTGGGTGGCCCAGCAACAGGACAAGCTGAGAGGGACAGGCCAGTGATGCCTCTGAGGTTCTCTTCTCTCTCCCAGGAAGGAAAGGCCCAGGGCTGTTTGGCAAACGGCTGGAACGCCTGGAGGGTGATGTCCAGCGCCTGGCACAAACATATGGTACCCTTAGCGGTGTGGTAGCCAGCCAGGAGGACTCCAACAGGGTGACTGGTGGCCCCAGGGCTCCTGCTGCCCCTGTGGGCTTCGGGGTCATCCCTGAGGGACTTGTGGATCCAGGAGAGAGAGCGAGAGGGCCACCCACACCTCCCCTGGATGAGATCCTGAGCAAGGTGACAGAAGTGAGCAACACGCTGCAGACCAAGGTTCAGCTGCTAGATGAGGTACACGGGCTGGCGCTCGGCCATGAGGCCCACCTGCAGCGGCTGCGGGAGGCCCCGCCGTCCCCACTCACCTCCCTGGCACTGTTGGAAGAGTATGTGGACCGACGGCTGCACCGCCTCTGGGGAAGCCTGTTGGATGGCTTTGAGCAAAAGCTGCAAGGTGTCCAGAGTGCGTGTAACCTGCGGGTGCAGGAGGTGCAGCGGCAGTGTGAGGAGGGCCAGGCGGCCAGCCGGAGGCTGCACCAGAGCCTTGATGGCCGGGAGCTGGCCCTGCGCCGGGAGCTCTCACAGCTGGGCAGCCGGCTGCAAGGCCTGAGTGCAGCGGGCGGGGGCAGCTGCTGTGGGCAGTTGGCCTTGATCAGTGCCCGTGTGGACAGCCTCGAGAGGACCCTGCAGGCAGTCACTGAGACCCAAAGGGCCCCTGGCAGCCCGGCCAGGGATGAGCTCACACGGCTCTCTGCCGCCATGCTCGAGGGAGGTGTGGACGGGCTAGTCGAGGGCCTGGGGACGCTCAATGGGACAGAAAGTGGAGCGAGGGGCTGCTGCCTGAGGATGCAGATGGGGGGCTGGGGGGTGGGCGGCTTCAGGACCATGCTGGAAGAGCGCATGCAGACCCTTGAGGAGCGCCTGGTGACATTGGCTGGGGAGCTAAGCCGCGACAGCCCTCCGCCAGGCAGGTCAGCACGGCCCCTTGTGCAGACGGAGCTGGCTGTGCTGGAACAACGGCTGGTTTCCCTGGAGACATCATGCATCCCCAGCACCACCTCAGCCATCCTGGACAACCTCGTGGCAGAGGTGAAGGCCTGGCAGAGCCGGAGTGAGGCCCTTCTACACCAGGTGGCTAGCCATGCAGCTCTGCTCCAGCAGCTCAATGGCACCGTGGCCGAGGTCCAGGGGCAGCTGGCAGAAGGGACGAGCAGCTCACTCCAAGGTGAGATCACTCTGCTCAAGGTCAACCTGAACTCAGTGAGCAAGTCGCTCACAGGCCTCAGTGACTCTGTCAGCCAGTACTCTGACGCCTTCTCGGCCGCCAACACATCCCTGGATGAGCGAGAACGCAAGGTGGAAGCTGAAGTCCATGCCATCCAGGAGGAGGTCAGCAGCCAAGGCTCCAGGCTCCACGCTGGCCACAGGCAGGTCCTGAATCTGCGGGGCGAACTGGAGCAACTCAAGGCTGGTGTGGCCAAGGTGGCTGGCGGGCTCAGCCGCTGCCAGGACACAGCCCAGGAACTCCAGCATGCAGTGGGCCACTTTGACCAGCGGGTGGCACAAGTGGAGGGCGCCTGCAGGAGGCTGGGCGTGCTGGCTGCAGGCCTAGACAGTTGGCCCAGTGAGGGCCTGTGGGGCCATATGGACCAGCTGAATCGCACACTGGCCCAGCACACACAGGACATTGCCCGCCTCCGGGATGACCTGCTGGACTGCCGGGCCCAGCTGGCTGAGCAGGCACGGCCAGAACAAGCCGACTAGGAAGGCTAGTGGGGATCCAACCCCCAGATCCCACCAACCCAGGGAACATCACCCCAGAGCCCAGCCTTATCCAGTAGTGCCTCCCAGCTCCCCCTGGGTAGCCCAGATGCCACTTCAGAGGCCATTGAAGGAATGGGCTTGGTCCACCTCCAAATGGCTGTCCCAGCCACCAAAATCCATGCTCAGTGCTGCACAAACTGGACAATTCAGGATAGCGGTCAAGGCAGGGACGTCATACCTGAAGGCCAGGGTAGACTTAAGAGCCCTCACATTACAGTGTCTGCAAACCAGAGTCAGCAACTGTGCAAAGACCTCCAGGCCCGTTCTCAGACAGTAGCCCGGCCATACTGCCCTTTGCCCATGAGCAACAGTCTGCAGCCCTTGAAGGCTCCTCTCCTCAGCCATCTGGGCTGGGTTTCTGCAGGAAGGTGATGCCCACTGGAACTGCCCTCACACCTGGAAGCTTCCCAGATGCTGTTTCTAAACCACGGACCAGAGGCTGCCAGATATTTCCAGCTCCCCACATATTCTTCAGGACAGAAGCACAAGGACTCATCCAAGAGTTCTCTTTATTCCTTTTGATCCTCCCCCAAGGTGAGGGCTTAGGCAGCTGTAGAATCCCAGAGGAAAGAATTGGATCCAGGCCATCTGTTTGGAGAACCCACACCAGTTTATCCTTTTCCCTCCCTAAAGATGTTTCCAGGGCCTTCTGGTGCCCACACAGCCTTCTCCCTTCCAGATCGGGGCCTCTCTCCAGAGAGTGGCCCTGGTGTCTGTCAGGACTGAATGAGGCTAGACCCTGAGAAGGAGCCCATAGCTGGAGGGAAAGGGGTCCAGACCTTGCTTTTAACGCCCTTGCAAAACCCCAGCCCTGCCAGGATGTTCACAAAAGGTGAGAAATTCAGGTATGAAATCAAGGGAAAACTTGAAGATGCAAGTGTTCCTCAGGCCTGCACAGTTCCCAGAGACTCTGATGGGGCTTTCAGCCTCGGTTTCCCTCACGGTAGCATGGGCCCTGCTGTGCTGATCTGTAGGTCCCACAGCCCTGCCTTCTACTTTCCGGACATTGGGTATTCTGCTCTCCATCGTGGTGCTGCTGGAGGAGGGCAGGCTCCGGATTAAAGCTTTTAGCCTGTCTAAAGGAACTTTCTTCACCACAGACAGTGGGAGGGAAGGCTGCAGGGGCATCCACCTGCCGCCCGCAGCTCCTCAGGCAAGAGTTCGCACAGTAGCCATGAGCACCAAGCAGACCAGCAGGGGCTGGGGGAGGCTGGGTTTGGGACCCAGTCCTCGGGAGAGGTGCTGGGATGGCGGCTAAGCCCTCATGTGGCCCTGAGACCCCCTTCCCTGATGTTGGTGGGGGCTGGGGCCACCCAGGCATGAGTGTGTATCATGTGCTGAGATGCCAGGGCACCAGCGAGCGGATGCACCAGCAGAGATGTCTGGCTTGGTGGGAGGTGGGGCACAGTCCGGCTGTGGAGCAGGGGAGCACCATGTCCTTTCTAGATGCTACTCAGCCAGCCCCCACTGCCACCACTAACACTGCCCTGTGCATATGGGCCTCATGCCTCAGTCTTCAGTCAGGCCTCCCTCTCCTCTGTCCTATCAGGCATTGAGGAAAGGTCCCAGGTTGACAGGGACAGAAATATCAAGGGCATAGAGAACCTTGAAAGGGCCCAGATGACAAACATGTCATTGCTCCAGGCCAAGGCCACACTGAGGCCCTGGAGCAGCTGCAGCTGGCAGAGACAGGAGACAAGACAGGGAGGATGGCAGGTCCATGGCTACCCATCCACCTGCAGCCCTTTCCTCCCCTTCAGTGGGTTGTCCCCGTGGTACCCAGCTTCCAACTCCCTGTGCCCCAGGATGCCTAGTCAGTCCTGGGCCAGGCCAGGGAGGAGGGGGCAGCCAGGGCAGGTTCAGGCCAGGGCGTCAAGGTCCACAGTGGGCAGTGGCTCCCGCCAGTAGCAGAAGTTGCTGTATTCAGGGTTGGCCAGGTCTGTGCTGGGGCCACGGGCCACAGGAGGGAAGAGGAGCTCAACCACCTCACTAAGCCGCTCGTACCTATGGGCAAAACAGGGCTGGCGCTCAGCCTGAGCTGCCACCAGACTACAGCCTCCCCCACATCAGGTAGAGGATCTATATCCTGCCTTGGAGCCCTGGCCAAGGGACAGACTCACAGGTGGGGAGGTGAAATTGGGGCCCAGGGAGAGGCCAAGGCACGGGATGTGGCAGGGCATGGGGGCATATGGCAGGGTGTGGCCTCACGTGGATTTGTGGTTCTTCAGGAGCTCCTGGATGAGCTCTCCCCGGGGGTTGACTGTGAAGATGCGAGATTTAGGCAGACCCACCTCCAGGTAGGCAAAGACATCCTGCAAGAGATGAGGGGGCGGGTGGAACAGAGGCCCACTGGGAGCTGGGAGGAGGTGGCTCAGCCCATGGGCAGGGACACACTTACATTGGGCCTGTTCCCAAAGGCAGCATAGAAGGGCTGTCCGTGGGGCAGAAACAGCTGCTGGATGTCACTCAGGCAGGCGATCTTGAACACCTCCGGCTTCTTCTCAATCACCTCTCTGGGATGGCCAGGGCCACAGGCAGATAAAGGGCCAAGGTAGGGTAGAAACCAGAGGGGATGGCACACTCAGGTAATGTGGGCTCTGACCCAGCCCCTAGCTGCCAGCTGGGAGCTAATGCTGGCCTGGTTTGGGCTGGTAGTAGGCCTGCCCCTCCCCGCCCAAGGGGCCATGGACTTGCGTTGTGGAGGGGTGGTTACCTGTGGAGGGCGGAGAAGAGGCTGCTGGGAGACAGCAGGATGGGGCCCTTGGGGAGGCCACAGCCCCCCTCGCTCACCCACTGCAGGTAACCCTTGGTGAGGTCAGCCATGCCGATGGCCCGGGCTGAGCAGTACAGGAACTTGTACCCGTTTCTGGGGGAGGGGGACAGGGTGGCACAGAACTATCAGAGACCAGCCATCCCCCATCCACTCCATTGGCTTTGGCCTGCTCAGCCCAATCCTGGGACTCTGTCTTCAAACCTTTTCAGGGAGAGGACTTAGGAAAATGGCTAGGCCAGGCCTAGGACAGGTGGCCTTAGCAGCTGTCCCAGCTAGAAGGAACGTGGACAGAGCCTTGAGGCCTGGGAGCACCAGGAGGGAGGAAGGCCTCCCCTCTAGCCTGAGGCCCACAGGTGGAGCCTGATCTGGAACACAGCCCCAGGGCATGTGTTTTTCACAGAACTGAGGGCCAGTAGGGAGGTCTCAGCACTGCAGGGATCTGCTCAGGCTGCTTCCTTTGTGGGTCCTACTGGTCCCCAAGATGCCGTTCCTGCCTCAGCCCCAGCCCAGGCACTCACAGGTGGATTTTGTGGTACAGACTGGTGATGCCCTGGTGTGTCCAGTCCTTCCCCAGCTGGGGCAGAATGTGGCCCAGAGCATCTGACCTAGAGCCAGAGAGGAAGGGTCACTCTGAGGCAGCCCTGCATGGCCCAGCCCCCAGCCTCAGGTGGTCCATGGGGAAGGGAGGGCCTCTCTCACAGTACCCCCCGGACCCCTAGCATGGAGGGAGGCAAGTCCCAGGCCCGCCCGCCCAGCCTTGCTGTGGCCAGCAGGGCCTCACTTGGTGATGGTGCCATCGATGTCAGAAATGACCACCTTGTCATCCCATTTCCACAGGTAGATGGTGGCCTTGCAGCGGCAGGTGCCCTGGTACTGGGTGGTCACACTGAAGACCACATCGTTGGCACCTTCTTGCAGGTTCAGGCACCGCTGGGGCCAGGCAAAGAGGGTCATTGCAATCCACTGCAGCCAGGCACTGCACCTCCCACCCACACTGTGGTCTTTGATCCCCACGGGCCCCCCATTCTCCTGGTCTCCCCAGCTCAGAGACCCTTCCTCAATTCGTCAGAGACAGCCACACACAGACATGTCTGGCCAGAAGGTGGCCATACCGGTTGGGGCCCTGCACAGTGCTGGCCACAGGAGTCCTAGCCTCCCTTTACTCCCCTTTGAGATGAAACTCAGACGCAGCCAGGCCCATGACTCCCTGCTCAGGTTTCTCATGGGAAGACACCCCACTCCACAGACAGGGGCTCTGTGGCTAGGGTGCCTGACTCACGTTCCCCTAGAGAGAGATCTGGTCCTGCACATGGTCCAGAGGATTGGGACAGCCCTCCACCAAAGCCCTGAGTTGTGTGTGAGCCCCAGGGCACCAGACAGATGGCACTGCTCTGTACTGGGCTGGTCAGACCCTCCTGGACACCTCTCTGACCATGGAGCCACACTCAGGAAGAAAACATGCTTTCATTACAGGAGCCACCAGTGACTAAGCTTGGAGAAGACATAACTCAAGGCCCAGGGTTGCCAAAATCTGAGGGGCTGTCATCAGCATTTGATTCCTTTAGTGTGGCTTCCGAGGGCAGACCTGGAGCCAGCCGGGTCACTGCAGGTAGATATCTTGGGAGGAGCTAAGAGAGGGCTTTTCCAGTTAGAACATCCAACAGACAAGTGGGCTGGCATGTGAGGAAGTGGGCCCCCTGCCCCCGGAGGAATTCAAAAAGAGGCTATCAGGGAGGCTGCCAAGGGGGTGGGTTCTGGCCTTTGGTGAACGTGTGGCTCCAGGGAGCCTTTCTCAGCTGGGCCTAAGGGACTCCGGGACAGGATTAGCTCAGCCCTCCTGCCCCACCCCCCCACACAAACACACATGTGCATGTGCTTACGATCTGATCAGAGGAGAGGCGGAGGGACTTTTTGCAGGCAGGAGTGTAGGCTGGAGTTGAGGGTAGCGGGGAGGGGACCTCGAGGATCACAGGGCTGTCTGGGGCGTTGTCATCGCTGCTCAGGACTTCGGTCTTCTCCCTGTGGATGGCACTGGCTCTCAGGCCGCCTTCCCCAGCTGAAGGTCCTTCACTCCCAGTGGCTGCTCACCTCAGCCCAGGCCATGGAGGCCTGTCCCTGTCACTCTAGGGGCTACCCAGGGTATCATCGACCCCTCTCTCTAGGTGCCACCCACATGGGTGGTGGCAGACACAGGGGTGCTGGCTGGCAGTCTCCAACCAGCCAGGTGACAGCAGAGGGGGCCAAGACCCAGGGCTGCCAGCCCTCAGTGCCTGCCTTGGAGATGTTTACCTGAAACACCTGAGGTGCACCTTGGGGCTTACTCCCAATCCCACCTCCTCTGGCCTCTGTCAGCCCATCCTTGGTCACCCTCCACCCAACCTCAGGCATCTGGGTCACTTCACAGGTGAAAAGAGGAAGTCAAGTCAGCAGCCCCTGTGGGCTGGGGGAGAGAGGCTCCCCTCCCCCTTAATAGGTAGCCCCTAATCTAGGCCAGAAATCTGCACCTGTTCCAGCTCTGCCATCTCCTGGCTGTGGGACATTTGGTGTGTCTCTAGGTATCAGATCCTCCCTCTGTGAAATGGGGGCATTTCTCAGGAAAAAGACGGGGTGTGTGTAGAAGCATTTTGGGAGTGACCAAGAACCATGGCTGGGGACAGGGTGTTGGCTCCACCCTGTCTCCAGGGCAGCTTCCCCAGGCTTCCCCAGCCAGGGGGTCCTACTCACCCCTGCTCCTCCCTGGCTGTGGTTTTCTCCCTCTGAGCACCACGCTGTGGGAAGAACATCCATCCAGTGAACACTACTGCCCTGTGCTGGCCCTGCCCGACAACCATGACCACCCACCTCCTCAGCTGGGAAGTCCCTGCGTCGCCAGGAAAACCACCATCGCCCAGCCTTCCGGGGCATCTTCTCCTTCTCCAGCTTGTCCAAGGTACTCTGTGGGCAGGTAAAGACCATGGCATTTTCTTCCTGCACCACACAAACCTCCTACCTTACATTGCTCTTGGAGCCCATGAGCCCCAAGTCTGGTCTGAACCTAGAGCAAGGTGCTGTCAACATCTGGAGGCCGAAGATGCATACTCACCTGGGATTCCACACAGTGACTCATGCAGGTATGCACGAGAGACCAAGGGCCATTTCTGTCCCCCAGCCCCACCCTGGCCCTGATCCCTAGCTCCAGCTCAGCCTCAGCCTGGCCTCTAAATCTTGTGGGTCAGTCCCGTACTAGAACAGCTGAAGGTAGTGCTTTGGGAGTTTTTCAAGATCTGGTGCTCCCTGCACGATGCTACCAAGTGGCAGCAGGAAGGACAGTATGTAGTCAGTGCTCCCCTCAACCTCCAAGACCTGCACAGTCAACCTCCTAAGGTCAGTGATCCTATCCCACGGATAGCCTCCCTCTCTGTACATCACCATCACTGTCTGGTTGGGGCAGCATGACTTTGGGAAGAATGCTGGTTTGATCTGTGCCAGATGAGCCCAGGGAGAGCCCGGGCCAAGGCCCATCTGGGACACACCAGCATCCTACAGATGCAGAATGGAGAACCGAAGTCAGGACCTGGGCCCAGGGTGAATATGCCAGGGAGCCCACTTGAGCTGGGAACAGGCTGGTAGGGGAGGGGTCTCAGGGGCCGCAAGTGGTGGGTCTCTCTGCATAAGGTGAGGAGAGCCATGCAGGGGGGTGACCTAGTGGTTTCTAACCATTACCTTGGGCAAGTGTTTCTGGAAGGCTTGCAGGGAGAGAATCATGGGAGCAGCCACAGCCCAGTTATAATGCCTGGAAAGACAGAATAAGGTGTCAGGGCTGCAGCAGCCACAGGGTCATGGAGCATGGGACGTCCCTTGGGCCAGCAGCCCCAGCCCTGGGACTTACTTCCCATTGATTTTCACCACCAGGTTTGGGTCCTCCAGGAGACTGGGGTTTTTGGTGAGGTCCTGGTAGGAGATGGCGTGCTGGTTGAATTTCTCTGGGCAGAGAAGCACACAGTGAAAGGTGAGGCTGGCATAGCCCATGTGACCTGCTGCCCAAGCCCCTCGGGGCCCCCACACTCTGCCACTCACCTCCTGCTGGCCGGTTCTGTGGCCTAGCAGGGCTCCTCCCTACCTGTGGTTTTGCACCTGTTCCCACCCCAGAATTCACGGGATGAGTCACAACTTGGCATCAAGCATTTGCTTCACGCGGACTTAGGAATGCCCAGCCTGTCCCACTGGCGGAGTGTGGGCTCCACAGGGCAGGGAACTGCAGGGAAGCCCAGCCTCACACCTCTGCAGCCCCATCCCCATGGGTCTTCCTCACCCTCCGCATTCCCTGGGCTCAGTACCAATCCTCAGAAGGGCTCAGGCATGATCCCACATACCCAGGGAGATGTCCTGGCTGTCGGCCAGTCCGCCACAGAGGGACAGTGCTATGGTGTCCACTGTGTCCGGAGTGGGTTCTGGCACGTGTTCGGGGTAGGGGTCCCCCAGGGGCTTCTGGGTGCCGGGTTCACTCCACCTTCTGGCCCCCAGCCTACAGTCACTGGGGGCAAAGGGGCCAGTGGTGACATGAACACAAGGAGGGTGGGAGGTGGGTCCCCCCTCCTCCCAGGCCCTTGATAGTGGACCCTTGGCCCCCTAGGCTCTGACCCAAGACACTCTGGCACCCAGAACCCAGGCACCTCTGGGGGAAGTAAAGTGCTGCATTCTCAGAGTCCAGGGAGGGCAAGTCGTCCAGGTAGATGTCACTGGGGCCCAGGTGCTGGCTTCTCTTCAGGGAGCCTGAGGGGGAAGGAGGGGACACCTATAAACAGACCTAACACGTGCTGGGAAGTGTGAGCAGTAGATGCCCCCTGCCTTTGAATGCCCTAAGGCAGTGCTGTCCAGTAGAATTTTCTGCCATGGTAGAAATGTCCTACGTCTGCACTGTCCAATATGGTAGCTGCTAGTCATAAGTGACTATGAGCAAGTGTAAAATGTGGTCAGTGTGACGGAGAAATGGAATTTTTGTTTAATTTCAATTATGAATAATTTAATTTTAAATGGCCACATGTAGCCAGTGGCTACCGAATGGACAGCGCAGGCCCAGTGCTTGTGAGCTGGAACTATCGGCTCTGCTCGCCTCTGTGGCTTCCTGTTCCCACCCTCTACCCCCCCTCGCTCAAGACACACGCCAGCTGCCCTCAGTGTCACCTCTCCACCACCTAGAGTGCTGGCACATGCTGCTTCCTCTGCCTAAAATCCTCTTTCCTTGCTCCTTACGTGGCTGGGTCATTATTGTCCGTGTCTCAAAGGACTTCCCTGACCACGTGATTTAAGCAGCCCCCGTCCCAACCCGTGGCCCTGTCCCACATTGCCTGTGGTGTGTTCCTCCCATTCATGCGTGCGCCAACTGTCTCCCCACCAGACTGTGAGCCCCCTGGGGGCTGGTGCCAAGCACAGTGCCTGGCACACAGTAGGTGCCCAAGACGTACCTGAAGTCCCAGAGCCCACCCAGGGAAGCAGTGGGAGGGGTCCGGCTATCACTCACCTGTGCCCCGGGAGGCTCCCTCTGGCTGCCCGGTAGGAACTGGGCCCTCCAGAGTGGCCCAGCTCCATGATTTAGAGGCAGGAAGGAGGCCCGCATCCCTGCAGCTCTGAGTCTTGGTTTCCTCAATCTCTGGGGTGTGGAGAGGACACCCCACCAGAGCAGGATCCTCTGTGTCAGACTGAGGCAGGTCAGCGCCAGCCCCTGTTACCAGGACTGGGGGTCCTGAAGGGTCCATACCAGCCACAGAGACAGAGGGCATGCTGGGTCCTCCCTGAGGAGGAGAGGTTGCTCCCACGCTGCCTTCAGAGGTCATTGAGGACTCAGGCTGCTCAGCTTTGGCCACCTTCAGTCAAACAAACAGGGGAGGATGTGGACCAGTGCAGGGCCTGCCTTCTATGCCCACAGAAGTTTGTGGGAGGTGGCCCGAGTCTCAGCCACTCCCAGTCCTGACCCGCAGGGGCCATGGAGCCCTTGAAAGGCAGGGATTAGGGTTGAAACAGAGGAACTCACCTTAGGCAGCCTCCCCCAGGCCCACTGCATGTGGGACTCCGCTCTCAGGGGACTGGGCTCTGGGGCCCGCAACTCCAGCTCCGAGTCACTCTTAGGGGATGTTAGCCCACCTGCCGAGAGGCTGCAGGGAACAGTACTCAGAGGCCCCACGTCAGCCCAGCACTCCCGCTGCCCACCCCAGCCTGGGAGAAAAATATTTGCAACCCATATTTATGCCTGTGTTGAATACAGAATATATAAAGAATATGTAAAGATTTCAAGAATATATAAATATATAAAGAACTCCTACAAATCAACAACAGGAAGGCAATCCAGTTTAAAAAAAAAAAAAGGGAAGGGTGAGGTTGTGACTGCTTAATGGGCACAGGGTTTCCACTGGGGGATGGAATGTTCTGGAACTAGATAGTACTGCTGGTCACTTAACATCATGAATGTACTTATTGCCACTGAATTGTATACTTTGAAATGGTTGAACTGGTAGATTTATGTTATATGTATTTTACCGCAATAGAAAAAATGGGCAAAATACTCAAACACTTTACAAAGGAGAGATACAAATGCCTTGTCAACGCGTTAGATGTGTTCCGTGTTGTTAGTCATCAGAAAAATGTAGACTGAAACCACTCTCAGACCTTGATTTGGGACTCTCACCTGGCCTGGGGGGACCAGTCACCATCAGAGTAGGGGTAGATGTCTTTGGGCTGTGGTGAGGACTCCCCTTCCAACTGGACACTGTTGAGGGGCCACAGGGAAATGGTCACTGACAGGGCAGAACACCCCTGGCAGGGCACAGGAGACTAGACGTCAGGGGCTTGGGGAGGTGAAACAATGGAAGTCCAGAGAGGTCAAGGCCTTTGCCCAAAGTCACACAGCATCAGCAGAGAGAACAGTGCTTGAACCCCAGGTTGGTGTTCCCACACCCTCAGCCCCCTCCTGGTCCCCACACACCCTGGGGACTCTGGCCTTGACTTCTCCAGCTGGGACAACTCGCTCTCAGTGCCTGTCTCCAGTTCCTCTGAACTAGAATCAGTTGCCACTGCATCCTCTTTCCGCCTGGGTTTCCTCCTGCGACGCCTCTTCCTCCGCGCCGTGGAGGCCATGCCCGCGATGACGAGGCTCTCAGGCTTGCGGGCTGCAGCCTGCTGGGAGTCCGAGGGCAAGCCAGACAGGCCCCCCCATGGGATGGGTGAGGTGCACAGGCGGGGAGGCACGTGTTCCTACGGAGCAGACCAGAGCCCTGGAGTGAGCTCATTTGGGGGCAGGGAAACAGGCATGGAGGTTGGACAGCAGTGGCAGCAGCATGGCCCTGCAGCCGCTGCTGGGCCCAGAGCTCCCTAACAGAGACAAAGCAGCCCCAATCCCTGGGAGTGACCCATCGCCCCGCAGGCCAGGCAGAAACGTTGATGTGAGCCTCTCATCTCCTCTAAGACTCAGCCAGATGTCACCTCCTCCAGGAAGGTGCCTTGACTATCCCTCACCCAATCTCCCACCTCCTTCACAATAACCAAATAGTTCCATCATCCATTTGTTTACGTGTGTGTCTCCCAGACAGGTCTGGAACTTTCTCTGAAGGCAGGGGTAGCCCATTGTCTAAGGCTGTTGCAGTGTCTGACATATAGTAGGGGCTCAATTAACGTTTGTCAGATTCAGATAGTTGCAACTCCTCTGTTGGCATGTGTTGGGCCCTGCCTCCCTTCTGCAGACAGCCCTCTCCTCTCCCCCACCCCTGCTTCTAGGTTCCAGCTGCAGGAGCCAGAAGCTGACCCCAGACAAGCCAGACCTCATGCTTCCCAGCCCTTCTTCAGTGCCCTCCTCTCCACGCTGCCCTGCCTGGGAAGGGCTCCTTTTCATCCCACAGGGGCCCAGCTCAGGTTGCCCCTCTGAGAGACCTTCCCCAGCTTCCCAGGAAGTAGAGTCTGCCTGTACCCTGGCCCCTTCCTCAAAAGTGCCAGAGGCCAGCCCCAACTCACCCCTACATCTGACCTCTGCTGATGGGGTACTCCTGAGGGCAGGGACAGGATGAATCCCAAGGCCCTACCCAGAGGAGGCACCAGGGAAGAGGTGGGCAGGTGCTGGCGAGGAGGGCAGCACTCACCTCGTCACTGTCCAGCTCCTGGACAAAGAAGGCCTCCCCGCTGTCCCCCAGCTTCATGTGCAAGTCTACGGGCTCCCCGTTGATCTCAATGTCCACCTGCAATGGGGACTGGTGGGGTGGGGGTCGCATGGTCCCCACCACGGGCCCTCACGCCTGGAGGCTTCAGTCCACCGGCCTCCCTGCTGCCCAAGCACTGCCCCCAGGTTGTTGAACAATGGTGAGAATCACCATTACTGGGCACTTCGTGGAGTGCTGTATATAGATTATCTTGTTTGATCTTCACAGCAACCCCTTGCAGTAGCCCCATCATTATCCCCACTTTATAGATGAGGAAACTGAGGCTTGGGGGTTTAAGTAATTCGCTAGGAAGTGGCCTCAGAGCAAGTGAGTCTCTAAACCCAAAACATCCGAGTCTACAACCCAAGCTCTTAACCTCTCAGGTATGCTGTCTCCCACAGGTTACATTTCCCTATTAGGATTCTGGGAAGTTCAATTGCCTCAATGTGAGGGGGATTTGGAGTCACTAAACCTGGATTCATACACCAGACCACGGTGCTAAAAAAAATTCTCTAGCATGTTCACCTGAGCCCAGTGAAGATGGTGTGGATCTAATAATGGAGGGAATCTAACCTTTGAGTGTCACCCACATATCTGGCCCTGGGACAGCATCACGAGGTCCTGTTTACTTCTCCTGCCACCATCACTAGGCAGGTGAGATCATATCCATTGGTGTGGGTAATGTGCCTGGGCTCAGAGACATGGCGTGATTTACCAAGAACACACAGGTAAGGTCTCAGTGAGCTGGAGCCAGGTCTGATGGTCCCAGCACCGGGGCCTGCCCCACTTGGGCTGCTTCCATGGGAAACTGTGATCCCTCCTGAACCGAAATCCCCAAACCAGCCCAAAAACCTTCAAAGAAAATACAGTCAAAAGGAAGCTTGTTCAGAGGACAGATACCCACCAGAGGGAGGCCCCGGGTCCTCTCCTGGGACTGCAGTGGCTGCCCTGGCTTAAAAAGCCCACCCTGCAGTGGCCACCTCGGCCAGCTGGAGCACTCACCACCTTCTCCCGAGACCGCAGGACACCCAGCTTGCCAAATCGCACATGGAAGGGGGAGCACCGGAATGAGCCATCCACCTGCTTCACCACCAGCACATCGATGCCTCCGCTCAGCGTGGCTGGGTTCAAGCCCTGGTACAGATCCTTCACTGTCCCAAACACCGTCTCGGCCAGCTGCCCCACGTAGTTCATGGCTGGTGCTGGCAGAAAGAGGCAGTGCTGTGGACACAGGCCCAGTCCAGCTCCTTCTGTGGGGAGGCTCCTGCAGCCTGATCACCCAGGTCCCCAGCCTTACGTTTGTGTCACACTTCGGAGTGCTTTTGCACAGGCAGCGGCAGCCTCAGGAGGGGAGGTGCACCTGTAGACGTGGTCTAGTCCCAGCTCGCCTGCTGACCTGCCTCGGGACCCTTAGGCAGCCACCTCCCTTCTCCACGTGCCAATCTCCACATCTGTAAAACAAGGGCAGTGGGTGAGATGATATTCTAAACGCCGTGACTAATGATAATGACCACAGTGCTCAGCGGGCACGGCTCATTTCATCTGCACAACAACCCTGTGAGGCTGGCTGAGCGGGTGTTATTATTCCTGTTTACAGATGAGCCAGAGGGGTGGAGCGACTTGCCCAGGGTCTCTCAACTATTAAGGAGAGGACCTGGGATTTGAACCCAAGTATGTGTGGCTCATACCCGGAATTCTTGGTGTGAACCACTGGAATGGTCCAACTGTGGAAACAGGAGGGGGTGGCCAACTCCTGGTCCTAGGAGTTGGAAGGGGCCTTGATGGGCCATTGTAGCTGATTTATGGAGGGCCAGGGGTGGGAGCACCCTAGGGACCTAAGGCTCTTCTCAGCCCTATTCCTGGGGTCAGATCCAAGGCAAGGCATCCCCTACAGCTGGGGGCTTAAGGCCCCAAACTCCAACTTCCTTCCCAGTTTCCCTAGTGGGATGCCTGTCAGTGGCTTATAGCCTGACCTCAGAGTCTCCAGCCATAGTTCTCAGCCCCCAGCTTCAGCCCTGACCCCCACTCCTCAGACCCACATTGAGGCTATGGGCTGTCCCCCTGAAACTTCTCCTTCTCCTAGCCAGACTGGTCCCTCCAGCTATCCCACACCAGGTAGGGCTGGGTAAGCCAGAAGCAGGAGGCTGTGGCGGCTTCTGGGAAAAGCCAGGGCTATAATGAGAGCTGCTTCCAAGCTGGCATGGTGCCTGCCTCACCAGTTTCAGCTCCTCATCACCCCTACCCTGCTGGCCTGGCCAGTGGCCTGCTGTCCCTCTGGCTGCCAGATCTAGACCATTTCACCTCCACAGGGTACTTGCCTCTCTCAGACCCTGCATCAGAACCCCTGGAGGACAGCCTGCCATGCAGGACCACACCTCAAAGAAGCTAAGTTACTCATCCAAGGTTAAGTGACTTACTAAGCTCTATTAAGCTGACAGGCCAAAGATGGGTTGTAGGGAGGGGATAGAGGGAATGATGACTCAAATCCAGATCTCCTGACTCCGTGGTCCCCAAACCACCCCACAGTTGTCTGTAGAGAGGGCAGCTGGCCCACAGCCACCTCTGCACACCCTCGCACTCAATGCCTTGCAACAAATAGTTTATCTGCAAGGCACCTGCTATGTGCTAGGTGAACATTTCCACTATGGTTTCTCCCTAACACCAAACAGACTGACAACAACAGACACTTGCTGGGCAGTGCTCTAGACACCTGTGCCCAGGAAAACCAGAGAGGACTCCAGAAGCTTCCAGGAATAGAGAAGCAAGCATGGGAGGGGCAGAGCAGGGGTGGTGACAAAGGTCTGCATGGCAGGAGGAGTGGGGGAGAAGGGCGACAGGCTCAGCGCGCTCTGGTGCAGTTTCTCAACTTCGGCATTATTGCCATTTAGAGCCAGATAATTCTTTGTTGTGGGGAGCTGTGCACTGGAGGACATTTAGCAGCATCCCTGGCCTCTACCTATTAGATACCTGTAGCATCTCATGTCCTTAACCCCAGGTTATGACAACCAAATTGTTTCCAGACATTATTAAATGTCTCCTGGGGGACAAAACTGCCCCCAGTTGAGAACCACTAGTAGAAAGAGCTGAATGGCAGAGATGGCACCCAGTGTCCTACTTGGATCCACCCTGGAATATTCTCAGGCAAGTAACTTGCTGGGTTCAGTTTCCCTTCTATGAAACAAAGCCTCAATTTTCCAGACCTATCTCAGCTCTAATATCATGGAGTCTAGAATTCCCTCTCCCTGTCCTCCACCCCACTCCACCAGTGGATGCCCCTCACATCTGCCTGCTCAGCATTTTGGGGGCCTCCTGTGAGCCTGGCCTTCTGTTTCTCCCCTCTGTCTGCACCCATCCCTGAGGGCACCTTCTTTTCCCAGGGCCCAGGTCTGCCTCCTTGGTCTTCTCCGGAGGAGAGCTCTGCTTAACTCCTCTATGTCACCCTCCACCCCCAAACTAACATGTCACAAATCAACCACTTCATCTTCCCCCTAGAGAGCTGAATGCCTCTTAGGACTCATGGGTACCCCTCCGTCCCAAGCCCTCTGAATCCTTTCCCCCAATTTCCTGCTCATATGGCCCCTCCTTTCTCCTGCTGTCCTAGGTCAAGGCTTTATCACCAGATGCCCAGATCATGGGTGGCCACAGGACATTATGGGAAGGGGCACCAGACTGTCTGGGTTGTGATCCCTGCTCTACCACTTACTAGCTATGATTTTGGCTGAGTCACTTTATTGCTCTGAACCTCAGTTTCAGCCTCTGCAATGGGGATAACATCAGGTGTGAGCAATGAGATAATTTGCATAAAGCACCAGAATGCAGTAAGTGCCCGCACGTATCACTTAGCAGCAGCAGGAGATTTTTCAGCACCGTGACAGCATCACTCACCCAGGCTGGTCCTGAGAACACTACAGGTCAGGTTCCGATGCACTGCCCCTGCCTACAATTGAGAGTTTAGGCTTCTGAACTTGACGTTCAAGGCCCTGCACAATGGTATCCCCACTATTTGCAAAATAAACAGGTAGGCTCCAGACAGGCCTCACAGGCTGCCTTGCCCAAGCCTCAGACCCCACTCTGGGGACATCCACAGGCCTTCTTCCAGGCTAGCCCGCAACTCCACCACAGGGATGCCAGAACAAGCTGCCCTGGGTCTGAGCTCTCAGCCCTCCTAGGTTCCCAGATTTGGGTGGAGGAAGGGTGTGGCTTTCCAGGTAGCACCAAGAGGGAGCAGGAGGGTAAGCACTCCTATTGTCCTGGTAGAGAGAAAGCGCCACCCCGGCCCCCCAGCAGCCACAGCATCTGACCTGTGCAGTCTCAGGGCAGGCAGGGCAAGGGTCAGACAATGTTTTGCAACTGAGAACACTTGGTACCAGAGAGGGTGAGTGTCCTCCCCCAGGTCACACAGGCAGCCTGGGGAAAAGCTGGGCCAGCCTCCCCAGGGAGGTTTTGGCTTCTCCTCTCCAAATTCCACGTTCTGGGTGTCCAGGGGACCTGCAGCCGCTGGGCCGGCGAGAGGGGCGAACGCAGCCCTTCCACCCCTGCGTTCCCATCTGACGGCTAGAGGTGGACTCAGGCCCTCAGACATGAAGGAAGGAATGTCGGATGGCAGGACAGTTGGGCAGGGCGGGAGGGAGAGGGACATCTCTTTCCCGGCCCGTGTTGGGCCCTACCTGGGGAGCTGCCCACTGGACCTCCTGGACTCGGAGCCGCCGCCTCTACCTGTGAACACAGGCTCAACAGGTAAGTTTCCTCGGCCCGCACTCAGTTGGCGCTTCCGGCTCCACCCCTTCCACGATCCGCAGGCCCCAATCGGCCCTGGCTCCACCCCCGAAGAGCCGCCGCCGGGTCCCCACGCACAGGGCGCCCTTTCACCTGTAGAGGCTGGGGCGGGGCCAGACTTCAGGCCCCGCCCACTCAGGCCCCGCCCCACGCCCAAGAGCCACTAGATGGAATGTCCCTGTGGCCGGCCACCTGCCCCACCTCCAGGAGCAGAGAAGCGGGGACTTTGGAATTGGGCCGGCTTCAGTCCCCCCAGATTTGCTTCCAGCTCGCTGTGTGACCTTGGGTAAGTTCTTTCCCAAATCTGAGTCCATTTCCTGCTTTGTCAAGAGGGAGAGTCACCTTGCAGGATTTTCGAAATTACATGAAATGACTTTATGAGGTGTCTGGTGCCCAAATGTCCCCTCCTGGGGGCAGCTTTCCCTGACTCCCTGCCTCCAAGACTGGGCAGGTCCTTCGTGTCATATGTTCACATAGCCCACAGTTGTCCTTTCATATTTGCTTGAATGACTATTTGATTACTGTCTGCCTCTTCATTTGAATTTGAACTCCGTGAGAGCAGATCATGTTCATTCTTACACGTTAGTGCTCAGTACAGCACCTGACACACAGCAGGCGCTCAATAGATGCCCGTTTCTTCATTCCATCCATCAGACGCAGTGATCGAGCGGCAGCAGGCTCAATACCGCCACTGGCCAGCAGAGGGCAGGGGGTGACCAGCCTTCTCACCCAGCCGCGCTCCCTCTCCGCCTGCAGGAGTCTCAGGAGGGGCACAGGTGAGTCCAGGTGCGTGTGCCAGACTGATGCCCGCGAGGCCCGGCCCAGGCAATGGCTATTCCCTTTGGATCTGTGGTTTGCAGTCTTTCCTGGATCAAAGACCTCTCCTTAGGAAGTACAGGGCGGTAGGGAATGAGAGGTAACCGCCATTATTCTGTGACCCAAGGTGACAGAACCTGTTTTGAAGTGACTGGCCTCAGTTCTCACTTTAGCAATAGTCATTTAGTATTAGTCCTGAACCAAGGCAGTGTCTGGGTGCCATCTCAGAAGATCCCTCTTGGGAGCAGAGCTATCTCAAGGTGGTCAAGGGGGCAGCACCAACCCACAAACATGTGGGTGGCAGAATTGTATAAAATAGAAAATCACATATAAATGACATCAGGAAATCCCTCGAGGGAGCCTGAGAAGGAAGGAAGGAGAGGTCACAGGTTGGGACAACATATGCCAAAGTCCACTTACCTCTATGAGCCTCAATTTCATCTGCAAATGGTGATAAAAAACTACCTTGCAGGATTTTACTGTGAGGATTTACAGGATAAACTAAATCATGGTTTTCAACCTTGGATGTATGTTGGCATCACTGGGCCCTGGGTACTGTGAGTTTAAAAACCTCTCCAGGTGGTTGTAATGTACAGCCCAGGCTGAGAACTACTGAGCTAAATAAAATGCTGAGCACAGCACAGGGCACACAGTAGGCATTCAGTAATGTTTATCACACATTTTTTAAGATGGAGCACAAATTGTTTTCACTATTCCTTCTTAGAGCAAAAAAGAAAAAAAAATTGATATAAAGGTTGGATTTCTGACAGGCTTAATTCCAGAGCTATGAATCATCCAGGATTTGGTGATTATAGGGATGGTTGTGTGGGGGGGGAGAGGCACCCTCTGGTAGTATGACTTGTCTGCAGGGACCGTTCCACTCTAGCCTGAGGTTTACATCCCCATCTCCAAGGTGTCCTTTGAGTGTGCAAACAGCATGAATGCTTATGTTTGCTCATTTCTGGGGTTAAGAGTGGAGGTCATCTTTTCCTCCACCTGGATATACTCACTGGGTGGGCCTTTGACACCGGTACCTGTTTTTTCCTTGATTAATCCAAGAGTGCAGGTGGCACTCCCTTCTTTATGGGATTTGGTAGCCTATGTGCTTTGTTAATTCACAGATCTAGTGATTATTTACTGTGCCCTACTACTACTTTCTTGCTGGGTGAACCTGGCATGAGTTGGGAGGGCCCTCTCACCCTGGCTTGCAGCTGTGATCACTTGTCATGAGCAGCAAAACTGGCTTACAGGAGCAGCTCTTCAACCATTCCTGGTGGCCTTGTTGAAAGTAGGAAGGGAGGCAGTGGACCCTGGGGCTAGCTAGCTCTGCCTAGCATGCAGAGTTGAGGGTTGGGGGTCAGGCAACTTGTGTCTGGCTAGGATTGCCAGATTTAACAAATAAAAATAAAGGACACTCAGTTAAATTTGAATCTCAGATACACAACAAATGTTTTTTAGTATAAGTATGTCCCATGCAATATTTGGGACATACTAATACTAAAAAATTATTCATTATTCATCTGAGATTCAAATTTAACTGGGTGTTCCTTATGTTTATTTGCTAAATCTGACAACCCTGTATCTGGCCAAACAGCTAAGTCTCTGGCATGTGGGACTTGCTGCTGGCAAAGGTCTGCCCAAGGTTGCCACATTCAACTTTCACCTGTCATTGCCTAGCTCCAGAACTGTGTGTAACTCCCAGTTCCTCCCACGGTGCAACTTGGACTCTCTGGCTGCTGTGCTGGGCCTTGGCTGTTCTGTCTGCTCAGCTGACCTGCTTGGGCCCTTTCCCACCTCTGTTCCAATTCATGTTTTTCCTTCCTAGCATGTCTCTTGGCCACTCCTGGGAGCAATCACTAACACTTATTGAGTACCTACTGGGTGCAGGCACCATGCTGAGTTCTTCATTTGCATTGTCTTATTGGATTCTCACAAAACTCAAGATGATGGGGACAGTAATTATCCCATTTTGCCAATGAAGAAACTGATGCTCACAGTGATTCTTAAAGTGTGGTCCCTGGACCAGCAGCAGGACCTGGGAACTTGTTAGAAATGCAGATTCTCAGGCCCTACCCCAGACCTACTGGATCAGAAACTCTGGAGGTGGGCCCAGAAATTTGTATTTTAATAAGTCCTTCCCCTCCCCACCCCCAGGTGATTCTGATGCTTGCCCTAGTTTGAGGCCTGCTGCTGTGAGAGAAGAAGTGACTTCCGGAATCTTCCATCCAGGCAGAGGACTGCCAGGCAGGCTGTTTATGATCTTACTGAGTGTCATGCCTGGGCCAGGCACCGGAGGTGCCTCAGTGACCCTGCAGTCTTGGGTGGGGGAAAGGGAAGAACAGAGGGCAGTCAGGCCCCTGCGATGTGAGGTAGTGAGGGCTGGGGTTGGGGCAAGCCTGGGGACCCTTAGCGGGGTGGGAGGGGTCAGAGAAAGCCTTCCTGAGTAGACAGGAAGCCTAAAAAATAAGTTGGAGTTTGATGAGGATGGATGGGGGCAGTGTTCCAAGTGTAGGGACTAGTTTGTACGAAGGCCATGCAGAGCTACCTGGGGGTAGTTGCGTCGTGGCAGGTGGGAAGTGAAGAGAGGTGGGTAGGTGGGCGCGTGGGTTTGTGAAGTGCCCTGACCGAGAGCAAAGGAAGAAGCTTTAATGGGTATTGAGGAAAAGCCCTCTGGCTTCCAGGTGCAGTGAACACTGGGGAAGATGGGGGATGGAGGGTGAGGAGAGACCCAGGGGGTGCCAGGCCTTCCCCCTCCCTTAGATCCAGGCAGCTTCTGCCCTCCAAGGCGTCTGCAGAGACTCATCCCCCAGTGGCAGCGGTGGGCAGGTGCACGGTTGTGAGGTGGGAGCCACAGTCTGCAAGCCCATCTCCTCCCCGGGCCAGGGCGGGGCAGAGCGGGGGGGGGGGGGGGGGGGGGGGGGCGTGGCCCCGCCCCCTCGGCCCCCTGCCGAAAGACCCCTGCCCTGGGCTGCTGGCCTGGCCTGCGTTATGCCCTCTACGTTCCCTTCTGCTGATGACGTGGCCAAGACTGCACACAGGTACTGGAGTCTCTCTTCCCAGCCTTTCGGGGGCAGGCCCTGGATGTGCTCAGGGACTTCAGGCTGCAGGGTAGGAGACTTCCGTTGCCGTCCCCCACTCCTGCCAAAGAAGCCTTTGGTGCCAACCTGGGAACTGACCCGCCTGGCCAGGTTGTGGCTGGGCAGCTCCCGACTCCAGCTGTCTTTCCCGGAAAGACGTCAGTTTGCAGAGCCTTTGTGGAATCTGTGCCTAGGGAGGAACACTGAGAGATCATTAAGCACTGTATGAAGTGGAGCTTTCTGTGTCCTAAAGAAATCCCGCAGGGCTTATCGCTGCTCCGTGGCTTGACCCTCAGTGAGGGGACCTCCTCGTCCATCTCTTATTCTTCCTTATTTGGGTATACCTTCTGCCCCCACTACCACCCTCCGTATGGCATGTGGACCATGTCTTGCTATGCTTTGCAATTCAAGGAGGGTCTAGCATGGTGCCCTCCATTTAAATAGGTATTCAAAAATATTGTTTAGAGAAGATCAATTTATGCTGGGCCTTGAACTATATGTAGATGGGGTACATTTAGGAGGGGAACAGGCAGTCTAAGTGGATGCAAGTGGTAAGTGAACACATAGATACTGGAGGGAGAAAGTGAGCGCAAGGAGATAGCCTATCTGGCCTTGAATATGGTACAAAACCAGGGGCAGTGGGAGCCATCAATAATTATGGAGCAGAAGAGTGATACAATATTGTTAGTCACTGTGCTAGACCCTTTGTATGTGATATATGCACTGTCCTACCCCCTCTCTGTGAGACAGTTCTTCCCTCCGTCTCCAGTGTTGGTGCCAACTCATTTTTTAGATCCCAGGTCCATTGTTACTGCAATCAGTGGCAGACAGACTCTAAGGTGGCCCCCTGGATCCCTGCCTCCTGGTGTTCAAGTCTTTATGTAATCCCTTCCACTGGAGTGTGGGTGGGATCTGTGACTTGTTTTAAACCAATAGAATATGGCAAAAGTAATGGAATGTCCCTCCTATGTTTATGTTACATTGTATAAGACTCAGTCTCACTAGCAGACTAGCTCCAGAGACTCTCCTTGCTGACTTGATGAGGCAAATAGCCATGCGGAGGAAGCACATGTGGCAAGGAGCTGTGGGAAGCTCAGGGCAGCTCAGGAGCTTCAGCAGCCTCCAGCTAACAGCCAGCAAGAAGCCAGTGCCCTCAGTCCTACAGCCATAAGGAAATGAATCCTGCCATAACCTGAGTGATCTTGGAAGTGATTCTTCCCCAGTTGAGCCTCCAGATGAGAATGCAGCCCAGCTGACACCATAACTGTAGCCTTGTCTCTAAGCAGAAGACTCAGCTAAACTGTGCCCAGACTCCTAATTCACAGAAACTGTGAGATAATAAACATATGTTGTTCAAAGCCTCTAAGTTTGTAGTGATTTGTTATGCAGCAATAGGTAACCAACTAATATGCCTTTTAGCTAGGTTAACTCTCTCTTACATAGGCTCTCATAGCATCATGTACCTTTCCATCTTAGTGCTTTATGTGATTCTTTATTTATATACACCATTTGATCAATATGAGGGCACTTTTTGCTCATCACTATATCCCCAGAGCCTCACACAGTGCCTGGCACACAGAAGAAAACACTTAATAAGTATTAGTTGCATGTGTTAATGAGCAAATGCTCTTACTTAATCTTTACCACAACCTGATGAAGTGGGAACCATTGTTATAGATGAGGAAAAGGAAACCAATTATTTGCTATACTTAAAAGTATGCTTAAAATTTTGTTATACTTAAAATTTTGGCTATGCATGCCACTCATCTTAATTCTTAGTATGACCAAAGGATAATTAAATGATTTGAGAGCAGGATGTAAATTGCATGATTGCATGTATGACATCATTCATGTAGCATTGTATTTTCCACAAAGCAAAACTATCTTTCCAAAAATACTTCTGGGCTCCTTTTGTTTTCCCAAAGCCTTCTCTTAATCATTACTTAAATCATTCTGAAACTCCTGCCCTATTACTGTCCTTTTCTGACCTACTATTGCTAGATCCTCATCTGTAAATGCTTTGTGAGATTCCAGCTGTTCTCCAGCATCGCTTTCATTGACTTCATAAAATTCAGCCTCTTCCACAAGATTTGCGGTTTCATTTTGCACTCCACTTGCATTGTATTGTTAGAGGTCAAAGCCACCTGACGGTGGAATGCTGTTAAAACCAAAGTCAGTTCCCATTAAATCTCTGCTCCAGACCCTCCAATGGCTCCTGGTCTCCCACCTCTCATACCCCCAACTTCTCAGCCCTCCTATCATATTCCCCCCACTCACTCTGCGCCTGCCACATTCATTGCTCATGGATCGTCATGCACACCAGGCACACACGTTGCTTCCTGCACCCACATGGCTGGCTCCCTCACCAACCTGAAGATTATTTGAATGTCAAGTCTACCCTGACCACTCCCAGCTACCTTTCCTTGTTCTAATCTTTTCCGGTAGCACTAATCATTTCCTCACACGCTATATAATTTGGTTTTTGATGATGCTTGGTGTTTGTCTCCATCCACAGGAATGTAGGTCCTGTGAGGCCAAGATGTTTGATCTGTCTTCACTGATATTTCCTAAGAACAGTGTTGGCACATAGTAGGTCTCTAATAAGGATTAGTGAGTGAACATCCACATCCTTGATGGTCTTGCCTCTGCTTTGAAGTCTCTGTCCCCTGCTGCCACCTTGGGCCTCTTTCCCAGTACTCTGGATCCTGCCCCAGGTGATGTGACTTGTTGCCCTGTGTCTGCCTGATCAGTAAGGCCTTCCTAGGGTGCAGGTGTTTTGACCTCCTTATGACTCTGCCAAATCGCCAGTATGAGATACTAAATTCCAGCTTTTTTTTTTCTTTTAGGGAAGAGGGTTAACAAGGAAGAAGCAAGGCAAGGGGAGAGGGTGAAGAGAGAACATGGTCACAGATTTTCCTGGGTTCCTCACCCTGCAGCTTTCCAAGGGGCTCAGAGGAGCAGCCGGCAGTGAGTGAGGCTGTCCACCCCATATCCTGAGCTGTGTGCCACGTGGCAGGAGCAGCGCTGTTGAGTCATGGAACGCACTGCCACACTGCTCTGTAGAGTTTGGTGTGTAGGGTATTTTTGTTTTTTACAGTCCGGCTGTCTGTGTAATGACTTCCTTCCCGTGGCCTTGCTCACTGAGGTGTCCCTGGGCGACTAGCTGAGTCACAGCATTCCTTGCAGCTTAAAACACTGGCCCAAGCACCAGTTTCTTCACATAGTTGGGACTTTAGCAGGCTGCCACAGAGTGCCCAGGGAAGACAGTCTGTAGAGCTCCCATCTCCGACCTGCACCCCTCCTCAAAAACATGATTTAAAAAGCAAGTAAAAATAGAGAAGAAATTCTGTTAAGTTAAATCTGTTAAGTCACTAGGAAATGGCTGCAGCCCCGCCCCAGCCTGAAGAATAATTTGTCAGCAGCCATGAAGTCAATTCCAAATTGATGTGTGGGGGGGTACCAGGAGTCCACATCCATCCTCTCTGTGTCATTGCAACGTGCAGGGTCAGAAACCCACGTGAGGAGACTGGGGGCTCACAGGCCCAGCTGGTGGAAATAGAAACTTGCTCAGCCCTTCTGGGAAATAAGCAGGTAGTTCTTAGTAAAACTGAGTACGCACAGGGCTTGTAGTGCAGCGAGCTCATTCCTAGAAATATATTTTGAAGAAAGTTTGCTCAGATCTGCAAGAAGACAAGCAGGAGGGTATTTGTTACAGTGTTGCTCATGATATAGGGGGACTGGAGGCAAGGGAATTGAGGGGGTGAGTTAGTAAAATGTCGAGGGTGTATACCTTGGAATTCTACATGGTAGTGAGAAGCGATGAATTAGACACACATACAACAGCATGGATAGAACTTACGGTGTTAAGTGGAAAAACCACTAAAAAAGATTTAAGACAATATTTTTCCAGTTTTATTGAGGTATAATTAACCACGCATATTGAAAGTGTACAATTTGAGTTTTGACATGTGTGTATCCATGAAACCATTACCACAATCAAGATAGTAAATGTATCCATCTCCCCTAAAAGTGTGAAGTAGATCTATATGTATTAAAATATGATTAACAGATGTTTAATAGCTACTGTTAAGGAAAAAGAAAGTTCAACAGTATGTGTACTATAATCCCATATTTATAATTATAAATAATGTTTAGACACCCTGAAAAAGTCTGGAGGAACATATACCAAACTTAATTATGTTTATTATTGGGAATCTTGCCAAAGCTGTGTGACCTTATTTTGCTAATGTGCCTTGCACCTCAGGAATTGTTTGTGCCTATTGTACCATATTATGGTCTCCAGGGTCTGATGAAAGTTTAGCACATTACAAATGGGGCATTATGGCCCCTTAATTTTGAGTGACTTTATTAAAGTATCACTGAGGTCACCACAATGGGCTCCAGCAGAAGGGTGCCTGCCTCTACTATTCTCCATCCCCACAACAGAAAGC
This sequence comes from Daubentonia madagascariensis, assembly GCA_023783475.1. Taxonomy (NCBI): domain Eukaryota; kingdom Metazoa; phylum Chordata; class Mammalia; order Primates; family Daubentoniidae; genus Daubentonia; species Daubentonia madagascariensis. The sequence goes on along the minus strand of JAKFHU010002136.1, from coordinate 24,007,717 downwards.
TATGTCAGTCACCTCCTTGTGCTTACTCACCTCCAAGACCAATTTCTGTCCTCATCTCTCCAAGCAGGAGATAGTCTAGTAGGGGTTGGGTGTCTGTGACTGGGTACAAAATGGCAAGTCCCCAACTTGTTATCATGAAGTCTGTCTTTTATTACCACTCTTCCTGTATCTCATAAGTAGAGGGTGGTGGAAGGTGGTGGGGGTAGGGGGATATTTAGTTTTGTCTGGTTATGGGTTTTATATAAAGGCAGTCATAAGGCACGTGCTCTTTTGCATCTGGCTTCTTTGGCTCCATATTCTTTATAAGGTTCTCCTTTGTTGTGTACAGCTGTGTAATTCATTCATTCTTGCTGCTGTATATATAGCATTTCACTGAGTGAATATACCACCATTTATTTATCTCTTCTGCTATGGATAAGTATCTGGGTTGTTTCCAACTTGGGTCTATTATAAAAAATGCTGCTATGAACATTCTTGTATATGTCTACTGCTGTATCTGGGCATGCATTTCTCAGGGGTATATACTTTGGGGCAGAATTTCTAGGTTATGAGGTATATCTATGCTTAACTTTACTAAATAATGCCAAACTGTTTTCCAAAATGATTGTAGAAGTACACTCTCCTCAGCAATGTATAAGAGCTTCTCTTATACATTCACCAACAGTTGGTACTGTCAGACTTGGAACTTTTAGCTACTACAGACTTCGGTCTGTAGTAGTTGTTCACTGTAGTCCATTTCCTGTACTGCTAATGAGGCTAAGTACTTTTCACATATTTCTTGGCTATTGGATTTCTTATGTGTGTGAAGAGCCTGTTCTTGTCCATTTTTCTATTGGTCTGTCTTTTCATTATTTATTTATAGTAGCTTTTTTTCCAACACTACAGACTGTAGGTATATAGTAGGTTTTTTTAATATAATCTGGATATAAACCCTTTGTTAGTTACGTGTGTTGCAAATCTTTCTCCTCTGTGGCTAGCTTCTTCACTCTTTTAATGTCTCTTGTTGAATAGAAGTTCTTAAATATAAAAGAAGGCAATTTGTCAATCTTTCCTATGATTTGTACTTTTTCTGTCCTGTTTAAGAAAACTTTTTCTATTTTAAGGTAATGAAGATATTATTCTATATTATGTTCTAAAGCTTCATTGTTTTACCTTTATGTTTAAGTCCATATCCAACAGAAATTGGTTTTGTTATCCATTGAATAAATGAAGTTAAATTAGAACAACATGTCACATTGTTATTCATTCATTCGAGAAATATTTATTGAGTGTCTTCTGTGTGTCAGGCCATGTTCCATGTTCATAGTTTTACTTTTCATATTTAGGTTCATAATTCGTAAGAAATTGTTTTTTGAGTATGGTGTGAGATAGGGTTCCAATGTAATTTTTCTCATAAGGATATTGAATTGGCTCAACAACATTTATGCAAATGATTTTCCCACACTGTTCTGCAATGCTATCTTTGTCACTAATCTGTTTTGGGGTTCTCTCCTGTGTTGCTTTTTGTCTAGTCTTGTGCCAATACCTTACTGTCTTAATTATTAGAGGTTTATTATAAATCTTATTAGCTCATAGAGCAAATCCTCCCACCTTGTATTTCTTTAAGAGTACCTTGGCTGTTAAGTTTCATATAAATCTTATGTTAGAATCATCTTGTCAAGTTCCATATGAAAATCAGCTGGGGTTGTTTTGATTTGAGAGAATGATAGCTTTACAATATTGAGTCTTTCAATCTATTAACATGATATATCTCTCCATTTTTAATTTATTCTTTAATATCTATTAAATGCTTATGGTTTCCTCCATAGAGTTCCTACATGTCTTTTGTTAGATCCGTTTATAGGCCCCTGGTATTTTTTTGTTTTTTTGCTCTTTCAAAAAGTATCTTTTTAAAAACTTTTCTGACATTCACTGGAATATAGAAATAAGACTGATTTTTGGTATATTGATTTTGTATTCAGTAATCTTGCTAAACTCACTTATTAATTCTAATTTTTATCTAGCTTCTTTTGCTTTTTTCCCCTACATATACAATACTGTTTACAAATGACGGTTTTGTTCCTTTCTGATTCTTTATAGTGTTTTATTTATTTTTCTTATTTTATTGTACCAGTTCAGAGCTCCAGCACAATGTGGAATAGAAAGTGGTGATAGTGGGCATCCTTGTCTCATTATCAATCTTAAGGGATAAATTTTAATACTTCATGATTGAATAGGGTATTGAAAATACCCATAGTTTTTGGGAATTTACCCCTTTTTAGTTTAAGAAGTTTATGTTTTCACGAGTAGATATTCAATTTGATTAAATGCCATATTTGTATCTACTAAAATGATCATTTTTTTTCCTTTAATCTGTTAATGTGGCAAATTATTCTTTGGGTAATGTTAATGTTTGCATTTCTGGAATAAATACAGTGCTGGACATGGTTTTTTTTCAATTTTTACATATATATTCATGAATGAATGTCTCTAATTTTTCTATTTCATGTTTTCCTTGTCAATTGCTTCACAAACTTGCCAACAATTTTATTGTCAAGTTTTTTTCTTTTAAATTTCAGAGTTCTGATTTTTTAATGTTAAACCAATTAGTATTTCTGGGATAAGCCCCACTTTTTAATGATTTGTTATCCTTTCTATTTAGTGCTCAATTTGATTTGCTAACATTTTGTTTAGGATTGTTGCATTTATGGTCAAGAGAGATATTGGTCTGTATTTTTTTTTTTTTTTTTTTGGTCATGTTCTTGCCAGGCTTTGGTATCAGGATTATCCTGACCTTATAAAATGAGTTGGGAAGGTTTTCCTCTTTATTTTCTGAGAGAATTTGTATAAGATAGGTATTTTTATTTTTAAATTTTATTAATTTAATTTTATTTTTTTTTGTGACAGAGTCTTGCTCTGTTGCCCCAGGGAAGAGTGCAGTGGTGTCATCTTAGCTCACTGCAACCTCAAACTCCTGGGCTCAAGTGATCCTCCTGCCTCAGCCTCCCAAGTAGCTGGGACTACAGGAGCGCACCACCAGACCCGGCTAATTTTTCTGTTTTTAGTAGAGACAGGGTCTCGCTCTTGCTCAGGCTGGTCTCGAACCCTTGAGCTCAAGTGATCCTCCCATTTCGGCCTCCGAGAGTGCTAGGATTACAGGTGTGAGCCACTGTTCCTGGCCAAGATAGGTATTATTTAAGTATTTGCTAGAATATTTCCATTTTATCTTTTTAACCTATATTTCTTAAAGCATGTCTCTTACAAACATCAAGTAGTTGAGTCTTGTTTGTTTAAATCCAGTCTGTCAATATTTTTCCTTTTATTAGACTATTTAGTCCATTGACATTTAATGTTATTATAGATATGATTCCAAACCATTTATATCTATAATCTTGCTATTTGTTTTCTGTTTGTCCTACCTGGATTTTGTCCCTGTTTTCTTTTTCTTCCTTCTTTTGGATCAACAAAGTATTTTTCATTAGGTCATTTTATCTTCTCTGTTGGATTTTTAAAAAAATTGTCATAAAATACACACAACAAAACTTACCATATTACCGTATTAACCATTTTTAAGTGTACAGTTCATAGTGTTAAGTACATTCACATTGTTGTGCAATCTCCAGAACTCTTTTTATCTTGCAAAAGTGAAACTCTATCCCCACTAAACAACAACTTCCCATTCTCCCTTCCCCCCAGCCCCTGGCAACTACCACTTTACTATCTGTCTCTATGAATTTGTCTACTCTAGGTACTTTATAAGTGGAATCATAAAATATTTGCCTTTTTCTAACTGGTTTATTTAACTTAGCATAATGTCCTCAAAGTTCATCTAGCATGTGTCAGAATTTCACTCTTTTTTATGGCTGACTAATATTATTCTATTGTATGTATATACCACATTTTGTTTGTCCATTCATCTGTCAATACACACTTGAGTTGTTTGCACCTATTGGTTATTGTGAATAATGATGCTATAAACATGGATGTACGATTATCTCATCAAGACTCTGCTTTGGACCTGGGAGTGATGTAGAGTCATGCAACACATAATGACGTTTGGTCAACAACACACTGCATATAAAGCGGTAGTCCCATACAATTATAATGGAGCTGAAAAATTCCTATTGCCTAGTGACTTTGTAGCCATCACTAAGTCATAGTGCAACACATTACTCGTGTGTTTATGGTGATGCTGGTGTAAACAAACCTGTACTGCCAGTCATATAAAAGTATAGCACATACAGTTATGTACAGTACATAATACTTGATAATGATCATTACTGGTTTATGTATTTACCATACTATACTTTTTTTTTTTTTTTGAGGCAGGGTCTCACTCTGTTGCTCAGGCTAGTGTGCAGTGGCATCATCATAGCTCACTGCATCCTCCAACTCCTGGGCTGAAGGGATTCTCCTGCCTCAGCCTCCGAAGCAGCTAGGATTACATGTGAGTGACACCATGCTGGCTAATTTTTAAATTTTTTGTACACGGGGTCTCACTATTGCCCAGGCTGGTCTTGAACTCCTGGGCTCAAGCAATCCTTCTGCCCCAGCCTCCCAAAGTGCTAGGATTATAGGCGTGAGCCATCGCACCCAGCCATACAGTACTATACTTTTTATCATTATTTTAGCATGTATTCCTTTTACTTATAAAAAAAATGAACTGTAAAACAGCCTCAGGCAGGTTTTTCAGGAGGTATTCCAGAAGAAGGCATTGTTATCATAGATGACAGCTGCATGCATATTATTGTCCCTGAAGACCTTCCAGTGGGACAAGATATGGAGGTAGAAGACAGTGATACTTATGATCCTGGCCCTGTGTAGACCTAGGCTAATGTGTGTGTTTGTGTCTTAGTTTTTAACAAAAATTTTTGAAAGTTAAAAAAAATTTTAATAGAAAAAAGCTTATAGAAGAACAGAAAGAAAATATTTTTCTACAGCTGTTACAATGTATTTGTGTTTTAAGCTAAGTGTTATTACATAGAGTCCAAAAGTTAAAAAATGTATAAAGTTAAAAAAGTTATAGTAAGCTAAGGTTAATTTATTATTGGAGAAAGAAAAATGTTTTAAAATAAATTTAGTGCAGCCTAAGTGTACAGTGTTTATAAAGTCTACAGTAGTGTATAGTAATGTCCTAGGCCTTCACATTCACTCACCACTCACTGACTCACCCAGAGCAACTTCCAGCTCTGCAGACGCCATCCATAGTAACTGCCCTATATAGGTGTTCCATTTTTTATCTTTTATATTGCATTTTAATCATACCTTTTCCATGTTTAGATATGTTTAGATACACAAATATTTACCATTATGTTACAATTGCCTACAGTATTCAGTTCTGTAACATGCTGTACAGGCTTGTAGCCTAGGAGCAATAGGCTATATACTGCATATCCTAGGTGGTAGGAGGCTATACCATCTAGGTTTGTGTAAGTACACTCTACGATGTTAGCATAATGACACAATCGCCTAATGACGCATTTCTCAGAACATATCCCTATTGTGAAGCCATGCAAGACTGTACTTCTACTCACACTTTATTGATCAAAGAAAGTCACATGGCTATTCACAAATCCAAGCTGTAAGGAAGTATAATAATGTGCCTACAGAAGACTTATGGAGACCACCCAGTTTTGTCCACTTTTTTTGTTGGGAAAAGAACAATTTTTTTGTTTTGATTGCCATGTAAAATGGGCCCCCTAGTGTGCAGAAATCAGGAACTAAATAATTATTTCCTATGTCATTATCAAATGTCTCACAGGGATTTTGCCACTATGTGGAACTAATGGTTCTGTAGGGGACTACTTTTTTTTTTTTAAGAGATGGGGTCTCACTATGTTGCCCAGACTAGTCTTAAACTCCTGGCCTCAAGCAATCCTCCTGCCTGGGCCTCTCAAAGTGCTGGGATTATAGGCATGAGCCACCACGCCCCATTTGTGGGGGATTTCTTTTAAGATATCTCCTCAACTAGAAACAATTTCCCTTTTTCTTTTTTTTTTTTTTTTTTTTTGGTAATTGCCCTCTTGATCCACAGAGGTGGATTCCTGCTGAACTTCATGACCTATAAGCTGGCCATGATTGTTCTGGGGGATGAGGTCACCTGATTCAAGTTGGGTAAATTAGAGCCTTTTCTATGGGATTTTGGAATTGGAATGATTAAGGAGTTTTAGTGTCTCTCTGGGTAGTTGGAATCACATCATGTACATAGGAGTGGTTGATAGACACATTTCCCATTGTATTACTTGGAAGCAGAGAAAACAAGTTTGCTGAAGAGTTCCACTAGCTCCCCTGTGCTTTACTTCCAACCCATCCAAATGCCCAGCTGGGTTCTTACCCTTGCCTCTGAGAGATCCTCCCCCACTCCCAAAAGCCTCAAGATTAAGTCCCCTTTTATTTTCCTTAAATTGGCCTGATGGATTACTAGTACTTGCAGCCAGCAAACTCCTAACTGATACATGTTCTTTGCTTCTGGATCCAGACACAAAGAATTCATAGGTGTGGCCCATTCCAATAAAATAGAGGTCAGGTTGTAATTGTATGGTATCAACTTCTGACCATTTCTTACTTGCTTGAGAAAGCTCATCAGAATGTGAGTGAGTGCAGGTGACATTATTATAGGGATCACCTGGAATCTGCTTAACTTAATTTACTTAATTTTTTTTTTTGTGATGGGATCTTGCTCTGTCACCCAGGCTGGAGTACAGTGGTGTCATCATAGCTCACTGCAGGCTCAAACTAACTACTGGGCTCAAGTGATCCTCCTGCCTTAGCCTTTCAAGTTGCTGGGATTACAGTTGCATGCCACCATGCCTGGCTAATTAAAAAAAAATTTTTTTTTAGAGACAGAGTCTTGCTATGTCACCCAGGCTGGTTTGAACTCCTGGCCTCAAGCTATACTCCTGTCTCAGCCTTCCAAGTCACTGGGATGGCAGGCATGAGCCGCCGTGCTGGGCTTTAACTTAATTTTTTAAAGGAAAATAATTTGTTTCCTTGGGTAAACAACATTTGTGACATACCTCCTAACACTGGTATTAATTGCATGATGTTTGCTGTTTCTTCTGCCTGGGGTTCCTGTCTCATCAACTCTTCAGAGCCATCCCCAATATCACCTCCTCTGGGAAGCCTTTCCACACCCTCCTATATACTGTTAATTATGCTGTTCTCTGTGCTTCCCAAAGTAGTTGGCACATCCATCTAGTGTTCCATATTTTCTTTCAGAAGTATTTCTTTACATGTCTGTTTTCTCTGAAATAGTGAGTTCCTTACGGGTTGGGAGAATATCTTGTTTATGTCTGGATCCCACAGTGCCTGGATTAAAACAGATGCTTAGAAAAGTGTATTGAATAAATGAAGTTAGATTGGAGCAATATATCCTATATACATTCTCGTTCATTCAAGAAATACTTACTGACTTCCGGAACACAGCCCATGTTTCAGATGCTGCAGATGAGCAAAACAAAGTTCCTGCCCTCGGGGACATCACAGATGATGTTTAAGTTAGAAGGGCTAGAGGAGAAGTAAAGCAGGGTGAAGGGATAGAGACCGATGGGGTTTGGGACTTGGTATTTTAGTAAAGTGGTCTGGGACAGTCTTTCTGGGGAGGTGATTTTTGAGTAGAAATTTGGAGTGAGGGCACATGACTTTCTGATATCTGGGGGAAGAAACACCAAGTGCAAAGGTCTTGAGGTAGATGTGAGCCTCCACGTTCCAAGAGCAAGAAGGAGGCTAGTGTGGCTGGAATGGAGTGAGGGGGTAGAGGGGAAGGAGACTCAGAGAGGTAGGGGAGGCTAAGTGGAAGGAGGGCAGATCACATAGGTTGGATCTTGGAGTCCCTCAGTAAAAACTATTTGGTTTTTACTCTGAGTGAGTTGGGAAACCACTGGAGGCTTTAGAGGAGAGGAAAAACATGTTCGACTTAGGTTTCAGCAGAATCCCTCTGGCTGCTGTGTTGAGAACAAGCTCTAAGAAAGCAGCGTGGAATGAGGGAGGAGAGGTAGGAGGCTATTGTAATATTCCAGGAAAGAGAAGAAGAGGTTTTTGTTTTGTTTTGTTTTTGAGACAGAGTCTCGCTCTGTCCTTCTGGCGAGAATGCAGTGGCATCATTGTAGCTCACTGCAACCTGAAACTCCTGGGCTCAAGCGATCCTCCTGCCTCAGCCTCCCAAGTAGCTGAGACTACAGGAGCAGGCCACCAGGCCAGGCCAATTTTTCTATTTTTTGTAGAGATGGAGTCTCGCTCTTGTTCAGGCTGGTCTCAAACTCCTGAGCTTAAGCGATCCTCCAGCCTCAGCCTCCCAGGATCCTGGGATTACAGGCACGGGCCACTGCGCCCAGCCAGAAGAGGGTATTTTAAAGGTAGAGCTGATAGGCTTTACTAATGGACTGTATGTGGGATATGATTGGAAGAGAGGACTCAAAGATGACTCCAGTGGTTTGGCCTGAGTTACCACAAGGATGGAGTTGACATTAACTGAGGAAGGGAAGACTATGAAAGGGGCAAGGGGCAAGTTCGAGTGTTTGCCTATGGGCATGTTAAGTCTGACATATTGCTCACACGTGTTTTTTCGTTGGTTCTCAGAATCTGAAGGCTCTAATGCAACCTAAAGTCAGCCTTATTTACTGAACACCAGGCACTGTGCAGAAACCTTTATATGCGCTGTCATTTAATCCTTTTAATCATCCTATTGGCTTAGTTACTATATATCATCGTCCTTTCGTGGATGAGAGATTAACATGTCCAAAATCACTCAGCCAATTATTAATCTGCCAGATTAATGCAGATCTGGGATTCCCACTGTGGTGTGTCAGACTGTAGAGCTCTTGCGGTTTATTAATCACTGGCTTCTAAAGGTGGGGACCACTTTCTGAGCATATTTGCTACAGACTTGGTTTCCATAACAAAATAGGTGCCTGGAACACGTGACAAGAATTCAGAAAAGAGCCCAACCCCATCCCAGGTGTTACAGGTTACACAATAGCTATGAAGAAAGGACAGCATTACTGGACCCGAGGAGGCCAACTGAGGCTTGAAAGCTCAGGTACCTGAAGACTTAATGTTAAGAAAGCTGTAATCAGAAGTCTGTTTCGGTTACCACCTTTTAAGAAACATGAGGATGTTAAAAACTGCAGTGAAACCTTGGCGGGATAAAAGACAGACTCCCAGGCACTGCTCGTTGGGAAACACTGGCGTGGGGGGAGTCCCTGCCAGGCCTACGCGTCCGTTTGAGAGTGTAACCTGGTGTGGCCTTCCTTCGGTGGTCCCCTAGAGAGACCAGGATACGGAGCACAAAAGCCAGGAGCCTCTGGGGGCTGCGGTATCCGCCCCCGGCCCCCGTCCCCCCAGTCCCCCCCGTCCCCTCCGTCCCCTCCGTCCCCTTCAACCTCCACCCCGCGAAGAGCCCGGCGGCCGCCGGCGCATGCGCCCGGGGCAAGCTCTGCCACCCGTGTCGTCAGGGGGGGCTCGCGCCCGCTCAAAAGCCCCGCCCCGCGGGCGCCGGAGGCGACCCGGGCGGGGGGCCCCGGGCCACGCCCCCAGCCGAGCCGACCGGAGCCGAGCCGAGCCGAGCGCCTCCGAGCGCGGCCGAGCCGAGCGGCCCGGAGTCGGTTGGTGCAGCTGCGTCCCCGCCGCTCAGCAGTGCGCGGCTCCGGCGTCTCCGCCGCCGCCTCCGCGGGGCCTGCGCCACCCGCCGGGAGGGAGGCCCGCCGCGCGGGGAGAGCGGCCCGGCCGCGGGCGCTGCCACCGCCGCCGCTGCCAGGTGAGCGCCCGCCGCGGCCCGCCGGCCCCGCGCGCCCCCGCGGCTGTCAGTCCCCGGGGTCCGTGTGTCTCTCCGCCTGTCAGCTCCCGCGTCTGCGCCAGCTCCTTCCCGCCACGCCCGGCCCCCGACCCCCGGCCCGAGTGTCCGTCAGCGCCCGCCCGCCCGCTGCCCCCGGCCTTTCTGTCAGCGCCCTCACCCCCGCGCGGGGAGCTCCGCCCCTTCCCCCCGGAGCCCCGCCTCCGCCCATCTGTCATCGCCCCCGGCGCGGGGCCCGGGCGGCCCGGGGTCCTGCGGTCGGTGCGGCCCCGCGGGCCGTGCAGTGGCGAAAGGAGCAGGGGGTGCAGGCGCGGGGGGCGTCCGCGCAGGCCCGGCGGACCGTGTGCGGGTGCGCCCCGCACACCCGCTCGCTGCCACCCCGCGGGGCCGACGCGCTGCTGGGATGTGGCAGCCCGTGCCTCTGCTGTAAAGAGCGTCAGCCGGGCCAGGGAAGGCAGCTGAGCCGGACCGAGCCTCGCGGGGTACAGTAGCATCCTGAATCCTGGAAGCCTTGTTTTCCCACGCGGAAACACTACACGTGGGCTCCGGGTTCCCAGATGCCCGGGAATGGCGTGTGAGCGCAGTCTGGGGCTTGTTAAGCCTGCCCAGTTGGGGGTTTTCATTCAGAGAAGCCTGTTGGAAGTGACTGGGGAGTGGATGGGATGTGGGGCTTAGGTGGAAAGTGTTTGAGAGCTTGAGTCATTTTGAGTTGCATGGTTTGCATTTCTGGGCAGTGATTGCCCTGGGCCGGTGCCCTGCTAGAAACTGTTATGCGGGTTGGGGGAGAGTGAGGCGGGTGGGCATACACTCCTTTCTGTTTTTATCTATGTGAAGCGTAGTGTGTATTTACCTAGATATCCTAAATGTTTATTCATGAGGCGTCCACATATCCTCAACTTAAAAAAGGATTACAGTAGTTTCCATTTATACACGTTCTTGTACGTTGTCATCTTGATCTTTATTTGTGGTAACTTAGAATTGCAGTATTTCAAAACTAAGAGAAAATGCGTCCTAAAACAATTGGTGTTTTGCTGGATAATTCTCAACCATGGAGAAAGAGCCAAAAGCGCACTTCATTAGCTGGAACAACTTACTCGGGCTTAATTTGTTTCTAAGAGACATACAGTGGAAAAATCCAGAAGCGGCAAAGCAGTATCAAAGAGACTTAGAAAATGAATGAAAAGGGCCCTTCTGTTGCTGCCTTGGAAAGATGGTATCAAAGTTGCTGTAGAGGACAGAGCTACTATGTAATGATAAACATATTAACCAAGTTGGTTTTGTGACCTTGATACATTGAGCAGAGCTTGATTTGTGCAGTGGTTCATGACAGGCAAACATTGCATGGGAAGTGTGGTAATTTTTGGAAAAAATGTTCCCCATGTTGTTTTTGTTTTTGGTTGTTTTTTTTTTCTTTCCATATTGAAGATTTCAGACTAGAGAAGTCTCATGGTGAAGTATTTTCTCTTCTTTTTAAAGACAACATAAAAATTACAAAAGTAATTTATGTTCAAGGCAGAAAACTTGAAAAACAAAGAAAAGCATAAGAAAAAAACCCCATAATTCCACAAACCATAGTGAACCACAATTTGGTATTAATCCTTTAGTCTTTTGTTCCCATGTATATGTATTTTTTTTCTTTAAAAAATGCTGCTATACTGTAAGACTTATATTCTATGCTGTTTTCTCTCACTTATAACTAGACTGTGAGAGATATGTCTTGGTTTTGTGAGTGGGAACTTGTGTTCCTTTTGCGATCCTTTAATAAAGGCAGTCAGATCATGTCAGTCCTCTGTTGAGAGCCCTCCAATAGCTTCTCATTTTAAAGTAAAAACTGAAGTTATTCCTGTGGCCTACCAGGCTACCCCCTGTCCTTACTTCCATCCTTGCCAGACAGATCTCTTTGCTATTCCTTAAAAACGTCAAGCACACTGTGGCCTCAGTGCCTTTGCATTTGCCGTTCCCTCTGCCTAGAACTCTAGTCTGTGAACATTATCATGATTGACTCCCTTACTCCTTCAGGCCTTTGCTCAAATGTAAGGTCAGGCTTTCCCTGACCACTCTATAAAATACACGCCATTCTGCTGTCCTCCTTACCCTGCTTTACTTACCACCACTTGGTAATATATATCTATTTGTTGGTTTATTGTCTCTGTCTCCCACATAAGCCCAGAAGTGTGAGACTTTTTTCACTGATGTATTCTTAGGGCTCAGAACTACACCTGGCCCCATTATAGGTACTTAATATTTGTTGAACGAATGAATGAAGGTCCATCTATTCATGTGACCTTGCTGGTAGCCTTCTAGGCTTTTGGATAGCTATATCATGGGGTGGAATAACAATCTCTGAAAAGTCAGGACATTCCTTTCTCTTCCATATCTGAGAAGAAGAATTTTACAAAGTGAGGCTTATGATCTTAAAAAGAATTACAGTCTTGATTTAACTTGAACAATTGAGGGAAGGAATATTGTTGGCAAATGTTGCTGGCTTTCCTTCTTATGCATTATTATTTCTTGTGTCACATTGGAAATCTTGGAAAAGTATAAAGTGTCCTAGTTAAGTTTACAGTTGTGATTTCAATTTGGTAGTTCTTAGTGATAGTATAAGCCTCAAGAGCATAGTGGATTTTTTTTTGTGTCAACAGATACCCAGAGATATAATTACAGCTTTAATGTGTTTTCATTTGGAGAGTAGCTGTTTTATGTACTTATTTTCCTGGCAATTCTATCCTTTTCATCTCCCTACTTATCAGTTTTTGGATGGTCTAGCAGGTATACTTAAGGTTTTGTTTTTTTTTTTTTTTTTTTTTTTTTGAGACAGAGTCTTGCTCTGTCTCCCTGGCTAGAGCACAGTGGCATCATCGTAGCTCACTGCAACCTCCAACTCCTGGGCTCCAGCAATCCTCCTGCCTCAGCCTTGCAAGTAGCTGGTACTGCAGGCACTCACCACCACACCCGGCTAATTTTTGTATTTTTGGTAGAGACGGGGTCTCATTCTTGCTCAGGCTGGTCTTGAACCCCTGACCTCAAGCGATCCTCCTGCCTCAGCCTCCCAGAGTGCTAGGATTACAGGCGTGAGCCACTGCACCCGGCCAGTTTTTGGGTTTTTAAAAAAACATTTAAAAATAAATCCCTGGCCTTTTGAGCATTTTTCATCTCTTATGTGACTATTGAACTGTTTGAAAGTACCAGTTTCATCTTTCAGGATGAAACATCTATACTAAAACGTATAATCGCATTTTCATTTATGAGGATGGGAAAAATTGTAAAAGAATTTTTACAGAGAAGCTAATATGTTAGTATAAGCTTTTTAAAGGTTTGGACTTAAGGTAGGCTACTTTTAATTTTAGTGAGTTTTTGAAAAAAGACTTTTTGCTCTTAAGAAAAAGATCCTGTCGAACACAGTCCAGAGACCTTCAAAAACTTTTGTTTTTCTTATGCTCCAAATATACAAGGACTTGGGGATGAGGGGTGGGGAAGAATCCTAAATGGAAAAAAGAAAAATTTTTAAGGCCTAGAAGAATATGTTAAGAATGTGTTAAGAAATTTTTTATTTGTTCTACTTGTATTTATTGAGCATGTATTTGGGGCAGTTCTATGTGTTTTTCTGTGGGCTACATTGCCATGTTCAGTTTTGGATTACCAACCTGATTTCTTATTATTTCTTTTTTGGCTCTGCTACCTTTCTTCTTCATCATATTCTCTCTCTAAATGATCTCATCCATTCCCAGGACTTTAATACCCTCTGGATGCAGATGACTCCCTCGGTCAGGGCTCCCACCCTTCCTCTGGTTCCAGACTTGCATTTTCGGCAACCGCCTTCCTGCTTTCTCTACTTGCTGCCCCATAGTGATCTCAAACTTCACATGTTCAAAACTGATCTCTGAATCCCCTCTCAAACTTCCAAGTTGGTATTCCTTATTCCTGATGCCTCCTTTCTCTCCCCTGCAGCCTTGTGTCTCAACGTTATTGCTGTCTACTCATTGTTCAGGCCAACCTGAAAGTTGTCCTTGACCCTTCCTGTTTCCTCACCCCACATCCAATCCTTCAGCATGGCCTGTCAGCCTAGTCTCCAGATTATCTCGAATCCTTACTTCCCTCCATGTTCTGAATCCAGCTACTCTCCTCTCTCAGCTGGGTGATGGCCCCTGCCTCTTAGCTGGTCTCCCAGTGTCCACCCTTGCCTTCTTCTGGCACATTCTCCCCACAGCAGCCAGAGTGATCCTACTAAAAAGTAAGCCAGGGCTTGCCACCACCTTGCTTAGTGGCTTCCACTGCACTTAGACTCACATCCACACTTACTCTGAGGTGTGGGGCTCCTTGCTTGCTATGCTTGTCAGGTTGAGCACTATCAGTTCCTCAAACATGCCATGTTCTCCTCCTCTTTTGTACAGGCCCTTCCCTCTGCCCAGCACTCTTTCCCTGACTTGTCTCACATAAAAATCCTTCTCAAATACCCAGTCTCAGTTAAAATGCCTCCTCCTTAGAGGGGCCTTCCCTGATCACCCCTTCTATAATAGCTTCCTCCCCATTGTCCTCTGTCTCAGTACATGTGCATTTATTGTTTGGCACATCACCAAAATTCAAAGTATTTCATTTATATGTTTGTTTCCTTCTTTGTTATCTACTCTCCCAATAGACTACAAGATCTATGAGGGCAGGGACAGCCTTGTCCTGTTTATGGTACAGCCCTAGCACCCAGTACTCTGCCTAGAATCCAGTAGGTACAGGGCCTCAAAGCGTTTTAAATAATAATTACTGTAACAGCTAACTTTTTTATTTTTTTGAGACTTATTATGTACCAGGTCCACTGCTGTGTGCATTCATACATTATCTCTAAGTCTTTGGGAGAACCCAGTATGGTGATGATAATTATATTACTACTTATATTTTTTAGTTGAGAAAATTGAGCTTGGAGGACTTAAGTAATTTTTAAATTTACACAGCTAAGAAAGTCATAGAGTTAGGATTTAATCTGCATGATTTGACTTTAGACTTTCCCTCTTATTGAGGAAAGGTCAATATTCATATTCCTCCTAATATGAATGTAGGAATGAATGAATATGAAATATACTGTAATATTAATATTTGAAGGTTTCTCATGTTTGTGTTTCTAAGCATATATGGGAGCATAAAAAATAAGAACGTTTGGGTTAGGGTGTTACATTCTCCTGGGAAGTTTCTGTTAATAGTCATTATGCCAAAACACATAGATTAGTTTGCTTTCAGGCTCTGTGTTTTAATTTTACCTTTGCAATTCTTTAGCTGTAAGCCCTTGGGAAAATTACTTAACATGCCAAGGTCTGTTTTTTCAGCTGTAAATGGAGAAAAATAATAGTTCTTATCTCACAGGGTCTTGAGGGCACAAGACCAATCAATGTTAGCTATTACTATTATAAGGAGTAAAGAAACCTCAGGAAGACTCGTAACCCCATGAACACAGCTGGGCACGGTGGCTCATGCCTGTAATCCTAGCACTCTGGGAGGCCGAGGCAGGAGGATCACTTGAGCTCAGGAGTTGGAGACCAGCCTGAGCAAAAGCGAGACCTGGTCTCTACCAAAAATTAAAAAATTAGCCGAGCCTTGTGGTGTGCACTTGTAGTCCCAGCTACTTGCAAGGCTGAGGCAGGAGGATCGCTTAAGCCCAGGAATTTGGGGTTGCTGTGAGCTAAGATGACACCATGGCACTCACCCAGGGCAACAGAGTGAGACTGTGTCTCAAAAAAAAAAAAAAAAAGAAAGAAAGAAAAAGAAATTAGAGTTTGGGTAAGAGTGAATGACAGGCAATAAGTATTCTTTTACTGACCATGGTTTTAAATTTATAAAAATTATCAGAGAATTGACAGTTTGGCTTGGGATTTATAATTATTCTATTGATGTATGGCAACTTTATGTTTGGATTTAAGCTTGTTAAATGCTTGTGAGGTAAGATAGGTTTCTTTTCTTCTTCTTTTTAAACTCTTCCCCATCTTTAGAAGGATTCTCAGGGAAAGAGACCTTTCAAGAGACTGACCATACTACTATATTTTCCTTTCACTAGAAAGATACTCACCAACATACTGTTTACTTCAGCAGTGCTTACCATCAGGGAGCTTACTTCAAATAATCAAGTGAACAGTAGGCCCAGTTCAGGCATGATGGGCTTGGTAGCCCCCTGATGGAATATCTGGGCACAGTTGTATTTTCTGGTGGGATGGAGCCAATGCCAGTCTGGTGGTGTCCATTATCTCTGTGAAATAGTGGTGAGGTTTTCTCTTAATAATAAGTGGGAAGAGGTCAGAGGAAAAATGGGGAGGTTTGACATACAGTTGAGGTCAGGAAGATGAAGAATGATCTCCAAGCAATATGCAGGGTTCTGCTGAGATAGAAGATCACGGACTGATTAGGGCACTAGTACCATTCAGCTGTCTGGCTTTAGGAGCAAAGAAAGCATATGGGTGGATTAAGCCAGGGTTGGGGTTTGCTGGGATGAGTGGCAGAAGGACAGTGGGATGGAGGAATGGGATGTTGGCCAGGGAGTGATTAACATGGTAGGTGAAGGTGTCTAGGCTAGATGGGGACTTGAAAAGGACCACAGGTGGTGTTGAAGTCAAGGAATGATTGTGTTGGAGTGATGGAGTAATAGGAGGATGTGGTCAGAGAGGGACACGTGCATGGAAGATTTCAGAGTTGGAGCACTTAATTGCTGGGCATGACAGGCTCCTGTGTTTTGCCACAGATATGAATGGCTGAAATGAAGTGCACTTAGTAAACATGGCTGAAGTCAAGGAGGTCAAATAACTGAGAGGCTAGGGAGTTGTTTGGGTCATCCGTGTGGTCAGAGATGCCATCAGGAGGGTGGCAGGAATTTGGGGATGGAGAAAAGGAAGGTGGGCCAAATCTTCAGCAAATGAGGTAGGGTCAGAGGTCCCAGCAATGAGAAGAGGTGTTCCCACCAGCCTGCAGGAATCTCAAAGGATCAGGGGATTTTGCCTGTAGGAGATAGAAAAGCAGTGATCTGAAAGATTTATTGGTTGCAAGGTCTCTTTGGAAGGAGTTGGACTTGGCCCAGGTTCACTATCCTTCTGAAGGAATCCCAATTCAAGAGGGCAGCACTAGTGGCATGTAGTATTGTGTTTCTAAACTTGTTCATGAAAATCATCGCGAGGGTATGTGTTAAAAATACAAATGCCATGCTCTATCCCAGGCCCACTGAACTACAGTCTCTGGGAGAGAAGACTGAGAATGTGTGTTTTAGCCACCCCAGCTCCACTCACACTTGATAATTCTTCACAATTAGGCAAGTTTGGGAATTGCAGCTGTAGTGGTTAAGAACATGGGCTCTGGAAGCCTGCTGCCTGTGTCTGAAGGAGCCAAGACTAGTGGGAGCGAGCCTTTGCCTGTGACTCTGAGAGCTTGGCTTTCCAGGTCTGTCTGATGTCAAAAACAGTAAACTAAGGGAAAGCTCCATTAGAGGCAAACACACTGACACCAGCAAGAAGGGACAGCTGGTAACAACAGAATCAGAAACGCTCTACAAAATAATTCAGAGTATAGCTGTTTGGGAACATTTATTGTACAGGAAAACAGCCCTATTTGCTTCAGTGGTCTCTGAATACATTAATTAATCATAATTGTTATCCTGTTCAACAGGAATAGGTCATTATTAGGGTTTGGTTTGTCCAGAAAGGCTGAGAAGGAAGTCATGGAATTTAGTAAAGCTTTCCATCATAAACTAGCATGTTTTAGTACTTTAGTTATTGATAAAATTAACTTATGTGACACAATTCTATCTCTGACGATACTGGATTAAAAAAAGGTTTTACTCAATGACAAGCCAAAAACAAGAGCAATTGTTAGCCCCAAGGGACTGTCTATATGATTAGATAATTAATATCGTGATACTGGCAGCCCTACTGCCCATTCTTCCTATTTTCACCAAGAAAATTCTTTCCTTTGCATGACAAGGAAGAGGAATCCTGCAGAAGAATAGCTGCTGGGGAGGGAACTTGGAATTAGAATCCCCTATTGCTTGTAAGGAGATTTTGAGTTTGAGTTGCAGCGGTTAGAATACTTAAAACTATATCTACCACCTGGTTTGTCATACCCAAGCAATAAAGCTTTGGGAAAAGAATGTTGTCAGCACTCTTAAAGTGGTTCCTATGGGCCTTGAACCTAAAACTTCATTTGCTCTATCATGTGTTCCATTTCTTATTTCCTCTTGGATGGAGATGCTTGACTTTCAAACCAGAGAATGAGGTAGCATCTTAGGTGCATTCCAGTCACCTACCACATCCTTCCCTTGCTGTCTCCTCTCCTCAGTGAGCTACAGGGAAGTAGCTGAATGTACACCATGAGGCCTAGAAAATGTGGCAATGGAGGATTAGCAATACCAACTCAACCAGTTTGCAAGTTGAGATTTTAAATTCCATTTTAAAGAAAAATAGGAATTCAGAGTATTTTTCCTTTTAGAAAAACATTTTTCTTTTAAAGCTGAGGAATACTGAACAAAGCCAATGAATGTTTTGATGATAGTAACAGGTTCTTTAATATCACACTTTTCCTCCCTACAGAGCTCAGGGCCCCCTGAAGGCTCTGCTGTATTGTGGTGCTCTTTGTAATGTTTGAATCACTAAGAATATTCGGTTTGTGAAGTGTTTGTGTTCCTGCTGTGAACTAGGCACCCTGGGGTTAAAAAAGAAAGTCCAGGGCCTCAAGAAACTTCTTAAAAGTTAGACAAGGTGCATTTTTAGATCTCTAACCTCAGGCAGACAGTGCTATGTGCTGCGAAGGAGGTATAATCAAAATGTTGTAAGACCACAGATGAAAGAGAGCTTGTTTCTGGTGCTAGGTGAAGGTGACAAGAGGGGACTAGGGATGCTTTAAGGAGGTGTTTGTATTCAGACTTAACCTTGAAGTTTGGATACAATTTTGAACTGTTAAATTATATTTGATATTTTCTTTTTCCTAAGGCATCATTTATTTTAGCAAGACTACAGCAACATTTTGGTGCTTAATGAATTAGCCTTCAGTTATCCACTCCTCCACGATGCCTCATTCCTTAATTATTTTGGATAACATGTTTCTGTAATTAATGTATGAAACATTAAGGAATATATGGTGGAGAAGGGCTTTTATAGAAGCATAGCTGAAAATGATCTTGAGATCATAGTGGTTATTTAAAAGAATTGGAAATATAGTGGCGTGGTGGTAAACAGAAAACCAGAATGGTAGTGGGATGGGTATGTTTGGATATATGGCTTAGGAATTGAGGAAGATGGAGCTCCAAGTGATATTAGTGAGGCCTTCGTGGGAAAGGAATACTCTGCCAGGTTAGCAGGACTGTTGAATACTCACTGTATCATTTCTGAGTATCTTTCTCAGGGGTCGTTGGGGATGTGAGCAGGAGAACCCTGCTCCTCATTCTCCCTTGCTCTGTTGTGGCTAAGCACAGAGGATTTTACAGGAAGGTTCTGAAGCCATGTCCAGAGTAGCTCTTCCTGCTCCAGGCATTCTCTGCGTGCCTGGTTCCTGGACTTGGCCTACCTCAAAGCTACTTCTTCCTGCCACAGAGTGGATTCTCTCTGACTGATGTGTTTCCCTCTGGGTGAGTCCTCACTCCTTTGGCAAACCCATTTCTTACCATGGGTTAGCTATAGCTGGACCACTGTGCCAGCCTTGCAAGTGGCCATTGTTATGCCTGAAACCTTGCATTCAGTTTTTCTGTACCCATGTTGAGAACTCGCTTTTACTCTTTTACCTGCCCCTTTGATTTTTCCAGGAAGCTGAAAAACATACTACTTGCTACCTTTTGTGCTGAAATGGGGCCCTGGCCCAAAATTCTGATCTCCTTGAGAATCAACATATATGGTTTAGAAAAGATAGTATTTCCTTTTTGTTTATTCCTGATAATGCCAATAGCATTTAAGAAGCCAAGGTATTTGGCAATGCCATATGCCCCATTTTACCATACAGGTGACTAAAGCCACTCTGAGAAAATAATTCAGTAATTCACCAAATAACATACATTTTGTATGCCTACTATGTATCAGATACTATGCTAGTTTCCAATGGAGAGCAAATCAGACATGGTCTTTCATGGCATTCACAGTCTGGTGGACCCATGGCCAGGAAGGCATGATAGCTTTATAGAGTGACATAGGCCTGGAGACAGAAAGGTCTGGGGTCTAGTCCTCCTTTTGCCTTTTATCAATTACATAACCTTAGACATTTGCCTCTATTTTCTGTCAACTGTAATAAAAAGGATTTGCCCTGGTTTATAAGATTTTTATAATACTTAAATGAGACTACATAGGAAGAGCTTTGAAAAGGTCAGTTTCACGGGTGGGGAACATTTTCTTACTGGAAGACCACATCAATTTAAGCTGTAATCAAATAAGGTGCATTTAAGAAACTTCAATTAGATATACTTAAAAATGTACATTATTTTGTAAAAATCTAACTACTATGTACTTAATAATTTCAAAAAATGAACACTATTTGTTAATTTTAAAGTTAACTAACCTTTTAATGACTTTGTTCTGTCTGCTTTTTGTTGGAAAGCACTTGAATATTTGGTTGCAGCATGGAGGTCCACAGTTTCAGTTGATCCTCTAGATGGATATCAAGCATTTGTGACCTTAAGGGCGTCTTGATTTGGGTTAGGTAGAAGAATGTAGATTCGCAGCAATAAGTGGTTGAAAAGCAGGAAAGCGTTTTTCAGGCATGTTGCCAAAGGCGTGGGTATTCTGCATTTTTCCATATTTCAATTGGATCTTTCTTAGCATCAAACAATGACTTTAAAATGTCATCTACTGAGAGCTCAATCAATTCCATCTGTAGTTCTTTAGGTGCCTTGGTGATATCAAGCAAGTGAGGCTAAAATGCTAATTTGAGTGTGATGTCATGATTCTCAAAGTCAGTGAAGCTTTCGTTGTCTTCTCCAATTAATAGGTCTATAACAGCTGCATATTCTTCAGATGGTTTGCATATATCATACTGCTCATCAATGACCTTTGGTAACTGTGGAAAATGTTCATCTGAAATTTCCTTTTGAAGAAGTGTCTTGGAAAACGATAGCTTTTTTTGAAATGCTTGGATTTTTTTGCCACATATCATGTATAGACTTAGTTTTACCTTGCAAAGAAATATTCAAGTTGTTTTTATTTGACTTGATATCACACAGAAATGCTGCATTCCTGTAGAACTCTTCTTTCAATAATTCACATTGCTGATTCTGTTCTTCGTAAAATTTAACTATCTGTTCTCGCAGAGATAAAATTTTGGCTAACACCTGTCCCTGCGTTAGCCAATGCACTTTAGAATGATACAGCAAACCCATGCTGAATACCTCATTGTTCAACTTTAGCATGTTGCCATGTGGCATTTGCATGAATATATTATAGTTAACAATACTTATAACTTGTTGCAAAGTGTCACTTAAAATAGTAGCTTTAGCACAGAAATTGTGTGGTTGCAAGATACAATGAAAAGAAATGAGAGCATCTGTATCTGTTAATACTTTTTTTAATCTGTGCAATAGACCCTTCATGTTTTCCTGTCATGGAAGGTGCACCATCTGTACATATACTCACTAAATTTACCAAATTCTGTCCAACTTCATGACATTTATCTTGAAAGTTGTTGAAGATATCTATTCCCCACATTCTGTTTGCAAGAGTGCCCAAAGCGAGCAACTCTTTGTAGCAAAGAAAATCTTCTGTTATGACCCGAATGAAGTATAAAACCTGCACCAAATCAGTAGTATCAGTTGATTCATCCAAAGTGATTGAATAATATATATTTTCCTTTTGAAGTATTGCATGAAGTTGTTCGGTTAAGTTGAAGACCAATTCATGTTGCCGATCAGCTATGGTTCTCCTTGAAAGAGGCAGTTGTTTGTACTTTGAAATGTTGTCGGGGTCTAAGCGTCCTATAACTTCGACAATGCATTCTTTCACAATTTCTACATCACTGAATGGCTTCCCTTTTCCCCCAAGTATATAAGCTAATTTACAAGTTGCTTCAGTGGCATTATTTCCACTAATTGGTGCTTACTGGTCTTATTGCTGCTTGAAAGAATTGTCTTTGCTTTTGCTTTTCATCTTTTAATTTCTGCAATACAGCCTTTCGTGCCTCTCCCTCTAATTTAAAATATTTGTAGTCCTTGTGAGTGTTATAATACTGATGAGCATTGAATTTCTTTAATGTTGATATTGCAGTATCACAAAGCAAGCAAATCATCTTATCTTCAGCAGAAACAAGATAATACTGCAATTCCCAATCCTCATTAAAAAATCTATTTTCTTCCTTCAGCATTCTCTTGGTCCTCTTTGATATGTTGGGCTGTTAAGCAGACAGAATTAAAAAATACTGTCAAACTGTACAACTATTCACAAATTCCACTTCAAACAGAAACACAGCGTGCCATTGTCAAAAGCTGATAACAGACTGGCGTACTCAACCCCCATAAACTCTCGCCAACCAGCCTCATGCAGTAGTGACACCAGTCAGGTCGGTGAAGTTAGAACTAAATCACAAGTTTAGCAACCATCAATTTAGCCCTTATGGCTTACTAACGTTCTAATTGTGCTGGTCAATCTGGGAGGATTATTTTGTTGAAACTTATTTTATTCTTTGGCACTTTAAATACATTCATTTAAAAAGTAAAATAAAAATATAAAAGACAAATAAAAATGTATTAATAAAAATAAAAGGATTTGTTCTGTAAAATTTGGATTTAGTCAAAAGGCTGCACTTAAGGACCTAGAATGGCTAATGGAGAGTTTCCACTACTCTGTGGCTTCAGAGAATGCCATGGTGTCCCCAAATACAATACTTGGACTAAATATTATTATTTTCCTAATTCTAATATTTATTAATAATAAATAAAACTAGCTTTTTAGGCTTATAACCAGGGCTACGTAGTTATCTTTAAAGAGCTATAGATTTAACACACTGGCATTATTTCATAAAACAATGCTTTCAGATATTTACTATATAACCAGAAATTTATTGTTACAACAATGGATACATGGTAATTCTAATAATCTGATACATACCATGATGTTATAGTACAAAAAATAATCTGAACAGGCCAGGCTTGGTGGCTCATGCCTATAATCCCAGCACTTTGGGAGGCCAAGATGGGGGGATCTCTTGAGGCTGGGAGTTCAAGACCAGCCTAGACAACATAGTAAGACCCCTGTCTCTACAAACAATTAAAAAAATTAGCTGGGCATGGTGGCACATGCCTGTATTCCCAGCTATTTGGGAAACTGAGGCAGAAGGATTGCTTGAACCCAGGAATTCGAAGTTGTAGGAAGCTATGGTTGGGCTGCTGCACTCCAGCCTGGGCAACAGAGTGAGATCCTGTCTCTAAAAGAATAATAATAATAATCTATAATAAAATAAAAATATCCTTCCAAATAGTAGAAGATATTTTTCCTTCTTGTAGGTTTATATAGATAAGGAGTTTTGAACTGTACTGTTCCTTTTTTGTTCTGATTTTCTATTGTTTTTATGGTTCCTCTCATTATATATTACTGAAGAACTAAGACCTTTCATTGTAAGTAATTTTTGTAGTAACCTAGACAAGACCCCTAATCTTTCTGAATCTCAATTTTACACCTAAAATGTGACCTTTTCTTTGCCATGCCAACTTCACAGGGTTGTTGAGACATTCAAATAAAGTATTGGAAGGGATGTGCTTTTATCTGTGTGGTGGTTCTTGTTCAGTCATAGGTGTAGTGGCCAGGGAATTCTGGTGAATGAATGCCCCAGAAGGACTATGTCTTTCTTGATTTATAGCATAGCCCTTGTTCAAGTCCTGATTTTTCCTCATCATGATTTCAGTGCCTTCCACATCCTGTTGTGCCATTCTCATTTGTTAGCATCTCACTTTATACCCAGCTGGCCATTAGCCAATACTTATTGAGCTTCTGCCATGTGTCAGACCCATGCAAAATGCTGGGGCTACAGAGGTGAGAGGCCAGACCCTGTCTCCAGGGTGCCTGTTTGAGCAGGGGAGGAGCCCAAGACTGCAAGAGCCAATTTTTACCTCAATTTCCAGCTTGCTGGCCTGCCCGACATATTTCAGACTTGTCAGACCCTACAATTGCATGAGCCAGTTCCTTAAAATAAATCTTAGTGTGTGTATGTGTGTGTATTCATACATACGTGCATACATATTGGTGTGTTTCATATTGGTTCAGTTTCTCTGTAGAACCCTGACTGATACAGTACTAAATAAACGCTTTCATTATTGATGCAGAAAGAGGAGGAATAAGTGTGGTGAGCAAGATGCTCATTGTGGTTTTAGCAATGTTGAGTTTGAGGGGCCCATGGAATCCAAGTGGAGATACTGGAAGGCAAATGTAGCCAGTTTGTGGAAAGCTGACATGAGTGGTCTGGACTGGAGATATGTAAATGTGGAAGTCTCCAGTGTGTAGCTGTCAGTTGAAGCTATGTTTGTGCATGATTTCAAACAGAGACTAGAGTATGTAAGGTAAGAGGAAGTATAAAGATGGAACCCCAGGAAATACCAACTGGGGAAGGCAGAGGGAGAGGAGCCTGTAAGGGAAACCAAGAAGGAGCAGATGGAGAGGAGAAAGACCAAGAGGGAGTGGGGTTGTGGAAATCAAGATGGGAGAATTTCAAGGAGGAGGGAGAGTAGCAGTGTCAAGTGTAAGAGAAACGTTGTAAATTGTCCACTGAATTTAACTCCTAAGAGGTGTCATTGGAGGTGACTATTTCAGTGTTCCACATTACAGTGGGTGGAGTGTGGTGATGACGTGGAGGTGTGTGTTTGCTGTTGCTGCTTCTGGTTTTTTTGTTTTTTGGTTTTTTTTCTTTTAAGAGACAGGGTCTTGCTCTGTTGCCTGGGCAGGAGTGTAGTGGCACGATCACATCTCACTGCAACCTCCAACTCTTGGGCTCAAATGACCCTCCCACTTCAGCCTCCTGAGTAGCTGGGACTACATGCATGTGCCACCATGCCTGGTTAATTTGTTTTATTTTTTGTAGAGACAGGGTCTCACTATGACGCCCAGGCTGGTCTTGAACTCCTGGCCTCAAGCAATTCTCCCACCTTGGCCTCCCAAAGTACTGGGATTACAGACGTGAGCCACTGCACCCAGCCATGTTGCTGCTTCTTAAAGGAGCTCAGCTAGAAAGTGTGAGGATGAGAAGGGGCTGTGGGCTTCCTGAGGAAGAGGTGATTTTAGGATGAGAGGTTCCCTAGCATGTTCAGAGGCTGAGGGAACAAAGATCCAGAAGAAAGGAAGAAGTCAGAGACTCGAGGGAGAGGAAGGATAAATGATTGAGCAGGGCCTCTTCCATGGGTGGAGGGACATGCTCAGGGAATGGCCAGTAGTGTTGCCAGAGGAGGGATGCCTCTTCCATTTGATGGTGTGGAAAGAGGAAGGGCTACTTGGGATATAGAGAAGTCTATAGCAAGGCTTCTATAGACTGGGAGTTTTGCCCTCTTAAAAACTTCTATTTTCTTTGTGAAGTGGACCATTGGCACTAGCTGATAGTCAAGGGGAGATGATGCAGTAAGGTCTTTGAAGGCCAAGGAGAAGGTATAAAATTATTGCTGTGGAGCTTGGAAGTAGGAGTTGAATATTGCTCCCCATTATCTATTGAATGAAAGTTATACCGCAAAGTCTGGTGTTTATAAAGACCTCCATAGTCTGCATTTAATCAATTCTACCAGACTACCTATACTTTTTGTTTCATTCTAGCACCCTTGTACTTCAGCCAAGAGTACCTCTGATATAGCACTAGACTGTGGCTTTGAGAGACTAGATGCTGTAGTGAAAATGCTATGAGCCTATGGGTCAGGAGTCCTGTGGCCCAGTCTTGGCTAGCTATGGGACCTTGGATATACCTTAACTTCTCCAAGTCTGTTTCTTCATTTATAAACTGTTAATAATAATGACAATAATAGTAAGTGATGACGAAGGTGTGTCAAATGAGAAAGCGTATTTTAAAGTACTTTGAAGAGGATAAGTAATAAATAAATGGAGGTGATGTCATCAGGCCGTGACTAATCCTAGCTCTAGGCTTCTGTACAAACTTTCTTCA
Organism: Daubentonia madagascariensis; assembly: GCA_023783475.1. Classification (NCBI taxonomy): domain Eukaryota; kingdom Metazoa; phylum Chordata; class Mammalia; order Primates; family Daubentoniidae; genus Daubentonia; species Daubentonia madagascariensis. The sequence continues at coordinate 23,981,886 of JAKFHU010002136.1, read as the reverse complement.
TTACCACTAGAGTCCTCCCCCTTCTCTCCAAATATCTAAATTCAGCCTGTATTGTGTAGAGAAATGCTAGCTACTGTAACAGACAAACCCTGCTGAAACCTCAGTGGCTTAAAACAATAGACATTTTCATGCTTGTTTAAAATTCAGTCAGCTGTGGGGATGGAGGGGGCCCAGACTGATGGTGCTCTGCCATCTTCAAACCATGGTTTCCAAGGTAGCCCTGGTGTCAATGGCCAGCCAGCAGGGTAGGGGAAGAGATTGAGTGTAGAAAATTGTCTGGGAGGCCTAGAATGGGAGCTAGTGACTAAGGCCAAAGGAGAGATGGTTGAGAAGAGGCATCTGCTGGATCAGAGATGAATTTGGGGCATGTGGGTATTTGCACAGAATGGTGGAGGGGGCTCTGAGAAGAGTGAGGCAGGACCTGTGCAGCACCAGCAGGGAATGCAGAGGCCACTCCTCCTGCCTCGATGGACAGAGCTTGGGAAGAGCCGAGGGTCCTAGGACCAGTTCCTGGTGAAAGCAAAAGGTGGGAGAGAGGCCCCCCGGTAGAGAGATATAGATGAGAAAGGGGGTGTTTACACATCTTCTGAAGCGAGCTTTCTAACAGCTGGGGAGGCAGACACTGTTTACCTTTCTTAAGACAAGAAAACTGATGCGGTGGTGCCTTGGCAAAAGCCACACAACTACTAGGCAGCAGAGGAATGAGCTAGGGCCTGGGTCTTTGACATCATAGCCCCTGGTGGTGAAAGCCAGAATATATCCCACCTGGAGGGCTGAAAAACCTGGACTCTGAAGGAGTTGGTTTGAGGTGAACCCCTGGGCATGGGATGGAGGCCCTTTGTGGTGGCCTCTTCCTTTATAGGTGACTTGCCCTTTGGCTGCTTCTTTTGGAGGAAGGAGGGCAAAGATCCTAAGGCAGGAATGTGCTTACAGGGTTCTAGAACTGAAAGGAGACCAGGTTGGTGCATGACAAACAGGAGGCAGAGGTGCGTGAGAAGATGCTGGAGAGGGAAGCAGGGCCCACATCACCCAAAACCTACAGGGCATGGCAAGGAGTTAAGATTTTATTCTAAGGTTAGTGGGAAGCCATTGTATGTTTTGAATGGGAGGTAAGATGGTCCAACTTACAGTTTAAAAAGACCACCAGGCTGTGATATGGAGAATGGGTGTAAGGGAGGCCAGAGTGTAAATTGAGTGTAGTGGGTGAGGGAAAAGGAGGAATTCAAGAGGAGATGAAAGTTGAGCTCAGAGAAGAGGCTAGAAAATAAAATTTGATCCTGTATTTCCTGTTAGCTCACTCCCTGTTCTTAGCGAGACTTCCTGCAATAGCCTTATCCATGGTTTCCACTTCCTCACCTCCTGCAGTTCGACCCTCTGTGCTGCCAACTTCCCTGAAATGTCTCAGGCAAAGGGCATCCAAGGCCCTTTGCGGTTAGCTAAGTCCAGGCCTTTAGCGCTTGCCTGACTTGACTTGCATCCATTCACACTGTGAGCCATTTCTGCCTTGAAATGCACTCCTCTAGCTTTTCTTCTCTCTGGTTCCCTCATCCTGTATGTCCCTTATCTGGTCCCCAAGTCCTCAGACCAGCCCTAACATGCTAGCATTCCCCAGCCTTCTGACCTTGGTCCTTCTGGGTTTCCCCTGTGCCCCTTTTCATAGAATGAGCCCTTCTCCCACTTTATCAGGCCAACACCTACTTGCCTTTTCGGCTTCACTGGGGTTGCCCTCTCCTCCAGAAAGCCTTCCCTGACCCCTCAGGCTGGGTTGGGTGCCACTTTTTCTCCTCTTCCATTTCTCCTGGAGGATAAAGTAGATGCCTCTGTGATAGCACTTAGTGCCCTGTTTACTTGTCTCCCCAGTCTAATAGTGCTTAAAGGATAGGGTTACAATGAAATACTCTGTGATCTAGGCTAAAGATTGCTTTCTCCAGTTCAGGTGAAAGCCACACTTTATAATGAAGGTATCTACACCTGATTGTATACCCTTCAATAGGGCATTCATTTCTCATTGGGCCTGAAGGCTGGAATTCTGGTATAATATCTTCTGTGAACATAAGAGATTAATTTAACTAGAAATAATTAGTAATTGTTTCCATCTGAAAGGAAAAAATGACTTAAGCATCTGAATTGCTTCAGAAGAGCTTTTAAAGATTTGCATTTCTTGCCTGGTAATTTGGATCTCCACTCCCTTGCTCCTGCCCCAAAACCTGTTCTGTGTGTCTTGTATTTTGTGATCCCACAATTCTGGGTTTGACATTATGATTGCCTCCATGTTGATGAGCACTAATGTTCTCCTGTGCTGAACTGGGATAGCTGTTGAAGGCTCAGTGAAAGATGAGTTTCTGCCCTTATATCCTTTCCTCCTGCTAACCAGCTTATTGTGGTGAAGGAAAAAAAAAATAGGTAGAGACTGCAGTATACACTTAGGTATACAAGTCACACATCTGGAATTTCAGGAAGGTTTTAAGTGGTCAATATCATTAAATTCTCATTCTTTTAAATGTCTTTTTCTACTCTTTTGAATTCTTTCTTCTAGTCTTTCTCTCAGTTCCAAATGCACTCTATCTTTTTTGGCAAGTGGAACAAAAAAAATAAAACGTTGAATTACTTTCTTTCCAGTAGCTGTGATTTTTTAGAATATTTCTTGATGTTTTTCAATGTTTAGTTTTCTGAGCCTAACAGACTAGAAAGCAATGATGCCTTTGATGAAACAAAACTCTTGGTATCATTACTCAAAATAATGTGACAGGTTGTACTTGTGCCTTTCTGATCTAGTGTTGGGCTGATAAATTTATTTTTAAGAAAAAAATATTATGGGGTTGTTTATTTACTTTTAACTAGAATACCCCTTAAACAGAATAAGACTGCCCAATTATACGTAACAGCAGACTGAATTTGAGCCCCTTATATTATTCTCTCAAGGGTTTGTTGCTATCAATAGGAGAAATGCTGGTATATATGAGCCACACTCTATTGATTCCCACTTATATTTATTTCTGGTGTCCAAATAATACCTTAGGATTGCAGACTCTCACATAGGAAGTGACCATAGGGTTTTCTAGTATGCCCACTGGTGAGATGCCAACTCCCCTTCTTATGTGGAGGACACCACTCTGTTAGCTCAAGAGTAGTCTTTCTCACAGGAAGCCATGATCTTTGTCTTGGGACCCTTGACCCACTGGACTTCCATAGTGACTCTTTCTCACCATCTATGACATGTGCAACCCTTCAGGTACTTGAAGAAGCCATGTTCCCTTTTATCCCTCAAATCCTCTTTAGACTCTAGATCGCTAGTTTCTTCAGATGTAACCTCCCTCCTTATTCTACATACTGTGATCTTAATACATCATCCCAAGGTTTTGTTAGCTTTCTCTAGTGGCTAAATCAAGAGACTTGAACTTACTCTTGGCTGAAACCTACCTTCATGGAACTCCCCTCTGAGTGTAGCTTCTGAAACATCTATTTAATGGAATGTTTCTATCTCAGTGGTCTTACTAGCATAGTTTTACTATTATGCTTTGTTACATTTGGTAATATTGTAATATACCTCCCCCAGAAAGTAAACAAAGGCTTTTAAGTCCTGGAATGCAGGTAAAATGCCAATAAGGCCGTGGAATTTGACTTCCAGCTAGAGGAGATGTAACCAATTTCAATAGGTCTGATGGTAAGAGCTAGCGTTGATAGAGCCCTCACAGCACGCCTGGCTCTGTGCCAATGGCCATTACACGTATCATTTACTCTAATACAACAACCCTGTGCTAATAATAATATCCATGATACTAGATAGTGTTACTGACTGCATTTTAATGATAAAGAAACAAAGACTTAGAAAGGTTGGGGCTTGTTCCATGTTTCACATGTTGCAGTGTGACCCAGAGCTCGAGCTCCTAATACGCAATTGCTGCTTCTTTAACACCTTTCTGCTGGGTAAAGCTCTGTGTACAACTCCCTTCTCTTGGGCTCTATATTTATATTTATATTTCTGGTCTTAATTAAAACGTAATACAAAAAAATAATCGAGTGATTTTTTTTTTTTTTCCATCTCACCAGGGCATCTGGAAGAGCACTCTGCATGTGGTGGGTGCTGACAGCTGTGGCTGCAGTCCTTAGCTCTAGGTCTTTGGATCCAGTAAAAAGAGATTAGACCTCTGTGAGTTCTTCAGTCTTGGGATGGGTAGGGCTATTCTGGATCTCATAAGTTCATCTTAAACCAGTAAAAGTCTGACACATCCTGATGGGCTAGGACTCAACTGGGGGCAGTGTTCCTTTTGACTTGCCTTTGGGTAACTGGCCAGCACAGATCAAATGGGACAGAATATGGCTGTTGTAGTTAAAGTTGGACTGGCAGCCTGTAGTCAGTCCTGGCTCTGCCTTACACTCTTACCACCTGTGGGCCTCATTTTGCTCACTTGCTGTGGGAGTCAGGAGGGAGGGAAAGGTGTGTATGTGGAGGGGTTGGTTACTCCATGCTCTTTTCCCACTCTGTCAGATGTGAAAACAGCCCTTTTGTTTTGGAGAGTCCATTCTGTGCTCTGTTTCCTAAATTCACACTTGAAACAGTGGCACAATTGGAAGGATGAGACATTTAGGAGGCTGCTGTGTTTCCCCCTCCCCAAGTCCCTAAGAGATTGGTGTGTTGGACACCTTTATTAATTTGAGATGAAACTGAGACTCAGTGAGACTGGACTGAAGATTTAAAATACGGGGATGCCTAGAACTTCTCTACCACTTCACAGGGCCTCAAGGGTTTAGAAACTGATGTTATTCCTCTGGGGTCTGAGGAGAGTGGCTCAGATGGGACCTGTTGACTTGATCCATACGGATTAGCCTGCTGAGTCAGAGAGCAGGGTAGAGAAAGTTGGAAAGTGTATCTGTAAAATATTAGACATAAGGACTCATGCAGCTTCATAATGGGCAGAACCTGTATGCTTGTGTGTAGGGGAAGGTGGGAAAAAAGGATGAGACAAGCCTTTCTTGAGCATTACCATGTGCTAGGGACTTTCTTGTGACATTGCCTTTTGGAGTAACTGGTATTATTTCCATATTATAGAAGTGGAAAACTTGAACCCAGATCTCTTGGCCCTAAGTCAACTCAGTCCTGGTGATCCCGTTGCTGACAGATAGTAGTCAGATACTTCTCTTATCTCACTGTAGCGCATTCCAGAAAGCCACATTTCATGGCATTGCTGGGAGAGCAGGGGAGAACTGTAACAGAGCTGCTGTGTATTTTTTCCTTCACATTTATGAACTGGAGGAGAAGGGAATAGAGAAGGGAAAAAACTCAACTTGGCATGAGTGATGTTATGTGAGATCAAATAAGGTGAAAAGCAAAATAGACTCCAGAAATTTAGTTTTGTTTTTATCCAAAGTTCATAGGCGGCTTCTGTACAAAGTCCTTTTCACTTTCCATAAATGTTAGCACTTTTCATAACATGAATCTTATTATCTTTACTTTTGGTTGTGTATGAACTTAAATAGCTTTATAAAGGACAAAGAACCAATTGAACAAAAGAACCAGAAGAAGGAAAATCAAACTATGTGTCACCTTTGCTATTTCATTTCTTGCTAGTGTACAAGTTCTTATACTTAAAATGAGTTACAATTATTTTGGCTCCTGATGCATTCACTGTAAAAGTATTTATTGAACTGTCAACAGTAAAATAGAAATTTTAAATTAAAAAAAGAAATCCTAACACCCTAGACAATAAACTCTTAAAGTTTCATTTTTTTCCTGTTTTTTGTACACATGCATGCATAATTTTTATGTGGCTAGATTTGTACAAGTTTGTATTGTTTCTAAGTATTTGCCCATGTTGCTACGTAACCTGCATAATTATTTATGATAGTTTCTCAATTTACCTTAGACATTCTCCAACTTATTGGATATTTATTATTTATATTCTGCCTCATTCTATAAAAAGGATTGGTGGCTTTTTTTGAACATTCAAGTGGTTTATGTGTTATTTTTCTTTATAAATATTGTTCATTTGCATCATCAGGCAATTAGTGTCCCCACTCCTCCTCCTTTTGTTCTTTTTGGAAGAGGAAAGGGAATTGTTATTTCTTTAGAATAATTTCAGGTGTGGAGCAAGTAACTCTGAAGTCGTATCAAGGACCAGGAAAGGTGGTAGTTTTAGGGGAAGCTGAGAGAAGCAAGAGTACAATTGAAATGAGTTATTAAGCAGAGTTGTTTGAATTTTTAATGTGGGTTTTTATTGAATTTTATTAAATCTTAGGTTTTAAAAACTATTACTAAAAGTGAAATTAGACATCCTTTACATTGACATACAAATTTAGCTAATAATCTGAAGTTGTGGTTAAGTTTTAAAAAATTTGTTCTCAGCTAAATTGAATGTGGCATAATTCTAAACAAATCTTGTATTAGATTAATGATATTGGCCCCAATTAACCTCTAACCCTGGAATATTAGCATCGGCCTGGTAGTCCCCTGTAGTCCCTGGGTGGTGGTCATCCCTCCCCAACCCATTCTTCCAGCCATGGGGAGCCTGGGCACTTCTTTGCAAAGCAGTACCCCTCTGGCCAGAAGGGGCTTCCTTGTATGGTGCCCGTGTCCTTCCACTTGCCTTACATTGGCCATACTTCTGCTTTCTGGAACAATAGACAAGTTTCTTCCACTAGGCAGGAAACATCAGAAAATCAGAGATCAAGGCCAGGCGTGGTGGCTCATACCTGTAATCCTAGCACTCTGGGAGACCAAGGTGGGAGGATTGGTTGAGCTCAGGAGTTCGAGACCAGCCTGAGCAACAGTGAGACCCCGGCTCTACTAAAAATAGAAAAATTATCCAGGCATTGTGGCATGTGCCTGTTAGTCCCAGCTACTCAGGAGGCTGAGGCAGGAGGGTTGCTTTAGCCCAGGAGTTTGAGGTTGCAGTGAGCTACGATGATGGCACTGCATTCTAGCCAGGGCAACAGAGTGAGAAACTGTCTCAAAAAAAAAAGAAAAGAAAAAATCAGAGATCAGTTCTGATTTTCACTTTCTGTATTCTTAGCTATTGGCATAGTGCCTGGCATGTAGCAGATACTCAAAAACACATTTGTAGAATGAAATGTCTTGAGACAGTCCTTGACATGTGTGAATATGACCGTGATGTCCCCACTTAGTCACCTCTTCTCCAAGTGTAATGTCTTCCAGGTCAGCCATTCCTCATGATAGAATCTCCAGATTCTTCTCCCTCCTTGTCCCTCACCATTGCCTATGGCCACAGTTTGCTGTCGGTCACTGATGGAACATGTGGCCAGATTTATAGCTGGTTCTCCAGAAGTGATCTGATTTGCAGTAATATGTTTGAGTATGCATTGCTTTTTTTTCTTTAGCAAATCCCTGATTATTTATGTCTTTTTACGTGATCTGCTGTCAAGCCTGGTCTTTTGTGAAATTGTTTCCTTCTAGATTAGTGTCACTTGGGATTTGATGAGGGCTCTTCATTATCCTCATGTGAGTTGTCAGTAAAAATGAGGAACAGGAAAGGCCCAAGGAATTGTTGTGGAAACCTCCCTCCAGATTGATAGTAATCCCCTAATCCCATGCTTTTCAAACTGTGATGTACACACAGATTACCTGGGAATTTGGTGAAAATGTAGATTCTGATTCAGTAGGTCTGGGTGCAGCCTAAGATTCTCTTTCTAACAAGTTCTCTTTAAGATTATGCTGATGTTGTATGTCTCCCTGATACTATTTTGAGTAGCAAAGCACAGTTTTTGGGTAAAGTTGTCCATGAATGCAAGTCCTTTGGTGTGTGGGTAGCTGTACTGTACCCATCAGAGCCCCCAGCAGATACTATCTGATGCTGGTACTTGACACCATACTCAAATGTTTATCTCCCACCTCACTAGGTAAATGAAGTAAACAAGAGCTGTGCTGTTTTACCAGCTTCCAAGCAGTTGCACACCTATCTGCGCATGTTTAGTTGGACCCTTTATTCCAGCCAGACAAGCTGTTATCCAACCTATTTGGTATCTTTTCAAGTTTCTTGTCATCTGGAAATTTGGTAAAGGACTCATGTATACTGTCTTTTGAATTATTAATCTGGTATACTTTCATATACCAGAAAGTTACCCAAAGAGATACTAAACAGATGGTTTTTAAACATTGGATAGAAAGTATAGTATTACTGATAAAATTCTTTAATAAGAAATGTTATGGAGCATCCAAATTTTTTTTAATCTTTTGGAATTTGGATAAAATGGATGCATTGTTGAAATTACATTCCTAAACTGAAAGGTACTCGTGCAAACAGCAGCCTTTGAGTCATAGATTAACAAGTGAGTTCTGTAGAAACACAGAGCATTCACAATCACCTGATTCCCCTTTTCACCAAGCTTTTAATCTTTTAGCTTAGGGGAGGGGTGCTTTTCTCTTGCCCTTTGTACAAGGCAAATAACACTGTGACCAAGACATTTTTGGTCATTTCAAAGAATAATCATTAAACATTGGTTAAAAAGTACAAAAATTTAGACAACAAAGCATTTGCACTTGCTTATTTAATAGAGTTCATTGTGATGTGATCAACTGGACAATACTCTGAATTAGGGATTCCTTACCTCTCTTTGAGATGAATTCTTATTTCCTCAAAGCTTTAGGATGAGTAAGAAGAAATACTTAGCTAAAGTTCTTGAAAGAGAAGTTTTGCTTTGAATCATTCTCCGGCTGTAGGGGTGAAGGCCATTTGAGCTCAAAGTCTGTGCTTAGAAACTAACTAGCATTGTTCCTTCCCTGAACAGGCCTCTGGGGTGATGTGTTTCTGGGGGTGGTGGTGTGGATATAGAGTCACTTTCAAAGTATACTCTACTAATGCCCTTGTAATGGCAGTTTATAGCCTGTTGCAGTTATCACAATACACGCACATACACACAGAGAGTCATACAGTCCCTTAAATTTTACCTGTGTAGACCACCTTTTCTTTTTGTTTTGGATATAGGAGGTGTGGCCACCACCCTGGGAGCTATTCTGCCCACTGAATGTCAAGAAAGCCTCTTTCCCTTCCCCCTCACAGCCCTTAAGCCCAGAATTCCTCATTTGAGAACATGGGGGACAGGTATTCCGGAGTGACATGTTGCTGTTATAGTTCATCCATTAATTTCCTCCCTTTCCATGGTGATGGTTTTCCATGCTCGCCTAGATGTCTGTCTCTCCTGTTCTTTCAGCTGCTCACATGTAAGCACAGTTGCAGCAGCAATTACACCATCCCTTTAGCAGTTTTTTTATTATGGTAACTTTAAAATATGTATTATGAACCTCCCTGAACCTACCTTATAATAATATCAACATCTTGCTAATCTCATTTATTTCCTGCCCCCCTTCATTCTCTTCTCTACCTATCACCATACATGCTCTTTTCCCCATCTACTGGAGTGTTTTGAAGTAAATCCTAAATAGTCCATCATTTCATCTGTAATACTTCAATTCAGTATGTATCTTCACAGAGAAAGATGTTTTAAAGACTTTTTAAAATTGAAGTAGAATATACATAAAGAAAAATGAACCTGATAGAGCCTGATAAATTTTCACAAACTGAATGGATCTATATAAGCAACATCCAGATCAAGACATAGAACATTACCAGCACTAGGCAGTGGGTATTTCTGGGGGAATTCAATGTTAATCTCCAACTCATCCTTTACTAAATGTTCTGAACCTTTTCTGGTGAATAATTGAAGCTTTTACATCTACAATTTCATTAGGAAAATATTAGTAAGTTTTCATTCTAAACCTATAAAATACAATTTGACTCTAACCCTGCCAAAAAAACCCCACAAAACCCAGAGTATTATTAGTCTCAATGTGTTGATTACTTCACCACTGTTGATTAATATGTTCAGATAATTCTGACTCCTAAGTACTAGAGACAGTGTCTTCCTCATATGTCACAAAAGTTGAATTCTGTGACTAGACATTAAATTAGGAAATCTCATTCAGAGAAGAAAGCAACAACAAAAGCAAAGCTTTGACACTGATAATAATTTGGCTGATCTATTTTCAGTGAAAAATAAGCAATAATGCCCATATTCAATTGAGGTTGACTTGGATATATTAATAATAATTGAAGTATAGAACTTAAAAAAAAAACTACAGTGTCATCAACATACCCCTAAATAGCGATAGTTGCTTAATATCATTTAATACTCAGTCTTTATTAAAATTTTCCTGATTACTCAAAAATGTCTTTTTTAGATTCATGACTTACTTTTAATTGATGGCTTATATAAAAGTTCTGTAGGTTTAAAAAATATTTTTTTATCCATCAATCTTTTACTATTTTTATGTAACCACAGCTTTCATATGTTACTCATGCTTTGTGCTTGCTAAGTCATTAACAAAGAAAAGTATAGTCATTTATATCATAATTATTACATCTTCCTTAGAAATGATGTTTTAAAAACTGATCCAGCCACTCTTTCCAACGCTGTGCTAAAACGGTATAGTATGCATCTCCTTAGAGACACTGCCATAACCCTACTTCTGCAACATCATTTGTATCATTTCAATTTGTGTTTCTCTGGCAGCATTTCTCATCTACTTCCACATATTCTTAAAATTTTATGCAACTTCTGTTCTCTGATTTTCCCTTTCTATGTGGATTACTGACCTTGGGTTATGTGACTCTTCTTTCAGCAGTGGAAGGAGCACTGCTTTGAGAAGGAAAAAAAAAAAAGTCTGGGTTCAAATCTCAGCTCCATCACTTACTGGCTGTGTGACCTGAGGCAGTGTATTTAACTTCCCCAATTACTTTGTAATTTAGTAACATGTTTAATTCCTTTTCAGTGGCCTGCATCAAACAATACCACAGATTGTTTAAAATATCCTAAAGCTCCACAAACTTGCAGGCAGGGAGTAAGTGAATTTTGGGTCACTGCTTATTGTCCCAAACTACAATTTACAGACCATTGCCCCAGGAGCCAGGATGGGAGGCCACCAGAAGAAGAATATGAGAGAGGAGACATGGGAAGGGAGATGGTAACTAATATTAACTGAGTGCCTGTAGCTACTTTCCCATATGCTCATTTAGACCTTGCAGCTGCCCGGGACATTTTATAATCGAAGAAACTTTGGCTCTGCCAATGCAGACAAGTGATTAAGAGTGATAGCCTGGGATGAATTCCCTGCCTTGCCACTGTGTACTAGTAGCTGTGTAACCTAAGGCAGGTCTCTTTTTACCTCTCTGTGTCTGTTTCTTCATCAGACACAGCATCTGCTTCAGGGTGTTTGTGAGAATTAAATGAAGTAAGTGTGTAAGGTGCTAAACACAGTGCCTGGAACATAATCAGCATTCAATAAAGCAAACTGTTATTGATCCTTTACTTCTTTTTAGACTTATAGTCTTTTAAAAGGAAGGCTATAGAGTTTTAGTGGCTTTTAGTAACATTCAAAGTTGTGACTACAGATTAAGCAGATTTTCTAACCATCATAACAGAACTTTGTCAGAGAACAGAACAAACATATGAATGCTTTCCTTTCAAGTTGGTCATCTTGAAAACCTCTTACTTATCTTAATGTTGCCCCAATGTTGCTCAAAATATGTTTGCACTTATTATTATTAGTTTTTAATCTGTAGGTGTCTTTTTGCTGAAACTACAACTAGGATAGAGGTGAATACCTACATAATTAAATTAGTTATTTATCCATTTATTCAACAAACTTTTATTGATCACTTACTGTTTTGCAGGCATGCTGCTAGGCACTTTGAATATAGCTGTGAACAAATAAGATGGGTGCATTTCTCTGTGGCATTTGTAATCTAGGGGGCAAAAAGTTTTCATCAGCACCTTGGATTGTGTCAAAAATGTGACAGTCCTAAATAACATTGTTAAAACTACTGAATGGAAAAAGGCAAATTTTGGAATGTTTGGTAGACATATCTAAACTTTTTCTTGGTACAATAAGATCATATCCTTGGCATGTTACCCAAGAAGAAGACAGATACCTTCTTTATGAATAAAATGAGATGTGCTGAGGGATACACCACTCTGTATCCAGTGCGATGATGTAACTCCCTTTAAATTAAAATTTGGAGTAAAACAAGGAGCTCCTTTATTTTCTCTCTGTTTGACTGTGACTTTGGAGCCTCTCATTCATGCAGTTGAAATTGGTGGCACAGTTACATTAAAGAACATAATTGAAACTAAGTTATCATTTACCAGTGACCTGGTAATTATTGAATATGGTTATATATTCAAGAATATTTGTTAGGTTCCCTTAATTTGCATGTTTAAAAAGTATGCTGATTTCTTCTAAAAAGTTTCTAAATATATATGTCTATTCAATTTAACATTTTAGTTAGTGTTAAATAATTGTACATACAATTAAATAAATGAAATTATAGAGTCCTGAAATTCAAAGGCACTTTCAAGATAATTTAGGATAGCCACCCTTACAGTGTGAAAATGTCCTTAGCCTATTTTCTGACACCTCTGGTGATGAAGAATGTCTAACTGTAGACCAGGGGTCACAGGCATATAATATAAAGGTGAGAATTTGTCAGTTATAAGACAGGAGTGAAAGTTACCTATGGCAAACTTTTGGGGCCCTGTCTGTCAGTACGATTATTTTCCAAATGTCACAATGGCCACCTAAGACTTTCTTCTGCAGGCCAGTTTCTGCCTAGGACCTCCAGTGTGTTGCCCTTCCAGTAAATTTTGGCAGTGCCTAAGGAAACATCTCAAGGTCTTTTAGTTTTCTAAATTTGTATTTAACATTATAGCATATAATTTTTGCCAGTCACTTTTCTAGGCAAAAGGGATGATTATATTGAACAAGAAGTCACTACCATTATGGAGGTTTCAAATTCATGAATGAGTGACTTTAAAGTTACAGTCAAACATGAAATAAAGGAGCTCCTTGCTTTACTCCAAATTTGAATTTAAAGGGCTGGTTTCATAATTGCAGTTGATACAGAGTGGTTTCTTTCTCTATATATCTCATGATATTTTATATTTTATTTTATACATGAGGATATATTAATTATCTGTTGCTGCATAATAAATGACCCTGGAAGTTAGCACCTTAAAACAACAAACATCTATTATCTAACAGGAATGGGTTGGGAATCTGGGCAGGCCTTAACAGGTGCCTCTGGCTCACAGTCTTTCGTGAGATTGAGGTCAAACTATACGTTGGAGGTGCAGTCTCATCTGAAGGATTGACTCAGGAGAGAGATGAGTCTGCTTCCAAGCTCACTCACATGGTTGTTGTCAGGCCTCAGACCCTCACTATAAGTGCCCATCTATAGGGTTGCCTCATGGCTTGGTACTGGCTTTCCCTAGGGGCATGATCCGGAGAGAGTGAAAGAGAGCACCAAAGATGGAAGCCATGGCCTTTATATAACCTAATCTTGGGAGTGACCTTCCATCATATTTGCTGTGTTATATTTGTTAGAAGTGAGTCAGTAAGACTGGCCCATGCTCAGGGAGAGGAGGTTACACAAGGGCATGAATACTAGGAGGCAGAGATCATTAGGGGCTATCTTAGAGCCTGCCTAACATAGAAGGTAAGACATACCATAAACAAGTATAACATGTCAGATAGTAATACGTGCTGTGAAGAAAAATAGAGCAGAATGAGGGAATCGAGACTGGTGGAATGAGAGTCTGAGTGCTGTTTTGGATGGGCAGTCAGAGGTGGCCTCTCTGATACAGTAACATGTGAACAGAGTTCTGAGGAAGATAAAGGGAGCCAGTGTGGATTCCTGGGTTGAAGGATTAATTCCTGCTATTCATTCAAAGAAGTATGGATAGTGAGTGAAAGGCCTCAAGTTAGGAGCACATTTGGCAAGTTTGAGGAATAGCACAGAGCCCCAGCGTGAGTTATCAAGGGGGAGAAATGTAGAGAAGATGCAGTCAGAGAGTAATTAGAGTAGGGAAGACAGACTGTGCAGGGCTTTTTGTCCATGGAAAGGATTTTTGTTTCTACTCTGAGATGGGAAGCCATTGGAGGACTTTGACTAGAAACAAGAAAAGAATAAAAAATAAGAAAGAGTAGCAACATACCAAGAGTTAATGGTTGATACTTTTCCAGAATTGGTGAAGGATGCAAATTCTCATATAAGAATTAGAAGGAGTCTTGAGTATAATAAATAAAAACAAATCATCACCTAGATACACTGCAGTAAAACTGTACAATCCCAATGACAAAGAGAATGTCTTTAAAACAACCAGAGAGAAAAGGACGTCATTTTGATTCACAGCAGACTTTTCAGCAGCAAAAATCTGAGGCTGAAAGACAATGGAACAAAGTGCTGTGAGGAAAAAACTGCCAACTGAGAATATTTAACCTACCATTCAAGAATGTGAGATCAAACTAAACTATCTTTAGATATTAAGCTAAACTGTCATTCAAGAGTGTGGGTGGAATAGTTTTTTCAAACAAAGACGGAGAATTCTGTCATCCACTGACCATTGCTTAAGAACCCCTTAGGAAGTAGAAAATTGAATGCAGAAGGAAGGAGTGGGAGGCAAGGAGCGATGATACAATCTATAAATGCAACAATATTTCATTTTTCTAAATGTTTTTAATTGTAAGTGGCTAATTTTGAGTAGTGGGAATGAGTAAGAGTGTTTTCTATTTGTCTTTATGTTTTCCATTTTTAATTTAAAAAGACTTTACAGATATGCAAAGAAAGTACATTCTAAACAGGAACTGTTACTCTGATGCTATTATAAATTTTACTTACCCTTGTCAATGCAAGAACCCTATTAGCTAATAGTTTAAAATTGTAATAATAGTTAGCATTTATTGAGCATTTACTCTGATCTAGGCATACTATGCTAAGCATTTTACATGTATTATCTGACTTACTCCTCAGTAGTTCTGTGAGACAGGCACTATTGTTATTTCTCTTTTACAAATGAAGAAACTGATGCTATGAAAGTTGAGTAACTCTGTGATGATAACACTAGTTATTAAGTAGCACAGCCAGGATAACAACAGCTAGTGAGCAGCGTGGCCAAAACAAGAACTCAGGGATGTCTGACCCTAGAGCTCACTCTTTTAAATGCTACACTGTTCTCTCTCTGCTTCTACTCAGTTTTGATTATTTTGATAAAATTGTATCTATTATTGAAGCACTAAGTTAAACCAGGCTTCTGATGATTACTATTATAGAATTTTATAAATGAAAGGGATCTGAATGAGCTAGTTCAGCTCCCTCATTTTATAAATGAGGAAACTGAGTTAACTGACTTGTCCAAGGTTATACAGGTGATAATAGCAATATCTAGAAGACAGGTTTCCTGACGCCAACATCATTAGTATTATTTCCTTTAGAATCTGAGTATTTAGCCTCAAGAAAGGTCAGGATTCTATTGGAATGGCTTAAGAAAATATATGTTTTGTTCAGAGATGCTTATTTTATAAGCTGGCATTCATATACCAATATTTATTGATGTAAATGCCTTCCCTGGAGAAGAGTGTCAGACAGAACATGGTCTCAAGTAATTTACAGTCTAGTGAGGATACAGAGGAATAAAAAGAAATTACAATTCTGCATCTTAGGTTCTATGAGAGGGGTAAAGGCAGAATGATCAGCAGAAGGACAACCAACCCAGTATTTGGAGGGGGGAGAAGCAAGGGTAGCTAGAGAAAGCTTTTTGGAGAAAGAAGTGTCTAAGCTGAAACCTAAAGGACCAGTAAGAGTGTAGCAGGCAAGCGAGGGGTGTGGGAGTATGTGGAGGAGGAAGGGTGTACCAAGTAGTAAGGGGGAAACCATGGGGCAAGTGAATGCTTGTGCTCAGGATGCTGAAGTGATCCAGTATAGCTAGTGAGAGCTTACAATGTAGAGGGAGGGATGGAACCTGGGGCCTGGTTGGATTGGTGGAGGATGAGGCTGGAGAGGTGAGAAAGGCCTAGACCCAGATCATAACATACCTAGACCTGATGCCGAGGGTTTGATGAAGGGCTCCTGAAAATGTTCCACGTTGAGAGTGAACCAGATTTTCAGTGAGAAAGATCAAGCACTGGAGCAGTGAGGAGAATGGCTTGCAGAGCCTGGAGGCTGGGTGTTGATGAGAAGGGCTGGTCCTTGGAGCAAATATATAACTGTGGTGAGCAGCAGACAGACTGAGGAAAGATTTAGGAGGTGGAGAACTGGCATGTGTTGGAGGCTGGTGGGAGGTGGGGGACAGCGAGGGGTTAGGCAGTTGGGCAGACACTGAGGTGGGCAACATAGGGTGTGGGTCAGGTCTGAGGGAGTTGATGATTCTGGCTTGGGACATGTTGAACTTGGGAGGCAGTGGGCCATCCAAGAGCAGATCCCCAGTGGGCAGCTGGCTCAGTGGTGAGAGAAAGCTGGCTTTGGGGATTGTTGGCTTGAAAGGTGGGCTTGAAGCCACTGGAGAGAGGAGATCAGCAAGGGCAAGCGAGTGGCCTGAGCATCGGAGTGTCTTGGGTAGTGTGCTTCTTGGCGCCTGTAAGTACCAAATACATGTTTATAAATTCATTTATTTGATCAATATCTGTATGCCTTTTTAAGTAATTATGTAATAAGCATTCCTTATTTGGTAATAGAAACATTATGAAGCAAGTACAATTTTCTCATTACTCTGGGGATGCTAACTCCTCTTCTGTTACAAAGGTTTGGGAAGTGGAGGTTTTTGTGTAATAAAAATGCCTTTCCGTTTTTTTCTTTTTAAAATTACATAAGTTATACACAAATGCATATATACTTGTACCATCCAAAAAACACACAAGTATAAAGAGTTAAATGTTTGTCTCTTTTACCTCTCTCCTCATCCTCTCTCCACCCAAGACCTTTTCAAAATGACTTTCCATATACTGTTCCTAAGAGAAGTTGTGTTCTGAACAGTCTTGGTTGGAAATTGGAGAATGTGATCCCTCATGTTTGTCTTTGACTCACCGTGAACACAGATAAGTTATATGAATGCTCAGTGATGGCCTCCCCAGGGGATGTACTTGCCTTTGCCCTTGCGGTGGTCAACGTTTCCTTTACAGGAAGTCATTCAGTTGCATAGTTAATGGAGAGCTGAAACCCTACATCATGGACTTTGAGAAGCTCTACCACAGCTGGGCAGATGCAAAGGAGGGGGCTCTCATTTCCAGGGTATAGAAACACGCTGGCATGTGAATGCATGCGCATACACACGCGCACACACACCTTGATGGGATGTCTAAAAATTTGGTGACACACTGAATTTTTAGTGTTATAACTTGTATCAGTCTCTAACTGATCAAGATAATTATCTTTAGGAAATGTTAGTGAGAAGTAGTCATGAGATGTTGCTTATTTTATTAGATTCCTTATTCGTGCAGTTTTACTTCATGCAGTGGACCTAGATTTCTAGAGTTGATGTTTGGCCATCATTTAGAGGTAGACCTCATTTGAGGCATTGAAAAACTACTTGTGTCTAATGGACCTCTGAGGCATTGCTTCTACAGTGTTAAATATGTGTGAAAATATGTGCTTGAGGAACATTGTTACTTGGTAGAGAAGATAAGAAATGCCTCTGGCATTTGCAGCATACCACAGGATCTAGAATTTAAATGAAAAATTAGTCTAGAGCAAAAGCACTGAAAGGGTACTTAATATTTCTTGACAGATTGTTCATCTGCTTCTCTTGTGGTTTTCCCCATCTTGGTAAAAAGGTACCTTCATGGACTTACTTGTTAAAGCCAGGAACCCAGGAGTCATCCTTAACAACTCTGTCCCTTGTGCCTAATCCACCAGAAGGCCTGATGATTCTATTTCCAAAACAAATAGAAAACCCATCTTCACTGCCAGCACTCTAATGTGGGCCACTGTCACCATGGTCCAGGACTTCTGCAATAGCCTCTGCCTTCTCTCTCAGCGGCTACTCTTGCCCCACTCCCATCCACTTCTACACTGTAGCCAGAGTGATCTTTTTGGAAACATAAGTCAACTATGTTGCTCCCTCGCTTAGAACTTTTAAATGGCTTCCCATTGCACTTAGGGTAAAATGTTCACATCCCCAGCTCTGCCAGGCTGTGTGTGGCTCCTTAGCCTCGTCTTAAGCCCTCTTACCTCCATCCAGCACCATCTTTCCAGTCTCTGAAGGAGGTCATCCTTTTGTTTGAACATAATTTTCTCTGTAGGCATCAAAATTTGGACAGCATCTATGTTTCCTCCACAAATAAGACTAAGTTTCTGTTTTTCTTTCCCTATTCCTTTGGTTCCCAGATTTTTTTTGAAGTTTCTGATTAATTTTCTACATTATACTTCATTTGTTTCAAAAATTCTTATTAGCAGTTGCACTTCACCTCACATCTATTTTGTCAATAACTGCGGAACTTTAACTGTAAGTTTTACTTCTTTGTTCAGCACTGCTTCTTGTATCCCAAGTTGTCTTTTATTTTTTGGATTCAATTTAATCCGCTACAGTACAACTTTGAGTCTCCTCCCCTTGCCCCCAAAATACATCGTGGTGAACTTCATGGACCTCTTACATACCCCCAAATAACTTTCTTTTGCTTCATGCTTATATGATAGTTTTAGGGAAATACAAGATTCACGTTTGAAAACATTTTTCCCCTTAAGCTTTGTAGAAATTGCTTCATTTGTATTTTAGCATCTGGTGTTACAGATGAGAAATCTGATGCAAATCCAATTTTCCTTTTGTTATGATTATCACCCTCCCTCCCCACAACCTTAGCTTTCAGGATTCTTTTTATTTTTGCAATTTTAAAGTTTTACCAAGTTGTATTAGGTGTTTCTTTTTCAATATTGTTATAAACCACTTGGCAGACCTTTCAACCTAGTAGTCAAGTCTCTCTTCAACTCAGAGAAATTTGGTCCTATTATTTCTTTCGTAATTTCTTTTCCTTTATCCTCTCCTTTAAAAAAAAAAATGAGACATATATTGGATCATCTAGATTTGTCCTCCTTTCCCCCCTCATATTTCCTATTTCTTGATTTGGGAGACTTCATCAGTTCAGTCTTCTAAGTCACTACTTGTGTCTTTGGTCATGCTCCTTTGCTATTCAGACCTCTGTTGAGGGATTAAAAAAAAATTATTGGTTTTTTTGGTAGTTTTGTTTCTTTATTCCCCACTAACGACTTTTTAGTATTGTTCCGCCCCCTTAGTATTTTCATAGATCTTTCAGAGAATACTAAACCTATTTTTTGCTTCCTTTGTTATTTTCATTTGTTGTTTCCCAAAGGTACATTAAATTACCTGGAGAGTATTTAAATACAAATGCCTGGACCCCTATTCCCTCTATAAATGCTGATTTAATTGGATTGTACTGGGGCCCAGGCAATTGGTATTTTTAAAAAGCTCCCCAGAGGATTCTGATGTGCATCCAGTGTTGAGAACCCTGATTTTGTGATCAGAATGGTAACTGTTGTGGGTTTTCTCAACACAAGTGAGAATTATTGTTCTTTCAGAAGTAAATTCAGAGTACAGGAGCTCTAGTCTTGCTAAGTACCGGGGATATCCCTCCAGGGTTCAGCCAGCTGCCTTCTGAGTGTGTGCCTTGTCATTTGTGGGGCTATTTCTTCATTCTCTGGTTCCAGCACCTATGTGGGTGATCCCCTACAGATGATCCCCCACTTTAGCTGTTCTTACAGGTTAGCCTTGCTGAGAACATTGGAGGATGCAGTTGTTCCGCAGACTTTTAATTACTCTCCTGACAATCCCTGGGTCACTTCTACTTCCACATCCAGCTTCTGTTGTCTCTGAATTTGGGTTTGTTTCCCCCCAGGGTTCTGTGGGCACATGCACATTTTTAGAGGTCCCTTCTTTTGCTTGGTTCAGATCAAAGCTTTGTTAGCACTGCCATCATTCAGTCCTGATGGCTTTTTGTTTTTAGACCTAGAAGTCCTCATGCTGTTCTTCTGATGGCATCTTACCTATTTATCCTGTGCTGCTGTGAACTTATTCTTACTTTTGCATTATAATATATTATCTTACTCTTTTTTTTTTAAGAGACAGGGTCTCACTCTGTTGCCCAGGCTAGAGTGTGGTGGCACTATCGTAGCTCACTGCAGCCTTGAACATCTGGGCTCAAGTGATCCTCCAGCCTCAGCCTTCTGAGTAGCTGGGACTATAGGTGCGCACCACCACACCTGGCTAAGTATATTCTTACTCATATAAATAGTCTTTTATATTGGTCATTTTAAGAGAAGGGAGAAGTATGTTCTAATGCTCCATTATTTGTGATGAACCAGAAGTCCCCAAACACTTGTTGGTTACTTCTGAAAAGTGTCAGACATCCACAGAATTTAGCAGACTATTTACAGAAGAGGAACTATAGGTGGTTTAACTAAAGAGGAACTATAGGTGATTTAACTAAATGGAAAATGGAAAACTACTTCATTCTATTAGTAAAAAATGCATTGAAAGTTGGAAGATAGCATTTTTCATGTATCAAATTAGCAAAGTTTGTTTCTGTGTGTTGTTGGGGGAGTTATGGTGGGAAGTGTATGAGGGATGGAGAGTGTATGTGATAAACAGAGAAAGAACTTAATGCCAACAAGGGTGTGGAAGTACAAACATTCTTATATACTCCTTATGGAATGCAAAGTGGTACAACTCTCAGTGCAATTTGGCAATATGGGCCTTAAAAACTTTCATACTCTTTGACCCAGGAATTCAAATTCTGGCAGTCTATTCCAAGGAAATAATCATGGGTAAACACAATAATTTATATACAAAGATATCATAAAGTAAATGAAAGCAAAAATAAACACATTCAAATGCCTGACACTGGGTAATGTTAAATTATGACATATCTATTCAGCTAACAAAATTCAATAAACAAAATGAAGCTAACAAAAATAAATATTTACAAAGATATTAATGGCATGGGGAAAATGCTAAATGCAAAAATCATGTAATGATGCTAAATGAAAAAACACATACTCTAAAACAGATTTATCCAGAATATCAATTCTATAAGAAAATATATATGCAAAGAAAAGTAAAAATTAGCAGTAACGATTGTTTTTATGATTTGAATTATGTAAGTTTTTTCTCCTATAGTGTTATCCTCTCTTGTATCTTCCACATTTCTATAGTAAGTATATTATAATCAGGAAAAAAATCAATATTATTTTTTAAGTTACCAAGCTGTCCCACAGAGAAATATGAATGGTTCCATGATCACATGAAAATGTTTAACCTCAGTAGTGATTAAAAAATACAAAGAGTGCCCAATAATATGAGAAATGTTTGTTATGTATATAGTATTTAAGTGAAAAAAGTACCAGTATGTATTGTATGACCCCAATTTGGTTAAAATTGTGTGTGTATATCAAAATATTGACAATGCTTATCTCTGAGTAGTGGATATTTTTGGGATGACCTTTAATTTTCTTCTTTATGCTTATTATTTGGATTATATGACTTCCCTTCTCACTATAATCTTATCCACTCTTTTATATTTTCCAGTTTGCCTATGTTGAATGGGTATTGCTCTTATAATCAGGGGAATTTTTTTCAGGCATTAAAAAAATCAAATCTTTCCATCCTGTACACTATACTTTCTGCTCCTAAAACATGCTTAAAATATTTAACATGGTGGTTAGAGAAAGAGAAATTTGAGGGAATTCTCTATGCAATTCACTCTTAAGAATTAATCAAATTCATTAATATAAATTTTTATACTACTTTAAAGAGATTTAACTTTGTTTAAAAGGTATATTTGAATACTTCAGATATCTCACCTCTTCTGAAAATGTTAGCCACATAGGTGCAACATGATGGAAAACTACCTTTGTGCCATTTTTAAAAAGAAGATTTTTGAACTTTTTTATTTTTAAAAATTGAGGTATAATTTACGTACAGCAAAATGTGCAGATTTTAAGTGTGTAGTTCAGTAAGTTTTGGCAAACATTTATACCCATGTAAACACCACCACCAATATATAGAACAATTCTGTCACCCCAGAAAAGTTCCCTAATGCTCCCTCTTGTCAGTATTCACCATTCAAAGGTAATCTCTGTTCTGATTTTTACCACTGTAAATTAATTTTGTCTTTTCTAGAACTCCACAGAAACAGGATCATATATTCTCTTTTATAGCTAACTTTTGCTCAACATGCTTTTGAGATTCATCCATGATATATGCATCAGAAACTTTTAATTTTTTATTGCTGACTAGTATTCCATTGTGTGAATACCACAATTTGTTTATCCATTCTTATACTGACAGATATGTAGGATGTGTTCAGGTTTTGGCTATTTTAAAATCAAGAATGGTTAGTTTGTAGCTGTGTCACAAACCCTAGCATGCCGTCTTCTTCCCTTTTCCTGTCTAGCAGGGCTTGCAAGCCAAGCATTTGCTCTGCAGTTAGGGGCTTGTTTCCAGGACCTTGTAACTAAGACCACCAAGAAGAGAGCAGAGAACAAAACTAAAGTGGGCCTGCCAAGTCCTGGGTGGATGCCTCAAGAGTTCAGCTCTTAGGCACAGAATGGCAGGCCTGCAAATTGACTGAAAGCTCCCTTTACAGAAAGAAAGAAAAGAAAGAGCAAGTAAGCTAAGCATTGAGAGAGCTCAGGGCACCCAGTTAGGGACCAAGAAAGCCACCATTACATTGGATCAAATCACAGCAGTGGTTTTGAGATGGGGAGGTTACTCAGAGTGCTGGGCCTTGACTGTACTGAAAGTGAGGCAGGGGCACTTCCTTCCCCCAGCCAGCCTTGCAGCAAGTGTCACTGGAGTGCCTGATCTGGGCTCCCTTTCTGCTGGGGCTTCAGGCTAAGGAGCACCAGGATGCACTGAGCACTTGCTGTATGGCTCCTGACTGCTCCTCCAACACAAGCTACATAAAAAACCCCACAGACTCTTGGGGGTGGGGGGCATGTACTTGATAACTGGAAAATGAAAAAATCCTACAGATGCAAGTGGCTATCATGCAAGCAGGTATTCAGCACATTACCCAAGAGCAGGAATTTTGAGTTCTGGGTTTTAGAGGCCCAGGACGCTTCTCTCTGTGATAGAATAGGGCATAGCACCCCCTCCCCCATCTCGTTCCTTGTAGAGTTCATCTCCCTCTGTGCCACTACCAACCAAAGAGTGGCCTTTGTCCTATTTCCTTGTGTACTCCCTCTTTATCTCCCCCATCCCCTAAATCTTGACACAGAGTTCAGGTTAACTGAGTGCAACTAGAGCTGAGGAAATGTGGAGGGAGAAGTACAATTATTCAGTTAGCTTGTTGAAAACACTCTTAGAGGATGGGAAATTATGTGGGCCCTGGAGACAGGACCCTTATTAGGCAGTGGCCAGACCTAAGAAGAGAAAGACCTCTGCATTTGCCATGT
Source organism: Daubentonia madagascariensis (assembly GCA_023783475.1). NCBI lineage: Eukaryota > Metazoa > Chordata > Mammalia > Primates > Daubentoniidae > Daubentonia > Daubentonia madagascariensis. The sequence goes on along the minus strand of JAKFHU010002136.1, from coordinate 23,958,637 downwards.
TAGAAGGGCTTTCCAGTTCTGGAAGAATTTGTGGCAAAACTCATGCCATGAGAGTGAGTCTCCCATGGATGTTACACTGACCAGCCTTGCTAATTGTGCCGAAAGGATCCTTTGCTTTGCATTGGATTCAGCCAGCAAGCAGCCCACTCCATGTGCATCCTAGCTCAGCTCTTCCCCTCCCTGGACTGTTGTCTGTCTGTTGCATTACTGTGTCAGGTTCTTACCTGATTATCTTCCGGCCCCCATTTCTTGCCTAGACCTATATTTTTTCCTTGCCCTCTTCAACTTAAACTTTCTGGTTAAAAACAAAACAACAACAAAAAATAAACATTGACTTAGAACTCCTAACTTTGCATTAGCTACCATGCCCTGCCAAGGCACTGACCCTGAGCACTTGCCAGAAGATATTTTTATTGCCTTTAGTTTCATTATAGATGACAAAATGCACGGAATTGGATTTCTTTTTCCCGGGATTTGGTTGCTAGTTGTTTATTTCAACACCAGATGGTACTTTCTCATTGAAGTTATTTATAGGCAATTTGATTCTTAAAATCCTTTCTGATATTGCTGGATCTGCTCAGACCATGAGTCTCACGTAACTCTTATGTTGAGAGGAGGTGCAAACTGAAGTTTTGAAAAGTAGACACCAGATATTAGAACTGAAGCAATCACTGCCCTCAGACATATAATCTGCTAGTCTCAAATGACTTTTACTTTTGGGGAATATACAATTTCCTTGAAATTGCTAGCTTTAGAAAACTCCACAGTTATTTTTCCTGCGTTATTATGTCATCTTCAGTTCTAATTTTGATGTGTGAGCAAAGAACAGATTGTGTCCAGCCCAAGCTACCTTTATTATTTTCAGCGATTGTTCTCTCACAGACTTTAGCCAAAAATTTTTAGAGAAAAGACTTTTTAATAGTCTTCCTCCCCACCCCACACCTGCCCAATTATAGTTGAATCTTTAAGCTCTGTCTACCCAACCTTCTTTGAGCAAAATCTTTGGCAAAGTAGCTAATGTTTCATAATCAACTTTTTGGGATTTGAACTAAATCAAAGAGAGTTCCTGATACCATTCTGTGAAGTTAACTAGACAACTTTTATCAGTGAACATAAAGGTTCATGTGTATCAACTCCTTTACTAGAAACTGCAGATAATGAAACTTAATTATTAATATAAATCAGGGAAATGAAAATCCTTGAGTTTTAACCTTTTCCATAGCTAAAAGCAAACATTAAGACCCTAAATACTTGACACTCATTCTCTGGGTATGAATATTGGATCTCTATGGCAAGTGTAAACTTCATATTTGTGAATTACTCCAGAATGTTAGTAAATTACCATAAAGATACAGACAACTAAAGGAAGTTAGTGTATTACCTTATCAAGGACATTTGAAGATAACATTAAAATTATAGAATGGAAAGACATCCGTGTGCTTGGTTTGGAAGACTTGGTATTGTAAAGATAGCAATACTACCCAAAGTGACTAAAGATTCAGTACAATCTCTACCAAAATTCCAATGGCCATTTTTGCACAAATGGAAAAGTTGATCCTAAAATTCATATGGAATTGCAAGGAACCCTGAGAATGAAAACAGTCTTGAAAAAGAAAAAGTTGGAGTACTCATGATTCCCAATTTCAAAAGTTACTGCAAAGCTACAGTAATCAAAATAGTGTCATACTGGCATAAGAACAGACATATAGATAAGTGGAATAAAATTGAGAGTCCAGAAATAAACCCATATATCTATGATCAATTGATTTTTGAGAAGGGTGCCAAGACCACTCAACAGGGAAAGGACAATCTCTTCAAGAAGTGGTACAGGGACAACTGGATATCTACATACAAAAGAATGAAGGTGGATCTCACACTACATACTAAAATTAGCTCAAAATAGATCAAAAACCTAATTATAATAACTAAAACTATAAAATTCTTAGAAGAAAACATAAGGCTAAATCTTCATGGCCTTGGATTTGGTAATGGATTCTTAGAAATGACACCAAAAGCACAAACACCAAAAATCTATCTGTCTATCTATATTAATTGGACTACATCAAAGTTTAAAATTTGGCATCAAAGGACACTATCAAGTTAGCGGGAAGACAACCTACAGAATGGGAGAAAATATTTGCAAATCTGTTAAGGGTCTAATATTCCTGATATATAAAAAACTAGCAACAACAAAAAGAGAAGCAACTCAATTAAAATATGGGCAAAGGACTTGAATAGATTTCTCTAAAGAAGATATACAAATGGCCAACAAACACGTGAAAAGATACTCAGCTTCATTGGTCATTAAGGAAATGCAAATCAAAGACACAATGAGATACCATTTCACACCCACTATCTGCCTATAATTTAAAAACAAACAAAAAGAACAGAAAATTACAAGTGTTGGTGAGGATATAGAGAAGTTGGAACCTTGTACTTTGCTGGTGGGAATATAAAATGGTGAAGCTACTGTAGAAAACAGTTTGGTAGTTCCTCAAAAAGTTCAATATATAATTACCATATGACTCAGCAATTCCACTCCTAGATATATACCCACAATAATTAAAAACAGGTATTCAAACAAATACTTGCACACTAGTGTTCATAGCAACACTATACACAATAGCTAAAAGGTGGAACCAATCCAAATGTCCATCACTCGATGAAAGGATGAACAAAATGTGGCATATCTATACAGAGGAATATTTTTCAGCCATAAATAGGAACAAAGTACTGAGGTATGCTACAATGTAGATGAACTTTGAAACTATGCTAAGTGAAAGAAGGCATACATGAAAGGTCACATTTTTTTTTTTACTGCATTTATATGAAATATCCAGAAGAAGTAAATCCATAGAGACATAAAGCATATTAGCAGTTGTCAGGGGCTGGAAGAGGACGAATAGGAGTGACTGCTTAATGAGTACAGGGTTCATTTTGGGGTGATGGAAATATTTTGGAAGTAGGTTGAGGTAATGGTTGCACAACATTGTGAATGTATTAAGTGCCACTGGATTGTACATTTAAAAATGGTTAATATTGTTGTATGTGAATTTTACCTCAATTTAAAAAATTACATCATACAGTTTCTGTGATCTCACAAATAATTGTGACTTTGCTGTCATAGTTACCTTGTGACTGTTGGAACCCATGTGCTTTGTAGCATTAGTACATTGGGAAGTTCTTTTCAGCTGTGGGCAGGAAAACCTGAAGACAGACGATCCTAAGTGGGTTTCTCCATAAAATAACAATTAAGGAATGTAGTTTCATTTTTTAATTTTTATTTGTTGAAGCTGGTAAAACTTCTACTTGAATGGGCTCCGGGTTGTTTTAAAATGCAATCTGGTCTGGTATTAGTTGTTTTCTTTATTTAATTTGAAAAAGCATGTTTAAAATAACTTCATATTATTTGAAAATGGAGTAATTTTTGGCTTTATGAAAACTTAAAGTAATTTTTAAAGAATCTAAGTAAGAAATACTTACGGAATTGCAGTCAGATTTTTCTGATTTTTTTTTTTGCTGCACTGCTAGAGATTTTTGTGATACTTTCTAAAATCATTGCAAATGCTTTTTATTGTCGGTGGAATTGGTGTTAGGAATAAGAAAATTCTGTTTTCAGATCAAGCAGAGCTTGTACAAAATCTGAAAACATTAATTTCTTATTTTCATCTCATATCTGTTTTATTTTTTGAAGGAGGAACTTTAGGTTATATTCTGGCAAAATATCTGAGATTGAGAAGAACTTCTTACTCAGAAAGATAGAATTGCTTTGCCAGTGATCATGATGCCTTTCTTTATGAATGAGACTGGTACTTCTGACCCAGTTAGTGCTGTGTTTTATGGGGACTTGTTTCTGCAGCAGATATTTTTTGCTAGTTGTCTTGCAGACTCCCACCTGTTCCCTCTTATGACCCAATATATGCCATTCAGGCTAAAAACGGTAGATGTGAAGCAAACAAAACTAACCAGTTTTTGTAGATTGAACCCACAGCTTTTTTTGGGACATCATTAGCATCATGTCCCAATCAACTCAACTAATGCCTTGCTTGAGCAAGGGTTTTGCAACTTAAATTTAGAAGGGATCTGGTAAGCACAGTAAAATATCTGGAATAAATATGCTGAAGTGGTGGGTAAATGTAAGTGTTCAGCTTAAAATAATTATTACTTCTGACTTCCACAAAATTAGGAGGATTTCTTTTGTGTGATGTTCATAGGATAATTTTTTTAACTAAGAAAAGGTCAGTTTTGAAGTTAAATTTTTCAATAAATTATTAGGAAAAATTTTTAACAAGAGCTAATTTAACTAGACATTGAGCTACTCCCACTAGACATACCAGGACAGCAGTAGAAGAAAGTGAGCTAGGTGGATGAGAGTATAGCTTACAGGACAATTATATTTGCCTAGGGCCCCCTGCAGCACAGTACATTTCCTTGGGTAATTTACTTAACTGGTTTCTTCATCTATGCGATTAGAATAATAGAATCAATCTCATAGGTTCATCATAAGGATTGAATTAGTTAATGTAGTTGAAGCTCTTAGAACAGTGCCTAACAGTGTAAAAGCTAGATATATGTATATTAAAGACATAAGAATGCTGGCATTAAGATAACTAGGAGCTACTTTGATGAGGGATTCTTTTTTGAGGGGCAAACCTGTTTATATTCACAGATGCTCATAGTTGTGACCCTCTCTAGTGTATTGATGCCTGGATGTCTGTTGGAAGTTCTGAGGCCTTCTGATATACTCACATAGGACCATTTTACCACTAATGGGCATCTCAACAAAAAGAGAATTCTTTGGGGGGGAAAAAAGAACTCAAGAGCAGTGGTTTTTCCACTGTTTCCCAAGTAGTTTTAAGATCCCACGAAGCATCTCTGGTAGTTTGTTGAAAACATAGTTACTGTCTCATTCATTTGCCCACCATTGGCACTGGGCAGAATGGGACAAAATAAGGATGAAATAGGGATAACAGTCAGAGAAAAAGATGAAGAAAACATAGTTCCTTGGCCTGGAACTTACAGTCTGAATCATTTTCGTACCTCTAGAATCCATACCAGGAAAACCCCAGGGCTTTGAATGGAAGAGCATCAGAAAATAGCACATCCTTAAGGGTGTGCATCCTTGAAGTTGTAAGGCCACACATCAGTTAATATTATTATTTCTGCCAAGCCATCTCAAACTTAGGTAGGCTAGGGGGATGGAAACTCATTGGTGGAAAGGGTTAAAATTACAGATTTTAATGAATCATTTTATCTGTTATCAGAGACAATTGAGTTTGCTTTACTTACATTTATATGTTCTAGTTTCTACTAGCATTTTTTAATAGTTTTAGATTGCTAGCTTGTTATTTTGATGACCTCTTTTTACTCTTCTCATCCTCCTGGTTTTTCTGTTTATATATATAGTTCTGGTGAAAATGAATTAGGAAAGAAGGTTGAGATTGGATAACTCAGCTTTCTAGCATATGTTTTCTCTTCTCATGAAGTGATTATGTGCTGCTTTTTTTATAGGACTGAATTGCAACTGCAGAAGCAACAAGTGACCCTTTCAAGATGCTTGTGGGGCTACATAGAATGAAGAGGGAAACTGGAGAAAACAATGAAGTAAGGAAAAAGTATGTTTCCCAGGCAAATAGCGTGCCTCTGAATTTTAACAAGTTTATAGCTACATCAGTTACAGAAACTTTGTAATGTCTAAGTCTGTATAGCCATATTTAGTCTTTGTATTGCTGTTAAACATTGTTTATTTTCTCCTCCTTTGGTTTTTATTGCCAAACTCTTTGATCAAATGATTCTTTTTTGGATTAATCAAAATCTGTATTCAGTCTACAACTTAGGTGATTTCTTAGATCATTTGATAGGAATCTGTTACCACTTAGGTAGAGCATTGGGTATCATAAAAGTAAAGTAGTGTATTGTGTCTCTGTGATATGCAGGTTTAGTCAAAGTGTTAGCTTTTATACTGGGCATAAAAATTACATTTGTGCTTTATTAAACAACTGACTTGAAAAACTAGAAAACGAGTTTGAACACCAATTATCCAAGCCATATTCTCGGGCTACAATATGTATGGCACTGCACACATCTCTGGAATAGGAAACCTTTTTTTAATGCTAAACAATACAGAAGACAAAGCAGACGAGCAAATAATCAGTGTAAATAGACATAGCCTTCATTTGATGAAATAGACGTGCCCTAGTAAGCTCTTTAAATAAAGCAAATCTTTTACATTATTTTCCATTATAAATTTAAGAACCTTTCTCCAATCTGCTGAATAGAAATTTTTGTAAAGAGAGAAGGAAATGGAGGCAGAGTTATGGAAGACATATGATGCTAGAAGTTCTGTACCACAACATCCTTACATAACTCCATGACAACATCACTCCTTCTCCACAAGCTTGGGGACTACCAGCCCATTGGAATTTTCCCATAATTGTAACTTCTGGGACTTTCTGCCTTGTGATGGGAGTATTCCTTGTGCTTTAGTCATAGATTGCAGCAGGGCTGTTCTTAGATATATGATATATTCCAGCTTGATCATTCTTTAACTATGAGTCTTAAAGTTGAGTAAAACTGTTTATTGGCTTTATTTACTTATTTATATTTTTATAGACAGGGTCTTGCTCCGTCACCCAGGCTGGAGTACAGTGGCATGATCATAGCTCATTGTAACCTCAAACTCCTGGCCTCAAGCAATCCTCCCGCCTCAGCCTCCTGAGTAGCTGGGACTACAGATGTGCACTGCTATGTCCCGCTAATTTTTCTGGTTTTTTTTTTGTAGAGACACGGTCTTGCTATGTTGCCCAGGCTGATCTCAAACTCCTGGCCTCAAGCGATTCTCCTGCCTCAGCCTTCCAAAGTGCTGGGATTACAGGCGTGCGCCACCATCACACCTGGCCATGGCTTTTTGTATCAATTCTCTAAACTAAAAATGTCATAAGATAAGCTTCTTGTGCACACATTTTCTAGTGCTCACCCTCACACTGACTCTTGCTTCATTACCCTGCTCTCCTGGCTGTGCTTCAGTCAACCCAGAAATGCTCCTGCTTCAGGGCCATTGTCCTTGTTCCCTCTGCCTGGAATCCTCTCCTCCCAGATAGCCACGACTCCTGCCTTCCTCTTCCTTCCGGTTTCTTCTCCAAAGTTACCTTCATAAGAATACCTTCTATGGCACCCTCAATTAAGAAAAGCACCTTACCATAGCCTGGAATTACCCTGACTACTATACATATACTTGTTTGATTGGCTGTCTCCTGGCCCTCCCTCCACACCCACACACCTTCCCTGCCTGAACTCCCTGAGGGCAAGAACTTTATCCCCAGACTCTTTTTTTTTTTTTTTTTTTTTTTATTTTTTTAATTTCAGAATATCGTGGGGGTACAACATTTTGGCCATACACATTGCCCCTGTTCTGCCCGTGTCAGAGCCACAATCGTGGTCATCTCCCAAACTGTGCTCCCCACATCCATTCAGTGAGAGTTTTTCCCATCCCTTCCACCCCCCTCCCGCCCGCCGGCCCCCTGATGAATGTTATTGCCCTGTGTGATGTAAGTGTTCATCAGTTAGTACCAGTTTGATGGTGAGTACCAGTGATGCTTGTTTTTCCAATCCTGTGACACTTCGCTTCGAAGAATGGGTTCTAGCTCCGACCAGGATAATACCAGATGTGTTAATTCACTATTGTTCCTTATTGCTGAGTAATACTCCATGGTATACATATACCACATTTTATTGATCCACTCGTGTATTGATGGGCACCTGGGTTGTTTCCACAACTTTGCAATTGTGAATTGTGCTGCTATGAACATTCGAGAGCAGATGTCTTTATTATAAAATGTCTTTTTTTCTTTTGGATAAATACCCAGTAGTGGGATTGCTGGGTCAAATGGTAATTCTACTTTTAATTCTTTGAGATATCTCCATATTCTTTTCCATAGAGGTTGTACTAATTTGCAGTCCCACCAGCAGTGTATGAGTGTTCCTACCTGTCCACATCCCCGCCAACATTTGTTTTTTGGGGGATTTTTTGATATGAGCCAATCTCACTGGAGTTAAGTGATATCTCATTGTGGTTTTGATTTGCATTTCCCTGATGATTAGAGAAGTTGAGCACTTTTTTATATGTTTGCTGGCCATCATTCTGTCTTCTTTGGAAAAGTTTTTGTTCATGTCCTTTGCCCATTTTTTAATAGGGTTGTTTGATTTTTTCTTGTTGATTTTCCTAAGTTCTGTATAGATTCTGGTTATAAGCCCTTTATCAGAGGTGTAGCATGCAAATATTTTCTCCCATTCTGTAGGTTGTCTGTTCACTCTAGTGATAGTTTCCTTGGCTGTGCAGAAGCTTTTCAATTTGATCAGGTCCCATGTATTTATTTTTGTTGCTGCTGTGATTGCTTTGGGGGTCTTCTTCATAAATTCTTTGCCTAGGCCAATGTCCATAAGAGTTTTTCCAACATTTTCTTCGAGAATTCTTATGGTTTCATGTCTTAGGTTTAGATCTGTTATCCATTGTGAATTGATTTTTGTGAGAGGTGAGAGGTGTGGGTCCACTTTCAGTCTTCTACATATGGCCATCCAATTTTCCCAGCACCATTTAAATAGTGCTGGAGAGTAGATACTCAGTAAGTATTTGTTGAATGAATAAACGAAGCATGGTTGTGTTAGGAGGATATAGTAGATTTGGAGATCATGTGATTGGACTGAAAATGATTAACAGGGTCCAGGTGCAGTGGCTCATGCCTGTAATCCTAGCACTTTGGGAGGCTGAAGCAGGAGAATTGTTTGAGGTCAGGAGTTCGAGACCAGCCTGAGCAAGAGGAGACTCCCATCTCTACAAAAAATAGAACAATTAGCCGGTCATGGTGGCATGTGCCTGTAGTCCCAGCTACTCAGGAGGCTGAGGCAGGAGGGTTGCTTGAGCCCAGGAGTTTGAGGTTGCAGTGAGCTGTGATAATGCCACTGCACTCTAGCCAGGCAACAGAGTAAGACCCTTTCTCCAAAAAACAAAAAACAAAAAACAAAAAAAAAAATTAACAGGGAAACATTGTGGTGGAAGTATCTTAAACTGCATATGAAAAATCTGATAAACAACAGGGCTTAAAAACCATTGTCAAAAATTGCCCTTTGATCTAGGAGGTGATTTAAGGCACTTGAGGAATATAAATGTCCGAGCAGATATTTATATTTAAAAACCAGACATAAAAAATTACTTAAACAGAAATGTCTAGTAAAAGATTGGGAGGTAAGCAAAAAAGAGTAGTTCAGATGGGAGGTGACTTGAAAGAGGAATCTCATGGTCAGGGTAGAGGGTGACAGGTGGGCCGTAGCAGTGCCTGTGGGGTCAGGAAACTGGTAGCATGGGGACATTGTCTATGGTTGCAGTGGGGGAAAGCGAATGGGAAGGGCAAAGCCAAATTGGAATCACCAGGAGTTTTCTTCTGTGTCACTCTCTGTACCTACTACCTGGCAACACTGAGCCCTCTTGTCTAGCTCTAGCTTACCTCATTTCTCCCGTTCTGCTCCTACCTATGAAGTATGATGTTTTGTTTATTCTACACATCATATTTTTTCCATTTCACTTTTAAGATCTTTTAAAATTAATCTCTCACTTTTAAAGGCACATACCATTTGATCCATCAATTGCATTTCTAGGAATTTATCTCACATATGACCTCATACAGGTATGCAGGTACTCCTATATCACCTGAGCCTCTATTAAATCCTCATGCATGCTTCCTACCTCAGTAGAACTTGGACAGAGAATAATTATCTTTCGCTGCCATCATTCTATTGTGGCCATGTGTCCTGTCCACCTCCGCTGGCTCCCATGTTGACTGTCTGCCTCTTTACCTAAACTGCAGTGGACTGGAGACATTTGCATAGGAACTAACTATGTCTCCTCTCAGGTTTTTTCTTTTGAACTTCTGTTTCTTACAAAGTCTTTCTTTTTCCATTTGCAAGTATAAAGAATGGTTATACTTTTTGCATTGCATTTTTTAGATATTTAGTTAAGTATATAGTAGTGGATATCTCTACTTGGCTTCACATTAAAATGACCTCAGAAGCTTTATAAAATATTAATGCCTGGTCCCACCCCCAAGATTCTGAGGCAATTTGTATGGGGTGAGGCATGGGCATCAACATTTAAAAAGCTTCCCGATGATATTCGTGTGTGCTCAAGTTTGAGGACCAGGAATACTATTGATTTTTCTATATCGGTGATGACTTTGGTCACTTTAAACTCACCATAACCATTTACGTGATTCCTTTGGGTTTTGTAAGTATACAATGGTATTATATATAAAAATATTTTGTCTCTGCCTTTACTGTATTTGTACCTCTCATTCATTTTTATGTTGCTTTGTACTGGAAGGAACTTCTGATACTGTATTAGTTAACAGTGATGATGAAATGCTTCTTCATTTTGTGCCTATTTTTAATGACTGCATAGCTTGTTTTTTCCCTTGAAGTACAATATTGACACTTGATTTTACATAGGTATTCTAATCAGGGTAAGAAAGTGTACCTTTATTATTAGTTTTAGAATTTTTAAATTAAGAATAGGTATTAGATTTTAACAAATGAATTTTTGGTATCTGTTGACATGACACAATTAAGAAATTTAATCTGTTCCTAGATTCTATTTACTATTATTTTCTTTTAAATTTTTGGGCACGAATTTTGAGTGAGCTTTGTCTATAGTTTTCTCTCTTTTCATTTTCTTTAACCAATTTTGGGGTCAGGTTAATAGAGTAAACTAGATAACCTATATATTGACCTATTTTAGGCATGATTTCTATAACATGTGAGTTATTTGTTTCTGGAGAGTTTGAAAGGATTCACTAATAAGCCATCAGAGACTAACTGCTTTTTGGGGTTGTAGTTATTTGATTTTTTAAAAAGATTTTGGTCTAGTTAGGTATTTTCTATTTGCCAATGTTAGAATTTTATATTTTTAATAGAAAATCCATCTATTTAGTTTTATCCAAATTTATTAACACACATAATATTCTCTTAAAATTTTATTACTTTTTTGTGCCCTCTTTTTCCAATTTTAGGCATTTCCTTTTTTATAATTACATTTACCATTAGTAAATGTAATTTAGTCTATTCACAGAAACTTTTAGAGGAAATTTAAAACTTTAAAAAATACAAAAGGATGGAGTGAAAAGTTTCCCATTTACATCTGTTCCTTGGGCAAACAGTTCCTCTCTTATAGGCTGCAACTCCTGCCAGTTTTTTATGAATCCTTTCGAAGTATTTTGTTTTTCACTTTCAAAATATCTAATTTCTTTCTTTTTTTAAAAAAAAGCTCCTCTAAATTCTTCTGTTTGTTTCTCAAGATTATTAGTTGTCTAGTTTTTATTTTTGTTTTTTGATAACACTTAAAGCAATACTTGTCCACTATTCTTTTTTTCATAATCTATAGATTTCTTGTGTAATGATCTTGTTATATTTTTAAATTTCATTATTGTTATGTCAGAGCTTATCTCTTACAAACAGAATATTGTTGGATTTTGTCCCTGTTCAACTTATCTTTGAAGATTCTATATCTTATATGGGAATTTATACTCTTAATTTATGGTTGCTGTTATATTATGTTTTCTGTGTATTGTTTCTTAACTTTTATATATTTGTTATCTCTTTTCCATTATGCCTTCTGTTTTACAGAATATTCTTTGCTTCCTTTTAGCTTTTAAACAAATTTTAAAGGTGAAAAATCTTTTGAATTCTCTTATTGTTAAAAATGACATTTGTTTCTATATTTATTTGCTATCATCAAAGTAAAGGCAGGAATTTTCCTTTCCTTCCATATAAGGAAATTCAGTTTCTCCCTTTTTTGGCGTCCTTTCTTCATATTCCTTATCTCCCCCCACTTCCCCTGTTATTTTTTCCTTTCACATTTTATATTTGTTCTATACAGTGTACTAATTCTTCTGAGCTTCAGCCTGGTGTTTCTGATTCAGTCAATTTGTTAACAACCACTGAGGCCTCACTCTGAGTTGCTGAACCCTGAGCTAGATGCAGGAGATATAAAAGTAAAGGCAATTATGTCCCTGCCTTTAAGGTCCCCCTTTCTGGTTGAGGAGGTGGCATGACGTGCAAATCAACCAACAGTGGCAAAAGACATGATGTGTCAGGTATGTTGTAGATACAGAGGAGGGAGGGAGTGACATTGGTGAGCTGGCACAGGCATCTAGGAGCTGAGTGTTACTGTGTGTGCCAGCAGGGCTTTGTAAGGAAGAGGATAGAGTGAGAGCACAAAATCTGAAGGTGCACAGGTGCCTCACCCCGTCCTTGGGAAGTGGCTAGAGATGAGACTGCGCAAAGGGATGTTGGGGCCAGAAGTGAAGCATCTGAGTGCCTGGCTGACAAGTTTCAGTTTGTATCCTGTGGGCTGCACCACAGAGGGTGTAAAACAGGGGTGCGCCATGCTCTAGTTTGTGTTTTAGGAAGATAACTCTGACTGTCAGGCGAAGCACAGCCTGTAGGGGGGAGGGCAGTTAAGTGGCTATGGCAGTTGTTCAGATGAGAGGTGAGGGCGGCTTGAATAAGGGGGTAGCAGTGACGATGGAGAAGAGGAGATGAGGCATTTTGAGGTAGAATCTAAAAATATGAGTGCCTGACATGGTGGAGATTGGGAATTAGGGGATGCCTCAGAGGGGTTTTGTTAGTTTAGGAAAGGTGACGATAGATGGTGGAACTATTGACCAACTTAGGGAGTGGGGTAAAGGCTGTGGAGGCGGCTGCAGAGGCTAATTTGGAGAGAGGCATAGGAGAGTTCATTGTAGGACTTGCTGAATTTAAGAAACCTTCAAGATGTCTAGGAAAACATGTCTTGGAGCAATTGGAAACATGGGTCAGAAACTCAGGTGAGATGTGAGGGCTGGAGATAAAGGTGTGAGACTCACTTGCACCAAGGAGGATATTGAAGCCATAAGAAGAGCTGTAACATCCCCCCAAGTAGAGCATGTAGACAGAAAATAAAAGGTCTTAGGCTGGGCTCTTGGCAAAGGCCAGTCTTTATGTGCAGGAAATTGAAACATATTGAGCACTGTATGTCTGGCACCGGGAAGCTAGAGCTTTTTCAGATGGCTTGCTTTATCTTCTCAGCAGCTCTGTGCATGGAAATTATTACTGTACTTTGTGGGCCAGGAGACTAAGGCTAGTTACTAAGCTAGTAAGTGTGATTGCAAACCAGGCTGGAATGCCAAGTCCATGCTAGAGGAAGAAGTAGAGGAGATGCAGGAAAGTGGTATGGAAGAGATGATTTCCTACAAGGGAAATCAGTAGCGCCACTCACTCAGAGATCCAGTAGGATAAGGAGAAGCTAAGCCACTGGCTTCCTTAGAAAACCACCGCCGCCGCCAGCTGCTTGGTTCCCACGGAGTACCTAAGTCAGCTCCACTGAGTCAGGAGGTGAGGGAATGCAGAGTGACTACAGCTCTTGGGAACAGTTTGGTGGTGGAGGTATGATGAGGCCACCTGGTCTGGGGGGTGGCATAATTTCTGTTTGTTTATAGATGACAGCTTGAGGTATTTTGATTTGTTCAGCTTTTTTTCTTTGAGGTCTTATATCTTGGATCGTCTTGTCTCTAGACTTCTGGTACTTAAAAAAAAATCAGAAGTAACTCTGCTGCATTCCCTTTTATGTAATCTACTTGTTTAACTCATTTGCTTGGAGTTCTTTTGTTCTCCTTTCCTTCCTTCTACACTATTGTTTTGAGATGTTTCCAGGCTGTGTCTTAGGGATCCTCTTTGTTCTTTTTTTTTTTTCTTATCAAGTTGTGATTTGAAGGGACCCTCTTTGATTGCTAATTAAGTATGAGGCCCTGGGAGTGCCTTCTTATTTTTTTTCTGAAGTCTTTCCATTCTGGAAGAGGTTTTCTTCTGTCATTTGAATCTTTTGTTCAGTTCAGCTTTCTTCAGAACTCTAATTCATAGGTTGTATCTCCTCCAGTTGACAGTTTGCTCTTGCATTTTTTGATGACAGGAGAGTGTGGTGCTAAGAGTATGGGCTCTGGAACCAGGCTGCCTGGGTTCAAATCCTGGCTCTACCAACTACTAGCTGAGTGACTTTGGGTAAGTTATTAGCTTCTTTGTGCCTCAGTTTCCTCATCTGTAAATTAGAGGCAATAATAGTACCTATTAGCAAGGGTTGTGGGAGGGTTAAATGAGCTACTCTTTGTGAAGTGTTTAGAATGGTGTCCAGTGTGTGTTGGGTGCTCCACCATTGTTAGTTGCTTGTGTTGTCATTGTTGTTATTCTTGGGGAAATAGTAGGAGAGAAGATCTATTCCTCATTGGCATTTGGACCATACAAATAAGTGATAAATTTATAGATGTTGAGCCTTACTTGATGAACTAGAAGGAGGCAAATCCTGGGGATCAATAGTATTCCTCTCAAGGTTTTAAGGAATTCAGCAAAGAGCAATTTTAACCTTGGTCCAGATGTAGCATCTGGAGTTGCAGATGTCCATTGTGTGACCTCACTCTCCCTGTGGTAGTGTTCAATTGATATCCCTTAAAAACAGGCCATAAAATTTATTTCCACCTTACAGAATAGCTCTTCCAAAAAAATTTTAATTTTTGCTTTATAGCTGTCCAATCATCTCATCTGCAGAAAACACTTTCCTATGCAATGTATATGCCTATCTTATTTCTGTTGTCTTGCTGCTTTGGCCAGAACTTCAAAAATATTTGAGCTGGCAATACTATACCATATCCCCTTTTTTGACATTTGGCTTAGAAGAAATGTATTATATCATCTTATCTTATCCATGTGCCTTTTGTTCTTAGTATTTTTATTAGGAATGAATGTTATCAAATGACTTTCTTGTTTCCACAGAGAGATTCATTCAGTTTATCTCATTTAACTTTTTGATTTTGTGTCATATTTATCTTAACTATCATTCCATTCTGAGCCAAATCGTTATCAGTTTGGTTATTCTTTTATCATTAAATTATTTTTGCCAGTCACTAAAAAAATTTTAAATCTATATTCATTCAGAGTTGTTACCTATAACAAGGTTTTTTCTTTTTATCTTATTGGGGTTTTTAAAGTAACATACCCTTCTTAAAAAGTTCAAATAATATAACATTTGTAGACTAAATAAAGAATAAAACTCACTTGATAATCCTCTTCTCACAGAGTAATTAATGTTGAGTTTATTGTGAAACTTTCCAGATTTTTTCTATGTATTCTGTCTCTTTCTCTCCCCCTCTCTCCCTCCTTCCCTTCTTTTCCTCTTCCTCCCTCTCTCTCCCTCCCCATTCCCCTCTCTCCCTTATCTTACCAAAAAATGGAATCATACAATGTCCTGAAAATTTGCTTTTCATTTAATACTATATCCTGGGCATCTTTATATGCCCATGTATACATATCTACTTAATTTTGTAACATATGTAGGGTATTCCATAATGTTGAATGATCATAATTTATTTAGCCAGTGAGTCCCCTGTTGGTAGATGTTTAAATATTTTGCTAACACTACATGAAATATCTTGGCACATGTTTATATATACAAGTATTCTATAGGATAGAATACTAGAAATGGAATTGCTAATCAAAGGTGGTAAATAGAATATATTTTCTTAACCTAGTCTGTGAGCCCCTATAGTTGTATGCAAAATGTGATGAGTATTACCTGTCATGCATTTTCCTAGAATGAGAGTCTACATATCAGACTTACAAAGAAGTCACTGGCTCAAAAAAGGAAAGAATTACCAGGACACAAAATTAAGTAAATTGCCTGAAGTGCATGGTGGGACTGTGATTTAAGCCCGTGGTATCTGACTCCAGTGATATTAAAAGAGGAAAAAAGGTTCAGATGAAATATACATCAAACTATCTATAAGTGCTGGTCTCTGAAGGTGGGGATATGAGAGCTCCACAATGACTTTTTTTTTATTTAAACAGTGAAGATGTGTTATTTTTATAAGCAGAAGAAAAGTAAAACTCACCGAACAAACTAAAAATGCACCGAACAAACCAGAGTGCTTGCATGACAGAAATAGTAAGGGGAAATCATATCAACGAATCTTTTGGGATTGTTAAGGAGAGTAAGCAGGTTTGTGAATGAGGGAGCCAATAGCCCTTTAAGAAACCTTTGAAAGAATTTGCGTAGTCTCAAATAAACTACCTTAATGTGTTTATTAACTATAAAGGAAAGTAGTAACTTTGTAGGGGAGAAACCCAGCAGAAACCACCTTGACCAAATGATCACGACCAACACCAGCAATAAGACATATCGACATCATGAGCCCCATGATATGATGCACTGAGAACACATCGCTTCTGTGGTATTTTTGCCTAAAATGCATAACCTCAGTATAATCGTGAGAAAATATCAGGCAAACCCAAATCAGTGACAGTCAACAAAATTACTGATTAGTACTCTTAGAAAGTGTCAAGGACATGAATGACAAGGAAAGACTGAGGAACCGTCACAGACTGCAGGAGACTAAAGGGTAATAACAACTAAATAAAATGGGGATTCTGAATAGAATTCTGGAGCAGAAGAAGGACATTGGTAGAAAAAACTGGTCCAATTTAAATAAGGTCTTTGGTTTAGTTAATAGTATTGTGCTAATGTTAATGTCTTGGTTCTGTTAAATATACTGTAGTTATATAAGATGCGTACATTAGGGGAAGCTGGGGCATGGATATATGGAAACTCTGTACTATTTTTGCAACTTTTGTATAACTCTAAAATTAGCTCAAAATTAAAAAAATTTTTTTAAAAATAAACCTTGACAAGATTCCTTATGAAAGTTTTCTATTTTCTCTCTAATCTCATTTTTCTTTTAAATAAAGAGCCATCATCATTGGGTTAGAGAAACAATTTGGTCCTGGGTAGAAATTGGCTTAAGAATATGAAAGAAAGCATAGGGTTAAATCCCCTTCCCTGAGTGGCTAAATGTTGATGACCATCTACAGTGTTGCCTCTGGGCTCATTTTCCAGTATGTTTAATTTCCTAGACATTTAAAAAAGATACAACAGTGAAAAGCCATGCCAACGGGAGATTTTCCTGAAAATTTATGAGGCCAAGTGAGCAGAAAATTAGTCAATGGAAGATACTGCACTTAAGGGAAAAAAGGAAAAAAAAATCCAAACCAGACTTATACATAGCCATGGGTCCCAAGTATCGCTTGGTACTGTGGAGTTCTGTGAAGATACTGCTTCAGTGTTTGCTGTTGAGACTAAAATGGCCTCAAAATTGGTGCACATCCATGTGGAGGTGACCAGACCCAAGCAATCTTCTGTAGGAATATGTAGATAAATGTCCTTCATTTGTCATTAGAAAGCACTCAACCTAAAGCACCATACACAGAAAAATCTTAAAAGCTAGGGGTTTATAACATGTTTAGGCCAGGCACAGTGGCTCATGGCACTTTGGGAGGCCGAGGCAGGAGGATTGCTTGAGGCCAGGAGTTTGAGATTGGCCTGGGCAACATAACGAGACCTTGTCTCTACAAAAAACATAAAAAAGTAGCTGGGTGTGGTGGCGCACACCTGTAGTTCCAGCTACTCAGGAGGCTGAGGTGGGAGCACTGAGCCCAGGATTCAAGGCTGCAGTGAGCTGTGATCACGCCACTGCACTCCAGCCTAGGCAACAGAGCCAGACCCAAATGTGTTTAGATGAAGAATGGTGCAAGGGGCATCAGACTGGGAGTCTGCGGGGAGCCTAGGAGGATTTGGAGGATAGAACTCTGTCTGATACATCTGGCTCTGTCCACAGGAGAGGAGATGCTGTATTGGCCTGGAGCACACATCTGGTTGCAGCAAAGCTGGGCATACTAGATACACAGGTTGAAAACTTTCTTAGGAGCTCTAAATTTATTCCTTAGGCAACAACCTGATTAGGGATTCTGTTTACCAGATGCTCTGATATTAGGAAAGGACCACCCTGGGTAAATGACAGGAACAGTGGGGCTCCTGGAAAGCTATTCCCCCTCTAAAAAGGAGGGGAAAAATCTAGTTTGTCTCCATTGAATTTGGTTGGTATGAAGCCAGTTCTACCCCCACCTAATTAAGAATTGAATGATCTCTTCATGAACTAAAAAAATTGTATTTCTGAACTTACAAAGCTGGGGGACTAGACTTATTCTGTCAGTGAGTATTTTGTGAGCAGTAATTACATGCCAGGTACTGTATTAGTCCCTGAGAATGCAGCAGTGAGCAGGACAGTTGTGGTCCCTGCCCTCAGGAGCTCACAGGCCAGGAAATTGTTTCTGAGCCTGAACCACCTAGCCCACCTACCTCCCTCAAGATGCCTCTGCTAAAAAGGCTCACCTAATTAACAGTTTACTTTAAATTTTTTATTAAAATAAATTTTTAAAATAAATTATTACTATTTTAATTTCCAATAGTGTTGAAAAGACGTTTTCATGTATATTTCATATGTTTAATTTACATAATTTTGAAACAACATTTAGTGCTTTTTATCATAAAACCTGCCCCTGTCCTGGCCACTCCCCTCAGGCTGTGATGTTAAAGACACTTTGGTAAAACTTAGTGCGTTTGCTTAGTAAGTACAGCAGTCAGCAATGTGTTTACCAAGGCACAGTGAGCTCTGAGAGGTGCAGTGTGGCCAGCTGGCAGTATCCAATGGGAGCTAACTCTTCTCTGTTGCTGCATGGACACTTCTCCCTTCCTGAATTAATCTCTTGAGTCAGATTCCAAGTTGTAACCTCAAAGCAGTGAACCAACTAGACTGGCGCTAACTCACCCGATTCCACAACACTGTTAGTAACCTTTTCCCTGGCCCTTCCTCTAGAGGCTCTGGACCTTTTTATTTAGTAGAGATATGTCCTCATGCCTTGAGTTGGTAAAATGGTTATGGTTATAAATTCTTAGTTTTTCTATATAAAAAGTGCAGTGGAAAATGGTGAAAAGTATTTATTATTTATCAGATAGAAAAATCAAGGGTAAGTTATTGGTTGACATAATTTGCAAGACTTAGCTCTCCAAACCCAGTAGAGTATGTGAATGGGTAGAGTATGATCATTTTTTTCCAAGTACTTTTGAAGAACAAAGTCTACATTCATCAGCAGAGCTTTCCACCATCTGAGCCCCATCCCTCTCCAGCCATCAATCTTCCAACCCACCCCAAACTACCTTTTATTAAGCTCCAGTAGGCTGTCTGTACCATGTCCTTTCACATTACTAAACATTTTCTTCCTCTTCTCTGACTTCAAGTCCCAGTTCATCAAATGCCACCCTCCCCTTCAAGCCTCACTGTTAATCATTCTCTCCCTCATGTATCCTGAGCCTATTGTAGTGCCTCTCCTGTGGCACACATGCTTCACAGGATGCTTTGTGATGCCTCTGTTGACATGCTTTCTCCTCTCTTGGATTACCAACTCTTTGAGATGTCAGGGACTTAGGCATTCATCTTTATGTCCTCTGAGTATCCAGCATAGTGAATTCACTAACATTAATTAAGTGTTTACACTGTTGCAGCCACTGTCTAAGCACTTTATATATATATATAATTACATTTGTCATAATAACCCTATGAGAGTGGCGCTTAATATCCCTGTTTTACAGATAAGGAAACTGAGGCACAGAGAGGTTAATGCTTTTGTCTAAAGGTAGTAAGTCATGGAGTTGGGATTTGAAGCCAGGCAGTCAGGAGTCAGTGCTTATAATTTACTCCTTGATATTGGCATAATATCCTTTGATGCCCATGCTCCTTACCATATGCTACAACAGCACAGTAACAGCTAACACTTGTCAAACTCCGGCTGTGTGTGCAGGCACTGGGCTAAGTGTTATATGTTTATTATCTTAAGCCTCACAAAAATCCCATGAGACGTGTCTATAAAATGTAAATAATTATACATACTCTTGTGAGGATTGAGTAATATATTACTCAATTATATTATTATGATATGCTTATTATTCTATGGATGAGGAAACTAAGATACAGAGGGGTTAGGGGTAAGTAACTTGTACCAGCAATACCACAGCGTGTGCCTAGCAAGTGTTTACAGGTGAAAGAGCACATAGATGAATAACAATAGGGAGAGAGTTTGAGAAGAGAATTAACATGTATTGAGTGCCTTTCATTTTTTTCAGTAGGAAATTTTTTCCCAACATTTTATTATGAAAATTTTCAAACATACTGCAAAGTTAAAAGAATATTACTGTAAGCAACCATATCCTCACCACCAGGTTTTGCCCATGAACATTTTACTGTATGTGCTTCCTATCCCTCTACCTAGTTGTCTGTCCGTAGTATTTTGTGATACATTCCTCCTTGGTATTTCAGCATGTTTTACCACTAAGTAGAGGTAATTATTTGTTTACAGGGTTTTTTTCTTTTGAGATAAGAATTGTGCATTTCATTGTAGTTAAATTTTACCTGTACATTTGCCTCGTTTTGACAAATGTACACACCCATAGAACCTAAGCTCCTACCAAGGCATTATCGGTACCCAGAAGGTTACCTCATGCCCCTTCCCAGTCAATGCCCACTGCTACTTCCCAGAGAAGTATCACTATTTTTATATTGTATATTTATATGCTATCTTGTTCTAAAAGAATTTAAGGTGACTCATTTAGGTCCATAAAACACAGCAAGAAAACATAAATGAGAAATAGGTGGAAAAAAGAAACTAAGGTAGGAATATTGAGTGAAGCCAGGAGAGCACCAGTGATATTCCAAGAACTTTTATAAGTAATATATTACTCAATCCTCACAAGAGGTATGCGCAATTATTTCCATTTTATAGATAGAGAGGCTAAAAGTTGTATAGCTAATAAGTAATTGGGACACTTTTACTCCAAAGTCCATACTTTTTTCACTTTAGCCCCAAAGAGCAAGACAACAGGTAAAATAAAAGCTTATTTTAAATGTGAATATGGTTTCAAATAATATGTCCTCAAGTATTAATATTTGTAAGATTGTGTTACCTCATCTTTTTGGTAGTTTGGCCATGGGAGATGGCAAGGGTAGGGTCACTAAAATAGTCCTGCAATCCTTGCAAAGCACCTTAAGGTCGAGGTTGGCTTAGAGTTATTCTGTGTGGCCCTAGAGACGGGATTTCATGTCTTCAGTTACAGAAAAAGGCAACTCTTAAGACTAGTGATAAGAGTGAGAAGTCTTGAAATGGTCCTATTGACTTTAACGTTAAATAGGGCCGTAGCAACATCAGCAAGGAGGCATCTTATACGTGACTCTTGGTAGGAGCTTTCGGTTTTGACTTTATTAAAGTTCATTTGTTGTGTTAAGAAGAGTAATGATAATATTTGGTAAAAGAATTATAAATCTGTAATAGGGGACCTTAGAAATCTGCTGCCTTCTGCATTCTATGTCGTCTCCTTTATAATAATAGATTGGATATGCAAATAAAAGATGAGGAAGAATTGAAGACTACTTTGAGATTTCTTACTCGAAATGCCAGAAAAAGTGTTGGGACTGTTATATGGTAGGAAGGTCATCACAGGGCTCCTGGATAAAGTTAGGGAGAGACTATGAAAAAGAAAGGAAGGTAGACACATTAAATTGATACCTACTTGGCAGCAGAAAACAGAAGAATTTCCTCTTCTGGACTGTAGCCTCCAGCATGGTGGGTGATACCTCTGTCCCACTCTGTTGGGCCAGGAGGGACTAAGACATTGTTCACGTGCCTTAGAGATGACACTAAGGTGATGGAGTGAGGAAACACAGGAACCAGCTCAGTGACCAGACCTGTGGAGACCTAGGGCAATGACTCTGGAAACCACTAGACTTGAGGCAGGCATCCAACAGTTCTGCTCTGCTGTCTGCACTGTCTCCCCTGCACCATCTCTCTGCTCCCCCACGCCACTTCCCACTTCCTACCCATACCCCATACTCCTTGGATCCCATACCCAAAGTTTGCAAAGAGAACATTTCCTGGTCTTCCACTTTGTACCTCTAGTCCTCTGGTGGCAGAAGGGGGTAGGGGAGAGGAGGAGTGGACAGCAAATTCACCAGTAGAAAGATCCACATTAACAGTGACTACCAATAATAAAGATTAGTTCCTCCTCCTTAGGCAGTGGCACAGTTATCTTGAATAGACTGCTTTACTTGAAGAAAAAAAATGTTTTTTGATTATAAAAGCCATTATTTCTTATGGTAGGTAATCTGAAAAATGTAAGAAAGCATAATAAATATAATTGAGATTCCCTCAGTGATATCTGACAGCATTTCTTTTAGGCATTTATTTAGAAATTGCTTACATACAGTGTAAAGCCATGTTATGTATACATTTTGTATCTCACTTTTAGGATATTTATATATTTACTTATTTATCATGTCTTATAAAATGTAATATCTAAATATTTTTCTGTATCAGAAATTATTCATAAGCATCATTTTAAATAGATATTGATATTCTGTCTATTGTATGGATAATACCTATTTTTAGCTTACCTATTTTAAATTTGAAGTGAGTTTCTTGTGAACAGCACATAGTTTGGTTGTATTAATATTTTTATTTCACTTTGCCAATCTCTGCCTTTTAATTGGTATATTTAGACCATATATATTTAAGGTAATTATTGATGTGTTAGGACTTTAATTTGCCATTTTATTATTTGTTTTATTTCCTGTTTCTTTTTTCTTGCCTTTCTCTGGGTTACTTGAACATTTTGGGGGGGTTTTATCTTGACTTTTTAATAGTGTTTTTGAGTGTGTCTCTTTGTATCATTTCTTAGTGGTTGCTCTGGTATTATAGTACATGTATATGACTTATTACTGTCTACTGTTGTCAACATTTTACCACTTTGAGTGAAATGTGGAAACCTAATTTTCATCTAAGTCCTTTCTCCCTTTTAAATATAACTGTCTTGACTATCAGATGGTGCTATGATTTTTGTTTCAGTCTTAAAATATGATTTATAAAATTCATGAGGAGAAGGATGGGCCATCATATGTACTCGCATTTCTGCTTTTTCTATTGTCCTTTATTCCTTCCTGATGCTTCAAGATTTCTTCTTTCATCATTTCTATTTTGTTTTAAGAACTTCATTTATCCATAAAAATGTTGTGCCACTTCCTTCTGGCCTCCATGGTTTTAGATAAGAAACCTGTTGTCATTGGAATTGGTGTTCCCTTTTAGGTAGTATGTTGTTTTTGCCTGCTTTCAAGAGTTTCTCTTTGTCTTTAATTTTCAGAAATTTAATTATGATGTGTCTTAGCAGATTTCTTTGAGTTTATCCTATTTGGGATTTGTTCAGCTTCTCAATCTGTAGGTTTGTCTCTCACCAAATTTGGGAAATTTTCAGCCATTATCTTTTTGAATACTCTTTCAGTCCCTCCCTTTTTCCTCTCTCCTTCTGGGACTCTGATGATATGAATATTGGATCTTTTTCCTTTTTCCTTTTTTTTTAGAGACTAGGTCTTGCTCTGTTGCTCAGTCTGGAGTATAGTGGTGTAATCACAGCTCACTGCAACCTTGAACTCCTGAGCTCAAGCTATCCTCCCACCTTAGCCTCCTGAGTAGCTGTGACTACAGGCACGTGCCACTGTAACCGGCTAATTATTTACTTTTGTAGAGATAGGGTCTTACTATGTTGTCCAGGCTGGTTGGATCTTTTGTTATTGTCTCACAAGTGCCTGAGATTCTACTCATTTGTTTTTAGTTCATCTTCTCTCTTTGTTCATATTGGGTAAATTCTATTGACCCATCCTCAAGTTCATTGATTCTGTCCTCTGTCATCTCTACCCTATTATTGAGTCATCTAGCAAGTTTTAAAATTTTCTGTTATTGTATCTTGCAGTTCTATAATTTCCATTTTGTTCTTTTTTGTTAATTTCTATTTCTTTGATGAGATTTTCTATTTTTTCATTTGTTTCCAGAGAACTTGTAATTGCTTGTTGAAGCATTTTTATGGTGGCTGCTTTAAAATCCTTGTAAGTTGATTCCAACATCAGATTAATCTTGGTGTTGGCATTAGTTAATTATATTTTCTCATTCAAATTGTGGCTTTCCTGCTTCTTAGTATGAAGGGTGATTTTTAATTCTATTTTGGACATTTTGTCGATTATATTAGGTGACTCTGGATACTATTTAAATCTTTATTTTAGCAGGCCATCACTCTGTTCATGTTTAGCACATGGGTTGGGATCTACTTTTGTGGTTCTAATGACAATTTACTTTTCAAAGCCTTTTTAGTACTCTTTTGGTCTGCTTGGTTTATCTGGTCCTGCTGTTGATCCCTGTTGGTGTTGTCTGAGTTGGATAAGGAGTTTCCCCAAGCCATGCTGCCTGGTACCTCTAGGTGGGGGAGGGAGGCTCCATACTGCTGGCATGAAGAATACTTCTTGGGGGTCGTGTAGGGAGTCAAAGTGTTTCCCAGACTGCTTGTCAATGAGGTTCCGAGCTATCCCCTTTGTGGGTGCTACCAGCTGGATTGGTATTGTCAGCAGAACTCCCTGACAATCCTAGGCTGCCTTCTGTTGCTAGGTTGGGGATTGGGGAACATTGAGCCTGGGCCACCTTCTTCTGTTGAATGAGGGTGTAGTCATAAGATGTCCTGCTACAATGTTGTTCCTCCAGTCCTGGGGTCCAGTTCACCTTCCTTTTTTTGTCTTTGAGGCTTCTCCTTTGGTTGCCTCTTGTGTTATTTCCAGAGCTTATAGTTGAGTTGAAAAGGAGGTGGGGGAAGAAATGGGTTTATACCATTTTTCTGGACCGTGAGAGTGTTCTATTTAACCATTCATCTTTTGGATGATTGGATTGTTTTAAATGGTGAGTACTTTAGACATCATGATGGAGGGTTGCGGGAGGAGGCCTTCCAACAGCTTTGACATCCAAAAGGCTTTCTTACTGCACAGACGCGTGGGCCTGGGCCTGGGTGTCCGCCCAGTACAGGCTGTTATTGGCTGGTGATGTCAGTTCTTCGTGTCTGCTTTAAAGGCGGGCTTTTCTTGTTGTTCATGTGCTCATTGAATAATGCAGTAGTTTGACATACTTTTAGCACAGTTGAAACAGATGCACTGTCACCTTTGTAGGTTCTTTTCTTAACCTATCTTTTTGGTCAATATCGTTTCCCTCTTGGGAAGGATTTTATTTCATATTCAGCCACGCAAATTGTATTTAATTGTGACTTAACTATGAGATATTTAAGTTTTCATGTGAACATTTCTATTTCAGGGCTGCAAAACAATGACCAAGTTTTTCATAAATTAGTGTGAAGAAAGTTTTTGACATTTTCCACTTGTGAATGAGAAATTTGAGGTCATCTCAGTTCTTCCACAGTAAATGTGCCTTTAAAAAAATCAGAGTGAGAAATCCTTTATATTGGAAGCCATGGATCATTTTGTATAGTTTACAATAATAGTTTCACACAAATAATTTCAGGTT
Organism: Daubentonia madagascariensis; assembly: GCA_023783475.1. NCBI lineage: Eukaryota > Metazoa > Chordata > Mammalia > Primates > Daubentoniidae > Daubentonia > Daubentonia madagascariensis. The sequence goes on along the minus strand of JAKFHU010002136.1, from coordinate 23,933,299 downwards.
AAAATTGCATTCTATTTATTCCCACCCATTTCCTTTATTGGCTGTGACACACAGGAATTACGCCCATTGCTTGACTAACCTTTCTGACCTTTTGTTACTTGGCTATAAATTGACTTGGGTCTTTTGCAAAAACACTGTCAGGGGGGAAAAATCTTTTTGTTAGAACTCAGCCAATTCCTGCTTCAGTGCAGAACAGTTTGTTCTCCTGAAGAAATGAGCCAGTTCAGTGAACAGAAAAACATAGTTATAAACTGGCATCATGAAAAACTGAAAAAGCGATTGCCCACGTTCATTCTGCAGAGGAGGGAGCTTTATAAAAGAATGAGGCTTTGGGGGAAAGAAATATAGTTTTGAGCTCCATGGGCTTTAGGTAAATGTAATCGACCCGTTAGAGTGAGTTGCAACCATATAAAAAGAGGTGTTTTTTTTTTTCCTGGGCCCTGGCAGCCACCAACGTTTTAACATTTTAAATGGGAATATTCTAAAATTCTCCTGCTGCCTGCTCTCCCAGCCCTCTCAGACTGTGCTGTAGCAGGTTTCCCTTGCGTTTCACCTGATTTTCCCTCCAGGCTGGAAGCTGCTTCTGTTCAACAATGCAAACATTTCCCAAGTGACTGCTCTGTGCGAGACTGCGTGTTGGTCCATCCTCCAAAAAAGGCATTTATAGTGGTCAGTGAATTACAAGATAACATGAGAAATCATTATATGACAGTGTGGCAGGTGCAGTCATAGAAAAATGTACACGACACAGTCAGTACTTGACAGACTCTATCACAGAAGTGGAGGCATTTGAGGGAGGTTTGAAGATGGTCTAGGAGTTTTCCAAATGGATGAGAGGAGAAGATTATTCTGGGCAAAGAGATGAGCACATGTAAGGTTGAAGAGTGATGACCCAGCATGGGGTTTCAGGTACTGTAAATGGAATCATGCTTGGGTGTAAAATAGGAGGAGGGAAAGGACTGGTGGATGGTGAAACTGGAGAGGGGTGGGACTGGATACCAGGGGTCTCAAATGCCACATGCAGTGGCTTGGAATTTATGCTGTAGGCCGTGGGAGCTCTGCAAGGGCTTGAAGTTGGAGAACGGCCTAGGCAGAGCTGGGGTGGGAAGACATGGATTTGCAAGGAGCCATGAGCTCAGAAAGAGGGGGTTGGACCAGACTAGAAAGGACCATGACACCAGGCTGAAGTGGATGGACTTTGTCCTGCAGGGACTCATTGAAGACAATGATCTGTGTTCTGGAAAGGCAAATATGGTTGTGATTCAGAGGACCATATGGGGAGGGCATAGCAGCATGCACTGAAGTCACTGCAGCAGTCCACAAGCAAGAGGAGAGGGATATTGCTCAGAAACCTTACTTGGGGCCACCTTGGTGACAGGGGAATGGGGGGCAGAGGAAGGAGGCAAGAAACCCAAGACTGCTGCTTAACTCTCAGCATGCCTCTCATAGGCCCTTCCACACAGACTGTCTTCTTTAATCTTCATAGTGAGCCCTATCCTGTCTGCATTCAGATGATTCCCATTGTACAAAAGAGAACCCAGGTTTGGGAGGTTCAATACTTCACCCAAGACCCAAGTGACCTACACTAAGAAGTAGCTGAATCAGGATTGGAACCCAGGTTCATCTGACTCCAAACCTACCAACATGCCACCTTTGAGTAGGACTTGCTATAACTGAACCACCTAGTGTTAAGCAAGTCTCAAAATGTATATGTACTCTTTGTAAGAGCTCATGTGTATAAATAATAATACTACTGAAACTTAGATATTAGTATTAATACTAATACAATTAATATTTTGAAAGCCTGTTTTTATTTTTCTTCTTATCCTGTTAGCCTATGAAAACATTAGGTACGTAATTTCATTTCTTAAAATCTCACTATTTTGGAAGAATTGGTTTGGGGGAAGGCCCAAATTGGGCAAAAAGTGTAAATGAGTGAGTATACTTAAAGAAATGTAACTTTTTAAAATTTTTTAAATTTAATTTAATAGATTTTCATTTTCATTTTCCGTTATCCTAAGTAAAGTATCTCAGGAAGAAATGTCACCTTTTAATATTTGTGTGTGTGTATGTACAACAATTCATAATACAATAACAGACTACAGCTTTCAGAAATTAGAGAAACTTTTAGGACTAACCTGAAGTAAATGTGGTAAGTTTTACTAAATGCGTCCCTCAAAAGGTCTCAGACTTTTTAGGTAACTGTACCATATGTGAAGAAGGGGTTTAGTAAGCAAAAATCATCTTCAATGAAGCCCCAGGACAAACAAATGATTCTCTCTATATAGTATTCATTCTACAGTCAGGAGGCCATGGAGCCCACGGTTAGGGCCTAGGAGGGCAGACAGCAAAGAACCAAAAACACACCTGGCCTCTTCTATATCAGAAGTACATTCTTGGTTACCGACCAGCCCCCGGGTAGCTACTAGGGAAGCTGTAATTGCCGACTGTTGTAAGCTGCCTCTTCAGTGCCTCATTTTCACGGCTCCTTTGCTTGCTTCTCAAAGTGGAGCCGGAAATAGTAGATGTTTTCAAGATAGAAAAATGCAGGAAATGTGGGAAAAGTATCTAAATCTTAAGCTAAGTCTATGTTATTACTTTGTGGCATCACTGGTGAAAATTGCTGGGTTTTTAAGAAAAAATTAATATCTCCTGTGGCTGAGCTGTGGAGCTGTAGCATGCTCCCCTGCCCAAACAGTTGGGATTATATACAGCACAGGGAAAGAAAGCCCGCCCTGCTCTCCTCTGGTGGCTGCCGAGCGTAGGAGCGGAGAAGCAGTTATGTAACTGGGTGTGCTCATTAGTTCTGCTGTAAATTCACACAGCTGGGTCTCTGCGGGTCCTTTGTTCACCTCCACGTTAACTCTCACTTGCTTCCTCGGTAGCCCTGGGGCCTGTGCCTGGCACATAAGGAAATGCCTGGGACACAGAACCCAAAACACAGCCCCTGACAGTCCAGTCTCGTGGAACAGACAGACAAGCGAGCAGCTACAGCTGGTGTGGAGCAAGAGGCTGTGCATGCTAGAGCCGTGGGGAGCACAGCACAGAGGGGTCCCCCAACCAAGCCCGGATCTTCTGGCTATGCTGGGAGGCCCCTCAGCCTGGGAACGTGCCTCCATGAACCTCACTTTCCTCCTCTACAAAAAGGAGATTATAATACCTGCTCCATACATAGGTATTACCTGATGCTATGAAAACTGACTGTGGTGATCAGGCAATGTGCCTTGCCCAGAACTGGCACTCAGTGGGCGTTTTATAAATATGCACTTCTCTGCCCCTCCCCTTTTCTCAACCTCCAGCCCCAGCTCCACCTTGTCTTCTTTTCACTGAGAAACAGTCCCCTTTGTGAATTCTGCCAACAGATCTCTGTTGAACCTCACTGTTCTCTCCTCTTTACCCCTGTCTCCTTTCTCCTTCCTGCCTCCCAGCAATGAGTATCCCAACTCCTTTCCACTTTTCCTGAGCCACACCAGTCCAAGGATGACAGGAGAAGGAGTGGGAGAGAGCCTGAGATGGTAAGGGTGGCATTGCAGTCACAGATACATCACAGATCAGTATTTCTCCTAATCCCAGTCCCCTCAAATCCTCCCACATAGGCTTAGGAATTCCAGGCTTTTGACTACCCTGCAGTATTCCCCGTGTCTTCTTCTCTTGCTTCAATTTACTGAAAGGAGAAAAGAGAGTGTTTGCCCTTTCTGAGTTGTCTAGGTCTCTCTTCTCTCCTCCTGTAGACCTTCCACTCCAAGCCAGGGTCCTGCTGGGCATTCTTTACAGGGTGTGGGATCACGTTTGGCTCTATTTGTCGTAACACAGTCAGAGTCCACACCTGAGGGGGTTGTAGAGAGGGCTGTCAGAGCACACAACTGTCCCTCTTTCCTGTCTGGTTCATGGCCTCCCCTCATTACTCTGCTCCTCTCCAGCCCCCACCTCCAGCCAGTGCCCAGTTTCTGGCACATCTTCACCTAAAGCATTGGTTCTCAACTGGGGATGTTTATGCCCCCCACCCCCACCCCAGAGGACATTTGGCAGTGGCGGGAGACTTTTTGGTTGTCACCACCTAGGGACAGTGAGGGGTGGTATTCTACTGGCATATAGTGGGTGAAGGTCGGGAATGTTGCTAAATTTCCTACAGTGCACAGGACAGCCCCCAGATCATACAGTTATCTGGTCCTAAATGTCAGTAATAACAAGGCTGAGAAACCCTGACCTAAGGGGTTTCCCACATGCATCCCTTTCTTTGTGTTTGTCTGTTTCCGTGTCTGTGCTTAGGAGATTTTTGTTAACCTCAAAAGTTCTTCCTCCCCAGTGGCTGGCTTCACCTTGCTGAGGTCTTCCAGCATCCCTACGCTAGTCAGAGCTGACCCTCACCCTCAGGTTTCTAAACTGCTTGTGTCCATTCACTGTGGCATTTGCCACCATTGCCTTCTCATAGCCCCTCAACAAGGTTGGTTTTTTCTCTTTTGAGAGCAGCGTAAGAGCTTGATTATAATGAGGATGACCATCCAGACCCCATATATTATTAGTATATGCTACTAATATTCCAAGGCACCAAACCTTGGCACTAAGAGAGTCAGTGGCACATAGTGGAATGAGCACAGGACTTGGCATCAGGAGTCAGGTACCCAACCATAATTTTTTAGCTCTGTGGGACAATAGACATAAAGCTTCTCTGAGCTTTAGCTTCCACGTAGTTAAGGCAGATAATGTCTCTTTCCTAAGATTGTTTGAGTCTGTGAGATGTTAGCATAGAACCTGGCACATAGTGGTCACTCAAATGTGGGTTGAATCTGGAAAATGAAGCCAGGGTTCCAGATGTGACCCAGATATAATATTTAATAATAGGTAGTTAGCTCATGGAGGAAACAGAATTGTTTTCCATTGCCTAGTAGTAGCAATCTTAATTCCAGGTAGCCACCTCATCATTATACCTCACGAGAACAAGTAGAAGCCCTGCTAGTGCTGGGCCTGTAGAATGTCCTGTTCACCTTAGAGGTACTAGAAAGTATCAGTGCTTTCCCCTAATCCTATGGAGGCAGAGGGAAATCCCACACACTTCTAATTCCCCACTGTTTTATAGAGGAGATATTTCTTCCTCTTCTGGAACACTGGGACCCTAGAACCATACCCTGAGGGTGGGAGGTCTGCCCTGACCTGAGGTAACCAGAAGTCAGCTGCTTTGTAAAGGGACTGCTGAAGCATGAGAGGAACATGGCGTCCATTCATCCCATGATTTGGTCCATGGAGATCAGCACAGAGGAAGTGGTATTACATTTTGTTCTGACATTATGATACATTTACCTTTTTCCACAGTGCTAAGAGGTTAGTGACAGTTAATCCCATGGGCAAAGGCAATTTCCATATACTCTTAGGGTTAGGGTTATAAAAAATCATATAAATATTCAGCAGTGGAAGTGCCATCTAGTATTTGTCCAGAGAATTTCAAACTTACTCCCTCCATATATGCTCTTTTCTCTAGAACAGAATGGAAGTCTGTGCACATCAGGGAAAGAGCTGCTTCCATCCTTGGAGATAACTTTGAAAGGTCTTAAGGCCTGTAGAAATGTCATAGGCCTTCCACTCTGTCAGTGGCTAAAGACATAGTGCCTGAGTAGGTCATGGGTCAGAGGCCAGTGGACAGATTATGTGTGATCATTAGGCGTCAGTGTTGACAGGTTCGCACAGCGAGCAGCAGCACCTGTGGCTGGCTTCTCACCCCGTTTGCCTCCTAAGGTACCTCACTCTACAGCTCAGGACTTAGCTCTCCACTCTACTATACTCTTTTAGACTCTTCACCCTTATGGGGTGTTTGTGTTTTCTTGCCAGCCAGATGTGCTGTGGGTTAAGAATATAGGTTTTGAAATCAGGAATACCTGGCTTTGAATCCCAGCTGTTGCCTGTTGCTTGTGTGAGTAAGTCAAGTTACTTAGCCATTTAAAGCTTTGGTTTCCTAATTTTGGAAATTGGGTTGATGCTTAGCTCATAGGATTATTGTGAGGATCAAATTAAATGAGAAAATAAATGTAAAGCAGTTGGCACAGGGCCTGACATACAGTAGTTTTATTCGGTCAGTGGTGGTAGTGGCGGTAGTGGTTGTTGCACTCCCTGAGAGTGGAGACACTGTGGCCTTGAACTCTTCCAGTTCCCACCGTATTTCTCAGCATGGAGCCGAGCATCTAGCAGCACTCAAATGTTTTTTATCTGAAATAAGTGACAGGTACACACATATGCACACAAAAACACATTCAAAGGATAATCTGATAATGACAATGATTTGAAACACTCTAGAGGTCATATTTTTAAAGAGTTTGAGCTCATTTTTAGAAATTTGATACATAAGAGGGGTCTAAGATAGGTCAGTCCCTACTCTTTGCAGTAAGTTAGATCATTTGAAGAGAAAGCATCTGAACCATATCCTCTCAGCCCTTTGCCGAAATAACTTCACCTGATTATGATGTACTGTCATATCCTCTGCCTTCAGGAGGACCGATGTAAAAATGGCCTGTTGAGCGTGTTTCACTGTATCTTTCCAAGCTAAGCCTGCTGTCCTCACCTTTACCCATTTTCCCTTACACAGACGCTTCTCCTTGAGTTTCCCTCCAAGAGAATTTGTCTCTGTATAAGAATAAATGTTCGTCTTTGTTACATGATAAAAATAGTGTCACTCGAAATATATTTCTGTGTTTGCCCTTGATAGTAGGAATCTCAGGGTTAAATTCAGTGCCAGGTGAAGGGTAGAGGACATTCTAATTGCCTACCTTCCCACAATATCTCCTCTCCCTCCCTATTCCCTTTGGTGTAGCAGACAGGCAATGTTTGTTTTTGTCTTCTGATAGGAGAAGGATTGGTCTCACCCCCAGCTCCAGGGGTGGGTGTTGATTGTTAAAACCCAATCAGGGAACCCTACACCTGTTGCACAGTGATTAACCCAGTGGTAATCATGCCAAGGGCATTAGTTCAGGGCTGGGTGTGTGACCCAGATCAGGCCATCAAAATATCTGCTGAGGACTTTGGAAAGAAGGCTCCTCAATCTTCTGATAGGCTTCCCCAAAGCCAACTCTCTCTCTGTCCTTGTGGATGTTTGGGGACATGAAGCCTGGGACTGCTGGAGCAGTCCTATATTGCCATGATTATAGGAAGCTACCCCTAGGATGCAGTTAACAAAGTAGAGAGAAAGAAAACACGCCCTTGTTGTCATCACAGAGCAATTGAATCAAACTTGACCTGTAGCCACCCAGCCTCTGACCTTTGCACTTATGTATGCCAGTAAGCCCCCTTTATTATGTAAGTCATTGTGAATTGGGTTTCTTTCTTGCAACTTAGAATCCATACGGTGCTTGGTAGATATATTTCCTTCTATTTTGTGTATATTAGTGATTCTAACCCGTGGACCAAGACCCTACCTTGGAAGAGGGGGAATGGGCATTGGAAAGGCTCTATTTTGGCAAGGCATGAGTTGCTCATGTGAATGTATTTCTACAAATTAAAGAAATTTCTTGCCTATATTTATCTTGCTGGTTTGATGAATAAAATACAAATTTAGGTAAAACTACTGAATTTGTAAGTTTTTGTCATGTATTTTTCATATTGAACAGATGTTAAAAGCATCATATAAATTTATACAGAAGGATTTTTTTGGTAGAAATTTTTGACATGAGAAGGAAGCCATTGCTTAGATCGACATTCCCACCCTCCTTCCCTCCTTTCTTCCTTCCTCCTGCTTTCCTTTCTTTCTCTCTTTCTCTATATCCTTTATCACCCTGTTTTCCTTCTATTTAGTCTTGTTATGCAAACTCTGTTAGAAATAGTTAAGATACATAAATTCTGGTTAATTTTATTTAGATGGCAACATTAAGGTTCAGCTTAACTTTTCAGGCCCTGCGTCTATGAGTTCTACACACATGCAAACAAATATTGGGTATTGTGTGCTTTGGTGTCAAGGGACCCAAACTGAAGTTCAGTCCCCATGCAACAAATTGGGTGGTGAATGGGAACACTTGTAATTATTGATCCATGTTTTTGCTGTGAGCAGGAAACTGCAGGTGAACTCCTGTGGTTGATGTGTTTATGGGTGCCCACTGTATGCACATTGCCATCAGTATGGCTAAGTGGTGCAGGGCTGAGCCCTGACCTCAGAGATCTTAGTTTATTGGAGAGAAGAGACATGCACACCAGACACTATATAAGCCAGGGTTATTTTTATAGGGGAATACATCAGTAGACATTCTGGAACTTCTTTCTTAGAATTACTCTACCAAAAGAGCACTCTGGAACCTTGTGTTTAATAAATGTTGATCACTGTTATTTGAAATATGCTGTTTGCTAGTAAAACATAATGTTCAAATGCCCTTTTCTTTACCTTTCTGTTCTATCACTACTTCTTGATCAGTAATTCTTAGCCTTTGTTTTATAAGTAGTAGTTTTTTGCACAACACACAGTTTTTTTTTTTGCCACAGAACCAAAATTTTGGCACTCTCCGCAGTCATGCACATACACACATACACCGAATTTGCTGCAAGTAAGCCATTACAGTAATTCAAAATTATTACTGTCTCTCATAGAAAAGAGGCTGCCTGCTGGTTCTGCATGGGTATAGGCAAGCTAGCTGAAGTCTGTTCACTTTTTCCCTACTAAAGTATAGCTGAATGCAAATGAGAGGGACTTATCATAAGGACAATTTTGAACTGTCTCCCAGTTTGTTCAAAACAAAACCAAAGAAACTTACCAACTCTGGTATTTCATGTCAGCAGTGACAAAGGCTCGCTGAGCTTCCTAAGTTGCCTGGCCCTGTGTGCTGCTTCTAGAATGCCAGCGGGAAGGCCAGGCCGAGCAGCCAGCTGGCCATGGTGCCCTTGTTCTAAGACTGTAGTGCCACTTTCTTGTGACACTGGAGTCAAAAGCAAAGGGGCTTGCTGCCAGTAACCCAAAGGGCTATATTCAAGCAGTGACCTATTTTCACACTGTAATCGGGTTGGGTTCTTCTTTTTCCCTTGCAAGGCAGTAATCTCACATTCTTTTTAGTACTTGAGAAGCCAGCTCCCTGTTACCTCTTTGGCTTGGGTGTTTTTCAGTTTAACCTAGGTTACTCTTTGTTTTTGTTTTTTAATAGATATGGGGTCTCGCTCTTGCTCAGGCTGATCTTAAACTCCTGAGCTCAAGCGATCCTCCCACCTGGGCCTCCCAGAGTGCTAGGATTACAGGTGTGAGCCACTGCGCCTGGCCAACCTAGGTCACTCTTAACTGAGGACAGGAATATCTGCCCCTTTTCCCTGATTGGAGAGTGGGAGTTTATTTGTGTGTATAAAATAGAGGGATAGGAAAGCATGAGCCAAGTGAGGATAGATGGCTTCTGAGGAAGAACAAAACCAGCTGAACTAGATAGAGGAAGGTGTTTGGAATTATGGGTCCAGGGTTCTGCTCTTTCAAACCCTGATCTCAAATATCAGCTAATTACTTAGTTTAGTCACCAAATTATGCTTGTGCTGCATATGCGCTGGGTGATAGAGGCCTGGTGATAAAAAGGTACAGCTTGTGTTCCATGTGCGCTGAGTGGTAAAGGCCTGGTGATAAAAGGCACAGCTCTTGCCTCAGCCCACAGTCTTGTTGGGGAGGAAGCTTGTTCCCACAGTTACAATGTAGTGTGGCCAGTACAACAAGGGAGTTAGGCCCCGAGGGAGGCAGCTGGATGTTGCTAGGGAGGGGTCACTAAGAAGGATGTCAGAGGAATTCCTGCTAGGCTTCCCAGCCAGACTACTTGCTTCCTGGCACTCTTCACTCTAGTAGACCGTCTCACCTCCATCAGACCAGCGCCCGGTTTTTGTTTTGTTTTCTGTGTTTCCAGTTAGGTATGTCCTGTATGTAACATGCCGGGGTCAGGTTCTTCAGGTGCACTTCTCATGTGTCCTCAAGGAGACTTTTGGGACAAGAGGAGAGCGTGCTTCAGGGCTCCATTCTCCCAAAGGTGACATGCCTGGGGGCTGTTTTCTTTTGTTTGTTTGTTTGTTTTTAAGGTCTTGGTACCTTTATACCTAGAATGACATATACTCTTGTTTCCTGTGCCTGGACAACTCCTTCTCATCCTTTAAGACTTGTTTTTAGTGTAAGTCCTGCTCTCACAGGATGTAAGTTCTATTGTGAGTTCCCGAGGAACACCCAGATAGTTCTTCTCTGGGATTTCCATTGCCTTTTCCCTCTGTTGTTAACATGTAGAGCCTTGAGCTTCAACTTATCTATTTACACCTGCGTCTCTCCGTATCCCCCACTGGACTGTGAATCTCAGACACAGGGCCAGTATTATTTATTCAGCTAGGACATACCAGCTGCTTAGCAATGGCGAGTCACACGAAGGAAGTGTGTGTGTGAAGTAAATGGAGTTCCCATCTGGCACCAAGATGATGAAAGATATGGAGGGGGCTGCAAAAGATTCTTGATTGGTTCTCCACTTTTTGAGCTGATAGAATGTCTTTTGTACTTAAAAATAAAATGATACGGGGGAAAGTTTTGGCACATACAGCCTAGAGGATGTAAAAAAAAAAAAATTGGTGGCCCGCTGGCATTCGGGAGACAAAGAGAGATCAGTAAGGAAGGGCCGTGTACACCATGACAGAACAGGGGTCGTATCGAAGGGAGCACCCCACCAGCTGTTCCCTAACTTTTTTATATAATATGCTCCTGAACACGGCAAAATTTACATCATCTGGCAGACAGCATCGTCATGCCTCGGCATGGAATGTTCACGTGTCAGCTGGCGTATCAAAGTCTGAATTCAGCACGCAAAAGGTGACCGGGAGGAATCCAGGTTTACTGGAGATGGAAGTTAGGTTGCCCGTATAACAGCCTTTCTGGGACTTCCTGGTACCAAAGGGAGAAAGGATAGCAGGTACTTGATATAGATGGGTGTAGTGATTAAATGAGCACTAAGACCAGCCTTGTATAAGTTTCTCTTGACTCTGTCATGGTTTGGGCCTTATATTTTGAGAAATACTGATATACATCAAGATTATTCTTTGATTAAAAGACACTTCTGTACACCAGAGGGTGCTGTGTTTCAATTTTCATATCTTTATTTCTTTTCCATTCCTATGGTTGTATGTTATGTGATTCATTTGAGGACTAGCCAGTTGAGAATTTGCCCTCAACAAAGAATTGCTGAAGGCCTGAACACACCCTACCCATTTGCTACTTTCCCAGCATAATACAGGAGTTCAGTAATGGCTGTGCCACATGCTCCCTGAGTCTGCTTTGCTGTATACTAGTTCTTAACCACTGAACTCTTTGTTTAAAACTAGACAACTTTTCTTATGCTGCAGCTTAAGTCCATTTTCAATATTCTTTCTTTAGTGGAAAGGGGACCATCTGGTCACCATCATCTGTGTAATAACAATGATTGAAGATTGTTATTAAGTCACCCTTCGGCCTTTTCTCTTGTCTAGGCAAAATTGTCTCCGTTTCTGTGGCCATTCCCCATAAATCTCATTTTCCAACCCTTTAATCATCTTGGTGGCTTTCTTTGAAAACTACATCAAAGGCTCAGTTTTAGTGCCTCTATTCTGGTGGGGTCTGGGCTGTCAACATTTAATGGATACAGAATGTGGTTGCTTTAACCATCCAGTTTCCATAGCCAGTCTCTACATTTCCAAGCCAGTCACAATCCACTAACCTTTAGGGGCTGCTTTACCATCCCTTAATTGTGACACACATTATAAGTATTATTGATTAAGGTGTTGATTTGACTTAAAATACAAATTTTAGCTTGTGAGTAATTCTAGCTATTGGCTGATAGACTTTTGCAGCCTAGTTTGTTATATTTGAGATCCTTTTGTGAGCTGTCTAATTGTAAGTGGATATGTTGTCTCTTATCAGAGGATAATCTGATTTTTCCTGTTATTTATTTATTTATTTATTAATTCAACACCTCTGAGTGCCTACTGTGTGTCAGGCTCTGTGCTAGGGATTGAGGACCCAAAGATGAACAAAACATGGGGCCCAACTTCAAGGAGCTCACAATCTGGAGGGAAAGTCAGATACATACACACACACAAAATTATAGTATAAACTGGGATGTGCTGTAAAAGATGGTTGAAGTACAGTGGAAGTTTAGAAAGGCTTCACTGAAGATGTAATATTTGAACTGGGTCTGAGCATGAACTAGTCTTCAGGTGATGAGGGGGTTAAAGAAAATTCTAGTGAAGGGACTCTAGCACATATGGAGGCAAGGAGGCTGTTGTGTTCAGGTCCCAGTGAACCAAGTGTGGCCAGTCATGGACTTGAGTGGTGGGAGAGGCAGACAGATGCCAGACTGTGAAAAACTGCTCATGCCAAGCCAAGAAGTGTCCAACAAAAACATAATGTGAACTGTGTATGTCATTTAAAATGTTCTCGGAGCCACATTTCAAAAAGTAAAAATAAACAAGTCAAAAAATGAGCTATCAAGCCATGAAAAGCCATGAAGGGAACTTAAAGGCATATTACTAAGTGAAAGAAACCAATCCAAAAAGGCTACATGCTGTATAATTCCAACTATATGACACTCTGGAAAAGGCAAAACTGTAGAGACAGTAAAAAAAAAAAATCAGTGGTTGCCAGGGGTTGGGGGGACAGAGGATTTTTAGAGTAGCGAGACTATTTTGAATACAATAACAGTAGATACGTGTCATTATAAATTTGTGCAAATCCATAGAATGTACAACACAAAGAGTGAACCCTAATGTAAATAAAACTGTGGACTTTGGGTGATAATGATGTGTCAATGTAGGTTCATCAGTTGTAACAAATGTACCACTCTGGTGCGGGATGTTGGTAATGGGACAGGCTATGCATGTGTAGGGGCAAGGAGTATAGGGGAAATATCTGTACCCTCTACTCGGTTTTGCTGTGAACCTACAATAGCGCAACTAAACAATAGTCTACTAAAAAAAAAACATGTCAAATTAATTTTAATAATATGTTTTATTTAACCCAGTTTATCAAAAATATTAATATTTTAACATGTAATTCATATAAAAGTTTTAAGATATTTTACTTTTTTGGGGTACTAAGTCTTTGAAAGCTGGTCTGTATTTTACACTTAGAGCACATCTCAATTTGCACTAGCCACATTTCAAGTACTCAGTAGACACATGAGAACTTATGGCTAGTGGCTGCTATGTTGGACAGGGCGGGTCTTGAAACTTGGGCTTGCCTGACTCAAAAGCCTCATTTCTCAACCACACTGGTGTTCTGCTTTCTAAGCACTATAATGATAAACACCAGAGGAAAGGAGCTCGCAGATGATCATTTAATCCCATGATGCCAACTATTGCTCTCTATACTGCCTGGTGGCTCCAGTTGGGAGCATCTAGGGCAGTGCTGTCCAGTAGAAATATAATGGGAGCCACATGTGTGATTTTAAGTGTTCTGGTAGCCACATTGAAAAAGCAAAAAGAGATAGGCAAAATTAACGTAAGAGTGTATTTAACCCAATATATCCAAAATATTATTTCAACATATATTCATTATTAAATCATTAATGAAGACAAATAGACCAATGGAATAGAATAGAGAGCCCAGTAATAATTTGACCTCACACATATGGTCAAATGATTTTTGACAGGGTGCCAAGACCTTTCAATGGGAAAATGATAGTCTTTTCAACAAATGGTGCTGGGAAAACTGGATATCCACATGCAAAAGAATGAAGTTGAACCCTTACTTTACACCATATACAAAAATTAACTCAAAATGAATCAAAGACCTAAATGAAAGAGTTAAAACTATGAAATGCTTAGAAGAAAACATAGGGGAAAAGCTTTATGACATTGGGTTAGGCAATGATTTCTTAAGTATGACACCAAAAGCATAGGCAACAAAAGAAAAAATAGATAAACTGGACTACATCAAAAATTTAAAGTTCCATGCATCAAGGACACATTGAACAGAGTGAAAAGGCAGCCCATGGAATGAGAGAAAATATTTGCAAACCATATATCTAATAAGGTATCAATATATAGAATATATACAGAATTTCCTACAACTCAACAAAAGCCATAAAAAACCCCCAAACAACCTGATTAAAATTGGCAAAGAACTTGAATAGACATTTCTCCAAAGAAGATATACAAATGGACAATAAGCACATAAAAAAACCTCAACATTACTATAATTAGGGCAATACAAATCAAAACCACAGGGAGATACCACTTCACACCCATTAGGATGGCTATTCAAAAAACAAAACAAAACAGAAAATACCAAGTGTTGGCATGGATGTGGAGAAATTGGAATCCTTGTGCACTGTTGGTGGGCATGTGAAATGGTGCAGCCACTATGGAAAACAAGTATGGTGGTTTCTTAAGAAATGAAAAATAGAATTACCATGTGATCCAACACTTCCACTTCTGGGTACATACCCAAAAGAATTGATAGTAGGGACTCAAAGAGATATTTGTACATCCATATTTATAGCAACATTATTCACAATAGCCAAAAGCAACCCAAATGTCCACTGACAGATGAATGGACAAAATGTGGTATATCATACAATGGAATAGTGTTCAGCCTTAAAAGGAAGGAAATTCTGACACATGCTACAACATGGATGAACCTTGAGGACATTTTTCTAAGTTAAATAAACCAGTTATACAAAGGCAAATACTGTATGATTCCACTTATATAAAATAACTAGGGTAGTCAAATTCATAAAGACAGAAAGTAGAATGGTGTTTGCCAGGGGCTGAGGGGAGGCAGAATGGGGAGTTATGATTTAATGGGTACAGAGTTTCATTTTGGCAAGATGAAGAGAGTTCTGGAGATGGTTGGTGGTGATGGTTGCACAACAATGTGAGTGTACTTCACGCCACTGAACTGGTCACTTAAAAATGATTAAGATGGTAAATTTTATGTGTATTTTACCACAACTTTTAAAAATCCCTCTGCCAAGAATGATATAATTTCTTCTGAGACCATTAACATATCATACGGGAAAAGAAAAAAAGAAGGGAGATGTGAATAAAAGGAACTAGGAAAAATAATAAAATACCAAAAAATATAAGCATGTTGATTCAAAAAGGTAATGAAAAGGTGACTTAAAAGATACCACATGAACATTTGTTCTGCCCCTGCTTTAAATAAAGAACTCTGTTCTATTATAAAATTATTAGTGAGGTATTTTACATTCCTTTTCATACTAAGTCTTCAAATCCAGTGTGTATTTTATCCTTATAGCACATCTCAGTGTGGACCAGCCATGATTGACATGCTGAATAGCCACACGTGGCCAGTGGCTACAGTACTGGACAGCACAGGTCTAGAATCTTCTAATTGTGTAAGAAGACAATAGAAATTCTTCAAAGCAAGGAGTGACGTGAACAGATTTGTTCTTTAGGATGTCAGCTCTGGCAGCAATGCGAGAGGTAGACTGAAGAGCAGAAAGAACTGAGAACTGGGATCTTGGAGGGTTGTTACAGGACCCCCAAGCCAGAACAGACAAGGGACTGACTCATGGGAAAAGGCACAAGGATGATGATGCTGGCCATCATTTATGGTGCACTTGTTATGTGTCAGACATAACCCCATCTTAATTCTTGAAACAACCCTGAGATGAAGTTGTTATCTCCATTTACAGAGGAGGAAATGGAGACGGGAAGGTACCAGCACCACGCCCAAATACCAGAGCTTGGAGGTGGTAGGATCAGGACATGAATCAGGCTTGTCTAGCTCCATAGCTTAAGTCCTTACCTGTTAGACTGTGTCTTACAAGGATGGAGATAACAGGTCAGGTTTGAAACAACAGTCTTAGATTTATAGGATTTGATGGCAGACAAATAAGGGGAAGAAGGGAGAGGGCAGCATAAAGAATGTGGGTGCCTTGATCTTGGACTTCCCAGCCTCCAGAACTGTGAGAAATAAATTTCTGTTATTTATAAGCCACCCCAGTCTATGATATTTTTATTACAGCAGCCCAAACAGACTAACACAGGTAGTAAGAAGTGAGATGAAGATCTATGCAGTAGAACATGGTGCCTGGATTTTTTATTTTGTTGCTTTGTTTTGTTTTTTGGAGGGGTAAGTGCCAAGGTCAAAGGAGGCAGAAACGTATGTGTATAGTTTTTTAAAACCTATAGGGACCAATGGCAGTTGGAAGTGATGGAGCTTGCCAGATAGGTCAGGACTGGCAAGGGTGATTTGGAAGTCACTTGGGTTCAGGAGATGGCAAATCCTGGGCATGGGTGAGTTTGCCCTTGTGGAGAGGTTGCAGAAGCATGGGTCTTAACCTCCTTTGGGTCCTGCGTGGCGTTGAGATTCTGAGGAGTTGGAAAGAGCCACTTGACTGGTGACCTTGGTGCAAGTGGTTTGGGCAGAATGGAAGGAGGGAATGGAGGCTGTAGTGCACCAAAGACTGAGCAGGGAAGTTGAATAAGTGGGACAGTGGTGGGCTGGCTCCAGGGGAGAAGGGGAGGATGGGAGAGTGCCAATTAGGGGATGTTTTCTATTTTTTATGAGCGTTAAGTATTATTTTAAGTAAAGTCAAATAAAATTTTATTGTCCAAGCTTTCCCAGAAGCAACAACAAACCAGTATGTAATACTAAAGCATTCCTTTTGTTTAAAAACAGATAAACAAATATAACTTTTACTAAATTTATAATGGCAGACACATCAGATCAGTTCTCAATATATGGCATCAAGAGAAGTTCTTAGAAACTCTTGATTTAGGCTCCTGAAATCTCATGGAAAGGAAATAAGTATGCCTATTATTAATATTTTGCAGCAGAAGTGAACTCTCTCCAGCACTCTCCTGAGTGTATCACTGGTGAGTGTGTGTGTTCATGCACATGTGCCTGTACATGTGCACTCAAGTATTGCAGGAAGAGGGTTTATATGGGAATAGGGAAATATGCGTGCTTCATTCTTGACTTGAAGATGGTTGTGAATAAATAGTTGTTGGGATTTTGTGTTTTACACCATTACAGCTGCTCTTGCTTTCATGATTTGTGATTGACTTTACTGCTTTACAGATTAGAGAAAGCTCATGTGCCAAGGCCTGTTCCTCTTCTTTCCCCTGGGTCACCTTGGCACTCTAAGGTTTCTCAAAGACAGAGCCAAGCACTCTCAGAAGCCTCCCAATATATCTTCCATTTGACTATCTGTTCTGCTGCCTCCCAGGACAATAATGTGAAAGTGACCATAATCCCGAAGAGTTCTGGGAAAACAAGGAATTTTATTGAGCAAATCCAGTTGGTCCCATTAGTTGAGCATCATAAGGAAGTGGATTTGCATAGAAATATCTGGCTGTAAGTCATAAAGCTGATCAGCCCAATGAATGGTACTTAAACTCATCCATCAAGGGAAACTGGTAACCTCCTCATGAAATACTAACAGCATTCACAACATTACTTATAAAGTAAACATTATTAAAACTGTCCTGGGCTGACTAAGGCAGAGCCACAGCCTTTCACTGTTCTGGGGGGCTGGGCCCCAGGTTCCTGCAGCTTCACTCTGCTCAGGCCTGGGGCAGTGCCCTCCTCTGGGAGAAGGGCCTAGAGCTCTTCCAGCAGAGGGGGAGAGGAAAGGCTTAATAGCATCCTTCCCTTTTGGACAAGTGAAGTAGATTTGAAATTTGACCTGTGGAATTCACTTAAAAATAGGGGAACCTCCCAAGGCAAACTGATGAGTCCTGTTCGCAATAAACTGCTGATTTATTGGCATGAGAGGATTGTGGGAGAGCTTAAACAACAAAAAGCAGTATATACCCAAAAGAATCGAAAACAAGGTCTCAAAGAGATATTTGCACACCCATGTTCACTGCAGCATTATTCACAGTAGCCGAGAGGTAGGAGAGAACTCAATGTCCACCAATGGATAAACGCACAAATAAAATGTCTTATGTACATAGCTTCAAATGTCATTTGGCCTTCAAAAGGAAGGAAATTCTGACATATGCTACAACATGGATGAACCTTGAGGGCATTGTGCTATGTGAAATAAGCCAGACATAAAAAGATAAACACTTTTTATATCTAGATTTTCTGGTTGTATTAGTAGTGGTAGTAGGATGACGAAAGCACAGCTTCCTTTTCATTCTCTCCTGGTTCAGCTACATTGTAAGATATGATTTCACTTGTAGAAGGTATCTAAAGTAGTCAAACTCTTAGAAAGTAGAACGGTGGTTGCCAGGGGAAGGGGGAAAGGGGAATAGTTGTATGATGGGTATAGAATTTCTGCAAGATGGGTATAGAAGTTCTGCAAGATGAGAAAGTTCTGGAGATCTGTTGATCAACAACATGAATGTGCTTAACACTACTGAACTGTATGCTTAAAAATGGTTAAGATGGTAAATTTTATGTTTTTTTAAACCACAATTTTAGAAAAAGGAAAAAAAAGCAGGCTGGATAAAACAGCTAATGTACCTCTAGCTGTTACAGTTAATTGTCATCCTTCGGTGGCCAGCTTCTGAGCGGGAGGTGGTGATAATTAGAGCAGCAGTAATAGCTGCAGTAACTATGATTTATTATTGAATGCTTATTGTATACCAGGCAGTGTACTAAATCCTTTTGTATACTTTTTATCGATTCACTAAATATCATATCAGCTCTATAAGGTAGGCATTAATATCTCCTCATTTTACCAACAAGGAAACAGATTGTGGGGAATTAAGTCATTTGCCTAGGAATACACAGTTCATAATGGTAGGGCTCTGGGACACAAACCCAGCTCTGTGTGATGTTAGAGTCTTAACCCCATCTCATGTCCCATTTGTTCACTCACTGGAAGTCATTGTTATGTTCCAGGCACTATACTGTATCCTAAGAATACAATGGATATAGGCCCTGACCTTACAGAGCTTAGGGGCTAACCAAGGCGAGAGACAGTAGGCAGGAAAAGAAATGGATAAAGATCCAGTGACAAATTTTGATAAATGTTATGAAAGAAACAATTAGGGTGCTGTGATAGAAAATCATTCAGCTTGGGGTCAGGGGGCTGACAAAGACATTTAGATAGAGCGTTCAGAGAAGCTCTCACATTCCCTCCTTAACACAAGAAGGGAGAGTTCAAAGAGGCAAAGGAGAAGAAAGCCCAGAAGTCCTCTGTCAGAATTATGTGTCTGAAAATGTGGACCCAAATGGCCCTGTGATGAAAGAATCTTAGTCCTGCCCAATTCCAGCAGTGTTCCCTTATCCTGCTGGGTCGCTGCACTTCAGATTCCTCCTCTGTGTGGGGAAAAAGAAAATAGAACATGTACCTCGACTGATTTCTTGTAGTACTGCTAGTGATAATGGGATGATGAAAACACAGATTCCATTTAGTTCTCTTCTGGTTGGGCTACATCTTGAATGCTTTGTTCAGTCCTAATTGCCACATTTTGAGAGACAGGTAGACAGAAAGTAGTTAAAGAGCAGGTCACTCGAGAGGATGTGGAATGAATCCAGGACACTTACACTGCAGAGGTGAATGCTAAAGGATGGCATGATGACCTTCAACTGTGTGAAAAGCTGATACATAGAAAAGAGAGTTGACTCATCATGTAGTAAAAAGAGTTGACTTATATTATGTCCAAAAGACAGATCTAGAACCTGGGAACCAGGTCCAACTAAGAAAGGAACTTCATAATAAGTTGTCATAAGTAGTAATGAGCTCTCAGGCCTTGGAGATACTCAGCTGAAGACTGGAAAAAAGGTTGCTATAGGATTTTTTAACTGGGAAAGAGGTTGGACTGGGCATATTGTCCCATTCCTCCATATTAGACGTTTCTAAGTTATTTTAGAACTATGACTTTAAGATGAAGGCAAATGGAATATATTTAGTTGTAGGTGAAGTGCCCTTGTGCACCACCAGAGAAGTTAAACCAGAAGCTCATCTGCAGCTATTAGAAGTCTGAAATGTAAAGGAGCTCTACATGGTGTTCGACCCTAGTCACATATTCTGTGAGGACCTCTGCTCCAACCCCACTAGCCTCTTGCTTGCTCACTTGTTGCTATTTGTAACAACCCACACACTTTGGGAAATGTGCTAGCATTTTTTCCCACTTATGTATTTATTCAAATTTTAATTTTTTGTTTTGAATACATAGCACATTCTTGTTGTTCAGGATTTAAAAGGGTCTACAGGGAAAAGCTTCCTTCAACCATGTTTCCCTTTTTCTCTCCCCAGGGGAAAACGCTATTACTACTTTCTCATGTATTTTTCTAGAGATATTTTTTTTTCTTCTTTTTCTTTTTCTTTTTTTTTCTTTTTATTCCCAAGTTAGTTTTGGGGTTCTAGAGATATTTTAAATACACACAAACACAAGCACGTGTATAATTTTTCTTCTGCACTTTGTTTTTTTGTACTCTAGCACCAGCAACAGAGTGAGACCCTGTGTCAAAAAAAAAAATTTTTTTTGAAGGTTAATCCATAGCAGTACAAAAAATGTTCCCCTCATTCCCTCTCACAAGTGGGTATTATCCCATGGCATGGATGAGCCTTAATTGGTTTGACTGTCTGCCGTTGGCGGATGGCTAGAGAATTGCCAGTCCTTCTATCCCGGTGCTGACAGTGGGTCACCTTGTACATGCGTGTATTACTTCACACACGTGCAGGTACATGTGCAGGCTGTGTTCCTAGAGGCAGAATTGCTGAATCAAAGGGAATGAGCATTTATAGTTTTGTTAGACATTGTTAAATACCTCACAACACAAGTTTTACCAATTTTCACTCCTACAAGCAGTGTCTAAATCCTTGCCAACTCAGCTTATTATCAAATGTTTCAAGCTTTTCCAAAGTATGTGAAAGAAAAAGAATCAGAGTAATTTTAATTTGTATTTCTCTTGCCGTGTGTGAAATCGAGCATCTTTTCTTATGGGTAAGATCTTGCTGGACTTTGTAGTGAGGCCATTGAGGAAAGTCATCAATGCAGATGAAGCCTGGAAAAAGGAGGAAGAACATTGTATCCACAGGGGTGAGCCAGAGAGTTCTTTTTTCACATGAATGTTCTTGAGAGGTTCAAGTGAGCTCACCAGCCTGTAAGCTATTTAGCCTGTAAACTATCTGGCCCACACTGGAAAAATTCAATTAAAACAAAACGAATGTAATTTCAGAAGTAAAACCACAGCCAGAACAAACCACTTATATTGCTTTTTTTAATTTTTAGTTTTAAATTTAATAAAGCAATTTACTTTTGTACTTGGAACAAAATGTAGGATGCAAGTACATTTTAAAGTAACATGTTTAACTTTGAAAGGAGCTGTCTACAAGGGTGCAGGTTCTGACTACTTAGCTCTTGTAATAGCCTAGATTTGCTCCCAGCCTCCCCCCATCCCCTACCCTTCTTCTCCCCCCAACCTCTGCTTTCTGTAGTTTCTCTGTGGGTTTGACCAGGTTTTGGCAAAGACCAGAGTCTTTTCATTGGGAACATTGGCATTGCATAGCCTCCCTGCTCATTAGCAGTCTGACCCATTAATTCCCTGCAACACTTGTGACCAAACCTGTTCAATCCAGTTTTTCCCCTAGAAACAGACCTTCTAGTTTGAGCAGCAGAGATTTGCTTTTGCTTCTTGCACAAAGCTTACCACGTTCAAACCTATCTTGGTTGATAGTAACACCCTCCTTCCAGTTGTTCAGGTCAAAAATCTTGGAGTCATCCTTAATTCCTGTGGGTACGATGTGCACATCCTCCGCTCATTCCTTTAGGAAATCTTGTTGGCTGCACTTTCAAAATGTATCCAGAGTGCAGACACTTCTCATTGCCCCCATCTCTGCCATGGTCCAAGCTGCTGTCATCCCCTGCCTGCCTGGATTGTTACCGTGACCTCCTCACAGGTTTCCCTGCTTCTCCCCTAAACCTTCCTAAAGTTTGTTCTCAGCGCAGTCAGCAGAGCCACACTGTGGGATCACGTCCGCCCTCTGCTCAAAGCCTTCCCTTGGCACTGCCTGTCTCAGAGCAGCCCAGATCATCACAGCAACCCTGCACAGACTCCTGCAGCCTCTTTGACCTTGTCTCACACACCTTTCTCTTAACCACTGCCACCCAGCCGTATTGGCCTCCTTGCTGTTCTTTGAACATGTCAGGCACGTTCTCACCTCCAGGTCCTTGCACCAGCTGGTGCCTCTGCCTAGAGTGCACTCCCCCCATGTCCAGATGGCTCACTTCCACACCTCCGAGCTTCTGCTTCAGTGTCACATTCTCAGTGAGGCCTCCTGGTCACTGGATCTCAAATTGCAATCTCACCCTCTCCCTACCCACCATGCTCTTCCTACCCTTCCCTGCTTTACCTTTCTCCATTGCCCTCATTAATCTCTAACACATGACTTCATTTACTTATTTATTTGACTTATTGTCTCCCCTCAAATTAGAATGTAAATTCCAGGAAGGCAGAGATTTTCATCTGTCTTTTTTGTCTTCCCTATATTCTAGCACCTAGAACAGTCCCTGGCATAGGGTAGGCACTTGGTAAACATTTATTAAATGAATTAACTATCTATCTTTTCTCTACGAACTTATTCCTCAAATTCTGCCAAACATAAATTGAAACAAACAGGTGTTGTATTTTGGTACTTGTACTGGTGATGTGGATTAAATCCAAAAGCACCGATCCATATTTTCTGGGGAATCTTACATTATAAATCTGGCATCATTTGGGTAACAACTTTTTAAAATTTTTTAATTATTGTGAATATATAATAGTTGTATATATTTATAGGAACTTTTATGAAATATTAAATATAACACAATAAATTCCATTAAGGAAGGTGATAAATACACTCAGACGACATCTGGAGGATTAGGTGTAGATTTAAGCGCTACTCTTGCGGGCTGTAGACGAGCAATGCAGAGGAGAGCAGTGGGAAAGGTGTGTAGTCTCTACCCAGCCGCACGAGGTGCAGGAACTGGGGATGGCTGGCTCGGGGAAAAGAAGGCCCTGAGGGAACATGACTCCTTTTTTCAAGTGTTGAAAGCGGGGTCATGTAGAAAATCAAATATCTGCTCTGTAGACCTAGAATTGTCTTATTTCTCTCCACCCCATCAAAGCAGATCCAGCTTTTGTGGAACTTGAACATTAGGAAGGGGAGCCTCCTAATAAAAAAATGTAAGTATAAAATTATAAAGATATAAAGTTAGATACAGGCTTTGGAAGGTGCCTATGCAAGTGAGGGTCCCTGAAGCTTCAGCTTTATTAGCTTCATAGTAAATCCACCACATTCTGACTTTATATACCAGCAAAACCAAACTACTTGTTGCTCTCCAAACATGCCATATTTTCTTTTCCCTTTATGGCTTTGCTAGAGTATTCCCTTTGTCCAGACCACCCTTCCCCCAGCTTATCTACTTGGCAGTATCTACTCATCCTTCAAGCTCTAATTCAAAGAGCATTGTTCTGGTGCTAGAATGTGGGGAAGACAAAAAAGACAGATAAAAATCTCTGCCTTCCTGAAATTTACATTGAAGTTTAGGGGGAGAAAGACAATAAACAAATACATAAATGAAATCATGTGTTAGAGAGTAACCAGGGCAATGAAGAAAAATAAAGCAGGGAAAGGTAGAGGGAGTATGGTGGGTAGGGAGAGGGTGAGATTGCAATTTGAGATCTGGTAGTCAGGAGGGGCCTCACTGAGAATGTGACACTGGAGCAGAGGCTCAGAGGTACAGAAGGGAGCCACCTGGATGTGTGGGTAACACACTTCAGGCAGAGGCACCAGCTGGGGCAGGGCCCCCTGTGAGGCCTTACCCAAGCCCGCCCAGAAGACTTAGGTGGGTGCAAAGGCTTTTCTGTATGCTCCTTGAACCTTGTGCATGCTTCCACCACAACACTGAGCTTACTGTTTGATTTTTGGTGATAATTTTGTTGATCATTTTGCTGATTATTTTGTTTGTCTGGCTTCCTTTAGACTGTGTATCAGTCAGGATGAGCTGCAGTAACAAGCAACTCCCAAAAACCTTGGTGGCTTAAAGCAACAAAGGTTATTTCTTGTTCACACTATGTGTACCTGCTTTGTCAGCTATTGTTTGCCCACCACCATCTGGAACATAACCAGTTTCCAGGCCAGAGAGTAAATAGCGAGGCAAAGCACATACTTTCTCCCAAAACATTCCCCTTGAAGTGACACATTTGCTCATGTTTCGTTGGTTTCACCTAACTTCAGGTAGGCAGAGAAATCAAATGTGTCCAGGAGGAGAGCCAGCCCCAGAGTACTGGTGAATAGCTTAATACTGGTGAATAGCTTAATAACCACAACTATTAGCTTCTTGAGTTACAGGGATGGCATCTTTTTAAAACTCTTTATATATTCAGTGCCTAGCACATAGTAAGTCCTCAATTCTTTTTGAGTGAAAAAATAAATTTAGCAAATAAAACCCATAGGGAGGTAATATTTTTTGGTGCTTTCTACAAGGAACCATTTCAAACGTATTTCCAGCATCAGCAGGTGCTGAGCTCCCTATCTCTGGAGCTGTTCAAGTATTAGCTATCCTAACCACCTGGTAGTGATACTTTCAAGGTAAAATTCATGCAAAGGTGGATGGTTGAAATATATAGTCTCTAAAGTCTTTAATTCTAAGGCCTCTGTATTTATATCACAATCACCTTTTTGAGCTTGAGAATGAATAAATTAGTGTTCACTTTAGAGGTGATAACATCTGACTAGAGCAGGCTATTTCTGTTGGTAACTAGACAGAAACAAGAATTTTTTGAGGGGGAGAACAAGTAGAGAGCTAATGCCTGAACCCTTAGCTGATGGACATTACTGAATGCAGAAAATATTGTGACCCTTAAGTATCCAGAAGGCAAAACAAGGCCAGCCCTGGGCTTGTCATTGCTTTGACACATAAGGATTTGGGGTTGGAATTAGATTTGATTTCTTTGTTTTCAGCAGAAATCTGACTATTCTAACCAGCAGATCTGCTAGACTGCCAAGGTCCTGCCCACACACATTCCTGACGAGGGATGGTTTTCCATGTGTTCTTTTTGTTATAGATTCCTACTGACTAACCTTGGTCTAATTACCAGCCCCACTGGAACAGAGTTCTCTATTCACACGTAAGAGTAAATAATACAGCCCCTCTTCTGACAGTGTAAAAATGTTATAAATATTAAGGATCATAATAGCTCTGTCAAGCCTTTTTAATTAAAAAAAAAATCACACTGGAATAATTCAGCCTGTAAAATCTTTGAGCCCTCATAAGAAGTAAATGTAAAAATAATTGCAGGTAGCAGATTTATTGTTTAGTTGGTATTCAGAGTAAAGATAGCCTAAAAGAAAACGTATGATTTAGGACCAGAATATCTGGCTCTGCCAAGCATCTGCTGTGTGGCTGGTCATATCCGCTCCCCTTTCTTGCTTAATAGCTCCTCAAAGCTATGGTGGGGGAAGTGCTACGATCACCAACTCCAATTCTGGAGGCTATGGGGATAGATGGGGAGATATGAAAGTGCTTTGCTTTGATGCACTTTGAGTGATGGAATTGAAGTGAATTCAGTTTTCTGGTTGGTCATGGAAACTTCCTAGGAAGCCAGCTGATTTATTTAGGATTGTCTTGGTCAGTGGTAAGGTCGGTGGCTGCATCTAGTTGTCATGGCCAGGGTCAGTGTTTTCAAAGGAAGGAAAGAGAGAAACATTAAAAACAAAACATTTTAAAAATATAAATTTAACCTTCATTTGTGATGCAGGCTTTCTTTTTTTTTTTTATATAGGTCTGAGTTTTAAATTCTTTTTATTTTTGAAAATGTCAAATATACACAGAAGTAGAGAGAATGAGCCATATATATCCCACCCAACTTGAACAACTGTCAGTTTATGGTCAGATTTGTTTCATCTGTTTCCACTCAACACCCATTTTTTTCTGGAGGGTTATTTTTTCCCCCCTGGAAAATCCTATAAAATGAATTATTTTTCCCATAAATACTTCAGTGTGTATCACTAAATGATTAGGACTTTTGTAACATAACCAAAATACCATTATCATACATAGAAACATTAACAGTAATTCCTTAATATCACTTAATACCCAGTTGTGGTAGATGGGCTTCAAGAAATGGCTGCCATCAATTCCTTTCCTCCGTGTATGGGCACATAGTTCCTCCCATGAAGAGGTGGAATCTGTTTTCCCTTGTAACTGGCCTTGTAACTTGTTTTAACCAGTGGAGTGTGTCAAAAGTGACACTGCCAATTCCAGGCCTAGCCTTTGATATGACTGGCAGCTTTTGCTTCCTCTCTTGGAAGCCATTCACTGTGTAAGAAGTCTGATTACTCTGTGACCACCATGCTGTGAGGAAACCCAAGTTGCCACGTTAAGAGAGAGCCCTGGGCAGACCCCACCTGTTCTAACCATCCCAGCCAAGGTGCTAGACATGTGAGTGAAGAAACCATCCTGGACATTCCAGCTCCAGTAGATACCATGTAGGGCAGAAGAATCTCCCAGCTGAGCCCAGCTCAGAATCATGAGATACATACTGTTATTCCTTAAACCACTAAGCTTTGGGATGTTTTGTTTTTAACAGGCAACAGATAAACTAAAATACCAGTGCCTGTTCATGTTTTTCTGATGGTCTAAAAAATGGCTTTTTACGGTTGGTTTGTTAGAATTAAGATCCAAATAAGGCTTGACTCACGTTTGCAAATGAAATTTTTATTTATATTGACCTTAGCACTTACCCTAACATCCTGAGTGAAATTTTGTACCCTTGTTAGATTTCTCATTTGTTTGTTTGTTTGTTTGTTTGTTTGTTTTGAGACACAGTCTTGCTCTGTTGCCCCAGCTAGAGTGCAGTGGTGTCATCACAGCTCACTGCAACCTCAACTCCTGGGCTCAAGCCTCCCGAGTAGCTGGGACTACAGGTGTGTGCCACCACGGCCAGCTAATTTTTCTATTTTTTGTGGAGACAGAGTCTCGCTCTTGTTCAGCCTGGTCTCAAACTCCTGACCTCAAGCAGTCCTCCCAATTCGGCCTCCCAAAGTGCTGAGATTGCAGGTGTGAGCCACCACACCCAGCCTCGTTTGTCATTTTTAATCTACCCAATTTAACAAAATCAGCTTGAATAAATGGTAAACTTTAAAACTTTTAAATTTTAAGTTTTTGGTTTTTTTTTTGAGACAGGGTCTTGCTTCTTCTCCAAAGAAGATATACAAATGGCCAAGAAGCATATGGAAAAGATGCTCAATATCCCTAATCATTAGCGAATGTAAATCAATATCACAATAAGATCACCATACACTTGTTAGGATGGCCACTATCAAAAAAAAATAGAAAATAATAAGTGTTGACATGGATGTGGAGAAACAGGAACCCTGTGCCCTGTTGGTGGGAATGTAAAATGGCGCAGCTGCTGTGGAAAAAATATGGAGGTTCCTCAAAAAATTAAAATTAGAACTACCATATGATCCATCAATCCCACTCCAGGGCATATATCCAAAAGATCTGAAAAGACCTCGAAGAGATATTTGCACAGCTATGTTTATTGCAGCATTATTCACAATAGCCAAAAGGTAGAAGAAACCCCAGTGTCCACAAATGGATGTTGGATAAAGGAAGTGTGGTATATACATGCAATGGAATATTATTTAGCCTTAAAAAACAATGCAATCCTGTCATAGGATGCAACATGGTTGGACCTTGAGGGTATTATCTAGGTGAAATAAGCCAGACACAAAAAGATAAACACTGCATGATTCCACTTTATGAGGTATCTAAAGCAGTCAAATGGGAGTCCAGGAGTTCGAGGTTGCAGTGAGCTATGATCATGATACTACATTCCAGCCTGGGTGACAGAGCAAGAACACCACCTCTAAAATAAATAAATAAATAGATAGATAGATAGATAGAAGTCAAATGATGGTTGCCAGGGCTGAAGAGAGGGGGAAATAGCAGTTGTTGTTTGGTGGGTATAAAGTTTCAGTTTTGCAAGTTGAAAAAGTTCTGGAGATCTGTTGCACAACAGTGTGCATATACTTAACACTATTGTACTGTACACTTAAATATGATTAAGAAGATAAATTTTATGTGTTTTTTACCACAAAAAAAGAATGAGAGTTTAATCTTATTAAATGCTGTTTTGGTTTTTATCCTCTAATTTATTAATGAAACTAATTATATTTAACACATTAACTGCCATGTGAGTTGTATTTAACTCATACTAGTTTTGGGCCTGGGGCCCCATGAAGCAAAACCTGGGCAAAACCCTGCAGTTGGTTCATGAAAATCTTTCTTGTTGATGTTCTTATTGTTACAAAAACAATTTAATTCTGAAAACGTGGATTAAATGAATAGAAGTCAATAAATTTCATTTTTCTATTTATGTTTACCTTTAAGTTACACTTAAGCCTGACAAGTCAAGAAAAACACTTTACCCTTATAAACTATTTTTCAAGTTTTCACATCACTTTTTATATCACTAATTTTCACGTTTTTATATTACTTTTTTATTGAAAAAAACACACAGAAAACAATAAAAATAACAAATTTTTCATTAAATTAGAAAGGATCATTTTGTTTTTGAAATTTTTATTCTATTTTTGTAATAAAACACCGTAGGCCCAAGGAAAAATTTTTTCTAGTGTGGCAGTCAGTATGTTAAAAATGCCTTAATATTGAGACATCCTTGTAATACTGTCATAAACCATAGCTTCATCTGTGATAGATGAAGAAGAACCTATTTCCTTAATATATAGAGAACTCTTAAAATACCTTAGGAAAATAGACAACAGATAATTTAGTACAAAATGATCAATGACCTGAAAAGATTCTCAGCCTTGCC
The DNA here is from genome assembly GCA_023783475.1 of Daubentonia madagascariensis. Classification (NCBI taxonomy): domain Eukaryota; kingdom Metazoa; phylum Chordata; class Mammalia; order Primates; family Daubentoniidae; genus Daubentonia; species Daubentonia madagascariensis. The sequence goes on along the minus strand of JAKFHU010002136.1, from coordinate 23,904,600 downwards.
CATAAAGAAATGCAGATAAAATAATAGTGATCAGTGTTTTACATGTCAAATTAGTAAAGGCTAAAAATAGCAAGAATATGCCATGGTAGTGAGGGCACCCTCATTCTCTGGTGGTAACAGTGAAAATCAGTACAATCTATTTGGAAGACAGTTTTGTATTTTGCTAACGATATTATAAATACCACTGCAATTCTAGTTGCAAGAAATTCAGTACAACGAGATATCATCTCACTCCAGTTAAAATGGCTTTTACCCAAAAGACAGGCAATAACAAATGCTGGAGAGGATGTGGAGAAAGGGGAACGCTCATACACTGTTGGTGGGAACGTAAATTAATACAGCCACTATCGAGAACAGTATGGAGGTTCCTCAGAAAAATAAAAATATAACTACCATGTGACCCAGCAATCCCACTACTAGATATATATCCAAAAGAAAGGAAATCAGTATATTGAAAAGGTATCTGCACTCTCATGTTTACTGCAGCACTAGTCACAATAGCCAAGATTTGGAATCAACCTAAGGGTCCATCAACAGTTGAATGGATAAAGAAAATGTAGTACATAGACACAATGGAATATTATTCAGCCACAAAAAAGAATGAAATCCTGTCATTTGCAACAACATGGATGGAACTGGAGAATGTTATGTTAAGTGAAATAAGCCAAGCACAGAAAGACAAATTTCGCATGTTCTCACTCATATGTGAGAGCTAAAAATTAAAACAACTGATCTTGTGGAGACAGAGTAGAATGGTGGTTACCAGAGGCTGGGAAAGGTAGCAGGGAGTGGGGGATAAAATGGGGATGGTTAATGAGTACAAAAATGTAGTTAGATAGAATGAATAAGATCTAATATTTGATAGCACAACAGGGTGACTATAGTCAACAATAAGTTATTGTACACTTTAAAATAACTAAAGTGGAATTGGAATGTTCCTAACACAAAGAAATGATAAATGCTTGAGGTGAAGGATACCCCAGTTACCCTGATTCGATTATACATTGTATGCCTGTATCAAAATATCACATGTACCCCATAAATATATACTATCATGCATCCGTATTATTAACTAATTAAAAATAGAAAATTTTTAAAAACAAAGAGATTCAGAATTTCTGAAATTCTCAAATGCACAAAAATATGTGCAGGGATGGTCACTAAGTCATTGTTGTAATCGTTAAAAAACTTCCAGGCTCAGTGGCTCACGCCTATAATCCCAGCACTTTGGGAGGCAGAGGTGGGAGGATCCCTTGAGTCCAGGAGGTCAAGGGTGCAGTGAGCTGTGATTGTGCCACTGCGCTCCAGCCTGGGTGACAGAGCAAGACCCTGTCTCTGGTTAAAAAAATAAAACAAAACCAAACTGGAGAAATGCAAATGTCTACTGACAGGAGAATGGTTAAGTGAATTATGATGCGTCCATAAATTGGAATGCTGCAGTGGCTTAAAAGACTGAGATAAACTGTAGATGTTGACGTGGAAAGATACTGAAATCAAATCATTATGGGAAGAAAACTGAGGGCAAAATAGGATGTAAAAATACAACTCCATTTTTGGTTTTTTAAAGACTTTGTTACAATGAGCGATGCCTGGAAAACATGTCTGAAATCATGCATACTCCATTGTTAACAATGGTTATCTCTGGGGGGAATAGGGAGGATTTTCACTTTTCTTTATTATTTCTGAGAGAGATAAATTTCCACAGACAGCATAATTTGAAACAGAAAGTAAAAAGGAAAATTTCAAAGTAAATCTTTATTGATAGCAATAAAAAAATGGAATGCTACCTGTAAGTTTTTATTTTGGAATGAGTTAAGGTTCGCATATAAAATGACCAAATTTTAAATATGTTTCATGGTGTTTTTAAAAGAATGTGAAGTCAATCACTGTAGAATGTTCAAGACTATACTCATATTTGCCAAACCAACCTCATTACAGTAGTAACATTCTTTACATCCTTTTTCTTTGTCTACTTGATCTTTCAAAGACTGAGAGTGGTATATTAAAATCTCCTACTATAGTTATGTTCTGTAATTCTGTCAGTTTCTACCATTATTTCTGTTTTTAATGATAAATCCTGGGTGGTATGTCCAGGAGGGCTGGAACCAGACTATCATAACTCTTGGAAAGAGTTGCCAAGAGTCACTTTCTAAATATTTGAATTCTTTCTTTGAATTTTCTCTCTCTCTCTTTTTTTTTAAATTTTCCAGACGGTCTCGCTCTGTCACCCCGGGCAGAGTGCAGTGGTGTCATCATAGCTCACTGCAAACTCAAACTCCTGGGCTCAAGCGATCCTCCTGCCTCAGCCTCCCAGAGTGCTAGGATTACAGGCGTGAGCCACTGCACCTGGCCCTTCTTTGAATTCTTATTGTCCTTCCAATTCCTTCCTCAGAATTAAAAAGAAAAGGTCCCAACCTCATGTATAATTTAAAGCTAAACACTTTAAGATTTTGATCTAAAAGGCTCACATATATGTTGCAACGCTCAAGCATAGTGACTATTAGCTGCAGCTTTGCTAATTTAGTAAATTGAGCAATTACTCATTCCCAAAGACAGATTTTTTTAAAAAGTAATGTACTTTCATTCTTATTTTGTCATTTAAAGCATCCAGTTACAAGGCAGAAGGTTTCAAGGCAGGGTATGTACAGCATTGTAGGAAGAACGATGAACATGCAATTGTCATCTGGCCCTTCCTTCTGAGTCTCTTTTGGCAGCACAGCCTTGCATTTATATCAGCTCTCTTCACTTGGGCTTTACCTAGGAAATAGCTTGTTTCCACATGGGAATGCCTCATTTGTCAGACGTGCTCTATGAGGGTCTTCTGGATGAATAATTTTCTAGATAATTGGAGTTTTTCCCTTTAAGCACCACTTTTAATATATACCCCTTTAAAAATGTATGACAAATAAACTCAAGCTTACTTAAATGGGTAATGTTGCTAAAAATAGCCACTTTAGTAAGCATCTAGGTGGTGAGAACATGGGTGTTCACTAGAAAACTCTTTCAACTTTGTTGTATGTTTGAAATTTTTCCTAATGTTGGCAGAAAAAAATACCACTTCAGGAGGCCATGCAACCCTTATTCCAATACCGTGGAGGTTACTCAGAGATCTTGGTGTGTGGAGTGGTTGAGGTCACAGGCTCTGGAGCCAGACAGCCTGGGTTCTTATCCAGCCTCTGCTGCCTCCTAGTTGTGTGTCCTGCAGGCAGTTACGGCACTTCTTTGAGCCTCATCTTTCTTGTCTGTAAAATGGGAATCAGAGTGCCTCCTCTTGGGTTTGTTGTGAGTAAAATGAGAGGATGTATATAAAAGCACTACCAACAGTATGAAACACTCAGGAAATGCCGGCTGTGGCTACCGCTGTTGCTACTACTGCTCTTTTGTAATTGCCTGTGATTGATGGCTGAGCCACTCAGAGAATGGTTAGCAGTGTTACCCTCCTTGGTCATTTATTTGAATGATAATTTGGGGCTAATTTGAGACTTAATTCTGAATGACATTGGGACTATTTCCAAAAATCAAATCCATCTTCATGTTATCTGCTTCTCAGCCTTAGTAAATAAAACACCAGGAACACTATTTACCTTTCCCTCAGGGAAACCCAGTCCCCATCACAAATAGCAGTTCTAACTGTGTGCCTCTGCACTCACCTGCTCCTGAGTTCTGCTGGCTGCCTGCACTTCTGGTGAGCTCACGCTCTCTTCCTTTGGGTTGGTGCTTCTTCCGACTGGTAGGTCTGCGTCTCTCTTCCCTCTCTCTTGGCAAACCTGATGTTCTCAGCCACTGCCATTCACCTTATTCAGGGTGGAAGTAAATATTATCAAGATGAGTCAGGAAGTGTCACAGGATGACATCACCCATATTGGAACCTTAAAAGTGTGAATGATGACCGTCTTGTACAGAACCGAGTGCTGTAACTTTCTGCCCTCTACCTTTCTTGAGTTTGATGTCCTTTCAGTGGTTTTTAGTATAGTCAGAGTATTGTGCAACCATCTTCACCATCTAATTTTAGAACATCTTCCTCACCCCAAGAAGGGAACTCATACCCATCAGCAGTCACTCCCCATTCTCCCCTCCCCTCATCCTCTGGAACCACTAATCTACTTTATGCTTCTGTGGATTTGTTTCTTCTGGACATTTCACATAAATGGAATAATATAATATGTGACATTTTGTGTCTGATTTCTTTCACTTAGCATAATGTTTTCAAGTTCATCCATGTTGTAGCATGTGTCAGAACTTCATTCCCTTTTATGGCTGAATAATATTACGTTGTATGAATATATACATGATAGACATTTGGGTTGTTTCTACTTTTTGGCTATTATTGTAATAATGTCCCTATGAACATTTGTGTACAGGTTTTTGTGTGGATCTGTTTTCTCTTCTTTTGTGTATATACCTAGGAGTGGAATTGCTGGATCTTATGGCAACTCTGTATTTAACATTTTGAGGACCTGCCAAACTGTTTTCCAAAGGTGGCGACACTATTTTATATTCCCACCAGCAATATGTGAGGGCTCCAATTTCTCCACATCCTAACCTACACTAGTGATTATCTGTCATTACAATTAAGCCATCCTGGTATAAAGTGGTGTATCATTGTGGTTTTGATTTGCATTTCCCTAACAACTAATGATGTTAAGCCCTTTTTTATGTGCTTATTGGCCATTTGTGCATCTTCTTTGGAGAAATGTCTATTCAAACCCTTTGCCCATTTTTGAATTATCTTTTTATGGTAGAGTTGTAAGAGTTCTTATATATTCTGGTTACACTTTATCAGATATATGATTTGCAAATCTGTTCTCTCATTCTGTGGGTTGTCTTCCCCTTCTTTCTTCCCTCCTTTCTTCTCCTTCCTTCCCTCCCTCCCTCTCTTCTTTTCTTCCTGCCTTCCTTCCTTCCTTCTGACAGGGTCTCACTCTGTTGCCCAGGCTAGAGTGCTGTGGTGTCATCATAGCTCACTGCATCCTCAAACTCCTGGACTCAAGTGATCTGCCTGCCTCAGCCTCCCATGTAGCTGGGACTATAGGCGTGCACAAACACTCCTGGCTAATTTTTCTATTTTTTGTAGAGACGGGGTCTTGCCTTTGCTCAGGCTGGTCTTGAACTCCTGGCCTCAAGTGATCCTCCCACCTCAGCCTCCCAAAGTGCTAGGATTACAGGCGTGAGCCACCTCACCCAGCCCTTTTTACTTTTTTGGTGGTGACCTTTGAAATATTCAAGTTTTTAATTTTAATGAAGTCCAATTTATCTGTTTTTTTCTTTTATTATTTGTGCTTTCAGATAGTCTATTTGAAGTCTTTTGATAACTTGTCTGAAAATCTGATTTGCTCTCTGGGAATATAACTGTATTATTCTTAGTTTCCCTGATTTGGGATTATAAAGCATTTGATTTAAAATGCCAATTCATACTTTTTGAGCTGGTAAGCCCATTTCTGTGCACTTAGCCTCAGAAATTAATTTGATAACAGAAAAACATCCTAGCCAGGCACAGTGGCTCACAGCTGTAGTCCCAGATACTCGGGAGGCTGAGAGGGGAGGATCACTTGAGGCCAAGAGTTCGAGACCAGCCTGAGCAAGAGCGAGACCCCATCTCTACAAAAAATAGAAAAATTAGCCAGGCGTGGTGGTGCACACTTGTAGTTCCAGCTACTCAGGAGGCTGAGGAAGGAGGATCACTTGAGCCTAGGAGTTTGAGTTTGCAGTGAGCTATGATGATGCCACTGCACTCTAGCCTGGGCAACATAGTAAGAATCCATCTCTTAAAAAATTGTTTTTAAATTAGTCAGGCTTGGTGGTACGTTCCTGTAGTTCCAGCTCCTTGGGAGGGTGAGGCAGGAGGATTGCTAGAACTCAGGAGTTCAAGACTATCCCGGGTGATACAGCGAGACCCTGTCTCAAACAAAAAAAAGGAGAAAATGTCCTGTATGCCCAGAGATCTTCACTGATGTTCATTTCACTGTCACCTATGAGGTTGGGATACTGTTCAACAGCAGAGGGGGATGAGTTAAATCCATTGTGGTACGTTATTAGTCAGCTAATATAAATATTATAATTATAAATATTATAATTATGAAGCTTATGTAAAAAAATGTTTATAATGTTCAGTGAAAAAAACACAAGTGTGCATTCATCATGACTAAAAATATGTAAAAAATATTTGGACTAGACAGGTATACAAAACTGTAGGTAGTTTTATTGTCTTAAATTTCATTTAATATCGATATTTCATTCTTATAATTAAAAATAAAGGAAAAACGTGTGCATGACATTTCAAATTGGTGGGAGAAGTGGCAGCAGGTGGCTGGGTCTGGGGGTGCTTGCCCCTGTCTCACTCTGACTTTTTAAAAAAATAGTAATTATTTGTATCATCACCATGATTGTCAGGGTTAGATTTATAAACTGAAAAAGTCTGCTATTTGCTTAAGAATTTGAATAGAGATATTTTAATTTTCTTTACATTTTTATATCAAATGCAAACACTGATGATAACTTGAATTTAGTTTTAGAATTACTATTATTTTAGTCACTACAGCATTGTAATTTGCTAAAAAGAAAGGTAATGATGATTACGGTGATATTTCAACATAGGGATCATAGAAGTGCTTTTTTTGTGGCATCTCATGAAATAATTATTAATATTATTACAATTAATTTACATATCAGTAAATCAATTACCCTAGCTTTTGAAATAGATAGATAAATTTCAAAGAGATCAAAAATTTAATAGTTTTTTTAAAGAAACAATAAAAGCACCAAAAAAAAAAAACCCAAAAATGAAAGAAGAGTAAGCACAATACAAGGTCACATGTAGTATGTGCACCCAAGGTGAGACCACACTTTGAGTTGCTGTACCCAAAGACAGAATGTGCAGCTTGCCAGCCACAAACCGGTTCTGTGGATCCCCTGACGGCCTGACCTTTGGCTTCATCTGAGTGACAATTCAGGATACAGCCAGTGGCTGTGGCCTGGAACAAGTGTGGTGGGCAGTAGGCAGGGCAAGGCCACAGACGAGACCTGGCTCTCAGAGTGGCCAGTCTTCCTAGCTGCCCCCGCCCACCCCACACCTTCCGGTCATGTACCAGCTGACTTGGTCCCTGAGCCTGGCTTGGGAGAGACAGAAGTGTCATCTTGTTCTCATACGTGGGAAGGCTATGAAAAGAAAAACCCTTGTTGGCCTAAACATTTAAACAAGAATTACACTGGGATCTTTTGTTCTCACTTTGACATGGTCAGAATTAATCTGGAGATTCAAAAGAGGGTGTGTTTGTTTTTAGTTCTTAATCTGAGTTACTTAACGCAAAGATACGGGGGATGGGGATGGGGAGAAAGGGAAAAAAAATCACGTAAGTCTGTCAAATGGTATTGGAACATCCCCAGGTCATTCTTCAGGGCACTATTTTGTTAGTGCTTAAGGGGCTCCTGACTCAGATTTCACATCCAAGCTGCTGATTGGACTTCTTGTGAAAAGACCTAGATGATGGAAGGCAAGAAGTGGAGTGTGTCTGGGTGTCTGAGAAATATACAGATGGAGCTTAAGAGCTCTTAATCATTTTTTTCCTCTCCCTTCTCAGGTTTAATAGGGAAAACCTGCTTTCTGCAAGCAAGTGAAAAAGCTGCCCTTAGAAACTATTTCTTTGGCCCTCATGGAGTAGCTGGAGCTTGTACTGTGAGGCCCTTGATGGGATAAACTCTCACCTGCTGATCACCCAGTGACTGTCACCATGGCCAGCAAGAGGAAATCCACCACCCCGTGCATGATCCCAGTGAAGACTGTGGTGCTGCAGGATGCCAGCGTGGAGGCCCAGCCTGCTGAGCCCTTGCCCCAAGGACCCCAGCAGGATCTGCCCCCAGAAGTACCTACCACCAGCAGCGAGCCAGCCCAGAATTCCAGCAGCGCTGATGGCTCTGCACTGGCCAACGGGCATCGGAGCACTTTGGATGGCTATTTATATTCCTGTAAATACTGTGATTTCAGGTCCCATGACATGACCCAGTTTGTAGGACATATGAACTCAGAGCACACAGACTTTAATAAAGACCCAACTTTTGTATGTGCTGGCTGCAATTTTCTGGCAAAAACCCCTGAGGGACTTTCCCTGCACAATGCCAAGTGTCACTCGGGGGAAGCCAGCTTTGTGTGGAACGTGTCCAAGCCAGACAATCACGTGGTTGTGGAGCAGAGCGTCCCCGAGAGCACCAGCACCCCTGACCTAGCAGGCGAGCCCAGCACCGAAGGGGTCGATGGACAGGCAGAAATCATCATTACCAAAACTCCAATCATGAAGATAATGAAAGGCAAAGCTGAAGCCAAGAAAATTCATACACTCAAGGAGAGCGTCCCCAGCCAGCCTGTGGGTGAGGCCTTACCAAAGCTGTCGGCTGGAGAAACGGAGGTGAAAGAGGGGGACCACTCCTTCATCAACGGCGCCGTCCCAGTCAGCCAGGCAGCTACCAGCTCCGCAAAGCCCCCCCATGGTGCCAGTGGGCCCCTGATTGGAACAGTGCCAGTTCTGCCAGCTGGTATAGCACAGTTCCTCTCTCTCCAGCAGCAGCCCCCAGTGCACACCCAGCACCACGCCCACCAGACACTGCCCACATCCAAGGCCCTTCCCAAAGTGATGGTCCCCCTAAGCAGCATTCCAGCATACAATGCGGCCATGGACTCCAACAGCTTCCTGAAGAACTCCTTCCACAAGTTCCCCTACCCAACCAAAGCCGAGCTCTGCTATTTGACTGTGGTGACCAAGTATCCAGAAGAGCAGCTCAAGATCTGGTTCACAGCCCAAAGGCTGAAGCAGGGCATCAGCTGGTCCCCTGAGGAGATCGAGGATGCCCGGAAGAAGATGTTCAACACAGTCATCCAGTCTGTGCCTCAACCTACAATCACGGTTCTAAATACCCCCCTGGTTGCCAGTGCTGGCAACGTCCAGCATCTCATCCAGGCCGCTCTCCCAAGTCATGTTGTGGGACAGCCCGAGGGCACAGCAGGGGGACTTTTGGTCACTCAGCCACTGATGGCCAATGGGTTGCAAGCACCAAGTTCATCTCTCCCCCTCACAGTTACATCTGTCCCCAAGCAGCCAAACGTGGCACCCATTAACACTGTGTGTTCAAATACAACATCAGCTGTGAAGGTGGTCAATGCGGCCCAGTCGCTCCTCACGGCCTGCCCCAGCATAACTTCCCAAGCCTTCCTTGATGCTAGCATCTATAAAAATAAGAAATCTCACGAACAGCTGTCAGCTCTGAAAGGGAGCTTCTGTCGGAACCAGTTCCCAGGGCAGAGTGAAGTTGAGCATCTGACCAAAGTGACTGGCCTCAGTACCAGAGAGGTACGGAAATGGTTCAGTGATCGGAGATACCACTGCCGGAACTTGAAGGGCTCCAGAGCCATGATGCCTGGAGATCACGGCTCCATCGTTATTGACTCTGTGCCAGAGGTGTCCTTCTCCCCATTGTCCAAGGCCCCCGAGGTAACCTGCATCCCAACGGCAGCCACTATAGCAACCCACCCTTCTGCCAAACGACAATCTTGGCACCAGACTCCTGACTTCACACCAACCAAATACAAGGAGAGAGCCCCTGAGCAGCTCAGAGCCCTGGAGAGCAGTTTTGCACAAAACCCTCTTCCTCTTGATGAGGAGCTCGACCGCCTGAGAAGTGAAACCAAAATGACCCGAAGAGAAATTGATAGCTGGTTTTCAGAGAGACGGAAAAAAGTGACTGCTGAGGAGACCAAGAAGGCTGATGAGAATGTGTCTCAGGAGGAAGAGGAGGCTGCTGAGGATGAGGGTGGAGAAGAGGATTTGGCGACTGAGCTGAGGGTCCCTGGTGAAAACGGCTCCCCAGAAGTGCCCGGCAGTCATACCTTGGCAGAGCGCAAAGTCAGCCCCATCAAAATCAACCTCAAGAACCTACGGGTCACTGAAGCCAATGGCAAGAGTGAGATTCCAGGGCTGGGTACCTGTGAGCCCGAGGATGATGGGTTGAACAAGCTGGCAGAGCAGCCCCCAGGCAAAGTGAGCTATAAAAAGACGGCCCAGCAGCGGCACTTGCTGCGGCAGCTCTTTGTCCAGACGCAGTGGCCAAGCAACCAGGACTATGACACCATCATGGCCCAGACGGGTCTGCCACGGCCAGAGGTGGTGCGCTGGTTCGGAGACAGCAGGTATGCCCTGAAGAATGGCCAGCTCAAGTGGTACGAAGACTATAAGCGGGGCAACTTCCCTCCAGGGCTGCTAGTCATCGCCCCTGGCAACCAGGAGCTCCTGCAAGACTATTACATGATACACAAGATGCTGTATGAGGAGGACCTGCAGAGTCTCTGTGACAAAACCCAGATGAGCCCCCAGCAGGTCAAGCAGTGGTTTGCTGAGAAAATGGGTGAGGAGACCCGGGCTGTGGTGGACACAGGCATTGAGGACCTGGGCCCTGGTGCTGGTGAGCCTGCGGCAGTTCACAAAGGAATGGGTGACACCTATTCGGAGGTGTCCGAGAACAGTGAGTCGTGGGAGCCCAGTGCCCCTGAGGCCAGCTCAGAGCCCTTTGACACGAGTCCCCAGGCTGGACTTCAGCTAGGTAAGCAGTCCATGGGAGCCATGTCTATCCTCTGTCAGGGAGGGAAGGATGTACTCAGGTGGGCACTGAGTTTATCATACAGGGGGCGTCTGCTTTCTCTAAGGCTGCCTGGCAGCAGGACTAACTGCCTTAGGGGACAACTGGCAGCAGAAGACATAGGAGCACAATATGATAAAGGGTTGAGAGGTATTTTTTGTTTTGTTTCATGGTTTTTAAAAACCTATGCAGGGGAAAAGAATGTGGTAAACCTAAAGGGATCCAGGTTTTTCTAGCCATTCCTTAGCCATAGGAGAATAGGTTGATCCACAGTCAATGAGTGGGAGAGAGCAGTAGGATGTTATAGGAAATTGAACTTGAATTGGTGAACAAAAGGAAGGAGATCCTTTAGTTTTCCTTAGATACATGAAGTGCTTTTTTATGATGATGAAAATCCTGTCTTATATTTCTGTTGTTCTTCCTGATATAGAAAAAATGTTTGTCATAATGGAACATCACCTTCCCTCTTGGACATCTATGGAATCACAAGCTTAAATTTTGTTCCTCAGTTTCTCTGGACCATACTTGAAAGTAAAATTTATTTATTTAAAATTTGTTTTACTTAAGACATAGTTTTGAAGCCACAGACACGTCATGTTATTGGGTATCTTTTTTCCAGGTTCTTGGTCCATGAGTTCCTAGCCTCTCCCTTCCCTCCCTACCCTTTGGTATTTGTCTCCTCATTAGAGGTCCCATCACAGAACGGCCAGAAGCTCAGGCAAGAGCCAGGAGGGAGGAGCATTGCAGAAGCTGAAGGGACTTGGGGTTCCAAAATGGCAGCCCTGCCGGCTGAGTGGGCTGTGGTGGAGGAATGCAGGAGACACCTAGAAAGTATCTGTGCGATTGGGCAATATGGCAGTTGGTCCCTAGGGACCTTGGCATGAACTGCCTCAGTGTGGGGCCTTGTGTTTGGCACCTCATCCCCAGGGCTGAACACACTGCCCTGCCCCTCAGAGATCCCACAGAATTTCCTGGATGGTGTTCCATTGTTTCCATAGCTGACCATTGTTGTTGTTTGGCCTGACAAATCCCCACCCCAGTTGCTTTCTACTTAAGACCTCTAAAAAGACAAATTCTTTTTCTGTCTCTAAATATTTTAAATTCACTTGAACACAACAATTTGAAACATAGGCTATTGTGTTTTCACTCAGTTAAGGAAGAGGAGACTTCCAAGTCTGCCCATAATTTGGGTGCAGGGAGTGCCCTGTTTTCCATCTGTTTAGCATTTGCTGAAAGCCTATTCTTTTCATGCTCACATACTAAGGTGAAAAACCCAGCTCTGCAAAACCCACAGTGAGAGCAAACACCTGGTGGAGCCCAGAGTTACTGGTTAGCAGTTAGGGTGTGAGCACACAGGCACTGGCTTCTTCTGGCCTCCTCCAACTCTGGCCAGAGTGGGGGGAAATGCCCCGCAGCTCACAGACAGCTTCACAACACAGCTGGTGGCACATCCTGGAGTCAGAGAAGCACAGAAATGAGGTTTCTTATGGCTGGTTTGACCCTTTTTCAACGCAGAGCAGGTTCTCTCTCCCCTTTCACCTGGAAGGCTTCGTTCAAGTTGGTCTAAGTGTCCTTATGTTGCACCCAGCTCTATGCTTCTTGTGATTGCCAGTAGACCAGGGTTGTCATGTTCAAGAGATATGAGGATGTTTACATAAGTTTGTTACAAAAGCTAATGTGGAGAGAGTGATGTCATGGAAGATGGCAGAAGAGGAAGCACCAGGAATCTGTTCCTCCACCAAAACAACTATTGAGCTAGCAGATATTGTCTGAAGCAACTATTTTGGAGCTCTGGAGTCTAGTTGAACACTTGCAACATCCAGGGAGAGCTTAATGGAGAGGCTTGTGAGTTTTGGTGAATTTTCTTATTTCACAAAGCAGCATCCCCTTCCCCGAGCCCTGTACCAGGCAACTGCGGTGACTGTGGCCCAGGTTCCTAGTGCAGCCTATTGGTGCCAGGGTGGGCAATAACAACCTTGTCCTCCAAAAGTCAGGGTTTGGTGTTTTGATTGCTGATCACTGCATTTGATCACTGAGGGGCCAGCACAGAGGCCGGTCATTGTTTCAACTCCTATGGACTGAAGCAGCTTCCTAGCCATAGGGGGATTTAAAGAGAGAGTATCCTCTTTTTTTCTTTTCCCCCTTTTGGCAAGCTAGACATTTTAGGAAATCTTAGGTCACTGGCTGACCACAGAGACATCAGAACAGAAACTTTAGTGACTACACCACAAAGAATACACTTTGCAAAAATAGTCTGGAAAAGTCACAGATGGCTCCAGCTGTCAACAAGCAAAAGCCAGCAATCCCTGAGGAATGAGAGAATTAGATTTTTAGTCACCACAATATGATACTTAGAATTTCCAGTTCTCAACCAAAAAAAAAAAAGGAAAGTATGGTTCATTCACAGGAGAAAAAGTATTTGGCAGATGCCGTCCTTGAGGAAGTCCAGACATTGGAATTATTAGTCAAAGACATTAAATCAACTGTCTTAAGTATATTCAATGAGGTAAAGGAAAGAGTGGACAAGGACTAAAGGAAATCAGGAAAAGTGTGCATGAACAAAATGAGAACATCAATAGAGACAGAAACTTTAAAGAGGAACCAAACACATTCTGGAACTAAAAGCACAATCACTGACATGAAAAACATACCAGAGTGGCTCAACAACAGATCTGAGCAGGCAGAAGAAGGGATCAGTGAATTTGAAGATAAAACAATTGAAATTATCAAAAGAAGCAGAAAGAAAAAAAATTGAAGGAAAATGAACAAAGCCTGAGGGACCTGTAGACATCGTCAAGCATACTAATATGTGCGTTATAGGAATCCCAGAAAAAGATTGAAAAGGGGCAGAAAGAATATTTGAAGAAATAATGGCAGAAAACTTCCCAAATATGATGAAAGATAGGAATCTACACACCCAAGAAGCTCAGTGAACTCCAAGCAGGATAAATTCAAAGAGATCCACACCAAGATATATTATATTGAAATTGTCAAACCCAAAGACAAAGAAAGCAGCAAGAGAAAAGCAACTCATCACATACAAATGATCCTCAATAAGATTAACAGCTAATTTCTCATCAGAAACCATGGAGGCCCAAAGGCAGCAGGATGCTATATCTAAAGTCATGAAAGAAAGAAAATCTGTCAGCCAAGATTTCTATATCTGGCAAAACTATCCTTTAAAAATGAAAGAGAAATCAAGATATTTATAGATAAACAAAGCTGAGGAAGTTCATCACCAGTAGACTTTCCCCACCAGAAATGCTAAAGGGAATCATTCAGGCTGAAATGAAAGGACACTGAACAGTAACTTGAAGCTGTAAGAAAAAAGAAAAAAAAAATATTAAAGGTAACCGTATAGGTAAATATAAAAGCTGGTACTATTGTACTTTTGATTTGGTTTGTAACTTTTCTCTTTTTCCTATATAATTTAAAAGGAAAATTCATTAAAAAATTATAAATCTATGTTAATGGGCAGAAAATATAATAAGATATAATCTGTGTCAGTTACAAAACAATAACAAAAGGGAGGGAAATGTATAGAAGCAGTGTTTGTATAATATTGAAACTAAGTTGGTATTAGACTAAACTGTTATTAGTTTAAGATATTAATTATAATCCCCAAGTTAACCACTAAGAAAATAACTAAAAAAATATACAGAAAAGGAAAGAGAGGAATCAAAATAGTATGTTCCAAGCAAATAAATACAAAAAGGCAGTGATGGAGGAATTGAGGATTCAAAAACATATAAGACATACAAAAAACAGCTAGATGGCAGAAGTAAATCCTTCTTTATCAGTGATCACATTAATATAAAAAGATTGAGCTCTCCTATTAAAGACAAAGATTGGCAGGTTGGAGTTAAAAAAAAAACCAACAAGATTCATCTATATGCTGTCTGTAAGAGATTCACTTTAGATATAAGGACACAAAGAGGTTGGAAGTAAAAGGATGGAAAAAGATATGCCATGCAAATAGTAACCAGAATGAGCTGGGGTGGCTATATTATCATCAGACAAAATAAACTTTAAATCAAAAAAGGTTACAAAAGACAAAGGATATTATATATTGATAAAAGGTTCATATATATACCTAACAGAGCCCCAAAATATATGAAGCAAAAAATGACAGAATTCAAGGGAAAAATAGAGAAAAATAGTTGGAGACTTTAATACTCCACTTTCAATAATGGTTATAAAATGGTTATTTTCCTTATTGACCTTCTGTCAATGGTTATTGACAGAAGGTCAATAAGGAAATAGAGGACTTGAACAATACTATAAACCAATTAGACCTAATAGACATAAGTAGAACACCACCCAACAACAGCAGAATAAACATTCTTCTCAAGTTCACATGGAACATTCTCCAGAATAGACCATATGTTAGGCCATGAAACAAGTCTTAGTAAATTTTTAAAAGTTGAAATCATATAAAGTACATTTTTAATTATAATAGAATGAAAGTAGACATTCATAATAGAAGGAAAACTGGAAATACACAGATCTATGGAAATTAAACAACACACCCAAAAAACTAACAGGTCAAAGAAGAAATCATAAGGAAAATTACAAAATACCTTGAGACAGATGAAAATACAACATACCAGAACTTATGGGATGCAGTGAAAGCAATCCTCAGAAATAAATCTATAGCTGTAAATGCATACGTTAAAAAAAGAAGATCTCAAATTGATAACCTAACTGTACACTTCAAGGAACTAGAAAAAGAAGAGCAAACTAGGGCCCAAGCTAGCAGAAAGAAGGAAATAAAGGTTAGAGTGGAGCTAGAGAACAGAAAAATAATAGATAAAATCAATGAAACCAAAAATTGGTTTTGGAAAAGATCAACAAAATTGGCAAACTTTTAGTTACATTGACGAGGGGAAAAAAGTGAGAGGGAAGACTCAAGTTACTAAAATCAGAAATGAAAGTGGGCATATTACTACCAATTTTATGTAAATATAAAGGATTATAAGAGAATACTAGTAACAGTTATATGCCAATAAACTGGATAACCTAGATGAAATGGACAAATTCCTAGAAACACACACTCTACCAAAACCAACTCAAGAAATAATAGAGAACCAAAATAGATCAATGACTAGTAAGAAGATTGAATCAGTAACCAAAAACCTCCTAACAAAGAAAAGCCTAGGACCAAATGGCTTCACTGGTGAATTCTTCGAAATATTTAAGGAAGAATTAACACCAATTCTCAAACTCCTCCAAAAAAATCGAAGAGGAGGGAACACTTCCTAACTAATCTTATGAGGTCAGCATTACCTTGATACCAAAGCAAGACAAAGACACTAGAAGAAAAGAACTTTACAGACTAATGTCTCTTGTGACTATAGATATAAAAACCCTCAATAAAATACTTGCAAACCAAATTCAGCAGCATATTAAAAGGATTTTAATGTGAAAAGGGGATTTACTCCTGGAATGCAAGGATTATCCAATATATGAATATTGATCAATGTAATAATACACCACATTAAAAGAGTGAAAGGAACAAAACATCATCTCAATTCAAGCAGAAAGAACATCTGACAAAATTCAACATGCTTTCATGATAACAAACACTCAATAACTAGGAATATGACAAACAACATGATAAAGGCCATATATGAAAAACCCACAACTAACATCATACTCACTAATGGTGAAAGACTGAAAGCTTTTCCCCTAAGATCAGGAATAAAATCAAGGTGCACTATGCCCACTTTTGCTACTTCTATTCAACATAGTATTAGAAGTTCTAGCCAGAGCAGTTAGGCAGGAAAAAGAAATAAAAGGCATACAAATTGGAAAGAAAGAAGTAAAATAACCTCTGTTCACAGATGACATGATCTTATATGTAGAAAACTCTGAAGAATCTACAAAAAAAGTGTCAGAGCTAATAAATGAATTTGGCAAAGTTGCAGGATATAAAATCAACACACAAAAATCAGTTGTATTTATCTGGGTGTGGTGGCGCCTGCCTGTAGTCCCAGCTACTCAGGAGGCTAAGGCAGAAGGATCACTTGAGCCCAGGAGTTTGAGGAGACCAGCCTGGGCAACATAGCAAGACTCTGTCTCTTAAAAAAAAAAATCAGTTGTATTTCTATACACTTGAACAATCCGAAAAGGAAATTTAAAAAACAATTCCATTTACAATAGCATCAGAAAGAACAAATGCTTAGGAATAAATTTAACCAAGGAGGTAAAAGAAGTACACACTGAAAACTATAAAACATTGCTGAAAAAAATTAAAGATGACCTAAATAAATGGAAAGACATCCCATGTTCGTGGATTGGTGTTATTAAGATGACAATACTACCCAAAGCAATCTACAGATTCAATGTAAAACCTATCAAAAGTAAAATGGCATTTTTACAGAAATAGAAAAATCCATCCTAAAACTTATATGGAATCTTAAGGGACCCCAAATAGCCAAAACAAATTGAGAAAGAACAAAGTTGGAAGAATAACACTCACTTCCTGATTTCAAATTTTACCATAAAGCTACAATAATCAAAAGAGTGTGGTACTGGCATAAGGAGATATGATATAGGCCAATTGAATAGAATAAAGAGCCCAGAAATCCTCAATAATGGTCTATTGATTTTTGAGAAGGGTGCAAAGACAATGGGGAAAAAGTCTTTTCAACAAAAGCTGCTTGGGAAACTGCATATCCATATGCAAAAGAATGAAGTTGGACCCATACCTTATACCACATATAGAAATTTACTCAAAATGGATCAAAGACCTAATCAAAAGAGCTAAATAAAATGCTCAGAAGAAAGCACACAGTCTATGGCCATACTACCCTGAACGTGCCCAATCTCATCTGATCGTGGAAGCTAAGCAGGGTTGGGCCTGATTAGTACTTGGATGGGAGAAAACACAGATGAAAACCTTCCAGACCTTGGATTAAGCAATGATTTCTTTCTTAAGTGTGACACTTAAAGCATAAACAACAAAAGCAAAAAATAAATAAATTGGACTACATCAAAATTTAAAACTTTTTGCATCAAAGGACTCTATCAAGAGAATGAAAAGACAACCCACAAGATGGAAGAAAATATCTGAAAATCATATATCTGATAAGTGATTAATTTTCAGAATATATATAGAACTCCTACAAATCAACAACAAAACCAATTCAAAAATGGGCAAATGATTTAAATAGACCTTTCTCTAAAGAAAATATATAAATGGGCAATAAGCACATGGTAAGATGATCAACATCATTAGTCATTAGATAAATGCAAATCAAAACGACAGTGAGATAGCACTTCACACTTACAGTGGCTTTTACACACATCCCCACACACAGAACATGCGTTGGGAGGATGTGGAGAAATTGGATCCTTTGCGCATTGCTGGTGGGAATGTAAAATGGTACAGCCACTTTGGAAAACAATTTGGCAGTTCTTCAAGAAGTTGAATATAGAATTACCACATGATCGAGCAATTTTACCCCTAGGTATATACCCAAAAGGATTAAAAACAGGAACTCAAATAGATACTTGTATGCCAGTGTTCACAGAAGCATTATTCACAGGAGCCAAAAGGTGGAAACAACCCAAGTACTTATCCACAGATTAACAGATAAACAAAATGGGGGGGGGTGTATGTATATACACATACACATACATACACTGGGATATTCTGCCATAAAAAGGAATAAAATGCTAATACATTCTACAACATTAATGGACCTTGAAAATATTATTCTAAGTGAAATAAGCTAGACAGAAAAAGACAAATATTGTATGATTCCATTTATATGAGGTATCTAGAATAGGCAAATTCATAGAGATAGAAGGTAGAATAGAGGTTATCAGAGGTTAGGGGAGGAGGAAATGAGTTAATGTTTAATGGATATAGAATTTCTGTTTAGGAAGATGAAAAAGTTCTGGAAATAGGGTGATGGTTTCATAACATTATGAATATACTTAATGCCACTGGTTAGAACTTAAAATGGTTATAATGGTAAATTTTATGTATATTTTACCATAATTTTTTTTAAAAGCCAACGAGGAGATGTGATGGGTAGGTTTGAGTCACAAGCATTGTATACCAGCGGCTCTCCTCAGCTACTAAATCCAACACAAAGTGAACTGTTGGTGTCCTTGGCAGGACACAGCAAGAGTGGCGGGGGGTGGCCATCTAACCCTTCTATCTGAGGCAGATAACCGTGGGCACGGGAAGGGCTAGCACCTGGTTTCTCCCAGCTCTCTCAGCCAGCTGCAATGTAAGGGCCATCTGTCTCTGCACATGGCATGGGTGATGAACTTCTGATTAGCCTCAAAGACTTTGACTCTAGGGTTGCAAGTTATAAATGAAGTGAAGACACCAGTAGAATACATATCAGAAACTAGACCCAGCTGCTATTATATTAGAACAGTGCGTTCTGGAGAGCCAGGAGGGACAGTGCAGGATGAGGCTTTTTAGGATAGAACTCCAGAGGTGGCAGCAGCGGTGGCGTGGGGAGCAAGGGTTAGTGGGCCTGGAGAAGCCAAGCTGCCACTCCAGCTGCTAAGCCTGGGGCTTGGTGGGGTCCCCTGGAGAGTCTGAGGGCCTTGCCAGATTGAGCCAGCATCCTGTCCTTCGCCCACACTCCCTCAGGCTGGAGAGTGGGGAGTGGCTGGCAGGAAGGCATTGCTCATGGAATTGAGAGGTCCCCAAAGCCAGTGATGCCACCCTGGCCTATCAAGGACCAGGTTCCTCTGGGGGCTATACAAGTGGCAGCTGCTGTGGAGTGACAGGCATGTGTTCTCTCCGCAGAAACAGACTGAATTTGATCCGATCACTGTGAAGGCCTGGCCTGTCTGGGATGCCGCCTGCCACGTGGAAGGGCCAAACCTGACTGACTGCTACCACATGCCGTTCCCACTGCCTGGCCACTGGGCACCCAAGAGAGTTCCTGGAGGCCTTGAAGACAGCCCAGAGCCTGCTGCTGCCCTCGGCCTGCCCACCACCAAGCAAGCAGCGAGAACAGGGTTCTTGCCAGCTCTTCCTCCCACAGTGTAGGACCTTTCCTTTGCCTTCTAGTGGATAAAATAGTTCAGATTTCATATTCATAGACACAGAATCAAGTTTTTAACATATACATCTGCCCATATACATTAAATAAAACATCAGATTATAAACACTTTCTTTACCTAGAAACTTTGGTTAGCAAAGCAGTACATTGTCCTTTATTTTACATCATCTCTGAAAATGCCCTGTGTCTGTTCTCTGGGGATTGCTGGATCACAGGTGCCCCTCACCTTCCACAGTTGGGCGGGGGTTATAGGCATAATCAGAACTACATCTGGAACCTCCCCACCAAGTGTCCCCTTTGCATTCCTAAAAGAAGCAATACCTTTGGCGAGATCTCTGCTGCATTAAGTGGCGACCAGCCATGTTTCATGCCAGGCTTGCCTTGCCTTGTTGAGTAATCAGTGCAAAACTCACTGTTACCCTCTGTTCAAAAAACAGATTGGCTATGTGATTAGTGTTGGATATTTACCACTCTCTTTAGTTGTTAAATAATTCTTTTTCATGGGAGTTTGAATCATGGACCATAACTTTTTAGTTATCAGATCAGCTCAAGAAACATTTGTTGCTAAGCCTAATGCACTGACCTATGTGCCTTTTTCTTTTTTTTTTTTTTTTTTAAATCTAGACACATTTAGAGAGGAAAATGGAAAAAAGAAACAGGGGTTGGGACGGAAGTGGAAGTGGTAGAAGTGTATAGTCACAGCCTGTAGCTTTGGCCACTGTGGTTTTAAGAGCCCTTTCTCCACACTCACTTCGGAGCCCCCTATGGTTTGGGAAGGAAGAACATGCTGGCCTGGTAGTAAGAGTGAGGGCTGAAGGGATTCCAGGGCTTTCTGGAATTATCAGAGCTGGGGTGGTCTTCAGCACAAAGACCTGCATGTGGAGGGTCCTGGCCCTCACACCCAGGGCCAAGAGCATGCTGGGTGCATACCCAGGGGGTGCTGGACATCACTGGACAGATCCTATAAGGATGTTTCTAAAGTTCTATATTTAAATCCCCAAACTTGGAAATAAGAACTCTATCTACTTTAGCCTAACCCTCACTTCCTTTTTTGAATTGATAAAATCACAGGAAAAGTTGCCTTGAAACATCAGAAAACGTGCTTACAGAGCTGTACTAAATGGTAAATCCCTGATGTCCCTAAGACTGGCTGCTCTGAGAGCAGTGGGTACAGAGGGGCAGGCTATAGACCTGTCACCTGTAGCTCCACTCACCTCTTAGAAACCACCTGCTTCCCAAAGTGCCAAGCCGCAGACACCAGGGCCTGGTGGGCACACTCCCCCTGGGGCTGGGCTGGGCTGGATGGGAGCACTTGGAGAGCCCCAAGAGAGGGCAGGGGCTTTGGGCAGGAAACACTTGTGGTTTAGGCACTATCCTTCTCCCCAGTCCCACCCAGGGAAGTAGACCCAGCAGGGCACCTTGCTGGCCTGATTCTGAGGACAAGCCTGGTGGTAGTACCTTCTGCCTTCCAGGAAAGGGCTTTCTTTGGAAACCAAAAGCCCTTGAACCATTGTTCTTCTGAAGTGTCTTCTCCTATCCTTCCTGTCCCAATAGGGACCACCTCTTATTTGTCTTAAATAGGGGACTTGTGAGTACTTGGCAAGTTTTGTGGCCTATTTTGGGAATGAAGCTATTTGGTCCCAAAAGCCTTTGAGGAATTGTCAAGAATGGTGAGTGATTGCTTTCCTTCAGAGAACAGACACCTGAAATTTCTAGTTTAGTGTTTATGTACATGCAGATTAATTTATATATACACATATACAGTACAAATACTCTTTTGATACTTGTAAAACATCCATCTGATGTGTGCACTTGAGGAACTTCGTGGCACCTGGGTGTCAGAAGTAGCCTGTGTTGGAGGGAATGCCAGTACCCTGGGCAGCTGGGGTGGCCCAGCACAAAGCCATCTCCAAGTGTCTGAGAAACCACCTGGTGCCTCACTTCCGAATCCTGCCGGCATCACCTCTGGAGCCCTGCATGCACTGGTGGAAGGGTTGTGTCTGTGGAGAAGATTTTCTTGGTTATTTTATTTGTATTCACATTTAATTTACAAACCAAACAGCAAAGCAGAGTAAGTTACTTGGTGGACAAGTTCATGCAGGACACAGAGAGCAACCCAGCCTCGGGCACCAGCTCATCTTTCAGGTGGAAAAGTTACAGGGCTGCCTGCCCAGCACGTTTTTCCCACAGACATTGGCCCTGCCCAACAGCCAGGGCTATGCAAGACTGCCCAAGTGAGGAGCCCAGCAACTGGACAGACCCTTCTCTTCCTTGTGCTCTTGGGTGGGAATGAATCAGTGTGGTCTGGACCTTATACTTGAAAGAATAAAATGATCAAAGGTGACGCTGAGGGAGGCAGTTATCAAGCAGGTGCTTAAAGGGACATTGCAGCAGGTACCCAAGGCTTTGGGGGCAAACCCCTGAATGCAGCCAGTGGAGCAGAGAGACATCCACACTAGTGGCAGTGGGGGTGTGGGATGGCAGCAACCAGGCATGCGGCCCTGTCGAAGCCTGTCGAAGGACTGATCACTGTGGTTTTGCACACTGCTAAAGGGTTCAGTTCTGTGTTGTTGCCTTCTGGAGAAGGCGTCTACGGGCTGCAGAGTTGAGAGGTGGGGTGGGGTTAGTCTCTCCTGAAGAAAAGTCCTGTTTTATAAGGTGACTAATCTTACCCCTCTTTTCTGTACACACTTGGACTCGTCAGAGACAGTAAAATCTTGCAGCATTTCTTGTTGCCTATGTCTTGTAGCTGTTTACTATGTTTTTTACATGGGGTTGTAGATCCAGTTCTCATAGGTGGAACCAGATCATTCTGATAAAGGGAATTTGAATTTATGATACATATACTTTGCATTTTTGATTACCTGTTTTCATTTTTGACTATAGAGGAGCTTTTGGATTTGGGGAGGGGGAGAGTGTCGTTTTCAGGAGTCTTGGGATCCTGAGAAAGAATGCCCTACTTGGACGGCTTGCCAGCACTTGGGGTTTGATATGTATATCCAAGACCGTATGACTTAGAGCTCCTTTCTCTTGGCTGAGTGACAGGGAGCTGTTCAGGTGGACCAAAGTACCTTGACCCAAGGACCCCACACCCTGCTCTCTGGTAGCAAAAGGAGGGTGTTAGGCAGAGTGTTGGGTGGTACCTTGTGGGCTCCCACGTGTACTAATGGTCTCATTCCCAGCTGGCCTTGGGAGGCTGTCTCACCAGAAAGTTTGTGTTCTCCAGGCTGAAATGTGTCTCTTGTGGGTTTTATCCCACTCAGTGAGTGCCCCAGTGGCAGGTCCTGTGCTCCCTCCCCGTCCCTTCAGGCTCTGGGACAGAGGGTGTTGCCTTCCATGGCAGGAAGGTGTTGGTCTTTCTGCTTGAATGCTTGTGCACACGCTCTCCCTCAGCTCTCTGCTTATGCTGTCCCCGTCTTAGGCCCTGCTGCCTCTTGTCTTCCTAGTCTCTTCTTTGACCCAAATCCTCAGACTGGAGCAGCTTTGTTAATTCAAACATCACAGCCCAAGTGGATAAAAGCACTTTTCAGGGGAGGAGACCCAGCCAAGAAGAAAATCTTAAAACCAAACCTGGAGTTTGGGCTCTTCCAAAAGTCCTCTGCCTTTTTCCTTGCTTAGTCTATCTGGGGGAGTTTATCAGTTTTACTCACCTTTTGCAGATGTACTTTTGTATTACATGTAAATTTTCATGTATCACATTCATTTGTAAGGCTCAGTTGTATGTTGGAGAAGAAAAATCCTCTAGATACACGAAGGTCCACACAGCCAACTCTTCTAGGCCAAAAGCCTGCAGCCTGCCCAGGTCAGGTTAGTTCAGGTCAGGGCTCGGTTCCACTCACTCCAGACATGGAGCCCCATATTCAGTGTCTCTTGACCAGCTTCCTTCTCTCCCTGTCCCTGAGAGCACAAGCCTCTCCCAGGCATTCTGCGCAGACCATGGGGGGCCATCTCCATGTGGCATGGGGGACACCTCATTTCAGAAAAGCTCCAGTGCCTGAGCAAGCAGGAAATTGTGAGCTCAAGTCTTTCTCCTGAGCTCTTGACCCCTCCCTAAGTGAGCCCATACAGTCTCCTCTGGCCCATTTAAATGGGGCAGGGATATGGCTAAGCCATGCAACGCCAGGGCTCATGTGGCTGTGGGAGACCTCATCAGCAAAGTGACCAGTTTTGGTTTTGGTCAAGTGACTGGATGGAAGTGTTAAACGAGGTGCTGCCTGGCTTGCGGCCCAGCCCAGCTCTAAGTGTAAATGGAACCTATAGGTTTCTGTTGGAATCTACTGGAACGTGCCAGGTCACACTGGGAAGGGTAAGGTGCAGTGGGGTGGGGCTAACTCAAGTTCTGAGTTGACCCAGCATCTGCACTTAGTAGTGATGTAAAAGGAGCACATACAGAGCATCTGGCCTTTGAGAGGGTCCAGACCCTGCTCTTTGGTTTGTCAGTCTTGAGCTCTCTTGTCAACACTAGCCAGCTGTCCTGTGACCTGCCCATGTATCTCACCTCTTCTTTGAATGGGGGCCCAGTCCTTCATCAGATTGGAGATATGACAGTGAAGAGTTTCCTTTTAGCCCTGGCTGGACCCAGCAGGAACCGTCCATTCTAATTGCTCTGAAGTCTGGAGCAGGGGAAGGAACCCAAGAGACTGGGGAGGAGACTAAGCAGACTGTGGTTACCATATGGACAAGGACAGGGGTAAGCACTCCTTTCCTTGATTTTTAAAAATCACGTCTTTTGCTTTGCAGAACTGTGAGGATTCACAAAGAATGTATAGTTACTGCTTTGCTGTCGCTGGCCCCAAAGCTTTTGCAGCCCTCAGAACCTGGCCCTTGTGGCTGCTCTGGCCAGAGTCAGGCAGAGCAGAGGGCGGAGGGAGCACAGTGAGCAGGGCGGCTGCTCTGGTGGGGACCTTGGGCATCTGTTCTTCTGGCTGCCTGGCATCTTCCTTGCTGTCTACTCAGGTAGGTGGTGAGCCCCCGGGTACCTGAGAGGAGCCAGTGTTTACCTGCCATTAGTGCCTCTTCCTTCAGGAGACCAGCACAGGGAGTGTATGTGTGCAGGCACACACGTGCACAGAGGAGCACCTGTGTGTGTTAGTAGCTTTTCTTGGTTAATGCTTTTTAAACTTCTGTTCCTTTCCATGATAAATGGACGATTCAAAATTACTCAATGTGACTGGAGCTGAAGGCAAAATGTCTAGGATAAAGGTCGACTAATAGAAAGCTGCAAGTGTTTGCTATTTCCAAGAGTCAAACCCTAGTAGAAAAATGGTTAAGAGGGGAAGTATCTACCATGTGGTACCTATTTGTCCTGTACTTTGTGTTTAACACAATAATTGATGTATGAGTTGCATTTAACTCACGATAGTTTTGACCCCAGGGCCTCGTGAAGCATATGTAACTTACACGTCTCTACCTTGGTAGCTGCGTGAACTATTTTTCAAGTTGCATATAACTCACACACACAAAACAATTTAAAAATAACAAATTTTTCATTAAATTAGAAGGGATTGTTTTGTTTTTGAAGTTTTTATTCTATTTTCGTAATAAAACACCATGGCCCCAAGGAAAATTTTTTTTCTAGTGTGGCAATGTGTTAAAGAGAGATCTCGTCACTCATTCCTGGTTCCTGCCCATACAGCTCCCGTTCTTGCAGTTTGCTTGAAACAGGGCCAAAGCCCCACGTGGAACTCTTGGCTGGAGCGTGGAGAACTAGCACCCACTCCTCCACTGGGATCCAGCATGATAACTGGGTGGCTCCCCATGAAACTGGGCCAAGCTGGGGAGAAATGGTCGCTCCTGTGCAGCGGGTTCCCGCCACACTTCTGAGCAGTTGCTTTGTTCAGCTGGGTCAGGAGGGTCAGACTGTGCCATAATTGTTATTAAAAAGAGAAAACATGCCAACCTTCCTCTCTCTCCTGCTGGCCATTGTTCATTGAGAGTTTCACTGAGTGCAGCCTTTGTGGAAGTCTGGGAGGTTGCCAAAGGCCTGCAGATCCTGACAAGGTCCCGACTCCTGGTTTTCTAGTTCCCATTTATATTCTGGTCTTCAGTGCAGACCCCTTTGTTCCCTGTAGCCTGACTGCTGAGAAGTGAGGCTGGGGAGTAAGTGCTGAGCAGTTGCTGTTGTGCACTCCTTGTCTCCTAGACACAGCTGAAGAAGTGATCATCTTGGTGCTAAAAAGCAACTGCCCTGTTACTGTTTGGAGGCAAACTGACACTTTAGCCAAACTGTACAAGAGGATTCCATCATCTCCTGCTGTGGCCAAGCAGGAGAGACCAAACCAAGAAAATGGCATACTTTATCATGTAGGCCTGGGTAGAATGTAATTCCTTGCCCCGGGTAGATGTTTTTTTTAACAGAAAGATGGAACTTCACTTTGGTTTGGACTGCAGTGGTGCTGAGGCAGGAGGAGTGGAGTTGCCCTCTTTGGGCTGAGTCTCCAGGCCTCACAAAGTCCCCTGTGGGGATGCTGCTATTTCTAATGCAAATTGCACATTTCCTAGATTTTGTATCTTGTGGATTTGGATAAGGGAGGGGAACAGAGACAAATTGCTTGTACAATTTGAAATGGGACTCAATGGTACTTCAAACCTTTTGATTGTTCTTAAATAAAAATGTAAAAAACATTTCACATCTACTGATTTGTTCTGTGAAGACGGACCTTAAAACTCCGATGGACAAGAGAGGCAGCTCACCGAGAGAAGTTCCAATTCACCTTTTCCTGCATTGCTGAGTTCACTGTAATGGCTTCTACATGAAAGAACCATGATGTTTTTAGAAACTGTGCTAAAGGCAGGCAAACTGAGTCAAACTTAGTATCATCAGGTATCTAGTGAAAGGACACTGGCAAGTTTTTTTTTTTCCTTTTTCCTGTGAGAAAAGTGCTGGCAAGCAGAGGTTGTCATTGGGTGAGGGGTTGGCGAACATGCATCAGGAGTCAGGGGCCTTCTGGAGAAACAGGACTAAAGCCCCAAATTCCAAGATCCAAAGCAAGTGAATTTTGTTGGGGTGGCCCTAAGGGCCTGTGGTGGAAGGAAAGGGGGATCCCTGAAATAAAATCACCTGGGTTGGAGCCATACCAAGGCATGGCAGTGGTCCCAGGGTGGTGATTCTGGACACCAGGGCCTGTTCTTTACTTGGTCCTTCCAGAGGCCAAATTAGGTCTCAGGGAAGCAGCTGTGTGTTGAATCTGAAGAGCCAGGTCCTTGGAAGCTAGATCAACCTGGTGTGAGAGGGGAAGCTGATCAGCTGAACCCCATGGTGGTAGACTCAGCCAGTGGCTCACTTGGGACACACCGTGGGTGAACTGGCAGTAGTGGCCAGCAGGGGGTCGCTGTGGGCTTCCCTGGAGCAGCTGAATGCCCTCCAAGCAGGGAACAGAATGCCCAGATTAACCCCTGGGCATGTGTCCCCTGGGAATGATTAGGGGCAGACCCAGCGATAAAAGTCTCAGGCTGAGATGGGGCTTAATCTATTTAATTAAAATGTGAAAGAGGTATGACTTTATTTTGTTCACCAAGTTCGTTTGGTAGGCTAACCTGATACTTACTTTTTTCTCTCTATAGAATTGATAATGGTGAGATGATGGGCTCAAGTTGAAAGACAAGTGAGTTTCTAGCCCTAGGCCCAGCCCTCAGGTGATGTTCAGGATGTGCCTGGTCAGGAAGGAGGCCCCTGCTTATGGCCACAGGTACTTGTTAAGGGCTATTTCCTGAGCCGTTACTGAAGTCAGAACTGAGGTCAGAAACTGTTCCTGCCTTCTTCCCACAGGGCAGCCTTCAGTCCAGTGGCAGGGGGCAGAACACCCCTGACCTTGTAGGCAATGCTGTTACATGCCCACTGGGTGAAAGCTGGTGGAAGCAAAGGCCTGCCAGCCAGCCTAGAGCAGGTCCCATTGGTGATGACAGGAAAGTGTGGAGCTACAGGGGAGCCAGCCCATTTCTTTGCTTGTGCCCTGGTACCACTGACTTTCCCTCTCCTGACCCTGCTCTTTTGGCTTCCTCTGTCAAAATCAGAGTCTCAACCCTGACTACACATTCAAACCACCTTGGGAGCTTTTGAACAATACCTATGCTAAGGCTCTATGTACTGGTATTTTTCAGCTCCCTGGGTGGTGCCAATGTGCTGTCAGGGCTGAGACCCCAGTGCACCAGCTGAGAAAAGTAACCACTAATTCCAGGACATGCAGCCCCAAGTAAGGGTCTCCTCCACCAACACATGCCCTTGTTGGGCCTCTAGGTCAATCAACAATTGTCAGGTCTGTATGGAGGAATTTGAGATGAAACTGATCTTTAAATCTACTTTACTGAGGGTTGACATGTTTTCCACTAGGAAGAAGGATCAAAAAATTTGCAAAGAGAGACAAAGGCAATGTTGTAAAGAACCCCAGATAGGCAAGCCTCCGGTCTATGAAACTGCTTTAGGGAAGGCAGAGTTGTGCCTCCTCCAGGTCATGTTCCAGAAGGACACTTGTTCAGTAAACGGAGGCATGTTCTGATGAAAATTAAAGTGGTCAACACCAACAAGCCAAAGACATCATAAACAAACAACGCAGGCAGGCCCTAACACAAGGGCCCAACACAGTCATCCTTCTCTGATTAGGAAACTTTCTCTCTGGGCCATAAGAATCTGGAGCAAGAAAACACGGATCATGAGAACCCCAGTAAATCCTCACCCATCACCTTCTTGTGTGTGGGAAAGGACCACCTTCCTCTCTCTGAGCTGGGACCATGAAGCTCTAGGAAGAAAGCCATGGGGCCCACAAGAACCCAAGCACTGACAATGGCCGTCATATCTAGTTCAGTGGATGACATGAACTATTTTAAACTCTTTGTGTGGCATAATTTTGTTCCATCCCAGCACAGACGACTATGAAAACAGAGCCTTGGGAAGAGAAGGGCCTTTTCAACCACGTTCTTGGCAGAGTTTTCAGCTGCAAGTTATAGAGGCATCCAGAGTGGCACCTGGCAATGCCCAACCGAATGCTCGTTTTTTGAAAGGAGAGGTTTCTGTGGAACTGGGAAGGAGCTCTTGTTGCTTCCTGCTCACCACCAAAGCTGGCTGGCCACGGAGAACCTGGGCTTGCTCCCAGGCAGGATGCTCTGTCTAGCCACACCCTTGGAAGACAAGCAGGGAAGAGGGTGGCTTCACACCTCCTGTTAGCCCAGAGGAAGATCTGCTTGACCTGAGAGGTTTCCAGAAAAACCCCACCTGCTTCTATTGCAGAATATCACCAGACAATTGTCCTGACCACCCCCTCCAAAGCATACAAATTAAAGGAAAAAGGACATGAGGATGATTTATTTGGTAGTCAGATCTTAAGAGGGCAGCAGAACTAGCAAATGGCCAACCCTGAACCCAAACGTGGGCAGTGGGTTTGCGTGTGCTGAATGCTGGCTATGCTATGAGGCACCTTTGCGCCCACGGGCCTGGGCCCCAGCCTCTGTCCTCAGAGGTGGGGAATGCCTTCTCAACCTTCCCATCTCCTTCCTTGGAATTTTTTAGACTAGACAGAAGCTGCAATAAGTGCAGCAGCTACATTCAGCACCTGACTGCCTGTCCCCCGACCTTCCCATGAGGCAGGCAACTCCTTAAATCCCTTTTTCATTCCTAAGGGAAAGCATACTGAATCTTCTTTGCCTTAAAAACAAAAAACAAAAAACCCTCACCAGAATAGGCTCTGCTATTTCTTCTCTTTCCACCCCTCCCCCATTCCTGACGGTGCCTTAACATCCCAAACTGAGCCCTCCCCACATGGCAGGTAGCCCACCTGCCACTCTCTTCTCAAAGGCTCTACTCTGAGGTTTCCCTAACAAGGGTGAGGAACAGGAGGAGTAAATAACTTAGTTATAATACCACTGAGAAGAAAAATAATACTGCTATTTTTAACATGATCCCCTGTATCTTTCAGGCTAGGTGGTGTTCCCAGCCATGGGCAATGTGCCCTTGTGCTGTGTCCTCCTACTTGGGCAGGGCAGAGCCCTTCTCCACACAGGCCCTGTACTCCTCCACCCTGGCTCCAGGGCCAAACTGCAGGGGCATGTGCCCTCTCACCCTGCCCAGCTGTGGTTTTAAAGCTACAGGACAATGTAAACTTTGTTTCCCTGGCCCAGCAAGGGTCCTCCTCCTCCACTCTCAGGAATGTCAGTGGCTACTTAAAGCCTCCTGTGCCACTGGTTGAGGCAGCCTCTCTCTCCAAGGGGCTTCAGCTGTTGTCCTGGCCCCACAAGATGGAAGGATCCATCTCCAGAAGTCAGGGCCAGATGTGTGTGCTTAATGCGAGACACAGTCCAGTTTTTGCCTTCACCCAGAGCTGGGGATGGAGGCCCAAAACGGTAATACATCTCATTAATGGCTTGGTTTCTGTCTAGCATTCACTGCTGGAATCCAGGCTCCAGGCTGCAAGACCAGGAAGGCTGCCACAGCAGACTGCTTCCAAAGAACCCAGTTTACGGCATTCCACGAGGCGTGCAGCACCTGCTGCTCTCCAACGAGGCTGGGGCACAACTAGAGGCGGTTGTCTCCATTGACCCGAGTCCTTCTTGGGGCCCTGGACAGAAGGGAAGAGTGTCCTTACTCGCAGCTGGGCCTTACAGCCCGATGGGACAGGCCAAAGCCAGACAATTATAACTTTTCTACCCAGGAGAAAGAGGCACTGAAGTAGGCCCTAGCCACTGTCTTCCTGGCTCTAGCACCCCGCCATCGCCCTCACCTTCGTTCCCGACTGTCAAAATGGTCTGCAAGATGCTCTTGGGAGATGCGAAAGTCCTCAAATGGCTGCTGGTAGCGGGCTTCAAAGGAGCCTTCCCGGGCCCGGCCATGAAACAGCTGGCCTGAGGCATCTGAGCCCCGCTCTCGCAGGGATGTACCACTGAAGGGACTGAGGTCACCGTTTTCCTGCTTCAACAAGGGCAAGTGCACAAGAGGGCAATGACTCCTCTGCTCCTCTGGAGGCTGCTGCCTGGCTCTCCTCCCACCGTAGGCCAGCCCACCCCTGCTGCAGTTACCTTGGCAGGGAAAACATCGATCTTGATAAGCAGGGAGGCCAACTCCAGGTCCTCACTGTAGTTGTTCTTCAAAGGCACCGCTCTGTATCCTAGGAGGAGGAAAGCCTGGCTCTCAGCCCAGCAGGGAGCTAAGCAAGGGGCCCAGCCCAACCCTGGCAGCAAGATCAGGGAGGCATTGTCTGCGGAAGGTCCTCACCTGTCTTCAGGCCTTTTACTGGGAAAGTAGCCTGAGCCAGGAAGTTCTGGTCACTAAACATGTCTTCCTCATAAACCACAAAGCGCAGGAAGGCAAACTCAGGATTACTGATCTGGAAGTGGAAGGGCTTGGCCGGCCACATGGGGTTAAGTCCATTGTCCACTGCAAAAGCCAGGGCAAAAGGCTTCAGGCCACCCTGGGAGAGGATGAGGTGACTGCTGGGGAGGGGCTTTCACTGCCCCTGGGAGGATGACTGGGGGAGGCAGACTTACCCACAAACTCTGTCTTCTGCTTAGCGTTGTCATACTCAGCTCCAGCCACCTCAATCTCCACAAAAGGACACACAATGCCTCGGCCGTTCTTCGGCAGATGCCGGGCCCCCAGCACCTGTGAGGCAGGCAAAGATGGACCTATGACTGTCCTTGCTGCTCCCTCTAAGTCCCCCACTGCCAAGGCTCAGGGAGCATCTGTGAAGTGGAGGCAGTGCACCCTCTACTGGGCCTCAAGGACACTGCCCTTACAGTCCCTTACTGCAGCAGGGCCCTAAGAGGCCCAGAGCAGCAGCTACTGTCCATAGGAGTGTTTATTTGAAGAAATTTTAGCTTTAGCCAAAATTTTCGTGTGGTTTGCAATCTACTTCACATTAAATCCATGTCTATTTTAACATGGAAATCTTTTAAATTACTTCGCCTTAAGAAGAAAAATAAATATCTCTTACAAGACATCAGCCCATGGCTCTGCACATGTCCTGGATGTGCACAGTTCACCCCATGGTGTCTTACTCCTTCAAGACTCTGCTCAGGCCCCACCCACTCTGACCCCCACAGCACCAGACTGGCCTTGGTCACAGCTTTTTACCAGGGGCATGCTGGGGGTGCTCAAGGATGGCGCCAAATGAATGAGAGCTCTGGGGGCCATGAAGAAGTGTGGGGGCCGCTGGTCACTCTCACTCAAGCCTAGTTCTAGCTTGTTCCTGCGGACTGGCTCACCTCTGGTCCCTAGCTTCCTGCCTGTCTTCTGCCACCCTGGCCAGCCTATTCCTGCCAGGCAGTGGCCACCTACAGCTTGGCCTCACTGGGGAGCCTGACTCCTCTGTGCCAAGAACTGGCCACAGTTAGCCCAGCTGCCTCTACTTTATGCCACCTGGAGGCCAGCCCCAAAGTGGGGGCCTGCAGCTGCCTTTTACCCTCAGAGGACAGTTATGTCTTCCTCAGGCTCAAGAGCAGCCCAACTCCAGAGGCCACTCCCCCATACAAGACACAGAAAGTGCTGCTCTCTCAAACTAACCAGCCCCCTAGCCTTGACTCTTGAAACTCATTTTTGGTGAGCTCAGCATAAATACATCCCAGCTGAAAGCAGCCCCTTTCCAACCCGAAGCCCAGACGAACACCGCCCACCTCGATATAGATGGCACATGGCTCCAGCCCGCGGAGGCTGCTCTTGTCAAAGGGGTCGAAGGTGTCATCCCGCATAGTGCCTGGCTGCAGTACGTAGCCACAGTGCCTGCCAGCCATGAAGAGGGCCTGGTTCATCTGCATAGGCTTGTCTGGAACAGCCAGGTTATGGTGCATTCCAGCCCGACTGCCCCACAGAGCCCCTCCCCACCTCGCCCCACAGGGGACCCCCTCACCTGGGGTCTGGAAGTTGAGGGCCACGAGCTGACTGCCACAGATCCACATGGGCAAAGGATCATAATTGGAGGAGTCCAGCCGCTGGCCCTTGGGGTAGATGCGGGAGAGCTGCAGCCGATTGTACTGGAGGAACTTCTTGCCTTTAGCCTTGTTCACGTATTTCTCAGCCTTGGTTTCCGGGAAGGATGACATGTCCCGGTAGCAGGCACGTTCTGTGCCAATCTCTGGGCCAGACAGGGAGAAAACTTACAGACCCTGCCCGCCCGGGCAGGATTGGGGGGCATTTAACACTCCTTTTGCACCCACCCACGGAGGGTGTCTACACCACCAGGGCCCCAAGGCACATGTACACCCCACCTGGGCCCTGGCCCTTACTCTCTTCATCGAAGGGAACAGGCCTGCAGTAGACAACAAGCTCAGAGAGCTCCAAGGCAATCTTCTTCCTCCGTTCCATCATCTTCCCCTCGGTGAGCTGGTAACACACACAAGGCCCTATAACCCAGGCTAGAGTCCTGCCTAGGAGAAGCAGCCCCTGCCAGGTTGGGCACACCCACACTGCAGGTGCTTGGGGCTCTGTCCCCGCTCCCCTGCACCTTCCAGATCCCACTGGACAGTAAACCAGGGCCCTCTGTCCTCAGCCTCATCCCAGAATCATCCTTTCTCTTCTCTGTCACTGAGGAGATGCTTGCCCCCAAACCCTCTTGCGGGGTGGAATTATCAACACCAATGTCCCCAACAACCTCTCAGGGATCATGGGGTTGGCCACACTCCCAGATGATGCTTTCTGATCATTCGTTACCCAGCCTTATCCCTGGGCAAAACTGCCTCCTCTCAGTTACCCACGCCTGCACTGGGGACAGGGGCCCCTGGCTCAGTCTCATCTATGGCCTTAAGGATCATCCTCACTGCCTCAGTGCCCCCACTCCAACACAACCACCTACTCTCCACACCAAATCTCAGCCACAGAAGCCCACCTCAAGTGCCCCCTTCCCATCCTCTCACCCCTGGAGGTCCACTTTCTCCCCTCTTTCTTCTCAGTGGCTCCTACATTCAGACTCTTCCTTCCCTCTCCAGCCTAGACCCTAGGACCCAGCCCTTCAATCACCTGGTCCAGCACCTTCTCCTTCCAGGGCACACCCTGGCAGAATCCTCAGCACCCCAGCCCTTTTCTGCTTGGCTTACAGGTTCCTTTTCTCCAAAGCAGCCAGAGACCCACCCACCAAATGCACTTGGTGAAACAGCCACCAAGCAGGAATTCCCTTACCCTGGAGAACACTTCTCTCTCTGCTCCCTCAGGCTCAGTGGAAGAGGCCTCCTTCCTCCAGAAGGCTGGTCCTTCCATCTAAGCTTGGGCTCCATCTCCTCCCATGCCCTGCTCGCTCCTTCAGCTGTCCACGTAAGAGCCAGACAACCTCTCCATCATGACCAGGCCCTACAGAGGCTGTGCCTTTACCATTCCAGACTCCCAGCTGCCTACAGCCATCAACCCCGGCCATGCCACTGACATAGCTCAGCAGTGTCACCAGGGCTATCTGCTGCTGCTAAATCCAACAGGCGCTTTCAGGTTCTTATCCTGCCTGTCTCTACCTCCGTAGCCCTCAACATAGCAGACCCTCCTCTTCCCCTAGCAGCCTCCAGCCTCTCTAGCCTGCCCTGCGTGGGATCCCTTCCCTGCCCACAGCCTCACATATGAAGTTTCTCAGGAGTCCGTCCCAAGCTCTCTTCCTACTCTGTATCACCTCATCCCTGCTACATCTCTGGGCCCCATTCCTGCTTTCAGCTAAGGACTTCTCTTAGCTCTGGCCTTGTATATCCAACTGCCCACTAAGCAGACTGACTTGGATGACCCATGGGAATCTCAAACTCAACACCTAAACACACCACATTGCTGTCTATGTGTCTGTTTCTTCCGGATCCCCACCTAAGGCAGGAGCCATGGCCTAGCCAGCACAGGCAGTCAGCTGCCCCATTGCTCTGAGGGGACTAGTGCTGGGAGCTGGAGGCTTTGGCTGCCCACACGCTGCCCACCCAACCCCCCATCAGCAGGCTCCAGTAGGTTCTGACCCTGGCATCTGCGGTCTGGGCCACTTCACGGATCTTTTTCACCCAGTCCTGCAGCTCCTCCTGTGAATCGGCAGCAACATCCAGGGACCAGTGGGGCACTGATGCCATGCTGATGGAGAAGACGAAGAGCCGGTTGTTCTTGCCCTCGGGACGGATGGCTGGGAGGGGGGAGAGACAACAGGAGCTGCAGAGAGACATCTGTGCTCTCCGCGCCACACTCCAGGCACTGGCTCAAATGAGTCCCATCTCATCCTGTTTCCTCCTTCCAACATCCCAAGAGTGGGGAAAACTGCTCTGCAGGCCCATTTTACAGGTGAGGACACTGCACCTCAGAGATGAGTCACGGCTGGTCATGGTGGAGCCAGTGTTCCAACCCAGCTTGGCCTGGCTCACGCCCCTTCCTCAGGCCGTGCCCCTCCCCACCCCATGGCCCAACTCATTAGGACAGTGGCTATCAGCCAGCCATGAGCATCTCTGCTCTCTGCCAATTTTGACTGGCTCCACAGTGCTGGGCACAGAGCAAGCATGCAGGGATTAAAGCTGGGGGTGACAGAGGGGTGTCCAGAGCATGGGGAAAGCTTGGAGTGAGGGCAGCCTTTGGGCTTCAGCCATCTACTTCCTCTCCAGGAGCAGGAGAGAGATACAAAGGAGAGCCTCACCCTAAGAACAGTGGGCAAGAAAAAGGGGTAAGTGCTCACCAATCTGACAAGCTGGCACATCCAAGACCCCCCGCAGCAAGTCCCCCAGGGGGCTGTTCTCGTCCAAGTGCTGTGGGAAGCAAAGCCCACAGGTGGTCAGCATGGCTACTGCATACGTGCGTGAGGGGACATCCGTGTGCATGTGACAAATAAGTCTCGTGGGTGTACCCATGACTGCCAAATGTGGCACGGGTATGCTAGAGACCACAAGCACGGCCACACGGGGTGCAACCAGCCTGTATGATGGTCAGTGTCTATGTACACACAGGCATGCCTGGGACTGTGTGTGATGGGCACGTGCAGAGGAGAATCCGGGCTGGGAATCCCGTCCCACCCACGTGGCTCTGGTCTCACCTCCCGCTCAGGCTCCAGGGCCACTGGGCTGACCATCTCTTCCACATAGTTTGATGGGAACCACAGCTGCTTCTTCCCTCCATAGTCCCCTCGCCACCTGCGGGAGCCACAGGGTGCTAAGCCCCAGCAGCCACCCCGACTCCCACAAGGGGCCTCCAGGCCTGAGCCAGGCCGAGGCAGGCACTGCTGTGCACACATGGGACAAACACTCCTCTCAGTGCCAGCCCACTGGGGCCTGGACTCCTGGTTCCCCACACCACAGGCTCCCCAGGACCAGGCTCACCAGCCTCCCTCCTGCTTCTCCACGTTCTGGATGATAGCACTCTTGGTGAAGGTCAGCTCGTCCTCTCTCTGGGCCTTGTAGTCGAAGAGGGCTTTGACGGCACACTGCAGAAGTGAGGGGCACTGGTTACAGCAGAGAGGCCTCCCTGCCACTCCTGACCTGGGGCCTCACGTGTATGCACACGTGTGCTTGAGTTTCCCAGTGGCAGATGCCACTGCCCTGCGGAGATGCTGTGGGACACATGATCGGGGAGAGGTAGAATCTCTGCCAGGGAAGCTCCCCAAATCCAGGCAGAACCTTGCAAACACCGCCCTGGGCCCCAGGGAAAACCTTGAATCTGCTCCCAGGAGTCAGAGCTGGCAGGCCAGGAAAGGAGTGTCTTGTTGCCCTCAGCACCTGCCTGGAACCTGCAAGCCTATAGGCATGGCTGGGACCCCGTCATTCCTCATGCAGGAAGTGGAAGAAGGAACCTTCTCCCAGGTCCCCTGCTCCTGAGGTGGGGGGTGAGGAAGAGGGCACAGGCTCCCACACCTCAGAGAAAAAGGCAGAAGGAGGAAGATCCTGTGTGACAGATCTCCATGAGGCCAGGGAGTGCGTGGCCAATGTGCTCCCACCCCCTGCCCTGCTGCTGCCCAGAGAGGAAATGGGGAATATCCCGGGGGAACAGTCCAGAAGGGTCAGTGCTGACCCAAGGGACAGGGGCTAGAGAGTGGGTTGGCCCTGGGAGACCTGCAGTTGCTCCCCAAACACACATCTCTCACAACCTCTCGGGCCTCAAAAAACCACAACCACCGCTTCTCCACAAAGACCACAGAAATGCGAGCTCCCAGCAGCTGGGGGCCCTCCCCAGCTCCCTGTACCGGGAAGCCTGAGATGTACCTTGAAAGTCGGCATAGGGTTTGCCTCCACGTAGAAGCCAGGGTTGCGTCCCTCATACAGGGCCCCGTAGTCGGGCTCCTAGAAACGGGACACAACAGGATACGTTCATGCTCCAGAGCCCAGAAGTGAAATGCAGTTGCTGGCTCCCATGGACCCCCTTCCCCCAGCACAGAGTATTCCACCTGGCCTTCCTCACCAGGCCATCAAGTCTGCCCCCTTCACTGACACCCGGTCCCCTGGGGTCCCCCAACCTCAGTGGGGAGGTCTCACGCTCTTCTTTCTCCACATTCTTACCTTTGAGGCCACCCTACAATTCTGAAATCTCTCTCTCAGTTCCTGAAGGTCCAAACACCCACTGTTCTGAGACACCCGAAGCTGGGCCCCCACAGGCTCCCCACATTCAGTGCTTTCGTCCAGTGGCTCATTGGTTCACTGCTAAGCCCAAAGTCAGGAAGCCCGCACCCCCCCCGCCCCCAGCACACTTCTGCCTCTCCATCCTCCACCTGAGCCCCAGGCCCTGGTGGACCAGAGCCCTCATTACCCCTCTGCCATCAGTCCTGCCTTCCTTCCTTACTGGTCTCACCTCCTATAGTTCTGCCCTCACACCAGCCACCAGAGGGAATCTCCACAACCACATCTGCACAGCCTACTCTCCTCTGCCCTGGGACAGAGTTGAGGCCAAGCCCAGCTGGATAAGCCTCTGGCATGTGTGTGCCTCTCCCTGTGAGGTTCTCCAGAACCTCCTCACCCCACACTTTGGGTCACAGGGATCCCTCTGCTTGCATGCCTTTCCCTATCCTTGCAGACGCAGCTCAGATGTCACCCTCCAGGACACCCTTCTGGAGGGGTGTCCTCCAACCACACTGTGGCTCCCAGCTGGGCTCAGGGGCCCTCCTAAGAGCTCCTTCAACACCCCTGTCATGCACACCTAGAATATCCAATAACTGTTTGATTCTGAGTCTCTCCTGACCCCCCTGCCACGCCCCCTCCACCACAGCCCCTCACAGCTGTGCCGATCTTCTCCAGCGCCTCCTCATTGATGGGATAGCGCAGCTTCATCTTTCGGTACAGCGGGTGCTTCTCATAATAGCTGATGAGGTCAACAAGGCTGTCAAACTCAGAGTTCCCCAGCATCACGGTCTGGCCCTCCTGCTGGACGCGGCAATGCTTGATCTTGCCCTCAGCCCTTCAGAAGGACAGGACAGTCACAAAGGATCAGGGCAGCCCAGGCCCAGATGAGGCCCCACACCCCAGAGCCACACGCCTCACCGGAAGGAGATGGCGTATGAGTTGGGCTCATTCCGTTTCCGCACCAGGAAGGCCCCATCCCGGGGGACGCGCATCAGCATGTGCTCGGCTTGTGCTCTGCTCAGGCTTGCGTGGTACCACCTGAAGACAGGCAGAGTCAGGCCCCGGCCAGCACCACCCCCGTCCCCACCCCACCCATGCCCGGTCCCTTCCCTCACTCTTTGCTCTCATGGGCGTTGGTCTGTGGGACTGGCTCCGAAAGGCGCATCTCAAACTCATTGCAGCGCAGGGGAACCTGCTGGTAGTGCGTGATGAGGTCGTAGAGGGAGTCAAAGACGAGGTTGTCCGTCAAGAAGAACTTGGGGGTCCCAGCATCCTGCCGGGAGTGGATACGGCAGTGCTGGACCTTCCCGTTCCGCCTGGGGAAAGACAGGTGAGGGGGGCTGTGAGGAACAGGCCAGGGTCTTGAGGACCATGTTCCACCCCAAGTGAGGCATCAAGCCTCACAGAGGTTGGACAGCCTCCCCAGGAGCTCAAGAATGGGGCAGTCCTGCTGGAGGGCTTCACACAAACCAGAGAAGTGTGTGTGTATAGACGGAATTATGTTCCATGTAAGAACAAAAGGAATAAAAGGCTCAAATGTTAACCGTGGTTATCTCTGGGTGGTGCCACGTCTATGTACACATGTGGACAGAGCATGTGCACTGGCAGTGGGAGTGGTTACCAGAAAGAGAGCGTGTAGTCGCCCACGAAGGTCTCACTCTCTCGCACTAGGAAGGAGCCATCGGGGGCCCCAGTCTCAATGCAGTACTCAGTGAGCAGGCGCTCAGCAATGTGCCGCCCATCCCGCCCCGCTCCGAGCTTCCCGTGGAACCACTTCTCATTGGAGTGCAGCTCTGTGCTGCCACTGGCCTGTGAGGGAAAAGGCAACAGCAATAACATTCAGTGACTCTGACCCAGACCTGACCTGGCCCAGTCCCCAGCCTGGCTGGGCCCTCACCTCCTTGGGCTCCTCCTCATCCTCGTTGCCCTGGTCACTGCTGGTCTCCTCAGAGTAGTAGATCTTGCTGCTAGTCAGAACGAAGTAGTGCGGATACCATTCCTGGGACAGACCAAAGGAGGGCCCGTGAGCTGGGGTCCTGTCACTGACTGGCCCCACCGTGCCCAGCCTGGCTTGGCCCTCACATGGTTCACGGGGTCCTCCAGGTAGAGGATGCCATTCTTGATGGAGTTGCTGATGTCGTTCTCAGAGTACATCACGGACGTAGGCACCTCTTCATAGGCGCTGCCCTCAGCCAGCTTCTTGTGCTGTGGGGGGCAGACCAGGATATGGCAAAGCCAGCCCCAGTCCCAGCCCCACCTCCTCACCTAGGCCTAGACCAACAGTGGAGCTGTGACCTGGGAGAGGACTGGGAAGTGAGGCCCCGCAAGCCCTCCACCCCTACCTTGATGAGGATCTTCCTCTTGAGCTGGTTGGGTGAAGGTAGCCCGTCAGCGGCAATGTCCACGGGCTTGGTGAGGAGTGTGTCTCCAAGCACCTTCTTGAAGTACTGGGCCATGTTCCTCTGCTGGGCAATGCTGCAGTGGTCCTCGATGGACAGGATGACCGGGTACCTGCAGGGTAGGGGACAAGCACAGTGACACATACCTTGCAATTCTGCAGGGTCAAGGCTCAGTCCCAACAGCCCCTCACAGAGTGAAGTGTTGGGAACCAATGACCCAGGGACACTTTGTCTATAAACACTATCCCAGAAAAGAGGCAGGCCATGGCCACCGACAGGGCAGAGGGGCTCTACGCTATACAGGCAGTGGGAACCAAAAATGGCAACTGGTATAGAAGGGAGTCCCCAGAGTTGGTCCAATTATGGAGGCTGCCCAGCAGTGTGAGAGAGATATTCCACACCAAAGAGGTCAGAGAGATGAGAAGCAGCCTCCAAATTTAGCTACTGAAGGCCCCTGGTGATCCCTTCAGTGAGGTAAGAGACACTAATGACCACAGAAATTAAGGAGCAGGACACAGGGAATGCAGACAATTCTCTGGGCTGTGAAGGGAAAGGAGTAGGTAGCGTACCGGCCTAAAGAGACCAGCATCAAGGAGATGTCTCCTGAAGATGAGAAGAGTGTGAGTGTGTTCCCCAGGATAAAGGACCCATGAAGAGGGTGGGCCAAGGATGCAGAAAAAAGGAGTAACCTGGAAAGCCATGGCTCAAGCAAGAGAGGAGGAAAGGCCAAGACAGAGAAAGGCAGGCGAGTAGGGACAGGGCAGAGGGGTCCCTCTGCCTTCTGTCCTAGGAGGGAGAGCGCTACAACCAAGTTAACCCCGGGGTCCTCCACCTCCCACTCACTCTGAGGCCACAAAGGCATGCTCCTTGATGGTGTGCAGGACGTCTGAGAACTTGATCTTGGTGGTGAGGGTGTGTCCATGGTAAATGACTGGCATCCCATCTGGGCCATCCCAGCAGTCCACTGGGAAGCAACATTGATACAGTCAAGTGGGTAGGCCCCCCACTTCCCTCCCCCAGCCCCTGGCCCCCACGCACACTCAATGCAGCGACAGCCCATCCGGAGGCAGCGAGCGTAGGCTTCCAGGGAGGACTCACTGGAGAACTGGTCCCCAGTCAGGTACCTGGATAGGTAAGGAGAGGCAGGTGTGGTCAGGTGGGCCCCCCTCTCTCCTGAGAAGGGGCTGGGTGGGGCTGAGGGAGCCACACTCACGTGTTGTGCGAGGAGGAGATCCAGTAGTGGGAGAGTGGGTTGTTCATGGTATCAGGGCACACTGCATCCAGCTGGGTGTTCCACACGCTGTTCTCTTTGGAGAACAGGAAGGTGACAAACTGTCCAGGAACAAGTGTGGAAGGGAAGAGAAAATGAGCCTCTGTCCTGACCCACCGGGCATAGGGGGCAGGGGCAGAAGAGAGGGTGCCAAGTCTCAACTGGGGTGGGCAAGGTGGACAGTAGGTAGGAATGAGTGGCATCCCTTAGGAGAGTCTAGCTCCTGGGGCCCAGGGGAGGTTATGGTCACCCCCACCCACTCTCTGCCAGGACGGGGAAAGGTAGGCTCACCTCATCCAGGAAGAAGTATGGCTCTTCAATCTCTCGCAAGGGGTCTCGGAGGAAGCTGAGCATGAACTCCTGCACCTGGAGCCGGTCTACAGCCCACAGCTCCTGATGGGGATGGCGGGGCATGGGAGAAGCCTCCAGTTAGTGACAAGCCCACCCCCCACCCCAGCCTGAACCCCTGGCCCAACCCCAGCCCAGCCATACCCCCTGGTAGTCGAGGAGGAACTGCTGGAACTCAGGAAGGGACACTCGGCAAAGCTCTGGCCTCTCCCCAGCCCTGCAGCGAGAGAAGGTAAGTGCCTGGTAGCCAGCTGCCTAGCACGGTTAACAGACACCTAGGGGCCCCTGGAAGGCAGAGCCCAACTCCCAGCCAGCACAGCCACCCAGAACGGTCCAACATGGCTCACTGCTCCCACTGCCTCCCACCTGGATTGGGAATCACCCAGGGGAGACATGAAGAGGGGCCCAGAGGAGAACCCCACCTCCCAGCTCCAAACCAAACCTCAGGGCACTGGCTTCCAAGAAGGGGAGCTCCATCTGCAGGAAATAGAACCTAGTCAGGGCAAGAGCCACTGGGAGGCCACGTGGGAAAGGGGCTCTCAGGAAGAGAGGCTGGGGCAGCAGATGGGGTAGACCTCCAGAGGAGAAACGCTGGAGAGATGGTACCCAAAAGCCCCCAAGCAGGGCAGCAGGGCTGAAGCAGGCAGGGCTGGGGTGGATGGAGGAACAGGGCAAGGGCCAGGGGAGGGCAGGTGGCCATGCACCGTCTTCTGGGCGCTGTACATGAGGCTGCGGTATAGCTGAGCAAACTGCCCATAGGTGATGTCCCCGCTGCGCTGCTCCAGGTCCTGCACAGTAAGGAGCGGGACTACAGTAAGACACTGCCCCCACCCCTGCCCATAAGGGGCTCTTGGCCTCCCCTTCCCCCACCTGCCCACGGCCCCAGGAGGCCCTTACCGTCAGCCGCTCTCTGAGGAAGCGCATGTTGGGGACCCGGTAGTTGACCTGGGACAGCATGTTCTTCAGGTCCTTGGCTGATATACTGAGAAAACAGGGACATCCCCAGTGGCCTCATCCAGCTTCTCATGGCCTCTACCTGTGGGCTGAGCCCACCTGGGGCTGGACAGGTAAACAACACAATTTGGGGAACGTGGAGTCCTGAGAGCAAGACTGGATCAGACCCAGGCGGTGATCAAGGGAAGTCCCTTCCTTTCTCTGGGCCTCAGTTTCCTCAGCTGAGCAAAGAAAAGCCCTTGATTCTGGCAAGGAAAAAGTGACTGGGCTCAGTAAAGCGGGTCAGGCATGGGAGGAGGGAAGACTACTCTCCAGGCCTCCCCTCCCCCCAGCACTGCTCAGGACTGCGCCTCAACCTCTCCAAGGTGGCAGTCGGCCCATTGAGGACAGAGGGCAGGGCTCACTCACAAACTCCCTGTGAGAGGTAGCGCAGCAGTGGGTTCCTCCCACCTGTTGCCCACTGGGAATTTGCTGGGATGCTGGGAGTTTGGTCCTCAGAACCTGATGCCCCTCTGCCCCAGCCCCGTCAGCACCCAGCACCACAGTGCAAGGGGTGAGGCAGGGGGATGGGCGTGTTCAGCTAGATATGCCTGCTGGTGACTGGGCACTCTCCAGACAGGGTGCTGGCTCCAGGAAAGGAACTCACAGAACAAGCACCCCTGCCCTAGAGGGGTGCCCTGCCCAGGATGCGAGGCCAGGGGATATTGCTGGACCTGGCAACAGGATGGAGGAGGTGGGAGAAGGGAGGCTTTCTGCCCTGGAAGGTGTATCAGGGAGGGAAGGATGGGAGCACCTCCTCCTCCAGCCCCAAGAGCTGGCAGGAAGCACCAAAATTCCCTGAGGGGCTCTGCTCTACACAGAGTGGTCAAGTGCTGCTGAGGGAGCGCCACTCTGCACAGGCTGCGTCTCCCCTGACCCATGGTTATCCAAGAGGTAGGCGCTGTGGGGGGTCCTAGTTGTCCCCGTGTCACCAGCCTTTCCTCCTGCGGACCCTTTTCCACTCCTAGGTCTTGCCCCTGCTTACCTCTCCGCTGCCGCCCCTTCCCTGCCTCCCTCCATGGCAAACTCCTCTCCAGAGTTCTCCTCGCTCCCTTCACCCTTCCAGCCCCTCAGCACTGTGATGACACTGCTCCTCCCTCCACGTTGCTAAGTCCAGGGCTCAACTCTGTTTTCACCACTCCCTTCTCCTCAGGCTGCCAGAGCTCGACACTCTCTGGGTTTTCCTCTCACCTCACTAGTTGCCACTCACCCCTGATCCCTGATGGGGAGTGGCCTGGGATCAGTCACTGGACCTCTTCCCTTCCCGTGCTACATTTGCCACTCCGTCCAGTGGCTTTCAATGTCATCTGCATACTCCCAAGTTAGCACCTCCAGCCCCAACTTCTCCCCTGAACGCATCCTACCCACCTGCCTACTCAACACCTGCATGTGGACAGCTGGCGGAAACTGAGCACGCCCCAAGCTGAACCCCTGAGCTTCCCTGCAAACGGACTCCTCCTCATCTTCCCGTCTCAGTCAACGGCAGCTCCACTTTGCAGTTGCTCAAGCCAAAGAGCACACTGTTATCCTCGACTCCTCTCTATCATACCCCAAGATCAATCTGTTAGGAAATTCTTTTTGGCTCTATCTTTGAAATACAATATAGCCAAAACCCAGCCACTTCCTATCATTACCATCTTGATCCCAGCCTGCTTGTCTTTCACTTGGAGTGCTGAAGCGGCTCCTAACTGAACTCTCCCCAGAGCAGCCAGAATGACCCTGAGCAACTCTAAGTCAGTCACGTCACTCCTCCCATCAGAACCCTTCCATGGCTTCCCACCTCTCTCAGGACAATCAAAGGGCCTCACCGTGGTGCGGCACCCACACCATCTGGTCTTTGCTCCCCGCTCTCCCCTTGGCCCCTCAGAGCCATGAGCTTCAAGGCACTCCTCATATGCTGCAGGCCACCTTGACCCTCACCTCTAGGACACTCAGAGCTAGTTCTGCACATCCAGTCTCTCTGCCCACAGTGGCAGGGCACACAGCATATTGTCACTGGCCTCTCTCACCAGCTTGCACCAAGGCCAGAGGGCTTTCTGCAGAAAGCTACCTGTGCCAGAACTGCTTGCCTACCTCCCAACCCCAACTAAGGCAGGTCCCTGGGGTCCTCTAGCTCTCCAAGCAACTGCTCAGAGGCCTGGCTACTGTTCTGGCTGCCCCTACTCACCCTACCAGGCTAGAGCCGCAGCTCAGCACTTACCGATCCTCACGATTCCGGTCCACTGAGTAGAACTGCTTCCGGAGCCACCTAGAGAGAGCAGCCTGAGGTGAGGGCCACTTCCCCAACTAGGGGCCAGGCCTGGAGAG
This sequence comes from Daubentonia madagascariensis, assembly GCA_023783475.1. Classification (NCBI taxonomy): domain Eukaryota; kingdom Metazoa; phylum Chordata; class Mammalia; order Primates; family Daubentoniidae; genus Daubentonia; species Daubentonia madagascariensis. The sequence continues at coordinate 23,860,168 of JAKFHU010002136.1, read as the reverse complement.
ATCAGCAGGCAGTGTCTGGGTGCACCAAGGCCTGCCATCCCTGCCCCTGGTGCCTAATGCCTCAGCCCTGACCCTATCAGGGGTGGTTCTTACCGCTCAATCTGCAGGGGCGTGGCTGCCTGCAATGTATCCTCCATTAGCCAAGATAAGCCCTTGATCCACATGTTCACCTCGTCCTCAGATGTGGCTGTGAGCAAGGGGTGAACACCTGAGCTGAAGGCACGCACCTTCCACTAGGCCGGGGGCCAGTGGGCATTCCCCTCAACTACCCTACCTCCTCCAGCCCCTGGACTCCCACCTTGCAGGCTCAGGGTCTTCAGGCGGAATTCCATCCCATAGAGGATGACAAAGCAGTGTGACTGGTCCGGCCGGAAAGCAGGGTCCTCTTGATAGCGATCAAAGTCCCGTGAGGTCTTCCCCGGGCGGATCTCCTTGATTTCACGGATGTCAACTGGCAAGGCAGTGAAAAGGCCAAGGTCAGGCTGGGGTCTCCCAGAGTCAGCAGGGAAAAGAGGGCAACCTGGTTTCCTCATTCAGGGACCACAAAGAGAGACACCTCCCTCCAGGGGCAGAGCCAAGACCACTCACAGTCACAGTGGATGATAAAAGAGCTGGGCTAAGTCTAACGACAGACCTTTATTAAGGGCTGAGAGGTCAGAGAGGGCTATCTGGGACGCAGAGAGCTCTGTGTGGTGTCCCTTCCCCATCTTTGTTCCCTCGCTGAGAATATAGGCTGGACACTTTGACCAGGAAAAGAGCTGGACTCCAGAAGGAGAAATGGGGACCCAAGGCTGTTCGTGAGCACTTCCTGACACAAAGTACACACAAAACAAATCATAAAGTCCCAGGGGCAGGACTGGGGCTGGGTAGGTCAAGATGGGCCTCAGGATCCCTGGGATGAAGTAGACTCAAGCCTGGAGAACTGGTACGTCCCTGGAATGCCCTGCCCCCTAAACATCCCCACACAAGTCTCAGCAGGAGGCCTAATCCTCCAGAGGCAGCAGCTGCCCAAGTGCTGCAGCCATCCTGGACCTAGCCCACTGTTGGCTTGGGACCATTTCCTTATCTTAGCTATCAAAGGGCCCCTGCACACTCCCCTGAATGGCAGATGACCTGTCTCAGCCACTAACTTGAGAGATGCCGAGTGACTCACTGTAGTTTTCACAGTCTCAGTTTTACCATCTATAATGTGAAGGGCTTGACTAGGTTCTCTAGAAGGCAGGGTGGTGGAAAAAACATGCACAAGCTCTGGGGTAAGACTGCCTGGTCTAGAATCCTAGCTCCTCCTCATGTTAGCTGTGTGATCTCGGCAGAGTGACAGCAACTCTGACTCCAGTGCTTCATTTGTGAAGAGAGGTAACAACAGCATCAGGAAGATGTTGGTAAGATCAAAAGTCATAACAGCTAAAAGCACCCAACATCATATGTGGCAAAAGGAAGGAGCTCATTCGGTGCTGATTCCTCTGCTCCCTTGCCAAGGTTTGCTCAGGCACGCAGGCTCTCACATACAGGTTCCGGGGGCACGCTCCAGCAAAGGGAAGGGCTGCCCCTGGCCAGAAGGCAGACATTCTAGCCCAGGGGGAAGAAGCTTGCTTAGCCAACAGAGATGACTCTCTTTGAGTACTCCTTTAGCTCTGGAGCCTCCTAAAATGCTCTAAACCCAGAGTGGCCTGGAAAATTTGGAGCGAGGGGCAGTGCCAGCACTCTGCCCAGCCAGCCCCAACCCTAGGAGGCCTCCCAGCCCAAACTGCACACCAACCTGTCCTAAGGGGCCCAACTCCCCCAGGCATACTCTCTTTCTGTCCTGTCCCTCTAGCCACAGCCACAGCAGTACCTATCTATCCACCTGGAATAGTGGGCACTGCTTCTGGCCCAATTCCCCTGATACAATATTACTGATTCTACCCGGGCCTGACTTCTGTCCCCTCAGCAAATCCCTCTGGCCTGTCCCCAGCTAAGAGTTTTGACCTTCCTGCTGGCTGCCCTGCCCTCCAGGTCTTACCAACTGCCCATCCTTCCGGAGTCTTCTGAATCTTCATAAAACATTGTTCTGACCCCTTGGACCCCTTCAATCCCCTCGCAAGGCTGCCCACTGCCAGACTAATGAGAACACGCTCCTTCTACAGCCTGCAAGGCTCTTCGTGATGGGGCTCAGTGCTTTGCCTCCACGGCTTTTGCCTTCCCATCTCTCTGCTCCTTCCAAACTAAGCCTGACCCAGGGCAAGAACGGCCAGTGCTTCCTGTCCCCATCTCATCCTGATCCCTAGCCGGGAATGTCCACCTCCCAGGCTCCAATCTCTCCTGCCAAAGGCCCAACTGAGAAGCTCCTTCCTGCAGTAATCATACTCCTGATGCTTTGTGCTACTATGTGTACGTACATTCCTCGTCTCCCTGGCCAGGCAGGGCTCCTCCAGTGCTTGCTGAATGACTAAATGAACAGATGAAAACAGCAGGCACACAGGTGGGAGGAGAGGCAACAAAATGCGAATGAAAGAACAAGGAGGAGTTACACTCAGGCAGAGACAGCGGGGGAGAACTGGGTCAGAAAGACCCAGCCTGAGAACACAGAGCTTCCAAGGATGAAAGGAAGAGCTTCCATCAGGGGAAATGCCCAGATCAGAAACTGCAGAACCACCACAAACTCTGCCCTTTAAAACAGAAACTAGCATGCTCTTCCGGTGCAGAGCTGCTGTCATCTCCCTCCCACGTCCTCTTGCAAAGGTGAGTGTATACACACACACGCATGGGTGAGCACACAGCCACACAAAACATACACTGTCAACAGGTCCTAGGTGAGCTTCCAGCCTGCTCTGCGCTCCTGGGCCCATTTCCATTGAGACCAGTCTGAAGGCAGAACAGGCACCTGCCCAAGACAGGGACCAAGTAAGGTATAGAGTAGGTCAAGGCCACGCATCCAACTCTCCCAAGTTCCTACTCTTTGTACTTCCTCCCGTAAGGAGGCACCAGCCTGGCCCTGATGCCCTCCAAGTGCATCAAGCCAAAGGCATGCTGAAAAGGCCCTGGGAGCAGGGTGAGATGCTCTACTAGGTTCTTGAAAGCCATATCCTATGCTACCCCTCAACCTTGCCCACCGCCCCCCCCCATCCTCCTGTCTCCCAGAATAAATATAGTGCAGTTCCCTTTCCTGAGAGAACCAGGACTGTTCCCCCGGGCACTGTCATCATGAAGACGAGACTCCCCGGACAGCACAGCCCCTGCCCTGATGTGGGACAGGGGGACACTGAGACGTCCCAGCACGGTCTGGGTCAGACTTGCCCTGGGTCAGGAAGGGCAGGAAGAGAGACCTTCCCAGAACCTGGGAGCATGGGGAGAAGAGAACTACTTAGAGTAGGAAAGTCGCTACCTGTACCTGGAGACCCATGACCCAGCTTTCCTCCCCTACTCAGAACCATGAGAGAACAACGTTCAGGGGGACACTGGGAAAAAGAAAAGTCAAGGGTTCTGAGAGGCCCTCACCATGCAGAAGATGGGGGAGTGAGGAGAGGGAGGAACTCTTCTGAGGATAAGGGCAGAATCCCACAACTAGGGAGCCTGTGACCACACAGCATGATGTGTAGCACAATGACAAAGGCCCAATCCCAGGCTCACCCTAACCCAAGAGGGCACAGCCCAGCCAGCCCAGCCCATCAGAAGCTTCAGCACGTTCATTCCTCCAAGGACCAGGTCCCTAGGCCCATGGAGAAGGCTACCGAAGCTTCGGGAAAGGCCTGGATATTGCCATTTCAGACATGGCTGTGCTGGACACTAACAAGATAAGCTGCTTGGGGCAGTAAGGGGACCCAGTCCCTCACATTCAATAACCCACAAGCTCTCATAAAAAAACAGAGACTCAGCCCTTCTCGAGGTGCTGCAGGGTAATGATAGATCTGTGCCATGGACATCACATGCCAGCTCCGAGGGCTGAGAACGTTCTCACGGGCCACGCTGCCGGGCGCTTCAGGCAGAGTCCTGGGGGCCCTGCTCTGCTCCCCACCCTTCCCCCACTCCTTCAGGAAGCCTTCCCTGACCATCCCCTTCCTGAATGCTGCCAGGCCTAGCGAGGAATTAAATTCTCTTAATTGAATGCTCTTAAATTCTGGCGGTGATGCCCTGGTAGTCCCTCACTCTTTCAGCCTCAGTTTCCCCATTACTCTTACCTCGTGGGGTTGCTGTGAGGGCCCTGCTGGGAACTGGTGGTCCAGTGAAGTCTGGAGAGAGCCCACCTGCCTGCGTGCCCAGTGCCATTGACACAGAGCCTACAAAACCTGGCAGTGGGGGAGACAAAAGCGGCCACCTGCCAGGGCTCCACTGGAGGCAAACCCAAACCTGGGAGAGCTAAAACTGGGCCACAAGGAAAAGAATCCAAGCAGCTATTTCCCCAGCTCAAAAAGGGGTCTGACAGGGATGGGGGCACTGTGTGGGGATGACTGGGACTCTTGGGGCCTTGTGTTCATATCAGCGTATACACACATGCTCTGAGTCAGAGGCTGCATCCTGAGCCTGCAGCACCCAGCCTATCCCAGCTGCAGCACCTCACACACAGTAGTGTACGGGAATGGGGGACCAAAAGATCTGAAATCACAAAGGCCAAGTTACACATCCTGGCTCCAAGCATAGCTGAGGCCTCAACAAGTCTGCTATCCTCTCTGGTTCATTATAAATAACATGAAGGCTTTAGTGGGAGAGAGACCCACCACAGACCCTTTACATGTAGACACACTACTACACAAAGACACCCACATAGGAGAGTCAGTCTTGGCCCGCCCTACCACCCCCAACCTTGGACTGGTTTGTGTTTTTGGGTTTTTGGCAGAAGGAAATGCGCTTGCTGCCTGGCACCTGGGGTCAGCTCTAAGCATTGAGGCAGAATGCCTCAAGACCGAATTTGTAAAATCAAAGCTTACATGACCAGGCTGGGGAGATGGGGAAGGGCAATGTTCCTTTTCTATCTCTTCCCTCTTCTCCCCTCCCTTCTTAGCCCAGGCACAGACTCTTGGCCTGAGACCACAGAAACTAGAGACCAGCAGTCACTCAGAACAGAGCATCTGGGCTATGCGGGCCTGGAGAGCAGCTGTCTTTTGGACTTGCCAGTAATGGCAGTTGCTTTCCCTTTAAGAGCCTGTTTCCTCATTTGAGCAAAACTTTAGAAGCTGTGAAGCTACACAGCTCTCAGGGCCAGATGAGAACCTGACTCTGCAGGAGAGTAGGCCCCCACCCCTGCAACAGCACCCAATCTACTAGGTGGGGAGAGGAAAGGGTGCTGTCAAGGCGACAAGCTAAATGGCATACAGCCAGCCTGAAGCCTGGGAAAGGGGTAGAGGACAATAACCACAGAGGACCCATCTGTGCGCTTGGCTCCTTTGCAGGTAGGGCTGCTTCCTGTCTTGAACTCCTGCTCCCCACTCCCTCCCAGATCTCAGGCCAAGCCACAGGCCTGCTACCAGCTCTCCTGTCTGGCCACTGCAGGGATGTGCGTAAGGGCAGAGTTCCAGAATAGCAGGAATCCTAGGAAAGAGAAAGGGAATAGCAAAGGTAGGGCACTAGGCCTTTTTCAGGGCTCCCCAGAGCACAGCCAGTGACAGCCAGCCAACCCCAGGGGACACAAACATGGCAGGCCCTGGGTGGGGGAGAGGGAGCCCAACCATCAAATCCAAGACCCTAAATTTGTCCCAAGCTTGTTAGTTGGAACCCATGTGGTAGTATCCCCTGCCCTCAACAAAGCCACCTCCAAACAGCCCTACACAGAGAGGTCCCCCAAATTTACTGGCCTGTTAACCACCCATCAGGGTGTGGAGAAGTACTGTGAGCAAAAGCATGGGCAAAGTGGGCAGCAGGCATGGCCATCTCTCTGAGCGTCATTTTCTTCACCTGCAAAACGGGATCCCCACTCCCGGCACCTCCTTCATTGGGGCTGCGGTGAGTTGCCAATGAGGTAAGAGATACAAAAGTGATCTTATCAAAAAAGGCACAAGAGGACATACTGAAAATTAAATCCCAAAATGAAGAAGCTATGGCCAAGAAGACCACAACAACAAAATATCAGATGTAAATGGCACACATCCCAAATTTCTGGATGTGAACCATGCTTTCACAGAAATATTTCTCTTAAGAGAAGGTTTTCCCTTTATAAAGTGTACAAGTTAATTGACATAAATGGCAACAAAAACAATCCATTTAAAAATATATGTAGTAAGCTGGGCGTGGTAGCTCACACCTATAATTCTAGCACTCTGGGAGGCCGAGGCGGGAGGATCTCTTGAGCTCAGGAGTTCAAGACCAGCCTGAGCAAGAGAGAGCCCCCGTCTCTACTAAAAATAATTAGCTGGGCATGGTGTGTGCCTGTAGTCCCAGCTACTCGGGAGGCTGAGGCAGAAGGATCGCTTGAGCCCCAGAGTATGAGGTTGCAGTGAGCTATGATGATGCCACTGCACTCTAGCCCAGGTGACAGAGTGAAAAAAAAAAAAAAAAAGCAGTAAACAAAATTATCACTTAAAAAAATTACAATTCATGATAAATATGAAAGGTTTCTTTAAAATCTAAAGAGCTTGAAACAGGTAAGTGAATAGTACCTGGATGGGTCCCTTCCCCTGTGGGGTTTTCACTACCCCCACCTGTGGGCTGTGGACCCCAGAACCCCTCCTAGCCTGTGCGCCCTGCCCTGCAGAGGGTCCTGGAGGAAGGTGGGCAAAGCCCAGCTCTCCTCAAAAGGGTCCAAGTCCAATCCACATAACATAGACCCCAGCCCAGGTCTCCCTGCACTCCTTCCTCCCTCAGCCTGTGCACATGCCACCCCTACCTTCTCACTTAGGCCAGCACCAGGCCCAGTTCAGTGGTACACTAGGTGTCCCCTCCTCTCCTGTGAGTCACCACTTGTCACACCTGCTGGTGTTTCCTGGTGTCTAGGCCACTGGCCTGTGAGATCCCCCAAGAGGAAACCACATTTGACTCTTCTCTCCATCCCCCACCAGTCCAACACAAATCCAGGTCCTGGGGAGGCCTCAAAATGTTTAGAGAACTTAAGAGCAGGAGGGAACACATGGGAGTTAGACTCCTGAGCTAATTACCTAACAGAGGCAGCAAAGGCCACAGATGCTCAAAGATGGTATCAGGGATGGCTTCCTGGAAGGGGTGGTGCAGTGGGGCCACAGAGGCTAAGGAGCTACAACAAATACACAAATGAGGTGGTCAGTGGGGTGACTATAGGGACAGAAAAAAGACCAGGCACAACTGGTGGGGGGGGATGTGGCCCCTGAGGGCCAGTGCAATCGGGTAACACTGGGAGGTTCACAAAATTTCCTGCAGCCAGTGGAAACTATGGGATGCTAATGGAGCTTTGAGAAAAACAGAACAGTAAAAGAGGCAGGGCTCCCTGAGCACCCACGCCTTGCCTGGCCCTAAGCCAAGACCACCAGGAGATTCAGGAGAGTGGGTCCCAGGGGTCAGGAGAATCTTCCCTGAAAAGATTTCTCATCAATTACCCTCTCCACACACAGCCTGCGGTAAACAGAGCGACCCCTCCCAGTCCCCCACTCCCCTCATCACCCTCCAGAGAAACTACACAGTCAGGGCCTGGGAGAGTGTTAACGGAGCTAAGTCTTCCTCCCCAGAGGATGCTGAGAGATGGACAAAGGAAGCTTTGAGGGGAAGCAATTGCCACCTGGCCCACTTCTGGTCCCATACCTTGGCCACCACCCTCTAGGTTCCTGCACAGGTCCCTAAGGGGTGGGGCAGGCAGTGCACTGCACTGCAGATCCCGCTTCACAGGGAGCCAGAGGCACAGGGGCTCTGTGCCAGTCAGGAACAGTCAACTCTGACAGGGCTTTCGCAGCTCTGAAGGAAAAGGATGGAGGTGGCTGGAGAGAAAACAAAGACAGAACCTGAGCATGGGATGGCCAGCAGTTCCCAAGCTGGCTGGGAGAGTTCCCCTCTTCCCTCTCATTCTCCTCTCTGTCCTGAGGCTGTAACATTCCCCCTTCTACCTACCAACAGAATCACATGAATCTGATGGGCAGGTTTCCCTGAGCACATCCCAGTTCCCACCTGAGGAAGGTGAAAGTGGAGGGGTAAGTAGTTATGCACCTTCATTTTACAGACTAGGATCTCGACTCAGGGACCTTCAGAGTCACAGGGTCACACGGCAAAGGGAAGGCAACGCTGGGGATTACGTTCCTTCCCATTCCTGCACAGCAGCTGCCTTCAGACCAGACCAGCAGTGGGAGACAGGACCAGCACCCCCTTCCCAGGACACACAGAGGGAACCCCTAGCCAAACTGTGGAGTCCAGGGTACACCCACAAGGGCAGAGCTCAGGGTCTGCTCCCCCAAACATCTGACCTAGAAGAGCAGTGGGGCCTGGCTTGGCATCTGGCCCCTCTTCCACCTTGGTAAACAGGAAGCAGCCATCCAGACAGCTGGATGGAGGTCTGTGGGATCCCTCTGCATGGGACCCTGCACTGCTATGAGCTAACTGCTGCAGATCACAGAGAGACAGGATCCACACCAATTCATGAACCACCTAGAGTCTAGATTCTAGACGAATTTGTTCTTTGGGGCATTGAGGAAATGGAGAGTATGAAGGGTCTTGTCAGGGTCACATGGTGATTCATGGCAGAACCAGGGCCCTCTGTGGTGTTCCCCACAGCAGCCACTATCCCTGACATTGGGTATACAGAAAAAAGTAGGGCAGCCACAGTGAGCCTTTGCACCATCCAGGCAGGCAGCCCTCTTCCCTAGTACACTAGACTAATCATGCCTATTTCAGAGGTGAACAGCATGCCTAGGCCCCACAGGAGGGAAGGGGAAGGAGGCCCCACCCAGAGAACACAAAGCTGGAAGAGTACACAGCAGTCATCTATTAGGTTTATTCTTTCATTCTATCATCTGGTCAAACATTTATGAGGCATCTACCTACTCCATGTGAGGCCCTGGGTTGGGTCCTAGGGAAACAGATCAATAAGGCATTTGAATTCCTGCCCTTGAGAAAACCCCCGCCTGATGGAGGAAACAGATGGGGAAGCAGACAAGTATGAGGTCATGCAAAGAGTGGGACAACAGGGAGATGTCTGTGGCGCTGAGAGTGTGCACAGAAAGCCGTGCAGTGCTTCACAGAAAGCAGGTCTGGAGGGCTGACCTGCATATGTTGGGCAGAGAGGGTCACGAAAGCCACGGCATCAATGCAGGAGAGTCTAGTGTGTTCCAGAAACAGGGTGTTCAGAGTATCATTAATGAGAGGGGAGGGAAGGTGGGCCTATATCAGCCTTGACAACCACAGTAAGGGGAGGCAGCAGCAGGAAAGGTGGCGTTCCCCAACTTTTTGGCCCAAGCCCAGATGACTCCCTGGGCAGCCCATGGGTCGCTATGGGTCAGGAGTTCCGTGTGGTCTGACCTCTGCCTCCCCTGCAGGCTGATCTACCCATGCTCTTTCTAGATGACCTGTGTCTGCCAGGCTCCTGGCTGCAGGAGGGAGGCTGGAGGCCCACCAAGGCCATGTCCCAGAGATGTCCACAATCTCAAAGACCCCCATAAAATGCCCCCCACAGTACATTCAGGCTACTTGGAGAATCAGAATACTGGACATAAGTCACTTCTCTATGGTCCTCCTTCCTGACCCCTCAGTAGCAATCAACACGGTTGACCACACCCTCCCTCCTGCTTGAGGCTCTGCCCTTGATTTCTCCTGCACAACCTCACCTGGTTTTCCTGCTTGTGAGCTACAGGCCTAACCCCATTAAACACTGGCCTTGGTCAGGGCTCAGGCTAAGGTCCTTTCCTCTTCTGATGTTCTGTCTTCTCCCTCATCAATGTTGGCCATGCCTGAAGCTTTAATTACCTCCTATGTACAGATAATGCACAAACCCGTCTCTAGCCTAGTCCTCTCAAGCTTCGGACACGTCAATCCAACTGCCTATTTGCTATCCCCACTATTCATCTCAAAACACTTCAAAGGCAACCCCTCAAAACCAAACACTGTCTTCTCTCTCCAAAACTCAGGCCTCTTGCCATACCCCTTGGGTCAGCTAAGAGCATCTCCATTCAAACAGGTGCACAAACACAAACTTCATAATCACCCTTAACATCCCCTTTTCTCACACCACCTGCCTCTCCAACCCTCCAACAAGTCCTGATGGCTTTATTTACTATTCGCAATTAACCATATTAACTGAGCACTTACATGAGGGACATTATACTAGGTACTTGGAATACAAGCACCTCAAGGAGCTTGCAAGTAGAAGGAAGAATTAGATATGCATATTATGCTGGATAGATTATGTTAAATAGAGCCCACAGACAAATACTATGAGAAGCTGATAGGCACAAAGGTGTTACCTGGGCTGGGTGGGAAGAGAGGAGTAGCAACTGCGGCATCTGGCATCCTATCACTCATTTTTTGCATATTTACTTTGCAAAGACATTGTGTAAAGCTCTTGATAAGACTGCCTTACAAGGATGAAAACTGCCTTACCTTCTTTCATCCCTACAAATAACACTGTGAAGTAGACATCAGGATCCCCATTTCCCAAGTGAGGAGACTGAGCACAGAGAGGTTAATTAACTTTCCCAGGGTGGCAGTGGGTGAGTGGTAAAGCCAATGTTTCAAAGCCAAGGCTGGCCGCGCCCTAGGCGTGTGCTCGGTACTGCCTCAGGATGCCTGTTGCAAATGGCCAAGTAGGGCCAACACAGACAGAGAGGAGCGTGGGGAGGCTCTGGGCTGCATCATGTACTGCTGCTTCACAGTATTCATCACAGTAGTAACCATACTTGTATTTTAAGGCTGTCTGACTGTCTCCCCCACTACAGTGCAAACTCCTTGAGGGCATGGACCATGTCTGTCATCTTCAATGCCCCATGCCTAGCAGGAACTTAGTAAGTATTTGTGGAAAGAGAAAAATATAATGAAGGAGTCACTGCTGCCCAACCCGCTCCTGCTCACTAGACAAATGAAACCGTACTCCCCACAGCCCAGGATACCTGCAAGCCTCTCTCTGTCACCCTGTCTCTGCATTGCCCTCCCACAAGGCCAAAGAAATGGAATGGGTTAGACCAAGAAAAATCTAGGGTCTCCCTCCCACAAGGAAATAATAGGGCCTAGGACAGGGGTGGTGTCAGAGTGATAGCAGCTGAAGCGGGTAGACAAGTGGGCGAGGGCAGAAGGCAGAGCAGAGGCCTTCCCCTGTGGAACTCGCTGAACCCCATGGCATCTCACCACCCCAGCCCTGGCTCCCGCCTCTTTGGTTTCTGTGTTACTGTCGCCTCTTGGGGGTGAATGTGGGGCCAGTCCTTAAACCCTCAACATAGAGTTGACTTTGACTATGGGGTTGGAGAAGTTCTAAATAACAAAGGGAAGTCATCAGGTTGGAGGCCTGCTTGCTCAGATGCCCAGCTTTAGCAGACCCCGCTAAGCTCTCCCGTTTTAGAGCTGCTTGGCCTGGCCTCTCCACAGCATCTGGCCACACTATCTTTGGGCCATGCCAGCCCAAGCCAAGCCACTCTCCTGTCCCCACTTTGCTTCCTGGGAAGCAAGGCCCCAGTGAGTGATCTAGTCTCTGACCTCACCTCAAGGTGACAGGGAACTCTCTCACTCACCACCTACCCAGGAAGCCTAGCTCAGGTTCTTTGAAATCACCTCCCCTACTGAGAGAGATGGCTACCTTGGGATCTCCCCCTTCCGATTTTAATTCCCTAGTTTTACCTGCTTAGGACAGTTTCTCGCCCCACCCCCCACTAGCATACATCCTTGCACGGAGCTTCATGCTTCCAGTGTGGGCCAGTTCTCAGGCTGGGGACCAGGACATCCTCTTGGGAGCAGGCTGGCATCAGGTATTCTGTTCTCACTGGAGGGAATGCCCTGTGTTTCACTGATGGCCTCAAAAGGCCCTCAGCAAAATCCCTGACAAAGTGACACGCTACCTTTTCTAACCTCCCTGGTGGATATGCTAAGCGCTCCCAAGAAAGGCCACAGGCCCAGTTAGGACTGACAAGCTAACACAAGCACATTATACTCAATTACTGTTGTGGGTGGAGGAAGTGACTACAGTAGGAAGAGGAGAGCTGGCTCCAAACAGCTGGAGGACTATCAGGCGGAACAGGGCGACCCGTCAGGTGGGTTTGCAGAGCCCCAGAGAGGGACCATCACCCCCTAACCCCATTGCTACCCAACCTCCCAGGTGAGGGAACTGAGCTATATCCCTTAGCTAACCTCCTGCCCCAAGCAGGCTGAGAAACCTGTGGGACCTGTGGCTAACTGGGGCCCTCCTCCCGTCCTTCCTAGAGTTAGTCACCCTGTGAACTAAAGCCTACACTCTCTGGGCCTGAGGCTGAGGTCACCCAATCCCACGGCGTTAGAATTTCCCCAGCACACACCCACACCTACACAGCCAGAACCCAGTATGGTCAATACCCTACTCCCACCACGGGCAAGGCCAAGCCAAGGACACTGCGACCTGAGGGCATGCCCTCAACAATTACTTCCCTCAGGATATGTCAACTCAGCCCTCTCCCCAGGTGTCAGAGAAAACAGGAAGCCAACCCCAAAGTGAACTACCCACCTGCACCAAGAAAGAATCAGACTGCAAACAGACAAGTGGTCAAACTCTCCGTGGCCCCACCCCTCACCAGTGTGGCCGCTTTTTACTGCCAGGGCCTGGAGCTTCAGTCAGATCACCCACTCTCCACATGCCCACACCTTGCTGGTCACTCGCAGGCACCTCACAGCCTTTGTACAAGTCCTCTAACCAACACTGGTGAGCCAGCTTGTAGGGGGAGGGACCCCACAGGGCAGGATGGGCTGCTACAGAAAGAAAGCCAATTTTGTCTGGGCCCTCGGGCTCGGCCTACAACACTTTAGGCACAACTGTTGCCTGCCATCCCTGAGCTTTAATGTTTTCTGCATGTTCCAGATCACAAGCTTCCCAGGACCAAGGACTGGGTCACCTCCTTTTCTTGCTTTCTAACTCCAGCCTCCTCTGTACCAGGCCTGGGCTCAGTAAAAGAGATGCCAGTCTTCTGCAGGAGAAAGCCCCGCCCCACTTACTCTGCATCCTGAGTCTTATTGAAGCCAGGGCCACTGGCCAACACCAGGAAGGGCCAGGGCCGGAAGGAAGCAGCAGGGCTTATACACAAAGCCTACATGTGGGCTATAAAAAGGAGCCCCTCCCTGCTTTCCCCAGGATAGGCCCAGTTTCTAGGAGGTGAAGAGTGGGGAGAGAGCTAGGACTTGTGCCTGGGCACACAGCCACTGCAGCCTCTCAAAAGCCAGCCAAGCACCACCTCAAAAGGAACTAGTCTTGAAAGGAGAGGAGGGAGAACACTAAGGGCTAAGCCAGGAATGCAAATGGAGACTCTCCAAGCCCCATCTCTTGGGACCACAGCCTCTCCCAAAGCAACCAACTCCACTGTCCCCCACTGCCTCTTCCCTCAACTCCAGAGTGTTCAGGGACCAACCCCTTCTCACACTTCTTTCCCTACTGTCTGGGGCCTGAGGGCATTCCCTAGAGGCTTCCAGGTGCCCACACCCCCACTCTCTCTGGAGGCTCTAGCATACCCAGCAAAGCTCTAGGGAGCAGCCGTGATGAGACGCAGTGAGAGGCTCTAACTCTGGGGTGACAGCAGGACACTGTGGCCACAACAGACCAGGCTTGGAGGGCAGCTCAAGTAGGGGCATGTGTGTTGGGGCTAAGGCGGGGAGATAGGCAATTAGGGAAGGGCCTCAAAGTCTGCACACAAAGATACCTATTTCAAAGCCAGCAGCCAAGGCAGTTAGTCTCTTGATCCACATGGGCAGCAGTCTACGCTACCACACAGCAGAGCCGCCATTTACTGTACCCATCCCCGAGTCACAGAAATTAATTCCTTCCCAACCTCCGTACTCCAAACCTCCAGCCTGGTTTGCCCAGAGTGTTCAGGCTCTATACCAGAGGACTAACCCAGAGCCACTGAGGCCACTCTCCAAGGACAGTGGTATAGTTTAGGATGAATATGCACATGTAGCATATGGGAGAAATGAACCTTTGTTGTTGTCAGCCACTGTCAGTGGGAGTCGTTTGCTGTTGTAGCATACCTTCACTTACGCTGATGGACAGAGTAGCCTTTTGCTTGCTTCCTTCATAGCACTCACCAAGTCCTGTAATTATTTTATTTGTCTGGCTGTTTATGGCCTTTCTGGCTGTAGCTATGCTAACCTTATGTTCACTACTAAACTCCAAGGTGCTTGGCACAGTTACCAAATGCGAGAGTCAAAAGCCAGGGAAGCACAAGTGGTATCTCGCTTGTTCAGTGAGCCACTGAGGCCCAAGAAAGCTGGTTTTGGTGTTTGTTTGTTTGTGTTTTTTGTTTGTTTTTTAAGGAGAGTAGCTATGGTGAGACGGAACACAAACCAGGCTAGGGATCTACTGCCACCCTGAACAAGTCAGAGGCTGGAGCAATCATGTCCAGCTCAGTGTGCAGAACACACAACAGCTTGGCCCACAACAAATGTGTGACAAACGAAGGCCCACATGAATAAATGCATGCTCTTGAGTTTGTGGAAGGGAATCCCGGAAAAGCTCTTCTCAGAGTGTCTGGGGCATGGAGCCCCATGTTCTTCTGCAGAGGCTTAGGTGGAATGATCACCAAGAACCAGTAAGAGCAAGTCAAGAGGGTGAGGTTCTTCTGTGCCCTACCCCCAATCAGCTACCTTCACCGCCTGCAGGAGTGTGTGAAAGGTCTGGGTAGGCCAAGCATCTCAACAGGGGTGTCATGGCAAGGATGACAGCAGGAAAGGTTCTGAAATGGAGGCAATGAATCCAGCTTGTCCATAGACAGAAGCCTGGTTGGTCAAACACATGTGGCCAGAGGGCAGAATAGAGATCAGCTATCTTTGTCCACATTAAAAAAAGAAAGAAAGAAAGAAAGAACAAACACTGGTTCTATAGAACACTCCATTTTCTTGTCATTTTCCCCAGAGTGGGAGAATAAACTGAATTCTATAGCAGGAATCAGAAATTTTAGGCTCTGCCATGAACCTGCTATGTGACCTTACCCTTTGGGGCCATGGTTTCCTCCTCTATAAGACAGCAATAATAATAATAATTCCTGCCCTCCCTGGATTCATGGAGCTGTTGTGAAGTTCAAACAACACACTGGATAAGAAAACGTACCATGAACTCCTAATGCACTATTCAAATATCATATTTTTTCGATACCCCAGTCTTCTGTGTACAGCCTTAGGGAAGGAACTAAGAAAACAAGTAGGAAACAAATCCCTAGCCCAGTTGTTAGAGCAGCCACTTGTGGCCAAGCTCGGTGGTGGAAAGAACTGAAACTCTACAGTTAACTAAGGTGAGAGTAAAGGAAACGAATATTAATTAAGTGCCCACTAAGTGCCAAATGCTGTGCTGGGCACTTTCACATAGAATCTCTTACTTTCATATATAATCTCATTTATTATTAATATACAGCTCTGTGAGTAGAAATTATTTTTACAGCTAAACTAACTTGCCCAAGGTCACAGGAAGAGCTGAGACCTGAACCCAAATCTGAGCAGTTCTAGCCACAAATGTCCAGTCACTATAGCTCGATTACCAACAGGGTGGAACTATCTGGCCAAGAGCCACCACCCAAGGCCACTCCTCACCCTTGGCTCCGCCTTGAGTCTTACCACCTGTTACCAGACTGCTTGCAGAGATTCCCCCCAACCCTCTGGGGAAGCACTGGTGCCATGTTCCTCTGAACAAAGCACTCTACTAGGAGCACCAGAACACTCCCTTCCTGTCCCACATCCGTATCTCCTAGGACTCTCCCTCAAACTCCACACCGACCTCCAGTTCTATGAGAGGGAGTGGAGATGGGGGGAAAAAAACATCAGTCTCCTAATATCAGGCCCTAATCTCAGTCCTTTGCGACCCCAGGCCTCACTTTCACCCTCTAACTTTTCCATCTGCGGCCTCCGTGCAGCTACATCCCACGGGGCAGGACAGAATGAGAAGAGATGCCGTGAGATACCAGAAGGCAGGCCCTGCCACACTGAGGTTGTGGCCTTAGAGCACTTCCGGGAAGATGAGGTCTCCCCACCAATGTGCCCAGATAGCATCTCTCTGGGCTTGGCACTTAGAAATAGGACATGATGACACTTTTGCCCCACAGAAAGGGTTACCATCCCAAAGCAGCTACTTCCAGCCAATGGCCCTGTCTCCCTGCAAAAGCCAGTGGCAGGAAACAGCCCTGACAGCAGAGGGATTCCTAAGAGCTGCAAGAGGATGGGTGGGCCTCCTTGCCTCTGCATCAAAGGGCTTGGTGGCCAGGCACCAGGCCCTTGAAACACAGGTGCATTCATTCTCCTTCCCAGCAGGTCCTCCTGAGAACTTAATCCTCATCTGCCTCCCGTCAAAGCTCCCACACATTAAACACTTACACTGTGCCACACTTGATGCTAAGTATTTTACATGGATTCTCATCACAACCTTATGAAATAAATGCTGTTTGTTACTATCCCCCTTTTATAGATAAGGAGCCCAGAGAGGTAAAGTCACATGCTCAAGGTCAGAAAGCAAGTAAGCTACCCAATAGGATTTTAATCTGGGCAGTCTGAGTTCAGATCCCAAATGCTAAGCTCTATAGTCTCACCCTCAAGACTCAGTCCCTCTCTCCCCTCCACCACCAAGGCATCCCCACTCTGCCTCAGCAAGGTCTTATCTGGGCTCTCATCAGCTCTCTCCTGCAAAATGCAGTAGCTCACTGGCCTCCCTCCCCAATGTCTACCTGACAAACCACTGCTGCTGTGGTCTCCCAGACAAACACACAAGCTGGACCCACTGGCGCCTCTGCTAACTCCCGCTGCCTACGGGACAGAGTGTAGCCCACTAAAGACAGCACTCCGGGGCCCTTCCTAAGCTGCCCCAACCAGTCCCAACTTCATCTCTACCACACCAAACCTGTTCTCAAGCCCTGCACGGAGTGATCCCCAGTTCCTCCACCTCCACACAGGCACCTCAATCACTCAGCCCACCTAAGGCCCTCTCCTGTGTCAGCTTCCTGGCTCTCTCCTCTGCACTCACAGAGCTTTTGGTACAGACCTTTATTACAGTATGTAACAGGATTATAATCACATGCTTCCAAGTCTGCCTCTTCCAGAAGTTCCTCAATGGCACAGACTACGTCCTACTCATCTTTTGAACCCTCAGTGCCTAGCACTGGACAGATAGGATGTGTTCAAATAATACTTTGTTTTGTTTTTTAGAGACAGGGTCTCGCTCTGTTGCCCAGGCTGCTCTCGAACTCTTGGCCTCAAGCGATCCTCCCGCCTCGGTCTCCCAAAGTGCTGGGATTACAGGTATAAGCCACCATGCCTGGCCTCAAATAATATTAGTATTTATTGAACAAATAAATGCCCCTCATCCCAAGAGGTTACCCAAAGCAAAGCTAGTGGCTAAGATATCTAAACTCCAACTCAAGTCTGTGCATCTATGCTGGGTGTGCTCAGCTCCTCCAGTCATCTGTGGAACAGGCCCTTTTCTTAGGTTCACAGGAAACAGAGAGCTAGACAGGGGGCCTGACAGGGCTGGCCTGGAAACCCACACATTGGGGCAAGCCTGGGGTGCTGAGGAAACACTAAGAGGTCTGACTTCCCTTGGAAAAAACTACGGTCAGACAGGAAACACACAGGCAGGGATGGCTAGCCCTGGATATCCGGACACGTGCTCTTGCCCCTCTCCCACTGGGAGCTACCAGCTGGTACAAAAAAAACCCCTTGATGACACCAGCCTGCCCCTCTGGCACTGCAGGCCTAGTCCTCAGGGCAGGCCGCCGGGTCTGGTCTACTCCTCTCACCAGTCTGATGCCCACAGGCACAGGGTCAAGCCCCAGCCAGCTGGTTCCAATACCACCTCCTCCCTAAGCCCACGTGCCTCATCAAGGCGGTTAGCTATCCCTCCCCCCCATCAAAGGTACCACTCAGAATTGTAATTGTCTGTTTTAGTTTCCCTGAAGGCAAGGACCCATTTTCATTCACCACCTCAGAGGGCCTGGCATCTAGAAGACTATCTAGTGAACAATCAGCCAAAGACAGAAGCTCCAAAAGTTCCCACAGATGTGCCTGGCTGGTACTCAGAGAGTACCTCCACGGAGTCTCCACCCATGGTTATCGTGCTCACAAACACCCTTGACTGGACAACCTCACTCAACATGGATCTGAACCATCTCACCCCAGAAGGCACCAGACCTGTGGCACCAAACTGTGGAGCCAGAGCCTATAGAGGCTGAGGCTGTCTTGGGATGCAAAAGCCAAAGGGGTCTTTGCTCTGTAATGCATGGACTGAGCACAAAGGTTTCTGCTCACAGAAGAGCCACATGGACCACAGGGAACATGGGGCCTGAGCCCACTGGCAGCACAACCTCAGGGCTCAGAGTCATCTTGGGGTTGCCAGTCAGCTACCGACTGGAGAGCTGGGCCCAGCTGAGGTGCTGGCACACACTGGTACTACTCATGGCACAAATCACGCTCTATTTCCATTTCCTCATCTGTAAAATGGAATAGTACTCCTGACCACCCCCCAGGGCCTTGTGAAGATTAGGCAAGAAAACAGGATGAAAAGTCTCCACAGCACTCAGCTGGAAGTCTGTAATTTCTTTTTTTCTTTTTTTTTTTTTTTGAGACAGAGTCTCACTCTACTGCCCGGGCTACAGGTCATGGCATCAGCCTAGCTCACTGCAACCTCAAACTCCTGGGCTCAAGTGATCCTCCTGCCTCAGCCTCTCAAGTAGCTGGGACTATAGGTGTGCACCACCACGCACGGCTAAGTTTTTTTATATTTAGTAGAGACGGGGTCTCACTCTTGCTCAGGGCTCAGGCTGGTCTTGAACCCCTGAGCTCAAGCAATCCTCTCGCCTCGGCCTCCCAGAGTGCTAGGATCACAGGCGTGAGCTACCACGCCCGGCCTGTAACTGCTTTTTATTCACTTATGTCAGTCTCTGCAACGTAAAAGGCTAAAACACACACCTGGTTTCTGTCACACCACCAGGACAACCAACCTTGTCAGCGGCAAAGCACTTCCCCACTCCTTTTTGAGCCAAACTACTGCCCTAGAAATCAGCAGGTGCCAGCCCCATTTCACAAGTGGCAAATCTGAGAGGGCACAGAGTTAGGACAGAACGAGGCCGTACACGTGAGTGTTGTGCCCCTTCACTGAACCAAACCATCTCTCCCTCAGGTCCACTGCCACCCTGAGGGTAGCACAGTGTCTGTCTCTCTTTGGCCAGGCTTTAGGCACTCCATGGTACCCTGGCAGGGTCAGTAGGAAAAGGCCAGACACCTGAGGCACTCGGGCAAGAGGCCAGGTGGCAGGAGACCCAGCTGGCAGCTCAACCCTCCTCAGAGTCTGTAGGAATCAGAACCCACCAATGAGGTGAGCCCATGAACTGGCAGAAACAGGGCAGGCCTTCAGTGGGAGGCTCCATTTGCAAGGTCTGAACTCTACACAAGCATCTACCAGCCTTTGTGCCCAGGCTCCTTCAATCTGTGCCCCCAAAATCAAGGGCCAGTCCCCTCTACATCCTCTGCCTACCTTCCAGGCCTCTCAAACCCCAGCTACTGACCAGATCACTGAATTAGTACACCTCTGGCTGACCCACCCTAAGGGGTGGAGTGATTATGTTCTCTGCATTCCTGCCTCCTCCATCCCCCAAAGACCTGAGACACTAGATCATCACCTCTTCACACCCCTCACCCCTCCTTTCTGTTCAGGCCCCAACTTACAAAGAAGAAAGTCACACCCAGGAGTCAAATGTGCAAAACTCCAAACACTTTCTCTACAGAAACACTGTTCTATATGATGGGTGGGTGGGTACATGGGTTGGAGCAAAACAAAACCGTTTCCTGCCTTTTTCCAAGTAGCAATCTAAGTGAAATGCGAATTTGGTCCCCGTCCTCCTCCCTTCCTCACCCTCTCCTACAGCCACACTCCACCTCCCTCAACATTCCCAGTCCAGGGTCTGGGAGGGCGGTCACAGTCTATTATTGTTACTGCTATTATTAATAACAGCTCACATTTATTAAACATTTATAATATGTCAGGCATTGCTAGATGTTTTACATCAATTATCTCATTTAATCCCCAGAGCAATCATATGTGGTGGATATATTAATAGCCCCATTTTACAGACGAGGAAACCGAGGCTCAGAGAAAGTAACTGGCCGGGAGACACACATCTAACAAATGTGTGTTAGACTTGCCTTCAACCCCTGTGCTACATTTATTGCCCGCTGGTCATATGCGTGGTTTAAAATGCAGCCTGTTACCCAGCAGATCTCTATCTGGGAACCTCCAGCCAGTGTCACAACTCAGCACAACATAGGGAACACCACAAAAGGAAGGGGACAGTGCCTGGGGTCTGAAGCCCGGGTGATGTTCCCAGGTTATCTAAGCTCTTTGCAGTGTCTTCCTTCCTCCACTTCAGAATCCAGAGTCTCTCTCAAATCACTAAAATGTTCTCCCAATGGTTGACAGCGCCAATGAGGGCACTGAGGAAGGTGGCTGCCTTTTCTAAGTTCAGCAGCTGTGTCAGATCTGTGTCAGATATGGAGTTTGTTAGCTGAGGATGGCTGCCTCACCACAAGACCTTCCTTCCTCCCAACCTCCTCACCCCTCTACATGCATGCACACCATACCCAAGAAGGTCTGCAGGACCCTCCCTTGGAGTGTCACTTCCTGATCCCCCTCCTCCACACAGACCTGGCTCTGAGCCTGGGTCTCTCTAACACCAGTCTCTAGGGGTCCTTGCAGGAAGCAGCCCACAGTCTGGGGTTGCAGATACATCATCTCTTCACACTGAGGGGGGCAGGGGAATGGAGGGCAGAGCTGAGTGCCCATCTGGCCACAGCACAGGCACGTGCTAAGTGGAGTAACACTCTGAAAGATCTGGGGTTTTTCAGAATCCCCCAACTCCCTTCTCCCAACAGAGACCTGCACAAAAGCAGCCAAGCTCAGGCCTGGGAAGGCAAAGAGGGAGGAAACCAAGAGGAGCCAGACACAGGACACAAAGGGCTAGACCCTAAACTGGCTGCACACTCCTGAGAAGAGCACCTGACTCCAGGGTACGGGGCTGGCCTTTCTGGGGCCAAGCTCCCAGGAACACGCTTCCAAGGGCAAGGGGAGTCCCTGCCCTGGCTTTGGGTGTCTGCCCCCCCCCACCCCCGGCCTCCAAAACTCAGCTTCAGGACAAAAGCAGCAGCAAGAAAAAGCAGCCACTGCCTTCACTGAGGCTTTTCCAAACAAAACAAGACCACCTTCCTCCCTCTCCCTAAGAGGGAGAAGAGCAGGCCCCGCTCTGCTCCAAGACCAGCCCTACCCCAACGTCTAAGTTCTACTTCGGGAACCCAAAAGGTTCCTTTGCAAATAAGAGCCCAATCTGAGGGCCCAGAGTGTTTTACAGACTGCTCTTTCTGGAGAAAGAGTGGTGGGCGGTGAGCGTCTAGTCTGGCTCCAGGTTCTCGGACTGGGTGGGGGCCGCTGCCTCGGTTCCCCTCGCCGCCGCCGACACCACTACCAGGGCATGGGGGGCCCGATGCCTGCCCCACCGGTCTCCAGCCAGCGAGGATTTTTAGGCCTCAGGGCAAAGTGCCGGGAACACTACCCCCCAGCTGGGGGAGAGGGTGTCCTGTCAGGTGACCGAGAACCCGGATGCCCCCCGCCCCCGGTGACCACCGGAGACGAAGCGGGGGCGGGGCCCGGAGGAAGTGGGAGAGCACCCGAAAGTTTGTCCAAGTCACTCGGGCGGCGGGTCGGGGCTCGGGGAACCGGGCTGGGACCCCCGCCGCCCCCGCGCGCAGCGGGCCGCAGGCGGGGTGGGGGCGCACTTACTGGCCCCCTCGATCTTGTCGGCGCCGCGGCTCCACGTGATCTGGCGCGTCTCCAGCTTGACCTGGAAGGTCTTCCGCTCCGGCCGCTGCGACTTCTTGGAGTAGAACAAAGTCATGACGGTGCCCACCTCGAGGCTGCGGCAGAGGTGCAGTACCTCGGCGTCCGAGGGCGCGCCGGGCCCGCAGCCATTGGCGCAGGGGGACGCGGCGCCCGCCATGGCTCCGGCGCTGGGGGCGGCGGCGGCGCAGGCCGGCCGGGGAGGAAGAGGAGGGGGAGGGAGGAGGAGGAGGAGGAGGAGGCGGCGGCGGCTGAGGCTGCAGACGAGCGGGACCCGGCGGCGGCTCCTGCGGGCGGACACGGGGCGGGACCTGAGCGCGGCGGGGCGGGGCGGCCCCAAGACCCCGCCCCACCCGCGCGCCGGGAACAAAGGCTCCCGCGCGCCCGTGGGGAGGACCCCCCGCCCGCCGGTCCGCCGCGCCTGCGCCCCGCGACCCCCAGAGAGGCCGCAGGCGGGGGCGCGGGACGCGACGGCGGCGGGGGCGCGCGCAGCTCCCGGTCGACCCGCCTGGCCCCCGGCCCCACAGAGCTTTCTCACGCGGCCCCAGACACAGCCGGGCGACCACGACCGGCCCCGCCACGCACGGCAGCCCCGCCCACAGGCCGCAGGCCTGCCCGTCAGTCAGGCGCACACGCACGGGCGGCCGCCAGCCCACTGCCCCGCACGGGAGCAGCCCCCGTGTCCCGAGCGCCGCCCGCACAGCGACCAGGAGGGGATGTGAGGGTGCAGTGCGACCCCCCGGGCCCGCCCGACCAGACCCGGTTACCTGGGCGGGCTGCCCAGCGAAGGGAGCCAGGCCAGGCCGGGCCGCCTCACACCGGCGGCGGCGGCGGCGGCGGCGGCGGGGGCGGGTCCTCCATGCGCCCTCTCTGGGGAGGGGCGTGGGCGGGGCCGCCTGCGGATTGGCCGGCGGGCACTGATGGACAGCGGGGCTGTCCCGCCCCCTCCGCCTGGCCTCGCTGGGCTGACCAACAGGCCGCTCTTGCGACGGCCGGGCACACGTCTGTCCCGCCACTGTGGCCAGGGTGGCCTTCAAGGGTGCCCGCATTCGGAGAGGCCCCCCCCAGGCGTGAGGGACCCCATGCAGGGCCTTTAGAGCCGCGGCCGCACCGTCCAGAGGCCTAATCTGCAGCCCCCAGTAGCCTTCCTCTCGGTCGCTCGCGCGGCCGCTGCTCACCCTACCTCACGCTCCGTCCCCAGGCGGCAGAGCGCGGGTTCAGGCCCTACCTCACTGGTCCCCTCCTGCAAATGTTCTCCTGAACTTTCTTTTCCCCCCGCCTTGTTCTCCTCCTCCCTCTGTGGCCGCTGCCTCTCGGCCCCAGAAGCTTCTCTTCCCCGGACCCAGTGCTGGGCCAGTTCCCGAGGCGACCTGACCTTTCCCACGGCTTCACCCACCGCGCGGGCACCCGTGACTCCAGATCTGCCTGTCCCCTGCGCCCCAGGGCCCAGCGTCCCACTGCCCGCGAATGCAGGCGTCTCGCCTTCCCTCCCCTTCCCTCCGCGTGAACAGCTCCTTCCGCAGTCCTCACTTTCCCAGAACATGACACTGAACCCGTCTAAGTTGCTAGGGCCGAAACCCGTGCAGATAATCTTGATCCTTCTCTCTGCCACACCCCCAGGTCAATCTATCACTCTACCCTCAGGTATCTGTCCACTCAATCCGCAAGTCTAAAGCCCCGTCTTCTCTCCCCCAGACTATTTACCCTCGTTGGTCTTGCCTGGATCTGTTCTCCATGCTTTAAATCTTTAAAATTAAATCATGATCCCCTACTTCTGGCCTAAAGCCCTCCAAGACTTGCCATTGTACCTAAAAGCCGCACTCCCTACTTGGCCCGGCAGGTCCTGCATGACCTGGTCCCCTGCCTGTCTCTCCAGCTTCCTCTCTCACCACCGGCCCTTCACTCTCCACTCTCCAGCCACAAGGCCTTTCTGTGGTTATTGAATAATTCATACGCTTCGTCTTTCTGAAGCCGTTCTTTAAACTCACCCCTGCAATCTGTCTAGCCCTGCCATAGCACTGCCAAAACTGAGGACACCTGCGGTCACGGTGGAGCCTGTCTGACATGTTGAGCCAGGCAGTCAGTTGGCTGCCAGGCAGAGCAGGACAAACTTACTGCGTTTAAGAGGTGAGAGGCCCAACAGAGCTTCCAGCTGATGCCAGAGAAAGCCAGGTTTCCCGGGATTCGTGAATACGTATGTAAGAGTGTGTGCTCGGGCAACCCACCCAGCTGGACACTGACTAGTACAGTGTCTGGGGCTGCCTCTGACCTTGTTGTGCTGTAGTGGTAACTTGTGTGTGGATGTGTGCTTTGATTCCCTCAAGTGCAGCCCCTAAGAAGTTCAGAATTCAGCATCAGGTTGAGACATTGTCCCAGCGGGCTTCAGTGCCTAAGGAGAGGTGGGGTAGCTGAGGTGGACTGCCACCTAGTGGCCGGCCTTTAAAGTGGGAGGGAAGGAACTAGAGTTGACCCAGTGACTGGCCCTGTGCTACAAGGCCTGCGCATGTGCTCACACCTGATTCCCATAGTTACCCTCTAATCAGGACTGATGGTGACCAACTTACTGCTGAGGAAACGGAGATTCAGAGAAGTTCTAAGCCTTGTCCCAAGGCCACGTAACTAACAAGTGGGAATTTGAACCCAAGTTGGCCTGACTGCATGCATTTTCTGCCTCATGGAGAGCCACTGGCTTAGGTAAGTCGTGGTGGTCAGTAGTCAGTGGGCATGGAGGCTAGCTGGCTAATCAGTACAGGCGGGGAGGCCTGCCCACGGCTGGTCCTGGGCACAGGGAACCCAGCAGAACATGAGTGCTCAGAGTGTGGCTTGGACTAGGTTCGGCTTAAAGTGGTACAGCCCCTGAGCTTCCCTGTGCTGGGCGTTGGCAACATGAGTTAGGGGAACAAGAGAGACCCAGTAGCAGCTCTCCAGGAATTCACTGATATCAGACAAGTAAACACTGTTCTGTAAAGACAATTTTGACAAAGGCTACGGAGAAAAAGAACAGAGGGCTAGGAGATCAAACATTAGGGAGACCTCCTTCACATGGAGTAGACATGGAAGACCTCTTCAGGACTCAGCAGAGGCCTAAAGGATGTGAGTAGATGACCAGGTGCATTGTTAAGGGTGGGCTGGAGGAAGGTACTTTCCAGGCAGAGGTAATGGTATGTACAAAGGCCCTGAGGCCAAGAAGAGGTTTTTGAGTTTAGGGATAGAAAGAAAGCTAGAGATTACTGAGTGAGGGGGAACATTGGGGTGGGGTGATGAGGCCAGGGAGGCAGGTGGGGGCTGAATGGGGCCTCTCTCTACCTGTCTTATCTTGTCCATTTTTCCAGGAGGCACCTTCCTAAGTGCTGCAGCCCTTATTGAGCTTCATGTGCTAACTCGAGCAGCCTATGGGCTGTGATGCACTTTTAAAGTCTGTTTCTCCATTTTCTGGGAGCTTCCCACCACACAGCCCAACCTGTGTTGCTTTTACTCTTTCCTCTGGGGCTGCCCCCCATGAGCTCCAGAAATCCCTGCCAATAAGAGCTTGAGTTTTCAGCCTGCTGCCTAGCCTGTAATCAGGGAACTGGGCCCATTTCCTCCTGGAGCTTCTGGGCCAGCATCCCCGGCCTCAGGTGTCTCCTTCCACCAAAGGAGGTTCAGGAAAAACAGGGCATGCAGAGGGTGTGGTCTGTGTAGGCTTCCCCCAGCTCAGCATATATATGGGTGCGTGGGTGTAACTGGCAATGTGTGCAGCTGCGCTGTCTGGGAGGAGCAGCCCAGCACCCACACAAGGCACACGCCTGTGTCATCACCCAGGCTAGCCCTGCTTGGGCCTATTTCTGTGAGCATGCATGCTTCAACATGCCCTGGCCTACACCACGCCTGTGCCTGGAGAGGTGAGTCCCTCCTGTCTGAGGAGAGTCCCAGCCCAACTGCCTTTGTGCGGTTGGCGTCACAGCTGTTTATCGTATTTTATTTAAAACCACTTAGAATGGTAGTTGGCATATAGTAAACACTGTATAACTGCTTATCCACATTGGCTCACTTCCTCCTCCTTACAGCCCTGTGAGATAAGTACTTGTATTATCCCCATGTTACAGGTGAAAAAACTGAGGTACAGAGAGATTAGAGGCATGCCCATAGTCACACAGCTAATGGGTGGCAGAGACAGGATTCTAAACCAGGCAGTCTGGCTCCGGGGTCAATGCTGTTTTGCCTCCATGTATCGTATAAACACTTTATTGTGTATCCTCATCCCTTTCCAAAATACCCCTACCTGATGTGTTTCCTG
Source organism: Daubentonia madagascariensis (assembly GCA_023783475.1). Lineage (NCBI taxonomy): Eukaryota > Metazoa > Chordata > Mammalia > Primates > Daubentoniidae > Daubentonia > Daubentonia madagascariensis. The sequence continues at coordinate 23,834,006 of JAKFHU010002136.1, read as the reverse complement.
TTTTTGTTCAGTGTTGTCACAGGTTGGGTTCTTTGGGAAGCAGACTCTGTGACAGGTTAGTGTTTATTAGAGAGTGCCCCTGGGATCAACACCATGGAAGGGACAGGAAGGAAACAAGTGGGCACAGGGAGAAATTAAACCACGATGCAGGCCTCATGACAGTCTTGGCCAACCCCCAGGGAGTTCTGTTGTCTGGCACTGGCCTGAAATGGACGTGGATTGTCTGGGGAGGAGCCCAGCCTCTGCCAGATGGTTCTGTACAGCTGCAGTGATCTTTGAGGGGCTGATAGCTGAAGGTTTTCTGCTGACAGCTCTCCCAATAGTTGGGGTAACAAGTACTTCCTTGAAGGGGATCTGGGTGGCACATTGCTATGCCCACCAGAAATGTATTCTTTTTAGCCCTTTAAAAAAAGTTTTGAGTACTTGAAAACAAAAACCAAAAGTATTATACTATAGAAATGGGATATGAGATTATAAGGAGGAGGACCGTAATATGGTTTATGGGTTAATGTAGCTGCTGTAGTTGAGAAAGAGTTATTGCTTTGAATTACATTCACATGTGGCTGAGCTTCCTGGTAGCCAAAGCAATAACTCTTTCTATTCTGATAACTGGCTCCTTGGGGGAGAAAATTTTCCTGGGTTTAAATTATAAAAGAAGTTTCTCATAGTTATTTGATTAAAATAGTGGAGAAATGTTCTTAACAGATTATTAGAAAATGCTGATGCACTTTTCATTTGCTGCTTGTAATGACCTTGAATGAATATAGAAGGCAAGCCCCTTCCACATATGAAGGGAGGCAGATTTATAGTCTTGCAGTGTCTAATTTGATTGATGCATAGAACTTTGTCCCTTTTCTCTAAACTGTTCTTTAATTTGTACTCAGTTTCTTGTTAGATATCTGAGCAGCCCCCCTCTGGGTTTGTGAGCTAGCCTGCTCCTCAGCACACAGCCTGTGCTTCCTAAGTACTCACCTCAGCACACCTTGAGTGCCACCCCCAACCTACTATCTAGGCTCTTGACCTCTGGCCCCCAAATCTATGTGTGGCTCCAGCTTAGTTGTTGAGCCTCACACATCTTAGGTTATGTCCACCTGGTTTCCTCCTCACCTGGGACATATTTTCAGTCCCTCAAGAGCCCTGGGTTTTCTGTCACTGGAGGCAAAATCACACCTTGCTCAGCCACTCCCAGGGACTCTGCTCTCTCCATAGACCTTGCTACCTCACTGCTGATTGGCCCCCAGAATGGGCCCCAGGTGTTGAGGCTCTGCAGCTGGGGGGTGGCTGGGATACTGTGATGGCTTCACTGAGGTGAAGTATGGCACTGAGGGAAGAGAAGGGTAAAGCCCTTGCTGGCCACTGGCCCAGGCCAGGGCAGACCTGCTCTTTTCTCTTTCCCCGTTTTTCCAGCAGACATCCCTGATGCCTCCTCTAGAGCACTAAGACAGCAGAGCTGAATCTGACCAAGTTCCCACTCCAGCAGTGGATACAGAAATGCCAACAGACCATGATGAATCAGTGTGACAAGGGCCCCTGGAGCACTAAGAAGGGACACCTGGCCTTATCTAGACCTCTTGGTTGCTGTGGGGATACAGCAAAGTGAGATATCGTATATATGCCTGAAGATATGGCTGCTCCAAATATAGGCTGAACACTTGTTTTCACGATAGGGTCACTCCAGGGTGTTTTGTGGTATAATTCTGCAACTAAAATATAAACATTTTTAGAGAAGAGTGATTCAAATGTCCATATGTAACAGTGGACATACATATTGTATGCAATATACATAAATATTACACATATACACTATGTGTAATGTTTAGTTACACATACTTTAAATCACATCTTATTTAAAACAATATATTAATTCATGAATATTGATTTTTCTCAAACATTTCCAGTAATTCAACTCTTTACATAAATCTTTGATTTCTATGTATTTTTCACCATGAGAGCTACGTTGAGTCATCTAATATAGTTTCTCAAAGCACATCACCTTCCCTGCCTTCTAGGTTGTTTGAGAGAGAGCACTTTTTAAACATCAACTTTGTTGAGGAATAACTTACATGTAATAAAATGCACCCATTTTAAGTGTAAAGTTTGAGCTTCCAGGGGTGGAGAACCTGAGTCCTTAAAGACCACATGTGGCCTTCTAGGTCCTTAAGTACAGCCTTTTGACTGAATCCAAATTATACAGAACAAGTCCTTTTAATAAAAGATTACTAACCTCCAGCCAATCAAGACAGAATATTTCCATCAACCCCAAAAAGTTTCCTTGTGCCCCTTTGTAGTCAATGTCCTCCTACCCCCATCTGGCAACCACTGATTTACTTTCTGTCTCTACAGATTAGTTTTGCCTATTCTAGAATATCATATAAATGGAATCATAGAGTATGTACTCTTGTGTCTACGTTCAGCATGTTTTGAAATTCATGTTGTTGCTGAGAGAATACTTTCTGAATTAGTATGTGATGCTGTCACTGGAAATTTTAACCTAAGCATAATTACCTTTTAGTATAATAGTAAAACAGATTGAGTTTTCCCTCCTATTTCTTTAATGATCTTCATAATAACCAGTTATTGTATTGCTTTAAACATTTCATGAAAAATCTCAAACGTTTCTATGTGTAGACAGGATAGTATAGTGAACTCCCACATACTCATTATCCAGTCATCCAGCTTCAACAATAACGAATTGGTGACCACTTTTGTGTCATGCGAAACACTATCCACTAACCTCTCCCATATTGTTTTGATATAAATCTCAACTCTATCATGTTATCCATTACTATTAATATTTCAGTTTTTCTAAAAGAGGCTTTAAAAATATACATAAGCACGGTACAATTATCAAATCTTAAAAAAATGAGAGTGTTGCTATTTAATGATAAGAGGCTTGTTTACATGGAATACTTGAGATTGTGAGAAATAATTGCTAAGTCTGTGTTAAATTTCTGTCTCCTTGTTTACTGATTTTGTCAGGGGACTACTTACAAGTATCCAAAGCTAGTTTGAGGTCATTTCAGGGTAATGTGTTTTCTCCAAAAACTGCTTTTTGGTTCAAAACAAGTCAGAGTGTCTCGTTATTTGAAGAATTTGTCCGAACTGAAATATGTCAACTCAGACAAAATTTAAAAACTTTTTCTTCTGCAGGGGAAATACCTATATATGTACTGCATATGGTATTTAGGAGGTGATTTTAGAGTCAGTAATTTACTGGATGTGGAAATGAGAGAAAGGAAGGAAGGGAGGATGGTGGCTACTCTACTTTCTGGGCTGGGGGAGACAGTAGACATGGTACCCTTCACTGAGAAGGGGAACCCAGGCTCAACAGGCCTGGACCAGAAGGTACTGAGCTCGGTTCCAGAGATATTGAAATTGAGGTGCCGTGGACATCCCCTACAGCGATGTAGGTGGCCATGTATGTCTGGAGCTCAGAAAGGGGGTCTAGGTTGGAGATGGTGTGAATGAAATCGGCTAGCCTGAGTGAGACAATCATGGCACTTAAGGACCTGACAGAAGAGGTGACTCAGCCACAACCTGATAGGAGTAAAAGCAGGAGAGGGTGGCATCGTGAAAACCACAGAGAAATGTTTTTAGAAGGGAGGGGGTCACATGTATGATTCCATTTACATACAATGTTCAGAATACTAATTTATAGAGATAGAAAGATTAGTGGAGGCTGTGTGTGGGATGTGGATTAACTGTAAATGGGCATGAGGGGGTCTTACTGGGGGGATGAAAATGTTCTAAAACTGATTTATCGTGTTGGTCGCACCACTCAGTATAGTTACTAAAAATCATTGTATACTTGCAATGGTGGAAGGAGTGGTCAACAGTGTCCAACGGTGTCCAGTGCCACAAAGAGCTTAAGTAAGATGCAAAATGAGGAGCCCATTTATTGGTTTGGTCACTTAGTCACTGGTGATGGTGGTCAGAGTGAAAGAATTGGGGGCAGATGGGACAGAAGCTCCCTGCCATGGGTGGGGAACAGCCAGGTGGTGTGGCTGACTCACCGCAGGTGCTCGTTTGGGAAACGAAGGAGAGGGAGAGGTAGTAGCTGAAGAGGGCTGAGAATTATGAAGTTTCTTTTTTCATTTTTTAGCGTGGCAGAGGCCGGAGGCAATTTGATGGCTTTTGGCAGAGAGGACAGGACTCGCTGACCAGGTTGCAGGGGCAGGTAAGGGAGAGAGCAGCCAAGTCAGCACTTGGGTAGCACGTAAGACGTCCCCTTTTGCCCACAGCTGGACTCAGGCATCATACAAGGACCTGATAGGAGGGAATTTTTCAGACCCTGCCCATCTGGCCTCTGCTCTTGGACATGGCTGGGAAGTGAGACCTACTGGATTAGGCAAGGGGGTAGGCTTTACTTCCGACTCGAGGCTCAAGCATCCCTCAATGCCCTTTACATCTGGCCCCCACCTACCTGTCCAGCCTCTCCTCTCCTCTCCAGTGGCCAGATCAGCTTCCCATTCTCTGGCTGTGTTCTCCCAGGCCTCCTGCCACTGCCCGGGATGCCCTTCCCAGTTGTCTTGACCACCATCTAGTTGCCCTGTACCTGCCTTCAGAAGCCTCACAAGGGAGGTCCTTGCCAGAGCGGTAGATACTACTTCCTGCCCATCAGCAAGGTCTTCTGTCTGCCAGGCTTCCTGTCCCTGCTTTCTAGTTGTGGGTCAAGGTTTATCCTCTAGTTGTGAAAGGTCCTGCCCGAGTCCCAAATCTGAGGTCTACTTAATTATCACCTACTCACTAGCCATAGTGTATTAATTGGGCACTGGAAGAGCCTCTCTGTTGCTGTTCCCTACATTCAATGGTCCAGCTACCTCAGTACCACAGAGTTCAAATAATACCTGGCTGCAGTCTCTTGTTTCAAAGCAATGATGGCTACATAACCCCCTTTATCTCCTGGGGTGAATGCAGCCTTTCTCACTGGCCTATAAAAATACAGGCTGCCGAGGACCTCCAGGATTTTCTGCTGTGAGCCCCGTACCAGCCCTGCCTCCAGTCCCAGAGAGAACACAGACCATTAAGGAGATGGCTTGCCTCCCTGAAGATACTTGCCCGTGCTAGCAAGCTAGGGGGCCCAGGGCCCTACCATTAAGTGACTGGCTTTGACCACTCTGGCCTTCTTGCTCCCTGCTCCATTTGACCTAGAGACCTCACCTTTCATCCTGAATTCTAGACTTAGCTGTAACCTAGGATGAGGAAAGGAACAATTTTTGTAGAGACCAGGGCCAGCTAGGGTACCTAGAGCACTGGGAAGTGGTCAAAGACCATGCCCTCTCTTTATTTATTTATTTATTTATTTATTTATTTATTTATTTTTTAAAGCCTACAGCACCCGGTATTCCCAGGCGGTCTCCCATCCAAGTACTAACCAGGCCCGACCCTGCTTAGCTTCCGAGATCAGACGAGATCGGGCGCGTTCAGGGTGGTATGGCCGTAGACCATGCCCTCTCTTAATTAACCAATCAACACAAGGAGAACTCAGCATTCCACCTGGGAAGGGGCTTCTGGGTTCTGATTGGCTTTTTACCCTTAATTCTCCCCATCCTGACTTAGCCACATAAACAAACCCAAAGAAGCCCTCTGCTTCTGGCCAGTATACATGGAAAGCTCTCCAAAAATCTGCCTCCCAAATACACTTGCTCCATCCTGCTCAATAAACATTACCCACACTAGGCCTCAGACACAGTTCTTGCACCCCACCTGTTCTTGTGGATTTCTGCACCCTTCCTTACTTTCTGGGCCTGTCTTTATCTAGGGATGTGGACTTTGGATCCCCTTCAACCCACACCCACACCCACACCCTGCCAGGCAGGCTCTGCCCCACCCATCTGCTCTGGGGCAGGAGCCCAGCCTTGCTGACCAGAATGGTCAGACCACATCCCACACTACCTCCCAGCCCTAGAGCCCCAACTGCTGGCCTGGGGCCCTTGCTAACAATGAGGCAGACACTTAAGTTTCCGTTAAGTTGTAGGAATTTATTTTAAATAACCTACAGTTGATTAAAAGGGAATTCATGATAAAAATAGAAGATACTTGAGGAAAGATGTGGGAACGGACTCTGCACACACGCTAAACTAACAATGCCTCTAAAACTAGTGATTATAGCAAAAAATGTCTTCACATTAAAATTCTGCTTTTTATGTTTTTTTCCATTTTTTACACAATTACAAAAGAAAAAAATAAAAGCCCTAAAATCTTGATTATTTTTCCTTTTTTTGGACCAAATACTCATTTTCCTCTAAATTTAGTGACCTGTGGAACTTTTTATACAATAAAATCTTTCAAGTGAGAGACTGGGGTTTAAAAAGAAAAGATGGATATCTTAAAGGGTACAGAGAATGCTCAACAAAGGATGATGGGAAAATGGTTTCAGTCACTGATTATTTCATTATCCTTAAACTCACTCGCCCGTCATCCCTCCCCAGCCCCAATCTACACGATCTTTAAGATCAAGAAAAAGGTTTAAATATTTTAAAATAATTAAAAAGAAATAAAAATTCACATTTAAAAAGGAACACTCAAGTCAGGAAATATTTTCCCATCATGCTTTTCTGTGAACAGGTGTCTGAACCAAAACACTGCCGATGTCAGACTGCTTCAAGTTTAATGAAAGTTGATTCCCATGACAATAGAGAGTGACGACTCTAACAGGTGCGCTGGGTTTTTGTTCTACTTAATTTTAAATTCCTGAAATGGGGGAGAGGGGAGGGAATTTAGGAATTCATTTCTATTAAAATATAGAAGTTATTGCAAAACCCTAACTGTAAAAACGCACCAATATAATCAGACTTCGCATACAGTAGCTAAGAGAATCCAAACGCTTCAGTGAAACAGTGAATTTGCCTGGCAGAATGCTGACAAATTCCTATCCACTTGCCCTCTTGAAAATAAAAAACAAAATTCAAAACAAATCATACAGCTAGAATTTTGATATCTGAAATATTTTTAAATAAGTTGTCCATAGGACAACTGGCTCAGCTCTCCCTTATAATATCTCCAGGTTTATCTTTTCGCAAAGATGTTGGTTTGTTAAGACTTGCTGCCTCTCTCCCTCAGGTGCGAGGGAAAGTGAGGTTCAGTTTATCCATCTTCCCCAAACCATACTGTTCCTTTTCACAGAACCCTGCCCCTTGAGACTGGTTAAAACTCAAAGTCTTCATCGGCCATGTCAATGGCCCAGGCAAACTTTTCCCGCTGGGTTTTGTTGTAAATTTTCTCAATTGGGACTCCCCACTTCTTGCACCTGCAAACAAGGGAGAAAGATGGGGGATTAGCGTGACTCATAGAGTAATGGCCCAGGCTCAAATGTGCCACCTTTCTCCTTCACATCTGTCTGGTGAGGGTATAAATCAATGGTGTACCAAGCATGTTCTAAGGGCTTTATGTGATCAACTCATTTACTCTTGGCAGTGATCTTTAAAGTAGGTGCTTCTACAGATGTACAAATGAAAAAGGTACAGATGAAAAAACTGGGGCAGAAATGTTATTTTACTTACGTTCTCATACAGCTAGTAAGTGGTAGAGCTGAAATTTGAACCCAAGCAGTTTGGCTCCACGCTCTTAACCACTGTACTATATTGCCTCTCAAGAGCTAACCAAACCTCTAGCACCAAACGAGGCAAAAAAGAGCAGAAAAGAGCTGGGTGGAACCTCTGGCCCAGTGGAATAAGTGCCATAGGGGATAATACCTCCACCTATGGCCAGAATTTAACAGCTCAAACTAATTAAACATCTTCAATAAAAACCACTTGTTTTTGGATGTTATATGGCTGTGTGTGTGTGAGAGAAAGGGAACACACAATACAGAATTTATCTGCCTTTGTTAAAAGGTCCCTCTACCTCGTGTGTAGGTCACTCAGATCTGTATTCTCATTTTTGTTTTATCTCGTTCCTACCTTTCTTCCTTCACTTGAAAAAAATCTCACTGACAAGTTTTGTTAAAGTGTAGATGGATGGGCTCTTTTCTATTTTTCCTTCAGTAAGGGCTAAGAGTTTCCATTCCTGTCCTAAAGCTCCGTAAGGTATAGAGACTGCACCTGCCTTTTAAAAACAACATAAACACCAAGGCACTATAACAACATTGGCCATTTAGGACCGTACAGGGGTGGGGACCTGTGGCCTTAAGGCCACATGTGGACTTCTAGGTCCTTAGGTGCACCCTTTTGACTGAATCCAAATTTTACAGAACAAATCATTTTATTAAAAGGGGTACAGCAGAGAAAGAAGAAGCTTTTCTTGCCTCCTTTGGTGGTTAGAAAAGAACAATCTTGAAATCAGAGGCTGCAGGTTCCCCACCCCTGCTGGGGTACACAGCAGAAGCCAGAAGGTTCCCCAGAGGACTAGAAGTGTGCACCTTAGGAATGGCACACGAAGGCCAACAATGGTCTTGAAACCCCCTCTACCTTTCTTGAGCAGCAGTAGGACCTCAAGGAGGGCTCCACACTTACCAAGCCACTGTGATCCTAGGGTCCAGATAATTGAGTTTGGAGGTTCCCAAGGCAATTTGTTTATTCTCCTCTCGGTCTGTGGCCAGAACTTCCAGCTTCATCAACTGTTCCTCCAGTCTCTGCACAGCCTTCTTCTTTGACTCTACTACCCTAGAAGAATGGCAGAGTGATCAAGAACTATGCCTGGCCTCTGGACAGGTGCATACTGCAACCCCACCCTGCTGGTTTGGGGCAGTAAAAGCATAAAAGCCCCAAGTGCAGAGATTTCCAAAAGATACCACTCAGAAACCCTAGAAAAGCTGGGGCCCCAGGGCTTTCAACTGATACTGCACACATTTTTCTCTCTCAACCCCCAAGTTTGCACAAATCCAGGTACATACTTCTTGGTCTTTGCATCCTTCATGACCTTGGCATCAGCCTTGGCACTTTTCAGGTCTCTCCGGGCATCTGCTAGCTGTTCCTTCTTGGCATCAATCTAGGTAGGGAAGAATAGCAGTACGGTTAGGATCAAAATGAGACAGACAGAAAAAAAGGGCTCCACCAGAGAAGGTGAAACCTAGAAGTTGTCTCCACCAGGCAGCTGTCTCTCTCAGTGGTCTGCCAGGTAAAAACACGAAGGGTGGCTTCATGAAGACAGAGAGGAGATGCACAGTGATTGCTTAATTCAATTGCTATTTGTTCATTTATGATCTTCAGTGATTCTTCAAGAAGTGCTGGTTTTACAGGGCAATAACCTGGGGCTTAGGGAAAGGAACCCGCTGGGACTGGGAATCTGAGTGCTACTCTTTGAGAGAACAATTTGGCTTTAGACATCTGGGAGAAGGGCTACAAATGACAGCTGTTTATAAAATAGATCCTATGCCAGGTTTTAGTCTTAGGAAGCTGAGGCAGGATATTCTGCATATACTGAGCAAGCCCAGCTCATGCCTCAGATCCTGCCAGTACTCTGGGAAGTAGTTGCCAACTTCCCAAGAAAAAAAGGATGCACTGAAGAGAATACCCAAGGAACTAAAAAATGGCAATTAAAAGGTACCCAGGAAGCCAAACAGCTCGGCCAGTCTGTCCCAAAGCAATACATGGCACATGATGGCCTGGTTTTGGCATTGTTTTAAAAAGGAGAGAGGTCTGAGGTGGGAAGGAAGTTACCAGTCAAAATAGGTGTGAAAACATTTTTAGCTGTGGGCTTCCCACCCCCACCCCCAACCTTGTGGGATCCATATGTATTATATAAAGGAGACACGAGTGCACTTTCAGCTTTTCTTGCTTATTAGAACCCTAAAGCACCTCTGGAGAATCTAAGTTCTTAGATTCCTGCTTGGCAACAGCAGTGGGTAACGACATGAGGCTAAAGTCCATACTGCTGGGGGCAGAACCCCAGACCTGTGATCATCTTGCTGACCTGAGGTCAAGAGAACCTCCACAGAATAAATACACGCTTGACTCACAAACACTGGCCTGCTACTCACTGAGCCTAGAATTGGTTGTTAGACACACTCACACAACCCAAGATTAGAAACAGAGGCCACCATTGTGAGAGAATCATTAATTATGTTTTACTATGAATGGCTTACTTCCAACATCTATGTTGTCTAAAGCCAAACTGAGGGAACTGATTTTATTTAATATATACAGAAGTATTACAGACACCACCCAAGCCAGATTCTTTTTAAGCTAGAAATGCAGCACACCACAATCTTTTAACCATTTCTGTAAATGCTAAATTGGCAGGCTACATTAAATTCTCTCAAAGCATCAAAGGCTCCATTGATTCACTTGGCAAACAGGGGTGTGTGTTTGCCTTGTGGGCACACAGGAGAGGGTTCCTGGGCTTGGAGGGCTCGTCTGGCAGGCAGCCTGGACTGCCCAAATAGTGGTTCCAGAGTGAGAGCAACAAAAGACCTCCTCATGCTCCTGGGAGGGGTCTCCTGATTTAGGTAAACAGCACCTGCATATTCGTGCTTTTATTTCTGGCTTGGAATAACAGGAGAATAAACAATTCCAGATGACCACCATTTAACAGAGTGGCAGCAAACAGAAGCTGCTAGGATAGGCAGTCTGTAGGATTCTTTGCTTGCCAACCATATGATACAAGGATTCGAGAGGTCTGTGGATGTATATTCATTCACTGTGGGCATACACATCCCTTCAGAAAAGCCAGATGGCATCTGTAGCATAAACTATAGGTTGTATGTGCCTTTTGACCTAGGTGTACTACTCCTGGGTATTTATCTTGAAGAAATCTCAACAGACCGAAAACACTGTGGGTCTGAAAATGTCTATGCAGTCTCATTCCAGAACAGTTTTTAAATTCCAGACGTCCGAGTATAGAATTCCATGAACTTAAATGGAAAAAAATTACATCTGTAATTTCATTAATCTCTAGTTGAAATTTAGTATTTCTTCAATTATGAATGTGGGCAACCAACCACAGTAATATCAGTAGTATCTATGACTTTATCAACAATATATGTTACAGATATTGTCATATCATATTAGAATTGTTGCTGAATCTTGGAAGTATGATTTATATTCATTACTACCTTGAAATATACAGGAGTTATCAGAACCACCTTAAACCTTAAGTTAATAAGGAAGCACACCTATTTCTATATCATAGACTTTAAAATATATTTTGATAACTATTTCAATATAATTGGTTTCCTTTGTAACCCTATATATCTGTTCTGTAGTGAAATATCTGCAAATTCTCACTGTGGGTTAGCAAATTAGGATGGATTAGTTATGTAGCCCTTTTTAATACAAAAATGCTCATCTTCAAATGTTAAGTGCCTTGTGGTTTAAAAGCTCAGTACCAGGCAGAGTCAGAGGGAGAGAGGCACATGGAAGAGGAACAGCATCTACTTGTTTGCACACCAGTCTTTCCCTCTAGGGCAGCAACTCTGTCTGGCACACAGCCAGTATTCAACAAATGTTTGATGATGAACTATATAAAAATATGATTCGTGTGGAATGTGTAAAAATAAAAATAGTTGTGCTAGGATTAGGAAGAACTTAAATATCATTGTTTCATCATCTTTTTAATTTGAAACAATCTAATTTGGAAATAGTTGTATTTCTGGGCTGTGGCAAGGAATTGTGAAGACTCTTTATATTCCATTTTCCTTATGTACAAAGACAATAATTAGCAATTAGAGGGCACATCAAAGGTAGCTTTCCAAAATAGGAAGTGGCCAATGTAGAATTTCTATCCATAAAGATGTCCTGAACAAGGGGTACCCTGATTCCTGTACATTTCCATTTGTTTATCTTTAGCAGGGACTTTTCTTCCAGAATAGACACAGAACTGGGCTGCTGATATCCCAGCCAAAAAGGATGGATTATAAAAACCTCGCATTTTCAGATGATCTGCCCATAGCAAACAGTTCCCTTTATTTTATACAAGATACCTTAGACTGCAAGTTCATCATAGACTTCTCGAAAGTTTTTGGTGGTGCCCTCTGATGGTTACAAAGAATTGCAACAGCTCGATTGGCACGGTTATAAGAAAGGATCTTTGCTGGGGTGTTCTCATCCGCTGTATAAAAAACAAAACAACAAAAAAACCAAAAAAACACACCTGACAGTAAGAGTCAGTTCATACACCAAAAGGGCACACACGACGTGTCTTCCCCAGTGCCTTACACCCCCAGGATTTTACTGGTCCGTATCTCAGATGATCAATTCAAGTTTCCCCCAAGACACAAGGTCAAAATTTGAATCAACAATCATAAGAAAAAGACAGCAGGAAGTTTATATGTAAGCTTAGCCTGAGTAAATTCCCATCACAAGAGAAATTCTGAGTGTCAATAATACTAAAATCTACACTTTTCAGGGAGTGTGGCCAGGGACCTTCATTTGCTTGCCTTATTCCCTCCCCTCCCCTCCTCATCTAGCATAGCTGAAGAAAATGTGGAATTGGGACAGAAAAAGTCTATAGAGCAGGGTGAGACAAAAGACCTCAAGTTTTACATTTTTAAGCCGTAAGGCAGTATATTATTTAAAAAGAAAAATTATACATGTCAGCCAAAGAAATTTTTTTACTTGTACCATGTGACATTCTTCATCCCTAAATACTGATGACCCTCAACATACCCACCTCTGGTTTTTCTGGCTCATAGTCTGAGGCCATTTGACATATTTAGAGGACAGTAGTAGACATTTAGTAGTGACTGGGCTCCAGGAAAAAAAGCCTGTGGATCTTGGTGATACCTTCTGTAGCTAGTTTTTAGAATATTACCTACTTTCTTATGGGTGGGGGGCAGGGCGGGGGGAAATGACAGAAACCTCAGGGAAAGGACTTGCTCCTGTATTTTTCTGGTAACCATGACAACTTTACTCTCTCCAATTTAATAGAACATCACACCACTGTATCTTCACCCTGTGAGCTTTTAAATAACATATACAAAACACAAAATTCAGGCATTTTCATAGCAGGTAGAAAGTGCCTGTCAATATTCCGTGAGATTAATTTGGAAAGCTGGGGTGGGAGTGGGGGAAATAGCACTGATCCTGCGTTTCTACAACTAAGCCTTGGCTCTGTATTAGAGATCTGAAGGGAAAGTTTCTAGTCACAATGATAAAGAGAAAAAGTAGAACTGACTTAGGACTTAGCAATACTTACGGACTGTGAGTTCCTTTAGCTGTTGCTGTAGCGTGATAGAGGCGTTGTACGTACGGAACACCTTGGCTGTCAAGCCCTCCATGAGATCCTGAAGATGTTTATTCAGAATACCAGTCTGGAGGAAATGAAGCAACAGAGAAGATATTGGAATTTAGGTAAAAGCTGGACCACCCTGCCCCTTCTGGAGTCATTTAAGCTAGAGCAGTCACAATCTTGTCAAGTTTATTGCAAGCAGGAAGTTGGGAAAAGAATTCCAGAATATAGGGTTACATTATGCCTCCTTATGAAATATTTCAATCTTAAACAAGCCAATAAAGCAAATTTGTCCTTCCCTATTAAGATATCAGGGACAGGTTTTGGGTTTCCAGTAGAGGTTGCTGGACATCCAGCCAAGGGAGGGCTCTGTAGGAGCCAGGGGAGAATAAAAGGCAGGGTTCATCTATCCCTGCCTCAGGGCTTTGGCAGTTGTTCTACAGCAGAGAGGTAACTGCTCCTGGCCACGGATTCACTGTGTGCACAGAGGAAGGAAGAATATATAGGATGCCACAGGATAGGCTAGGCTAAAGGGACAACCCAAGTCACCCCCTGGAAACCCTTTCTTTTAGGAGCTTGTGAGACTGGCTGGGACTCCCTTCAACCCAGCACACTTTGTCCACTTACATTGAGTCTATCAAAAAGATCATCCTCAGGCTGCTTGTTCTCCATAAATAGTTGTAGGTTCTTAAAAACCTAAAAGAAATAGGTAAAGCCTAATTATTACCTTTTAAAAAACCTTTATTTTAGAAATAATTCCAAATTTACAAAAGTTTGCAAAGAAAAAGAAAAGGCACAAGGAACACCCATACATCCTTTACCCACATTTACTGACTTGTTAACATTTTACCCCATTATTTGCACAGTGTGCATGTCTACCCACTCTCCATGTGTGTATTTACATATGCATATACGTAAGTGTTTGTTCTGATCCATACATTATGGCCCTTTAGCCTGAAACATTTCAGTGTATATTTCCTTTACATTTACATAGTACTTATCAGGCTTCATAAATTTATATTGATACATACTGTTATCTAATTTATTGTCCATAATCCAATTTTATCAGTTGAACTAACGATGCTTCTTATCTTGCTAGTACAGAATCTAATCTAAGGTCAGATATTACATTTAATTATCAGGTCTCTTTGTTCTCCTTGAACCTGGAGCATTTCCACAGCCAGCAAAGCCTAATTACTGATTAAAGATCAGAATGCTGAAGGGCTGGATCACTGGGATGCCAAGCTCTGTAAGTCTCTGGTTCAAACCCAATAATTCGGGAAAGATTAGGTTGGGACTATGGACCCTCTTCAGTTGATGGGCTCACAGATCTGGGGACTAAAGGGTTAACCTTTCACTCACTCAGGAGTTAGGGAGAGGCTGAGCTAAGATGCAAAGTGATAAATGTGCAATGTGACCAGAGAATACTGAGATGTGGTTAAATCACTGAAACAACGTGGTAGGGTCAAACATTATGTTTGCTGTGAGGGCCAACTCTCTACAACATGCTGTGAATACTGCTAGGGGAGATGGCCCTTCATTCCCAGGTAGCATAGGGTGGGGGACAGGGACTAAAAGGAGGTATACAGGACAACAATACCTCTCCCCTCTCTTTCAAGCCATTTATTTTTATTTTTATTTATTTTTTAGAGACAGGGTCTTGCTATATTGCCCAGGCTAGAGTGCAGTGGCTATTCACAGATGCTATCACAGTGCTCAAACTTTTGGCTTCAAGTGTTCCTCCTGCCTCAGCTTTCCAAGTAGCTGGAACTACAGGCTTGCACCACCACACCTGGCTCAAGCCATTTTTGCTAGTGCCCAGCAAAGTGCAGAACATACGCAAAAGATTCAGTAAATGTTTGTTGAATGAAAGAAAAACAGGCCAGGGAGCACAGGCCATAGTAACTTACTCGTTTCTCAACAGGGACTTTGTTATAGTATCTGATTGAGTCCTTCCCTGGGAAGTCAAACTCTACCACGTATTCCTGACCATCCAGCTCTGGGTGCAGATTGATGTGCTCCACACGAAGTGAGCAGCAACCCACAGTGTCTGCAGTTTCTCCTTCCTCCTTCTCATTGCCTGCTCTCAGAGCAAGCTACCCAGGGAAGAGAGAGAAAAACAGTGAGTGTGAATGAAGAGAGATGACCCTCATAGGATCTCCAGGAAACCAGGAACAGAAGCCTCTCGATTCTCTTTGGGGACAGTCTGCATGGCCTGGGAACTCTGCGTTCTGCAGTGTTACTTCTTCCCCTATGAAAGCTACAGGGATATAAAAAAGATTCAAGCTTCTCTTTTCTCCACTTTGTCCTCTGAAATGAGGATGGAGAAAAGAAGAAAAAAATTTTTAAAAACAAGACAGCAAACGAGGGAGTGTTGTTATTCTGGGCAATCAGACTCAAAAAGCTAGTGTCTTAATTCTGAGACAATTCCAAACTTATGCCAAAATATAAGCAGTACACAATTGGGGAAAAACAAGAAATCTTGTTCTTCTCATGAGCATTGAGAATTGAGCTACTCTACAGCACTGTCTTTCAAATTGTAGTTGTGATAGAAGCGTGGTTTGTTTAACCAATTTTATGGGTTACAACCATCCTTTTCTAAAAAATGAAATACAGTAAAAAAAAAAAATAATCAGAATCCACTGCTAGTATGGCTAAGCATTTTTATGCAACTTTTGATTCAGTTACATACAAACACATATATATTTATATGTGTTTTGGGTTGTGATGTAAAACATTTATTGTGGGTCATGGTCAAAGAGTTTGAAAATGTCACAGTATTTATGACACATTCAGATTGACGCAAATCCTCCTATTAGGATGTATTCATACAGTGGCAAACGCACTGTGCATGCCTCTCTCCACTTCTACCTTCCTTATTGAATCAGATCTGGTGCGAGCAAGACGGTGGGCGTCAGGGTGTCACTGTCTCTCTAGTATTTGGCACAGGGCCTGGGGCAGAGCAGACACTCCCTTTGTTAAGCTGAACACTACACACAATGCTAAGGAGAAGATGCTCTCACCTTGTCAATGAAGTACAGGGCTACAGCTCTCTGCCGGACTTTCATTTCTTTGGACTTCCAGTCTTCTCGATATTGGTTCCGGATCTTGTCCACACATTTCTTCAGCCGCCGAGCAATCTCATATTTCTGCCAGTCTTTCTCACCCTGCAAAGATCCAACCCCAAAGGTGGATTGCTTAGGGATGGTGGAGTAAAGACAAACTTTGGATATCAAAGTTCAGAGCTCGGAACCAAAGAGCAGGAACCTGACCTTAAGCAAAACTGAAAAAAAATAGTACTGAAGACAGAGTTTGGGGCATTTAACCTGATGAGAACACATGCTGTCCCATCTCACTGTCAAGCACAACTGGCTCCTTGTCTAATCACTAAGAAAGCTTCTAGCGTTTATTCTGTACAATGTTTATGTTCTTGGGGAAAGCCCACATGGCATGTGCCAAAAATTGAGTTCTGTCAACACAGAAGGTATAAACACCTCCATTCCCACATCAGCACCACAGCCTTGCTGGCAGATCTGTGACCCAATAGCAGTTTTCTGCTAGGACTGAATTCCATTAAACTTAAGACAACTACTCAACAGTTTGGTGGAGCTGTCAAAGAGGCAGAACCAAACAGTACATCAAATAATTACTAAGGAACACAATGACTTCCAGGTTCTGCATTTAAAAGTATTCCTTGAGTAGACTGAGAGAAACAATGTTTCTGGGAAGATTTTTTTATTTTTAGGAAAAATGAGAGCTTTGGGGGCCTGGTGTGGTGGCTCACACCTGTAATCCCTACATTTTGGGAGGACCACTTTGAGGCCAGGAGTTAGAGACCAAGCCGGGCAACATAGTGAGACCCCACCTCTACAAAAAATTTAAAAAATTAGGCAGGCATGGTGGTGCACACTTGTAGTCCCAGCTATTCGGGAAGCTGAGGTGGGAGGATCACTTGAGCCCAGGAGTTTGAGGCTGCAGTGAGCTATGATCATGCCACTGTACTCTAGCCTGAGACACAGAGCAAGACCCTGTCTCTTTAAAAAAAAAAACAAAAAACACAAAACAGACTACATGACATGAACACAAAGAAGGAATTTAAGAATCCAAGAATCTTTGCTTTTAATTATCCCACCCACAACAAAAGTAGTGGTAGTGATTTCTACCCACAAGTGCCCAGTTCCTGCCTATGACATGAACACATGGTCCTTGAGGCATAAGAACTGTGGTCTAGGTAACCAGCCTTCTGAATGTGCAGAGGCGTGGGGTATGTGCAGCAAGAAACGTCTTCCACTTCCAGATCCTAAAAAGTGCTCAGAAATTAAATCTTATATGTGTATGCTAAGGAGTCATCAGCACTCTCCCGCAATCATGTGTATACTAGTTGTATGTACTTGTTTGGCTACAAAACAAGAGGTTCAGTAACTACTCGCTATTGTGGGTGGGTGACTTAGTAATTGGTGACACAGAAAAAATACCTAAAGCCTTATTTCCTGGGGAGCTGAAAATTTCTCACTGATGTTTCTCAGTACGTTTTGACATTTAAGAGTGTGAATAAGAAAAGGTGTGATACATGCTGTCCTCACGCACAAGTCAGCATTAAGTCTCCAAGACAATCGTTCTTACACACACACACAAAAAAAACTGGACACAAAAGACTCATCTTCAGTAGTACAGTATCCAGCTCAAGAGTGGCCTCTTTCCTCTCGCTCCAGTGCACACAGGCCTACCAGCCTGTCTCAAAGTCTCGCTATGTTGCCCAGACTGATCTTGAATTCCTGGCCTCAAGCGATCCTCCTTCCTAGGCCTCCCGAAGTGGTAGGATTACACACAAGCCACCATGCCCAGCTGGATAACTAACTTATTTATTTAATTTCAGAATATTACAGGGGTACAAACATTTAAGTTACAAATATTGCCTTTGCACTGCCCGAGTCAGAGCTACAAGCATGCCCCTCTCCCAGGCAGTACACACTGCACCCATTAGGTGTGAATATAACCATGCTCACCTTCCCCCTCCCCGCTGCTCAACAACCCGATGAATGTTACTTCCGTATGTGCACATAAGTGCTGATCAATTACTACCAATTTGATGGTGAGTATATGTGGTGCTTGTTTTTCCATTACTGTGATACTTTACTTAGGAGAATGGGCTCCAGCTTCATCCAGGATAATACAAGAGGTGTTAGTTCACTGTTGTTTTTTGTGGCTGAGTAGTACTCCATGGTATACATAAACACCACATTTTATTAATCCACTCACGTATTGATGAGCACTTAGGTTGTTTCCACATCTTTGCAATTGTGAATTGTGCTGCTATAAACATTCGAGTGCAAATGTCTTTATTATAGAATGACTTTTTTTTCCTTTGGGTAAATGCCCAGTAGTGGAATTGCTGGATCAAATGGTAGTTCTACTTTTAGTTCTTTGAGGTATCTCCGTATTACTTTCCATAGAGGTTGGTTGTACTAGTTTGCAGTCCCACCAGCAGTGTATGAGTGTTCCCCTCTCACCATATTCACGCCAACATTTGTTGTTTTAGGACTTTTTGATAAAAGCCATTCTCACTGGAGTTAAGTGATATCTCATTATGGTTTTGATCTGCCTTTCCCTGATGATTAGAGAAGTTGAGCATTTTTTCATGTTTCTTGGCCATTAGTCTATCTTCTTTTGAAGAGTTTCTGTTCATGTCTGTTGCCCACTTTTTAGTGAGGTTGATTTTTTCTTGCTGATTTTCCTGAGTTCTATATAGATTCTAGTTATCAGCCCTTTATCAGATGTATAGCATGCAAATATTTTCTCCCATTCTGCAGGTTGTCTAATCGCTCTAGTGATAGTTTCTTTGGCTGTGCAGAAGCTTTTTAATTTGATCAGGTCAGCTGTGTGACTTTTTTAAACTAGTGGGCCCACAATATTTTCTCTTTCTAATATAGCTGCTTATCCTTTAGCAGAGAAGGTAAGTGGGATCAGGATCTAGATTCAAAATTGCAATGTGGGAGGCAAGGAGGCAAACTGGACCCTATTCTCTAATACTTTCTGAGAGATTTGGGTTGGGGAAGATGATATTTGCCAATATTCTTACGTGTCTCTTTACTTCTCACTAGGCTGATGATCCCTATGTGAGTTTGCCATTGTGTCGAGCATCACAGGGTGAATGGTATTCTGAACCCCAAACATACACCATTTAAATATAAGACACAACAAACTGGCCCTGTATATGTATATGTATACCATGTTTAAAGACAAAACCCAACCAGCTTTCTATATATGCTCATTTTTAAAACATGGTTGTCTTTTTTTTTTGAGACAGGGTCTCACTCTGTCCCCTGGGATTCAAATGATCCTTCTGCCTCAGCCTCCTGAGTAGCTGCAACCACAGGCATGCGCCACAACACCCAGCTAATTTTTAAAATTTTTTTGTAGAGATGGGAGTCTCACTATGTTGCCCAGGCTGGTCTTAAACTCCTGGCCTCAAGCAATCCTCCTGCCTTGGCCTCCGAAAGTGCTGGGATTACAGGTATGAGCCACCATGCCTGCCCATGTTTGTCTTTCTGTCATTGATTTGTAGAATTCTTTACTCTGGATACAAGTCCTTTGTCAGATAGCAGTACTCTACACATTTTCTTCCAATACTTTTCTTTTTTTTTTTAAAACCCCAATTAGTCACCTTTCATTCTGAACAAATTTTTTCAAGTTTTTATGTTCTAGAGATACACAGATTAGTGTACAGTTTGATCAGTTCTGACAATTCACAACCCAGGTAAATCTACACCCTTATGAAGATAGAGAATACTTCCACCATTCCAGAATATTCCCACGTGCCCCTTCCCAGTCAACCTCCCACCAAGCAACCACTGATCTTTAATCTGATTTCTATCATCACAGATTAGTTTTACCTAGTCTAGACTATCATATAAATGGAATCATACAGTATAGACTTTTGTGCCTAGCTTTTCAACTGTTTTTAAGATTCATCCACGCTGTTGAATATATCGGTTCACTCCTTTTAACTTCCAATAAATGTGGTATATTCTAAGACTATACCATAATGTGCTTATCTATTCTACTGGGATGTTTCCAAATTGGGACTCTTATGAATATAGTGCTGTTATGAACATTCTTCTACAAGTCTTTTTGTGGACATATATTTTCATTTCACTTGAGATAAAAATACCTAGAACTGGATTTAGTATCTCATTGTGGTTTAAATCTTCATTCCACTAATTAAGTGATGTTGAGCACTCTTTCATGTACTTATTTATTGACTATTCCTGTATCTTCTGTCAAGTATATGTTCAAGTCTTTTGTTCTCTTTTATGGGAATGTTTGTCTTTTCACTATGGAGCTATAGGAATTATTTGTACATTCTGGATATAAGTCCTTTGTCAGATAAACATGGTGCAAATATTTTCTCCTAGTCTGTAACTTGTATTTTAACAGTGTTTTGTTGAACAGAAGTCTGTAATTTTAATGAAGTCCATTTTATCAATTGTTTCTTTTAATTGTTTAAAAAAAAAAAAAGCACGTGGCTTATTTTCTCTTTCTAGTAAAACTCACCAAAATCAGAGCTTTCCAAGACTGTGAGTTTTGTAAAAATGTTTTCCTTCACATCTATCCCTTTAATCACTAGGTGGTTATATTTAAAAGGTTGTAGGTACATACATCTTTGAAACCCCATAGAATTCTATGTTCTAAAGAGAAAAAAAGGCAGAAGTGTGTATTTAATAAAATTAAATGCAATGTGATGTTAACATTGATCCTGAAGTTTGCTGTACTTCATTTGGAAGAAAAATCATAATGATGTAAAGTTAAGGCTAGTTTGAAGAACCTTATTTTTACTAAGGGCTGCTTTCCCAGGTTGTGAGAGCAGATAATGCTTGCCAACTTGGCAGTGGGTTGTACTTAGCAGTGAGTACCTATAAGCAGCCCTTTTGTAAACTCCTAGATTATCTGGGATCAGAGCACTTCCTTGGTTCAAATTACAGGTTCCAGAAGGCTGGCTGTCATCCCAATGCTATTCAGATTCTCTGGGCACCAGGCACAGGGTAGGAAAGAAAGGGAATGAAAATACTTGCAAGAAGATGTCTATAAAATGGAAATTCTGGGAGGAAAAGCAGAACAAACCAGGATGAATGCAGAAAAATGTGAATGAGTTCAGGACAACCTTTTTAGTACCTGGAGCATGTGTTATTGTGGCTCTCAAAAATCCTGATCCTTTCAATGACCTTTGAGGCTGGAAGTAGTGTAACCTTGGCTATGACTGCAAGTAATCCAATCCAAGTTTCCAGAATGGGTAAGGACAAGTACATCAAAGGGACACACTTCAGGTGCTCTACACCTTTGTGTTCTTTTTATCCTTGAATGCTCCAATTTTTCAAATTGTCAAACAATCTGTAATATACATCATGCTTGTGCTAAATGTCTTGATAGAGCAGAGATGGGATAGAATGGTACAATAATATTGCATGGGGAACATGAATGAGTAAAATGTGGATACAAGAATAAGTAAAGAAAACTATCTTCGAATGGGAGACATCTTTGGAGGCTGAGCAGAAATGTGTAGAACAAAAGCTCCATGATGGTAGCCTCCCATATCTCAGGCCTGAAGTCCTTCATGAAGTAAAACCACCATTTACCACCCTTCACTCCCTCTACTACAAAAACTTATTCTTTATAAACTGCTGGGTCACAGTCAGTCAGTGAAATCATGCTTTAGTTATGCTTTTGCTCCAAACATATAGCAATCAAAGTGCTCCATGCAAGAAGGGGGGACCTGAAGCCAGGGGCTGTAATTAGCTTGGGCTGAGCTGGCCTAGGAGATTCCCTCTAAGACAGGAAGGAATGAGCAGAGGAGTGGACAGGAAAGAGGAAGAAAAGGGAACAATATATAGACAAGATATAAGCTACAAGGGTTTACAAACAGAAATTTCAAAAGACACAAGGAAAATGGCTCAGAAAAACTGCCAACAAAACAATAATTAGCACATGAATTCACTTCAGGTAACATTTTATATAACAATCTTTCAATGACTTTCAAATAAGTATGTTTAGTATGCATAAAGAGAAAAAGATATAGAATCTAAAAATGACATGAAATTACAAAACAAAACAGAGATGAAATAAAATCAGATAGATATGAAATGAAATTCTGAAAATAACAAGTAGTAAATGAAACAAATTATAGATGGAATAAACTTTAAACTAAATATAATAAACAATATGAAAACAATTTTAAAAGATGGTGTGTAGATTGAGAAGCTCCAATATTCATCTAATAGGACTCTGAAGAGAAATGGAATGGTCTAAAAGCTATGTTAGAAATAATGGCTGAAAATTTTCAAGAATAAAAATGAATTAGTCCTCAATTTTAAGTCCAAGTATCTATACCTAGATACAGCATAGTGAAACCACAGCCCATCAATGGTAAAGACACATTCTTTATTGAAGAAAAGATAGATTATGAGCTGGGATGAAAATAAAGAAATTTTTAAGGTAAACAAACATAGGTGTTTGCCACTGCTGGATCTTCACTCAAGAAACATTAAAGAGTATATTTCAACAAGAAAACCCAGAAGGTATGAGATACAAGAAACACAGAGTACAGAAATTAAATATTTGACTGTGACACCTGTTGACTAGGGAGAGGGTCAGGGTTTTATGGATGACTGATTTTAAAAATAAAAAGTAAAACTTAAGCAAAAGAAATATGAGGAGTTGTTCAAGGTTGCAGTGAGCTATGACCGTGCCACTGCACTCTAGCCTGCCTGGGTAACAGAGCGAGACCCTGTCTCTAAAAAAAACAAAACACAAAACAAAAAAACTGCAACAGAACAGAACTGGAAATGAAGAATGAATTAAAACTGTCTTCTTTACTTATAAGTAGTTTATTTGTCTACATAGCAACCCCAAATGACACACTTTTAGAACCAATAAGAGCTCAGCAACCCTGAACAACTGAGTACCCCTCGTTATCTGTTGCTAGATAATAAGATCAACATCCAAAAACCAAAAGCATTACCAATCTAGTAATAACCAACAGAAATGTAATAGAAAAAAATCTCACTCATATTAGCAATAAAACCTGTAAGATCTATAAAAATTTGAGTTTTAAAAAATGTGTAAAACCTCTATGAAGAAAATTACAAAGCCATATTGGAGGATACATTCAAAAGGCATGAGTTAATGGAGAAGTATAACATGTTCATGGATTGGAAACGCAATAACATATTGTCAGTATCTTTCCCCTATTAATCTATAAATTTAATGCAATTCCAATAAAAAATGTCAACAGTTTTCATTAGAACTTCACAAGATTACCTCAAAATTAATATGAAACAGCAGAGGCCAAGAATAGCCAAGACAATTGAGAAGAATGTGATGAAAGAAACGTGTCCTACTCAGTAGACTCTATAAAGCTACAGTAATGAAAGTATGCCATTGATGCAGAAATAGACACATAAATAGGAGAGCCCAGAAACAGTCTGACATATATGTAGAAATGTGTCATATGACAGAGGCGGTAATACGACTAAATAGTTCTGGGACAACAGGTTATTCATTTGAAAAATATATTAGATCTCAACCTGATACCATACAGAAAGCAAACTTCAGGAATGTTAGCAAGGGCATGGAAAAAGAACTTGTACACACTGGTGGTGGGGGGGATAGTGGTGATAAAAATTGAAGTACTTCAGAGAATAATTTAGAAATACCTAATAAGCTATAAAAGAATTTTTTTCATCCACATACACAAAATGTGTTTGTTCCAGCACTGTTTATAATAGCAAGAAAGTGTATAATGATGCCAAATGCCTAACAAGAGAATAGACAAGTTTTTATAATAGAATACCATGTAGAATGGGTAAATTAAAAGTTATGTGAAGATAATAAAACCCCAAAACCAAAGCTAGAGTGAAATAAACATGCTGTAGCATGATTTTAATAACATACCTAATTTAAAACTAAAACTTGCAAAACAGTTTTACATGTTGTTTATGCACACATAAACATACTGTAAAAATACAAAAAATAGGCCCAGCATGGTAGTTCACGCCTATAATCCCAGCACTTTGGGAGGCTGAGGAAAGAGGATCACTTGAGGTCAGGAATTCAAAACCGGCCTGGTCAACATAGTGAGACCCTGTCTCTACCATCCGCCTTCCCCCGCCCCCAAAATTAGCCAGGCATGGTGGTACGTACCTGTAGTCCCAGCTACTCAGGAGGCTGAGGCAGGAGGATCGCCTGAGCCCAGGAGTTCAAGGCTGCAGTGATCTATGATCGCGACACTGCAGTCTAGCCTGGGCAACAAAGCGAGACCACGCCTCTTAAAAAAAAAAAAAAAACATACACACACACACACACACACACACACGAATAAAAACATCGAGTTCATCATAGTAATCTTCAGGGAAAGAGGTAAATGGTACACAGGTGGCTCCAGTTATGTTTATCAGAATTTTTTTATGAAATAAAGTAATTGAGCACATAGGACATAACGTTAAGATTTGACAAAGCTAGATGGCAGGCATATGAGTGTTCATTACATTATTATCTATTCTTGTATAATTGAAATATTTCACTAAAAATAAAACCCCCAATGCTTGTATCTTTCTTTCTTACTTTTTTTTGTATCTAAAAAGAGAATGCTCCTCTCCTGGGGCAATGCAAAGTTAAAAACTATTCAAGGTGCTGTCAAACCTCAACCTCTGAAGATCTCACTGTTCTGCTGAGTGGGAGACAGCCTAAGAGAGGATCGAGAGCAAGCTTAAGAAATAACATTTCCCTTTCCCCCAATGGTACCACTTTTCCAAGCCTTTAAAAAGCCTGTTCGTGGGATCCCATTCCAGTTGACTAAAGTCAGGTACTCTATCCTGGGTATAAGGTTCTAGGCAGGGCCTAACTCCGGGTGACTTCTAGGTTCGCTACCATAATCATCATCCTGAAACCTGTACAAATGGCTACTGCATAGAGCAGTTATCTGGATATTGTCTAGAATATAACTGGCTGGTTCTCTGCTCTTGATGTGCCCACCTGGCCTATCTAACAAGGATCTCAACCTTCAGAGAGACTCCTACAATCAACTCTAATCCTCACCTGTACAAGTATTCAGCATACATACATTTGGACTCTGTTCACATATCTCCATTCCCATTGCCATCATATGTGTAAGTCATCACCATTTCTTGCCTGGAGCACAAAACAGCCTCCTACTGGTCTCTCTACTTCCTGTTTGCATCCAATCCAGGCTCTATAGAGCAGCAGTCAGAATGACCAATTATTTAACAAGTTTCTAAAATATAAATCTGCTGTTACTTCCCTCTTTAAAACCCAGCTCAGTGGCTTCCTTTTGGACTTAGGATAACGTAAAAAACTTCAAAGAAGGTTCTGAAGATCTGGCTGGCCTTCCTCTATAGCCTCTTCTCCTGACTCTCTCTTGTTCATTGTACTCCAACTATGCTGGCCTTCTTTCTGCCCTCACAACTACCGAGCTCTTTCTTACTTCAGGGATTTCAAAACGCTATTTTATTTTTCCTGTCTGAAACACCCATTCCCCTATTTTTTCCAGGGATAAAATCCTATTCATCCTGTAAATCTCATCTTAAATGTTAACTCCTCGGAAAGGCCTTCCCGGAACCCCAGAGGCCAGATCAGGTGTCTTGGTATACTCTCAAACAGTACTCTGTACTTCTCTGCCACATTTATAACAGTTTATCTTTATTGGTGTGATTTGTGTGTAATGCCTATAAATCTTGCTGAAGTGTAGCTATGTTCAAGACACTCCTATGTTCAAAGTCCTTTAATGGTTTAGTCTCTTCAGAATGACAATTAAGTAACGCTGGCCACAGTTTAGCAGCGGGATGTCATAGGAAAGCATGAGGAGAATGAAGACCTAAGAAGTTAAGAGTCTAAGAAAATCTAGGAGTTACTAGCTATTGGATCTTGAGCAAACTTTGGGGCCTCCCAGAGAATAAACTTACTCATCCATAAAATGGTGGCATTAGTGTATGTCTGATATAATTAGGAGAACCAAATGTCAACTTATGTGAAAATGCTTTTTAATAGTAACACAGTATCTATCATCTTGATCCTTTTTAAATTGTGGAAAAATACACATAGCATAAAATTTATCACTAGTAACATTTAGTACATTTACAATGTTGTGCAACTACCAGTACTGGAGACTTCTTTTTGTCATTCCTTTTCACACCCCCCACACCTCTGTGCTTACCTTCCTCTCTGTCCATAATGACACAATTCTCTGTGTTTGGAATACCTCTTTTAAGACCTAACTGCAACTTAATTTCCTTCATAAAGTTCTTGATCTGTAAGTGCTGAGAGTAACTGCTCTATTTATCTAACGCATTTAACTTTTACCTTTCTTCTAATACAACTGAATTCTTACCCAATGTACTCACCAACCTACAAGTTCTGTGAGGGCTAAAACCATTGTTTATCCTCTTCTGTAGCCACACAACTTTCTGCTATTTCAGAAGAGGAATACAATACATTTCTTTAAATGACTTGACTTTTGCTCATCATGAGGGTTCTTTTAATTACTCTAAACTAGGAAAAGTGTTATTTTCCAATTGAAGAAAATATACAGATGGGTATTTTTCATTAGAAAAGTAGTGATATATAAGAGAACACAAGGCTATAAGCTAGAAAATGTGCACTTTAGTCTTGACAATTCATATAGCCTTTTGAACTGTGGCTTTCATATCTCAACAGATGTTAAACAACCTATAAACCAAAATCAAGAATGTTGTTAAGTCCCACTCTCCAAAGAACTAAGTCCTTTACTTATTTTTTTGTGAAGCTTATCTCTCTTTTAGGTTGCTGCTCCCATTTCCATAGTATGTTGGAGAAAGTTTGTGGGACTCTCCATAGCAAGTATATATAGCTGGCTGGCTAACGAGAACTGATTCCCCCCAAGACAGTTTTCTCCTGTCAATAATAGTCACGGTAAATAATAACACATAAACAGATAACATAGTTTATGATGTGCTTTCACATATTTCATTCCATCTGGTCCTGGTGGAACCTACCCAGATGAGATCTTGGGAAGCCAGAAGTATGTCAGAGAATAGATTTTATAACTTGTTTTGGGATTCAGAGCAATTACGTTCCCTTCCTCAGAGCCAAGAAGGGTGAGGAAAGGGAAGAGAGTTGTGGAGGTCAACATACATTTACCATACTCTTCATAACATTCTGACCAATGCACAGTAAGCAATATGAAGGCAGAGCCTGTGTCTGTCTTGTTTACCAATATAATTCTAGCACCACCCATACACTGTGCCTGGCACATATTGGGATTTCAGTAAATATGTGTGAATTAATAAATGCGTAAGATTACAATGTGATCCAAAAAACAGATACAACTTAGTGAAGTCACCAGATAATGCTAACCATGAAAGTACTTGCCTTCTTTCAGTGGGGAGGGTTTTTCATTTGTAAAAGTGATTCTAGAAGGCAAGATCATCACATTTCAACAAAAAGACAGAGATCATCAGCCCCACTAACCAGTGCAGCCCTTAGCTATCCCCGTACCTTTATTCGTGAACTGGGGTTAAGCATGATGTATTTAATGGAACCTTGGATGTTCTCTGTCCAGGAGACCAGCCACGTAACCTTATTATCATGCCGGACCTCTTTCCACTTATGTCCTGGAGGAGGAGAAGGAACCTTGGAATCTCTGAGGAAATAAAGCAGGAGGGCAGTGAAATGAGAAGTGAGGAACAATTTTACCTTTCATGACCCAAAGTGGACATATCTGCTGAGCATATATTTCCAAGTTTCCTCCTCACCACTCATTACAGTAGTCCCTCCTCATCTGCAGTTTTAGTTACCCATGGTCAACCACAATTAGAAAATATTAAATGAGAAGTTCCAGAAATAAACAATTCATAAGTTTTAAATTACACACCTTTCTGGGTAGCGCGATGAAACCTCTCGCCATCCTACTCAGGATGCAAAGCATCCCTTTGTCCAGTGTATCCATGCTGTATATATCCTGTCTGCTAGTCACTTAGTAGCCATCTCAGTTATCAGATCAATTGTCATGGTTTTGCAGTGCTTTGTTCAACTAACCCTTATTTTACTTAAGAAAGGCCCCAAAGTACAAAAGTAATGATGCTAGCAATTCAAATATGCCAAAGAGAAGTGCTACCTTTCAGTTGAAAGGTGAAAGTTCTTGACTTAATAAAGAAAAAGAAAAATCAAAGACCTACAGTCAGAACAAATCTATCTGTGAAACTGTGAAGAAGGAAAAAAAAATCACACTAGTTTTGCTATTGCACCTGAAACTGCGAAAGTTCTGGCCACTGTGTATGGTCAGTGCTTAATTATGATGTAAGAGGCATTGAATTTGTGGGTGGAAGACACAAACAGAAATGTATTCCAATTGATAGCAATGAAGTTTGGTACTATCCATGGTTTCAGGCATCTACTGGGTGGGTGGTCTTAGAATGTATCCCCCAC
This sequence comes from Daubentonia madagascariensis, assembly GCA_023783475.1. Classification (NCBI taxonomy): domain Eukaryota; kingdom Metazoa; phylum Chordata; class Mammalia; order Primates; family Daubentoniidae; genus Daubentonia; species Daubentonia madagascariensis. The sequence goes on along the minus strand of JAKFHU010002136.1, from coordinate 23,805,425 downwards.
ATTTAAGGGGAGACTACTATACCTAAAAAACATTTGGAGACCTACCTATACATGGAAATACCATGTTGCTCTTAAGTCTCTCCTTCCCAAACAGTCCTCTATAACTTTGGAAATATTCCCAACTACTTACAACAAAGAAAGCCCTCCACCTCATTTTTGGCCCAAAGGATGAACTATGTGCTCACTTGCTACAGTTGATGATTATATCCTCAGGCATGATTCGTCTCTTCAGCATGCCCATTTTGGGGTGGTTGCCACGGCCACGGAAAAGCCCAGGAGGCTCTATCTTGAAGTTGGCGATCCTCTCTTTGTGGTTATCCATGATACAGAAGCCATATTCTTTCAATAATTTTTCATTCTCCTCTTTGATTTTCTGGAAGATAACAAGGAAGGACTAAAAATAGGTTCAAACTGCTGTTCTCTTATCATTTTTATCTCTTGTGGGAGAACAGGTCATGGTAGAGAAAAGTCTAAAAATCAATAAAAAATGAATTCAAATGAAAGAAAACCTCTAGTGCTTTTCTCCACTAAATACAATAAAATTCCCCAAAAGATTTGCCTATAAAGGTGACTTCAACTAGATTTGAAACTGATCCATGTACCTTAAAGGATGTGAGTTTACGAGTGTTGTTTGGGTGTTTTAAACTTACTTGAAATATTCCTATTGTTTTGTTGAGTAATGTCAGAACAGGAAATGAAGAAGAGTCTCTGATAGGTAGGGCCTAGTAAAAGAACAGCTCTGGAGCCACTTACTTGACTAGCATTTCACATGGGGTTTTAAGCCCAGACAAATCTGTCATGGATTCTTTTGTAAGTATATGCATATATACACTCTACATCCTTGCTCCAAAATAGTAGCAGGTGGGGGGGAGGATTTTGAGCCTCCTTACCCTCTATTGACTCCTTACTATCTTATGTTTAGTGATTCAATTTAACTTAGTCCTGGCTGCCCTGTGGGTGGAAAAAGACTCAAATTGCTGGCAACAGGTGTCCTTGGCAGGGGCTCTGACAAGAGGATGTTTATAAAACCTCTCTATCTTTGGATCGCTATCCCAAGAATGAAGCTCCAAAGCAATCTTTAAGTTTAAAAACACCCCTGAAGTAAATAATATACTACATTTCACTAATTTGGAATAATGAGAATAAGGTTAACCTGAGACTGAAAAGTCTGATGCAATTATCACTCTTACAGTAACTCATTAATTTTATTTACTTATTTATTTATCACGACAGAGTCTCGCTTTATTCATTCATTCATTTATTTAGACAGAGTCTCACTCTGTCACCCGGGCTAGAGTGCAGTGGTGCCATCATAGCTCACTGCAACCTCAAACTCCTGGGCTCAAGCGATCCTCTTGCCTCAGCCTCCCACATGGCTGGGACTACAGACACATGCCACCATGCCCGTCTTATTTTTTCTATTTTTAGTAGAGACGGGGTCTTGCTCTTGCTTAGGCTGGTCTTGAACTCCTGACCTCAAACAATCCTCCTGCTTTGGCCTCCCAGAGTGTTAGGATTACAGGCATGAGCCACTGTGCCTGGCCTTTTATTTATTTAAGAGACAGGATCTTGCTCTGTCACCCAGGCTGGGGTGCAGTGATGCAATCACAGCTCACTGCAGCCTTGAACTCCTGGGCTCAGGTGATCCTCCTGCCTCAGCCTCCTGAGTAGCTGGGACCACCATGCCTGGCTAATTTTTTTTTTTAAATTTTTTGTAGAGACAGGGTCTCACTATGTTGACCAAGCTGGTCTTGAACTCCTAGCCTCTGTCTCCCAAAGTGCTGGGATTACAGATGTGAGCCACCACACCCCTCATTAATTTTTAAACTAATGGCCAAATAAGTACCATCAAACAATGAGTTATATAAATACAATGGCCTAAATTATATAAACATGCAAGTCCTTTAAAATACTGAAACTACAGGGCTTTGAAGTGTAGAGAATTCCTTAAAATCCTTAACTTCTGATTGGAAAAAATGAAATTCTAGTCTGGATTCCTCCAGTTCAGGGACTGGCAAACTTTTCCTAAATAGAAAATATTTTAGGTTTGAGGGCCATACAGTCTCTGTTGCAACTACTCATTTCTGCCACTGTTGCATAAAAGCAGACATAGATAATATATAGATAAGTAGGGAGGTGTGTTCCAATAAAACTTTATTTATAAAAACAGGCAGCATGTGGAAGAAAATGATATCCCATCTAGATATTAGAAAGATCCTTCAGCAATGAGCATGGCTAAATTCCAGAGTAAAATAGATCAAAGAACAGGGAGGTACATGGCCAATATTATCTCACCTGTCTTAAATCCTTAATATCCAGTAGCTACTACTGTGGGACAGTCTGCTCATCCTTAAATACTATATTATTGGAATTACTGACTGATTTTTAGGTCAGTGGAACACCAGGGTACTTATACTGAGCTACTGAACAAAGCTCTTATTCGTAATTTTCAGTCTAAGTAAAGCCCTTAAGAAAATTTAGACTTTGTTAGGCTGAGAATTCTAAATCTTTAGCATAGAATGATGTGAAATGACTGAAATCAATGTTGCGTCACAAGAACCACAAAGAAAATGAGATGGACTAATCACTATTCCAAAATCCTCCAGAGGTTTAATAAATTCTGTAGTACCAGTTTCTCTTCCTTGTTCATCTGTTTCCGAGCTTCCGACTGGGCTTTGAAATACTGGCTCATCTGGGTAAAATCACATTTGCTTAGGTTGGTGATAATATTCTTTTCTTCATTAGTCATTTCCTAGTCAGAAGAAAAAGAACATAAATACACTAATAAGTCCCTGGGCTTCTTTGCGATTACAGTAAAGCACCATTTTTTCAGTCAGCGTCTGAAGAGGTAGCCAATCTAAATTAGTGAGTTTTGAAGAAAATATATAATTCTATTACTTGGTTCTATTATAAAGTACGTATTTAATACCAAAATGTTTTAAATGATTTATTACTGCAAAAGATTAACTCTTATGTAGTTTCTTGGGCTTCTTGGCACATTGCCACAAATCCCCAGGCATACAACAAATACCAGTTTGAGAAACATGAATATATATCATTTGGTAATAAGAGATATTTCCATACTCATTCTTTCTTAGAAACATTACCCCTTCTCTATTCATGTATTAAATCTGATTTTCAGAGCTATTTCAGGCAGTAAACTTCAGTTCTGCCTCTGTCCACATTATCCAAACTCAGAATACAGATTTTTAAAATCACCCAGGCAGATACAATATACGTGGTTTCAAGAGGATAAAGTACCCAAAGCAAATGAGCAAGAATCGAGAAGGAATGGGAAGTGAAATTAACATTTCTTTTTGCAACAGCAGACAAAGGGCAGTCCTGCACAGACTAACTTTCCTTTGCGCTACTGCAGTTGGCCTAATCTGATAAACCCCCTCCTACAGTCATGAGAGGTGACAGGGGAAAGAAATGTAACTATTCTTGTTGGATAGAAATGCTATAAAATATAGCAAGTGATCAGACAAAAAAATACAACTTTTAATACAACAAAATTCATAAAACTCAAATTTTACATCAGGAAATTTTTTGTAAAATCATAACTTATTACTTAGTACTTCATCAATGTATCTTCAAAGTACTAGGATATTAATACATGGACTACAATACCTTTCTCCAGTCTTTAAAGAAATTTTTCCTAAATATTTCCTTAGTAGTATATTCATGGTCGAGCATTTTTGCAAAGAATGTAGCTACTTCTTCTGCTTTGGGGCTCAGCTTCATGACTTTACCTAGAGGAAAAAGTGGTTCCAAAAAGTGAGGTGTGGTTTTCATGTTCCAAATATAAATACTGAGCACTGGAGACGTCTTCTTTAATAATGGTTTACCTTCCCATGGTATATAAAGGTCTGGTGACACACAGTAAGAACAACAATAACAAAGACAACATACTGATTTATATCTACTTATATAAATTCTCCTTCTCTTTAGCAGATATTTACCTGGGTCATTCTCTGGAGACTATGCCAGTTAATTGTTCCCAGGTGCCTGCTCAGGACAGGGATGACCTGGGGGAGGCCCAGTCACTCTTCCTTTTCCTTTCAGCAAGCAGGGTCCTTTACACCTCTTCAATGGTTTTTAAAAATCAAATCCTCAGAGGGACTCCTGCCACTGCTAAGCTAAGCAGCCTCTGTTCAAGAAGGGGAGGAAGGGATAGGGCAGGGAGTGGAAGAAAGGAATTGTGGGGAAAAGAAATAGGCATCTTTCTTCTTCAAAGTTAGGTGGGTGGAATAGAATAAAAATATATATCCATAGCAGGCAAGCCCAGATTTCCCATATGAAAAGCCTAAATAAGACCTTCCTCTAGACCCTTGCTATTCAAAGTGTGGTCCACAAGCCATCAGCATTGGCATCACATGGGAGTTTGTTAGAAATGTAGAATCCCACGCCCCACCCTAGATCTACTGAATCAGAAATTGCATTTTAATGAAACTCATAAGCACACTAGAGTTTGCAATGCACTGCTCTGGAACACAAATACTATGAGGCTGCCTCTTTCAAGAAACAGGATGCAACCACAGCACAAGAGGGATGACTGGGGTTGCTGGCAGTATGCAAGTATTTTATGTAAAAACTGCTCTAATGGAACCCTGATGTTTCACAATGAAATGGTAAAGAAAATCTAAATAGGGCCTAGGGGTTTTGTGTACCTGAATTAGTTAATAAAGCAATAGAAGAAAAGTACGTGGGAGTTCAATTCATTTTTCAAATAGAGTATTTTCAACAGTACTCTTAGGGCTAATTTCCATTTTTTTCTTGAAAAGTCAACTTTACCACACCATCTGGAACTAATCTATGCCATAAAAGCAGCATTTGGCTATACTTAAAATGAGGCTAAATGCAATTCCACTGCCTTACTATTATACAGGTATTAATTCACCAAGGGGGGGTCCACATTCATTATAGGAAACTAAAACTTAACTAGAAATCCATTCATTTCATAACTCAGAAGACATCTCATCTCATGATGGTTGGGAAATTATCCCTGATTGTAGGGATGTAGGGAACTACATGTAGCACAAAATTGAAACTGTCACAGTAGACAAAAAAAAAATTACTTGGAAGCCATAACTTAAAACGCCAACAGATGGCGCAGTTTCCCCCCCTCACACTCAAACCTCCCCCCACCCGCAACCAAGGTTCTGCTTTGAAAGGAAGACACTTTAGGGAGGATAGGTTGGACTAGAAGATTTCCTGCACTTCTACAGAACTCCCTACTATGGTCTGAACCAGAGTTGCCAGTAAAACTGTAACCTGCTTCCAATATAAAGGAAAACATTAAGTCACTAAAAATAAAATAAATGAAATAAAATAAAGGGCAAGAAAAACTGTAAACTGTTCTCGGGTATGTTTGTTATAAACTAAATATTAACAGTATTTGGGGAAAAAAAAATTGAGACTCTTTAGGCTATTTTACTCAATTCCGTCCCAATAAAGGAAGCAACTATGACTCCTCCTGTTTTAGATGAGCTGTCAAAAGATAAAATGACAGCTCCCTACAGTAGAGTAGTGGGAAGATGACTTCAAGGTTCCTGGCAACAGTAACACTTTGTGGAAAAGGCTAAGCTCCAGGAAGAGGAAACTGCTGAGTCACAACTGAAAACTGAAAGTTCTTAGCAGAGGCAACAATTCACTGCTTCAACCAGTTCATGCCCCACCTCTCTGGCAGGTTCTAAAGTAGTCTGAGAATTCTCCCCAGAGAGTAGGCAGCACTTACAGTATCAGTTTGGACTAATAAGTCAAATGCCACTTCTTGACTTGTTGCAGAGTGGGAGTTTATACAATCAAAGGGAAGAAATCCCAGAGGGAAAGCCAACTGAGAAAATGCGAAAGCCTTGGAGCCTGAGCTCCTATAAAGGAGGACTAGGCCAGAATGGGGTAAAAGGACTGTGGTGACTGGTAGACTAGTCCAGGCCTCTGCTTCCCATCTTGAAAAGTAAGAGAAACCCCAAGACCAGGGAATCTAGTGTTTCCTCCAATCACTCTGAATCTCAAAGTGAGGCTTTACCAGTTGACCTTTCTAAAGCTCCTGGTGAGCCTAGACTACAGCTATAGAATACCTGTACTTTTAAGATGTTCCTCTTCCAGGTCCTTGGCCCTTTCTCTTCACTGGGAGTTTTAGCTTTGAGTCATACTTAAGAGTCTCCAGGAATGACCCAGTGTGAGGACTGAAAGAATTCTTATGCCCTCTGGTAAACAGGTCAAAATGTTTATATAATATAAGCATTTGCCACTGAGACTATGGGGTGCTACTAGCCTGCAAACTCCCCGAGATCAGGGATTAACCCAGGGATTAAGCTGGGTTTTAGTGTCTGAACACAGGCACAGTCAATAAATACGTAGTTTTAAAAAAACAAGTTTCAGCTTATCAAGGTTGGTACTTTCCTCATTTGCAGACCAAACCCATCAGTATCAACTACTACCTAGACCTAGCATTGGTGGCCCTGTTCACCACTGATGCCTTTCAGCAGTTCTGCCCAGTGATGCCTTTTAGCAGTTCTCCTGCCCAGTGTTTTTCAAAGTTTGGTTAGCAAACCACTTGGTTCAGAGGTACCCAATCCCACCACCCCACCCCTATTAAATGGGCCCAGATCCACTCTGGTGAATCATAAGCACACAAGGGCTTGAGGAACAATGCTCTAGCCATTTCTGGATAGAACCCTTGGAACAAGGGAAATCTGCTGAGCATTACCATCTACATATTGCTACATCACCAACAGAGGGGCATGTCAAAAGCTATCCTCAAATCTTTCAACCCAAGGATAGAAATACCAGTGATAGTTAACATACAATTCTGAGGTTCTAAGAGACCCAGGACGGCCTTTCTTTAAAGCAGCTCAAAGGCTTGACTGTGCATGTATCAAAGGCATAGTGTTACGCTATGTAGAGTGAGTGACGGATGCCTACCAGCCCTATCCAGAGGTTGATGGCAGACTAATGCTCAACTAAATACTAGTACTATTTCTAGTGATGAGCAGCTTGGCAGTTTGTGTTATATCACTAAAATAAAACACTACTATTCAAGTGAGGCTTTTCTAATAACTTGCAAAAAGCAGCTCCCTAGAAATGAAGTTCAGATAAAAGCATTCACACATTGTGGACCATGTGATGTGAGCCATGTAGATGGACCTTTTTTGGACTGTGTAGATGAGACATTAACAGGCCCTTTCTCATAGCACTTTATCAGCCAAAAAATGGGCCTTTAAGAGTTAAGTAAACACCTGATGCCACTTCCTCAAAACCACACAATGACAGTGAAACAAAATGAAATAAACAAAAAGAATTATCCACCATAGGATCCTTCCTCGTTTTCTATTCCTAAATAGAGCAGACTCTTTTCTTGGCCAAGATTCAGAAAACCTTGAAACAACTCACCATCATAGTAAAACTTGACACTCTCTGGAAGAGGCTCATATGGTGGAGCAAATACAGGACCTTTATGTTCTAGGAATTTCCACTTGATGCCTTCAGGATAGCGCTCTTCTTCCCACCTTTAAAAGACAAGGCACAGCCTCATTTAGTGATCACCTTGCCTAATACAGAGATCATCGCCTATTAAATGCCAGAATATCTGCTCAATTGATTAGTACTCTGGAATGACTTTGGGACCCCACATTCAAGGCCTGGATCAAAAGAACCAGTGTCCTCCACTTTGAAAAAGCCAACACTCACAAGTAAAAGGGAATACTCAAGTGAACAGAGGAAAATACATTTCAACAGTTCAGTTCAATGATACTGGATATTAAGAGATCAACACTGAAGGAGCTCAGCACCAAGTGAGGAATATGAAAATGCAAACAGGTGTTTTGCCACAATGCTATAAAAACATACCACAAAGGTATACATGACAATATTTATGTTGTTGATATGCAGGAAAAGGCCTCCTGAGAATGGAGATGTCAGATGAAGGTATAGAGGAAAACAACCCTATTAGGAAGTACATAATAGGACAAGTAGACTAGGAAATAATAGTTCAATTGGGGCATAATGAATTTAAGGTACTTATGGGTTATCTGAAACTGTCTAGCAGACACTGATAAATGAATCTAAAGCTCAGTGGAAACAGCTTTTTAAAAAAACATTTTATTTTAAAAATGGTCAAACAGACAAAAATCAGTGAATAACACAAATACAACATACCCACCACCTCCATATTCAACAATTGTTAATATTTTACTAAATCCTCTATTTTGGCTGAACCATTTCAAAGTTAATTGAAGTTTTGATACTTCACCACTAAATATTTCAGCAAGCATTTCTATAAAACTGATATTCCCCCATATAACTGTAATAAATACTTTTATCACATCTAATAAAATTACTAATTTCCTAGTATCATTCTAATACCCAGTCCATATTAAGAACTTCCTAATTATATTGAAAATGTATTTTATAGATCAGGATCCAATTAAGGATCAAGTACTGCAACTGGTTGTTATGTCTCAAGCCTTTTTCTCTGGAATAGACAGACCTCACCACCCTCACATTCACTTTCCAAGACCAATATTTTAAACAAAGTTCCGAAACATCAAATAAAAATTACATGTATCAAACCGTATTGTAACAACAGCATTACTGTAACAGCAAAGTCAACATAATATGGTTAAGTGATTTTCAACAAGGGTGCTTGAGACCATTCAACAGGGCAACAGCCAAAGTTGGAAGCAACCCAAACATCCATCAGTCTTTTCAACAAAGGTGGTGGCAAAAGAATAAAATTGGGCCCCTACCTTACACTACATATAAAAATTAATTCAAAACAAATTAAAGACCTAAATGTAAGACCAAAAATATAAAACTCTTAGAAGAAAACATAGGGGAAAAGCTTCACAACATTGGATTTGGCAATGATTTTTTGATATGATACCAAAAGCACAGGCAACAACAAAAAAACCCAAATAAACTGGTCTACATCAAACTTAAAAACTTCTGTGCCTCAAAGGATGCATTCAAGAGAATGAAAGGCAACCCATGGAGTGGAAGAAAGTATCTGCAGATTCTACACCTAATAAGAGCTTAATATCTAGAATATAATAAGAACTCCTAAAACTCAATAACAAAATAACCCACCCACTTAAAAAATGGACAAGGGACCTGAATAGACATTTATCCAAAGACGACACACAAACGGTCAATAAGTACCTGAAAAGATAATCACCACTAATCATTAGGAAAATGCAAATCAAAACCACAATGAGATACCACTCACACTCATCAGGATGGCAGTAAAACAAAAAATAACAAGTGTTGATGAGGATGTGGAGAAGCTAGTACCCTTGTGTAGTCCTGGAGGGAATGTGAAACGGTGCAGCCACTGTGGCAGACAGACAGTAAGGCTGTTCCTCAAAAAGTTAAACACAGAATCACCATAGGACCAAGCAATCCCATTCCCAGGTATATACACAATATTCTAACAAATACTTGTACATGAATGTTCATAGCAGCTCAATTCACAACAGCCAAAGGTGGAAACAACCCCAGTGTCCATCAACAGATGAATGGATAAATCAAACATACTATATACAATGAAATATTATTTAGCCTTAAAAAGGAAGGAAATTCTGACACACGCTACATCACGGATGAACCTTGAGGATATTTCGTTAAGTGAAATAAGGCAGTCATAAATACTGTATGATTCTACTTATATGAGGGTACTAGAGACGGGGAAGGGGGGTGTGAAGAGATATTGTTTAATGGGTAGAGTTTTAGTTTTGTAAGATGAAAATAATCAGCAATTGGTGATGATTACACAACATGGATGTACTTAATGCCACGGAACTGTACACTTAAAAAGGGTTAAGATGATAAATTTTATGTCATTATGTATTTTATCACAATGAAAGTAATTTTTAAAAAAACCAAAGTCAAGATTTAATGAAATCTTAGACCTAGAAGGAACATTAAAGATCCTCCCTAACCAACCTACCAATTTACAGGTATGAAACTGGTAGGATTTCCCAACTAGTCGTTAACATGGAAAGGCCTGGATACAGCAACCCACCCAATCCTAGGGTCTGTTACTCTCCAAATCAGAGAAAATACATACATGTACACATGTATGTATATGAGACCATTTGTAAGGATCCTATCTGTGGCAGTCACAGATTAGTTATGAAGGGATTGAGAACACCATTTTTTCCCTTATCCTGGGACTTGTCATCATTCTTCTCACCAACTCCAGTGTTTTTAAACTAGGACTCCAAGCTATTTTTACAATTCCTATCTCAACATGTGTATCTTGAGGACCCATAGCAACTTCTTTACCGAAGTTTAAGCAAACTAAGATACTCAGTGACTCACTCAACACTAAACCTCAGTTTAAACAGAAAGACAGAACGTATCTTCCAACAAGCTGATGTTAATGGACTGAAAGTTATTAATGTACAAATAAAAACAGTATTGGTCTTTTAGGCCCCCCCATTAGGGCTAATGTTCCCCCTTACAATTTATTAATAAAATCATGTACTTAGACGCCAAAACTTCTCTTTGGTGGCTTGACTTATAAATTCGAGTATCAATTTTACAATAAAATTTGTTTAAAAAGGGGAAGGTGGAAAAGTGCTAGAAATGTGTGTAACACAGGAAAGTAAACTCCATATGCTATTTGAAATCAAGTTCCCTTCGAGTTAATGAGTCCCTAACAGTACATTGTTGTAAAAGTCCTATTTAATTTTTAAAAATTCAGAAATAAAGGTTACATACTACAGCTTTCCAGAAGCTAATCTCTGAAATTAAGGGCAGTTTTTCTGGTTTGAGGAGAATGTGAATAATCTATATTCCATACATTTATCGTTACTAATTGTATTTATGCGTCCTGATCTTTCAACATTAATTCCTTACATTATAGTCCTAACTCGTTACAACATTTTTACCTTTGTTAAGAGACTCAAAACTCCATTTGAAGTCACACCTAACACCAGTAATAAACTCTCCAGTTTCTAAGTCTTTGCGAAGAATCATCTGTTGAGAATTAACCTGTGACTTACATTCTAACAGGTCAGCCCTAACATAAAAGTATACTTAACCCACCACAGTGCTGAAACCCTATAAAGCTACAACGGGCAACAGTTAAAAATCAGGACAACTGGGATAAATAGGTTTTCATGGATGAGCCTGAGCATACTGCCACCACTTGTGTAACATACTGTTTCTATGGGAAAAACGTGATATATTGAAGAAACCAGAGGGTCTGGTTTCCCATCCCCACAACTACCAAAGAGAGGGAGATAAAGATCAGAGTAAGTTCTTTTTTTTTGGTCAGGATGAACATGTCTGCAGACTATGGAGGGAGGCAAAAGACCTGCACATTTGCCAAACTGGTAAAGCATGTACTTCTGTTTTAGTGGGATAGCAAGAGGAATAGTAAAAATAAAATTATCTGCCATTTCAGGTCCCTGACTAGGCCATCAGTGGCAGTCACTGAGGACTAGACCACTGATCTCAGAGTACAATAGGCAGCCTTTAGCTGTCAGTTAAGAGGCCGTTTGTTCCTTAATTCTTATTCTCCCATTTCTAAAAACTTACATGTGCCATCAAGCATTGTGCTTGAAAAGCATGCACGGAGTTTAATAATCAGACTTGAGAGAAGCATACATTAGAAGCTGTAGCAAAGACTGCTCATTCCCAAATGAACCATCTTTGAGACTAGCCAGGTCCCCTTCATACCAAAATAAGAATAAAACTCAAAAGTCATGGTCTCTCAGAAATAAGGTGTGGCAACACTGATAAGGATTTCAACCACAAAAGCAAAATTAGGCTACTAGACCCCTCAAGGACACTTAATTCTACACACACAAGGCTGAACTAGGATATGAGTACATCTGCTTTGGGCCCAACAAAAGCCAAAGCTTCAAAGGAAGAGGGGAGACAGCAGGGACCTCCTGACGACGAGGAAACTATTAGGTCATTAAATACGAAATGTCCGATTTTGAATCAGAAGTGTAGTTTATTATATCTCAAACAAGAAGCAGTACAGTTAATCAAAGTGTGCGCCTAAACTACCAACAAACACAGTTTTGCCATCTTAACAGTAGCTTGTTCATGCCAGCAGCTAAGAAGCCCGGAGAGCGAGTGGCGATGAAATCACGAAATGAGTTTCCCACAGCTTGTTGGGAATTGAATATTTTTCCTTGCAAGAAGTGGTCCAAAGTCTGGCAGAAATGGTGGTCAGTTGGTGCAGGGTCTGCTGCATATGGTGGATGACAGAGAGTTTCCAAGCCCAGCTTCCACAGCTTGAGCTGCATGGTTTGTGTGACATGTGGCTGAGCGTTGTCTTGCAAGAGGATTGGCCTGTCTCTACTGACCAATCTCGGCTGCTTAATCACAAGCATCCTCACCATTTTAACCAGTTGGTTGCAGTAGACATCCACTGTCATCAATTGACCAGGTTTCATGAAGCTGTAGTGGATAATACCAGCGCTGGACCACCAGACACCATTAGATTTTTTTTGATGAACATTTGGTTTTGGACTGTGTTTCACATTTCATCTTTATCCAACCATTGTGCCAAATGCTTACAGTTGTCAAAAAGGATCCATTTTTCATCACATGTAACAATATGGTGTAGAAATGGTTTGCCTTTATGTCGTGACAGGAAAGAAAGGCAAGCTTCAAGATGATTTCTCTTCTGATGCTCATTTAATTCATGTGGAACCCATCTATCCAGCTTCTTCACCTTGCCGATTTGTTTCAAATGGTCCGATATTGTTGGAACAGGAACATCAAACCTTGCTGCTAATTCACACGCAGGTTGAAATGCATTTGCTTCTACTACAGCTTTCAGCTCATCATTATGAACCTTGGTCTCAGGTCGCCCACATGGCTCACTTTTCAAGATTAAAATCACCAGAACTTCTCAAACCATCCACATACTGTGGGTTCACTAGCCACACCCCTTCCCAAACACTTCACTGATATTTCGAGTTGTCTGTGCTACAATGGTGTCACGACAGAACTCTATTCAAAAGTAACATGAATGTTTGACTTATCCACGGTTTCACAAAAATTGCTCTAAAAAAAAATTTTGAAAGCTAATCAGAAGCCAAAACGTGCATCTGAAAGACTGAGGATGTACCTTCACAATAAAAATAAATCAAGAAGTGTCAAGGTGAAATGTCAGAGATAGCAACTGTCAAACTTAGTACTTAAGGAAATTGGACATTTCATACTTAATAACCTAATAATTTGTTCATTTAACAAGCATTTTCTGAGCACCCACCAAGAACCCTGACAGACCTAACAGACTGATGAGTTACTAACACCATTTCTCTTGACTCCCAATAAAAACCCCTAATTTACACTTTACTTTAAAAAAATAAATAAATCACTTTATTTTTTAAAAAATCATTTTATTAGAAGTCATAAAACCCTTTCAGTACTTTATGAACAAATTCTGGGAAAGATCATTGAAAATGTTTGATTAGGTCCAAAGAAAAATGAAATAAAAACAAGGAAAATAAAACCGCATATTCTTTTGTCTTCTGACTCTGACTTCTGGAAAGGTCCAGGATTCCTCTGCTCTGTGATCTTCCTTTTCTACACTTCCCTTTTAACCCCATGATGTCACACCAACATGCCAATCACACAGCTGTCACTGTGTAGGCACATTTCTGCCACCTCCCTGGTCACTGCTCTTTCCCCTTTCCTCAGAGGTGCTGGGGACATCCATGTTTTTAATCATAAAGTCATAGAATAAATGCATGCAAATGGGTCTGGAAGGTGACATGCCAAACAATTAACAGTGGTTACCTCAAGGCTGGAAAGGTAATGGGAACGGGAGAAAGGGAGGTAAGGGGGACTTTCATTTTTATTTTAACACATAAACCTCTTGATCATTTAAAACTTTTTATCATAAACTGGTATAGTAAAATAGTAGGAAATTTTAACTAAAGGTAAGTATTAAAAAATACATGTTTATTTCAAAATTCTAAACACCGAAAGTAGAAAATAAAAGTTTCCCATCTAAACATGCTTCTCAAAAGAAAGTTTAGCTCTGTTATGGCTGAAGTGTCCCTCATAAAGACTGTCTGAATCTTCACTCCCACAGGCAGGGACAATGCCTATTTTCTCATATTCACAACCCAAGATATTTTCACTTATTAATCTTTCTCCACTCTGAGAGATATTAAACAAAAAGATTATCATTTGTTATTTTTATTTGAATCTTTGATAACTTGTGAGGCTGACCACACTTTAAGATGTTTATTAACTATTTATCATCTTTAATAAACTGCCTGTTCCTTATTTTTCAATTAGACTGCTCCTTTCATATTTTTACAAGGGCTTTTTTTCATATTAGGAATATCAGCCCTTTGTACTGCAAATATTTTGCCTTAGGATTTTTTTTTTTTTTTTTTTAAAGAGACAAGGTATTGCTCTGTCACCCAGGCTAGAGTGCAGTGGTGTGATCATAGCTCACTGCAGCCTTGAACTCCTAGGCTCAAGCAATCCTCCTGCCTCAGCCTCCTGAGTAGCTGGGGCTACAGATGCGCACCACCATGCCTAGCTCATTTTTAAATATTTTGTACAGGCAGGGTCTCACTATTTTGCCCAGGCTGAAGTTGAACTCCCAAGCTCAAGCGATCCCCTTGCCCAGGCCTCCCAAAGTGCTTGCATGAGCCACTGCAGCCAGCCAGGATTTTTTTTTTTAATGACATGAGATTGTCTGTCTGCCATACAGAAAATTTCAATTTTGATGTGTCAAATTTATAAATCCTTTACTTACAGCTCTAGTTATGTCTTGCTTCAGAACATCTTCACTATTCTACAATTACAAAAATATTCACCCAAGTTTTCTTGCAGAGGTTTCTTCTGTTGTTATTTTAACAAAGAGGCAGTTTTCCCAACATGTGTTATAGAATAATCCATCCTTTTCCTATAATTTTAAATGCACTTGCACTTTCTCCATATGCTAAATTCCCATCTATGCTTCTACAGTCCATTCTGTTTAAGGTGGTGGAACCTAGTTTTGAGACGCAATAGATTTAGAGCCAGATAATGATTATACTGGGACCTGGAAAACTTATCTCAGAATGTTATTCTAGAGAGAATCTGTACAGTATTTTCCCCCAAATATCAGGCTACTAATTTTAATAACTCAATACTCTTGCTTAATTAGGTTGTGCAATGAAAGAGGTAACATTTTAATCTTGTGCTGAGATGTTACCATTTCCACTTCTGCTCCTCTTCTTTCTTCGGCTTCTTTTTCTTGTTATCTGGCTCAGGAACTTTTTTGTCTTTATTCTTGGGTTTTTTCAATTTACCATCCTACAAAGAAACATCATGAGAAAGTACTTAAATAAGGACTGATCACACTTCTGGAGATAGTTTGTGGGGGCCATTAGAAAAAAAAAAAACTATACTTAGAGAGTATTAGCACTGCAGAGGATCTTAGATCCAATCTTCTCATTTGGTCCATGAATAAAAATTTACTGAGAGTTTGCTCTAGAGCAGTATTTCCCAAAACTCCCTGAAAAATGACTACCAGAGGAAGTAGTTTAAAACACTCATTCTGCAGGGGAAGAGCCTTGGCAAACTGTTTTATAGCCTCAGAGGAGTTTGTGAACTCTTTATTTTCCTTTGTCCTACCTATTCAACATAATTTAAGTCTTTATTCAACAAGTTTTATACAGCAGTGAAGCGTGGTTTAACCATCTCAAAATCAATTACAGAATGGCAGAGCTGGAAAGCACTGTATGGACAGGTTAGTTTGACCTCTTCCGGTTACAATCAAGACAACTTCGAAACAGAGGTTTTGTCCCTTGATCAAGGTCATATAGCTACTATTAACTACAATGAGAGCCTAAATTTATGAGTGGGGAAAAAAAAAGTGACTCAGGGGAATGACTGAAATAGATAAACATTCTAGACCTCATGATAGGATGGCAATCAAGATAGGAATAAACACAAGGTCTATAAGCGAATGACTTTCAGGATAGGAAGCGGAAAGTGTGCAGTACCACCCATATTTTAAAATAGGCATGGAGAATATAAATGTGTAAGTATGTTTATGAAGAGAAGGTACTTAAAGGATCACATCAATTCAGATAATGTTTACTATTCAGGCTGAAACACACCACAGGAAAGGGAAATGTTTTCAGTTAAGACATTCTCTGTTTCTGAACAGGCATACAGATGGCCCCATCAGGAAACTACTGGCTACATTGTATGTTTTCAAGCCTCAAATCGGGATAATCAGTCACTGAGAGACTTCAGAACAATTCCCAGAAATGAAAAAAACCATAGTTGGTGAGCGAGGTTTAAGGATGGATTCTGCCATCTGGGGTCCCTGCCACAATAACACTGTGTATTAATTCCCAGTCTTTCAGCCAGCTTTTTTTTTCCCACCTATAGGGGAAGGGCTGCTAAGTAGAACAGTAAAAAAAAATGAAGTCAACCATTCTTTTTTCCTAATGGTTTAACAAACTCAGAGAAAAGGTATTATTTTGCGTAAGTACAACATGAACGTAAAAGTAATAGAACACATGGAGAGCTCAAGTTTTACAATTCTTTATTGACTTGTCTGTACTGACTACATGAAAGTGGAGTGACTGGCTAGCATAATCACTACTCAACATTTCACTCTCAATTTCTTGAATTAGTCCTCATTAACTTGAACTTCTGCCAACAATAGACCAGTAGTCAGAAAAACTACAATTTTCTAAATTCAGGACCTTGTTCATTTCTCTATGGTTAGCCTAAATCATTAATATTCTTAATATGATTTCATTAAAGACCTTTCTTCTCCCTCCTTGTGGAGTTAAAGGATCAGCAAAGTCCCAGAGAGCAGGATACTATGGCAGCTGGTGTGCTGGCTCTGAAATCAGACTGCATGGGATCAAATTCTGGCTTTACCACTTAGTTGCTATGTGGTCTCAGGCAAATGATTAAACCTCTCTATACGGTTTCTACTTCCACAAAATGGAGATAATAGTAGGGATATTTATCTCCTAGGGTTGTTATAAGGATTAAATGAAATGATAAATATATAAAGCATGCAGAATAGTGCTTTGCACACAGGGAACATCTATACATTTAATTGTGATTACTACTACAAGGATAAATTATGGCACTCTGCTCCTTACTATCATTGTCTTCTTACTGCTGGTACGTCAAGCTATCCACTTTACACTTGAGGACCCATTTTGCCCACAACAGGGGCTAACCTCAAACACAGTGTAAGAGCTAAGAATTCACCCCTTCTTCTCTTAGGAGAATGCAAGATTTAAGACCCCTGTGAATTTCTGACATCTTTTCTTGAATTATTTGCTAATGACCTTTTAGTACAAGAACTCGAAAGTGTTAAGAGAAGGAACCGTATTATTCTATTTTACTTTATTTTCATTTTATTTATTTTTTTAGACACCAGGTTTTGTTCTGTTGTCCAGACTGGAATACAGTGGTGCAATCATAGCTCACTGTAACCTCAAATTCCCGGGCTCAAGCAATCCTCCCACCTCAGCCTCTGAGTAGCTAGGACTACAAGCATGCAACACCACACCCAGCTAATTTTGTTTTGCTTTGTTTTTGTAGAGACAGGGTCTCACTGCATTGCCCAGGCTGGTTTCAAACTCTTGGCCTCAAGCGATCCTCCCATCTTGGCCTCCCAAAGTGCTGGGATTACAGACATGAGCCACTGCATCTGGCCCTTATTATTCTATTTTAAATCTACCACAAGCAACAAAAAGAACTCTTAGGTACTTAAACTGAACTGAGATTTTAAGTAAGGTTATAGGCAAGGAGGAGAAAGAAGAGAGGAAGAGCACGTATGTTGCAGAGAGAGGGAAGAGCATGTGCTTCATAAAGCTCTGAAGCATGAAAGAATCTGTTGTGAAAAGAAACAGAGCAGGCCAGTGTGACTGGTACAAGGTGAGCTAGACAAGAGGCACAAGATGCACGGGACAGAGTGGGAGGAGTTGTGGTAAAGAGCTTGTGTTTCATCCTGTGTCCAAGGGGTACCCGCTAAAAGACTAGTTATCCAAAGTAAGTGATGACTATAGATATTAAGAGAGCACTTAAAAAAATTCTTAGGAAAATTACTTTGGTTATAAGCCAAAATGTGGTTTCTTGTTAACACTTCCTCTGTATATATGAAGACAGCATAGTTTCTCCAAGAACGTCAGTTGGCAGCACAGCTATGGGTGGACAGACACCCAGAAATGCTAAGAGTGGAATCATTGCTGGTTGTGGTTAACTTAAGACACATTGGGGACTCAGAGAGATCTTAACCCTAACAGTGCCACAGCCACCACTTGTGTGTAAATTTTTTCCCCTATGTTAATACTATAACAAACCGATAAATTCCTAAAACTCACGTCTTCAAAAAGTTATTTTATAGAAAACTCCCACTTTCAAACAAGCCTCAAGGGGCTTAAGTCTCTTTACTAACCTCTTCTTCCTCTAGTTTTCTTTTCTTCTCTTTCTTGATATCTTCTGTTTTAATTTTCTTAGGTTTATAATCAGCACTAGAAAGGGGAACATGAATATGCAATTAACACAATTATGACTCAGGAGTTCTCACCCATACGATTAGGACCTCCAAACTCCTGGAAGCCTCCATGGCAGGAGGGGCTGCTGTTATTCTTGGCTGGCATTCTACGCTTAAGAGTAACAGAAGTAGACAAAGTAAAGAAGGCCAGAACAAGCACCAAGAGTCACAACCCTCTATAGAACAAAACAAACCACTTATACTACACACAGACTTGGAAGCAAAGTGGGGTGGAGGGATATATACAGAAATAAACATCATTATAGGATGGAAGTCTGGGAACCAAATGCATAGCACAATGGCTACCACATAGTAATAACTCACTGGGAAGAGGAAGAAAGAAATTCTATATTGCATGAATACAAATGAGTTCACTATTTCCCTTCTCCCTTTCCACCCAGTTTCTACCATAAACCTTGTAGATTCCTGGAGCACAATAAGCTATATAGGACTCAAAATAATGAGCAGAATTTAATCTCACTGATTGAATCTGGAAAAGAGGTACATGTAAGCCTCAGATAACCGTTTTAAGAGCAGTTTTATTACTTCTATACACTGAAACTTCACTTAGAATGTATTGACAAGAACAGATCCTAGGAGAAATTTATCTGTGGTAGGTGATGATAAAGTAACTTAAATAATTTAAATATTCTTCATTAATTCTATATTATTTGGAAATTCTACAAAAAATATGCATTGCTTTTTTAATAAGAAAAATTTATATATTCTTCATATAAGCCTCAGGTACACTACTTATTTGCTTAGCAAACCCCACTTCTTGTAATTCAAAGAGAAATGTCACCCAGTCCATTAATCACAAATTCCAAATGAGTAAAAGCCATTTAATAGTTTCTCTGTGCACTACAAAGAAATATATCACATTTATTCTCTAAACTCCTTTTTGTTTCAAAAGTTGAAGTATTAAGAAATACTCACTCATCTTCCTCTCGAGGTCTCTTCAATGACTTTATTTCCTCTTTAGGAGGAACAAAATAGCCATCATCTTCAGGTTCATCTTTAACTTGTGGTGGACTAAAGAGGAAAAAAAATTGCTAGTCACTGACTGCTAGAACATCTACATTATATTAAGTAATACAAAGTAGGGATATATCATCTTACTGAAAAGAAGCTAATATAAAGATAACAACATACATATAAATATTTTCCATGAACACTTTTTTCATTTAATTATCACTACAACCCTGTGAAGTAGATAGTATTATCCTCATTTTACAAATGAATGGGCAGCATCAGGGGTCAGGATCAGGACTCCTTATTTCAAGTCAGTATTCTTTCCCACTATACCTTAGCTACCTTTGCCAGGATGACCCAAACCACCACAGGGAATGGCCTCCCTACACAAAGCTGCCATCTGTGAAGAGGTCCAAAGGATAAGCATCCAGACTCAGCCGCAAAGTATATTCCATGGGGTTTCAAGAGCAGATAATGCACACCACCATCAAAAAGCATACTAGATCCTCTTGTAACAGAATTTGAATGTTTAAAGAGTTTAGCTCTCCTTATTTTAGCACACTTCCCAAATGCCAACTTCTACAGCTGTTCCCTCTCCCCCTCAAATCACTGACACAGCCCCAAGGGTCCAGAAGGAAAAAAACAATGCTGTTTATTTAACTAGTTTAGTAAATGCTAGATCCTAGGATTGTCACAGGTGAAGTAAAAAACATGTGGGAAGGGTTTCTAAGCCTGACAGAAGAAGTCCTAAAACAATTTACCAGAAAATTGTGTTCCAGTAAAGCATCTGGATTCCTTACAAAGACATACACACAAGCTAGCAAAGAGTCCAGCAAAGTGAATATAGACACCACTGTGTCAAAGAAGGCTGTGTTCCTAACCTTCTAACCCAGAAGGTCTGAAAATGAACCATGACTACACACCAAGTCCAAAGAGTCTATTCAGATCTTGGTATTAGTTTAGCAAACGTCCTAGGCAGTCTCTTGGCAGAGATTAACCACCCTATGCCTCAGTCACTTTATCTCAGAAATCAGAATTCCTAAGGCAGCTCTCAGCTTTAACACTTCCGGAATTTTATTATTCTTCATTCCCGAACAGTTACAAAACATGCCTGAAGAGGGCATCTGCTTCTCCTTGTCTAAAGAACCCGGGGTACATGGCACAACTTTCAAAAATTTTATCAAATGAAACTGAAAGTTCAAAGTTTCAAGTAAGCAAAACTTCTAAAACATTTTGTCCTACTCAATAATACAAACACTTCCAACAACTAATAAATCCATTCTGTCTTTCAGTGGAGTGAGTGAGAATATGTGACTATAAATACCTAGTTTTTTGAAACTAGAGGAGACCTTTGGACTTATTTTAGGGAATTGAGGCTGATGAGGAAAACAGAATCATAAAAGCAAAATTATTACAGGAAGTGACCTCTAGATAGTGCACATTTCTCTCTCCTTCTAGAAAAGAGATAATGTATTTCTTCCTAAATCTACACCTATCCCTAAAATGTAGGTCACGTAAGCTTCAACATAAGAGCTTCACAATATTACTAAGGAGGAATTCAGAGGTGATTTTTCAGGAAACCCCATAATTACTACCGAGTATGGAATTTCTTATTAGAGTGATGAAATGTTCTGAAATTAGATAGTGAGGAGATTGCACTACCTTGTGAATATACTAAAAACCAAAACTGTATACTTTTAAAATGCAAATTTTGTGGTATAGAAATTATATCCCAATTTTTAAAATTCTCTTCCTGTCAACCTTCTCCACTCACAATAACCTTCTGGAAAATGTGTTAGTCAGTCTCACTAAATGGTACTCTAGAACTGCTAAAGTGGGCTTAGACCAAGTCCTCTCACTGCTGACTTCCTGGGAACCGCCTAGGTAGTCCAGGTCAGTGAGTTCTGGGTAAGCTCAGACAACTGGCCTACTGGGTGCCCAGAGAAAGGGATGCCAACGTAGCAAGAGTCTTACCTAGAGAAGCCATTTTCCTTTTCCTTCTTTATTTTTGCATCCCCAGAGGCTCTAACCTACAAAGAAAAACAACAGTAACTGATTAGTACCTTGAAAGGACTAAATTTGAAGAAAGCTTTCTCTTATTTGAGAATATGTAGCATCAACTCCTTGGGTCATCTCGATCCCAGATTGGCTCTTCATGTTAGCAGAGCTAAATGGATGAACTAAAGGTCCTGACATTTTTTCAAGATTTGTTTTTGACAATTCTTCTGGATGAAACTGTCCAATTGATTGAGAAAGGGTTCTCTTCAAAATGGTGGCCTTTTACCTTAAAATGATGGGAGGTCCCCTTTCTGCAATAAATATATTTCACTACTCAAGGATCTGCCATTGGCAGTGCAGAGAAGAAACAAAAACATAAAAAAAAGGAATAGTCTACTATTTCCTGCCTTCTCTGATTTAGGCAAAGTATACTCACTTTTCCCCTCTCCTTCAACTTCCCACTCTCTAGACTTGTCTGAAACTCTAGGTCTTTCAAAAAATCTTCATATATACACACATACACACATGCATACAGAGTACTTCTGGAAGGCTATAAAACATAATCATACAGTGGTTGCCTCCAGGAAGGCTGGGGGTTAGTGAGTCAGGGGTAAAAGGGAGGTGTCTTTTTCACCATATTCCGTATTTCATAATGTCTGAATTTACCAAGTACCAACATCATTTTTTTTTAAACTAAAATAAAAACAATCTTTTTTGAAAAGTCTACACATAGTACTATTCATTCCCAGCCAGGTGAGCCTAGCCATTCTGAGAACGTCTGCAATGGTTACGCTGAAACCAAAAGCCACAAAAGGCACCAGCATCACCACATTTTCACTCAGGAAGAAACTTCAACAGAAGACCAACAAGGCATTAAGCCTTCTTCCAGAAACAGAAATAATTTTCCCTAATAAAGAAAATCGCCATTTCTAGAAACCCTACATCCTCAATTTATCCACTGGCAATATAGAGTAAATAAGAATAATAATATGGATAGATTTGGTACTGTGAGAAATACGGTGGTAAAGGGCTTGGTTTTCATAGTTTAAGTTTTATAGAGTAAGGTTGGCTCTAAAGTCTCCCAGCAGAGACCTTTTCACTCCAAGGCCAAGAGATCTTACTGTGAAATGAAGGTACTTTTAAAGGTAAACAGAATAAAAGTACATCCCACATCCCTTCCTCCCCCACTGCAAAGTTCTGTACCTTTTCCTCCTTTCGCTTTTCCTTGTCTCTGTCTTTGTGTTTGTCTTTATGTTTTTCTGAGCTTCCATCTTTGTGTTTGGTTTTCTCTTTTTCTTTGTGTTTCTTTTCAGAATCTTTATGTTCACTGTGAAAAATAGGATGCAAATGGTTAGCCCAGAGAAGGGACCACAAGGTTCATTTCACAAGATCAACTGACAAGATACCCTAAGATAACATGAACCATGGAAACTTAACAGTGTTTTAAACAAACAATCCTGACAGAAGGTTCAAGTAGAGGCTCTTGGCTACATTGGACTTTATCTTGTTTGATATTTTTGCAAAGAAACTAAACTGAGAAACACACCAGGACATTCTAAACATACCAGGACATTTTAAAAAAGTGACTAAAAATATACAGCAGGCCCAGTGTACTTCTACAACATACTACTAGCTAAAACATATAACGAAAGCTCCAACTTGAGCATTCACATCTGATGTGAAGGGGTTAAAACCAATTCACCAAAAATGTACTTAGTGGCTCTGTGCCAGACTTGAGACATATTGCACATGTAGCCAAGCCAGGGCCTTGTGGAGTAGGCAGCCCAATGAGGTGGATGTTTCCTTCTAGTTTTAACTAGGAAAAGCTAGTCACTTCTGGTTGGAGCTTATAAATCCTGGTAGGTCCTTTCCTCATAATAAGAAAAGACCCATCTGAAAGCAAGAGTATGGGTACACTCTTTGTTAAAGGTTTTTACAAAGTCTTGCTTTTATTTTTATTTTATTTTATTTTAATTAATTAATTGAAACAAGGTCTCGCTCTCTTGCCCGGGCTAGAGTAGAGTGCACTGGTGTCATCACAGCTCACTGCAATCTCGAACTCCTGGGCTCAAGTGATCCTTTTGCCTCAGCCTCCTAAGAAGCTGGGACTTACGGGTGCATGCCACCACACCCAGCTAATTCTTTAATTTTTGCAGAGATGGGGTTTCATTGTTGCCCAGGCTGGTCTCAAACTCCTGGCCTCAGATGATCCTCCTGCCTCAGCCTCCCAAAAGTGTTAGGATTACAGGTGTGAGCCACTGCCTTGCTTTTAAAGGAGTGTGCAGGTATACTGGTAGCACTGTAAAAAGACACTGCTTCTTCCGAAAGCAAAATATGACATTATAAGGCAAGAGCCATTAAAATATTCATA
This sequence comes from Daubentonia madagascariensis, assembly GCA_023783475.1. NCBI lineage: Eukaryota > Metazoa > Chordata > Mammalia > Primates > Daubentoniidae > Daubentonia > Daubentonia madagascariensis. The sequence goes on along the minus strand of JAKFHU010002136.1, from coordinate 23,781,576 downwards.
CCTTCTTACCCTGGGATCTAGCTCCTGGAAATTTCTCTTAGGAAGTACCATTACATATAAAGATATTCATTTTGGTACTTCCCTTAATAACCAAAGACAAAAACAAACAAACAAAAAACAAGAAAGTAGATATAACCTAAATGACTAATAGGAGAGGAAACTGTAATATATCAAATTATGTAACTATTATGCTATAAGTCTTGAGTACTACAAATACACATGGAAAATGTTTATGACACAGATGGAAAAAGGAGTATATAAAATGACTGAGACTATATAAAAACATGCATGTGGACAAAGACTAAAGAGGCAATAAGCAAAACCACAGGCTGTAATTTAAGGTGGGAGAACAGTTTCCTTCAGTGCACTGGAGCTGGCAGTTAAGGAGCCTTGCTCACTGCACTAACCAATGCAGAGGAAAAGTAAGAGTCTACCAGCAATGAGCTCATTAGGTTGTATCTATCCATCCCACGAAGTTTGTTCTAAAGGGATACCTGGCTATACAGAAGATCAAAGAAGGAGAAACAAATGATGGCACCCAGTTAGGCAGAGCCACAGAATCCACATCAGGAGAACATCTGCAGTCACATGCTATGCACAAAAGCAGCCACAACTTGAGACAGTTATTTGGATTACAAATAAACAGAAACTCTTAAGAAATCTAGCCAGGAATGCAGAGGGTCTAGTAGAAACAGGACTATAGGTTTAGGAAAGATCCAGTTACTGGCAAAGATGAAAAAAATAATGGCCACTTACCCTTATTTACATATTCCTCCCTCTATATTGCTCTTATTAAGCTGTTGTATGTGCCACACATTTAAATAGCAAGTTTCTATATGAGCGAACTTCTAACTCATGAGGACACAGCATGCTGGATGCATGTGGTGGCCAAATTTTCCCACCATGCTTTTTGTTCTTGGCATCAGTATGATGTCACGCTACTCAATGTATTCCCATAATCTGTGTTTATACCAAAATGCAATGTTTTATGAAAAAACATATTCTTTACTTTTGTTTAAAAAAAAAAAAGTCTCCCAATTGCATTAGCACCCTTACTACCAGTTCTCGTTCATTTTTCCTGCTTTAGAATGAACGGTGAAATAGCGAGGCTGCTGAGACTCCAACTAATTCTTCAGGATTTACACATACGTATCACAGGTACATGGTTTGGATATGTTTAATGCAAATGTTTAAGCTTACTATTCCATTATAAAAACACTATAGTTTTGTTTTGTTTTTTTTAAAAACATCAACTATAAGAGGAATTAATAGTCATCTCTACAAGTTTTTGCCTAAAAGCAAAAAATTGAGGAATAAATCCGTAATATTGACGGATGAATATACCCCCCACCCAATATGAAAACAAACCCTACTCTCTTTAAGCAAGCATTGTACTCGGTATTTTCACATACATTATTTCAATCAATCCTTGCAACACTCCTGTAAGGTAGGTTTTCTTATCTATCCCCTTACACTGATTTACAAACAGAGGAGACAGTGGTTAAAAGATTTACTCAAAGTTACAGTGTTAGAGAGAAGCAAAGTCGGGATTTAAATTCAGTATTTCCATCTCCAAGTTCAGAGTAACGTGCACTACATCAACACCATTACATTCCCACTAAATTGATACCTACCACTTAAGGCCGACTGGTGTGACAGACAAATGCATGGTAAGTTTGACATTTGATGTATTAACATCATAACTGTATTTTACCATCAAGTAGAAACTTTCCAGAATAGAGATCTTGGATACTTGAAAGGATAAAATCTTGGTGATTGCTTTTTTTCTTGTTTTCATTTGTCTTCCCATGAAACTATAAATGGCTGATTGAGGGATCTAAGTTCAGGAACATTCTATCTTCCTTTCCGTTTCACACCCCCTACCCTCCTTGTTCTCTTTCTCAATGAAAGCAATTCTTAGAACATTATTAGTCTATTTCACTAGAAAACTGGCCTTCTGGCTTTTGGCAATCACAGCATGGGCACCTACAAGTGTACACACAGCCCTCTGATTTTCAGCTTTGCTGTTTGTTACACCAAACAGAGATCAGGGAAAAGGAATCGACGAATGACAAGGCAAAAAGCCAGTATCCAGGCCACTCCAGGAAAGCCAAAAAAGTCAATGATACTTCCTCTGCCTACTAACCAGAGGGAAATCTATACAGGAAATTCAAAGTTCCTGCTAAAGTAGTACCTCCCCTTTGTAGGTCGTAATTAATCACAAAGTCCAGAATGTGGGCTACCATCCTGACTTTCCAAAGGAAACCAAACCAAACTCTCCTCTACTCCCAATGTTTAGGCATAAGAGAGCAGGTTTGGATTTTTATATTAGCTGAGCTCAGGTGATTTAGGGTTAAGGACAGTTTGTGGTACAAGGCGTCACATGGAAGACTGTTAGAAACTTGGATTTCTGTAGCCCTACCAGGCCTCTGAACACAATGTTAACATCTCTACTTGTCAGGTGCTATAACTGTCCCTGCCTCCAGAAATAGAGAGCAGAGTACCTGGGAACCCAACCCTCATCCATACCACCACACTGGCAGGAGCGCTGGCACAGAGCAAGCCCCACTGCCACTCTTTCCTAGGAATCTATCTGAAAATCTATCTGCAGGAAACAGCACAGGCACTGGGGGACAAAGTGCTGTGACACAGAAGTGTGTCCAAGACTGTGCCATAAAAGTCAGAAACAGGATTTGGCCAGTGTACAAAATGCAGCCAATGCGGGGTCAGTCAGACTCATCATTAGAGATTTTCGAACATGTATGTCTTTTTCCAAAAGGCTTAAGATGAGTTTGACCTTCATGGTGGCTTAAAGAGCTGCATCTTTTCCACTGATAGTGAGATGATGGAAATTCTGAACAGTGCAGAAAAGAAGTTCATGTTGTTGACTGCCTGTTTCAAAAGACATTACCCTTGTCTTTATACCTGTTTTTTCTTCTTGTTTTGTTTTGTTTTCTTGAGACAGGGTCTTGCTCTGCTGCAACCCAGGCTGAACTGTAGTGGTGTGATCACAGCTCACTGTAGCCTCGAACTCCTAGGCTCAGGTGATCCTCCTGCCTCAGCCTCCTGAGTAGCTGGAACTATAGGTGTGCACCACCATGCCCTGCTAATTTTTTGTTTTTTGTAAAGACAGGGTCTCACTATGTTGCTCAGGCTGGTCTCGAACTCCTGGGCTCAAGTGATCCTCCCGCCTAGGACTCCCAAAGTGCTGGGATTGTAGGTGTGAACCACCATGCCCAGCCCTTATCTTTATACTGATCCTGCTACTTTTCCATACACAATAGACACAATACATCACAGTCACAAAATGAGCTTAAATACATATGAAGGCTACAATACTGGCTGGTTCAGAGGCTGGAGAACAGGTGACTGAATACTAAAGAAACTTCAGTGGGGCTAAATAAGAATAACATGGAAGAAAGACTTACTACAACCATACGAAGGAGCCCAAAGACTGGACAAACATTTTAAGAACAAGTTTAGTCTGGGATATGTGGAAGGCCAAAACATAGACAGTAGCATTCCTAAAACCTCTGTAATGGTCACACTTTTGGATGAAATATGAATTTACTCCACAGGCATGAGGAACTCTAAGAGAGAAAACACCCCAATAATTGGCTATGCATAAATGCTGACTCCTTGGTTCAGAGTTTGTGTCTATATGGGGATAAGATTCCTTAAAGAGAACAAATGGAAAAGATTCAAAGCCACCTTTCTTTCCAGAGTGCTCATACCTGTAATATGCTTCTATTAGCTAAATTCCACTAAGGAAAAAAGTAACCCACATTATTTTTAAAGTGATGATGGTGAAACCTTTGATCTGTGACTCTCGTTGGAGCCAAGCAGGTAACAGAAAATGCTGACCAGGTTTCTCTAAGGCTGTGGTTCTCAACCCCCAGGCTGCGGTCCAGTACCGGTACGTGGCCTGTTAGGAAGCGAGCTGTGTATTACCGCCTGAGCTCTACACCACCTCCCCACTGCCCCATGACACCGCACCCCCCAACCCTGGGTCCATGGAAAAATTGTCTTCCATGAAACCAGTCCCTGGTGCCAAAAAGCACTGCTCTAAGGCACTTAGGCAAGAGGGTGGGAGAAGGGTACAAGGAGGGAGATGGCAATAGGAAGGCAGGAGGTATTTCCCTTCTGCCATGGCAAAGCATTTATTGTTTCTTTAGGTAAAAAGAAAACAAACAAACAAATATATGTCTGATATTCTGAGAAGCTAGAATGTTGGCTATGGGAAACCATTTAACACACTGACTGCCACATTAGAAAAAAAATTTTTTTCCTTGAGGCCACAGTGTTTTATTGTGAAAATAGAATAAAAACTTCAAAAATAAAATGATCCTTTCTAATTTAATGAAAAAATTTGTTATTTTTTATTGTCTTCTGTGCATGAGTTACATGCAACTTGCAAAACAGTTCTCGAGCATCCCAAGGTGAAGAGATGTGAGTTACATATGCTTCACGAGGCCCCAGGCTCAAAACTAGCGTCAGTTAAATCCAACTAACATGGCAGTTTGTGTGTTAAATCTGTTCTCTATCACTAATAAAAGTATTTACCAGACAGATAGATACCTGAATAGTACCAAGCGCCAGGTACTGATCTAAGCACATTTAACCCCCATAACAAAAATGATATTTCCACTTTACAGATGTGGAAACTGAAGCACAGAAAGGTTAAGTAACTCGTGCAAGGGAACACATCTAATGAGAGAGAAACAGGATTGAAACTAAGGCAGTCTGGCTCCACAGTCATGCACCTGACCGCTCTGTTACTTCCCAAACAAATAAAAAAGCAGCACTGTTAGGGGTAGAAGGAGGCTCCTTATCTTCTGAGAATAGGACTTGGCCACTAACAACCCCGCTACCTACCCACTTCTCAAGGCAGCACACCCCTGCAAGTCACAGCTGGTTGGGTCACAGGGGATTCCTGAGAGAGCAGAGAGCTTCAAAGCCATAGAAGGAGGGAAATCAATGGCCCTTTCAAGGCAAGTAGACAGTTAAAACTTAAATAATGTTTGTTAAATTAAAAATTCTATATAACTTCAAAAGTTTGCCTCTAGGAAAGGAGTGCAACTTCTGAAAGGCTCTAAGAAATGAAGGTTTCTTAATGCCCATAATCATTATAGGTTAACTAAACAAAATCACAAGGACTCTGGAGTTTTATATTATAGAATTATCAAAACTCTGAGTTAAGTGGAATCTTAGAAATTATTTAATCTTTGTTTTCAGGCCAGAGAGGATAAAAGGATGTGCCCACAGATGCCAAAACCAATACAAATTCTGAGCTCCCATCCTCCCTTAAATTCCTTATCTCTATTAATAGCATCAACGGCCACCCAGTTACCCAAGATAGGAACCCTTTTTCTTAGACCCTCTCATGTCATTTGTGGCTAAGTCCTATATCCCCCTTTCTCAATCATTTCCAATGGCTTCTTGCTCCCTTTGGAATCAAGTCCCAACTTCTTGAAACAGCATTTAAATGTTTTTGCCTCAAGCCACTTTTTTGGGCCTTATTTTCCACTCTCATACCCTGTGTCACCCAGGCATCCACCTAACTGGATTCCTCCCAGAACAAAGGATATACTACAATGCCTCCATGTTTTGTTTATGCTTTTCTCACTGTCTGGAATGCCCTTCCTTCTAACCATCACCTTCCCTTATCAAGATCTTAACCATCTTCAATGGCTAGCTCAATGCTGTCTCCACCATGAAATCTTAGAAATAATTATTACGGTTCACTATAACAGGGCTAGACATTATTGAAAATATCAGGGCTCCAACTTATTTGCTATCAATAACTAACTACTGAATTAGACTCAACTACCAAAATCAAAAGTTCCAATTTATCTGCATGATATTCTCTACTAGGCTTCGTGATAATCATCCTCACCATCATTATCTCAATTATTTAGTATGTTAGTTTCCAATGGGCTATCATGTACACGAACAACCTCGAAAGCTTGTCAGGGCACACATTGTTATCAACACTTGACCAAAATGAAAAATGAGACTTGGATTAGGACACATTAAGTGGCTTGGATTAGGACACACTGCTTGTAAGTGACCAAGCCTGGCCTCTCAACTTCTATTTTCAATGCATCACACTGACTCCTATGTGAATGGTGGTAGTACACACTTCCCTCACTTGTAAACTACCCAACTTTCTCTGCCTACCTATGTTAATTTTCATTTCCCCCAGGACAGGCTGATAACAGGATGTGTAGACAAATGAAGGGCTTTGGCAAACCACTCACAAGGAAAGGAGCAAATACATCTTTTAAATTTGATTACTTTCAGAAAATTCTCCCCTAATCTGAGAAATTGAATGCTTAATTCAAGTGCATATTCCTAAATTGCTACATTCTCTGAATTTTAATTCAGGTAGGATTTGGAACTGAAGGGAAAGCAGAAGCCAAAAGCATCCTTATTCTCAGATGTTTCTCACACTGACACAATATAGATTAGCACTGCCAATACGGCTGGAAAATACTCTCCTTGCTATTTCACAGCAGTTTTCTGTCTTCTCTTGCTTTCCACAAATTTGTCACTCCAGTCTGAGTGTCAGGTTTAAAACTGGCAAGAGATACACACAGTCAAAAACTAGGAAAAGGAATCCCATTTTTCACATGATAGTCTCTCATTTTCTAAAATCAAGCCCCATTTTCTCCAAACTGCTTTTACTATTTTGTTTATGTAAGAAATCTAAAGATAATTTATGGCTAAGAATGCAACCCTTTAACAGAGGTATCTGGTGAGATCCTATAAGACCAGTAATTCCTTGGCATCTAGAAGAGTATTCCTTTTGTTTCTTTTGAGAATATTTACAAATTTTTTAAAAGGATCTGAAGTACAAAATATTAATGCTAACAGAATGCAGTGTCAAAAGATAAGTGACGACTGAAGAAATTATCTTTATTGGTATAAGCTCTTCCTGTGATGTTATAAGCCAAACAGGACAAAGTCAGAGACAGGGTTTTCACAGGGTCAGAATTTGATGAGATTAATACTTTCAGTGCCAAAAATTTTAGAGATTTGGGGCCCAAAGAGACAGAGGCAGTGCCTAAGATGATCTGACATTTTTAAACATCAACTGCTTACCACATGTATATGGGGGAGGGATGCTTATATTTAAACAGTTTGGCTACACAACTAACTTTCCTTACAGATGGAGTTTTTTTTTTCTTCTTTTTTACTGGAAGACATAACGTACTGGGGACTCAGGAGTTTTGGTCAGTCATCCTCTTTCTGCTCTCACATTGCTGTGTGACTTTGGGCACATACCTCAGACTCCTGTCCACACAAGAGAAGACCCAAAATGAAATGATCTTGTCTCTACTATTTTATACTTGAGTGAGGATAATAAAGAGGAAAACAAATGAATAAGATGGGATCTCCTGGGAAGTGGGTCCATAGCCCCATTCTGTCTTGGTGGAAAGGCTGTTCTCCCATTTGCTGACTCTCCGAGTCTGCAGTACTGCTACTGCACAGAAGATTAAGATGCCTCCTGGACTTGGGTCCTGAGTGTAACCTGATGACAGATGGTTGACAAGTATCTAGCAGAGAAGGAAGGGACACAGAAACACATCAGAAAAATCTGGTCCCTCACAATACATGGCCACAAAATTAGCTAGGCTTGATGAGCAAAGAGTTGGAATAAATGAGAGCACTTTGGAACAGAACATGCTAAAATCTGAAATATTCTGGGCTTCAGAGGTGATTAAACAATCCTCAAGTCTTCCTTAATCTGCTACAGAAGAAAACTGAAGAAACCCAAAACTAATAGAAAGATCAGAAGTCATTTAAAAAGGAGCACAGTATGCAAGATTTTACTGGAATATAACCAATATACTTGCTTTGTTGCAAAAAGGTACTTAGTAGAGGTCAAAACAGGAAGTCCTTAAAAGTTTGCTTACAACACATCATCTGGTTAAACTGTTAAACTTACTCACATGTGAATTAGAGATCCAGAGCTAGATTTAGTCATACGTAAACAGAAATGCAGGCCAGGTTTTTCCAATGCCTCTTGGCAAACAGGCTACTATTTTCTCAAGTGTTTTGTTTAAAAATGAAGACAATATGCAAAGACATAAAAGTTCATACAACAAATTCTTCAATATGCTATAATCTTGGAAAAGTATGCTTTTAATAGATGTACGAAAGTATCTCCCTCACATTTGTAGAGCAGTTCACAATTAAAGAGTATTGTATTTATTGACTTCCACCCATGGCTGCCCTCTGAAACATGGATCAAGATGAAGATGAGGAAGCCGAGTTGAGGAAGGTTAAGTAACCTAGCCAAGATCACAAGAGATGTAAGTGGACAGACTAGGATTAGGACTTCTACCAAAATCACATCCTTTTTTTTTTAAAAAAGAAAAGATTTTTAAAAAGAAAAAACAGGGCAGGGACAAATTTATATCCCAGAGCCCTTTATGCCACTTTTACCATCTCTTTCCCTCCACTACAATCATAACATAAAAATCAGCATTTCTTCATCAGATCTGTAAGCATGTCTCTCCCCTCCTCAGATGATGAAGTTCTTAATGGTCAAAGATTATCTTTTTTTTTTTTTTTTCACATGTCACATCAACTAGCATAGCATAAACATGGCAAGCAGGAGAAAAATAATTGTTTGACATGATCTAGCAATTCCACTCCTAGATATATACCCAAGAGAATTGAATGCAGGGACTCAAACAGATACTTGTATACTAATGTTCATAGCAGCATTATTCACAATAGCCAAAAGGTGGAAATAACCCCAAGTGTTCAGCAACAGATGGATATTTAAAAATCTGATACAGATCTACAATGGAATAATAATTCAGTCATAAAAAAGGAATGAAATTCTGGTATGTTACAACATGGATGAATCTTTAAAAATTATGCTAAGGGAAATAAGCCAAACACAAAGAGAACAAATAGATTACACTTATACATCATACCTAGAATAGGCAAATTAATAAAGATAGAAAGTAGAGGAGGAATAAAAAGAAAAAGAAAGTAGAAAAGAAATTGGAACGGGGGAGGAGAGAATGAGGAGTTATTGTTTAGTACATTCAGAGATTGTTTGGGACAATAAAAAAGTTCTAGAGATGGATAGTTGCACACTACTGTCAACGTACTTAACGCTATTTAAAAAAATGGTAAATTTTACGTTACGTATATTTCATCACAAACACACACAAAAAATTGTTTGAAAAATGGGATAAACCAGAGCAAACTAATAACTACCCTACAGAAGATTAAGAATATGTGAGAAGAAAGAAGGGAGAAGATGGGAACTGGCGTACCCATAGGTCATCTACTCACTGATTCTATAAATATATACTAGTAAGTTCCAGCTATCTACCAGGTACCATACTAAGCCTTAAGGATGTAAAATGAATACAAAAGACCCCAACTCTGCTCTCTGGGATCTTAAGAGTCCCAGTAGGGCAAACAGAAAAGTAAAGAGACAATTACAACATAAACACAACTAGGTAATTACTATGATAGGAATATACTCAGGGTGCCAGAGACCATACAGGGTGGCTCTTAAAATGAGGAGGGGGCAGAAAGGATACCTGGAAGAAGTCAAGTCAAGTCTAAGTTGCAACTAAAAGAATGATATTAAGAGGGCAACCAAGTATTTCAGAACCAGCAACAGCATGTTTTAAGGCCCAGGGGTATTAAAAAAACATGCTGTGTTTGATGAACTGAAAAGAAGTTCACAAGACGGGATATGGAATGTGAAATAGGGTAAAGGGCAAAAGACGAAACAGAGGCACACAGTCAAAGACTTGTTAGAGAATCACTGTGTGCATTAGAAAGAGGAGATGAAAAAGGCGGCCAGAATGGTGGGAAGGCATGGAGGCATGAAAGCCAAAGGAAGTGGGTTTTAAGGAGGGTGGGTCCCCCAATATGATCTATCTTGGCATATGTTTCATGCGCACTTGAAAAGAATGTGTACTCCAATGTTTTTTGGGTAGAATAAGTCTAAATATCAACTAGATCAAGTTGGTTCATGTTGTTCAAGTCTTCCACATCCTTAATGATTTTCTACTTGTACTAACAATTATTTAAAAAGTAGTAAAATCTCTGACTATAATTATGAATGTCTACTTCTCTTTGCAGTTCTATCAGTTTTTGCTTCATGTATTTTGAGGCTATGATATTAGTATATAAACATTTATAATTGTTATGTCCTGCTGATTAATTGTTCCCTTTTTATCATTAAGAAATGAACTTCTTTATCCTTGGCAATATTCTTTGCTCTCAAATCTACTTTGGTAGATATTAAATATGGGATGGACAACTGTAAACTAGAGAAGAAAAGATGCAGACTGGATTCAACTACTGAGATTAAATTCACTAGAGTAATAAAGATGGAAACTGGATGATCAAGTGATAAGACATGAGTGAGTACTGGGAGAAAAAGGCCACAGGCATGGTAGATGATTCCTGAAGAAATGTTCCCACTAGAGAAAATTAATCTAGTTATTCTAATGATTCATAAAAAGAATTCATCAAAAGTATTTTAAATTTTTTAATGATTCATAAAAAGAACAGACTTAGAAAACAATTCTCACTTTAAATTGTCTACAGACAGTAAGATAAGCTAACGAAGTAGTTCTAAGGAACTCCAGGATGGAGACACTTGTTCCAACAAATGGTGGATCTTTACATTCTCTCCTAACAAAGCCCAGGCCACTACGGGCAAAGGAATACACCATATGGCTGTCTCACCACTGACTTTAAACCAAAGTGGAAGTACAAGTTTTCATTTTCAACGAGTGGGTTTAACCACTTGCTTCCTACACCAAAAAATGGGGGCAAAATGAACATGAAAAACATCTTTCTGGGGCTTGGATCTCAGAAGGCAGCACGATGGCGTTTCACTTATATTGGTGGTCATTGGCTTTTGAGGGAGCTATGGGAGCTGAGCCCTCTGATAACCTGATGAAAGATGGGAATGCTATCTCCAGGAAAATCTCATATACTCAACCTTTTGCAGACAGTTTCAGGGGCTCTCAGACCATGGAAGCCCAAGTTAAGAATTTTTAATGTATACCCTTTAAAATACAGAAAGAAGAAAAAAAACAAGGTCACCAGTCACCTTTTATCAAGGCAAGCTTGCTGGACACTTGATCAAATGCCATCATATATAACAATGAATCTTTAGGTGACTTAATGAAAAACTATAGTTTTAATGAGGTATATATTAGAAGGAAATTCACCACACTTGCTTTGTACATCTTGATCTGAACAATGCCATCCCAAGTATGACCTGAATTATCAAGGCCATCCTCTTAGCAACTCTAAGATCAAATATAGGTTCTGCTTGCTTTGTTATCCATACTATTTACCTATGGCTCAAGTTAAGGCCTATTCCAGGTAAGCCAAGAAATGGCCACTGCACTGCTGAATGATGAGGAACTTGCTGATTCAACCCTTACCTGTTGCTATGCTTGGACTTTTCCCGGTCCTTCTCCTTGTCCTTCTTGTGCTCTTTATGCCGGTGTTCTCGATCTTTGTGTTTATCTTTGTGTTTATGAGAATCTGCAACCATAAGAGATGAGTCAGTTAAGGAGTCATGAGCTGTCTTCTGCCTACCTACCTTGACAAGCTGGTCAAGAAACAAAAGGCATGATCCAAATGGCATGGTAGCCATAATAGCACATTCCACTGGAAGGGAAGATTTCACAAAGAAGCCCAGATAAGGCATCCCATTACCCTGCCTCTAAAACCAAGATAAGACATGTGTTACTAACATGTGGGGGGATGAAGGAATGGGAGCCAATTCTACTGTGAAAGGAAGCCACAGTTTGGCATTCTTCTCCCTAGACCTTGTACTATTAAGCCTAACCTATAAATGATACAAAGGAGTAAGTGTTGAACACTGACTCTAAAGATCAGATGTTTGTCTACAGTACTTCTAAAGCACCCAAACCTCAAGAGATACCTGTTTTTAAATGTTTTTAACAAGGTATAATTTCTAAATAATAAAATACAGTTAGTCCTCCTTATCCATGGGTTCAGCATCGCAGAGTCATCTGCAGATAGAAAACATTCAGGGAAAAAACCCCAATAAAGTAACAATACAACAATAAAAATACAAATAAAAAACAATGCAACAACTACTGACATAGGATTTACATTGTACTAGATAATATAAGTAATCTAGAGATGATTTATAGTATACAAGAGGATGTGTGTTGGTTATACACAAATACTATGCCATTTTATATGAGGGACTTGAACAATCACAAATTTTGGTATCCTGGAACCAATCCCCTACAAATACAGAGGGACAACTGTATGTACATCTCAGAGATATAGTGTGATAAGTCTGAAAAACATATACACAGGTGCAATCCTCACCACAATCAAAATTTAGAACAAGTCCATCGCCCCAGAAAGTTTCCCTTGTGTCCCTTCCCAGTCAATTCCCATCTTCCACCTCCTGCCCAAAGCAAGTACTGATCTGATAGTGCTACAGATCAGTACAGATCAGTAGATTTCTGGAATTTCTAATGAATAAAATCATACAGGATTTACTCTTTTGTATCTGATTTCTTCTATTCAGCATAACACTTTTGACATTCATCCATGTTGCTGGGTGTATCAGTAGTTGGTTCCATTTACTGCTGAGCTGTATTCCATTATATGGATATATTATAATTATCCATTCATCTGCTTGAGTTGTCTCCGGGCATTGGTATCATGAATAAATCTGCTATGAACATTCATACACAAATCTTTCTGTAGACATGTTTTCATTTCTCCTGGGTACATACTTATGAGGGAAATTGCTGCGTAATATGAAAAGTGTACGTTTAACTTTATAGGAAACTGACAAACTGTATTCTAAAGTCGTTGTACCATTATATATTCCCATCAAAAACTCTATAGAGTTCCAACTGCTACAAATTCTCACCAACATCTGGTATTATTAGTCTTTAATTTTAGCCATTTTAACAGGTATGTAGTGGTATCTCACTGTGGTTTTAATTCACATTTTTCTGAGGATTAAATGAATCATGTTTAATAATGAACATCTTTTCATGTGCTTATTGGCCACTCATACACCTTCTTTGGTGAAGTTAAAAGAAAATTTTTTTGGTCTTCTTATTACTGAGTTGTAAGAGTTCTGGATTAAAATTTTTTTTTTTTTTTTTTTTTTTGAGACAGAGTCTTGCTCTGTCACCCTGGGTAGAGTGCAGTGGTGTCATTGTAACTCACTGCAACCTCAAACTCCTGGGCTCAAGCGACCCTCTTGCCTCAGCTTCCCGAGTAGCTGGGACTACAGGTGCGTGTCACGACACCCGGCTAATTTTTCTATTTTTAGTAGAGACGGGGTCTCGCTCTTGCTCAGGCTGGTCTCAACTCCTGGGCTCAAGCAATCCTCCTGCCTCGGCCTCCCAGAGTGCTAGGATTACAGGCATGAGCCACCCTGCCCGGCCTACAAATTTTGTTAGCTATATGTATTGTGAATATTTTCCCCATGTCATTGGCTTGCCGTTTTATAATTTCTTAATGGTGTCTTTCAAAGAACAGAAGTTTTAAGTTTTGATGAAGTCCATTTTATCAATTTTTCCTTTTATGGTTTATATGTTTTATGCCCTAAGAAATCTATGCCTACCCAAAAGTCACACAGATTTTCTCTCTACCCCTCTTTTTTTCTCGTGAGACAGGGTCTCACTATGCTGCCCAGGCTGGTCTTAAACTCCTGGCTTCAAGTGATCCTCCTTCCTCAGCTTCCACCATCTTATTTTTTTTCTAGTAGTTTTACAGAGGTAAGAGCCAGGGTTCATTGTTTTATCTATAAAGTGTCCAGTTGTTCTAGAACCTTTTTTTTTTTTTTTTTTTAAAAGATCGCCTTTTTCCCGTTGAATTGCCTTAGCCTCTTTACTGAAAATCAAGTGACCATATAATCCAGGTCTATTTTCTGGACTCTTCATCTTTACACAAACACACACTCTCTTGACTACAGCAACTTTATAGTAAGTTTTGAAATAGGTAATACAAGTACTTTAACTCTGTTCTTTTTCAGAATTGTTTGGGCTAGTCTATGTCTTCTGCATTTCCATATAAGTTTAGGTACAGCTTGTCAATTGCCCTAAAAAAAAAAAAAAAAAGCCAGCTGGGAGTTTGTGTTCATAGGACAATTTGGAAAGAAATAACATCAAAACAATATTGTGTCTTTTGATACATGAACATGGTAGCTCTCCACTTATTTAGGTCAGTAACTCTCAAACTTTAACATGCATCAAAGTTGCCCCAAGGGCCTATTAAAAATGCAGCTCACTGGAATCAAGTCACCCCAATATGAATCAACTGGAAGCCTAAGTATCCAACACGTGTGGTGGTTTCAAAATACGTCCCACAGATTCCTTGATATACTCCTCCTTTCAAGAGGTGTAGCCTAATTCCCTTCCTCTGGAGTATGGGCTGGATTTAGTGACTCAATTCTAACAAATAGGATAAAGTGGAAATGTCAGTATGCAACTTCTGACACTAAGTCATAAAAGGCATTAGATCTTCCTTTGGGAGAGCCAGCTGCCAACTGTCAGTACACCCAAGAGCCCTACGGAAAGGCCTGTGTGTTGAGAAACCGAAGCTTCCTGCCAGCAGTCAATGTGAATGAACCATCATGGAAGTGGCTCCTCTAGCCTCAAGTAAACCTTCAGATGACTGCAGCCCTGGCTTAACATGTTGACTGTAATTTTATGACAGACCCAAAGCCAAAATCACCCAGCTAAACTGCTCCTAGATTCCTGACGCACAGAAACTATGTGAGAAAATAAGCATTTGTTGTTTTAAGCTACTAAATTTTGAGGTAACATGTTTCATAGCAATAGGTAACTAATAACGTGCAGGCAATATGCATATTCATTCCATTCCTGGCTCACAGCAAAATAACCTACATTTGGCATAATCCGTTGAGCATCTAGTCTATGCCAAGCCTCGGGGAAACAAAAATTTTCATGACCATACCCTTGGCTGTAAGAAATTCCCATCCCACAGAGATGAGGAAAACAAAATTATATGATGTCAGAAGTAAGATTTGAACCCTCTCTTCCATGCAGTGTACAGAACGAATGCAGTGAAGAGAACCCTCCAACTTATAAAAGCCTCAAATCTACAGTTTCAAAATGCTGAGTCAATATGACCCCAGGGTATGGCAGGAACATAATATTAAAAAAAATTACTCGGTGCATAATTCAACAAATACATAAATACACATGAAAAAGACTAGAATACAGACATTAAAATACTAAAAGTAGCTAAATTTGGGTATGTTTATGTGCAACTTGAATTTTTGTGCATATACTTCATCTTGTTTTCCAATTTTTTCCTACAACGAATCACTTTTATAATAAAAGATGTTACTTTTAAAGATTACCAACCTTTAAAAATTTTGACAAATACTAGTGTACATAAGGGAAACACAGCTTAGGTCACTGAAAAGCACTAAATTTAAAGGAAAAAAAACAAGTAAAAGATAAATTGAAAGTAACTCCAGGTAGGTTTCAGACAACCAGGCTGCCAATAACATTTTGTTTTTAATGTATAAAACTTCAAAACTGATTTTTTTAAAAAAATAGAGATGGGGTCTCACTCCAATGCCCAGGCTGGACTCAAGGGATCCTCCTGCCTCAGACTCCTGAATAGCTGGGACTACAGGTGCACCACTGTGCCTGGCTCAAAATTGATTTTAAAGCCAGGTCCTCAAGTCTTTTAAAGCAATTGCTATCTAAAAATGCGAAACCAAAATGTCTGGTGAGAAACTTAGTGTTATGGCTGAATAATCCCACTGATACAAATAAGAGCTAGGTCAAAGATCTAAACCCTAAGTGTTTCTATTTAAAAAGAAGTTATTACATGTGCTATATATGCTGTGACAGGTACCAAAAAGTATAATACACAGCAACTTCTTCAAATATCTGAATGGTTGTTATAGTATATAAATTTACTCAGTACCACTCCACACGGCAGGCCTAAGGAGAAATGATAGCGAGGCAAATTTGGGTCAGTACAAAAGTAGAACTACCCACAAACAGAATCCGGTACATTTAAACAAACTATATAACCCAGTGACCAGGAAACTGTAGAGATAATCTGCACTATGTAAATTAATAGATTAAATAATCCCTAAAGATGAACACTGAAGTAATTCCAGGTAAATGATGTCTGGAATTTGCTCTAAAATACCCTGGGGGGAAGAGAGATATGGGGATAGATAAAACAAGATTGGCAAAAGGTTGATAGTTATTGAAGCTGGGTGACAAATACATGGGAGTTCATTATACTACTCTCTCTACTGACATGTATGCTTGAAACTTTTCATAATAAAAAATTAAATATCATCTCTAAGTTTCTTCCCTTCCAGTCCTTTATTTTTTATCATATGAGGGTGCAGCAAGATGACTAGCCTAGCTCCAAGACAGGATTTGTGTTAAGGAGCAACAAAAGACAAAAGTTTAAAAGATAAAATTAACCTAAGAGTCAGGGTGTTCTACTCTAAGGATGACAAGAAGCCACATCAAGAAGAAAAGGAACAAAAACAAAAGCCATACTTATGGAAGATTAATTGAAGGGCACTATGTGCAGAAAGGCAAAAGCTAAATAACTAGCTAGAGGTTTTTAAAGCAATCTACAGAAAAGTGCTGGCGAAGGGATTGAGAAGGAAAGAAAAAATGTAAAGGCACGTTTAGGAAAATGGAAATAGAACTCAGTTCCAGGAACTCACTGCTAAGTGTAATAAATGCAGGGGAAGAGTCAAAGAACCCTCAATGTCTTTGTGTCCAGGTGACTGGGAGAACGAGGTGCCTTGGCAAAAACAGGAAGGCTGTGCAGAATAAAGATAGGGAAAAGGAAAAAGACTGGAGAAATGATGAGCCTAACTGCAGTCATATTGTATCTAAGGTAACAGTAGGACATCTGACTAAGATATTGGTCAGAAGAGAAGCCAGTAAGTGACGAAGGGAAGCCAGTAAGGGCACACTAATCTATATCCCTTATGGTGAAAGTATTTGTTTGTAGAGAGCATACTGATGGCCTTGAAGATTACTTTTAGTACATTTCTTTTCCCCTTGGTTGGAATCCACCTAATAGATATTGTTATGTAAAATGTTTTGGAGAAAGGATACTGCCACTTCAAGCATCTGTTAAGCGCAAAGAGAACTGTGTTAAACTTGACTGGTAGATAAGAAATGAAAGATGTAAACCACTGCATATTAAATCAGAAAACCATTCATTGTGAATTCAGGTCACCTTATGGCTTCTGATAATAACTATTTCAATTCCTGGCATTTGAAAATTCTAGATGAAGATGTGGGAGGAAGACCCCTGAAATAAGGCAGCCTTGAGAAAACAGACGACTTTTAACAACTAACTCCTTTCACTGTAACTTAACTGGAATTACTCCAAAAGGACAGATAAGTAAATGAATAGATAGAAAGAACAGGAATCAACATCTTTTGTTATTATTATCTAAAGTGTTCCCCAGGGTTAAAAAAGCTTTTAAGTAAAGAATCTTCTAAATGACAAAAGGAAAAGTGTCATCTTTTCCCACCATCTTTTCCCACTGTAGGAGCAGCTGATGGGTAGCATACTTGATAGCCAATGTGCAAAAGAAAAGGAATCTTCTTACTACTGGATTCTGAATTATATTCTTAGGGCTAATTCAATTTATAACCATCAAATATATTCTGTTAAGTCCAAAGCACCCTGCTAAAGACTCATTAGACATGGACTCTGCCCTCAAGGAGTTTACAATCCAATAAGATAATTAAAATATGAATCCAAACAGCCACTGCCCAAGGCACACAAGAGAAAAGGGCACTAATACAGGTGCCAGCACCATCGTAGGGTACTTATAAACACTGTCTCACTCAATTTTCTTACCACTCTTATGATAGGGAAGTATGTCCATTTCACGAAAGATAATAATAATAGCTATCCTTTATAAATGCATATTCTGTGCAAGGCAGTATTACATATATCACCTCTAACTTTCACAACTCTGAATGGTACCGACTCCATAAAATCTAAAAAACATTTTGCCTCATTTTAACATCTCTGAAAATAAGGTGCAGCTAGTTGATATAACCTCTACGGAGGGGGAATTTGGCAATATCTAACAAAATATCTAACTCATACACTCTCCCTCTTTTAACCTTTCTACCCCATGTCCGGGAATTTAGCCTGAAAATATACCTCCAAGGTGCACCTGGATGAGTGAGTGGATTGTGACAAAGTTAAGAGGCAGTACTTCTGAGAACAAGTGACAGGGAAAATAAGGAGTCAGAATGCAGAATGGTAGGTTAAGGGAATACGAAAGTGTTAAGGAAAAATATTTCTAAGAAAATGAGAATATTTTGAAGGATTCTAACAGAATTTCTCTATTCTCAACTTTTAAAGACACATCTGTAAATGATTGTGTAATGATTGTGTAAATGTTTTAAATAAGCATTACTTTTACAATTAAAAGGCAGAAATTTTATGCTGATATATATATATACATGAAGGCAGAAAAAACTAAGCAGGGAAGAACCCCCTTTTAATTTTAGACTTGCTGAAATGAATTAAAATCACTTTCCTCCTCTTAAAATCTCAAATGTCAAATGATTGACATTAAAGTAAGTGTTATCACATCATGTTGCACCTATATTTAGAAACTATGCAAATTTTTTATAAAGGTAATAGACATTTCCTCATTTCCTCAAATGTCTATACATGAAGCATGTGGGTGCCATTACCTCCACATCTTTTACATGATGGCAAAATTTTCTATTTTTCTGCTCTGCTGTTACTTTTTAAATTAACTACTGTAAGAGAGTAGTTAATTTACGTAACTTACGCATTCGAAAAGAAAGCCTTAGGAGTAAAATACTGAATTTAAGTTAACTACCTCCTTTTCTTCCAAGTGAAGAGTAATATAATGAGGTGAAACAGCCTGGTTCTACCAGGAAACAAAAGGAAATAAAGACCTTGGATCCAAGAGCGGCAGCAAGGAGACAACATAGGGTTTCCGGAACAGGCACTCTGAGCTAAGTCTTGCTTAAAGCTAAGAGGGAGTTAGCAAGGCAGAGGAAGGTGAAAAGGGCATTCTTGGTAGATGTGCCACATTTACAATGCAGTAAGAAATGCGTGTTCAAGACCAGCCTAGGCAACATAGGGACACCTCGCCTCTTTAAAAAAAAAAAAAAAATTAGCAGGCGCAGTGGCTCATGCCTATATAGTCTCAGCTAACTTGGGAGGCTGAGGCAAGAGGATCGCTTGAGCCCAGAAGTTTCAGAGCAGCCTGGGCAACACAGCAAGACCCTGCCTCTAAAAATAAATATTTAATATAAACTTTGAAAAGAGGAGAAAGAGAAGCCACAAAAGCCAACTATCTATTATTATCATTGCTGAAAATTTCATCCTCTCATGATTGAGCAAAATTAAATGAGATACACCTCCGCCAGCTAGGAAATGGTAGAGTTGCTGCTTCTCAGGAGCATATTAAAAAATAAAATCCCAGAGTTACGATTTATTTATCTCCCTAAAGCCATGTGTTCCCAAGCAGTTTTTATAAGTTATAGATACACTATTAATACTCCTTTGCAGCTTTGGAGTCCTAATCCACTGCTTAGATAGAAGGGAAACAAAACACCTAGGAATAAGATCCAACTGATAAAAAAAAAATAAAATCCCTGCAAACTGGCCTAATCCCAAGATGACAATGAAACTGCAGGTTTAGAAACCAAGTACAGACAGGGTCAACCCCAAGTGGCCAAATTAGTGTCAAATCAGGCATAAGATGAAAAGTTCACTCTCTGTAGGGAAATCAGACACAAAAACAAATTATATGGGGGCAAAAAAGCTGAGCCTGTAAAACACTTTGTTAAACATGTTCAAGCATGATGAGGTAGAGCATGAGAGATCGTGGCCAAACCCTAACCTGATTAGAGACATCACAGAGCAGCAGAGAATGGAAGGGATCTCTGAAGAAAGCTGGAGAAAGGAGACTGGTTCAACAGTGAAAAAGATCTGACTCAAAATCCTTGTTCTGTCACGTAGTGTGTGATTTTGGGTAAAAGTCATTTAACTACTAGATCTATAAAAAGGCAGCAAAGACCAGTAGTTAAGAGCATCAAATCTCTGTTCATCATCTACTAGATACCTGTGACCTTGGTAAATTCACTTCTCTTACAGATGAAGAAACGAGGTCAGAAAATTTAACTGATCTTGAAGAATTTTATTTTGAAAGTCAATCAATTTTTGTATATAGTGGTAAAAGAATTCCTAGCTAATCTCTAAGAAATTATAAACAAGTTGACAACGAGGTACAACCATTATTTAACCTTCCTCATGATTAATTTACATAGAACTAAACTGAACCTACTCTATCATTTCAGAATTTAGAGTTCAGTACACATGCATTTGAGGCAGCAACCATGCCCAACCAGCCAAGGATGAATAAGATGCTGCCTGATTTTCTTTCCTGTACTCAGATCCAGGAAAGAAAAGCACTTACGAAGAAGGAAGTAAAGCTTTTGCCTACTCTAACAACCCTGTATCCAGAAGCCTAAAGAACTTAAGGATTTTAAGGGATGCACTAACACCACCAGCTACCATCCCCCAGGCAGAAGCACATTTGCATTAGTTTAACTGCAGTCAGTAGGTGGCTAACGGTGTGGCCAATCTTATTCTACCTAGGGTCTCTAAACTCAATCCAAGCATAAACATTTACACTTTCTCAAGAGAAAAAAGACTAAGGAATCAGCAAAGAATACTCATCATTTCACCAACTATTGCATGACCTTGAAGCTTTTAGCATAATCAGATCAGGGCAGGAGAAAAGAGTCCTTTGCTTCCTTATAAACAAAGGCAGACAGCTTTTTGGTATAAAGGAGGCTCTCTGCATGTTTTGAGCCAGACCCCTTTACGCTGCCTTTTGATGATAGATTTTGAGATTTAAAGCAGCTGTATAATACGATAGGCTCCTCTATCAAAGATAGTCATCAAGTCAAGTGTTGAGGGATAGAGGTGGGGAATAGAGTTAAACAATCAAAAGCTGCCTTTCCCAAAAAGGCACTTACAATACAACCTTTGTCAAAGATAATCACCTCCTCTCTGACATACAAATATACAACCAGTACATTAGGAAAGTGAACACTGGAACCATTTGAGTGAACACACTGGTGAAGAAATTAATTATTTAAAGAGGATATTTACCACCTTATTATTAAAAACTCTTCTACTGGCGTAAACCATTGCATCTTTTCCTTCTTCTTAACTATCAAACCCACGGATACTATCACATCCCCAGAAGATGCAGTTTAAACAAAATCAACATTTCTACTTAACACTTTACACCCGGTATATTCTAATACTTTTAAAAGAGACTGTTTTTGTCTAGGACAGATAACAAGCTGGTCTCGGGTGATAAAGACAGGCACCCGGGAGTGCGGTCAGTATCAGTGTGTGTGAATCTCCCCAGGAACTTAATGACAAACTAAAAGTAGCCAGGAAGCCTGCGAGCTTGTCATCATTAAAGGGGGAATGGTGTGAGGAGTGAGACGAATTCTGCCTTCCCTCTCCCCCAACACAGCTGTCTAAATTCAGACTTCACCAATGCTGGTCCAGCTGTAATCCAGGAAATCCAGTCTGTGATCCATCTTAATGGTGGCTGATTTCAATTTGTACTATTTTACAGCAATTCTCAATGAGAACATTTCCAAAATTCCAGTGCATAGTTAGCCTTTCAAAGTAAGCAGGACAGAGGCTGTTCCTGGCTAGAAGCTCAAAGAGCTCTGGAATTTAAAGGAAATGGAAATGTTGGGAGGATTCAGCTCTAAAGAAAAATTCTTAAAAACTCAAGAATGAGAGAGAAGACTAGAAATTTCCGATTTTTAAAATCCAAATTATCCTTTGTTGTCCCCAAATGTGTGCTACATATAAACAAGACCTTTTGTCACGGACAGACTTGTTCATTATTGAAACTAACAGGGTTCCTCCATTAGGGACCTAGTACTTTCAAGCTAATAAAACAAAAACCATCGCCAGCTGAGAAGATGGCAGACAGAAGTATAAACAATTCTTTTTCTCTCCTTAAGCAAGTTGGGGTTAGCAACATTCATTTGTTCAAATATTTGCATGCCAGCTCTGTGTCAGGCATTGTTCTAGGTATGGGACAACAGCTCAGCAACAAGACTGAGTTGGCCCTCCCAAAGTTTCATAAAAAGCATAATACCTGCCCAAACTCTTCCCAACAGTAGCAGCTATTAGAATAACTGAAAGGGAAGGGGGAAAAAGGGTCTCCATAACTGCCCAAGTTTCACTGGACTTGCCTCCATGGAGTTCCAGAATCAGACTCTAACATTATAGCTGGAAAAGACCCTCATAAGAAGTTACTGGGGCCAAGTTAAAGAAAAGGTCAAACTTACTATAGTTAAATGAAACTATAGTTGCCAATTATTTTGCAAAGTGCGTAAGTCTTTCTCCTCAATATTCAATACTTGAGAAACTTCTGAAATCATCAGAAACTTAGAAGTACATTGCATTAAAAGAGTGAGAGTTGCTCAACCACCCAACATTTTCAATTTTGTTTTTATTAGCTCTGCCACACAATTTCAAATTTCTAAAACCTATCACTACCATTTCCAAAGTGCCTGCATGGTCAGAAGAAATACCACAAACTGACTTAAAAACACTTAGGAGAATCCATTTAAGTTCTTAAACATCAGCAGCTATGTAGGCTTAGTGGCCAGCTATTATCCTTAAGGGCCTTGTCATGGAAAAGACACATGAAGCAGCCTACTGGTCAGGTTTAGGCCTCAAATTGACACAAAAAGGGTTAAAATTGTCAGAGGATGTTTTCTCTTCCAGTCAGCTTCTGCATTTAAATTTCTTTGACTCCCTTTATGATTTTACAACACTACAATTACCTTAAATCTGTCTCTCAGCAGCCCCTTCCTGTGTATATGCCCTATTTTCACTTATTTTACAACCTTCTCTCCACCCTACTCCTTCCATTATGCTCCTTAAATTCAAGTTCATCTTCCTTTCTTCCTCTGGTTCTCATTTCCAGGGACCAATTAATTATATTTAAAAATCAAAAAAAGAATTCAGACTTAAGTGATGGATCCACGAAACTGTCTATCAAAAAGTCTATATTACCTTATTATCTATGAGGTGGTCTTCCCATCTGGAGATTCTAGACATAATTAGAGTTAGAACAGACTGTTCACCGTTATATTATACCAAGAAGTAAATGACAGATTTTAAAAGTCAATTCCCCTTTCTAACAGTAAGACGACATCCTTAGAACTCCCAGTCTTTTAATGCAATGTCCTGGTGGGGTTTTAGGTAACTCATTTCTTAGCTTTGGGTCTTAGTTTTCTAGTCTGTAAAATGACCTCTACTGACCCCTTACACTTCCATTCACAAAAATCCTTTGAACTTTAAAAACTGTTTTGGTCCGAATGGATTTAGGTAAAAAGAAAAATTTTAAATGCTTGAGAGTAGTGGTTCTCAAACTTTCCTGTGTATGAGCTCTAGTGTTTGGACTCATCCACAGATAGATGTATTTTAACACAAGCTCTCCAGGTGACTATAATATACAATCATATTTTGAAAAACCCGGATTATTTCTTGGTCCCCAAAAACTCTGAGCAATAATTAATACCAAATACGAGCCACCTGCAAAAGTGGACATGCTACTGATTTTATTTTCATTTTCAACTTTAGCTGGGTCTCTCTGTTCCTTTAAAAGGCAGGCATGTGCTGAGTCAGCCCATGGGGATTTTTTTTTTTTTTTTAAATTCACCACAGAGACTACTGAGTCTCTACAATTGAGGAAGAGGCTGTTCTCACCTGATACTCTTCCAACCAGTTTCAGAGGAAGAAGGAAGAGCTACTTAAGGCAGGGGTCCCCAACCTATGGTGAGTTGTATAATTATTTCATTATATATTACAATGTAATAATAAAAGAAATAAAGTGCACAATAATTGTAATGTACTTGAATTGTCCCAAAACCATCCCCTGCTCCCCACCCCCTGCCTTCCACGAAAATGGTCCCTGGTGCCAAAAAGGTTGGGGACTGCTGACTTAAGGGGTGACACAGCTACCCCTAACTTAGGGAAGCAGTGGGGTAATCAGGCTCTTTAAAATAGAAATCTTTGGACACCAGTGGGTAGAGCCATGCTTAGAGAAGAGACGGGTAACTGAGTCCTGCCAGTGGGATTCCTTTGGAAGCTAGAGGCTGCCAACTAACGTGAAGAGTCCTGTGATATACACAAAGTGCACTCAGGTCAGCAAGCTTTTTCTGCAAAGTGCCAGGTGGTAAATAGTTTAGGCCTTGCACCCTATTCAATCTCCATTGCAAGGATTCAACTCTGCCACTGTAGCACAAAAGAAACCATAGGTTATATGTAAATGAATGAGTGTGGCCACATTCCAATAAAACTTTATTTATGGACACTGGAATTTGCATTTCATGTAATTTTCATGCATCATGAAATAGTATTCCCCCTCTCAATTTTTTTCTCCAATTACATTCTCAGAAATGCATCATTAGGTGGTTTTGTTTTGTGCACATCATAACAGTGTACTTACACAAACCTAGACAGTATAGCTCCTACACACCTACGCTATATGATATAGCTTTATTGCTCCTAGGCTACAAACCTGTACAGCATGTTCCTGTACTGAATACTGTAGGCAACTGTAACACAATGGTAAGTATTTGTGTATCTAAACATAGAAAAGATACAGTAAAAATATGGTAATATATCTTATGAAACCACTCTTGTTTATGTGGTCCATTGTTGACAGAAATGTTGTTATATGGCACGTGCCTGTATTAAAAAATGTAAAAACCATTCTTAGCTCCTGGGCTGTTCAAAAGCAGATGTAGTTTGCAGAACACTGCACTAGTAGTGACAGAAACCATCCCCAGCGTCTCCTGCAGAAAGGTGCCTTTCTAAAGCTCAGCGTGTAAATTAAGAACATTCCCCTCCCCTTTACC
Organism: Daubentonia madagascariensis; assembly: GCA_023783475.1. Taxonomy (NCBI): domain Eukaryota; kingdom Metazoa; phylum Chordata; class Mammalia; order Primates; family Daubentoniidae; genus Daubentonia; species Daubentonia madagascariensis. The sequence continues at coordinate 23,756,569 of JAKFHU010002136.1, read as the reverse complement.
TACAACTCCTCTCTAATGCCTACGCTTTCTGCTAAACACTGTCCATGCTGAGCCTCATTCCCACCTCTCTTCTTCCTTCAAACAGCCCACGAATGGCCACTGATCAACTTGATTTGAAAGTGTTTCAAATCTACCTGTGCTGTGCAAAACTAGACAAAATAAGTCACATGTATAAGAACTCTGAAGGAAGGCCAATGCTGGGTCCACTGCTAATTCTGCTTAAGTAGCAAGCTAGTTAAATTTGTTATTTATCCCCCTTGAAGTGGGAACAACATCATCCTTGTTCACAAAATGCTAACCACTTCTGATGAAATTCCTTAGTAAATAAGCAGGCTTCAGGGATCCTTATAAAATAAGGGGGCCTCTAGTTAATCCTTAGTTAACAAAAAGATCCTTTTTCATGAATACTCAGATAAATAGGTTTTACTGATTTCTGGAATAACTGGCTCCAAGCATAAGCTGAACTGCTAAAAAATAAACTATCCAGGGGTCTCTGCTGCATAGGCAAGTTTTCTTTAATAGGGAAAGAATTATACATTAGTTTAAAATGCAGCAGAGCCTGATATTAGTCTGTTAAGGATCCACCATAAATGAAGAGATGAGAGAGCCCTTAGTCTGATGGGTAGCTCCACTATAGCCCAGAGTTCTCAGGAGGCAGCTGATTCAGCTAAGGCTCCCCTTTGCCTTGTTTTGTGTCACAATTAAGAACACAGGCTGTGGCATCAGATAGGCCTAGATTAGCATCCCTGCTCTATGGTTTAGTTACAAGCTACATAGCCTTGAGCCAGTTACCTTACTTAAACTCCGAGCCTCAGTTTCTTCAAAAGTAAACTGGAGATAGTAATGTCAATCACCTCAGGAATGAGAGATCAAAGTGTACAATACTTGAGACATTACCCGGGACACAGCAAATCTTCAACTGTCAGGTATTTATTTTGTCCCTATTCATTTTCTCCTCCAACCTCCTAAAAGCTGATCACAATTTGAAGCTAAACCCGGAAAAAACTGATCTATTCCCAGTCTTTAAGCAATTTGCTCAAGTTGTTATCTAAGACTATCTGTCAGTGGTCCTCAAGGAGGCCAAGGCTACAATCCCATTTTGTTCCATCAGACTAATATATGTCTAGCTAACTGTGAGCCAGATTACTTAGAAATAAGATGCAGCCTAACTGGCCGTGAGCATGCACGTGAGAAGACAACCCCAGATGGGGTGTAGAAGCCGAGTTCTGATCTGCTTTTATTATGAGCAACACTTTGCATGAGTTAGCCTCTTGGGTCCTGTTTGGTAGTCTGTACAATCTTTTTGATTCTCTACCCCTTATAGTAAGACATTCACTTATTACTGATTACAATTCACCAAATGTGAATTAACTTCTTGTTACAGGCAACTAATTTCAAATGAAGTTGTAGGTTAATACCAACCATTTTAAAGGACACTGATCCATAAAGGTGTATATAAATTTAAGTTAATTTGTTTTGTCAACTACAAAATAGACGTAACCTACCTCATAGGGTTGCTGAGATACAATGAGAACTTATTTTAATTCAAAGGACCTTAAATTTTCACCTTTGTTCAACACTAAAGAGGTCAAGTAAAATGGATGAGTGCTTGAACTTGCAACTTTGGTACATACAACTTTACTTACCAGTCCTCTTAGCATGTCACTCAGGATAAGACAATGTGGACATACAGAAGGAAGACTGTTATTCAAACTCATAACCACCAAAGTCACAGGCATCTTTGGATTTTTAAGTTCCAAGAGCCCCAACGACCCATATTCCAAGAAAAATCTAAACCTCAATCTCTTAACTAAATTTTATCTGGAGTTGCAATGTCCAATATAGTAGCCACTAGCCACACGTGGCTATTTTAAATTTAAATTAAGTAAAACAAAATACAGTAATTAAGTTCTTTGGTCACACAAGCTGTATTTCAAGGGTTCAAAGACTCATATGGCTAACAGCCATAATATCAGACAGCACAGAGTTAGAACATTTCCATTAATGACAGAAAGTTGTATTGGACAGCACTGATCTACAAAGTTGCATCCAAGACAATACCCTCCCTTCCTAGCACTCTCCACTCTACCTGCTGGAGCCCAGTCAAGGACCTTTTCCCTACATGGCACTGCACTATGCTGTGTAGTTCCTTAAAGTCAGCCAGAAGTTTGCCTGGCAAAACTGACCATCTCAAAAACAGTCTGCCCCCAGAGAATAAAACCCTCAACAAGTGCCTGCTCAGAGAACATTTCAACTGAAGTTATTAGTCTACTGAGGTGTAAGACAAACCTAGATAGAGCATTATTTTAAGCTTCAGGAATATGGCAAACAAAGCCCATTTCTACTAACTCATTTTTGCTCTCTAAACAAAAAACTTAACATTGGAATTTTTCACTCGTGCCTCCAAAAGTAATTAACCAGTACAAGACCCTTAAGATGGGCCCTTACATTTCACATACTCCTCTGCAGTGAGTCACATTTTCACAAGGACATCCCCACATTGCAAATGCATCTCCTTTCCCAGGAGGCAGAACTTAAAAGGGAAAAAGGACTCGTCTAACCTGAAAATGTACCTTCTCAGGCCAGCTCAATTAGGGCAGGCCCATTCCTGCAGGCTTGTCCGCCTTTGCTTCTATTAAGTGAGCCCTTAAAGCTTGGGAAGAAGTGATAGTGGCTACAAACCTCCTTCCTATACTACATAGGAATCCACAACTCAGCCTAAACTGCCTTTGTTTCCAATACGGTCAGGGGCCTCAAAACATCCCCAAATCCACACCTTGTCTGGTCATAAAGATGTCTAGTATGTTGATGCATTGTTTCATGTATCCTATTACTAATTCAACCAAGGGGCCTTCCTTGTCTACAGTATCCCTACTGACTGTGCTTAAAATGCATGGGACATTCTCTGGGAGACTAGCTGTAGAAAGAATAAGCCTGAGCACACTTCTACTGGGCTAATATACTCTTTAGGAATACAAGAAGTCTTTCTAGTGTTAATCATATAACTGTTTCCTTAAAGATTTTTATGCACAGAAGACCCTGCCCTCATTATGAACTACTCCAACATCATAACTGTAAGGAAGCACAAGTACTGCACAAGTAATGAACCCCAGCCATGGTTCCCCGTGGAAGAAAAAGGAACAGTGCTTAGGAGGATGAATTACTACAAAACTAGTTTTAGTTGTAGGCTTCATACTAATGTCAGGACTACAGAATTTGACCAGAAGTTTATTTTGATCAATCAACAACTTATCTCATTCTTGTCAACTATTTGTCTTTGGGAATACAGTGGAACCAGGTACTATTAGGTGCTTTTTTATTTTATGTGACTGAGGTAGCTATTATCCTTGCTTTTACAGATGAGAAAACTAGGATCAGAGTTGTGACTTGCTTAAGGCCACCCAGCTAGTAAGAGTTGAACCCAAGTTTATCTAACTCCAAAGCCTATATTTCACTTGTGAGCATGTGGATTTTGCCAACTATCTTTCACTGTTCCTAAAAACGTTGAGACTCAACAGAAGCTGAACTTCAAATCTTGCTCTATTTTATTGGTTCTGAAACTTTAGTGTGCACCAGATCACCTGGTTTACTCATTAAAACCCAGATGGTTGAGCCCCCACTCTCAAGAGTTTGAGGGTCAGTAGCTCTGGATGAGGCCCAAGAATTTGCATTTCCTACAAGTTCTCAAACAATACCAATTCTGCTAATCAGGAAACCACATTTTGAGAACTACAGTTGGGTATGAACTGCTTGGGGTCCACTTACACATGGGTTTTCTTCCTCCTCTGCCATCACCAAGACTAACCCCTCTTCTTCCTCCTCAGCCTATTCAACATGAAGACAACGAGGATGAAGACCTTTACGGTGATCTACTTCCACTTAATGAACACTAAATATATTTTCTTTATGACATTCTTAAAAACATTTTCTTTTCTCTAGCTTACTTTATTGTAAGACTACACTATATAATACACACACCATACAAAATATGTGTTAATCGACTATTTATAGTATCAATAAGGCTTTCAGTCAACAGTAGGCTGTTAGTCGTTAAGTTTTTAGGGAGTCCAAAGTTATACTTTAATTTTCGACTATGCAGTAGGGCAGCAACCCTAGCTCCCAAGTTGTTCAAGGGTTAATTGTACTGTACTATTCTATTAAAATCCTCCCATTGCAACCAATGCCATCAGGTGCTGAAGACCCCAACTAATTTAATCTAAAGGTAGTGACCTCCATAGACTGGATCTTTAGTAGTCCACTAAACCATGACCACTTACCTTCTAAAGCCCTGCTTTAACCATCCTAGGAATACCAGTTCTCTTGCTCTTTGTGCCCCACTTAAGCCACCCAATCCAAAAAGATGACACCACAATCAAATGGCTTGTTAAACATGAAATAGGAGAAAGGACCAGGATTCTGATGAGACATAGTAAATCAGCTGTAAAGGCAGTTAACTATCTCTGCTATTTAGGTAAATGCTCACTAAAAGGTAAAAGCTACCTTAGAGTTAAATATCAGGTTTTTACAAACATATATTGAAAAACACTGTTCTCCTCCTTTAAAAATGTCCTGTAAGCTTTATAGCCTGACCAATGGAATATCTTAATCGAGTGAAGCAAAATACACATTGTAGCCATATAAGATAGTAAAGTCCAGATAGATCAGTTTCTCTAAAGGTGGTTTATGGGCCACCCGCATTAATCAGAATCATTTGGGATTGCTGAAGATACACCAAAAATGCAGATTTTTCAGTACCCTCCACTACCAAATCAACTTCTAGGAACAGGACTAGGGATATGTATTTTTACCAAGCACTCCCGGGTGATTCTTATGCATATCAGCTTGAGAATACTATAAAGCTGTCAAAGTTTCTCACTTGATCTTCAAGCAGCTGGTGAGCTAGGGGAAAGAGAGGTTCCCATTTCACAACTTAAAACATTTGTTGAAAGCATCTGTATTGACCATATAGGATGAGACAATGCTCTTGCCCACTTCTTAGTAAGTAAGCAAAACACATAATTCCTACAGACTACTTTAGAATGAAAAATTAAAAGAGGATAACAAAGGCACAGTAAAAGCTAGAGAACAGTGGTTACTTCTGGTTTGAGGTTAGGTGGTGACTTTAGACAGACTTCCCTGGAAAGGAAATGGAGACTGAAGCAGGCTCTGAGATGTTTCTAACCTCCTAGAAGTTCACAATACTTCGTATCTTCCCCAAAATACGCAGTGAAATGAAGAAGTACTGGGTATAACTATCTCTAACTAGTCTTACCCAATTCTAAAGACTAAGAGGCATTCATTCATTCCAGGGTAAAAGGAATACTGCTTGAACAGGACCTAACATGATCTTAAGAGTTGTGGGAGAAGAATGGACATTGAACTCTGAACTTTATTTCTGGGAAACAGGGAAAAAGGGTTACTGCAGGAGACCTGTTTTTAAAAAATCAAATTTTCAATAAATTGAAAATAAATTCAATCAAACATAAACCAAAATTTCAATAAGTACTTCTCAAGGAGACTTTTCAGAGTTGGGTGCTTGGCCTCAGAGAGCTTTCATTTGGAAATCAGGTGCAAGAAGCCAGCAGTTACAAAGACTAGCCAGCCTCCGTTCCTTCTCTCCCTTTTCTTTCCTCTCCTGGTTAAGTGGAAGCATGAAAATTTAAGAAGTAGACCCTGAGGTACAATCAATTCCCCAGGAGGCTCGTGTTTCTTCATTTCGGATTTTAAATAGCAAGAACTACTGACATTGCATCCATTCCTGCAAAAATGCACTGACTGTAAGACTAAAATCTCAGTAAGTTGAACCCTTAATCTCGATCACTTTTTTAGTATTCAAATCATCATAAGTAATACCAATACGTACTCTGCACCCTCCTGTGAGTTTCCCAGGACTTTTAAGTACTGAGTCTAATCTCTAAGATTTTAGTTCACCAAATCTGTGAAGATGGTGATTTCAAATTCTTTACCTCAGTCAATTCAGTTCCAGGATTTAAATTACTTCAAATACTCGAATTAGCTATTGTCACACAGAATGAATGTGAGCATTTCTAGTCACTGACGATGCCTGTTCAGTGAGACTTAAGAACTACTTTTCTAAAATTCATGCAACATAAGTGTCTGATACAAAAAGATAATGGGAAATAAATACACAGAACATAAACTTTTCTTCTATTTCAGGTGAAAAGGTGTAATGAGCATAGGTATACTAAAAAACAATTTTCTATAACAGTTTTAAGAGTTTGGAAATCTCTGGAAATACATGGTTTAGGTTTGTAATTCCTTTAAGGAAAAAACCTCTTAGGATTGGGAATAAATGGGAGACATCACTCTCTTGCACAGATAGTGAAATATTAACCGCCAGAAATTACCTCTAGTCCCCATTCACACTGGTACAACAGGAGCCTTTATAATGAGGCCTAATGAAAAATCTCAACAGAGGAAGTGAGTGTACATACCTACAATTTACTAACTTCAAAGTGTTTATTCGGAGAGTCATATGGGTTTCTCTTTGTTCATCTGTGTCCAGTAGATATTCACTTTCTGAATATTTGAATCAATAAATATGGCAACTTAAAATTTCCCATTTAAAATTAAACATGAAATTTTTAGCTTCCTAAGGAAATTTCTAAATATTGTACCATCCCAAGTGTGAAGGGAGGAAAGTTATTCACTGCCAAAGATTCTGTAATTTAAGGTATGAGAAACAAAGCGGTTTCTACACAGCAGGTGCTTGTCACTGGAGGACTGAGGGTGCCATAAAGTAAGGCAAATCCGTACCTCTTGAGCCAGGCTCTCCATGATTCACAGCAATAGTATCATACTCAAGCCTCCCACTTGGGTAAAATCTCACAACAGATATACGCCCAAGTTTAATGAAATTAAAGATGTTCAATTTGTACAAAAGACTAATGAAGCCACGTCTGAAAAAGGTGTATTTTTTCTTTTTAAGATTAGCAACAAACTAAAAATTTTGTTCTAAGCTTTCATCTTTCATAAAGTAATCTCACATGCTCTTTAATCCTCAATATGGTAAGGTGAGTATTATACCTACTTTACAGGTGAAGAACTAAGGCTCTGGTATTAACTTGCTCAAAGACCTGGCTACTTTTTGCAAAAGCTCAAGAACTCACATTTGAATTCCCTTGACTCAAAGTCTCTGTTATATGTGTTTGTATGTTGCACGGGCAAAAAGACTATTCACATCCTGTATCAGAGAAAAATGGAAGAGAAAGAGGCCCGAGCTTTGAAGACTTCTAAACACAACCTTATTGTGGACACACTCCTTGAGGGCAATATAGCTATGCAGCATTAATATTCATCTTCTCAAAGTTTTTCCACCATATACTTTACAAACTATACTTTCCTGAGCCTTTTTTTTTTTTTTTTTTTTTGGACATAGGGTCTTGCTGTCACCTAAGCTAGAGTGCAATAGTGTAATCATAGCTCACTGCAGCCTCAAACTCCCTGGGCTCTAGTGAGTCTCCTTTCTTAGCCTCCCAAGTAGCTGAGACTACAGGCACATACCACCACGCCCAACTTTTTTTTTTTTTTTTTTTTTTGAGATGGGGTTTCACCATATTGTCCAGGTTGGTCTCAAACTGCTGGACTCAAGCAATCCTCCCACCTCAACCTCCTGAGTAGCTGGAATTATAGGCTTATAAGTACAAGCCACTATACCCAGCTTTCCTGAGATGTTTATCTTATCAAGCCTTTATCTTTGAAGACTCTTTAAAATTAGACCCTATGCCACAATTTCTATACTACAAAATTATTTTCTCTGGCCTACTTTTAATTGAGTATTAATTTTGAAGTCTGAGCCTACTGTGATGCTTTTGTGATAATCCTTTTTGATCAATGGCGTAAGATCTCTACAAAGATCCATTAGGCTTAATCTAATGGACATTAGTGAACATATCCCTAAATGACTTTGGTTTATTTCCTTTAAGTAGCACTTCCAAAATAACAAATTCAGGGCAATTCAATATTCAGCATTAGCTAGACTTATGAGCCATTACTGAAATCTCCGCTGACTATATAAATTTTTTCATGGACTCTCAAATGCCTATATTCTCACACAATTATTAACATGGAGTTTGCTACTAAATTCTTATATGTTAGCCTTATTATTTATGGTATTCTTATTCTCAAGAATTACTATTCCACAGGAAATTGAGATAATTAAGGTAATTCTCAACTGCTTTCTCTCCTCAATTTAAAGACGTTTTGGGGGAGAAGTAAAACAGTGGCCTTTGTAAACATACACTGACACAAGAAATATTGAATTTTATGGTTTAAAAAAAAAATCTCAAATAAGGAACCTGGCATTTCACTTATTACATGCATCTAAAAGGTGAGGGTCTCAGCATCTTTAATAGAAAATCCATAGTTCTACTAAATGGCCGAGAAATTAGTCACATCAATAGGCTTCCTTCATTTCTGAGCCCAACTTCTCTACTACTAGAAGTTCTTTCAGCAACGACCACCTTGCCTTAAACTTATTCTTAGAAAACAAGGAACCAGATATACATTTGGCTCCTACTTGGCCCAAACCTAAATATGGAGACACACCTTTTATTTTATAGTGACTGATTCGTAATTGGAAGAGATCAGTGTGGGCTATGCAGTTCAGGTAGGTAAAGACTCAACAACTCTAGTTACATGCTACAATTCATTGAGTAAATGTAAGAAAAATTTAAAAAGTTAAAAGGGAATATCAGTGAAGGACAAGCTCACCAACGTCACTATTTCAAACCTAACATTCAAGATAAAGATCCATTTGGGAGTAGAAGCTGTCTGGTCAAAGTTTAAATTTTACAATATGAGCACTTTCATATCCTCATTTAATTCTCAATAACATGTAAAACATAGAAATATCCTTGCTTATAGATGAGAAAACAAGGTTCAGTGGCCAGGTCAAGTTTCCTAGTAAGAATAGTAACTTTTATCTAGATTTTTCTGAATTCTACTCCAATTTTCTATTTTAGCACAGCTGCTCAAGAGCTTATTTCCCCATACTATCCCTCTTCACCACCTATACCCTTCCAGCCTTAACACCAAAGCATTTCTTATAGACCTAACATTCCAAGTACAAGAGGTCCAACCTATCTCTACCAGCAGAAAATTAAGGGTGGGCTATAACACCTGTATAGTCTGAATGGGGTTTCTAGAATCTGGACCAAGGCAGTATGGTACCAAAAGGGGGATGTGAGAAAGGGTAAAAAGGAGAAAAATTTTCCTTTCCTGGTCTCTGGTTCTACTGGTTCATTGCCTATGCAATCTATACTATCCCCATTTAATTCCAATTTAATGCATATAAAACATGGTGCCTAGTAAGCTTTCAAAATTAACTCCCTTCCTCCCACTTCTCCTTCTGCTGCTGAGCAAAAAGCTCAGACAGTTGACTGCAAAGAAATAAAGGGGCTACCTTACAAGAGTTGGGTTAAGTAAGTGGTCTTAGCCAATGAGATCCACAAGTGACACTGATCCTGAAGCCTACTAGATTAGTCTCCTGTCCAATCAGTAATATGCTCATGAAGCTTTATAAATCTGGGCATTCATATATGGTAGCAAGATTAAAATTTGGACTTTTACGAAGTGGCAAAAGGATGCATTGTTCTAGTATAGGACTAATCCTCAACATAAACCTTTTTTTTTTCTTTTTTTTGGTGAACTCCAAACAGCCAAAGATGTCTCCCCCAAGAAAGGTCCTAGGCCTCTATCCTTGCTAGGTTGGGCTAAGAAAAACAATACGGGCCAGTGGCTCACGCCTGTAATCCCAGCACTTAGGGAGGCCAAGGCAGGAGGATTGCTTGAGGCCAGGAATTCAAGACCAGCCTGGGCAACACATTAAGACCCTGTCTCTACAAAAAATTAAAAAACAAAACAAAACAAAACCCAAAAAACCAGCCCGGCGTTGTGGCCTGCACCGTAGCTGCGGAGGCTGAGGCAGGAGGATCACTTGAGGCTACTAGCAGTTCAAGGCTGCAGTGAGCTATGACCTCGTTACTGCACTCCAGCCTGGGTGACAGAGAGAGACCCTGTCTCTTTAAAACAAACAAACACACACACACACACACACAACACACACACGCACGCGCGCGCGCGCGCACACACACACACACACACACAGAATAAGGAGACCACGGGTTGACTGGTTTGTTTTAAAATACAGGAAAATGTCAAAATACCCACAGATCTTTTAAATTTGTTCTCCACAACACAACATGTCTACAACAACAAAGACAGGAGATCGGAAGTCCCTAATAATGCTGACTGCTTTAACATCTTTTGTTGGAGCTTATCTATGTGTATCTCAGGAATGATAATGAATTGAGTTCTTAAGTTCCTTGAATCCACAGAAACAAAAATGTTAATTTCCAAGGCCCAGAGGGGAGATAAAGGCCTGGTAGAAATGCATCCCCACTCCAAATCTGACCAATGGTAGAAAGGAGATGTAAATAAAAACATTTACTACATATCTCAGAGAAATTCTCAAGTATAGTACATAAAGATGAAGGTGGCAAGGAGGTAAGTGAATGGAACTAAAAACTTAAGACAACAAATTTAAAATGAATACCTACCAAAAAGAAATTAAAACTTAAATTGTCTATCTTCCCTTGGAGTTTCTTTCTTTACTAAAAGAGACATAAATGACAGATTCAGGTAGAGACACTTGATATACACGAGATACTAGCAATATCACTTCTCTCCCAGTTCGAAAAATAAATATTTAGCATCTTTCTTACACAGAATAAAAATCATATTCAACAGTATCTATTTACTGTTAAATCATTTCAGCAAACTATTAGCCATTTCCTGTACTACCAAAACACCATTAATATATAACAGATATTCTGCTATAAGCTTTCCCACACCTAATCAAGCTTTGCCCACCGTGACATCCTCCCCCCATTTTTCATCCCCCTCCACAGTGCCCAGTCCTATGCTATCAACACAACACAGACTGTCCACACCTAGACAGATGCGTGTTGGGGAGGGTGGGGGTTGGCAAAATGCTAATTATTCCAAGCCCATAGCCTCTATTTTAGATTTCCTATTGCAGCTACTGGACTGGAGCCATGGGGATAGAAAGCTGCTGCTCAAACTTCAGATTTACAAGGCATGGAAATAGGGAGAAAGGCTTGTTCCAAATATTACTACTCGAAGTTTAAACACAATCTGAAAGCTTCCTTTAAACACAATACCTCATTCACTTAAGGGCCAGTTTGGAACTTCTCCCATCCTAAACTTTTTACCTTAAGAAGCTGAATTCTCAACTGTTGCCCAAATGCCCTTATTATGCAAAGTTACTGGTTTCAAAATAATTAAGGGATAGTCAGATAATCTAAACCACTGAACATAGAAAATTCACTCAACTGACTCACCTCCAAATGCAATGAATCAACTATTGGTGTTCTTTCAAGAGGGTTTTTTTTTTTTTTAAGCCTCTGGGTCCCCGTCAAATACTCATTTCAAACATATCCATAGCCTCATTAAAAGTAATTACATTTGAATCCATTTGCCCAAGTGAACCTACAACTTCACTGGAGTTCAAGAGTTTCATATGGGAAGGATGGAATCCCTCACAAAACACACATGTGGGGAAACGACTTCGAGTTTAAAGAAAATCAGTTTTATTTTGCACTAAAAATATCACAAAAGTTGTTAAAGACCCATGATGTACCTATGCATTCATGCCCAACAAATATGAAGTAACACAATTTCAGCATAATCTGAAGTCTCCTAAAATGATATACATTCAGAAAATACAACAGAATCATTTCCCATACCATTAGCTGCAGAGGACAACTGTTACTATAATATACAACACAAAGTTTTTTCTAAGATATTTACAGACTCAAAAGGCAGACATCTTTAGCACCTCCCCATCCCCCCCACACTGAAAATATGCAAGCAAACGAAAAACCTCACAGCCTAATTTTGGAATATAAGCTTTAAGACATGTTATTTAAGAACCCCTGGCACTCATATAAACAGGTATTAATTCACTATGACCCAGAACAAATTAATGAATCTCTTTCAAACTGTCTGAATTTCCCATCTTTATGCTGACTGCAAAGAAAAAAGTCGGACTCAATTCTCTTTTTTTGCTCCTACTGGTTAAAATGAGATTTGAGGACTGACCCTGGGTTCCTATTTTCCATTTTACTCTACCTACCCAACCAAAGAAGAGGAGGAGTTGGCGACGGTTAGTAATATTATCTAGTTTTCGCCTTTCACACCATGAGGTATTTCTGATTCCTTCAGTAACTCCTAGATTTTCTTGTTTCACCAGGAACATTCGAGCCCAGAATTTGTTTGTGAGATCTGATATGCTGGTAATCTAAAAAAACATATGTTGATGAGCAACTATTTCATGTCAAAGTGTAGTATAAAGATTCTAGCAGCTCACTAATTTTAATAAGGTGCCTCAAGGAGTCCGGATGCAGTGTAAGGAAAGACAACACTGGGGCCCAATGCTTAAGTATTTCCTGATTGAGTTTGAAGATGTTCCAGATTTCATTTGGAGGTGCCATCAGTTTTTGGTTTTAAAAATGTGATGGGAATTTTCAGACAGCCATATCATCAGTCTTCCCACTGCCCACCCCAACCCATACCCAACAGCACAAAAGTTTAACTATCCGTTAGCATCAGAAATAATTCATATTTAATTCCCCTTGTCCAATTTGAATACATTAAGCTAACCAGAATCAACACAAGATAATGTCAAACTATGATCCCATAGAACATTGCTTGTAATAAACACTGATGGAGTCAAGTATTTTACCTCACTATAGGGGGAGAGTGGAGGAGAAGAACCCCCTAACTCCACAGTAGACTGGCAAAAACTTCAAGTCCTTGAAACAGCAAAAGCAGCCCAAACATCCCAACCTGATATTACCATTATCAATTCTACAGACAGCTCGGCAACCTGTACAGTACGTTAATAATGACTCAGCCCCACTATAGTTAGTGCTACCAACACTTAAAAAGGAAGTCTTTTCACTTAAGTAAAAGAGAGGTTACGGTTTCTGCTCCTAAAATTCCTAACTCACTGCCTATATTTTAAACATAAATACATTTTCACAAATGACAGATTTTCCCAGCAGTTAACTATGGGCCAGAATGTTCTAAATTACACACAAACAGCTACAATTTTAAATATTGTAAAGAATGAGCTCCAAAGGGGGAAAAAATCTTTTACATCTTAGGGGATAAGGGCAGGCAAAATGAGAGATGTTTGATTTTAATATATGAACTTGTACTGTTAATCTGTACGATGGGTTAGGCCCAGTTAAAATCATACTTAAGCAAACTCCTCTTAATACAAAGATCAATAATGACATGTCTGAGCATAATTAAACATTGATTTTTATTTTTAAAAAACTGTCTTTCATAGTTACATAAATCAATCATTAGTTAACAGTGTATTACTTGATAGAGCAAGCTCACAGTTACTAACACCACATCTTCTAGAGACAATATTCACAAAGATCATTACTCCAGTGTCAGATGCTTATGGCAGGAGACAAAAGTGCTTTTTCTCTTGAAGAAGGTTAAGATAAAAAGCAAATGACAAACTATCAAATCCTTCCTTCCCTCTCTCTTTTTCAGTTCCGTAAGAAAGTAGAGATGTGCGGCTTTTAATTTCTTCATGCTAGTATCATAGTAATCACTATAGCATAATGGCTAAGCTCAAGGGCTTTGGAATGCCCAACTCACTGCCCTTGGGCAAGCTAGTAAATATATTGAAGTTTCAGTTTCCTCATCTATAAAATGGAGATAACAGTACCTAACTCGTAAGGGTCTTTCCAAGGATTAAATTAAATTAGACGATCTATGGCAAGAGCGTAGGTTCATGCCTAGCAGACAGTACATGTTCAATAAGTATTAGCTATTATTGCTATTAAAGGTGAACCAACACATTCTGAAAGTCAACATAGGCAGTTTACTTCAGCCTCTATAAAAATGGCAATAAAGACCAACAATCTATCCAGCCCACAATAATTCACATATTCAATCATTCCTTTGTATAATTTACATGAGAGCCATGGAAGTTAACTTTCTCATGAGAAAGGGCTAAACTTTGTTTCATCACTAAATACACAACCTACTCAGCCCAGCCTGAACAGCAAAAGAACACTTTCTGTGTTAAGATCCCACCTTCCTCTAGAGAGGTCAAAAGGACTTCTTACATCCTCACCTACCACATCCTGTATTTGTCCCCATATCCCAAAGGAATATATGTATACTCTGTGGTTTTCTAAACTGCAGGGGCCTTATCTTCCTTTCTTTTAAGATCCTGATAGGTTGGTGAAACACATTGAAGGAACACTCCAACCCCTGACAATTCTCTGCACCTAGCCTTGTACAACACCCAGCTCAGAAGTCACCTCTTCTGAGAAATTTCCCCACCCCCAGACAAAATTAAGTCCTCTATACTCCCAAAGCATTTTGGGTATGCATATGCCCCAGCATCTACCGTATAATTAACTAATTACGTCTCCCTCAATAGACTGAATTGTGAGCAAGAAGAGTGTTGTGACTGCAGGTTCAGCTCCAGCACTGAGCACAGCGCTTGGCACATACTAGGTGCTTAAGAAATGCCACTATTTTAACCAGATTCTCTCCTGGCTGGGTACCACCTTTTGCTGGCTGCCCCACTTCAAAACGTGAATGTCAGGCTGCTCTCAGTAGAGCAGGCTAACATGATGGACTGCTGATTACAACATCACAAAACCTACTCATCAGCTTCTCCCATTGGAGAGATTCCCGGAACCCAAACTCAATTGAGCAGTATTATGTACCATCAGAATCAGTGGGAATTCCCAGCATACTACAGAGGGTACATCCTCCCTCAACAGGACTGTTGGAAAGCCTGCAAGGGTGTGCTTTTCATTGGGGGACTATTCCCTGAGTAACTTAAGTGGAAATAGTCAGAGAATAAATGCCTTAATTTGGCTGAAAAGGGTTCAAAAACATAAAGACGTGGGAAAAGCAAGCTAGCTTTTGATTCTTGAAAAACAGTAGCTTCTGAAAAAGAATGAACAGGACTTAGGGGTGGGTGTTGGCCATTCTTTGTTTCAATAAATAATATCTTCTTTTCCTCCGTACAGCCCAAAAGAAAAGGCCAACACACCAGGTCCAGGATGAGATGCTCAACAACCTTTCCTCCCGACAAGTACACTAACCTGCGTTTCTAAAAAACACCGCCTTGGGAACCTAAGCACAATGAAAAGTTCTAGTCACTAATACTTTAATTTTTAAAAAATCTAACACTTACATTTGGGTGACCCACAGAGGACTTGCAAACTTTTTGAAAGGAGGTACTACCACTACCTTTGCAAAGAACACAACTTGGGGAAAACAACCTGGAAATACGAAGAACTCCACAAAAGGTGGCTTTAGCTTTAGAGCCATGATTCCTGTCATAAACATCTTACCACCCCCACCCCCCCAAAAATCAACAGTTGCCTAAGGAAATCTTTCATTCTGGAAGCAGAAAAGGAAACAAACACGAAGCAGAAAGGGAATAACCCCCCGAAATAAAGTTCCATTTGGAAAAAACAATAATAATGCGGTCCCCCCGTCTTCCCTCTCTGGTGAGGTCTGTGATTTATACGGCTTTCCTCTGCAGAAAGCTCTTTCTGGGCAGCTCAAGGAAGGAGCCGAGGGAGGGAGAGAAAGAGACAGGCACAGAAAGGAGAGGAGAGAGAAAAAGAAAATGGCGCAGAGACTAAGTCCCGACCGTCGACAAGGCGACTTTCCCGGGAGGAATCCCGGCCCGGAAAGGCCGCCCGAGGCCCGGCGGCGGGCTGCGCGGGGTCTCAGTTGCCCCCTCTTGGGAAGGTCGCGATCTGGGGGAGCTGCGGTCCCCGGAAAGGGGGCGCAGAGGCGGCCCGATGGGAACAATGGGGCCGGTGAGCGAGGAGCCGGGACTTAGTCTCTGGGACGCCATGTCTGTCCTCTGCCCGGCACCGGCCGGGCGCGGGGGAGGCGGCCGGCGGCTGGGGGGCCTGGGGTCGGGGCGGGGGGCACACTCACCATTCAATCGAAAATCCGCCTCGATCTGGAGAAAGAAAAAGAGGGAATATGAAACAACAGGCAAATTAACCCCCGGGCGGGGAGCGCGCGCGGCCGGGGGCCTGGCCCACCCTGCGCCCCCCGGGATGAGGGGGCCCGGGAACGGCCTCAGAGGGCAGTCATCCCCCCAAACTGTAACTTCGCAGCTTTCGCCTGAGGCCTAGCGAGCCGACATCCTCCGGCGGGCGGCCCCTCGCTGGGGACTCTGGCCTGTCAAAGAGGCAGGGCCGTGGCCTGCGCCGGGGGTCGCGGCAGGGCCGGGGCGGGGGCCGGGGGCCGGGGCCGGCGGAGTCAGGCCGGGCCGTACCTGGGAGTCGTTGTGGAGATGGTCCCCACTCATGTCGGCCGGAGCGGCGAGCGCGGCGGGCGGCGAGGCGGCGCGGGGGAGACACAGACGGGCGGACGGGGCTCCGGGAGACTCGCGGAGGCGCGGGTAAGCGGCGGCGGCGGGCCGGAGACTCCAGGAACTGCCGAGGCGGCGACAGCGGCAGCGACGCTGTCTGACTGCCGGGCGGGCGGCGAGCACAGACCCCAGCAGTTGTATAACAGCCTAAGTTCGCATTTCGGCTCACTGCGCCTGCGCGGCCGCTTTTAAACCGGACGTCGGCGACGTCAGTGCTCGTGGAAAGAGGCCGAGGGTTGCGGCCCACCCCCTCGTGGTCCCAAAGGCGGACCCCACTTTACATCTCAAGCCCCGCCCCCGACCCGCGCGCGAGGCTGTGATTTGCATAAGGAGCCGACTCCTCCCATAGCCTCCCACCCACGGCAACCTCCCCTTCCTCTCGCTGCGCCTTTTCTCGGAACCCCGAACCCCTCTGCCAGGCAGTGCGCAGGCGCCGTCCGGACACCGCCTCCAGGCCCGGGCTGGCCGCGTGGCCACGTGGTGGGCCTTTAAAGGCCGCGGCGGGACCCGGCAGGGCTAGGGCCTGGCTGGTGGCGCACGAGTGCGTCTGCTCGAAGCTGCAAATGCGGTGGCGGCCGGGACCCCAGCGCTCTCACCAGCGCCTCCTCACTTGTGAACCGTGCCCTGAGGCCGCTTAGCAGGGCGAGTACCCTCCCCAGCCTTTGTACAGGCCCTGCAACTTACGCATTATTTCACACCCACTGCTTACAATTTTTAAAATTTTTCAACCAAGTGTTCAGTTTAGCCCCAGTTTTCAGCTGTGTACATGTAGCGCTGGGTCCCAAGGGCCTGAGTTCATGGGTTCATTATACAAATATTTATTGAGCATCTGCTATGAGCCAGGAATTACCCCGGGGGAAGGGGTGATGCAAGAGACCAAAGGGAACTGGACCTCCGGGTAAATCCGACCTGGCCCTATCCACTGCTGTATCCCTGGCATGCTACTGAAGGTGGGGGAGTTGAGTTGGGGAATAGAACTGCGGTTTATGGGGCATCTACTGTGTACCCAACTCTGAATTCTCACAATAGCTCTGCGAGGTCACCTATTTTACAAAAGTCAAACTGTCTCAAAGATAAGTGACCTACAACCACCCATCTGACATCTACACGCAGATGCCTCACAAGCTTCTCTGGGGCTGAACTCATCTCCATTCAGCTAGAAAAGCTCCACCCTGACATCTTCCTCTCCTTCATTTCTCGTTAGTCCAGCTCATTGCATCTCCTCGATCCAGCTACTTCTGTCCCCTGCCCATAGACCTGTTAGTCTACGTTACCTTTCACTCGGATTAATACCATATGCTCCTAAGGTGGTCCCCACTTCCACTCTGGCCCTCTCCCACACTGCCCTCCAACAGTTGCAAAGTGATCTTTTGAACACACAACTCTAACCATTATCTCCTTTGTGAATTTTGCCACATCTATTACCGCTTCCACTATTACTATTTAATATTTTAATTGATCCCCTTTCTGTTTACCTTCATCTTAAGTAATAATATCTATGAAATCATTTAAAATATGAAAAATGTTCATCCATGGACCATCTTTATTACATCTAGTGGTAAATACTTTGGGATTAATTATTGTGAATGCTTCAAGATCAACCTATATATCGCTTTCTCAAAGTGATCCCCCCCACACACTCCTGGACCCACTTCCACAGATCAAGTGCCTCTCATAGCCCTTCTCCTTTGTAACACTTATTACAATTGTTATGAAGTAGCTAATGGGGTAATTAAAGGTTTAATGTCTGTCTCCCTATAGAATGCAAGATCTGTGAGAGCAGGGACCTTGCCCAGCACTGGATCCCCAGCACCCAGCCAGGTCCTCCTAGAGAAGAGGTGCACAATCAGTGAGTGGAAGCTGGGTAATGTAGGTTAGGAACACACAACCTAGGTTTGAATTCTGCTCTGCTGTTTATTAGCTGTGTGACCTCAGGCAAGTTGTTTAACTTCTCTGAGTCCCAGTTTTCTCATCTGGACAATGGTGATAATTGTGGGTATTTAATAGACTGTCAAAAAAAAATAATTGTTTGAAGGCACACAGCTAGTAAGTGGTGAGTCTTGGATTCAAACTCAAGTCTACCTGACTCCAAAGCTATGCTGTTTATCTGAAGCAAGCGGCCAGAGCCAGTTTTGCCTTGCTCTTGATGTCTCTGCTCATAGTCTTCCCATCTCAGAATCAATCCCAGGCAGCAGGGGAGGCATCTGGCTCCCACCTGCTTGCTGCAGTTAGGTCAGGATAATTTGAGGACTGCCTTCAGCAATAAAGGTGCCTCCTGCCACTACTCCACTTCCAACCCCCAGTGCCCAGGGAAAATCTGCATTTGCTTTCTAGGTCCCTCCGAGAAAGACCAGGTAGGCATGAAAATAGAGCATGAACTTTTAGAATGGCATACCGGGGGTGGTCCCTGTACACAGACATGCAGGTATCTGGGCAGTCTTATCACAGGCCGAACTTCTCTGCCAGGATATGTGGCTGTGCTTGGAGGATGACTGGCTTACCCAAGCCCACATGGCCACTTTCTGACTCCTGCTGCTTCAAATCAGTGTCCCCACAATATGGTCATAGTAGTTGAGAAGATTATTGGTAATGCATGGACGAACTTTTAAATTTTAATACATATGTATCTATTTCAATGTGTATGAGAAAAAATATTTCACCACTATATCAAATCCATAGTTTTAAGGATATAACTGTTTAGGATGAGGCTTTAAAAAAAGGTGGTTGATTGATTACATAAAAATATTCAGGAATAGCACAGAGGGGACATATAAGAAATTCTATAGGGCAAATAAATGAGGTTTGGGAAATGCTGCTTTAAATCAAGACTGCTCACTCATGGACCATCCCAACTCCCATAAAAATAACTAACAGATGAAAGCTAATGGTGTAGGCCTGTCTTCAAAGTATGTATTGTGAAAGGTGGATGATTTATAGATATTCCACAAAAAGAAGAGCTCCACGCACAAATACATACATTGTTATGTTTTAAGGTTCAACAGGTCTTTTCCCAGAGAACTTCTCAGAGTCTTCCAGTATACAAATACTTACATGACTCTTGACATGAGGGACATGGTGTGCAGGGTCTCCAAAATGTGTGTAAGCCCAGAAACACTTTTTTCCAGACTACCTCTTGAGACTTGGGCTTTTTGCAGGGGGGAAGGGAGAGGAGAGCAGGGCACTGTTACTAGAGGAACTATGATACTAGGTCGATGCGTGGAGTGGACAGAGCAAGCTCCTATTCCATCTCCCTGCTCCCAAAATCCATTTACTATATTGCCCTCGGATAGAGGACGTATCCGATATTAAACTGATACTACACATGATCTAAGGCAAAAGGCCGAGAAGCAATGAGACTTGGGCTTTTTGAAATGACTGGACCTCAAGACTCTTGATCTAGGTGGTTGCCCAGGATCTAGTTGTTATTCATTTGCTTCTGACTCTCTTGGGCTTGTTCTTATCAACCTGGCCCAACTCTTGTCTCCTGGAACTGAACAGCTTTGGGGTTGTCTGAACAACTCCTGCTTTTCAGAGACCTGTCCATCCGTATGTTTTCCCCAGACTGCAAGGTTATGGAGGAACAAGGTACACAAATGTACAAATGTGCTGCTGTCCCTCTGGCTACAGTTGTTTGGACCAGGATGGGCACTTGACCCAAGCTAAGCCACTCAGATTAACTTCCTTGAGCCTCTAGAATTGAGAAGAAGAGAGTGGTTTGGTCTCTCTTCTTGTGGATAGATCTATAGCATGTAGATTAGGGAGCTACTCCTGGCAGTGCTTTCTGTCAGGAGGGCCAGAGAAAGTGAGAGTGGAGTGGGGGAGGGAGGAGAGGAGGAGGCGTGGTCGGGGGAGGAGAAGGAGAAGAGATAAGAGATAAAAGATAGAAGACTGAAGTTCAAGACCCTGGTTCCTACTTTCTCCTGAAGCCTGGTTGCATTCCTGTTCTGGTGCCTTTAAATAAATTCCCCCCAGCCGGCAGGGTGGCTCACAGCTGTAATCCTATCACTCTGGGAGGAGTGGATCGCTTGAGCTCAGGAGTTAGAGACCAGTCTGAGCAAGAGCAAGACTCCGTCTCTACAAAAAATAGAAAAAAATTAGCTGGGCGTGGTGGTGTGTGCCTGTAGTCCCAGCTACTCGGGAGGCTGAGGCAGGAGGATCGCTTGAGCCCAGGAGTTTGAGGTTGCAGTGAGCTAAGATGACATCACTGAACTCTAGCTGGGGTGACAGAGCTAGACTCTGTCTCATAAAAAAAAAAAAATCCCCCTTTTGCTTAATTGCTCTCTGATGGCTTGGTCCTAGTCTACACTTGATTCCTAGGTACTTGCCAGGCCTCTGTTATCCTTTTGGCCCCCACTCTGGGCCCCTCATGTCACGGCACCTGAACACCCCTTCTGACATTTTGGCCCTTGGATGCTGGCACATTCTTGACTTTGCCAATTCTTTGACAATGGTGTCTTCTAGCAGCTCTCCTTGCCCATGTCTAAGGGTATGCTGCCCTTTTAAGATTTGGACACTCTCAGAAAAGAACCTGTTTGGTGCTCCAGAAAGGAGATTCAGGCTGGTGATCTCAGTAACAACCAGAAAGGTTGACATTTGTGGAATAAAAAGGACAGAACCAACAGGAAAGCTGGCAACCCTTGAATTATGGAATGAGAGGCATTCAGGCAACAAGGATGTAGGATCCTGGCCATGTGGCTCAGGGCGAGGAAGGGAGTCCGCTTTCATGTGTGTCTATTGTCCTCCTGCCAGAAGACATCCTTTCTGTGATGAGGACATTTATTCATTCAACCCGTATTCCCTGAGGAATGAGGGTATGATAGGTACTAGGAGGTAGCTAGGTCCTATGCTATGCCTTAGAGATATAGATATTAATAAGACCTAATCCTCATTTTGGAGGAGTTCCTAGTCTGATGATGAGACAGACATGTTCCCCAACTGTTACTCTAAGGTACAAGGAATAACAGGGAAGAGGTGGCCAGCCACCAGTTGCTATGGGAACTCTGGAGAGGGGGAGCACATCCAACTCACCAGTGGTGGTGGTGGGGCAATATTAGGAAAGGTTTCCAGTTGGATGCTGTTCTTCAAAGATGAGGAGGGGCTGGCCTGTGGAAGAGAAGGGAAGATATTGCAGGAAGAGAAGCAATACGTGCAAAGCCATAGGTGTGGTCAGGATGGAGCCGACGGCAAATGTGAAGATGTACCAGAGAATGAGGCTGGGAAGGGAGCGAGGCCCTCCCAGTGACAGTGGAGCTACCACAGAGAGAGCTATGACAGGGTTTTGGACAGGTACCAGAACAACCATGGATAGTACAGTGGGAACATTTGGTGGAGCTGACTCTGGAGACAGGTGGATTAGCTAGCAGGCCCCTGGAGACCATTGCACGTGTTTCAGAGCATCGTTAACCATGGCAGGTCATGTGGAATGACTGTGAAGATGCACGCTGTGAAGGGCACAGCAGGATTTGGGGCTGTGTCCAGGGTACGGCCCAAGGAGAAGTTATGAAACATCTGAAGCTCCCTCTCATGGTGTGTGCTGCTGGGAGGTCCTGCTGCTGCTCAAATCCAGCTGCCTTCAGCCGGAGAACCAGTGGGCAGTGGGAGGCAGAGAGGCAGAAACCAGGGCTCCAGCAAATACCAGAAGATTCTAGGAGTGAGAGAAACCCCAAGATGATTCAGCATGACTCCCCAAGAAAATGGAACAGAAGTGGCTGCCTCACTCAATAACCAGCAGATGACTGCTTAGCCAAGGCCCAGTTTTGAAACGATCTACCTCCCCATCCTGCCTCCCAACAAGCCCTCCAAGTCCTCAATGCCATCCTCTTACCTCCCCGGAGCAAGGCTTGCTCAAGGGTCTCCTCTCCCTCCTGCATGGCAACTTCTCTCCTCTCCCAGTTTCCCTTCTTGACCTTATTAAAAATAATATCTCACATTAACTGGTTACTTCCCACATGCTCTGCCCGGTGCTAAGTGCTTCATATGCACTATCTCATTTAATCATTGCCATAACCATATGAAACCGGTACTACTGGTTTCGCCATTTTGTAGACAAGGAAGCTGAGGCTTAGGAAAGGTAACTTGCCCAAAGTCACATGCTATTGAGTGGTGGGGCTACGATTTGAATCCAAGCAGTCTGACTATGGAGCCCAGTCTCTGAACCCCTATCCTGCCTTTCACATTGTCCTTAAGTCACTTGTTCCCCTCACGCTTGTTTGAAATATTTGGAAAGGACAGTCTGCACTTGCTGCCTTTTCTGCTTTATTTCCCATTCTTTAAACACTGTTCATCTGGCTTCCATTCTCAGGGACTTCCTAGTTTCTAAATAGAGTAGCCTAATTCTCCTCCACCTTCCTGCAGCGCTCAATTATGTGGATGAGCACATTTTTGGGTCCTGTGCATTTGGCCTCATGACCATTAATTCTCCTGGGTTTCCTCCTGATTCTCCAGATGCCGTTTCTCTGCCTCCTCCTCTTCTCCCAGCACAATTTAGGTATTCCCAAAGTTTCCATCATCAGCGTTCTCTTCTCCATACACACACCCTCCTCTTAGCTTTATGGATTCTACATTGACTTCAGTAGGTAGCCTCTCAATCACATGTCTCCAGCCTTGGCTTCTTTTTAGAGCTACAGACATATTTACCCATAGGCCTGTTGCTTGTGTCCACTTAATGACCCCTACAGCCCTCTGGTCCTAGTTCAACTTTCCCCCGAACCTGCCCTTCCCTTCTAGGGTCCCTGCTCAGTGAATAGCTCTACCTCTTCCAGTCACTCAGGCTCAAAAACTTGGAACCTCTTGACTTAATCCTGGATCCTGTCTTCCACATCCCATTAGTGGCTACTATCTCTATGGAACCTGCCCAGGACTTACCTCTGTAATTATCTGTCCCTTTTTCCCTGGGCTCTCATTGCATCCTGCCCCTTTGCCAGCTTCCCTGCATCACACACACACACACACACAAACACACACCCCAACTATAAGCCAGGTATGATGCCTAGTATTAGAAATTCAGCTGTAAAGTAGAAAGACAAGGTCCCTGCTCTCAAGGACCTCAGACTGGTGGGTGAGACAGACAAGGGAGCAAGTAATTGTCACTTACTGTGATAAAGTACATGTGTTTGCTGTAGGAGCCCTTTAGCAGAGCTGCCATCCAGAATTGAGGAGTCAAGCAAGGCTTCTGAGTGGAAATGACTATTTAAACTCAGGCCTGAAAGTGGAAACAGAAGTCAGTCAGGTGAAGGTTTGGGAGGATGGAGAAGGCAAGTGAGGGAAATGAGCGCTAGAGGCCAAGAGAACAGATGGCAAAGGTTTGGAAGATGGGTATAGTATGGCTTATTTGGGGAACTACTGGCAATTCAGCATGGCCAAAGGGGTGGAGGGTGCAGAGGAGTAGTGAGAGATGCGGCTGGAGTGGTAAGCAAGGCCCAGCTCATGCAGGGCCTCTTGAGCTGACTTAAGGAGTTTGCAATTTATCCTCAGAGCACTGGAGAGTCACTATGAGTTTTAAACAATGGAGGAACATAATTAATATGAATTTTAGAAAATATTACCCACAGCATAGGAAATGGATTTGGAGTAGTCAAGACCAGAGACTTGTTAGGCCACAGTTAAGAAAGCTGTTGTTATCATCTGGGCAAAAGTGATGGTGATGATGGCTCTGATCAGCCAAAAAGCCAAGAGCCTGGAGAGAAGTGTATGTGTTTGGGGGATATTCATGACATAGAGTTGATGTATCAGTGATTGGTTATATGTATCAGGGAAAGGAAGCGGGAAGGAATCAAGGATGAGGATGAAAGTGCATTCACAAAGGGAATACTTGGGATGACCTGGTTTGACGGGGAGGTGATGAGTTCAGCTCTATACATGTTCAGTGTGAAGTGTCTGTGGGTTACCTGAGTCAAGATGTCTAGTAGGCAGGTAGATCCGTGGGCTTGGAGCTCAGGAGAACTAGAAGTTGTCAGCAGCAAGGTGTACCTGAAGTAATTAGACTAGATGAAGTCATTTGGGAGGGCCTGGAAGGGCAGCCTTATTTTAGGGATTGGCCTGAGTTAGGAAGTGAATAGAAGGTGAGGAAGTAGAGATAGCAAGTTTAGACAAGTTGTTCAAGAGGGTTAGCTATAAACAGGAGGAGGAACATAATGCAGTAACTGGAGTAGCCTGGGCCTAAGAGAGGGTTTTTGTTTGCTTATTTGATGATGGACGAGACACACTCATATATAATAAGAGGGTCTGGTGATTTCTAGTTCAGGGTCTTTGGGATCATCCCAACCCCCTTAACAAAGTGTCAGCACAGTTGATGTGCCAGGAATTCTGGGTCAGATAAGGAGGAGAAACCTTCTTTGCCTCTAGGAGGCCACAAGCTGCTTCCAACCCCACCTCCAGGGTCCTGGGCCCTTTCCCACTGGAACTCACTTGAGGATTGACTCAGAGAACTAGTTTTTCTGGAAGGCTTATCCAGGCCCCTGAGGATATTCTTCTCCCAAAAGGCAGAGCCCAGGCCTGCAAGGTCTCTCTCTGCCTTTCCAGGATCAGCTGTGAGTGCCAGGAAAGGCGTCTGGCAGCACAGACACCAGCTTTGGTGGTAGAGCTGGACAAAGACCCTCAGGGTCCAGGAAGGTGGAAGTTCTTTATCAGATTCTTCAAGGCACTTAAGTTCCACTAACATTCCCTTATGCCTGTTTGGTGCCAGGCCCTGCTGGTAGTTGTGTGATGAATTCAGCACAGACTCCACCTGGAGGAGGGCACTGTCCAGTAGAGGAAATAGACAAGTAAACCATCAATTCCAATACAGTGTTCTGGAAGCTGGTGAGAACACTCTCAGGGCTGGGAAGCCAGGAGATTCTTTTGTGGGAGCCCAGCCTTAAGTGTTTGATGGGAGAAAGATGATGCTGAAGACTTCAAATCTTCCCACAGACCCAGAACTTGGCTCTCCTCCTAGTTTGGGGGAAATGGCAACACAATCTATTTTATTTTATTTTATTATTTATTTTTTTTTTGAGACAGGGTCTCGCTCTGTTGTGCTGGGTAGAGTGCAGTGGCACAATCATAGCTCACTGCGGCCTCAAACTTCGGGACTCAAGCAGTCCTCCCACCTCGGCCTCCCAAAGTGCTGGGATTAGAGGCATGAGCCACCGCGCCTGGCCACAGTCTATTTTAAATTGAATTTTTTCTTTTGTGGACTTTTCCCTTCCTGGTGAGCATTTGTGTTCAGAAGTGGGAGACAGAACATTGGGAAAATATTCGCATAAATCCTTATGGAATGTCCAAGTCTAGCCTGGGAACCTCCAAATTAAAAGTGTAGGAGATTAATAAAATCCCATACACTCCTGTGGCTTTAAATACCAATTATATACTGAGAAGTCCCAAGTTTATGTCTATAAACAGGACCTTGCCTCCAGACCTCAGACTTGTATATTCAGCTGCCTACCCAACATCCCCTTTGGATTTCCAATAGGCTTCTTAAACATCGCATGCCTATGTCATTTCCACCTCTATCTTTCCTCCCAAACCTGTTTCTCCTTTGGTCTTCCCCGTCCTAGTTAATGGCTCAGACCAAAACCTTGAGTTATCCTTGACTCTTTCTTTTGCCTGCCTGCCCTCTGTATCCAATTTGTCAGCAAATCCCATTGACACCACCTTCAAAAATCCCAACATTAAACATTTCTCACCACTCCCTTTGCTTCCACATTAGCCCAACTCTCTATTGTCTTGCCTGGTTTAATGCAAGCGATCTTTTTAAGACATGAGATCCTGTCACTCTTCTGCTCAAAACTCTCCAGTGGCTCCCATCTCATTCAGGGTAAAGTCAAAGTCTCACAATGGCTTGCAAGGCCCTCTGAGGGCCTATTCCCCTCTGGGCCTCCCTTGACCTCATCTGCTCGTGCTGTCCACCTTGATCACCTCTTTCCAGCCACCCTGGTCACTGTACAATACCTGTCACACACCACTCACCCTGCGGCCTCAGCGCTTTGCATTTGTGGATGTTTCTACCTGGAACATCCTTCTCCCAGATATCTCCGTGACCTAGTCCCTCTCCCCTTTCAGATCCTTGCTAAAATAGCTCCCTTTGAGTAAGACTTGGCCTGACTACTCTATTTAAAATTACAACCTCCTTCCTTCCTTTCAGCCCTGCTTTATTTGTCTCCAAGGCACCTGCCACCATTTAGCCTACTAAACGTTTTACTTATTCATCATTTGTCGCCCCCCTACTAGGATGTAATGTTGGTGAAGGCAGCAATTCTCATCTGTTTATTTTAATGCTAAATTTCTACCATCCACAGAAGTACCTGGCACACATAGGGTGCTCAATGAACATTTGTTGAATAAATGAATTAATTATGGGCTTCAATGAGCTCCTACCATGTGTCAAGCAGGGGCCAGGAGACTGCTTGTAGTGAATGACAGGATACCCATTTTGCAGATAAGGAGACTGAGGCTGGAGAAGTATGAATGCTCTTCCTCTCTGTTCTCAGAGCAACCTGTGCATGGCCCCAGTCTGAGCACATATCATACTGCACTGTCATTGTCCATTTCCCCAACTAGATGTAAGACTTTTGAGCTCAGATACCACCTCTTACTTATTGTTGTGTCTCTAGCACCTGGTAGAAAGCTGGGCCCATAGTAGGTGCTTAAGAAATATTTGTTGCATGAATGAATGAAATGGCCAAGTCAAGTACAAACCCGCAACTGTCCCATAGCAAAGTCTCTGCCTGCCCTATTCCACCCCACGGTGTTCCTAAGACAGTCACAGAGCCAACAGTTAAGTTGGCTCTGTGACTGTCAAGGTCTCTCTTATTCCCTACCTCCTGATCTACAGTCTGCCTCTCTGGTTTCCCTGATCCTCAGCTGCTGGGTCCGGCTGCCTGCCCATCCATCCACTCACCCAGCCTCCCACCAACAGCCTTTGCGAGCCTTATCTGGGCCACATGATAGCTAGGCTAAGCCCCGTTCCACTCCCACTGTGAGTTGGCTTGGTCCTCTAAGTCTTCATTCCCGTGTAGTCTCTCCTTTGCCTCTGTTCTCCGTGCTCTCCACTGCCCCCAGCCCCATGTTTTAGGTGCATGTAGGCGGCTCACTCCATCCATGGGTGACTGTGTCTCATCTGCCTCCTTCTCTTGACTGTTCGCTTCTCTAGATGGGTAATTCCTAAACCTGTGTGTGTGTGTGTGTGTGTGTGTGTGTGTGTGTGTTATGGGCTCCACTGAGAAGCTGATGGGGGACTATGGGCCCTCTCCCTCCAAAAAATACATATACGCTTAAACACAGCATTTTGCATGGAAGTTCAGGTACACCTAGATTAAGAAACTTTCCTCTGGGTGGTCTCTTGTTCCCTTCTCCATTCCCCTCTAGATTTCTGGTTCTTGTTGGCTCCCAATTAGTCTACTTGGTCTTCTTTCAGAAGCAGAAGCTTCTTCCTACTGTATTATCAATACCGTTATTATTAACAGCAACTACAAGATTTGTACAACCTTTTTCACGCATCAACTGGTTTTATCCTCTCAACAACCCCAAGAGGAAGGAACTATTATTGTCCTATTTTTACAGATGAGAGAACTGCTTGGTAACGTGTTTTGCAAGCATCACAAAGCTCTAAGCCCAGGGCCTTTTTTTTTTTTTTGAGACACAGTCTCGCTCTGTCACCCAGGCTGAGTACAGTGGTGTGATCATAGCTCACTGCAACCTCAAACTCCTGGGCTCCGGTGATCCTCCTGTTTCAGCCTCCTGAGTAGCTGGGAGTACAGATATGTACCACCACACTCGGCTAATTTTTCTTATTTTTTGTAGAGACAGGTTTTTGCTATGTTGCCCAGGCTGGTGCCGAACTCCTCCAAGCTCACATCAGCTGGGATCTGAGGCACGAGCCCCTGCGCCTGGCCAGCCCAGGGTTTCTTTCCCCTGCACCATGGGTGGTGCACTGTCTATTATTAACTGCTGTTTTTCTGACCTCCCCCAGTCTTCACCACCTGAAACCCACCCTCCTCACCACCCCCCTACTTCTCTGAAGCTCCCTCTCTCTCCCCCATCTACTCTTCAAAACTGACCACAGATGGCTTCTTTGTAGTTGCTTGAGCACATGTGAGCTACGCAGGGGTTTCGTTTCCCCTTCCATTCTCAGCCCGGCTGTGCCAGCCTCTGTGATCCTTGCCGGTCCTAAATGGGGCCCTCCAGTCCCTTCTCACAGCAGGCCTTGGCAGTTCTGGGTCTGCCACATCTGAAATCCAGGTGTGAGGAAAGAAGGGGAGACCTAATTGAACACCTACTTTGTGCCAGGCCCTGCTCTTGGCATGGAGACACAAAGCCCAACCTTTAAAGGCTTCAGCTTCCCGGCACCTCCAGGTATTCTACGGATGGGTACCTGGAGGCTCTAAGATGATAGATCTGACTCTCTCTGCTGTCTGTCTGGATGGCTGGGGCCCTCTCCCAGCATGGCTAACCTTTAGCCGCCCTTGGAGCCAGCACAAACACTGCTCAGACCCTACGTGAGAAAAACACCTGGCTGATGGTTAATTTCTTCCTCTCTGCTCATTGCAGACCTGCCTGATAATTTTAGTTAGGTTAATCATAGTCACGCTTTTTTTCTTATTGTGATAAAGTAATATAATATATCATCACAAAAGCAGTTTCTAAAACTTTTTATCGAAATGTCATATACATACAGAAAAGTGCACATATCAAAAACATGAAGCCTGATAAATTTTCACAAACTGATCGCATCTGTGTAACCTGCACCAAATCAAGAAATAGAGGATTGTCAAAACCCCAAAAACCCCCTATATTTCCTTCCTGTCATTCTGCCAAGGGTAATTGCTATCCTGATGACTTCTAACAGCACAGATTGGTCTTACCTGGTTTTGTCCCACAAAAGCAATTTTAAAAGAAACAGACCACCCTCTTGTTCTCCACCCAGACACACATTTTGATTGATTCAATTAATCATTGACAAGATTTTGACTGTGTATGAAAGGGATCAAGAATCCTCTGAACTGAACCAAGAACCTACAGCCTCAAAGAGGTTTTGGCAGTAAACATTCTCTATTGAAGCCTCCAGAATCCCAAAGTGTGTTCTTAATGAAGGGCCCAGAACACAGCTGATCAATTCCTCTGACACTCAAGTTCTCTGCCCACTGTGGGCTTTTTTATTCTTCTTCTTTTTAAGTTCTGGAAAAGGGAAATGAGAGACTCTGGGGAAGAGCCGCCGAACTACACTGCGCTCCAGCCTTGATGCCTCCTTGATCACTAGTGGTGGAGAAATCACCATCTCACAAGGACACCTATTGCGTTTTCCAGACAGATCTGGCACTTTGGTTTTAAACTTTTAAACACACACACACACACACACGTGCGCATGCACACACACACCCACAAACTCTTCTTCTTTGAGCTCCATTGTGCTGCAATTTTTGCTCACTGATTCTAATCCTGACCTATATGGCCTCCCCAGAATTAGTTAATTAGTCGATTCAGTAATCAGGTTTCAGATGCTGAGGCACTTGAAGTGGGCTTCCTGAGCCCCAAGTTCTTCCTGTGGGGATCCTGGGCTCTACTGAGTTTAAGGATGTGGCTAAACCAACATTTGCCAAAGAACAGTCCACTGGACACTAATCCCCAGAAATGCTTTATGAAAATAGAGCTCTGAGCTCAAATAAGTTAGGGAAATGCTACATGCTCTCTGGTCTGTATCACATCTCACATTACCACAGAGAAGACTCCAGAGGTCCTGAAGCATAAAGACTCTGTTTCACTTTGTCAGTGTTTTCAAGATGTATTTGACTTAGAATACTTTTTTCCAAAAGGGGCCCATGAATAGTTCTCAGAATTAATGTCCCAGTTAGCTTTAAGCATCCTCTAAAACTGCACTGTCTAATCTGGTAGCCACTAGCACATGGGACTATTGGGCACTTGAAATGTGTGGCTAGTTCAAACTGAGATGTGCTGTGAGTGCAAAATACACACCAGATTTCAAAGTCTCAGTACAAAAATAAACTAAAATATTAGTAATTTTTATATTGAGTATATGTTAAAACACTATTTTTGAAATATTGAGTTAAAATACATTATTAAAATAAATTTAAAAAATAAATTTCATCTATTTACATTTACTTTTTAAAATGTGGCTACTGGAAATTACGCATTCATAATTACGCATGTGGAGTGCCTTGCATTTCCACTGGAGAGTGCTGCTCCGACATTGTGTGCTGCTGGTGAAGGCTTTGTTGCCCTGGATGGGGACATGTGAGGGGGAGGGGGTGGGTAGTGCAGTGCAGGAAGTATAGGGGGACCGTGGAATTCACGGGAAGGCAACTCGTGAAGCTTAAGAGGGGATGGTCAGGAAGTGGTGACTAAGCTGAGACCTGAAAGATGAGACGAGCTAGCCAGGCAAAGGCAGAGAAACAGCACATGCCAAGGCCTTGAAGTGAAAAAACTGTGAGCATTCCAGGATGCCCAAGGCTTGTGGAGCAGAGGGTAGATAGTGACCCAGTGTGACACCAGAGAGGGCAGTTACGGTCAAGACAGTGGGGCCTGGTAAGCCCATGTAAGGGGTTTAACCTTGAGGGCATTGAGAAACCACCGAAGGGTTTTCAGTTGTTTGAGATGGGGCAGATTTGCATTTTAGAAAGATTGCCTTGACATTTGGGTGGTGCATGGAGGGTGTAGGGCTAAACTGGAGGCAGAATGGCCCTTTTGCAAGCTGTTAGAGTCACCTAGGAGTGAGATGTTGAAAGTCTAGACTATGCCACCCATTTGGGCATCGAGGAAAGCCAATGTCTGGGCAATAGAGGTGGGACCACTGATCCAGGGTGCTACTTGGAGACAGGAATGGGGAGAGAGTGAAGTCAAGGTTGATATCTGGGTTTCTGAGTAGTGAGGCTATGATGGGAAACCAAAAGTCTGTAGGAGGGGGAGATGATGAGTTCAGGATTGTTCAGGTTGACTTTGAGAAGCACATGGGGTATACAAGTGGGGATGCCCAAGAAGAAGTGGATAGCCAGGTCTGGCGCTCATAAGAGAGTTATGGGCTGGAGGTAGTTAGGCAGGAAACATCTCCCCCATAAGCCTCAGGTTCCTCATCTGCAAAAGGGGAATGTAATTTATTTCCAGAGTTAGTGTGATGACTAGATGATGTAACATGTTGAATGTGCCTAGCATTGCGCAGACACACAGTAGGTGCTCAGAAAGCATTGGCTCTTTCCTTCAGAGGCTCTTTCACCCTCATCTCCCACATGGCCAAACCCACCAAGGTCTTTGTCTTCCTCCTCCAGCACACACAGGACCCACATCTGTGCTTCCAAAGTCCCCCGTGCAGTAATGGGGAGATGTCTAAGGAAGCAGCAGTTGTAGGAAAGAGGGAGTAAAAGCAGCTCCCCCCGCCTGAGTAGTCCTAGAGTAGGAAGGGGTTGAGCAATTGGCACATGCAGCAGAGAGGACTCTGGGCTGGGAGGTGGGAGGACAGGCTACTTACCCCAACTCTACCACTAGCACAATCAGTCAACCTCGCTCTGTCCTAAGCCTCAGTTTCTCCACTAGTTCAAGGAGGGGTCTTCCTTCTGGGCCCTTCCCTGTTTCTGTCCCTGCCTCCTTCTCTCTTGTCTTCTCTTGACCACAGAAGACATCACTTCCTTGAAGACTTGGCTCCCTTTGAGCCTCCTGGCGGCTCCTTCCTGGGGCAGAGGGCCAGAATCCTGACAAGATTAAGAAGAGGTTTTGGATCTGGGCCAGGCTAGGAAAACAGGAAAGATGACGAACCAAACTTCCCTCCTTCTGGGAGTTGTTTATTCCAATGTTCCTTTAGCTGAGTTTTCTGGGTAAACGGCAACCCTCACCCTCTCATCCTGTGCCCAGCCTCTGGCCCTCTCCTGGCCCCCCCAGCACTTACTGCACCATCAGTCACAGAGCTCAGCACACAGGCTTGCTCCTGTGCCCACTTGTCCGACTGCACAAAACTCCTGGAAAGCAGGAAGAACACAGACATATCTTGGCTGAGTGCCTACCATATTCCTTGGAAGGAACTTTCTTCTCATCAAGGCTCTCAGCAGTTCCTTAGGGTAAGCAATGTTCTTTCCATTTTGCAGCCATGACAACTGAGGCTCAGGGAGGTCACCAAGGTCACCCAGCATGTTGGTGTTGGATCCAGAAATGGAGGGGGTTGGAAGGGAGAAAGATGTCTTATCAGTTAAGAGGATATTCTTTGGAGGCTGATGAACCATTCTTGGTTTGAATTTTGACTTAGCCACTTACTGCCTGTTGAATTTGGGCAAGTTTCCAGTGGGAGGCAGTGTGGGGTAGCAGCAGAGAGCACAGGCTCTGGAATCAAATGTCGGTTCCACCACCTGCTAGTTATGTGACCTTGGGCAAATTCCTTCGCCTTTCTGCACTTCAGTTTCCACAGCTGTCAAACAGGATAATAATAGCTCCTACCTCATCAACTTATTGTGCGGATTAAGCGTGATAATCCATGTGGCGCACTTAGCACAGTGTCTGGCCCATGGTCTAGCTCCATCCATGTCAGCTATGGAATGAATGCAGACCTTGCTGACTCTGGCTACCACCTGTTTCCCTGCCTGTCACCTGTCACCCTGGTGGCTCACTCAGCACTTGGCATGTAGTAGGTGCTCACTGGCTTGCCAACTTTAAGGAGTGGTTGGGAATTGACTCAGTGTTTCTGAAAACAGGCTTCTAATAATGTGTGGGGATAGGATTCTGGAGGAAGATGATTTTCAGGAGTTTCCCAACCAACCAGCAAGTAATTGCTTTTTGCATGCTAGTATGAACTTTAGAATATTTCCAGAATGGTTTTTTTTCCCTCTCTGATTGCAACTTATATAATTAGAAGCATACCTGTACTCATACCTATAGAAGCAACCTATACTCATTGTGATCTGCTCAAATATTACATAAAGACCTAAAGTAGAGAGTTAAAGTCCTAAGTAACCCTGCTTCAAAAGAGTTGCCTACTGTTTATCTGAGGCATGTCCTTCTAGACTTTTCCTATGTCTATACGTCATTTTTGGGCACCGCTGTATGCCCCACTCTGTGTTAAACGCTGCAGGTCCCTGAAGAAGTAGAGGTGACTATCTGTACCTTAGGGGCAGGCACAGTTGGGGCAGGATGCAGAATTCACATAACACTTAATCAGCAACTAAAACCTTCATGATACCAATGACTCACTCAATCAACACATACTTAACATTTGGGGCTCAGAGACCAGGAAATGATGAGTCAAGGTCCTACCTGGTTTCAGAGTGAAACCTGAAATTGAATTGGCAAAGGGAAACTCTGGTGTACTTGCCCCCTAATTGTGTGCCTGTCAACCAAGCTTCAGTGGGAGGGTAGAAGGGGTGATATGGCCTTGATGCCCAGAAAATAGCATGTTCCTGCCTCATTTACTGTATATAGGGAATTGAACGGAAGGAGCCAGACAGGCTGGGCTTGCCACAGGTGGTTTCTATGACCTTACATGAGTCACTCCCTTCTCTGAGCCTCAGGTTCCTCATTTGAAGAGTAGGGAAAGTCTTCTTGCCTTGAAAAGCACATTTCCCCCTTCATTCACTCATTCATTTGTAAAAGATGGCATTTCCTAAGAGCGTGGAGGGATTACTCAAGAAACATGGCCACCTAGGAGAAAAAGAATTAGGTCATTTGGTAGACTGTATTATTGTTCAGCAAATATTTACTTTCTCCAGCCCTCCCCACTGTGGGAGGCATAGACTTCCTCACCCTATTGATAGTGCGCTTGGCAGTGTGACTTGCTTTGGCCAAAAGAACATGTGTGGGAGTGGCAGGGCTAGCTCCAAAGTGGAGTGTTTCCATCCATCCCTCTTGAGCAACTGTCCTCGGTCACGAGAACCGCGAATAGCAGACAGCAGAGGCTCCTTCAGCCTGGGCCCAGAACAAGAGGACATGAGAGACAGCCACGTGCTTAGCTGCAGGCTGGAGCCCAGCCCGGGGGGGCTCTGCTGAGCCCAGCTGACCCCTAGACCCCTGGGTGAGAAGTGAATGGTTACTGTTGTAAGCACTGAGTTTCTGGAACTTATTATTTTTTTTAATGCAACATTGGCACAGCAAAATCTGAACACCGTGGATCCCTGGCTCACTCTTTACACTAACTTTAGCTTGGGTCTTGGGGAAGGATGAGGTGATATTTGACCTGAGATCTGAAAGTTTAGGAGGAGCTAGTCATGCGGCCATCTGGGGGAGAAAGTTTCCAGGCAAAGGAAACGGCAAATGCCATGGTCCCGAGGCTGCGGGAAACTTGGCCTGCTCAGGACTAGGCATAAGGGTGGTGGGTGGATTGTTTGGTAGTGGAGAGGGAGAGAGGTCTGAGCTCCAGCTGCAGATGTTCAACAGGACACTTCACATTTCCAGTTGGGTGTCTCTCAGACACTTCAAACTCAGAACATCAGATCCAAAGCTGAACTTGTGGTATTCTCCCAAACCTGCTCTTCCTTCCTCGTTTCCCCATCTCAGTCAAAAAAACCACCACCCGTCTACCCAATCCCCCAAGCCAGAAAGATGCACCTTATCCTTAACTCCTTCCTTTCCCTCAGCCCCGAGTCCAATCTGTCCTCAAGGCCCTGCAGTGCCATCCGCTCATCCTCTTAAGTTTGCCCACCTCTTTCCACTTCCACTGAGACCACCCCCGTTGAAACCGCTATCACCTCTTGCCTGGACGACAGCTGTAGCCACGTCTCTGGCTTCCCTGCCTTCTTTCCTAACCCTCCTCCAGTCTGTCCTCCACGTGGCAGCCAGTGGTCTTACTTAAAAACAAATCATCTCTCAATTGTTGGATGGACAAACAAACTTTGGTAGATCCATACAATGGAATATTATTCAGTGATGAAAAGGAACGTGCTAAGTTCTGTGATGGATGGTGGTGATGTTTGCACAGCAATGTGAATATACTTAATTCCACTGAACTGTACATTTAAAATGGTAAATTTTATGTCATGGACATTTTATCATATACACACACACACAAGGAATGAGCTTTCAAGCCATGAAAACTCAGGGAGGAGCCCTAAATAGATATGGCTAAGTGAAAGAAACCAGTACAAAAAGGCTTCATACTGTATAATTCCAACTATATGACATTCTGGAAAAGGGAAGACTATAGAGGACAGTGCAAAGATCAGTGGTTGCCAGCAGTGGGGTGTTGGGAAGGTGGGGTGGATGGTGGAGGTATTAATAGGTGAAGCACAGGGTATTTTTAAGGCAGTGAAACTATTCTGTATGATACTGTAATAATGAATTCATGTCATTATACAATTGTCAAAACCCAATGAACTGGACAACACAAAGAGTGAACCTTGTGGCTCATGCCTGTAATCCCAACGGTTTGTGAGACTGCAGCAGGAGAATTACTTGAGGCCAGGAGTTTGAGAAGAGCGTGGGCAACACAGTGAGACCCCATCTCTACAAAAAATAAAGAAATTAATCAGGCATGGTGGTGCGTGCCTGTAGTGTAAGCTACTTGGGAGGCTGAGGTGGGAGAGTCACTTGAACCCAGGAGTTCGAGGTTACAGTGAGCTATGATTTCACCACTGCACTCCAGCCTGGGCGACAGAGCAAGATCCTGTCTCTAAACAAAACAAAACAAAACAAAACAAAGTGAACCTTAATATAAGTTATGAAGTCTAGTCAATTAAAAAAAAACCCCACAAAAACAAAAACAAAAAATCCCAAATCATTTCATTACTTCTCTGTTTAAACCTTTCAATGCTGGCCCCCCAACCTGCTCTAGAAGGTTTGTCCCTCCCTGTTCCCTGGTTCACCTCTACTGATTCTTTAGAGCTCAGTTTGAATGTCACCTCTTCAGAGAAGCCATCCCTCCCCTCCCAAACTAGATCAGTCCCCCTCATTTTCCCTTCCCCATAGATTCTGTTCTTCAACTCTGCAGCATTACACATTTATACTTAGGTAGCTAATTGTTTGTATTTATTTGAATAATGTCTGTCTAATAAGGCCCATTTAGGCAGGGATCATGTCTTACCTCTAGCATTTAGCTAGTGCCTGGTATATAACAGAGCTCAGTAAATGTGTGGTTAGAAATAGTTTGAAATAAAGTGTCACATATTGTATGATTCTATTTATGTGAAATATCCAGAATTAGTACATCAATAGAGACAGAAAGGAGATGAGGGGTTGCCAGGGACTGGGGATGGGGAGAATGACAAATGACTGCTTAATGGGTATGGGGTTTCCTTTCGGGGTGATAAAAATATTTCGGAACTTGATAGATGTGGTAGTTGCACAACATTTTAAATGTATCCAGTGTACCACGGAACTCTATACTGTTAGTTAATTTTGTGTTGTGTGAATTTCATCTCAATTAAAAATATAGTTTGTAGTACTTTTAAGTTTTATTTTATTCTTAACGGACACAAAATAATTGTACATACTTTGGGACTACAACGTGATATTTCAATACATGTGTACAATGTGTAATGATAAAATCAGGGTAATTAGCAAATCCATCACCTCAAATATTTATCATTTCTTTGTGGTGAGAACATTCAAAATTCTCCCTTCTAGTTATTTTGAATACAATATGTTATTGCTACCTATAGTCACCCTGTTGTGCAATAGGACACCAGAACTTATTTCTCCTGTCTAACTTTGTACCCATTGACCAACCTTCCCCCATCTTCCCACTCTCCTCCCCAGCCTCTGGTAACCAATATTCTAGTCTCTACTTCTATGAGATCAACTTTTTCAAATTCCACATGAGTGAGATCATGCGGTATTTGTCTTTCTGTGCCCAGCTCTTTTCACTTGACATAATGTTCTCCAGGTTCATCCCTGTTGTCACAAATGACAGAGTTTCATTCTTTTTTATGGCTGAATAGTATTCCATTGTGTTATATATACCACATTTTCTTCATACATTCATTCACTGATAGGCACTTAGGTTGATTCCGTATCTTGGCTACCATGAATAGTAGCTGCAGTAAACATGGAAGTACAGATATCTCTTCAACAAACTGATTTCATTTCCTTTGAATATACACCTAGTAGTGGGATTGCTGAATCATATTATAGTTTTATTTTCAATTTTGGGGGGAACCTCCATACTGTTTTCCATAATGGCTGTACTAATTTACATTCCCATTAACAGCATGTAAGGGTTCTTGTTTCTCCACATCCTTGCCAACACATATTGTCTTTTGCCTTTTTGATAATAGTGATTCTAGCTGGAGTGAGGTGATATCTCATTAGGGTTTTGATTTACACTTCCCTGATGATTAGTAATGTTGAGTATTGTTTCATATATCTGTTGTCCATTTGCATGTCTTCTTTTGAGAAATGTCTATTCGGGTCTTTCGCCCATTTAAAAATTTTTTTTTATTTTTGCTCTGACCTGGACAGCTTCCCTTCTGCCCATTTAAAACTCAGATTATTTGGTTTTTTGCTATTGAGTTATTTGAGTTCCTTATACATTCTGGATATTGACCCCTTGTCAGATGTATAATTTGCAAATATTTTCTCCCATTCTGTGGGCTATCTCTTCACTCTGTGGATTGTTTCCTTTGCTGTGCAGAAGCTTTTTAGTTTGATATAATCCCATTTGTCTATTTTTGTTTTTATTGCCTGTGATTTTGAGGTCTTATCCAAAAGATCTTTGCCCAGACCAATGTCAAGAGCATTTCCCCTATGCCTTCTTCTACTAGTTTCATAGTTTGAGGTCTTACATTTAAGTCTTTAGTCCATTTTGGGTTGATTTTTGTATATGGTGAGAGATAGGGGTCTAGTTTCATTCTTCTGCATGTGGACGCCCAGTTTTTCAAGCACCATTTATTGAAGAGACTGTCCTTTCCCCCAGTGTGTGTATTTTTGGTACCTTTGCTGAAAATCAGGTGGGCTGTAGATGCGTAGATTTATTTCTGGTCTCTATTCTGTTCCATTGGTCTATATGTCTGTTTCTATGTAGTTTGACGTATTAACCAATGCAATTTTTCTGTACAATGCCTTTTATCTCATCACATTTCTCAGGTTCCTTTGGCTTTGGAGATGGTTTTCACAGCAGAAATGCAGAAAGAATGAAAATACGTTAATATTAGCTTTTTTCCTTAAAACTTTTTTTTTTTTTTTTGGTAGCGATGTGGTCTCGCTATGTTGCCCAGGCTGGTCTTGAACTTCTGGCCTCTTCCAAAGTACTGGGATTACAGGCGTGAGCCACTGTGCCAGGCCCAAAAACGTTTTATGATAGAGAATTTTAAGTATACACAAAAGTAAACAGAATAATATAATGAGCCCCCATGTACCGATTGCCTAGTTTCAACAGTTATAAACTCATGGAAAAACTTATTTCATTATATGCCCATCTACACTCCTTCTCTGTGGAATTATTTCAGGGCAGATCTTAAACATCATATCATTTCATCTGTAAACATTTCTGTGTGTGTCTCTAAAAGATGGGAACTTTAAACATGTAACCAACAATGTCATTATTACACCTAAAAAATCAATAACAAATTCTTATTTCTCAACATCCGTCAGTGTTTAAATATACCCAATTGTCATATAATTTTTAAAAATGTAATATATTTGTTTGAATCAAGATTCAAATAAGGCCCACATATTGCACTGATTGATAATAATTAAATCCCTTTTAATCTACAGGCTCACCCTTTCTCTCCTTTTTTAAGTGTGGGAGATGGAATAGGCAGGATTTGGAGAGATTTTCCCTTTTTCTGTCTTCAATTTGTTTGTTCAAGAAATAAGGTATTTGTCTCATAGACTTTCCTAAATTCTGGATTTTGCTGAATTGTATCCCTGTGGTGTCATTTAACATATCCCTCTGACTCCTTTATTTCATGTCACTAGTATCTTAATAGAGTCGGGATAAATGTTTTTAGCAAGAATACATCGCAGATGATGTTGTGTACCTCTACCAGAAGGCACGTTCAGTGTTTTCATCTCTCATTCTGTGCAATTCCTAGCCATTGACAATTATGGCCTAGATCTATTGTGCCATTAAAAGGCTGTAAATTACAAAATATAAAATTCTAATTCTTTAAATTTTCTTCTCGTTTATTAGCTGAAATACTTCTATGAAGAGAAACTTCCTCTAACCAATCATTTGGTTACAGTGAGATACTGTTCATACAGGAAAAGTAGGAAAAGTGCTTGATTCTTTCCTTTCATTTACCAATTTTCAAAATAATGAGCTGGTTCCCTAACATGCTCAAAGGGAATCCAGTGAAGTTTTCCTTTTCTTTTGCTTTCTTTCTTTTTTCTTTAAAAAAATCTTTATTGAAATATAAATTATATAACATGAATTGCATATATTTAAATACAATTTGATAATAAGCATCATAAAAAGAATAATGTTACTATTATTATTGTCTTGACTCAAGGATGGCTCCGTAATATCTAGTCATTAAAGACAATTCAGAAAAACAGGAAATTATAAAAAAGAAGTTGCCTGTAATTGACACATAATATTTATACACATTGATGGAGTACAGTGTGATATTTTGATACATGTGTACAATGTGTTATGATCAAATCAGGCTAATTAGCAAATCCATCACCTGTTTTCTTTGTTTCTTTTTTTTCTTGAGACAGGGTCTTTCTCTGTCACCCAGGCTGGAGTGCAGTGGCACAATCATAGCCCACTGCAACCTTGGATTCCTGGGCTCAAGTGATCCTCCTGCCTCTGTCTCCTGAGTAGCTAGGACTGTAGGCACATGCCACCACACCTGGCTAATTTTTCTTATTTTTTGTAGAGATGGGGTCTTGCTATGTTGCCCAGACTGGTCTTGAATTCCTGGCCTCAAGTGATCCTCCTGCCCCAGCCTCCCAAAGTGCTGGGATTACAGGCGTGAGCCACTGCACCTGGCCTCTTTTTTTTTTTTTTTTTTTTTAGTATCATTATAAACTTACGGACTTTAAACCTGTTTTATATTAAACTTTACTGATGCTCCAACTATCTCATCTTTGGCCAGCAAGAGCCTTTTCAAATTGACTTCCAGTCCTTTTGACATGACCCTGTAGTTTCATTGCTTTTTGGAATGACAAAGTCTTCCAGGTTCATTTTGTATATCTTTTGACCTAGACCTCAAAATCAGCCATTTCTCCAAGTAGCTCTGGTTCTTTTATGGGAAATAGTATTTTGATATTTCATAATCTTTTCTCTAGGGGTGCTCATAGCTACTGCATTGATAATTGTTTCTAGGCCTTTTTAATGGGTAGAGCCAGAGAAAAAAATTTTAAGAGATCTTGAGTTCATACCGATATTTTAAATTGCAATTTAGACTATAACGTTTTTACTTCTTTGATTTCATATTTGTATTTCTTTTTTCTTATGCCAAGAATCTTGGTTTTTAATATTTGCTTTATCCTATAATGTATAAAATATTATTTTCTTTATCCTATAATGTATAAAATAACAACATGTATTAATAATATGATTAGGAAAAACATTTTAAGATTAAAAACTTTTTGTTTTTTGCAGTTCTTCTTGTCCTTTGGGTATATCCTGATAGGAATCTACAAATTACTGTGTTTAAGGTCATTTGAAATAATTCTTCTCTGAGCCACGTACACCATCAGTTTAATCCATAGTTTGATACATTTGTTTCATTTTGCTTTCAAATTTTAGAGATTACTGTATTTTATAATTCAATTCTATTTTAATAATTATGTGGAACATTTACATTGCTTCGTAGCCAAATCTTCAAAATAAAGTATATTCAGGTAAGTCCAGCTTCTCTACCTGTTCCCTCTACTCTCATCTCTCCCTCTCTCATAGGTAACCAATTTTTAAAAAGATTTTTTTCTTTCATTTAAAAAATATAAGCCTATGTACAGTCATATCCCTTCTTTCTTACATAAATGTTGGCATACCATATGCACTTTTCTTCTACTTAACCATATATTCTGGAGATCACTCTACTACAGTATATAGAGTTAGCGCTCATTCCTTTTCACAGTTGCATCGTACTCCGTTTTGTAAATGTACCGTCATTTATTCACTTAATTCCCTATTAATGGATGTTTGGGTAGTTGCTAGCCATTTGGTGTTACCAAGAGTGTTGCAACAAATAGTCTTGTGTCAGGCTTTTGCTAGTGTACTTTTGGGATCAATTTTTAGAAGTAGTAATGCTAGGTACGTGCATATGTAATATTGGCTTTTGAAGTCCTAGCCCAAGAATACTTTCTTTTTTTCTTAATTTTGAAATATTAAGGGGGTACAAATGTTTTTATGACATGGATACCTTTTATAATGCTTCAATAGGGGCATTTAGTGTGCCCATCACCCGAATAGTGTTCATTGTATCTGATAGGTAGGTTTTACCCCTCCCCCTTTCCCCCCTTTCTTGATTTCCAATGACCTTTACGTCTCTTTGTGCCTGTGTGTGCCCATTGTTGAGTTCCCAATTATTAGATAGTACATGTGGTGGTTGTTTTTCCATTCCTGAGATACTTCACTTAGGATAATGGTCTCCAGTTCCATCCAAGTTGCTGCAAAAGACATTATTTCATTCCTTTCTTATGGCTGAGTAGCACTCATGGTACATATATGTACCGCATTTTCTTTATCCACTCATGAATTGTTGGGCACTTAGGTTGATCCCACATCTTTGTGATTGTGAATTGTGCTGCAATAAACATTTGAGTGTAGATGTCTTTTTGATAAAATGACTTCTTTTCCTTTGGGTAGATACCCAGTAGTGGGATTGCTGGATTGAATGGTAGGCCTACATTTATTTCTTTGAGGAATCTCCGTGCTGT
Organism: Daubentonia madagascariensis; assembly: GCA_023783475.1. NCBI lineage: Eukaryota > Metazoa > Chordata > Mammalia > Primates > Daubentoniidae > Daubentonia > Daubentonia madagascariensis. Next base: position 23,714,355 of record JAKFHU010002136.1, on the reverse strand, counting down.
TTCCCATAGAGGTTCTATTAAATACTAATAGGTAGCCCCACCAACAGTGTATAAGTGTTCCTTTTTCTCTGCATCCACGCCAGCACCTACTGTTTTTTTACTTTTTAGTAATAGCCATTCTGACAGGTGTAAGGTGACATCTCATTGTGGTTTTATTAATAATTTGCTTTTCCCTGATGATTAGTGATGTTGAGCATTTCTTCATATATTTTTTGTCCATTTGCCTATCTTCTTTTGAGAAACTTCTGTTCATGTCTTTTGCCCCCTTTTTGATGGGGTTGTTTCTTGCTGATTTGTTTGAGTTCTTTGTAGATTCTGGGTATTAGCCCTTTATCAGATGTATAGATTGTGAATATTTTCTCCCATTCTGTAGGTTGTCTATTTACTCTGTTGATTATTTCCTTTGCTGTACAGAAGCTTTTTAATTTAATCGAGTCCCATTTATTTATTTTTTTTGTTGCTGTAATTGCCACTGGGGTCTTAGTCATAAATTCTTTGCCTAAGCTGATGTCTAGAAGAGTTTTTCCTACCTTTGCTTACTTTCTTTTTTTATAACTTTTTTTAATAGCAAAATCTATCAAAACTTTTTATTGTAAATTGAAATATTGTAACTGTATAAATTTATAGGGTACAAAGTGATGTTATAATTTATGAATATAATGTGGAATAATTAAATCAAGCTAGTTAACACATCCATCACCTCAACAAGAATACTTTCTGTGTGAGCTTTTTCATATTGCCTCTCTGTGTCTTAGTTTATCATCTGCAAATGAGATTAATAACAGTATTTATGTCATAGGGTTGTTGGGAAGACTAGATGGGCTAGTGGTTTTAGAGTGGTTAGAATATGCCTGGTACATAGGAGGTCTCCAATAAATGTTAGCTTCTTTTAAAATTATTAGCAAGGGGATAGGAAGTATGGTAGTATGTGGGTAGGTGGAAACAGTAGAGTTAGAAGCCAGTATAGGTCTTTGAGAAGGGATTCTGCATCTGTTCCCTGGTAGGAGCAGGTATAACCCAGTGGTAGGAATAGTATAACCCAGAGATGAAATTTGGGGTTTAAAGACGAGATTAAAGGAATAGGACAAAGACTAATAGCTGAATTACAGCATAGACATTGATCCCTAAGGTCCCACATGTCTCCCTTCCCAATGCTTGGGTGCTGGCTACACACTCTGACCTGCCCCAAGACTTAGATGCACTCTGGGGAAAGAAAGGAAGGAAGCCTGCACTTGACTGCATTTGCCCTGAATTTATTTAGAGTAAATCTCTACCACCAGGCAGGATGGGCACTTGAGATAGAAATGAAATTTATTTATAGAAAAATAAGGTATTTTATATATTCGTTTTACGTGAGCTTGTGGCCTATGAAATTTAAAACCATTACAATCAGTTATTGAATGATAGCCTGAGGCACAAGAAGAAGAGGATGTGAGAGGGTGGAAGGAGAGGGAGGGAAGAAAGAAATATTGGGAGGCAGCTTTGCTCACTTCACATGTGGGTCTAGAGCTGTGCTGTGCGATATGGTAGCCACTAGCTCTGTGAGGCTAATGGCTACCATATTGGAATACTTAGCTAAAGAAGTTTCCATCATTGCAAAAAGTTCTATTGGACAGTGCTGGAAATGTTGACTGGATGTGCATGGGGTGGTAGGGTGTAGATGCTGGGCTGGAAGTGCATCCCAGTGCCCCCATCTCTGGTGCCCAGTGAAATGGGCCCAGACTGGTCCTCTGAAGGTCATGGACAGCTGCCTGCATCCATGTGGCCATTCAAGTCTGTGTCTGAGGCTCTTGTTCCCTCCTTCCTCCTTCAGGGAGCATCTGCCTGCAGCTCCAGCTCTTCCATCCCCTTCCCTTCAGCCTGTTTCCGCCAAAGTCATGCCCTGCCTCATTCCCCTGGTCTCCTTCCCAGGGTCCCAGCAGGCCCCAATCCAGCTGTTCTCTTTTTCCTTCGTCAACTGCCTAGGCTGGATTAAGGTAACTGGGAAGATCCCTGGAGTTGGAAGCAAACAGGGCACCCCCAGCTGGTTCTACTGAGTCTCTGCTGGCTATTTCCTGTTTGTAATAGCCAGGTCCCTGGGCCCATCAAGTGCAGAAGCCTGTCCCTTCTCTCCCCCACTGTGTTTACTTTTGAAAAGAGGGAAGTGGAACTGCTCAGTGTGAGCTGGGCTGACAGCACCTTCTGCCCTGCAGCCCTCCTGGCCCTAAAACCACCAGCTCTCAGTCCTACTCAGGTGCCCACATCACCCCACAAACAGCCCTGTCAAAGGCTTCCTCCAGAATTGCACGGTCTGGGGAACTGGGTGCTACAGACCCAGAGGAAGCCCCCCTGCTCTGTTCTGCTTGGTTCTGCAGGGATGATGAGACCACTTCATTGCTATCCAAGTTCCATTCAATGAATATTTGTTAGTTATCGACTCTGGGTCTGACCTTGAGGACAGCAGATGAGGCCCCTGCTCCCTGGACATCCACCCTAGTGGGAGAGATAGACAACAAACAAGAAAAGGGCTCATGCCTGTAATTCTAGCACTTTGGGAGGCCGAGGCAGGAGGATCGCTTGAGGTCCGGAGTTCAAGACCAGCCTGGGCAACATAGTGAAACACTGTACAAAAAACACAAAAATTATCCGGGCATAGTGGCGTGCACCTATAGTCTCAGCTACTTGGCAGGCTGAGGCGGGAGAGTCACTTGAGCCCAGGAGTTGGAGGCTGCGGTGAGCTTTAATTGCACCACTGCACTGCAGCCTGGGCCGCAGAGCGAGACCCTGTCTCAGAAGAAACCCGTAGGGGGTGTGGATTCTAATACTGGAGGTTATTCTGGGTTGGAGGAAGCTGTGAGTGCTGGGCAGGGAGAGGCTCGGGAGGAGGGGAGGTGTGAGCCTGACCGTGAGCTCCGTGAAGCCAGTAGCTGTGCCCCATTGGGCCGCCATGGAATCCTCAGTGCCTGGCCCAGAGCAGGAGCTCGTTAAGCATTGAATGAATGAATGACCAGTGCTGCCAGGACAGGGACAAAGCTGGGACTTCTGAGCTGGGCTTGCTCTGTGGTCCCTGCAGCTGCCCCCTGTTCCATGGGCCTGGACCCAAGTGCCAGACTGGCCAGCTCTGCTGCCACTCAGATTCATTCTTAGTCCCTGCCTGAGTCGCCGCCTCCAACCTAGCCCGGCCCGGGGCTAGTCTGGCTCCGGGCAGCTCTGTCCAGCCTGGTCTCCTCACTTGGCAATTTGTCGAGTGGAGACATCAAGTGGTCAGACCGTGGAATAGCAGCAGTCATACTTGGGAGGGCTGGGCCCTCCTGCCAGACTGAGCGTGATCCAGCCACAGATGAGTTTTGACTCTGGATCCACATGGAACCTTATCCTGGCTGAGCCCAGATTCCTTCTAGCCACAGAATGAGCCCTAACCCTGGTTGCAGACTGAGACCCCATTTCTTTAAGCAACATCCTTAATTTTAAATCTGTACTGTAATGACCCGATACCACTTAAAAGACTTTTTATTAAAGTGTAACATATATTCAGAAAAGTGCCCATATCACAAGAATTTTCACAAATGAAACACATCCATGTGACCAGCGCTCAATGCCGACACCCCAGAAACCTTCTCATACTCCCTTCTGTTCACCAGCTCCCCAAAGTTATCCTGACTTCTATCAGCATATATTAGTTTTGTCTGTTTTTATACTTCTGCATATTTGAAATCATACTGTATATACTTTTTGGTGTCTGGCTTCTTTTGATCAACATTATGTTAGTGAAATTCATCCATATTGCTATGTATAGCTGTTGATTGTTCTACTTATTGGTGTCTAGTACAATCATTCCTCTGTACCTGTGGGTTCTATATCCATGGATTCAACCATCCAAGGATTGAAAATATTTGAAAAAAAATTGCATCTGTATTGAACATGTACAGACATTTTTTCTTGTCATTATTCTCTAGACAATACAGTATAACAACTATTTACATAGCATTTACATTGTATTAGGTATTATAGGTAATCTAGAGATGAGTTAAAGTATATAGGAAGATGAGTGTAGGTTATATGCAAATACTACGCCATTTTATATCAGGGACTTGAGCCTCTGGGGATTTTGGTATCCATGGGTGTCCTAGACCAATCCCCCATGGATACTGAGGGATGACTGTATTTCATTGTATGAATTTATACCACAATTTAGTTATCCATTCTATTGTCAATGAGCATTTAGATATTTCCAGTTGGAGGTTATCATAAATAGTGCTGCTATGGATCTCATAGTATGTGTCTGTTGGTGAACATTGGTAGGTATTTCTTTACCTAGAAGTGAAATTGCTGGGTTATGGGGTATATATTTGTTTAGCTTCAGTCGATGCTAACAAATAGTTTTCTGAAGTGGTTGTACCAACTTACATGCCCCACCCAGGGTATGAAAATTCTGATGGCTCCACACCCTCACATTATTCATTATAGACTTTTGTCTTTTCCATTTTAGACTTTCAGGATGGTGTGTACTGATAATATCACTGCAATGCAGATGAACTTATATGCAGGTGAAGTGATTTTAATGGAACTGGCCCTGCTATCTTATTATTAACATTGAGAAGAGATGCAGCTCAACACTTCTAAAACCCAATTAAAAGATTTTATTTATTTTGGCAAAAATTTATAAATCTCCCAAACTTATAAACTTCCACCACTTACCTGCTTATTTGTAGTAACCCTTATCTGAATAGGCATTTTTGTAGTACTTATCCTTGAAGGATTCACTAGGAAGTAAGTTTTTGCTAACCTTGGGTTCAGCATTATACCATGGGCCTTCATCGAGGAGAATTACAAGAAAAAACCCTAGGAAACTGGTTACAGGATTTACTGTCAGGATCTTGCTGAGGACAGTGTTCATTCATTCTGCCTAGTGGCCTCTCTGTGAGCCACAGAAGAAATTTCTTCCATGTCTTAATAATAGGAATAGATGTTTTCTTTGGTGGAAACTGTTTTGCTTTTAGCTGGCAGGACTTATGAGTCATAAGATGGATCATATTTCCCTTTTCACAATGGCTGCTAGGAAGCTCAGGGTCAGATTTGTGGCCTATGGTTTCTAAGTACCTAGGACTCTGTAAACTGTATTGCTTGTACCAACTTCATCCCTGATTGCTCTTAGCTTTCCTTCTTCCATTTACCCTTTGTCCCTAATTCTTCACCTTGCCAATTTTTACTTTTTTTACTCTTAAATTGTAAGTTCTCGAGGTGGCCATCTCAGGGACATGGAAGTGAGAGTGATAAGGCTATCCTTGAGAGTTAAATGCTGGGGTCAGCCCAGCCTGTTCAGAGCAGAGAAGTGCAAAGAGTCCAGTTGGAGACAGAACAGCTTCCAGGCCACCAATATTTGATTGTAACCTGGGTTTGATGTGGCCCCTAGCAGCGTCTCCATTCCCCAGCATGGTCTCCTCTCCACACTTCTGCCCAGTGATTAACACACCAGGTCCTGATCTTGGTATTTGGCCAACTTCCCACTTTAGACCACGAGGATTCACCACTTCCTACATATGTGTTTCCTATAAGCAGAGGCAAAATCAATCTGTCATTTCAACAGGAGCACATTTATGACTTTTAGCTGAAAGAGCTGTTTTTACAAGAGTGTTGTTTGGTTGATTTCCAGCCGTGGTGGCTTCCACGGCCTGGCAGCTAGAGAGTTTCCTGAGTGTTTCTGCCTCATCAAGGAGACCTTCCTGCCCTGACTCCATGGCTGGCAGTCCAGATCCAGAGCCAGCAGGTCAGACAAAGTGGGAATTAGGGCTTTGGTGGTGGGGAGGATGCATCTGGGACCCTGGGCACTCCAATGCATTTGGGATCCATTTTATACTTTCTGCAGGGCTGGAAGACTGCCCCTCAAAATGGTCCCTGGGTCATTGCTTCTTTACCATCTCAGGAGGTAAAGAAATTATCTTTCTAGTCACAAGTGAGCAAGGAGGAGTGGTGAAGTCTTTTGTAGCCTGGATTTCCCACAGCAGGTGAATCTCAATGCTGCTGCTACCCTGGCCCTTGGCTGGTATCACAGGTGAATGTTGGGACCACAGAGAGATGAACATAATATCTTGTCTACTCAGGAAAGATCCAAAGGGTTAATTTGGATTATCCAACCTCTTTTCTTTATCTCCTGATAGGACATTTTGCCAACAATTCTTCTTCACTGAGAAATGGGGCTGTTTTCTTGGTTCCAAAGTCCACCTTTTTGGCAGAGCAGAGGGTAGGAGATTCACAGCATCTTAGGAGTTTTTAACGGTGGGTCCCTGGGGTAGGCAGAATAATGGCTCCTCAAAGGTACTTCACAACCTAATCCCCAGAACCTGTGAATATGTCACCTCAACATGGCACAAGAGATTTTGCAGGTGTGATTAAGTTAAGGATCTTGAGATGGGGAGATTATCCTGGATTATCTGGCCCGATGTAAGCGCAGGGTCCTTATAAGAGGAAGACAGGGTCAGAGTCAGAGAAGGAGATGTGCCAATAGAGTTGGAGGTCAGAGTGATGCAATTGCTGGCTTGAGGACGGGTGAAGGCTGCAAGCTGTGGAATGTGGGTAGCCTTTAGAAGCTGGATTAGGCAAGGAACAGATTCTACCCTAGAGCCTCCAGAAGGAAAGCATCTCTGTTGACACCTTCGTTTTAGCTCAGTTCTGACTTGGCATAACTATAAGAAAATCATTACAGAGGGGTAAATTATTACAGCAGCAACAGGAAATGAATACAACTCCTCCAACACACACACACACACACACACACACACTCTCTCTCAGCATTTGAATTATGCCTTGTTGGCCGGGCACAGTGGCTCACACCTGTAATCCCAGCACTTTGGGAGGTTGAGGAGGGAGGATGGCTTGAGGCCAGGAGTAGGAGACCAGCCTGAGCAATAGCAAGACCCTGCCTCTACAAAAAACAAAAAAATTAGCTTGGCACGGTGATGTATGCCTGTGGTCCCAGCTACTCTGGAGGCTGAGGTAGGAGGATCACTTGAGCCTAGGAGTTCAAGGCTGCAATGAGCTATGGTGATGCCACTGTACTCTAGCCTGGGTGACAGAGTAAGACCTTGTCTGAAAAAAAAAATAAAGAAATATGCCTTGTGGACTATTCCTCATCAGGCCAAATTTCATATTTAGCTATATAAAGAAAAGCGGTATCCTGGGGGCTGGGGTTTGGTCAGTCAGAGCCCAGAGCTGTCCAGGCACATTTTAAGGAGAGAGGGCCAGAGCCAACAGATTTGCAGTATCCCTGGAACTGCTGGTCAGGGTGGCCCCCATGGAATAGATTTGGCCACTGAACATCCACTTCCTCTGGCTCTGACCCCAGGGCTGCTCATGAGGAGAGGGTGTGCTAGTCTGGCCAATGAGAAAATGCTGGTCCCCACTGCTCACTGCACATTCAAAAACAGGCACTCTGGGTCCACCTCAGCCCTGTGCACTGATGATAACAGCAAACATTTATTGAGAACTTACTATGTGCCAACACTTTACTTGGGTGAACTCATGGAATTCTCACCAGAACTCTGTGAGGCTTGCTTTACTCGACCCTGGGCTGTCAGTGTGAACTTCAGAGTGACCAGTGAGTCCTGGGATTTGACTGCCCAATTGCAGCTCTGTGCCGAGAGGGCCAACATAAATGCCCTTGGCTAGCACCACACCCACTTCTGTCTTAGTCAGTTCAGGCTGCTGTACCAGAATACCATAGACTGAGTGGCTTAAACAACAGAAATATATTTCTCACAGTTCTTGAGGCTGGGAAGTCCAAGATCAAGGCTCTGGCAGATTCAGTGTCTGGTGTGGACACTCTTCCTGGTTTGCAGATGGCTGTTTCTTGTTGTATAGTCACATGACAGAGAGGGGAAGATATATCTCTATATCTATCTATCTATCTATTGAGAAACCTCTCTTGTTTCTTTTCTTGTAAGGGCACTAATCCCATTCAGGAGGGCTCCATCTTCATGACCTAATCACCTCCCAAAGGTTCCACCACTTAATATCATCACATTGGGGATTAGGCTTCAATATATGAATTTTGGGGAGATACAAATATTCAGTCCATATCAACTTCTATCTTTCTCTTTCTTGATTTCTGCAGTTGATATTCCTAAAAGATGCCTTGAATCCTTCTAGAACAATGTGGGGCATTAATAAACAAATAGAGGGTTAATTAAGAAATCTGACTGCTGACTGGCCACAAACTGGTCCTTTAATCCTAACCTCATACTAAATTTTAGCTCTATCCTCCCCTGGATCTCCGACCCTGGTCCCATACTGACCCTTAATCCTACATTGTGTAGGACAACCTACCCTCGTTTTCCGTGAGTAGCTTATGGAGGGCTTAGCGTGTGCCAGGCACCAGTTTAAGTGTTTTACATTCATTAACTGGTTTAATCTTCCCAATGACCCTAGGGGTAGGCATTATTATAGCTTCTGCTTTAGAATGAAAGATGATATAGTATTTTTAAAGTATTAATTGAGCTTTGGATTCTGTGTGTAATAGATAAAATGATATATTACATTCATTCATTCAGTCCTTCCTTCACTCATTCATTCAACAAACATGTATCATTCTCCTGCTTTCTACAAGGCTGAGTGTCAAGTGCTGGGGATACCAAAAGACAAGGCAGATATAGGAGGGGGCTCCAGCCTGCAGAGGTGATAGCCCAGTTTCATCTCCTCCTGATCTGCCGCAGCTCACTGGTGCCCCTCCTCCCCAGGCAGGGTATTGGGAGGGTCACGCTGACTTCTTAGTTTCAGGCAGAGACCCTTTCCCAGGCCTTCCCTCCTCTCTAGGGGACAGAATAGTCAGGGAGGTGCTGAGAAAGAGAAGGGAAACTTCATCAGATGGTCTCATGAATTCAAATGCATTGTCATCTCCAGAGTCAGGAGTGAGAGGGCGTGGGTTTGGCTGCTGCTTCTGACAGCACCACATGGGCCTTGCACAGGGGACGGGCCCTGGGGCATGCTGTGGCTGTGCCCAACTGGGTACCAAGACCAGCAAGTGTCTCTTGCATGTCCCATCCCTTCCTCCCACTCATGCAGGACAGGTGGATGGAAAGTCAGGCTGTTTCAACTCAGCTGTTTCCCTAGCAGTAAACTCAGCGGGTGTTGGCAACTGTTTGCTGAATGAACAGATGAACCTCACTGGGGTTTCATGCCCAGCTGGGCAGCTTAGCAGCTGTGTGGCCCCAAGCAAGCTGCTTTCCTCTCTGAGTTTTCCCTTTGTCATCTGTCAAAAGAGAACAGTGAGACCTACCAGGCTTGTTCATTCATTCAGTCATTTCAACCTTTTTTTTTTTTAAAAAAAACCACCTTTTTTATTGTAAAATAAACATAGATAAGGAAAACCACACAAAAGTGTGGCTTAATAAGTTATCACAAGGCAAACATCTTTGTAACCACTATCCAGTTAAGAAATAGAACTTGGCAAACCCCCCGCTCCACAACTCTCTCCAAGTGTCTCTCCCAGCCTTAGCCCCCTCACACTCCCCAACAATTACTTTTTCTTTTTTGGAGACAGGGGCTCGCTCTGTCACCCAGGCTGAAGTGCAGTGGTATCATCGTAGCTCACTGCAACCTCAAACTCCTGGGCTCAAGGGATCCTCTTGCCTCAGCCTCCCGAGTAGCTGGGACTACAGGCACACACCACTATGCCTGATTAATTTGTCTATTTTTTGTAGAGACGGGGTCTCGCTCTTGCTCAGGCTAGTTTTGAACTCCTGACCTCAAGCAATCCTCCTGCCTCAGCCTTCCAGAGTGCTAGGATTACAGGCATGAGCCACTGCCCCCAGACCACAATTACTTTTATAGTAATCACTTTCTTGCAATACTTTATTTCATCATGTGTGTATTCCTAGATAACTATTGTTTAGACTAGCCCATTAAAAAAAATCATCTTTAAAGTATATTTTAATCTATAGATTCCCTTCTATCTACCCCTTTTCCTTACTAGGTATCTGTTTAGCTTGTAGAGTTTCTCACAGTCTGGATTTTGCTGACTGCATCCTTACCATGTAGCTTCATGCGTTCCTCTGTCCTCTGTGCTTCCTGCAAGTCGGCAGCTGGATCCAGAGGCTTGATCAGTCTTGGGTTCAATCTCTTTGGCTAGATTCTCGGTGGGCTTATGTTCTTTCATCTGGAGGCACATAACGTTGGGCGATCCCTCTTTCCACGTGGGCAGCTGTTGATGCGCCTTGTTGGTTAGTCCATTTGTTCACTGAGGGTTGCAAAGTGGTAACATCCCAACTCTGCCTTTTTAGAAAAGTGGCGCTTCCCTTCATCTACTCTTTGTCACTTACTCAGTGGTGCAGTTCATGTAAGAAAGGCAAGAGACATGCTTGATTCTTTCCTTTGATTTACCAATTTTCAAAGAGAATTAATTGGTTCTTTGTCATTCCGCGAAGGAGACCGATTCGTTTTTTTTTTTCCAATATCATTACGAGCTCTAGGATTTTTAAACGTATTTGACGGATTACAATCCGTTACAAGAATTATTCTTTTTGAAGCTCAAATGGTCCCATTCTTGGCTAGTGAGATACTCTTCAGGTTGGCTTTCAAGTCCTCTTGATGTAACCCTAGTCATCGCTGACAGCTGCTTAGCTTTCTGTACAACAAGATGAACCAGAGTCATCTCCACTCATCATTTTCTGCTCCAGACCTGGAATCAGCCTTTTCTCTAGGAAACCTTTTTATTTTTAAATGGAAAATGAGATCGCGTGACCACTTTCTGGGTGCTATGGATGCACATTGCTACTGGTTTGACCATTAGGAAATATATTTTATCACACACACACCTTTCAGCCAAAAACCAGGACAGCATCTGTGTTCATACTGATAATTCCAGTTCCCATTTAGGATTTTCACTTAATCTCCTCTGTATTACATCTCTCCTTCATCTCTTCCATACCACTTCTATCCTTTCTTCCATATTGTGAATCAGATCCTCAAGGATACAGGAGATGATAGAATTACAATATTCTGTAATTGCTTATTCTCTGTAGCACACATTATACACATAACAGTCTCAAAATGACAACTGTAATACCACCAGCAACATACAACGTGCAACAACGTAATTACTGGAAACAGTTAAAAATGGCTTGGTTTTTTTTTAGTATATGCTGTTCATATTATCCATATTTTAAAAGTGGTCTTGTAGCTACATTGTCAGAGCCTACAGCCGTCACATGCTATACTCTCTCCTTTACAATTTCTATGTAGTCTTAGTTGTGCAAGGAACTATATATTTAATGTTCACTACCAGGCCTTTTATTTTATTTTTTGTCTCTAGTGATTTTGATGGTCTGAAGTTTTTTCTGTAACAGGTTCTTCAGGAAGGACTCATCAGAACAATACTAGTTCTTTCATGTTAATAACTATTTTCCTGTGTGCATTATACTTCCAAGTCAGTTTTGCTGGACATAAAATTATGAACATATTCTTTGTTCTGAATATCTTAAATATGCTACTTCATTTTCTTCTGGTATAAAGCATTACTCTTGAATAGTCTGATAATAATCCAATTTATTTTTCCTTATAAATCAGTTATTTATTTTTTTGCCTAGATGCCGGAAGGATTTTTTTCCTCCTCTTTCCTTGAATTTTATTAGAATGTGTCTTGAATATGTCTTATTATTCTGGGTTGACATTTTCAGTATGTTCTTTCAATATGTAATTTGAATTTTAAAAAATTTCAGTATGTTTTCTTGAGTTATTGTTTTTAGTATTTGTTCTGTTCCCTTGGTTTGGCCTTCTTCTTCAGGGACTCGTATTATTTATATATTGGAACTTCTTTGCCTAATTTCAAAATTTGTCACTTTCTCTAGAATGTTTTAGAAAATCTCCTTCTTCATTTCTTGTTGATTTAAAATATTTCTTCCTTTTTTCCTTTTTGTTTTAAGGCATTATCTCAAGGTTGGGTTAATTTGCTCTTGTGTTCCTTCTAGTTAGTCTTAATTTCCAAAATGATTTTTTTCCTTATGTTTCTAATTTTTCCCCGAGTTCTGTCACCTTATTTACATGATCATTTAATTCTGAGTTATGTTGTCCTTTCACATCTTGCATAATTAAAAAATGCCTTTTAGGTCATTTTGAAATAGAAGGTTACAGTTTTGGTCTGTTCTGAGAAATGTCTTGCTGGCGTGCCTTTTCTCTTTGTAGGGATGCTTTTTTGCTCTGTATCCTCCTTTTGCTTAAATTAACTTTGTATGGGATTTGGCCTCAAGACTTTTCTGTTGCTCATTTTTATGTAAAATTAGTTTTCCTAAACTTGAACAAGGAGATGTTCAGGATGGCATTTTTAACTTCAAGAGCACCCTCTCTCGTGGTTTGCATGGGGTGTACAAAAATATGGTGGCCTACTTTCTGAGGTTTCCTGTCTCAATTTCCTGTCTCCACTTTTCCACTTTTATCTGGATCTTCTGCTGCCTTTTTTTCTTTTTTTTTGATTGTCTTGGTCCTGCCCCATTCTGAGCCCACTCTCAGTGGTATGGGACCCTGCCCATCCTGGAAAGGAACCCAGGTGGGTTAGTGTTGAGGGTTCATAGACTTCAACTGCTCCAGTTCCCGAGTCCTTACTGACTCTGTACTCACCTGCTGCAGGACTGGGCAAGACCCTCCCTGTTTCAGTGCTCTTTAAAATTGTCCCTCCGTGCATTCTAGCAAATACCTGCTGGCTCTTTTGGGATTCTCCTGTTCTCAGGTCCATCAGATGTCCCTTTGTTTCCCTCTGCTGGCCAGTGGATGGGACACCAAGGGCCAGAAGCCAACCCAGGGACAGCATCCCAGGGGGAATCCCAGGGGGCATCTGATAACATGCAGGTGGCTATTGGAGGCTTGTGCTCTTTGACTCATGTTTTGGTGTTCATGGGGATACCTTGTTGCCCAATTTTGAAGAAAACATTGTCTGTGGGTTTTGCTTTTGCTAATTTGACCTGCTTATTTTTATGTGGGAATTTGGAGAGATTCAAAAACTATGCTGGCATTGCTGCTCTCTTCCCAGCCAGTTCAGAGAAGATGAGATACAATAATAAATGCATGACAAAGTGTGAAGGTGCCTGGCCATCTTAAGTGTCCTGGTGTCCTGCAACCCAGCTGCTCCTGCCTTCTTCTTTTTTTTTTTTAGAGACAGGGTCTTGCTCTGTCACAGCTCACAGCAAGCTCCACCTCCTGGGCTCAAGCGTTACTCCTGGCTCAGCCTCCCAAGTAGCTAGGACTATAGGCATGCACCACCACATCCAGCTAATTTTTTATTTTTATTTTTTGTAGAGACAGGGTCTTGCTGTGTTGCCCAGGCTGGTCTCAAACTCCTGGCCTCAAGCGATCCTCCCGCCTTGGCCTCCCAAAGTACTAGGATTACAGGCATGAGCCACCATGCTTGGCATGCCTTCTGCTGCCCTGCCACCAAACCTGATCCTCTCCCTTGATTCCTGCAGGCCTGACCTCTGGTCCTTGTGCTTACAGGATGGGGTATGAGACAGGGCAGGCCCCCCACAGTGGCTGTCCAGAGGCTGGGGACCCCCTGGCCTTTATGCCCTTGCCTTGCCGTGCTGGAGCCTTTCCGGGTATTTCGTCCCAGAGCGGGTTTTGAAGAAGAAAAGGTAAAACCCTCCTCTACACCTGCCACTCCCACCACCCCTGGAAAGGTTCCCTCGGGGCGGAGAGCCCTGCTGTGAGCCTGCTGCGCCACCTGCTGTCCATTTGTTTAATTGCAGCGGGGAGAGCATCAGGTCTCACGCTCTCCGCATCCCCAGCCAATGAGGTGGGTTAATCCTTTCTTCCTCTAGTTGTATTTATGATAAAATAATGATAATAAAGGGAAATAAAGAGAGAGTTTCCCCACATGATTCCACTGTCTAGACAAGCACACCTTTCCTTTTCTTTCTTTCTTTTTTTTTGAAAACATAAATACAACTGTGTATTTACTCTAAGGAGATTAGGCCCATGTGTCCTTCTCTCCTGGCTCCTGAAAAGGCATCTGGAGATCTTGGATATTTACATTGGCAATAAGGGGAGAAAGAGCCCTGATTCTGTAGCCCCAAAGACTTGGTTTTGAACCCCACTTTACCAGTCACAAGCTGGGTGAGGTGGGCTAGTTAATTCACCTCTTTGTTTCTGAATCTGTGTGTGCTAGGCAGGATAATGCCTCCCTCCCGCCGCAAGATGTCCATGTCCTAATTTCTGGAACCTGTGACTATGTTACCTTACATGGCAAAAGGTACTTTGCAGATGTGATTAGAATTGCAGACCTTGAGATGGGGAGATGACCCTGGGTTATCTGGGTGGGCCCAATCTCATCATATGAGTCCATAAATGCAAAGAACCTTTTCTGGCTTCAGTGAGAGACAGACAACAATCCTGGCTTTGAAGCTGAAGGCAGGGGCCATGAGACAAGGAACGTGGGTGGCCTCTAGAAGCTGGAGAAAGCAAGGACACATTCTCCTGGGAGCCTCCAGAGTGAATGCAGCCCTGCTGGCACCCTGACTTTAGCCCATGGGACTTGTGTTGGACTTCTGACCTCCAGAGCTGTAAGATAAAAAGCTTGTATTGTTTTAGCCACTAAGTTTGTGGTAATTTGTTATTGCAGGGATAGAAAATGAATACACTGTATTGTGGGGGTAATAACAGTACCTACTCCATAGGTTGGTGGGGAGAATGAAATGGGATCACTGTGGGGGATGCTTTGTAAATTGTAAAACATTTTACAAACATTTTAAGGTCTCCTCTGGGGAGATATCCATTTATTCTTTTACTTATTCCACAGTTATTTTTTTGAGCACCTACTATGTGCTGGGCACTGTGCTCAATGCAGGGGTTGCAGGAGTGAACATAGTCCCTTTTTTCACAGGGCTTATATATAGGTCAGGAGGATAGCAGGACGTTAAAAGGCCACACAAGCACACACATCATGGGATTATAACTGTGATGTGTGCAATGAAGGGAATGTTGCAGAGCTGTGAGAGTGTAGAGTTGGGAACCTGCCAGACCTCAGGCTTCGGGCAGGCTCTCCAGGGTTGTGGCTTGTCCTTGCTTACCTTCCCACACAGGCTGGTCTGCCCTGATTGGGGATGGGGTGCCAAGGACCAGAACCCAGGCCAGAAACAGCATCCCAGAGCCATTGGATGGATCTGTGCTGGTCTCAAGATCCAGGCCTCACGGGGAACCCCTGTGCTAATACATCAGGTGTAGGAGTCTGGGGCCCTTGTTTGAGGCCAGTGAGGTCAGGGCTGCCTGGGATGGTGGGAAGGGGAGCAGGCAGGGCTCAGCATGTGGCCCCAGACTGCTGACCCTTGGACCTCCATCTTTTTCTGGAGCAATTTCAGAAAAAGGGCTTCCCAAGCTGGCCTGGGCTCAGGTCCGTGGCTTTGGGGAGTGAAGCTGAGTCTGGGTTCAGGGCCTTGTGGCTGCAGATGCTGGGATACCTTATTGGGCTCTGGAAGTCCTCTCTCTGGTGGGTACTGGTCTGAGCCTCCTCATGTTGCCGCTTGGGTTTTCCAGAGCTACCTGGCAGCCCTGCTTATGCCTCCAGTGTGATGGAACAGGCTGCTTTGGAAACACACACTCGCAGAGGGCACAGGAGATTTCTGGTGTTGCAACTGACCACAGCAGCTTATCTGGCTGGAGAGGTTTTTAAACAGGGACTGAGGTGGAGGGATGATACAGAATGAATCATGCAGTTGAGACAGGCCCGGGAACCACAAGGCTTGGTCTGTCTGCAGATCGGAGTCCCAGTGGACGCCAAGCCAGTGAGGGACCAGGACCAGAACAGGAGCTGTGCTGCCACCTGGTGGCAGATTTCGGAGCTGCTGTTGGGTCGGATGCCTTGTCTCCTGGGGTGGGGCTTTCTGTTCAACCCAGCTCGGCTCAACTTAGCTCCCAACAGAGTGGATGATGGACAGAGCCCAGTGAATGAACTTGGTAGAGAAGGTGGTAAGGTCTGGCCTGAGAGTCCCTTTCATCCTTCATGTCTTAGTTGGCCAGGTTCTCCATAGTTCTGAGAATCAGGGACAATTCCAGAAAAAGGGCTGTTGTTGAGAACTGGGCATTCCCCCCCTCACCCACCAAAGCAAGACCACCATGAACTTCACAGGCTTCAAGGTCAGTGCTGATGATTACTCTCTCAGACCTGCTACTCTAGAAACCTCGAATGTGGAGTTTACATGTGCACCTGGAGCCAGGTGGAGGGGCCATAGCACATGCCAGGGATCGATGGGAAGTGTGCTGGCTAGATCAGGTGTTCACAGAAAGCTCTTCACAGACTGGGCAACATGCAAACTGGTCCACCCTTGACTTGAAATGTACCCCATTCTTGCCAGGTACTACCTATTTCTAGGGAGTGCGTATCTGCAGGTTATATGGTGTAACTATGGGGGTGCCACCAATCCTAAGACCAGACAGCCTGAAGTCCACAGGGCAGTCAGCTGAAATCCTGAGGTCAGGAATGCAGAATGTAGTCCTGTTTATGAAACAAGGGATGAAAAACCTCACATCATTTAGAACCCTTTATGTGTATCTCCTAAGAAGTTGTCTGTCTTGGAAAAATTAGAAAATGGAAGAAAGAACAGGGTCTACAGAAAAGTGGGAAACATTTTGGCAAATGTTTTTTAGAATCTTAACTTGGCTTCAGCCAGAGTAAATAAACTAATAAATGAATTTGCTTCATTTACTAGTTCATTCATTTACAAAATATAAACTTTTTAGTGATAGAAAATTATTTTCTCCTCATCACCACCAAAATGATGCTGACAAATATTGAAGAGAACACAGGCACATTCCACAGGGAACTCTTGTGTGCGTGCACTTTGAAAGATGTGGATTTGGAGGATGTTGGCTGTAGCAGTTTGTAGGAGTGAACATTTGGAAATGACCCAAGTGTCATCAGCAGGGTGACAGATAGATAAATCGTGGTGCATGTGGCAGATGTCAGTAGTGTGACAGCCTCCATAGTTAAATGAACCTTCTCTCTGTATTGACAAAGAGCTCAAAAAGAATGTGGAGTTAGAAAGCAAGTTGCAAAAGCTTATATTCGGTATATTATTGATGGATTTATAAATGTGTAACAGAAGAGGCAAACGTGAATGGGAAACACACACTGTTCTCATTTGTCAATGAACAAATAAGTGCCTCTTTGCCTGCGTAAGTCCTGGTCATCTTTCAGCTCTCAGCTCAGTACATCACTTCTTCAGGGCAGTAGGTGCCCTGATAGTGGGTCTCAGAACCCAGACCTTTCCTTCACGTCACTTGTCATGGCTGTATATTCATTGGTGTGATTATTGGATTAATGTCCTTCCCTCCCCGTCCCCCCCCAAGCTTTATTCAAGCAGGGACCCTGGCCACCTTCTTCACCGTGGCACCCCTAGGCCCTAGCCCGGTGCCTAACACAGTGCCTGACACATGGTGCCTAGTAAACGAATTTCTGGTTTCTGTCTGTCCCCCAACTCTGTTGTAAGCTCCGTGAGAGGGGGGTGGGGTGGAGCGTGTGTATGCGTATGTGTGTGGGGGGGAGTGCTGGTTTTCTTTCTCACTGAATCCTCCAAGGTTTAGTGATTATGAAGGCAGGCTGTGGAGTCAGAATTTGTGAGCTCAGATCCTGGCTTTACCACTGCTAGTTGTGTGACTTTGAGCAAGTACCTTTGCATCCCTGAGCTCAGTGTCTTTGTCTGTAAAAAAGGTAATGTTCCTTTCCTTAGAGTTTTGTTAGAATTAAATGACATAATGTATGAAAACAATCCACCAAAGTGCTTGGTATTAGGGCCTCAAGTCATCTGTTAGATGTCCAAGTGCCCCCGTTGGGAGAAGCACCTGGGCGGGGGGGTGGGGGGGGTGGCCTGTCCCGTGGGGGTGGGATGCTGTCTGCGTTCTGCCTCCGGGGCCGGCCGGGCCATCTCGCATGCTGCCACCAGGTGGCGCTGTGGTCATTCGCACCGGTGATGCTCAGCCCATGGGCTCTCACAAAGCCTCCAAGTGGCTTCCAGCCCCCTCCTAGCCAGAATCCTGTCTGCAGGTCCCCAAGTGGCCGTCCCACTCTGCTGTAATTTCTCAGTGATGGGGAGCTCACTACTCCCAGGCTAGAGACCCTTTCAGGGCTGGTCTGAGAGTCTCTATCCTGTGGGTGGGGGCAGCTGGACCCCAGGGGACTGGGGGAGCCCAGGTGGAAAGTAACAGCAGACCAGTGTCAGGAGGGACACCAGTGTCGGGAGGGACGTGGGCGAGGCCATCCAGGTGCTCAGGAGCTGCTCATTCTCAGGCTTGTGCAGTGTGGGGGCTGACTCCCGCTGGTGGCCTCATGAGGACACCTCGGGGCCGGGTGGCAGGCCGGTACAGGCTTTAGTACTGCCGCCTTCTACCCATCCGTAACAGTACGGAGCGCTCACCATATGCCGGGCTGTGTACAAACTCGTTTGTTTCTCTCAAGAACACTAGCTGGTAACAACTATTATCATCCTCACTTTTCAGATAAGAAAAGTGGCACAGAGACAAATTAAGAAGCTTGCAGGTAAAAAGTAGCAAAGCCGAGATTTGAACCCTGGCAGTTTGGTCCTAGACACCACCTCTTAGCTCAATTTGTCTCTGCTGCTGTGCTAACCTGGCCATCCTCCTTCCCTCCACCAAGCCCCCATCCAGCCGACATTTGTGAAGCTGCAGCTCCGTGGGGCCCAGTGGGGAGCAAAACCTGGAACCCGCCCTGGCCCTTGGGGAGTTTTCAGTCCACCAGGTTGAGTCCTGGCTCTGCCACGACCTTATCCTGTGACCTTGGATGAGTCATTTAATTTCGCTGTGCCTCAGTGTCTTCATTATGAACTGAGTATGTCAGTCCTGGCCTCCTCGACTGTCAGGGAGGTTGAAGCGATTCGCTCGTGGAGCTGCAGCCTGGCACAGGGGAGGAGCTTGGGAAGTGTTAGCCGTAATCATCACTGGCATCAGCCCAGACCGGGACTGCCCTCCGCGGGTCAGGTGCTGCGGCTGCCATGTGGCAGAGCAGAAGAATCTGACACTCCTGAGCTGAATCTTGGCTTTGGCACCCTGAGGGTCTGAGACTTGTGATTTTGGACAAGATTCTTTGTCTTTCTGAGTTTTCCCTTTAAAATAGGAATGACTAGTACCAACCTTGTGCTGTCCTTGCGATTGTTACGTGAAGTAACAAGAGCTTGGCACATCATCAGTGCCTTTGTAAAATTCCATTTCCTGTCCTCAAGAGGAATCAGACGGCCATATAAACCCAGGGATCAGCACATCTGGAGTTTTTGGCGTCTCCCCTTCTCCCAAGGAGGGCCTGGACCTTGTGAGACAGGCTGCAGGATTCTGTTTTCCTCTTTTGCTTCCTGTCTTTGCTCCTCTTTGAATTTTGTTTCTTGAGAAAGGAGCGTGCATTTCTTAGGCACCCCTGCATGGGACTCCATGCTGTTTGTCCTGGTGCCCGGCAGAGGGCTGTGTCTTAGCCTGTTACCACCCAGGACAACTGCAGGTTCAGGTGGTGGGTGAGGGACACTGGGGCTGCCTCTCTGTCCCTGAGGCCTCCTGAGATACCACCCTCCAGATGGCAGGGGAGGGCTGAGGGCTGAGAAGCCCTGTCTGGTCCTGCCTCTTCCAGGGTCTAGGGCTGTCCTTCATGTCCTGCTGCCTCTGCTGCTTCTGCCCAGAGACCAGAAGGGGGGACAGAGCCGTGGCACTGCCCTGGGGGTGTCAGGACTGGATGAGGTGGGCACCGGGTGGTTACCCAGGGGCCAGACTGAGGGCAGCTGGGTGGTAAGAAGCTGTCCCTCTCCATCACCTCCTCCCAAGGGTCGTGGTGTTGGGAGCCTCATAGCAGAGTCACCTCCACTCCCTCCGGCTGGGTCCTTCCAGACACAGTACCACTGACACCGTAGCCACGGCTGCCCTCTGTTTCAGAGACGAGGAAGGTGAGTCTCAGCAGCAGGACAAGACGTGACCCACTCAAGGTCCTGCGGCAAGGAAGTGTCAGGGTCCAGCAGGGACTCCCATCCAGCTCTGCCTGCTCACCGCACACCCTCCTCTCCCCTTCCCCCTTCTGCCACCCACTCCTCCAGCACTTAATTTTAATGGCCCTTTGATTGCTAGCCTCCTCTTGAGGAGAGACTAATCATTATTAATGAATTTGGGCTGTTCCAGTGAAAATGAGCCAATGGGCCTGGCCGTGGGTAGCCAGCAGCCATGAGCAGGCAGCGGGCATCTCCGGAGCAGGCCCTTTGGGCCACGGAGAGTCCTGGTGTAACCTCTCGTTGGCCATTATTTATTCCTCCTCCCAGTTAAACCAGGCATTCGGCTGGAAGGGGTGCCCTTATCCTGGAGGTAGAGGGGTGGGTGGCTCACTGCAGAACAGAAGGTCCCAGCTCCCAGGCTGAGAGCTGAGCCCCTGGAACTCCCTGGGCTCACATCCTCCCCACCCGGCAGGCCCCCTGGGCCTGGACACACCCCTCACCCCTCCGGCTGGGCTGTTTTCTAGGCAGCAAGACCTAGGGGGGCCCCCATTGCCGTTTTTAGATTTGTTTTCCCAAATTGAAAGGAGAGAAATACTCCTAGTGGGGAAACAAAACAAAACAACAAAAAACAAACAAAACCTCTTTTGGGATCTTTCAATCCTGAGCCTTGTCCTTGCTCTGCGTGTACTTCCTGGCATATGACACCTTTGCCACCAGCGTCCGGTGGGAGCTTGTGCCAGCCCCAAACCTCTCTGAGGCCATTTCCTCAGCTGTCGAATGTTACATTATCCACATCTGTGGGCTCGGGAGGCAATGGAAGGAGATGGGGGTATGGATGCATTTGGTAAATGAGGACTTCTGATGATAATTTTATCACGGGCAGGAGACAGACACACTCACACGCCCCCAAATCACTAATGGGCCTCCCTCGGGAGGTGCTCCTTGCTTCTTGAGCCGGCATGATTACTCAGTAGGTTCTGTGTAATTATTTAATCAAGCCCCAAGCAAGTCCTCAGTGTGGAGCTGGGCGCTGACCAGGCCCCAACCTCCCCTCCTCCCCCAGGGAGGCGTAATCACTTAGAAACTCCAAGCACTTCTCTTCTTTGTGCAGCCACTGGGCTGTGTGGGAGGGACGCCCAGAGGGAGGCAGCGGGTCACCTTGGGGCTGCCTCGGCTGAGGACAGGGCAGGAGGGGTCTTTAGAGACCTGTTTGTGCAGCCTCTTTATTAATTACTCTTTGGGGACACTGAGGACCAGAGAGGAAAAGACAGCAGGAGGGGCCCACGGTTCCTCAGCTGCTGACCTGGCTTCTGCGATTCATTTCCTCCCTCCCCTCCCTCCCTCCCCTTCCTCCCTCCCTCCCTTCCTTCCTCCCTCCCTTCCCTCCTTTCTTCCTTCTCCTTCTCTCCCCTCCTCCTTTCCCATTTACTTCTCTGTTCGCCCCTCCTTTCTTTCTTATTATGTAGGTACTGGACAAATGAATGCATGCATTCTCAGCATCAAACGTGCAGATAACACACAAAAGGGAAAGTCTCCCTTGATCCCTCTCTTCCCCCCACCCAAATCCTCACTCCCCTCCCCAGAGGTACCCTGGCTCCCAGACTGGAGATTCTCCTTCCAGACTTTTTTCTATGCGTTCACAGATTTACCTAAGTGCCTGTAGAAGTCCTAGTTTGGTGCTTGCTTTAGTTCACATAAGCATCCCTGGTGCTGTCTAGACCAATTCTCTCTGGGGTGTGGAGGGTGGGAATTGGACATCTGGCAATGTCTGGAGACATTTTTGGTTGTCACAACTGGAAGAGAGAAGAGTGTTACCAGCCTCTAATTCCACGGCAAGTGTATTTGGTGCGTAGAGGCCAAGGATGCTGTTACACGTCCTGCAATGCATAGGACAGGCCCCACAAAAAGAATTCTCCTGCCTAAAATGTCAACAGGGCGAAGGTTGAGAAACCCTGGTCTGGAATGTTCTCAACTTGCTTTTTTCCAATAATTATAGTAATAAAATAATAATAATAATATATATTTGCAGGTTGGTAAATAGCTTTCCCTCATTCTTATTACGTCTGCATCTCCTTCTGACTACACCACAGTCCATTTATCCAATTCCCTTTTGATAGATTTCAGGTTGTTTCTGATTTTGGGGGATTAATGGCAACACCCTTGTTTTTCCCTGGTTTAGACACTTGGGAGTATGATCGCTACGTCCAAGGGGTAATTATTGGTTGATGGATTTGCTAAGCCCTCATACAACACTTCTATTTTAAGCACGCCATAGCCTTATTTCCGATTATAATAGATACACTGTGCTCTCCCACGAAGCCTGTGCCAACTAACCTGACTTTTCCTACCTCAAACCCAAGATTTCAGGGAAGATGATAGAAAAAAGTTTGGAGGTTATAGCTATGATGTCTCCAAGAGGACTAAAGGGAGGCCAACCTTTGCAGGGTAGATGGGGGCCCCACATGTGCCCCCAGTGTGTAGCTGGTGAGGGATGGACTCACCAGCCCTGTGTGGCATGCAAGGGAAGAACGGGGCAGGCTGGGAGCCCCCATTTTACAGATAAGGCTGATCGAGGTTATGTGATTTGCCCGCTGGCTCTGAGAAGTTACATCGTCCCAGAGACCCAGTGGGAAGCCCACAGGTTTAGCAGGGGGCGAGCAGGTGTGCAGAGTGAGGCTGGGCCGTGAGTATGGACCCCGGGAGTTCTCGTGGTTGCAGGCAGCTGGGGCTGGGGTTGCCACATCTTACAGGACATCCATACAATAGTTGGAACATTCTTACACTAAAAAATTATTCATTGTTTTTCTGAGATTCAAATTTAACTGGGCGAGTGTGTTTTACCTGGCAACCCTCCCTGTTGCTTACTGCACCGTGTCTTCTCCACAGACAAAGAAGGAGGAAGGAGCAAATGGCTGGGGCCAGACAGCCCCTCTCTTGTCATCTCCCTCCTCTCCCCTCTCTTCCCCTTCTCTCAGCGGCTTAACCCCACATTTGAGAGCTTGTTCTTGCTTGTAAGTGGGTGGCAAGGCTGGAGCGGAAGGCGGTGGTTGTGTCCAGGGCAGCACCGATGGCCACACTGACCCCACCTCCCCCATCGTCCACACTTACAGCCAGCGGCCACGGCACGTGTAATTAGTTAATAAATCATCCCGAGTGATAAATAGAATGATAGATGCAGGTTTCACTTGATCACTTTTTTATTAAGGAGAAATAAATCAGCACCACATTGTTGCTATAAACCTTTCAAACTGGTCAGATCCTGGCTGGGAGAAGCTGATTAACATGGCCACACGTAGGGGCCATTTGTAGCTGATCATTGAGATCAATCAATCGCCGTCATTTTCCCTTCTTGGAGGAGGTGGCAGGAGCCAGGCGCTCTTCTGCTGCTCCCCCTGCTTCTTGCAGCCTGGGTGTTGGGGAGAAAGCGTGAGTGTGCCTTGGTGCCAGACAGCCCAGAGTCGAGTCCCAGCTAAGCCACTAACTCACTGTGTGAGCCCAGCTAGGTGTCATCCCTGCTCTGAGCCTCAGTTTCCTGTCCCTAACACGAGGTAAACAGCAGTATCTTCCTTAGAGAGTTGTTCTGAGCATTGTGGTGCCAAACTTTTTGGTTTCAGGATCCTTTTACATGCCTAAAACTTTTTGAGGACCCCCAAGAACTTTTATTCATGTGAGCTATATCTATCAATATTTGCCATATTAGAAATTAAAAGAGAAATTTAAAAAATGTATTTACCTATTTAAAATAACAATCATAAACCCATTACATGTCAACATAAATAACATTTTAAATGAAAAATCCTATCTTTTCTGTAATAAGAAACATGGGAAGAGTGACATATTTTCTGCAAATTTTTAGATTCTCACATGTGCTTTTGCATTCAATCCATTGCGATAAGTTGTGTTGGTTCAAGAGCATGAAGAAAATCCAGTCTTACTCCAGTAAGCAGTTGGAAAAGGAAAGACTATTTTAATAGCCTTTTCGTGTACTTGTGGCTATGTCAAGTAGCCTCTGGAAAACTCTCCCTTAAACCTGTGCGAGAATGAGAGTAAAAAGGCAAATAGCATCTTAGTTTTATTATGAAAATAGTTTTGACTTTGTGGACCCCCTGAAAGTGTCCCAGGGTCCCCAAGCCATAATTTGAGAACCACTGAGATGAAGGCTGCATGGAGAAGGAACTGGACACAGAGGTGGTCCTCCGGAGGAGCTGGCTCCTGTGCCTGGCCTATGTCTTGCCAGGTCCTGGAGAGCCTCTCGTGTCCTCCCAAAGCCTGCATGTCCTCTGTGGAGGTGGTGCTGGACATCTTCCATGTGCCACCCAGATGCACTGTCCACCTCCTCCTCCTGCTCTGGCCTGGGGCGGCTGACCCACGACTGCCTTAGGAGCTTCCTTGCCTTCCAGCTTCTAGATGGGGTTCAAGCAATGGGAGGCTCTGGCTGGAGACTGGAGGGTGGGGGCAGAGTGAGATTTGGAGCATGTATTTCTCCACTTCAGGTCGGTGACAGGAGCCACAGCTGCTATTAGCAGCCTCTTCTCTCTCCAGATCCCAGTGACTGCTCCTCTCCTTGTCCCTTCAGGCCTTATCCCTGCTTCTCCTCCTCCTCCCCCTCTCTCTGTGTCTCTCTCTCACCATGCCCCCCACCCCTGCCAGTGTGCAAATCAGTTAGCTACTGCTGTGTAACAAACCATTCCAAAACCTAGTGGCTAAAAACAATGGCCATTTATCTAACTCGTAATTCTGTGGGTCAGCGGGATGGTTCTGCTGCTTGTGGCTGGGCTTAGCTGGCGATCCCTCCCTGTCAGCTGACTGCCGGCTGAGCTAGGGTGGCCTTGGCTGGGATGACTCATTTCTGCCTTCTGTGGTCTCTCATCCTCCAGCAGGCTAGGCCAAACTTGTTCTAACGCGGGCTGAGCAGGGTTCCAGGAGAACAAGCAGAAGCATGGAAGGCTGCTGGAGGCTGGGCTCAGAACCGGCACAGTGTCACTTCCAGCGTATTCTGTTTGGCAAAGCAAGTCACAAGGCCAGCCCAGATTCCAGGGATGGGGAAATAGACTCTATCTCTTAATGGAAGGAGCTTCAAAGTAACATTGTAAGGGATGTGGGTATGGGGTGGGGGGTAAAAATTTGGGCCACCTTTGTAACAAATCTGTCACAATTGAGGCTAGCTGAGAGATGAATGCTTCTAAGACTCTAATGCTCCTGGGCCATTTTAATAGTCCAAACTCTTGACCACAGCCTACAAGGCCCTACATGGACTGGCCCTGCCAGCTTCCTCATCCTGAGCTTGTATCATGTTCCAGCCATATTGGCCTTTTTATCCAGTGCCTTGGCCCTTAAAGTGCTTCCTCCTGCCACAGGACCTTTGAATATGCTGCTTTCTTTGCTAAGGCAACTCTTCTTTAGTGTTCCCTTAATTAATATGTCCCCTTCCTTTGCATTTCAGCTCCAGCCCTTCCTGACTTCCCTGGCTAGCTTGAATCCTCCTACTGTAGGCTCTCAGGATACTATATCCTCTGTTTCTTACAGTTGCAATTTTATGCTTGTATTTATTTGACCAACACTTACATGGCACTTACCACGTACTAGGCACTGTTGCACATGTGTTATAAATATTAAATCACCTAATCTTCAACACAACTATAAGGTAAGTACTATTACTATCCCCATTTTACAGGTGAGGAAGTTGAGGCACCAAGAGGCTGAGTGACTTAGCCAAGGGCACACAGCTAGTAAGTGAGGGTGCACAAATTCAAACCCAGGAAGTCTGGCTCCACTACTGTCATTATTCAATTCAAATCTGTTTCCCCAACAAAGAATATAGCCGGTGAAGGCAGAGACCACATTTGTTTGCTCACTATATTGTACCCCTGGGGCCAGCATAGTATCTGGCACACACTAGGTGGGCTCAATGAATATTTGTGGAATGAATGAATTGGGAACATCAGCCAAGGATGGAGGGACTTTCTGTAGCAACTTTGAGTTGCAGGGTCCTGAGACTCTCTGCAGCCTGATATATTCCTTGAGGGGTGTTTCTCATGCCCTGGAGGCCCACAGCCTCCACTCTGCCCAAGCCCTGAATCCCAGAAATCTCCCTGAGCATCGCGATGTCTCTGGCAGCTGTTTCCCCTGCAACGGCCCCGAGGGAGTTTCCACGATGCCAATTCCCACCCGAGTTGCAGCCACCCCTGAATGAACGACCCTGCTAAGAGTGCAGTTTTCTCTCCCTCTCTCCCCAACTTTGATTTGATCAGGCCAAATCTGAAATGATGTGTGAAAGTAATGATATTTTGTAATTAAATCTCTGGTGACGGCCACCGCAATTTGTGCTACATGCATTGTTCATAAGGAAAAAATGCATCAATTCATTTTCTGACTGGCTACTCCAGGGACTGGCAATTAGGAGCAGATCATCTCTCGTTGCCTCGCATATTAAAGAGCTACTGAAACGCAGAGAGAATTTGGGAGGGTTTTCTTTTCTTTTCTTTTTTTTTTTTAACCTTCTAATAATGTTAGCTTAATTAGGGAGGCTCAGTGATAAAGGGAAAGTTTTAGATGATTTGAGCATATTGTGGTGGAAGGAGAAAGAGCAAATAAAGAGAAACGGAGGTGTCGGGCAAAGGGGCTGTGATGGCTGGGAGATCAGGAACATTCCATTCTGAAAGGCTTGACTTTGCTGGGCCCGGCTGGGCTGTGGCTAAGAACAGGTGGGCCCCAGGCCATGCTCCTCTTTATGGCAGGACCTTTTCTTTTGCATCTTTTTTAAAAAAAGTCTTTTTTTAAAGAGTTGGTGTCTCGCTCTGTCACCCAGGCTGGAGTGCAGTGGTGTGATCTTAGCTCACTGCAGCCTCAGACTCCTGGGCTCACGTGATCCTCCTGCCTCAGCCTCCCGAGTAGCTGGGACTGCAGGTGTGCACCACCATGCCCGACTAACTTGCAAAATTTTTTTGTAGAGGGGGGTCTTGCAATGTTGCCCAGGCTGGTCTCAAACTCCTGGCCTCAAGTGATCGTCCCACCTTACCCTCCCAAAGTCCTGGGATTACAGGCATGAGACACTGTGCCTGGCCAAAAAATGTTATTTATTATTGAGCGGTGAAGTGTATCTTTTTCATCTGCCCCCCAAGTGAAGGCTCTTCCTCTAACCTGGTTACTGCTGTTGACATCTTCTCTGCACCAAGATACTGAAAAACAGTTCTATCTTTTCTTTAAAAAAAATAGACTTTATTTTTTAGGGCATTTTTAGGTTCACAGCAAAATTGAGTGGAAAAATGAGTTCCCACGTTCCCCCTCCTATCACCCCCACACAGAACTTCCCTCATGATCAACATCCCTCACCAGGTGATGCATTTATTACGATCCACGAACCTACGTTGACACATGATCATCACCCAGAGTCCATGGTTTGCATTAGGGTTCACTGTTGGTGTGTATATGCTATAGGTTTGGACAAATATATAATGACATGTATCTGTCATTATAATATCATATGGAATAGTTTCACTCCCCTAAAAATCCTCTATGCTCTGCCTATTCATCCCTCTCTCCCCCAATCCCTGGCAACCACTGATCTTTTTACTGCTGCCATAGTTTTGCCTTTTCTAGAATGTCACACAGATGGAATCACACATAAGCAGCCTTTTCAGATTGGCATCTTCCACTTAGTAACACAGCTTTAGGGCCATCCCTTTTTTCAGGTTGTCAGAGCCCAGGAAAGCCGTTCTCCCTGTCTCCACCCACCATGTGTCCAAGACTTGGGTTCTGTCTGTGTCGAGTTGGATGTGAGAGAGACAGAGGTCACGGAAGATGGGCTGAGGGGTGGGGGTGGGTGCAGCAAGGGCCCAGGTAGAAAAATAGGAAGGTTTGGGACTCATGGATCTAGGAGGAAGAGGGCAAAATGAAATGCCAAAGTAGATTTGGTCAACATTAGTTGTGCTTCTAGGATCTTCCAGAGAAGGTGCTGGTCTAGTGCTTTCACGTAAACTTTTAATGTGGCCCTGGCGATAACCCTGCTGCCTAGGGTGAGATGATTAGTACAGCCCATTTTACAGGAGAAGAAACCGAGGCTCAAGGAGGTCAGGAGCTCTGCTCAAATCCCAAAGCAAGTGAGGACAGTACCAGGTCTGAATTCCAGGTCTGCCTGATGCTAGGCCAGTGCAGAACTTGCTGTGATGGCAGAAATATTCTGTATCTGCACTGCACATGTGCTTACTGCGCACTTGAAATGTGGCTAGTGGGACTGAGGAATTGATTTTCAATTGTATTTAATTTTAATGAATATAAATTTAAATAGCCACATGTAGTTAGTGGCTTCTGTATTGGACCACGCAGTTAGGCCTTTGGAGATCTTGGTGCAGCTCCCCAGCTGCCCCCAGCCGTGGGTTTCCCTGCGTGGTGACTGGCAACATCATGCATGAGTTGTCTTCCTGTATCTTCTCTCCCTGGGCGCTCCAGGAACGGGCATCCGGCCTCATCCTTTGCACACCCCAATGTGCCATGCTCGGAGCTTGCCATTGAATAAACCTAGCAGTACTTGCTCAATAAACACCTGCTTGTGCCTCGGGCTTACCTCTCAGGATTTCAATGCATTTTTTCAACAGCCCTGTGCGGTGACCCCATTATCATTCCCATATTATAGTAGAGTTAAGAGAGGTCAGCCAGGCTGACTGACTTCTCCTAAGTCACACAGCTGGCAAACATCTGGGCCTGCTTTGGAGCCCAGGCATGCCTGCTCCATCCCATGCAGCATGCGCAGATGCTGGTTTGGGGTGGACCTCCATTACGTGACCCCAGAGGTATTCTTCTTACCCCTGTCTGAGCAGCCATGGATTCAAATGACAGTCGTTTCTTTGGGAGGTAAAGGCAGGACAAGTAAGGGAGTGAGGAAGTGAGGTGGGGAGGGAGAGGCAGCCAATAAATGGTGCATCACCATGTTTGTTCCCACTGGGCGGCTGAGGCTTAACCGTGCTGGGGAGACTGTGGGAGTCTGCAGGGCCTGCCCCTCAGAGTCATCCACCCACAGGGTAAGGGAGTGGGGGTATTTATGCACCAGCTCTCACCACTCATTGGTTGAGAGCTGCTCTGGGGGTGTGTGTGTGGCACACTCTAGCCTGCCACAGAGGTGGACAAAGTGGCCTCCATGGACAGAGAAATTCCTCAGGCAAAGAAATGGCAGTTGGCAGCTGAAACCCCCCAGAGCATGTGGAAATCCCCCACCTGTGGCTAAGCCCCTGGGGTCACTGTAAGCCCCATTTCATCAGACAGTAAGGTGGTGCTTTTCTTATGGGTGTTTCCAAAGTCCTCCACTACCCTTAGAGACCCCGGGTTGCCTTTTAAGGGGTTTAGCCATAACGAAGCAGACCATGCTTTGCTGATCATCTTTAGAAATTGGAAAGTATTTGCAATTCAGAAAGGGGGTGCTGGGGATCTTTGCATATGTATAAAGAAGGTGTTTCCTAAGGATCAGAATGGTGTCAATGAGGTTTAGGTGCATGTTTAAATCAACTTAGGGGGACAAACTTTTGGTGAACATCCCCAAGGTCTTTAGTGGTGCCCATCAGCATATAAACAACTCATGGATTACACATTATTCTTCTATTTTATTAAAGCATTCCTTCTAATCAAAGACAACTGCTAGCTTAGTTTCAGTAACTGTGAGCACTTGGAAAAAAAAGGGTGGGTTTTGTGTATAATCAATAGTTCAGGTTTGGTTCTAAAGCCAGCATGACCTTCTCATTCTGAATTCAAATTGGAGCATAACCTCTGGCCAGATCATCTTCTCTGTTAAATTGTTCAAATTTAGTTTTCTTCCCCTGGCCCCAACCCCCTCCCTAGGTTTTAAAGGAGTCAGAAGCTAGAGTTAAGTCTTGCTAGACATTTCATCTTGGGTTCTTCTTGCTGCTCTCCATCTGGAAACTAATATCTATTTAACATCTACTAAATGCTGGCCGTAAATTAGTCTCTCTTAGCCCATTTCGTCTCGGGTGCAACCTTGTAAGGGAAGTATTCGCCCTTTGACTTTATACAAGGCCAAAACTCCCTAGAGGAAGTGGGCGGGAGGATTTTAGGGAATGTTCAGGAGGAGACGGGTGCCAGATGATTGGGGGTTAGACCAAAGGTTCTCAATGCTGACTGCACAGTGGAGTCACCTGGGCAGCTTTTAAAGAATAGTGATGCCCAAGCTGCCCCCAGACCAGTGAGTCTTTGAGAATGGAATCTGGGGTTGGTTTTTCAAAGCTGCCGAGGTGGGGCATCAGGTGAGCCCAAGGGGCAGGCAGGACTGAGAACTACAGCAGTAGGAAGCATGCTGCCTCGTTCCCAAAGCCAAGTCCTAACATCCAGTGTAGTGAAATTGAGGTGGACATCAGAGCCAGGCAGACCTGGGTTCCAATCTTCCTTTTTTTCCTTTTTGTTTTATTTTATTTTATTTTTGAATAGGGACAGGGTCTCACTCTTGCTCAGGCTGGTCTCGAACTCCTGAGCTCAAGCGATCCTCCCGCCTCGGCCTCCCAGAGGGCTAGGATTATAGGCGTGAGCCACCGCGCCCGACCGGGGTTCTAATCTTGGCTCTGCTACATCTTAGCTGTGATTTTGAATGAGGTAGCTGGTCACGGGAATCTCCTTTTTGAACTGATGATGATAATATTAATAATAATAATAATTATCAGACTTGATTTGCAGGGCTGTTCTGAAGAGTCAGTGGGGTACTCAGGTATTCAGGTATTGAGGTTCCCTCATGAAGGGCCAAGTACCAATGTTTTCCAGCCTCATGTGGGGTGGCCTGGTCCTCACCCTGCCTAGAAGCCTGTCACTGACCTCAAGCCTCAGTGCTGGCCACCTCTTTGGAAGCCACCCCCTTTGCTGATGCTCGGAATGTGCTCAGCCGTGACCATCTTCTCCCGAGGAGGATGGTATCGACATTTCAAAACAGTTTAATTATTCTGTGGCTGCCTGGCTATTAGCTGCGACAAGAGAGCTCAGGGCTATTTTTCAGCATTAATTTTCCATTTGAAATGAATTCCTTTTGGTTACACTTTTTAAATGTTTCTTTTAATTAGACGCAATTACTTCAGAAGAATTGCTTTTATTCCTCAGCCTGAGATCCCAGTGATAAAGTCGCTATCTGGCCCCACCGAACGGCCGGGACGGCTCATTTAGTCGCTGCACTAAAGTATATTGAACTAGGAAATTATACAGCGAATCAACTATTAATTCCTTTTATGATCGCTCACTCTAACATCTTGAATGAGATCTTCAGGGGGAAATTTAGTCACAATAGGGATCATTGTTCTCCACCTCTAGCCGCCAGCCCAGCGTGAGGGGGGCTGGCAGCCGGGGGCTGCCCTGGTGATGGGTCTGGCACAGGGGCAGGGTGGCATGGGGGCTTCTGGCTTTCCTGGGGTTTGGGGGTGGGGGAAGCGGCAGCAGCCAATGCTCCTTGGCCAGGCTGGGCGGGGTGCCCCTCAGTCCCATGAAAGGGGAGGGGGCTGTGGCTATTCAAAGGCAGAATGCAGACAATTGCTTACTTTGAAGGTTGCACATTCTGATGACTCCTTTGGTGATTCAGAGTTCTGGAGGGAGCTGGCAGTCAGTAGGTGGCACTCTTCCCTCTGAGTTGGTAGCTCAGCCTGCGCTGCTAGGAGGCCCTGGAAGAGCCTTCACAGCCAGAGTTGGAAGAACCCTTTCTTTTGAGGCTTTAGCCCAATCCACTCTTAACAGATGGGGAAACTGAGGCACAGAGGGGTGCACAGTTATACAGAAACAAAGGCCAAGCCAGGTCTCTTGGTCCCTGACCAAGTCTCTGAACATGGCCCCTGGGATTTTTCTTGGGGGTTGGAAGTTTCCTCTTTAATCCTGGCAAGCTGACAGCTTCTCCTGGGGGTGAATGTTGTTGGTAAAAGCCACAGCTCTACCCGCCTAGGGCTACTCTGCCGCCTGTGCACCCCAGAGGGGCTGCACTCCCAGCCTGCTAGAAGAGGAAAGGGCGTGCAGGACCACAGAGCTTCCCTCGGCACTTGGAAACCACAGGGCTGCAGGGCAGTGGGCAGTGGGGTGGGGCAGAGGAGGGCCCAGATGCTGACCGTGACCTCAGGGGAGTCACAAACACTGTTGGACAATTGCTGTAAGCTAGGCACTGGGGAGGTGGTTGGGGGATGAGGATGAAGAAAACACGGCCCTGACCTTGAGGAGACATTCACTCAAGATCACAATATGATGGATGTGCAGAATTTCTCTTAGAGGAGCGGGGCTTTGAAGGATGGCTAGGAGTTTGCTGGGTTGAGGGCACTGTAAATGCAAAGGTGTGCAGGTGGGGAAGCTGGGGGGGGGTGGAGAGGAGTTCCGGGGACTGTCCCTAGGGCCTTGCATGCCATGGGGGGTGGGGTTTGTCCTGAGGGCAATCGGGAGCCACTGAAGGTTTTAAGCAGGGAGGAGACATGGTTAGATTTGCGATTTTGACAGATCACGCTGGTTGCTCTGTGGACAGATATGAGGATTTGAGAGAACAGGCCTGGAGACCTGCTGGGAGGCTCCCGTCACTGTCCAGGTGACAGGTGAGTGTGGGCTGAATTAGGACAGGGGCAGTGGAGATTAAAAAAAGCAGGCGTGGGTGTTTTTTTTTTCTTTTTTTGAGCAGGGCTGCATTATGAGTTTTGTGGGCCCTAGACACTTCTGCCTTCCTAGGTCCCTCCCACAATAATAGATTTTCATGGGTCCTAAAAATTTCATTTGTTTCTGATGAGAGAAAAAAAATGATACATATTTGTCTATCCTAAAGTTTCATTTTTCCCTCTGATTTTGAAAGAAATCAAAACATTTGTGGATCTCTAAAATATTGTGGGCCCTATGCTCCTGTGCCTACGGGAGAAGTTGGCTCAGGTTTTGAGGAAAGAACAGACAGGATTTGGAGCTGGGGTCTCCTGCTTTGTGGCTGGGGGAGGATGTGGGACCCTTCCCACCCCGTGGGTGCCCTGGAGGAGAATAGTAATGACAGCGATCACCTCTTAGTGAGCACTTACTGTGTCCGAAGCACATTACTCGCCCTGTTTCATTTGCTTCTCATAGAGCTTCTTTGAGGTTGGGACTATTATCTCCCTGCTTTGTAGGGGAGAACACTGACGCTCAGAGAGGGTAACTTGGCCAAGGGTGCACAACAGTGGGGGAGGGTGGGGCTGCAATGGGGATGGGAGAGGCAGAGGGGAAGGAGGATGGGCCGATTCTGGAGTGGGGCCTGGGTCACAGCAGGCAGCAGCTGCCTATGAACAGCCTGCATTGGCTGGAATGGCTCATACCTGCAATCCCAGCACTAAGCGAGGCTGAGGCAGGAGGATCACTTGAGGCCAGGAATGACCCTGGGCAGCATAGTGAGATCCTGTATCTAAAAAAAAAAAAAATTATCCAGGAGTGGAGGCACACACCTGTAGTCCCAGCTACTCGGGAGGCTGAGGGAAGAGAATCGCTTAAACCCAGGAGTTTGAGGTTGCAATGAGCTGTGATGATGCCACAGCACTCCAGCCTGGGGAACAGAGTCTCAAAAACAAACAAACAAACAAACAAAAACAAACAAAAAACCCCAGCCGGCATTTATTGAGCACTTTATACATTGTCTAGATCTGCACTAAGCATCCACCTACCATGGGTGATCTCATCAGCTCATCAACTTGGCCTCTGAGCCCCTGCTGTTGTGGGGGCCCAGGGTTTCAGGACTGGATAGACACTCCCCGACATCTTCCACCTTCCCCAGCATTGTGGTGGCCCAGGGTTTTAGGGCTCGATGGACACTCCCTAACATCCTCCACCTTCCCTGGCACAGGAGAGCCAAGAGGAAACCAGGAATGGAGGCTCAGTTGACTCAGCTGCCCTCTCCTCTCTTGATGCCCTCTGCCATCCCCAAGGACAGGCCTAGGCTTTGTTTCTGTCTGAGGAGGAGGTGGGTGCCATGGGGTTGGGGTTTCTGCCCCAGAATCTTCTGGAGTTTATCTAGGGGAGGGGAGGAAGGTTGGAGAAGACATGGTTTCTCAGGCTAGCTTCCCTTCTCTCCCTGGGTGCCCTGCTATGGACTGAATGTTGTGTTCCTCCAAAATTCATATGTTGAAGACTAAATCCCCAATGTGGTGGTATTAGGAGGTGGGGCCTGTGGGCAGTAATTAGGTCATGAGGGTGGGGCCCTCAAGAATGGAATTCATCCCCCCTTATAAAAGGTTGAAGAGACCAGAGCTCTCTCTTTCCACCTTGTGAGGATGCAACAAGAAGATGGCCCTCACCAAGAACCCAACCATGCTGGCACCCTGGCCTCAGACTGCCGGCCTCCAGAAACATGAGAAATAAATGTTTGTTGTTTAAGCCACCCTGTCTATGGTATTTTGTTATAGAAGCCTGAACTAAGACATACTTCTTTCACTAGGCAACTGTCTGATACTGGTCCCAGCCAGGGTGTCCTGTCCCGTGGGGAGCCTTGGACTATCTCTCAGAGCCCTGGAACCAGGCTCATGGTGGGCTTAAGGGAAACAGGAACTCCTTCTCATGAACGTTGAGGTGAGCCAAGCATGGTGCTGTTAGGGCTGCCAAGTGTTCCCTGTGACTCAGGACCTTTAGTGCCAAAATTGGGACAGTCCTGGGCAAACTGGGGCATGTTTGTCACCCTAGCCTATCTCTATGTGACTGTAACACACAGCAGTTGAACATCCCTCCTGCTAAAGACACCTGGCAGCTATCGCCTTGTCTTTGGATAGTTTCCATGCCATGGCACATTTCCAGGGAAGTCAAGTCAACCAGTTCAGTCATTTGGTAGGGATGGGTTGATTGGCTGATTAAAGCACCTTTGGAGATGAGTAATAGGCTTCCGAAGATATTGGAGAATTACTGCTTGGACTCGAGGTCACACACTTTTTACTTTGCGTTCCACTCTTAAGCAATATGGACCTTAAGCTAGTCATACCTGTGAAGTTCCACTTTCCATTTAAATTTCTGGCAGAAATTGAGATTGTCTTCTGCATTTTAGAAATTCAAATGAGTTCTACAATTTTCATAAAAGAAAGATGTATGATGTCTGTTAGGGCAGTTAATAGGTGATTTTAAGCAGTTCAAAAACTGATCTTTTAAAAAACATGAACACTAGCTTTAAAGTTTGATTTGGGTAATAAAAAAAGATGATGAGTATTACAACAGGCTGCATTAAGGGAAAACACTACAATGAAGGTATAAACCATAGTCACACGGGTGTGATAGGTGCCCAGTGTTTGGAAAAGATGAACCAGGGTTGGGCAGAG
This sequence comes from Daubentonia madagascariensis, assembly GCA_023783475.1. NCBI lineage: Eukaryota > Metazoa > Chordata > Mammalia > Primates > Daubentoniidae > Daubentonia > Daubentonia madagascariensis. Next base: position 23,679,164 of record JAKFHU010002136.1, on the reverse strand, counting down.
AGCAGTGTTCTTTTGGGTTTGCCACTTAACAGGTGGGCAAAAATTCTCAACCTCTCCAAGCCCTAGTGCCTTATTGAAAAAGATAACGATTGGGTTAGGTTCTTCCAAGGATTAACAATCTTAATGGTCAAAATTACACATCCACGGCACATAGAAGGCTTGGCAAATGGAAGCTAATTATTATTTATTTCAAGATAAACAAATAATGATGAAAGAATTACCAAGATCAGTTAACACATTTGCTTGAGACGAGTAGTTTTCATTAATTTGAAGGGCTCATCAGAATCACCTGGATGGTTTGTTAGTCCACAGAATACTGGCCTCCACCCCCAGAGTTTCTGATTTAGTAGGGCTGGAGTAGGCCTGAGAGTTTGCATGTCTAATAAGTTCCCAGGTGATGAAGATGCTGACAGCCACTGCCCAGTTATAAAATTGACAGTTAAAGAAGGAAGAGAAATTGCCTGCTCTAAGCACCCTGGTTGTGAAACAACCTGCAGTTAAAACAGTAGTGTGTCTCATGAATAGGTATGACCTTTCACAGCTTCTACCCCTAAAAAAGGGGGAACTGAAGGTTGTTTTCTATGTCAACCTGGGAGAAAGCAGCAGAATTTGCTTAAACAGAGTTTGTGAACAGCAGATGTTTAATGGGGTGTGTGTGTGTGTGGAGTACCCAGCCACTTGAATATCTTTGAAACTTGCTCCAAATCAGTGGTTCTCAAAGTGAAGTCCCCAGACCAGCAGCATCAGCATCACCTGGGAACTTGTGAGAAATTCAAATTCTTGGGCTCCAGGTGGGGCCCAGCAGTCTGTGTTTTAACAAGCCCTCCAGGTGATTCTGATATGTGCTAAAGTTTGAGAAGCCCTGCTATAAATGGTATGTTACTTCTTTTCACAGAAAACAGGGTAGCTAATATAACTTTATCTCATTTAAATAAAGAATTATAAAAAGCATGATTGGCTGATCATACTCTCAAAAACCTCTGGGGAAAGCAACCCCTGGTGGCAGCACTGTAGATAGGGTACAACTATCTTGACCCCTGCACCAGCATGTCAACCTGCTGGCACATTAGTATCACCTGCGGAATTAAAAAAATCTACTGATGCCTGGTCCCCACCCTAAGAGATTATGCTTTAATTTTTCTGGGGTGGGGCTTGAGCATTATACTTTAAAAAGCTCCCCTGGTGGTTCTAATGGACTGGGAACTACCGCTTCATATAATTATATGCCTGTTTAATGTCTGTCTGTTCCAAAGGGCTGGAAGCTACACAAGGGCAGGGACTATAAATATTTGTTGAATCAAAAATAAAGGAATGAGATGCAGTTGTCTCTTTGCACTACTGACTTCATCTCCTTTGGATATATACCCGGCAGGGGGACTGCTGGATCACATGGTTGCTCTATTTTTGATTTTTTGAGGAAACTCCATACTGTTTTCCATAATAACTGTACCAATATTCACAATAGCCAAGACATAAAAACAATCTAAATAGTCCATTGACAGATGAATGGATAAGGAAAATGTGGTATATATACACAATGGCTTATTATTCATCCTTAAAAAAGAAGTAAATCCTGTCATTTTCAACAACATGGATGAACCAGAAAATCACTCTGCCCAGGCTGATGAACTTGGGTCAAGGGAGCAATGAACAATGCCGGAGAAGGGCCTTGAATGCTGAGTCAAGGAGCTTGCTACCACTGGTAACCACTTCTGGGGATCACGCTTCTGTTTTCTTACCCTTCCCCTCTTGGAGCTCAGCTTCTGGGTGGAGAAGGCACGGCGGGCAATTTCTCATCTAGATGCCACCCTGTGCCCTGTTCAAGCCAGGGGCCGAGAGGAAACCCGAACTCCAGATGGACTCCCGAGAACATATGGGCCTTGGAAATCATAATAAGAGGAAGCCATCTTCTTCATTAATTGATTAATGTAATTAAAGAAAGATAAGTATGTCGATGCCGACCACATTAAAGTTAATTTGTACAGGCAATTAGCTGCGCTCCCTGCTTCATGCTAACTGCCTCTGACGTGTGTATGTGCAGGCACCCTGGGGGTCATTAGTGGGTGCTCGGTTCAAACCTGGCCCCTGTGAACCTTACTCTGGGCACCTCAGTGCCTAACATGAGTGCTTGGGCCCCCAGATGTGCAACTTCCCTGATTCTCAGTTTTCTTGTCTGTCCAATGGGGATAATTACACTGACCTCACGAGGGAGTTGTGAGCACTCATATGTCTCAGGTCCTGGTGAGGAACAGCACATCCCCTTCCTTCCTGTTTCCTTCCAAGGACATCTCTCTTTTCAGCCATGGTGACCAGCACTGGGCACACCCTACTCTGGGCCCTTGGCCTGAGATGTTCCTGTAGGCCTCTGGGGACTGTGTGGGTCTGGCTGTCACCCCCCACGCACTCCTCCTGGGCCAAGGTATTCACTCCCAGGGAAGCTCTAAATCCCTCTCTGCAGCTGGTTCTCTCCTTGGTCATCCAGATGCCAGGATCCAGCTGCCCGTGGAATGGCTCCACCAGGATGCAGCAGCTCTAAAGCCAACTCCTTCATTTTACCTGTCTCAACACCCCTGTTGAGGTCCCTGTCTAGGGCTCCCAACTTCTGTCCCCCACCCTGCCTTTGTGAATCCAGCAGGTCCCAACGAGGCTGCCTGGTGCTCCCTCTCAGCTCACCCCCGTTCCCTGCAGAGTCTTCCCCTAAGGTGACTTCCACATTGCTCCTCCCCCCACCCTCTGCCTGCCCATCCCTGCACCTACCTTCACCGCCATCCTCCTCCCATCATCTGCCCCGCCCCCAGAATGACCCCCATCCCAGCCCACTCTCTTCCCCCTCCCGTCCTCCACTCCTTGGCTCACTGTCCTCCCTGCCTGAGTCCCTTCTCTCGCTTCTTGAACTATGATCTGTCCTTTCAACGATAGACTCAGATACAAAACCATCCCCTCCAACTTTCCTCTGGGACATGAAATTTAACAAGTCAAAACCTCAGTTCTTCAGCTCTTTCCCACCTGCCCACAGTTCTCACCATCTTCTCTCTTGAGTATTCCCATGTCGGGAAACGGCACCTATATCCATCAGTGGCTGGAGCCAGAAATCTGGGGGTTACTCCTGACATTTCTCTCCCCTGCACCTGCACATCCAATCCATCAACAAGCCCTGTTCATTTTTTATAGCTTTATGGAGATATAATTGATGCACAATAAACTGCATGTATTCAAAGTGTACATTTTGAAAAGTTTTCACATATCTATGCTCCTGGGAGATCATCGCTGCACTGAAGATAATAGCATATCCATCACTTCCCAAAGTTTCCTTGTACCCCTCTGTAATTCTCCCTCCTGCCCCTCCCCACCTCCCCCCTCCATCGCACCTCCAGAGAACCACTGCCTTGCTTTCTGTCACTATAGATTAGCTTTCTTTTTCTAGAATTTTGTATAAATGGAATTATGTAGTATACATTCTTTTTTGTCTGGTTCTTTTCACTCATAATTATTTTGAGATTCATCCATGTTATTTCATGTGTCAATAGTTCACTCCTTTTTATTGCTGAGTAAATGATATTCCACTGTATGGATACACCACTACTTGCTTATTCATTCACTTGTTGATGGACATTTGAGTTGTTTCCAGTTTTCGGCTAATACAACTCATGCTGCTATGAAAATACCTGTACAAGTCTTTGTGTGGACATTGTGTCTCATTTTTTCTCATTGTGGTTTTAATTTGCATTCCCCTAAGGAGTAATGATTCAGAATTTTTTTCATGTGCTTATTTGCTGTATATGTATCTTCTTTGGTGAAGGGACTGTTCATAATTTTTGTCTATTTTAAAAAAAATTAGACTGTTTGCTTTTTGAGTTTTGATAGTTTTTATGTACTTGGAATATAAGTCCTTTGTCATATATGTCATTTGAAAATATTTTTTCCCAGTCTGTGGCTTGTATTTTCTTTCTCTTAAAAGTGTCTTTCGAAGAGTTAAAGTTCCTGATTTTAATGAGATCCGGTTCATCAATTTTTCTTATATGAATCAGGCTTTTGATGTCATATTTAAGAAATCTTTGCCTAAATTAAACTTACAAAGATTTTCTCCTATATTTTCTTCTGAAGATTTGTAGTTTTAGGTTTTACTTCAGTTCTATGATCTCTTCTTAAAAAAATTTTGTTAATAGCTTTACTGAGATAAAATTCACATTCCATACAGTTTACCCATTTAAAGTGTACAAGTTATTGGTTTTCTGTATATTTACAAAGTTGTACAATCATCACCACTTTCTAATTCCAGAATATTTTCATCACCCAAAAGAAACCCCATGCCCGATAGCAGTTACTCCTCATCCTCCTTTTCCTCCAACCCCTAGAAACTACTAATCTTCTTTGTATTTCTATGCATCTGTCCATTCTGGACATTTCATAAAAATGGAATCATACAACATGTGCTCCTTTGTGACTGGCTTTTTCATTTAGCCTACTGTTTCCTAGGTTCATCTCTGTTGTAGCATGTAGCAGTACTTCATTCTTTTTCATGGTTGAATAATATTCCATCGCGTGGATATACCACATTTTGTTTATCTGTCCATCAGTTGGTGGACATATGGGTTGTTTCTATTTTTTGGCTTTTATGAATAATGCTGCAAACATTTGCATACAAGTTTTTGTGAGAGCTTATTTTTTTTTCCTTTTTTATATATACTGACATGTGGCATTGCTGGATCATAGGGTAACTTGAGGTTTAACTTTTCGAGGAACTGCCGAACAGTTTTCCAAAGCAGCTTCACCAGCAATCTATGAGGGTTCCAATTTCTGCAGATCCTCAAGAATACTTGTTATTCATCTTTTTGATTATAGCTGTCCTAGTGGGTGTGAAGCATACCTCACTGTGGTTTTGATTTGCGTTGCTCTGATGACTAACGATGTCGAGCATCTTTTTGTGTGCTTATTGGGTACTTGTGTATCTTCTTTGAAGAATGTCTATTCAAATCCTTTGCCTATTTTAAAATTGGGTTTTTTGTCTTTCTATTATTGAATTCTAAGAGCTCTTTATATATTCTGGATATTAGAAGCTTATCAGAGACACGATTTGCAAGTATTTTCTTCCATTCTGGAGGGAATTCTTTTCCCCTTCACTCCCACTGTTTTTACTTTCTCGATAATGTTTTCACTTTCTTGATAATGTCTTTTGAAGCAGAAAGGCTTTTAATTTTGATAAAGTCTACTTTACACTCAATTTTGAGTTAATTTTTGATTATGGTACAAGATATAGATTGAGGTTTTTTTCTTTTACCCTTTTTACATTCTTTCTCTATTGAATTGCCTTGGCACTTTTGTCAAAAATCAACTGACGTGTTTGTGGGCTTATTTTCAAACAAATTCTATCACTTTTACCTTCAAAATACTTTTCAAATTTGTCCCCTTTTCTCTATCTCTACAGTCATCTACCTAGTCTGGGCCACCACTTGCCACCTGGGTGATTTCAGGAGCCTCCTCCCTGGCTGCCTCTGCCCACTCTTCCCCCTCTAATCCATCCTCCACTCAGTAGCAGAAGGAATTCTTATCAGGTCACTGCATGTTCGACACCCTTCATTAGCTTCCCACCGCCCTTAAACAAAATGCAAACTTTATGCCATGCCACATGTCTGATCTCACCGTCCACCACTGCCTTCTCCCTTGCTCTCCGGATTTTTTTTTTTGTTGTTGTTATTTTTTGAGACAGGGTCTCACTCCGTCACCCAGGCTGGAGTGTGGTGGCATGATCACAGATCACTGCAACCTTCAACTCCTGGGCTCAAGCGATCCTCCTGCCTCAGCCTCCTGAGTAGCTGGGACTATAAGTGCGCACCACCACATCCGGCTAAGTTTTTTCTTTTCTTTCTTTTTTTTTTTTAGAGATGGGGTCTTGCTATGTTGCCCAGGCTGGTTTCAAACTCCCGGCCTCAAACGATCCTCCCACCTCAGCCTCCCAAATCACTGGGATTACAGGAATGAACTGCCTAGCTCTGGCCTTTTTTGAATCTTTGGAATGCATTCTGCTCCTTCTGACTTCAGGGACTTTGCATATGCTGTTCCCTCTGCCTGTGAAGTTCTCCTTCCCACTTTTGTGCCCTTTCGTGTCTAAGAGTTACTCATATTTCCATTTCAATTTTTCTTTTCCAGAGAAAATGACTCTTCTCCCCTCTCCACCTGAAGCTAGTCTGTCTTTCTCACCCATCTTCCTGTCTTATTATCTCTCATCATGCTCCATGTTGGTCAGCCATTGCTGTGTAACAACAACAACAACTACAACAAAAAGCACAGAATCCCAGTGACATTCAATAGTAAGTATTTATTTCACTCACGAGTTGGTGGCTCAGCTCTCATCCACTCCTCACCCATCTCCTGGGGTATGATGGCCAGGGTATGACCTCATGGCTGTGGCTGAAGTGTAAGCAGACAAGCCTTCCTGTTCAGGCACATTCCAAATTCTTGCTTATGTCATGACTAGTACATCCCATTGGCCAAAACGATGCCAAGACTGGCCAGAGTCCATGGGTGGGAGGAGCTGTGATGTTCCGTGGCAAAGGCTTGATACAGAGAGGGGTGAAGAATTGGGGCCAGTCATTCAACCTGCCCCATATCCTTTGCTCGGTCACATTGAATAATTAATAACAATGTATTTCTTATCTGATTACTTGTTAATTGTTTGTCTCCCCTAGACTGTATGCTCCACATGGACAGGGCACTGCCTGCCCTGCTTACTTCTTTATTCCTCAGTGCCTAGCACTGTGCCTGGAACATATTAGGTGACCAACATTGAAGAAATTGGTTGAGTGAATAAAAGAATGAATGAGGTAATTTTCTTCCTCTTGGCCTCTTTTCCTTCTCTGTGAAATGGGACTCATAACCCTCAGACCACTGGGATCTTGGAAGGATTCCACGCAAGTCAGGCTCTGCCATCTGGAAGGTCCGTAGGATTTGGGAGCTCAAGGTCCAGCTCAAGCTGAGGGTCCCATCCTGACCCAGGGCACCTCTAAGGGGCCAGCCCATCCCCATCCCCACCCAGTGGGGAGCACACACTGGGCCTTTTCTGTAGGTCTGTGAATTGCATCTGGGCTCCTGGACGTCAGTGGCCCCAGTCTGAGGGCTCCCAGGTCCCTCTGCAAAACTGACAGCTTGACCCCCATGAAGAGCATCTGCTTCGAGGCCAAAATCATGTCTCAGTGGGTCCTATCCTGCTCCCTCTGCACAGGCTGCAGACATGCTGTGTAGGGGCCTGAAGGATGTCCTTCCCAGTATTACCTGGATCTGAGCAGAGGGCATATTTATAGGACAGAAAATGTCACACCTCCAAGGACGTCTTCCAGTATTTCACCTATTGAAAGGTACAACCTGCCAGACTGCACAAGGAAACTGCTCTGCAGGGGGAGCAAGAGTCGAGGTGGGAGCCAAGCTGGGGTTGGCAGCTTGGTTGCCAAAGCCCTTCCTCCCAGCCCTGGCTCACCTGGGAACAGTCCCTCCTTCCTGCTGCGTAAGGTCAAGGGCCTCTCTGACCCGGCCAGTCCATCCACGACTCCTCCGTCTGGGCTTGAGGGTCTCATCTTCTCTGGTCTTTGCATCATTGATTTTTTTTCTCTTTCCTGTGGTTTAAAAATAATAATCAAAGCTAACCTTTTTTAGGAAAGTAGTACAAGCCAGGCCTGTGTTAGGCCCTTTTATAAGCCTAATTCAATCCTCCCAACAACCTCAGGATGTTGATGGCTTCATTATCCCCATTTTACAGATGAGGAAACTGAGGCTCAGAGAGGTTAAGTCATGTGTGTGAGGTTGTGCCGCTCTTGGTTTCCTTCCTAGGAACCAAGATCAGAACTCTCACCCACAGTAGGGGCCTGGTCCCCAGAGTCCTTGCTCTCCTGGGCTTCCTATCTACTATCTTTGGGGCTTGGGATGAGATGGTCCTGGGGCACAGTTCTCCAGAATCCTGGGGCTCCTCCTGCTACTGGGAAGAGAAGGCAGCCCACCTCCAGGGACCGTTTCTGGCAGTGAACCTGAACTTACTTTATTCATATGTCACAGAGGCAAAGATCCCAGCAGGCTGACAGACTGAGTGTGGGCTCTGGATCTCTCAGAAACATACAGCCACCTCTGTTGCTATAAAACCCATGTTTTTAGAGGATTTCAGAAAAAGATTCATAATGTGAAAGAAAAAAAGCTATGTGATAAAAAAAAAAAAAACAACCCATCTGAGAGGCAGCCGTTACCATCTGCTGCCTGTGCAGCTGCTTCTAGGTTGTAGACCACTCCCCCACTTCCATGGATCAGCCTGGGGAGGGCTTCAGGCCCACACTGGGGTGTTGGTGTGGACTCAACGCTTCTGGGCAGGAAGCCCGAGGCACCCACACGAGGTGCTTTGAGAGTCCCTGTCTTGAGCCAAGCTTACCTCTCAGCCGTCTTTCCTAACTCCACCAGCGCGTACGCTTGACTTAATGCAGTCAAGCCTTAGTTCCTCCAGCTGTAAAGTGGGTGAATATTTGTATGTATCATTGGCCCAGTGAGCTCAGACACAGGGATCAGCTTTTGCTTTTGAGTATAAAGGCAAACCTCCAGCCGCCTTCAGGTCTCTGGACCACATGGGTCCATCATTCACTCCCCTAATGATAAGTCATAGAAAAAGGGGAGATATATTTTTACAGTCATCATTTGGGAGCTTCCTGATGCAGGCCACATAGAGAGTGAAGGTGGTGAAAACTTTACCAGCTGGACCTTGCTGGTCTGGAGGTGGCTCTTGATGGAGAGGTGCACGTGGCAGGTGAGCTTGGGCAGGCTAGGGAGCGCTCTTCCCCAGGGGGGGGTCTTCCAGAGACCCATAGCCCAGGCCTAGCCTGTCAACCTGCTGGGCCCTTAGCTTCTGTGACATATGTTTAAGATGAGCTCAAGCTCCCTTCCTCAGCATCTAGGGGGCAGGTAACACGATTGCCTGTATGGCACAGGTGTGAGAGTGGACCATGGCAGTGAGGCCAGAGGGTCAGATCAGAAGCAAAAGACTTCTAACCTCGTAGGAAGGAAGGAGGAGCGACTAGCACCATGATGGGGCCAGAGGATGTGTTTGATGAATGCTAGTTGTTATTATCATTAGCACTGGTCATTATTGTTATTATATTATCATCACTGGGCATGGCATGGTGAGGTAGAGATGGTAACTGACCTTCAAATGTTCATGCTCCCCCTTTCATAGAATAGAGCTGGTGCTTAAGGGCAGCTGCCCAGACAGGAAGTACACCTTCCAGACCCCCTTGCATCTAGGTGGGACCATATGACTGGTTTTCATCAGTGGACTATGAGTGGGAACACCTTGTGTCAATTTTAGGCTAAGGAAATTCAGACTCAAGACTACCTTCTCCACCCTGTCTTCCCCCACCTCCTGTCTAGCAGTGGAGGGCTCCGAGGCTGTGAGTGTCTGCACTGAGGAGCAGTGTGCCTGGATGGCTGGGCCGGGTGGGGCACTTCCCCAGAGTTATCAGAAAGGTGACTCAGGGAGGGAGCTGGACAGAAAGGCCAAAGGTTGACTCTCAGGAGCCTGGCAAGACCGTGACCAGGACGGTGAGTCCAGAAGAGACCTGGGTGCGGTGAGAAGTGGAGTGTGTGTGGTTAGGGTGAACAGTTCAGGATGGAGGCTGAGGTCAAAGATGCTTGGAAGTGAGTGAGGGAGACCCTCAGAGCACCAAAGATTCACGCCCTCTGCCCGGTGGGGAAGACTTTTCAAGTCGAATTCAATTTGGAGCTTAATCTTCCCATCAAAAGATTGGGGTGCCAAGCCCCTTCCCGTGACAGCTCAGCAGGGAGACATGGGACAGATTAAAGGGAAGGAGGGAGAAAGACCCTATTCTTGGGTGAAAGAAACTGGAGCTAGGTTCTGTTCAGCATCTGAATCAAGAGACAGTTCTTGATTCTTTTGCCATTGAGTAGAAATAACCAGAGCTGCAGAGATCGTGAAGACTCTGCTAAGATTGTGTACAATGAGTGGCTGAATCTGAGAATTTTCTGCAGCTGGAGTTAAAAGCCCTGCTACAAGGCAGAGACTGTTCCCATGCAACAGGTGGGATGGAATACCTACTAAGCAACACAAGATCCTGAAAACCCTTGATGGCAAATAAGAGTCAGAGAAGTCCTGAACCAGGGTGGAGACTTTCCTTATCCTCTACTTTTTGTGAAGTCACCAATTACTTAGCAAGGAGCAACTAGGCTATTAAACCTGAAACACTGTGTATTTATTAAAGCTGTAGGATGAGGCCGGGCATGATGTCTCACGCCTGTAATCCTAGCACGTTGGGAGGCTGAGGCGAGAGGATTGCTTGAGGCCGGGAGTTCAAGACCAGCCTGAGCAAGAGCGAGACCCTGTCTCTACAAAAAATAGAAAAATTAGCCAGGCGTCGTGTCATGCACCCGTAGTCCCAGCTACTTGGAACGCTGAGGCAGGAAGATCTCTTGAACCCAGGAGTTTGAGGTTGCAGTGAGCTGTGATGGTGCACTGCACTCTAGCTCTGGTGACAGAGCAAGACCCTGTCTCACAAAAAACAAAACAAAACAAAAAAACAGTAGGATTTATAATTTAACTGGTTGGCAGACTGCACGGAGACCTCATTTAGGATGAGTCCCAACATTCCAAATCCTACTTTTGTCCATGTGAAGTTCTGAATTAAAGAACCTCTCTAGGCCTTGCTATAGATCAACATTTCACGAAGGTTTTTGGCCTATAGAACAGTAGCTCTGTGGGATTTTAATAGGTGTTCAAAGGGAAATAAGTTCTTTGGTTCAAAATTGAGGGACATACTGGCTAAATAAATTTAGCAGGGTTTTTTTCCCTTGCAGGACTGCTGTTATGGACTGAAAGTTTATATCACTACCAAAATTTGTATGTTGAAATCCTAAGCCCCAACGTGATGGTATTAGGAGGTTGGGCCTTTGCAGGGTGATTAGGTCATGAGGATGGAGCCTCCATAAACGGGATTAATGTCCATACGAAAAAAGCTCCAGAAAACTCTTTTGCCCTTTCTGCCATGTAAGGATACAACCAGAAGTCTGCATCCTTCACCAGAACCATGCTGGCACCCTGATCTTGGACTTCCAACCTTCAGAATTGTGAGAAATAAATTTCTGTTGTATATAAGCCATCCAATCTATGGTACTTTGTTATAGTAGGTCAAACAGCTGTTCAGAGCCTTCAGCGTGCTGATGTGCATTGAGATGCTCAATTATGGGTCTATGGGATCTTTTTCCCTGGACCATGCTGTGGGACTGTCCTGTTTCCCACTCTTTGGGGAGGTAGGCACATTGTATACATCGTGTGGTCCCTCACTGGCAGACACTGGTGCCCAGTGGGGACAGACCAAATCAGCAGCCATCTTTTGAAAATGGGCCAGAGGTAGGCTCATTCTTGTCCACAAGCTGCCCCAGTTATACTAGGATGGAGGCCTGTCCAGGGTGCCGTGGGGGTGCAGAGGATGGAGGCAGAGGACCTCCTTGGGGAGGTCAGGGAAGGCCACAGTTGGGAGGTCATATTTGTTCTGGGTCTTTAAGGATGAGCAAGAATGTATAAAGCAAGTGAGGGTGTGAAGGGGCATTCTGGACAATGAAAGCAGCAGGTGCAAAGGTCCCAAGGCGTGAAAAGCACAGCACATTTGAAAGGAGTGAGAAATTCAGGTGCTTAGAAAGGAGTGTGCTTGGGGTGGCATGTCAGGAAACAAAGGGGAATAGGCTCAAGTCAAACTGTGAAGGGCCTTGGATGTCAGGCTAAGGTTTGATTTCTGGGCAAGAGGAGCTAAAAGGGCACTTAAAAAATGATTACTAATTAATTAGAATTGGTGATATATGCACAAGTACCATACACCAAATGGTAGACAGAGTAAACGATGAACAATAAGCCTTCCTTCCTATTCGTTCTCAGCTCCCAGAGACATTTTTCCTCTACAGAACCAAATATTGCAAGTATTGTCATCCTTCCAGAGGGATCCTCTGCATATAGAAGCGTGGATGTCTATGTGTATATATCCTTAAAAAACTCTCACAAATAGCAGCATTCTAATCACACTGTTCAGCACTTTGCTTTTTTCACTTAACAATATATCTTGGAGATTGTTTCATATCCGTACATAAAGAGCTGCCTCATTCTTTTTTAACAGCCATAAAGATTTCCATTGTATGAATGTACTGCAATTTGTTTAAGCAGTCCTCTCTTGATGGACATTCAGGCTGTCTCCAATCTTCTGTTATTATAAGCCACGCTGCATTGAATAGCCTTGTATATCCAACTTTGCATACATATATGCAAGTATGTCTGTGGAATACATTTTAAAGCAGTAGAATTTATGGGTCAATGGGTATGTGTGTCAAAAATTGTGATAGAGAGTGTTGAATTGCCATCCATGGAAACTGTGCCAATGTACCCTCCCACTAACCTTTGAGACTGCTGGTTTTCCCACACTCTGGTCAGCACAGTGTGTGATCAAACATTTTCAACTTTGTTAATCCGACAGGTTGTAAAAATGGCATTTCATGGTGGTTTTAATTGGCATTTACTTTTTATTAAGATGAAGGTTGAGCATCTTTTTGTATGTTTAGAGATTATTTAAGTTTCCTACTCTGTGATCTGCCTGTTCACATCCTTTGCCCATTTTTTATTGTATTGTTGGCCTTTTTTCTTATTGAATGATCAGAATACTAGTATAGTGCCTATAACTCCTGCCTGTTGGTAAGTTTCCTCCTGCCCATGACCCATTCTGTAGGTGTCCATCCCAGCAGATGCAGCGTGGTATACAAATATCCTTCCTCTGGGGCGAGGCAGCAGTGGCGGTGGCCAGGAAGTGGCAGAGGTTAGGAGAACAGCAATTCTGGTTAGGTCTTCCACGGAGACATGACTAATGGGATGGAGCACGTCTCCTCCTTGGCAGAGGAACAGACCCTCCCAGAAGCCTCTGAGTGGGGAAGGGCCTCCTCCCTCTGCTCCCCACCAGCTCTCTTCTCCCTGGTTCAATACCACCCTCCTTCCCATACCCCAGGAGTCCTCTCTGCTCAGCTTCCCCTTTCCTAATATTAGCACAGGCACAGCCCTGCCCCCCGTCACAGGCAGTGATTATATAGCAAATTAACCACAAGCTGTTCGGTCCTCGTCCGGTGGCAGTTGGGAAGATGCTACTCTGAGTAATGACTTGTGTAGTCGATGCTCTCATCTGTAATTTGCGTGTGCAATAAATGCAGAAATAAAAACCCAATCCATATGAAAAAGGGACCAAGTAGAAGGAGCTGGGGTGGGGGAAGAAATCATGAATTTTGTGGACTGCATCTTACAGTCTGGCTTCAATTTCCTCTTGAGTAATGCAGTCATTGCCTACATTTGATTGATGGCTGTGTTTGGCTAAAGGATGGAGGCAGACAGAGAGTCAGAGAGCAGGGCTTGAATCCTGACTCCTCAAAGGGTATCTCTGAGAATGGAGACTGTTATTCTCTGAGCCTCAGTTTCATTATCTACAAAATGGGGATAATAATATTTATCTCCAACCAGAGCCTGGATTCTGAAACATGGTAAATTCATAGCAAATATTACTTTTCTTTCCTCCGTCCCTCCTTCTCTCCCTTCCTTCCTTCTATCTTATCAGGTAGGAGTTTGTAAAATTAAACTTTATTTTGAGAAAATTGTTGAATCATATGCAGTTGTAAGGAATTATAGAGATCCTGTGTATCCTTTACCCATATTCCCCCCTTGGTAACGTCTTATAAAACTATAATACAATATCACAACCAGGATATTAACATTAATACAAGCCATAGATCTTATTAATATTTCCCCAGTTTTTTTTGTGTGTGTATTTGATTATATACAATTTTATTACCTGTATGGGTTCGTGTGTCCACTATCACAGTCCAGATACACAACAGTTCTATTACCACAAGGATTCCTCATGTTTCTCTTTAATATCCACACCCACCTCCCTCCTGCTCCCCAGACTCCATTAATGGAAGAATGTTCTCCTTTTCTAAACTTTTGTGTTTTCAAAAACCCTGTATAAATGGACTTCTACACTTGTAACCTTTTGAGTTTGGCTTTGTTTACTTGGCATAATTCCTTGAAGATTCATCAAGGTCGTGTGTCTCAATAATTCATTCCTTTTTATTGCCAAGCACTATTCCATGGCATGGATATACCAGAGTTTGTTTAACCATTTATCTATTGAAGGACATCTGGGTTGTTTCCAGTTTTTATCTATTACTAATAAAGCTGTTATGAACATTCATCCACAGGTTTTTATACAGTTTCACTTATGTGTGAACATAAATTTTCATTTCTCTGGGATGAATATCTGAGAGTGAAATTTCTGGGTCATATGCTAACTGTATGTTTAGTTTTTATAACATAGTGCCAAACCGTTTTCCAGAGTGGGTGTGTCATCTTATGTTCCCACCAACGATATGTTAGTGATCCAGTTTCTTTGCATCTCTGCCAGCATTTAGTGTTGTCGCTATTTTTTATTTTATTCATTCTTACAGGTGTGTAGTGATATCTCATTGTGGTTTAAATTTGCATTTTCCTAATGGCTAATGACATTGAACATCATTTCGTGTGCTTATTTGCCACCTGTATGTCCTCTTTGGGGAAATGTCTCTTTGTGTCATTTGCCCATTTTCTAATTGGATTGTTTGCTTTTTTACTGTCGAGGTTTTTTTTTAATTTTTTTGAGCAGTCTCTCTCTTTTTTAAATAACAGCTTTATTGAGATATAATTTACATACCATAAAGTTCACCCTTTTAAAGTGTACGACTGAGTGGTTTTTAGTGTATTCACAAAGTTGTGCATCTATCACCACTAATTTCAGAACATTTCGTCACTCCAGAATGAAACACCATACCCATTAGCAGTCACTTCCCACTCTACTTTTTCCCCAGGCCCTGGCAACAGCTAATCTATTTTCTGTCTCTGTGGATTTTCCTGTTCTGGACATTTCATACAAATGGAATCATACAACTTATGACCTTTTATATCTGTCTTTTTTCACAGAGAAAAATGTTTTTAAGTTTCATCCATGTTGTACCATGTTTCTGAACTTCATCCCTTTTTATGGGTGAATAATATTCTATTATGAGGCTATGTCACATTTTGTTTATTCATCAGTGGATAGACATTTGTGTTGTTTCCGCTTTTTGGCTGTTATGAATAATGCTGCTATGAACATTTATGTTCAAATTTTTGTGTTTTCAACTCTCTTGTGTATATACCTAGAAATGGAATTACTGAGTCTTATGGTAACTCTGCCTTGAGGAGCTGCCAAACTGTTTCCAGAGTGGCTGCACTGTTTTACCTTCCCACCAGTAATGTATGAGGGTTCCAATTTCTTCACAGCCTTGCTAACATTTGTTATTGTTTACATTTTTGATTATAGCCATCCTAGTGGGCATGAAGTGGTATCTCATTATAGTTTTGATCTCCATTTCCTTAGTGACTACTGATGTTGAACATCTTTTCATGTGCTTATTGGCCACTTGTACATATTGGAGAAATGTCGCTATTCAAATTCTTTGCCCATTTTCAAATTGGCTTATTTCACAATTTTTTTGTCAAGTTGTAAGAGTTCTTTATACATTCTAGATACAAGTCCCTTATCAGATATATGATTTGCAAATATTTTCTCCCATCCTGTGGGTTTTTTTTTACTTTATTGATAGCGTACTTTGATGCACAAGTTTTTAATTTTGATGAAGTTCAATTTATTTTTTTTCTTTTGTTGTTTGTGCTGTTGATGTTATATCTAAGAAACCATTGCCTAATCCAAAGACACAAAGATTTACTCCTTATTCCTTCTAAGACTTTTATGGATTTAGCTCTTACATCTGACTGATTTTGAGTTAATTTTTATACGGTACGAGATAGGGCTCCAACTTTTTTTTTTTTGCATATGGATATCCAGTTGCCTCAGTACCATTTTTGAAAAGGACTATTCTTTCCCCACTGAGTTGTCTTGGTACCCTTCTTGAAAATAAATTGACCATAATGTAAGAGTTCATTTCTGGATTTTGAAATCTATTCCACTGATCTATATTTCTACCCTTATGCCAGAACCACATGTCCTGATTATTGTAGATGTGTAGTCAGTTTTGAAATTGGGAAGCCTAAGTCCTCCAATTTTGTTCTTCTTTTTCAAGATTGTTTTGTCTATTCTGTCTATTGTTTTTGTATATTCTTGCATTTTCCATATGTATTTTTAGGATCAGCTTGTCAATTTCTGCAAAAAAGGCAACTGAGATTTTGATAAGGATTACATTGATTCTATAGATCAATATGAGGAGTATTGTCATTTAGCAACATTAAGTTTTATATACATGAACATCAGATATCTTTTCATTGTAAATCTTTAATTTTTTCAACGATGTTTTATAGTTTTCAGCACATGAGTCTTAAACTTCTTTTGTTAAATTTATTCCTAAGTATTTTAATCTTTTTGATGCTATTGTAAATGGCCTTGTTTTTTATTTCATTTTTGGATTGTTCCTTTCAAGTGTATAGAAATACAATCGATTTTTGTATATCAATCTTGTATCCTGAAAGTTTGCTGAACTCGATAATTAGTTCTAACAGTTTTTTAGTGAACTGTTAGGTTTTTCTATATATAAGATCATGTAATTTGTGAATAGAGGTAGTTTTACTGCTTCCTTTACAATCTGGATGTCTTTATTTCTTTTTCTTGTCTAATTGCCCTGGCTGGAAACTCCAATACAATGTTGAATAGAAGTGGCAAGACCAGATATTCTTATTTATCAGGTTGAGGAAGTGCCCTTGTATTTCTAATTTGTTAAGTTTTTTTTTTAAAATCATAAAAAGGTACTGGATTTTGTCAAATACTTTTTCTGCATCTATTGAGATGATCATGTGATTTTTCATCCTTTATTCTACTAATATAGAATGTACATTTTATATGGTGTGAGGTAGGGGTCCAATATGGTGTATTACATTGACTGATTTTTGTATGTTAAGCCAGTCTTCTTGTATTTCTAGGATAAATGCCACTTGGTCACATGTTGCTGAATTTGGTTTGCTAGTATTTTATTGAGAATTTTTGTGTCTTACTGTTGAACTTTGAGAGTTCTTTATATATTTTAGAAACTGTCTTTTCAGGTAGGGTTTTTGCTTGCAAGCTAAATGGAGCAAACTCTGGCTAATCCAAGCAAAACCAGGAATTTTTTTGGAGCATGTGAGGTCAATAGGATCCTCCTTGGGGATATTGTCCAGTTAATCAAGAATTAATGACAAATTGGATCAAGGGGCCTCTACCCTTTCTGTTTTTGCATCACCCATTTGAGATGCAAAGTCTTGGGAATGAGTCTGATTGGCTCAGGTGGGTTCATGTGACCAGGACAGGTGGGACACCTTGAATGACAGTCCAGAAATGCTGCATGCAAAGAGGGCTGAGTGTTTTCCCAAGGCAAAGTTTGGTTGCTGCTGTCAGAAAGAGAAATGGATACTTGGCATGGCCTATCCAGTTATAAAAAGTCTCTGATGCTGAGATGTACATCATGAAAAAAATCAGCATTTCATGGTAGTTGAGATTATGGTCTTTGAAATCACTGAACTTAGTTTGAGTCCTGGCACTTCCATCACTGTTTGTGAGATCCTGAGTGAGTAACTGGGTCCCCTTGTACTTTCGTTTGCTCAACTGTACACTTTATTGAGGATTTGTTGTAGGGTTTTTGTAAAGGTTGAATGACTAAATGAATATAAAGAGTTTAGCACAGCGTGTGGTACAAAATGAAGTGCCAAATAAATATCAGTTGTTATTAATAATTTAAAAATATTTTTACAGTATAGTAAATAACTGGGGGCTGGAGGAGAGGTGTTCACACTATGTCCTAAGTAAGCAGAGGGGGGGTGGCATCAGGGAGTGCTGCCTGGATGTGGTGGGCTTTGACAGTTTGATGGATTTGGAGGAGCTGATAGAGCTTTCTGCTGGAAATAAAGGTAGTGGTTTTATCCAAAAACATGTAGGAAAAGTTCCAGGTGATACAAAAAGTCCAGCACTTCTGCCTTCCCCTTCCATTCTCTCATGGATCCCATGGGACTGAAACATGGCCCTCCAAGTGGGATGACCGACTCACACCCAAAATTAGGCTGTCCCTTAAACAGTCCCTGAATAGAACCCAGCTTTTTTATTTGATGAAGCTGACTCTATACCCCATAGAGGGTCTAGGGAACTTGGCATTCATCTTAGGATAGGGCCAGTGGGAATTTCTTTCTTTCTCATACAACATTTAATGCTTTTTAATTATAAAACTAATATTTCTTCACAGGAAATACGGACTACATAGAAAGGTATGAAGAAGAGAATATAAATTACCTGCAAATCCACCAGGCAGAGAATATGGCTACTAACATTTGGGAAATATCCCTGCTATCCCATAAACATTTCTCTTTGTGTGTCTGTATATTTGAAAAAATCAGGAACACACTGTACATACTGTTTTGTACCTGATTTTTCTCATTTAATATATCATGATAATTTTCTCACATCCTAAGTCAATCTTTTTGAATGTGATTTTTTTAATGGTTGCAAAATAGTCTACTGTATGGATAAACCATACTTCATTTAAACCAGTCTTCTATTATTGGACATTGATGTTATTTTCAACTTTTAAAATTATAAATGATATTGTATTAAATATTTTGGAGCATAAATTTCAGCACCTGTCTCTGATTAATTCCATATGATAGATTCCTTTGAGTGAAATTGGGCATTTTTTAATTTAAAAATTGTTTTTTACATTCCCACCAACTGTGTGCAAGGATTCCAATTTCTCCACAACCTTGCCAAAACTTGTTATTTTTTAAATTTTTTTTTAATAATGGCCATCCTAACAGGTGTGAAGTGATATCTCATTGTAGTTTTGGTTTACATTTTCCTGATGATTAGTGATGTTGAGCAACTTTTCATATAGTTCTTGGCCATTTGTATGTCTTCTTTGGAGAAATGGCTACTCAAGTCCTTTGACCATTTTTTAATTGAACTATTTTTTTTCTTTTTGCTGTTGAGTTTTAGGAGTCCTTTATATGTTTTGGAAATTAACCCCTTATCAGACATATGGTTTGAAAATATATTCTCCCATTCTGCAGATTGCTTTTTCACTCTATTGGTTGTTTCCTTTGCTGTGCAAAAGCTTTTTAATTTCATATAGTCACATTTTTCTATTTTTGCCTTTATTGCTTGTGCTTTTGGTGTCATATCCATGAAAGTATTGCCAAGAACAATGTCATGAAGCTTTCCATCTAAGTTTTCTTCTAGGAGTTTTATGGTTTCAAGTCTTACATTTAAATCTTTAATCCATTTTGAGTTGACTTTTGTATGGTGTGAGATAGGGGTCCAATTTCATTCTTCGACACGTGGATATCCCCTTTCCCCAACACCGTTTATTGAAGAGATTATTCTTTCCTCATTGGGTATTCTTGGTGCCCTTGTCAAAGATCAGTTGGTTTCATTTGGAAAAGTTAATACATACACATGGTTAAAACAATCCAAACAGTTAAAAAAAGTATTCATTAAAAGTAAATCTTGTTTTCATCCTTCATACCAATTCCTAATGTTCACTTCCCAGAGGCAATGAATACAACCAGTTTCTTGTGCATCATTCCACAAGCATGTAGATATGGATAAGAAAAGCATATTTGTATATATATCTTCTTTTTCTTACTATTCTGTGTACATCTTCAGCACCTTTTTTCCATTTAACAATATATCTTGGAGATCATTACTTATTACTACAGGTTCTATAGCCATTCCATATTTTTAATTGCCACATAACATTTCTTTGCATGGATGTACCATAATTTATTTAAGAAAATTTGTAGTGGTAGATATTTACTTTATTCACAAACTTTTGCTACAGAATGCTTTAATGACTAGCCTTGTACATACATCTTTGCACCCATATATATCTGTGGAATAAATACCAAAAGTGGGCTTGCACACTTAAAATATGAATACACATTGCTAAAATGCCTTCCAAGGGTGAACATAGATTCCCAACAACACTGTTATTAAACATTTTGATCATTGTCTATCTGATTGACAAAGAGACGTTTTTAATTGTGGTTTTAATTTGTAGCTGAGTGAGGCTGACCACTCTCTCATGTGTTTAAAAGCCATTTGGATTTCTTTTTCTGGGAACTCTCTGGTCATGTTTTTCCCCCCAGTTTTCTATTTTTTTCCCTTAATTGATTTGTAAAATCCTCTTTATATAATGGAGAAATTAGTCCTCTATTTTATGTTGCCTGTATTTTTTTCCCTGAGTTTTTCACTCTTTTTTTTCTCCATTTGCCATGCAGAAACTTAAAAATTTAAAATGTAGTTAAATCTCTCAACCTTTTTCTATTCAATGGCTTCTGGATCTTGTGTCCAGAAGGTAAAGCCTTTTCCTGTCCTGAAATTCCAAAAAATTATTCCATATTTTCTTTTAATACTATTCTGCTTTCATTTTTTTATGTTTAAAATTTTTGATACATATGGAATTTATTTTGGTATGAAGAATGAGGAAGGGCTCCACCTGCTATTTTTCCAAATGCCTAGCCAGTTTTACAATTGAATAACCCTAGAATGGATTAATTCTAAAGATGGTTTCAGTCTACTTTGTAATCCCAGGGGCCACAGAGAGCTGGGATGGGGTCATTCAGGACCAGCAGGTGAGACTCACCCCGGTGCCTTTTTGCAGAGAGATTCTGGGCATTTAGACCAGGGGCAGGTTACTGCAAAATGTCTCTAGGCTTTAACACTAGATCAAGCAGTATCATCAGAAAATAATGTGGAAGGACAATATTGTTAGAACTCTGCAGAATTGCTCTTTTAAAATGTTATATTGTAGAGTTATGCCCTTGATTTCTTCTGTTGATGCTACAAGAAACAGTCTTATGGAATTCTCTGGCTGCATTATTACCCAAAGAGTTGTCTTGAGGGCATTGTTTAACACAGTAGTGCTCAACCTAAGTTTAAAATTTTTATTTTGTTTTGAAAAAAAGTGTATCATTTATTTGCAAGATAAATAACAATTAAATTTTACAGTTAAAAAAGATACAAAACAGAAGGCAAACTACTGGTTATCTATAAATAAAAAGAGTTGCTGATAAAAAACATTTTCACCATTATAACATTTAAAAAAATATGGTGTGAAGAGCGAGCACCTTGTGGTGCATCATGTTTGACAGGTTCCTGGGGGATCTTGTTCCCATCATAGAATGTTGCTCGTCAGGTGGGATTACTCAATGTAATACAGGACGGCCAGTTACATTTGAATTTCAGAGAAAAAATAATATAATTTTAGTATAAGTATGTCCCAAATACTGCATGGGATATACTTGTATTAAAATATTCATTTTTTAAATCTAAAATTCAAATTTAACTAGGCATCCTAAATTTTTATTTGTTAACATTGCTACCCCAGGGGACATTTGGCATTGTCTGGAGACATTTTTGGTTGTTACAACTTGAGGAGGGTTTGCTGCTGGTATCTAGTAGGTAGAGGCCGGGGATGCTGCTAAACATCCTACAATTTACAGGGCAGCCTTCAAACAAGGAATTATCTAGCCCAAAATGTGAGTGGTGTTGAGGTTGAGAAACTGGTTTAACATATTTCTCATAGTCCCCCATGAAGAACTCTCTAGCACAAAATTTCCTTTAGAATAATATTTGAAGAATCCCTAAGATTCTCCCAAGGAATTGGCTTTTTTGAAAATTATTTTATTAGTAACAGCAAGAAAAGAACAATATAACCGATTTTATTTCGCTTTTCACTTTGACTATTAGGAAACTCAGACCATGGTAAAGGCCCAAGCATAAAGACTCTGTGTGGGATCTTACATGCTGCATATATATTTAGTTTTTCCTTTTGGTGTTGACATTCTAGCCTGATTTGCATCTCCCTGGTCCCAGTTTTTTTTCTTTATTCATTTTTCACCATTTCTTGTACATCACTCAAATCCCTTGTGGCATGAGGTGGGACACACACACACACACACACAAATAGATGCATTCATATAAATATTTAAACATGTATTTTACCATACATTTGACGTGGCCTTACTGTGTCCTTGGGAACCAGGTAGAAAAATGGAGACTGTCCAGTCCCTTCCCCATCATCCTATAAGTCTCAAGAAATGCCTTTGCTTTCTGATTTTCTCTTTTGCCTTCAGGGCCCAAGCCTTAGAACACCTGGGGTGGTTGGTTGGCCCTCAAAAACCAGAGCTGCCATGAGACGGGACTTTGGGCACTGGGCGAATGGACATTAGCTTCCTCTAACTTGATCTTGGGAGGCAACGAAAGCCCTTCCTGCCGCCTGGAAAGTGAGGGTCACTCTGCAGAGGCCAAGCAGGCAGGGCCGCCCGAGCTGCTGTGGCGGCCCACGCAGACACACACTGGGAATGAACGAGATTGCATCTTCCCCCGGACCAGCGAGATTCTATAAACATAATCAAAATGTAATAGAAACTTTTTGGAAATGCTGTTATGAGGAGAAAGCATCAATCTTGATGGAACTCCGCTCAACAGGCTTTGCGGAGCTAATCAATCATGGTCAGGACTCGGCCTCCCCATCTGTCTGCGCCGGGGACCGAGCGGAGCTTGCTCACTCCCCGGCTGGGGCTGCGTCCCCTCGCCAGGCAATCCATCATGCTGCGGGGGGGCTGGCGGGAGGGGAATAATAGCACGCTAATAAACTAGGGTCTTTTTTCATTCCCAACTAATTTTTAGTAAATGAGCCCAATCCAGACAGAGCAGGAAAAGAGCCTGAGGAGATGGTGCTTCCGAGATGCGCCTGGCTGGCTGGGGACAATGGCTCACGGCCCGAGGGGAAGCATAGAGCCGCCCGGCCCAGGACGGACTCTCCGCGCTCAGAGGAGGGAGAACTGGCCAGGGGAAGCCGGAGAAGGTGAGTCCGGGACAACTTCCGGGCCGGTGGCGTGGACTTCCGGGTCTGGCTCCTCAAGTGGATGCCAAGGACTCGGCCGCAGTCGCTGGGTCTGGTTTGGAACTCGGGAGTGGACAGGAATATGGCTTACCAAGGAAGCCTGAAGTCCGAGTATTAGGCCCAAGCAATGGGCTGAGGGCTGATAAGAAGTGAGCCCACGGGTCAGAAGCCAAGGAAGAGAGTGAGGAGTAGAGAGCAGGAGGGGCTCAGGACAGAGGCTGTGAATAATTAAAGGTGGGTGGGGCCCATTTTCATGGGCGGTAGCAGCCTTGGGGGGTGAACCTTCTAGGTTACAGAGCAGGACAGGGCTCAGACTGGAATGTTCTTCGAAAGGCTTTTGATTTGAGGGACCATGTCTGTTTTTACTCACCTTCTGTCTCCAGCACTTTGCTTAACACACGGCACAGGGTAAGCACTCATAAATATTTGTTAAATGAATACGTGAATGAGAATTGTCCCTGAGTTTGTAGATTTTGAAGATCTGGTCTCATAACATCCTTAAATTCTTCAACTTCAGGTTCCTATCCTGAATTCCATCACAGATTCAGTCTCTGGTTTTCTCCCACCCAGGACTCTGTCTTGGACAGGAATGGAGGGACAGCTTTGGAGAAGGTAAGTGTATTTGTCACCTATTGCTGTGTAATAAATTACCCTAAAACTAAGTGGCTTTAAACAACAATAAACATATATTACCTCTCACAGTTGCTGTGGTCAGCGGTTCAGGAGCTGTTTTCTTTGGACTGTTCCCAGGCCTGGTGAGTCTTTCTGGAGGTGTGGTGCATCAGCTCTGCACCAGGAATTTGTAGATGGCTGCCCATTTTTTGATAGTCCCCTCACCAAGAAGTGGGGTCTGTTTCACCTCCCCTTGACTCTGGGCTGGCCTGCTAATGTTTTGACCAATAGAATATGGAAGAAATGATGCCATGCCAGTTCTGGGCCTCATTTTTAAAAGGATTGGCAGCTTTCACTTTGGTCTCCTGGAGGTTGAGCTGCTGTGTGGGAAGTCTGACCATGCTGCTGGACACATAGACAGGCCCAGAGTCTACATGGAGGGGAGAGGCACCCAGCTGAGCCTAGACTTCTAGTTCCTGCCAAGATCCAGACACGTGAATGATGCTATCTTGGACACTTCAGACCAGCTCAGCTGCTGGCTAAATGCCACCAAGTGAGCATAGTCAATGCCACCTAGAGGAGAAAAATGGCCTAGGAGAATCCTGCCACAAAATCATGAGCCATAATATTAATAAAATGGTGGTTGTTTTAAACCATTATGAATTGGGATAGTTTGTTTTGCGCCAAAAGATAATTGGAACACCCAGAATTCAAGGAAAGATTGTAGATTGTATCTGGTCCGAGTGCACATTCTGTGTTTGAATCATTTCTGTGATTATTTTTCCTAGATGTCATTCAGTCTTGCTCAGATGCCCTGAGGAGCAGGTTAATTATTACCCCCTCCAAGAGTGGGATGGTTATGGCTCTCCTCCCTTCATCCTTCTCTTCCTCCATCCTCTTTTCTCCTTGCCTCCCTCCTTCCTTCCTTTCCTTCGTGAATATTTATTGGAAAGGGAATCAGAGAATGGCTCTCAGAGGAGGTAATGCCTGAGCTAGGTCTTGGTTGGAGTGTAGGAGTTGAGCAGCACATTGGGAAGAACTTGTTCTAGGCAGGGCATCTGTAAAGGCAGGGCTGGTGTTGAGAGTACATGGTGTGGGGAGGGTGGTAATGGTGGCACTGGAAGTGAGAGGAGAGGGAATTGTGACCATGTCATGATAGTCCTTAATGCCACTCAGGAGTTTAGGCTTTATGGCCAGGCTGGGAAGCCCAAGATTCCCCTTTCAGAAGCCACCCTCTGGATGCTGTGGGGGTGTCAGTGTGGTAGCAGGAGGCCAATCAAGAGGTTGGTCGGGTGAAAGGTGGTGGCGGCTTGGACCAGGGTAGAGGTGGAGGAGTTGCAGGAAAGTGGGTGGTTTGGGAAGTATGACGTGTGTTTATTGTATTACTTGAAAATATGCAATTCTGTTGTAAAGGACAAGAAAAACAAACAGGATGGACGAACCTCCTAAGAAGTGTTCAGCATAGATGGTACATAAGCTAGGAGCTTATGAGGTAGAGGTAAAATTTAGAGGATGTGTAAGTATACATAATGAGTAAGCTTGTGAGACTTGGGCAGAATTCATAAGGTGTGTTAAATAGAGATAGTAAGAATGTTAGTAACTTGCTAACCATAGATAGATTAAATGGCTTATATGGCAAAACAAACAATAAATAGAAATAGAAATGCTTTAAATATGAATGGGTGGAAAGACCAAGTCATGATAGTGTCCATTCTGGTCTGACAGCTAGGTCACTCTTAAATTGGCCACCCACTGGTGTCACCAACCCTGGTCTCATTCTGGCCCAACATATGTTCCATTTAAGAAATGCAGATAAAGCCAATGGCTGTTTGGAGGCTAGTGGTTAAACTACAGCAGTGGCCAGGCATATGTATTTGCCTCAGTCTCTCCAACAGAGCATGTGTGTCATTGTCCCCAGGCAACTTCTATCTGGTTTTTATTTTTTATTTCAGAATATTACAGGGGTACAAATGTTTTGGTTACATAAATTGCTTTTGTAGCATTTGAATCAAAGTTATAAGTGTACCCATCCCTTCTGTCTGTTGGATGCCCTCTTGCTCAAACCTCAACTCTGGTCCTCTGAACCACACATCAGCAGGGCAGGCTGATATGATGGGGGTGGGGACAGGACTTATGAACATTGTATACCTCAGGGTTCCAGGGTCATTTGGTCCCTCCACTTACTTGTACCCCACCCTAAATGTGCCAACCAACTTCACGTTTTTTTTCCTTGATTTTTTACTTTGTTTTAATTGGTTTAATGAATAGTGTGAGTTGAGCATCTTAATTTAGCCTGTGAGCCTTTTTGTTCCATGGCCTCTGATTTAGTCGCCTGGTGGTGTTCTTAGGGGCCACCATTGCATCATAGAGTGAAGACTTGTCAAGACCTGCTGATGGACTGATGTGGAGGGGAATGCTGAGGAGGGGAGAAAAAGAGCCCCAGGTGATGCCCAGGTTCTTGGCATCTGGGTGAGTGGAAGGGCAGTCATCAGAAGGAGCTCGCATGGGGAGACCACGATAGCTTCTATATCCGTTGTCTATTGCATATTGTAATATTATTACAAACTTAGTAGTTTAAAATGACACACATTTATTATCTCAGAGTTCCTCTGTGTCAGGAGACTGGGCACGGCCTAGCTGGGTCCTCACAAAACTGCAATCAAGGTATTGGTTAGGGCTTTGGTCTCGTCTGAAGCTTGACTGGGGATGGATCCACTTCTAGACTCATGAGTTTGTTGGCAGCTTCAGTTCTTTGCAGGCCACTAGACTGAGGGCCTAGTTTCTTGCTGGCACCATTGCTGGCTGTCATCCCCAGCTTGCTTTCATTCCTTGACATGTGGCCCTCTCTGTAGGCAGCATGTAACACGGCAGCCTGGTTCTTCAAATCCCACAAAGGAGAGAGTCTCTTAGCAAGATTGGCATTACAATCTGATATAATATAGTCATGTGCCTGCAATCACATACATACGATTACTTTTGTAGTATCCCATTGGTTAGAAGCAAGACAAAGGGCCTGCCCACACTCAAGGGGAGAGGATCATATAATGGCCTGAACACCAAGAGGTGGGGACCACGGGGCTACCCTAGAGTCTGTGCACTGCACGTTCAGTTGTGTGGGAGGAGTCTGGGGTCTCATTGCTCTGAGGCTGGGTCTTTGGGGGCACATGGCCAACCTCTCTCTCCTATGATGTGGGTGGCTGTGGGCAGCTAGAGAGCTTAATTTGGGACATAGACATTGACAAATGTAGCCTGAAAAACACTCCTCCCTCCCCTCTGAAGATATCCACATCAAATATCTGGAACCTGTGAATGTGTACTTATTTGGAAAAGGGATCTTTGCAGATGTTATTAAGTCAAGGATCTTGACATGAGATCATCCTGGAATGTCCAGGTGTGCCCTAAATTCAATGACAAGTGTCCTTGAACACACAGGGGAGAGGCACACAGAAGAGGAGACATCATGTGAAGAAGAAAATAGAGCTCAGAGTGATGCAACTACAAGCTCAGGAATTCCAGGAGCTGGAAGAGGCAAGGAACAGATTCTCCTCTACAGCCTCTGGAGCCTCCCCACAACCTACCAACACCTTGGCTTCAGACTTCTGGCCTCCATAGCTCAGAGAATAAATTTCTGTTTTAAGCCACCAGGTTGTGGTATTTTGTTACAACAGCTACAGGAAACTAACACAAAAAATTACAGGAGGACAGATCTCTGGTCTGGGCATCAGGAGGTCCCAACTCTGGTCCCTCCTTGTCCTCTTTGGGGCTCATTTTCTCCATGTGTACAATGGAGGGTTGGACCAGATGACTGTTAGGGGCTCGAAGAGGCCCCAAAGCCTTGACTTCTTGCATGTAGAGCTGGGTGGTGCAGAGGCCTCTGGCAGTCAGGGTGAGAGAAGCCACCACACCTCATAGGCCCCTCATCAGCCACCGTGGTGACTCTGTCGCCTTTTCCTGGATGGTGCCTGTCAGACAGTATGGTATTGAGACCTCTAGAGGCTCGAAGCACTGAGAGATGGAAGTGCTTCTGTCCATATGCAGTTCAGAATAAAAACAATAATGAACTCAAAACCACAAAGCTTACATGCATATTGAAACTAAAATAGCTTTTTAATAGTCTTTTTTTATTATGCAATTACAGATAAATTCATCCAGGCTATTTTCTACTTGATCTGAGCACTCTAAGTATGTGCTTGTTTTGCCTCGGGTAAGTCACAGGCTGCTGGGGTGGCGGTTTCCACCCTAACCTCTGACCCCCGCATTCCATCACTAAATCCTGTTGGCTCTGTCCATGCCACTTCTGACCCTGCTACAGCCACCACTGTGGCCCAAAGAACCTTTGTCTCTTGCCTGGATTATTTCACCAGTTCCTCACTGTCTCCCTACCTCAGCCTGGGCCCCTTTAGGGTATTCTCTGCATAGCAGGATCCTCCGAAGAATCCTATTAGAACAGAGTCGGAGCAAGTCAGTCTGCTTTCTGGCCTCAAATGTCTCTCCATCCAACTCACAGAAAACCCGAAGTCCTTTTTTTTTTTAAAGAAAATTTTAATAGATTTTATTGTTTAGAGATGTTCTAGGTTTATAGAAAGATTGAATGGAAAATACAGAGTTCTCAAATACCTGCTTTTCCACTTTCTGTCCCCTTGTCTCCTATTATGTACATCTTGCATTAGTGTAGTGCGTTTGTTATGATGGATAAACCAATATTGACATGTTATTATTCACTAAACTCCGTAGTTTACGTTAGGGCTTACTCTTTGTGTTGTGTATTATATAGGTTTTGACAAATGTATAATGACATGTAGCTGCCATGACAATATCATACCAAAGAGTTTCCTAAAAATCCCCTGAGCTCCACCTATTCATCCCTCCCTCTCTCCCCCTGAACCCCTGGCAACCATTGATTTTTTTTTAACTGTCTCTAAAGTTTTGCCTTTTCCAGAATGTCACATAGTTAGAATCATACAGTATGTAGTCTTTTCAGATTGGCTTCTTTCACTTAGCAATATATAATACATTTAAGACTTCACATCCCAAAGTCCTTTTAATAGGTCCTAAAGCTCTTTATAAGCTCTCTCCCACTATTTTTGACCTTTGCACCATCTCCTTGCTCACTCTGCTCCAGCCATGCTGACTTCCTTGTTGTTCCTTGAACATGCCAAGCATGTTCCTGCCTCTGGGTCTTTGCACTTGCTGTTCCCTCTGCCTGGAATGCTGTTCTCTCAATATCTGCATGACCAATTTCCTAATCCCTTTCAAGTCTCTGCTTAAATGCCATGTCCACAAAGAAGTCTTCCTGGAGCACCTTCAGCAGCAACCTGACCAATATAAAACAGCTGCCTCCATCCCTACAACTCTCTATTGTTCTCCACAGAATGTCCCTTTACTACATAATTTCTCTTTGAATTTTATTAATGTCTGTCTTCCTGCATTGGACTGGAAGTTCCATGAAGGGCAGGGCTTTTTGCCTGTTTTATTCACTGACATATATCTCTAGGGCCTGGCACAGAACAGGCACTCAATAAACATTAGTTGATAAACACATAAGTACGAGGCAGTGTGGGCCATGGTTAGGCAGGTGAGTGCTAGAGTCAGACTTCTGGGGCTCAAATCCCAGTTTTACTGGTCCCCAGCTGTGCGACTCTGGCAAATCAAATAACCTTTCTTTTCTTCTGTGTCTTCATTCTGTAAAAGGGTGATGTTAATAATAGTAACTACTTAGATGAGTATTAACACATTGACCACCATGTGAGTTGTATTTAATTCAGGCTAGTTTTGAGCCCGGGGCCATGTGACGCAAAACTCTACAGTCGGTTCGTGAAAATCTTACTTGTTGATGTTGTTATGTTGCAATTAATATTGACAACTTAATTCTAAAAGTGTGGATTGCGTTGCATATAACTCATGCACAGAAAATAATAAAAAATAACAAATTAGAAAGGATTGTTTTGTTTTAATAAAACACCGTGGCCCCAGGGAAAATTTTTTTTTTCTAGTGTGGCAGTCAATGTGTTAAACCAAATAACACTTAAAATAATGTCTTGTATCTAGTGAGAACCCAATATAATTAGCTCTTACTATTTTTTATAGCACTTATCTCTAACTTACTTTCTATTATGTATCTATTTATTTTATTGCTCATCTCCTTGACAAGAAAGTAAGTGCCAGGTGCAGGCAGGGACAATGTCTATGTTGTCCACTGCTGTATCCCCAAGGTCTAGAAGAATGCCTGGGATGAAGGAGGTGTTCAACAGATATACATCAAGTGAACAAATGAATGGATTTTCATCAGCAAATTCTGGGTTGGGTCACTGTAGCTTGCCCTCAAAGGTGTTGTGATGGGGGAAAGCAGTCCTTGGCAGGGACAGGATGGGTTATCAAAAGCTCTCTTAAGCTCAGAGCTTCCATCTTTATTAGGGAAGTACACATTTGATGCACTCAGGGGGGAAACTGGGCAGGGGTGGGGTTGCAAGGGAGTAGTCATCAGGGGTCCCAGCTACATAACAGCTGCATAACAAACAATCCCAAACATTTATTTTTGTGTTCATAGGTCATCTAAATTTTGGTTAACCTTGACTGGGTTTGGCTGGGTGAGGCTGGACTCTAGGCTTCTAGTTGGGCTCAAGTCTGCTCCATGTGTCTTCATTTTGGGATCCAGGCTGAAAAGTCAGCAGCCATCTGGGGCACAGTCTCCTCCTGG
Source organism: Daubentonia madagascariensis (assembly GCA_023783475.1). NCBI lineage: Eukaryota > Metazoa > Chordata > Mammalia > Primates > Daubentoniidae > Daubentonia > Daubentonia madagascariensis. The sequence continues at coordinate 23,648,899 of JAKFHU010002136.1, read as the reverse complement.
CATTTCATTAGATCACCAGAGGCCAGGCTGAGCTATGCAAGCACATTTAAAGCTTCTGCATGCATCACATCCTTCTGCTAACATGTCATTGGCTAAAGCAAGTCACACAGCCAAGCCCAGCATCAATGGAATATTATTCAACCTTAAAAAAGAAGGAGGTTCTGACACCTGCCACAACATGGATGGACCTTGTGGATACTATGCTAAGTGAAATAAGCCAGTCACAAAGAGAGAAATACTGTATGATTCCACGTACATGAGGTACCTACAGCAGTCAAATTCATAGAGACAGAAAGTGCAATGATGGTTTCTGGGGGCTGCAGAGAGGAAGAAATGGGAAGTTGTTGTTTAATGGGTATAGAGTTTCAGTTTTGCAAGATAAAAAGTGTTCTGGAGATTTGCACAACAACATGAATGTACTTAACACTACTGAACTATACACTTAACAATAGTTAGAATGGTAAGGTTTTTTTTTTTTGTTTAAAGAACTTTAATTCAAATAAAAGAGAAAATTCCATTTAAGTACCAAATAATATAAAATAAGTGCAAAGACAAAAGTAATGTATTGTCCATCATCCTGCCACATAAGGATGAACACTGCCAACCCCTTGAAGACCCTGCTAGAGACTTCTCTATACCTGAATATCCAAATGGAAGCTTGTGTTAACTTTCTTTAATAGAAAGAATGCTGCTATAATGCTCTTTTGTGACCAAATTTTTTTTTTCAAGCAAAATTGTCTTGTTGCCACATTTTGGAGTCAATACATAGAGCTCCGAGCATTTTTAATGGCTGGATCGTATTCCATGTTTTATGTGTTCTAATGGTATCAGTTCATAATGCTTTGTAACAAAACACCTCAAAACTCAGTGGCTTAAGACAACAACCATTAATGACTGCTCATGAGGATTATTGTGGAAATATTTTTCGAGGGTCTGCTTTCATGAGAAGGGAAGTTAAGGAAGTATGATAAAGTAGCAGAAGAAAGTTAAGATGTGGTGTTAGCTTGACATAAGCTCCAGCCTGGTTTCATGGAGAGCTTTGGAGCAAAAATTGCACTCTAACATTGGTTGCACCTTAAAGCCCTCTGATACACCCCTGCCTTGTTAATGCGTCACCGATTACAAGCTGACAGATCCTGTTTCGCCAACAGCAATTCCCCAGAGAAGGTGAACACTATTGGCAGTCAATATTATAGCAGCCTGGTGAAGGAGAAGATGGTAAATTTTATGTTACGTGTGTTTTACCACAACTAAAAAAAAAATCAATGGGGTGGGGAAGCACACCCCCCCACCCCCCAATACAATGGGAGACCTTGCAAAGTTACAAGGCAAATGGTGTGGGTGTATAATCTTGGTATGATGGAGTAAGAATTGGGACCAACAATCCAACCTAGCACATGCTCAGATTTGCATAGTGGGAACATTCCTCTGGCAATCACAGTGGGGTATGGGCTAGCCGTCAGTGAAGAGGCAACACTCCAGTTGGGAGAGGAGCAGCCCTGGGCCAGGGCAGGAGCAGCGTGGATGGAGGACATGGGGTAGAAGATGGAATAATAGCCACGTTAGCTGAGGACTTACTATGTTTGAAATACCCTGCCCAAGGCTTTGCATTTCTTATCTCCTATAAGCATTCAGCCACCCAATGATGTAGGTCTAGCATGACTCCCATTTTACAGATGAAACTAAGGTAGTGAGAGGGGAAGTGTCTTGCTTGAGCTTGCACAGCTGGTAAGGACTGGAGTTGGCATTCAAACCCCCGTCCAGGGCCCACGTCTTTAACTATGGTGCCCTACCACCTTGGGGGAGGGAGACAGACGAGAATCTGGATTGGACCTCCACATTTAGGGACAGGTGGATGTGGCCCCATCAGCCGAGTCTGAGCACCACAATTTTGAGATCAACTGGGGACAGTGATGTGGGTGAGAAAAGGGGCAGGAGACAGATTTTGAAAGGAAAAGGAAAACTCTCAGCTCCAAAATAGCAGTGTTTTCCTCTGGCATTGCTTTTGTCTATGTGTTTACCTGTAACTTCTTCCAACTTCTGCCGGGGACAGAGAGAAGGGGAGAACGAGAATCCTCCAGGGGCTCCGGCTGCTGTTCAGCTCGCAGTGTAGCCTGACAAATCAAGTGGGTAAAACCCATTAATTAGCAGTTTTGGAAACAGTTGCAAAGTTAATTATTCCGTTTCTAATGAAAGAAAGCTAACTTTTGGCATTTACCCTGACAGTGACATGAACTAACATTTTTCGAGTTGACATCCCTCAAGATAAATGATGCTGTGAGGCATTTGTGCAAACATCCTGACCCAAACCTCACTGCTGAAGACTGTCTGCAATGGGTGCCTTTGCCACGGTGTTTTGCCCTGCAAATCTGGGGTGGGGGGTGGGCGAACCGAGGAAGGGGCTTATGGGGGGGGCGAAGAGGAGGGAGCTGGTAATATACAGAGAAGACTCGAAGCCCAAGAGAACATTTGCATATTCAGAAGGTTTTGCTGTAATGGAGGGATCAGGGAGTGCATTAACATCTCTGCTCGTCTGTCTGTTTGTCTGACTGTGGCGAGATGCATACCCAGAAGAGGGACCTAGTTGTTCCAAGTGGTTGCTTCCAAATTTAGATCTTCTCCCCAGACTTTGCTTTTGAATACCGGGCCCCTATATGCAACTGTCTGCTTCACACCTCCACTTGGCATCTTACGGGCATCTCAAACTTACTATGTCCCAAAGGAACCCAGATTCCCTGCCGCCCCCCAGGTTTGCCTCCCCTAAGTCTTCCTCATTGAAGGCAGTGACACCATTATCCATCCAAATGCTCGAGCTAGAACCATAGCCAACATCTCTGATATTTGCCTTTCCTTCACTCATTCCTGACATCCAGTTTATCAGCAAGATCTGCCAGTGCTACCTCCAAAACACATCTCAGATCTGTCTTCTCCTTTTTGCCACCTCACACCACTACCCTCGTCTAAATGACCATCATTCCTTCCAACTCAGTGCTGTCCTGTAGAAGCGGAATGAGAGCCACACGTGGAAGTTTACATTTTCTTGTGGCTACACTAAAAAAGTAAAAAGAAACAAACGGATTTAATTTTAATAATCTATTTTATTTAACCCAATATATTCAAACTATTTTCATTTTAATATAATAAATATAAACCATTATTGAGATGCTTTACATTCTTTTTATTTTTTTGTCCTGACTCTCTAAAATCCAGTGCGCATTTGACATTTACAGCACATTTCAATTTGGGTGCTAAATTTTCATGGGAAACACTTGATCTGTATTTAGATTTCATAAAATTTACAGCTGGAAAAAGTAGAATCACATACCCCAGTTGTTCCAAACATACCTAAACGTTTTTAAAAACTGAATCAAGTATTTGATTGTATTTAGATAAAATAAAACATTCAGTTCCCCAGTCGCACAAGCCACATTTCAATTGCTCACCCATGGCTGGCAGCTGCTGTATTAGACAGTGCAGTTCAAAACCATCTCCTCTCCCAACCTTGCCTCTTTTCAACCCATTCTCCATGGAGCAGCCAGAGAGATATCTTAAGTATGCAAATTAGACCATGCTATTTCCAGTCAGACCTAGGATAAAAACAGAAACTCCTTTCTAGAGTTCTACAGGTTCTTGCGTGATCTGGCCCCGCCTACATTACTCGACCACCTCGTGCCACTCTCCTGTCATCAGTGCAGCCAGCAACCTTCGTTTGGCTTTCTTTTAGTTCCTCAAATGTGTCATGCCTGGTATTGCTGAGGTATAAATGGTGAAGGGGGGAGTGGAGAAGGTCCCCAGGTGCCTTGCAGGCCAGGTGGTCCTGGGGGTGCAAGGGAGCTCCTGGGGGTGTGTATGGACCAGGGTCTGTGTAACTCTTCGTGGATGCCTCTCTTTGCCTCTCCAGAACTGAGGTTGAATTGCATACTCCGGGCAGCCTCTCCCTTAACACAGGCAGATTAATTGGAAACAGATGTCAAGTGGTGGGAGTTAAATACAGACATCTCACCAAATGTCAGCCCTTCCCCTGGGCCACGATGGAGTCCTTGTTTCTCATCCTCACCAGGGAATTGGGAAAAAGCCTCTTAGACATGCTGGTGGCATGGTTGACCCTGAAAGTCGTTTAGCCCTTCTCAAAAGTGCTGGGCAAATTATGACTCTGAAAATTGGAACCTACTTGATGAAGTTATTTGTAATAGATGCATACAAACAAAAGGTGCTCTCAGAACAGCTGACTCGTATGGCTGTTCAGGTGGTTGGGGAAGAACCACAGAACCTTCAGATTGTAAGAAGGGACAGTCTCATCTTCCCACTTCCAAGGGGGTAAAACTGAGGCCCAGAGCATGGAAGGGAGGTGTCCAAGATCATTCAGCAGGTTAGTGTCAGAGCTGGGGGTGGAACTCAAAGCCAGAACATATTTTATTTTTTTTTAGAGATGGGGTCTTACTATGTTGTCCAGGCTAGACTCAAACTCCTGGGCTCAAGCAATCTTCTTGCTTCAGCCTCCCGAGTAGCTGAGACTACAGACATGAGCTACTGTGCCCAGCTTCAGAAACTCTTTTCTAAAGTGTGAAACTTATGTTGTCTCCTTCCATGCCTCCTGTTGCCTAGAGAATAAACCCCAACTCCTTGGCAGGGCTGGGAGGTTGTTTACCTCCTCCCCTTCACTTCAGCCTCATCTCCCCAGCTCTCCCAGGCTAAGGTACCTCCTTGCATTCCTGAACATATCTCTCTGACGCCTCTGCCCATGATGTTTCCTCTGTCTCCCCACTTAACTAGTAAACTCCTATTCACCCTTCACAACCCAACTCAGACATACTGTCTTCTCAGAAGTCCCCTCGACTCCTAGGTAGACTTAGTCTGCCCCTTTTCTGGGATCTCATAGCACTGAGAGATGTCACTGTAATTGTGTATTTTTCTGTCCTCCTTTCCCTGCCCCCAAGGCCCTGTGTTTTATTTTATCTTTGTTTCCCTGTAGCTTGGCACAGAGCCTGGCACACAGAAGGCACTCAGTAAATATTGGTGACTTTGACATTGCCAAAGCCAAGAGACCCCGTTCTTTGCTTTCTTATTTAGCTTTTATGTAGCTTCTGATGCCCATTGAACTCTCTCTCCTTCAGATGCTCCCTTCCCTTAGCACCTGTGGCTCCCTCCTGCCTGGTTTTCCCTCCCACCTCTCTGACTGTTCTGCCTCAGTCTCCTTTTTGGACATCCTTTATAGGCTGTGGTTGTTCAGGGATTTGTGCCGGTCCTCTGCAGTCCTCCCCTGGAAAGCCTTCTCTGTCTGGGTTAGGTGTCGTGGGACTCAAGGTCTTAGCTTATGCTGTTCCCCTTCTCTGGGACACTCTTCCCTTCATTTCTGGCATGACCAACTTCTTTTCAACCTCCAGGTTTCAGCCCAAAGGCTACCCTCCCTGACCACCGAGCACCCTTCCTGGGGTTGGGCACCGGGCAGTTGGCAGGAATGATGGATGGATGGATGGATGGATGAATGAAGGAGCAGCCAGAACCTGGGGAGAGCAGAGCACAGGAGCTGTCTGGAGGTGCCGGCATCTTGAGCACAAATGCTAACATCTCCAGAATCATTGGCTGGGGGCTCCACTTCTCAGTCCAGAGACAGGCAGGGCCTAGTATTTTTGGGTTATTAACTCCCCTCAGTAAACTTCCAGTGAGTGTGATAAAACACTCAGCAGAATGCAGCAAGAGCTCATAAAAGCAGGATTTAGTGCCATTTTATAGATGTCAGGGCTGACTTCTACACTCAAGCTGGTGTATATTTAAAATTCACGCCTGACTCACTGCTTTTGGAGAGAAGGCCTGAGGCCTGGGGGGAGGAGATGACAGACTCATGCTCACCTCCCAGGTCTGGCACACCTGGGCTGCACACGAGGGTGTGAGGCCTCCCGGCAATGATTGGGCTGAGCCATGCTGAGCCCCAGTAAACCTCCTTTCAGGAAGCAGCCCTCCTCGTGGGCTGTGAGTAGGGGCCTTGGCTCCAGACAGGCCTATTTTGAATTCTGGCTAGGTGACCAGCTGTTGCTGTTTGCCCAGGTTGCGGACTTTCAGTGCTAACACCAGGAAAGTGCCAGCACACCAGGGTGAGCTGGACATCCCGAGTCCTGGCTCTGCTATTTCTTTGCTTTGTAAACTTGGCTGGATCTCTTCCTTCTCTAGACCTTATATCCCACAGCTGCCAAAAAGGAGCAATTGAACCTAGTTTGTTAGGTTAACCAACAAAGCTGCTATGACAAATCCCCACATCTCTGTGGCTTCACATAATATAGGTTATTTCTTTCTTCTGTCCCCATACAATGGGGGTCAGGTGGCTCAGGGAGTTGGGCTCTTCCATTGTGTGGCTCTGCCTTCCCATGGGGCCTCCCCAGGGTTTTCTGCTGGATCCTCTGTATTCACCCATGAGTGGAGATTTAGTGGAATGTTTTAGGGCAGTGGTCAGCAATTTACACCCATGAGCCAAATTCAGCCTCCAGTTGGTTTTTGTAAATAAAGTTTTATTGGTACACAGGCACACCCATTTGTTTACTTATGGTCTATAGCTGCTTTTGTACTACAGTGGCAGAGTAGAGTAGTTGTGACAGAGATCATATGGTCCGCAAAGCCTCTAATACTTCCTACCTGGCCCTTTACAGAAAACGTGGGCTGACCTCTATTTTAGGTGTTAGGCCTGAGAGTGGTCATCGCTTCCATTGCAGTCACTGCTACAACCCAGTCTTGGGACCCCAAACTAGTTGCAAGGGAGGCTGGGAAATGTGGAGGAGCAGGTGGATTGTGGCCGCACTGACTGTCCCTGCCATACCTACCTCTCAGGGTCATCGTGACAATTAATAAAATAAAGCCTGGAAAATGTTTTTTAGAGGATCTGGTATGTGGTAACTCGTCCATAATGCTGTCCACAGCTCTCCAGGCCTCGGGGATGTACTAAGTGGCCAGGATGTGGGAATGTAGGGGAGGACCCCCTCCTCACCCTTGGGAGAAGGCCCTGGAGGAAAAAGGAGCTGGGTTCCTCAGGTCTCTTGGTAGCCAGGATATAAGCTGACTGCCTGGTTCCATTTGATCTGGATTTGGGGCTATGGCTATTTCCATGTGGCCATCTGGGTCAGGGAACAGGAAGAACTCAGGGATGCTTATTTGGGCTCTAAACCTAATACATCCCAGAGAAAATTTTTTTTTTTTTGGACAGCATAGCAGCTGTTTACCAGCCTCAACTCTTAGGACATTGCCTGGGCTTGGGGTGACCTGGTTGGACATTCATAATCTGATGCCTGTTTGACCCCCCTGCTTAAGCCTTGATTACCATTTAAAAAAAGCAAGTTTGGATAATTAAGAAATACTTATCACATTACATGAAAGATATATAACATTGAATATATTATGTTATCAATTATATTTTCACTTTGGAAAGTAACTATAATAAAATTTATTTCAAGCATCAATTGAAACTTAATTTGTAGTTAACCTGATATTTTAAAGTTAATTTGCTAATGTGATGGTGATTATTCACTAATAATAATGAAGCAGTTCTCATTTTAGGTTCAAGTTTGCAAAATTTTCCCCTTGTTTGCATTTGATTTTCTTAAGAGTTGATGTCCCGAATGCACAGAAACATGGCACTGAACACACACAGCAGAATTGTCCACTTGTTTTTTTTTTTAATGATACAAGATTTGTTTTTGTAATAGAAATCTAGAACTACTCATCAAGAGAGATGCTTGAATGTTTCATTTTTGAGGCTGTCATTTGGAAACAGAAGTTAATTCTTATAAAATAAAATAAAAATCAGCAATAACAGCACTGCAATCACTACTTCAGTTGCACAGCGGGTCTTGCGATGCCTATAAAATTACCCACAGTGATCAGACGAGGCGTTGGATCACCCTTCAGCATGAAGTCACCGTTTCAGAAGACCTGTTTGCTGTCCTGACCCAGAAGGAGGAAAAATTCTAGGCTGTCCCAGCAAGCACCCACTCTCCCTGGTGACTGAGAGCTGAGCCCATTCTCCAACTTATTGCTCTCACTCAGCTTGGGGATGAGGTGGTCATGATGGCAGATGGGCTTCAGCAGGGCATGTGTATGCTCAGCCTGAGATGTACTGCAGCAACGCTGATGCTCTGTCCCGATCATCTGCTCACTGTTCCAGTGCTTGTTCCCACCTCCTGCCCTGACTTTGGGTTATTTTCAGTGGTCAGCCCTTGTGTCTCTTCTCTTTTCTTTGGAAAGTTGCCTTAGGCTACCAGAGTCACTTGTCCACATGAACGGAGAGCCAGAACATTCCTAGGAATACGGCTTCTGTCTTTACCCTCACTTCACCCACTCTCCCGTCGGAGCGCTCTTGCCTTGGGGCAGGGCCACTCTGCGTACCCTACGCTCCAGAGCTTCCCAGAATAGGCTGATGCTACCTTCAGTGGAGCTTTTGCCAGGAACCACACCTTGCTTGGTTTCTTCCCTTTCGCGATCCTGTTCCTCTTAACCCCTTACCATTTCTCTGGGGAGCACTTCTCCAATGAATCGCTAGCATCCAAAACCTTGTCTTAGGGTCTGCTTGTGCAGAACCTGACCTAAGACTTGAACATCAATAGAAGATGAGCTGCCTCTGTGGAGAGTTCGTGTTGAGAATCAGATATCCAGCTTTGGGGCAAAGAGTGGGGGAAATTTAATGGCTAGACTTCCAATTATGGTGAAATGTAGACAATAGTGCCTCACGGTTATGAGTATGTGCTTTAGTGCTACATAGACCTGCCACTTACATGCTTTCTGTGGCCTTGGGCAGTTTGCTTAACCTCTCTGGGCCTGAGTTTTCTTATCTGCAAAATAGTGATAATGCTAATAGCTACTCTGTGGGACAGTTATGAGGATAAAGAAAGAAGATGCATGTGAGGTGCTTACTTAGCACAGTGGGTGGTACATGGCAAGTACTCAAGGAATGCTTGCTATTATTATTATTTGGCTCAAGCTATTATTATTTTTTGCCTTGAGCTCCATCTCAAATATATAATCAGGACATTAGCCTTATCAGCAATCCTGGGGTAGCCAGGTTTCATTTCTAGGTGGAGAATGTGTAATCAGGAGGGAGAATTCCCTTTCTTCCTCAGGAAAAAGGGGAAATATTTATTTTATTTTATTTTTTTCTACCTAGTCTGAAAAGGTGAAAAAAAAAAGGGGAAATATTTCAACAGTATTTTCTGATGATTAGTCTTGTACCATTGGTGTATGGTATGATTGATTGACGCCTAGGGAGTATTGGTTGTTAAATATTTTAACTATTGCCCTCACCTGGGGATATCCTTATGCGTCAAGCTGGGCAGATTGTTAGCCTTTGATTGACACATTCTTCAGAGAGTGAGAAGACTGTACAGACTGAGGATGAAAACTAACCTGTATCTAGAAACTTCTAGGGGCCAGTCATTATCTCATTTAATCCTTCAACTCCTACAAGATTGGGACTTTTATGCTCATTTCCCAGTTAGAGAAACCAAAATCTCTTAAAATAATTTATGCAGAATCAAGTGACCAAGTCGCTGGTCCTGAAGGAGGATACCCAGTATCAAGGGGTTACCCCGGCTATCAGGTGGTGGGGCAGAATTGCAACATGAGTGTGTTTTCCCCAAAGTTCCTGTTTGTTCTAGCACCAAGAATTCACTGAAGACACTGAAATTCTGCAGTGTGATCCTGTAGGACACTGGGCGGTGAGAATGTAATAAAAATCACAGGAGCTTTTAAAGTAACAGCTGGAATTGAGCATCTCAAAGTCCCTAGAAGCGCAGGGAATTTGTGCTTGTTGAAAACACCTTCTAGGCTCAATTGCAGCACTTCCAGAAGGTTCTAAGGACCTTTCCTCCAGCAGCCACAGCCTCTGATGCCACCAGAGTTAGGTTCTCTTTTCTAAATGGCCCATTCGTAGGAGCAGTGAACGTCCATTTTGTTGTTGGTTGGTGGCAGTGAGACAGCATGCTGTTCTGGTGGGAATAGAGACCCCATATCAAACACACTTGGGTTCAAATTCTGGCTCAGCTGATTAATAGTGATGTCCTGCTGGGTAAGGTGCATAACCTCTCTGTTTGTTTCCTCAGTGGCGGAAGGTACCTGAAGGTCTCATATAGTAGGTGCTCAAGAATGCTTTGTCCCCTTCCTAGTTCATGCCTCTCTGCTTTGTTGCCTGGTGAAGACACCTTCTGTACAGGGATTGCCTTTCTTGATCCTCCCCAAACCAAGTTAGCTGATATTCTGTTTTTCTGCTGTCTCAGCGGGAAACTGTGTGAATACTTTGATTAGGGCACTTTCCACATTGTGTCATAACAATCTGTTTAAAAATCTGTGTCTGCGAGAATGCCTTCGGCTGCAAGTAACAAATAATCACATTCAAACCGGCTTATTCAATGGGGAAATTAATATGTCAAGGAACAAAAAGCCTAAAGGAGCTAGACTCCATCTCTGAGATTGAGTGGTGCCATCAAGAGGGAGAGAGGAGGTGGTGGTTTTAAAACATGGACGGAATGTTACATGTTGCCTGGCTCAGGCTGGCTACTCAGCTTCTCTTTCTGGCACTTGCGATGGGTGGAAACCCTGAGAGTTGATCGCTGTAGTGTCTCCGAGATTGGGACCAACCCATCCCTCCTTCAGTGATTGGCTCTAGCTCCTTCTGCTTTTGACCTCCTCCTGTTGCCTCTGCTGCTTCTTTTGCACTGGGCGAGGAGGGCGGTCTGTGTTTGGATGTCCTCACACCTGGTCAGGAAGTAAAATAAACCAGTGCATGCAATATATCACAATCCAGGCAAACCTCCAGGTCCCAGCAATCTGGGAGGACGCTCAGGAGTGGAAACTGTTGATAGGGACAATTACAATCAGAAGTCTTTTGGGGAGATTATGGTAGCATTCAGGATCCACTGGTGGAGTCTTCCTTCTCTTGTACCTTCTCTCCTTTTCTCATGCCAAGCACATTCTCTGTCTGTTTTACACAGTGGAGACCACCAAGTCGAGAAAATGCTGCTTCCTCTCCTTGCTTCTAATTTGGAATGGGGTCTGCTTTTCATACATTTTTTATTTTATTTTATTTTTTTAGAGGCAGGATCTCACTTTGTCGCCCAGGCTAGAGTGCAGTGGTGCAACTGTAGCTCACTGTAACCTCAAAGTCCTGGGCTCAAGTGATTCTCCTGCCTCAGCTTCCTGAGTAGCTGGGACTATGTCAAATGCAACCACACCTGGCTAATTTCTGAAGTTTTTTTGCGTAAAGACAGGACCTTGTTCTGTTGCCCAGGCTGGTCTTGAACTCCTGGCCTTAAGTGATCCTTCTGCCCTGGCCTCCTAAAGTGCTAGGATTACAGTTGTGAGCCACCATGCCCAGTCTGCTTTTCATAAATTTATCCTCACATGCCTCAAGAATCAGATGGTTAGGTAACCAGTTTAGCAGCCAGACAAATCCCAGCTCTGCTAAGTACTGGCTATGGAACCTTACATAATCCTTCTGGAGCCTCACTGCTTTCATCTGTCTAATGGGATAATAATTACACCCACCTCCTAGAGTTGTTATCAGTATGGAGTGAGGTCACATAAGGCAATGTGCCTTGGAGAAGACAGATTTCTAGGAATATTGATGTCATTCTGCACAAAAAAGGACTCAGCTGTCAAGTAAGGATGGGAAACCCTGTGTTAACTAGGTTCGTGTACTGTAGGATCCCTCAGAACTGTAAACAAGCTCCAAACAATAATGTTCATTGTGACCCTCTACGAAAGATATGTTAGCAAGCTGTGTTTCCTTAATATATCTGACCATACAGTCCTATTTGGGAGGGCATCTCATGGGCCTATGTCTATTGCCTCAGCTCTGTATTTGGGAAGCCAGCTGTGGCCACCTATGTCCTGTGTGGGCCTGTATCTAGTACTTCCTTAACCTTGAGGGTGGGCTCTCCCAGCTGAGGTAGAGGGAGACCCTATGCAGAGTGAGTGGAGCCCACCGTTCCTCCTGCACTGAGTGAATTGTGGGGAACAGAAGCCTTAGCAATGGCCTCTGGCATGCCCTCACGTATTTCCCACAGTGCACAGGGGTTCATGACACGCAAATAGTCTCCAGACACCCCTGGGCATCCGGTCCCCAGTGTGGGTGTGCAAATGCACCTGGAGGGTGGTCCTGAGGGGCCCTGCACACGTGAGGCCACAACACTCTCCTCATACCCAGTGCTTCGCAACTCCATTTGTTACCAAAATGAAAGCTGCTTGAAAGTCGTCTCCATGACTAAATGAGCAGCAATTTTCTGAATAAATGACACCTTTATACTTAACAGGCCAAACGAGGTAGCTTACTGAGCAGACTGCCAGGCGGAACCATCTTTAGCTTCCTCGGCTGCCAGTCTGCTGGATGCTAGTGCTGAAAAGGATACTGACAAAGAAGGGACCACATTTGGCCATTTCTCACCCCCAAATTTCAGTTTTCCACCCCCAAAGAAAACAGCAATTTTTCCTGGCTTCAACAACATGACATAGTGTTTCTTTCTGTGGTGGGTTTTGGTCCTGGCCATCTTTGGCTGTCTTGGTGTGGCTCTTTCGTATGGCAGCTGAAGCTGTTGGTGAGGGAAGGAAGCCTGTGGGGCTGAGCCTTCTGACCTGGGGTGTCCTCTGTCCCAGCAGCATGGCTTTGCTCCCTGCTGTGTGGACTGAGTTTGCTGATGGGTATTCACAGGCCTTCCTGGGATGAGCAGAGCCTCTGAGCAGTGATTCTTGGTCCATTTTGGGGGATCTGATGGAATCTTTGGTTCCTCTCCCCAGAGAAACGTGACACAGACTCACACAGACACAGTGCCCCTGGTGCCTGGGGTAACATACTCCTGTATTAGGGCCCTGTGACTCTGCTCTTTCATTTACTGTTAGGGGTCCCTGTTCCGTCCCCTTTAGGATGGCATCCATGGTGCCAGCACCTGGGCAACTCCAGCATGAAGAGTGCTGGTGAGACACAGTGATGGGGCCCGTGTGTCGGGGATCCCCTGTAGGGTGGTGACAGCACGGGTGACAGGGACAAGAGTATGGGCTTCCCTGGTCCAGAGACTGGGATGGGGCAAAGCAGGGCTGGAGCAGGAGGAGACGGGGCAGGAAGAGAGAGAATTTGAGGAGGAGGAAGAAGGGGAGAGAGGGGGGAGGTAGGAGGGGGAGGGGTGGGGCAGGTGGGAGGTGAGGGGCAGAGGGAGCGGGGACCCTGACTGGGGGCATTCAGGGCAGGGTGACACGTGAGTGATGCCCGGTGACTTAAGAGAGAAGCAGTTGGCAGCCTGAGAGGGAGGAAGACAGAAAGCAGGGCTTTTCAATATGAGCATTCATGTCGTGGTGACAGCAGTCATTTATCATGCCCTGAATGGGAGCGCAGGGCCTCACGCTCCTGCCGAAGGCCTCTGGTTAAAGTTTTACCTGAGTGTGAAAGGGCTGGGGCCCCGCCAAACAGCGGCCCTTCCTTCTGAGGCTGTGGGGGCGGCCCCGCAGGGGCCCATCTGTTTGCAGCAGAAAGACTCTGGCACCAGGGGAGGGGAGCCCTGGGACAGGATGCTTCTGGGTGCGGGGACCCCTCCAGGCATCCTGGGCCAGCGGGGAAGGGGTCTGTCTCACACAGGGTCCTGGAAAAGTATGCTCCAGGCACTGGATTAGGAGCCTGTCCCCAGATCAACCTTGTGAGCCTGCTGGGGGTGGGGGGGGCTTGGGATAGGGCAAGTGAGGGCACATTTTGTCAAGTGGTATCATTGGCGTTCAGCTCAAATTTAAAAAAAATATTATTTGGTACTTACCATGTGTCAGGCACTGTATATATCTCTACATCTATCTATCTGTCATCTATCTATCTATCTCAGGGTGGCCATCCTTGTTGCCTGGGAACTAAGGGGTTTCCTGGGATTCAACAGCTAAATCTAGGTCAGTCCGGGGCAACACAGGACAGTTGGCCACCCTGATGTGAATTCATTTAATTTCACAATGACTCTTGGAAAGAGGCACTGCCATTTACCCCCACTTACAAATGGGGAAATGGGCACGAAGAGTAAAGTCATGTGCCAGAGGTCACAAAGTGAGTGAGCAGGACAGCCTGCGTCTGAAGTCACACGGTCTGATTTCAAAGTCTGAGCTCCTAACCCTCCACTTTGCTGCCTGGAAACCTGGAGGAAACACCAGTGTGGTGAGAAGGTTTTCTGAACCAAGAACCAGGATGGTGAGGTCTGATGTGTTCGTTGGTCTTTAGGACCCAATGTTTGAGATGGGCCTGTTGCTAACTCCTTGGTCTCCCTGGTCTACAGAGGGGCCAGCAATGGAGGAGCTGGTCTGTCGTGAAGATGCACAGGACATTTTGACTGTGGCGGCGGGGGGCCCTGATGCTTGTCTGTGAGCGTAGTTAACGACCCCTGAGGTCCTTACCAAGACTCCCAGGCCAATGACGACCAGAGGGGAAGGTCAGGAAGGACAGTTGTGTTGGAACTCCAAACCTCGACAGGGTTCAGAGAGCTGGGAGGAGGGGAGCAGCCCAGGATGCTTTGTGAGGAGGCTCTACACCCCAGCCATGAGCAGGCACCTGGGTGATGGCAGGTGAGTCAGGACAGGGCTTGAGGTCATGTTCCTGGGCAGGAACCACTTGGCCTGTTTGCTGTCCTGGGCTGTGTGGCATGGCTCAGTCATCTCTGAGCCAGGATCCTTCCAGAGATAGGAAGCTAATCCAGATCCTGTGAGTCAGGTCTGCTCTTCACAGGTAATTTGGGAGAAAACCTGAACTTGAAATCTCTCTCCTGTGGACTGTGCTGATAGAGCCTTTTAGTGCAAAGCATTTTCTGCATACAGGGTTCACACCCAGCATGTGGGCCGAGGTCCCAATGTTGGGAAAACAAGAGGAGCGTGTGTGTGTGTGTATGTGTGTAGAGGAGGGGTCTGGAAGGCCTCTCATTTCTGCTAGGAGCACAGCCCAACTAGGAGCACAGAACCATTAGCAGGGTCTTTGCTGGCCCCACCCCCAAATCCCAGATACTGAGGCCTAGCTGGCTGGGGCTTCTGTCCTAAGCTGTGACTTGTCTCCTGTGATCCCATCTCAGCTCCTGCCAGAAGCCCTGCCTCTTTAGCCCATTCCAGCTCCAGCCCAGACCTCCGTCTCTCTTCATGATGGTGGGACCTTGCCGGGTTTGGTGACCACATTTGGAGACTTGAGGAGCCATGCTGTGCCATCCCAGAGCTGGCTGATGGGGTACGAGTGATGGGAACACAGAGGTCTTACGTGGCAGAGAGAGAGGCCACCAGTAAGAAGTGTGAACCTCCTCAAGGACCATGTGACGGGGAGTCCGAGAAGCATGTGATGAAGTAGGCTGGAGGGGGAGGCATTGGGCGGGCCCCTGGGGCCAGTGCGTTACCACTTCTCTCTCCTGTAGAGTCATCCTCTCAACACATGCGAAACACATCACTACTGTGTGCCTGCCCTGTGTTAGGCTCAGGGAATACAGGAGAAATTATGGCATGGCCCCGGCTTTGTGGAACAAGGCTCAAGTCAGTCACACATTGCGGTCAGTATCAGAAAGTAGATAAGCGGGATCCTGAGTTAAGGGATGACAGGGGTTCTGAGAAGGCCTCTCTGGGGTGGTGACATGAGAGTGAAGCCCAAAGGGTGGACAGGAGCCAGCCGGGGAGGAGCTGGGGCAGTGTCTGGATGAAGGGGCCAGCACCTGCAAAGCCCCGGGGTGAGCAGCATGTGGCCTGCGAAGGACGTGCAGGTGGAGACCGACGCATTAGGGCCCCGAACACCATGACGAGCAGATGGGTTGAGTGGGTGGATTATTTTACCAGGAGGACAAGGCCTGTGAGTCTGTTACTACATCTCAGTGTTAGCGTAAAACAGAACGTGCCCACTAAGCGTGTGTTGGAGAACGAGTGGAGACATAGCAGGGGGTGCTGGGTCAGAGCTGGGGGGTCATGAGATGTAAATATGGCTGGTCCTACCCAGGGGGGCACAGAGAGGCAGCCCCTGCACCCACTTGGTCCCCTTGGAGAGGCCCCTGCCACCCTCCCCACCCTCCCCGGTCCCTGTGGCTTGTCGTAAGTGCCTGGGAGGTACTGAACAGGGAGCCTGCATTTGTGCCCTGCACAGGGGACGTGATGTGAACAGAGTCCCTCTCGGTTTTTCATGTCATTAATTGGTGATCTTCAGACTCTGAAATAGCATTTTCCCTCTGCCATCCCTTATTTCATTATCCTCAGTTCAATACACATCAGTGCCGCACGAGGCAGCCTGCTTGGATATATTAGGAATTATTTAAATGAGATGGGGATGTATGGGTAGTTAAAAACACAGTCTCTATTCTGCCCTAATTATGTATCAAATTACGTTACAATTATTCCCAAATATAAACTTGCTGAGGACCTCAAAAGGGGAGGTTCTGGGAGCATCAGGAGAAAAGTGAAACAGGGCATAGTGGGAACACTGGTCCTAGGCCCTAAATTTGTCCTGAAGCCCAGGCAGTGTGTGTGTGTATGTGTGTGTGTGTCTGTCTGTGTGTCATCAACTCCACTGCCATGCTGTGTCCATTTTAGGTGTTACTGGCTCAGGTCTTGGCAGCCATGAGTGAACAGAAAGAAGTCCTGTCCAGCCTCTGTGCCAACTCATATCCTAAGTCTCTACCATTCCCCAGCTGTGTGATCTGAGATATAAGTCTTGAAACCTGCCTGAGCCTGTCTCCTCCTCTGTAAAGTGGGCATGGCATTAGCAGTTTCCTCCTATAGTGCCTGGCACATAGGAAGCTCTTGGAACATGGGATGAGCCATCACTGTCACTGCTGTTAGCTGACCATTTGGGTCTATCACCATCATCAGATGCTCTAGCAGTGGGGAGCTCTGAGGCTGCCCTCCCCCTCTGACACTTACTTCCTTTGCTCAGCTGGTCTGGCCGAGCTGGGCCTGGGGTGGCTCCAGACTCAGGCCTTCCTGGCAAGACTTGACACATGCTCAGAGAGCACCCACTCTACGTGGGCACTTTGCAAACACTTCTTATGTGATGTTCACCCAACCCTGGGAAGAGGGGATGGGCCTGTCCAAGATGTTTCAGCCAAAAAGTGGCAGAGCAGGATTCACACCCAGGTCTGCTTCTGAGCCCACATGCTCCAGGAGGTAAGAGTGAGCTGCATGGTCCCCAGGCTGGCAAAAACTCAGGTTTTCTCTGAGTTGTTTTCATCCATTTGTTTTGTGTTATAAGGCAGCTTCCTCTGTAGCTCTTGGGAATGGTCCTGATTAATCTTTATTAATAACTTATTAATAATTATTAACCATCATGAGGCTACTGATGTTGCAGGGCTCTGAGTTTGGCTGGGTCCATTCCTCTTCTCACACACGTGCTGTCTATATTCTGGGCGTGGGGATGGGGGAAGGGGGTGTTGCTGTCAGAGGAGCCCTTCTTCCTCCTGCCTGGTTATTAGGTAGCTGGGGGTTGCCCAGGGCTGTAAAGGCATTTTTCAGAAAAGACCCAAAAACATGCTAGGACCTTGTTATGGGTCATATTGTACCTACCAAAAGATGTTGAAGTCAGTCCTGACCCCAAGTACTTGTGAATGTGACCTTATTTGGAAATAGATTTCTTGCAAATAATAAACTTAAAATTATTATCATTAGTTATTACAGTGGGCCCTAATCCAATATGGCTGTTGTCCTTATAAAAGGAGGAATTTGGTTACGGAGACAGAGACACGGGGAGAACACCTTGTGAAATTGAAGTCAGAGATCAGAGTGATGCATCTACAAGCCAAGGAATGCCAAAGATTGCCAACAAAGCAGGAACTAGGGGAGAGGCATGGAACAGATCCTCCCTCATCACCCTCAGAGGGAACCAACCCTGCCAACACCTAGATCACGATCTTTTGTCACCCAGAACTGTGAGACAATAAGTTTTTGTTGTTAAGCCACTCCGTGTGTGGTACTGTGTTACAGCAGCCCTAGGAACAGATACAGAACTCAATGGTGGATGGAGGCAGGGCAGAGGGAGTGGAGAGGTACCGGGTGGTGACAAGGAGTGTGGCCATGCCAGTGTCAAGGGGATGGTGGCAGCCTGGTCTGGGCCAAGCCGGCAGCCATCTTTGTCGATGGGTGAATGGGGTCTCGGGGCAGCCAGAGTCCCTCAGCAGAGATGACATGCCTTCCCGGGCATGAGTTGTCTTTGGGTCTGAAGGGAGAGGGAGCAGACTCCAGTCTTGGGGGAAGGAACTGATAAAACCTGGGTATTGTGGTGGGCTTCGGAGCAGAGATCTCTGGGGCTCACCAGTATTCGTCTCTTCTGCTTATGTTCCATTGGCGAGAACTAGTCACACGGCCCCACTCAGATTCAGGGGCCACTGGGAATGTAGTCTAGCTTTGTTCCCAGTGCCCCTCACATCTGACAAGTTCTTGCTGATGGACTGTGAGGAGATGAGATGGGAGCTGCCCCTGGGCCAAGGTGGTTAAGAGGGAGTGTGCCCTCCCCACCCTTCTCCTTTCCTGTCTGCTGGCTGCGTAGACGGGACTTGGAGGATGGAGCTGAACACAAAAGGCATCTGGGTCCTGGAGTCCTTGGTTGGGGATAACTGCCTTGGAGAGCTGCCCAGCCAGCTACATCCCAGGGAGTCTGTTGTTGAGGGAGAGATAAAGGTCATCATGTTAAGCCACTGACATTCTGTGATTGTCATAGCAGTTTAGAGAGGAAGGAGCGGGGAAAGCTGGGTTGGGCTCTAGGCCTTGATGCCTCCTGCCTTTGCGGTGGTAGGCAACCTCACGGAGCTCAGTTGCCTCGTGTTTAAAGCTTGCAGGGTCTTTGTGAGGACTATATACGCCATGTGGAGGGGTCCAGCCCAGTACATGGTGCTTGGAAGATAGGGCATGCTTGCACACTATTTATGTCTCTTTTCCTTTTGGGTCCCACTCTCCAACCCCAGAAGTGAGACCACCTAGAGTGACCTTCTGTTTCTCACAAAAGAAACCTCTTTCCAATGAGATCTGTCCTCTAAGCACCTCCTGGATTCCCCAAGAGAACCTGGGGTCCCCAAGTCTGACCTTGGAGCCTCTTTGATTTGCAAGATTTCTTATTTCCATTTTAAAGGAAGCATTTCTAATTAAGGTAACCAAAACCCACGTGCTATTTTTGGATGCAACTTCCTTTTTTTTTTTTCTGTAAGACAGTTTGTGCTAATTAGATGTAAAAATCATTCCTGGGAAAATTATATAATTGACATGCAATTTACAAAACAGACCTTTGCTATTATTTGCACTGCTGCTTTGCAGTGAAATTAGTAAACAGCATGAACACTGGGCCTGGGTCAGTGTGCTCCAAGGGAAGGAGGCCCAGTGATTCCAGATCTCAGGTGTGGCTTTCCAGGTGATACACCAGGTCCTCACTGTGGAGGCCCATCCTCCCCAAAGACAGCCCAGGCAATGCCAGCTGACATTGGCCAGGCCCTACTCGCTCTGATTGTAGTGTCAGGACGATTCACACATGGCTTTCTAATGTCTCAGCTCTGATGTGATTCAAGAGGACCCAGGTATGAGGAAAGCCTCTTGGGGAATGCTTTAGGGCAGCAGTCCCCAACCTTTTTGGCACCAGGGACCAGTTTCATGGAAGACAATTTTTCCACCGATTGGGGCAGGGGGATGATTTTGGGGTGATTCAAACACATTACATTTATTGTGCAGTCAAACCCTTCTGCTAATGATGGTCTGTATTTGCAGCCACTCCCCAGCACTAGCATCACCACCTCAGCTCCACCTCAGACCATTAGACATTGGATTCTCATAAGAAGCATGCAACCTAGATCCCTTGCATGTGCAGTTTACAGTAGGGTTTGCGCTCCTATGAGAATCTAATGCTGCCACTGATCTGACAGGAGGCGGAGCTTATGCAGTGATGCAAGTGATGGGGAGCAGCTGTAAATACAGATGAAGCTTCCCTTGCTAGCCTTCTGCTCACCTCCTGCTGTGCAGCCTGGTTCCTAACAGGCCATGGACCAGACCAGTACCGGTATATGGCCCTGGGGGTTGGCATCTGCACCTTTAGGGAAAAGGGAGGGAAGTATTAATGGTTCACAGAGGCCTCTGTCCTGGGTGGTGTTTTGATTAGTGACTTAGATCAGGGCTCCAGCAAAGGTTGATCACAGTGGTAAATGCCACGAGACTGGGAGGGATAGTAAATGTGTTGGAAGACAAGGTTAAGATCTGACAGTCTCCAGGTGTGGTGGCTCATGCCTGTAATCCCAGCACTTTGGGAGGCTGAGGAGGGAAGATCAATCACATGAGGCCAGGAGTTTGAGACCAGCCTGGGCGACCTAACCAGACCCTGTCTCTAAAAAACCAACAAAAAAGAAAAAGAAAAATTAGCCAAGTGTGGTAGCACAGGCCTATAGTCCCAGCTACTCTGGAGGCTGAGGCAGGAGGATCTCTTGAGCCCAGGAGTTTGAGGTTGCAGTGAGCTATGATGACACCACTGCACTCTAGCTTGGCTGACAGAGTGCATCCCTGTCTCAAAAACAAACAAACAAAAGAACCCCCTCAAAACAGGTAAAAAAGATCTGACGATCTCTTGACAGGTTAGAGCTATATTCAAACTTAACAGGAGAAAATCTAACAGTTGCATCTAGAAAATCACATACAGTGGGGAAAGATGAGACTTAGCAACAACATATTAGTCAGTATCCAATCAGGAGACAGACACCACACAAGGTATTTTAACAGAAAGAATTTTGTGTAAAGAATAGTCATCAGAAAACTGAAAAGGCAAAAAGTGAACACTATCACGTGGGGAACAACTGCAGGAAGCAGCCATCTAGGGCTGAGGGGACAAAAGGAAGAGGTTGGATTATTAAAAGTTAGAAGCTGGGAGGAAGAGCCCCAAGGAGCTGGGACTTAGACCTCTGAGGAGGAAATGCCAGCTGGCAAGTGCTGGTGTCTCTGAGGAGATATGATGAGCCTGGTTTTGCAAGTGTTGAAAAAACTGGAAACTGGACTCACCTTCTGTTGCTGGGACGAAATGCCACTGCTGAGATGAAGTAGCATGCTGGGGCAATGCTACCTGGAACAAGAACTAAAACAGGAACAGAGAGGGAACAGGAAAGACTGTGCTTTTCCTACTCTAGGCTTTAAATCTCCCTCTAGGGCCCATATTGGCAAAGTCTAACATGGAGCCTTCAGCCAAGGAGAAATGTGGTTTACAGAGTCCCAGCTCCAGCATCAAAAAGCAGGGTACAGAAGGATGGGTTAATAACTGACACATTATGAGTCAATAAAAATGTAAAGTAGCTATAGGCTGCATTATTAGAAGTATAGAGCTTTATGTGAGAGAGGTGATAGTTACCTTTTACCTTGAACTGGTCATATCTATTGTGTTCGGGTGTGTGTACTATAATTTAAACAGGATTTAGACCCTCGGGAGCCCACCTGGAGAAGGTAGCTTCACCTGGGGAGAACATTCAGAACCACAAAAATATCAGGAGGAACTAGAGTAAACAGAGAAAGTGAATGCCATCTTCACACTACTGAGGCTGCAGGTGAGAGACAGATCCAACATGGTCTGGATGGTTCCAGGTGGGTAACAATAGGAGGTGGCTCCAGAAAGGCAGGTTCCAGCTTGGGATAAAGAAGACTTTGTTTTCCTTAAAAAAGAAAAAGAAAACATTTCTTTCTGCTGATTTGTAGAAGTGATACCTGCTTATCGTAGAGAACTTGGAACATCCAAGTTGCTGAGATGTCAGCTGAGGTGCAGGGAGAGGTACATTACCTCTCACAGTCCCAGGTGAAATGAAATGAACTAGACGCTCTGTTCCATAAATACAGGGCACTCGGTGCACTTGCCAGAAGTTCTGTGCATTTCTTAGTGGTCTATGTTCCCCAAGCCTCCCCGACTTCCTAGACTCCTGCCTACATTGCCCTGAGACAGAGCTTGGCCTGGCATCAGCTTCCCCCTTGGGGCAGGTCCTCAAGGATTCAGCTTCTAACCCACGTGCTTATCAAGGTATTTCTCCAAAACTGGTTTCTTTCCTGAGAGGCATTTTGGCACCAGCTCTTAAGATAATTACATTTTTCCACTTTATTGCATACAGAAAAGTTTAAAGAAGCAAATAAAAATCATTTGTAATTATACATCCCAAAGATGACCACAGTTAACATTTTGGCCTTTTTAAAAATGCACAAATATATTCGTTTTTAAGATAATTGGCACCATAGTGAATATACCATTTTGTATCTTGCTTTTTCTCCCCCCACTTAACACATGAACATTTTCCAAAGGCCAATATATGTTTTAAAAATATCTTTTTACAATAGTGGCCTACTATTTAGTTCTTTGCCTGTACCATAACTTGTTATGGGATATTTTGCTTATAACTGACTTTTTTTTTGTTTTTTGTTTTTGTTTTCTCTTTTTGCTCTCATGATCAGTTTTCTCACTGATATCTTTGTATATACATCTTTGTGCACATCTTTCGTAATTTCCTCAGGATAGAATCTCAAAGAAGAATGACTGGTTCAACTGTTATACTAAAAACACTTTTTACCATGTAAAAATTTGGAATGTACACAAGAGAGAATAGTATAATGGACCCCTGTGCGTGATGAGCCAGCTTCCACTGCTTCAGCTGTGACTAGCGTTCTGAGTCATGCTTTAGCTATCTCCTTCACACCCTCATTTTTTTGTTGGAATATTTTAAAACAAGTCCCGGGTGTTGTATCATTTCCCCTGTAGAAGTTGTTTTACTTCCCAAATAGGTAAAATAACTTATTAAAAACAAAACCAAAATGCCATTAGCATATGCACAAAAATGAACAATAATTCCTAAATGTCATCTAATATATAGCCATGTTCAATTCTCTCCAATTATCTCAGAAAATGTCATCTTAGAGCCAACTTGATCCAAACAAAAGTCTGCATTTTGCATTTGGTTGACATGTCTTGTAAGCTTCTCTTAATCTATCCCTCCTTTTGAAACCACACTTTTATTGAAGAATCTAGTGTAAAGAACTTTACAGTTCTTGATACATACTAGAAAGCCGATTTCCAATATGTTGTAACAATTTGCGCCTCCGCCAGCAGCGCGAGAGAGGGCACGTCTCTTCGTCCTCAGCATTGAATATCATTCCAATTTTTAAAAATCAATTTGATAGGCGAATGATGGCTTCTTATGGCTGCTTTAACTTGCATTTCTATGATTATAAGCGTGATTGAACATTCTTTCCATATGCATATTAGCTGTTTGTATTTCTTCTTTTGTGAATTATCTGCTTTGGCCTTTGCCCCTTTTAAGAAGTGGTATTGATTATCGTGCTCGAGTTTGTAACAGAGAAATTTAAAATTTTTATGTAGTCACATTCACTGTCTTTTCCTTCGTGAGTTCTTCCATTGTCTTTATGCTTAGAAAATCCTTTCTTTACTCTCAAATGTTATTCACCTACATTTTATTTTTCTAGTTTTCTTGTTTGATTTTTACTGAGTTTTAAAATTGATATGGGATCCCATATGGTTAGACCATTGATCTAGTATCATGGATTGAATAAGTCTTCATTTCTTCACTAGTTTATGGTGTGTCTTTATTATGCTCTAATTATACGTATATGTATGTGTATATATGAGATATATACATACACACATGTTGGTTTGTTCAAGAAGAGTTTGTGCAGTCACTGGTTTCCTGGGGGACTCCTTGAGGGGTGGTGAGTGCCCCGCTGTGGGAGGTGTGTGAGCAGGGCCTGGTCAGCCACCAGATCAGGCTGGGACCATCTGCCCCTGGCTTTCTGGGGGTTTTGGATTCCCTGCCTGGAAGGCCGCCATAGAAACTGTCGTCTCCATCTCTTGCTCTCCCTGCCTCCAGGATGGACTTGCAGACCCCTGTCTTTGTCAGTGTTGATGGTGGGGGCGTGGAGCCCAGACCTCGCCCGGGGGCCTCGTGGCTGGGCTGAGATACCCGCTCGGCTCTGAGGAGAAGTAAGGTTTGTCCACTTTCCCAGATCTTCTTTGTCTTCATAGCATTTTCCCCAATTTATAATGACAACACATTCTGTTGTTTGCCTTCCCACTAGACTGTAAGCCCCAAGGAGAGAGGCTTTGTGTTCCCGTGTCTGGCACATGGCAGCACCTGGGAGTCAAAAGAAAGAATGGACAAATGGTCCTTTGGCCCTGGGGGGGGGGAGGGCTGCAGTGACTCATAATCTGAGTAAAAACCAGAGACTGTCATCTGACCAGAACAAATGCTCTTTTGGGAACAAAGGGACAGAGTATCTGAAATTAAGGGACATCCCAGAAAATCCAGAGCAGCGGGTAGCCGCAGAGGGGGCTGAGCCTCCCAAATCTCAGGTCTGTATGGAGCCATGAAAGTCACCCATTTTGACCCTGAGCTGACATCTGACCTCTAGAGCTGATTATTCCTCCTCTCCAAGAGCATATTCCCGACAAAGTGGGGTCGGGAGACATTTGCATCCAAACCACCAAGCTCTTTAAATGCTGGGGCCTGGAGGCCCGATGGGTTTATTAGATTATCATTGCGGAAGTTAATAAAGAATTAATTTCTCTTCATGTGACATCCAAAGGCAGTTATTTCAGGAGCCTGTCCATTTACACAAAGCCAAGTATTTGTCAAGTGTCAGAGGCAATTCCCAGGCCCCAGCCCCCCCCCAATAATTCTGGATTAGGGACAGCCTGAAATGACATTACACAAATTTTCTTTCAAGATGCATTGAGCTCTGGGGACCACTCAGGAATTTCAGGTTCCTGAAGGTTATACTGTCAGCAAAAGGGCTGTGGGGGAGGGAGGGGCTGGAGCAACTGCAGCTTTCCAGCTGGGCCAGCTCTGGAGGGGGGATGCTTAGGGAGGGAGTGGAGGAAGCCGTGGACGGCCATTAGTCTGTGGGGCCCTCTTGCCTCTTGAAAACAACTTAGTGCCATTTGTATCACAAACCTCGTGCCCAGCTTGATGGTTTTTTCTTGTTCTTTGCTTAGGCTCAGGGAGGGGCCATGGCCTGGCTGGGACTGCAGGACTGGCCCATGTCACCTTGTGGCAATATATTAGGGAAGGTCAAGGCACCATCAATACCTGTCTTGGAGTTAAGTGCTGGGAAGTGGAGCCACACTGCAAGGGCAGACGCTACTAGACCCCAAATGCAAGTCGCAGCCAGGCGTCCCTCAGAGCCACGGGGAAAAGTCCCTGGGAGGGGGGTCTGAGCCTGGTTCAAGCCGGGTCCCCTAGAGCAGCATCAGCAGGATGGTGTGGAACAGCTCAGCCCTCTTGCCAGAGCTCCAGACAGGGGCATTTGGCCACCTCCTAGATACCTCCCCATGAATGTCCAACAGGCCCCCCTCAGACTCTGCATGTCCCAGACCGAACTCTGCAGCTCTGAATCATCTCCCCAACATACCTGATGCTCCAGCCAGGCAGAGCTACTTCTTTTTCCTCCAAGTGCATCAGGCACTTACAGACATCTGTCCCGTCCTCTTTCCTTGGAATGGCTCTCCTTTCTTTCCACATTTGTCGTTTAAGATCTAGCACAGATGTTACCTCCTCTGTGAAGGCCTCCCTGACTACCCCAGGAAGAGTCAAGGTCTCCTGCCAGGGCCACAGTTACCTATGTAGCCCCTTTGTGCAAATTAAGAAAAGTCTTCTCCCCCAACCTGGGTGATCGCATCTTAAAAGTGTCTGCGTGTACATTAGAAAAAAGTGCCCCCCCACCCTTTTCTCCCCCAGAAACGAAGTCCTTATAAGTCCCAGGGGTTTGGCAAGCAGAATGTGGGATAAATTTCAGCCCCATTCACCTCCTTGTCTGGTTGTTTTTGGTCAGTGTGCAACCTGGAAAATCACACATGGCAGCCCTGCTCTTTTCTCTGGGCTCCCGTGGCTTCCTGTGCTTAACTGTGACTTGTGTGTGTATCAGTTTCCTATTGCTGTTGTAATAAACCACCACAAACTACAGTTCTGGAGGTCAGAAGTTTGAAATGCATCTCACTGGGCTAAAGTCAAGGTGTTGGCAGGGATGCCTTCCTTCTGGAGGATCGAGGGGACAATCTGTTTCCTGGCCTTTTCCAGTTTCTAGAGTGGCCTGCGTTCCTTTGCTCATGGCACCTTCCTCTATCTGCACAGCTAGTGGTGCAGCATCTTCACCTCTGACTCCATTGCTGCTTCCAGCGCCACATCTCTCGCTCTGACTCTGTGTCTCTTTTGCCTCCCTCTTTCACTTATAAGGACCCTTGTGATTATGTTGGGCCTGCTCGGATAATCCAGAATGATCTCCCCATCTCAAGTTCCTTAATTTAATCACATCTGTAAAGTGCCTTGTGCTATGTGAAGTAACATATTCACAGGTTCTGGGGATGAGGCCATGGACATCTTTGGGGGCCATTATCTTGCCTACCACACCATATGACTTCATTGCATCAGGACTGTTTCCTCCACTAACTAAAACCCCTGAGAGCAAGATTACTGTTCTATTCAGTGCTCTGTTTAGGACCCAGCACAAGTCTGGCATAGAGTAAGTGTTCAAACAATGTTTGTTGATTGAATGCATGAGGGCATGGGTGCACAGAACCTCCTCTGGGAAACAGAGGCAATAGGAGACACTTGCGCACAACTTTCATGGTTTACCCCAGTGGTTCTCAACTGGGGGCAATTTTGCCCCTTAGGGGACAGATACTTGGCAATGACTAGAGACATTTTTGGTTCCCAGAGATGCTGCTAAACATCCTACAATACATGTGGGTATTAAAGACTCATGCAGCCTGAACTGTCTACAGTTCCGAGGCTGGTTTACACCAGGACTGCGTGGCTGGAAAGCACAGGGGGCAGCTGTGTGCTGCGACTGGGGCTAGATATGTCAGTGGATCATATTCCTTATTCCTCAGGTTGAGTTTTTTCCAGCTCCAATTTGCAGATGAGAAAACAGACTACTTGGGGTACATCTGGGTGTTACCAGCTGGTTCCTGATGGGGTCAGGCTTTAACACTAGGTCTCCCTGCCCCACGCACTGGGCAGACAGAAGAAGGACATGAGCAGAGGTAGTGCCTCCCTCCAAGTACTCTCGGCTTGCCTGGCTTTCCTCCTCCCTCTCTGACCACTCCTTCTCTGCTTTCCCGATCGTGTTGCCTCTCCTGAACCCCTCCTCCCGAAGCCCTCCTCCCTGTGCTACAGTTGTCCCCAGATTCTGTGCAGTTTCCCCCTCTGTCTGCTCTCCTTCAATGACCTCAATTGCCCTTACCTGTGTGACGGCCCTTGACCTGTGCTTTAGCTCAAACATCTCTCCTGAGCTCCAGTCCCACATATTGTACCGCCTTGTGGACCCACCTGCTCTCCCTCTAAGCACGGCCCAGCTCTGATAATGCCACCTCTCAACAACCTTCAGTGGCACCCTGTGACCATCACCTAAATCCAGCATTCAAGGACCTGCAAGGTTGGGCCTTGCTCTGGCCAAACCTAAATACTCACCGCTCCCCAAACGCACTTTGCATTTCCTCCCTCTCTCGGCTTTGCCCAGGACGTTTCTCTCCACCCTGAACACCATCCTTCTCGTTTCTCATGTTTATTCTCCTGGTACCCTCAGGACTCGCAGCAAGCCCCTGAGTCACTTTGTGGTTCTGGTAGAAGCAGGAGGTTGATTAAAGAATTATTTTGTTTATTTACCCAGCTCATGTTTACAGAACACGACTGTGTCACAGGCACAGGGTGGATTTTGGGCGAACGGAGGTGGAAGAGAAAGTCGTCTTAGTTCTCTCAAAGCTTACAGCCTCCAGGGGAGACAGACTTGGAACAGCTAATTCTGTAATCCATTATTTAGTTTCACTTGCAGTTGGGGTGCTGAGGAGTTGTTTGGGGGTGGGGGAAGCTGTGCAAGTCAGCAAAGTTTCCCCAAGGAGGTGACATGTGGGCCCAAGACCTGCTGGTCATTGTCTGGACATGGATTCCACCCTGGCATCCCAGGGGCGACCTGAGCTGTAGCTGGAGCTTTGAGAGCCAGGAGCGCTGAAGGAGGAGCCCCAGCAGTGGCCAAGAGGGAGGCTCGGCCGGGGTCGGTGTGAATTAGGGAGACCTCTGCCAGGCCCCTGGGCTCTGTGGAAAGGTTACTCCAGGCTGTGGTTCGTGGCCAGGTTGTTCAGATGTCGTTAGTCTGGCTTCCAGGAAAGGCACCAGCTGGGTGGAGGCTGGGGGCAGCAAGGGGCGGGACAGCCAGACAGGAGGTGAGTGAGGGTGGGGTCAGCTGCGCTGCAGAACAGCCCAGAGAAGCCCGGACAGTTACGCCATCGTTACGCGAGTCCCAGCTCGACTTCTCAGCTGGAGTGGGACCTGGTTCTGTGCGTTTGTAGCTGCTCACACTTCTGCTTCAAAGCACTGCAGTTTGTAACTACATATTTGCTTGTGTGATTGATCAGTGCCCATCTCCCCTGCTACCTGTCAACTCACCAGCTCATCACTGTACCCTCAGAACCTTGCACCGGGCCTGGTGGGTGCTCGATACACATTTGCCAAATGAATTGGGGTCCCTGGGGCTTACCTCTCATGTGGCCCAAAAGGGGAGTGTTAAGGGTTCCATTGCATTCCCCCAAATTCGTAAGTTGAAGTCCCAGCCACTAGTACCACATTTGGAATGTGACCATATTTGGAAAAAGGGTCCTTATAGATATAATTAGTTAAGATGAGGTCAGACAGAATTAGCCTGGGCCCCTAATCCAGTATGACTGGTGTGTTTATAAAAAGGGAAAATTTGGACACACGCGTGCACACACGCACATGTGCAGAACACCATGTGAAGACTCGATTGATGCTGCCACAAGCCCAGGAGCTCTCAGGAGCCAGGAGAGATGCCCGGCGCAGATCCTTCCCTAGCAGCTTCGGAGGGAGGATGGTGCTGCCGGCATCTTGACTTCCAGCTTCCAGAACTGTCAGAGTATAAATATCTGTTGGTTAAGCCCCTTAGTTCATGGTACTTCCTTATAGCAGCCCTAGCAAACTAATACAATGCCTCTCTGAAAAGTCCACGTCCAGGGCTGTGGTTCTGCCTGGCCCAGGGTGGCACGGGCTGTGTATGTGGGCTCACAGGTGAAGCCTGTGTTTATGTGTTTCCACGTCCAGGGCTGTGGTTCTGCCTGGCCCAGGGTGGCACGGGCTGTGTATGTGGGCTTACAGGTGAAGCCCCAGTTTCGGGGAAGCTGAGAGGTCTCTTTCCTTTGGCCAAGCTTCTGCCAGGCCTGGTGGCCCAGGCAGGGCAGGGCAGGGCAGGACTACTGGGGCTACCTTAGGCTACCATCCCCAGAGTATGGATTTGCAAATCAAAGGGCCTGTTCCAGGCAGATCCCTGGGCCACAGGAGGCCTGAGTGACAGCATCCTTCTCCAGGCCCCTGTAGGCCTTGCTTAGATGGATTTCGGGGGTTGGTTTGGGGAGGTGGCCGGAAGGGAAGCTCTGTTAGCAGACTGGAGCCAGGTGCATCTCAAAAGGGCCTGCCCTGGGCCCTTCATTTCCTACAAAGTGGCTTCGAGCCCCCCGCAGGCAGACATCCTGGACCAGGTTAACCTTTAACTAGGCAGCTCCGGTTCTCAGCTCCTGGGCCTAGGGCTCCTGCCAGCCTGTAAGCAGGCCTGCTTTTCTGCTCTTGTCTCCGGTGAACCAGAGCCCCTGATGAATTGCCCGCACACCCCCACCCTGAGCCCTGCCACCATGTTGAGTGCTGGTGTCCCAGCAAAGATGAATAGGCCCCACTAATGAGCCGGAGGCGGCGGTGCTGTGACCCCTGACCCCACGCACTCGGAGCCAGAGGCCTGGGGAATGGCTGCCCCAAGCCTGCTTAATGTGTCGGGCTGGCCTCTGAAAGAAAAACACATTTATTGCTACTTAGAGAAAATTGATCTAATTGGGATGGAAGCATTCTGCTGATGGAACATGGAATTTTTATTAGGAGGGTGACTCAAGTTCAGCCAAGGTATCCCCTAGCTGGGAGGAGGAAAGAGAGTATTTCTAGGGATTTTACCCAAAAACCTCTTTCTAGCTGATACCAAATATCTGGGGAGATTGGGGTTTGAATTCTGGCTGTGCTTCCTATAGAGCCTACATCTTAGAAACATTTGGCAGCTTCTCTCAAGTCTGATAAATGAAAAAAAAAAAATAATTATAGCATTCTTGCTGACTTGTTGTGAGAGGAAAATGAGATTATACATGCATCAGGGCTGTGGCACTGCCCCTAGCAGGAGACTGGGTCCAATGGGACCTTCTCGAGCCAAGATTACACGTGGTTTCAGTCCGTTTGGCCAAAACCCCTGCAATTCAGTAACAAACCAGCCAATTCCTTGTTGGCTGCAATTGAAGTAACTCATTTGAGAGCTATTTTTAGACAGAGCTCTGGGCCCTGAAATGTGGGGGCCACACCCCCGTCTCCCCACCAGTAACCTCGGAATCACCCCTGGCTGCTGCTTCTCTGTCTCTTACCGTGGCCAAGTTTGTTTAATATCTCCTACATTTTCCTAAACTGCCCGTGACCCCATCTCCACCGCTCCAGCCTTCATACAGCTGTCATGGTCACTGAGCGCTCTGGCTGGGGGACTGTGGTCCCTTCCTCCCTGGCTCCTCATCTTGTTCTCCCCTGGTCAAGCCTCCGCAGCCATTCTCCAAACCAGGCCACCCTCCACACCAGCTCATCTCACACACTGGTGCGTGCCCTGCAAATGGGTCTTTCTAAAACACAATTTGAATCAGATCGCTCCCCAGCTTAAAACCCCTGTGCGGCTCCCCATGGCCTCCAGGGTAAAGTCCAAATGCCTTAGACTGCACCCTGGGCTCATCAACAGGGTAACAATATAACTTATTGGTTAAACTGGGACTGTTTTATCCAGGACAAGTAGTAAATTGCATGGGATGCAGTCAACAGGCATAAACAAGGACTGTCTTAGGCAACGTGGGATGTATGGTCGCTCTATCTAAAGGTTGGACTGGGGCTGGAGGGTCCGATTTCAAGATGGCGCACTCGCCTGGTTGTTGAGATGGCACTGGCTGTGGGCAGAGGCCTAGGTTTCTCTCCACGTGGGCTCCTTCGTGAGGCCTCTTGAGTGTCCTCACAGCATGGCAGCTGGCTTCCCCCAGAACGAGTGGTCTGAGAGAGGGCAGTGAGGAAGCTGCAGTGTCTCTGTGCCCCCCATGGTGCTTCTTAGTGCTTCTCGTACCACATCTGGCTCAAGGGCCAGCCCTTGTGCTGCCTGCCCTTCCTCTTGGAAGCCACACACCACATACCATCTTTCTGCTATATTCTATTTGTCAGAAGCAAGTCACTAAGTCCAGCCCATTCTCAAGGGAAGAGGAATTAGGGCCCACCTCTTAGAGGGAGGAGCATCACAGCATTTGTGGATGCAGTTGAAAACAACCACACCTTATTCAATCAGAGGGTTCCTTAGAGGATAGTCCTCAGGGCACCTGCATGTGAATCACCTGGGACACTTAAAAATGTTTGTGTGTTTCCAGGTCTCACCTGGAAGAGACATGGAAACTGTTTGAATCAAAATCTAGGGGTGGAGGGGAAGGAAGGGAGGTGAATGGGCCCAGGAATCTGTGTTTTGTCCAAATCCCACTAAGGTTTGGGAACCACTCACTACCTTCAAAGAATAGTGATTAGAAACATAAAGTCTGATACTCTGGGTTTGAATCCGAGCACGGCCACTTCTTAGATGTTGTGACTTTACACAAATTACTTAAGCTCTCTGTGTCTCAGTTTCTTCATCTGAAGGATGAGAATAATAGTAGCTTCCTCACTGTTCTAAGGTCAAAGGTCTAAACTGGTTAAATTTGTTAATTTGTAAAGTGCCTAGAACATTGCCTAGCAACTTGTGAGTGATAGAAATGTTTGTTGAATTAGAAAATTTACAAAAATACTTGGAAAACAGCTCATTTTAATCCGTTTACCTTTATATTTCCCATATTAGGTAGAAGCTTCTGGAAGGCATCTCTGTTCACCCAGTGCCTAGTCTTCAACATGTTCCATTTGTGTTTGTGGATCGACTATGGGGGGTTTTCAGCTGTGGCTGTCTTTTAGGATCACCTGGGGAACTTAGACGATATCAAAGCCCAGCCCCACCACAGGCAGCAGACTCAGCCTGCAGGCGTGTCTCTCACGTGCAGCAAGGGCTAAGAATGACAAGAACGAGGAAGTGAAACAGAGGCTCTGCTGGCACCCAAAATAAAGCTCTGGCTTAGGCGAGACTCCTCCAGAACAGCGAGACTGAATGATGGGTGGTAACGACTTTCCCAAACCCAAATTGGGACCCAGTGGCTGACAAAGGATTTTTGCCCATGTTTCCAGAGTTAACTGGAAGATGTCACTAGGATGCCAGTATAGTGGAATTTCTGAGCTGTTTTATGAACAGAATGGAAATGCTTATTTCAAGTAGACACCATGAGTGAGTGGGGGGTCGATCTGGAATCTGTAGTTTTAATTGTGTTCGGAAGACCTTGGAATGGAGTCCTTATTCGGCCCCTGTGGGGCCCCCAACTGTGACTGTTTCTGAGGGGCTGCTGAAGGAGTCATGATAATGCCCCAGAAACTCTTTGTAAACTGCAGAGGGAGTCACAAAGGCAAAGAGTTATATTATAATTATTATCTGTGGAAATGAAACCACAGGTTGAGTATCACTTATCCAAAATACTTGGGAGCAGAAGTGTTTTGGATTTGGATTTTTTTTTGGATTTTGGAATATTTGCAGTATACTTACCGGTTCAGTGCCCCCAATCTGAAAATTTGAAATCTGAAATACTCCAATGAGCATTTCCTTCGAGTATCATGTCAGCACTCAAAACATTTCGGATTTTGGAGCACTTTGGAATTCGGGTTTTTGGATTAGGGATACTCAGCCTGTAATTTGTAATCAGTGGTTAGGATGTGTTGGGCTCTGGGCAGTGCTGGCGCCTTCCTCTCAGCAGGTGGAGAGCGTGGGGGAGGCAGGCTGCCCCCTGGACTGCCACTTGGTTTCCTCTTGGAGCACCTGCATCTGGCCTTTCCCTGCAGGGCCCCCGGGGCTCAGTGCATGTGCATGGTTGCTGCTGTTTCATCTGCCAGCAGTGGAGCCCACATTTTTAGGTGACCACTCTGGCTGGTGGGCGGAGAGTGGACTGGAGGCGGCTGGAGTGGAAGCAGGATAACAAGAGAGCGTGGAGGCCTGGCCTAGGAGAGGAACAGGGGACTAGGAGAAGCCAGGCTCAAGGAAGGTACTAGAACAAGAGCAGAGAGGACCTGCAGCTGTGAGGGGTGAGGTTCAAGGAGGGAGGAAAATTGAGGAGGGTTCCTTGGTGTTTGATTTGAGCAACTGGGTGGATGAGGGGCTGCCATTCACTGAGATGGGAAACACAGAGATGATCAAGGCTTCGTTTTGGCCACATTAAGTTCAAGATGCCTTTTGGGAGTCCACATAAAGATGGAGTTTTGGAGTTCAGGGGAGAGGCTGGGGCTGCAGATGAAAAAAATTAGAAGTTGTCCATGTGTTGATGATATTTCAGCTTTGGGAATACACAAGATAATTTCAGGGGAGAGCGAGAGCCAGCCCGAGGTGAAGCCCTGGGGCGCTCCAACACTTGGAAGTTGTGGAGTGGAAGAGAAGGAGCAGCCAGAGACACAGGAGAACCTGGCCAGCATGATGTCCTGAAAAGCATGAAAAGAAGAGGCTGCAAGTGGCCAGCTGGGCTGCGTGCTGCTGAGAGGCACATGAGAGAGCCAGAGTGTCCTGTAGGGAGCGACAGACAGGGCAGGTGGGGAAACGGCAACCATGAGCGTTGAAGTCCGTGCACATTCAACTTGTCCTGTCTTCAGGGCTGGGCAGGTTTCCCAGCGCAGGTGGGACGGGAATGAATGGAGGAAGATGAGGAGCAGATTGCAGGGACAAAGCACTCCCCCCTACTCTGGGTTCTGGGTCACATCCTCACACTGGAGTTTCTCAGCAATGGGGCTCCTCCTCTGCTGGCCCCGTGGGGATGCTGACCTGATCCAGCTGGAGCTGGGGGTGGGGGAGGAAGAGGAAATTCCTAATTTTAAGAAACTAACTTGATTTCATTTCATTTCTCAGTGGTTTCTGATGAATTTTATGGGTGCCCTTCAGGCCTCTGTATCAGAAAGTGCCTCATTAGCAGTTCATCTGGAACTGATCCACTTTTAGTTATCAGAAGCCTGGACTTGTTCAGCCTCATGGCTTGCGGCTCTAAGGGAGGGCCTGAGGCCTTGTATGAGGGGGCTCCAGCCAGCTGGGTAGGTGAGATCCCAGGCTCTGGAGGAGCCCTCCCTTGGGACCCTGGGTCCTCAAGAAGCTTGAGCTTACTTTCTTAGGCATCCTCATCTCTGTTTTGTGATGCTGTGTTATGTCTGTAAAGGGTATGGAGAACTGACTTCATTTGGTCTGTGACTGGCTGCTTTTCTTAGGTAGGGTCCACTTTATTCTCAATTATTGACCTAACATATGGCCAGAGGATGGAGTTAGCACCACCTTTAATTCCCAGATATGAACCATTCCCCCCTTGTTCCCTGCTTCCTTCCCTCTATCCGTCTATATCCCTCCCTCCCTTCCTCTATCCATCCATCCCTTCCTCCATCCAGCAGATATTTGATCTCCTCTCCTGCTATGCTCCCCTTTCCTCACTGTTCCACCTGCACTGACCTTTTTTCTGTCTTTTGAATGGCCAAGCATATTCCTATAGCCGGAGGGCTTTTGCAGTGGCTGTGCCCTCTCCCTGGAATGTTATTCCTTTGGAACCTCACATGGCCAACCCCCTCACCTCCTTCAAACGTTGCTTGAGTGCCACCTCCTAGACCATGTTGTTTAATTGTTTAGTCTGTGCTATTCCTCCCCAGTGCTCCAGCTCCCTTGCCCCGACTTTTCCTACGCTCCATGGTACTTTGTCATCTTTTAATAGCCTATATGTTCACTTACTGATCATGTTCCTTGTTGAATGTCGTGTGTGAGTTCCATGATAGGACTTTTCATTTTGTTCACCTAGGACAGTCCTAGCGCATGATAGACATTTGTTAAATTTAAGTTAAGAAGGCAACATTTATTTAGCACCTACTATATACCAGGCACCACAGGCACTGGGAATATTGCCCAGAACAAGACAGGCAAGGCCTCTTCCCTGGTGGGGCTCCCAGTCTAGTGAGTGGGATGGATAATGAACATAACATATAAACAAAGGTAATTACAGATGGTTATAACTGGTGTGAAGGAGGAAGAAAGGAAGATGTGTGACAGGGAATACAAGGGAGACTGGCCTTAGTTAGGGGCTGTAT